>CM065781.1:15794363-18294363 GCA_033296515.1 Macrochelys suwanniensis | reverse complement strand
TGGTAGATGTGTGTGTAAAAAGGAAACAACTTTTCCCCGTCCTATTCACTCTCTCTCTCTCTCTTTCTCATGCACACACAGATAGTACTTTATTTCAACAAATTAAGATGGAAGCTTGTGTTCTTTGCAGTTCCTCCTTCTATTTCACTTCAGTGGGACAGATTTTGTAGGGTAATGGCCAAGGCTGTTGCAAAGAGACACAGCTTCTTATCCTCTTTCAAGCTTGACTTCATAATTGTCATAGTCCTTAACTCTTTTTCCACTCTCTGCTATTGCCGAGCCTTGCCCTTCATTTCTACATCAGAAGACAGAGGTCCTCTCGCAGCCCAGAAATTCTTCTGCATGGTGTCACTTTTCCTCTCTTTCTTAACTGATGCACTGAGCTGGCTGGTGTGCAATGTGCACCTCAAATCCCAGGTGGGAAGCAGCGTTGCCAATATGAACTTTAGAGTAGGATGGGTGAACTAAGAGCAGCTGAGCAGGAAGCCAGGTGAGCCCCTGTTCCAGCTCAGAGAAGCTTCAGATACACCACTTTCTTCAAGAAAGAGCCAGCCCTCCCTTGGCCCCCTACCCCAGCGATTCCCAAACTCCAGGAGAATCCCCAGGAAGAGAAAAATAAGAGATCAAACAAAGGAGAATAAACATACTGAAGTATAAAATATCTGTGGTTTGTCTTTCTTCGGCCACTGAAGCAGCCAATACCTGAAGACATAACGCACTTCTATTTCCTGGGTAACAGTTAGGCCTTTAAAAATCAAGCTTAAAACTTATTTATTTCAGAAAAATATTCTTGGGGGCCCATCGATTTGTTTTGATGGGGTATCTATGTTTATTGTGTAGGGGTATTAGCGGGGGAGAATCACAGCAATTAAAAGGATTAATTTTTCAAAAATAGCAATAGAGCTGTGAAGGTTAAGAGCTGTTCCTAAGAGCTGCAGTCTCATTCTCCCCTACCCACCCCAAGAACTAAAGTCCTCCCCTACCCTCCACCCCCACCAACCCTTATTTTTTACAAGCAAATGGTAACATCAGCATCTCATAGGTCCACTTTTGCCAGTCAAGTTTTACAGATTTCCACAAGTTGCGTATTTATCCTGTAATCATCGTGTGACCTAAATCAAGCGTCAAAAGGCTTGGCTATCCCCAGCCCGCAGCAATGGTATTACCGTTCAGGCATTGCAAAACAGCTTCATCCCGACTTTCAGTTCAGCTTTTCTCCCTCTCCAAAGTCTGTTTGTTGGGTGATGTCACTGGCGGGTTCGCTGAGTAGAATGAAATGCTCATCAACTCTTAGTCCGTGACTAGCAATGCTACTCACTGAGTGAGTCAGCCTCTCCATATTCCCACCATTCAAAGGAGACAAAAGTCCTGATCCCCTGTGTCAAGCAGAAAAGGGACAAACATCCCCTTTCCTTCTCTTTCCCCCATCCTCCTCCCTTTGATTATAATAATAAAGTTTAGAAGGTAAATTAATCCTTATTCCTATTTTACAGATGGAGAAACTGAGGCACTGAAGTAACTTGCCAAAGGTCATGCAACAGGCTAGTGGCAGAAGTGGGCACAGAACCCACATTGCCAGAATCCTAATCCACTGCCCTACTCACTGGGCCTTGCAGCATCTATTTAGCTTATTCCGATGTCTCACAACTTTCCCCTCACCTCCTTTTTCCTCTCCTCCATAACTCCCTGCCAGCAATAGAATAAAGGCCTTGGGCTCCAGGCCCCACAGTCAGAGGGAGGCCGATAGAAGAGCCAGTACTAGGGTAGTGGGTAAGCACACAGGTGCAAGTCAGCTCCTCCCTGGTGTGGGCAATTTCACCTGGGAGGAAGATGAATTGAGCAGGCAGAGAAGAACAGATCACTGCAGTGGTGACACCCTGTCACTGGGCTCCCATTCAGTACTAGACCCAGGGTTAAGTCCTTCACCTTCAAGGCTCTCAATGAGCTCAAGAGCAACTGCTGGGGATCGCGTCTCCCTCTGCTCTATGTGATCAACAAGAACGCTAATGTCGATGGCACAGAGATGAACTTCCTGAGCAGGGGACACGGTACTCTTCAGTGGAATTCTCTGCTGCGCATCAAGCTGTGCTCAGGTTGTCTCCCCTCCTTCAGATCAGAAGCAAGACACGACCCTTTCTCCCAACGGAGGCAGTACACTGATCAGTACCAAAACTGCACCAGGGAAAAGGAGAGACTTTATCCTAGACCAGGGATCTCAAACTCAAATCACCACTAGGGCCACATGAGAACTAGTAAATTAGCCCGAGGGCCGCATCACTGAAACCTTTTCATACAACGATACAAAAGTATAGTAAAAAATGAAGAGTAATATAGTATTCTATTAAAAGTCAATGTATTCACTTTTAAAAACTGTAATGCAAAGAGGGGTTTTAATAAAATATAAACACTCAGTAATGTTTGGAGCTTGGCTGCCAGTGGAGTTGGCGCTATGGTGGGCCACAGGAAATAACTCCGCAGGCCACATGTGGCCCGTGGGCCGCGTGTTTGAGACCCCCTAGACACTGCTGAAACGGGTGCACTAGACAAGTGCATGGGACATGCAAGGAGGACTAGAAGAAATCCATCCTCCCGGCTTTGGCTCTTATGTTGTATTTGATTCATATAACATTTGGCGTGTTGGGTTGTAAGTGAGGTGACAGCTCTAGAGAGAAGTAAACAGCCAGAATTATTGGCCAGGGAGGCAGAGACACTGGCTCCCCGGCTTGCACCCTGTGCACGCTACAAGTTCCCCATAATTTTCTGCCACCTGTGGATCATGCTTTATAGATCCTTCCCTGTCCTCTCTTCCCCCTCACCCACCCTCCTTTCTTCTTCCACCATCTCCCTTCCCCCTCATCCACCTTCCCCTCTTCACCATCTCCCTTCCCCTTCATCTACCCTCTTCCTCTTCCACCATCTGCCTTCCCCATCATCCACCCTCCTCTCCTCTTCATCATCACCCGTCTTTCCCTCCCCTTATCTCCCTTCCCCATCACCCACCCTCCCCTCCTCTTCACCATCTCCCTTCCCCTTCATCTACGCTCTCCTCCTCTTCCACCATCTCCCTTCCGTATCACCCACCCTTCCCTCCTCTTCACCATCTCCCTTCACACTCCTCCATCCTCCTAGCTTTTCACCATCTCCCTTCCCCCTCACCCACCCTCCCACCATCTCTCTTCCCCCTCTCACCCTCCCGTCCTCTTCCACCATCTCCCTTCCCCCTCACCCACTCTCCCACCATCTCTCTTCCTCCTCACCCACCCTCCCGTCGTCTTCCACCATCTCCCTTCCCCCTCACCCACCCTCCCACCATCTCTCTTCCCCCTCACTCACCCTCCCGTCCTCTTCCACCATCACCCTTCCCCCTCACCCACCCTCCCCTCCCCTTTTCTCCCTTCCCCTTCACCCACCTTTCCCTCCTCTTCATCATCTCCCTTCACCCTCCCACCATCTCTCTTCCCCCTCTCACCCTCCCGTCCTCTTCCACCATCTCCCTTCCCCCTCACCCACTCTCCCACCATCTCTCTTCCTCCTCACCCACCCTCCCGTCATCTTCCACCATCTCCCTTCCCCCTCACCCACCCTCCCACCATCTCCCTTCCCCCTCACTCACCCTCCCGTCCTCTTCCACCATCTCTCTTCCCCCTCACCCACCCTCCCGTCCTCTTCCACCATCACCCTTCCCCCTCACCCACCCTCCCCTCCCCTTTTCTCCCTTCCCCTTCACCCACCTTTCCCTCCTCTTCATCATCTCCCTTCACCCTCCCACCATCTCTCTTCCCCCTCTCACCCTCCCGTCCTCTTCCACCATCTCCCTTCCCCCTCACCCACTCTCCCACCATCTCTCTTCCTCCTCACCCACCCTCCCGTCCTCTTCCACCATCACCCTTCCCCCTCACCCACCCTCCCCTCCCCTTTTCTCCCTTCCCCTTCACCCACCTTTCCCTCCTCTTCATCATCTCCCTTCACCCTCCCACCATCTCTCTTCCTCCTCACCCACCCTCCCGTCGTCTTCCACCATCTCCCTTCCCCCTCACCCACCCTCCCACCATCTCCCTTCCCCCTCACCCACCCTCCCACCATCTCCCTTCCCCCTCTCACCCTCCCATCCTCTTCCACCATCTCCCTTCCCCCTCACCCACTCTCCCACCATCTCTCTTCCTCCTCACCCACCCTCCCGTCGTCTTCCACCATCTCCCTTCCCCCTCACCCACCCTCCCACCATCTCCCCTCCCCCTCACTCACCCTCCCGTCCTCTTCCACCATCTCTCTTCCCCCTCACCCACCCTCCCGTCCTCTTCCACCATCACCCTTCCCCCTCACCCACCCTCCCCTCCCCTTTTCTCCCTTCCCCTTCACCCACCTTTCCCTCCTCTTCATCATCTCCCTTCACCCTCCCACCATCTCTCTTCCCCCTCACTCACCCTCCCGTCCTCTTCCACCATCTCCCTTCCCCCTCACCCACTCTCCCACCATCTCTCTTCCTCCTCACCCACCCTCCCGTCGTCTTCCACCATCTCCCTTCCCCCTCACCCACCCTCCCACCATCTCCCTTCCCCCTCACTCACCCTCCCGTCCTCTTCCACCATCTCTCTTCCCCCTCACCCACCCTCCCGTCCTCTTCCACCATCACCCTTCCCCCTCACCCACCCTCCCCTCCCCTCTTCTCCCTTCCCCTTCACCCACCTTTCCCTCCTCTTCATCATCTCCCTTCACCCTCCCACCATCTCTCTTCCTCCTCACCCACCCTCCCGTCGTCTTCCACCCTCCCCTCCCCCTCACTCACCCTCCCGTCCTCTTCCACCATCTCCCTTCCCCCTCACCCACCCTCCCCTCCCCTCTTCTCCCTTCCCCTTCACCCACCTTTCCCTCCTCTTCATCATCTCCCTTCACCCTCCCACCATCTCTCTTCCCCCTCACTCACCCTCCCGTCCTCTTCCACCATCTCCCTTCTCCCTCATCCACCCTCCCGTCCTCTTCCACCCTCCCCTCCCCCTCACTCACCCTCCCGTCCTCTTCCACCATCTCCCTTCCCCCTCACCCACCCTCCCACCATCTCCCTTCCCCCTCACCCACCCTCCCGTCCTCTTCCACCATCTCCCTTCCCCCTCACCCACCCTCCCCTCCCCTTTTCTCCCCTCCCCCTCACTCACCCTCCCGTCCTCTTCCACCATCTCCCTTCCCCCTCACCCCCCCTCCCCTCCCCTCTTCCACCCCCCCTCCACCCCCCCCCGGTCTCCCCCTGCCCAGGCTCGGGGTGGGGGCCGAGGTCCCTCCTCCCTCTGCCGTTTTGCCGCAGGGCAGGGAACGGCTGCCCCGGGCCTGGCTGGGCGGTGCCTGGGCCCCGGCGCTCCCTGCACACGCGTCTCCGGAGCTGCCCGGCGAGCAGCTGGCTCTGGGCTGGCAGGACCCGCCCTGCGTGGGGCCCGGGGGCCGATCGGCGGGGGGAGAGCGGGGCGGGGTGCGGCTGCTCCACGTGGGACGCTGGGCAGTGACAGGAGCCGATCGCCGCCTGCACAGCGCCTGGGACCGGCGGGGCTGTGGCTGCCTGTCCGGAGCTGCCCCGCGCCCGCCAGCGGGTCCCTGCCGGGCACGCACGGGAAGCGGGGAGAGGATGATGTGTGCCCCGCCTGCCAGCAGCAGCTGCCTGTGAAGGAGAGAAAAACAAGCGCAGGGAGAGCTGGGTAAGACCATCCTCTCTTTCCCACCGACCCCGGGGGGCTGTGGCGGGAGACCCGGGGCGGCAAGAAAGTGTCACCGGCGACTTGATTTCTCAGGAGCTCGGGGCTGCGGAATCACGTCTGGGCAGAGGCAGGGCAGCTCCGCAGGCGATCGCTACAGGACACGGTTCCCTGCAGCAGAGCCCGCTGCATTCAGCCGGAGGAATTTGTTTTTCCTTCCGAAGAATTGTGAAAGATCTGATTGATTGTCTCCCACTCCGCTATGCAAAGAATTTCGGAGGGGAGGGTAAAAAAATCTGGGCTGGGCACATCCACCTTCATTCACGGTGGTGCTCCAAAAAAAAAAAATAAATAAAATCAAAAATCGGATTGAGGCTAGTCTGTACCTTCAGTCCTAGGCTGCATTTGAGCAGAAATATGGTAAGAAACACCAGTATTTTTTAGACTTGTGTAAGGCAGAGGTGTTTTTGTAGGTATGTTTTGTAACATGTTACTATATAAAAGGCCAGATTGTGGCACCCTACTCAGTGTGCATTACTCTGCTAGGGGATCCCATTGATTTCAGGTGAAGATGTCAGCATCTGCCCCTTACAAATGCCTTCATGAGCTGTGATGGGATATAGTGTAATTACATGCTGTCAAATATGATCATAATCTACTTAGATGAACAGTTAAATTGACATATAAACGGACCGATATGCTCTCTCTGAAAGATGTGTTCCTTCTGGATCAGGGTGAGGCACATTGGTAGTGGAATATGGGGAAGTTTTTACTTCTGCTTGCTGTGCTAGATCTAGACACATACCACATCAACAACATGCTTTTAAAAATTGCTTTTGAAGGAAAGTATCCTGCCTGGCATTTTTCAGCAAGGCTTCCCCATATCGTACCCCACCCATTCCTGCCTGCACATGGGTGCACACACCCACTGCCATTTCCCAGAGAGCATTTTCGCCGACATCCTAGCAATGCAGTGAAGAGATAACCTCATCAGCGTATCAACAACCTAAAATGAGTTCCAGAGTCATAAGGAAAATCCTGGAACTCTTCGGACATCCTGGCCATAGTCTCAAGCAGAAGAAACTCTCCAAATCCTGCCTGAGGGTCTAATTCCCAGCATTGTACCCATTGTATGAGACACATGGCTCTTGCCACGGGTTCCTTGGACTTGGCATACGTGCATGCCAAATGACCTGATATGGCAACTCCTCTGGTGGGCAAACCCCAATTTGAGAAGCACATCAAACAAAATATTTTGTAGCTTGCACCCTACTCAGGGGTCAGACTGTTGGCCAAATTCAAGCCTGGTGTAAAGGAACTGAATTGAAGTGAGTGGAGTTACACTAAGGATGAATTTAGCCTACTGCATTTGCCTGGACTTAAACTTCCGTTTCTCAATAGTCAGACTCAACCCGATTTGATCCTTGTTGACTTGGTTTTGCATTATGCAGAGGGAATGTAGGTGCTGTCAGCTAAGGCCTAGAAACATGGTATGCAGAAATTTATCAAGATATCTGAAAAGTTATTTCTGTCTTGTAATAAATGAATAGTTCTATCAGATTCTCATCAAAGGATCTCACTTTACAAACATTAATTTTAAAGTCTCCCATGACCATTGTGTATAGGATAATAGACGAAGGATTTCTCCCACCACTATATAATGGAGCCCTCTCTGCTGTAGAAGATGGAAGCTGTTGATAACTACACAATGGATCAGATCAGGAATAAACAACGTATCCAGTTAAAGTTGCCCTGATGTTTTAGGAGGCAGAATGTAATTATCTGAGCTGCTGTTCAACTCGGTGGGGGGAGGGGGGGGGAGGATGTCCCAGAGCCCAACCTCCAGCCTGAGCCCAAATGTCTACACTGCAAATGTATAGCCCTGAAGCCCAACCTCTCCCGCCGCGCCCGCCCCCGCCAGCCCAAGTTAGCTGACATGGGCCAGCCAAAGGTGATTTATTGCAGTGTTGACATACCACAGAGCCCTAGGAATTATCCATGCTTTTTTACATTTATGATCTTGTGACTTTTTACCTGATTGAGTAAAGATGTTAAATATATTGTAAATTCTAGCTGTAGTCTTACAAGGTGATTTAACACTATTCTGACTTAGCCGTGGCATGGGGCTCACCACTTAACTCTTATAACATTATCAAAGTATTTTCCTAGTCATTTTAACAGCACACTTTATTATGACTCTAATTTCCAGCTAGAGCCAGAACTCAGGTTTATTTACCTGTTTTACAGCATCACATACGTACAACAGATTATTATGGGGATGCTTATAAGTGCATTGACTTTGTCTTATAAGGAGAACAAATGAACACTGAAAGCACAAAGAACAACATGGATTTCGCAAACATTTATTTTTTTAAGATACTTGGGAGGCCCTCATATACTACCGTGTAAAGGGCCATGCAAATACTTACATAAACGATTAGATCAAATCAATAAGGTTGAGATTTAGCCTATCACCCTTGACTATAGTTAATTTAGCTGGCATTGTTTCTCTTAGTTCTGCTGTGGATTTGGGCGTGGGCTCTGACGCAATGTTCTAGTGGTTGTTCCAGTTTAGGAGCTGTGCTGGAAGAATACTAAGGAAGGAACAATTAAAAGAATCTTGCAAAAGAAATGGACCGAATAGTTCTGTGACTTAGACAAGCAACTAAACTTTCAAATCAGAGGCGGGCACTGTCTGTTTTCCTGGGAAAGTGGACTGCTGTATTTGTAATTGCTTCCAGATGTCGACAGCTTGGACGGGTAGCCAATTTTATGGAACTGAATGTGGAAATAAGTACAAAGAGGGTGTCTGTATTCATGTGCAGTTGAGTCATAGCATATGCGTATAAAGAGTTATTGCAGTTGAAAGTAACTACAGTAGTTGTATAATGTGGCAGCTGAATATTGGTTGTGATTTGTCAGCATAGTCTTTTATTCCTACAGAAAGTTTAAAGTCAGAGGGGTCTTTGTTGATTAGCAGTACGATAACTTTTCCATTTGACATAATGATCAATATTGTTTGCAAGTTCAGCTATTTCCAACAGCCTGGCACCTTACCTGACATTTCAAAATGCTTCAAAATAGTGACGTCCGAAATAAATGAAAACATAGGGTTTCATGATATACTTAAAATGACCTTAGGAAAGCTGTGAATGAATAAAGGGCCTGACAACAAGGTGAATGGAATTATACTGGGCAGGAACTGGACCCAAATGATAAAATCGTGGCTCCATTGAAGTCAACTGGAGTTTTGTCATTGACTTCAGTGGGATCAGGATTTCACCCAAAATGTTAAAACTGCCTTAAAAATGAGAGCTGCCTTCAAAAGAGACATTAGACTAGGAATAATCTAGTTTAACAACAAGCAGCTGTAGATCTGTCAGATTTTGGACTTGAAAGGGTCCCAAGTATGGTTCTGCTCACTATGGTTATAGTTATGGCAGGTGTCGCCCTTAAACATCATCTCCCAAATTCTTCGTCTTAGTACTTGAGCACATTTTTAGACTGGGAAGACGTGCTCATGGTGGTGTTAGTTTTGGGGGTTTATATATAAGGTTCTGTGCCAGGAGACAGAGTTTGTTCTCTGCCTTGGTGTCCAATTAGAGTCATAGGCCTGGTCTACACTTAAAAGTTAGGTCGAGATAGGTATGGTGTGAAATATTAACACCACTGAGTGTTGTCATTAAGGCAACCTACTCCCTGGTGGAGGCACAGTTAGGTCTATGGAAGAATTCTTCTGTCAACCTAGCTACTTCCGCTAAGGGGGGTAGAATTCCTGCATTGACTGAAAAACTCCTTCTGTTGCTGTAGAAAGAGTCTACACTAAGGTACTACAGCGGTATAGCTGCAGCATGTAGCTGTGCAGCTGTAGCACCCATGGTGAAGACATGGCCATGGAGTTTAAGGCCAGAAAGGATCACAAGACCATCTACTCTGACCTCCTGTACACCACAGGCCACTTAAGGCCCACTCATTCACCCTTGTACTGAGCCCAATAATCTGGATTAGACTCGAGTCAGTTCTTCAGGTAGAATTACTCCCTGAGAACTGGGCATTGGTGTTGGGATGAGATTCCTGAAAGAGAGGAATATAAGAAGGGAAAGTCTGATATATGTGTAAATAAAGCAGTTACAGTTACACTTAGAAGATATCTAGATGGCACTTCACTGATTTTCTCCTCCACTGGGAAGCCAACCTGAAAGGCCCTAGACGTCTGCTGCTGCTTGGCAGAGGGGTAACGCTGTTATCAGAACAGGAGACTGGGGTCAGGAGAAGGGGCAACAATAAGTCTCTCAAAGCATCCGAGCGCCACAGGGGTTTTGCTTACTTTAGTGTCTCTGGCTTGGAAAGTTGAACCATGTTTTAGTGAGCCAGGACATCAAAGCGCAAGGATAGGAGTGGGAGTCACAAGAGGAGAGCTGGGCAGAATGCAGTCTAGCTCCATACCGGGCAATGCAGGATGCTCGATATACTGAGCAAGACTGTCCCCGGCCCTTGCACAGGTCACAATGGGTAAGAAGGGATGGAAGCAGACTTCCCTCCTTGGTAGAACCTGTGCCCAGAGCAGCATAGGAACTAATCCCTTCTTGTTCTCCCAGGAATATACGCCAAGGGGACAGAGAGGAGGTGGGGCCATCAGACCCCCCCTCTTTGTACTAGCCTTCCCAGCACACTAGCAGAACAAGTGGCATCTTCCCAAAGGATGTTCACCAAGGCGAGCCCATGCCTGCTTGAGGCACATTCCTTCCCTGAGCTCCTGCGTCTACGTGCAGCCTCATGTCTCTTCACCATTTCCAACACAAGGCGGCACATAGATGCCCCAACCTTCACAACTGTCCAACAAAATGAATGAAGATGACATCATTTTTAACTTAGCTGAGCCGCGTCTGTTTGTCTTGATATAGCTGGGAAGTAACTTCGTTACATTCCATTCACTGTCAATTAAACTAAATTATTTTTAACAAGGCAGCTCTCTCTGTGCTTCTTATTCCACATTGGTTTTATCTATCTGCAAGCTGTCTTCTCCTTCTCCATTTGGATGGCATTCTCGTCTGTTAAGTCATGCACATCCAGCCCAAAAAGGGATGTGTTGTATTTTCTTTCGAAGAAGATGTTTGCATCATCCATTCTTAGAGCCTCCAGATGGAAGCACAGGCTTATCTAATACAAGGTAGTTTAGTTTTGTAAATAGATTTTTTTCTATAGTTCAACACCCAAGGGCCTAATTTTCCATTGCCTTTGTGTGGTCATGCACAGCAGTGCACAGTGGCAGTAAAAAGCTACCATTCTGAGGCCTTGTGTACACACCAGTTTGACCCTGTTTAATTCTACTGGATTAGTTAAACTGGTGCAAACCCCTTTGTGGACACTCTTATTTCAGATTAAGAGTGTTTTATTTCAGTTCAGTTTAAATATCTTCATAATCAATTTAAGGTAAACCAAAAAAATTCTGGATTACAGCAAAATCAGTGTCCACACAGCTTTTGCACTGGTTTAATTAAATTAATTTAAAATTAATTTAAAATCTTAAATTGAACCAGTGCACCACTGTGTATAGACAAGCCCTGATTGGGTAGTACTTTAAACGCATTTTTCACAGGTGTAAATGACTATACAGAAGGTGAAGGGCATTGGAAAATCAGGCCTGATCCAGACCAAAATGTTATCTTCCAGAAGTCTGGGATACACCCAGATATTTTGCCTTGCATCTGCTTCCCAGATCACTACTTCATCTATGTGAACTGTCATCCACTTGTTTTTGTTTTTTGTTTCCCCCCCCCCTACAGTAAATTATGAGAAGCTATTTTTCTTTCAGTTGTCAGTAGCTTTCACTCCTGTGAGCATGGCTCTGCCGTTCTCCAATGGCTGTATCCACCATGTTTATTTAATCATACCCAACAACTTCCACCCCCACCTTAGTTTCTCATTCAAATCCTCAGTGTAAGAGCCAGTCAATGGAACTGTACTTTTCTGATGGTTCTTCAGTAATGTGACACAGTCATTCATAGATTATAAAACCATAAGCGACCACTGTAATCATCTAATCTGATCTCCTGTATAACACAGGCCATAAGATTTCCCTGAATTAATTGAGTCTTCTAGAGAGATGCCTGCCATTGTCTGTCACAGTTTCTATTGTAAAATGCAGGTTTTGGGGGTAGTAGCTAACTCCATAAGACTTCCACACATCTAATACAACTCCACCAATCTAATTTAACACAGTTTAGTGATTAGTCATGGCCAGGAGGAGCCCATTGTGCTAGGGACAGAATAAAGATAACAAAAAGACAGTCTCTGCCTCAAAGTATTTACAGTCTAGAAGATGCAGATTGTGTTTTTCAGCCAAGATATAATGCTGCAGCCCAGAACTGCACTGAGGTCCGTCCTGCTGTTCATAAATTATAGCTGCTACATAAAATATCCAGAGAGTCCAGCTTTCTGGGCCAGATTGTAGAGCTTTTGCTCATATTGCTGAGCACATCCATAAGTAGTGCTATTGATTTCCAGAGGGCTGTTTGTCAGTGTAATTGCTCCCCATTGCAAATGCTCTACAGTCTGCACCTTTTGTGTATTCTTAGATCAAAAATGGCTGACCATTGACAAAAATTAGTCACTCCAATTAGATTAATTACTTCTGCCATTAAAAACTTTGGAAATCATCGGTTTAAGTTTCAACCATATCTAAAATGTAGACAGTGGGAATAAAAAGCTTGTTGGGAGAAAGAAAAGTAGATTGCAATATTTATACAGGATATTAGTGATTCACACTAAGATATTGTGAAGCAAACATTGACTTGCCTTGTTCATGTGAGCTAATGCGGTGTTGGGCACTGAATCAAACCTTCTCCTTGGTTGAAATGCAGGAATAAATACACCTAATGTTATAGACTGGAAATAGCTAAATCATTTCTCTCCATTTTAATCAGGGAAATGTGGCTTTTAGCTCATTCAGTTGCAGTTTCTATAAGTAGTGAGGTTGAATTACTCAATTTCTCTCTATTATATTGATTTCCTAAGGGCCAAAACCTGGTCCCACTGAACAACAGGACTCCAAACTGAAGAACAAAATGTCCAGTATTTGTTAGCTGTTTAGTGTTTATCCACCTCTGAGGAACACTTGCTGCTTTTGAAAGCCTGGGGACAAATTCTACTCTTCTCAAATGTTACTATTATTCCTGTCTAGATATTGGAGTTACATTGGATTTACACTACTGTAACTGAATGCTAAAAGGTCTATAAAGGTATGTTTATACTACAGTTAGACACCCATGGCTGGCCAGTGCCAGCTGACTCGGGCTTGCTGGGCTCAAGCTACTTAATTGTGGTGTAGACTGTCAGGCTTGGGCTGCAGCCTGGGTTCTGGGATCCTCCCACCTTGCAGGGTCCTAGATCCTGGGCTCCAGCGATTAAACAACCCCTTAACCCAAGCCCCAGTAGCCTGAGTCAGCTGGCACGGGCCAGTTGTGGGTGTCTAATTGCAGTGCAGACATACCCTAAGACAGTGGTTCTCAACCAGGGCTCCGGGGCCCCCTAGGGACCTCGAGCAGGCTTCAGTGGGCCTCCAAGCAGGGCCAGCATTAGACTCGCTGAGGCCCAGAGCAGAAAGCCAAAGCCCCACCACATGAGGCTTGAGCCCTGCCACCCAGGGCTGACGCTGAAGCCTGACCAACATAGCTTTGTGAGGGCCCCTGTGGCATGGGGCCCCAGGCAATTGCCCCGCTTGCTACCCCTTAACGCCGGCCCTGGCTTTTATATGCAGAAACCCAGTTGTTATGGCACAGGTGGGCCATGGAGTTTTTATAGCATGTTGGGGGGGCCTCAGTAGAAAAAGGTTGAGAACCCCTGCCCTAAGAGAGTGAGAGGAGCTCTATCACCTGGCCAAATTGCTTAAGCTTTCTCAGATTGATTAGGAAGTCTGCAAGCCCCAAACTGTTGTTCTGAGTGCACTCATAAGAAAGCATTGGAGCAATTCATATGTGTAGAGCTGGACTGCTTTAATAAAAAATGTCATTTTATTTATTCATTTAAAGATATTGGACAAGTCTAGTGTCTTCTATATATTAGGCCAGGCAGAGAGAGACAGCTCCTAAGCCGGTGTAAAGTGGTGCCGCTTCTTAAACTTCAATGGAGCTTTGCTTCTTTACACCAGCTGAGGATCTGGCCAAGGTAACTTAACCCACTTTTCTGTTATTTGGAAAGACAGAGTATAATACAACTTAATGCCAACAAGCTGTTTATGAAGTTCTTGAGATCCCTGCATAGAAAGCACTATGGAAGAGCAAGACATTATTACTACTAATAGAAACACACCATATATAACTTTAAACAATATTTATAGCAAAGGCATTTTGCTACCAGCATGTACATAAAAATTACTCATAAACCCCTTTGCTTTCAATCCACCCTGCCTATCACTTCAATTACAAGACATAGGACCAGATTGGAAAAGAAAAGGTTTGAGAAACACAATTCGAGGCCCCCAGAACTGATGTCTGAAATAATTGATACCCCATTGGTACAAATTCTGGAGCAGAGCAATGGACGGGTTAAAATTGGCCAAGATATTTTAGAATTACAGAACTGCAACATAAATACGTTTTTTAAACTGGCTTCAAGTGTTTCTATATGGCTCTAGAGACAGTAATTGGATTAATGTTAAAGCATTTCTGGAGGGGATTAGTTTCTAAAGCACACTAAGCCCCTTTTTTACTTTATTCAAGAAATGATTTTAAACAGCTCAGATGCTTAACTTTTAAAATTAGTGACTGAGCATGCTCAGTAGCAACTCCTCATAATGTTCACATGCAAACAAAGCTTCCAATAAAGTGCAGTAGAGAGGCAGAGCCACAGCTTGTAAGGTGGGGGAGGTAATAACTTTTATTGGACCAACTTCTGCTGGTGAGAGAGACAAGCTTTTGAGCTTACACAGAGCTCTTCTTCAGGTCTGTGTAAGCTCAAAAGCTTGTCTCTTTCATCAGCAGAAGTTGGTCCAATAAAAGATATTACCTCACCCACCTTGTCACCCTAATATCCTGGGACCAACAGGGCTACAACCCTGCTGCAAGCAATAAAGTGTGTGGAAGAGAGAAAGGATCCAGTAACTTCAAAGAGTGGGTGTGTTATGGAAATCCCAGCTAAGATTAGTCTTGTTTGAACAGGGGGTGTATACATAGAGGGTGTGTGTAATTAGGCCACTTGCTGTGTAAGATAACCAACCGACCTGGTTCAATGTAATGTCCACAAATATTCATTCAAATTGTGAGTGGCGGTTTGGTTGAGCCCTGTTTTTGCCCCATTCATTTGTGAACATCCATACATATATTTTTTGTTCACTTGGATGTTTGGGGGGTGGCTATTCTTTGTATGAATGTCCATCTTCTTGTGTGAATATCCATCTTCTATTTGAGTAGGACTGGTCCAAAAGTTTTGAATTAAACATTTCCATCGAAAAATGCAGTTTCGTTAACATCAAAACTTTCTGCGTGAAAGGATCCGTTTTGGTGGAATTTTCTGTTGGGAAAATCAAAATGAAACTCTATCTTCCATGAGGCACAGCAGCAGCTCAGGCACAGGGAGAAACTTAGGTGCATCATGGGAGAGGTAGTCCAGCCAAGAGTAGGGCCCTTAGAGAAGAAGGGATACAGGAGGGGCCTAGAACTACATCTCCCATAAGGCGCCATGGTGGCTGAGGCAGACAGAGAACTGAGTGTCAGCGTAACTCAAAATGAAACATTCCAATATTTCTGGGCCAAAAGAAATCTGATGAGGTTCAACAAGGAGAAGTGCAGAGTCCTGCACTTAGGACAGTAGAATCCCATGCACTGCTATAGACTAGGGACCGAATGGCTGGGCAGCGGTTCTGCAGGAAAGGACCTAGGGGTTACAGTGGACAAAAAGCTGAATATGAGTCAACAGTGTGCCCTTGTTGCCAAGAAGGCTAACGGCATATTGGGCTGCATTAGTAGGAGTGTTGCCAGCAGATCGAGGGAAGTGATTATTCCCCTCTATTCGGCACCGGTGAGGCCACATCTGTAGTATTGCGTCTAGTTTTGGACCTCCCACTACAGAAAGGATGTGGACAAATTGGAGAGAGTCCAGCGGAGGGCAACAAAAATGATTAGGGGACTGGGGCACATGACTTATGAGGAGCGGCTGAGGGACCTGAGCTTATTTAGTCTGCAGAAGAGAAGAGTGAGGGGGGTTTGATAGCAACCGTCAACTACCTGAAGGGGTGTTCCAAAGAGGATGGAGCTAGGCTGTGGTGGCACATGACAGAACAAGGAGCAATGGTCTCAAAATGCAGTGGGGGAGGTCTAGGTTGGATTTAGAAAAAACTATTTCACTAGGAGGGTGGTGAAGCACTGGAATGGGTTACCTAGGGAAGTGGTGGAATCTCCATCCTTAGATATTTTTAAGGCCCTGTTTGACAAAGCCCTGGATGGGATGATTTAGTTGGGGTTCATAGAATATCAGGGTTGGAAGGGACCTTAGGAGGTCATCTAATCCAACCCCTTGCTCAAAGCAGGACCAATCCCCAATTTTTGCCCCAGATCCCTAAATGGCCCCCTTAAGGATTGAACTCACAACCCTGGATTTAGCAGGCCAATGCTCAAACCACTGAGCTATCGCCCTGCCCCCTCCTCCCCTTGAGCAGGGGGTGGGATTAGATGACCTCCTGAGGTCTCTTCCAACCCTAATCTTCTATGAT
Source organism: Macrochelys suwanniensis (assembly GCA_033296515.1). Taxonomy (NCBI): domain Eukaryota; kingdom Metazoa; phylum Chordata; order Testudines; family Chelydridae; genus Macrochelys; species Macrochelys suwanniensis. Next base: position 18,277,974 of record CM065781.1, on the reverse strand, counting down.
TCTATGATTCTAAGATCCCTGACCTAAAGAGCTTACAATCTGTGGCTTTGGTCTTAGAGTTAAAGCACATAAAAAGTCTTTGCAGGATCATGGCCTAATTTTAGGACACAACAAAAACATGTAACAAACATTAGGCAGGAAGGTGGGTAGGAGAATGAGTGTAAGAAAAATACGATCAAAGGGTTAACTAGGCAGGTAATATGTACAGCTTGATGGCTCAAAAATCTCTTTATTTATGTATAATAGAAGCTGGTTGACATTTCTCAATCTATTTATGATTTTTTTACTGACATTTCAAATGTTTATGAAATAAAGAGGAAAAATCATCGTAGAAGTGTTCACAAACATTTTTATGCTGTTTTGACCAGCTCTCTCTTATAGAAGGAGCCAATATCTCCATCTAAAGTTAAGCTTGCCTGACACTTTCAGTTATAAGACCCAGTTTTCAGTTGTTTATAACTTTGCAAAACTTCAACTATTCAGGCTGAAATTTTCCATGCCGGGTGTCTGCCTCAGGCTGTATTTTTTTTAAGGTTCAGTAAAAGTGATTCAACTGCTTCCAAGATTAGGGGGAAATCCATTGTTTTGCCCATGTTAAAAGAATTGTATAGCTGTTTCTTTGAGAAGCTTTAGCCCCTTCATGGTTTTGAGCAGACGCTTGAAATTTGGCAGGACTATTGCTTGGTGCCAAGCATGTGCCTTTTGTAGATCCCAGGGAAAAGGGACCAAATTTGGCCAAGCTATAAGGCTTTGCAAATCTCAGATCTCACACACTCATTAGTGACTAGTTAGAGCTTCGAAGCTAAGATCTCTGGAGATTCCAGTCTGCACTGAGCATCCGCCAACCTAGGGCTGCAGGGGCCAAGCAGGACTTCCCTTGCAATTTGCTCCTCCCAGCTGCTGTGGTGTTGGGCACTGGAAGTGTAAGCAAGGAGACTGCTTTTCCTGTGCTCACAATAACTCCCATGCTGGGCCCAGACTATGTGGTGGAGGAAGAATAGCATGACTCAGATGTAGAGGGAAAAGACCTGGACCATGGGGATTGATGAGAAGCTAAGATCAGTTGGGAAACTGAGATAGGGAAAGACTGGAACTGGCTGGACATGGATACTGGACCTGGGAGTTGAGGGGACTGAGATCTGAGGAGGAACCTGGAGGAAGGGACTTGAACTGACTAGTGTGCCAGGTGCCTGGGACAAGGAGTTAGAGGACAGACCGGGATGAGTTGCCCAGAGACGGAAAGTAGGACAGGGCACTTGGTGAGAGGAAGACTGGGACTCAAATGGGCAGCCCAGAGTGGGAGACAGCCTGGTTAGGCAAGGAGACTGGGACAAAGAGCCCAGGAATCGGGAAAGAGACAGGAGTAGGACAGGGATAGGCCAGAGGTGGCAGGGGCAGAAGCATCTGTGACCACTAATGAATAATCTCTTCCAGAACCTAGGGTGACCAGATGTCCCGATTTTATAGGAATATTTTGGGGTTTTTTTATATGGGCTGCTATTACCCCCTATCCTCGTCCTGATTTTTCACACTTGCTATCTGGTCACCCTACCTGGAACAGAACCCAAGACTGCTGAGCTCAACGGTTCCTCTGCTGTCAACACATGCCTATGAAATGTCAGAATTAAGGTTTCCTGTGCATTGTGATACAGTCTTTAATTACATGATCACATACCATTTTCTCCAGAGGACCCCTGCCTCATTCAGTGCACAGGATGGACATGCCTGGGGAAGAATCAGGATTGTGCAGTGAAGGAGGCTGTGGTCTGTATGACCCATGCCTCATTTCTTGCAGTAGTTGGAAAGTTTGGAGTGAGTGAGAAAGGGGATTGAAAGAACAGAAAAGAGGATGGTCTCGTGGTTTATTTAAGCAGTTGAATGCTGCCCTGCAGAATTAGATTCTATCACTACCTCAGCCACTCCTGTGTAATGCTGGGCAGCTCACTTGAACCAGACTTTTCACAGGTAGCCACTAACGGTGTGTTCTTCATTTCCTGGGTACCTAACTTGAGACTCCAGGGGTCTGATGTACAGAAGTGCTGAGTCCTCCCAACTGCAACTGAAGTCAGTGGGAGCTGTTTTTTGAACATTTAAAGTGCCATATAATGCTAAGTACTTTGAAAAATCAGGACTGAGGTTTCTCAAATTGGGCACCCAAAAATTTGGATGTAATATATATGTATTCAGAATAAATAAATAACTGAATAAATATCAGCACTACCCCACTGCTCCTCTGTGTAGGCATTAGTAGTCGGCATGAGCACATCTTTTTGAAAATAATTTGTAAATGTTTGCCGTCTATATTAGTATGACTCTGTCCATCACTCAATAGGTAACCACTGATGCTGTTTTTTCTGGATACTTTTGTAATCTCCATTCCAAGCTGAGCAACGCCCAAAGTGTCACGCTGAAGCAGAAGATCCTTCTGTACAGCTGCATGTACCCTCCTGAAAACAGGATGTCTTATCTTACAATATTTTCCTACTTAAGACAAATGCTGATATTTTTAACGAAGTATCATATTTAAAACAGACATTAAATAGAAAACCACTGCCAAGAAGCATGCACGTTCTGGCAGCAGATAAAGAATTTTCCCAATTTGTTCCTATAATGTTCCATACATACAGAGTATATTTTACCCAAAGGTGGTAGGAGAAATAGTTGTGAGGAGGAGAGGGCTGTAGTGTTACCAAGGTACAAACACATACAGAGGTCAGAATCTCCTTGCTTTCCATGGTTTTCATCTCCAAAGGAACTAGGAAAGTGGAAGTAGGTAGAGGGATTCAGAAGGTGGCACAGAGAAGAATTGGCTTTACAGCCCTATGTGTTCCTCCTTGAGGCTTCCTATTCCTCACGTGTTCAGAATGCATTGTTAAGGCTACAGTTATGTCATGGAGGTTGCGGAAGTCACGGAATTCGTGACTTCCAGAGACCTCCATGACATTGGGGCCCCGCAGCAACCCAGCCACCGGATCCTCCCCCAGCTCCCAGGGGATCGAAGAGCTTTCCAGTCGCCACAGGCAGCAGGCCCTGTCCACACACACACCCCTGCAGCTCCCAGCTGCCGTGGGGAGACCCTGGAGCTCCCCAGCCACCGTGGGCGGCAGGCTCCACCGCCCCAACTCCTCCGCCCCGGCAGGCAGTGGGGTGATCCCCCTAGTTCCCAACCACTGGGAAGGAGTGAGGGGGGGCTGTAGCTCCCAGCCGCTGCATGCAGCGGGGCAGGGTGCTGGACCCCATTTTATCAGGGATGTTTTAGTAAAAGTCTGAGACAGGTCACGGCGTCCGTACATTTTTGTTTATTGCCCGTGACCTACCCCTGACTTTTACTAAAAAATAAGCATGACAAAATCGTAGCCTAATGCATTGTTCATAAATGAAGAAACAAACCAAACTGATTTTAGATAGCCAGATATCAAATCCATCTTCACTATTGCCTCATAGGCCATTCCCCATGTGTCACCCAACCAACTATGCTAAGGAGTTTCCTGTCTCTTTGCTCTTTCGGAGGGAATGCTAGAGGAGAAGTGCAGGAGGTATTGTGCCAAGGAAACCACGTTCCTTCCCTTCTTTGCAGGTAGCAGGAGTTAGTTTCCTCTCCATGAACATTTGGAGAGAGGGCACTTAATTTCAGTAGCCCCTCTTGTACCATTGCTGGCCCTGATTGCTGAGGCATTGGTTCAGTGCTCAGTCAGAGGGAAGACCTGACCATCTACTAAAGCACCAAGATTGCTTCCTGCAACACCCTATAGCTTTTCCCTGGAACTCTCTTAAACAAGTACTGACTCAGTCTGACCTGGCTTAATGCTTAAGAGACCCAGTGACTAACATTCCTGTGCCATTACTAAGGACTGGGTAGCTTACCACAGAGATGGTTATGGAGATATATATTACTTCTGTAAATCTCTGGCGCTAGTCTGTTCCAGTGTTTGACAGCAGGTCAGTCTTCTGCCTAGATCACCCAAACAGAACACTGCTGTTGCATTTGCTGAGTTATTGGGCCTGTGACCGCTGGAAATGTGTTGTGAATCTAGTTTCTACAATTCTTAACACTCAGCCCACAAGAGCAATCTGAACCACTTGGATGGTGAGGATTAGCCATGTAAATCTACAGTGGCAAGAAGATGGCTAGAATTCCGAATAATCCAATTTGTAAAGGCAAAATTGGCTTATTTATATTTAATTAGTTTAACTCATTTCATGTATCCATTGTGTAACCAGACAACACAGTAAATTATGGAGGCAGCAGTGAAGATCCCATAGTTAAGGATGCACTGGGCTTTTTGCTTAAAGCAAGATTAAAATCCCTCCGTTTCACACAGCAGTGATTGAATTAAATTACCAAAGCTTGCCATAATTACTGCTCAGAGAGCAAGTACATTTTCTGCAAGGGCTTTTGGAAAAAATGTTCGCTAACGATTCCCGAGACAACATTTAGAAATGAGTCACTCTTGAAATTTAACCTTGATCGTCTCACATTTTTGGCTAAACAACCTTAGGCTCAAAAACTTCACACACAGACACAGGTCCATCCTCATCATCACACAGTGGAAGAGACATCTGTAGCAGGCAAATTTGCCTGACAAACAGTTTGAGCAGCTTGCAATCAGGCCTGGTCTACACCTAAAACGTAGCTCGACTTATTTATGTAACTTAAGGCTGTGAAAAATTCATGTCTGAGCACCGTACTTAGGTTGACCTAACCCCTGGAGTAGGCAAAATATTCTTCTGTCAATCCAGCTACTGCCTCTTGAAGAGGTGGATTAACGACATCAACAGAAAATCTCCTTTCCATCGATGTAGGAAGCGTCTACATTACAGTGCTATAGACTGACTGTGGGAGAACTGAAGGCACTAGGGATATGTCTACGTGTATGTCTATACTACAAGCCGTACAGTGGCACAGCTACAGCGCTGCAGCTAGACCGCTGCAGTGTAGACACATACTACTGCGACAGCAGGGCTTTTCCATCACTGTAGTAAATCCGCCTGCTGGAGAGGTGGTAACTAGCACGATGGAAGAATTCCTCCATCAACCTAGCTGCATCTACAGTGGAAGTTCAGTTGACCTAACTGCATCACACAGGGTGCTGCTCCCAGCCCAGCTACCTCATTCGCAGGGTCAGGGAATGGATGGAGTTCTACGCAACCGGTGGAGTTGGGGAACCAAGGCAGCAGCCATTTAATGTTGAGCCGAAGTTTTCTTCAGCAGCAGGAACATGTCATTGAATTTACCAGTAGGCATGGGCCCCTTTGTGAGAAATGTTAATCTTGATGAGGTCATGGCTTCAGTGTGATTTTGAGCAATGGGATCAGTGCATTGTGGGAGACTATTGCCTATCATTCTGACCAGTATTGTCTCATTGATGCCTTGTACGCCCTTATCTGTCTATATCTATCTGTTATCTCTTGTCTTGTACTTGGACTGGAAGCCCCTTGGGCGAGGACTGTCTTTTTGTTGTATTTGTACACCTCTCAGCCAAGTGGGGTCCTGGTCCATGACGAGTGATCCTAGCCACTAAAAGAATACTAATAAATAATAAATTATTATTATTATTATGTTGTGGAGCTGAGGATTCTGTAAGTTCAGGTAGCTATTATGATGCAAGGCCTGTAAGTTGAATTCGGTCTGGATTTTAATGTTGTCTCAATTGGTGATCTCTTTGAATTACTGTTATTAGTATTTTTTTATATTGCACTAGTGCCTCAGGGACCCAGTGAAGAATCATGGCCCCACTGTGCTGGGCTATAAACACAGAAAAACAGTGCCTGGCCCAAAGAGCTTAGAAACCAAGTATAAAACGAGAGACAAGAGGTGGATACAACAGACAGATGGCGTAGCAATGAGATGACTATGATCAGTTCAATAAGCAATGATCACAGCACACCAGCTGCCTCACCCTTGTTGAGATTTTTGTAGGCATCACATCAAAGGCGAGTTTTAGGGGGAGATTTAATAGAGGACAGTAGATGGCCTTGTCTCCACTGGAAAGGGGTTGCTGGTATAGCTATGCCAGTTTTGCTATATCAGCAAACCCTCCTAATGGAGACATACCTTATACTGTCAGAAGGGTTCTTTTGCCGGTATAGCTTATACCTGTTCTCTGAACAATAGGACTTTTTTTTTTTTTTACAGGTATAGCTGCATCTACAGCCGGGCGTTCATTGCCACAGCTGTCAGTTGGGGTGTGATTTTTCCAATCCCTTAATTGACAAAGCTATGCAGCAAAGCTTTGAAGTGTCAACCAGGCCTTAGTGACTGTGCTGACAGGAAGTTCACTTGGGCAACTGTGATCAATGAAGTGGGGTGGGGGGGGGCGCAGCTCCCTTTGATGGACACCCAGCTAGCCAGTTAGCTGTAAAATCCCCTTTGGTAGCTGTTCTCTACTTGTTTTACCTGTAAAGGGTTAAAAAAGCCCCCCCAGGTAAAAAAAAAAAAAAAGTGGGCACATGACCAAAAGAGCCAATGGGAAGGCTAGAACTTTTTAAAATTGGGAAAGAAACTTTTCCCTTTATCTATTGTTCTCAGGGCTGCAGGGACACGGAGCAGCAATGTTATAAGCAGGAATGCTGTGTAAGGTTTGAACCTAGTATGAAAAAGTATCTTCCATACCTAGAAGAAATAATTTGGATAGGGAATGTTTAGTTAGACACAATCAGGTTTATTTCTTATTTTGGCTTGTGGAGCTCCCTGTGCTAACCCCTGATACTTTTGTTTGCTTGAAACCTTTAAGCTGAACCCGCAAGAAAGCTAGCTTGGGTGCTTAATTTTTGGAATTGCTCTTTTAAAATCTAGCAGAAGCCTAAGTTCCAGATGTATTTTCTTCTTTTTTGTTTTTTAATAAAATTTACCTTTTTTAAGAACAGGATTGGATTTTTGGTGTTTGTGCATGTTGTTTGATTAGCTGGTAGCACAGCTAATTTCCTTTGTTTTCTTTCTCAGCTCTTCCCCGGGGCAGGGAAGGGGTGAAAGTGCTTGAGGGTACTTCACAGGGAGGAATTCCCAAGTGTTCCTTCCTGGGACCAAGGGTTGGGTTTTTTTGCATTTGGGTGGTGGCAGCGTTTACCAAGCCAAAGTTAGAGAAAAGCTGTAACCTTGGGCGTTTAATACAAGCCTGGAGCGGCACATATTAATTTTTAGAATCGTTGCAGGCCCCCACCTTCTGCACTCCAAGTGCCAGAGTGGAGATTTAGCCTTGACAGCAACCTTAACTCCAAGCTATCTAAGGCCCTGTCTACATTACAGCTGCTACAGCGGCATAACTACGGTACTACAGCTGTGCCACTGTAGTGTAGACGTTTCCTACATTGACAGAAGTGGTTTTTCTATCACTGTAGTTAATCCATCTCTCTGAGTAACAGTACTTGGATCGATGGAAGAATTCCTCCATCAACCTAGCCGTGTCTATATCAGAGGCTAGGTCGACCTAACTATGTCAGGGGTGTGAGCTAGGTCAAACTAATTTTTAAGCGTAGACCAGAGTGGAAATTCCCCTGTTTCTTTTAAACAGGCAATACACAATACAAGTAAAAAGGGGATTGGGGCGTAAAGTCTGCAGATGAGAGAATTTTGCTACTTTTCCATTGCAGATTAAAATAATGTTAAAAATGGAAATTGCTTGAAACTGCCGTCATAGACTCATCACAGAAGAAAGAGCATGGTCAGTGTACTCTCAGCCAGCAGCCATACTGGCAGTGTTGGAGACACCTGGAAGGAACATGTCTGACTGATGAGCCACAGGCTTGGTATCAGTTTTTTAACCCCTGCCCCATCTTCTCCATGTCCCTTCATTGGCAATGTGTTCCTGGTGCAGGGAGAGAGAAATTGCAATCCATCCGGTAGCAGTATGTCAGCAGCCAAAGAGCTTTTGGATTAATTTGTTCCCCTCCGTGCATGAACACAAATGGTTTTGGCACGATCACACCAGTTCAGGATTAAACTGAGGTCTCCTGGCCGTTGATATCCCTTTAAATTTCTTCTTGCAGCAGCGAGGGATGGAATTTGCAACATCAATATTCCTTTCTGTGTATTTTTTTTTTGTCAACATAATCTACTGTGAAACCAATTCTGCTTTAAGAACCGGCTCAGCAGCCAACATTGTCAGGATTTGTGGATTACACCTCTGGAATGAGCCTAACATAAAACGAAAATGAATTTACTGATGTGAAATCCATCAGGGATTAACATTTCTCCTCTGTTATATAAATAAAGCCCCAGACTGTTTCCTACGGCAGGATGGAATGCTTTGCAAAGTCATTTCCCTGCACAATGAATTATAAGGGTGAAACTGCCCTGCTTAGAAAGTGCCTGGGCCAAATTCAACTCTGGTTAAAATAAGATGAATTTAGCCTAAAGGGCCAGCTCCTCAGCTGGTGTAAATTGGTGTATTTCTATTGAGACCTGAAGTCATTTTATACCAGCTGAGGATCTGGTCCTTCATGGAATGTGAGACAGATGTTAGCAGTAGGAGATCAGCAGAATTTATACTTTATGCTCCAATTTCTGACTTTTATCATTCAGCGGTATGGGTTAGATAGCGGGAAAGAGGGGAATAGCACACAAACTACAGGCACAGCCTGTAGCCCCAGAGTAGCTGGAGGCTTCTGCTACAATGATCAGTCAGTATAGAATCATAGAATCTCAGGGTTGGAAGGGACCTCAGGAGGTCATCTAGTCCAACCCCCTGCTCAAAGTAGGACCAACCCCAACTAGATCATCCCAGCCAGGGCTTTGTCAAGCCTGACCTTAAAAACCTCTAAGGAAGGAGATTCCACCACCTCCCTAGGTACCCCATTCCAGTGCTTCACCACCCTACTAGTGAAAAAGTTTTTCCTAATATCCAACCTAAACCTCCCCCTCTGCAACTTGAGACCATTACTCCTTGTTCTGTCATCTTCTACCACTGAGAACAGTCTAGATCCATCCTCTTTGGAACCCCCTTTTAGGTAGTTGAAAGCAGCTATCAAATCCCCCCTCACTCTTCTCTTCTGCAGGCTAAACAATCCCAGTTCCCTCAGCCTCTCCTCATAAGTCATGTGCTCCAGCCCCCTAATCATTTTTGTTGCCCTCCGCTGGACTCTTTCCAATTTATCCACATCCTTCTTGTAGTGTGGGGCCCAAAACTGGACACAGTACTCCAAATGAGGCCTCACCAGTGCCGAATAGAGGGGAATAATCACGTCCCTCGATCTGCTGGAAATGCCCCTACTTATACAGCCCAAAATGCCGTTAGCCTTCTTGGCAACAAGGGCACACTGTTGACTCATATTCAGCTTTTCGTCCACTGTAACCCCTAGGTCCTTTTCTGCAGAACTGCTGCCCAGCCATTCGGTCCCTAGTCTGTAGCAGTGCATGGGATTCTTCCGTCCTAAGTGCAGGACTCTGCACTTGTCCTTGTTGAACCTCATCAGATTTCTTTTGGCCCAATCCTCTAATTTGTCTAGGTCCCTCTGTATCCTGTCCCTACCCTCCAGCGTATCAACCACTCCTCCCAGTTTAGTGTCATCTGCAAACTTGCTAAGGGTGCAGTCCACACCATCCTCCAGATCGTTGATGACAGTAGTGAAACAGTTAGTGTTAAGTCCAGTGGCACCTTAAAAACTAATGGATTTATTTGAGCATAAGCTTTCATGGGTAAAAAAACCCACTTCTTCCTCTGTTAGTCTTTATTTGGGCATAAGCTTTTGTGGGTAAAAAAAACCCATGAAGAAGTGGTTTTTTACCCATGAAAGCTTATGAAGAAGTGGTTTTTTTACCTACGAACGCTTATGCCCAAATAACTCTGTTAGTTTTTAAGGTGCCACCGGACTTCTCCTTGTTTTTGTGGATACAGACTAACAGGGCTACCCCTCTGATAGTTAGTGTTGACATTTAAATAATCATTAGGCTTCAGTTAACACCTCGCAGTGAAATGAATGGGTGCATTCCATACCTTTAAGAGCTATTGTTCCAGACTATCTCCAGCTACACCTGCTCACATTTGGGAGGGTTTTGTTCTCAGCCACAAGGGGCTAGAATAGAAACTTTTTCTTTCAAAATTAGACATTAATTTCTGCAGAAGCTGAGTGGACTACAAAAGAGATACTGGCATAAATGTTCAATGCAGTCCAGCTCAGTGTGACTCCCATGTATACAGAAATAACTGTAGGATTCCAATATTCATGTACCTGACTAATATGCTCATTGTCTAAATGCTGGATATTATGATGTTTCTAGCTGCAGACTCCAGAGAAGGTGTCATAGTCAGCCATCATCGTCACTATAATACTCTGCACGTAAATAGAGCCATTCATCCAAAGATCTAAAAGCACTCTAAGACCTGGTCTACACCTAAAATTTGGGTTAACCCAAGACCCCTGAGAGATGTAGTTAAGCCACCCTAATCCCCAGCGACCTAGATGCTACGTCTGAAGAGAGTGGACTAACTACAGTGACAGAAAAACCCCTTCTGTCACTGTAGCAGGTGTCTACTCTACAGCGGTATAGTTGCAGCGCTGAAGCTGTGCTGCTGTAGTCCTTGTAGTGTAGACAAGAACACCCCTGTATGGTAGGTATTATTTTTCAGATAGGGATGAGGCAGAAAGGAATTTAAATGACATTCAGATGTGGATCAGAGAGCAAAACTGAGCCCTTCCTGGAGCTTACATGGAAGGCACTTGTTTTCTCTCATCAGAAGCTTTATAAGACTGATTTACATAAACATAAACACCGACATCCTGTTAAGCTTTTTGATACAGTGCAACTTTCAGACACATTCAGGGATTAAGCCTTTATTAGCAAAAGGTTGCTTGGCACAGAGCAAGAATGATGGAGCTCTGGCAGTGAAAGTTTACACAGCTTTTTTAAAGGAAGCTGATTTGCTTCAGTGTAAGAAAAAGACTGCAGAATGCTTTGGCTTCAGCTATTGGACACATGAATTCCCTCCTCTCTGCCAATTTTACCATCCTCTTTTGCAAGGAGCAAAAATGCTACCAACGATGCTCTGTGGCACTAGTTTTCATAGCTGGTCCTGCAACAGCTTCCTGCTGAGACGTTAATATAATTGTCTTAGAAAGTTACCCAGCAACATGGAAAAATGCTTTTGTAACGAACAATTTCTGTTCTTCACGTGATCAAAAAATTAACTGTTAACAAGTTGCATCTTGAAATGCCAGATGGCTTAAATTTTGTTACATGTAAATTAAAATTCTCCTGAGGGGGGGGGGGAGAGAGGAGTGTGTTGGGAGGAAAGTGGGGAGAAAAAGGAAGGAATCAGATTATACACAGCAGATCTGTAGCAAGATACTTGGCCTCTAGGGATAGATAGAAAGAAGGAAGGAAGGAGCGACTTAAGGAGTTAAGGTGGGTGTGTGTTAATGGGCCAAAGGGTGTGTATTACTTCAATCATCATCAACTTCTCCTTCTTCCAACACCAAGGTTAAGTAGGACCGAGCTTGTTCATTTTGTTAGTTTCTTGGCTTGAGTAAGTACCTAGACTGCCAGACACCTCAAGGGTGTGCAGCCCCCTCCTATTGGCTACCCATTAAGGGTACCTGGGTTGCCCTACACGGAGGTTGGAAGGGGATGTTGGGTTTGTGGACTGGTTGGTTGGTGGTACCCTGCTCCCACTTAAGTTACCATGGGTTTGACCCGGCCAGTGTTTGAGCCTCCAGCAAGATCAGCTAGCTGGAAATCCACTCACCCTTTGCAACCCTGTTCATTCAAGCGAGCTAGTTTAACACAAGCCCCTTGAAGATAACACATTTGAAGCCCTGTTAGGTTCAGGTCCATCATAGAATCATAGAAGATTAAGGTTGGAAGAGACCTCAGGAGGTCATCTAGTCCCACCCCCTGCTCAAAGCAGGACCAACATCATCATGCCTGTGGAAGTTGTTTTCAGAAAGCCTAGAGCCATAATTTATTTACTTTTAAGTGACTAAGTAGTCTGGCATGCTGAAAAAGAAAAGGGCTCGGCCTGTTTTCTGTGGCTGGATGAGCCTGGGGTTTGCATAGAAGAAAACCATATAATTAAAATTCACTTAAACAGAGTGGTATTCTGAATGCTCTAAATAGGCGCAGGAGGGAAGACTTAGCAGGAAAGAGCTGTCCCTTTAAAAGGAGCTGCCACTGTTCTCAGTTCAGAACAAGAGGGAGCAGGAGTGCTCTGTTCTGAGCAGGGAACAGAGCCAAGAAAAGCAGCACTTAGGGTTAAAATCGACTGATCAAGACAAGTCAAACTTTGTGGGTCTCAGTGCAGAGCTTCTCCTTCCCTGCTCAGCTCCCAATCCTCCAGCACAGGAAGCAGCATGGCTGGCAGTGTTGCTTTCTGTGCTGCCCTGGCTTTCTTAGCAGAGCACATGGCCCCTCCTCCCATGTGGTTCACAGATTCCCAGAGTGACAGTCATCACGGCCGGTAGTTACAGCCACCTGTAGCCACGGTGCTTTGGGCCAGTGATGTGCCAGAGGAGGCTCTGATGGTTACAACGGCATAGTGCAGCACGTTACACCCAAGGGCCCGCTCCAGGTTGTGCTGTGCTGGCAAACTCCAGGCCCCTGGCCGTGGGGATTGTGGGTGGCTTGTGGGGTTGCATCCACACTCCAGTTAGACTTTCTGACATGGGGGGTTCAGACCCTGCTTTCAGGGAATGAATCAGGACCAAGAAACAAGTAGACCCAAGTTAGGCCTATAACTTCCCATCCCCGTCAGTTTATATACGGGTGGGGGTCCCAGCTGCCCTTCTACATGACTTTACTCAGCTGTGACACCCCTCCCCCCATCAGCGAGACACGTAATTATTCAGAGCGGATTCTCTGCTATGTAGTACCAATCTCCCCAAGTTTACAACCAGAAGGAAGTGTTTACTCCCCCACCCCAGTTACCTCCCATAGACAGTGATGAATAAACTCCCTGTGAGTCACTGGTTCATATTAAAGAGATTGTGTATTAGCACAGTACACAAAGGATTCCTAAGTATTAGCCAGAGGGGAAGAACAATGGGGTAGTTGGTTCAACAAGCTGGGTTGGATGGATTCAGAGCACACTTAAATGGCTTTGCAGAGCCCCCTGCTCAAAGAGACCATCTGGGACCATGAACCACATCACCATCCTAGTAGACAAGCGCAGGAGGAGGGGCACTCAGTAGCGTAGCCAGGGGGGGAGCAGGGGGAGCGGCCGCTCCCCCTGTGAGCAGAAGTGGCGGAAGCGGCGCCTTTTTTTAGCAGCACTAAAAAAAGGCGCCGCTTCTTTTTAAGCGCTGCTTCTCGCACTCACCCGGCGGCGCTCAGGGTCTTCGGCAGCATTTCGGCGGCGGGTGCCACCAAAGACCTGGAGTGAGTGAGGACCTGCCGCCGAAGTGCCGCCGAAGACCCGGAGCGCCGCCGGGTGAGTACAGGGGGAGGCGCCTTTTTATAGCGCCGTTCCCCCTGCGCTCCGGACCTGGCTGCGCTACTGGGAACACTGTGATAGCTTGGCCTTTCCCAAGGGAGGCTCTTTACATCCAAGTATTTCTGCACTGACACTTCCCCCTTGCACACGGGCCTAACCAGCCTTACAGAGCGAGACGTGAGATCATGACAACTGCATTGATCAGAATGGAATATTCAGGGGGTGGCTAGAGGTGCTCCGGTAGGGCAAAGACCCCAGTAGAATGCTTCCTGGAACTCAAGGGGCAGCCCACTGTATCTAGTGTTCCTCACATCCCCAGGCGCCTGCTGCCAGATGCTAGCAGCATGGAGTGTGGGCCTTTGGGTGCCCGGCGCCCAGGAAGCACTACTGTCCTCATCCTGCCTGGGTCCACGCTGTGAGGGGCGGGAAGGAAGAGATGAGCCTCCTCTCTCCTCCATCCCCTCCTCCACGCAGAACAGAGTCTGGTACATTGTCTCCTTTCACAGGGAATTCTCCTTGATCCAGGCAACACAGAGCTCAATTTCTTCTCCCTAGGCCATGAAAAGCATGTACTGCCTGTTGATCCGTCATGCATAACTCACTGATTAGATACGGGGTTCTCAAACTTCATTGCACTGTGACCCGCTCCTGACAATAAAAATTACTGCATGACCCCAGGTTGGGGGACCGAAGCTTGAGCCCACCCAAGCCCCATTGCTCCGGGTGGAGGGGCCAAAGCCAAAGCCTGAGCCCCACTGCTGCGGGTTATGTGTCTCAGGCTTTGGCATCAGCCCCGGGCTGTGGGGCTCGAGCTTTGGCCCCGGGTTGTGGAGCTTGGGCTGTCTAACGCCAGCCCTGGCGATCCCCTTCAAGTGGGTTTGTGATCCACTTTGGGATCCCAGCCCACAGTTTGAGAACCGCTGGATTAGATCATGAGGAGCTCTGTAAAGATGAGGTCAAATGGACTTAAAGAACTACTGGTGCTTCACAGAAAATATGGAAAGACAGTTCTCACCAATGCTATCTGTGTTAACATGTTTATCACATCATCAGTATAATGGTATCATTTTTTCCTCCCTGGTTGTTCTCTTCCCATTTATATAGCACATTTTTGGATATTTATTCCCTTCTTTTTATGACTAAAGATGTTCCCACAATAATAGGCACTTCCTTGCTTATGGAAAGAGTTTATTCTCCTGGTAATATATTGCAGTTAAAGATGAGAGTTTATTTTAATCACATCCAGACTTTTCAGCTTAATGCACAACCACGAGCCTGTATTCTTGTCAGATGCACCTGTTTGGAGTTGTGCTAAGCGCGTCTTCTCTGCAGATCTGTTTAGTGCAGGTGGTGAGAAAGGCAAAGCACTGATAAACAGGAAGCTGTAATCAGGATTTCCTGTCTGCGCTTGGAGCTTCAGATATTAATTTGAAAATATACCAAAAAGGCAGCACAATTCTGTTATCTTCAGACTTTTATGGCTGATTTTTAATTGATTTTATAACAACAATGTATTTTGATTAGGGCTGTTGATGAATCGCAGTTAACTCACGCAATTAATTCAAAAAAATTAATTGCAGTTTAAAAAATTAATCCCGATTAATCGCAGTTTTAATCACACTGTTAAACAATAGAATACCAGTTGAAATTTATTAAACATTTTGGATGTTTTTCTACATTTTTATATATATTGTATTCTGTATTGTAATTGAAATCAAAGTGTATATTATTTTTATTACAAATATTTGCACTGTAAAAATGATAAACAAAAGAAATAGTATTTTTCAATTCACCTCTTACAAGTACTATAGTGGTTGAAGCATGAAGGGACATATGAACCTTTAGTGCATCTGGCACATAAATATCTTGCAACGCCGGCTACAACAGTGCCATGAGAACGCCTGTTCTCACTTTCAGGTGACATTGTAAACAAGAAGTGGGCAGCATTATCTCCTGCAAATGTAAATAAAATTGTTTGTCTGAACAATTGGCTGGACAAGAAGTAGGACTGAGTGGACTTGCAGGCTCTAAAATTTTACATTCTTTTATTTTTGAATTCAGGCTTTTTGGTATATAATTCTACATTTGTAAGTTCAACTTTCATGATAAAGAGATTGCACTACAGTACTTGTATTAGGTGAATTGAAAAAATACTATTTCTTTTGTTTTTTCACAGTGCAAATACTTGCAATCAAAAATAAATACAGAGAGCACTGTACACTTTGTATTGTGTTGTAATTGAAATCAATATATTTGAAAATGTAGAAAACATCCAAAAATATTTAAATAAATGATATTCTATTATTGTTTAACAGTGTGATTAATCGCAATAATTTTTTTTAATTGCTTGACAGCCCTAATTTTGATAGCTAAAAGTAAAAATATAAAAAAATAACAGCATTAATTTCCAGGCTTGCTATCAAAGGGTTTAGCGCTGTGTGAAGAACAGAAAAGCTATTCAGCCCCACTCTAAAAGAAAGTAATATTAACAGAGAATCAGAATCAGCTGTTGCTTCTGCTGCAAGGAGGCTGAATGACACAGAACTGCAGTACAGCCCCTCTGTGGCGTCAGGGAAAGGATTTCATTCCCTCAGCCCTGTGGAGATCTCCAGTGCAAAGCTCATATTCCAGGCTTTGCACAGGGTAGGAGCGTTGGCATACAGGGTTAAATCTTGCAGCCCTGATTCAAGCAAAACTCCCGTTAAAGTCAATTATCAGAGGGGTAGCCGTGTTAGTCTGGATCTGTAGAAGCGACACAGAGTCCTGTGGCACCTTATAGACCAGGGGTCGGCAACCTTTCAGAAGTGGTGTGCCGAGTCTTCATTTATTCACTCTAATTTAAGGTTTCGCGTGCCAGTAATACATTTTAATGTTTTTCGAAGGTCTCTTTCTATAAGTCCTTAATATATAACTAAACTGTTGTTGCATGTAAAGAAAATAAGGTTTTTAAAATGTTTAAGAAGCTTTACTTAAAATTAAATTAAAATGGAAAGCCCCCCAGACCGGTGGCCAGGACCCGGGCAGTGTGAGTGCCACTGAAAATCAGCTCGCGTGCCGCCTTTGGCACCTGTGCCATAGGTTGCCTACCTCTGTTATAGATTAACAGATGTATTGGAGCATAAGCTTTCGTGGGTGAATACCCACTTCTTCAGAAGATGCATCCGACAAAGTGGGTATTCACCCACGAAAGCTTATGCTCCAATATGTCTATATAAGGTGCCACAGGACTCTTTGTTGCTATTAAAGTCAATGGCACAGATTCTTCTCTCCTTTGACAGCAGTTTTACCCCAGTGTAATTTCACTGACTTCAGGGAAGGAATATGTTTTGATTTACACTGAAGTAAGGAAGAGGAGAGTCAGACCCTGTGAGTTAGGACAGATGAAGGGCTGTACAGTTTGAGCCTGCCCTACATATGTAGGGGGAGGGATAACTCAGTGGTTTGCGCATTGGCCTGCTAAACCCACAACTGTGAGTTCAATCCTGGAGGGGGCCATTTAGGGATCTGAGGCAAAAATTGGGGATTGGTCCTGCTTTGAGCAGGGGGTTGGACTAGATGACCTCCTGAGGTCCCTTCCAACCCTGAGATTCTATGTATGTTTGTCCTAAAAAATGAAATTATCAATCACATTTTGTACACATGCTGCATTTTACTGAAATATAGGAATGAGAAATACAAGAGTTTTCACTTTCAGCTGAGGATCTCAGAGCACTTTACAGATGCTTAGGAATTAAATCTCAAAACATCCCAATGAGTTAGGAACATATTATTATGGCCATTTTACAGGAAGAGAAACTGAGGCTCAGAAAGATCACTGACTCAGCCAGGGTCACACAGAGCAAGGAACAGGACTGCTTATTGCTAGCCTCTGACTTAGTCATTAGACCATTCTTTCCTCCCAGGAGAAATGCTATGTGCAGAACTAGACGTAGACAAACATTAAGGTGTGGGTAGCAATTACTGGTGCCAAGACAAAGTTGCACACATAACAGTTTGAATTCTTCCAGTGGTTTCACACACCTTGGCTCCGAAACTATTCCTCACGCCCTTCCCCGCCCAAAGAGACACTGCAGCAGGAAATGTGCTTGAGGAAAACAATAGCCCATTAGCATTGCTCTGCAGGCAGAGGAGGCAGTCTTGCTGTTATCTGCTTCCCTATAAAACACTGACATCATCTGCCAATATAGAAAGGTGCTTTTATTTATTTACTTCCCTTAGCCGCCTCCTCCTCCTGTAGCGCTAGAGGGTCCTGCCTGCAGTGGGCACCTGGTCTAGAGCCCATTGAAGTCAGCCAGCCGGATCTGGCCTTCTCATGGGCGTGGCATCGGACCCTGGAAGGACTGTGGTTTTCATGCAGAGCATAGGGCAGGATTTGAGGCACATGGGAAATGGGTTTGCTGCATCCCGGCCTGCATCAGAGCCCAGCTCCCTGGGGACTTCCTTTGCAGGAAGAGAACAAGCTGTGACAGTAAATCCACTGCGCAGCAACCCCACTGGTAAGAGGGCTACGTCTGCCTCAGGGCTCTAGCAGTGACTGCACATAGCACCACAGCTTTTGGGATGGGGGAGGATTTTTTATTTCCCTCCCCCACAGATCACTGCCTTGTGCCAAGCCCAGCTTCTTGTACTTAGTACAGAAAGGTGGCGGTAGAGAAGCTTCATCCCCGTGAATTTAATGAGGATTTTTGCCCAAGTTAGGATTGCTGCAGAATTCAGTTGTTAATGACAGATCATAAAAGTCTGGCTGCACTTGGAATGGATTTTTGGTTTGCGTATTTTTTAGCTGTACAGTACGTGCCTAAATGGCTCATTCGCTGCTTCATATTTTCCGTTGTTACTGTCATTTTTTTCAGTCAAACAGAACTGAGAGCGAAGGGGACACAGACTAAGCAGTGCTGAAATTTTTTCTGTAGCTTCAATAAACATTTGATATCAGGAACTTTTCTGTAAAACTCCCCACAGTGACACCACCCCTTTTGACCCCTCACCCAGTTTTAAAACGGTACCCATTGACTTTAGTGTGACCGGCAAACCTGCATAATCAGAGCTATTCTACTGAAAATAGCAGTCAATCCAAATGCAAACGTTCTGAAAAGCTAAAGCAGTTACAAGTCTAGTACATTCCATTCCGATGACACATCTGTAGTGCAAGGAGACACACTTGAAAGCAACAGCTCCATACCTTAAATGCCTGTGGCTGGTGAATATACACATATATGCATAGGTTTCCAAAGGCCTGGTAACCCTAAACTAAATAGTGATGGGGGAAAGGGGGAGAGGAAGGAAGGGGAGAGCAAATAAAGTTCCCTCTGAATCTGAAAACGTGGCTGTATGTACAACAGCGTAATGGACACAGGGGTAATCGTCGCTATTGTCCATCCCAAACATTCAATAATCACAAGTCAGGCACCAGAAAATTGTGAGATTGGCTTTAAAACCACGACGCTATTTTGGAACAATTATAAATGTGGGCTTCTTTTCATTTGCCTTCTGAACCTTTTGATACATTCAAACTTTTCTCCGCAACCAGAAGGGCTAGAAACTTACCGCTTTGGTGGGGTTATTTTAATGGAAGCTGAGATTCTTGTATAATCACTTGACTTCAGGAGCTGGGACTTTAAGAAAAACCTCAAATATTGCAAGACATGATAAAAATCACAGGAATTGGCAGTCCTGCGTTACTGTTATAGTTCAGCCATTTGCTCATGAGACTGTGCTGCTTCTAGCTGCCCTGCAGTTTACATGTTGCTTGTGCAGCAGAACATTAGAGAGTGAGGACCCAGAACGCTAATTACTGTAACCCATGTGACTGTTTCATCCATTATTATAGAACCACTAGGCCACTGTTGTCCTGCCTTTGTCAGCGGAGAGATGAGCTCCCAGTGGTTTGAAGCAGGAGCAGCACAGACATGGGGTGCTACCTTTGTGCCATCCGTTCTCTCTACTCCCATCCATATGGAAGCCTGTCTTTGGATGTTGCATTGAGTTGATGCTGAAGGGGAGCTATCAGGGATTAGAATAGGGGAACGCTCTTCACATCATTCCACCCTTCTCCCATTTTGTGGGCCTGACTCCACTAATGTACCTTGGTTTCCTTTGTCTGTATGAAATTCCTTACCCAAGGGAGGTGGGATTCTGGGAGCAGTAGAGATTCTCTGGCAGCACAGTGGTGTTGTTAAGGGAGCTGACGGGAGGGGAGGTGCTCCAGGAGGCCAGGTGAGGAACCAGAAGCCAGCAGAACGTTGAGGCTCAGGGCCTCTGTGTGGAGGGCTCTAGTCTCTGAGATCAGCTGAGTTTAGGGACTGAACCCTGGTCTCTGCTGGCTCAATCCCTCCTGACCTCCAGGAGCAATGCCAGAAAAACTCCATAAGGCAAATTTTGGAGCTTGTAGTGACCTAGATGGATAATTCCCTTATTATTTTGATTTGAACCATCCTGTTAAAATGCATCATAACGACATAAACCTGCTTGACAGGCTGTCAAGGGTGACTTGACTCTAGTTTGACATTGCTCTCAATCCCTGTGCCTCCTTGCTGCAAATAGAATGCCTGCTGCAGACTAGGCCCTCTTGGTAGAGGGGCCTTAAAATGAGGTACCTCATAAGATGTACTGCTGTTATAATAGCCTCATACCTCAGTTCTTCAGCACACAGCCCATCGCACTTTCACATATGATATGCAAATGGCACATTTGGCAAGTTATGCCCTATTAGAACAGAAGAGGAAGACATTAGGAGTCTGTTACCAACTTAACCTCCACATCAATCAAAAGGAAACAAAAGAAAAGAAAACATTTGTGATAGGATGTGCTTAGGAATAGGATCTGATCAAACTAAGTTCAAGAGCATGTTCTTGAACCCTTAGAAATTGTAAAACAGCTCAGCTATGGTGAGATCTAAAAAAAAAAACAGTTAAAGGGAAACTCTCAGATGCCATAATCACATTTTTAAACATATTATTAGTTATACATGGCTTGAAATATAGCCAGAGATCATTGCAACTAAAAGAATTTTTAGAAAACTAATTTACTCTCCATTGTTTATAAATGCATGAACAGAGAGACAGAGGATAGATCTTTGTCGATTGTTTACCTTGCGTACTTGTTTAGCTTGAATAATGAAGACAAGTTTATCAGGCTGCCTGTTCTGTCTGGCAAGGAAGCATGAACCTTTTAGGGTTAAAGATTTTGAAAATCTTTAGTTGACATTCACAAACCATTTCCCCCCCCTGTAATTTAAATCATGGGGCTCAGTCCTCTGCTATGTCCAATCTCTGCTGCGTGCTGCAGAGGTAGGGAAGCCGTAAAGGAAGTGGTGGCTACTCCCCAGGCCTGGGGCAGCTGAGAGCCAGTTTGGCCCCCAGCATAGATTAGAACAGCCATTGGGTTGCCCTAAACTATATCAAAAATACAGTGACCATCAGACCACGGTCTGCCAGAGCACAGCCAGCCAGCCACACTCCCCCTTGTCCTAGCACATCCCCAAGAGATCCACTTTGCACCGTGCAGATATTCTTCCTACATCAGGAGAATCCCCGGCTGGCAGTTTAAGCACAGTGGAGCTGTTGTGGGTCTCAGGATTGAGCCCGTGTGTTTCCCAAGAGTGGTTCAATAAAAAAAAAATTTAAAAAAAAAAAGGCAAAAGAATGTTGTTCTAGCTGAAGGGAAGCCTGTGCTATGTATCAGGAGGCAGGGCTGGATTTACACCTTACGTGCTTCTAGGCACAGCATCTTCAGCGCCCTCCTGCCCAGAGACCCCACCACAGATCCCCCACCACAACTGCACAGCACCCTGCACACACCCACACCCCACCCAGTGCTCCCCCGCCCTCAGACCCCCCACTGCCCAGCACCCCCCCACACACAACCCCACCACCACAACTGCCCAATGCCCGCCACAGACCCCCCCCCACTGCCCAGCACCCCAACACACACAGACCTCCCCATCCCCCACTGCCCAGCACCCCCACACACAGCCCCACCCCCACAACTGCCCAATGTCCTACACAGACCCCCCACTGCCCAGCACCCCCCACACACAACCCCACCATCACAACTGCCCAATGCCCCCCACAGACTCCCCCACTGCCCAGCACCCCCACACACAGCCCCACCCCCACAACTGCCCAATGTCCTACACAGACCCCCCACTGCCCAGCACCCCCCCCACACAACCCCACCATCACAACTGCCCAATGCCCCCCACAGACCCCCCCCCCACTGCCCAGCACCCCCACACACAGCCCCACCCCCACAACTGCCCAGTGCCCCATACAGACCCCCCATTGCCCAGCGTCCCAACACACACAGACCTCCCCCACCCTCTCACTGCCCAGCAACCCCCACAAACCCCACACTGCCCAGCACCCCCACCCCCTCACTGCCCATCACCCTCCCACAAACCCCCCAGAGACCCACTCTCCTGCGCCCTGCCCCCTGGACGCATTCAGCAGCCCCGCTGGGAGGTGACTGTGTCCGCCGAGCTGAGCTGGCAGTGCAGCCGGGCCTGGTCACGAGGATTGCTCTGGCCTCAACAATTAGCTTTTGAATTTTTCTTTTCTTTTTTTTTAAGCAGTGTAGACAAATCCAACAGGAGGGCTGGTCAGATTTTTGCCATTCAAGTTATTTAATGATGGAAAATTGGGGTTTGACCAAAGTTTTTTGGGTTGGTTTTGTGGAATTTTTTGTCAAAATTTGTGGATTTTTTTGTCAAAACAAAAATCATCCAAACCCCCCCCCCCCCCAATGTTTTGCTTTTCTGCCAAAATGTTTTAGTATTTGAATTTTTGCCAAAGAGAAAAGAAAATTTCTGTGGGAAATTTAAATGGAACATTTTCTGGGTGGAGGGGTAGGAGGACCCAAACATTCTTCAACCAGTTCTGTTCAACAAAACCTAGGAGACTGTCTGATTTCGTCTTCTTCAAGCACACAGAGCTGAAGGAAAATACCAAGCCAACACCTGATAATACAGCACTTACACCACCATCTTTTCCATTGTGTGAAAACTAGCAAGTTGTTATTGAGTGATGTAAATTAATTACTTTTAAAACTATGGATTACTGTCTTTGATGTTCTAATGGTTAAACCAGTCTGGACAGATTGCCGTGATTGGTTGTGATGTGAGTGGATTAAATGTAATGGTATCTTCTTTCAATAGCTGGAGGGCTACTCTTCCAGTTGATCAGTGTACCTGCTGGGTGCTTGAGAATAAAGACAGACCTTCAATATCTGTGATTTAAGTCTCTGATCACTATGGGAAATGCCCCTTCATTTGAGGAGATGGTGCCAAATCCAAATATTTCTCACTTTGCCTTTTCATTCCCTTTAAAGGAGAGATTATTCATGATGTCTGTCAAGAAGGAAGGTGCCCAGAAGAAATGGGCTGCCGTAAAGGAGAAACTTGGGCCCCAAGAGACTGACCAGTCAGAGGCCAACCTGGAAAATGCAGAGCCAGAGCTATGCATTCGCCTCCTACAAATGCCCTCAGTAGTGAACTACTCTGGTCTCAAGAAGCGACTGGAGAGCAGCGATGACACCTGGATGGTCCAGTTCCTTGAGCTGAGTGGCCTAGATCTGCTCTTAGAGGCCCTGGACAGGCTGTCTGGAAGAGGAGTATCCAGGATTTCTGATGCCCTGCTTCAGCTCACCTGCATTAACTGTGTGCGAGCTCTCATGAACTCCCAGAAGGGGATCGAATACATTGTCAGCAATGAAGGCTATGTCAGGAAACTCTCTCAAGGTAAGAACACGTATTGTTCCTTTTAAACACACACAAGTCAGCTTCGCAATAAGGCTTCTTGTTGCTTAGTCACCAGCTCCACTCTGAACATATTATTTCACAGATATATATTAAAGAGTTTTTTATATTTTTATCATGCCATTGCCTTTTAAATATCATAGGGCTTTAGCAGCTTTCTCACAAGGACATTAGAGGCTATTCTTATGCCTACTCATTTAATAAAACAGGGATTTTTTTCCTCTAAAAAAACCTACTGCTTTTAAATGCCACTTCCCCCAATTTTTGGCATATGGCAGAGAAGAAATATTGGACCCGTTTCCACACAGAAGTCCTTCATGTTTTGCCAACAAAGTGTAAGACATACTCTGTCTTAGGATAACATAGGAACTACTAGGTTTCAGTGTAGTAGCCGTGTTAGTCTGTGTCAGCAAAATGAAAATAAGAAAGAAAAACTTGTAGCACCTTAGAGACTAACAAATTTATTTCAGCATAAGCTTTCGTGGGTTAGTACCCACTTCATCGGATGCATGGAATGAAACATACAGTAGACAGATATTTATACAGTCAGAGAAACATGATAAGGTGGAGGTGCATAGACCAACCTTAAGAGGCTAATTAATTGAGAGGAACCATAACAGCAGGGGAAGAAAAACCTTTGAAGTGATAAACAAGATGGTCACACAGGTGTGAATGAGGATCGTTAACTTAAGGGAAATAGATTCAATTAACGTAATGGCCGAGCCATTCGAGGTCCTTATTTAATCCTGAGGTAATGCAGTCTAGTTTGCATATCAATTCGAGTTCAACAGTTTCTCTTTGACGTCTGCTTTTCGAGTTAATCTGTCGCAACACTGCTACCCTCAAGTCTGTCAGTGAGTGATTAGGGAGGTTGAAGTGTTCTCCTACTGGTTTTTGAATGTTATGATTCCTGATATCAGATTTATGTCCATTTATTCTTTTGCGTAGAGACTGTCCGGTTTGGCCAATGTACGTGGCAGAGGGGCATTGCTGGCACATGATGGCATATATCACATTGGTAGATGTGCCGGTGAATGAGCCCCTGATGGTGTGGCGGATGTGATTAGGCCCTGTGATGGTATCACTTGAATCGATATGTGGACAGAGTTGGCATCAGGCTTTGTTGCAAGGATAGGTTCCTGGGTTAGTGTTTTTGTTGTATGGTGTGTGGTTGCTGGTGAGTATTTGCTTCAGGTTGGGGGGCTGTCTGTAAGCGAGGATTGGTCTGTCCTCCAAGATCTGTGAGCCAGAAGAGTACCCAGGAGTCACCTACTACAAGACAGGCCCAAAAAAGAAAATAACAGAACACCACTAGCCGTCACCTTTAGCCCCCAACTAAAACCTCTCCAGCGCATCATCAAAGATCTACAACCTATCCTAAAAGATGATCCCTCACTCTCACCGTCTCTAATGTTACACTATACTACCAATGCCACATGGATCAGCGTTCTTGTCGTGCTCCCAGGGCCCGGGAAGCTAATGATCCAACCAGTGGATCAAATTTGGTGATGAATCCTGGTCACATGCCACTTGAGGCATGTTGTGCATACGTTAAGAAGAACTGCCATATCCACAAACCCATTATTTATAGCTATTTAAACCCTTCACTGTTTGATAAGCTTTTCTATTTTAAAGTGATCTTCCTTTTTCTCCTCCCAAAAAAGAAAAGATTTGTCTTTCCTAACAGCAATAAAAGATAGGAATGGGCATTTTTCACTGTGGAAGTAGGAGCATTTGTAGGGTTATTCAGTAATGCAATCTCTTTGCTTCAGTGTAAAAGATCAGTAAGGTATATCCTGGCCAATGCTCTGTGGAACACACAGGAAAAGGGGAAGCAGAAATATAGGATGACTGATTAGAGCAATTCATAGTACACCCATTTAAACTCAAAGAATAAGACTGTTCAAACAAAAACCTGCAACGTTTCTCGCACTTTTCAAGAAACTGAACCGTTTTTGTGAATTTGCAATAATATGTGTCATTCTTAAGTGTCCAGGTATTTTAATCTCATTGCAAATACTTCCTGTAACACTTGCACACATGCAAGCCACAAGTACATTGCTTGTGTACGTCACAGACTATGGATGTTGATGGAATTTCAGCGAAGTATACACTAATATACATTTTCTCTTTTTGGCAGCACTGGACACATCTAATGTCATGGTCAAAAAACAGGTGTTTGACCTGCTAGCTGCACTCTGCGTTTACTCACTGGATGGGCATGCCCTGGCTTTGGATGCTCTGGACCATTATAAGGCAAGTGCATAGTCAGAGTACTATATAGTATTATTATCTAACTCCCTGTGTGACAGGTAGACCAGTGTGCACTATTATTTCGGCTCTGATCCTGCAGCTGGATGCACATGGGTGCATCCCTCCACCTGGGGGCACAGCACAGGCATAGGGATCAAGTTGCATCATTCTGGTTAAAGAGTGAGGGACTTAAAGACTGAGCTTCGTAGCAAGTAAAAAAAAAAAAATAGATGCCTTCCTTGTCAGCAGAAGTCTGAGTGGCTGCACAATGACTCAGCTAGAGGCAGCTGGCTGGCAGCCACAAGGATCTTTGTGGCAGCCCTACCAGCATCAGTGGAAAACTCACAAAAATCAAAGGTACCAGGCTATGGGTTTCACAGCTCTGGATGGCTGTACCAGGGAGCAGGAAAAAGTCTCAGGTCAAAGAGGGAACTTTCCCAATGCAAGTGATCAGTTTCCATTTACTTTCTCTGCTGACTAGATGACTGTTCAGTGATTGAAGGAGCTGTCTCTAGCACACATTTTTCTTTCTCCTGTTTAGTGAGATATGCTGATGAGGAGTTAAGATACTGACTTTGTGTTAGAGTCTGTTTTTAAAAGGGATAAAAAAGTTTCTGAACTGGAACATCTGCAATATCACTTGTGTGTTAACAGACTGTGAAGAACCAGCAGTATCGATTCAGTGTCATAATGAATGAGCTCTTCGCTACGGATAACGTGCCGTACATGATAACGCTGCTAAGTGTTATTAATGCCGTGATCCTGGGGACTGAAGAACTAAGAATCAGGACGCAGCTCAGAAATGAGTTTATAGGTAAGAAAGTTGGTTGGATCTAACTTTATCAAAGGAATTAAACTCTTGAACTCAAGCCAGTTCTGTGGTAGGTTTTCAAAATACCAGTAAGACAGTTGAATGAAAAAAAAAAAGTTGTGCAAATTGCATTGTGTCGTACCTGAGACACCAATAATGAACCTAATTTATAGCCAATGCAGTAGCCTTTGACTCTCGTTTTATCTTTGATAAACTTTCATTAATCCCATTATTTCAAGCTTTGTTCTTCTTTTTCGCATAAACTTGATCTTTTCTTCTTGTATGCTAACAGAATTCCAGCTTAATCTACCCTATATATAACCTCTATTCCATGAGCTAGTTTAATCAACTCCTGTCTGTAGCAACCCAGTCTTTAATCAGGCCTGATCTACTCTACACAGTTATGTCAACGTAAACTGCCTTACATTGACCTAGTTGTGGAAGTGTCTCCACTTAAATTTGGCTCGTGCCGATTTAGTAACACTACCCAAGCGGCGTAGGTTGATGTGATTACGTTGACTGTGTTGCTTACATTGACTGTGGCTTTCAGGAGCTGTCCCACAATGCCCAATACTGAGAATACAATTGATACAAGCGCTCCTGGTGAGGATGCGCACCACCTACACAAAGAGCCAAGTGTGCACACACCCAAGCGATTTAATAACTGCGGTGGCTGTATGCTGACGTAAATCAGGTCAACATAATTTTGTAGTGTAGACATGGCCTCAGTAATGCAGGGCCAACCTGAGATCTGATGCAACTCCTCTCACAGTTAATGGGAATTGTGCTTTCATTTGCCAGGACTCCGTTTAGTCCATACAATGTAGCACGTGATTTAAGAATATAGTAGTCTCTAATTGCTTGAACATAAGGAATGTTGGGTACAATGAGACAGATGTTCAAATACTCCATTTTAAGAAACTTCATGTGCAGTTAAGGATAATACACCTATGTTTTTCGCAACATTGTAAACTAAAGTCCTGATCCTGCCAGGGCCAGCTCCAGGCACCAGCCTACCAAGCACGTGCTTGGGGCGGCACCTTGGGGGGGGCAGCGCTTAGGTGGGTTTTTTTGTTTTTTTTTAAACATACTGTGGCAGGGGGCGCTCGGGGGAGGGCTAGGCGCTGTGTGTGTTATGGCGCTCCCGGGGTTGTTGGGGCAGGCTGCGGGCAGGCGGGCGCTCCGGCTGGGAGAGCGGGGCTTCCCCGCGGCGCTCCACCCGCACCGTGGTGCTCCAGCCGGCCGGGCGTGGTGGGGGGGAGGGGGTTGTTGTTTTTTGTTTCGGTGGGGGGGGAGCGGCACTTGGTGGGGGGCGGGGGGGGGTTGGTTTTTTTTGCTTGGGGCGGCAAAAAAGTTAGAGCCGGCCCTGGATCCTGCAGATATTTAGGTCCAGGGTATTATATTTGCAAATATTTGCAAGACTGGGATCCAAGCTCTTTTTAATGAACATTCTCCTTTCTATGTCCCAATCTTGCAAACATTTATGCATATGTTTAACTTTACTCATTCTGAGTCGTTCTGTTGAAGGCAATGAAACTGCTTGCAGTAGTAAGTAGTACTAAGCATGTGCATAAGTCTTTGCAGAACTGGGGCCTTAATTTTTTTTTAATTAATTTTTTGTACAGCCTTGCAATGTACAATGATTAGAGGTTCCAGGAGGAGAATTAAGTGATCTTGGTAATAATTTAAAAAATGCCATTTCAAATAGCAATTTAATCCTTTGCACCTGGGAAATGTTAGGTTTTATGCATATACAAATTCCTCACAGAAGTGCTTACCATCTAGTAGATTAGAATGACAACACTTTTTATTTTCCTGTGTCAGGTCTTCAGTTGTTGGATATTTTAACCAAGCTAAGGTAAGGTTTCCTTCTTTTAAATTTTATTTTATAATGTGATTCATTTTGATACAACTATAAAAATACTTAGTGCTTATTTTACCAATTCTTTCACTTTATACAAATGTCTATTTTTATTTTATTTCTTTTTAAAAAAAAATGTTTGGCTTATCTATATTTTTTATTACTTCCTTTCTGAGTTCTCTCCTGGTTAGAAATATAAAAACCACTGCACTTCACTGCACTTTTTCCTGTGTTACCTCATTTTTTTCTCCATTTATGTAAACCATGGGCCACAACCAAAATCCAAGAACCACACCCCTGCCCCAAACTTTTGCAATGTTCCGAATCTGCATCGAGATCTAAATTTTGTAAATAGCTCCTTTTTCTAAACCAAAACCTAGGATCCAAGCACCCCAAATTTTGGAGCGTTTGAAATTTAGATCCAGATCCAAATTCTGATGCTTGAGTCCATCTCCATGTTGTAGGGTCCTGATCCTGCAAGTATTTGTGCACATGCCTAACTTTCAGCACGTGATAGTAGTCCTGTTGAAGCCAAGTGAACTACTCCATGCTCAGAGTTAAGAATGTGTTTAAGGGCCTGATCCAC
Source organism: Macrochelys suwanniensis (assembly GCA_033296515.1). Lineage (NCBI taxonomy): Eukaryota > Metazoa > Chordata > Testudines > Chelydridae > Macrochelys > Macrochelys suwanniensis. The sequence continues at coordinate 18,249,345 of CM065781.1, read as the reverse complement.
ATAGCACATTGATGTCAAAGTGAATCTTTCCATTGACTTCAACAGGCTTTGGATCAGGCCTCTTGTGTGTTATTGGACTGGAGCTAAAATGATCAGCACCTTTCAGGGTAAGCCCTAAGCGACAGGAGGCAGATGCATCAGTGTTTTCCATGTGACAAGTGGATTCTTGCTGTAGGAAGCCTTTTGATATATATTTGTGTTGCCGCATAGTTAATCAAAAGGATGGATTAAAAGATCAGGTCCAAAATCTGATTTCCTTTAAAAGATTTCCCCCTCCCGCACACGCACTCCAACTCCCCTTTTCTGGCTTGTTTCTAATTTATCAACACAGTTGTGCTTTAAAACAGTGGTTTTCAGACTGTGGTCCGGGGACCCCTGGGGTCTGCAGACTATGTCTAAGATTTCTGTAAATACTACAGTGGAGGTGCCAGTTTCAAACTCTTTCAGGTTTCCATGGCACAGGAGCACTAAAATCAGTCTCGGTGACACAGAAAGCCAACGGTGGTAGTAAATTAAATCTTTGTTTTACCATATTCTTTTCATTTCTGGAGGCTTTCGGAATCCATTTTTTAAGAGACAATTTCATTTTAGTGTTGTAGAAAGATAAGCTAAAAATCATCACCAGACACAGAATTACCAACTAGCTGGGTAGTGAAATTTCACAGCTGTGGGTAGGATGAGAAATGTGGGTTTTTTCCCCAGTAGGTCTTTACTACATCTAGCACATTGAATATGAATGATAATGCTACTACTGCTAATAATAATAATGTAAAATCCATATATCCAAGGGTTTAGACCAGGGGTTCTCAAACTGGGGGTCGCGACCACTCAGGGGGTCACAAGATTATTATCTGAGGGTCATGAACTGTCAGCCTGTGCCTGGCGAGGTTTGTGCTGTCAGCCCCATGCCCATGTTACATTAAATTAAAATTAAAATTCCCATTTTTAATTTATAAGAGGGTTCGCACTCAGAGGCTTGCTGCATGAAAGGGGTCACCAATGCAAAAAGTTTGAGAACCGCTGATTTAGACTCTTCCTATAGATATCTGCATTCTCTAGAGTGGAAAGCCCATCCAACAGCTATCACCATGGTCAAAACCGTTGTTTCTATGGATTTGGTCACCCTGACTGGAGCGTACAGGAATTTGTAGTCAATAATCATATAATCCGGGGGGCAGGGGGGAAAACATATGGTATTAAATACGGTTTCAAACCTCTTCAATCTACAGTAACAATTTAAACATGGTTTGTCTGGGTAGTGTAGAAAGGGTGCAACTGTTTTAAAATGAAACTTGAGAAGTTTTAGGCTTACATGGCTTAAAGCCTCGCTTACCTAGCTAATTTGGTTTTTATTTTGGGTCAGGGGAGGTGTTAAACAAAACAAGTTTTGCCTCATCCACACTGACCACAGCTTTAACGGGGGCAGTTTTCAAGATTGTTTTTGCCACAAGTTTGCAGACTCAGTCCAAACAGATCACTGTGGATCAATGTGCTGTTGTCTTGTTGAGTCTGTATCTCAGCTCAGCTTTTGGTCACTGAACAGTTTGAGGGCATTTTACCATTGATTTCAGGGACTTACTTTCAGAGGAAGGTACTCCGCAGCAGGGGAGAGGATGGATGAATTGGCTCCTTTATAAATAACAGGGGAAGGGTCATTTCAGCAGTGAATAGTCAAGTTGATGGGTGAAGAAATACAAGCGACACCAACACAGACGTTTCAACTGGAATTGGTGCTATACGCTCTCCAATTAAAATGGGTGCTGTGATATTGTAGAGATATAGAGGACGAGGACCTGTTTATCCAGTGTGAGACATTTGAGGAGTCCAAGGCCGAAGACGACGAGGAATTGTTAAAGATATGCGATGGGATTGACATGAACAATCATCAAGAGGTCTTTTCGTGTCTTTTCAATAAAGTGAGTAGGACCTACTTTGGGGATACCGTTCTGGAGTTGGGAATGACAGCAGCCAGCCCTGGAGACCAGAAGTGGGTGCTGCAGTGATGTGTGAAAGGGAGAGGATGCAATTAATAGAAAACTGTCTTGTATTTCAGGTGAGCAGCTCTCCGGTCGCCATCCAACTGCTGTCCATTCTCCAGACCCTTTTGCATTTGGAACCTTCTCATCACTCCAACCTCTTGTTGTGGGAATCTTTGGAAATCTTAGCGAACAGAGCCATTTTGCTTGCAAATGACAGTAAGAGCAACTTCCCCCTACCCCCACTTCCCAAAATCAAATGTACATAAATTACCTCCCATTACGGAATCCACTCAGAATTAAACAGAACCCAAGGGAAAATATCAATATGTTTTGTTTCTGTGCTGAAATCCTTGAGTGAAATGCTGGCCCTATTGAAGTCCCTGGGATCCGGATTTCACTCCTTGGCCTTGTCTACACTACAGAACCTTTATCGCTATAGCTACAGCAGCAGAGCCCCATACTGGAAACATGGCATAAGTCAACAGAAGGAGTTCTGCCATCGTAGGCACACCACCTCCCTGGGAGACATTACCTGAGCTGATACTACCTTCGCTTAGGTGACATTACCTTAGCTGACACAAGCTCTCTTCTGTTGGCACAGTTGCATCTACCCCAGGTTTTTTGGCCGGCATAGCTATGTTGGCTAGAGGGGGTGATTTTTTTCATACTCCCAGCTGACGTAGCTCCACTGGCAAAACATTGTAGTGTAGACTAAGTCCTTGTCTCTACAAACGAATCCCAGGGTTTATTCTGATCCAAAACCTGTTGAAGTCAATGGGAGTCTTTCTATTGATTGCAGTTGGTATTGGATCTGGCCTTCATTGCTGGGCAGAGCAGCACCATTTACATACACAAAGGTGTTGTTAACATGTGAGGCCCAGTTCCTGCGGCAAGCTCAGTGGGAAAAGCTCACTGCAGCAGAGATCAGTTCCAGAGGTTTCTATAACATAACTGACGAAACTGGTGGGAAGTTCATATCGCTGCTGATCAATTGCTCAAAAGGGGATCTGGATAGTCTTTGATAATGTTTAGTTTACATTTGTTTTCCCCTCACCTGATTGTTACAGTCCAAGGGAACAGCATTGAAGAAGTCCTGGAGAGACTGTTATCTATAAAGAAGTGCCCAAACCAACGAAACCTAGAGCGAAAGCGATCAGCTGAGAGAGTGAGCGAAAGCACTCAGACCAACACAGATTTAGGGGAGTCCCTGAGTGCAGCTCAGAGCTCTGCTACGACAGCCTCCCCTCCGGCGATAGCAGCACCTCCACTGGGGCCACCAGGAGCCACAGAGAACATCTCACCCTCCCAGCTACCAGCCTGCTCCACTTCACCAGGGCAGTGCATATCCTCGGCTAGTGCTGCTCCTCCTCCTTCCCCACCACCACCACTGCCGGGCACGGTAACTGTGCCAGCCCCTCCTCCTCCCCCACCACTGCCGGGCACGGTAACTGTGCCACCCCCTCCTCCTCCCCCACCACTGCTGGGCACGGTAACTGTGCCACCCCCTCCTCCTCCCCCACCACTACCCGGCGGGGTAACTGTGCCAGCCCCTGCTCCCCCACCACCACTGCTCGGCATGCCTCCGCCTCCTCCCCCACTGCCCGGCCTGGGAGGCATGCCTCCGCCTCCTCCCCCACTGCCCGGCCTGGGAGGCATGCCTCCGCCTCCTCCCCCACTGCCCGGCCTGGGAGGCATGCCTCCGCCTCCTCCCCCACTGCCCGGCCTGGGAGGCATGCCTCCGCCTCCTCCCACACTGCCCGGCCTGGGAGGCATGCCTCCGCCTCCTCCCCCACTGCCCGGCCTGGGAGGCATGCCTCCGCCTCCTCCCCCACTGCCCGGCCTGGGAGGCATGCCTCCGCCTCCTCCCCCACTGCCCGGCCTGGGAGGCATGCCTCCGCCTCCTCCCGCACTGCCCGGCCTGGGAGGCATGCCACCCCTTCCCCCGCCAGGAGGAGACATGGAGGAAGTAGTGGTTGCCCACGTTGACTATGCTTTGGGCTACGCCAGGCCTTTCCCCAAGAAGGTGAAGACTCCGACCCTGAGAATGAAGAAACTCAACTGGCAGAAGCTGCCCTCCAATGTGGTGCGAGGTAGGTGTGTCTAATGATGCACTCGATCATTGTTTTTGTAGCTGCTGTAGAGAGACGCACGCACACATAGCTGCCTCCAGTGTGGCCTGTGCTATCTGTTTCCACTGGATTCTGTTAGGTTGGGGTTTGGGCGAATAGCATTTTCCTTATATCTCCCTTCCCCTCCCCACCCCCAAACAGCCTGAGGTGCCCTAGCACTGAGTCTTCCCGTTGGCTTCATTGGGTTTTGGCTCCAGTCCAGAGCTGCTGAGAGCCATTGAACCAAGCTGTAAACCCTGTATATGATGGAAGCCACTTCAAGCCACGGGGTGTTGCAGTACCCCTAGTTCTAGCATCTATGGTCCAGTCCTAAGAACTAGTTACCCCTCAGTGTCTATTGCTGCACATTTAGTCATTCATTGCGACCGTAGCCAGAAAACGAGACTAGCAAGATGGCCAGACTTTGTCCCGTGCCTGTGCATGCATGCGAGGAGATGGGCTGGGTGCTAGCCACAGAGCCATGCCTTCCTCCCCTTCCCCACCACAGTCACCCTAACCCAGCCAGCTACGCAAGAGAACACCATCTGTATCCTTTAAGGAACACAGCTGTGGCTGTGCTGCCCCTCTATGCCTGGTAGCATAGAGGGGCAGCCTATGAAGGCATCTTGCCCTCAGCACAGTGCTTTGGTGTAAAGTCACTATTTATCCCCCAAACAAATGAAGCTTCCCCTTCCGGCGTGTAGCAGAATTCTCTCTAGTATAACTAACACTGTGGATAGCTTCACATACTGGGGGGCCCATGAGTTATTTAGATGGTTCCTAATGAGTCTGGAGGTGTTACTGACCTTTGGTAATTACGGGTAAAGCCCGTACGTAATTCTAGGCAGAGATGATAATCTAACCGGAGCTCAGTGTCCCATGCACACACCTGTGACTTTGCAATACGTAGCCGATCAGCTAGAGCAAACAGAAGTTAGTAAATCCCATTTAGCTCAGCTGCTGCCTTCAGCTCGGCTAAATCGCTGGCGGCTGTAGATTTCCTGGTTTAATTCACCGTCAAACCTTTGGGATCCTGTCTGTGGGAGCTGCCACGCACTGGCCCAGGGCTAATGTGCCTCTTTCCTTATTTATTGCATTCATCTTTCTCAGTGTTTTCCTTTTAGTAAGTAGGGTTGCCAATTTTGGTTGGATGTATTCCTGGAGGTTTCATCACATGACCTAATTGTTTAATTAACGATTAATCTTTAATTCCTGGAGACTCCAGGACAATCCTGGAGGGTTGGCAGTGCTAGTAGTAAGGAGCAGTACCTTGACCTGCTGAGTTTTCAGATGCCTCCTTAGCATTCTTAGTGCCTTGTCTCTTTCAGAAAGTCGCTCCATGTGGGCATCGGTGAGCAGCGGCAGTGATGAAACTATAGAGCCTGATTACATGAGCATTGAGCAGCTTTTTTGTTTTCCACAAACAAAGCCCAAAGAGAAAACAGCTACCCCAGTGAAGGTGGAACCAAAGGAGGTAATGGGCTGTTTCTCATCATTTGACGATTACGGTAAAAGGCCACTGCACATGGCTCATCTAACATAAATTATTATTTCTTAAACAGATCACATTCTTAGACTCCAAGAAGAGTCTCAGTCTGAACATATTTTTGAAGCAATTTAGATGGTAAGCTATGAACTGTTTTCACGGTTGTTGAATAAAGCAGCAGTTTGGCAAGTGAAATTAGCATGGCCTTTGTAGCAGATAGTTCTGTGAGGGACTGAAAAATCTATATGACTCCCAAGACCATGGTTAATCCCTTAGCAACTTCCTCCTAGGATGTCCAGGCCCTGGTCAAACAAATAATTACAAATGAGTAATTTTATTCACAGTGGCAGAGTTCAGTGGAACTATTCACTGCTTGAATTATTTGCAGGATCACACCCTAAATGTTTATAGTGAGAGACAATACAATAAAGATTGTATTTGAGATTTAAAATGAAAGGATGATGCAGGGCAGTATATTTCCCACAGTTTGAACACATCCTGGATGCTAAGACATAGAGCAAGTGACTGACCTTCCAAGGCGTGACTATAAAATGACATGCCTAAATACAAACAAGGAAGACAGTTAGTTCAATCTCATCCATTTATAATTTTTCTAGGCTACAACATTACATATCTCTATTCATGTCCACAGTTACTGATTTTAAAGCATTTTGCTTATGTTCCACGGTGTTAAAAGTAATGGAAGGTAAACACTAGAGGGAAAAATAGTAATTTTATTTGAGACGGTGGCCACTTACTCCTACGTTATCAGTCCCTCATATCTTCAGTTTATTATAGCTATCTACTGAAGATAAATTTTAATTTTTGAAAATGTATTTATCTTCACAACACTCCAGCAGGGAAGGGCAATGCTATTTATACCCCATTTTACAGAGGGAAACTGAGGCACGGAGCGTCAAAGGGCCAGATTTTTAGGTGCCTACAGATATAGACGGGTACCTGGTGTGTAATCTTTGGTTTTTGTGTTCCCAATTAGTAGCGTAAAGATAATAAATAAAACCAAACTGAATTCTGTAAGGTTTGACCCTTCAGGGCAGTTGCAGATAGTGTAATTCAGTGGAGGCCTGTGAATGACACGAGTGCTAACATTTAAAACTTGTTAAAATAAACGAGTTGGTTAAAGCAAACAGGTCTTGCAGTATAACCACGCACTGCACTGATACTCACAGGCTAAGGTGGAATGATGCCTCCTGAGGTGATCAGTACCTGGATGGGAACAATAGCCATCTCCCTTTCTCTAATGGTACCTCGAGAGTGGATGGGTGCGCTCCATCTAAACCAGCATGCTACCCTTTTTATAATTCTGAGTCCCAGGCTATTGCGCTAATCCATGGAACAGCCTTCCTGTCGGTAAGGCCTAATTATGCACCACTCACTAGTGTTTGTAGGGCCTAATCAATAGCATATGGTCATAGGAAGCTGGCCAGAGTTGTTGTTCTGTTGTTGCTTCTAATTACGTGCCTGTTCTCTGCAGCTCAAATGAAGAGGTAGCTAACATGATTCAAAAAGGGGACAGGACCAAGTTTGATGTGGAGGTCCTGAAGCAGTTACTGAAGCTGCTACCCGAAAAGCATGAGGTTAGATGGAAAGACTCTTTTAATTCCGTTCACAAAGGCTGTAGATATGATGCAGTTCTGGGGTCTTGACTCTTGTGTTTTCTTATTAGATAGAAAACCTGAAAGCCTTCAAGGAAGAAAAAGCCAAGCTAGCAAGTGCAGATCAATTTTATCTTCTCCTCCTCAAGGTTCCCAGGTAAGGCAGATCATTAGCGACTTCAGCCTGATTTTTTGCTTGCATATTGTTTTCCATAACAGCAAGCTTCTCTTTTTGAGCCGATAGGATGTAGCACTCTGTGTCATTTAAAAGGATACTGAAAATACTCTAAATTAGAGCATTACTCTGCAAAACATTCTGAATGCCAAGATGTTTGCCGCACATAGGAAAAGTCAGCTTTAAAGAGTCTCTTTTTTTTATTGTGATAACACTATAGAAAGGCCTTTAAAAAAAAATTTCTTTTAATGGATTTGTTGTTTTAACACTAAGCCTTTCTTAAAATGCTTTTAGTGTACTCCATAGTTGTTGGGTTTGTTTGTTTGTTTGTTTGTTTGCGGTCATATTATAATATTGCACTTGTATATTTATTTGCATTTCACGTGCCTCTTCCATCAGAGACTCTCAAAGTGCTTTACAAATATTAATCATCCTCACCCGTGTGAGGTAGGGGAGTAGTCTCTGTGTCAGAGAGGAGCAGACACACTGGTACAGTGAAATGTAAGCTATACATCGCTGGGCCAACCTGGCCAGTTACTCAAGCTTAGTAAGACTGCTGTACTGAAGGAAGGGATAGCACCAACGCCCTTCTTCTGAGTTTGCTGCCAGAGGAAACAGTCATAAGGCAATCAGAATCCCTGCCAGCAGATGGTGATGAGAAGATGTGATTGCTATACCCTTCCACAGTTAGTGCCGCCTCTTTTTCAGGCTGAGGGGGATGTCTGTGGCCCTGTAAAATGTGTCTGCTTCAGCACAATCTCCCACACTGAGCTGGCAGAAACTGGCGTAGCCCGCTAGTTAAGTAACTTGCCCAAAGTCACACAGGAAGGCTTTTGGAGTGTCAGGAATAGAATCCAGATCTCCCAAGAGCCATGTGGCTGTCCTCCCTCTCCACTGAGATCAGTGTGTCCTCTACAGCAGCAGCCACAATCTCCGTGCTGCCAATTATGGCCTGCCGTTAAGAAAGAACTGCTCCAAGCCACAGACAGAGCTGTGCAGTGTCACTGTGATGCAGACGTGGTATCTGGTCACGAGCCTGGATGTGGCTTTTGGCAGAGGTTAGAGTGTGATGGTTTGGAGAATGGGAAGGGGGAGACTCTGCTGGCAGGGTCAGGAATCTGTTAGGCATAAATGTATATTTGTGCCGGCTCCCTCTCTTAGCTACCAGCTGCGGATTGAGTGTATGCTGTCATGTGAAGAGAACGCCGTCATGCTAGAGATGCTACAGCCAAAAGCAGAAGCAATCAGGAAAGCCTGTGAAGGTAAATGGGACAGCGTCACCCCTCAGCGTGTTGTGTTCAGAGCCACGTGAGGCCTCATTTTGGCTTGTAGTCGTATATCTATCTTACCCGAGAATTTAAGGAAGAAGTGGCCTTTTGTTGTCTCCATCTCATCTATCTGCAAATCTGCAACTAGCCAGAAGATTGCACCCACATCCTGTCAGACACAAACCTGGCCAGGATGGCCCATGCATTCATGGCCACCAGGTTTAAATTATTGCAACTCATAGCTAGGAATAGAGCCACAAGCCTTGAAAAACCTCCACCAGGTACAAAGGGCAGCAGCCTGTCTGCTTAACACCAGCGGCTACTATAAACGCATCACCCTAGTTCTCCACTCTCTGCCCTGGCTCACCTATGAGCACAGAGTGTAGTTCAAGCTGTCTTTCCTGATGTTCAAAGCCCTACCATGGAGCTGGCACTGGGTACCAGAGAGAGGACACTTCACCTTCTATGACCTCCCAGGATACAGTCCACTTGAACAATGACTTTGTCAACCAGTTGGAGGCTTGTTAGTGTAAGTGACAGCTTTCAGGGAAGCAGGTTTTAGACTGTAGAACTCACTCTTGCAGGAGTTAAGAATGACCACGTTTTGAAGTTAATGCTCAACAAATTCATTCAACTGAGCTTTCCCTCAATACATTTCTCACACACAGTCCTGCCTGACCCTACAAAAAAATCCCACTCCCAAATCTTCCTATAAACTAATCAAAACTCTTTATCCTACAGACTGAGCAGGACGAGAAAGTTTGTTATGTTTGCTTTTCTAAATAAGAAATGCTTGGATACAGCAGCGATATAGTCCATCATGGATATACCTTCGTAGATCACGTGGTAGCCCTTACCATATGTTATGCTTCCTTTTTTGGAGTACGTGAAGTTGTTTAGGGAGCACAGGGCTGATATGAAAAGAACAGAATGGGAAATGCTCCTGGAAAAAAGCAGCAGGGGAGAAAGGAAGGAATAAAATGTTTTGAGCGATTCTTATTCAAGATCTCCCCCTAGTGGAAATAAAGTCACTAGCTTCACTTTTGGGGCACTTTCCAGGGTTTGAATTTGTACTTGCAGATTTTATTTTTTGGCCACAAGAAAAAATACAGAGTGTAATTTATTTTCTGTGAGCAGGATCCAAAGCCCACTGAAGTCAGGAGAAAAACTTACATTGCCATCAATGGACTTGGAATCATGTTCCATCTCCGTTGTCAAGAGCAATGTACCCAGAAAGTCTGACTCCATCATGCTGTGCCACAGTTTTGACCAGCTGGAATTAAAAGGGGTGCTTGGATTTGTGGGAAATGCTCAGAAAGGCTTCTACTCAGAAAGGCAGCCTGCCTCTGTGGATGTTCCTGCTGCGGCCTCCAGTGCCCCTCCTGTTGGTGCTACGGCACTAACCCTTGGGAGATAAGTGAGGACACACGCTGTATCCTTCACATCCTGATAAGCAGCTCCCTGATCACCCCAGCCACTGGAGAACAATAGGACTAGCAGGTAGAGATACACTGGCTAGGATATAATTGCACGGACTGGTCAAAACTGGTTTCACTGTACACTGGGGCAGGCTCTAAGGCCCAGATCCTCAAAGCTGTTTAGGCTCCTAACATCCACTGATTTCAATGAAAGTGAGGAGCCCAAACGCCTTTCAGGATCCAGGCCTAAGTGCTTTTTAAGATAAAAATGCTGGAGCTTGATTCTCTGACTTACACCGTGTAAATCTGGAGTAATTCTATTCAAGTCGATGGAGTTACAGCAGTCTGACACTAGTGTAAATGGGGAGAAACAGTCCCTATATATTTTTCTAATAAAGATGAAGGAACTTTAAAATGTCCAACGAATCAACAAAATCTTGTACTCAGCCCAACTAATGAAGCTAGACCGGTCTTATTAGAGTCTGTTTCCTGTTAGTCTTCTCCCACATGAGACAGCATGCAGTAGCGTTTGGGTTACAAATACAGTAGAACTGGAGAGTTACGGACACCTCGGGAATGAAAGTAGACCCCAGCGCTGCTCTTACACCTCCTAGCTGTAAGTGGCTGCCGTGGGGGTGGGGACAGGCAGCCCAGATGTGCCTACCTTTAAGATGCAAATACTATACTGTGCCTGTATTACTTTTTTTGTGGGGGAAACGAGGGTGGTCTCTGTTGCTGCCTAATTGGCTACTTCCGGTTCTGTAACTCTGGTGTTTGAGGGTCTTGTGTATGGAAATCCTGCCTTGGTACAATGGAAATTCTGATCCACTTTGGGAAACATTCAGTTTTGAAGCTGATCTTTATTTTTCAGATCTTTTAACGACCCATCGCCTGCCAGTTTTCTGTCAACTGATTCTCAAAGTTGGAAACTTTCTTAACTATGTAAGAAATCTTTTGTTGTTGTTGTTTTTAAGAGATCACTACATTTTATAGCTGAAAAGAACTTTTTTTCTCTCTTTTGCATGTATAGGTTATAAATACAGAGTAAGTGTTTGAGTTTGACACGGGTTATTCCTGCCGCTTCTTTCTGTCTTTCAGGGAAGTCACACTGGAGATGCCGATGGCTTTAAAATTAGCACTTTACTCAAACTAACTGAAACCAAAGCAAACCAAACCCGTATTACTCTGCTCCACCATATTCTGGAGGTACTGCTGCCATTTCCTTTGGGAATTTTGGTTGGACATGAACTATTTTTCCAGCCATACCTTGAGTTGATGTTATGTGCTTGTGCTCCTGACTTGTTTGTGTAACCCACACACCTCCTGGGTATGCTACTCTGTCCCATCTAGTGGCACCAAGACCACTTAGCGAGAGAGATTAATGTGTCTGCTCTATAGCCTTAGCTAAGCGGCACATGGCTTTTAGCTCATGCATTAGAGGCTCAGGCATTTAGCGCAAAAGGTCCCAAGTTTGATCCTGCCCGTCAATAACCTGGATCTGCTGGTGTTACATTTGAATAGTACTGGAGAGATTGCTTGATATGCTTGGGCTCATAGTACTTTTGGACTGCAGATGCTACCTAGCTTTAAAAGAATTCTAAACAAAGAGTTGAGAAAGCAAAGAATCTCATCCAAGCCCTAGTCATCGCCACCTTGATTTCTGTAAGTTCCTCCTCTCTTGCTTCTTTGACGCCCATCTCACCCCACTTCAATCCATACAAAATGCTGCTGCCAGGAACATATTCCTGGCCCATAGCTCTAGTGAAATCACCTCCAGTGTTGGCGTGCTCCACTGGGTCTACCAGATCACATTCAAGTTTCTTGCCCAAGCTTCAAGATTTTTCATACCTTTCTCACTGCTGCTTAGCTGCCCTTATATTTATTTTTTGTATTACCGTAGTGGCTTGGAGCCCTAGTCATGGACCCATCATGCTAGGTGCTGTACAAAGAACCAAAAAAAACAGTCCCTGCCACATAGCGCTTACCACTTCTCCGCCAGTGATATTGCCCTAGAATATCAGGGTTGGAAGGGACCTTAGGAGGTCATCTAGTCCAACCCCCTGCTCAAAGCAGGACCAATCCCCAATTTTTGGCCCAGATCCCTAAATGGTCCTCTCAAGGATTGAACTCACAACCCTAGGTTTAGCAGGCCAATACTCAAACCACTGAGCTATCCTTTCCTGCCCTGTTCATTGAGCTCTTCCCTTGCCAATCCCCTGCATTCAAACCCTTTTTGGGCTCCCACTTTTACCGTGACACCTAAAAAAAAAATTAGCCGACTCTTAATTGCTATGCTGAGGTGCTCGGACACTGTGGCAAAGATGGTTGTATAAGTAAATAGACAGATAGGCAGGCAGGCAGATAAACTAGGATACAGATATTCTAAATGCATACACAGACCCATAAGAATTGCCAGACTGGATCAGACTAGTGGTCCCTTTAGTCCAATATCCTGCCTCCAGAAGTGGCCTGGATCCTGCACTTCAGAGGAAGGTAAAAGAAACCCCACAGTAGGAGATTCTGGGATAATCTATCCACTGGGAAAGTTCCTTCCTAACCACCCATCAGTTAGAGATCACTCTCTGCCCTGAGGCATAAGGGTTCATCGCCCTTTCAGTACGCTTGTATATTTTTTTAATCCGTACTCTTATAATTCTGGATAGTCTTGGCAACCATAGAAACAACCGGTCCCCTTTTGAATCCTGCTAAACAAACAGTGGCGGGAGGGGTGGGAACGAAACATTCCGCACACCAGTCATTCCCTCTGTTTGTAACCTTTCCCCTCCTCCCCCCACTGTGCACCCGCTGCGTACGAAAACTAAATACAAAAATAACAAACGTTTCTGTTTTAGGAAGTAGAAAAAAGTCACACAGACCTCCTGCAGCTTCCCAAGGACCTTGAATGTGTCTCAAAGGCAGCCGGGTAGGATTGTGAACCTTTTTTTCACCGGGTAGGATTGTGAACCTTACATTAAAAAAAGAAGAACCACCCAGATTCAAGAAATTAAGACATAAATGGCTGTTATTATAATCCATTCATTAACCGGATAGAGACTCAATTAGTTTTAACCAAAGGATTTCCTTTTGCAAATTCTGAAGCCGTTTTAAAATGCAAATTGGCTGTATGCACGGTTCAGCAATAAGCAAGACAGTAACTAGGGTCAGAAATTGTGCTGCATTCAATTAATTCTGCTTTGCAGGCATTCACAGAAATGGTATGGAGTTCAAGGAGGCTCTATCTTTTTAATCCTAGCTACCTGTAAGCAATGCTGAAGTACCTGTCACTGCTCTATTCAGGGACAATAGCCTGGCAGCTTCAGAAGAGCCCTGAATCTGTAGATTAGTCTCTCTAATGTGTTAGTGAAGCCAAACAATTAAAGTCTGTATGTATCCATTTCCAAATGTATAATACACAAGATTCCAGTTAGACCTGGCCCTCTCTTCATAAGTGCTGCTGGGGGATGTTCTCCTCATGGCGCTGGCAAAGATCTGGCTTGTTAAGCAAGGTGTTTGTGCTGTTGCTTGAAGGTTTTGGGGTGACTGCTTGGATTTTTCATCTGTCGTACACTAGTGACCCTTTTGCTCTTGAGAACAAAACGTTAAGCACAATAAGATACATGTGGACAAATGTTCCCTGGATAAATGAAGTGATTTGTCCCAGGCACAGCGGATCAGTGGCACACCTAGGAATAGAACTCATGTCTCCTAACTCAGACTAGTGTCCTAACCAGTAGGCCATGTTGCCTTGTGGTGCTACCTCAGACTACACAGGCATAGTTCTGTGCTTAATATCATAGTCACTGGGAAACAGAAAAGGGGGAGGGGAGTGGGAAATCATTGCAGTTTTTCCTCTCTTCTAGCTAGCCCAGCCGTCCAAGAAGTGAACTGTTTTTAATCTCCTGCGGCTTTGTGTTCATTTTCAGAATTAACCTTGAAATCATACGTGCGGAGTCCAGTTCCAATTTAAAGAAGCTGCTGGAACTTGAACGAAAGGTTTTGTCATCGGAAGACGACATGAAAGCCCAGTATGAAATGCCCATCCAGGTCAGTGACAGGAGTGCCCTCACTTGAGGAGAGGCGAGCCAAGACTCTGCAAAGACAGCATGTTCAGGGAGAAGTGACAAGTGGAAACATTTGTCCCCTCATCGCCTCTCATATTTGAAAATGAACGTGAATGCCACACAACTCTTTTGTGTTCATTTACCATGACCAGCAGGTACTGACTAGAAAGGCAGAGAGTAGGGATAAGGGAGAACCCAAGCCATCTTTGCACCTCTTCTCCTAACTGCCCCAGGAGCTCCAGGGCCACAGCCAAGGATCTGGGCCTTGGAACTGAACTCTGGTTACATTGTCATTCTAACTATTTTTTTCCATTAATCTTTCCTTGCAATGTCTGATGCACAGTGCTTTGTAACTTGGCCTAAATGCATTTCAGGACAGCATAAATGCATCAAAGAAGTTGGAGGAGGAGTTTGAAATCATTGAAAGGAGGAAGGGGGAACTTGCAAATTATCTCTGTGAAGATGCAAACAAGTTGTCGTTAGAAGATATATTTAGCACCATGAAAACCTTCAGGGATCTCTTCATCAGAGCACTAAAGGTTTGCATTTGTGAATATTATGCAGTAGGATCCAGGTGCTGGAACACATGCATCAGTTCAGATAGTATGTAGGACCTGATTTTCCCTTACATCTGAGCTTCATTTGGTGCAGGGGGCAAGGGCAGGGCCATCAAGGAGCTCATTATGGCCCTCTGATTCAGCCCTGGCTTTAATTAGAGCAACCAAGTGGCTGCTCTAACTTCTCCACAGGGATAAGGTCCCTGATGGATCATATGCCAATGGAGAATTGGCGTAACAAAACTCTGCTCTGCTATACCCTGAGACAACCCCCACCATGCTCTTGCCCTTTTCCATCCATCTCTCAGCATGTCCCCTAAGCCAGGTGGGCAGGACTGCAAAAAGTGTTCTCCACTGGCCATTGCTAGCTGGAATCTATCCACTTTGCACCATGTGATCACACTGGAGGATATGAACCTGAGGGTCAGATTCCTGTGCTAGGGCCTTCCCCTGCTAAAGTCCATGGGATTTTTGCCGCTGACATTACTGGGTTCTGGGTGTGGTACTGAAACATCCAGCTTGGGGATTTGACTGAGATCTGCAGGGAGCCTTCAGATTGTGATGTGCACTAACGAAGGGAACCTCTTTGCCGAGTGAGGATGGAGAGCTCAGTGAGCTTTGCACTACCAGGCTAGAGCTGCCAGGCCAGAGGTTGGCATTAACCCAGAGTTTGAGTGATGGACCCAGGACGGTCTCTCTTCCAGGATAAGTTTGTAGAGAAGTTGTGGGTTTATAGTGGGTCAGAAACTGATCGCTGAGTCCAGCCCAAGCAACCAGGTTTGGCTCAAAAAGGGTTTTGCAGCAGCTGGGGAAGGGTTGCAGAGCCCATTGCAGCCAGTCCAGGGAGATTCCTCAGCCTGCTGGACATCCCCTGTATGTGGGGCGTCTGGACAATGGATCCAGTCTCTGCCCGTCCCCACGCCACACTGGGGGATGGGGATGGAGCCCTGGCCAAGCACACTCCCTGCCTCTCATCCCCTTGATGGGGGAGCACACAGCTCCCAGCTGCCTGTTGGCTTTGCTACCAGATATTTAACCAAACATCCCCTGTGACTCTTCTCTGGCTCCAGGAAAACAAGGACAGGAAGGAACAAGCTGTAAAGGCAGAAAAAAGGAAGAAACAGTTGGAAGAGGACGAGGCTAAGAGACAAAAGGGAGACAACGGGAAGATCGGTGAGTATCTGAAAGGGTTTCTTTAAAAGGAGATGTACATACCTCACCCAACTTGCCTCTCTATGGATTGTAAGATCTTTTATTTAACCAACTTCTATTGGGGAGAGAGACTTTGAGCTTACACAGAGCTCTTCTTCAGGTCTGGATGGAGAAGTTTATTAGACTAGATGTTGGTCCAATAAAAGCTATTACCTCACCCCCCTTCTTGTCTCACAAATATCCTGGGACCAACATAGCTACAATCCATAGTCAGCCAGGTGAGGACTGATAGACGCTCCAAACTCTTCCTGCCTTAATGTTCCAATAATAATCATTCAGCGTAGATTTCTGAGTGTTTGATGGCTAAAGGCTTTTGGGTGCCTTAAAGAGGCCCCCTACCACAGTGCAACAGAGAGCAGCAAAGTAGAGGAACAAGATTACCCCTCCCTCACCTTCAATAAAATTCAAGATACAGAACAGGAGCCTTGGCCTGCAGGGTGCCACAGGTGTACTTTGCCATAAGGCAAAGGGGAGAGAATACTAGAGGTGCCAACCCTGGTTGGCAAGGGCTCTGGGCCAGGTTCTTCACTGCCTTCGCCTTCCAGAGTCATTCACACTGATACAGTGGGTGTTCAATGGTACCAGATCAGAGTGGCAGTGTTTGACGCCCACTTTGGACTGGAATGGGTGATACCGCAAGGGGCAAGGCAATGGAAAATCAGGCCCTGTCTCCCCCGCATATACCCTGGGTGGTAACTTCACCGCTTTCGACTATCACTGCCCATCCCTCAGGAGTACGACGTTAGCCTTTTCCCCATTTTTGTTTAAACACTAGTTAAGAAAGGAGCCGTGAAGCAGGAAGAGGTGTGCGTTATCGATGCCCTGCTGGCTGACATAAGGAAAGGTTTCCAGTTGCGGAAAACGGCTAAGAACAAGAGTGAGCCGGACACTGCTCCTAAAGCCTCACCTGCTGAAACGCTGAAGGAGAGAGAGCCTGGTAAGACCAAAGACCCAACCATACCGCAACCATTAACCTCCAGCCTGCTTCAAATATTGTTGCAAAACAAATACATATGTAACCCTTCTGGGTGTGGTGTTCTGTCCCATTTAGTGGCACTGAGACCACTTAAAGAGAGAGATAAAATGAGTCTATTCTACAGCCATAGCTAACAGTGAGCTGGCTTTTAGCTCATGCAGCAGAGGCTCATACACTAGGCTCCAGAGTCCCAGGTTTGATCCCACCCACCAACAACTGGGGTCTGTCGGCGTTACACGTACAAAGGAACTTCTCTTCTTTGAATTGTTGCATTTGATCAATAGACAAGGTGGACCATTTTCACAAAAGTGTGAAGTGACTAAGTCCCATTTTCCAAGGGACTTGGGCACTCCGGGAAATGTTACCCAAGAGATGTTTATTTTCTAACTTGTAGCGTGAGCTTCCTTTCAGCTTTTTAGGCAGAAGCTTCCATTCCCAAATGCAAACCAGCCAACAATCTTGTTGGAGGGCATCGCCCTGGCCTGCCACAAGAGATAACTTGCAAATTGCAGCCTTCCTGCAATCCCTTTAAAAAGCAGGGTCAGGCTGGGTTGGTACTTGGATGGGAGAAACCCAGATGGGGGGCAGTTCTGAAGGCCTGTCTCAGGCAGAGCTATTTACTGAGGTTTGGACAGCAGGATCAAGCCCATGATGCCAGCTGGGAATTCTTTGGCCTTTAGCTCCCCTCAGCTAGGCTCCTATGCAGCATGTTTAAGTTCCATTGACTTCAGTGGGAATTAAACTGATTAACGTCAATGGGAGCTAAGCACATACTCAAAATGAAGTACAGTAACTCCTCACTTAAAGTCGTCCCAGCAATTGTTATGTTGCTGATCAATTAGGGAACATGCTCGTTTAAAGTTGTGCAATGCTCCCTTATAATTTCCTTTGGCAGCCTCCTGCTTCGTCCACTGCTTGCAGGAAGAGCAGCCCGTTGGAGCTAGCGGGTTGGGGCTTGGAACCAGGGTGGACCGGCAGCCCCCCATCAGCTCCCCACTCCCCTAAGTTTCCTGTGCAGCAGCTGCCCAGCAGGCTATCAATTGCTGGCAGTTTAGATGTCCCTCCCCCCACTGCCATGTGCTGCTCCTGCCTTCTGCCTTGGAGCTGGTCCCGGGAGCCTCCTGCTTGCTGTGCAGGCGAGGACGCTAATATCAAGGTGTTCCCTCCCCCCTGCACCTACACCCCGCTTACACCTTCTCCATATAGAGCAGGGTGGGGACACGGACAGAAAGAGACAGAGAGAGCTTGGGGCAGCAGATGCTGTCTCAACTTCCTGATCAACTTAAAAAGACAATGTACTTAAGAGTGGGGTTAGCGTACTTAAAGGAGAAATGCGCATCTCTCTCTCTCTCCCACACACAGGGTATGTGTCACTGTCTCTGTCTGCCATGCTGTCTCCCCTCCCTCCATTCATGCTGCCTTGTAGAGTGTGAGGCTACATTAATAACAATGTGTTAACCCTTGAGGATTCAGCCAAAAGCTAGTTCATTTACCAGTAAGGCATTCCCTGGGAAATATCCCACCCTCTTCCACCCTCTAACTTCACCACCTCAACCAAGCTTCACAATCATCATTGCTGTGTACAGTATTACATTGTTTAAAATGTATACTGTGTATATATATATAATATATATAATTTTTTTATCTGGTGAAAAAAATTTCTCTGGAACCTAACCCCCCCTATTTACATTAATTTTTATGGGGAAATTGGATTCGCTTAACATCGTTTCGCATAAAGTTGCATTTTCAGGAACATAACTACAACGTTAAGCAAGGAGTTACTGTATGTGCTGAAGTGCTTTGCTGTGCGGGGGTCTGGGTTCTGAACCAAATGCCCCCATGTGATGTATGGGGTCACTGAGCTATGGGAGTGGCTACTTTTTGGATTAGACATAAAAAGCTCCTGACCGCATATGGCCATTATAAATTCATTAGCCCCTTTGCCCTCAGCCATTAGCCCGGGGCACATTGCAGGTGGTCAGATTACACTCAGATGACCTATTGTTGTTGGTTGACGGTCACACGCTAGACTGAACAACTGTGCCTGACTCTGTGTTGTCCGTTTAAAGGAAAGAGTGTTGATGCTTCAGAAGCAGCAGCAGTGAAGGAAAGTGCCTGTGAGACCAAGCGAAAGGATGGCAATCAGCACACAGAAAACACTGCTGCCTCAGAAGCTGCTGCCATTGCAAGGGCTACCGGTAAAGTTGTCAAAGAGACACCAGCTTCCAACGAAGTGCTTCCTAAAGACGGAGCTGGAGGAAATTCTCCACAACAGCCCATTACTGACAGGAGTTCCTTACCTTCAGCTGAAGTTGAGGGAACCCATCAGCCCAACAATGGAGTGAGTATTCAGCAGATCAACGGCTCGTGTAGCTTTCAAGAGAACGTGGAATACAACGCTATTGTGTTTGCGCCATCGAACCCAGGAACAACAATAAAGTTTGCAAGCAGCTATTCAGACAACTTTACTGGTTTAGGAGAGGAATTGAACGGCTCCCTCTCGGGAGACAAAAACAGTGAGTCCGGACCCACTCAGTTAGAAAGAGGCCTGGTGTCTAATGAACAAACGTCACAACCAAGTGATGCATTTGGGAATGAGGCTAAAACCAGAGCTGAACTAGCACCTGGAAGTGCTGAAATGACTCCAACCAATGAGTCGGGTTCTCAGCATACAGAGTTAAGGGAGACAGAGAAAGAAAATGAAAACCCAGCTGCAGACTCATTGCTGGACACCTCTCAGGAGAAATCCTTCTCAGAAGAGCCAGTGACTGATTCTTCTTGCTCAGCAACAGTCCCTCCGGCGCAAGCACTTACTGACAAGGAAGGGCAAAGAGGGTCTGGGAAACGGAGAAAGAAAAGACGACATAGCAAAAACCAGTCAGGTAACACATTTCAGTGCAGCATATGGAGATTAACAATCCTTTAGCTAAATACAGGAGACTGGAGTTCTCATCTTCAGCTCTCTAGGATTTTTTAATTAGAAGTATTCCTTCCTCTTTTAGGGTCCAGTCCTGCACCAGTGAAGTCAATAGGAGTTTTACCATCGTCAGGAAAAACACTGTTTAATGCAGATGTCCTTTAAAATAGAAGAGTGGTTAAACAATTCAAAAACATTGGTCCCACTAGCCATTGGCGGCATGTATAAATCGTTTATAAAGGGTTAATGATTAATGGATCAATAAAAAGCATGTTGCACACATGAATGGAGTGCAGTGCAGATGGTGATAAGCACATCTGTCGAACATGCTACAGATAGTTGTAAGTTAGAGTTAGATGCAACTAACTGACCCATTGGACTCTATAAGCAGTGATTAACCATTTACTATAGTAGAAACTAAGCATTCATTATAACATCTATTAATCATTTGTTAATCCCTTATAAACTATTTATAAATGTATCTTTAATATAAGTGTATTAAAACTCTTGCCCGCACTCCCATCACTCAATTTTTATGAGGTTTTCCCCAGGACATCAGTTCCAAGAGTATTCTGAACATGAGAAATAGTGTCACCGAAGTGTAAAGTTCTGGTGTATTTCAGTGTGACCCTTCCTTAGTGTTAAATATGCAAGCACACAGCTTGGGGGGGGGTGGGAAATCACACCGATGCTTGTGCAAAAGGTCACGTTCTTAAGGCTAGAGACAGCTTTTAGATGTAGCCTCGAGTATGTGGAACTGTGCCGCCCCAGGAAGGACTGGGGGACTCTCTGGCACAGTTCCTCCAGAGCTCTCCGTCTCACTTGGGATTCATGGGGAGATCTGCTATATCTTCTAGAGGGCTGACACAGTGTATTCCCATTGCTGCCCCAAATCCCACATGTGCCCCGCCAGCTCCCCTGGTCAGCAGACGGGAAGGACAGTGGTAGACCCATGCCTCTTCTAACTCTCCACCTCTTCTCCTCCCTCATGAGTAAAGGGGAGAGAATATTGGGCATGCAACTCCTGTTCTTCCCACCTCCATGGCTGGAGACATGATCAAATGGTGTGTTTCCCAGGCAGAGGGATGGAGTGGGGGCTTTTACTCCACTTTACTCCTTGGGTGGCCACCATAGGCCCCAAGCACAATTTAATCATTTAAGTTTTCAGACTGCTTAGCTATTGGCTAAATATATCTGATACTAATAATTTTTAGTATTTAGTAAACTAATAGTTTTTAGTCCCAAGAAATATAAACTAATCATGTTTCCTAGAGGACAGTCTCTGTCCTATGACGTTCCATGTTGTTACCTTTATGTCACAGCGGTCAGATATATTTAGTGTTTCTCTTTTATTTAAAAGCAGAGGTTGACATTGATACTGGAGATAATAAAACCAAAAGTCGTTGTGTGATACAGTGAGGTATGTAAACACGCAACGTTGCTTTTATGTGAACTAACCCCAGCACTGGGACTTTACACTTTATGATGCCATCAGTAATCATTACGGCAACTAAGCTTTTTGCCTTAATATCTGATTATGTGTTTTTTAAATAATCTGTTTGTGATTTTTGCTGTCCAAGGGCCTGATTCTGCCCCATTGGAGTCAGTGGCAATACTCCCAGTGCTGCAGGATCAGGTCTCAAATGTTTGTCTTCTACGTCAGCAGCAGCCAATCTACCTTTCCCAGCAGAGACCATAAAGTCTGGTGTTAATTACCTTAACCAAGCAAACCCAGTTTGCTAGGATAGCTGGAGGCCTTGCTTTTGTCTGATTATTATTTTTTCCAAAAATTGTAAAAATGTAACTTCAGTACATTCATCCTTTGAAAGTGGAGACTGTTCCTCTAGGCTGACAGTTGTGGGTGGGGCTTATCCATTACAGAGTTGTTTCAACAGGTTTATTGGAATTATTAAAGCAGAATAGTGGACCAGGGAAGAAATTCTACTCCTATAGGACTACCAGCCCAACTGAAATCCAAATTTCACATGCTAGTCAGCACTAAGGTCTTGGTGTTGCAAAGACATGTGCATGTACTTAAAATTAGGCTCATGAGTAATCCATGGAAGTGAACGGAGCATGCATCCAGAGCCATATCTTCACTAGAGAGCTTACAGCGGCACAGCTGTACCGATGCAGCTGCGCCGCTGTAAGATCTCCCATGTAGCCGCTGACTGGAGAGAGCTCTCCCGTCGATATAATTAAACCACCCCCAGCGGGCGGCGGTAGCTATGCCTACAGGAGAGCATTTCTCGCTGACATAGTACTGTCCACACCAGCGCTTCTGTCAGTGTAAGTTATGTCATTCGGGGGGGGGGGGGGGGGGATATTTTTTCACACTCCGAGTGACATAAGTTTTACCAACAAAAGTGCTAGTGTAAACCTAGCCCAGGATTGGGGCCTAATTTTGCTTTGTTTGAGACACCAATGCAGCTATGGGTAAACCCAATTTTTCTGAAACTCTATAAAGTGCCCTTGCACCTCCCACCTGATATCAGTGTATTGTATGTTCTTGGCATTTTACATTCCAGTTTTAAGAAAGGTTTGGGTGACCCAAACTAAGATTCTCATTTTCCAAGGTTTGCCTTTATTTATATTAAGGGGGCAAGGGGAAGGACTGTACTGAAATTGCATAGTTACATGTTTTCCTTTGCATTCTAATCATGAGCTGCCATAATGAAATGAACCAATAATCTGAACTCTCTGAATGTCTGATTTCATGAACAAAATGTATTTATTCTACAGAGTCTGCAGTTTCTTGCTATGTAAGAATATTGGGTCTCTCTCCCTAGTGATCCCCATATTCCTTTTAGCCAGTCATCTATTGGTAGTGAAACAGAAGCCAAGGGAACCTCTGCTAAGACTTTTTTTTGTATTATCTGCGTCAGTAGCCTGAAGGCTGCTCTAATTTACCATGACAGGAACCAATCTCTCTCAGCCATTTTGGTAACCAAGGATTAGCCAGAGTGCTATGTGTTCTGTAAGAAGGTCGTTTGGTCCTCTTTTGGGGTTGTTTGTTCTCCATGTGGTACTGAGACAAAATCAGATGTGGTTGTCTCCAGTATCCTACTGAGGATGCCATAATGAAGAGTGTGCTTCTCTACCTCCACCACCGGCATGAGTGCAAGGTCACACCAGCAAGAGCTGAGCAACGTACCAGATGACTGACTAAAACGTGCTCTTCAAAATGACCTCTCCCATGCGGTGCACACGAAGCCATGCCGAGGGTGCGGGGTCATACGATGTTCCTGGACGTGCCGGAACGTCCGGTGTTCTGGGCATGTCCGAGTGACCATCCTAGTGTTCTGACTCCTGGCTCCTCCTGCACCAGACACACCCCTTCTTTACAGCTTCACACCTGAACAAGGTGGGAAGCTGCTGTGCCGCCTTTAAGAATCCAGTCACCAGAGATTGTCAGGAGCAGCAGCGAAGAGCAGCAGTAATTCACATTTGAGACACGGGTCAGGGTACCAGGGACTGAGCCCCTTATGTCAGAAGTGTAGCGTCAAGAACATGAACGATGTCTGGAGAGAGATGACCATATGTGAGTTTATAACATCCCTACTCAGACAAGACCTGAGGCACATCCAGGTTTTTTGGACTGGCCATGGAATACACAAGAAAGCCACACACAAGAATTTACATTAAGGGTCGGATCCAAAATTGGTTTATTCATAGATTCATAGATTCTAGGGCTGGAAGGGACCTCGAGAGGTCATCGAGTCCAGCCCCCTGCCCTCATGGCAGGACCAATTACTGTCTAGACCATCCCTGATAGACATTTATCTAACCTAACCTTAAAATCTATGGTCTTTCCATTGACTTCAATGGGCTTTGGATCAAGCCCTGTAAGAGCTGTAAAGGTCCTGAAAGAAAGCAGTAAAAGTAATGGCAATTCACAGCTGAGGGTGTCCAATAATTCTAGCTGGATAGGGTTCCACCTTCATGTCTGTCTGCCAGTGCCCTCTGGTGGTCAAGTATTTGAAGAACATGCTACAGTGAGCCCCTAACTCTGAAATTCTCTCCTTTCCTTCTTTATCTGGTGACTTAAAGTTATTTGCTTGCGTGAATTAAAGAGGAGTAGATGAGAAAAGCCCTTTACTTCTGTTGCCCTACAGCCTCTAGCTGCAGCTTTTTCCTCACCAGTCTGTCTGTAAATCTGATTCATGCTTCCCACCTTTCAGTACAAGCAGCAGCCCTGTTACTTCACTAGGCAATGAAATGGAAAATGGTCATTTTTTAGAAGCCTTTTTCTGGAACTTGAAGTCATGGCAGCTCAGTGTGGGCACAAGCTCCCCCTTGGCCAAATCCAGTTGGAAGATCAGAGCTGAACCTCTCCCAGTTTTTAGCAAGCTGTGCATCTGTAACAGCAGGAGAATAAAGACAGGGTTTGATGTGCTCAAATTTACCTTGTTTCATAGAACCATAGATTTTAAAGCCAAAAGGGACTATTATGATCATCTAGGCTGACCACCTGCATATCACCAGCCATAGAATCTGATTCCTGCATTAACCCCAATTTTATTGAAATAGCTCTTTGTAAAGGCCAAATGATGCTACTTTTGTTCTCCCCTTGCCCCCAGTAGTACAGTTTTGTTCTTCAAAGAGTAAAAAATGAGTGCCTGTGCTTGGCACTTGTTTCTGTTTGAACAAAGCAGCGTGATCAAAAAAGGGAGGAGGGAAAAAGAAAATCAGGGAGGAAGTATATTTCAATTTATCAAGGGTTACAAAGAAAAGTAAAAAATTTAAAAAGTCCCACACACTATATATTATCTGTTACATATACACCTTGATCTGCTCTTTTTTCCAAAAGGACTGTTTTTCTTCAGTCTTAAAAAAAGGATAACTTTCATGTTGGGTCATTTTTGTTTTCTAATTCTAGAGGCCTAACAACCCATCTTGTCTTCTACAACAGATTCAGTGCTTCTTATGGTCTTAAATTTTCTCATCTGCCACTATAATCTAATTATTCACTCTTGTGGGTGTGTACATCTTTAGCCATGGTGTCCATATTTGTAAAATATTCATGAGAGCCGGAGGAGGTTTTGTTTGGTCGATGAGCTAAAACAGCACCTTAACATTTACAGATTAAGGCTCCAATCCTGCAAACACTTCCTGAAGTGCCTAACTCACATGAGTAACCTCATTGTTTTCAGTGGTACTACTCACCTGAATAAGTGTGCTAAAGTAGAATTCCTCGACACTGGAATTTTGGTGTTTTCTTTCTGGAAGTTGACACACTGGGACGATTCAGTTAAATCCATGCTAAATGTCTTTCGCCACCACTATGCTAAAACTAAAGGCCCCACTGTGCTCTGTTCACAATCCCATTTATGCAAGTTACTCTGTGCTAGAAGAACCCTATGCCTGCATGCAGCTCTGTGTGAAGGCAGTGGGAAGTCTGTCTCCTTAGATTTACTTGTGGGATCAGTGCCCAAGTCAGCCAGCTCCTGCAGAGGAAGCAATATTAGTCCCTAAGCTGGGTGTGTCTAACTAGCATACAGCTGAAAACCTAGTATAGTCCAACATTCAGCATGGAGAACATGACATTTATTGTTTAAAGTACTGTGCTGAATTATTAGCAGTGACCAGCTCCAGAAAAAAGAAGATGGTTAAACTCTTCAAACAAAGGTAGAATCTCAGTGCATGAATGAAATAGAGTTTTCATAGCATACATACATTAACAGTTTTACCATTTTTTTGTTTTTTCTTTCCCTCTTCTCTCTCTCTCTCTTTCTTTTTTTTAAGTGCATTGGGACACCTGGCTTATTTGATGAATTTAAAACCAATGTTCCCAACTAGAACATCATGTACAGGATACGCACACACACACAAACACCTGACCACAACTTTTTTGTTGTTGTAATTCTTGTATGTTTTCTCCCACAGGTGTCACAGCAAAGCAGAAGAATAAATAACGAGGAGTCAGTGAAATGCTGACAAATCCATATAATGCTGCCATTCTCTAGGAAGCACGTTCCACAGTGCTGAAATTCCATTACTGATCATGTTTGTAGTAATATCCTGGGATGTGAAGTTTCTTCTAAAATGGTCTTTCACAAATTCTTCCTTGTGGATTCTGTGTATCCAGCAAATAACCGCCAGATGCAAGAAACTTAAGCACCTTCAGAATGTGCCTTATGTGAACGCTGCCAGGGTCTGGTGCTGAAAACACTCCATGCCCAGAACTTCTGTGGAAACTGATGGGAGTTCCATGTGTCGAGGGCTGATAGGAATAGTCCTCCGATAAACTTCATTTGGGGTCAAATTCTGCAGTCCCTTCTTAGGCCAAACTTACTGAAGACAATGAGGGCATGGCCTGGGTAATGACTGCAGCATTTTACCCCATGAGTCATTTTAAAGACAGCAGTGCCTCCAAAACTGAATTATGGGTAAAATTAGGCACTGTTGCCAGCATCCGATTGGAAATCTGTTATTTCCCATTCTAGTGCCCTACCAACAATTGGAAATGATTCTGGACCAAATAAAAGACCCAATTCAGATGAACACACTTTCCCTTGCTATCATTTTAGACAGGGGATATCTATTAAAGGAAAATGTATTGTAGTGAACAGCTGGCTGTTTGAACACTAAGGACTTGTCTATATGGAGAGTTAGTTCGCATCAAGTTGGAGTTCAGATGTACAGTGTACTGGCCTGCTGCGCACTAACTGGTCATGTGAACCCTGTACCACACACTAGAAGTTTTATGGTGCACTTTGATCTTTTCCAGTTTCAGTTTTGGCCAGTATACTACCAATTTCAAATGGGAGTAGATGAAAGTGCACTACAGAACCTCTAGTGGGCATTCGGAGGGTCCACACTGCCTGTTAGTGCACATGACAGGCTGGGGCATTGCACTCCAGCTTGCTGCAAACTAACTCTCCATATACACAAGTCCTAAGGCCTGGATCCTGCAAAGATTTAAACACACATTAACTTTAAGCACATGAATAGTCCTATGGAGTTCAGTGGAACTTCTGACATGCATAAAGTTAGACACATGCATAAGTCTTTGCAGGTCTGGGGCCTAGAGTATCTATTTTGTTAAAGAAACAGAAAGAGATTTTTCTAGGGTGATCCATTCAAAATATTTTAAACTAATATTATTTGGCAAATCTCTGGTTCTGAATATTTATTGCCTGCTGCATGCACTCAAAGGCATCTGGACTCAAACTACAGCAAGTTTAGAGTCTGTTTCAGTTCAAAAGATAGTTATGCAATTTGTGCTTTAAAACCGGGAACCTGCAGTATTTTGTGTTAAGAAATCAGAGCTTTATTTCTGAATTATGTTTTATAATAACCTTGTACCATATAATTTTGTACATAGCTGTCCATTTATAATTCTATATGTTTGTTCAATCTGTATTGCAATATTAGATTGCAGTGGGAACTGTGGAAAATCATTACTTTTAGCAATCATGCCTATATACAGTACTATACTATATACAGTAACTTGCTGAGCATATATAATAGTGTTCAGGCTAAACTATTTGCACTGCTTATTTAGACTTGATCAAGGGTCATTTACTAACAAAGTTCAGAATTAAAACGGGCTACCTTTAACTAAAAACTTTGCTTGGAGTGTAGTGAAAATTGTTTAACTACAGCAATTACCAGTTTAGAATGGACCGCTACCATTATCAGATTCAGCTGCAGAAATCCTCTGTAGCAGTGAAGCAAAGCTGAATTTGAAATCAAGTTTCATGCGTATACATGTAGAGGTTCCTTAACTTCAGTGGAGCTGCACTATCAGCAGTGAATGTGACCCTTCGTAATGAGACAACACACACATACACACACATGCACAAGAGTTTAGGGGTCAATCATCATTGTAATGGTCATGGCTGGAGGACTAGCTGCACCCTGTCCCCTTTTTGGTCTCTTTGAATGCACCCCCTCAAGTGTCAGGCCTCGTATCTTTACCTATCCCAGGGTGGAATTCCATAGTTCTCCCACTCAGACTGGGACCCAGGCTTCAGTACCCTGGGAATCAACCATGCTTACCCAGCAGGTCTGACTGGGTTCCGCACTTAAGGTTCTTCCCTTCGAGAGCCTGTGGCTGGTGGTGTATAGTGACAAAACTGCCTTATTAAAACCGTAGTATTATTCATTCTACTTATAGTAACAAAGCATGTAGAGAAAAAGCATTTTAGGACAACAAACAGTCCACATTTGTCCATCTTACCCAAAAGCTTACCATCCCCTCAGGGTCACCTAGTCAGGCCTAATTTCTTCAGACAATCCAGCCAACACCTGGTTCCCCCAAACAACGACTCGTCTCTCTGCAGAGAGCACCCTTTCCTAAACTGTCAGAGTTGCTTTGTCCCTTTGGACAAAACTAGTTTTGCAGCTTGCATCCATTTATGCCAGCAGAGCAGTGAATTTGGCCCTCAGAAAGAAACTCACTTTTCCTTCAAGAATTTTAGTAAAATTACAGCAAACAAACAAATTAGAGTGCATTAAACAAGCAAGCCTGTGAAAGCCACAAGCTTCTAGGTATCAGGTTAACTCTCCATATCCATTTAGCATTAAGCAGCATCTGCATGATTAATCAAATGGTATAAATAAATTCAAACACCTTTTTTTTTTTTCAAGATCCTTGCAGTAGAGGTAGGGTTTTTTTTCTTCATTTCAACATTTTGAAGAAATTTTTTAAAATTTAGAATTTAAAAAAATGGAAAAGATGAATTCACAAGTTTCCTGTTTGTTGCGGGGGAGGATTCCACTCTATTTTGTATGGTTACAGATATTGTTATGATTATTATCATAGAATCATAGAATCTCAGGGTTGGAAGGGACCTCAGGAGGTCATCTAGTCCAACCCCCTGCTCAAAGCAGGACCAAACCCAATTAGATCATCCCAGCCAGGGCTTTGTCAAGCCTGACCTTAAAAACATCTAAGGAAGGAGATTCCACCACCTCCCTAGGTAACCCATTCCAGTGCTTCACCACCCTACTAGTGAAAAAGTTTTTCCTAATATCCAACCTAAACCTCCCCCTCTGCAACTTGAGACCATTACTCCTTGTTCTGTCATCTTCTACCACTGAGAACAGTCTAGATCCATAATTATAATTATAAAGTTAACATATTACATTGTAGCCTAAATAAATATTCCTTAGAATCACTTATTTAATCCACCAGAATCACTTATTTAACACAATCTTAACCCTGAGAATCTCAGTCCTTCCCGCAGTGAAAAAAAACAGAAAATAAATCAAATTGTGAAACTAATAGTACATTTCACTTTTCAGTTGCATTCCTTTTCCACCCCCTCCCACATCTGTACAGTGCCTAAAGCCTTCATTCTGCAAAGGCTATGCACATGCTTAACTTTATGCACTTGAGGAGATGCCACAGAAGTCAGTAGGACTACTCACATGTCAAGTTAAGCATGTGTGTCAGTCTTTGCAGGATGAGAGCCTTACACTGCAAGTTCTTTGGACTTTTTCTCCTACTTGGCTATAAAGCACCTAAGCACGCTGTTGGTGGCATACACATAGTAATAATTTTCACATAGTTATTTTCTCTCATACTGACCTTGTCTATGAATTTACAATAGTTTTTGACCTACATATGGTGCTAACAATTTCCAAATTCAGTACAGTGTCAACGGGAGTTGTGTGTAGAATGGGGCTAGAATGGCTTTTGTGTACAAAGGTTATACAAATATCTGTCTGCCGTGGTCTCTTCGTTATTTGATTCACTTGTTATGTGCTATTTGGGAGAGAAAATTAGAGAAGCACCAAACTGTCTGTTAAGGAAATTTACAGATAATACCTTATGTAAAAGTTAACCAATTTTCATCCCCTCTAAACGTAAAGCCTAGTTCTACAGCTTAATGTTTCTGGATTTCTGTATGTAAAGGATTGATTTTCTGTACACAGTACTCTATTTGGAGTTCAATATAGAGCTTACCAATAATAAATCAGCACTATACGAAATCCTGCCTTTCTTTATTGGGTAATAATTCATCAAAAAACAGACTCAGTCATGGAGTATTCTGTATTCTACCAGCTCTCAGTCATGCTTTCTGTAACGGTGTGAAAAATGGTTTGGTCCTATCTAGAGCCTTGACTACAATGTGGAAAACTGGGACCTGTAATTTCCCATGAGGGGCTGTAAAAATGGAGGCTGTAGTACAGGTAGGGCTCTGGTGTTTTTATTAGCATGTGATGACAACCTGCCATGGTATGCTATTACACTTTCAGTAGCAACAATGCAGCTCTACTATTGCTGAAAAGTGGGTACTAATTTCCTGGTGTAGACAAGGTACCAGAGTTTAAATACCAACAAAACAGAGCACCTGTAACATTCTGCAAGCAGATCAGCACATGAAAGAATTATATACACACACAATGTTTATAATAGTGCATGATATATCTATCTATAGAGAGTGATTATACATGTGTAGGTGTGTATATAAACACACTATACATATCTATGACACACTCACACACACTTTGATCAGTACTAGTACACAAACTAACTCACAATAGGCTCTTAAATCCTTACAGTGTTTGCCATGAAAATCTTATGTAAAAACTCGGGTAAAACTGCATCATGCAGAGTCAGACAGAATAGAGCAAAACTCCCTAACGATGCCACTGCCTTAGAGCCCAACTGGGCAAAAGCTCATCATCTTTAAAATTCAACTGGCCTAGACAATTTATTGACCAAAGAGACGACCTCAGACACTCAATGCTTAAAACCAGTAGAAAATATGTAATAATGCTGTGATGGTGATAAAACTTTGCACCATGTGCCAGGAGTCTACTGAACGTTTGGCTAGTACTGCCTTGCTGAACCACAAGAGAGAAAAACTCCACAGCAAGCCGGGAAATTATCACCTCTGTGAGGAGCGGTAACCCCAAAGCTGGATAAATTGCCTTTCAGGAATTAGAGTAGACTTCAAAGGATGTCTGCACAACGAACTAAACCGGGTGCTAAAGTAAGGCATATTGACAACCAGGTTGATGCCACTGAAAGAAAAGTTTTCAAGCTGTCGCTCTCCCCTTTCAAGCTTGCTTCCTGTAGGGTTATCAGAATGGTTTGGCCTGTATATGCTCCCAGATGAGGAGAGCCAGGGTGGACCCCTGGCTGACAAGGTTTCATTTTCGAGGACAAGCCAGGGTATACATCAAAAACCTGTTCTGAGAAGATTTTCTCCTGCAGGACTTGGAGACATTGGGGGAAGGGGAGAACTGTTGTTTCCCTTATGTGGCATCCATAATAATCCAATCAGCCCCTACTAAATTGGTTTGGATACAGTTATTAAGCCCCCTTGGTTGGAGGGCTATCTATATTTGCCAGTATCTCTTGGAAGCTTGGTATCTTTTGCTGACAACACCTACATACTGATTAAGGCTGGGTTCAGCCAGTCCTGAGCACACAGAACCCTTTACAGTTATTTAGTATTCAACGGGTCAAACACTTATTTCAGAATGTAGCCTGATTTGAGTGGGTTAGGGCTTAACTACGGGATAAGGCAATTTAGGAAGTGCGATAGAGGGATTATAAAATTAAAGCCACGAATACAGCTGAACTAGGTAGGCTTTTGCTATAGTGAAGAATGAACACACACACACCACACACACACACACACACAAATGAAGGGACTCTACAGTTCTAGCTACATTCTTTCCAGATGCCACACATGTACTTTCAGACATAAGGCTTGACCCACTCCCATTGAAATCACTGGATACTCAGGCCCTGATCCTCAATTTAGATATTTTGGCTCCTAACTTCCACTGAAATCAGTATGTCCCTTTGATGCACGGTGCACAGTTATACAGTAGCTCTCTGACAATTCTGGGTTAGGGTCAAATCAGTGGAAGTTAGGACCCTAAATACCTTTGAGGATCTGGGTCTCAGGTCCTTGCAGGACAGAGCCCCCACTCACTAGGCAAACCCATTGTACCATGATCTGTACAGCTGTTCCTTTGAGAGCCACTGGACTCCATCAACGTCTTTTCCCCTGCTTACATGACTAGCCACTTACATGACTAGCACCAGATGCAGGAGCTGCAGAAAAATTCAGAAAAGTTGGTATCAGTCACGAGTCCAGAGGCCCTTTCAGGAAGATACTTTAATCCTAAAAATGGTCAACAGGAACGTAACACCGAATGAAAAGGAGGAAGGATGAAAGGTTGTGGGGTTTTTACCATGTTCAGTGAGCGTATTTCTTGTGGAAGTTGCCACACAGCCTGCCCTGGAGATAAAGGCTTCTGCTATCCACAAGGCAACTACAGCATAGGTACAAATGGTTCAAGTTTTTCCCAACCATCTCATGGACGCGCTATAGCAACCCTAACACTTATAAAGGCGAGAGGATAGTTTATGTATATTCAGTCCTTGGCCTCTCTGCAAACATGGATGGGAGGGAGTGCCAATTGGAATTGTGGGTTTTCAGTAGATTTTGAGGTCAGAAGTGGTCATTATGATCATCAAGCCTGACCTCCTGCATAACAGAGGCCCGGTTTTGTGACATGTCTGGCTATCCTCAGGGATCTGGACAAAGGCCACAAATTCCTTTCACATATGCCACATGATAGCAAACACATGGTAAATCTCTTCAACTACTACCTGTCTGGAGTCCAACAACCATCCTAGAGATTAAAGTTTTTTATAGTTTGTCACTAAGCTCATGAGCCATACAGTACCCAATGAAAACACTGAAGAAATTCCTTTGTCACAAGCATTAAGAAGTACAGTAGTGTTCTTCATGAATGTGCACAGAACCAAGGCTACCTTGTTGGTATATGACAGGTCTCCCAGCACTACGTAAGTGCTACTCTTGATTTATCTTTCACACTCTTCAGTACACAGTAGCTCTGTACTAATTCTGGATTAGGGTCATGCACATTTGCCAAGGCAGGTTTCCCACAGGAAACGGTTTTAAAATAGCTAACTAATAAACTATCAAAAAAACAGGATTATAATAGAAAAGCTGGCAGACCTTAAGAAAAAAAACTTTTAAAATATGGATTCTAATTTAATCTAGGGCTGATATAACAGAGAAGCAAAGAATGATCACTCACACATTGGTATAGAGTAGGCCTTGAATGCCTATATATCATGAGCAATTACCATGAATTTATCAGGGCTCTCATAGACAGGCAGCACTCGACAAAAGGAAAGACAATATTACAGCAGATTTGCTAAAAGTTAGCATTACCTCTTTCTCCCTTCCTTGTTCCAAGTATCTCTCTCAAAATCTAGACATAAAATAACTAAAGCAGAAATAGGTGAGTAACATAAAATACTGGTAATAAACAACACCATTCACAGCTCCCCTTGTTTTGGTATCTTAATACACATTTATTGTTCTAACAATAATAATGTACATACAGTCACAAACTGAAGTGTAATTTTAAAGTTGCTGCTGTCCCTTTAAAACCTCTCCAAAACCAGAGTCTAGTGAATCCATGAAGACCATATAACTTTTCCTGGCATTGTTGAGAGTAAAGACTCTTGAGGGTAGGATGTTAAATAGCTTGCTTATTGGGTAGGAATTAAGATCCCTGATTTGGTTTAAAACTGTGTTTAAGGTTTTCTTGAACATCTTTATCTCTTTATAAAGATCTCAAACAATAATGGGAAGACAAAAAAATTGTGAAATCACAAAAATTAATAACATCACTTTACCAAACCCTTGAGACAAGCAAAATACTAAATACCTATTGTAACAATGTTGCTCATTGTGAGACAATCAGAAGCATGTACTCTCCAATGATTGGAAACCTGCTATATAAGCGATTGATTAGCTTCCTGTCTAGTTTATTTATATATCTTATATTTATATTTAGTTGGCTTCTATTTACTTAGCGAACAAGTAATTTTATTGAATTTCAACTTTTCCTGAATAACTGATTTAAGTCCTACAATAGTTATATATTTCACATTTAAAACTAATACATTTGGATTCACTTTACTTTCAAGTTGGCTTTTAAGATAAAGCTTCTGAGCTAGTATGTCTGCAAAAAAGGAAATGTCAGGTATTTGAAGTATCTCTATTCAGCAGACGAATGGGCTCTCCAATATCCACTACAGATAATAAGGTCTGACATGATAATGTAGCTATGTATCTTCAACAACTCTAGGAACTGAAAACTGAGCTGTGCAAAGACTCTCAGAAGTTAGAGGTAAGTAAGACTTTTTTTAAAAAAAAATCTAATCTTTTACAAAGTAAGAATTTAAATCCTAAATTTGGGAAATTGTGTGCTTCTACATCACATGTTTTCAATCCATTGGTAAAATAGATTTACGTGAAAGAGATACACAGCTTGCATTTTGTCATACCGCAGACATCGGTAACCCTCCTAGGATTAGTTTGATTTAGCAGCGCCACGATACTGGCAGTTATAGGTAAATTTACTTTAACTGTATCATCTGAGTTAGGATATCCTATTTCAATCAAGCTCTGGCTCCTCGCCTCTATGCATGCTAATAGAATTGCTATTTCTTAGCTAGCCACCTGCATTCCATGAGATAATTGGTTCATTTTCACAGGTTTCTATAGCAAGCCAGTACTTGCTCTGTTTATTAAGGTACAGCTAAGATGATTTAATTAGAATGATATGAGGGCTCCTCTTAAATGCTTGAAGATAGTGGATTTTGTATGTAAAGATGCAGATATTCTGATAGTAAGAAACTTCTTGTGCAGCTTTTCTTTAAATATTCCCACAGGCTCACTTGAACACTAACTGCAATGCAAGCTAAAGTGCCCTTTAAATGATAATACTAAACTCTTAAGCTGTCTAACAGCATGGATTTCTCTAGCGGTTCTCAAAGTATAATCTATGGTGGCACGTTGTTATAAACCCCTTTATCATTCAAAGCATATTAATTATAAGTGTACATAATTTATAATCATATTTAAACAGTTTAAAAAAAAAGTTGCTCTGCCTGTATAAGAATCCTACAGTAATAATGTAAAACAGTTCTCTGAAAAAAATAAAGCTTCCTAATTAAGTCTATTACCGATTCCACCAATAGTATAATTAACATGCATAAGCAGTAGAAGTTTAATATGATTATTTCTAATATGATATTTATCATCTCATTTTAGTCTTAACACTTATAACACCAAAAGGATTATTTCTCATTAAGATAGTTCACAGTAATAAAATCCTCACTTACCCTGCTAGAGTAATTACAAACATCTGTACAATTTTAATACAAAGATTGTAAGATCCTAAAGGGATACATTAAGTTGCTTGCATAAAAGAAATCAAAATCTATTTTACCATTGGGAAAGCATTAGTGATTATTTGTACAAAAATCATTATGGAAAGTCACAGTGAGAGACTTCAAGTAGACAGCAGATATAAATAATGCTCATTTGCTACTTTAGGTCTTTAGCTATTGGCTATCTAAAATTTGAAGTGATTCCATTTCATACCTTAATCAAACGTAACTTTGACTGATTTGTTGCTTTTGCTGGTTCCTAATGCAAAGTTCTTGTTCATAAAAATTAAAAACCACAGGCCAACATCTCAACACTTTCTTTTAACTTAGGTGCCATTGTTCCCAAGGTTACTGTGGATATATTATAAAGTCAGTGAATACATTGTCATCAGTATAAAAGGTACTGGTTTTTGAGCTCAGAGTTGGTTTGGGTTACTGTAGAATTGTTAGGGCAGTCAGTAGTCTAGGACTGGGACCTGGTAAATGTCTGGGTTCTAATCCCAACTCTATCATTGACATTGTTACGTTCGTGGGAGGCTGCGGGCCTACCCAGGGTGCTGTGCAAGAATGAGGCCCACACACTCTGTGAGTTATTGGCTTTATTGAAGACAAAGTGACACATCCACAACGGGGATTCCTGGCGTTGCTGTCACGGAGACAGGGAACCCAGCGCACCATAACCTGGGCCTGGTAAGGAGTGCCAAAAACAGGGCGGACTCATACGGCTATATACAGACATCTCATACAGAAGCAAGCAGGGGCCGCCTCCTGGCTCAAGGCCATGCAAAGCAATTCTAACTAATTCATAACAAACTACAGCTGGCCAGCCTTGAGCTGCGATAACCACTGAAACAATGCGAGAAAGCGAACACCCTTGCTATGCCGTAACACAATCTTCCGTGGTACCCTACAGACATGTGTATCCCTTTGCAAATCACTTTTTAAATTCATTAATTAATAAATTTAAAAAGTGCCCCCCGCTTACTGAAACTCAGATGTTCTGCTAGATAGCTATAACATTGTTTCATATATTCCCTCCAGTCTGCCATTGAGACAACTATGTACTCTAGATGAGGGAGGCAACAGGGATCAGTGGAATGGCCACTAGACCGGGAGTCAGGAGACCAGAAGTCTATTTTCATTCTGCCACTTCAAGTAAGCCACTTATCTTTTGGTCTATTTTCCCCATCTATGAAAAGAAATTAATATTACTCAGCCATCTCTTGTACAATGCTTTGAGATGTATGGAGGAAAGCCTTATTTAACAGCAGGGTATTATTGTTTAGATGTGGTAGGTTGCCTTACATCTCCATGGGTAAGCCCATTGTTTAACGGGGGATATGATAGAGGTCTATAAAATCATGAGTGATATAGAGAAAGTAAATAAGGAAGTGTTATTTACTCCTTCTCATAATACAATAACAAGGGGCCACCAAATGAAATTAATAGGTAGCAGGTTTAAAACAAACACAAGAAAGTATTCTTTCACACAACGCACTGTCAAACTCTGGAACTCCTTGCCAGAGGATGTTGTGAAGGCCAATACTATAATGGGGTTCAAAAGGGAGCTAGGTAGATTCATGGAAGATAGGTTCATCAATGGCTATTAGTCAGGATGGGCAGGAACGGTGTCCCTGCCTCTGTTTGCCAGAAGCTGCGATTGGGTGACAGGGCATGGATCACTTGATGATAACCTGTCTGTTCATTCCCTTTGGGGCCCCTGCCATTGGCCACTGTCAGAGGACAGGATACTGGGCTTGATGGACCTTTGGTCTGACCCAATATGGCCGTTCTTATGTCTGATCAGATATTATTAGTACCCCATGTAGACCAAATGATATAACAATAAGCTACAATAAGCCCACAGGGTTTTCAAAAGCAAACTGTCCTTTAGATATTGATCTCGTAGGCTAGTATCTTTCACAGAGGTCTGTGCGGGGGGAGTTCACAGGGACTTCATTTGACCAGGCATTCAGAACTTGAAACTGAGCTTGCAAACACTTATGCCTGTGAGAAATCCCATTGAATTCAATGGTTCTACTCACTTGTATAAAGCTAGGCATGTGTATGAGAGTTTTCTGGATTGGGACCCTGTTTGAAGCCTTGTTCATTTCTGCAACCTTAGCACCTATGTTGCTAATTAGCTAGTGACTTCACTGAGGGTAGGAAACAGTAATAATGTTTTCTGGCTGCTGACAGTTCTGGTTTCTAAGGCATACTGACAAAACCACCTCTTTGAAACACTGAGAAATGTGTTGTGAAGTGGTTGTATTAGCATGGCTACTACAAAGGAGAACTCTGCCTCTCCAACCTATTATTCTCTGGGAGATGATTTAGCTGAACTTTTAAAAAGCCTTTGAGAGGAGCCCTTGCAAGAGGCTGTGAAGGAAACTAACCAATCACAGGGTGAAAGGTAAAGATCTATCCTGGATTAAAAACTGGTTGAGAGAGAAAACAAAAAGTAGGAATAAATGGCTAATTTTCAAGCTCGTCTGCAATTTACTCTTGCCATATGTAGGTTTCTAGGGTAATGAGCCAGCTCAGCCACATAGCCCTGTGCTATCCTCAGGTGTAATCTATTTACTCATATTACCTGCAGCTTCTTTGAGGGGCCTCTCATTTCTGAAGTCTAAGTAATTTCAGTGGCAATACTTAGGATCCTTGGATCTCAGGCTTGGGTGACTCATTCTAGGTGTGGCTTCCCCTGGGTTCCATCAGATTTCTGTTTGGTCTTTTCCCTCACAGGTGAATGACTGTGGGAAGGGGGAAGTGTCTGCACTGGCTTCCTCTCAGTCCTTGAAGTAGGTGAAACAGCCCAATGAATGGATGAGTGATAGGGAAAGGGAGCAACAAGGGAAGCAGAATTATTGTTTCCAATTAGCTAGTACCTGCTTCTT
Organism: Macrochelys suwanniensis; assembly: GCA_033296515.1. Taxonomy (NCBI): domain Eukaryota; kingdom Metazoa; phylum Chordata; order Testudines; family Chelydridae; genus Macrochelys; species Macrochelys suwanniensis. The sequence goes on along the minus strand of CM065781.1, from coordinate 18,211,485 downwards.
GTTGCTTTAAAGTTATAATGCAAGGGTGGGGATACAGTGGAGACAGCGCATGGGTTTGTGTTCTGGGCTTTGCTCTCACTGATGCTGGATTATTCCCTGACATGGACATGTTTAAACCATGTTTAAAATAGAATTTGTTCATGCAAAGCAGATTTAAACATCAACAGATTAAAATATTTCAAGTAAGGCCTGCTCCTTTGTATTTCTGTATGGAATTTTGCACTAGTCAGTACTGCAGAACCTTGCTAATTCGTTGGCCTTATTATTTTGTAGAACAGGAAAACAACATTGAGGAAGCTATGGAGAGACTTCCAGCACACAAGAAATGTCCAAATAGTAACAAGTTGGCACAAAAGAGATTGGTTCAAAAAGTGAACAAGTGTATTCAAGTTGACATGGACTTGGAAGAGGAGTCCCTCAGTGCAGATCAGTGCACTGCTACAGCTATCTGCCCTCCTGAAACAACAACCCTGTCACGGCAACCACTAAGAACTTCAGAAAACTCTCTATCTTCCCAGCTACCGGCCTGTTCAGTGCTGCCAAGGCAGTGTGCATCTTCACTTCCTGCTCTGCCACCATCACCACTGCCCCCGCCACCCCCTCTGTGGCCTTGCATTGGGCGAAGTATGGGACCCATGCCACCCTCTTATCCCCAATCATGCAGTAATGCTGCACATGATGGTGCTTCTTCTGGACATGAAAGCCAGCCTTGTCCTAAGAAGGCAAAGACACCAACATTACGAATGAAGCCATTTGACTGGCAGAAGCTTCCCTTGGATGTGGTGAGAGGTAGGTGCTTGTAATGCTGCATTCATTTACTTGCTTTACAACTCTTTAAGAAAAATGTCACCACCAAAGGTTAGGCCCTGATCTCCACAAGCTGTTCCAAGTGGGTGGCTCCTTACACCTGTTCTGAGCCCCCCTGCCATCCCGAAGCAAGCATCCCACTGCATAGTGGAGCTTGAGAAACTGGGCTTTTAGTGAGTAGAAATATTTGCTCGAGTCAGAGGGCCTTGTGGGAGAAGTACAGGACTGAGAGTCAAACAGGACTGTGTTCTGTTTCTGGCTCTGCTAAGTGTGGCCTTTGACATGTCACCCAACCTCTCTCTCGCTGCCCCAGTTTCTCATCCATAAAATGGGGTTAATACAGAGGCGTGTAGAGACTTTACTAATTTAATGTTTTTAAAGCTTTTTGGATGGAAGGGTCTATATTACTACAAATTCAGTTAGAGAGCACAATAATGTTTTAGCAATGAACTTCACCAATGTGTGGTGTTGGGTTTTTTTAACAGATGTTCTGACGTTACTATTTTTGATGGAAGCAGCGAAACAGATCTCCCACTGCCAGAAAACATCACTCACCATCCCCTTTCCAGGATTGTTTATGCAGCCTTGGGAGTCCTCAAGTATTTTAGGCAGAGATGTTAACCTAATTTGAATTCAATGTCCTGTGTGTGCGTATTGCTACTCTGCAATATGTAGCCGATCAGCTAGAGCCAACAGAAGTTAGTAGAATCCATTTAGCTCGGCTGCTGTCTTCAGTTCATTTGATTACAAATGGCTGTAGTTTTACCAGTTTAATTAGCCTTCAGACTTTTGGGATATTGTCTGTGGGAACTGCCACTCTTAAATAATTTCCCAGTGTTTCCCTTCTAGTAAGTAGTATTGCTTTGGACATGATGTGCTGAGTTTTCAGATGTCTCTGTAGCCAGTCTTATTGCCTTGTCTTTTTCAGAAAGTCACTCCATGTGGGCTTCAGTGACCAGCAGTAGCAATGATGTTATAGAGCCTGATTACGCAAGCATAGAGCAACTCTTCTGTGTTTCACAAACAAGCCCCAAGGAGACAGCAGTACCCAAAATAAAGGAACCAAAAGAGGTACTTGGGCATGCCTCACTTCTGTCTATGGCAAAGATCATGAAAAGGGCCCGCCTAAAATGAAATACTTTTATTTTTAGTTGTCTCCTGTGTTTTTATACCATAGTTGACTCTTTATTCTTATTAGCCTTTCATAACACAGTAAGATGCCAGGGATATATTCCCTCCCCATGCCTTTGATAGCATATGGCATATGCTTTTAGGGCATATGATAGACAGTGTTACAGTAAACAATATTTCATTAGTGCCAATGAAGGTTAGATGCAGTCTTGTGGGTGGATACCACCTGGGAGTCAGGCACGCTGGGGTACTCTGTCCCCTTACAGTCTTTGGACAAATGACTTCACCCTTCCATGCCTTGGTTTCTCTAGCTGTAAGCAGATGATACTTGCACTCCTTTGTGAATTGCTTTGAGCTTAACTTATGAAAAGTGCCATATAAGTAATATAAACCAGATGCACTAAAATCAAAAAGGCCTTGCCTGTATTTTATTAAAATCAAGGAAAACATATATTCTCATCTGATTGCGGTTTTTTAAACACAGATCACATGCATAGATATGAAGAAAAGCCTCCTCTTGAACATATTTTTGAAGCAATTTAAATGGTAAGATTTAATGAGTACCTCATTGTTTGAATAAAATACAACAATGTTGTGCAAATCAATTCAACAGAAATATTTTAGATCTGCTAAAGTATCTTTAATAGGGAGTCAAAATGTGTTTTCTTTTAAAACAGTAATGTGCCCGGCAATATATTCCTGGACCAAGTCCAAGATTGTGCTATAGGACCTAAGGGTGAATGGGCTAAGCATCCAGACAGGGAATATTCATACATAATAACAAAGGAATCTTTCAGATTGGTGCATCTGCTGGGCATTAATGACATAAATGTTAATTGCTGACATCAAACATGCGGGAAGATTCCTGATTGGAAGTTCTAAATCCATTTAATAATTTAAAGAAACACTTCAAGTAATTTAGGCACAAAATGTAATCAGTGTCTTGAGGCATCTTTTCTTTCAAGAGGAAAATACCCTATTCATTAATAGTAGAATGTTGTCAAACTCATGGGCTGAATTAGCCAATGGGATGGCGTGAAGGCAAGGCGATCACAGCAGGTCCTTGGCCAAATCTCTTCTACAGAGATTTCCCCATGTGATCACACAGTGAAGGTGCACTTTCTCCCCACACAGCCACATACCCACCAGGTAACAGGACATCTCCACTGGAGCCACCCCGCCATGTACTCCCACCTGGACCTTGCTGCTCCAGGACCCACCTTTAAGAGGGAATCCGTATCATGGAGGGAATGTCCTCAAAAAAGATAACTCAGCCCCAGCCTGTATTAACTTCTTATAAATGCTGCTCTGTGTGTGTGTGATGTAGGGGTGGGAGGGTGGAGAGAATGGCATGTAGCCCACCTAGTCACTGCTTCCTCCCTCTGCATGGACCCCTAAATATAGAGAGAGGCCCACGTGGGATCAGAGAGAGATTGGGATGGTGTTGCAGATCTGGCTGAGACTGCCCTTCCATTTGGGAGTGACGAGATCCATGTAAGCATGACCTCTTCTGCTCCCAGCTTGGTGGTCATGCTTCACCCCAATTAGTATATCAGCTGTGGTTTTGCAGAACCAACACCAGAATTGTTTCACCAAGTTTGGGACAGCAGGGAGAGGTCATGAGGGGGTTCAGATAAAACATTCTGGTTTGGGCCCATCCCAAGCTAGTGACATGTCTTCATTACAGCAGAAGTAGAGTTGTCTTCTGCTTTGACTTCTCTGAAAGGTGGTAGGTGGTGGGGAGTGGGATGGGGATGGGGGGGGGAGAGGAGAGGAGGAAGCTGTCCGGGTGAGAATCTTTCCCTATGATACTGGAAACTCAACCAAACTAAAAATGGAGCCTTCTAGGTTCAGTGTGCAAGCCAAGTGACGTTCAAAATGTTGCCAAGAAACATAAATAAACAGTGACAACTACATTAGGCTTCTAAAATTCTTCCAGTTTTAATGATCTAAGCAGGAATGTACCAAGAACCTATCTTGACAGTTTCTCTCTTAGTATCATCCTAGTTTTCTAGCACACCTATGATCCTAGAAGTAAAGGTAGGTAAGCGCAGTAGAGGGAAAAAGCAGTAACTTCCATTTGACCGTGATCCATTACTGATACAATGTTGACTGCAAAATGAGTTCCTCTTATTTTTGGCATGTTACTCCAAGTTCTACTGTAGCTTTTAAGTCTTTCCTGCAGCTCGAATGAGGAGGTTGCTGACATGATTGAGAAAGGGGACAGGACCAAGTTTGATGCTGACACTCTGAAGCAGCTAATTAAGCTACTGCCTGAAAAACATGAGGTATTGACACTATTTATTAATTCTTACACATCTACAGTGTGCTTGGTTCTGTATAAAATACAGATGAAATCACAGTCCCAGCTCTTAAGATCTCACATTGTACAGGACAGATTCTGCAACTGGATCCAAAGGTGCTCTATGAGGTAATGTGTCTTCCTATCTGGAGCTGATTGCAGGATCTGGCACTGAGACAAAGATTAGACAACAGCACGTTGGGAGATTCAGAGTGGATATCATTTAAAACACTGGGTTTAGCACAGTGGTCCTTTTAAATTGGCTGGGTGGTAGAGTAGTCTAATATTAAAACATGTTAGCACAGTGGCTTTCAACCTCTTTTCATTTGCAGACCCCTAAAAATTTTTGAATGGAGGTGCAGATCCCTTTGGAAATCTCAGACATGACTGTGGTCTGTGGACCACAGGTTGAAAACTTTTGTTCTTTGGTAACGACTCCTTAGACATAGTCTGCAGATCCCAGGGGTTCATGGACCACAGGTTAAAAACCACTGTGTTAGCATATATAGGCTTCCCTAAAGAAGCCAGATTTCCAGAGGGATTCTAGTGATAAGGAGGGAACCTTTAAGTTCAGAAGTGGCTGCCTAACTTGGGTTAATATTCATTGTATAGTGATAGATCCTCAGACCTCCCAGTCATGGACCAGGACCCCATTGTGCTGGGTGCCATACAAACACAGAACAAAAAGATGGTCTCTGCTCTAAAGAGCTTACAATCTATGAATTTGCACACACAAAACGGTTCTTGCATGCCCAATTGCCCACCTTGTCCATGCAAAAACTCATTGATATGTGCAGCATTAGGCAGCCACTTTTGAAAAGTGGGCTCTGTGAGTATGGAATGCAATTACCAAATGCAATTATTAGTGTTAACAGATTTATTCCTTGTTAGATAGAGAGCCTGAAATCCTGCAAAGAAAAAGCAAAACTAGCAAATGCAGACCAATTTTATCTCCTCCTCCTTGGGATTGCTAGGTAAGGGAAATCTTCAGTGTGTGTGTGTCTGTGTGTCTGTCTGTGTCTGTGTGTGAGAGAACTATCAACATGGATCGTCCCTGGGGACTAAGCCCACAACACTAGAAGCATGTGCCTCTCCTGCTTAACCTTAAGTAGCAACTCCTCTATTTGCAGCTGTAGTAGACTCCTTTCTTCTGTGCACCAGCCACTGTCAGGGGTCACATAATATACACTAAATAACGGATTATGTGTGTGCCAGGCAGTGTCTGACCAGAGGAGCAGCCTTCCTGAATTAACCGGGCAGACTGGCAGACGTACAGTCATCTTTGTACTATTTGTGAGAACAGTGGGACATGTTGTAAGTTGTAGTGGTATTCTACAAAAAATCTGAAGGTTTGACAATTCTGCATTCACAGAGAGACTGTTTTTAACATTCTGCAAAATGCTGTAGAAATGCTGTTTATATCTGTCTCAAACGGCATTTATTGCTTTAAAATAACTCTTTTAAAATGCTTTCTTGGCTATTCCAACATTTGTATACATTACTGTGGATCACTGTGCATCACTGAGAAGGATTCAGGATTTCCATGCTGGCAAATACTGCCTCTCATTTAAGAGGAGAAGCACAAACCCCAGCCAAAACTATATAACAGGAAGCGGCGTGGTTTAGTGGACTGGGACTCAGGTCTAGAAACATGGGTTCTATTCCCAGCTCTGCCACCTGCCTGCTGGGTGACCTTGGGCAAGTCATTTCACCTCCCTATGCTTCAGTTTCCCCATTTGTAAAGCGCTTTGAGATCTACTGATGGAAAGTGCTAGGTATTATTATTTTATTACCATAATTGCAATGATGTGGTTTTTCTTGCATAGGCAACATCATATTGCAACCTATGTGGATGTTCTGGTCGGAGGTGGCATGATAAATGTTTATAGGACGCTTGTTTAAATGTCTTGGAGAAGGTTTGATTTATTTGTAATCTAATCCAATGAGGGAAATATCTCACGTTGTGGCATTAAGAGAATAAGATAACACTTGCGCTAGTCTTAGTTCAGCAATGTGTTGCTGTCATGCTAGACATGCTTCAGCTAAGCACATTTGTATTTCTTGCATTGACTTTCTCTTTTAGCTACCAGTTGCGAATTGAATGTATGCTGTTATGTGAAGAGACAAGCAGTCTGTTGGATCTGCTATGGCCCAAAATACAAATGATCAGGAGAGCCTGTGAAAGTAAGTGGGATGCAATTGTATCTGTGCTTTGTGCTCAGAGCCAAGTGAAAACTCACTGTTAGCTGAAATTAAATGACACCTAGAACCTAGGCCGGATGAGTCTCTTATTATCTGAACAGGAAGCAATGTGGGAGCACTAGCCACAGATTCCCATTTCTGGAATATTTAGTGCAGAAATGCAATTTGTACAGTTCAGCTGTGAGATGAACACACAGAATGAGGGAATTCTTCTAGCAGATTGTGAGTAAAATATAGGTGTGCTGACTAACTCCTACCAAAGATCTCCACTAGTGAGGGGGAAGGTCCCAAATTCTACATATAGACTGCTTGTTTTTTGTTTCAGTGTAGGCTTGTTTTTTGTGTGTGCAAAAACCATCACATTTTTTAACCTTTTGGGAACATGCACAAAAAAACACCTGATGTGTAGACCCTTTTGGCTGATGCACTTCAGCAATTGTTCAAGCACACAACTATACAGTCCAAGCCTACTTGGGCCACCTTTATTCAACTTATTTATTCCTGGTTTTTTTTGCACTGGACAAATGAATCCTATGCCTGGCATGTTTCCAAAGCCATAACAATACTGGCCCTGCATAATCTGAGAAAAGACCTTTGGGCAAACCCTGTTTAAACTTCAGGAAAATCCAATTTCAAAGTCCTTCATTGAATTTATTTAAACCGTCCATTTTAATCTTTTTTAGCACTTCTTACCAGTCACCGGCTGCCCATTTTCTGTCAGTTGATTCTTAAAGTTGGAAACTTTCTGAACTATGTAAGTAAGGCTTTTAAAAATCATTACATTTTTATAGATGGCAAAATATAATTGCAATCCAGTCTCCTGTCTATGTATAAAATAAAAATAACAAAAATTGAATAATGGAGCTTTATTTATTTTAAGCTGAAAAAGGATTTTATTTTATTTTATCTATCTTTTAGGGGCGTCACACTGGAGATGCTGGTGGTTTTAAAATTAACACTTTGCTCAAACTAACCGAAACCAAAGCAAACCAAACTCATATTACTCTGCTCCACCATATTTTGGAGGTACCACTGCAGTTTCTTATTGGGAAGTTAGTCATGCGTGTAATATATATCCAGACGTACATTCAGATAATGTTAATCTGCTCTAATTTAAAATGTACCTCACTTACATTTAAGCTCTCCTCCTGTACCTGTTATTGACAATGGGAGCATTGCCATTGATCTCAGTGAGGACGGGATCAGATCCATATACAGTACCGTCTAAATTACATCAAGGTCCTATTCTTGACTTAACATATAAATGGCCATAGTGAGTCAGACCAATGGTCCGTCTACCCCAGAATGCTGTCGTACGACAGTGGCCAGTGCCAGATACTTCAGAGGGAATAAACAGAACAGGGGGATTTATCAAGTGATCCCACCTCTGCCATCCAATGCCAGCTTCTGGTAGTCAGAGGCTTGGGGACATACCGGAACATGGGGTTGCATCCTTCATGAACCTATCTAGTTCTTTTTTGAACCCACTTATATTTTTGGCCTTCACAACATCCCCTGGCAATGAGTGCTACAGGCTGACTGTGTGTTGTGTGACTAAGTACTTCCTTGTTTGTTTTAAACCTGCTATTAATTTAATTGGGTGACCCCTGGATCTCATGTGAAGGGGTAAATATCACTTTCTTAGTCACTTTCTCCACCTATTCATGATTTCGTAGACCTCTTAAAATATTGCTCCTTAGTCAGGGGTGGATTAGGCTTTTGTGGGGCCCCTGGGCCAGAGCAAGTGGGGGCCCCTTCCCACCCCTTCTGCTCGCAGTCCCCCCCCCCTTCACTCCTGCTGGGGATCAGAGGCTTGCAGGAGTGCCAGGTGGGCAGAGTGGATCAAGCCCCCATGCCCCAATCCCACTCCCCGGCAGGAGCGCCAGGCAGATGGGCGGAGCGAGGCAAGCCCCCGTGTCTCAATCCTGCTCTTCGGGAGGAGAGCCAGGTGGATGGAGCTGTCAGGGTGTGGGGGCATCCATTTTTCTGGGGACCCCCCTGATTGGCCGGGGCCCTTCAGCAGGAGCCCAGTTGGCCCAAAGGCTAATCTGCCACTGCCCTTAGTCATCTCTTTTTTTCTTATCTGAACAGTCCCAGGTTTTTAACCTCTCTCTCTACCTTTTCCAATTCCAATATCTTTTTTTTTTTTTTTTTTGAGATGGGGTGACCAGAATGGCCCACAGCATTCGAAGCATGGGCGTATCATAGATTTATATAGTGGTTTTATGATCTTTTCTCTTATTTTCTATCCCTTTCCTAATGGTTCCCAACATTGTTAGCTTTTTCGACTGCTGCTACACATTGAGTGGATGTTTTCAGAGAACCACCCACAATGACTCCAAGATCTCTTTCTTGAGTGGTAACAGCTAATTTAGACTCCATCATTTTGTATGTATCATTGGGATTATGTTTGCCACTACACATTACTTTGCATTTATCAGCTTTGAATGTCATCTGCTATTTTGTTGCCCAGTTACACAGTTTTGTGAGATCCCTTGATAGTCTCCATAGTCAGCTTTGGACTTAACTATCTTGAGTAATTTTGTATCATCTAGAAACTTTGTCACCTCACTGTTTACTCCTTTTTCCAGATCATTTATGAGTATGTTGAACAGCATTGGTCCCTGGGGTGGGGGAACCCTGCTAATTACTGTCTGAAAACTGACCATTTATTCCTACCCTTTGTTTCCTACCTTTTAACCGGTTACTGACCCATGAGAGGACCTTCCCTCTTATCCCATGACTGCTTAATTTGCTTGAGATCCTTTGGTGTGAGATCTTGTCAAAGGCTTTCTGAAAGTCCAAGTACGCTATATCCACGGGATCACCCTTGTCCACATGCTTGTTGACCCACTCAAAGAATTCTAATAGATTGGGGAGGCATGATTTCCATTTATAAAAGCTTTTTTAATGTAATATCTCCTTGCTGCTCCTTCTGTCTCCTCCTCCTATCTTTACACTTTCATTCATGCTATTCTCATGCTAGGGCCAATCTGCCAAATGAAATGAATTTTCTGTCCTCTGTTAGTGAGAGACAGGAGGTCAGGTCCTTGCATTGCACAGGACGGCTGGTGTACATTGGCCACAAGCCCTGGCGAGCATTACCCCAGTGAAAGGTGATCCTGCAGGTGGCATAGAGCTGGAACAGAGGCTTGTATGGCCCATATTCTCTCTGGTGCTGGCAAGGCAGGAAAAAAGGGTGTGGTTAGAAGAAAGGTGTCTTCAGGATGCTCCTTTGCCATGCCATTCCTGGGTTGTATTTTTTGCCCCCTTGTAGGTGTAATAGGCACACTACGGTCAGAGCAATTCAAAGGAAACTTTACGCGCACACATCTGATTTGCCTTCTGTGGATTTTGGCCCTGCCCAAGAATCTGTTTCAAGAAGAGTTTCTTGTTAGGTATGTGGAGGGTCTAGCATGGAGCACTTACTATAAGATGCAGCGTTTACCCTATATGTACCAATTATCAGATTACAACATAGTAGAGTCAGATAAACTAATACTCCCCGTGTATACAACTATGAGACTGTTTAAGTCAATGGAGTAATAACAGGGCTAAACTTACCCCAATACCTGTAAACCATACTTTCTCAGTTCTCACTTTTTAAAATTTAGCGACTCGGTGCCCACATGCATAAGGAAATGCACTATACAAAATAAACAAATTTCACTTACATTTTAGGAAGTTGGAAAAAACCACACGGATCTACTACAGCTTCCCAATGACCTTGAATGTGTTTCAAAAGCAGCAGGGTATGACCTTTTTTTTAAGGCTTTAAGGGTGGGATCCACAAAAGGACTTAGGCACATAAATCCCAGACTTAGGTGCCTAAAACAGGGACGTAGGCACTCAAGTCTCAGATTTGGCTCTATTGCAATCCACAAAACTCCTGTCGAACCCTGTAGACACCTAAACTTGCTCTGAGTCTGTTTCCAGAGTCAGAGTTCCCAAGGTGCCTGTATTCCTGCCTATGAGCATGTGCACCGCTGCAGACTGCCTAATCCCCCAGAGTGATTTCACAAACCAGTGGAAGCTGGGCATTTGGCTGCGTAAGTCATATGCAGGCCTAATCTGACCAGTATGCATGCTCAGAGTCATCCTGCTGGGTCTGATTCAAAATCTGGCTGGATGAGGAGCCGCTGCCATCTGCCTTATAACTTTGTCGCTCAGTGGTTGGAGCACTTGCCTGGGATATGGGAAAGCCAGGTCCCATTTCCCCCTTCTCAGGCAGAGGTGGAGAAAGGATGTGAACAGGGGGTTCCCACCTCTCAAGAACAGTGCTCTAATCACTGAGCTATGGGATATTCTGAGGTAGGGCTCCCTCAGTTTCTCCTGCTAAAGCTATTCCACTATGGATAAATAATGAAAGAAAGACTGGACCCAGGGTCTCCCACCTTTTAGGGGGGTGACCATAACCACTGGTCTAGAGAGTCATTTTCTTTCTCTCTTTTGCCCAATGACTAAGTATTTATCCACAGAGGAACACAGTCATTGAGGGAACACTGCATCAGAATTAACATTATAATTAGTGCTGATTTACGCTATATGCATTCATAGAAACTCTGTGGTATTCTAGGAGTCTGATGTTTTCCTTGCAGCTAGTCACTGAGAGAAACTGTAAATCTGGAGATGGACTCACATGGTCAAGCAGTTGCTAAATAATTAAATGCAAAGAGTGTATTGATTTTAAGAAAATAGGTAGCATTTTGGCTTTAACTTAAATTCTGAAGAAGTAGCTTGCAAATGCTGTTGGAAGGTAAAAGTATAAATATCCCATTACCTAAAGCTCAAATATGAGTATTGTTAGTATAAACATGCTCATCATATATTTATTAATTTAATGGTACTGGGGTTAAGCCACTCCCTGAGAATTTTCAAAACAAATTTGCAAACTAAAAACCCTGTTGATTTAAAGAGATATCCAGGTTTTTATTTGTAAATATGAAAGGGGGGTGGCTTTAATCCTGCTTTAGTGGTTTACATTTGGATGTACAGTACAATTCTGCCTCACGTTATGTGGATACAATGCTTTGCCTACCATGAAGGGATAATCAGAAACTGGAAAGTATGTTGGGGCCCCTATGCTGCCGCTACATATGCTTTTGAGGTTCCCCATGAGTGCAGAGGTCCACCCATTGGGATGCTATTGCAGGATTGGGATTTTACATCCTTTCTCTGTTAACAAAACAGGCTAGTCATTATATTGTTTGCAACCCTCTTGGTTTACTACCTTCCTGTGGAATTTTCAGAACCAACTTTGAAGTTATGAAGGCAGAGGCAGATGCCCATTTAAAGAAACTTTTGAAAATTGAGCATAACATGTCATCAATAGATGATTTAAAAGCACAGTATGGAAAATCTATTCAAGTAAGTAACATGGGTCTGATCCACCTCACGCTTCCCTCTTCCAAGATGTCCTATATCTCTAGGAGGTCACAAACAGGTCAGAAGAAGTGATGTACCTTTATTCCTAGATGGGAGGAGGGTTCTTGAACCTCTTTTCAAAATTCATGTGCAGTCACAGTATGAAAATGGTTGAGAACCACTGGTCCATTTAATCCCCCTCCCCCCAAAAGCTAAAATTAAGCCTAGGATTTTACAGTATACAGATGTCCCACTGCGGCATATCTTCTAGAAATGCCGAGGCGTTATTTGTGTTTTTTACTTGGAAAAACTGTTCATATTCCTGAAGAACAGCAAGGTTCTTTTGTATGCATTTATAAGCATTGATTATCATTGGTCCAATCTTACTCTGCTTAACTTAACATAACAGGATCAGGCCCTTCCTATGTTTAGAAAGTAGGTGCATCTTAAACAAAACTAAACTCTTGTATATGTATTGCATATCTCCAAAGTAAATAATTCACTATCACACCATCCTTCAGAATCTGTCATATTATGAAGAGATACTCTTAAAGCAGGGTAATATTAATTAAGGGCATGGAGGCAGTCATGTTCCTCACAAATCTTCTGCTTAGCCATGTAATGCTGGACAAAAACGCCAAGTGGTCATGTTGTGACAGTGACAATGCATGATGCGTTGGGGGTAGGTAGGGTTCCCCAATAGTTACACACTTTTCAGGAAAACAACAATTACAAGTAAAGTAGCATACTGTAACCAGTTTTAACCTTCCATGAATTGCTGTTTCCAAAGGAAGCAGTACTTAGAGTTCTGTCTGATTTTCTAAAAGCTATTGCACTGATTTAGCTACTTTGCCCCTCCCCTTGAGACTTCAGGGTAATTGAGATGCATGTTGCTTTTAACTTGAATAAACTGCATTATAAATATGTCTCAGGGCCATATAAACCTTTCAAAAGAACTGGAGGAGGAGCTTGCCACCATTGAAAAGAAGAAGGCAGAACTTGCGGACTACCTCTGTGAAGATCGAAACAAATTGTCATTAGAAGATGTGTTTAACACAATGAAAATCTTCAGGGATTTATTTATCAAGGCACTAAAGGTGGTTTAGACTTGTGAATAATTAGGGCTAGATTGTGATTTGAATTTATCACCCATGCATGGAAGTGTGAATTCCCCTTCCCTTCTAGGCCCCTTACACCGATATATGGGCTACCCAGACCTTGGATCTGAGTGCATAGGAGTCAATGGGGCTATTCACTTGCTTATTTGTGTCCCCCTCCCCACAAGCAGGTGTGCAGAGAATGGGTGAACAAACTAATACAAAAATCCACTATTTTGAACAAAGAATTAAGGACGCTCCAATCTCTTGGGCTCTCCTTAAAATGACTGGCTGGCCTCAGTGCAGTAAAAGTTAGCCATGTGTAAAAGTGAGCAAGCAAAACTGATTCCTTTTTAGAAAGGAGTGAAGATCTTACTGGATAGCAAGACTCAAAACATGGTAGGTAAGGCCTACCCAGTGTTTACTCTGAAGCAGTGGCGTAGCCAGGTTTAGAGCACGGGGGGGCAGAGCCACAGGCGCCAACTTCCGGTGGCGCCGGTGGGGGCTGACGCCAGGCCCCGCCCCCGACGCCGGGTGACGTTGCGGGGCCCCGCCCCCGACGCCGATGTAACGTCGCTCAGCGTTGGGGGTGGGGCCCCGCAACGTCTCCCGGTGCTGAGGTGAGCTTGCCGTGGGTCCCGGGGCTGGCGGGGAGCTGGGCGCAGGCCCCGGGGTTGGCGGGGAGCTGCTAGTGGGTGCTGAGCACCCACCAATTTTTCCCCGTGGGTGCTCCAGCCCCGGAGCACCCACGGAGTCGGCGCCTATGAGCAGAGCTAAAAAAAGGCCCCGGGAGCAAAAAAAGGCACCGGGGGTGGGGGGGGGGGGAATGCTCTGCTCTGGCTGCAGCATAGGAGCAAAAGGCGTCGGAGCACAAAAAAGGCGCCGCTTCTGCTCAGTCGGGGGGCGGCGGCTCCCCCTGCTCCCCCTCTGGCTATGCTACTGCTCTGAAGAGCCTTCATTCTACCACTCATCCCACAGCCCAGAATCTGAGTGACTGAGCCACAGCAGTGGGTATCAATCAAGTGAAGAAGCATGTTAGCTTTTGCTTATAACTGCAAATATCTCCATCAGCTCTTCTCCAGTTAACTTTTCTCTTAGATGTTTTATTTCACATTCTGTCTGGATGTTTGGATGTAGGAAAACCAAGAAAGGAAGGAACAAGCTACAAAGACAGAGAAAAGAAAGAAACTGCTTGAAGAGGAGGAAGCTAAGCGGCAAAAAGGAGAATATGGAAAGATCAGTAAGTCTCACAAAAGTATTTTGGAATTATTTGCTACTTGTAAGGAGAATGTATGTCTATATAGATGTGGATGATCTGATTTGTGACTGAAAAAGAGTTGGCTAATTTTCTAAGTCCGTGGTATCCTTATTCCATTAGCTAGAAGAGAAATTTAAAAAAATACTAATTTTGAAGCCCTATTCACACAAGGATGACAAAAATGTACACACCTCTTTTCTTACACCCCTCACAATGGGGCTAGAGCTGAAAATAATCACTCACAGTAAACAATGCATTAGCAGAAATAGAGACTAATTTCAGTTTGGCGGCTCCTGATTTCTTTGCATTTCTTTTAATGCTCATTTGCATCTTTTTAGGATATGACTTCGTTAAGGAATATTTGAAACTAAGCTGTTTTGGGCAAAGCACATGTTACTCTTCCCCTTCTCCTCCCCCCTCCCCCCCCCTTTTTTTTTCCTGATTAGGGCTCTGATTCAGCAAATGCTTAAAGTTAAGCACATGCTTTGCTGAATAAGGGTACGTCTATACTACAGAATTAGGTCGAATTTATAGAAGTCGATATTTTAAAACCCGAATTTATGGAATCGATTGTGTGTGTCCCCACTAAAGAGCGTTAAGACCATGAGGTCGATTGACTGTGTCCACAGTAGCGGGGCTAGCATCGACTTTCGGAGCATTGCATTGCGGGTAGCTATCCCACAGTTCCCGCAGTCTCCGCCGCCCATTGGGATTCTGGGTTGCGATCCCAAAGCCTGATGGGGCAGAAAACATTGTCGCTGGTGGTTCTGGGTACATGTCATCCCTCCCTCCATGAAAGCAATATTTTTCGCGCCTTTTTTCCGGGGTTTCCGTGTTTGCTACGGAAGCCTGCTCAGCTCACAATTACCGTACATCTCCAGCGTACGCCTGGACATTAGGTCTAGTGGGGATTCAGTCACACTATAATACGGGCAGAGGGATAGCTCAGCGTTCTGAGCGTTGGCCCGCTAAACCCGGGGTTGCGAGTTCAATCCTTGAGGGGGCCATTCTGCCTGAGGCTGGTAGTCGTGGGACTACACAGCAGGAGCGCCTTGCCTTCTAGCTGCAGATGGTGCAATATGCCATAAATGGTCGTGGTCGCGGGACCACACAGCAGAAGCTCCTTTCCTTCTCGCAGCAGATTGTACAATATGATTGGTATTCGTGTGCTCCTGGCCGGCGGCCTATGGTGTGGCTGGCCGGGGGCGCTTGGACATAAATGGGAGTGACCAGAGTGACTCTGGTCATTCTCTTTTTTACGTTTTGTTTAAGGGAGATTCAGTACTGCCTGGAACACGGGCGGAGGGATAGCTCAGCGGTCTGAGCGTTGGCCCGCTAAACCTGGGGTTGCGAGTTCAATCCTTGAGGGGGCCAGGAGCTGATGATGGATATCAAGCATATTGTACCATCTGCTGCTAGAAGGGAAGGCGCCTCCTTGCTCACCGCATATTGTACCATCTGCAGCTAGAAGGAAATGAGCCTAACCCTTGCTCCCCCCTCCCTCCGTGAAAGCAACTGAGGGGGGAGCAAAAAATCCTTTTGATGGGACTCCATCATGGTCACCTCTGCTGATGAGATCTGCGCTCACCTGCAGCTCACCACGCTGGCCAAACAGGAAATGAAATTCAAAAGTTCGCGGGGCTTTTCCTGTCTACCTGGGCGGAGCATTGGAGCTCAGACTGCTGTCCAGAGCGGTCAAATGTTGCACTGTGGGATAGATCCAGGAGGCCAATACTGTCGAATTGCGTCCTCACTAGCCTACATCGATTCGGCAATATCGATTTAAGCGCTAATCCCCTCGTTGGGGGTGGAGTGGCGAGATCGATTTTAAGAGCCCTAGAAGTCGATGTTAAGGGCTTCGTCGTGTGGACGGGTGCATGGATCAATCGAAATAACGCTAATAAATTCGACCTAAACTCGTAGTGTAGACCAGGGCTAAGAACTGGATGACGTGCATTCTTAAAGTTAAGCATGCACCTCAGTGATATGCATTTTTAGTGTAAATGTGTGCATGTGTAAATTTAAAATTCCATTTATATTTTAAGTTCACTTTACATGAAGGTTTGTGCCAGTAAAATGTGATCACTTGATTGTTCAGAGGTTGAGTGTCAAAGGAATATTAGCACAGCTGAACAGGATTCATGTAAATGTTTGATTGGATGCTCACACAGAAATATTTTGCATTTTTCAACAAGCTCTAAGTAAGAATCTGTGGTCAAAAAAGTTCAAATCTTCTCTAGCCCTATTTGTTTTAACATCTATTCCAGTTATTGATCTTTAGAAACTTCTAAAGAAAAATCTGAATGCTGATAACCAACCACAAGAGGGCCAAGATAGGCATTGGACAGACTGTATTTCCAATATGTTGTGTCATTAGCACACAACAGTACATTTAATGTAAACTTATATTTAATGCAGTCTTACTAATTAGAATAATCTACATTTTACTGTAAATACAAAAAGTAATTTAATATATTGGAAAGTTACTGAAATATAAAATTAAGAGTGAAATTTACCCCCCATGCAGAGAGACAGCACAAGGCCCTCTGCACCATTTAAGCTCTCCAAATTGGGTTTTAAAAGGACTCAAGCAGTGTTGGCCCACTGCATCAGGGTGAATTCCATCCTATATGGGTATAACTCAAACATGAGTTGGGAATCTGGACTGAAGTTTCTTCCTCAATATTGCAGAAAACTGTGCGCCTAACTACTTCAGCACTTGTGGGCATTCTTAGCTGCAATTCCTATTCACACTGAGTTTTATTAAAGTAAGCTTGGAAACTATCAGCTCTGATAAAGTTAGAACCTCGGTGTTTGTCTTATTTAAGCTCCTCTGAAAATTCCCATCCTATATATACAACTCAGACATTTTAGAATCATGGTAATGGTGTTTTGAGTTTTTTGTTTATTTTTAAGTAGATGAACTAGATTTCCATTTTAAGGAAGAAAAATTGGATGGCAATGGATTAAGCGAAATCCTATTAGCATGTACTGACCGGATTCTTAGGCCTTGATCCAGCAGAGAGTTAAGCACATGCTTCATTTTGCTCAGTGAGTAGTTCTATTCGAGTCAATGAGATTACTCATATTGTATAAAGTTAATTTAGTGCATAAATCGTTGCAGGATTGGGACCTTAATCTTTGATTTACTTTCACAAATGACTGTCACAAGTTCCTTCAAGCCAATATCTGTTTTCTGTATTTGTGCATATAATTGAGGATCACATATCTGCAGATGACAGACAGGCCCTTAGCTATAGCTGCCTCTCAGGATTTCAGAGCACACTGCATTTAAATATTTTGATATGTATTATAATCTCATTCTTTATAGTTCAAAAAGGAGATGTGAGACCAGAAGCATGTGTCCCTGATGCCTTATTAGCAGATATAAGGAAAGGCTTTCAGCTATGGAAAACTACTAGGAGCAAGCCTGAGCCAGAAATTGTTCCCAAAACCTCACCTACTGAAACTGGTAAGAGCACAGATTCAACTGCACCTGCAATGTGGCTACAACTATTAAACTCTAGTCTTCCATTAAACAATGCTAAAAACATATAGGTTAGGATTTTCAAAGAAGCCCAAGGGAGTTAGGAAGCTAGCTCCCTTTGAATTTCAAAGGAATTTAGGTACCTAGCTCCTTTAGGCTACTATTGAAATCTCAGACATAAGTGATTTTATTTGCATTATTTTTGATGCTTTATAATGGACAAGAGATTCTTTCTCTGCTGCTTCATTTTTCTTTAGCTTCTGTTACTTCAGCTTCCATTACCTGAAGTTACCAGACAGTTACATTGTTGAAGTGCATCACACCAGCTTGCTTCAAGGAACTAGTCTATATATTATGTGTGCGAGATGCTGAAATATTTGTGTTGCTTTAGTTAATCAAGTGAGAAAGATGAGCTTTTTTTAATGCAAACATGCATATATGCACTTTCCTATTATTTCTTTTGTGCCTTATTAGTTAGAATTTTATATGAACTAATTTAATTACATGTCTTGTATTGCCAGTATTGAAAAGAATGACTTTCATATCGGACTGTCTAATGACAAGTGTAAGCAACACACATCTGGTGGTAACTTATGTTCATCTTATTTTTATACAAAAACTAGTAGCAGAAAGTAAAATTCCATTACATTGATGAAAAGCAATACAGAGTTCAACGTATGGTACAGAAGTTCTACTGAATTATATGGGCCTGTCCTGATGTCTTTGTGCTCTTAAACCAGTCACTGACTTCTAGAGCTGCAGAAGCAGACACCAAAAACCAGTTTCTTAAGCAGTGTTAATTTTTAGTGAGGGTCAAATTCTGCAGCCCTTTCGCAGGCAAAATTCCAATTTTCTTCAGCAAGAAAGGACTTCTGCGTTTGGTCCTTAAATAATAAACTCACAGATGTCGAAATGGTAAGCACCAATTGGAGAAGTGTGACTAATTGTCCACCCTTATCTACTACTTACAATGGTGAAAGAATCCAAGCTGCAAGTGAAACCAGTTGAAGGAAATGTAGTTTTATTGTTTGCTTCTTATTTCCTCTTTGATCATTGTTTTGCAGTGATAAAGTGTAATAGTGGTGAAAAAGTACAAAGAATAGGCTGCGGGAAACAAGACACAGAAACTGAGTGTCTGATAATTAGTACTTTGAAATATAATGTAAAATAGAATCTTGACTTTGTTAATGGAGCATTGTTTAAAAATACGTATATATTGTATTGTTTTCTATTTGTACTTGATCCATATTTTGTTCTTGTCTTTGTTCATCTCACTACAATGCTAAACGTAGTTGCCTATTATGTATGTTTTGTTTTCTATTAAGAAAAAAATTGTCATAGTCATTCTTTTACTAAACTGAGTCCTCCTGGTCTCTCTAAGCACACCCCTTAGGTCTCAGGCCTCTAGAGGTCACCTGTCTCTCACGGTGGAATCACATGACTCTCTCACTCTCAGACCTGGCTCTGGGTTGCAGTCCATTGGTACTAACTGTGATTATCTCAACAGGTCTGACCTAGATACAGACCCTGTAGGTAGTCCTGTATCTTCCAGGGCAATGACAGTGCTAATCAGTGACCAAATACTTTGCTTTCAGAAGGCTATCATTTATTTCCAACAAAAGAATTTCAGAGAAAACATATATTGAAAACAATGAACCAACCTATATGTCTGCTTATGAGGTATCTAACCATCTCACGCATGGGGACCCTGGAAGGACTAATTCCGTAGACTCTTCCACAGAGTGCCCTCTCTGTCAGCTTGTGTCCCTGTCAGAGTTCACTGGCAACACCTGCACAGCCCCAGGCAAGTCACCCCCCCTCCTTTTCCTTGGGCTTTTTAACTGTTCTTTTGATCTCTAGCCTCCAAGCCTGATATAACAGCTGTGTGACTTCTGCCTAGAGCCTGGAAACCTGCCATTGTTTGGTAACTGCCCCCTAATGTTTGCTGGGAGGTTGCTTATCTGAAACTATTGTGTTGCCTTCCTGTTTATTCTTCCCACCGTCCCCTATTAAGCGTTCATACAGGAAAGTCTAGTAACCCCAATATACAATACCTTCCCCTCATCACATATCATGTTCATCAAATGGTTACATATCAGCTCATCATTACATATGAGCTCCAGGTCTGTTACACTCCCTCTCTTCTTTTCTTGAATGCCTTGACAGGTATGGAATTAATTTAAATCTTAACTTCCTTAATGATTATCGTTAGGCAGAAGAGTTTGAGAAAAACCTCAGTGCAGACAAGATAGTGTGTGTGCATATGAGCCTAAATAGTTTTAAATATACTAGGAATCTTGTAATTTCTATAGAAAG
This sequence comes from Macrochelys suwanniensis, assembly GCA_033296515.1. NCBI lineage: Eukaryota > Metazoa > Chordata > Testudines > Chelydridae > Macrochelys > Macrochelys suwanniensis. The sequence continues at coordinate 18,191,521 of CM065781.1, read as the reverse complement.
TGTGAAGATTGTGTGCTCCATCCCCCCAGCTCCAACAAATTCCTATGGGTCCATGTGACCAAGAAAGTTCAGTATTCAACCCACACAGAGACACACCCACACAATGATGGAGAACCATGTGCATGAGACTGGAACGTGGTCTGTGCTCTTCCATCCACCATTCCCTCAGTAACACAGCCCCGTGTGTTTCAAGCCGAAAGCTGTTATGTTCATTCCCTCCTACTGCCACAATCCCTTACGTCTCAGGTATTAATGTGCATGTGTGAGCACTACAGTGACACAGCCCCGTCCAGGGGTGCTGGAACCATTTGTATAGCAGGGGTGTTGAGAGCCATTGAACCAATCTGTAAACCTTGTATATAATGGAAAGCCCTTCAAGCCAAGGCCTGTGGCAACACCCCCTGCACCTCTAGTTCCAGCACCTATGGCCCCATCTACCACAGCCTGGAGTGTCTGTCTGTCCCCAGCCAGGGACGTCACTTGCTATGGGGAAAAGTCAGCAGTTTATTCCCCTCTCCCCTGACTTTTAATAGGTCCACATGCTCCACTTTTTGCTCCACCACCACTCCAGTCTTTTCAGGATATAATATAATCACATATAACGTTATATTTGCCGACACACCCTTGCCCCCCTCCTCTCACAGACAGGATTTGCCTGAAATGATGCCCCTGTCACCAGTGACAGCCCCATGTGCCTCAGGCTGGAGGGTGTGTATGTGTGTCCAGTGACACAGAACCCTTGGTGCCTCAGGCTGGACTGTGTGTGTGTCCAATGCCACAACCCCTGGTGCCTCAGGCTGGAGAGGGTGTGTGTCCAGTGACACAACCCCTAGTGCCTCAGGCTGGAGTGTGTCCCCATCCAGTGACACAACCCCTGGTGCCTCAGGCTGGACTGTGTGTGTGTCCAATGCCACAACCCCTGGTACCTCAGGCTGGAGAGGGTGTGTGTCCAGTGACACAACCCCTGGTGCCTCAGGCTGGAGAGGGTGTGTGTGTGTGTCCAGTGACACAACCCCTAGTCCTCAGGCTAGAGTGTGTGTCCATCCAGTGACACAACCCTTAGTGCCTCAGACTGGAATGTGTGTCCATCCAGTGACACAACCCCTGGTGCCTCAGGCTGGAGTGTGTGTCCATCCAGTGACACAACCCTTAGTGCCTCAGGCTGGAGTGTGTGTCCATCCAGTGACACAACCCTTAGTGCCTCAGGCTGGAATGTGTGTCCATCCAGTGACACAACCCCTGGTGCCTCAGGCTGGAGAGGGTGTGTGTGTGTGTCCAGTGACACAAACCCTAGTCCTCAGGCTAGAGTGTGTGTCCATCCAGTGACACAACCCTTAGTGCCTCAGGCTGGAGTGTGTGTCCATCCAGTGACACAACCCCTGGTGCCTCAGGCTGGAGAGGGAGTGTGTGTGTCCAGTGACAGCCCCGTGTGTGTGTCCCGTGCCGCAGCCCGTGCCGCGCCGGCTGGAGCCGGTCTCTGAGTCCGTGAGCCCCTCCCGCGGTCCGGGCTGGCCGGGCCATGAGCAGGCGGCTCGCGCGTCAGCGCGCGGGGCGGGCTCGGGGCCCGGCTAAAGGGGCGGCGGGCCCGGCCGGGGAGCGCGCACACAGCTGGGCTCCGGGCGGGCGGCGCTGAGCGAGCCAGGCAGGCCCCATGGCCGCCAGCCGGGCGTCCAACGGCCGCGCCGCGCACCCCAGCGCGGGGCTCAAGCGGGCGCGCAGCGAGCCGGGAGGCAGCAGAGTGACCGTGGTGCTGGGGGCGCAGTGGGGGGACGAAGGCAAAGGGAAGGTGGTTGACCTGCTGGCCACCGAGGCGGATATCGTGTGCAGGTGCCAGGTGGGTGCAGGGCGGCGGCGGCCGGGGAGCGGGGCCGAGGTGGCCCGCGGCGGTCCGGCTCCGCGGCTCTCTTCTGCTCTTTGGCGTCTTGCTTGTCTCCTTCCGTGTTCACCCGGGCGGGCGCCTTTATTATTATTTATTTCTTCTCTTCGCTCCGATTTTCCGTTTCTCTTCGTCTCGCTTTTCTTTGGCTCTTGTTCTGTCTTTTCACCCCCCTGCCATCTTCTCTGCTCCCCTTTCCCCGGATCCCTTTTCTCTTCCTCCCTTTTATCTCTCTTTCGGTTTCCCCCTTTTCTCTTTCTATCGCCAGGTTTTTAATGTAATCTTATCTTATCTTATCTATCCCTGATACCTTTCTCTTTATTTGTCTATCTCTGATATTTCTCTTTGTCAATCTCTGGTCTCTTTCTCTGTCTCTGCCATCTCTCCATCTCTGATATTCATTCTATCTATCTATCTATCTCTGTCTCTGATATTTCTCTTTGTCTATCTCTGATCTCTTTGTCTCTCCATCTCTGATCTCTTTATCTATCTATCATCTGTTTCTGCCATCTCTTTACCATCTCTCTCTGTTTCTGCAATCTCGTTCTGCCATCTCTCTCTCTCTCTCTCTCTTTCTCCTCTCTTTTCTTTTCAGCACATTCGCATTGTTTCTCTCTCCTCCTGTCCCCCACTCTCTCATCCCCTGTTTTACTTTCTCTCCCGTGCCTCTGTGCTGGAGGAGGAGGTGTGATTCTTCCCCAGGACCGGGCTGGGAACCTTCCCCCTCCCCTGGTTGCAGATTGAAATGTCACTGGGAAAGAAAAAGTCCTGAACTATAAATATAAATAGCTGACCGTTCACGATAAGAGACACAAGATCCCGATGTTCAGACAGGCATGGGCCGTGTCTGAGCAAGGCGTCTGCTGCCGTTTGATAGCGGCCCATTGGCTGGCTGGGGAGGGGATGCAGGCAGCAGGTGTCAGATGATTGCCTCTTGGAGAAAAGGTTGCCTAAGGTGACCAGAGGTCGGAGCAGCTAGAGTTTCCCGGGGACCTGCCCTCTCCCCTCCTTACACTAAGTCCTCATGATCGATGGATGTTTGCCCCGTTGGAAAATTCATCTGGCTGGGTTCTGCAGAAGCCCTACATTTCTGTGATTATATTAGCAAGTCCCAAGATCGTTCTTTTAGCAGCCATTTCCACTCAGTTGACCACTTGCACTTAATGGATTTAATACTACTCCAGTTTTATTAATTGTGTAAGGGAGAAATTACTAACTAGTTCAAAGACTGGTCACTAATAAATCTTAGTATCAGAGGGGTAGCTGTGTTAGTCTGGATCTGTAGAAGCGACAAAGAGTTCTGTGGCACCTTATAGACTAACAGACACTATTGGAGCATAAGCTTTCGTGGGTGAATACCCACTTCTTCAGATGCAAGAAGTGGGTATTCACCCACGAAAGCTTATGCTCCAATAGTGTCTGTTAGTCTATAAGGTGCCACAGAACTCTCTTCTAATAAATCTTAGTTTTCTTCAGTTTAGCTGCCATGTGTTTTGGATGGGCAGATCTTGTTCTCTACAGAATTGCTCGAAACTCCTTTTAAAAATATTTTGAAATAGAACATAGATGGTGAAATAGAGAAAAGAAGTAGCCACTTGAAGTATTTTTGTGTGATCATGGAACTTATTACACTGTTTTGCTTAAATTTATTTCTCATTTGGTATGAATACTAAATAGAGTATATAGTTCAAAGAGGCTCAAAACACAGAGACTTGTTTAGAATAAGCTAAAGAATGTGGACATATTGTATTCAATATACATAATCTTAATTACTTTTTAAAAAAGGTAAAGTCAAAGCATGAATCATGAAAGTGCTTATGCAAATATAGATACTAATGCTTATCTGAGGAAGAGCTCTGTATAGATGTAAAGCTTGTCTTTCTTACCAACAGAAGTTGGCTCAATAAAAGATATTACCTCACTCACCTTGTCTTCTGTTATCTTTTAACTGTTATAATAAATATTTCTATACATTTAATTCTGATTGTATTCATACAAGTTCAGCTCAGTGAACAGGTTATATGAACTGTTTCTGTTTTAAAATGCACAAGGGCAAGCAGTGAAAAGCACTGACTGGTATCCTTGAAACTGAGATAACCCCAAGGACATTTCCTAATTAAATATGTTAAGTAAATAAACTTTGACACCTGAGTTAAATATTAAGAATGTGGGTAACGTATTTTCAGTTAGTATGGTAAGCTGCTGGATCTTGAATCACCTTGGGAGGTTTTCCCTACAAATGGAGACTAGTGAATGTGCATTCATATGACTATACTTAAGGTTCCTCCACAATTTTCTCTGTAAACTTTTATAGGCAGCAGTGTATACCCTGGTTTTTGAACCACTTTAGGAGAGTGGGGCAGGGAATTGGCTTGAAAAGCTTAAGACTGGATCTGGACACACTTTGTTTAGGCCCCAATCCTGCAAACTCGTAAGCATGTGCTTAATTTTACTACTGTCAGTAGTACCACTACAGATGGTAATAAAGTTAAGCACTGTGTATCTGTGGCTGGAGGATTCGAGTCTTAATGGGTAGTGGTTGAGGGAAGACTTTTATCATTTTGAAGGGAAAAATAAAATCAGAATAGCAATTTTTTATATTTGAGTGGCAAAAAAGTAGAAGTAGACAGCTTAAGGTGCTTTAACTTAAAAGTGGTCTTTTTTCAAATAAAATATTTAAAATGCTAATCTTGATTACAAATTTGCTATTTAGAGGACAACATTTTAAAAAGATTCTGTCAACTTAATCATATATTGTAAATAAATCATTGTAGCTTGTGTTAATAGTAACACTATAGATTATTAAAATGGAAAGAATTTTTTAAATCCTGTTTAATTTTGACTATCTTGTTTCTTTACCATTTGTATATGTCTCATCATTGGCAATGAAAATCAAAGAAATCTTTTTCACTTTTGTTTATAGTGAGTTTCATATTCAAGGAGCCAGTCCTGTAAACTCAGAAGCATGTATGTAACTTTACTCATATGAGAATTCAGTGGGGATTGCTTATGGCAGTAAAGTTATGCACATGTTTAAGTGTTTGCAGAGTCAGTGCCCAAGTTGTCAGTATGGCAATGTTTGGTTTGCATGCTCTGGGCATAGACAACTGGGACTTGGGTTGTTCAGGATTGCATTAGTAAATAACAGGGTGGATTTTGATTTAAAAGCCTCAGCTTGGCTCTTGACATTGATACTAGCTGTGACCCCTGGCTTCAGTTCCAGAATCCTAAACTCCTGCCACTAGTCCTGCCTTCCTTTGCCCAGGATCCTGGTGGTTTGCCTGGACCATCCCTAACCATCCCCCTTCCCAACATGTCCCAAGGGACCCTAGACACAGCTGAATGGGGTGACAGCCCGCAGGAGGAACTCTCCATGTTGCAGACACAAGTGGTCCAGCTCTTGTCTGAGAACCAGACCCTTTAAGTGCAGACCACCCAACTACTTGATGAAAATGCTATGTTACGGGCCCAGCTGGCACAGTATGCCACCAAGAACCAGATACTGTGAGAGCAGGCTGCCTGGTTGTGGGATGAGAACACTGTGCTACAGGCATGTGCTGCAAGAGCACACCTGGGCCAACAGTCCCCCTCCCAGAGCATTTCAACGGAGACTACCAAAATTTCAACCAGTGCTGCCTGCTGTTCCTGCTCTGCCCCCAGTTCTTCTCCGGTGACCTGGCCAAAGTCTCCTGATGGGAGAGGTATTGCAGTGGGCTTCACCCTAGTGCAACGACGGAGCCCAACATTGTCAAACTGGGACACCTTCCTCCAGGCCTTCTCCTCTATTTTTGAGTACTCCCACCTCGCTTGTTTGGCGTAAGGAGCCCTGCGAAAACCATGGCCAGAACAGGGACTGACTGGCTCCTGCACCACCCACTTTTGGCAATTCGGCTCCAATACAGAATGGAATGAAGCAGCCCAGCTCTACCAATTCCAGGGGAGATTACGGGAAGAGATCCAGGGTGAGCTAACTCATGTGGAAATCCCAATCCACATAGATGCCTTCGTCAGCCTTGTCATATGCATCGATAACAGGCTGTGCAAGCGAAGAGAAGAGAGGAAGTGCACTGCCACTTAGCTGATGTACCCCAGTAGGATTACCTTACTACTAAAACCCATGAAGGAGGAGGTGCCATCTTCTCTTAGCTCTTGTTTCTATAGCTATCCACCAAAAGGAATTTAAACTTTGTATAAGGAAGGGCACACTATAAACATTTAAAATTTGTTCTTTTAGCAGTTCTGGTGCTTGTGGTAATACCCACTCCAAGTCATATTTTCATAGCAGCAATAAATATATATAGGGTAATTTCACATAATTATAGATTTAGAACAACATAGTGACACAGCTATTTTAAACTTAGGCCTCTCCTTTGGGTACCAATGAGATCATGTCTGGACCACCTGGATTATAAATACAAAATGAGAATGTCAGGTTTAAAGTTACCAAAGCTTCCTAAGAAAACAAGTCTAATTTCCAATATCATCTATAAAATCTACTAAATGTATTATCCGATATAAGCATTAGAAGAAAACAGCTGAAAATTAAGATCAAGTGACATCTGTTTTATTTCATTTGTTGTGTGACTGGCTAGCTGTTTGTTACTAGCTTATTTACAGATATCAGAAAAGCAATGTTCATGTCCTTAGGTCATGTTACTCCCCACAGGAACATCACTACACTTCTGCAGAAGAGAAGGGCTACAGATGAGCAGACATCTTATGCTGTTCCGGTTTTAATTCCTCGATTCTGGTGTTCTGCTCATTTTCATTAGGATGTTTAATGATCCTGCGTAGGATTTTGAGTGAATGGGCTGTAACAAACTTTGAATATGTTGCTTTCTTTCCATCTTCTGCAGCCCAGTTTGGGGGTTTTGTTCTAGGGGAAGAGGGGTTGTTTAACCTTACTAGTACGAAGTATGAAATACAGAGCTGCAGTTAAGGATATTAACTTTAGAAATATTTTGTATATTCTTTCACAGGTCAGAAGCTTTGCTCAGGTCTCGAGCTGTGTATATTTGTTTTTATCTATCATACTAATGATGAACTCATCAGGCTTTAGGAGATTGAAACATTTTGTTCTGATTTCAACAGCTTACCATTTAAAAAAAAAAATAAAAGTAGGGGGTTGCACACCTCATAGCTTCTATAGGCCAAGCTCATTGCATGCACCAGGGGCTCCTAGCATCCTCTCCATTCCACCCTACAAGCTCCCTGTGTGTGATGCCCGCATTCCCTTCTGTTTAGGGACTCCCTGCAATCCACTCACATGCCAGGGGCTCTATGTGTGCTCCCGACCTCTCCCTCCCCCATCATTCTCTCCCCCTAAAGCAAGGGGCTCTGTGTGCCCCCCATTCTTCCATGCGAAGATCCCCCATGTTAGGGGCTCAATTTGCATCCCCTTTTCCCCTCCATGCCAGCCAGGGGCTCTGTATGTCCCGCCCATGCCAGGGTCCCCCATTATTACTGCATTCCAGGGGCTCCGTGCACCTCTCCTCTTCCCCATTCCCCTCTTTTCCCCCAAGCCAGGAGCTCTGCATATACCTCCTTTCCACCCATGCCAAAGGCTCTCTATGCACCGCCATTCTCTTTTTCCTCCTCCATCATGCTTTTCCATCCCCCCCGTCCCCATGTTCTCCTTTTTCCTTCCTTCTTTCTTTCTCTGTCAGTATTTTAAAACTGTATTGGGAGAATGAGAAGAGCTAATGTGAGGCATGTTATTGTGCTGGAAACTGAGAGCTGGTTGAAGCTTGATACAGGAATACAATATCACAGATCGGCCTAAACTCCAAAATCTTTAAAACTGGAAAAGTTTTAAATAAAATTATGTATTGAAAAAGGCAGCAAGTTTTATGAGGTAACCCAAGAGACTTCGTATACTGTGTCCTTTGTAGCGTAGGTGCTACAATGATGGGTGCTTGATAATATATTTTTTAAAAAATCTATTTATCAATGTATGCATTCTTTTACCAGAAGCCTCACCATGCAGAGACTATTATGCACTTAGTAGAATGCAGCAGTCCCAAGGAATTCCCCTTGTTTAAAATTAGAAAGTTAGGCTTATCTACACTTAAAAGTGATGTCAGCCTAGCTGCATTGGTCAGGGGTATGAAAAACCACACCTCTGATTGAGGGCATGTCTACATTTAAAACACTGCAGCGGTGCACTGCACTGCAGTAGCACTTCAGTGAAGATGCTTCCTACACCGATGGGAGAGGTTCTCCCATTGACGTAGCTCTGTCTACACTGGGGGTGGGGCGGGGGTTAGGTCAGTTTAACTCTCACCACTGAGAAACATAGCTATCCCAACCTAACTTCCTAGTGTAGACCAGGCCTCAGATATAATGGAAGAGGGCTTCTGTCAATGTAGCTAACATTGTTTAGGGAAGTGGAGTTCCTGTACCAGCAGAAAAACTATTTCTGTTGGTGTGGACAGGGTCCTAGTGGGCTGTCCTGCCATAACTCTACTGAAGTAGGCTCCATAGTGTAGACTTACCTTCACTTAGTACAACTCCCCCTTTTAAGGTACACTAAAATCTGTTTTTGAGCCTGGAATATGACATGCATCTCACGCTGCACTAAATTTAGATCACATTGTTGGAAAGGGTTTTAAAGATTTAGAAGAAAGAAGGTATGATTTTAAAACAGCACAGGAACATAGAAAAGTTAAATAGAGCAGCCTTTGGGCTGGAATTTATTGAAATTCCATATAACATACAAATGAAAATAAGTAACATAATGGTAACATTATGTACATGCTAATAATACATAAAAGTATATTAAAATAAACTAAAATACCTCATTATTTTCTTTCATATAATATAAGCCATGTAGAAATGAATACACAGTGTTGTCAACTCTTGCCCTTTTATCACGAGTCTTGTGATATTAGATGCTTTTTATTAAAGCCCCAACTCCTAGAGCTGTGTAATTACCTGAAAATCTCTGATTTCATTAAAAGAAAAAAGTTTCTAGCCCTCATGGTTGTGGAGAAAAGCTTGTCAGTGTGACCTGAGTGCACCCTAAAGGCTCAAAACCCAGAAGGCAATTAAAAGAGAACCCAACCTTTATTTATTTATTAAATCTCATGATTTTTAAATCAATCCCATGATGTTGGGGCCCTTACTTGTGGGTTTTGAATGCTCTGAAACTGTAATACTGAATACACATCCTATAACACAATCCCAGTAGTCACCTATCTGTGTGTTTTGGTGCCTAAACAGCATTAAAAATCTGGCCCTTAGCTTTCAAGGGTCACTTTCAGTTAAACTTAGGCTTTTAAGTGCCTAAGGGCTGGTCTACACTAGCCCCGAAGTTCGAAGTAAGATACGCGACTTCAGCTATGTAAATAACGTAGCTGAAGTCAAAGTATCTTATTTTGAACTTCAAAGTACTCACCCCTGGTCCACACCGCGGCGCACAGGCTCCCCCCGTTGACTCTGCCTGCTCTGTTCGTGGAGCAGGATTACCAGCGTCGACGGGGGAGCACTTCCTGGTTCGATTTATCGCGTCTAGACAAGACGCGATAAATCGAACCCAGAAGATGGATCCGACGCATCCGACAGAGCTGGTAAGTGTAGACTAGCCCTAAGACAAGTTTAGAAAATGAGACTTAGGTTCTTTAGTAACTTAGGCACTTTTGAAAATTTCCCCTCTATTCTCCAACTGCAAGACATGAGTGACTTAACTGGGAGTTACTCATATCCTGTCCTAGGTGCCTGACTTAGATTTGAGGAGTTTAACCATACTGTGACTTTCTATTAGAGTCTATCACCCAATCAAATATGTTTCGAGAGACAAATCATACAGTGAAAATATCGAATAGCAAATAGTTTCTCTGGAAAGAGCTGGTGAGCAATCTGCAGGCTAAAATATGTTCATATAAACCATTTGTAAAATAATTCCAAATAACTAACAAAATAATAAAAACAGAGTTTGACCAAAAACTTCAAAAACAAGCATTTTCCCATTTTCATATTTCAAAACTAATGCAATCCAAATGAGATGTAACCAGACTATAGTACTTCAGAAAGGTGGGCAAAACTGAAAAACTAAAATAAGATGGAAAACATGAGGACCTGACCAAGACATGGATGCAGAAATAATAAAGATCAAACTACCAAATCTTTAGCTGCAATAGTAGAGAGACATTATAATGTCCTTAATCATCTGTCTGTGTCTTTCTTTTGCAGGGTGGGAATAATGCAGGCCACACTGTCGTTGTTGATGGGAAGGAATATGATTTTCACCTCTTTCCTAGTGGCATAATTAATCCAAAGGCAATTTCCTTCATTGGTAAGATAAATGTCTTGTCCTGTTCAAAAGTTAATGTTGCATGGAAGGCAATCATAATCAGGGTTTTATAAAACTAACAAACAAAAACATGAAAGGTTTTGAGCAAGGATTCTTTTGGTTTCAGCTGTTTTATTTTTATTACTACAGTTGTAAGATTATTTGCCACATTTCACACCATTATTTCTTATTCAATGTCATTTTAATATCCATTATTAGAGAAACTGTGAAAATATAAATCTTCCTTTCTGTCTTCTTGCTTTTTTTATGATATTTGGGAGTTCAACTCTCATCTTCCACATGTGCATGTACAAAATTGCATATGCATATACATGTGCCTGAGCTTTGCAGATGCAAACACCTGTACATACACAGATATAAGAACATAAGAACGTAAGAAGGGCCATATTGGGTCAGACCAACGATCCATTTAGCCCAGTATCCTGTCTTCTAACAGTTGCTAATGCCAGGTGCCCAATAGGGAATGAACAGAACAGGTAATCATCAAGTGATCCATCCCCTGTTGTCCATTCCAAAATGCATTTGATAAATGAAAACTTAAATAATATCAGCCATATATGCCCCTGGTATAAGTCCACTGACTTCTTTGCGCTTACACCAAGGAGGAATTGAGGTCCAAAAGCCATTTAAATCAATGGAAAGACTCCATTGACTTCAGTTGGCTTTGAATCAGACCCCAAATTCAGATCTGATGTTAGCAGGTACAATTTTATTGACTTTAGTGGACTTAGCACCTGTTTATACCAAATGTGAATTTGGCTCCAGTGGTTCTTAAAACCAGTTAACGATGAGCACAGGGTAATCTTCAGTCCTAGAGAAGTTTTAATAAGATTTTTTCAGTACAAAATACGATGCTTTTTAAAATAAATCTTTTGTGTTTTCCCAAAGGTAATGGGGTGGTTATACATTTACCAGGTTTGTTTGAAGAAGCTGAAAAAAATGAAAAGAAAGGTTTGTGTCAACTAACTTTGTAAACAACTTTTTTATAATTGTAGCTAAATCAAAGTACATTTCAGACCCAGATTTTGCCCACTTGCCATAAATATTCTGTTTAGCAATTTTCCAGATTTAAAATAATTTAGAGAGCAGTCCTGACAAAATACAGTGTGTAAGTGTCTTATGGACAACTTTTAAAGAACAGTCTCTGAATTTTATGGGGATAGTTATTCGCTGCAACAAAAGATAAGATGAAATCCTGGTTCCACTGAAGTCAGTGGCAAAAATCCCATTGACTTCAATAGGGCCAGGATTTCTGTGTCCCAGCTTCTGTGCAGAAATGTTTGTAATTGCAAATTCTGTGCTTTGGTGTGAACAAATTGTGGGTAAAATTAAAAAAATTGGTTAAAGCTTTTTTTCGTAGACAGACAGCCCTTTGGAAAAAAAAATTAAAGTATCATCATTAACAACACAGTTAATAGCTTTTGACTTAATTTATAACAAAAATTGAATGTGTGCTACAGTATAATGGAATTTAGGAGAATACCTGATACCTTTGTCCATACCAAAATCAGAAAGTATTGTCCTATTGAAAACAGTTGACATGAAAACAGTTGATTAATAGAAAATGCTAACATAGCCAGCTATGTTTTAACCAAGGTGACTTCTACTCCATTTAAAGTGAACTATACATCTAGATTTGCAATACATTTAACAAGAAGGAGAATTAGAGGAAAGATACAGGAAAACTAAAAGTAAATGCCCAAGTCTGACAACCTCAGTGGAATATAAATCTTAAATCTTTAATGTATATCTTTTGACAGGTTTAAAGGATTGGGAGAAAAGACTCATCATATCAGATAGAGCACACATTGGTAAGTATTTATCAAAGTGAAGATTAAAGGCATAGAAAGGACTGATAGGAAACGCAAATGATAGGCCCAACACATGCATTCAAAACTGCTATTTTACCTTGAAAAGCAATCATGTATTTGTGTCTAATATTGTTTCTTCCCATGCTATAGGGAATGAATAAACTTTACTGGTAAGATATTAATAGAATTTATAGTTCCTAATGTGCAGTTCTGTACTGTTGTTTTCATAATTTTCTGTAATACTTCATGTGAGAACAGTGCACATTCAACAATCACAAAGGCTTTTGCACTTAGCATTTAAATTGTAGATACCTGTGTGTTTTTGTTTTGTTTTTAAAATGTTTTTCTCCTTCGGTGTCTCATCTTGTTTCTGTGGTTTTCCATTGCTGTGCAGTGTTTGACTTTCACCAGGCAGTTGATGGACTTCAAGAAGTACAGCGTCAAGCACAAGAGGGAAAAAAGTAATTATATACCAACACCTTTATTATACACACACACCCCTCCCACCATGGGGGTTCTTAGCTGAGCTGAGCCAGACCCAAGGATTGAGGCCTTTTCTGCACACAGTGCATAGTAGCAATAATTATGCGTGTGTACTGAAGCAGGAAAACTCCAGTATCTGTAATAATAAAAAGTTAGAGCTTTATTCATAAAATATTCTTCTCCATTTCGGAACACTTCCCTAATATGTAGTATAATGAAAAGTTTTGATAAAATTCACTAGCATAAAACATATTTTTATACAAACCTTTAGACACACTTTTTTCTTTATTTAATTAGTATTGGTACGACAAAGAAAGGAATTGGACCAACGTATTCTTCCAAAGCTGCACGAACGGGCCTTCGTATTTGTGACCTCCTTTCAGACTTCGATGAATTTTCTTCAAGGTACAATTGTTAATACTTCTAAAATTGTCCATCAAGGAATGGTACGTTTTGGATGACAAGTTGGCTTTATAAGGGGATATTTTTAAACTAGTGTGTATGAGTTTGTGTGCAAATCCTTAAAATAAAAAAAATTAAGGAAGGTGGAGGGGAAAGTAGGTGGAGGGGAAACTTTAGTAAATATTTCTTGTGTTGTGCACAGCTTCCAGCCACTTTAAATGACCAGGGCATGGATAAATGTTGTTTATACTCATATGTGAGTTGTATGTATTTTCACTGGAGAACCTTTACTATACTTATTTTATGATGCAAAGTGAATTGTTGCCAAAGATTTTTAAAACAGAAACCACTGCAAGTTCTGCATATACAAGTTTTTGATGTTTTGCAGGTTCAAGAATCTGGCACATCAATACAAGTCAATGTTTCCCACTTTGGAAATAGACACAGAAGGGCAACTGAAAAAACTAAAGGTAAAGATTTAATATTGGGGAAGATTCATATAGTCATAGATTCTAAGGCCAGAAAGGAACACTGTGATCATATATAAAGCTGTAAAAAGAACCAAGGTAGAAAAAGGTTAAAATATAAATCCTGCTAAAAATGTTTGTGAATTATTTCTTATAAAAATTGTAAAACTACAAAAATTATATAAGAAATTAAAGTAGATTGAGGAAATACATACATACATCATCATACAACCGATGAATCATAGTAAAAATACATTTTATAATAGAATGCTCTCAGATAAGGAGTATTAAAAATAAGTCCTAATAAAAAGATGTTCAAAACGTAGTTATTATTCTAATGTAATGTGTATCAAGATAAAATGATCTTGTTTTATTAAAGAGATCTGGGCAATACAGACTTGCAGTCACTTTTCTCATCCTTCTGCCCATGACTGAATTCTAGGGTATCTAAAGTATCAGAGGGGTAGCTGTGTTAGTCTGGATTTGTAGAAGCGACAAAGGGTCCTGTGGCACCTTATAGACTAACAGAGGTATTGAAGCATAAGCTTTCGTGGGTGAATACCCATTTCTTCGGATGCATCCGAAGAAGTGGGTATTCACCCATGAAAGCTTATGCTTCAATACCTCTGTTAGTCTATAAGGTGCCACAGGACCTTTGTCGCTTCTAGGGTATCTAAGAGACTTCCAGGCCTATTGCAGAACTATTTTTAGCAATTAGTGTTGCACAGAGCATCTCTGTCTCATCCATATATTAGTATGGCTAGATTATGTTCTATTTACAATATGATGTAACTGTACATCATTGCTGCTGAGGTACGCAATATAGAAATGGTATACAACATTCTAACAGTAATAGTCGTTTTTTGTGCGAGTGACTAGGCACAGGGTTTTTTTTATGGCATGATAACAAATTGTTTTGTTTTCCAGGTAAAATGTAGTTTTGAGGTTGGCATGTTAGAGTTACAGCTGACCATATTGTTCATTGCTCCAGCCATTCTGGTAGCATTGTTTGGTGAAATGTATATTTATATTGAAACTTTCAGGGATATGCTGAAAAAATAAGACCAATGGTCCGAGATGGTGTTTATTTTATGTATGAAGCTCTTCATGGCTCCCCAAAGAAAATTCTTATTGAAGGTGCCAATGCAGCACTACTTGACATTGACTTTGGTAAGTTACCCTGTAAAGTAAGTTTAACTCCTGAGAGATGGCTTGTTTTCATTTGTCTTTGCATCAGCTTTGCTAACAGTAGGAAATCAGAAAAAAAAATCCTCTTATATCATTTGGCGATTATTGGGAGAATGGCCAGAACCTTATTTCACTTTTCATAATTCTGAACTAAACATTACTGTTCAGGCAAATAGCAGCAGTGCACAAATGCAGTGGCTGATTATTTTACAAGATATGCTAAAGGAGGTAGCTTTGCCTCTGTGGGCCCTTCCACCAAATTCTGTAATCCTAAATCCAGCCAAAGTGAAAGCTTTATCAGGTTCAATATATGTATACTACCCTGGTGGATGGGGGGAAGTGGTAGATGTGGTATATCTTGACTTTAGTAAGGCTTTTTATACTGTCTCACATGACTTTCTCATAAACAAACTAGGGGAATACAGCCTAGATGGAACTACTATAAGTGGGTGCATAACTGGTCCGAAAACCCTTCCCAGATAGTAGTTATCAGTGCTTCACAGTCAAGCTGGAAAAACATATCAGGTGGGGTCCTGCAGGGATCGGTTTTGGGTCCGGTTCCGTTCAATATCTTCATCAATGATTTAGATAATGGCATACAGAGTACACTTATAAAGTTTGCGGATGATACCAAGCTGGGAGGGGTTGCAAATGCTTTGGAGGATAGGATTGAAATTCAAAATGATCTGGACAAACTGGAGAAATGGTCTGAAGTAAAGAGGATAAAATTCAATAAGGACAAATGCAATGTACTCCACTAAAGAAGGAACAATCAGTTGTACACATACAAAATGGGAAATGACTGTCTAGGAAGGAGTATTGTGGAAAGGGATCTGGGGGTTATAGTGGATCACAAGCTAAATATGAGTCAACAGTGCAACGCTGTTGCAAAAATAGCAAACATCATTCTGGGATGTATTAGCAGGAGTGTGGCAAGCAAGACACTAGAAGTGATTCTTCCGCTCTACTCCATGCTGATAAGGTCTCAGCTGAAGTAATGTGTTCAGTTCTGGGCACCATATTTCAGGAAAGACATAGACAAATTGGAGAAAGTCCAGAGGAGAGCAATAAAAATGATTTAAAGGTCAAGAAAATATGACCTATGAGGAAACGTGAAAAAAATGGGTTTGTTTAGTCTGAAGAAGAAACGATGGAGCGGGAACATTACAGTTTTCAAATACATAAAAGGGTGTTACAAGGAGGAGGGAGAAAAATTGTTCTCGTTAACCTCTGAGGATAGGACAAGAAGCAACGGGATTAAACTGCAGCAAGGGAGGTTTAGATTGGACATTAGGAAAAACTTCCTAACTGTTATGGTAGTTAGCACTGGAATAAATTGCCTAGGGAGGTTGTGAAATCTCCGTTATTGGAGGCTTTTAAAAGTGGGTTTGACAAACACCTTCTCAAGGATGATATTGATAATGCTTAGTCCTGCCTTGAGTGCAGGGGACTGGACTAGAAGACCTCCAAGGTCCCTTCCAGTCCTATGACTTTACCTCTGATGACAAAAGATTGGTGCACTACAGCGAACAAGGAGAGATCGACCCATGTGTATAATAACCTATATTTCTATTAGTAGAAACGTGACAAAGTAAGCTTTAGCAATGAGGAACATGAAATGGGCACTCCCTGGAGAATATCATTCTGTTGGCTATGAAATCTGAGTTGGATATTTGCAACAGGTACAAATCTGGCTCCTATAAGTCTCATGCTTGAGCACAGGAAAAAACACCCAGGCTTCTTACTCTGGTATTCTGAAATGTCAAGGGATTTCCCTCTCAGCAGGATGATGTGTAGAAACCCGGAAAAAATGTATCTGATATCATCCCTTCAAAATGCATGTCCTGCTGAGGAGCCAAATGGAGAGAGTAGTCTTCACAGCTGACAAATACCATGTATGAGGGAGCCACATATAATGATACTTCCAAAACCTAACCTTTAATCTGGTGTGGTGACTGCATGATTAAACCTCTGACAGCTGGAGGCGCTGCAGGTTGGCCTAACTGACTGCAATGAGGGTTTGTCTTCAGACTATCGAATAAGGAAATGTAGGGCTGGAAAGGATCTCAAGAGGTCATGAAGTACAGACCCCCTGCACTGAGACACGACCGAGTAAATCTAGACCATCCCCGACAGGTCTGTCCGACGTCTTCTTAAAAACCTCCACTGATGGTGGTTCCATAATCTCCCATGGAAGACTATTCTAAAGCCTAAATACCCTTAGACTTAGAAAGTTTTTCCTAATATCTAACCTAAATCTCCCTGGTTGCAGATTAAACCCATTGCTTCTTGTCCTACCTTCAGTGGACATGTCCTCTTTATAACAGCCCTTAATGTATTTAAAAACAGTTATCAGGTCCCCTCTTTTCTCAAGACTAAACATGCCCAGTTTTTTTAACCTTTCTTCATAGGTAAGGTACTGTTATAGTTCTGTATACTTAGCAATCCATTGGATGGCAGAATCCTAAGTCTGTGTTTAATGTAGCAATATTGTATGTTTGGACTGCAGGTGGCCATGTCCCCTTTTCATCTTTTATGTTTTGTGCTCTATGGCTGAAAGTAGAAGATTTCAAGTGAGATTTTCTGCCCTGTTGGTGCACAGAGATCTTCATGCAATGAGGAGTATATATACCATGCATGGGGGCAAACCTTCCCTCCTCTTCAAGCTTGCACAGGGGTTACAACTGTCCTTGTACTGTGGAATTGTACTCTGTGATGGGTTTCTGGTACCCCAGTGTAGAGAGGATTTGGGGTGATCAGCCAGTGGTCAGGCAGCAACAAAAAATATCCTTCCTTTGACCTGTGCTGATCTGCCAGGTGTATAGCATGGTTACTCAGGCAGTGCACCAGTAACAGGATTTGCCTTAAGAGGCTAGAGGTGAAATCCTAGCCCCATTTCAGTCAATAGCAGTTCTGCATGCGTGCACACACACACACACACACACACACACATCTCACTAAAATGATATTGAGAGTAATTCATGTTCATTGGGAATGAAATTCATCCCAGTGCAGGCAGCCTGTACAATACTCTTTGCACCTCTTATGCTCTAAGGGCAGGTCTTCACTACCCGCCGGATCGGCGGGTAGCACTCGATCTATCGGGGATCGATTTTTCGCGTCTCGTTAAGACGCGATTAATCGATCCCCGATCACGCTCCCCGTCGGCTCCGGAAATCCACCTCATCAAAAGGCGGAAGCGGAGTCGACGTGGGAGCGGCAGCGATCGACTCGCCGCCGTCCTCATGGCCAGGTAAGTCGATTACGATACGCCGACTTCAGCTACGCTATTCACGTAGCTGAAGTTGCGTATCATAGATCGACCCCCTCCCCTAGTGTAGCCCAGGGCTAAGATTGATATCCGTTGCATCCACATAAAGCCTCTGAGTACTTGGGCTCCATGAGGGTGAAGTGCAGAACAGCAGGGAGGTGAAATCCATGCTCCATTCTAGGGTCAAGATGTGAGGCAGCTGAACAGCATCCCGTAGACTGGGACAGAAGCTGAAGCCCTCTGCCAGTTGTATAGGTTACTAGGACTGTCTGACCCACATGAATGTGTCTATGCAGTCCCTGCTCTTTTGTGTCCATACAGGCCAGACTGAGGGGGCTGATGTAGACACATGCAGCTGCTTCCCCAGCAATCCCACATTGCAGCCCCTAGGCCTGGCTTTGAATGTCATCCTGACAGCCAGTCTTAAATGGGATGCAAGAGATGTATGCGTATGACCTTGTGTGGTGGACCTTTTCAATAGGGATAAATTTCACTGTGAAAGAACTGTCGTCTTCTTAATTTGGCAGAGCTAACATTTTGGACACTCTGAAAGCCCCCTTTTATCACATGGAAGCACAAGTCAGTAAAGTCATCTTAATTTGAATTAAGTCACCTTTAAATTTCTAATGAGACTTTAGTAGGGTGACCAGATAGCAACTGTGAAAAAACAACAGGACCGGGAGTGGGAGGTAATAGGCGCCCATATAAGGAAAAAGTCCCCCAAAAGGGACTGTCCCTTTAAGAACGGGACATCTGGTCACCCTGGATTTTAGAGAAAAAAATTATATAATTGAAGCTACTCTGATCACCAAATGGGAGTGTTGGGGGAGCATAGCTCAGCTTCCTCTGCTAAATTGCTACCCCTCCTCAACTTGACTTGGATAAACAGCACTTCTCCCTCCTCTTTGGCTGGTGCGGTGAGAGCTTCTACTATAGTGTCAATCTACTTTAGCCACTGGTGGTAACCAAGTGGTTACAAACGCAAGTCCGTCTTTGATTAATACAAGGAAGGGCAACCTTTGTTTTCCAACACCATGGAAACAAGGTTGTGCTGTTTTGTTTTGTTTTTTGGCAGGCACGTACCCATTTGTGACATCATCAAACTGTACCGTGGGTGGCGTATGCACTGGACTTGGTGTTCCTCCTCAGAACATTGGTGAAGTATATGGTGTGGTGAAGGCATACACTACTAGAGTGGGAATTGGAGCCTTTCCCACTGAGCAGATAAACGTAGGTTTAACATTACATTACAGTAACCGAGAAATAAGGTCAGTGGGATAGAGTGTTGTAACAGGATAATGGTCTGCTAACACATAAATGCCAAAGCAATGTCAAAGGACCACATTCATCCCTAGTGAAACTCCGCTGAAGGCATCCTGAGATGTTTATTGTCAAAGCAGACAACACTGATGTGATGATATTCTATTACCATCTCTGTACCTGTCATAACAAATGACAGATATAAATTTCTTCCATTGTTGTATGCTGTGTTCTTGTAGCCGTGTTGCTCCCAGAATATTAGAGCGACAAGGTGGGTGAGGTAATAGCTTTTATTGGACCAACTTTTGTTGGTGAGAGAGACAAGCTTTCAAACTTACACAAAGCTCTTCTTCAGGTCTGGGAAACGTACTCAGAGTGTCACACCTAAATAAAAGGTGGAACAGACTTTTTTTAGCACACCCATATGGGGTATCATCAAACAACTACAATCCATACCCAGTGGGGACCTCATCTGGAAAGAAATCTTTCCTGAACCCACTTTTCTGGCCTTCAAACAACCCCTCAACCTCTTCAAGCTCATCATCAGAAGCAAGCTCCCCACAGACCAGGACACATCAACTCAAAGTGGCACTAGACCGTGCCAGAACAACAGATGCAAAACCTGCAGATATTTCTCTACAATGATCAACAGTCCCCACAACACATCTTTCAAGATCAATGGGTCCTACACGTGCCTATCACAACATGTGGTGTATCTTAACTGCCCAAATAGCAACTGTGTGCATAAAACCAGGCAATCACAACACTCTCAGATGAGCTCACACAGGAAAATGATAAAAGACAAGAATACCACATCACCTGTGGGTGAACACTTTTCACAAAGCGATCACTCTATATCTGACCTTTCAGTCCTCATCCTCAAAGGAACACTCAAAAGACGAGCCTTTTTGAAAGCTTTTGGGAGCTTAAACTCATTATTTCGCTAGACACTAAAAATCATGGACTGGATAGAGACACTGGATATGGCTTATTACAACAATCTATAACCCACTAACAGCCCTTCCCTCCTTTCTTCCGTATGACTGGAGGGGTATTAATGGGCCACTTCACCTTGAGTGGTCCCTTGCAATATGTGTTCGCTACTTAAGTAACTAATCTGTTCCACCTTGTACTTAGCTGTGACACTCTGATGAAGTTTCCCAGACCTGAAGAAGAGCTCTATGTAAGCTTGTGAGTTTGTCCTCTCACCAACAAAGGTAGATCCAATAAAAGATATTACCTCACCCACCTTATCTCTGTAGTATAAATATCACCATTTTATTTCATGGCAATTGTTTGTTGTTGACCAGAACCTCCAGCCCTCACTCAGGCAAAACTTGTTACTTCACTAGGAATTTTGTCTGTATAAGAACTTGGGAAGTGCAGGTTATAGTCTTGTGGTATTAACGGTATGACGTATTCTGAATGATTTATAGAATAGACCAGTCTGTGCTTCAGCCAATCATGTAAAAACTTCTTGATTAAAAATGGAGGGTGGGTAGGGATTTTAAGTGTATATTGTACCGTCGTTATCGGGGAACTGTATGGCTCAGGAGAATAATAATGAGATATGCATCCATAAACTTCTAGGTTTCTGGTCGGAATCCTCTTTAATGTTCTAGTGACTAAATCTAATGGATGCAGTGAAATGAATTGGTGGTCTGGTTCAGTTCCTCGTGGGAAGGTTTTTCTCTTCTTTTTGTTCGCAAAACAAAAATTGCCATCCCAATGGGCACTAGCTGGGACTTTTAGTTATTTGTATTATTATAATGACACTTTTTATTAATATGTATTATTTGTATAATCATAATGCCGGGAGCCCCAGTCATGGACCAGGACCCCATTGTGCAAGGCTATGTGAAATACAGAACAAAAAAGATAATTGCTGCCCCAAAGCGCTTACGGTCTTGGGGCTGGTCCACACTACCCCCCAAGTTCGAACTAAGATACGCGACTTCAGCTACGTGAATAACATAGCTGAAGTCGAAGTATCTTATTTCGAACTTAAAAGTACTTACCGCTGGTCCACACGGCGGCGCGCAGGCTCCCCCATCGACTCCGCCTGCTCCGTTCGTGGAGCAGGATTACCGGCGTTGACGGGGAGCACTTCCTGGTTCGATTTATCGCGTCTAGACAAGACACGATAAATCGAACCCAGAAGATCAATTGGATGCCTCCGATGCAGTGGGTAAGTGTAGACCTACCCTTAGACAAAAAAGGCACCCCCCTCCTCCCCCAAACCACCAGATGGAAACAGACATCCTGATGGGGGAGTGCAAGGAAATGACAAACTCTTAACAGAGAAATCAAGGGCTGAATTGTTAAGAAGATTTTCTTATCATTTGAAGGGGGAATAGGGGCTCCTCCAAAATAAGAACCAGTCATACTGAAGCATATTGAGGCATATTGTGGGAAAAGTCATACTGTTGATGCTGTGCTGTACCCGTTTCTGTGGATGGGGCATTAGTTTCAACTGAAGTCCCCTTTTAAGAGAACTAAGCTTTACTTTAAAATTTTTTGATTTGACAGGCTGAGGTTTGTTACCTCTGTTGTTGAAACACCATCCATGTCACTTTATCTTCCTGTAGGAAATTGGAGACCTCTTGCAGTCCCGAGGCCATGAATGGGGAGTAACCACAGGCAGGAAAAGGCGCTGTGGCTGGTTAGACCTTGTCATTTTGAGATACGCTCACATGATCAATGGATTCACTGCGTAAGCATCACAGATTTTGCACTACATTTGGAACTGATAATTTTGTTCTCCACAGAATAAAATATGTAGGTAACGTTAATATCAGTGCAGTTCAGTGTTGCATTTTAATCAATAATGCAATAAAATACTGTCATAGGGAAAATAATCTCAGACTGCTACCTAAATGCCCATGCAATGTGAATATGTTTATTCTTAGAGCTAGAGACTTTGTGTGATATGATGACATTCTGATACAAATACTCGTTTGCTCTGCACCAAACGACTGATGTTGAACGTATCAGTCTATCAGAGTTTGCTGCAGCACTTGTTCACTCTGTCATTCTTTACCTAGTTCATTCAGAAACACTCCCGTTGACTCCAGTAAACATTGGATTGGTCCATTAGGGCTGGTCTACACTGGGGCGGGGGATCGATCTAGGATACACAACTTCAGCTACGAGAATTGCGTAGCTGAAGTCGACGTTTCCTAGATCGAAATAAATCTTACTTACTGCGGGTCCACGCGGCGCAGGCAGGCTCCCCCGTCGACAGCGCTTCCTCCTCTCGCCGAGCAGGAGTTCAGGAGTCGACAGGGAGCGCTTCTGGGATCGATTTATCACGTCCAGATGAGACGCGATAAATCGATCCCAGAAGATCGATCTCTACCCGCCGAATCAGGCGGGTAGTGTAGACCTACCGTTAGAGTGCCTGGAAAAGATCCACAGGATCTGCGCCATGTCCCAGCTTTCAAACAGTCCCTTGGAGGTACCCCATCAGTGTGCCATGCCCACAGAGGTCCCACCTTTTCCTTAAGGGTAGGCCATGCAGACTCAGCATCTCCAAGACAGAGCCTCTGGGCTGTAGCACTCTTGCGTCTCACTGAGAGCTCTGCCCATTAAGCCCAACTCAGAGAGACTCCTGTTCAGGGACGTGCACCCTCTTCAGGGATCAATGCACCTCCACGAGAATTTGCAGTGTCACCAGGTAGCATTTTCAAAACAGAGTAGGGTTGATTAGTGAACCGGAACACAGCGTTGGGAAGTCCTGAGGTTTGCACAGAGAAGCAAATGTTAAGGCATAGTTCATACTGGCCAATTCCAGGGCTTCCTCTTGAGCCTTACAACTATAGGAACCATCTTTGTTTCCTTTCTCTATCTCGGTCCCTTTTTCTTAGGCTATGTCTATACTAGCACTTTTATCGGTCAGGGGTGTGAAAAAAACACCCCCTGACCGACAAAAGTTTCACTGACAGAAGCACCAGTGTGGACAGTGCTATATTGGCAGGAGATGCTCTCCTGCCAACATAGCTACTGCTGCTCCTTGGGGTGGTTTAATTATGCCGATGGGAGAGCTCTCTCCCGTTGGCATAGAGCGACTACATGGGAGACCTTACAGTGGCGCAGCTGCAGGGGTACAGCTGTGCCACTGTAAGGTCTGTAGTGTAGATGTAGTCTTCGTCCCAGGTAGGAGCTCTGAATATCTCTGTGAGCCCCGTTCTTATCACCCCCCACTAGTCACCACCCCGCATTGTCTTCCTGCTGAGCTCATGTGTGCTCCAACCAGTCAAGCGGGGAGCCTCCTGTTAAGTGTCAGTTGTTCAGTCCTTGGGGTTTCCATTCTCTTTGTAGGGCCTTCCATTGATATGGGTTGCTCCCCACCAGTCCTTAATGCAGGATTTCCCAAACTTTTTGCTGGCACAACCCCATTTTAATGATTTCCTTCTGAGACCCCAGGCAGCATGGATGATGCCATTTTTGAAGAGCAAAATGGCATCCTCCATACATTAAGGATCACCGCAACCCCATCTGCTAATGATGTAACCCCATTTGGGGTCACAACCCACAGTCTGGGAACTACTGCCTAAACGACCCATTCATATCATCCCAGACAGCTACAGCTATGCCACTGTAGTGCTGTAGTGTAGACACTCGCTACAGTTACAAAAGTCATTCTTCCATTGCTGTAGTAAATCCTACCCCCTACCCCCAAGAGGCAGTAGCTATGTTGACAGAAGAATTCTTCTTTTGACCTAGCGGTGCCTGTACTGGGGCTTAGGTCAGCTTTACTATGTCTCTGAGGGGTGTGAAAATATAGATTTTTATCAGTCATGAAACAAACATGAAACAATCTTTCGGCAGTAACTTATCTGAACGTTTTGTCAAATTAGTGTTTACCCAAGGCCCTATGTTGTTTTCACCTATGCATCTCCATTCTTTGTGGAAGTGACATTAAAGAACTATATTCTGTTTCCTTTTCAGTTACATGTAATTACTGTTTTCTCTATCAACAAAACAATGTTAATCCTGGGGACTTTGGCCCAGTTCGTCAAAGGAACTTAGACTTCTAATTTCCATTGATTTCAGTGGAAGCAAGGAGCCTAAATACTTTTGATGATTTGGGCCCTTGACACCTAAGCAACAATGGGAGGTGTATGCCAGTGGCTCGCAACCTATCCAGACAACTGTACCCCTTTTCAGGAATCTGATTTGTCTTGCATACCCCAAGTTTCACCTCATTTAAAAACTACTTGCTTACAAAATCAGACATAAAAAAACATAAGTGTCACAGCACACTATTACTGAAAAATTACTTACTTTCTCCTTTTTACCATATAATTATAAAATAACTCAATTGGAATATAAATATTATACTTACATTCATAGTATATAGAGCTGTATAAACAAGTCATTGTATGAAATTTTAGTTTGTACTTACTGCACTAGTGCTTTTAACATAGCCTGTTGTTAAACTATGCAAATATCTAGATGAGTTGATGTGCCCCCTGGAAGATCCCTGTGTATTCCTGGTTGAGAAGTTGGAACCACTGATATATGCCATGAATGAGGCAAAGAACAGCAGCCCTGTGTGTCTCTTTCCAAATTTTATTGACTCCTTCATCCACCCAAAGTCAGTCTAACATTGAAAACATGCATATGTCTGGCCAGATCCTTAGATGATTGATGCAAATATCAGTGAAACTACACCGAGAGCTACCCGCTGAGGATCAGGCATGTTGTTTTTAGAGATATTTGGCTATTATTTTCAAGTGCAGTTCTATTTTGAAAAGTGACTGCAAAAACGGCATCTTAAGATTCCACTATTTATCCCTTTATGATTTCTACATGAAATGTGTTTTGTAAAAGATAGCCAGGCTGTCAGTTAAATAAACTAACTCACCTAGGGATCTGAAAGTCAAGCTGGGATCTTTCCTGACTGCATATCATCATCAGTAATAAAGGTTCTGTAGGCCAATTTATGCTGTCAGTGGGTTTACACAGGGGTAAGTGTTTGGCCCTGTAACTGGAACTTATTAAACAATTCTGTTGATGCAGAAGGAAAAATAGAACTCAGCTCTTTCTCTCTTACCCTTGTTAGTTCTGCAAGGATAACGTGAGTAAACAGTAGTACCCTTAAGGTAAGAAGATGCGCATCTTAATATGAAGTGAACTGTAGCCCACGAAAGGTTATGCTGAAATAAATTTGTTAGTCTCTAAGGTGCCACAAGTACTTCTGTTCTTTTTGCTGACACAGACCAACACGGCTGCTACTCTGAAACCTATCTTAATACAGTGACCAGGCCTGATAATTAAAAGTGGCATTTCACATAATCACTTTTCAGTGCATAATTGCATTTTAAAGGATTCATAGATTCATAGATTCTAGGGCTGGAAGGGACCTCGAGAGGTCATCAAGTCCAGCCCCCTGCCTTCATGGCAGGACCAAATACTGTCTAGACCATCCCTGATAGACATTTATCTAACCTACTCTTAAATATCTCCAGAGATGGAGATTCCACAACCTCCCTGGGCAGTTTATTCCAGTGTTTAACCACCCTGACAGGAACTTTTTCCTAATGTCCAACCTAAACCTCCCTTGCTGCAGTTTAAGTCCATTGCTTCTTGTTCTATCCTTAGAGGCTAAGATGAACAAGTTTTCTCCCTCCTCCTTATGACACCCTTTTAGAATACCTGAAGACCGCTATCATGTCCCCTCTCAGTCTTCTCTTTTCCAAACTAAACAAACCCAATTCCTTCAGCCTTCCTTCATAGGTCATGTTCTCTAGACCCTTAATCATTCTTGAACACACTGTTGTTTACCTATATGAGCAGGCAAATGTGTGGAAGTAAAGTGCTGTAATTTGGTCATTACAGAGGCATGAATTCAATTAACAAAGTTCATACTCTAATATGTCTGACTTTTCCTTTATACTGGGTTGGCTGAGCTTGGTTTATGAGTACAAGAGTAGAAAAAGCAGGTGGAAGGGATTAAAGAAGACTATGATAGAAGGATTTAACTTATGTGTAACTTTATCCAATGTTTTTCTGGACAGTCTGGCATTAACAAAACTGGATATTCTGGATGTCCTTGATGAGATTAAAATCAGTGTTGCTTACAAACTGGCTGGAAAAAGAATTCCATATTTTCCAGGTATGTTTTTTTTAAAACAAAAAAAGGCTTGGTGATGACTTTTTCTCTCTTTCTGTTAAATATTTTGTACTTAAAAGCCAGACCTGATTCTCTGTTGCTCAGCACCTTGTAGGAATTTACACCAAAGCAAAGTGGTGTAAAACACTCCCACCAAATCAGAATAGTAGAGTTTTACAGTCACTTTGTACAGGTGTAAATGACTCCAAGGTATAGGACAATGGAGAATCAGGCTGTGTATATAGACTGATATTGCATGTGGTTTTTTAGGGGGGAGGAAATGGGTGTTTGTTACATTTTAATCTCTGATGAATGAGGGCTGCAATCTCAGGAGTATGTCAGTGAAATCATGCTTTGCAAAGGAAAAATAAAGGGAGTATTGTTATGTTGTAAAAGTTGAGAAATGGATACAAACTGATTTGCTCTCTTTGCAGAGTGCCACTTTAATTAACAGCAATTGACATTTTAGTTCATAAAAATATACCTCCTATTTCAATACATGTTAAAACTTTTTTGACTTTTGTTTAAAATAACATGGGATTTCAGATGTTAGGACTCTTACTGGTCTAATGATAGCCCATAATGCTTTGTAGTTTTTCATGCTCTGATTTTCTTACCCAAATGGTGTTCTCCAAGCCTGAGGATCCCTCCTATTTTTTCACTTTTACTCCTCCCTCTCCGAGGCCCTGCACTGTGCCAAAGTATCCGTGGCTAGGGATTTCAAGGCAGCCTAAGGGAGTTAGATGTTCAACTCCCACTGAATTTTAAGCTCCCTCTGGAGGCTCTCAGTTTAACTCCTCAGTTGATTAGAATGGCTACAGTAAGTAGACTCCTTTCCCCCATAAGCTATGTTTACTGTTCCCATGCCCTGCTCATATCATGCCTGAGAAGAGACAACTCTCACTTGTAGTCAATACGAACTTGCTATTTTTATTCAGACTGCTGCACACAGTGACCTTGTAGCTCCCATTGGCTCTCTAGGTCCCAAACTAACTAAACATCCTATGCCTAATGACACAACAAAGGGTCTTGCTAACTTACACAGGGTTTCTGACTGCTCTGACTGCTTTCCTACACTGAGCAGTCATGGAAGAGTCCACTGACCAAACCACAATGGCCTAAGGCTCTGCCAGTGCTAGACTTTTGGGTCAAAAATTTCCCACCATTTCAACTAGTTCAGCTCCATGGGTGGTAGCGATGGTGAGAGTTCTGTGTGGACGGGGCTGCCTGCAACTGCCAGCATTTTAACCACTGTGTTATTTAACTCTGTCCTAGAGATGAGACACTGGTTAATGTGCTGGCTCCCATTTTTGCTGCCACTTGCACAATTGAACTGATAAACAAACAAACAAAGCTTCTGTAGATAAGGCCTAAAATAATTGCTTCCTTATCTTCCTAGAAATATTAGTCTCATTAGTATAGTTCTGTATATAGCATCACAGGGTACTGAGGAAATGAAACCAAACAAACTGGATCCTTTTAATCAGAACTGTATTCTTCTGTAAGACTGAAGCTTGGTCTAAACTACATCGACATAAGCTGCTAACTATGTCAGTGTTGACATTACAGCCTTGCTTCCACTGATGTAAGGGCTTGTCTACATTACCCGCAGGATCGACGGGCAGCGATCGATCCAGTGGGGGTCGATTTATCACATCCATCTAGACGTGATAAATCGACCGCCGAGCACTCGCCTGTCGACTCCGGTACTCCACCAGGGCAAGAGGCGCAGGCGGAGTCGATGGGGGAGCGTCAGCTGTCGACTCACCGCAGTGAAGACACCACAGTGAGTAGATCTAAGTACGTCGACTTCAGCTACATTATTCACATAGCTGAAGTTGCGTAACTTAGATCAGACCTCCCCCCAGTGTAGACCAGGCCGTCATGCACTACTACACCGACATAATAACTCCACCTCCACGAGAGGCGTAGGCTTATGTTGGTTTAGTTAGGCGACGCAGTGTCTGTGTATACACTGCGTTCCTTACATCAGCTGTTGGCTGTCCCCAGCCGGGCTGCTGCCAGGTCTCCACTCCAAGCCAGGCTGCCACCCAGGTTCCTGGCTTGGGCTGCCACCCAGACTCCCCACTGGGAGCCTTGCTGCCCCCACTCCCCGGGTCCCAGCTCCCTGCTGGGAGCACGGCAGCTGGCCTGACTCTGGGTGGTGATATCCCTGCCAGAGGTGATAAGCCATGGGCGCTGCTCCCGGCTGAGAACGGGGAGGCGAGAAGCCCAGGAGGCAGCTGGTGGGGAGCTGCGCAGAGCTGAGTGTCCTGGCACTCAGCCCCCACACTGCCCCTCTTCAGTCGGTGGAAGCGCTCCTGGTGAGGACCCGCACCACTGACAGAAGGAGGGGAGTGTGGACATCAGCCACTGCAGTAATTACTGCTGTGGCTGTAAGTTGATCTAACGTGGGTCGACTTACGTTTGTAGTGTAGACATGCTCTCAGTTTATCTTTGGATATATAGTCAACAACGGTACTAGTAAATAGAGTGAACTGATGGCTCAACATTATAAATGTTCCTTTTTCATAAGTCATTTTTTTCATTTTTTAAACATTTGTTAAAATTTTCCTGCTCAAGCTCTATAGATATCTTTTAAAGTGAAGCTATTGTAGTCTTACGTGTTGCTAACTGTGCTTTCACAGCTAATCAGGAGATACTGCAGAAGGTGGAAGTAGAGTATGAAACAATGCCTGGGTGGAAGACTGACACGACTGGGGCGAGGAAATGGGAGGATCTCCCACCCAAGGCACAGAATTATATTCGTTGTGTGGAAAACCATGTTGGAGTGCCAGGTAAATGTCTCTTCCCCTGTGCTCATGGAGAGGCCACAGCATGTACATGAGGCTGTGAATGAATACTCAACCTGCTAGCCAGGATAGGGCTTTGATGGGGCCCGAAGCAGTGGAGACACCAGAGTGGGGGGCAGGTAGGAGATCTCAACCAGGAGCAGCTAGGGCAGTATGCTGTGTGTTCTCTCCCTCTCTGCTTTCCCCTTCCTCCCACTTGTCTTCAGCTTATGTGGGGGGGGGGGGGGGCGGGGGAGGTTGCTTTTCTCTTTCCCTTTCCTCCAACCCCTTTCCTTGTGCTTCAGGGTGTGTGTGTGTGTGAGGGGGGGAAGGGTATCACATACTGAGTCAGGTATTGGAGATTGTCCCACCCACTGCTGCTGCTAATGGTGGTGGGGGTGGTAATGGGACCATGGGATTGGCTCCTGGCTGCAGGAACTGGACGGGGGGGGGCAGTTTGCTATCATCTGCTGCCTAGCCAAGTAGCTATCTTGGGCTACCTGTTTCAGCCCCACCATTCCTTCCCTTGATATAGTTAACAGATCTCCTTTGACTCCAGGACTAGGCTGATCTTCAGTTTTGAGGTCTGAAAGGGTTTTTTCCCCATATGTCAAAAGTGGCAAATTACCATATGGGTTTTCATCTTCCAGCCAGCATCCAGGAGGTCGGATTTGGGGAGTGTCAATTACTTGTCACAACTTTGGCAGATTCCAGTGCAGTTGAGGGGTGGGTTAGAAGGTATTTCATGGAGGTCCCTGTAACTCAGTGGGCTGTCTGGACATGGTCCTGGGAGCAGCAATGCATGGTGAGCAGATATGTCCCCATGTCTCATGCAGATGTGGCTCCCCCTCATCTTATATCTTCTACCTCTGATGTGGAGGAGGGGAATGTGTTTGGGGCGCTAACTTCCAGTCAGGGTCCCTTGGCAGCCTTTAGGGTGCAGTCAGAGGGCATGCCCTTCACACTGACCCTCACATATTTGTAATACCCAGGGCCATTGGTGCCAGTGGAGAGCTTCACTGGGCGAACCCTACCAGATAGTTGGAATGATTACTCCATCTGTGTAATCATTTTAAAATAAAGTGACAACCTCCATATTTAACCATGCTGTTTGTCTCTCATGGTTTTCATGTTCACATCGAGAAGACTATAAAGTCTGACAGAATTCTTCCTTTAGATTGCATGGGTTTAGCTAGACACTCCATCACCCAAGATAATGACAGCTGACCATACAACTGACGTGCCTCACCCTTCTGTTAGGCCTTCAAACTGCAATGCTTTGTGTTTATGGCATAATTTCTCCATGCTTTCAATGCTTTAGTATACTCTGTGTTAGTGATACAGCAGGAAAAACTATTTAACAGAGACACTTTTTCAGCACTTTGTTTCAGGTTTGGAGTTTGTTGGCGATTTTGTTCCAAAACTTCATATTAAATTAATTCATGATACTATTTACTCCCAGTAAATACTCCCAGTGTTCTAATAGTTGTTTCTCTCCCCCTTCTCTCCCTTGCCAGTAAAATGGGTTGGAGTTGGAAAATCAAGAGAGTCAGTGATCCAGCTATTTTAAACAAACAAAGAACTTCAGTGATGAGAAGCACAATTTAATGTTCATCTGTTCCTTACTACTCCCGAGTTAAAATGGAAATGCTGTTTTAAACCAAAATGTTCTTCTAGGAAATGATTAGAAAGAAATATATACTGTATACTTTAATATTTTCATTTATCGGTAAATGCAAATTGTCAGTGATAAAAATCTGTTTGGTAGCCACCATCTTTTTCTCCCACACATATGCACAAAAACATAAAGAATTCAGTAACTGAATAAGAACAGGAATGAAAAAACAAGTGTTTTTCTTTCTTTTTCTCTGACTTGAGCCATGTTGCTATTCAGAAGTGTTTTACGTCCATATGGAGTTATTTCTTCAGGCTAATGACAATACTGAACATTTTCCAGTAGTTACTGAATGATTGGAAAAGCTGAAGTTATTCTTCAAAGGGAAAAGTTATAATTCCTGTTTCTGTGGGTTGGCAGCAATAGGACATATATATTGCATTTAAAATTGTCCTGGTTATGTAGATCCTCAGTCCCTAAAACACAGTAAAATTAGGTAGGCATTTTTGATTACACAAAGCAAGGCAAATGCGATTAGCTTGAAGCCTGAGATTTTTTTTACAACCTACTAAAATAAATGGGAGAGAAGTTACAGTGATTGTATCACACAGTGATGTAAGCCAGTAACTGAGGTAACTTCTGGGGATGAGCCAGACTGGAGATAGCTGAGCTGCCTATGTATTTCCTTCACATCTCCTGTTTACCAACAGGCACCCCGCATGGAGGCTGGCAGAGGAGCTTTCCTCTCCTCTTACGCAAAATAAAGGAAATCAGAGGAGTGGTGAAGGGTATAAAGGGCCCCAAAGCCACAAAAATGGTGTGTGAGGGAGGGAGGGAATAGAGCCAGTGCAGCATGATGCACCTTCTCCCTGAATCTGAGATGTATCTGCATGCAAACACTGTACGTCTGGAGCTCCCCAGATTTTGTTGGGCATAGGTGGTGAGGCACTGAAGAGCACCAGCTGTATGGTGGCAGGCTGTCCTCCAAATCTGGTGCATTTCCAAGCATAAATCTATGCATGATTTAATGCTGCTAGTTGCAGCCTTAACTCCCTTTCCCAGCTTTTGACCCCATTCACCAAACTGTAGGGGATGATACCTGGTGCTAAAGGCGGGCACATATGACAGCACAGCTCCTGACAGGGCTGAGCTGTTTTGGCTAGGGAGGTACAGCACAGAGGTTCCAAAATTTCCAGGGATGGATCTGGATTTCCTCATGGATCCTCTGGTTCTGCATGGTTAGAAGGCCAGGCTCTCTGCCCCTTCTGTGTGGCCCAAGCCCCTTTTAGAGAGGAGAATGCTGGAGAAACTGAGTTGTTTAAAAAGTTATGGAATTTTCAGAGCACATTGATGTTCCTGTGAGTTTTTCCATAGGTGGGCAGAATATAGCCCAATATTTTTATGACATTCCCAGATGCCTTGGCGCACATCTAGGAATGGCATCACCGTCTCTGCTGGTTCCCAGTGCATTAATGCCATGATTTCCTTTGTGAAAATGCCCCTTTTTGAGACAGTAGTTCCAGGAGTGATGGCATCCAAAATGGTGGTACCCTTAGGTGCAGAATGGGGAAAAATAAGACCTGTCCAATGAGCTCCAAACACCTCCAGACCCAGTTACCTTGTGTGCACTCCCCCACGTTGTTCCATCTCTAACTATCTTTTACCATTTAAGGTCTGTTGTATTTTGTACATTAAACATGACATATGAGCAGCCATCGCTTATATAATGACAAGGTAGTAAAGCAGTTTATATTATCGTACAAAGATGCATTGAGGCTTGTAGTACAGTCCCTCTGCACCCTCCTCTAGCTGCAATGCAGTCTCTTCACACCCCCATCCAGCACAGCCTGTGGCTTTGTGGATAGGTGCTGGGTTTGTAAAAATTGTGTAGGGGGCCGGGAGTCAGAGGGTGAAGCCTTCATTGGGGATATAAGGAGCAGAGCCCCCTATACTTAGTAAGGCATGGCAGAGGGGCAGCTGGGCCAAATTTGAGTGTCATTGTGACCCCATGCACCAGATCTCAGTGCCACTCAAATTTGGTCGAGTCAGGCAGGTAATCATGGCTGGGGCTGGGCCCACTTTCCCCATGAGTCCATAAAACCTGGCGCCTATGGCTTTATGCCTCAGTCTAGTCCTTTATGTCCAGCGATTTAAGCACAAAAACTCCTGAGTCCTAACCCTGACTTCTTCTGTGGCCTAGGGCAAGTCATTTAACCTGTGTGCCTCAGTTTTGCCATCTGTTAAATGGCAGATAATAATACTTACTTACCTACCTCATACAGGTTTTGTGAGGATTAATATGGGCCAAATCCTGTAGTACTTACTCATCTCTTTTATTAGGC
Source organism: Macrochelys suwanniensis (assembly GCA_033296515.1). Taxonomy (NCBI): domain Eukaryota; kingdom Metazoa; phylum Chordata; order Testudines; family Chelydridae; genus Macrochelys; species Macrochelys suwanniensis. The sequence continues at coordinate 18,158,586 of CM065781.1, read as the reverse complement.
AAAACCCCCATTGATAGTCAAGGGGAGTTCTGCCAGTGTAAGGACTGTAGGATTTAGACCTTATGTAATGTTTGTAAAGCGCTTTTGAAAGGTGCTCTGTAAGTGCCCAGTAGTAGTAGTAGTAGTAGTACTGTAAAATGTAGCTCATTTTATGAGGTATCTTAAGCACAAGCACTCTTGGCAATGTACTATTAATCAAGTTTCATTTCCAAAGGGCTCAATCTCATGTCAGTCATCCTTTAGATGGTTCAGATCATAGGCGCCCACGGCCCTGCCCCAACTCCACCCCTGGCCCCACCCCCATTCCACCCCTTCCCCAAATCCCCGCCCCCACCTCCTCCCCTGGGCACGCTGCATTTCCCCTCCACCCCCCCTCAGGCTTGCAAGCCTGGGAGGGTGGGGGGAGGGGAAATGCAGCGCGTCCACCGGCAGCTCCCCGCCAGCCCCCCCGCACCCAGCTAACCTCTGCTTCCGCGTTCCGCCTCCCGAGGCGCCGCCCCGCCAAGCCGCTTTTCCTCGCTCACAGGCAGGCTTGCCACGCGGCAGCTGTTCGGCGCACGGCAAGCCTGGGAGGGAAGGAGTGGGGGAAAGCGCAGAGGCCGAGGCCGAGGTTAGCTGGGCGCGGGGGAGCTGGTGGGGAGCTGCCGGTGGCTGCTCTGCACCCACCAATTTTTCCCCATGGGTGCTCCAGTCCCGGAGCACCCACGGAGTTGGCACCTATGGTTCAGATTGATTCCTTCCCTCAGCCCACTGTCCTCAGCACATTTTCATTAGTGCAAAGCCATTTTATCTGGGCTTTGTTCAGTTTTATAGCATTAGGTTCACAGTGAGTAACAGTTACTCACAATGTACCAACAGCCATCAGATTAAATGATCAACGCTAAATAAATCATTTTTATTTAAAATGAAGTTATTATAAATTAATTGTCACAGGATCAATGTCTCTTGCTTGACCTCGATCTTTATTTTCCATAAAGTGCCTTTCCATTTTACCTTTGCTTTAGGGCCTCATTCAAGCCCACTGAGAGCCTTGATTTGCACCACATCAGGAGACCATTATCCTGTGACACTGTTATGTTCCACTGTTATCTCTTGTATTTAATTTAATTGCATAGGTTTTTAAAATCAGATTTCTTCCCCTACTGAATTCTGGGAATTTTGCCACTGTGTTCAGTGTGAACAGTTTCAGGCCTTTATTTTTAGAAGTTCTTTACAGACTATGTGATGACACAAACTTTTAAAAGGAACATGTTTGATGTAAACCATACATTTATCTTGACTGTTTCCTGTGGCAGACTAGTTTAGATTGGAACCTTTGTTTGGAATTTCATTGTAATAATAATCACTGTGGCTAATTTAATTTTTCTTTGTACACAAGTTGAATGTAATCATTATTGACATTTGTTCATGTATCATGTTGTTATATGTATTGATGGAAGAATAAGGGGAAATGTCTACTAATATGGTATATTATATTGTGATGGATTACAGTAAAAAAACTTACTAAACCATTCAGGTAAAACATGTATTTAACAGGTTTTTGTCAGACTTGCCATCACATTGTGGCCTTCATAATCAGGTGTACAGTTCCTAACATATGCTCGTTTTTTGGGTGGTTTCTTTGTATTTTTTAACTGACCTGTATACGCTCTTACTGCACTGGCCAGCTGCATTTTATAAATTGAAATAAATAAAATGAAGAGTTTTCAAAGTAATGTGCAAAATGTACATACACTCACCCATGCACCCATGTAGATTTTGCAGGAAAACTTTGAAATCTCATCTTATTCTTTTACCCTCAAAGACACATTTAGATTCATTTTAAAACAAATACTTTTGAGAGTTTGGGGACAAAATTCACTACTTTCAAATCCAGAAACATAATCAAGTGTTTCCTAATGCTTTTAAAATAATTATCAGGAAGGTTTGCGTGAGAAATGAATATTTTCTTTCTAGCAATGAGTAGCAGATATTTACTAGTGGCATTTCATTCATATATTCTTAGGAATGGATAGGGTGAGTCCTGGCTAGCAATTCCTGGCAGAAACACTTACTTCACTCATAAAGCAGAACTTTTCCCTTTGACCATCTCGTGACTGACTCCAGTGAGTTCTTTCCATGATAAATTGCTTAAAGAAACTTGAACAATTAACTCTCTACAGTTCTTTATAATTACAAATCCATCCATAACACACCATTGGGGAAAGGAAGGAAAAAATGATCTCACCTAATATAACTAAGGCCAACCCCTACAATATGGCAGGCCTTCAGAGTGGTGGGGGTAGGGACTTTCGGGATCCTGTTTTACAGGCAGGAAAATTTCCATTTTTCATTATCTCCTGAAACCAATCTGGAACAACAGGCCTCTTACTTCAGTGTCCATATCCAATGAGAGAGACCAGGTCAGTACATCTACTGAAGGAGATGTCTGAAAAGGGACTGGGGAGACTTCTGTGTTGCCAGTTGATAGATCTTGTCTACAAAGGTTGACTCACTTTCTTCCAGTCCCATGAAGACCCCCTGAGTGGAATGAGCTTTGACTGGTAACTGGCCTCCAAAGCAGTTTCATCACACCCCGTAAGTAGGGACTTGTGTAAATCACAATTTATTTATTTTTAGATAATTAATGACAGTGCAAATGGCAAAGTATTGAATTTCACTGAGTGGGCACAGAATGAATTTTATAAGTTAACATTCGTCAATTCAAAGAATGGAATGAATTTTACAAGTTCATTTAATCAGTTTTACAACTAAAATGTATTCCGTCCTGGAAATTGACTGTTAACTTGTAGAATTCATTCCATCCTTGGAATTGACTAACGTTCACAGTTTGGGGGCATTTTTACGACTTCTGTGCCCTCCGTGAAATTGTGGTTTACACAGGGCCCAATCCATAAGGCACTGGTGTGTCTGGAGCTGTCAGAGGCAGAATGGAGAGTCAAGCTACCAGTCAGGAGCCCCTCCGTGGGAAAAATTCTGCTTTGTGATCAGTCCAGCTGGGCAGTGGAGAATGCTCCACCCCATTCCTGGTTCAGACTTGGGAAGAAGGAAAAAAGGAGTGGGGCATGATGAAAAATATCATGTGGAAACTGGGTAACCATTTTTACTTTGTAGAAACATACTAAATAAAGGGCATTCCTGGTCCTAACCATTTTCTAATAATGACTGTTTATGGGGCCAAATCTCACAGGTCCTACTTACTCCTTACAGAAGGCCTGATCCACACCCATGTGGCCCTGTATGCATGGATCACACCCCTCCCCTGAGGGAGTGGAGGGGTTTCTCACCCCCTCTCCATACCAACCTCCCTCCCCGCTATTCCCCCCCCCCCAAGCCTTTCAGAGAGCACTCTGTGCATCTGGGAATCTACACAGTGGGTGGGCTGGCGCATCATCTGTCCCTCCTCCCAGTGGATCCTGTAGGAATCAGGGCAAAAAGAAAAGACAGCTCCCAACTGTTATCTTTCTAAAAGTTCCTCCTCTGTGGTGTAGGCACCCCATTAAAGGAGTTCCCCAGGCAGTCATCAGATGCAGAAGTGCTAGCTGCAAGGCTCCAGTAAAGCTATGCTGCCAAAAATAGGGGTGCCAAAGACACTCAGCCAACAAAATGAGGAGTCCTTGTGGCACCTTAGAGACCAACACATTTATTTGGGCATAAGCTTTCGTGGGCTATAACCTACTTCATCAGACTCTGGAGAAAAAACCCTGGACACCATTGTATCTTGAGGGATTTCAGGGTTTGCAGATTGGCATTGCAGCCTATTGAATGGGGTAAAAAGACTGGACTCTCCCCCCCCCCCCCGCCCCCGAACAGAATAATCAGGGAGAAATCTCTTCCTCCCATTGGTTTTATTCCAGGCTGAGGCAACTGGGCCCTAACTTAGGAGTTCAGGAATTACTCAAGTGAATAGCAAGATTAGAGCCAGCCCTATGAGAGAAGAGTGAGTACAGACTTCAGTATTTGGCCCACAGAGATTACTTCTGATCTGCTATATTTACAGGAAACTCAAGGTAATTCAAAATACCTGCTCATATTAATCATAGTAACTGTAGATGTTCATTTTTACAAATAAATTGAGAGAGTCTGAATTAAGTATTTACCTATCACTCCTTTGAGTCCATCTATAAACAATAAATAACAGGAAACACAAGACTCTCTGTGAGCATATACAGTGCATAATTTACTTTTTCTGTAGCAAATTCTGGCCTGCAGATGCATTTTTCAAAAGATAAAATAAAATAGATCTTTACACTGACTCACCAAATGTCTGTCAATCTGTTTCCTTTTTCCCTTGAAAAATTATAATTGTCTATTTGTAATGTATTTGCAGTTCAGAGATGATATACCTCACGTTCAGAAATGCAGCACATGCACCATGGTTTAGGTTGCATGCCTCAGTACAATCTGTCCTCCACCAGTGCTAGGTTTCCGAGAGATATCTTTTTGGTATTTTGTTTCCTGCTTCTGGACAAGTGGGTGAGTGTACTGAGAGTACTTCTCTCTCCCCATCACAGCTCTGGGGCAGTCTGCACCCCAAGCCCCTCATCCCTGGCCCCACCCCAGAGCCTGCATCCCCCAGCTGGAGCCCTCAACCTCCCCACACCCCAACCCTCTGGCCCAGCCCTGAGCTCCCTCCCACACTCTGAACCCCTCAGCTCCACCCCCGCCACATGAATTTTGTTATGTGCACCAATATGTAGGTGATGTGTTGCACCTCACCTCCATATTGGTGCACATAAAATCATTCTGCACATGGGTGGGAAAAATTAGAAGGAACGCTGCTGCATAGTTCTCTTTTTTAACTATAGCTGGATTAAAATAATCTGGAAGAAAACAAAAGGAAACCATTATCCATAGTAAAACCTTAAGGGAGACATGTAGAATAGGTAGAAAAAATAAATAAAGAGGCCTCTTTGTAACACCTGTACATATCGAGCTGCAAAAAACAATGACAGATCTGTAATAGAGTATCAAACCACAGTACTGGATATACCCTGCAGCACTAGTGGAGGAAAGCAAGAATGTTGTTGGTATAGCATAGTTGATAGAATTGTAGCACACTATGAAATTTGTCCAAGCCATGCTAATTTAAGAGCAAGTGCTGGCTGTCACATAGACTGCAGCATCTTGGCATAAAACGGCATAGTCGAGAGCATATCCCTAAGTCTGCATTTATTTGATGAATATATTTATTTATCAAGACTAGAAACATGATCTCTGCTGCTAAAAATATAAATATTCATTATAAAATAATAATAATATACAACTTTGTTTTGGCACTTGCTATCAGATAATTGCTGAATATGTAGCACCTTTCATGGAGTTTGTAAACATGCTGACTTGTTAAGGTTGACAGGCTATAATTAGCCTTGAGAGAATTCAATTTTTTTTTTAATTTGTATGCATTTACATTTTCACAGTTGTTGGAAATTATGGAGGGGTGTCAGACAATATGGTGGTCAGGAAAGTAATTATTTAATGACAGTAGATGTTGAGATTTAAAAAATTAAAGCTTATAAATGTTAAAACAAATTGTCAACATCCCATGTCAAAATAAACTAAGTATCCTTAAATCAAACTAATACAGTCTCAGGCAGCATTTTTCTTACTTGTCTATCTGTAAACTTGATGGAAATTTTTTCTTGTTGGTTTGTGTCATACAGTGAAATTTATGTTTACCAACTGTGATGTTGTCTAATTAAAATATAACCATGCAAATCATTACTGCAACCACTGTTATATAATTGCAACAAATCTTATACAAAGTGTAACACCTGGCCAGAAAGGGTTAAGCACCCTGCAGGCTAAATGACCCAAAGCCAACCATTAAAGACGTGTTAGAAAGTATGTGAATGGTAATTAGGGCCATTCCCTGTTAGATAGGCTAGAACTTTGAAGTGCAAACTTGTATTGTCAGAGAATTAGAGGTGAAACTAATTGTGTGTATTTACTTATATCTTCTTTAATAATTACCCACGTAAACAGACAGTTCCTGTCTGTCACTATAGCTATTGATTCAGAGATCAAAAGGAAATACGAACATTTAGCTGAATCTTGAATGCAATAATGTCATTGTCTATATGTCTCTTTAAAGTTTGTGATAGACTACCTAATGGATAAATTATCATATGTTAATCCATGTAGTTAATTACTGGTGAGGTTTAGGAAACAGAAAAACATCAAAAGCCTATTATTCACCCAGGACTGTATGGTTAAATGGCTGTTAGAAAACTGTATAAAAGACCCTTGGGTCCTGATCCTGTCATCTCAGATTCTGCTTGAGGCTTCATGCAGGGGAAGCTTAAGCCACAAGGACTGAGATCCCAGTCCTGACTGGACCACCCTGAATATAAACATTAGACTATAACCTGTGAACTAATTCTGAAAAAAGAAAATAAGAAAAGGAATACTTGTGGCACCTTAGAGACTAACAAATTTATTTCAGCATGAGCTTTTGTGGACTACAGTCTGCTTCGTCGGATGCATAGAATGGAACATACAGTGCATCCAACGAAGCGGACTGTAGTCCATTAAAGCTTATGCTGAAATAAATTTGTTAGTGTCTAAGGTGCCACAAGTATTCCTTTTCTTATTTTCTTTTTGCTGACACAGACTACTAACACGGCTACTACTCTGAAACCTCTAATTCTGAAAGAACTCTTTGCAACGACACAGCTCACTATCTCTGTTATGAATCTGAATCTCAAGAATTGTACTCATGTCTGTATATAGTATATACTGATCTTTTAACCAATTCTCTCTCTCTTTTCTTTTTTAACAAATTTTAGTTTAGTTAATAAGAATTGGCTGTAAATGTGTATTTGGGTAAGATCTGGAATATTCATTAACCTGGGAGGTAATGTGTCTGATCCTTTGGGATTGGTAGACCTTTTTTATATGATGAATAAGATTTTCAATAATCTTCATCATATTTGACTTGGGTGTCTGGGTGGAGGCCTGAGGCTGGGTTACTTTAAGTGAACTGGGTTGCTGGCTTCTGGGTAACCAGTGAGGTATTATAGAAGCTGTTTTGTACTGGCTTGGTAAATCTAAGTATTGGAATATTCATCAGCTTTGGGGATTGTCTGCCCCATTCTTTGCAGTTCGCCCTAATTGAGTGACCTAAGTTGGCTCCCCTGGGACCCCGGTCACACCAACATTTACTGATAAAAGAAATGAACAGTTGGCCAAATTTTGCTTTTATTTACACTGTTGTAAATCCAAAACAAATCTCTTAAAGGAATTTGAGATTTATACTGGTCTAAATACAAGAATTTGACCCCCATCTTTTAGCAGTTTTTAAAGCTGTCCTGCCAGTGAGAGGGGGAATAAATAAGGAATATTTATTACACATGCAAGGGGGGAAATATTGAATGAAGAAAAAACTTTGGGGGGGAGGTGGAGTTTGGGATGGATGAAACTGGAAAGAGAGGTTGAATATTTTAAAGGCCCCAATGTTCATGGGAGTCCAATATTTCTGAGTTTAAAACTGTTCAGAGATCTTTTATAACCTCAAGGATTACAAATTATTAGCCAATTGCAACAAAAATGGAACAAAAATATTTTATAAAGGAGTAACACTTCAAGAAATACCATTATACTTTGGGTGGTTGATGGCATTTATGTTGAAAGCATAGCTGAGGTATGCTAGCATTTATAAATGTGTTGTTTGTATTACAGGTGGAGCATAGATATGAACACCTTTGAATTTTGAGGTGTTCATAATCCCCACCTATGCACAAATGTTGTAAATAACCTTTATTTTCATAATGGACAGAATCAGAACCCGAGATCAAACATGCTCACAATTCGGGGGTGTTTGAAAGCTGGCCTGTAAATTGTGTGGCATGGGCCTGGATGTGGTTTGCATATTAGATACTGAAGCTGTAAAAAAAAAAAAAATTGCTTTGTTTTAGGAGTTAGAAAGTTTTCAGCCAACCATTTTTTTCATAATACAGAACACACAAATATGCCTAGATGATTCTTGGAAGAAGAGCACATTGAAAATGGGATTGTCTAATTTTCCTTCTTGCTTCCTAGCTTTCTTTCACAAACATGTTTTCAAAGATAAACCAAATTAACATATTCCCAATGACTATTGGTAGTCTGTTTTGTTTTTTCACATTCCGAAGTAGAATAACATAACACAGACTCTCAACTAACTGGGAAATTGTCACTATTAATTTTCGTGAATGTTAGATGCTAGCAAGCTTTGCCAGATCAGATCACAGTCTTCTCTTCTGTTTCCAAGTCACCAGTGGATCTTCCTCAAGGCATATTGCAGTGGGATGGATCATTCCATTGGGTGAAGAGACTAGCAGATGAACCAACTCTCTCCCCTACAGGACACCAAGCCATGTTGAGGCAGATGAGACAGAATTATTTTGCCTTTTAGTCTACAAATTGAAGATGCCTGATCACTAGCAGATGTTGTCAAGGATGAGGCTTGTGAAGCAATTAAAGAAGAGATGTCAGCACCTGAGGCAGAATCTAATGGTTGCAACAGAAGAATTCTGTGTTTGCCCTGGAGTGGGGTGATTGCAGCATATTGCAAAGATAATCATAACAGAACATCTTGACAATATCATATGTCAGCCTCGAGGCAAAATGCCCTAAATTCTGCCCTTAAATGAAAGGTCCTGCTGTGCAGTTGTAGCACATGCTGCTCACTTTCAACCCTATTTCTAAGATCAAGAGTTTTAGAATCACCCTCCACTACCAGAACATAACTCTTACCGTTTTGTTTGATTTCTCACTTCATCTGATGTAGAGAATCCAAATCTCAAGCAGAATTTGGCTGCATTATTATGCCCTCACTTCACATATGTTATCTTAGCATATGTGCAACAGGCCACAGGTGGCACATGACCAAAATTCATCACTGAATTTGATCCATTGGTTGGACCATTAGCTTCCCTGGCCCGAGTACTGACAAGGAGCACGATGGGAATGATGATTACACTCCCACTGATCTCATATTTACCCACCTTTGCATAGAGACAGCCTAAGAAAGGTGCTACACAAAGGCTCAGGACTGCAAGGTGCTGAATGCTTTCCATGTACCTAGGATCTTATCACGAACCCCCTTTACGTACTCAGCACCTGGCAGGTCTTGGCCCTTAGCAAAGAGTATTATTAGAAAATAGAGACGTAAGAAATGTGCTTACGTGTTCAGCAGAGTACTGTAACTGACCAGGGGAGGAGGGTGTCTCCAGGATGCTATGCCCTGAGAGGGAGCAGAGGGCTGGTGGGGGTTATGTTTCTATAGTATTGATTCCCCTGGGGATCTCAAAATGCTTCAGGGACACTATTCTCCCTTTCATCCCATTTTACAGATGGGTAACTGAGGTACAGAAAGGAGGTGACTCACTTAAACCCAGCCTAGAAGTCCTGGCTCACAGCTTTTATCTTCTAGCCCCCTGCAGCAGAGCAGCACCCAGGAGTCGTAGCACCTAGCTCTACCCACTAGGAACCCTGGCCCCAGTGGCCTCCCCAGGAATTGAAATGGGGGGGGGTTTCGAATTTACTGGGGGGGGGGTTTCACTAAATTGGCATGTAACTAGTTCACAAAACTGTGGGGGTGTTGGGGAAATTCAGGGGGGGTGTAGGGAAATCACTGCCTGGCCACACAGCACACCCCCCAGGGGTCCTGGCTCCCAGCCCCTCAGGCTGCCCCTTCTCAGTTAGGGCTAGCCCGCAGGCAAGGCCCGCCCGGGCCACGCCACTCAGCAGCCCCGCCCCCAGCATTTCGCGGTTAACTTGCGAGCCCCGCCCCCTCCACTCTTTCTCTGCCTGTCCCCGCCCCCGTCCCGATCGCCCGCGCCCCGCCCTATTCCCTTCCCTTGATTGGTCGGGAGTTTGGTGACGACAGCGGTCAGGGCTGAAAGTGGGCGGGGCCCGGCTCGGGCTGTCGCGGCTTCAGGCTCTCGCGGCCTCAGCTTCTCCCGCGGCGCGTCGGCGCTCGCCGGTGTCCCTCCGCCGCCGCCGGGCCGGGATGCCGAAGCGCTCCTGCCCCTTCGGGGACGGGGCCCCGCTGCAGCTGAAGACCCGCGTCGGGCTGCGGGAGCTGAGCCGGGGCGTCCTGGGCGAGAAGTACCGGCGGGAGCTCTTCGGTGAGGGGCCGGGCGCGGGGTCTCCCGGGGTGCGGGGCAGCGGCAGGGCCCGCGCGGGGCAGGTTATGGGGGTCTCGGGCGGGGCGGGCTTGTGTCGCTCCGGGCTCCCTCCGCAGGCAGGCGGGGATTGCGGTAGGTGCCCGCGGGTGGGGCCTGGGTCTGGCCAGGGCTGCTCGGGAGGCCCCCAGCTTGTCCCTGGGGCTGGCAGGGCCTCGCTTGGGGTTGGTGGACAGCGCTGTGGGGGCGCCGGGCAGTAGCGTTCTGCTGGCGGCCGAGGTTGGGGTTCAGCAAGCTCCAGGCCGCGGCTGAGATCCGAGCGGGCCCCTCTATAGCGCTGTTCTGAACGCGCCCCTCTTCCGTCCATCCCTGCTGCTGTCTCCCAGAGAAGACCAAGGAGCTACTCTTCCGAGGCGCCCAGGCCTACATGGAGAGCGTGTGGAAGGGCAACGCAGCAGGGACCTGCACAGTCGCCGACTTTCCAGAGCCACTGAAAGATACACAGGACACTTGTACTAAGTGCAGTGGGAACGGACAAATGCTCATTGGGCAAGATGGAAAACTACTGAGGCATTCCCACGCAGCGGAAAAGAGTAAGTGGCATCTAGCTAATTTATTTGTTACATCAGCAGCTATCTGCAATATCTTTGGTGGATCAGCAGCAAAAGGAAGTGGACTTCATAAGTCTCCTTCAGGGAATACACAGAACATATCTTTTTCTACTAGAGTTGCTTAGCTGTTGCTAATGAAATGCTTCCTAGATGTCATGTGGCTCCTTTTGTTTAAAATATAATTGATTTAAGAGCTGAGATCCTCAATCAGTTTATAAATTAATTCAGTATAATCTGCTTGATAACCTAGGTTTTGCATGCCACAAAATTCTGTCTTTAATGAAACTTCATAGGTGGGCTATGTTTTGTGCTGATGCCTGCAGTAATGTACTTTAGCTGTCAAAAATTTCCAACATCACTAATATAATTGCAGTCATAACATCGATATGAAGTAATATACTATCCTGAACCATGTAGAACTTTAAACATCTCATGCTCAAATCTTCTGTCCTGGTATAAGAATCTAAAAACCTATTTCTAAAACAGCTCCAGTGGGAGTTTCCAAAGCCTGTTCCTCCTGCATAAGAACTGTTGACATCAAAGAAGCTTGCACACAGTGTGATCGTTTTGTATGCCAGAATTGCAGCAAACTCTGCAAGTGCTGTAATGCTGTTGCCTGTTCCTTGTGTTCGATTATCGAGTAAGTGCCTCATGCAACTTTTTAGAATATACTATTTAAATAAGAGAGAGGATGCAGTATGCAACAGATTGTGATGGTCCATTCATATGCTGTGCCTTCACATAGTGTATCTTCATGTTGTACGCAAGTGATCCTGAAAGTTTCAGGGGGCATATAGTTTTGTCATTTAACTATCCGCAACAGGAAAGGATATTGTGTATGAAGTAATCTACTTGTACTGTAAGTGACTCTGCTTTCTATCCAAATGTTCTGGGAGGTGAGACAGGCATGTCTCATATCACAGCTCTGTAGAGCTGATAGAGGGAATACACACTTGTGAAGTAGCTGGGAAGAATTTACAGCACCATTAGTGTTTCTCTAATGCAGTGGTTCTGAAACTGTGGGTTGGGACCCCATTTTAATGGGGTCGCCAGGGCTGGCTTAGACTTGCTGGGGCCTAGGGCTGAATGCCAAGCCCTAGCGCCCGGGGCCAAAACGTGAGGGGAGGGATAGCTCAGTGGTTTGAGCATTGGCCTGCTAAACCCAGGGTTGTGAGTTCAATCCTTGAGGGGGCCATTTAGGGATCTGGGGCAAAAATTGGGGATTGGTCCTGCTTTGAGCAGGGGGTTGGACTAGATGACCACCTCAGGTCTCTTCCAACCTTGATACTCTATGTGAGTCGCGGGTGGCAGGGCTCAGGTTACAGCCCCCCTGTCTGGGGCTGGAGCCCTTGGGAGGGCTTGGGGGGGCTCAGGCTTCTGAGCCCCCCAGGTCATGTAGTAATTTTTGTTGTCAGAAGGGGGTAGTCCAGTGAAGTTTGAGAACCCCCAGCTCGAATGTAGAGAAATGGTGTAAGCCTTATAGTTATTTCAGGATTCTCTTGTTTATGGTGAGTTTTGAAGAAAGGAGGGTAAGCTTTATACTGTGTTGAAAATAGTGTACACTCATTTGACATGTGACTATTTCTCTTCTAGTTACAGTGATACTGGCGAGCAAGTTCTCTGCAATGCCTGCTCAATGTTTGAAGCCTGAAACTCTTAATGAACTATCAATACCTCTTTATGGCTAAGGTATCAAGTGCCATGAAGAACATGTTTATATCTGAATATATGACCCTTCTAGTGTGTAGAATTAACAATGGGATTTCTATGCATTTTATGTGATATTTTTTTAATACTGTAGCTAAATAAACTTTTTTTATATGTTGAAGAGACTTCTGAATTACTGATGCTGTTATCTGAGGCTACAGTTACCTTCAAGGACTATCTTGAGCTGGATTCTACTGGCATAGATGAGCATATTTCCCAGCACTACAAATATTTAGAACACACATTTTGTCTGAAGGCTGTTCAGTGGTTGCTATCTTTGGATACTGGTTTATGGGTGTCAATAGTATCAATTCATGTAGTGCTTTTTTCATAGGGGAATGGTATTAGGGTGGCCAGATGTCCTGATTTTATAGGGACAGTCCCGATTTTTGGGTCTTTTTCTTATATAGGCTCCTGTTAGCCACCCCCATCCCGATTTTTCACATTTGCTGTCTGGTCACCCTAGATGGCATTGTAGGGTGACCAGACACACACAACCGTTTATCTCTGAGGTCTAAGCTCAGGCACTTGTCCTAGGTCACATAGCTCAAAGCAGAGATGGGAGTAGAATTTGACTCCAGATATGATCTGACTTGTAAACATTCTCTCCCAAACACATTATTGGCTGCCTGAATCTTCATGGTTCCTTCTAGCATAACCTTGATCTAGAAAAGATGCATACATGGTACCCTCCTTTAGAGTACACATCAGAAATTTAATTATTCAGTAAGCAGCTTTATATGTAACTATATCTGAACATTAAGCTTGATATCTACCTCAACCAGAAATTGCAGATTGTCAGTGGGAAAGGATACTTTTCCTAAAACATTCAAACTTTTTTTTTTTTTTTTTTTTGAATAGTGACATCAGCGCTACAGCCTTCCTTCATCCTTCTGTTTTCTTATAGTGAAAATAGCTTAAACCTGTCTTTTGTGAATGTAAAACATTCTTTGGTAGATGATGTTGCTGTACTTAAATATCAGTTTTTTAAAGAGTTTTTAGGAAACAACTTGAGAACTTTTTGAACAGAAAACAATGGTTTTGAGTTTAAGCTTTTTCTACAAACTTGAACCTCTAAATGTGCCTGCTTTTTTCCCCCCCTTCCGCTTAGGGATAGAGACTGAAAATAGTGGCTTGCTTCCAGGCACCTGGAGAGAGCAGGCAGGTTGTTTACAAAGTATTTGTATTTCAAGTAGTTGACAAACATGTTTTGGCTCATTTATCCCTACATTTTATTTCGTATGAGCTTGTGGTCTGAGACAACCGATGTGGATTTCATGGCTCAAAATCCCTATTAGTTAGTAATCCTCTAGCCTGTCCCTTCAAAGGGAGGCTGTCATTATGATGGACACCTCATGCAGAGAACATAGGTTAGAAGGAAGGAGAGAGAACCAGAAAGGGAAAAGGAGTGCTTCTCTGGGTTGCATAGATGGGAAGAAAAAGGAAACTGAAAGCAGAGAAACAAATGGCAAAGAAAACTTGCCTGTATTGGAATGGTGTAACGTGCTCCAGAAATGTTGTTATTTAAAGGGCACCTTCCCTCTTTGTTTCTTCACACTCCAGTTGGAAAGTCTGAAAGGTTTATTTTTGCCTCAGAAATATCCTTTTGGTGTAGTTGTACTTTAACTCAAAGCCTGCCAAGTTTTTGTTTTTATGGGAGGATTGGGGAACTGGAGCGAGAGCTTTTCACCTTCCATTAAATGTTTTAAATCTTTTAACAGACTTACTCCCCTATAGGCAATTCAGCAGGGAAAGGATTTTTAGTCTGAGTATCAAAATCTCTTTTGGCTTTATTAGCTGAGGTATAGATACTAACGGTCCTTCCTATGCCGTAACTGGAAAGACACAGACCACAAACACACTCTTTATACTTTTTCAAGTTACTTTTAAAGTGTGTTGCTGGACCTCCTGGTTCCCTCTGTGCAGTTTACTATGGAGCAGTATAGGGTCTGCTCCTGGAATGCTTACAGAGTTGCAGGCAGTGGTAATTGCATATGTTCCATTACTGGAATGGGAAATAGGCCTCACTTTGTTGCATTCAGCTGCATTTGAGTTTTCTTTGTGGTCACAGTATTCCATTATTCCCACTGTGCAAGGTGGACACTGAGGTGTGAAAGGCTTCGGCAGTGGAGAGTTGCTGAAAGCCTTTCCACGCTGCACGGTCTTTCGCTGACACTTGTAGCTGCATACTGCAGTGTGGGCGCAGCTTGCTTTTCGCTGCCGACACTAGTGTGTAGTGTAGACGTAGGCTGTGTTGCCTTCTAGCTTCATTTCACCCCACTGAGTTGGCCTCACAGAATTCACCTTTTCAAAACAAAGTAGATGGTTAAGATAAAGTAGATAACACACTATGGGTCTCAGGGACAAGAAACTTAGGTTACTATAGTGCGCAGTAAAGAAAGGGTATCTGGAAGTAAGGCAATGATCTAAAGTGAAATGCTGACACTTCTGTTTTCTGTGAAAGACAACTCGTTCCCCTACAGTGTGATGTAGGAAAATTGTAATGTGTTTTTTAAAGGGTGTGGGTAAGCTGGTGGGAACATGTGCTGGGGAGCTCAGGGAGGACAAGTAATACAGCCTTGGAGACTATTCTACTGTTGAGGACCGTCACTGTCAGAGGAAACTACAATGCAGCCTTACAGCTGAGGAATGGGGCAGAGCTGCTGCAAAGGCACAGAGCCTCAATGTAGCCAGCTTGGAATACTTGTACATAAGTGAACCTTGCATCCTCTTTGGCAGGGGCAAACCCATCATAGAATGAGTGGAGAGCTCCTCAGAGATTTTCTTTCCCATTGGCCCCTTGTGCAGGCTTCCACATGGGAGTAGCTAATCAAGCCCTATCTCAGTAAAAATGGTGTATAAAGGGAAAAATCTGGCTATGCTGTACCTTGATTTCTTTGGGATTATTCAGCAAGTTTGCAGGGCACAGTATACTTTGGGTATTGTGTTAACGCTTCTCACTTATGCTGAAGCAAATCAGTTATCCTACTATAAACAATTACAAGGACAGTCCAAAGGTTTTAGACCATTTTAACATGGTTCATTGGATAGTAAATAAAAGATCCTTAATTCAAATGGCAGTGGTGGTTTAGGATGGCTTCTGTTTTTTCTTGCAAGCTGTCCTTTGAATTTTATATTTTGTGTTAGCAGAGATGGACCAAGTGACCTAACAGATGATTTATTTTTCTAGATTCTGTGATATTGTAGAGAGTGACTACTTTTGTTGTACCTTTTGCATTGCATTTTGTACCTTTTGCATTGTGTAGAGGTCATTGTTTTAAAGTGGCTCAGATATCATACAAACAAGCTGCATAGCACTTTAATTTCTGTATTGTAATGCCATTTGTGTTGCCAGCTCTAGCAATTTTAACATGAGTTTTGCAGTATTTGGGGGGTGTGTGTGTGTGTGTGTGTGTGTTTGGTTTTTTTTAGCGCTCTAGCTCCTAGCATCAGAGGATTATGTGAGAACCTCAGCTTTCATTTTTTAAAAAAAAGAAGCAAATTTCTTGCTCTCACGATTGCAGAGAAAAGCTTGAAAAAGTGCATGTTAAAGGCTCAAAAACCTGAAGACAAATTAAGACTGACATTTTATTATTTTTAAAATCTCATTATTTTGGGGGGCATTTTTGAATGCTAATTCTTGAGGTTGGCAATACTGATTTTAAATGTGTTTTATTCAGTTCAGTTTTTTTTTCTGTTGCACATTTAATAGTGTAAATTTTTCATCCCTACCCGGTGTCAATTAAAACTGGTGGTATAGGTGGTGTAGGTTGCTTGAAGGTTTTATACAGTGGTAATTACTTTGTGTATGGATTTGTGCATTTATGCTTTCAGCTATTTCCATAATTCTATTTTTATTAAAATGTAATGGTTGGAACTAGAAACCTATTACTACTGATTGGTGTTTGTACTTATTTTTGTAATCTTTTTTTAATTTTTTCTTTTATTCATTCTCTTGGAGGAATACCAATGCAGGTGGTAGGCCAGATCCTCAGCTGGTAAAACAGCATAGCTACATTAAAATCTGTGGCATTATGCTGCTTTTATACCAGATGAAAATCTCGCCCACTGTGAATGCAATAGACTTTTTTTCCACTGAAATATTAAACCTGTTCAAATACACCTGTTGATCTGTCATAAATAGGCTACTTCAACAACATTTGGTAGCAGTAAGATGTTTAAAAATGCTCCCATTATTTTCAGACTACTTAATGACTTAGGCCCTGATTCTTCAATGTGATCTATGTGGATCCAACCTTGCACTCACCCCATTGGTTCCCTGCAAGCACAAAGGTCCAGCCACACTTATCTGATTGGAGGATTGGGGCCTATGATTTAAATTTTAAAAAGTTTCCAATATCTGAATAAATTGAAGTGCATAATGGCAAATGCCCACTGTGCTAAAAGTAGTTTTAGAATATAGCCACAAGGTGGCATTGCCTTGCAAGTTTTGCATAAATTCTTAATCAATATTCTGTTTCTCAAATCCATGGCAGCTGGATGGAGGCAATCAAGTCATGATTGGGTCAGCAGTTTTAGTTTGTGAAAGCATATTTTTACAAAACCTACAATAAGACCAATAGAAATATTTTCAGGAACTTTTTTAAAGTCAGTGGGGAGTGAGTTAGTTAGTTAGGAAACATTCCTCTGCAGCATTGACTTTGAGGGGACTACTTGTGTAAATAACTTTAAGCACGTGCTTAGGTATTTTGCCGGATGAGGCTGGAGTGCTCATGTTAAAATTTCAATATGCTGTCATTTGTCCTAGCCCATTGTTGTTGGCGTCCATTAGTCTCGAGAGACGATGGATATGCGCCTTTGGGGAATGGCTGGAGTGTCCTCTCCAGGGCGCAAGCCAGGGCAGGGTGATATGGAGGAACAGCTCTTGCCCATGCAGCAGAACCCCCCTCTCCACGCAACTGATGGATCCAAGGGAAAGACAATGTCGATACAACTTGGCACCAGTGGCGTCGCAGGAGTTGCCGGAATGACGTTGAGGACAATGTCAGACCGCCATCGGGACTCCGACACCGGATTTGGTTTCAGAGTTCACTCCCTTAGCCTTTCCCATGAGTGGGTATTGCCACAAGGCAGCAGAGGTTTTAAATCAGTTTTCCTTCTCTTAGGTGGGCTGCCTTCCAAAGCTGACGAGCCCCACCTACCCGGAACTAGCCCATGCTAGTTCCATTTTAAAAGCCTGTTGTGCCCACTCTCTTACAAGCAGATTACTCAAGTACTAAGATTTTGATTTATTTCCATAATACTAAAATAGTTTAAGGCTACAAATTAGATTCAGAAGTAGAGCTGTACAGGAAATGGTTTTCCCATTCTAGGACCATCTGAGATTTCAGGGTTTTGTTTTCTGGATTTGTATCAAGATAAAACAGATCTTTTTTTTTTTTTTTGAAAATTTTCAGAACAAAAGAAAAAAATGGTAGAGACAATTTCACCGCCCCCTCCCCACGATCCCAGAATAGAGCAGGGACTTAGATGCAAGTCTCCCATATTCCATCAGAGTGCCCTAACTACCAGGCTATGGGCTATTCTGAGGTGAGAAAGATATATATATATATATATATATATATATATATATATATATATTCCACCTGGTGCCTACTTTGTATTGGATTAATAATACAAGGAATTGAAACATAGGAAAAATGATTCTCTCAAGTGTGAATATCCTAGTGTTCATTCAAACGGAGATATTGTGATCTTGTGCAAGATGACTATTAAAAATAATCTGGTTAGTGTCCTATAAACCACCTTTGTTCTGAAGATGAGTAAACTTCTTTCCAGGTGGTGGTAGTTGAGTGTCACTGCTTATAGAGCTGCATGAAAAAACCTATTCAGTATTGGACAGATTTTTCACAAGAGCTCAGCACCCAACATGCAGTACTTTTCAAATCTGGCTATACCTGTCTCAATGGAAGCTGTTGTGTGCTGAGCTCTTGTGAAAATCTGGTCCTGACTGTAAGATAAAAACTGAGGCAGATAATCACCATTTTTTTTTTTTTAAATACATGGACATAACTTTCTCTATTCAGACAGCTTTGGAAATATCCCACAGACATGTAGGAACTGGAATTAGCCAAAGAGCCTTAGATCTTTAGTAGTTTGGTGAAAGGTGTTTGTTGTTGGGGAGAAGAGGGTGTGTGCTTGTCTGTGTGTTTTTTTTGTTTTTAAACACCACACCATTCAGAGTGATGACTGTGGTATTTCATGTTACTGAGAGAGAGTTTGCACCAGCACTAGAAGCTATCTTAATGTGCTCAGGCTATATTTAAACCTACCTCCAGCAGTCTTTAGTCTGGTTTGCTTAGCTGTGGGTACGTTCTTGGTAGTGGTTTATGTCTACGGAGAAATTTGCTGTTACTTACTGTTCTAAAATAGTACGAATTCTTATTCCATCCAGAATTTAGTGAGATACTCTTTCCAGTAACTAAATCAGCATTATTGTATTATAGTGCATCTTTTGTAGGCCGCATAGCAATTGAGAGCTCTGTAGCTGAATTGCTGCTGGTACAAACCCAAAGGGCCAGATCTTCAGCTGCTGTAACTAAGTGCAAATACACACTGAGTCAAGGAGCTATGTTGTTTTATCCCAGCTGAGGCTCTGACTCTGTTTTGGCATAAAGCTGTGATGTCATCATTTGTTTAATGATAACAATGGGCTTGGCTGCCTACACATCACAAACCCTTACCCTGAAGAGTTTTCAGTCTAAAAGGTCAGACAGAAGAAGCTAGGCTACATTAGAAAATCCAGAGCTAGGGCCAACTGTGGGTTTTTAAAGTGGTAAACTCACTTCTTCTGTCAAAGATGGTCCGATGGTTAATTGCATGCTGTGATGTTTTAACTATCCAGGGTAAAATCCTGGCCTCATTAAAGTCCATTGAAGTTTTGCTAGTGTCTTCCTGGGGCCAGGATCATCACCCCTAAAATGTATATACCAGGATTCTACAGGAACTTCATCTACCCCAGGGGTAGTTCTATATAGTTATTGTACAGCACAAAGCAATGCTACACAACAGGCAGGAAAGAATACCGTACCCAACTACAATGGAAGGAGGAAAACTCACTATCCAAAATAGCCACATTCTCTTGCTCAAATTCGAACACACCTGCTCCTGCAATGAAGTGCCGTGTGAACTTTTGTGACAGCAAGTGTGGAGATCCTCCATTTTACATGCTGCTTAACAGTCAGTATGCTCATTGGCACTGTGCCCTCTTGTTCAAGGGCACTGGCTCAGCACAGACCCAAAGCGAAGGTTTATTGTGTTAACTTTCTAATAATTCTGCAGGGGCTGATTGACAACAGACCTGGATTTGATGCCGTGAAGGGGTTTGCCCCCACTGGCTTCACCAGTCTCTGCTGTGGGAGCACAGATCAGAACTCCACGAGCTCTTCCCCAAGGCACGTAGGACTGACAGGCCTGATGACAGATGCATGCTCTCTGGCCCAGCAACCCAGGCCTTGGGGTGTTTCAGCTGCTGAGCCTCTGATTTACCTCTGCTCTCTCATGTGGGGGGAGAGGGGCAGTTGGAAGAAAACACAGTTCTTACTGCCTCCTTTCCCTGTTCTCTGTGGGGTGGGAGGGCAGAAGTGGCTCCTCTATAAGTAGCCACATGAAGAGGGGAGCTGCACAGTGGGATTGGGAACAAAGTTAAGAGAAAGTAGGTGGGGTGGGGAGAGGAGAGAGCATGGACCAGGGAAGATTGAAGATGAAGAAATCTCTCTCTCTCTAGCAGATGCACCCAGAATGGGGGTGTGGGGGGCAAGTCTCAAGAAGAAAAAATACCAGAATAAAACATTGAATATTATAGGGAAAACAGGCAAAGATGAAGAAAGTTTTTATGCAACATTAATAAGTAACAGTGGCTGGTCCATGTTTCTCTTCCAGTCCTCTGTATACAGGCAATGCACAAGGGGCCAGATCTGACTAAATGGCAGCAGCAGCTCTGGGGAGCAGGGAAAGGAGCTAATACAGGCAGGGGTAACTTTCATCTTCCTGTATGACCTCCTTTTCCTGCTTCCCAGAGTGGGTTTCACCCTGTGGAGAGAAGGCAGATGGTGGGACCGATGCCCGCCCTCCTGTGGGTTTGCTGGGGTTTTTTTGTTTTTTTTGTTTTTTGCCAGATGAGTTTGAGGTCACTTTGCACTGTCATAGCCTCTCTCAGTAGCAGCTCTCAGCTGCTAGAGGCCTTCCACCAGGGTCTGCACCAGAAGAAGCCAGCCTAAATATTGTTATACACCATGCTGTGGGTCTATACATCTGAGTTCATGCTACTGTGGCTGTACTCTACTCTAGGAAAATATACCTGTGTATCTGGGCCCACAGTCTTAATCCCCCTGGCAACTGATCTGTTTCCTCACTGACTTTTTTCCCCCTTTCCTGGAGCCTGCGTGTATACTGCATTATTATTATGGAAGGGTTGTTTATGAGCAATGGGCTGTTGGCATCTGTTCTTTTTAAAGAAAACCTGAGTGACAAATTTTTAGCTAGGAGAACCCCAGAGTGCTATGGCCATTGCAGCTGAAGGAGGGTAGGTCAAATCTGAGTGCTGCAGATTTCAAAAATGTCCTTTTAAAATAATGACCAGCTATGTTTTGACTTCTGCTCGATGAGGAAAAGGAGTGCTCAGTAGTCAAGTTTCAAGTGAGGTGGTTTTATTCACAATTGCATTTTAAAAATACACATTAGATGCTGCACTGCTACTTTTTATTTAGGGATTGTCTGATACTGTCATTAAGGTGAATTTATTATGGTGGATTCCAAATCCACATATTGGGCATTCAGCAGCTAAACTTCTATTACAGCAAAGACCCTGGGGTGGTGATGTTTCCAACACCATTAAACTTAGACATGTTGCTGTGTAAATGTACTCTTTGGATACCTTCACTCTAGTCACATGAGACAATAACTAGCCTCAGTGCATCTGGATTCCTTTAAAATCAATGGGACCACTTACGGAATAAGGTGTGACTCCAGAATTGTTGGTTCAGTTTGGATCACCTTTTCCTACGAAACTGTCTAGCAAAGAGAGAGTTTGACTTGGGACATAATTCATTTGTAAAATCTGAAATTATGGAGAAAAGCTAAAGGTGGGCCAGGTTTTGATTCCTTTGGCTATATCTACTCTACAAGCTGGGGATGTGATTCCCAGTTTCCACAGACATGCTTGCACTAGCTCTTTGAGCTACTGTGCTAAAAAATATCAGGTAGTCAAGGCAGCACATGCTAGCTGCCCCAGTGCGTACCTATAGCATCCTGGTGGGTTTGGATTCAGGGCAGCTAGCCCATGCTACCCCAGCTACACTATTATTTTTAGCATGCTTGTTCAGTCAGCGCTAGTGTGAGCATGTCTACTACAGCTGGGAAACACACACCCAGGTTTAGCTATAGCTGTAATTTGACTCGTTAAATACTCATGCAATCACATTGTGCCAACTCCACCTGCATAAATAAACCCATTGTTCCTGGTCTCAAGCTCCAGCCTCTGCCTGATTCTCACGTTTTTCCCTCTAGTCTTCTTCTCCAGTTGCACCAAATGATCTTGCACATCTCCTTCAAATCCTCTGATACCTCACTCAGCTTGGACTCACCGTAAGCTCCACCATGCTATCCTTTCTTACGCTAGTGCCTACATTTTACTCTTCAAATTTTGCTAATGATTTTTATACCTAAAAATGAATTAGGGTTGTTTGTGGCAACTGAATCATACGATGATTCCTATTGCATCCTTCCCTTACCTCCCTTTGCAGCAATAGTGCTTTGTATTTTTGATTCTAGTTTATAAAAATGCACCTGTTGTGATTTCTCTGCCTATGTACAAGTGCTGTGAAGCCATCTGTGGGAGCAACATTAACAAACTTTGCTACCCTAAAAAGGCTTTAACCTGAACCTCAAATCCTCTTTACACTAAGCCAGAATGAAGAGAGAGGCCTTGCAATTGTACCTCAGGAGTCAAACTTGCACTCTGTTGGACAAAGGTCAGAAGCTAAATTTCAGAGAATACCTTGCCTCACACAGCTGGGGGACCTCCTGTTGAGGCGCTGCTGAAATACGATGAAAAAAGTGGTCTTTTCAGGTATATGGAATCCAAAAAATGTTTAAGGCCTTAGAGATCAAATTGTTGTTTTCAATCGTAGTCAGAAGGCAATGGAGCCCATGCAATCCATGTAGCACCCATGTAATAAGTCTTTGGTATTCGATACAAGAAAAGAACATGGAAGGATTCAATGCTGGAGGGGACAAAACTGTGGAAAAGCCTACCTCTCAAAGGAAAAGTTGCAAAAATGAGCCAAGCAAAGATGGATGCTGCCTGGTTGCTCCTATGGTGGCAGCTATCTGAACATCCAGAAGCAGGCAAGGATCATACTGGAGAGCAAATCCCAATAAAAAGCAACCATAGTCCTTCAGTTGAAAATACCATGGGTGATATCTGTATCTCTTCTGTTCATTTTTCCTATCAGACCAGGATCAAATCTGTAGTATTCAGATTCAAGAGCAGTTAACTAGCTCCCATCTAAATCAGTTGATCCAGATAGTGTCTATTACATTGTAAAATGCTAGAGATAGCAGTCTGTCTTCCTACAGTTGAGAAGTGCTCTCCACCCGACTCTAAATAATAATAAGACATCCTATTCCAATATATGTGAGGGAGCTAAATACACCAGGAAAATGCTCTGAATATAAAGGCAATTAAACATGTTTGGAAGTTGAATGGAACAGTATCCATTAATTAAAACAGAGGTAGTGTACTTAAAATAAATTGAGTAATACAATAATAGGTAAAGGATGAATGAGTCCAACACAATTAGACATTAATCTGAGCTTCTAGAAGCAGAATGAAGCAAGGTTGACATATGTCCTTTTCTGTCCATCAGATTTTCATGTCCACTCTAATATATTCCACAAGGCAGTACACTAATCACTTCAATTCTGAGACATAAACAGCGGAGACAGCAGTAATGTATTAATACCCTGATTCATCAAAGCACTTGGGCACACGCTTAAAAATCAACCCTAACCCAAGACAATTCCTTTTCAGAAGTTTGAGATCCCACCTCCCCTGTTTTCTTTAATCATTAAACTGAATGGAGATTTTATTGCAATTGTTGGCTGAGATTTCAAAATAGTCTAGGAGATTTAGACACTAATTTCAATGGAAGAGGTGTCTATGTCCCAGACTGCTTTGAAAAATCACAACCATTATTATTTTGTTGAGAGCTGATAATTTTCTCTGTGCTGCACAAAAACAGAGCAGAAGCCCCTCCTGCCACAAGGATCTGACAGAAAAGGCTAAATGCAGAATGTTGCAAAAAATAGTTCAGTTTTAGGGTGCTGGACATAATTTAGACATAACTAAAAATCATAACAGATGAGGCAAGGACTTCCTTGTTCCTATGAAGAACTTGACACATTTCTGTAGTCAGAGGCAATACAATAATTATCTCGTGCAAGACAAGTGCATCGTGTTTAAACAAATGCATGGGCTACCATAAACACACCTGGTCAATGAAAATGGATACAACATAGCACCTGCTCTGAAGAGCTTACAATCATCTACTTCAGACGAGAATTCAAGCACAATACATGGGATGAACATATCAAATGCAAGATGATGTTGCAATATGGTCAATGAGGAGATTGACATATGAAGGGGCGGGTTTAGTTCAATGTCTTCATCAACGATCTGGAGGATGGTGTGGACTGCACCCTTAGCAAGTTTGCAGATGACACTAAACTGGGAGGAGTGGTTGATACGCTGGAGGGTAGGGATAGGATACAGAGGGACCTAGACAAATTAGAGGATTGGGCCAAAAGAAATATGATGAGGTTCAACAAGGACAAGTGCAGAGTCCTGCACTTAGGACGGAAGAATCCCATGCACTGCTATAGACTAGGGACCGAATGGCTGGGCAGCGGTTCTGCAGGAAAGGACCTAGGGGTTACGGTGGACGAAAAGCTGAATATGAGTCAACAGTGTGCCCTTGTTGCCAAGAAGACTAACGGCATTTTGGGCTGTATAAGTAGGGGCATTTCCAGCAGATCGAGGGACGTGATTATTCCCCTCTATTTAGCACTGATGAGGCCTCATTTGGAGTACTGTGTCCAGTTTTGGGCCCCACACTACAAGAAGGATGTGGATAAATTGGAAAGAGTCCAGCAGAGGGCAACAAAAATGATTAGGGGGCTGGAGCACATGACTTATGAGGAGAGGCTGAGGGAACTGGGATTGTTTAGCCTGCAGAAGAGAAGAGTGAGGGGGGATTTGATAGCTGCTTTCAACTACCTAAAAGGGGGTTCCAAAGAGGATGGATCTAGACTGTTCTCAGTGGTAGAAGATGACAGAACAAGGAGTAATGGTCTCAAGTTGCAGAGGGGGAGGTTTAGGTTGGATATTAGGAAAAACTTTTTCACTAGTAGGGTGGTGAAGCACTGGAATGGGTTACCTAGGGAGGTGGTGGAATCTCCTTCCTTAGAGGTTTTTAAGGTCAGGCTTGACAAAGCCCTGGCTGGGATGATTTAGTTGGGGTTGGACTAGATGACCTCCTGAGGTCCCTTCCAACCCTGAGATTCTATGAAGGCTTCATGAAAAATAGGATTTGAAGGCAGAGAGGGCTGACACTTAGCACATTGGAGATTGTCCCATGCATAGGATAGGAGCATGAAGAATTCACAAAGCCGAGAGTTGGAGGAAGAGCTGATGAGCAATAAGGAGAAGATGCAGAGGACCATAGGGAGCACTGGTGGAGTGGAAGATGAAATATGAGCAGAGTTAGATGTAGGGCAAGAGTTCTGAAGCACTGTGAAAATGACAAGGGATTCTCATCCTCAGAGATTCCGCTAGGCTGGAAGTCAGCAACTGATGGGTTAGTCACACCCAGAGAGACAGCAGTCCGTGGAGAAGTGAGGGAATGGAGTATAGTAATGAAATGGTTTGGTTTGAAATGATTGCTCTCTGACAGAGCAACTAGTCATCAGTTCATAAGAATGCAACACATATACCATTAGACTGAGCTAAGAAATGTCTGCACTCAACAACATTTGGGATAATAGGCTGCTTATTCGCTATAGGCACTGTGTGTCCTTTTCACAATTAACCTCCCTGTTATTAAAGAAGTTGATCTAAAAAGGGACAAACTTGCTTGTTTGCAATATACACCACCCAGGAAAAAAAACCAAAATCTTTCTGCACGGACTGATTTCCTCAAATGAGCTTTAGTGATACACTGCTGTGAAACCTACAATGAGGTGGACCAGCCCTTCCTAAATCCCTGCCGGGGGGTGGGGGAGAGCAGAAATTTGCTTAACATATGTTCCCAATTCTTGTTAAGTTTGGCATGGGCAAGCAAAGGGCAGGATCCTCAGTGAGAGAAAAATATTCAAAATTGTTAATGGTACAAGTCTCATAGTTACTACTTACAATAAATACATGTAAGCAATTCAAAGTGGCAACAAACGGGAAATTCAAGATAAAGCAAAAGTCCCAGAGTTTAGGTAATCATGAGTTTTAGCCTTCAATGTTTAAAGGTCATGATATTCAATTTGGGGAGGAAGACATCTTGGATTCAGGTTCTAGCAGGTGTGAACTGTTTTCACTCTGGTTGGGAAAGGGGCAGTAGCTGTGAGGAACCTAAGTATTTGTAAGATGAGAATGTATTATAGGGAGAGGAATGGGGCATTTAAGGGAGCTACTTTTCTCTCTGAGGTGCCAATCTATAAAGTTTTGGGTGTTTGGAGACCTTCTAAATATTGCAAGTGCCCACAGAACACAATGCTTTTTGCCCATGTTTGAAGGGAATACACTTTGGCATATGCTAATGGAATATGTTAACACTGGCTTCATGAGTTGGTTCTTACTGATTTGCAGGGTTTTGTTGTTCTGCTAAGTGGCATTTTGTGTGGTGGTATTGATACAGAATCTATCACCACAGTAAACTAGCAAAACACCCCAGCGAGACATAACTTTCCTCTGGAGCATCTGAGACGGATTACATTGTGTTGCTGACTGTTTCTGCATTTGGAAGGCAAGGTTTCCCTTTGGGAGGTTTAAATAGGCAGAAGTAATTGCAACCTATATTAGGATGCATTATATATATATGTTGGCTCAGAACTTGTCACAACTTGTAGAATCATAAAATTGTAGGACTGGAGGGGACCTTGAGAGGTCTTCTAATCCAGTACCCTGCACTCAAGGCAGGAATAAGTTTCATCTAAACCCTCCCTGACAGGTGTTTGTCTAACCCGCTCTTAAAAATCTCCAATGATGAAGATTCCACAACCTCCCTAGGCAATTTATTCCAGTGCTAACTATCCTGACAGTTAGGAAGTTTTTCCTAATGTCCAACCTAAGCCTCCCTGGCTACAGTGTAAGCCCATTGCTTCTTGACCTGTCCTCAGAAGTTAACTAGTACAATTTTTCTCCCTCCTCCTTGTAACCTTTTATGTACTTGAAAACTGTTATGTCCACACACCCACACCCACACCCACACCCACACCCACACCCACACACACACAGTCTTCTCTTCTCCAGACTAAACAAACCCAATTTTTTCAATCTTCCCTCCTATGTCATGTTTTCTAGACCTTTAATCATTTTTGTTGCTCCTCTCTGGACTTTCTCGAATTTGTCCACATCTTTCCTGAAATGTGGCACCCAGAACTGGACACAATACTCCAGTTGAGATTGAATCAGTGTGAAGTAGAGCAGAATTACTTCTCGTGTCATGCTTACAACACTCCCGTTAATACAGCCCAGAATGATGTTTGATGTTTTTACAATTCTGTTACACTGTTGACTCATATTTAGCTTGTGATCCACTATGACTCCCAGATCCCTTTCTGCAGTACTCCTTCCTAGGCCATCATTTCCCATTTTGTATGCATGCAACTGACTCTTCCTTCTTAAGTGGTGGAGTACTTTGCATTTGTCCTTGAATTTCATCCTATTTTCTTCAGACCATTTCTCCAATTTGTTCAGATCATTTTGAATTTTAATTCTATCCTCCAGCATTATCTAAATCACTGATGAAGATATTGAACAAAACCAGACCCAGAACTGCAGACCCCAGGTGATATGCCCTTACAGCTTGACTGTGAATCACTGATAACGGCTCTCTGGGAACAGTTTTGCAACCAGTTATGCACCGCCTTATAGTAGCTCCATGGAGGTTGTATTTCTCTAGTTTGTTTATGAGAAGGTCTTGAGAGACAGTATCAAAAGCCTTACTGAAGTCAAGATATACCACATCTACTGCTTCCTCCACATCCACAAGTCTTGTTACCCTGTCAAAGAAAGATATTAGGTTGGTTTGACATTTGTTCTGGACACATCCATGCTGAGTTACTTATCACATTATTATCTTCTAGATGTTTTCAAACTGATTGCCTAATTATTTGCCATTATCTTTCTGGGTACTGAAGTTAAGATGACTGGTCTGGAATTCCCCGGGTTGGCCTTATTCCCCTTTTAATATATTGGCATTATATTTGCCCTTTTCCAGTCCTCTGGAATCTCTTCCATCATCCATGACTTTTTGAAGATAATTGCTAATGGCTCAGATATCTCCTCAGTCAGCTCCTTGAGTATTCTAGGATGTATTTCATCAGGCCCTGCTGACTTGAAGACAGCTAATTTGCTAAGTAATTTTTAACTTAGCCCTATTTGGTCTTGGTGTGCTGGTTGGCTCCATTTCTTAACCCAAACCTAGGCACAGGTTCAAGAGCAATAGGACTCAAGGGTGTGTTATATCAGACAAATGGGGCATGCTGTCTGGCACAGATTGACGGCATCCCTCTTTAAGGAAACAGACCTCATTCTGCCCCCCAAAATTTCATGCGACCACACAGACACATACTGATGCTCCTAGCTCACCTTGATGCTTAATAATTATTGCTTGGTTGGGTGAAGAAGACTACAGAGAAAGACTTACACTCCCTGGTAAGAACTTGCGCTTTGGTGGGCAGTAAACTTTTTAGGAATTACAGCCCATTGCTTAAACCAAACAGACCTGGTTTGGGTGTTTTGTTGCTTATTGCATAGCTGCAGCATCCATGGTTAGCTTCTAATATATTGTGTTTAAAACAACACAGTATGTTTTTCCAGCACTTACAAGGAGAGGGTACACCCTTTTTAACAGGAGCCCCTGGAGTCAATGAATACTGGCCTCCTGTAGCCCTGACTCAAGTCACTGGGGCAGGAAATAAAGATTTAGCAACATTCCTGCATGTCACACCTTTATTATATTCCATCCCTTTCTCATTCAGAGAGCTCAGGTGTCCTGATCCTGCAGACTTTTAACGATTAGTCCCATTGACATCAGCGACAGCTCACAGACTAAACATGGCAAAGTGAGTCCCTTCCTTTTTCATCCCCATTAGAGAAGATCTTCCAGTGCAGATTGTTAAAGAAATAATTCAATCTACTGCTGAAAACACCTATTAATAAACCTGCAGCAAAGGAAGGAGTGTAGGGAAGGCAAATTCCACTCTCAGAGAGAAATTTGAGAATAGCTTTCACATTTCTCTGAATCCATAAAGCTCCTGTCAAAAGAAATAAGCACCTACTGTGTTAAGCAATTTTTATTTAAGTATTTAGAGGGAAACTTCCATATAATAAGTAAAAATACTAGAGTTGAACCTCGTGTACAAAAAAAAAGTCACGGCAATGGGGTCTCTGTGCTGGACCACAGTAGTTTATCGTGGAAAGGCGAAGTGAAGGTATTTGCAATACTCCCTTCCAAATTAAAAAAATAAATGCTAATTAACTGCAGTACATTTCATCATTTTTATACAGTCAAGAGAATGAAAACAAAAAGCAATCTAAAAGAATGCAACCTACAATGGAATAAAGTCATTCAGGCAGTAGAGGCAGAAGACGACTTTTAACGAAAGTTACAAAGAAACATGATACAACAACCAAAAAAAAAAAAAAAGAGGTGGGGGAATTTCTCACTAAGATTAAAAACAAAATATATTCACTTGAACACCCTATTACTCAAACACAGAGGAAGTTTCAACCTAGTTTCTTTTTTTCTTATACACGGGAAACACTGTTAAAGTGCTTCTTCAAGAGTCAGAAGGCACCACTGACAATTGCCTGATACCTTGAATGCACACTGAAGAGTGAGGAAATTGTCTGGCATGATGCAAACAGTAATTGTTTATGTATCTTTGTACAGCTTCTCTTTAAAAAAAAGCAGCGACGGTCATTATTTCAGTGCCATAATTTACTTCTGTTTGGTTGATTCATTCATCAAGATGAATTTCTCCCTTAGACGTGTGTGTGGCTTTTTATACACTGTACAAAGTGGGGCAATTCTGCAGTATAGCATTTTAGATTAGATTGGTAATCAGACTATTTTGTAAGTTTTGAGCAGCTGATCCTGTTAAATACTCCTAAACTCTAGACAAATGGAATAATTAAATGCACTATCTTGAATGGAATACTCATCTGTGCGATGTAGAAATGGACTAGATTCCACAGAATTCAATTTGATACATAATGTCTTGTAGCAGATGTTATAACAAAATAACTTGCTTTTTGAACTACCTCACTGAGGCCATTAATGCTGTTCCTATAGTTGATTTTCTGGAGTAGGATGACACTTCATTGCTGTCCAAAGTGAGTTTGAACCTTTAACTCTCCAGAGTTTGTTCACTTTGTTGCTTATATTATTGCACTAGCTACTAAAGTCTTTATAGCTTCCTAAATAAATCTAATCGTTCAGAGTGCAGATTCTATATTTAGATAATGAACTGTATGAAATAAATAAAATAAGGGGATTTTTCTGGTCAGAGTTGCTGATATGTTGAATATTGTAATTATTTCTAATGTAAACTGTTTTGGTGCGTATTCTTAAAAACCTAGTCATTCAGCATAAGAGTTTGACTTAAACAAATCCATTCTTAAATGTTTTCTTCTCAAAAATGCATCAGAGAATTGTTTTAAATACAGAATCTGTGAGGCTTCTGACAAATTCATGTAAATTGTAGTACAAACATAGTTTGTAATTCAGATAATATAGACAGTTTTCTAGTGTCCATTGAAGTAAGGTCCCCAAAATATAGTCTGTTTTGTTTCTGAATGGGAAAAAAGGCAAAACATTAAGCTGTTCCACTGGCTGAATAGGAGAACTGAGGAAAATGAGGTCTTCTCTCATTATCTACACAATCCATACTGTCATCTGCAAAGAGAAAAGTAAATTTTACCCACACTGAATAATGCCACATATATCTTGATTTTAAACAGAGTAGAGATTAATGATTTTCACGTCTTGGAACAAATGCATTGTAGCTTCCCACCCCTACACCTCAAACTAAAAATATAGCTAAAGCTAGTAACAGAAAGGCATCAAACTTAAGACCTTCTTTGACTATCTTTATTTAATGTAAGTCACAGAAGAAGTTAATTTTCAGCACAGAGATGTAGCTGTGTTGGTGTCCATTTACCATTGCTGGAAGTTGTATGGCTGAATCCATATTCACTGTACTGAATTTTCACCCCTCCGTGTCTAGTTGTACAAAGTGAATGCTAAATTACCATGGAAATAGAGTATACTTAAATTTAAAAAGCACATTAGCCATTGTGCAACGTGTTGGTTAATATACACGATGTGTGCGTGTATGCATTTCTAAGCTTATGAATATTGCTGGTTGGAAATTTTCCAACGGAACGTTTTTCTGTTGGAAAATGCCAATTTGTTGAAAATGAAATGTTTTGTGGAAACTTGTCAATTTGAACATTATTTCATTTGGAAAAGAGCCAATGCAAAGTGTTCTGACACTTTCAGAATGAAACATTTTGATTTGTTGTTTTGAAACCACTTTTTTTAAATTTTATATCAGTTTTTGTAAAATGTCAAAATTAGAATGAAACTTTCTGATCTTACCAAACTAAACATTTCAACTGACCTGAAATGATTTTTTTCAGAATTTCATTTTCTAAGATATTTCATATATTTTGTTTTAGTTCCATTTCAGAACAGAAACCACATTTTGAATTCTCAGAACTCCCCCCAACAAAAAATCCAGTTTCTACTCAGTTCTGTTTATGACGTTCTATGCCTGTGAAAGGCACTAGACTGGAATTCTCTATTTAGCTGTGGAGTGGGTACAGTCATTTACACTTCTCCAAAACACTAGACTGGAGAGACCACCAGTGGGGGTTTAGAGGACAATTCAGTTTCTATGCCCAGTCAATAGATTGCTTTTCTGCTGAGACTACTAATAATGGTGTCGGTTATAGTATAGGTTTTTGAGGCATTTACAAGGATAGGGACTCAGACCACCAGATCGAATCACATAGCTCACTGAGCAGCCACTGGATAACAACTTTCTGGTACTATCAATTAGAGATGAGCCCAGGGTGCAAAATTCAGTTCCAGATTTGTAAACATCCCAAAGCTGGAGCTGGGATTTTGGTATGGACCTATCATTGCCGCCATCCCAGATTTGAACAGGCAAATTAACAGTGAAAAGCTCCATATCAGTTTACTAACACCATGATCAAGTATAATCATACAGTTTAATTACTATATATGAAGGAACCCAGATGAATCTGAATGGACATTTCTTTCATATTTTCTATAAGGCCAAATAACACTACTGAATATTATCTTGGGATGGGTCTAAAAGGAAAGTGAGAAATATTTAGAAAACTTTACCTTGGTCAGGTGGAGTGATTGTAATCATCTGTGCTGTAAATTCTTCATCAAAATACCTTGTGTCTGTTTCAGATGTAACTTGTGGTTTAAATGGAGGTATAAGCTGAAAGACACAAAAATACTGCAAGCTTATAGTTTATTGAAATATGTTCTTTATAGGTTGGCTTTGAATTTCAGCTATAAACCACAGTGATTTTTCCTATACTGCTAGTAAAATCATGGCTCATAGGAAAAACGTATACAATACACAATGTACATTTGCTGTTTATGGGATGTGAAAGGCTTTGTTTCTAAATTGTGTTTGCAGTAGAAAGAGTTGTGAGCTGGTGATGCTACTTCAAGCAATAAATAAATAGCTGATATTTCTGGTAAGAAATTCATAGTCTGTTTTTTAAAAATAATATACAAACTATAGGCCTTATCACCTCTGCTTTAGGCATGGGAGAGGGGCAAAAGGAGCGGAAAGCCTGCCTAATTGCCCAAAATCGTTCAGAAGGAGGGGAGCTGTACTTCAGTGGCATCACAGCTCCCTCCTATCCCATGGAAACAACTTGATATAAACTCTGCACTTCTGGAGCTCTGAAGGTTTAAGGAAAACTGGCATGGTCAGTGGAGACCTTCTTACACTGCATCCTTCTCTGGCTAAACCATGAGTAGCACTAATAAGACCCTACGCTGTGCTGTTAAACTCTTGGGTGTGAGTGGTAGAAGTCAGCCCCGTGTAAGCAGGGAGTCTGGCAGCAGGACTCTAGGTAAATTGAGCTGCTTGGGTGGGGTGGGGGAGGAGGGAGTGTGGGAAGTAGCACATCCACCATGCTGGTCTTATGCAGATGCAGGGTTCCAAAGGATTTTGTAACGTGCAGTTTTGGAAGGCAGCATATCTGGAATGCAAACCTTGTTCTGTTTCCCACTGCATGATACAGCAGAAACTTGAGTGTGAAGTCACAGTCTGTAGCCCTTCCACAGAGGACATGATGCTGGGCATCAATTCACCCACTATTGGGGATAAATCTGGCTGTCGTAATAGCAACTACACTACACTAGGTAACAACTGGGGAATGGGATCAAGGAAGCATACTGTATCCCACTGAAACTGCAGGGAAAAGGTTAGCTAGGCAGAACATTAAATCACTTAGGTCTGGTCTACAATTAAAAGATAGATCTACATAGCTATGGTGCTCAGGGGCACAAAAAATCCACACCGTGAGCGCTGTAGCTATGCTGATCTAATCCCTGATGTAGGCACATCAAGGTCAAATAAGAACGTAAGGACGGCCACACTGGGGCAGACCAACAGTCCATCTAGCCCAGTATCCTGTCTTCCGACAGTGGCCAATGCCAGGTGCTTCAAAGGGAATGAACAGAACAGGTAATCAAGTGATCCATCTCCTGTTGTCCAGACCCAGCATCTAGCAATCAAAGGCTTAGGGACACCCAGAGCATGGGATTGTATCTCTGCCCATCTTGGCTAACAGCCATTGATGGACTTACCCTCCATGAACTTGTCTAATTCTTTTTTAAATCCAGTTATAGTTATGGCCTTCACAACATCCCCTAGCAATGAGTTCCACCGGTTGACTCTGTTTTATGTGAAGTACTACTTCCTTTTTTTTGTTGTTTTGTTTTAAACCTGCTGCCTATTAATTTCATTGGGTGACCTGCAATACATACAATAAATAATACTATTAGGCCCCTTTAATTTTATTTCAGATTAGATTTAAAATTAAAGACAAAAATATGATCCACAGAGCGAGAATCTGGTGATACTTCAAAGAAAAAACCCGTGAGGTTTAGAACCAACAATTCAACATTATGGGAAGTGAGAATACAACTGTTTTAAAAATGGCCCTTATAATAAATACCTAATACAGTTACAAGATGCAAACAATATACATATTTTAAGCCTAAATTTTCAAAATGAACTAGTCATTTTGGGTGCCCAATGATACCCTGAAGGAGTCGGAGGATCAAATAAGTGCTCAGCACTTTCAGAAATTCAGGCCCCTTTAAGAGGTCTCAATTATAGAATCATAGGACTGGAAAGAACCTCGAGAAGTCATCTAGTCCAGTCTCCTGCACTCATGGCAGGACTAAGTATTATCTAGATCAGATGTTCTTAAAGATGCCCTTTCTAGGGGTGTAAAACATGCCAGATTTTTTTAGAAGGTAAATAATCGAAAACACAAATTAAGCACAGGCACGTAAGTGCAACTACTTTGTTTCATCAAACCTATGTATTTATTAACGTTATACATTTTTAAACAATTACTGTAATATAGAAACAAAAAATGTATTTTCAAGTTTTCAAGAATTTTTGACAAGGGCTGCAAGAACATATTTTGAGAACCAAAGGGGTGCAGGCTGCAGTAAAAGTTAAGAACCACTGGTCTAGACCATTCCTGACAGGTGTTTGTCTAACCTGCTCTTAAAAATCTCCAATGATAGAGATTCCACAACCTCCATAGGCAATTTATTCCAGTGCTTAACCACCCAGACAGGAAGATTTTCCTAATGTCCAGCCTAAACCTCCCTTGCTGCAATTTAAGCCCACTGCTTCTTGTCCCATCCTCAGAGGTTAAGAACAATAATTTTTCTCCCTCTTCCTTGTCACAACCTTTTATGTACTTGAAAACTTATGTCCCCCATCAGTCTTCTCTTTTCCAGACTAAACAAACCCATTTTTTTTCAATCTTCCCTCATAGGTCATGTTTTCTAGACCTCTAATCATTTTTGTTGCTCTTCTCTGGACTTTCTCCAATTTGTCCACATCTTTCCTGAAATGTGATGCCCAGAACTGAACACAATACTCCAGCTTTTAATAGATTTGGTGCTATATTTGCCCTTTTCCAGTCATCTGGAATCGCTCCCATCTTCCATGACTTTTCAAAGATAATCACTAATGGCTCAGATAGCTCAGATATCAATGTTAAGTACCCCCCAAATTATTGGACACTATTGAAAATGTAGTCTTTATAGGGCTAGTCTACACTTACCGGATAGATCGGAGGCGCTGGATCGATCTTCTGGGTTCGATTTATCGCGTCTTGTCTGGACGCGATAAATCGAACCAGGAAGTGCTCGCCCGTCGACGCTGGTAATCCAGCTCGACGCGAGGAGTAAGCGCCATCGACGGGGGAGCCTGCGCGCCGCGTGTGGACCACAGGTAAGTTCGAACTAAGATACTTCGACTTCAGCTACGTTATTAACGTAGCTGAAGTTGCGTATCTTAGTTCGACATGGGGGGTTAGTGTAGACCAGCCCATAGTCCATATATTATTATAGGTACAATAGAAGGGAGCCCCATTTCATAAGATAATCCTATTCTCAAGTGATTCCAACCAGTATATTTTTTTTGTGAGGATAAACATCCTCTCTCCCCAATTCTGAACCCCCAATATTCTGATCATCCATAAGGCAGTTTTTCCTCCGTCTAAGCAATAGCTTGGCCCTTTTTGCGTGTTTGTTCTATCCATAACCCATTTAGCTAATGGTGATTTTGGCACATGCTGCTCCCAGTCACTCTCTAAATTGTCTGCAGCACTGAGTCTCAGAATGCGTGAGTGATTAAGGACTCGGGCACTGCAGCAGAAACCTAAACTCTATGCTATAGAATGACTGGGAACCGCAGAAGGAAACAGAAAACAAGTATGAGAGGTGTTCTAGATGATTTTTTTACAAAATATTTGTAAAATACAATCTAAGACAGGGTGAGCTACACCTACAAAATGAGGGAAATATGTTTGATGGTCAGATTTGGATTACTGAACTGGGAGGGGAAGTGGGAGAATGTAGCAAGAAGCTGTGAGGTTAGTTTTATTAAGTGGATTTGTCATGTTACTGAACAGCTCTCACTGCAATAGCTCAGTAGTCCGATCGGTTGAGAGGTGCCACTTGTAGCATAATGCTGCTGCATGCCAGCATGAGATATGTGGACTAAAGTTGCTTACCTCGCCAAGAGAAGATGCAATTAAAATATCAATATTTACATGGAGTTTGTGGAAGGATGAAGTATTGCGCGGTTTTAAAATGCAGCCTTCTCCAAGGACAAATGGCAAAGATTTTCAGCAGGGATATTCTGATAAAGATTTTAAATGTCTGTGACTAGACAAACTCAGTCACGCCAAACTCCCTGTTGTTCAAAGCAAGGTCATGTCTCCCAGGCTCAGTTACATAGAAAATGTCCTTGTTCATCCAAAACCTCAATTATGTAAACTTATTCAACATTTCCCGATGACACTGGGGAACCATGTCTGTCCCAGAGATTCATGTAGACTAAAGCATATTTCACTCACTATGGGGTGATATTCTATCACTTTCAGAAGGCCCTCCAGGCCACTTAAACCTGTCTCTTTGGCCTGCACAGAGTGAGTATTTCTACAGTAGATAATGTCTTAGATCTAATTTCTGATTTGCCTGCTTACTAGAAATGGGCCAAAGAGGCTGGGTTTGGGTTTTGCAAAGGGAGTGTCAGAGGTAGTCTTGATCCAGGCACTATTTTCTCCAAGGCAGCAAATGTCTGGAGGGACTGGGAAAAAAGACTGAAGTTTTTGGCCCATCACCACTCTCTATAAGCTTCATAAAGATCATATTAAAAACAATATTCTTTACACTGAACTGTGTAAACTCTGCAGTAAGAATGCTGACATGCAGAAGTTCAAGACCTGAGAAATTCACTGCAGACATTCTGCATGTGGCAGTCTCCTTTGATATCTGTTCTTAAAAGGGATATTGTCAAGGCTAGTAGACCTAAAAATCAGACCTTCCAGACAGCTCTTTGTTTCCTGGCAGATGCACAAAAGGCAAATAAATGACTTGTTATCCCTCCAATTTGTTTGGTTGCCTTAGTCTGGTGAGCAGACAGGGTATGGAATATACACAACTCCTATTCTTTCAAGAATTGAGATACTTGTAAATTTCAGAACTCTGCTTTCTGACAAGAATAGGGCAGGCAGAATGAGAGGCGCCCAATAAAACATGCATGTGTGATCATGAATTAACACAATTCTAGGGTCTGTATTCCACTTGCCCAGCAGAAGAGTTCGAGTTCTGTCAGTTACAACCCTTTCTTTAGGGGAAATGACAGATTTTCCAGGAGCAGAAGGGCAGAGTTATATTGTAAATATTAAAATGTGCATATAATACAACAGTTTAAAAATTTTAGCCTGGAAACCTGGCCGGTGTCCTTTAAAAGGATCAGTGTATGCTGAATGATGCATAGGTATTCAAGTGGGAAGCGTACAATGCTGAAATATTTCATTAGTATTCAGATGCATCTCTCTCCCTTCTGTGAAATGATATAAAGGGGAAACCATCTTTCCTAATACAAGAGTTTTCTGGTATTAGGAACGTGTGTGTCATATTACACTTTGTTTGCTGTATCTTTTGCGTTCTCCAGGGGACTATTCAACATCTTCATAACTTTATTAGGAATACAAAGAGGGACACGTTTCTGCAAGGAGAGAGGGAAGTTTTGGAAGAAGATAGGGTACCCTTTTACACCCAATAGGAAAGCCAACAATGTTAATCTCTATTGGTATGATATGGAAACTGCTAACATATTATTATGTTAGTTATACTAAAAGGAATCCAACAGCTAAAACCCTGAGCAGATCATACATTTCTATTCATTAAGAAGAGACTTTCAGGTTAAAAATAAATTATTATTTACGCCTATTGGAGCCCAAAGGTGGCTTTAGCACTTTCCAAAACCAAGGGGAGATATGACTCTTGCCTCCTAATTAAATTAGCTCTGATATGATGCGGGGAAAACAAGACAGTACGGAGGGCAAATGGGCTAACATGAACAAGATCACACAGTTACTCAACAACAGCTAGTACATGGCACGATGAAGTAGTTTCTCTTTTTATCGCTAAATAGATGTCTTGAGTTCCATGTGGGTGTCATGACAAAAGCGTTTGTGAAGCGGGACTTGAATGAGTGGAGGGAAACGCTCGGAAGAGTTAATGAGGGCAACGTGGGAGATGGCACTAAGATAATGGAGGAGGAAGTGATTGAGGTTGACATCACTGATGGAGTAGTGGTTATACCAGTCACATGGCAGCAGGTCAGTCTCTCTGACTCTAGGGGCTCCTGTTAGAGAATATGGGGGCGGGACTCCAGAAAAGTAGGTGACAAACCATGAATTCAGATACTTAAAATTGTCCTTCCTTTCTTTGTCACAAACCCCTTATTAGAACTGGACTAACTTTAAAAAATCCAAGATTACTTCTCTGTGTTTATGCTACTTGTCTGATCTAGTCTATTTGCATTATTCAAACAGAGAGATATGCAAAAAGCAAAAAACAGTTTCACTATTATTTCTGTTTAGTTTCATGTTCAGATTCTCAGGCACTAGTTCAATGAGCATCTTAGGGTATCACTGGTTAAAGAGGAAACTGTTTCAACTAGAATTAAAACAAAATTCATGGAAACCAGTTTTGTAAAAGCTTGTGTTTACAAAAAAAAAAATATTTTGAGCCATTTTTGACCTAACATATTCTCTTTCACTCTTATTATTGATTTAAATATGTTTTCTTTAGAAGGAAATTTTTAGTTAGAAATAAAGAACTATATTGGTGTAAGAACTATGTAACAATTCTGGCTTAGAAAAGCTGACTCAGAAACGTAGCAAACTTTTTTTATGAAGCAATCTTCAATAGCCAATGTAGGGGACCACCTTAAACACATTCAGTTTCGCCATAAACCCACTTTACATCAGAGGAATTATTATAAGTACCTTTTTCTCATATACGTCTTGCCAAACAATGCCAGAAAAAAATTTGTGTTGCATAATCTCCTTTGCGTCATCAGAGCCACCACCTAACCTGTTTTTTGGGGGGAAAAACACAACACTTGAGTATATGTAGTTTTCAAATAAGATTATTACTGAGAAGTGAGGAAGTCATGGGTTATATGGTTAAGTAACCAACAGTTTATCAGTTTAAGGTCTGAGAATGAGCCTTTATCTTGATGCATTTGTTTCGTGTACTAAGACTCATCAGTACTGTTTGATTGTCCATTTCAGACTTCAACATGCTTTCAAAACCTCTAGTGGAACTATTTTTAAGAGACAAATTATTGATACAGAAAAAGATGCATCTAAAATTTGTGCTTCAAAATGAAGTTCTATTATGTGACTTTAAAAGTGGGCTTCTCTTACGCAGCATCTCTGCTCTAATTCATATTTGTTTTCGTGGCAAAAGTAAGTTATTTTAGCATGCAGAGCTTGTGCATGCCTATGGGAGAGTGAGCTGGATTCTAGTCCTTCTTGTGCATTAAGTTCTACTGTGTTCCAATCAGAGGTCCAATCAGTTACACCTGGCAACTAGGAAAAGGGAATGAGGTTTGCTCAGGTATAAATTAAGGCCAAAATCTGAAAATAATGGGAGTTATACCATAGAAATAAAGAAAGGCAGAATCTGACCTGCAGAACCCTAATCATGTGTTGGAAGCATAAAACTTACAGGCGATCAAAAACTCTCTTTGTGGAAATATTTGGTATGATTTATATATTCCAAGGCCAGAAGGGACCACTGTGATCATCTAATCTGACCTCCTGTATAATACAGGTCATAGAACTTCCCCAAAATAATTCCTAGATCAGATCCTTTCAAAAACATCCAATCTTGATTTAAAAATTGCCAGTAATGGGAAATCCACCACGACCCTTGGTAAATTGTTCCAGTGATTAATTACTCTCACTGTTAAGAAGCTGTTATGGAAGATAATGAAACACAAACATAGAACCCCATTTCAGTCAACTTTCGGAGAAGAGCTGAAGCTTAAGAATACATTTTGTAACAAGAGTTGAGTGAGCCCTGACTGAGCTAGCCAGCCTTCCTTCTAACTCCGTTACAAGGAGTAGTCACTTCTCAGTGTGCTGGGATATTTTCTTGGGAACCAAACTGATCTTAACCAACAGTGAAAGACACAAGGTTTTTAAAAGAAATTGAATTATGCAACCTGATGTAAATGTAAATTATAAGATGACACTTGGTACTATAACACAAATAAATAATATTATCGAGTTGTACACAAACAGTACCCTCCTTTCTGGATTCAGGGAAACACAACGGGTTTTCCATTGATTTAAATTATATCGAGATAGGGCACTTTTTTTACAATAGAGTCTTCACACAGACATAACCCAACATAATTACAGGTATAAATTAAAACAATTTAGTTATTTTTGTTCCAGTTAATGTGTAGAGAAGCCCTGAGTCAACAGGAGTTTGAACTTTATTATATGGGTGAAAAGCTCTCTCAAAGACTGAACCACATTATCCAAACAATACAAAAAGCATGTTCTTCT
The DNA here is from genome assembly GCA_033296515.1 of Macrochelys suwanniensis. NCBI lineage: Eukaryota > Metazoa > Chordata > Testudines > Chelydridae > Macrochelys > Macrochelys suwanniensis. The sequence goes on along the minus strand of CM065781.1, from coordinate 18,118,174 downwards.
GGAACAACACACACAGAGATCAACAGGCTTCTCGCTCATCTATCACCTTCAGACAAGCGATAGATGAAATTCACAGATATTAAGGCTGGAAGGTACCATTACAACCATTATGATCATCTAGTCTGACCTCCTGTATATGGCGCCCATCACCATAATTTCTGAGCGCCTCATGAACTTTAATGTATTTATCCTCCCAAACACCCCTATGTGGTAGGGAACTACTATTATCCCCATTTTACAGATGAGAAGCTGAGCCACAGAGTGGTTGAGTGACTTGCCCAGTCACACAGGAAATCTGGCAGAGCCGGGAACTGAACTCACTACTCCAAGTCCTAGGCTAGCACCTTACCATTGGGCCACACTTCCCCTTATAACACAAGCCACAACACAATTTCACTCTGCAATTCTTGCAATCCTAACTATGGGTATAAATAAGACTATAAAAGCAATACACCATTAAAAATTTACAGCGAAATATTACAAAGATTAAATGAGAACAGAGACCTAGAAGCACCAAGACGTTCAGAAAAAACTATAGTCTAAAATCAGATTTTTTTTATTTAAAAATTGGATTTTTTTGATAAAATGCTGTTTGAGGAAAAAACCTACCTAAAGATGGTTTTAATTAAGATACATTATAGCTCAACGATATCTCATCATGGAATAGGGATTATAAATTCTAATTCTATAGTATGAGACAATATATTCATGTAATGTTTAAGAAAATTTTGTAAATGAGTTCCAATAGTTCATGGATTAGCGACCAAATCTTATGGGGTTCCACAGGCTTCTGTATAGATTATTTAGGTTAATCTTTCTATCTACCCAATGGGACTCAGTGCTCAGTCTAGAAGATACCATCAAAGATGCTTAGTTTTGCAGTTCTCAAACTATGTATTTGTGTGTCCAGAGATAATATGCTTGCTAACAGCAAAAATGTTTTTAAATAAATATATAAAGGTGAGAAATAATAGACCTCAACCCTATTGTCCTTCTGCAAATTTGTGTACACAGAGTCAATCCCTTACCTCTCTCTAAAGAGTGCAACGTTTCAAAAAGTTCAATGAATAGAAGATTGTTGGGGATGGAATAGATCTGGACAAGGAGAAGAAGTCTGGAGATAAATGTGAGAAAGGGAAGGACAGGCAGTAGAAACATAAGTGAAACTGTTTGAGCAGCATATTCCGGAAGTCTTGAGGTCTTTCTGAGTGTAGCCCTCATTGATTTGAGATCTACCATACCATTCTCTTACTAGAAGGGAAAACCTATAATGGCAGCAGGCTGTAAAAGAGACCCAGTTTGGGAATATTTTAATGAAGTTCCTCTACCTGTGGGTAAGACAGGATGCGTGCAAAATGCAAACAGTACAACAAAGAACTGCAAGGCCTGGCTGCCCGAATGAAACAATATCATGAGAAGTGTTCCTTCTCATGAGGAAGCTGCATTGAAGATGATGAAAGGAACATGTCTGAACATGCAGGATCTTCAGGTTGGTAAACTTTATTTCATTACTTCTTTCTTAAGGACTGCCTGTCCTCCTTCTGGACTATTCTTGAATTCTCATGTTTGAGCAAAAACATATAGTTGTTACTCTATGGTACTATCATTTTAGATGCAGTTGTGATAAAAAAAATCAATGGCTGAAATATGCAGATCTTGCTTTTACAATTTCACCTTTAAAGTAGTACTGAGTGTCAGTGAATGCAATGAGTCATACTAAATGAGCACTATGGTAATAATAATTAAATAACTGCATTGACTTATTTTGTTTAGGAGAATCCATCCTCAACATACAGGATTCTGAAGACTATCCACCTTCAAGATCACCATCATTTACTATAGTTTCAGAGTTATCTGCCAATGATAGTGTTTCAGTCACATCATCTATGTCACATAGCCACAGTATAACCTGTAGCAAAAAGAAAAAAAAAATTCATTCATCCAGAAACAACCACAGATAAGTTTGTGATAAGAACCAGCAGATTACAAAAATAGGTAATTGATGAAAAAATTGCCCGGTTTGTTTATGCAACAAACTCTCCTTTCTGTATGATTGAGAACCCACACTTCATAAACATGGTTCAGTCATTAAGACCAGGATACAGTCCACCCAACAGAGCAGATGTCGCAGGCAAATTGCTCAATAAAGTGTATGAAAGAGAAATTGAGAAGTGTGCAAAAGGTCTAGAGGGTGAAATTGTTAACCTGAGTCTTGATGGGTGGAGCAACGTCCATAATGCTCCTGTTGTATGTGCTTGTGTGACAACAGAAGAAGGGAATGTCTTCCTTACAGAAACAATTGATACATCAGGAAATGCACACACAGCAGAATACTTACAAGAAGTAGCAGTAAAAGCTATAACAAACTGTGGAAAAAAATTCAAATGTCTAGTACGCAGCTTGGTCACAGACAATGCTGTACATGTAGCCAAGATGAGAAGAAATTTAGAAGAGAGTCCCAAGCTAATAACATACGGTTGCAGTGTTCATTTGCTGCACCTCCTAGCCAAAGACTTTAGTGTTCCAGAAATAAAGGCTAATGTTGTTAAAATTGCAAAATACTTCCAAAACAACCCCTTTGCAGCTGCTCTGAAAAAAGTGGGAGGAACCAAGCTAAGTCTCCCACAAGACATGTGATGGAACTCGGTAGTGGACTGTTTTGAGCACATATCAAGAACTGGCCAAATCGGATGACAGTTTGTGAACAAATTCGTGAAAAAATAGATGGCACTGTCACAGCCAAAGTTCTGAACACTGGGCTTAAGAGAAATGTTGAACATGTGCTGAGTACCCTGAAGCCTATTTCTGTAGCCTTGAACAAAATGCAGGGAAATAACTGTTTTATTGCTGTCAAGTATCAGAGGGGTAGCCGTGTTAGTCTGGATCTGTAGACGCAACAAAGGGTCCTGTGGCACCTTATAGACTAACAGACGTATTGGAGCATAAGCTTTCGTGCGTGAATACCCACTTCATCGGATGTTTTATTGCTGACACTGTTGAAATTTGGAAGGAACTGAGTGAGATCTTAAAAAGAGAAATATGCAATGACAGAGTTAAATTACAAGCATTAAAAAAACAAATGGGACAAGCACTATCTCCAGCTAATTTTCTTGCAAATATTCTCAATACTCGGTACCAGGGTAAAACCTTAACTGCTGAAGACGAGGAGTTGGCTATGACATGGACATCCATAATGCTAACTATGATAAACTTCAGAGCTAAGGGTGAACCATTCAAGAAATATATGTTTGCTGATGATGTTTTAAAGAAAGTCACACCAGTGAACTGGTGGAAGTCACTTAAGCACTTGGATTCAGAGACTGTTGAAGTGATAATCTCACTTTTAACAACAGTAGCTTCTTCTGCCCGTGTAGAAAGAATATTTTCTTCCTTTGGACTAATTCATTCCAAATTGAGAAATGGTTTGGGACCTGAAAAAGCAGGAAAGCTTGTTTTTCTTTTCCACATTATGAACAAAGAGGAAAATGAAGGTGAAGACAACTGAGTTAGCTGCAGAAGCCAATATTTTAAGTTTCTCATGTTGACCTGGCTGACATAGTTGATTTAATTTTTGTTTAGTTTTTTAAAATATTTCATTTAACTGTTTTAGTTAAAAACAATTTTAACAAAAACAAACCTGATTTTAAAAAACTTGAATGTTTAACTAAATTCAAAAATTCATATGCTTGTTTTATTACAATATTATGTTTTCTGTTGAAGAAAAAAAATCCAGAATACATAATCTTGTTGTTTTAATTAAATAAAACAATTTAAATGTCTGTCTGGTGATGTTCTCCTCCTAATACAACATGGCAAGAAAATCCTCCAAATATTAATGACTAACCTGTTGAATTGGAGATAGTTCACCTCCCAATGACTTCATAAATATCTGCTTCAATTACCTTTGGTAAATGAAATAACCAAACAATCATTCATTTTCTAATATAGCTGTAAAACTAATCTGAAAAGTTTTCGAAATAAATCACTTTAAAAATGTACAGTGTGTACCGTCTGAAAATGAAACCTACATCTATCTCTGAATTGTGAAAAATATGTATTAAGGTTATAACAACTAACCAACAAGAATGCACTTTTATGTAGAAAACCATGATTAAATCGAGTCTTCCTGACTAGTGATTTAAATCATAATTTAAATCAATTTGATTTAAATCAAATCCACCCTGGTCTAAATAGCTGTCATTACTGAGTGCTAAACATTTGTTTGGTTTTATTTGCTTCCATTAAGTCCAAGGACCTTTATTTTGTGCTTCAACCTAAGTTCAAAAGAGAAAAATCATCATTAGGAAGGTGCTTAGAAAAACCATGAAATGTGCATTCTCTGAACTTAAACTGCATGCAGCCTGGAAGTTATTTTAATGATCTGACTGCAAATATCTGTGCTCCAGAAGTGAAAGAGCCAGCTATCATTCTGAAGAGAAACCAAGTGCAAATACAGTAATCATTCTGCATACCTAAATCACTGACAGGGTTATAATTAGGGCCCTACCAATTTCACGGCCATGAAAAATGTGTCATGGACTGTGAAATAAGCCCTTCCCCATGAAATCTGATCTCCCTCTTGCTGCTGGGAGTGCCCCAATCAGGGGGCTCCTAGCTGCGAATCCCTGCTGGGCTGGGGAGGGACAGGACTTGTCCTTTCCTTGCATGGCAGCTCGGGGTGGGGGGAAAGGGGGAGATCAGACCCACTTCCAGGCACCTTTTGGGTTGGGACCCCCAAGGTTACGACACCATAAAATTTCAGATTTAAACAGCTGAAAACATGAAACTGACCAATTTTAAAACCGTCTGGCTGTGAAATTGATCAAAATGATTGTGAATTTGGTAGGGCTCTAGTTATAAAGAAACACAATAAAAAAAGGTTACTGAATCATGGATAGACTGTGTCATCTCATCTAACTCACCAATATAAGGGTTTAAACAATGCTGAGCACCCATTTCCATTCACAGCTTTTAAAAAAATATATAGTACTAGGTCTTCATTTTAACAATCTCAACTCTACTGCAGCATGGTTCTGATCCAGAAAAGCATTTAAGCATGTACCTAACTTTAAACATGTGAGTAGTCCCACTGATAGATCTGTGCTTAAATCCTTTCTGGGCCAAGACCACACAAGATGGGATACAATGAGACTATCATCATCTGGAAGGTCTTTTACACCATTAACCACTAGGTTCTTGATTGTCTTCTGCTGGTTGCTCATTTTGGGTCTTCCCCAGTGATCTTTTATCCAGCAGACTCTTAAATCACTTTATTCTCCAGTTGGTCTCCACTTATTTCCAATATATACAGTTATGCTAAAATATTTAGCAACTCCAAAATCTCCAACACAATATTTTAATATTCCCCTGCAGGGCTTTCAAGACATAACTCATTATTAAAATCGTTATCAGTCACCACAATAGATATTCCCTAAGGTCCACCTTGCGTATAGGAAGATCTAATCATTGCTAGCACCAGGCTGATGTAGGTGTTAAATGGCACACTTTGTTCCTTCCAAATGCTCTTCATTTCACTTAAATGCTGCAGAGAAGAATGACACACTGGCAGTAGGCCCAAATTTTCCAAATATTGTGGAACCCAAGGAGCAGAATTCCTTCCATTTCCAGTGTGTATTGTTGCTAGAATCCACTGCTTCACAAGTGCCTCCAATTCCTATATCCCAAATCAACACTAACTTAGGCCACTTTTCATTAAATAAATAATAAATAAATTTGTTAGTCTCTTAGGTGCCACAAGTATTTCTTTCTTATTTTCTTTTTGCTGACACAGACTAACACGGCTACTACACTGAAATAGGTCTTATAGTGTGATCCCTCCGACTTTATGATAAAGACCACATCCTCAATACACCTAAGTTTACAGAATCTGCTTCCTTCAATTCAAATTCTACCATTCCAACCCTGAAAAGCACTCTACATATACTGGTTAAACAAATGCATTAAACACACTGAAGTGCTGTGGAACTCTCTTGCCTAAATTTTAACAGACAAGGCGGGTGAGGTAATATCTTTTATTGGACCAACTTCTGTTGGTGAGAAGGACAAGTTTTTGAGTTACACAGAGATCTATTTCAGGTCTGTGAAAGGCACTGAGCGCATCACAGCTAAATACAAGATCAAACAGATATTCTAACTACTTATGCTTGAAGGGACCATTCAAGTTGAAGTGGTCCATTAACACCCCTGTAGTCATAGGACAAAGAGGGGGGTTAGTGGGTTATGGATTGTTGTAATAAGCCATAAATCCAGTGTCTTTATTAAGACCATGATTTTTAGTGTCTAGTAAAATTATGAATTTAAGCTCCCAGGCTCATCTTTTAAAAGTGTTGTGCAGGTTTCCTTTGAGGAAGAGAACTGCTAAGTTAGATACAGAGTGATCGCTTTGTCAAAAATGTTCATCCACAGGTGATATGGTGTTTTCGTCATTTATCATTTTCCTCTGAGAATTCATTCGAGAATATAGTGATTGTCTAGTTTCACTCACATAGTTGTTCTTGGGGCATTTAGTGCACTGGATGAGGTCCACCACATGTTGTGTAGGATCCATGGATCTTCAAAGATGTGTTGTGGGGGATGTTGATCATTGTAGCAGTGGAGATAGGTCTGCAAGTTTTGCATCTGTTGTTCTATTGGGGTCCGGTGCATCCTGACCTGTGGGGAGCTTCCTGCTGCTGATGAGCTTGGATAAGATGAAGGGGTTGTGTGAAGGCCAGAAGAGGGGATTCAGGAAAGATATCTTTCAGAATGGGGTCCCCATCAAGTATGGGTTGTAGTTGCTTTAGGATACCCTGTATGGATTCTAGTGTGGGGTGGTAGGTGACAATTAGGAGTGTGCAGTCAGAGGGGTTTTATTTCTGTATTGAAGCAGGTTCTCTTGGGGTATTTGGGTAGCCCGTGCCATGATGTGATCTACTTCTCTGGTGGAGTGTCCTTGTTTGGTGAAGGTAGTTTTAAGTGTGTTAAGGTGCATATCCCTGACTTTCTCCTCAGAGCATATTCTGTGGTACTGTAGTGCCTGGCGGTACATAACAGATATCTTGATGTGTTTGAGGTGGTTACTGTATCTATGAATGTAGGTATGGTGATCCGTGGGTTTCTTGTATATAGTTGTCTGAAGGGTTCTATTATTGAAGCTGATTGTGGTGTCCAGGAAGTTGATGTTAGTGTGGGAGTGTGCCAGAGACAGTTTAATGGACGGGTGATGGGGGTTGAAGTTGTGATGGAAATCTATGAGGGAGCTGAAGTCATCTGTCCAGAAAATAAAAATATCATTGATGGTATCTCAAGAATATCATTGGTTTCGGGGTACATTTGTCTAGAAATTCTTCAAGGTGGCCCATGAAGAGGCTGGCATATTGGGGAGCCATCCTAGTACCCAGGGCTGTTCCCATGGTTTGGACAAATTGTTTATTGTTGATTGTAAAATTGTTATGGGTGAGGATGAAATGGATGAGTTTGGTGATGTGTTTTTTGGGGGGAGGGGGAGATATCTGAGAGCTGACCATTGTCTTACAGATATTTGAGGCAGGCAGTGATGCAATTATTGTGAGGGATGTTGGTTGACAGGGAAGTGACATCCATGGTGATAAGAATGGTGTTCAGAGGGAGGTTGTTAACATTGCAGAGTTTCTTGAGGAAGTCAGTTGTGTTCTGGAGGAAGCTGTCCCTTTGTGTGCCGAGTGGTTAGGATGGTTTCTGAGTTCCAATATTTCTTCAGTAAGAATGCCGTGGCTAGATGATGGATCTGCCGGGGTTCCCTTGTTTGTGTATCTTGGGAAGCATGGAGAAGATCCCTGGAGTGGTGTCACAAGGAGGTCTCCTGTGAGTCTCTCCCTCCTTAAATACAGACCACACTCCAGGTCACCTTCACCACCACCATGCTTTATGATAGTGTTCATTCAGGCTACTGTCTGTAGTACTATTCACATATATACAAATCCCAGTCACTTCCCTTCTTACTTCTGGGGTAAAAGGGAGCGGTACTAGCAGCAACCAGCTCTGCTTTCTTTGAGGCTCTGCCAACCCCCTCCCCCTTTCCAAGGCTTCCTTCCTCTCTATCTACTCCCAGCTGCTGGGGTTGCTTCTCCTAAATAGCCATTCAGCTGTGGCCCTACTTGTTAACTGGTCTTCCACTTAGATCCCAATTAAATTTATGGGGATTTGAGTGACAGGTTACTGAGTCAACTCCTGATTCAGAACCCGTCACAGGTGGGCTCGTGGGGGATGAGTTTGTACAGTTTCTCTTACCGTTGTTTGATGAAGGATTTGAGGATATCCTTAAATTCCTGGGTAAATTGTGGTGTGGGGTCTTCGAGTTCTTTATAATAGGTGGTGTCAGAGAGTTGTTGGTTGGCCTCATTCATGTAGTCATCACAGTTGAGGACTACGATGGCACCTCCTTTGTCTGCTGGTTTGATCACTATCTAGTGGTTAGATTTCAGGGGGTGTATAGCTGTCCTCTCGGCAGTGGAGAGATTGTGTTGGATATGATCTTTGTTAAGGATTTCACAGTCAATTTTTTGGTGAAACAATGGAATGATCAAGGGGGTGGTTTCGTCTGCTCTGTGGTGGTCAGTCAGATCATTCTTTTTTCTTACGATTGTCACTGGGGACGAGGGGTGATGGTTGGTAGGGACGTGATAACTGTGAGTGGTTTCGGAATTGTTGAAAGAATTCTTGGAGGCAGAGTCGGCAAAATAATTATTCTAGTCCTCCGCACGTTAGTATGGTATCAGGTTCTGTGGTGGTTTAACCACTCAGTTTTGCCTTCAGTTCTGACAATTACTGTCTGGTCAGAATTAAGCCTATACAAACATTCAGTGAGAGACCATCACCATTCCAAATTGGCTTCTCCCCCATTTGCAGAGCTCAGTGAACATGCAGCATTTTGTGCGACATTTTTACAAAGGCAATGTTTCTATCAAAACTAGAAATTACTTTTTTTAAAAAATTTGCGTTTTTGAAAGTTTTAAAGCTAACTTTTCATGGTGCATTTCAAATTTCCAGCTGGGACTGGTTATATGGGCACCAGGAATTGTTCATTGCATGGTTCCACAATGGGCTGAGCATGTTCCAAGGACTCAGGAGGATCAGCTCAGCAGTGGGAGTGGCTGCAGGTCAGAGGGAAAAATTACTTATTTGAATAAGGACCTGAGCTTGGAGACTTCTCTCTGGCGGCCATGCACAAGGACTTAGGGTTTGCATCTACCTTGTCTCCCCATGAGCCGTATTAGCCGCAGGAACAGACTCTGTGCTGCTCTCTCCTGCATGGAAGATAGAACCACTTATTAAATATTATTTTGGGTTGGAAGGGCAATGATCTACTGCACATGCGGCTATGAGGGTGAAAATACACCCTGTCATCTACATTCAGATATCTAAGATGTACTGACAATATAATATGACTCCCAAGTTTTTGCTTTAAACATTATCTTCTCTTCCCTGCTTCTTTGTAAGATAGGTAGCTTGGATGCAGAAACAGTGGATTGTGGGAAATTTCAAGAGGCCACCCAAGCATTGTAGACCAGTAGCAGGAGGACTATTTAACTAATTCATCTTGTCCATGCTCACGCTGGTTCAGACTGAAATGGTTTAGACTAAACCAGTTCATACACCTGCTTACAGCCTCCACTCTGTCTAGATCAGCTGAAGCACTGTGTGCAGATGGGAAGTGCTTTACAAGCATTATGCAGGGCTTAAAGGAGTTCTTAGGTCACATTTCTCTAGGTGAAGACAAAGCTTTAGTATTTGTGACATGCATGTAATGAAACAAAATGATAAAATCCACCATCTGTCATGCGTGTTTGTGATACTCTAATGCAGAGAAGAGGAAATGGCAGACTGCCTCTCTTGGGGCTTTAACTGTGGATTTCACACTTTCAAAGGTTTGGGTTTCTTGTACTCAAAACACTGGCATGTGCCTGCAGCCTTAACAACATTCTTTGCAAGGGAGTAACAGTAACTAGAAACAATGAGATGCAGGAGCATTCTTTGTTGCTAAAAGGAGTGACCCTGCGTTGCTGGTTTCCAAAACTGACGGAGGTTCATGATGCTCTGCCGAGAGGCTTAGTGGCTCTGGGAGCTCACTTTATCTTTTAGTGGTGGACCTACAAATTGCTGAAAATTCTGTTTCTCATTCCTCCCTGATGACAAAGGCAGAAAGTGCCAGTAAGGGAAAAGAGGAAGGAAAGAAAACTTGAGCTCATGACTTTTTTAGAGCTCGGAATGTGAGAGAGAATACAACATTTGAGACAATCTTTATCTGGTGGGCTGGAAGTGCTGGGACACAGAATTACCATGAGAAGCATCAAAACCTAGGCATAAAATCTGCAGGTGCTGAGACTCCTCCAAGTTCACCAAGACTGAGACTCATTAGAGGGTTTATTGGGTCCTTGCTGCTGATTGTGCATGCGCACACACAAACTATATACAAAGCCATCCAGTTTAGGAGGAGCACGTTGACCCGTTCAAGCTTTACTGGTCTCTGATCTTTGAAAAAGGATAATAAAGTTCTTTGGAAGCTTTGCAATTTCAAATGTAACAACGCACTAGAATTTTTGCCTACCTCAATCTAAGATCCATCACAAGAGGAAAACTTCAGATCATGTTAAAAGGAAATGTTTATAGAATAGCTCTGCTCTTTCTACAAAAACTGAGGTTCACATTCCAAGATGAATAAGTTTATATGCTTCCCAAAAGAAACTCAAAATCCCTTTACTCTTAAAAAAGAGGGGCACAAGATTGATTTGAGGAAAGAGCAGTGATTAAAAGGCTGAGTACAATCATCTTTCCTCGTATGCTCATGAATTTGAAGCTGGATCAATTTGACTGAAAACAGGTTGCTGAATGCTAAAACCTCTCACGCATTACCAGCTGAGATAGGACAGGTAATTTGTAATCTTAAAATTCCCTGATACCAGGCCAAGATTCACTGGTTACTGGCTATTTAGCTGAAATTTCCCAAGCACAGTACTTCACTATATCATCATCTGAAAAGAGATTTTATTGTGGGGAATCACCTGGTTCAATTTCCCTTATGACTGGGGCACTCTCCTCCCTCTCCACCACTTACCAGTATCAATTCAGCGTTGCTGATTTTCAGGATGTTGGCTCCCGCTGCTGGCAGTCTCATGGTGACACAAAGGTCTAGCAATCATGTGACTTCGGGGGGGGGGGGGAAGACTTCTAAACAGTTTCCTGTAGCCTAGTGGAAGAGGCACAAAACTGCAAGCCCAGAGACTATGAGTTCTAATCCTGACTCTTCCACTGACCGCTGTTAGTATTTCAGTGCCCTTACAAAACCTCATTATTAAACAAGGTTTTAGGCTATTAGACAGGAAGACCCAGAGACTTATAGACCAATCAGCCTAACTTTGATACCTGGAACAAGTTATTAAATCTGTTTGTAAGCGACTAGAGATAATAGGGTGATAAGTAATAGCCAACAGTGATTTGTCAAGGACAGATCACGCCAAACCAACCTAATTTCTTTCTTTGACAGTTATTGGCTTAGTGGATATAGGGGGGAAATAGTAGACATGATGCAGCTTGATTTTATTAAGGCTCTTGGACACAGTCCCACATGACAGTCTCAAACAAACGGGAAATGTGGTCTAGATGAAATTACTATAAAATGGGCGCACGACTGTTTGAACAAAAAAAACCCCAACACCCCATACTCAATGAGTAGTTATCAATGGTTCACTGTCAAACTAGAAGGGCATATCTAGTGGGATCCCAAAGAGGTCAGTCCTGGCTCCAGTACTATTCAATATTTTCATTAATGACTTGGATAATGGAATGGAGAATATGCTTATAAAATGTGCAGATGACACCGAGCGAGGAGTGGTTGAAAGCACTTTGGAGTACAGAATAAGAATTCAAATGACCTTAAAAAGTTGGAGAATTGATCTGAAATCAACAAGATGAACTTCAAAAGACATGTGCAAATTACTACACTTAGGAAGGAAAAAAATCAAATGCACAAATACAAAATGGGGAATAACTGGCTAGGTGGCAGTACTGCAGAAAAAGCTCTAGGGGTTGTAATGGACCACAAATTGAATATGAACCAACAATGTGATGCAGCTGCAAAAAAAGCTAATATTCTGGGGAGTATTAACAGAAGTGTCATGTCTAAGACACAGGAGGTAATTGTTCTGCTCTACTTGATGAGCCCTCAGCTGGAGTAGCGTGTCCAGTTCTAGGCACCGCACTTTAGAAAAGATGTGGACAAACTGGAGACAGTCCAGAGGAAAGCAACGCAAATGAGAAAAGGTTTTAAAAAGCTGACCTATGAGGAAAGGTTAAAAAACCTAGGAATGTTAAGTCTTGAAAAAAGAAGGCTGAGGGAGGAACGTGATAGTCTTCAAAAATGTTAAAGGGCTGTTATAAAGAGGACTGTGATCAATTGTTCTCATGTCCACTCAAAGTAGGCAAGTAGTAATTGGCTTAATCTGCAACAAAGGAGATTAGGTTACATCAGTGGTTCCCAAACTGGGGTTCGCAAAATGTTACAGGGGGTTCTCGGGGAAAAATTCCCTAATAGCAGACAGAGCTGTCCCTAGGGACCCCAGGCAGCACGGGGCCAGCAGCCCAGAACCCCTGGACTTCCAAGAGCTAAGCAGATCAAAGTAAGCATATCTATCACACTGAGGAGATTTAAACTTCAAGACTCCTTATAAGAAATGGAAAGGGAGGTGGATATTTTTTGCTGTTTTTAAAATTAAATAGGCAGCTAGTATTGTTTTTAAAATTATTATGAAGAACAAGTTTAAGCTTTGTTGTAACGTGCATTGTTTGCCTGGACTGCTCAAGACCTGAATGCTTGTGTAGAAAGAACTCTGAGTTGGGTTCTTAAATACCTTCATGCTGTTCACATCTGATGCTCCTTGATGAAACATAGGAACCTTGTCGTATAACAGGCTTATTCAAAGTGACACAAGCTACGAAAGTGAGATCTTGGAAGAGTGTTGCCGTTTTTATAATGTAATAAAAATACCGTAATGATAAATAATAAGTAATAGTATGTAATAAGAGTGTCATAAAAACAAATTGTATATTTCCAAGATCACTACTTTTATAATTTATACTCCGGTAAAGGAGAAAAATCCTGGAAATATTCATTTTTAGGAGAAAGAAAAGGAATACTTGTGGCACCTTAGAGACTAACAAATTTATTTCAGCATTACTGTCCGTAATGGGCCATCTTGATTATCACTTCAAAAGTTTTTTTTCCCCCTGCTGATAATAGTTCCTCTCAAATAATTAGCCTTTTACAGTTGGCATGGTTACTTCCACCTTTTCATGTTTCTCTGAATGTATAAATATCCTCCTACTGTATGTTCCATTCTATGCATCCGAAGAAGTGGATTGTAGTCCACGAAAGCTTATGCTGAAAGAGATTTGTTAGTCTCTAAGGGTATGTCTATACTACCCGCCTGATTCGGCGGGTAGCAATCGATCTTCTGGGATCGATTTATCGCGTCTCGTCTAGATGCGATAAATCGATCCCGGAAGTGCTCCCCGTCGACACCGGAACTCCAGCTCTGCGCGAGTAAGCGGAGTCAACGGGGGAGCCTGCCTGCTGCGTCTGGACCCGCGGTAAGTGCTTTTAAGTTCGAACTAAGATACTTCGACTTCAGCCACGTTATTCACGTAGCTGAAGTTGCGTATCTTAGTTCGACACCCCCCCCGCAGTGTGGACCAGCCCTAAGGTGCCACAAGTATTCCTTTTCTTTTTGCTGACACAGACTAACACAGCTACTACTCTGAAACCATTTTTAGGAGGGGGTTCGCGAGACTTGACATTTTAGTGAAAGGGGTTCACAGGTTGTTAAAGTTTGGGAACCACTGGGTTAGATATTAGGAAAAACTTTCTAACTATAAAGATGGTAACGTGGTCCAGTACTTAACTAAGGGAGACTGAATCCTTGTCACTGGAGGTTTTAAGAAAAGATTAGACAAGCACCTGTCAGTGATGACCTAGACTGAGTATACCTGGTCCTGACTCCGTGCAGGGGACTGGACTAGATGACCTCTCAAGGCCCTTCCAGCCCTCCATTTCCATGATTCATGCTGCTATTTTAGGGTAGGTGACTATTATTCACCCCCTTCACCCATAAAATATCTGAGAGGTTGTAGAAGGTCACCTCAGGCATAGCTGGGAATAGAACCCATGTGTGGAAAACATGGGAAATGTCTATTATTTTTAGAAAATTGTGTGAAACTTCATTTACCCACTTGTTGTACTGCTACCTACTTAGTTCCAGGAGATTAAGTTCTTTCTAGAGACCCTAACGATGGTACTGGTCCATTGTTAGATGCAAATGATAGAATCATCAATAATAAAGCAGAACTATTCAATAAATATTCCTGTTCTGTATTTGGGGGGGAAAACATATGATATAGTTATATCATATGATAATACTCTTTCCATTACATTAGCATCTCTGGAGGATCTTGAACAGCAGCTACTAAAGTTAGACATTTTAAAATCATCAGAACTGGATAATTCGCATCCAAGAGTTGTAAAAGAGCTGGCTGAGGAGTTCATTGGACCAATAATGTTCATTTTCAGTAAGTCTTGGAATGCTGGGGAAACATCAGAAAACTGGAAGAAAACTAATGTTGTGCCAGTATTTAAAAAGGGTAAATGGGATGACCCCAAGTGATTATAGGTTTGTCAGTCTGACATGGATCCCAGGCAAGATAATGAAGCAGCTGATATGGGACTCGATTAATAAAAAAATTGAGGGTAATATAATTAATACCAATCAACATGGGTTTATGGAAATAGATCCTGTCAAACTAACTTGATATCACTTTTAGATGAGATTAGAAGTTTTACTGATAAAGGTAATAGAGTTGGTGCAATATACTCGGACTTCTATAATGTGTTTGACGTGGTACCACACATTTTGATTAAAAAACGAGAACAGTATAAAATTAACATGGCACACATTAAATAGATTATAAGCTTGCTAACTGATAGGTATCAAAAATATAACTGTAAACAAGGCATCGCTATTGAGCAGGTGGTCCTTTAGGGATTGGTTCTTGGCCCTATGCTATTTAATATTTTCATCAGTGACCTGGAATAAACATAAAATCATCACTAATACAGTTTGTAGATGACACAAAAATTGGGAGAGTGGTAAATAATGAAGAGGACAGGTCACGGATACAGAGCAATCTGGATCACTTGGTAAACTGGGGACAAGCAAACAATGTGTGTGCTTAATAGGCTAAATGTAAATGTATATACCTAGGAACAAAGGGTGTAGGCCATACTTACAGGATGGGAGACTCTATACTGGGAAGCAGGGACTCTGAAAAAGATTTGGGGGTCATGATGGATAATCAGCTGAACATGAGCTCCCAATGCAATTGTGTGGCCAACAAAAGCTAATGCAATCCTTGAACGCTGTAATGGAATTGGCCACCACCCGATCTCCCCCTTATCGCCAGAGGTTGCCCTCCAGCTCCCTGCCTCTGTTTTCCCCCTCTTTAGGACTCCTTAACCAAACTCAAGATAGCCCAAAGGAAATTAAAACATTCTCCACCTGGGTCCACTTTATTTGGTTCTCAGGTATACATGGTCCTCCAGGCCCCAGCACCAGTTCAGTGTCTCTCCCCCTTGCTGGGGGGTTCCCAGCCCTTTTGCCCAGAGCTGGGCATAGTTCAGTCTCTGCAAGAGCCAATCTTGTTCTCTGCAGCTGCTGTTTCCTCAAACCAGCTACAGCTTCTCAGGCTTCTGTTTCCTGAGCATCTCCCAGCTTACTGCAGCCAGCTGCTGCTCTCACACAGGTGTACCTCCTTTAGTAATCAGGGTTGGCTAGCCCCAGGCCCTCCAGGCATTAAGGGGCGAGCCATTTTGTTACAGATACATAAAAAAAGAATCTTGAGTGGGAGTAAAGAGGTTATTTTACCTCTATTTGGAACTGGTGTGACTGCTGCTGGAATACTGTGTCCACAATTCGAGAAGGATGTTGATAAATTGGAGAGGGTTTGGAGAAGAGCCATGAGACTGATTGATGGATTGGAAAACATGCCTCATAGTGAAAGACTCAAGGTGCTCAGTCTATTTAGCTTAACAAAGAGAAGGTTAATGGGTGACTTGATAACAGTCTAAGTCAGAGCCTCATAAACAGACTAAGCAATTGCTTAGGGCTGCCAGCAGCTCAAGGGGGTGTCCCTTATTCAGTTTTTATTATAAGAACTTGCTCATTTTAGAATGGGGGAGACAAAAATATTCCTGCTTAAGGCCCCCAATGGACTAGCACTTCCAATAAGTACTCACAAGGGGAACAAATATTTACTAATGAGCTAGTCAGTCTAGGAGAGAACTGCTTGTCCTGCTTGTCTTTGATCCACTGGCTCAAAATAGAAGCTAGACAAATTCAAACTGGAAATATGGCATAATTTTTTTTAACGCTGAGAGTAATTAACCATTGGAACAAGGGTCATGGTGGATTCTCCATCACTGGAAATTTTTTCAAGATTGGATTTTTTTTCTAAAAGATCTGTTATGCAGGAGATCAGACTAGATGATAGTCCCTTCTGGTCTTTGAATCTATGAAAAAAAAACAATTATTTACCTGTATTGTTACTGTTGTTCTTAGAGAGGAGGTGCAAACATGCATTCCACATAGGTGTGCACCCACCCAGGCTAGACTCTCCCCTGGTTATACAAGGGTAGCGCCGGCCAGACCCCCTCAGATGTCAAGAGTATAAAGTCCGATGTAGAGGCGACAGAGAGTGGGTTGTGGAATACACACCTGCATCACATCTCAAAGAACAGTTACAATATAGGCAAGTAACCATTTTTCTTCTTTGAGTAGATGCAGCTATGTTCCATGTAGGCAGCTCACAAGCCGTACTCTTGAATGACTTTACAGACGGAGCACTCTTCCTTAATGTACCGAGACAAGCACCTTGGGTAGGGATCACTATTAGGGATGGCACACACACACGACGGCCAATGCTTGACCCTTGGTTAGGGCATCGCACAGGGCAGCCAACTACTCTAACTCTAAACTAAACCTAAGGTACTACACTATTATCTAGAGGAAAACAAAAATCTGATCTTTCGGTCTGTTTTCTGAGAGATGAAAACACCCCACTGAGCTCCAACTCTAGCTGCAGGTGGTGAGAAGGAGCTGAGAAGGTTGGGGTGGCTGCACCCTTATACTGCTAGGGGAGGAGCTAGGATCACAGGGTACGGCTAGGCAAAGTTCTCTGGCTTCAGAGCATGCTCTCTCTCTCACACACACACACACACGGAATACACATCTGCATCTTCTCGATGAACCCTCCTTCTGTTAAGGAAACAGAGTGGGCACCTGAATGTCTGGCTTGGAATGAGACCGTTGTTAAAGACTAACAAGTCAGCAGGATGACAGAACAAAGGAGTAGCTGCAACCTAGATTAAGCCAATTCTCTTCAGATCCCCAGAGGAGAAGGAGTAGAAAATTCCCAAAAGGGGACCCAAGGTGTTACTGCTAACATTTAAAACCCCAGAGGCTGAGAAATTTGACAGAGAGGAACAAAGACTTTTCTGAGCGACATGGAACCTTTTTGACTGCCGGACTGGCTGAGCTGAAGGATGGTGGCTTCAGGGGTCTGAAAGAAGACTATGTTCTGGAGGAGAAAGGGAGAGGAAGAATCCTGGACTCCTTTGAAGACTCTGACCACATCCCAAAGAACGCTCAAGAGTGGTGAGGAAAGTGAAGCCGGAAATGGCATACTGGTGTTTATTATTTTGCAGGGGTCTGCACATCTCTTGTGCAGTCTAAAGTAAATTGATTGTTTTAGATATCCTTCTGCAAAGTCTGTGTCTACTGGCTTCACTGTCATGTCCCTGAAGGGAAAAACTATAAACCAGCATGCACATAAGAGGAGTATGGCTTTGCTTAAGCCCCTGGGAGACCTGGAGGGTTCAGCACTGGTCTTGGGGCCTCGCCTAGGGCACCTGGGCCGTGGGGTCCCACTTCTAAAAAAGGATACCTGACAGAATCTGGGACCAGCAAGCATTCCAGAGGCCAGAGCCAGACATAATGGCTGAAGCCTACTGTGACTCAAGGAAGCTTGAAAGTACACAGGCCCAATGTGTGGGTCCAAACACAGCAGCCTGGTGAGTGTTCAGCAAAGGGTTGCTTGACCAGGGCTGTGACGCCAGGTCTCAGAGACCCAAATCTCAGCCACTTTTCCACACAAGTCTTTCAGGAGGAACACGACAAATGACATGCTTCTGTAACCCACACTAATATAGCATGATCCTGTGTCCTCCTCTAGGAGCTAAACCACATATAGGAACGTACGACGTGATACTGCTTTGATACTAAGAGACATGGCTCCTTTGCTCAAGTAATATAGGGCCTACTTCATCCACAGGTCCCCAGATTCAGTTCCCTGCAGATGACCCAAACAGAGTCATTGTTACATCTCCCTATTCTGTCTGTAACCAGTAGGCCACAGTCTGATCCCAGAGCTGGGCAGAGAAACCAACAATTCTGATGGCCATTGTCCCACAGCTCTCTCTCAAATATTTATGCCATGTATACTTGTGTAAAGTAACTAGCAGTGTGCATGTCATGCCTCCTGGTACGGGCTAGTCCACAGAGAACAACAGCATGCTTTCTGCCTCCCTGCTTATTCCTATAGCAGACACTGAAGATATCTATGTTCTATGGTCCGCGGACAATAGTTCCTTTTAAGGTGCGCGCCTGGGCAGCCACACACAAGAGAATGAAGGGCTACCCTCCTAATTAGTGGAGCCGCGCAGGCATGGCTCCACTTATTAGGTGCCTGGACCCTGAAGAAGACGCACATGTAAGGTGAGGTGGTGGCCTTGGGCAGAATAGGGGGTAGGTGGGATGAGAAGAGAGGATGGGGGGAATTTTGGACGTGCAGGTCTGCGGCGGCCATAGAAAGAGGCGACTTTCCCCAGCTCCAGGGCTGGGCTGCTGGGGAAAGATGGCCCTCCTTCCCAGCCTCAGTTCTGTGGCTGCTGTGGCGGGGAAGAGACGCCCCTCCTTCCCAGCCCCAGCTTGGGGGCTGCCACGGCAGGGGAGAGAGGGCACATCCATCGCATTAGAAAGGTAAGACTACTGATATTAAAATAAGAGTTGTGTGCTTTTATATGTAGAGCAAAAAAACCAATTATTATTAAGGGTTTTTTATATAGCGCTTTTATCCAAAGCGCTTTACAATAGTTAGCTAACGGTACAAACAACATTTGGAAAGATCATTAAGTGGTCCGCCGAGACCCTCAGCAATTTTCAAGTGGTCTGTGAAAAATTTTTTTTGAGAACCACTGTTCTATAAATCAGAAGGTTGTACATTGAAATCCCGCTGATGATGATGAGTGTGGAAGTGAAAACATATACAACAGTAAAGTTAGCATAAGAACCTTGGCGTAATAGTTGGAACTATTTTATATTGCAAAACATTGCAGCTAGAAGTGAATTCGAATGTTGTGTGAATATTTATTTTATTGGTATTTAATAGGAGCTGCTCCATTAAGGGGGTGTGGCAGACTGAGAAGCTTGAATGAGATTTTGCCTGTGTTTCCAGAGATTAGAAGAGGCTGCCTGCATAAGCTACAGAAAAGTGAGAACTTGATCTAAGATGCATACTTTTCTGGAAAGCAGCCTCATTCTCACAGATACAATGTTAGTATTTAATAGTGATTGGATTCCTCAGGGTATTGCTAATAAACTACAGAACCTCTTCATTTGTAGGTTACTGGTTTGGATCCTACCCAGCTCAGAAGGGATTAAAAATTGTTCCCATCTGATGGATGTTTGGTAGCCCCTTCATGAGTATGGCAAATCCCAGTTCCAGTTCCTAGTATCACCACTATGCTTTGAACTAGATTGATCCCTTGCGGGCAGGGCCTGGTTCTTACTAAGTGTTTGTACCTATCACAATGGGGCCCCCATTATAAGTGGGGTCCTCCAGCTAAAGCTCCTGCAGTGGGGGACAGTCACCTTGCTATACATTTGTGAGAGTTGGCAAGACTAACGTCACATGCACACAGGAGTCTGGGCATGGGAAGTTAAAAAAAAAAAATCCAAGGACAGACCCAAAAAACCACGCCTTACATTTTTTAAAAAGTCTCAATTTCAGGGTCAATTTCAGTTTTCCGGGGACAGACATGTTATTTTTGTATGTGTGGGGTTGGCAGTGGTGCAATTGGTTGTAAGCAGTGCTAGGTCACTGTGGGAAGGTCAAATGTCCTTTGTAATCCTGCGATATTGTCCTGCTTGATGTGTATGAAGTCTTTCACTTATGGTTATCATTAAAAAACCACCAAGAAGGGAGCAGAGAAAAAGGGCTAACTACACGGCACAGATAACACCATCTACCCACCAACTTGCAGAGCAGCACTGCTAACAGCCCACTGATTCAACATACAACTAAGAAACAGAAAATAAAATTGTAGATGTGAAAGCAGTCACTGTAGAGCATGCAAAAGTCACGTTCACTGTGATCTAGAATGGGTTATGTGGTTTGTTTGGGTTACAGCCTTCTGTACAATACAATGGCAGCCAGGGGATTTTGCAATTCTGCCTCTCTATTACTGCATTTGCTTCCTGTTGCCATTTGAAGTACCCAGTCTGTATCAACATTTAAAACAAGAAAGAAGAAACCAGTTTGTTGGATCTTTCAACTACTCTTAGTTCCTAATAAATCTGCAATGTTTAAAGGGACACAGTCAAAAAAAAAAAAATCACAATCACACTTATCTCAAACACTGAAAGAAATTAGAGGGGAAAAACACCTTTTCCCTTTTTGTGTGTTTACTTAGGGCTTGTCTACACTGGCACTTTACAGCGCTGCAACTTTCTCACTCAGGGGGTGTGAAAAAACACCCCCCTAAGCGCAGCAAGTTTCAGCACTACAAAGCGCCAGTGTAGACAGTGCACCAGTGCTGGTAGCTATGCCCCTCGTGGAGGTGGGGTTTTTTTAGAGCACTGGGAGAACTGTCTCCCAGCGCTCTGCAACGACAGCACTTTAACACTGCCAGTGTAGACTAGCCCTCAGTGAAAACGACCATATACAAAGTGTAGTCAAATGCACAATTTGCTCTGATTGTGTGGGTCTTTCCAACAGCAACATTGGAGAGAAACTATTTTTAACTCATTTTCTGAAATCAACTGGACAGGCATGTGTGTTCTTTTTTGTTTAGTACCTCAGCTGATTGTGCCTCTATGTTTGTTTTGATGCGGTGGACTCAAAGAAGAAATGCGACCATCACTATCATTCAGAAAACCAAAGAAATTAAAATGTTTGATTTTAAAAAATGGTCTCACCTTTGCTTAGGATCCTTCTTCAGCAAACCTGACAGAAGAGATTTTGCTTCAGGTGACAAAGTGCGTGGAAACCTAATCTCCTCCATGAGGATAAGTTCAAAGAGCTTCTCATGGTCCTGATTGTAGAAAGGGAGCCGGCCACACATCATTTCATACATTACGACTCCTAAGCCCCACCAGTCCACTGCACGACCGTAGTCATTATCTTCCAGCACCTGCGGAAACGTAGAGAACAGCTTTAGTACGTATTCCTATGCTGTGGACATGCAGAGAATTCAAGTGGCAGGACTTATACTACTATATTCGTTTTCATGCATTTTCACAACTCTGCAGGCACAGCATACTTGCTGCAGCCGAGAGAGCAGATCCCGTTGCAGACAACTGACACTAATGCACACCAATGATTTATCAACAGGGAACGCTCTAGGAAAGCAAGAGGGGAAAAAAGGCTAGGGAGAGATGGCACTCCCCCTCCCACATTACTTCCATGATATGCATAACCTTCTAACGCCTAGAGGCTGAGAACCCAAGTCTGTTCTCAGATTACAAAGCCAGCTGTTAAATCCTAACTTATTCATTAGAAACCATTCCAAATGGGGCCCCATTTTAAAAACAGGATGCCATTTGGGGGGCAGGAGAGGACTGATTAACCTGTTGCTTCAAAGCTACACTCATATCAACTTGTACATTTTCTTTATTCTCACCAGAAAACCTATGCTGCAACCCATGAAAGACTGCTTGCAAGTTTTAGAAGAATTACTGATCTGAATTAAACTGCAAGGGCCAAAGATTCAAAATAGCTCAGTTCCCATTTGCACTTCTGGCCTTTATGTTGCCCTAAATGGGAGCCAAGTGCTTTTGAAAATCTGGCCCTAAAACTTTTCAATTTGCAGTCTCCCTACTATACACACAGATGTTCAGAAAAAAAAATTGTTTCTCACAGTGGAGAAAATCTACTATTACAATTTTCTTTTACTTAATTGTTTCCCCTGGTTTGGGTTGGGTTATTTGATAGCTTTACTCTCCTTACAGTTCTGCACTTTACTGCTTATCACTGGTACAAGGTAAAAGCACTGTTTGTTCATTCTTTAGTGCCGTGCAGTGTCAGTGCCTACCCAGTTTACAGAACTGCACTTCAGAACCATTTATGCTCAGAAATAAAAGTCTTCATTGGGAATGAGGAGCAAAGAGCCAACTGAAGCCAGAAGTAGTTTTGCCACTAACTTCCATGGGAGCAGGCTCTGGCGCTTTATGAATTAATTATTAAGAGCCTGTGGATAAATAGAAAGATCAAGATTTTATTTGTAAAACATTGTTTGTGTTCTTTATATATTCACTAATTATTTAGTACTCTGCCTTAAAAATGATCTGAACAAGAAAAAAGTCCTGCAGTAAAAATCCAAAGGCTGTGAGGTATTAGATTACCCCGCACAGGTCTATTTACAGCATCTCTTGCTGTATGATTCACACCAAACGACAGCTGGTTCTACAGCTGCCCCATATATGTATAAGACCAACACAGCTGCTTGTCTGCCAGGATTCCAGGAGCCAGCCTCATCCTTTAGGAGGAATCACAGGCTCTAACTTCATAGGAGATATTGTGTGATAATGCAGTTAGCCATATTTCTGAGCCACACCCTTTCACTAAGCACTTCCTGTTCATTCTAAACCACTTAGGTTACTTAAAATAAAATACACACATTGCTGCTAGATACACAATAGGAGTAATTTTTTTTTAAAGACAAGATCAAGTCCCACAAAATCATGCCTTCTAAAACTCAACAATGATAATTTGGCCAAGGTACTAAAAGAACACTAGTTATAATTCAGATTACTAACTAGAACCCTGAATTTCTTACCTCCACACAGCACAGAACAAGAACCAATCCTTATTTTTAAAAGTAAAAAATACTTCTCACAATCACCGCAGTGTTTATATTAATGTTTATACAAAACAGGACAATGATTTAGTCTTACTTTAAATATGTTCACAACTGAGAAGAGAAAAAATAATATACAAGTAGCATGAAAGGTATTTATATACCTATGATTTATTGCAATGTGCATAGTAACAGGGAAGCAATAGGTAACAAGGTCATTTAACTTAAATTAAGCCGATGGTCAATTCATAACAGTTCTTTGCAGCTGTGTGATGGAGTTTATAAGAGAAGACAACAGCTGGAAACAGGATAGTCATCAATATATCTGACACATCAAAGCTGATGCAGTTAAGTCACGGCCATCCATGCACAAGATTCCAATACGAACCTAAAAACAACTATGCAACAACTGTATAAACACACACTTATGCTGGATTCAAGTTACAAATAGAGAGGAGAAGAAAGAGACCCCTACTTTTAAGGCTACATGACCTTAAACATACAGAATACTCATTCACGCACAATTTCCAGATTTTCTGCATGCTATCAGCCAGATGACAAAAGCCTTCAGAATTTAACACTCCAACCCACAGCTGGGATTTGCAATGAAGGGAGTGAGCTAGGTTAGTCAAAAAGATTTGTCCTTCTGTGTTATGGTTAAGCCAGATCGTTATAAATATTAAAGGAAAATATTAGAGGTAAAATGATTGAGGGGTAATCCATATTAGAGGTATTCTGTGGCTGCTTCAGACACATTCCGCGTCAGGAAAAAATTCAAAAGTTAAATAATCTCCAATGAGATTTGCCCCGTCTTTCACTGGCCCATAAAATCCAGTTATAATCAGAGACTAAAGTTTAACATTGCTTTTAAAAGGGACAATGGCAGATTTAAAGCCATATTTGTAAATAAACTGCCTTAGCTGTTTCACTGATAACTCTTTGTGTCAGTGGTTCTCAAACTATGGACCACTGATGATTCACAAGGAGCTTCTGGTTGTCCATGAGAGCTGGCAGGCATCATGGGGCTGGCTCCATCTCCTTGCTTCAAGCTACTTTGACAGGTACCCAGGTTCTTCATTTCAATGAAGCTGCTGGATGCCTGTACAAAGAGCTGGAAAAAATGAACACAGCTGCCTTCCCTGCCACTGCTGTGTAGGAGGAGAGTATAAACAGAAACCTCCAGAAAGGACAAGAGCCATCAGTGGAACAAAACAAAAGCAATGTTTCCCAAAGGTAACTTTTCCACATAATCAATTCCTGTACTTGTGCCTTACGCTGCTATAACTGAAAGACTGTTTACTTTGTGCATTTCACCCAACTTGGACAAAGAGTGAAATGGAACCACAGTTTCATGTTCATACTGTTGTGCACTAGCACAGTGTTCCACTGTCTGGATTGCAAACAGTTCAGGGGAAATGTTTAAAAACTTAAAGAGGAAAGTCGTGAAAACATTTCTTCTAATTATGTTCTGCAAAATTTCTTTAGTGCAAAGAAATGTAAAAATTTTAAACACAGATTACCTGTCTGTATTGTTCCTTCCAGAAAAGGATGGTACACTATTCACTTTGGAGAATGTATATATATAGCTCTATAATGGTACATGCTAGCTGCACCTCTGTCCCCTTCCTAGTCTCTCTGAGTGTACCCCCTCAGGTGTCAGACCTTGTGCCTTTACCTATCCCAGGCCTGAATTCCACTGTTCTACCTTTAATTAGACTGGGCCCTAGACCATCAACCCAGCAAGTCTGAGTGAGCTCTGACAACCTGCAGTTCTTCCCTTCAGGAGTTTCTGACCAGGGTTGTACAGTGACAAAACAGCTTTCCTAAAGGATTGTTTATTTTGCAGAAGGAATAAAGCATTTAGAGCAAAAGAGAGGGTCACTCACCTTGTGTAGTAACTGAGGTTCTTCAAGATGTGTCCCCCTGTGGGTGACCCACTTCAGCTTACTGGGCGCTCCGCGCCTCTAGTCAAAGAACTTTGACAGCAGTACCCAGTTGGGCTGCCCATGCGCTCTCCCCGTCTCGCACCTGTAGTGGCGGTTAACTAGCGCTAGATGGCCAAACCCCACCTCAGTTTCTTCTCAACTGCAGAGGACCTTGTGAAAACTCCAAAGCAGAGGGGAGGACGGTGGGTAGTAGAGCACACACAGGGACATACATATTGAAGAACCTCAGTTACTGCACAAGGTGAGCAACCCTCTCTTCTTCGAATGATGTCCTTGTGGGTGTTCCACTTCAGGTGACTGTAGAGCAGTGCCCCTCAGTGGAAGGGAGGGGCTTCAGAGTTGTATCTGTGATCGATAATAGGACTGTGAGTCCTAATACAGTGTCAGATGTCGAA
This sequence comes from Macrochelys suwanniensis, assembly GCA_033296515.1. Taxonomy (NCBI): domain Eukaryota; kingdom Metazoa; phylum Chordata; order Testudines; family Chelydridae; genus Macrochelys; species Macrochelys suwanniensis. Next base: position 18,092,615 of record CM065781.1, on the reverse strand, counting down.
TCTTGCTCAATTGTGTAGTGCTGAATGAATGTGTGGGCTGAAGACCAAGTGGCTGCTTTACATATGTCCGTAATACGCACAGTATTAAGGAAGGCTAACGACGTGGAGATCAACCTGGTAGAATGCGTTCTAACCCCCGGTGGGGGTTGCAGTTCGTCTTGGCAGTAGCAGAGATGAATGCACTCTGAAACCCATTTGGAGAGTCTCTGCTTAGATATAACTTCTCCTTTAGACCTCTCCGTAGTTGAGAGAAACTGTTTTGGTGCCTTCCTGAATGGTTTAGTCCATTCGAGATAAAAGGCTAGTGCCCTTCTGACATCTAGAAAATGAAGTGCCGCTTCTTGCCTGTTGTTATGAAGTTTAGGGAAGAATGCAGGAAGATTGATAGGTTAGTTGAGGTGGAACGAAGAGGGTACATTAGGTAGAAATTTAGGATGCAGTCTTAGAGTGACCTTGTTCTTGAAAAAGATCATGTATGGGGATATGCCAGGAGAGCCCCAAATTCTCCTACGCGACATGTGGATGTGATGGTGACAAGGAAAGCTACTTTCATTGAAAGGTGTAATAGTGAACAGCAGCCAAGGGTACAAACGAAGGTCTGGTAAGGGAATGAAGTACTAAATTAAGATGCTATAGAGGCATTGGGACTGAGTTCAGGATAGAGGTTCCGGAAACCTTGTAGGAATCGTTTTGTAATTGGATGGGCAAAGACTGAAAAAAAACTCATCCACTTTATAGTGGAAGGTTGTGACAGCTGCAAGGTGTACTCTGAATGAGCTCAGTGAAAGACCCAATTTTTTTTAATTGAAGTATACAGTCAAAGATTAGTGGTAGAGCAGAGGTGGTGGCTCTGATTCATTTGTTCTGGCACCATGTGTGGAAACTCTTCCATTTGTGGAGGTAGGTTGAGCGTGTAGTCAACCATCTCTGCTGCCTAGCAAGGTATCCTTCACCTCCTCTGAGCAGGTCATCTCCTTGCTTTGAAACCATGGAGGAGCAATGCTCTCAGGTGGAGTATCTCCAGGTTCAGGTACAAGATCTGGCCTGCACCTTGTGACAGGAAATATGGAAGCAGTGGGAGAACACACGGTGAACATGTGGACATCTGCTGCAAGTATGGAAACTAAATTTGTCTGGGCCATGTGACGGCTATCAAGATGACCCTGGATAGGTCAGTCTTGGCCTTTTATATGACCCTGGACAACTATGGGGTAGGAGAGAAAGCATAAAAGAGAGGTGCTTTCCATCTGAGGAGGAAGGCATTGCCTATGGATCCTGGCCCAACCCCACTTTGGAGCAAAATGATGGGCATGTGCTGTTCTGACTCATGGCAAATAGATCTCTGGGGGGGAATCCTCATTGTTGGAATACATGCTGTATCATCAAGGTATTTATTTCCCACTCATGATTGTAGGAGAACTTTCTGCTTAACATTCTGCTGTGGTGTAACGTCCCAGCAGACTGGAGGTTGAAATGGTGATGCTGTGATGGATGCACCAGTTCCACAGTCTTAAAGCCTTGGTGCAGAGGCCGTGTGACTTTGCTCCTCCCTGTTTGTTTATATTGAACATGCAAGTGACATTGTCCATTGGGATCTGTATGGTTTTGGTTTTGATCATGGGCAGAAAGCGGGTTCATGCATTGCCAACTGCTTGTAGTTCCAGAACATTTATGTGCAGTGTTGATTCCGAAGGAGACCTGTGCTGTACTGTCAGGTTGTTTAGATGGACGCCCCAGCCCACTAGGGAGGCATCCATTGTGATGATCATTGTGGGGGCAATCTGTAGAAAGGGGACTCCTGCACACACGTTGCGTGAATGGGACCACCACTCTAGTGAGTCCATGACCTTTTGTGATATGTTGAGAGGCTTGCTCAGACTGTGTTTGTGGGGGATGTACACTATCCTGTGCCACCCTTGTACGTAGCGCATGTGTAATCTGGTATGTTTTATGACCGAGGTGGTTGCTGCCATGTGGCCTAGTAGTTGGAGGCAAGTCCTGGAAGATGTTTGTGGACTGTTCACTGTAGTGTTGATTCACTAGGGTGACAAATCTGTGTGGCGGTAGTGAAGTTTTCGCCTCCAATGAGTTTAGGTGAGCCCCAATGAATTCTAGTTCTTGTACTGGTGTCACTGTTGACTTTTGAATGTTTATTTGGAGACCGAGTTTTGTAAAGAGTGATGTTGTCTTTTGTGTGGCTTCGATTACTTCTTCCCAAGTTGGGGCTTTGAGTAGACAGTCGTCTAAATATGGGTATATCATGACCTCTTGCTTGCACAGATGGGCCACTGCCACAACTTTGGAAAAACTCGGGGGGCCATGGAGAGGCCAAAGAGCAGTACCGTGTACTGATAGTGATCTTGTCCCAAAACAAACTGGAGGAACCGCCTGTGTGATGGATGTCTGGCAACATGCAAGTATGAGTCTTATAGGTCGAGGGCGGAAAACCAGTCCCCTCATGGGATTACTGTTGCTAAAGTAACCATCCTGACAAATGTGTTTTGATAAATTTGTTTAGGTTTCTCAGATCAAGAATGGGCCTCCAAACCCCAGTCTTTTTCTGGGTTAAGAACTAATGGGAATAAAAGCCCTTCCCTCTGTGTTGTACCGATACTGGTTCTACTGCACCCAAGTGCAGGAGATGGTTTACTTCCTGTCTCAGAAGGTGCTCGTGAGGATAGGTGGGGTGAATAGAGGTGAACTAGATGGATTAACTGGTGGTGATAATTTCCAGCACCCATTTGTCTAACGTAATAATTTGCCATGCTGGGCAGAATGGTGTCAAATGGTCTGTAAAGAGATGGTTGGTAGAAAGGTTTCAGCAACTGGAATTGGGGGAGATCTCTCGGACCTCAACCAAACCATCTAATTTGATGTTTTGGTCCAGGTTGTTGTGATGTAGGAGATTGAGATGGGAGTGGCCTATGTCTTGTAGGTCTTTGCCTCTGGGTATCATATTGCCTCTGCGGTTGTGTGCAAGGCACTGGTCTTGAGTGTTGTGATGGGTAATATATGACCTGTTTTTGTGCAGGTGTGTAGATGCCTAAAGACCGAAGAGTTGCTTTAGTCTTTTTCAATGCATGGAGGGACTCGTCGGTCTTACCTGCAAATAATTTTGGACCTTCAAAGGGAAGATCCTCTCTGGTGGATTGCACCTCCTTTGGGAATCCAGACAGGTGGAGTCAAGAGGCATATTGCATTACTATGGCAGTTGCAATGGATCTTGCCGCTGTGTTTGCTGAGTCTAAGGATGCCTGCAGATCGGTTCTTGCTAGGAGATGGCCTTCAGAAATGACTGACCTAAATTGCTCCTTTTTGTCTTCAGGGATAATGTCAATAAATTGGAGTAATTTGTGTGATTGTATTTCGCCATCATGGCTTCATAGTTGGCTATTCTGAATTATAATGTTGCTGATGAATAGGCCTTGCGACCAAAATATCCAATCTTTTCCACTCTATCATATGGGGTGGTCCTCGAATAGTGTTGCCTACCCCACTCGTTGACAGCTTCTATGAGTTTGGCTGGGGGTGTGAAAATAGAAATTCTAGGTCCTTCAATGGGACACACCCCTTCTTATCCGTCCCCTTACAAATAGGGGGGGATTGTTGTGGGTGTCTGCCAGATGGTCTTGGCAGTGCCTCATTATAGGAAGGGCTGTTTTACAGGAGGCTGACGTGTGTAATATATCCACCAACTTGTGTTGGGACTCAGCAACCTCTTCCAGGGGGATTTGAGCGTGTCTGCAATTCTTTTAAACAGTTCCTGAAATTGCTTAAAATTGTCTCCTACTGTAGGTGGCAGAGGCATGATGGTCTCATCTGGAGAGGAGGTGGTGTTAGTTTCAGAAGTGGCCTCCTAATCTAGAGCCTTCTGTTTCCTCAAAAGTCTCCTCAGGGAGCTCACGGGGCCCCTCCTCTGACGCTGATGGGGAGTGTCTCTGCCTTTCCCTGGAGTTACTGGGAGGCTTGGAATAGTGTTGCCTACGGGTCCCAATATGGCCATTGTTGCAGGAATGACACTAGTGGTGGCATCCATGGATGTCCATGCCACCCCTGGGTGCTAGCTCTGGAGCGGCGTCCTGGCTGTTCCTATAGATCTGGTCTTTCGATTCCCTGGATGGGTGAAGAGTGGTGTGAGGAATAAACATCTCCCTCCTCAAAGTCAGCCTCCTCGCTGGAAAAAGGAGAAGCAGATGTGTTTGTCTGTGTAACAGTGCTGAATGTACCGACGCTATATCAGTACTGAAAAGAGGTGATTCCAGTGCCGCAGCAACTACTAAGTCCTTATGTCGGAAAAACTGTTGCATTCCAAGAGATCTCAGTACCAAAGATGGAATCTGTAATTGTTACAGTACCGGGAATAGTTGTGGTACCAGGAGGTATTGAGGCACCAGGAGAATCGGTGCTGATCGTGTCTGTACCGAAGGAGGTGAAGTAGACTTTGGTACCGCTGTCTCTGCGCTGTGCACCAGAGAGCCAGGAGATGGCGCCATAAGATGAGGCATTGCAGAGGTGCTCAGTGTTTAATTGCTGCAGTCGGTGTCATGGTAGAAGGGGTAGTCTTGTCTCTGCTGTCCTCCTGAGAGCCTGCGCGCTTAGGGTCTTTGGGTTTAGTGGTACTGGAAGATCCTGCTGACTCATAGGTACTTAGCCATGGCTCGGTTCTTACTGATGATATGGAGAGTTGGAGAACGCTTCTTTTTCAAGGCTCCTTTCATAGGAGAAGTGGTAGCTCTCTTCTTCGTCCTTTTTCTGGGAGACAGGTCCTTCCCGTGCAGAATCAGTGAGGGAAGTCTGTCAGAAGCTGAGGTATGTGACCGGTGGCCAGGAGGAGTTTGTGATCCTGGGTCAGAGGTCAGGCGGAGAGATTTCTCCATGAGGATGAGTTTAAGGCCCCTTGCTTTGGCAATGAAAGCACCTCTGAGGTACATGCATTTTCCCCCAAGCAGCAGACACACTAGGAATGTCTATCTGAGACTGGAATTGCCTCTCGGCAGGAGAGGCAATGTTTAAAGCCCAGAGACCCGGGCATTCATGGGTAAAATTATCCCTGAGAGGGGTGAATGAAAACAAAGTAAAAAAAAATTTTTTTAAATTTTTTTTAAATGGTGAGAAAAAAGAAAAGCAAAAGGAATAGGAAACGAATTCTACCTAACTATTCAATCTACTACACTATACAGCTAATCCTAAATTTAAAGGGAAGTCGTACAGAGGCACTGCCGAAGCTCTGACTCGGACCAAGGGCAGTTGAGAAGGAACTGACGGGGGGTTGGCAGCTAGTTAGCTGCTGCTACAGGCACAATACAAGGAGAGCTCATATGCAGCCTGACTGGGTACTGCTGTCAAAATTCTCCAACTAGAGGCACAGGGGTGCACAGTCACCTGAAGTGGAGCACCCACAGGGACATCACTTGAAGAACAGATTTTACAACATCAGTCTATCTTACCTAAAGCCTTACCATCCTCTGATGGTAACCTAAGAAGATAACTTCTTCAGATACCCCCTTTGGGTGCCTATCCCTCAATCTGGTTCCCCTGGACCAACTTCCTCCTAATCACCACTCCCCACATTCCACAAGTCTTCCTTTTCAACCCTGGCACAGTTCTTTTGATCTTCTACTTCCCAGGACTATTCCTGTCTTGGCTTTTTTGTCTCTAAATGTCTCTCAAGTGTTTGCTGAGAAGTGGCTTGTCTTGAGCCATGCTATTCCCCAGCCTGCTTGTTCTTTCCTACAGACAGACCCCTATTAAATCAGACCAATATATTAATACTGGGAGCATCCCAATAACCACATCAACAGACAGCATTCATAAATTATTATATAGAGCAGTTCCACATCCACCACAATTACTACTCATTTAATTTTTAAAAGGATTTGAAATATATTCAATATATTTTTCTATGGCTATTCAATTTTAAAATTTTAATATAAAAATACACCCTGCTATATAATTATAACTTGTATATACTCCCTGAAGTGAACTGTACTTTTCTCTGCTTAAAGACGCACAGATGGAAGAAAATAACGTATGTGAAAATATTTAACATTTCTCTATACTAAAGGAATTTTGCAGAACAATGAATAAAAAGGTTTTTATCTATGTCAAAATAAAATATAAACATTTTTACAAATAAACTGTATTAGTACAGGAAATATTTAATAACAATTTTGCTGTCTCAAGAATGGCATTTATTTGAGAACATAGTTATGTACAATAGCTGTAATAAAGGTACCTCTGGTGCAAGATATTCTGGAGTGCCACAGAAAGTCTTCATTGTTGCTCCATCCTTGATACCTTCTTTGCATAGCCCAAAGTCTGTTATTTTTATATGTCCATCTTTATCCAGCATAAGATTTTCCAACTTAGATAAAAATCCAAATTTAAATGGTCATTAGATACACAATCCATACACTTGAGTGAGTTTGTAAAATACTTGGATTTCTGCAGGTTATTCTTTTCAGCCCTGTTCACCCTGGGATAAGCATTATACTAGCTACTAAAGCACTTATAATATAGGTTTCAGTGTAGTAGCCATGTTAGTCTGTGTCAGCAAAACGAAAATAAGAAAGAAAAACTTGTAGCACCTTAGAGGCTAACAAATTTATTTCAGCATAAGCTTTCGTGGGTTAGAACCCACTTCATCGGATGCATGGAATGAAACATACAGTAGACAGATATTTATACAGTCAGAGAAACATGATAAGGTGGAGGTGCATAGACCAACCTTAAGAGGCTAATTAATTGAGAGGAACCATAACAGCAGGGGAAGAAAAACCTTTGAAGTGATAAACAAGATGGTCACACAGGTGTGAATGAGGATCGTTAACTTAAGGGAAATAGATTCAGTTAACGTAATGGCCGAGCCATTCCAAGTCCTTATTCAATCCTGAGGTAATGCAATCTAGTTTGCATATCAATTCGAGTTCAACAGTTTCTCTTTGAAGTCTGTTTTTGGAGTTAATATGTCGCAACACTGCTACCCTCAAGTCTGTCAGTGAGTGATTAGGGAGGTTGAAGTGTTCTCCTACTGGTTTTTGAATGATTCCTGATGTCAGATTTATGTCCATTTATTCTTTTGCGTAGAGACTGTCCGGTTTGGCCAATGTACATGGCAGAGGGGCATTGCTGGCACATGATGGCATATATCACATTGGTAGATGTGCAGGTGAATGAGCCCCTGATGGCGTGGCGGATGTGATTAGGCCCTGTGATGGTATCACTTGAATCGATATGTGGACAGAGTTGGCATCGGGCTTTGTTGCAAGGATAGGTCCTGGGTTAGTGTTTTTGTTGTATGGTGTGTGGTTGCTGGTGAGTATTTGCTTCAGGTTGGGGGGCTGTCTGTAAGCAAGGATTGGTCTGTCCTCCAAGATCTGTGAGAGTGAGGGATCATCTTTTAGGATAGGTTGTAGATCTTTGATGATGCGCTGGAGAGGTTTTAGTTGGGGGCTAAAGGTGACGGCTAGTGGTGTTCTGTTATTTTCTTTTTTGGGCCTGTCTTGTAGTAGGTGACTCCTGGGTACTCTTTTGGCCCTGTCAATCTGTTTTTTCACTTCAGCAGGTGGGTATTGTAGTTGTAAGAATGCTTGATAGAGATCTTGTAGGTGTTTGTCTCTGTCTGAGGGATTAGAGCAAATGCGGTTGTATCTTAGAGCTTGGCTGTAAACAATGGATCGTGTGGTGTGTCCAGGATGGAAGCTGGAAGCATGTAGGTAAGTATAGCGGTCAGTAGGTTTCCGGTATAGGGTGGTGTTTATGTGACCATCACTTATTAGCACAGTGGTGTCTAGGAAATGGACCGCTTGTGTGGACTGGTCTAGGCTGAGGTTGATGGTGGGATGGAAATTGTTGAAATCATGGTGGAATTCCTCAAGGGCTTCTTTTCCATGGGTCCAAATGATGAAGATATCATCAATGTAGCGCAAGTAGAGTAGGGGTGTTAGGTGATGAGAGCTGAGGAAGCGTTGTTCTAAGTCAGCCATAAAAATGTTGGCATACTGTGGGGCCATACGGGTACCCATAGCAGTGCCACTGACTTGAAGGTATATATTGTCCCCAAATGTGAAATAGTTGTGGGTGAGGACAAAATCACAAAGTTCGGCCACCAGGTTAGCCGTGGTAGTATCGGGGATACTGTTCCTGACAGCTTGTAGTCCATCGTTGTGTGGAATGTTAGTGTAGAGGGCTTCTACATCCATAGTGGCCAGGATGGTGTTGTCTGGAAGATCACCGATGGATTGTAGTTTCCTCAGGAAGTCAGTGGTGTCGCGAAGATAGCTGGGAGTGCTGGTAGCATAGGGCCTGAGGAGAGAGTCTACATAGCCAGACAATCCTGCTGTTAGGGTGCCAATGCCTGAGATGATGGGGCGTCCAGGATTTCCAGGTTTATGGATCTTGGGTAGCAGACAGAATGCCCCTGGTCGGGGTTCTAGGCACGTGTCTGTACAAATTTGTTCTTGTGCTTTTCCAGGGAGTTTCTGGAGCAGATGGTGCAGTTTCTTTTGGTACTCCTCAGTGGGGTCAGAGGATAAAGGCCTGTAGAATGTGGAGTTACAGAGCTGCCTGACAGCTTCTTGTTCATATTCCAACTTATTCATGATGACGACAGCTCCTCCTTTGTCAGCCTTTTTGATTATGATGTTAGAGTTATTCCTGAGGCTGTTGATGGCATTGTGTTCTGCACGGCTGAGGTTATGGGGCAAGTGATTTTGCTTTTCTACAATTTCAGCTATAGCACGGCGACGGAAGCAGTCTATGTAGAAGTCCAATTTGTTGTTTCGACCTTCAGGAGGAGTCCACGCAGAATCCTTCTTTTTGTAGTTTTGGTAGGAAGGATTCTGTGGGTTAGTATGTTGTACAGAGGTCTGTTGGAAATATTCTTTGAGTCAGAGACGTTGAAAGTAGGATTCTAGGTCACCACAGAACTGTATCATGTTCGTGGGTCTGGAGGGACAAAAGGAGAGGCCCCGAGAAAGGACAGATTCTTCTGCTGGGCTGAGAGTATAGCTGGAAAGATTAACAATATTGTTGGGTGGGGTAAGGGAACTGCTGTTGTGGTTGCCCGGTGCCCGATGCCAACTCTGTCCACATATCGATTCAAGTGATACCATCACAGGGCCTAATCACATCCGCCACGCCATCAGGGGCTCATTCACCGGCACATCTACCAATGTGATATATGCCATCATGTGCCAGCAATGCCCCTCTGCCATGTACATTGGCCAAACCGGACAGTCTCTACGCAAAAGAATAAATGGACATAAATCTGACATCAGGAATCATTCAAAAACCAGTAGGAGAACACTTCAACCTCCCTAATCACTCACTGACAGACTTGAGGGTAGCAGTGTTGCGACATATTAACTCCAAAAACAGACTTCAAAGAGAAACTGTTGAACTCGAATTGATATGCAAACTAGATTGCATTACCTCAGGATTAAATAAGGACTTGGAATGGCTCGGCCATTACGTTAATTGAATCTATTTCCCTTAAGTTAACAATCCTCATTCACACCTGTGTGACCATCTTGTTTATCACTTCAAAGGTTTTTCTTCCCCTGCTGTTATGGTTCCTCTCAATTAATTAGCCTCTTAAGGTTGGTCTATGCACCTCCACCTTATCATATTTCTCTGACTGTATAAATATCTGTCTACTGTATGTTTCATTCCATGCATCCGATGAAGTGGGTTCTAACCCACGAAAGCTTATGCTGAAATAAATTTGTTAGTCTCTAAGGTGCTACAAGTTTTTCTTACTTATAATATATACATTTATATCACTTTCCCCTAGGGATAACTTCAGAAAAGTAACTTGAGATCATTGGGCAGTTGACATACATATAGTGAGAATATAGAAAATAGTCATACTACATCTAAGCTTCTTAAATGTTATAGTGAGCAAAAGCACAAATTTAAAAACAACAAAGAAACTCTTTTGCCCCTGCTTTTACTTAGAGCATCTTTCATAGGCTGTTTCAGTACTGACAGAGGCTAGCAGCAGTGACAAAAACAACGAATCAACTTAAAGCTAAGGGATCAATTTACAATAGCACACTGTAGATGGTAAATATGCTCAGAATTTGGCAATTATCTAAAAACGGAGAGAATGCTGGCACTACCCATTTCTGATGGCACTACCCATAGCTCATGAAAATAAGTTCTATATGCTGACGGTACTTATGATACAGAGTGGGGTTGTCAACGGAGCCTCAAAGAGACAGGTGCTTAACTCCTACTGAATTTCATAACAGCTTGAATATTCATAGATTCCAAGGCCAGAAGGGACCATTGTGATCATCTAGTCTGACTACCTATATAACACAGGCCACAGAACTTCCCCAAAATAATTTGTAGACCAGATCTTTTAGAAAAAACATCCAATCTTGATTTAAAAATAGTCAGTGATGGAGAATCCACCATGACCCTTGGTAAGTTTCTCCAATGGTTAATTACTCTCACTGTTAAAAATGTACATCTTATTTCCAGACTGAATTTGTCTAGCTTCAATTTACAGCAATTGGATTTTGTTATATCTTTCTCTGCTAGCTTGAAGAGCCCATTATTAAATATTTGTTCGCTGTGTAGACACTTATAGACTGTAATCAAGTCACCCCTTAACCTTCTCTTTGGTAAATTAACTAGATTGAGATTCCCTGAATCTAAACCTTGAATCATTCTTGTGGCTCTTCTCTGAACTCTCTCCAGTTTATCCACATCCCCATATATCCAGCACCTTTAATCTAGATGGCTCCTAAAATGAACTGTGGACTGGAAGTACAGTAATAGCACTTCTCATACACTTCTGGTGAGGGAATGCAGCCATCACTCTTAATCAGAAAGAACACAAGTTTGTATGATTCATTCCCCCGCCCCCCCCCAAAAAAGCAGAAAAGCAGGGAAAAACTTAGCCAGTTTTAACTGCAAGTGAAAAATAGGATAAAGGAGCAGAATGTTTACACAGTTTGAATTTGTATATAGAGCGGGAAATTGACCAAGACACCACAAATACCCTCCATGGCTTAGGAGAACTACCAGGGTCTTTTTCATAATAAAGTGGTTAATTATTTAACTTCATATCCATGTGACAATGCATCCCCAATAACAGAGTGCCCCTTTGTATTCTACCAAGGCACCGGTTCCATACACTCGGAGGGAATCAATCCCAAAAATACACTTTCTGCAGCACCTTGTAAAGTATTCAAGTGCTTAGTTTGAGATCTTATAACAGTCACGGCTGACAATAATATAGCTTTCAGCGTGGTAGCCGTGTTAGTCTGTATCCGCAAAAAGAACAAGAAGTACTTGTGGCACCTTAGAGACTAACAAATATATTTGGGCATAAGCTTTCATGGGCTAAAGCCCACTTCATCAGATGCATAGAGTGGAACATACAGTAGGAAGACAGACACACACAGACACAGAGAACATGAAAAGATGGGGGTTGCCATACCAACTCTAAGGGACTAATTAATTAAGGTGAGCTATTATCAGCAGGAGAAAAAAAAATTGTAGTGATAATCAGGATACTATAGCTGTAATATTTCTGTTATAACAAAGTTTGGTGGATAGGTTTATTATATACAAGTGTAATCAGCTTCTGAGACTAAGAATTGTAACAGTCCAAACCCATTTTTAATAGCCTATGAAATTAACAGTCTTCTAAGTACCTTTAAATCTCTATAAACCACATTCTTCTCTGAATGCAGGTAATCCAGTGCTGATACAATCTCAGCTCCATAAAACCGAGCCCGGTCTTCAGAAAAGACACGCTCTCTTGACAGATGGAAAAACAACTACAACAGCAAGAATTTATTACATTTAGAATGCACATACTTCTGAGTTATGTACTATATTTTATAGACAGTCCTTCCTGGAATCAGATATTAACCCAGAAAGGAACCTTTTCTCCCGGACACAGCTGTGCTCAGAAACATTCTAAAAGTCGTACCATAAATTAAATGATTAAACATAAGTGTAATAATATATTTCAAATTCACAGCTGCTCTATTTGACAATTTGATGTACTGTTAATTTTTATCAATATATATAAACAACTAAGACAAATCAAAAAAATTTCTTAGCTAGTTACTTATTAAACCAGATTTTTATTGCGTTACTTTAAAAGCAGGAGATTCCTTATTTGACATAAATTGGATTTCTCTTCTTCTGAAATGTCTAACGCCATGTTTTCTCATTTATAGCTCTGTCCTCAAAGTACCATGTTCTTTGAAATTATAAGACAAAAAGCTTCAATGGTGTAGAGAAACTAGAAAGCAGCAGCAAGATGTACAAACCTCCTGCACTAATAAAAGACAGACTTGAAGATACTAGTGTAATTTTTGTTAATTAGGGGCTCACCCCTGAAAGGACTACATACATGAGTAAGGGTTAACTCATGCGAACAGCCCCACTGACGTAAGACTACTCATGTGAGTTAGGACTACGTATATGAGTAAGTTACTGAGGGCTCAAAGCCAGCAAATCCTAACATGAAACAGAATTAAAAAAAAAAAAAAAACAGGAAAATCCCAAAGCCTTTTAACGTGGTTTCCTTACCTCTCCTCCATTAGCATACTCCATAACAAAACACAAACGATCATGTGTCTGAAAGGAATACTTTAAAGCCTGAAACAAATTTAAACAAAGACTTAGCAGAGATCCCATATCAAGATTTACAAAAGCGCTTTCAGTGAAGTCTAAGGGCTGGTCTACACTAACCCCCCGACAGGGGAGCACTTCCTGGTTCGATTTATTGCGTCTAGACAAGACGCGATAAATCGAACCCAAAAGATCGATCCAACGCCTCCGACGCAGCGGGTAAGTGTAGCCTAGCCCTTAGAAACAGGGATAGAGATAAAATACGTTATATTGTAACAATATAGCAATATTTTATAGACATTTTTCTCTGATAGGTTCTTCAGCAGCAGCACTTCTTCATCACTAATCCCATGCTGGTTTTACTAAAACAACATATAGGTCAGATATAGGAGTTTAACTAAAGTAGGGATCAATTCAGGAAAAACACACACGGATAACACTTGCAAAAATTGTCAAAGGGTTATATTACTATTGGACAGTTATATCTCTGTCCCTTCTGCTTTCTCTACTGCTGCTGCTCCAGGCTGACAGCCAGCCAGGGGATTGAGGAATTCTGTCAATATGCATTTACCATCAATTCACAAAAAACAGAACAGGCAGGGAGAGTGATGAAATGTCATGAAGTGCCTTCATCCAGTTGTGTCATGTGCATTCCTGCATCACAAGTCCCACCAGCTTGTTTGCCACACCCTTGGATTTATTTTGTTTGGGTCATGACCCACGCTTACAGCTGGGTTTTCAAGATAGGCAGTTGCGGTCCTTTGCTTTGAAGATATATTTTGATTTATGAAAGCATACAGTTATATACAAACAACGATGTCAATCTGTATTATTACGTGGCACATTTGAATCAATAACATTCTTGGGGAGGAAGGGAGGATCAGATTTTGGGGTTTGTCAACTCTGACAGTATTCTGTAATAAAAAGTAAACAAGCATATGCCATAGACTGGACACAGTACAGTATATTTTCAAAAGTGACTAATGATTCTGGGGGCCCAAACTGAGACACCGTGAAGCATCTCTGATTTTCAGGAAGTGCTGAGCATCTATCCTCTGAAAATCGGGATCTTTGAAAGCCCCGCAAGTTGTGCACCCCAAAAATCAAGGTACCCCAAAACAGTAGTTACTGTTAAAAACCTAGACCCGTGAGACTTGTTTTATCATCATGATAATCAGGAGGAAAGCCGTAGCTGTCACAATGCTGAATTTGCTTACCAGATGTACTAAAAAAGGAGGAACACTTACTGTTAAGAATGGGTGCCTAGAATTCTGTAAAACGCGGTTTTCTGTCAACGTGTGCGCTACTTCATCCTGCAATGCCACCCAGAGAAAGTTATCAATGCAATCGCTAAAGAACAAGAGTTCCATTAAAAACAACAAATAAGTCGTCACATACACAGGGTAAATTGCAACCCTGAGGTCGCACACTAGAAGCTAGAGGGTTACACCGGGGGTGAATTGGGCCCAGAATGTTCTAATTTACTCACCTTTGCAACAATAACTTCCTTCTTCAGGATTTTCATAGCATAATATCGTCCAGTTGCTTTTTCTTTAACTAGAATGACCTTCCCAAAAGTGCCTTTTCCCAGTAGTTTAAGGTATTCAAACTCATTCATGGTCTGTTAAAGATATTTAAATTAAATATGGTCATGACCAACTTCATAATACATGTAAATATAGTGTCTAAAGTAGATGAACTGACCGTTTTGGTCAGTTAAAATGACACATATACTGTTTATGATTTACTTCTAGAGAGTTAAAATCAAAAACTAGTTCTTCAAAAATAATATGATTGTTACACTTCCAAGGATATAACACGTCAACCCCACTGAATTGCTTAATAAAAGAAAAAACCCTCCTCCATTTAACTGAGAATTTCTTCACGTGAAATAGGTAAGAGCCAAAACAGGTGTTTTGGCCACACAGCCTGTGTCAGTGAGCAAGCTTGGGAAGACTACCTACATCTCTCATTCTAAAGATCTGTCAGTCCGATTCCCACTCTGAGGTTTTGACATGAGAATATGTCTCCCCATATTTATGGGGGATCAGCCTTGCTGTAACCCACAGAACGGTGCCAGAAAATGTGCAGAAACCACATTGCACACGGACTATCTCTTTCTTGTTGGTTTTCCTATTAGAAAAGGTTGAGGGAAAATAGGAAAAGGTTGGTCTCTTGGATCCTATTCCAGCATCTTCAAGGGGCAGTGTGCCAAGGGGGTGACAGAAGCTCTGTGTATCCAGGGGCTCACAAGTTCCTTGCTGGAAAGGATTAAGAGATGCTCCTGATAACAGCTTTCTTGGTCCCTGGCTGAAAGCATGACGAACTCTACTCCCACACTGCATGCTCTGCTAAGACTGGTTTAGTTCACTTTGAACTGCATTAACAAAAGCAAGACTGTACTTTTGGTTGTGGGGGACAATTGGTTTCAGGAACTAAACCAGGGGTACTCCATTTTCTTTGTCAAGGTCCACATTTCTTGGGCAAGATATAGTCAAGGTCCAGACTCCAGAGAAAATAATTCAAAAACAACAACAATAAGTAAATAAAAAGATTTCGGGGTCCGTTCAAATGCATCTGGCAGTCTGGATTTGGCCCATGAACCACCTATTGCCTACCCCTGATCTAAACAGTCATTCAAGCTGATCCTTGCTCAGAATGAATCAGCTCACCATAGCTGAGAAACTCTCCACCACCTCCATGGCACACTGGCCAAGTTAGTGACATCCTTTTAAAATTCACCTGCAGCATCCTACTGGAATCCTCTGGCAAGATGCTAAGGCCCCAATTAGTAGGGGTCATATTAAACTGATGGCAGTCGTGGTTCAGAGTGGCATATGGGTAGTTGCCCAGGTTGGTATAAATATAATTTTGTAGCATAACCAAGCATCAAAGCCTATGATGCATGTTCATTAATGATACAATATGACAGGCACGATCCTTTTGCTGTCCATTGTTTTGGTTCATTTTCCCAAAACACAGGCACAACTCTGGGAACAAATGGAAGTAAGAGAGGCAAGGGCATAGAAGAAAGCCTGACTATAATTTACAGGGTAGACTCTTCTCACAAACAAGTATATTGCTATGGGGGGGGAGGTATCTTAAAGGCTGCCTCTCGCTTGCATTCAGTACACCTAATAGTGCTCCTCCCCTTATAATTATTCAGGATCTAAAGGATTACTAGCTGACGCTGGACTCAAAGCTTGGAGCTGCGGCATCAGCTAGGTGTGCAGATGCAACAAGGTTCCTTTTAAAAACACTGATCCTACTATACTAACTTACCACTTTATGTTTTGGTTTTGTCATAGAAACTTCCATTTCTTCAGCACCTGAATTATCACTAGGGGAACCAGATCTAAAATCCATCATTTCCTCCTCCTGTTTCTTAAGGCTGTCTGCTACTGTTTGGATGGCTTTTGTCCATTCTTCCCTGAGAAAATGTAAGCAATGACATTTGTTATTCATGACCTCAGATTACCATCTGCCTTGGCAAGAGTCACAAAAGAATAAAGCGTGATTAATTGATAATGTCAAATCAATTCAATGAATGGTAAAAAATCCCGTGTTTTTAGACGTAAAAGTTGGTGTTCAAAAAAACCACTTTTAATGTATATATCCATTATTACAGCTATTAATTGTTTTAGAAACAGGAGATGTCTCAAGTCCCTGCAATATGAATACAATAACTAGGACCTTCAATATATAGCAAAATTTCTAAAATGCACATTCAATCTTTAGGGCAACACATTGTCTAAGGATACACACATTACATCTCAACATTAGGCCTGCCAAAGCCTAAAAGCTAGAAGGCACCTCCACGGCACAGAGCTATTTAACACACCTTCGCTTTTTCACAGTACATTGTAACAAAAATATGCAAGAGTTTGACACAGTGACCACTCATCACACACGTATGCCATTTTTAAAATGAATATATGTTTTCCAGTACCAGATAACACTACCCAGGGTTTTTGGGCTGTCAGAGAGGACACTAAATGTGTTGCAATGCTTGTATATAATACAGCTGTAGCATTTAACAAAATATCTCTGTTTTTCTTGGTTGTTCTCTCGCTGCTTTGGGTTCCCCCCCTACTCCCAAATAGTATTTTTGATCTTAGATGCAGGTACTTGCTCTTAGATGGGGGGGGGGAGGAAGAGAGAGAGGGATAGCTCAGTGGTTTGAGCACTGGCCTGCTAAACCCAGGGTTGTGAGTTCAATCCTTGTGGGGGCCATTTAGGGATCTGGGGGGGGAAAAAATTCTGTCAGGGGATAGCACTTGGTCCTGCTAGTGAAGGCAGGGGACTGGACTCGATGACCTTCAAGGTCCTTCCAGTTCTAGGAGATATGCTTATCTCTATTTATTTATTTATTTTTTATTACTAGGTTACAGGAAAGTGTTCACAATTGTTTCAACAATGGATGCGCTAGTACTGCCTCCTTATTCCTTTGGAGACAACTCCAACTGCAGTGAAAGTATCTTGTGGGGAATTTTACATTGTAGGAAGCTACTGGAGTGAATGTTCTTGCCATTCTGGTTCATTTCAGTGCAAGTCTACCAAAACAACAACTCGCATACAAACAATAGCTTATTTTAAATTTGTAACTGTAACCATGTCAGATATTTTCCCTCATCCCCACCCCCAACTTGCTAGAACGGCCAAAACAAAAAATAAAGTGGATTAAGTTTGGGTATCGGCAGATTGACAAAAGTGCTAATTAGCAGTGAAGGAAAAAGTGTTGGGTTTTTTTGGTGAATCTTAACAGGTTTCTACTGAGCACTTACCTACGTAAGAAAAATGGGTCGAGATTCAGTTGGTCTATTGACTTATTTCAGTCTAACCACAACCTTTTTCCTACCCTGGACACACTGCAGTGCCTTCTACTTCAAATAAGCAGGTGAAGGTATACTCAGGTTAAAAGCCTATCTTTCACCTTGACCTGCTCTGTCAAGTTAAAAGGTGTTGCAATATATACACACACTAGGGAAAAGTCACGGTTAGGAGAGGTTAACAAACACACCCTGGCCTCCAGACAAGCCCTTAGAGATGACCTCGCTATGTCCCTAATACACCCAAACTCTTGATACCAATGGACAAGAGCCAAAAAATGGAAGTTAGATATTCTAAATGGCTGTGAAAAGCCCTGCAAACCTACTGGACTGGCCCACTTCTTCATCCTTAAAATAAAATTTGCACTTGGTAAGCAGTACTCACTGACTGAAGCCAGGACAGAGCTGAAAACAGGAACATGCTTCCTTTTAAACTGTTTTCATAGACTTCATTTTCTAGATTTATTTACAGCACAATTCCTGACAAAGAACAGAATGAAGCCAAAGGAAACACCACTGAAAAGCTGATGCATTTCAGAAATCTTTGCTGAATGATACTGCTCCACCAATTAACATCAACACCCACATTTTAGCAACCTATTTATTCAATATTGAAACAGCTCCATGTGAAATGTTCTGTGATGAACAACATAAATACTGCACAGGACTATCCAATTTACAAAAGGTTTTCAGAAGTGTTTGGCATTGGCCTAGCTCTGCTCCCACTAAGTCACAGGTAAAAAAACTCCCAATAACTACAATCGGAGCAGAGATAGACCAATGCTGAACCCTTTGCAAAATCCCACCCTACAGCTAGACAGGGAAAACTAATTAAGAGCATTTAATTCTAAAATTCTGGATAGTGACTCTGCAGCACAGGCTCCCAATATTACATTGATATTTTTTCAAAAGATCTTCTTAATAAGAAGCAAGTGTTAAAAATATTTAAGATGCAGATACTGCTGTGTCCACTTCATCATAACATACAAAGGGGTCACATTTTTCAAATACGCCTCCACAACTGCACCTGCAAATATGCACGGGAGTGAACACACTACAGTAAGTAGTTTGCAGGCAGACACACAGAATTTGGGGAGATATGTTTCCCAGGTGCATTTTTGAAGGGCCATTGAAAAAATTAGCTTTAGAAGTACATCTTTCAAAACAGCTGAACTTCAGTTTGAAAAATAAAATAGGAAAACACAAATACAAGGTCCAAGCAAGACAAAGTATCTGGCATACAATTCTAAAAAAAAATATAGCAGCTACACTGGCATTACCTTGTACACCACCCACTCTTGCCCTGCAGTACCTTGAATTTTTCATGGTCTGAATAATACAGTTTCTGTAGGCAAATTATGTCCAATTTAGTATTCTCTGTTTGGAGAATATCTGCCTAGCCTCAAAGAGGGGATGTGGAGTGAAGTTAGCAAAACCCGTGGATTTTGTCCAGGCAACCTTAACTTGCATGATCAGCCCTTGCTCAGAAGATCCTCAGACACTAGAGTTTTGAGGTGAGGCCCTTGAGATGCCAAGAGGTGGGAAAGCAGATCACATTTGCACACAGAATAATAGTTTCTGAACAAAGGCACAGATTTTTCTTCAACATCAGGAATGCCTGTGTTTATGCCCCACCTCTAAACATTAAAAATAACCATTACAAAGAAAACATCCTTCCTCCATTTGTGTTCACATTTCTCCATTTCCCTCTTAAAAGCAGCTTTTGGGTTTAAAGGATAAAAGGATGTTCAAGCTACATCTACTTTTAAGTCTATTTTTAGATCTCTTTTATTGATTTTGGGTGAAATGCCATTGACTTCACTGGGGCCAGGATTTCACCCTTAGATCCTATCTACACTGGCGGAGGCATGTAAGCTACGTGTAGCTAGAAGCCACAGTGAAAGGCAGGCTGTGTCCACACTCACTGCAGTGTATAGCTACACAAGGCAGCGAAAGGCTCTGGGAGTGGGGAGGCAGTGGGGAAAGGTTCCAGCAGATCCCTGCTGCCGGAGCCTTTCCCCAGGCACTGCAGCAGGAAAAGGCTGCAACAGCAGGATGCTACACCAGGGGTCTCCTACACCAGGGGTCTCCAAACTACGGCCCACGGGCCGGATCCCGCGGCTTCAATTTGTCCAGCCCTCCATGCTGCCGCGTCGGCAGCACTTCAGCGTCAGCTCAGAGGCTGCTGCCCGCATTGGCGGCTTTTCGGCGTCAGCTCAGAGGCTGCTGCCCGCATCGGCGGCATTTCGGTGGCAGGGGGCCCTTGTCTCCCTAAAAAAAAAAAAAAAAAATCTAATGTGGCCCTCATCTCCTAAAGTTTGTAGACCCCTGTGCTACACTGCTAAAAATGGCAGTGTTGATGTGGGAATCACTGCTTGGGTATGCAGAGCACCAAATACAGTACATATACCCAGGGGTGTACGGAACTCTACTCTACTCACCTAAGCTGTCTACACTGCTAGTTATACCCGTGCTAGCTGGGCGTGCAGTGTGTGTATTGTACATGCCATCACCAGTGTAGATGTACCTTTAGACTATCACCCAAACATATGTTGCAGAGATGACTAGTATGAGCAGTCCCAGGCTGTGATGCAGCCAGGGTGGATTTGATTTAAATCGTGATTTAAATCACTACTAAGGAAGACTCGATTTAATCATGGTTTTCTACATAAAAGTGCATTCTTGTTGGTTGTTATAAAACTTTAATACATATTCTTCACAACTCTGAGATAGATATAGGTTTTGTTTTTAGAAGGTACACACTATATATTTGTAAACAGTGATTTATTTTGAAAGCTTTTCATATTAGTTTTACAGCTATATCAGAAAATGAATGATTGTTTGGTTACTTCATTTACCAAAGGTAACTGAAGAAGATATTTATGAAGTCGTTGGGAGGTGAACTATCTCCAATTCAACAGGTTAATCATTAATATTTGGAGGATTTTTCTTGACATGCTGTATTAGGAGGAGAACATCACCAGACAGACATTAAAATTGTTTTATTTAACTAAAGCAACGTTAAGTATTCTGGATTTTATTCCTCAACAGCAAACATATAATATTTTAACAAAGAAGTATATGTCCCTCGCTTCTCACATTTATCTCCAGACTTCTTCTCCTTGTCCAGATCTATTCCACCCACAACAATCTTCTATTCATTGAACTTTTTGAAACTTTGCACTTTTAAAGAGAGGTAAGGGATTGACTCTGTGTACACAAATTTGCAGAGGGACAATAGAGTTGAGGTCTGTTATTTCTCACCTCTCTACATTTATTTATTTAAAAACATTTTTACTGTTAACAAGCATGTTACCTCTGGGGAGACAAATCCACAGTTTAAGAACTGCAAAACTAAGCATCTCTGATAGTATCTTCTATCTAGACTGAGCACTGAGCCCCATTGGGTAGACAGAAAGATTAACCTAAATAATCTATACAGAAGTTTGTGGAACCCCATAAAATTGGGTCCCTAATCCATGAACTATTGGAATTTACTTACAAAACATTTCATAAACATTATATTAATATATTGTCTCATACTATAGAATTAGAATTTATAATCCCTATTCCATGATGCCATAATTTTAATTAAGATACATTATAGCTCAAAAATATCTTTAGATAGGTTTTTTCCTCAAAAATCATTCTATCCAAAAAATCCAATTTAAATTAAAAAAAATCAGATTTTTTTTATTTTTTAAAAAAAAAAACATTGATTTTTATCCACCCTGGACGCAGCCTAATTGGTTGGGATGGACAAAAATAAGACTGAAATGCAATCTCCCTGAAATGGAAGGTGTGTCCGTCATTTTTGGGGCCATTTGCTATAAAGCGATAAAAGAAAATACATAATTTACTTTTCTTTAGTTTGTTTTCATCCTCCCCATGTCATAACAGAATCATAAGCTATAAATATGACACCAACTGGAATCAATGAATGAAAGACTAAGTAGAAAATAAGCTAAGAAAACCAGGTAAAAATGTGCTGAGCTTAAAGACAAATATTGCGCCTGTGTCATACATAGGGAGGGCTAGGATTTTAAATACCCCACAATGATACCGAAATAATCTCAATTCAACAGCTGAACAGCAATTTAAATATTTAAACAGCCAGTAGCTGTAAATAGCCACGCTGGGATTCTGTTCTCTCAGGAGGTAAGAGATCAATTCTCCACTAGTCAGTGTGCAGGATACATTCTTTTAGCTCTGTTTCCTTCAACAGCTGAAATACAAGTTTCCAGCAACAGCAGATTACTTCTCAGTCATCACTTTTATCATCTTATTTACATAATCCTTTAGTAGGTGGCAGCAATACAACTAACTTGTTCCTTAAAAAGGTGTCCTCAAAAAGGGTCAGTAGGTGGAGACAGCTCAGCTCTGCTAGGGTTTTTGTTTTGCTTTGTGCTGACCTCTCCCAGTAATCTCAAGGTGGGAGAACCTTTATTTCTTATGTGACGAGAGCCCTGAAATCAACAACTAGCATGGGGCCTGATTTTCAGAAAATGCTGAGCACCCACCCTCTGAAGAATCAATCCCTTTTATAAAGGCCTCTCAGGTTGGACTACCCCAAAATTGTGACATCCATGATCATTTGTACTTTTGAAAACGTAAACCTATTAGAGATGGGGTGGGCAAACTTTTTGGCCCGAGGGCCACATCTGGGTATGGAAATTGTATGGCGGGCTGTGAATGCTCATAAAATTGGGGGTTGGGGTGTGGGAAGGGGTGGGGCTAGAACTGAGGAGTTCAGGGTGCGGGAGGGGGATCAGGGCTGGGGCAGAAGGTTGGGACACTGGAGGGAGTCAGGGGCGCAGGCTCCAGGCAGCGCTTACCTCAAGCAGCTCCCAGAAGCAGCAGCATGTCCCCCTTCCAGCTCCTACGTGGACCCGTCTGCAGGCACCGCCCCTGAAGCTCCCATTGGCCATGGTTGCCGGCCAATGGGAGCTGCAGGGGCGGTGCCTGTGGATGGGGGCAGCATGCAGAGCCCCCTTGCTGCCCCTACGCATAGGAGCTGAAGGGGAGACATGCTGTTGCTTCCGGGAGCCACAGAATGCATGGAGTGGGGCAAACCCTGGACCCTGCTCCCCAACAGGAGCTTGAGGGCCAGATTAAAACTTCTGAAGGGCCGGATGCGGCCTCTGGGCCGTAGTTTGCCCACCCCTGTATTAGAGTCTAGACCTATGTCACCTGAGAAATCAGAGCTTTTGCAAGGACTGCACTAATAGCGCTGAACATTCACATCTGCTTTTGTAAGTAGTTTATGTATTAAATATGAATGAAACATACCGCTCCTCTGGAGTCTCCACATGAAATGTTCTTTCAATTACTGTGGTCCACTGGAGGCATCTAATGATGAATGTGTTTGGTTTAGGTCGTTCTGTCTTCATCAGCTGGCATTCTACCACAATCAAGGAAGAAAAAGTCATGGTACATAAGCAGGTTTAAATAATCATTTGTCTTTATTCTTATCTAGCAAACTGTTGCAATTAATCAGCCACAGAAATCTCTAAGTACTTCTTTAGGAGACATAAGACAGTTTGCTATGCTGATGAAACCAATAAATAGCTCAGTAGATAGTCATTTAAGCTTTGCTTGAATCAAGTTCTATTTAGAAAGGCTGGTCAATGCCACTAAAGAGATCCAAACTCAGGTCCCACATTCCCCTGATCCTGGGGAGCAGAGCACATGACGGGCAGATCACAATGGGTCCGATTATTGTGTCCACTGAGGTTAATGGCAAAGCCCTCATCAACTTCAGTCACACAGGATCAGGCCTATGGCTTTGAAGAAGTTAGCAGAGAGTGTGTTTGCAGTGCTTGTTCTACAAAGACCCCTGTGGCTAACAGAAAGATCAACAAAACAGTCTCTGGAGGAAAGTACCTCCAGTCCTCATTACCTTAGCATTATAAGGGGCAGATCACAGAGAGGCATTCTGAAAAGGACCTTCTTAGCTTAAAAAACACTCCAAGAATGGATGTGCAGATACCCATGTTAAACTCTAGTGACAGCTTTCACCCCTGCAGATACCACAACGCAATCTAAACTAACAATTCCACAGACGTACAGATCATTTCATAACATCCAGAAACCATAAAGTGGACTCCTTATACCATCATTCACACACCGCACTTTCTTCACTAAATTATTTCTGCATCTGTTAGGAACGAAGTGGTCCTTTTTTTCTTTCTTTCAAAGCCACATTTAGTATTTTATGGACATTCCTCATGGGACAGACAGCTTTAAAATCCTTCAAATTTGGGGCTGAAATTGATCCTCATTAATAGCAGAATGGCTGCTGTAAGCTGAACAAACTCAAATTCAGTTAAGTAGCAATCTTCAGGCTATTTTAAGACTTTTTTGTACCTAGTTTTCTGAATTGCATTCAGCAGAGCTCTAATAATAATAAAGTTCCTCCTTCTAATGGAAACCTCAACCAATTACCCAAATAAAAACAAAAAGGGAAGAGTGTTTGAATGTAGCTGTTCTCGTTCCAGTATCAAGTTTCTTGCTCTGCGCTTTCTGAAAGCGCTGCCTCACTATTATTTGGTCTTAAAGTTCTAAATTTACTTCATAGTAAACAACAGGCTATATAAAAAGTCAGGAAGACATCTCTACTTACTACTAACGCTTCTAACAGGTTCCACCTTCAGTAAGATGCAATTTAGTAATGTGTACTGTCACTCTGGATACATTCTGTTCTTAAGAGTCTACACTCTAGCATTGTTAGACAAATTTTATTACTGTGAAAACTTAGAGTGCCCCATTTTAAATTCAAGCCTTTAATTAGCACATTGTCAGATAAAATATTTACTGCCAGTGTATTTGGGTTCTGTATTTTTGGCAATATATTTCATGCCTCATTTGCTGTTGAAATTATAAGCTTTTCAACAAGTAATTTTGCATTTTTTATCACAAGAAAATCTAATTTTTCTTTAATAGCATGCTGAGGTTATACTGTGTCCTACTAAAGAACTGCAATCAGAAAAGAGAAAGTTGATTAATGAGTCATGGAAAGGTTTTAGTGTGATAAACAGCACTTCCTCATTCCCTAGAAAAATGAACATTAAAGAACCACCACAAATAGATGCAGTTATGCTTTTATTATGCTGCACCCACCTCTACTGCACGTGTTCCTGTAGCTGCCACCATCTTTTAAGGAACTGTAGTTTACACTGTATACTATGATAAGAGTTAGCATGGTCCAGTGGATAGGACTGTGGACTGAGTTCTACCTTCAGCTTTGCAACTGACCTGCAGCATGAATTTGGGCAAGTCACTTTACCTCTCTTTGCCTGTTTCCCCTCTTATTTTTAGTCTGTCTTGTCTAGTTAGACTGTATTCTCTTTGAGCAGGGACTATGTATTTGAACACAATGGAGCAACTGATTTTTGCTGAGGCCTCAAAATACAACTTTATAATACAAACAAATAATACTACTTGCTATAGCTAATGAGATTAAAAATTGTGAGTTGTCTGCTATGTTTATCCTGCAGCTCAATATTATTTTTAAAAGACTATTAACATTTTTTTACATGTATTTAGTTAACGTCCTTGTCATGGACCCGCTTGCTACACTACTTGATACCTATGAATCGATATTTTCAGCTAGTAAGGTAAATATTTCTATAAGTCACCATAAAAACAAAAATTAACTACTTAACTTCAGCATAACAAACTAAGCTAGGCTTTTCAATACAGAGAACGGGACCAATTAAATATCAACACATTTCATCTAAATCAGCACTGTCGATTGATATTTGTTAAGCTTGCTGATCCAGCAATCTTTAAAGCATGCAGCAAGATGAATAATAGAGATTTGTCAGTTAATAACCACTATAATTCAAGTATGTCACACAGAAGTGTTTTGTTTGGTGAACAATATGCTGTCTAATTACCCTGCTCAATCATAACAGCACATATCACAAAATGCAGAAATCTTTATTTTTAACTTGCATTACACTAAAGTACTGTACCATACAGATTTTTTTAAAAAATCAAGTTGCTACCCAATTTCCTTCAGACATAGCTGAGTCTCCTAGACTTTATTTTATCAATGAACCCAGGAAACGCCTCTTTAAAAAAAAAAATCTTTAAATCTGACAGTCCTATTTGTAGTACTTTACAAACTATTCAGGACAGATTACCATTTTTGTGTGTCTGTACAGCACCATGCACACCTATACCAATGCATAAATAAAAAGTTATTACTGTCCCTATGATACTATGTATGACTGATATCACATTTTTATGTTCTGCTATGAAAAAAATCTCACACTTTCAATAATCAGCTGAGGATCACTTGCCCCCCTTAGAAAACAGTCAGTCCTGTCAAATGGACCAATACCACTATTACCCATTTGCAACAAAGTCTATAAACTATAAACTGCAGCCTGTTTAAAAAAAATGATGTAAGCTATTCTCAAGAACCTCTTGATTCTTTCTTGGCATTTGGTCTTAAAATAAGTAGGACAGAGAAATTGTTTAACAGGAATAGACACCAAGGCATTCAAATGCAAATTACCATTTTGTATTTGAAAGACATTTAGTATTATCCAAGTGACTTTCTAAAATGTCACAATATTTGCTTCCCTAGCACTTAAGCTAAAAGCCAGATTATTTGTGATGAAGGTGTCAAACTCTGCTCCCTATTTAATGACATCACGTTTTAAACCAATAATGTCAAGGAAGAATCCTTCATTCCCCACTTTTTTTTTTTAAATGAAAAAGAAAATTTTTTTGAAAAGGACAGACAATAAAAAGAGCAGTCTGGTGAAGAAGAGATGGTTTGAAAAGGCAAATAAGGAATGTTATGTCTCATAGCAAGCCTTCTTTCTGTGCTAGTGGATAGACCTAATCATACAATAGCAATGTGCAAGTGTGAACAGAGTTCTGAATGCCACCTTACGCCCAGATTCAGCAAGGTATTTAAATTCATTGGACCCTGGAGATAGCTGATAAAGTCAAGTTATCTACTGGAATCTGATCACCTTGTGCAAAAGGTCCAGAACACTGATCATTCTTGGCCACAAAGTCCTGCCCATAAAACTACTACTGGTGTAGCTGGGCAACTGCAGTTGTCAATTACCAAATGCAACAAAACCTCTTATATTGAACATAGTCCACCCAAATTTTGATGACAGGAAAAATAACCTGTTCCTTGTAGCAGGGTCTTCTCTATTTACACGTTACTTTTTTCTATAAATTACCTCTTTCAGATGCATAATTTAAAGGAGGGTTTATAATCTAGTATGAAGATGTGCGTGATAATCAGAGATTACCATCAATATGAATTGCACTAACTTAAGCCATTTATAGCAATAGAACCTATTTGTTATTTGCCTGCATGATCTCTGTGGTGTTTTATATTATTTCAGAAAAGTTCCGCATGAACACTTATTTGCTATAAGGTCTCTTATCTCACCTCTCTTGGTAGTGAAGGAAAAACAAAATAAATTACCAATAAGAGCAGAGATCCAATCCTACAAGTCTGTTGGAGTTGCATACTCAGAAAGATTAGGCATTAGTTTTGATGGAATAAATTGAAATCACCAACAAGTATTTTATGGGAGAAAATTTCCAAACCGTATCCTTGAACAGATGAATGGACATTTCAAAATGTAAAGTAGGCAAAGGAAAAGCAGGATTTTTCTTTTTTCCTTTTTTAAATAAAGAAAATTGATTTTACAGAGGCAGCTTTTCAGACAAGCTTTCATAGACAGTGATGGGATCAAAGCCCATTCCATCTGAAGCATGAGAGTCTAGGACTGATCCTAGGGTAGTGAGGGACTTGCAGATTGCAAAACTGTAGATGCAACTTATATTTCTGCACCTACTGTGCAGAAATGTGGTAAATATTGGACCCACCGTCTTATTTATTCTTCCTCAGGGGGAAAAAAAAAAAATCAAACTCTTCTCTAATACCATCTGCCACCTTCCTTCGGTGTGTTATTCTCACATGTGTAGCAGGAGGTGTGACTTATTCACAACAAAGCTGAAACACTCAATATTTGAGTTTTTGTATTTCATTACAAGTATGAAAATGGCCCTATTTTCATTTAAAACCTTTTCTTCTTGAAGATTAGACCACTTTGAGTGAAAACTGAGCTGTTTTCTAGTGGAAAACGTGAAGATTTCAGGCAGCAGCAAAGAGTAATTTTTGAGCAAGAGCAGTTTTGCCATGAAAAATCTGCAATTTCACAAGTTTTTAACAGAGAAATAGCCACTTTGTTGAATTGCACTAAATAGCAAACATTTGAAGTTGTGAAATTATTGAAAACAAATTGAAAATTTGTATGCAACACTCTGGGACAAGCCTGTCCCCACTTTTACTAGATCAACCTATCAACCTTCCCTGAGCCACTGCTAGCTGTGTGTATCCCACTGGCAGAGTGAAAATAGTATTTTGGGCCATGTTCTTCATCTGATACTTGCAAAGGAAGCCTGAGTTAACTATACATTTTGGAAGTCCCTTTACCCAACTACAAGCATGCTTCACAGACTAACAGACTCCAATCCGAGACAAATGGAAGTGGGAGATCAGATTTGGGTGGGGTGAGCAGGCTCAGAGAGACAAAAGCATAACATAACTGGGCCTCAAATGCCAACAGTATACAGGTGATTCCCAGTTCTACTGAAAGTGCCAGAGCCCAGTGCCTCCATGACAAGTAGTTGATGGAAAAGATAGACTAGACTATATAGCTTTTTATACCATGCTCATCATCATAGTATCTGAAAGCTTTCCGGCAGTGCATTAAGCAATGTGACTACACATTGGTCGCATGTTTGTTCTCTCACTCTCTCCCCACAAGGAGAAACATGTGCAGAAGTGTGTCTTATTTTGGTAGGGGTTTTTGTTTTTGTTTTTTTACAAAATAAATATACCTGTTGCTATGTGTTTGTATTAGAGAAGGCAAAATCAAAGAAGTGTGCCTTGCACTTAGAAACCTCACCACTTTCCGCTCCGTCTCCCACACGGACAACCTTTACTCTCAATAATAACAGTCCCACTGGGGCAAAAGAGTGTAGATGTCAACCATAGTCTTTGTCCCAGAGCTTTAGATGGTCTTTTAGGTATCCAAGGTCCAGGCCATGGAGTGCTTTCAATATAAGGACCATGCCCATGAATTTGATTTGAAGCCAGAAAAGATTGTAGGACAGTTGTGATGTGTTCATGGTAGTTTCAGCAACTAGCGCAAACTACAATCACCGCCTCAAGCAAAGAGTCTGCCTGTTGATCATCAAGATAGTTTGCAGTCTTGGGATCCTCTTGGACTCTTCATTGCCACTGTATTTCCAAATACCAGCAGCTGCTAAGAACACCTTTCGTCCACCTCCCCAATCTGGCCAGGATGCTACACCCTATGGTGGACCTGTGTCTGTCTGTAAGATGCTCTGATACCATGACAATAAGCTTGTTATACATGCCTAGACCAACAGGCTTGATCTGCCAAAAATCCTCAGAACCCTCAACTAAGGAATAAGTTAACCCCTTCTGAATGAGTTATGGAAGAAAAGCAGAAGAAAGACAGCAATGCTCACCATTTTTAGACCTTAGCACTGACCTTTCCTAAATAATTACCATAAAAAGACAGTTAGCAACAACTTAATTAAGGTGTTAAAATCTTCTGGGTACATATCAAGTGCTTGAAAAAACAGTCTAGGGCTATGTCTACACTACGCACCTTTTAGTGACACAGCTGTGCTGCTACAGCCATGCCGCTAAAAATCACACAGTGTAGCCACTGGTTGTCGGCAGGAGAGAGCTCTCCCACCAACAAAAAACTTCCACCCCCAACGAGTGGTGGTAGCTTTGTCAGCAGGAGAGCGCTCCTGCTGACAAAGCACAGTTCACACTTGTTGACAAAACTTTTGTCTTTCGGGGAAGGAGGGGGTGTTTTTTTAACAACTCTGAACCACAAAAGTTCAGTTGCCAGTATAGACAAAGCCTAGGATTGAATGGTTTTCTGCTGCTCTCTTTACTTTAGTATCAGAGGGGCAGCCATGTTAGTCTGGATCTGTAGAAGTGACAAAGGGTCCTGTGGCACCTTATAGACTAACAGAGGTATTGGAGCATAAGCTTTCGTGGGTGAATACCCACTTCGTCGGATGCAAGCAGTGGAAATTTTTTTTTCCACTGCTTGCATCCGACGAAGTGGGTATTCACCCACAAAAGCTTATGCTCCAATACCTCTGTTAGTCTACAAGGTGCCACAGGACCCTTTGTCGCTTCTCTTTACTCTGCTGACCTATAAGGAGAAATCAACATTATAGGCTCTATCATTGCTGAGGTGAAAATACTAATCAAATCTCTCTTGGGACTGGCTTGTCAAGACAAAAGGCCCCAAACACACACTTCTGTCATTCTGGACTGACACAACTTGTGATAACACGCTTGATTTTTATTCCCAGCCTCATCACACCTTAAAATATAATAAAATAAGTTACTAGACACCTGTTGGGCACATGGGTACCAGGTCTGCCATGCAAACGGATGGCACAGAGCAATAATTCCCAAGACCTTCTTGTATTTTAATAGGCCTCAGGATGCCCTAGAGGAAATCTGATTGGAGATTCATTTTTGTACCTAATCTTTAAAAGGCATCTATCTCCTTCTAGATGTGCAGGCTCCCCACTCAATGTATGGAGTACCCACTACTGCTCCTCAGGCAGAACTTCACTACCCAGCCTACCAGGCAGGAACGCTCCATGGAGCACTGTTTATAACAAATGCTGCACGATTCCATTTGTAAAGCAGTGGGGAGTGAGGTAAAATGAAGGGCGGACCGCATATCAGCATGAGGAAGAAAGACGTTGAGAAAGAATAGCAGACAATAAGATGGAACGGAAGCAAAAATAGGGGAAGAACAGGTTAAAGAACATTTAAATAAGTTAGATGTAATCAAGTCAGCAGGACCTGATGAAATTCATCATAAGGTACTCAAGGAACTAGCTGAAGCAATCGCAAAACCATTGGCTATTATCTTTGAGAACTCCTGGCGGACGGGTGAGGCCCAAGACGACTGGAGAAGGGAAAACATAATACCTATATTTAAAGAGGGGAACAAGGAGGACTCGGGGAATTATAGGCCAGTCAGTCTAACTTTGATACCGGGAAAAGATACTGGAACAAATTATTAAACAACCAATTGGTAAGCACCTGGAGGATAACAGGATTATAAGGACTAGCCAGCATGGATTTGTCAAGAATAAATCTTGCCAAACCAAACTAATTTCCTTCTTTGACAGGGAAACTAGGGAAATGTGGTCTAGATGAGATTACTATAAGGTGGTAGTTGAAAGACTGTCCTCAGAGAGTAGTTACCAATGGCTCACTGTCAAACTGGGAGACTGACTCTAGTAGAGTTCCACAGGGGTCAGTCATGGGTCCTGTACTATTCAGCATTTTTATTACTAACTTGGACAATGGAGTTGAGAGTATGCTTATAAAATTTGCAGATGACACCTTGCTGTGAGGGGTTGCAAGCACTTTGGAGGACAGGATTAGAATTCAAAACAACCTTGATAAAGTGGAGAATTGGTCTGAATTCAAAATGATGAAACTCAATAAAGACAAGTGTAAAGTACCTCACTTAGGAAGGAAAAATCAGATGCACAAACTACAAAATGGGGAATACCAGGATAGATGGCAGTACTGCGGAAACCCATCTGGGGATTATGGTGCATCACAAACTGAAAGAGAGACAACAACGTGATGCAGCTGTGGAAAGAAGGCCAAAATTCTGGGGTGTATTAACAGGAGTATAGCATACAAGACCCAGGAGATAATTGTCCTGCACTACTTGGCACTGGTGAGGCCTCAGTTGGAGTGCTGTGTCCAATTCTGGGGGCTACACTTTAGGAAAGATGTGGACAAATTGGAGAGAGTCTAGAAGAAAGCAACAAAAATGATAAAAAGGTTTAGCAAACCTACCCGAGGAAAGGTTAAAAAATCCTTGGTGTGTAGGTTTTAGGAAAAAAGGCTAGGGGGTGGGAGGACCTGATATCAGTCTTCAAATATGTTAAGGGCTTTTATAATGAGGATGGTGACCAATTGTTCGCCACGTCCACTGTAGATGTAAGAAGTAATGGGCTTAATCTGCAGTAAGGGAGATGTAGGTTAGATATTAGGAAAAACTTTCTAACTACAAGGGTAGTTAAGCTCTGGAATAGGCTCCTAAGGGAGGTTGTGGAATCCCCATCATAGGAGATTTTTATGAACAGGTTGGATAAACACCTGTCAGAGATGGTCTAAGCTAGTGTACTCAATGCTTTTTTTGCCTCTGTCTTCACGGACAAGGTCAGCTCCCAGGCGGCTGCACTCCGCAGCACGGTATGGGGAGGAGGTGACCAGCCCTCTGTGGAGAAAGAAGTAGTTCGGGACTATTTAGAAGCTGGACGAACACAAGTCCATGGGGCCGGATGCACTGCATCCGAGGGTGCTAAAGGAGTTGGCCGATGTGATTGCAGAGCCATTGGCCATTATCTTTGACAAATCATGGCAATCGGGGGAGGTCCCGGATGACTGGAAAAAAGCTAATGTACTGCCCATCTTTAAAAAAGGGAAGAAGGAAGATCCGGGGAACTACAGGCCAGTCAGTCTCACCTCAGACCCTGGAAAAATCATGGAACAGGTCCTCAAGGAATCAATTCTGAA
Organism: Macrochelys suwanniensis; assembly: GCA_033296515.1. Classification (NCBI taxonomy): domain Eukaryota; kingdom Metazoa; phylum Chordata; order Testudines; family Chelydridae; genus Macrochelys; species Macrochelys suwanniensis. Next base: position 18,060,530 of record CM065781.1, on the reverse strand, counting down.
CCACTTAAAGGAGGGGAAAGTGATCAGGAACAGTCAGCATGGATTCACCAAGGGCAAGTCATGCCTGACTAACCTAACTGCCTTCTATGATGAGATAACTGGCTCTGTGGATGAGGGGAAAGCAGTGGATGTGCTATTTCTTGACTTTAGCAAAGCTTTTGATACAGTCTCCCACAGTGTTCTTGCCAGCAAGTTAAGGAAGTATGGGCTGGATGAATGGACGGTAAGGTGGATAGAAAACTGGCTGGATGGTCGTGCTCAACGGGTAGTGATCAATGGCTCCATGTCTAGTTGGCAGCCGGTATCAAGTGGAGTGCCCCAAGGGTCAGTGCTGGGGCCGGTTTAGTTCAATATCTTCATCAACGATCTGGAGGATGGTGTGGACTGCACCCTTAGCAAGTTTGCAGATGACACTAAACTGGGAGGAGTGGTTGATACGCTGGAGGGTAGGGACAGGATACAGAGGGACCTAGACAAATTAGAGGATTGGGCCAAAAGAAATCTGATGAGGTTCAACAAGGACAAGTGCAGAGTCCTGCACTTAGGACGCAAGAATCCCATGCACTGCTACAGACTAGGGACCGAATGGCTGGGCAGCAGTTCTGCAGAAAAGGACCTAGGGGTTACGGTGGACGAAAAGCTGAATATGAGTCAACAGTGTGCCCTTGTTGCCAAGAAGGCTAACGGCATTTTGGGCTGTATAAGTAGGGGCATTTCCAGCAGATCGAGGGACGTGATTATTCCCCTCTATTCGGCACTGGTGAGGCCTCATTTGGAGTACTGTGTCCAGTTTTGGGCCCCACGCTACAAGAAGGATGTGGATAAATTGGAAAGAGTCCAACGGAGGGCAACAAAAATGATTAGGGGGCTGGAGCACATGACTTATGAGGAGAGGCTGAGGGAACTGGGATTGTTTAGCCTGCAGAAGAGAAGAATGAGGGGGGATTTGATAGCTGCTTTCAACTACCTGAAAGGGGGTTCCAAAGAGGATGGATCTAGACTGTTCTCAGTGGTAGAAGATGACAGAACAAGGAGTAATGGTCTCAAGTTGCAGAGGGGGAGGTTTAGGTTGGATATTAGGAAAAACTTTTTCACTAGTAGGGTGGTGAAGCACTGGAATGGGTTACCTAGGGAGGTGGTGGAATCTCCTTCCTTAGAGGTTTTTAAGGTCAGGCTTGACAAAGCCCTGGCTGGGATGATCTAATTGGGTTTGGTCCTGCTTTGAGCAGGGGGTTGGACTAGATGACCTCCTGAGGTCCCTTCCAACCCTGAGATTCTATGATTCTATGATTCTAGGTTTACTTGTCCCTGCCACAGCGCAGAGGGCTGGACTTGGTGACTTCTCATGGTGCCTTCCAGCCCTACATTTCTACGAACATGGTAAAGAATGTCCAGGAGAAGGGAATTCTGTTCAGTTTCTTCTGCCACACCCATTGCTGGGGTGCCTGAGTGCAGTATCAGAGGCATAAATTGGGGTTCTTGTGTATGGTAGCAGTAGGAAGAGGACCAATTTCTATTATCCCCTGAGCCCAGAAATTCTCTTGGTGCCTCTGACACACAATTTTGATTTTAAAATTTAAAAAAAATTGAATACGCTCCATCAATTTCAGGGCCTGATCCCATGCCCATTGAAGTAAATGGAAAGACTCCCATTGATTTCAACACTCTTAGGACCATATTCAAACAGCAAACATGTAGTTTAGGGTTGAAAGCCCCAATTCTTCAACATTCTTAATCTTGTACTACTGAACGGATTAGTCATGTTTAAGTACCTTGCTGAATCAGGGCTTACAAAGTTAGCTATTTTTCCTAATGTACAAAATATAAGAAAAGTAAAGGTAAAATAGTAAAAAAGTATAAACAACAATTAGTAATTTCAAATAGAAAAGAGACTGAAAAATAACAGTGAATTACATAAAGTAAATGCAATCACACCTTTGCATTAATCATTTGTACTTCAAAGCTACAAGTCAGATTAACACTGCAAAATCTAAATAAAATGAAAACTTTTTAGGTTTTCATGGAACATCTGTCTTGATCTGATTTTGATTTAACATGAAAGATATTGTTTATAAGGGCTATGCTTACAATAATTCTGTAAAACCCACTCAACAAGAATGAGAGTGCCTGTGAAAATGCTTACGAGCTACGGAGAAATTATTTAAAGGGGATTCCCGTTGGTCAACATCCTGCGGCCGCTCTTTGTAGCCAATGAACGTGCCATCGTTCTTCAACAGAAAATACCTCGGCCTCCATGTCTTTATGTATTCTCCTGGAAAAAAACAGAGCAGAAAAGACAGTAAAATATTCCATCCTAATTCCTCATGTCCCAGAATTCCAAGGAGAACCTCTTTAAAATATTGACACTGTACATCCTCTTAATACAGAAGGCATTTTAATTCATTTGTTCTCCTGCGAACAGAAAAATATAGGGATCAATTCAGATATTGACAGTGGATTTAACCATAAAATGGGACTTCATAAAAAGTAAATAGCTATATTTCCCCCATCTATGCCTATTTCATTCAAATTCTGCAACATCTGCCTTAAATGCAATTTAAAATTTAAAAATCAGAACAGATGTCCTATGTATTATTTTTGCCATTGTCATTTTTCATACTGACACGTGGAGACATTCTTTTCATTTACATTTTGCAGCGCAAGTATTTTAAACAATGGTGGGTAATTTAGTAATTAGTCAACTGCTTTATCAAACCAACAATAATTTTTAGAGCATAAAAAGGCAATTCTCCACTTAAGTTACATAACATCACTCACTCATCTAAAAGAATGAAGCACAGAGACATCGCAACGTGAAGGGTAAAAACTTTTTAATATGCAAAAGTTCTAAAGGTCCTTCAAAGTGCTTGCTCTCTCTTTTCTGAAGAAAACATGCCACTGGTCGTACGAATGTTTTGCAGAGACAGTGTATAGTTACACACAAACAATACAGCCACACACAAACTCCTGGCAACAGAAGTAACAGTGACTACAAAGATCAAATCTCTAATTATTTACTAGGGAAGCAAAGTGGTCTAATTGACAGGGCACTGGACTGGGATACAGAAAACATGGGTTCCGTTCCCAGATCTACTGCTGACCTGCTGTGTAACCTTGGGATTCCTGCCCCATCTATTCTGCCCCCAAAGCCCCACCCTTTCCGCTGAGGCCCTACTCCCATCCACTCTTCTGCCCTCCCTCCCCCGCCCCCATCCTCGCTTGCTGCTTTTCCCCCTCCCACCTCCTCCTGGCCCAGGTCAGGAGGAACTTGCCTGCGGAGTCAGGGCTGAGAGCTGCAGCCGCCCTAGAGAGCCTCAGCTCAGTAGGGGCTGGAGTGGGGGTGATGACCGGCGCCTCCCTGCCTACCCCGCCCGTAGTAACCGGACTTTACATGCCTGGTCAGTATATCTGACGGGCCACTGCCAGGTCCCTCTTTCAATCGGACTTTCCGGTCAAAAAACCAGGCTCCTGGCCACCCTAGGCTTATCACCTCCCCTCACACTGCCTCTGTCTCCCTTCTCACTCTTTGCCTTTATCTGTTTAGATTGTCACTCACCACATTGCTGCAGCACCTAGCACAGTGGAGCCCAATCTCAGCAGGGCCTTCTAGGCACCATCATACAAGTAATTGTTGAAGCATTATTTCTATTGCATTGTACCTAGAGGCACTCGATCTTGGTGTTAAACAAATACAGGGGCTCTGCTCCAAGAAGCTTTCATCATCACTTGCAATTTGCTAATTTCATTCAGTTTCATTATAAAAAGCATGCAGGTGCACATACACACAGGAGAGTTCACTGTAGCAAGATAGGGTGATCCTTGCTGGTTGTTTGAAGGGTTTGCTCCCAAATTAAACAGACAAAAATGACAAACAAACAAAAAAGGCATCACAGGTTATTGACCAAGGCTCTTTTATTCAGCTCTCTTCCCATCCCCCACACCACCTCTCCTGCTGTTCTGCTTTCCACCCCAGGTGATTTCTTTCACGATGATGTGTACTCTGCCCCAGGAACCCCCCTACAGCTGCCTTGCCTCTTTCCCTCTCCCACCTCTCCTTCTGTGGTGCAGACTCCCTCTGCTTCCAACACCAGCTGTAGTACCTCTTCCCTCTGCTCAGCCTGCTACCTTCTCTCCTATTTCTCGGGGACACACACACAGCTGGCTGTCACTTGTTGCCACAATGGCTTTTTTTCACCTTTTATTCTAAAGCAAAAAAAACCACTCAGGGTAAGTGGAGGAGAGGGTCTGCCCAAGACTTAAGGGGTGATCTCCTCTGGGTATTGGGACTGTCTGAGAACATCTATTAGCACGGATACAAGTGTTATTGCAGACAGAAAAAAAACAAAGACCCTGCACACAATCTAGTATGTTTGCCCCAGTTGCAAGAGGTTTAGAAATAGTCAGAGGTACCTTAGGAATTTCAGAGGAACTCATCCACAGGTGTTGTGCTTTAACATTTACATTCAAGGTGCTACATATACTTTTTTTTGTAAAAATCTGAACTTTAACGTAACACTGGCAACTCTTGGGAATCAGTAATAGGCTACGGAGCCTTTCACTTCTAAGCCATCAGTTCAAATCCAGCCCAGGTCACTAGTGTCCAAGAGTCATTACCATCAGGCTGTTTATGTACCTACTCTAAACAGAATGAGTTTGTAGTCTCAGCTGAGATCTTTTAAACAGGGGTCTCACATGAGAAGAGCCACCATCATGACTAGACAGGGCAGCTCACCCAGCTGCTGTCTGGACTGACACTATGTTGTGACTTGCTCTCTAGGACTGTCAGCCTGGCACCATCTCCAGCACTGAAAACAGTCTTCACTAACTAAAGCAAATGCAGCTACAGATAATGAGCATCAAAATAACCGATATCCACGTACAGAGGGTAAATGCTTCAGCTTACCCTACAAAATAACCCTCAACCCCTCCCAACAATACATGGTATATTTAAAATAAAAACAGATAAGGAAATAAGTTTCAAATGTGGAGGACTAAGCCCCTAATTTTCAGGCAGCTCAGTTTTCAGGCTTAGAAATCTTGAGGATATCCCTTTAATGATGAACTAGAGCAGTGGTTCTCAAACTTTTGTAGTGGTGACCCCTTTCACATAGCAAGCCTCTGAGTGCGACACCCCCTTATAAATTAAAAACACTTTTAAAAAATATTTAACACTATTATAAATGCTGGAGGTTAAGTGGGGATTGGGGTGGAGGCTGACAGCTCTTGGCCACCCACCTCACAACCCCCTCAGGGGGTCCAGACCCCCAGTTTGAGAACCCCTGAACTAGAGAAAGGGTCTAGTTCATCATTAAAGGGATTTAATTTAACTTGGCACCTTACAGTGTCTTGCTGAAGCGCTGGAACACAAATGTGTAGATAAAAATCATGAATACATTTATGAAATTTCTGTTCTTGCTAAACAAGTTTAAATTTCTATGATCAGCAATAGCAACTGCTAAAAAATATAAATCTACTTTACCTGTGACAGCTGTCAAATTTTATCTCCCTTTAGAAACCATTCTTAAGTATAGAACAGTAGAGATGTTATATGTAAAGGAGTTGGAACTTTAAAAATAAACACTCAGTAAAGCAATAGAAATGTATGAAATGAGGTGAAATTTTGCTTTTTTTAAACTATGTATGTAATTTTGCCTGTTTATTAGAATACAAACTAATTACAATAGGATATTTGAATATCTAAGACAGAACTCTACGATTTTTGTTAAAACAGACAAGATACAGCAATGTCAAAGTGCCTGGACAAAGTTGATTTAAAAAAACAAACAAACAAAAAACAAACAAACCACCTTTCCTTCCACTCGTGTTTGGAGTGTTGAACACTGGCATATTTGAAGTGAGAGTTGCCTTTTTTAAAAAAAATGTTTTACGTCCTGATTTTATTTCTTTAAGACAATTGTAAGTAAAAAGATATCTGAAGTGGCTTATATCATGTTGCTGCACATCCAACAGTTTCAATACAGAAAATTCAAAGCGCAAGAGATGCAGGATAATGCAAGTGTGTGTGAATAGAAAATTAAAACTGTAGTTTTATTAGGTAACAGTAAAAAATAATAATGAAACACCATAGAAAACTGAACAATTTACAAAGCAAAACATTTTTTCCTCTGTGATTCATTGCTTGTGTAATGCCTTGGCAGTCGTCTTTGTTTTCAGTAACAGAATGCTAACAGTGCAAAGAGAGAAAAGCAAAAGTAGGTTTTATAAATCCTACATATAAAATGCTGGGTTCGAATAAACTCATCTACAACTTGCTAGCTTAAAAAATATGAAAAATCTTTATGCACCATTATGTTTACCCAAAGCAATTTTTGAACCGCAAAAATTCCCAAACTATACATTTTTGTAAATATACACAAAGATTGTTAGACCGATTTCATTTTGTTGCCTTGTCTCTGCCCCCATATATAACACATTAAAATCTTTAATATACACTTATGTAAAGCTGTTTCATGCCAAAAACACTTTTCATTACAAGATGTACTGCAAAGCATACTTGCACTTTAATATTTCAAAAAGTTAAACATGAAACTCTTTTGGTTCATGAAAAGTTAATTCTACAGAGAATTTACAATAATGCAGGGTTATTTTTTCCCCCTCTCCTCCCCACAACAGTGTCTTACTGAATCTGGAGCTGTCTACCACTGATAAAGTGTCTAACATCAGAAACAGCTGCCACTCCCTGGGAAGCTTACAGGGTAAGTGGAGAATAATGAGCAGCAAGCACCAGCAGAACAAAAGAAAATCCATCTTTATTTACCAACTGCTGCATGCTTGTTGCTGCATCAAGCTCATTCAAAGCCAACACCACACCCTCTAATTCATAACAGACTGTATTTAAGCAGTCTTTGCTTAAAATATTTTAGCTCAACTCATGCACACACAGAGGATTTTTTAAAAAAAGAATTAGATTAACAAAGCAAGAATCCAACAAGTTTACAAAAAGTACAGGTTTGACGGTTAACTTTTAATGCCCCAAGCTAACTAGAACCTGCTTAGAAGTTTTGGGGGAAAACCAAGCTCCCAATTATATTCAATGTACTAGACTGACTATCAGGAAACTATGAACAAATGATGTATTATGCATTCTGCTCTGAGCATCAAAAAGTAGCTTTATTAATGGACAAAATGAACACACTAAATATTACATACAGAGAAAATTGTAATGCACTCCTTGATTGCACACATTACTATTGGAGTGCAACATGAAAGTTATGCCAAATGCAGTACTAATGTTTTGCCAGTCAAAGAAACAGAATGACTCATTTATAAAACTTCAATGAAAGCAAAGAGTGGTCTGCATCCTGTCTGCCCAATAAGGTTTCAGCAAAACAGATGCCAGCTTCCTTAAAGATGTGAAGTTTTTAAAATTTGCCATCTCATGTGCACCGGTGCGACTGAAAAATGGGATGTGATTTACAACTAGTGTCTGCTGTTCAAGCAAATTCTGTCCATTCATTTTAAAATCAACTTTATTAAAACCAAGACAGATTCTTTTGTTGAAAAGGGTTTGACAATCCTCCTTGTGTTGTTGTTCTTTTTTTAAAAATAGAAGCAAGCAGTTTTCAGAGAGGGAATTAGTTTCACATCACATGTACTTTTGATGCTTATAAATTAGAGAAGTCAGTTATGCCAAACAAAATGTGTTGTAATTTTTTTAATTTCTATTTTGTTTCCCTCATAGTTGATATGCCTCCTTTTTTCCCCCTGAACTAACTGTCAAAACAGTATTTGGGTTTAGGGAGCTTGGGAAAAAAAATAAAATGTATGCTAATGTCTCGCAATATGCTCACTAAGAGGCGAGGACCTCTGGTTTGTCTGCCTATTCACAGGAGTACAGAAGGGGGCCAGTGCTTTGATTATTTTTGGGTCACACTCTGGATGTGTTCTCAGCCTTTGCCTCCAGCATACAGCTGCGGACACTTTGGCTGTGCCCTGAATCTCAATGAGCCAGCTCAGACTGCAGTCAAGGGTGCCCCCCAATAGGGAGGTCAAGCCTGAGTCAGCAGACTGTCTGCACCAGACTGGCGCTCCACAGCTTATCCCAGTCCTTTTTCCTTTCACTGACCATATATGGCAGTCCACTGTCACAACAAGCTAATTCAGTGCAAGGCAAATCTGCTCACTGCTTTATTCTTACTCATTTTCCGTGCAGCTGGATAGTAGTACATTACATTTAAGGCCCTACAGCAGCCTGTATGACAATGATTGACATTATTGCCAACAGGTTAAGAAGAAATGCCTCTGCCTCAAGTGTGGCTCTGATTATCCTAAAACTACTACTGTTTCTCACGGTCACACAAAGCTACAATATATGGCACCTGCTTAATTATCATATCTTCAGGGAATTTGAAGTGGGGGGGAGGGAAGCTGGAGGAGGGGCAAGGGGGAATGATTAAATGGTCTCGTGTTCAGAGCGGCACTTAAAAAAATATTCACACTGTACTTAAATAAAGCCCATTAAAAATAACTGAACAGCAACTTATGTTCATCTGGTTTCACACATCTGCCGATTATTTAAAAAACAACACATCTCTCACATAGGGCCACATATCACAGCACAAAACAATACAGGAATTATTTGGAGGAACTAGCAAAACAAAGTCACCGAGATTGCTTTAGAAGCTATGTCTGTCTTTAAATATATGGACAGCGTAAATACAAACATTAATTAGGGGACCATAAGATGCTCTGAATCAAAGGTAGCTTGTGTGCACAGTGGATAGCTGTGAGACATAAAAATAAAGAACATGGGGAAACAGACATTGATTCTGACTTCTTCAGGCACCATTTTCACATAAAAGATGTACAGTTACTGATTTTTACATTTTATATACACAAAGTTCTAAGCACACCCAAGTTCAAAACTAGGCATCATCCAACAAGCAACACCCTGGATCTCTATCAGAATGTCTATATTTTGTACCACAGCATTTCAATTTTACTTCATAGTATATTTGAAACACAGGGTTGGGGGTTTTTTGTTTGTTTTTTTGTGGGTTTTTTTGCAGCGTTTCGTTTAGAAGGTCAAAAATGTTGCCATCTTGCTTACAGTAATCAATTTAAGCAATGCCAGATATTCCCAAAGGAGTCCAAGAGAATTAATCAGCATACAAAACTCCTTACTCCTACCTTTGGCACAGCTTACTCAGGCTAGTCCTAACCTACAGCTGTCTCTAGTGGGAAAAGATGCAAATGAAGTTTCATTAAACACTGCAGTTTTAAGGATAGCTACATAAATTATAAGAAAGGATACACTGAGCTCTTAAAGTACGGTAAAAAACAATCAGAGTGAACTTTGTCTCCATTACGCCATGGTAGAAGTAAAAGGGCTAAAAAGAAAGCTATTAGAAGCCTTGCAATGTAATTTTAAAACTTTTCCATAACACATTATGATCAGTAACTACAGCATTTTAAAAACTAAAACATGCAAGAAGTCCCATAGTGTATTACTCTGTTTTTGACAAGTGCCTTTGTGTATTTTAACAACAGAGGCATCAAATTGAATTAAATGTATTTTGAACCATTGTTTTCCCAATGTTTTAGTTAGACTTTAAGGGGGAGATGTTCAAAAGCACTTAAGCAAACAAGCCCCACTGACATTTGAAAAGCCTCTTGATTTTTCAAAAGAGTTGTGCACCTACAACTTTACCACGACTTCAGCTGGATTTGTGGGTGATTAGCACTTCTCTAAATCAGGCCTCAAATACGTATAAACATAACCAATGTTTGTGAAGGGTGTGACAATCCCCAAACAGCATAATGAGCACTAGTAAAATAAATAAACTTTGTTGGCGTTTTTGACACCCATGGACTTGTCTAAACAAAGTCTAAAGGCCTTGGGTAGCCATGAAGATTGGCACATGCCATGCCTACACTGAAAACTTTTGCTGCCACAAGTTACCTTGACATAAAGCTGCTGCAGTTAGTATATGGCTTGTGCATGTGCATACTTGGTTCCTTGAGTCTATGCTGCACATACTCACCAGGAGTGCGTGTGTCAACTCACGGGGTGTGGTGCAGCATGAGTAGGTAACCCAATGTGCAACTCACTCCCATCCAGCACACTCTCTTTTGGGAAGTTTTAGCAATGCATGATGGGGCAGACAAGTCACACTGGATGACTGGGAGCAATGGATCAACTTCCCAGCATCCAACTGACTCCGTCCCATAAATGTCATTTATATCCCATAATTTTCATGACTTTTTTAAAAATTCCCCTGAATCTGCATGGCTCTCCTCGCTGTCCACCATCTCGGACAGAAGCACTGAGCCAGCACAGCTCTGCACTATTGCAGTAAGTATAGCTAACACAGGACACACAATCCTCCAGTATTTTCAGAGCTGCAATGACAAATGAATCAACAGAGAACATGAGGATTTCTTGGAGGACAGATGGCTTTGAGACATAGTGAGAACCAATTCAAGACTGCTAGGGGCATTCATGGAGCAGCTGCAGACAGTGGTGCTTCTGGGCCCAAGAAACAAGCACTGGGACGAAGAGCCACCTTCCCGGATCTGTGTGCTGAGCTTGCCCTAGCCCTCCAGCACAGGGACACCAGAATGAGAGCTGCACTTACACTGGAGAAGCGAGTGTTGCAATCACACTGTGGAAACTTGCAATGCTGGATTGCTACTGGTCAGCGGGAAATCATTTTGGAGTTGGAAAATCCACTGTGGGGGCCGTGGTCATGCAAGTGAGCAGGACCATTAATCATCTCCTACTATGCAGGACTGTGACTCTCAGCAATGTGCAGGACCTAGTGGATGGATTTGAGGCAATGGGGTTCCTGAATTGAGGTGGAGCAATAGATGGCACACATGTCCCTATTTTGGCACCAGACCACCTTGCCACAGAGTACAGCAATAGAAAGGGCTACTTTTCTGTGGTTACACAAGCATTCAGGGATCACTGGGGATGCTTCACTGACATTAGTGTTGTCTGGTCAGGGAAGGTGAATAACACTAGCATCTTTAAGAACACAGGACTGTTCAAAAAGCTGCAAGCAGGGAGTTTCTTTCCTGAATAGTGGAAATGGCAACAGTGATCTTCAGGCACCAAGAATACCCTTTGCTCCCCTGATTCATGAACTGTACACTGGCCACCTCGACAGCACCAAACAGAAATCCAACTATCAGCTCAGTGGATGCAGAATGAGAGTTGAATGAGCTTTTAGTTGACTGAAGGGATGCTGGTGCTATTCACTAACAAGACTCGATCTCAGTGAAGAAAACATTTCAGTGGTTATAGCTGCTTGCTGCGTCCTGCATAATAGCTGTGAAGCAAAGGGGGGGGGGGGGGGGAAGTTGCCACTGGAGTGGAGGTGAAGCGGTGTCTGCTGCGTTTGAACAGCCAGACACAAGGACTATTAGAAGAGCTCACTGTGGAGGCTATACAACTCAGCGAGGCTTTTAAAGAGCACTAACAGTGAGCTACAGTAATGCCTACCGGTGTACTGTGCTCTACCTGGCCCTACTGTTTTGGGGCCTATTGGGAATTCTACATCTAAGAATATAACACTGCAAATGCACCTGTTGATTTTGTGGTGCATGCTGCACATTTTTTATTATACTGTGTTTGTCACTGATCCTATGAGTTGTGTCATACTGCACAATAGCGAGTACGTGGGTGCTTTCTGATCTGCTCAGCACTCCGTAGCATATGTTGTGAACTAATGAAGATGAATTATTTTCCAAACAGAATTTTATTCAATAACAAAATCAGTGCAAAGAAAAATCTGTGAAATTTAAAAGCAAATACATTAAAAACGTAATAAATTAATGGAACTGAACTTAACAAGGGGAGAGAACATTCATGCCCATTTTAGCTACACATACAGCAACCGTGGCTTTCACAGGTCAGTGTATGTAAAGCTGTGGTTGTCCTTACTGTTTCCTGGGGTGGAGTGGTAGGGGGAGGGATGCAACCCCGATGCCACGTGCAGTGTTGAGGGGCGGTGTAGGGAGGTGCTGCAGTGGAGATCTCCATGAACTGCAAAGGTAGGCAAGCCTGAACTTGTTGAACCTGTAGGTCCACAAAAGTCTACAGCATCTGTTTGCTGCCAGAGAAGCCCCATTGTTTCCTGACACACGTCCCTCTCCTTTTCCTGTTGGGACTCCCAGGCCTTTCTCCTGCCTGTTCTCTCCTTCTCCAGGCTGTCTGCAATATTCACCCTCCAGGCCCTTTGCTCACAGTCTGATGCAGCACTGGCTTGCAGGATCTCACTGAACACGTCATCCCGAGTCCTCCTCTTTTTTCTCCTTATCTTGCTCACATGTTCCGTGGGTGTGGAGGGGAAACCCCTCAAGGCCGCAACAGCAGCAGCTACAGATAACACACACGTTGTCAGTACAGTCACAACAGAAAGTGAAAGTTAAGATCCAGAACTCCCTTTCCTTGCTCCCCTGAAGTTTTAAACAAGACATGCTTATTGACAGTTGGTCTTCGGAGTGCTTCTGCCTGGCACCACTCACAGCACCAGCAACGGTGAGTACGGCCCACCAGGGGTGAGGGGAATGAGGAGGGAATTGCCCAGTTGGATGAAACCATGAGTGCAGGGCAATGGCACTGACTACTGGCACCATTTTCCACGCACAGTGGCGATTTTAGTGGATATCTCACTCCTGAGGGTAAAAGAGGCAGAGAGAGCACAGCTGCAGCTGGCCTCCCAAAGCTGCCCGGGCGCGTATGCTGCTAGTCTGTTTACTGTAACAGAGCCTGCTGAAGTTATTGCGTGGGAAAGCGTCCTACTGCAAAGGAAGAAATAAAGGATGTCATCCCTAGAAACCTCTGGGAGAGGACTGCAGAGCACCTCCATGCAAATCTCTCAGGAGGATTCAAGGAACATCCCTATGTACATAAACAAACTGCTCTGCATGGCCCCCGCTGCCAAACTCTGTAGGGGAATGACAAACAGGTAACTTTACCTCTCAATTGTTGCACCGCTACCTCTTCTAGTATGAGTAAATAAATTAAAAGTCGACTGTTGTGTCCTGCTAAGTTGGGGGCACCACCAGCACATCATTGTAATGGGAAATACAATTACACACTTACCCAAGGTTCTTTCCCCTGTACCAGGCTTGCCTGTGCTTAACTGGCAGGACCGACTGGACTGTAGTAGAAGCTCACACAGGGCCCGACTTGCAACATAGCTGGATCCTCTGGTTGCATATCCCTCATCCTGCTTTTCTTCCTTCTCCATCTCCTCCTTGCTGTTCATGCCAAGGGCTTGTGACTCGGGATCCTTGGAGGTATTGATGTTGGCCTGCGGGGTAGTGGTTGGGCCTCCGCTAAGTATGGCATGCAGCTTCTTGTAAAACTGGCATGTCTGCAGCTTGGCACCAGATTGACTGTTGGCCTCCCTGGCGTAATGATATGTCTGACGCAGTTCCTTCACTTTCATGCAGCACTGCTGCCGGTCCGTCATACGCTTTTCCTTTATCCCCTGTGCAATCTGCTCGTACGTGTCAACGTTTCTACGTATGGTCCATAGCTGTGCCTGTAACACCTCCTCTCCCCACAGGCCCAGGAGATCCAATATCGCCTGTCTACTCCAGTGTCTGGAGAGTGTAGCTGGCATGGTCACTGGGCAGTTGCACACAATGGAGAGCTGCTAGGTGTGCTTGCCAAGCTGGGCAATCAGGAAAAGGCATTTCAAAAATTTGTGGGGCTTGAAAGGTGGGGCAGAGGGACCTTCCACTCTGAGTGACCCCTGGGCAGTGGTGTTCACAACTGTGACCAGAGTGGTCAGTGTCTGGCATTGCGGGACAGCTGCTAGCGGACTGTTAGGGTCGACACAAGTAACACAGTTTCTACACTTGCACTGTATTGGCCTCAGTACATTGACCAGGGCTCAGTGCTGCTTGGGAAAGAGGTGTTACTGTGTCAATGGAAAAGGGTGCTTACATCGGTGGGAGACAAATGTAAGTGTAGACACATGCACAACTAGGTCAACACAAGTCGGCTTACATGGACCTAACTTTGTAGTGCAGACCAGGCATAAGTTTCTGTAACTCCTGGAATAAGTTGCAAGCAGCATTATCCTTAACATGAGTCTTGCACTTATTTGAACTTTGAGTTTATTTAAATAATATACCATATCTAACATTGTTCTTCAGTGAAATTCTGTTTAAAGATTCAAAGATTTGGGAGTGGGGACAGGTAGAATGCAAAAAGAAAAGCAAACACAAACCAAAGAAGCATCCCTCGCAATGTATGAAAAACAAAAAATTAATCACAAGGCATAATGCAAGTTTTATTTCCACACACAGTTTATATATACTGTGCACTGAAGACATTCAGGACAAGCTCTATTAAATGAAATAAAAATGGATTCCTCTTTTCATATAAAAGTTAGTGGAGTCCAATACAAAGAAATTAGAATTTTATGGTGCATTTAAACTCTTATGCACTTTGCAAACATTAATCCTCAAAACCACTGAGAGGAAAGTTAAATATTAGCATCTCAAAATTACAGGTGGGGAAAATGAGACAGAGGTGAAGTGATTCAATGAAGGCCGGAGAGAGAAACTGTGTCACAGCTAGAATGAGGGCTCATGATTTCTTGTCTCACAGTCCTGGGCTCACACCACTACATCCTGTCTTCACTCAAATGCAACAGAGACTTTGGAGAAAGTGAAAAGAAATGAAAAAAAGGACTTCAGAAGAATAGAAGGGGTTACCAATACCTTTAGGGAACAATAGTTTCACTGAAGCATGCATATGAATAAATTTTAGAAACCTGCTAATTTGGAATAGAATTAGATGTTTGCATTCAGCACAACTGCCCAATAATCCACTTGATAATGAAAATAAATGGGTTTATTCCACTCAGCAAATTCGAGAGAGTTGAGAATAAAGGCTCGATCCTGCTATCCTTTGGGTTCTGGGTTCTAATCCTGGTTCTGCCACTGATTCACTGTGTAATTCAATTACTGGAGTTTTGCATGAGAATGGTAATATTCAGCATGAGAACGGGAGGGTCTACCCCCAGCTCCAAGTTGTCCTGAGCAATATAGATGTACATCAGAAAGTTACGTTGTTTTGTTTTTCAAGGTCAATGAAAAAGTTCAAACTAATTTACAAGTAACAGAATGGACACATTGAAGATACATCCAGGACCTCCAGAGTCTATTCCAAACACTCCACATATACATGCAAAAAAGCCAAGTGACAAAAACAGGTCAGTGCTATACAGATGCAATACTTAGTCTGTGAGAAACCATATCAGAAAAAGGATGGCCTTTTCCATAGACAAGGAAAACTCTGTTCTCCCCTCCCTAATCCAACTCTCTCATTGGTAAGTTTATAAAACCTCTGGAAGCGGATGATGAGGCCAAGATAGTCCTGACTGTCTCATTAACTTGACTATTTAAATGGCTGCCAAGGGAAAATTTCAAGCAATTGCCAACACAAATTTTGTAATGCTTGTTATTATTAGGGCATCCCTCCCCGCTTTCAGATTTGGTACTGTACAGATAAGAACAATAGCTCTCTTTCCAACTTGGATTGAGTCACTGCCCTGATGCTCAGTGAGGAAAGCCCTATGGAAGATAAATAGTAGGAGTGTCCTGTTTGTTTCAGAGGAGTTCTGAGAAGTAAAAATACATACCAGTTGGCTAATGCATTATCAGTGCAAACTGACACGCCATCCCAGCCCTGACCCTAGGCTTATCAGTGCAAAGTGGCCCTAAAGGGGTAAGCTGAGGATTTCTCCTATGGAGGATTTGGAGTCAGCCTGCCCAGGATCAGGGGAGCAGAAAAGGTGGCTTACAGCCATGCCCAATCTTGCTCTCCTCAGTTATGCCAAGTGTAAACTCAGTGCAGCTGAGCATATGTGCCAGAAACCAGATTATCTACACTAATGTGATGGAACATATCATAGCTGCCTACAGACAATTTCACTGGAATTCATACTTTTTTTTTTTTTTTTAAACCACCACCTCCTGCACCAATCAGTGCCCTTTTGTCAGTTTCAGCACAGAAACCACTGACTGAATGAATGTGGAGAAACCTCTGGGGCAGCTTCTTTGGGCTGGGATGAGGTGTGTTGTCAGGGTAGCATAGGTCAGCTTTGTACCACTACTGCCCCAGGATTCTACCACAAAGCAGAGATCTTCCATCAGCCACCCTTCATAAGTACTAAATTAGAGTCGTTTAGGGTGATATCCTGGCTCCACTGAAGTCAACAGCAAAACTCTGATTGACTTCAGTGGGGCCAGGATTTAACTCAGTCAATACTCAATAGCAAACATTACTGCATTTTTAGTTCACATCGTCTCCATTCTAATGGGAACATCAGCCTCATCCCTAATTGCTCAAAGTCCCAGCCAAGCAAACATCCCATTCACTCCCATGCAAATATACTGCTTACTAAAACAACAGGATTTGAAATATAACTAATTCAGTGGATTGAACAACTGACTCTACACCAATACAGTATTTATGAATGTTCATATTGCACTAGCAGCTTAGCTTGTTAAAGCTACTTTTGGTTAAAGAAAGCAACCAGCTAAGGTGCCTGTCCAATTTCAGGAACAGTCACGATTTTCAGTTGAAGATGCAAAAGCAAAAACTCAAGGGTGAAGGCAGAGGAGAGAGAGGACATTTCTTATTTAAAATAAGACCACAGGCATTGCAATTAGGGCAATCTTATAGTAATGACGATAGGCAGGGGGAGGAGAGAAATTCAGTGGTTCCACCCTCTAAAATTCCCCCCATTCCCAGGGGAAACAAAACAAGGAACAAGCTCCCTCACTCTCCCCACACACAACCCACCCCCACAATCTAGTAGGGCGTCCAAAATGGCACTTCCTCCACTATAAGGATGTACAGAGGTCGGGGTCTGCTGCATGAGCGCCACCTCCCAGAGCACCTGATATCCCAAGCGCAGTGCGGCACATGCACGTGATTCTCCTCCTCACCACACACACACACACACACTCCTTCTATCCCCAGAATATATCCAGGGAGCTCCCAGGGCAGACCAGGGTTTGTTTTTCCCCCCCAGAGAGATTTAACATGACAAAAATCACTTGCCTAGTCAGGATATATTTATCCTAATAACTGTACATTCTCCTATGAACATGAAAATGGCTCTCTGGCCAAGTCAGATACCTGTGCTTTAAACATGAGAGAACCAGGAAGCCATAAATAAAGCTTATGTGAATCTTTCCTGCTGAAGGTCATCTGGGGTAACGCTCCTGCAGAAGGGCATCTGGGACAACAGTACTGCCTCAGGGAGTTTTTGCATAGGAAGGTGCACACACAAAAAAACACCCACATGAATCCTGCTTTGCTTAGTGTACATTTTGGACACATGGCAAAAAATTTTTCCCCCCAACAGTCCCTGATCTGATACTGTCATCTCACACTGCAGCTGCTAGGGGGTTTGCTGTTGCCACAGGGGTCAAACCAAGAGAGGCCACCCTGACGATCCTGCTTCTGCCAGCAAGTTGGGTGGGGGAGGGGAGAAGCAAAGTCTGGCAGAGATCAGCTGCTGTGACTCCGACTGGGATCAGCTGCCCCGGAGAGGATGCTGCTGATAAAATGACAGGATAGGGGTGGGGTAGAGGGCCATGCTATCAGACCAGTGGGGTCTCTTCCAGTCTAGGATGCTGCCTCTTCTGCTGATGCCACTAATGGGGACAGGTGAGGGTACTGCAGTATACCCCAAGTCTCAAAAACCCACACTTAGGCCTTGGCTACACTTGCAGATGTACAGCGCTGTGAGTTAAACCCGTCTTCGTACAGCTGAGTAGGGAAAGCGCTGCAGCCTGTCCACACTGGCAGCTGACAGCGCACTAACGTGGCTACATTTGAGGCATTTGCAGCTGTATTGGGAGCAGTGCATTATGGGCGTTCAAGTGGCTGCAACGTGCTTTTCAAATGGGGGGGTGAGGGCGAGTGTGACAGGGAGCGTTTTGGGAGAGAGTGTGGATTTTTGGGGTATCCACAGAGTGTCAGCTCATTATCTCCTAAGTTTACACACCTCCACATCCCCTGCCTCTCTCTCAATCACTGAAAGCAAGCAGCAGGGGCTTTGTTTGTTTTTAAAGAGCAGATAAAAGAGAACTCGGGGAAACGGAGCCCTCCCCCCCCGCCGTTCTCCCCCCCCCCCCCCCCCCCGGCCGTCTCTCTCCAAGCCAACTTTGCTGCCGGCATTCCTAACGGAGCCCCCCCCGCCTGCAAACAGTAGCTGTGTTTGTAAAGCAGCTCCAGAACGGAGCTCTGAACTCCAACCCGGAAGTGCCGTTTCAAAACAAAGGGAGCTTCCGGAGGTCAGTTACTGCGAATTCCCTGGCTACATTGAAGCACCAGTGTTCCACCCACTACGCAACAAATGTTATTCCTCTCCGGGAGGTGGAGTACAAGCAGCGCTGTATCTGAGGAGATACAGCGTTGCACGTGCCTTGCAAGTGTAGCCAGTTAGTGAGTTACAGCGCTGCAGGCAGTTTTATTGCACTGTAACTCATGAGTGTAGCCAAGGCCTTAGGACCACCAGGGGTCACCAGAGCAAAAAATGGGGTGGGGAGGGGGGTTGACTGGAAGGCTTTGTTTTGTTTTTAAAAGTGGGCGTAGCCCTGCTCCACATCCAGGGTTTCTTTCCCATTTCTGAAAGCTGCCAGTTTAGACTGAGGCAATTTAAATACCTTGACTATGTCTATGAGAAAACAAATGTCAAATGGGTTCCAATGCAAAAACTGTGGATGGAGTTTGACAGCAGCTCATTTCTGTAGTGGAAGTGCTGTCAATTTCTGTAGTGGAAACTCACGAAAGATCATCTCAGCTATGGAAGCCTCGGCCTGTCCTTTTGTTTAGTGACATCATAAATCTGGATTATTCCTAAATTAAACTAAGATTTTAGTCCCTACCCCCACAAAAGTAAATATTGTATAAGCCAAGTTTTAATTTGCATGGTCAGTATCAAACCTAAGGACAAGTGAGTTTATGCTCAACAGCAAATCTTCACTGTTCATTTCATCCTCACCATAGCAAGGAGGATTGTTTTGGTTTTTTGGGGGGTATTTGTTTGTTTGCAGTTTTTTAAAGGGCTACCTTCTTGCAAAATTGTATTTTTCAAAATTAAGACATATCTGACACAGAAGTCACAGTGGGGTAAAGAAGGCAGAGAAAAAAACCTTTTCAGTCTCTCCGTTAAACAAAAATTAAACCACTGAAATCATTTTTGGTAACAAACTTTACTAAGCACCTAGCACACTTTTTGAGTGCTCTGTAAACAAAAACAACATCTGAGAAACTCGGCAGTCTCATACTTCTCATCCTGCGCCCCTCACTTTAGTATGGGAGCATCCGAGTTTAGCCACCTTCCCCTTTCTATGAGAAATGGATGTCCTCCCCCAAAGAATGATAGGCATTGAATCCTTTAACTACAGTGGCACTAATGGCTGAAACTATTACAAATCCAAAATAACCGTCTCCAATATTATAAGCAAGTTTCCCGTTAGCCTCAGATTAAGGGTTCTAAAACTCTCAGGTTAAGGTGTAAAATTTGATTAAAGCAACATATCTTATAAATTCACCTCCCTTTCTTTTCCTTATTAAAATTACTCCCCAGAATGCGATTTCCATGAAGAACTGAATCTAAAATTGACAGGATCTTATGAAAAGGGAATTTTTGACAGCCTGCAGGGGACTCTTGCAGAAAGCCTAAAGGTAAAATCTATAGTAGTTTATCACACAAA
This sequence comes from Macrochelys suwanniensis, assembly GCA_033296515.1. NCBI lineage: Eukaryota > Metazoa > Chordata > Testudines > Chelydridae > Macrochelys > Macrochelys suwanniensis. The sequence continues at coordinate 18,040,808 of CM065781.1, read as the reverse complement.
ATCAGCTGTTCTGCAGATCAAGGCTCAAATTCCATGCTTCAGCTGGAATTCCTACAAAAAGGATGGGTAAACAAATTGCTGCGTTTTTAATTCTTCGCTTTTTTTTTTTTTTTTTTTTTTACTACAAGAAACAGACTAACTAGAAAGACAGTTACTACTTTACAGTGTACACTTAGTTCCTTGATGGGTATGCTTACTCTTGAAGGTAAAATTAGGAAATTATAACAAGCATTTGATAAAAAGGTTGGTGATAAAACAGCAGCCCCCCCAAAAAAAACTTTGCAGTACTGAAACTGTGTGATTGTTTTAAAAGAACAGAGCCAGTATAATTCCCTTTTCCTCTTTACTGAAGTTTAATAAACATTTTCTCTGAGTTACCAATTTTAGGAAAATTGCTGGATAAACACTTGCATTAACCCAGCAGACTGGCTCAGTGCCAAACGTAATGCCAAACTTCCCAGTTGCAAAACGAGCTGTTTTTACACACCAAAGTAACCACACAGCAGGCCTGTGGAGTCTGAAGACAGCTGACAGAGATGACTGTTGCTGTCCCCCCATTGCACCGACATCCATCCAAATACCAACATCTGCTGTGCTACAATTTACTTTTTACACAACATTTAGCAAAACAGTGCCTCTGACTGCAACATCATTAAGGAAGTAACAACAAATAAATCGCGAAGTCCCATCAGACAATTGTAAAATTAAAGCGTAGTTTGTCTTGCATACACTGAGCTTTAGTTCAGATCTATTTGGACTTTAGAAAAAATAAGCATTGGAATCTGTTTCCTTTTATTAAACACCCAAGCCAAAATTCCATAAACAGTGACAAGCATAATCCATCATTACAGTGAAAATTACAGTTTTGAGGATATTGACTTGACTCAATAGACCAAAAAGCAGATGTCTGAGAGGCATCCTGGCCTGCCCAGTACAATCTCTGCAATCCAAACTACTGAAAGGATTACATTATGCCTTGAAGCAAGAGAAGTGTGCTTTCGTTTCACTCCTTTTTAGGTGACCTGAGTGCATATTTGGGTTTGTAAAGCAAGGAATTAGCATTCCTAAAAACTAAAGTAGTCCTTGCTTTAAATGCAGCATAAAGTGCAGGGCAAACGCAATCCAACCTGATCGCACAAGACCGAGGTGGTATGGTGGGTTAATACACCAATCTTTTTGATTTTGTAGACCAGGGTTCAAATCTGGATTTAAGTTTCTAAGGGCTTGTCTTCACTACCCGCCGGATCGCAATCCATCTATCGGGGATCGATTTTTTGCGTCTCGTTAAGACGCGATTAATCGATCCCCGATCGCGCTCCCCGTCGGCTCCGGCAATCCACCTCATCGAAAGGCGGAAGCGGAGTCGACGGGGGAGCGGCAGCGATCGACTCGCCGCCGTCCTCACGGCCAGGTAAGTCGACTACGATACGCCGACTTCAGCTACGCTATTCACGTAGCTGAAGTTGCGTATCGTAGATCGACCCCCTCCCCTAGTGTAGCCCTGGGCTAAGGCAATGTCTATATGAACAGCACTGCAGTGGCGCAGCTGTACGGTGCAGCTGCGCCGTGTTTGATGAAGATGCTCTATGCCGTCGGCAAAGAGTTCTCCGGTTGGCATAAAAAAACCCGCCTCCATGAATGGCATAAGCTATGTCGGTGGGAGAAGCTCTCCAGCCGACACAACGCTGTACACACGATTGCTTATGTCGGTGTAACTTATGTCACTCAGGGGAGTGGAATATTCACACCCCTAAGTGACATAAGTTTTGCTGACATAGGCTATGTCTACACTATAGCCTGAGTGAAAGCAAGGTTTGATGGTTTCAATTTATTGCCCACAGACATCTGTTCACAACGCAGAACACAATCTGACAACTGGCAGCCGCTGGTTAGCTGTCTTCCAGGATTGTGCTACCAGGGCCACTGCAAGTCAGATTGGTAGGGCACCGAAAGCCACAGCAGGGTGGGGAAGCTTAGAATGTCTGCCCTATGCTTGGCTATAGCCAATAGTGTTTGTCCCTCATTTTCATGAGCACAAAAAAAAAAAAAAAAGGGAGGAGAAGGCAAAAAATTGTGTCAGAGAAATCCTCGTTAGCATAAATAGTGACTTTTTAAAAATAAAAAAGCACCCAATTGCACCTTTCATTGTTAGCCATGTTTGAAATTTTTCATTCAAAATGTTTTTTAAATATTTATTAAAATTAAATATTTAAATGAAAAATGGAAATTTCCACAGGAAACTCACTTTTGATCTCTTTTGGGTTTTATAAAAAAAGTTAAATTGAATGTGTGTGTTTGTTGTCAGCAGCAACAATATTGGGGTTTCTTTTCAGTGTTTGATAAAATCCTCAAAGCTTTTGAAGAAAAGTTGTTTTCCCATCAAAAAATTTTCTCAGGAAGAAAAAACATTTCCCCGCCCAGCTCTAGGCAAAGTGCCCACTTTACTAACCGGCTATACCAAACACTCAACTGACAAGTGCAGCAAACTTGACAAAAAGCACCACAGTCTCTATCACAAAGCACCCTATGTCATCCTATAGAAGCCATACAGATGTCTCACAGAATCATGGGGTTAGAACAGACCGCAAGGGTCATCTAGTCTAATCCCCTGCCAAAATGCAGGATTTGTTATGCTTAAATCAGTGGTCCCCAAACTGTGGGGCACGCCCAGAGGAACATTTTGGGGGGCACCCTGCCATCCAGCCCCAGTCTGACCCCAGCTCAGCTCTGACCCCAGCCACAGCTCCACTCGACCCCCTGCCCAGTTCTGCCCTTATTTCCTCTCCACCCCCAGGCCAACTCCACCTCTAGCCTCAGCTCCTCCCACATCCCCACTTCAGCCCTAGCTTCTCCTTCAGCCCAAGCTCCTCTGCTGAGCCAATCGAGCTGTAATGGAGGAGGGGCAAGGACAGATTCCATTACTGCGGGGGAGGGGGACATGACAGGGAAAGTTTGGGCACCACTGGTCTAAGCCATCCACGACAGACGCAAAACCCTATTAAGTGCATTGTGAAGAGAAAACATCTTTTGGAAGATACCACTAGAACGTCAAACCATTTTACTAAGGCTTTGTCTACACTGGCAATTGAACGACAAAACTTTTGTCTTTCAGGTGTTAAAAAACAACACACACACACACACACACACACACACACACACACACACACCCCCCAAAAGACAAAAGTTTTGTCGACGAAAAATGCTGATGTGAACAGCGTTTTGTTGGCAGGAGTACTCTCCTGCCGATAAAGCTAATGCCACTCGTTGAGGGTTGTGTCGCTAAAAGCTGCAGAGGGTATGCCATGGCAGCGCTTTAAAGTGGCAGTGTAGTCGTGGCTCCAGCGCTGGGAGAGAGCGCTATAATAAAACCATCTCCACGAGCTGCCAGCGCTGTCTATAATGCCACTTTACAGCACTGAAACTTGCATCGCCCGGGGGGGGGGGGGGGGGTGATTTTTCACACCCCCGAGCAAAGAAAGTTTCAGCGCTGTGGCAGTGTAGACAAGGCCTTACTGTGGCTACCAATAACCTCTTCATCCACAAACCAGATACAACAGTTGATACCCAGTGTTTATTTGTTACTGACATTAGTACAAAGTGTGCCAGTCCTGAGGATACAAGAAATTCAGTCTAAGCGCAAATCTTGCCCAGAATTTCTTCTGAGCAGAGATTTACAAAAATATTAAATATTATACAGGACTTTCACAACAGGAGTTAAAGTCTATAGGAAACTTATCAGAAGATTCGCTCTCTTGCGAACTTTAGGCTGAATCCCAGAGTTCAGAACTGAAACCCCATGTGTGTCCATTGATCCCCTATTCTGGTTAGCTTTTGTCAAACAGATGCATGTCTCGTGCATATGCAAGTCATTTTATTTCCCAATCACTCTGCCCCACCCCCTTTAAGTGTTTTGCACATATTCTGACTCGTCAACAAGTATTCTAATTGAGGAAGAAGGGTTTCTTCACAGCAATTTTATTACAGGGTATAAATGTTTTCTAAAACCACCACTCACTTCTGAAAACAAATGAATACCTTAATCCCAGCAGCAGCTACAGAAGAGAAGATGAAAGGAGAGAGAGGGGCTAGATTACACAGAAGTTATTTTTGTCTACTTGAAGTGATGGGCACAGACGACTAAATATAGGATTTACCAAAGCAGGTGAGAAAGGAAGATGACATGAGCCACATGTTTAAAGGAGGTGCCAATACATGAGCTGCTCCACACTCCAAAAAAGCCACACACCTCAATTTGCACATGCAAGATGCAATTTTACTCTCCAGCTTTTTATAACCTCCTTTGGATAAGTGGCAATACAAGCCTTATGCAGACAGATTTCCTGTCTCTTACCTGTATGTGTATAAATACATACATATACATACACACACCCAAATACAGAGTCACTGTAAAGGATCTGTGTTAAGCTTAGCAGAGTGTGAAACTTTTCCAGTGGCATTAGATAGAAATTCTTTAGAAAAATATGTTTGCACACACATTTGGGTATAAGCTACTACCTGAATTCAAACATTAGGGAATGTTGTTGTTGTCACTGGCAACAACAAGGATGTAGTTTCTATGTAAATCTGACAATTTATACCAGAGACAATTTCGCTGTTTTATATTTTGCTCAGATTACAGTCTATGCCACTTGAAAAGCGTGTGCATATAACTACTGAATTATTCTGAATTCCACATTTGGAGATAAAAAGTTATAATAATGGATTTTGTCTTTAAATCTACTTTCAGTGTTTAAATTAGTTTGTGAAACGTGCTGCATTGATAGTACCAGAGTCTGAAGCCTTCTATGTAATCACGGTGACTATGCCTGCAGGGCAAACATGAAAGCTAGCTCATGTACAGACACTTGGGTTCCCAGACTTTGTAGTCAGTGGTCCAAACAACAACATTTAATAAGGAAGTTAATTGCAAGGTTTTATTTACAATACATTCAGACAGCGAGAGACAGAAAGACATACAGGGGAATACATACTGCAGTGATCAGCTCTGGGTTTATACAGGAGCTCCATTCACATCAGCATTCTAACCTACTGCTACCTTGAGAAGCAAAAGAATGGTCAGGAGGATTCTACATAGAATCATTCTATCCATCCATCCTGGGTGATTATATGGCCCCTATTACCATAATATCCAAGTGCCTCACAATCTGTAAGGCATTTATCCTCACAACCCCCCTGGGCAGCAAGGCAGTATTATTCTCCCCATTTTGCAGACAGAGAACTGAGGCACACAAAGACAATGTCCCTTGCCCAACGTAACACAGGAGGAAATCTGTGGCAGAGCAGGGAACTGAACTTAGGCCTCCTGAGTCCCAGGATAGTGCCCTAATCATGAGACCATCCATTCACCCCTTTGTTTCACTCCTTTCTCCTATCAACCAACTGATAGAGACGACCTACTCCCTTTTGTCAATAAGAGTTGGGGAATGTCTGCACGCTTTGTGGGTCCCTTTCCTACTCCAGGCAAATTGAAAGGGGTGCAGCACGCTGTGGGCGTGTGCCTCTGCCTTTCATAGAACAGCTACCGCCACTTTAATGTGGGAGGAGCTTCTATTACAGTCAAGGTTCTGCCCGCTTTCAGGACGCCTGTCTCTCCCAACTAGGTAAAGAAACTGGTGTCCCTGATCTTCAGCATTAGCCTGCGGCTGGGTGAGGGGAATCACACACTAAGCATCTGAAATAAAGGAAATTCCACAGGAGGCAGTAAATTACACATTTTAAAAATAATCCGTGAAACATACTACAGAGGCAGGCACACAAAGCATGCATCCTCCAACCACCTTACCTCTCTTTTCCAGGTATTTTCTTTAAAAAACAAAACAAAACAAACAAACCCACTCCAAACCAGTTTACAAAACTGATGAAGCTCCTTACACAGATCCTGGCTTCAGATTTCAGGGCAGTGATGGAAGTCTCAGACCCAACACCGGGTTCCTCCATGCTCGTCGCCCAATGTGTGATAGGGAGACTTACAGCAGCTGGTACCGTTACACTGAAGCCTCGGAACTGCCATCAAATGGCAGCAACTTTTAGTCACTATTATCCTGGAACAGTTTCAAAACTAGTGACCTAGAAATAACAAGGGTCCATTATCCTGTTACTAACCACCTACGCTAGCCTATCTCCCCGCTGGAGGTGGGTCCTCTACATCATAGCCAGGGGAAGGGAGATGTGTCTGTCATTCCAATACCACTGGGTCTTGTGGACAAGTGTTAGCACTTTCCACTATGCCCAAGTGCTGGGCAGGACTGAAATGCTTGGATCAGTTCTGTCTCAGGCACAGGGTGTGACATGTCAGCCAGTGAGCCAAGCACAGCAGCAGATCAGCCTCTGCATCGTCATTTTGGGCTCCGGTTTATCCACAGAGACTGAAGGGCCAGGTTCACTGACCAAAGGCCAACTCTCCTCCACTAGAACAGGTAACCTAGAGACCCTAACCTTTAAACCCCACTGAGACAGTGTGAATCGAAACCACGTCTTGGATACAGCATTGGTGTAGTGGACAGCAGCAGCCACAGGCAGGCTGTTCTTGCTCCTTGATCTTCAGCCACCCAGTTGTGACAGATGTTAGAGTAGGCCCCCTGCTGCTCTAACTCAGCCGCTGGCACAAGGTAACAGACTGCGTACATGCAGATCACGCAGAGTAAAGCTCACTCCACCACACTGCCTCCCGCCCACACCTCACCCCTGGAACTCCCTCTCCCTCCCCTTATGCCAGGAGGTTGGGAAAGCAGATGGGATCAGAGACAGCTCTGTTTTCTGACGGCAGACCGTTTCCCTAAAACCACTTTGCACCCTTATTGGACTAGAGAATTGCCCCCATGTATTTAAAAGCATGAGAAAACTGTCTGTCCCAGTGACTGGACCCTGTTACACTAAACCAAAAAAAGTCTCTATACTTGGTTACCCCCTAAATGTCTTCTCTTAAACATCCTTATTTTCTACTTATTTGAACATAACATCCAGAATACTAGCAATGGAGAAAACCTGTTGACAACAGGGGGAATGACTTTTTTTTTTCTTGGATAGGACAGCGATCAGCATGGTTTCTGTCACGATGAATATTGGGCAGTATGAGTGCTCACCCAAATAGCTTTGGTCTGGAAATCAAGCCGCCCTTCTCACACACAGATCAGACTCAGCCCTGCATGAGATTCCCAGCTTTGGAGAGATTCCCCAAACACTTTAGCACTTGTACTTCCAGCCACAGCCAAGAAGTCCAGAGACACAGCAAAAATCAAAGGGGGAGGGAAGGGGGAGACAATTAACCAAACTTTTTCAAACTCTTGGAAAATATTCAGGTCAAATTTGGGGAGATGGGGCTGGTCAGTTTATCGAAGTCTGTTTGGCCACCCTCATTTTATTCCTCTTAGCTCCAGTCTTTGGTTGGAAGGTATAAGCCAGCAAAATGATAAACACTCAATAAATATCCTGTGTGTATAATGTTCAAACAAGTAGAAATGAAAATTCTGAATTCTCCCATGCTTTATTTCACCACATGAATCATGTGAGAAATTGTACGGCATAGTACATGGTCAGAGATATGTACAGACACTGAAGTGTGAATGTATGTTTACAACCACACATCCTGTTGTGTCATTCCATTTCTAAAATGATACATGGAAAGAGAAGTCTCCAGCACCATCAGGTCTTGCCATCATCACACCCAGTCTAGTCAGGCACTAAACAGATCTCTCTGAAACAAATCAGACAGTCCAGCAGCTTTCATCTGCTGACAATGACACAAGCATTACTCTAACTTCAGGCCTGAACATGCTACCCCTAGCATAGGTAGGAGAGGAAGCATCAGGAACACTGATTGCTGAATGAACTTACCACCAAGCAACTAGCCAGCCCAATGACTTAAAAAAAACCAAACAACTATTTAAAAAAGATATAATAAATCTGATTTTTCTATTCTAAATAAAGCCTTCTAGAGTCTAATACTTTTTGGGATACAGCAGTAATTTTCCCCTGGGAAATCAAAAGCGAATAAAATACATGAATACCCAAGAGGCTTCAGGACCACGTAGAACACCAAAAACAGTAGCTTTGAACACATCAGTCTCTTTAGGTATAGTTTCAGCTGACAAACTAGTTAAATTTGTCTAAGTTAAGCCATTATTTCAGAGAGAAGGCCTCCTCCTCATCTAAACTGAGTCTCTGACATACACACACACAATGCTAGACTCTTTTCCAAAATTACAATTGGGATACAAGAGAGAAAAAAAATCAGTAATCTGCAAGATATGCCTAAACTGCAAAAGGTGTGGTTGTAATGACGACTTATAGGTGGCTGGCTAATGATTATTACCTACCAGTCACATAGCAAATGTTTCATCTTTGCCCATTTTATAACCAGGATTTTATATTCTCTCTGTTGACCGAACAGCCACAGCCATTTTAGACCTTTGCTTCTTTTGAAGTTAGGGGTAGAGTGTGTATCTGAGAGGCTGGAATATCTCCAATTGTCAGGAACAAGAAAAGAAAAAAAAAGGGTTAGTCGCAATTGCCAAAGGATGCAAACCAACAATATGACAGGCCCCTAACGCAGCAGAAACAGAATTTTCTAAACTGAAAAAGTACTTAACAGGTCTGCGCCAGGAACATATTCAAAATCAGACCTGCTTGCTCCAATGACAAGAATAAGTTTTTCCTGCTTTCTCTCCTCTAAATGCGCAGAGCCCAGAATGGCTACAGAGAGGACAAGCTGGATCCCATTCCATCTGTGCTTCATTGACAGAACTGTTTACTATGGTCCAAATGGAAGGCCAATATTTCTTTTATTAACCCTGCCAGGCTTTCAGAGATCAAATTGAGTTTGCAAGACTGGTAGTTAGGTGAAAAGACAACCTCTTTCTACCTGCAAACTGAAAAACGCTGATCTGGAAATGATTGACACAGACAAGCATGGAACCCAGAGAACCTTTTATAAAACACAATCTGGACTGGAACCTTACTTCATGTTGCACAGTCAAAGCTTTTGTTTGAGGCAGGAAAATGTGTCTCCTAAACATTCTGTCACCAGGACAGTCTAGCTTGGACTCAAATTATGCTCCCAGTTACTCCGTGAAGCCCTGATGAAATCAGTTGGATTGCACCGATTGTAACCAAAAGCAAAAGATAGCCCTCCGTCCTTCAGGAACACCCGCCACCTCAGTATGCATTTACCTGGATCCTTCCAGCTCTGTGACTTCCAAAGAAAATGCACACTCTTCCTCAGACTGCTGGAACATGTTATTCTGCCTATCCTAAATATAAAACTCCCAACAACATGAACAACATGAGGAACCAACATCATAATTAAGAGGAAGACGGTGTTGCTAAGGAATACCCAACATCTCCTCACAACAACTTAAGGCTTTACTCAGGAGTTGAACGTCAGGGAAACAAAACAGTTTTCAGGGTCCCAGAAATAAAGCATAAAAAGACAAAGAAGGAAAGGAAAATATCTCAATTAAAAGCCATTCGTCCAGAGATATTCAACATATCTGCTCAGATTTAGTTTGCCAACTTAGAATATGTCTATACTGCAACAAAAGTCCCCCCTCACAGACGTGGCTGGCCAAGGTCAACAGACTCAGGCTCACAGCGCTCGGGCTGCAGGGCTAAAAACTGCAGTGTAGACATTCAGGCTCGGGCTGGAGCCCGGGCTCGGAGACCCACCCTCCTCATGGAGTTTAAGAGCCTGAATGTCTACACCATCCATTTTCAGCTCTGCAGCCCGCGTCCCATGAGCCTGAGTCACTTGACCTGGGCTCTGACACACAGCAGACCTGAAAACAATGACAGACTTCGAGGGAACAAATCTGCAGGACAAGATCAATGGTGCGTTTATATTCAGCCAGCAGTATAATGTGAATGGATGGTTCCGTTTTTGAAATGAATGTTTGCATTGTCCTCTAAATAATGCCATTCTATCTTTATGTTTTTAATATTGGAAATTTATAATTGTGGAAGGAAGTGCTCCAGGAGCAAAATTTGCAAATTCTTACCATAACTTTGGAACAGTAAACTTTTCTAGTGTCACAAAGGCCTAGTCTCCAGAGGCTTTTTTCAGAACACACACACATTTGGTGTCTATTAGTGTGAATACACATATGAAACGCCAATGGATGCACAACCATATACCACATACTGCATATTTCATTTCTTTAACAGTTATCTTTGCCTTTTCTTGCTGCAAGGGATATCTAATGACAGTTGGGAGTTGGACCTGTTTTCTGCCTCTCTTTGCCAGTCCAGATCAGTGCTTTTTTCTCCCCAAAACCCACACTTTAATACACACTGATTTTAATTACAAATTAAAATAGGTGACAAAAGTCCAGTTCTTATTAGCAATGTCTGACAGCATACGCACAGGATTAAAGGATTCTGACAAGGGACTAACTGTCAATTGCCACCTTTCATGGAATTATTTTAACCAGAGTAGAAATCCTTAACAGTAACCTTTTAACATGTAAAAGGCACCTTCTGACAATCTAAATGAAAGCCCCAAAGCAATAAAACTCTCAATGCTGTTGCATTATAAAGACAAATCAAACATTTTGAGAGTCAGCACTTTTTTCTCCCATTATCTTAAATTATAAAAAAAAAATCCAACACCACACATTTCAAAAGAAAAACAGAAAATCTAACTTGATCTAAATGTATATAGCTATCTTTCAGTTTTCACAACCTCTCCTAGCACTTGTGTGTGGAGTAATATTGATTAGCTAAAACAAAGCCAAATAGTACATTTTTAAAAAAAACTGACTTTGAAATATTGTTATGAGAAGAGGGGCAAGCTATGTAAGCCCTTCAATTCTGTGGATTCTTTGTATTCACTATTATTGTCGCAAACTGAAAGGCTCATATTCCCTACTAAGCAAACATTTACAATTAAATCCATTCTGCACAACACATTTGCATTTTGAGATAGAATAGTCAGTTGTTCAGCTGCTGTGATTTAGATGGATTGGTTCATTATTGCTGCAGTTCGTTTTCAGCTACACTGTATAACAAAGGGGTGCCAATGTAGTCTGGAATGGCTTTAAAACTCTAAGTATTCTTCCGTGATGATGTAATTTAACTATTTCCCCCCATCTCTCTCTCTCTCTTTTTTTTTTAATAAATCAAGGTCTCTGGACTTCACAGGCTAAACATAACTGAAAACGATGAAAACAATTGCGCTCAGTAGGGTAGGTTCATGCAAGTCAATGGGAAGATTATTACTGGGGAATAACTGACAACTTCCCAAATATGAAAACCATATTAGTTTCCTACTTCTCACTTAGAGGACGTTATTAATTATATTATTTGGGGGGGGGGGGAGGAGACAACACACCTGTATCATGAAGGCAACTTAAACTATATCAAGAGAGCACAGAGAACAAGGAAACAACAATTTCAGAAAAACAAACAACTTCATGGGATAAACAGTCAAAATCGCACTGCAAAGAGTTTTTCAGGTTAAGAAACAAACCATTATCCCACTCCCTTAAACCCCTGATAGGCGAGACACAAAGCCAACAAACTGAAATAAGTTAGTTCTCCAATTGAGACCCCTTTTTAAAAAATACAACATTCTCTAAGTAGTCCCGGTCTCAAATCTAATAAGCATGTTTCATCGATGACAGTGAGAAGCCATAATGGGGGTGCAGTCCACCAATATAAACATGGTCCTCACCGACATATAATGGCAAAGCACAACAGCAAAACCAAGAAAATGCTATACAGCGCTTATCTACTTGGGAACACACAGGAAAATTAATCCAAATTATCTAAAGGTGTGAATTTAAAGTAGATTAGTTAAACTGGATTAAACCTAGGTGGAAGTTGTTCTTCAAAATTCAAGTGCCCTTAATTCACTTCCGAATTAGGCCTTAATTTGGTTGATCTTAATTCCCTTCCAAAGTGAACTGAACTAAACCAAATTAAGACCACTTTAATTCAGAATAAGTGGGTCCATGGTGACATTAAACATTGTTTAATTAATCCACTTTAAAAAGTAATTTGGATTAAATTTTCCTGAGTAGACAAGCCTTAAGTAGAGCATACCCTCCCCTCATGTCCAGAAAATAAAACTCTAACTCTAAAATTACTTCCCTTCCCCAGAGCGTGCAACACTGTCACATGCTAATTAGTACTATTAGGCTCAGGCCTTGCCCCCCAAACTTTGAAATTAGGGGCCTGGTCTATGCACCAACCTGCACTGAAATAACAAAAGGTGCAAATGAAAACTGATCTAGTTTCTAGTATTTTGGCACAAGTATTTTTATTGTAAAATAAGTGTCCACACATAGACTTGCTGAAAATAACTAAGCCAGTTTAGTTAAATCAGTGAAGATTTGAATGTAGATCAAGCCTGAGATTAAGAAATAAATGTCATCAGCTGAGGATCACTCACTTAACTTGGTTTCACCAGAATTTGATTTTTACTTAAAGCTGATTTTTAAAAAATTGTATTGTAACTGATCTGGAAAGTAACACTTGAATTTAGATAATTAATACAAATACTTGTATTAGAAAAGCGCCTACAGATCTCAACCAAGATCCGGTTCCTACATGTATGAACACAGAGAATGAAGCAGTCCCTGCCCTGAAGAGTTTACAGTCTAAAACTCAACATACAAAGGAAAAAGCAGTATCCCCACTATAGAGATGGGGAAACTGCGGCATAGGGAGATTAAGGCCTGACCCACACATAGTGTTTACCGCAATGTAAACATTTTGGTTAGGGGTACGATTTTCACCAAAATTGTTATAGAACAGCTCCTAGTGTGAACATTTATACTGGTATAAAAATGCTTTATACCAACATAGCTTATTCTCCTAAATTTCAGGGAATCAACTATACCAAAATAAGCACTTTTATACTGTTTTAACTGCGTTCATACGACCGGAGTGGTACTGTTTTAATTGGTGTAACCTGTGTTTAGACAAGGCCTAAATGGCTTGCCCAAGGTCACACAGGAAGTCTGTGGCAGAACCAGGAATTGGCCTCAGATATCCTGAGTCCCAACACAGTGCTTTAACCACAACATGATCCACTACATATGATTAAATAATAAGCAGGGCCTAATTTTGTAGGCATTCTTGTAAAGTTATCTGGTCAATTTTAGTTTGAAGCTTACAGTAATGAACAGTGTAAACTCAGCTTGCAAATGATTTGTTTGTGTTAAAAATTGTTATATGCAAAGCAATACCATTTACTCATATCAACGGGGGCCTAATTTTGTTGACTGTTTTACTGGATAATCTGAGGAAGATAAAAATCAGTTCTGACAGAGTTCCTTATTGATTCTGTGTGTACTAGAACTATAATTTGAAAATAGTAATACATTAATTTATTAAAGGAGCTTGAACCTTAGGTGTTTTTTTTTTCAGGCATTTTTGAATTAAATATCTAGATGTAATTTATCTGATAAAAAGGTAGTTTGGACATAATAGCAACATAGAAAACTAGCAAGCCCTGTTAAATTTCTTACAGTATATGCTAAAAGTTATTCTTTTACACTGCTAGCTTTTTAGAAATGCAATCATGTTTGTCTCCAGACCCCTTCATGGGAATGATCCAGTTAAGGGAGAGACCAACAATATTGCTAAATCTAAGCATTAAAAAATTATGAATCATTCTCCCTAAACCATGAGACTTAAAACCGAATACCATTTCAGTTCTTTTTTCTTTGCCTTTTGGTTTTCAAGCCTTTGCAGTACCCTTAAGTCATGTTTTCAAGCTTTCATTTACAACCATGAGGGTTACAAACTTTCATTTAAAAAACTGGTAAGCTGAAATTCTCATGTAATCACTTGACAATTCCTAGAGCTGGGACTTAAAAATAGCAGATATCACGAGACTTGTGATGAAATTGTGGAAGCTGGCAACACCACTGTGAGCAGCCATGACTCCCACAACACCTACATTCTACTGGAACAATTGTACTATACACCTCAAGAGGGAGAGTCTTTTTGTACGTATGAGCTACAGCTTTTCTGGTAACTGTGGAACTCACTCCCAAGACAGATCATATTACCCACCAAGCTCAGGACCATCAGAAGAAAGGCAAAACCCACTTCCCTGGCTTACATGTTCCTCTACGATCCCCACCAAAATCACATACTGTATTAATAAAAAACAAACAGCATCCTACACAATGAAAAGGAAGAGAGATCCCCTTGTGTTCACTTTAATAAACTTTCAAGCCACTCAGACACTGCACATTTATGGTCTTGGTAAAAGAACTTAGATCCTGGACCTACAATGCACTCCCTTCACCCCTCCCGAGCCACATTGATTTCCCAGAGTCTGCTCACACACAGGCCACTGCTCAGGGCCTTAGATGGGTACTTCAAAATACTCCCTCCAAACTCACCCAAAAATTAAAAAGAGTGCACAATTCTAGCCTACTCCCCCCAGCCCTCAATTTATAACTTCCATGTACCTCTGCTATAATCAGAAATGATCAAGTCTTTGTTGAATAAACTGATGATTCTAACCATTCTTTTTGGACCAATTGTCTTTTCATTATTGGCTCAGTTTAGTGGGGGGAGCATAATCAATGAATTCTATTACTTTTTCCAACTAAAAACATTCTATAAGTGTGTTCTTGTTATTCTCCCTTCCCCTCCCTCCGCCCCCACCCCACCCCCCTGGCCCCTTTTATAATTCCCACAAATACAGACTCTCACACCTAATATGGTGCTATTGTTTCTCCATTCTTTTTCTTCCTCTTTCCTTGTATGGTTTCCTGGTTTTTGTTCCTTTTTTAAGACAAACATTGCACCTGTAGTATGATGCATGCAATACCACCAGAGTGAGGGGAAGGGGAATCTATTTTTAAATATATTTTTTCAATTAATTAAATCTTATTAAAAAATTATCTTAATATTTCCAATATGTTTAGCCTGCATCACAAAAGAAAAACATGGCTTAGAGAGATATTTTCCCAACAGGCCAATGGAGTTTATTACTGGAAGATGATTCAAAAAAATGTCTATCTGAATAAAAGGTTAGCTTATTAAGTAGTAAAGTTTGTTTCTTGAATGAAGCTATGTCCATCAACTGCCCTAGTCATCTTTAAAGAGTTTTCCATAAAGAGAACTTTGCAGATTAAACAAATAATATCACATGGCAGCTACATTCTGCCACAGATGTATGGTTCTTTTCTCTACATTCTCTTTATCCTGCTTTCAGACCACCCTCACTCAATACTCTCTTGCTAAGCCCAGACTTGATGATCTTACATTACAGATAAATGGAAAAACACATAAGTCATTTATTTACTCATTCTTCCAATTTATTTTTTTCTTTAAAATATGTGTATGTACCAAGGGCTCATGAAAAAAATAAATGATACAAGTTAGAACTAGAAATATTGTGGGCAGGGACCGTGCAACCTGCCCTACAAAGCATTACCAGCTCACTTTAAGCCTGGCTTGAAATACTCCAATCCCTCACTGCTGAAACACAAGCAAGGTGGTCTTTTAGTGACGTGATCTGATACTTATTACGGATAAGACTGAAACTTAATTCATTTAGTTTCTGACAGATAGTAAGCAAAATGTGAAACTACATTTCCAGAGGTGTAGTGACAGGGCATCAATCTAATGCACTGCATAGTAACATAAGATATCAAATGTGTCAGCATCTGATCTCTTCCTTGCATCATTTGATCGGAAAGTCTATATAGTATCATGCTTACACACGGGTTCCATGGCAAGTCATTTATAAACATAGTGAAAAGTATCTGGCCCAGTGTAATTCTTGAATATTTGGGGGGGCGGGGGAGAAAGAGAGACATTTTCATTTCTTCAAAATTCAAAGCAGAAGCAGTCACTTATTTTTAATTAAAAATGTATTCCCAAGAAACTAAAAGTTTTGACCAAAATAAAAACTTTTCATAACAAAATCTGTTTTGCTCAGAAAGATATTTGCCATTGAAAAAAAGTTTCGTTGGAACACTTTTGACTAGCTCTACTCCCATGGTAGCCTGTTCATGCCCTTCGCTCCTCCAAGCAATCTTTCATCTCCCTTCAGTGTGCCTTTTTGACTGTTCAGTGCTGATGCCACCTATGTTGTACAGGCTAACCATGTGCATTTGTGTCCTTTGCCATCCAAAACAGACCATCTCCAGTGCTTTGCACTCATTGCTGCTTCTTACAATCTCTCCACAAATAATTCCATCAGTTGAGATTTACTTTTAAAAATAGTCTAGTGACTAGCCATTACCACCTCATATTTCTCCAGATGTTTTGTGATCTCATCCTTTCTTAATGTCTCTAGCATCTTGCCTACCGCCGACGTTCGATTTATTGGTCTATAATTTCCTGGTTCCTCCCTACTCCCAGAACAGAACAAGAAAGAGACAGAAACTTGAGAGCTATAGCACAGAACTATTACCCCTTGTGTTGAAAAAGTGACCAACGTTCAAAGCCGAAGACTAACATTTTTTATCAAAGGTTCTTTTCACCCCAAACCCAAAAAGACTTCCCTATAAGCTACAAACCTTCAGCTATATATTTTGTTATTCTCTTTAAAACAAAGGAAACAGCAACTCCTTTCCCTTCATTATGAATCTCCGCTTCCCCCCCCCCCCCCCCCCGCCCCCTACACACACACTTCATTTTTTGTTCAACCCCTAGCTTATTCCTTTCCTTTCCTCGTCACCCTGGTTTCTTCTCTGAAGTATCTTTATACTTTACAACTGGCATCTCCTGACGTGTTGTAAGATATTTTGTATCAGGTGCCACAGCCATTCCTTTGAAATATCATGAAAGTCAGCGGATCCTTAAACTAATCTGAACCTTGAAGGTTCTGGCTGCACAGGTCAGTGGGAAAAACCCAAAATTACACTGCAGGAAGAGACGAACACCCCCCCAAAAATTGAAGGGCCAAGTAGGGGGCAAGATGATAACAGAAGAGAAAAGCAGTAAGAGTTGAAGGGGAGCAGTAACACAATATCCCTGGGATTGCCAAACATGCCAATCAGTGGAAATATGGTCATGTGACCCTGGTTCAATTGATACTAATAGATGAACAGTTAAAAATATTGACTGGGTCTTAGGGTAACAATGCTAAAGTATTTTAGGCCATGTTACTCTGCCTCAGCAGAATGGATTGTGCGTCAATCCAATGGTTTAATTATGCATATCCTGCAGTCACCTTGTGCTGAGATTACAACAGATCTCACAAGATAATCAGGTTGGCAACAAGTCTAGGGTGACCAGATGTCCTGATTTTATAGGGACAGTCCCGATTTTTGGGTCTTTTTCTTATATAGACTCCTATTACCCCCCACCCCCTGTCCCGATTTTTCACATTTGCTGTCTGGTCACCCTACAACAAGTCAATGCCTGGCTTGGAGATCTCTGAAGAACACTGGTTATTCAACAGGGATAATGGTCCCTCCATGTCAGAGCAGAATCAAGTCTCCAGTGTGTCAGTGAAAGGCATCCTGCTTCGGGAAGCACTATTTTACAGTTGAAACAAGGAGCCATTTGTCATTAAAGACCTGGTAATATCTGCCTGTTGGTCAGCCAGATACACAATTGGGTAATTACAGTCTACATGCCTAAAATCCTTCTGCCTTTTCTGCTGGATAAGGTATTCTACACTTGCTGGCTTTACTGCTGTGCAGTGCTTGCATTCACTGTTTAAAAATACCACCACCACACTTGTTACCTATTAGTGGTCAAAATTTCTGTGTAAATTTGTAACTGCTTTGGAATTCCCATGAGGATTCTTATCTCCTTGTTTAGCCCTGACAAAATTCTCATCTGTATACACTATATACACAAGAGAGACAATCCCTTCCCCCAAAGAGTTTACAACCTAAATAAGAGAGACAAAAGATAGGACTCACTGGAAAAGGCAGATATAGGGATGGAGAGTTGATATTGGGAGGACCCACTAGTGTGGACAGATGAATGAAAATGGGAAAAGGAAATCATTAGGACCTTGAGACTGGTATTTACTTCAGTCTAGAAGAAATGCCACACAAAAAGGCACCCATCCAAATATCTGGGTGCCACTGACATAATGTTACAGTGTTTCTATATGTGAGTTCCAATATCTAAAACCATTCAGAGCAGATGATTTTCTCCTCCCTCCCACATATCATTTAATCACTGGTCATGTGACTTATACAGCTTAATTGATCCATTATGCCTTCCCACAAGACAAAATCCTAGCCTCCAATGTCTCATTCATCTACAAATGTAACATCGTGTACTGTATGTGCACACACATACACATCCCTAAACATGACAAAGTCCAAGTTTCTCCACACGTGCATTAAGAAATCCTGCAAAGAGAGGTCAGGGTTTCTAACTATTGTTTTCACATGCATAGCTGATGAGCAAGATCTTGTTCCATCCTGATTAGGGTTACAGAGCTATGCGCTGCCAATTCAGAAAAAAAAAAAAAAAAAAAAAGTTCATTCATGAATTCTTATACATCTGACTGGCTGAGGCTAGAAGTGTCATGGAGATACCACTGGCCTCTACACAAATAAACATCTGAACTACTTGGAAGTAGCACTTCCTTTAAGTGACTGACTCATGGGACTGCCAGGAACTATCAGACATGCACAGAAAAAGATGTTGAATTTCATTTCTCCATTTATATTTTTGACTTTGAAACAAACAAACTAAAAAGACAAGAAAGCTACCCAAGAAAGTCATGCTATTTCTATTTCTACAAGGCCAAAAACACCTGCTCTAGATAATAATGGCATATAGAGCACCTGCCATCCAGAAGGGCTCCAAAGCCTTTTGCAAGCTGATCTACACATACACAAATCACTGCAACCACTGAAACACAGCCACCGCTGGGGTGAAATGTAGCAACTGTTTAATAACTGCACACAGCCATGCTGTTCAGGACAGGAACTAAAAGATACCTTATCCAACTGAAACTGTGGAGGGAATTTAAGGTAGGCAGAACATAATTACCCAAACTGGCATTTGGCCAGTCGCTGGGGTTAACACTGATTACACTTGTGAAAAGAACCATGGGATCTTTAAAGACCGCACGCAGTCAGGATCTCGGTTTTACTTGTTACCCAAAAGACAAACTGTATATGTTTACTATATCGGTAATCCTCCCTTTGTAGTCCCTCCCAACAGTAATTACTGTTTATGTCTTCTTTCACAAGCTCACAGTACCAAGCATCAGTTTTGGAAACATCCTCTGGCTGGAGCATTTAGCCTTGCAGAACTAGCAAATTAATCTGGTCTTTTTCAAATGCAGATCTATAACAAGCACTGTAGATGTGAAGTCACTTAAAAAACAAGCAACAATTCCACACTCATGGACCAGCCTCTCTCCCTCCATGCAACTGAATCAATTTTCAAGACCGATCTCATCACTGCTGCCAATGAAACTCGGAATATAGCGGAATTTAGCACATGTGGTCTCCTGGCAAGCAAAGAAGGGGATACTGCATCACTTTCTGAAATCTCCCATCAGCAGGTTAGTGAAGTAACATTACCAGTTGTGTTTCACCACTGAAGTGGAAAGAAACAGGTGCCAGAGTATTCATCAGGAGAGGATGGGAAGAGGAGAAAAGCTGTGGGGGAACCACGATAAATAAATGGGGTTTACTTAAATGCAAGACACCAAGATGAATATACAAACTCCGAACACAAAATTTGAATCTCAAATACACAGCATGCACTACTATTTACCCCACCAAAAATATAAATAAATATATATATATATATATATATTACAACACACATGCTCAGCAGGTGGTCTTATCACATTAAATTACAGATTATAATCTCTGATGCCTGGAGGACAATAAAGTGTCTCTAAAGGCATCTATAAATCAATTCTAAAATCTAGAACGAAGATGCCCCCCAGCTATATTGCAAAGTATGAAGAACCAGTACTTGTGTTCAGCTTATCTTTTTCTCGTAGGAAGCACAGAAATTTCAATTTTCAATAAAAGGGTCATTGTCAGCTTGAAATCTAGTCAGACTGTTTAAAAAAAAAGGGGGGGGAGATAAAAATAGTTTTGGATACTACATCTTCCCTTGAATCCCCCTTGAACAATGTCTGTGGATTTACAACTATGCTTTCTTATTTTAAAATTGTTTCTCTCTCTCCCACCGCTCTTGTGAGAAAGACCCATGCAAACAGAGGAAGACGAACTACAATAAAACTTCATAGACAAGTGCTGCCAACATGCCCGCGCACACAAAATACACATTTCCCTCCAACCTCTTTCAGTTATAGTCATGTTAGCTATCATCTGTAACTAGGTACAAAAAAAAAACAAAAACAAAAAACATTCAGGCAGAAATGTGATTTAAGTCCACAGTGTTCCTCCTTTGGTATCCTGTTGTTAAGTGAATTGTCTTGTTAGACTGACCTCAAACTTGATATGGCAACGCCCATTGTTTCATGTATTTATACCTGCTCCTGTATTTTCCACTCCATGCATCTGATGAAGTGGGTTCTAGCCCACAAAAGCTAATGCCCAAATAAATTTGTTAGTCTCCAAGGTGCCACAAGGACTCCTCGTTGTTTTTCCTTTAACTGAAAGAGTTTCTAGGACCCTAAACTGGAAAATGAAATGTAAGCAATTTTTCCTTGCCTTGTTTTCCCAATCAAAATGTCTCTCTCAAACATATTTACTGAAAAAGGTAGTTCAGATTCTTCAGAACTATCCAGTGACATGAATTAAGATGTTATACATTTCTCTAAGCTCTACAGAGGCGACATTTATGTGCATAAATGCGGTCTGAAACAAAACTGAATAAAAACTTACAGTGCTTTCATATGGCCATGTCAAATTCTCCTGACCAATCATCAGACGAGAATGGAAAACTAAAGGGTATAACAGATTATAGAAAAAATAATTTCCCTTTTATTTTAATAACATGGATTTTATCAATTTTACTCTTGCAGAAGAATCCTTAACCTTTATCAAGGTTATGATAAGGAATGCCATCTTCTTCCCCCCAAAATTATTCTGTACCTTTGCACCTTCAGGTTACATTACTTTGTTGTTGCAAACTGTCCAGAAAAATCCTGAGTCTGCAGAAGCAGCAAGCTGGAGGATACAAAATCTGTTGTTGTCTACAACAAATGATGAGATTATGAAAAGCACCTAATGATGTTCTCTCCTTTCCAGGAAGCAATAGTACAGTACAAAGAAACAGGTAAGCCAAATACCTGATAGCATAACAACATTGTTCCTAAGGAGAAACGCGTACAGTAAAATTTCATTTACTCGTAGCAAGACCTTGAGGGAGTGGGGGAATGTAATGTAATGCAACAGGACAGAGGGACATGCAATTACTGTGTCAGTTATATTTCAACTCTCTCTGCCCCACCTCTCATACAGAAGGACTTTATTAAAGTTTTATTTTACCAGTGTTAAAACAGATGTACTTGGAGCGTGCAAAATTAATGCTACTGCTCAAGTCTTGGGTACAATGAGTGGTAGGGGTTTTAAAAAAAACAAAACAAAACCCACCACCAAAGAGCACATTCACTAGCAAATCTACTGTGGGATCACAGCACAGCTAATAACCATAATTTCCCTTGCTGTCCACAGGAAGATTCACCTTGAGAATTGTATTTTCTGGTGACATGCTCACAGAGAGAACAGCTACAGCTATGTTCTCTACATTTAAAATGATACCACAGAGACAAAATAAATTGTCCTGCCTTTTCAATAGTCCAGCTTTCAGCTCTCTATTTTAAGGAGCCTCTTTTTTTTCTATTAACGTAATTTTCAAACCAAATAGTGCAGATACTGAGTTTTCTGAGAAAAACACAATACGTACATTTCACAGAGTCTTGCATGCCTTGTGGAAAGTCATACATCTTTCCTAGGTATATTTACCACTAGGAAGGGTCAGATTTTAAGAGAGAAAAATAAGGAAGAGCTATTTAAAGGTTGTAAAGGTGAGACCAAGCCAATCTGTTGGTTGACCCAAACGGACAGTGTTACTTTTAATGGGAAGGAAAAGACACTTACCTCGCTTGTGAAGCCATCCTTCCTTCACTATTGCTACTTCATTCATAATGGCAGGAATGTCTCTTGAAAAAAGAGTTTATGCCAAAAAGATCACCCCGCTGTTATTTCTGGATTCCAGCAGAAGGGGCCACCGAAAGGGCTTCTTTTCCTCTCTCTTTCAGCTATTTCTAGAAATATTTAAAAAAAAAAAAAAAAAAAAACATTTTGCAGCATTTCACATATGTGCAGTAAGGAACACAACAGAAGGTAGCTTATATTGCTGTTTTGATTACAAAGTCTAAATGAGGGATTTGTTCTTCAGAAGTATTTTTATTTGGGGGAAGAATGGGGATGCCAAAGTGAATGTTTGAGGAAGTTCTACCTAGTCACTCAACAGATAGAGCATGGCAGCGGCAGCAATGTCAGTACAAACCCTACATTAGACACGGACTGCAAGACTTAATCCAGGTCTCTTCCATCTCCCCACCAATGAAAACTACCCCCCAACAGAAATTTTATCCAATCTAGTTTTAATATCCCTCAGCATGGAAGCTTCCACCTCTTCCTTTGGAAGACTTCTACAGCCTAATGCATCTCAATGGCAGGAAGGTTTTCCTAATATTCCACTTCAGTTTTCCCTGTTAAATTCATCCCATTACTCCCCTATCCCCTTGACCTTTCTAAGCAATTCAACTCACCTCTTAAATGAGCATACAGTATCTTGGGTAAAATCATTTAACTTTCTCTTGTCATAAATCAGCCCCTACATCCCCTTGCTCTTATTGCTTGAGGCCTCTGCTTATGCAGCCCCAAACTGTGTTCCTTGGGGTCTTCCTTGCTATTACATTTCTCCGTTTGCTTTCCACTATCACCAGTAGTTTGTTTTCCAGGTTTCGCTCCCTCACTAAAAATCCATTCTTTCCAGAACAATAACCTTGTATTATCTTCCAAACTCAATCTGATTTTGTTAGTTATTTTCTGCCAACATTGCCAATTTCTCCAGGTTTCTTTTTATAATTTCTCAGTCCTCAGAGGTATCTGCAACTTTACCTCGTTCAGTATAACAGGGGAGTATCATTAAAATGTAATTTATGCCAAATTCCAGATAATGGTGATGATATTAAAACACACACCCCCCACACACACACACAAGACACACCTCCCTCTGACACTCAACTCAGTTCACTGGCTTTTATCGCTGCCTCACACCTCTTCTGAAGGGACCACATCTTTATGCCTATTCAGTCCATGACATCTCTACTTGGATTGGCAACAAACATACCAGTCATGATGGGGATAGCAGTCTATTAGGAACTGGACTAAGGTCAACTAATTTCATGTTATCCACTGAGAGGATCACAGATGGTAACAACCTCTGGTCATTATGAACCTGAACTAGGACTGAACATCTGATAGAGATGGGAGGTTCCATATTTCATTGCCAGTACTCTGAGCCTGCCAGAGCTTCTAATGAAGTTAAATCTGAGTTATATCAATCACTGTAAATATAAACTGTGCAACTTTGAGTGGGATGAGTTGTGAGAGAAAGGAAGTCAGGTCCCTATTTGTATTTCTATGAACTTTCACCAGTTATTAGAGTTCTAAATCTTTAGAAGTTACACCATGTATTTTTTAAATAAATAATTCACTGTTTTTCCAAGTCAGTAATCTGCCATTTCTCACTTCTTATAATTATCAACTCTAAAAAGAAACAAGCCTGAGATTTGCCTAGGGGAGGGTAAATACAAAAATCTGATACCGGAACACAGACATGTAGGAATTTCTTAACGTCACAGACAAGTATAGGAGAAGTATGAGTTACAAAATGGAGAGGCGTTTCACCAAGAAGTTATCTTAGGAAAAGCACCTTTTGACATGTAGTTAAAATAAGACTGGACAAACATGATGGGCTGTTATTCCCACACACCTACTGACAGTTACACCTAGGCATCAATGGGAAAACAGACCTCATTTAAAGCCTTCTCTCAAATACTGAGCTATCTGCAAAGTGTTGAATAAAAACCCTATGATTATCACAGCTAAAGTCTGAAAATGGAATTTCTGTGTGAAAGTTAACACACATTACTTATTGGTACAACACTATGCCACAACTGGTCAGGGTACTGTACATCATACCCACGCGTTGAATTTAAAACAATGGAAATAAGCAGCCAACCCCTTTTCCATAGTCACTTGGTGAAAGAGAAAGTTAAAAGCAAAATAACTAATTAGTAGGAAGGCTAATCCCGATTAGAAGAAATAAAAAACAATGACAAAAGGGTTTCTGGAGTCTCAGGCTAGATTACTCCACATCCATCTGGATTCACAAACCTACCTATTTGTATAGCACCACCTTATTTATTATGGGCTTCATTGTCAATTTGCCCAGGGTAAATGGCAGCATCTTATTCCGCTACCCCTGAAATAGCCCAGAAGGGAGATCATGATTTGGGAGTCATTCTGCCTCCTGTTCCAGGGAGGGAGGGGCAGCATGAATTTAGTACAACATACCCTCTCCAATATGCTGGTGTAACTATACACTTCCAGGCACATCCTTGCTCCCTCCCAGCCTCTTTGGGGAGAGGGAGAGATAACACAGTGGCTCTGTGCACTGAAGTAGCACTATAGCACAACGAATTAAGAGGGCTCCTAATACCAGCATGCAGAGGAGGCCAGGGTCTGGCCTTATATTCGGGGTGTGTGCGTGTGTGTTCATTTCAAATATCTTCAATTCATAACACCGCAAGGTGGGATGTCTTACCACTGTCCCAACAGCACACAATGCAGTTGGACATACAGCTGTATCTAGCATAACTTCACTATACCTGGTGCAATTTTAATTGCACATCCAATGTATATCCAGTGCAATTCAACAGAGAGAGAGAGAGGTGTTTTTTGAAAGGCAATGGTAGCACAAAGATATCACACAGGAAGAGGAAGTCAGCTCTGCTGGGTGGATCTATGCATTAGTGGATATGGACAAATGCCTTTTGCACAAGCTGAAAAAATGGATGATCATAAGGCTCATTAAGTAACTTTAAGAATGGTTCCCAGTGAATAGAAGTCATCTGAGGTGACGATGGCCTGCTTGTCTAGCCTGTATCTGCATGTGACTGAGTGATAGCAGGACCTGCAGATGAACAATTCTTCCTTTCTTTCTTAAGATTTGTTTCTGTGATACCTTATTCAGTATCAAAATACCACCTGTACTCATCATTAAGACAGATTAAAATGCAATAAATAATTAATTATATAAATAAATAAATGGTGCCTTATGTCTCACTGCTGATTACTCTACCAATGTAGGAAATAGTTGATAAGTATGTGCATAAAATTAAGTTGTGAAAATTCAGTACGCTATTAATTTTAGAAAGATACATCACCTCCTTATGTACTAGCATCATGAAAGCTGTCTTAAGGGACCACCCAAACTAATCTTCCAATAGAAGGTAGAGCAGAGATATATTCAATATATTTGGGGCAGCCTCTTAAGACAGGAAGTTGCCTAATTGGGGGGCTCTCTTTTACTGTCTTTCAAATGTGCCCCTTCCCTGGTTGTAGGAGCCCCCTACAAAATTAAGAGATGCACCTGTTCTCCTCTTACAGAGAGCGCTCTCCTGCTCAGGAAGGAGATTTTATTTTGTCTTCATTTCCTGCACAATCTGTGGAGCCAGGCCATGCTCAGGGGGAACATGATGGGATCCTGGTAACAGAGTTGAGGGAAATACCACCACTCTGCAGTCAGAACTGCAGCCTAAGGGAAGCAGCAGACTCTGAAGGCAGTGCCCTATCCTCAGTGAAGGCATTTGAAAGGTAAAGTATTAGGCTTTCATTTTAACATCATCCCTTGTTCCCTTTCCCTTTAGCTGGAGAAAGTTTTAGAAGGAAAACAAACAACCCCTTGTTTGGCAGTCTCTTGGGTGGTCTCAAAGATGGTAATAACTGTCCTTTTGGGTAAAAGAGAAGAAATTAGTCCAGATGAGCTGGAGTTGCTGGTGCTGCTGTTAAAGTTTGAAACTGTTTTTCATTCTTTTATTCATCTTTATTAAAAGGTTAAAAGGATTTTTAATGGTGTGTTTGCCATGGCGCTAAGCAGGCTGAGGTCTCTGTATATCAAACCCTGGACCTCACTTAATACTATTTAATGTTGGACAGTGACTAGGTTGTGTTAACAACTTTGCCCCATTTATTCCATCTAAATTAATACAACAGGTAGATCCAAGCAGTAACAGATCCTCCAGCCTCACCCTTTTATCTCTGCCTTGACTTGTGTGTTAGAGCCCCACAAATTCCACCATCATTTCTATAAGAACCACCCCTAATTCCACTGTGTTCACAGGCTCTATACCCATGGCCGATATGGGGAGGTAGAAGCTGACCCACAGCCATCCAATCCTAATGACTAATTTTCAAGAAAGCAGAAAATGAACCACCAGCTTTATATCTTGTCTTTTTGAAAATCCTGTTGTGGGCCATCAACTGTGTGTGATTACTGATGTTCTCCATTAGTCTAGAAGATGTTCCACTTAAGCCACCACCGTGTCAAAACACGTCTTTTGTCATCATTATACATGGCGCTTACGATAAGGCTTGGAAAAGCTTTTCCAGATATTGCAAGCTACAGTAAAATCACAAGTTGAGAGGAAAAGAAAACTGTAAAACACATGCCCCATTTTCTGTGACTCCATAAACTTAATCTAAACTTCCAAACTCCAGTTTGCAATGCTTACTGCTCTCATGTCTTTAATGGTCTAAAAACCAACAGATGGGGTGATAATTCTGTTCAAGGTGTGGGGTGGGAGGGCTACACAAGTTTAGCTTGCCTATCTCTGGTTCTGGTTGTAGTGTGGACAAACTCTAAGCAGGGTAAAACTGAGTGTGGCTGCAGAAGGGGGACAGCTTCTTCTGAACCCTACATTTTAATTATGCCCTTCAAGTGAGGAACAAGCCAACTTATAGTTTATAAAATTATTGTACAAGTTTTAAGTTATATGAGCATATAGAGTCAGGAGACTGTACCATGGAATCAGAGGGAACACATTTGTAAACAAATGGTTTGCTCCATCCTTTGTAAAGATAAAACAAGTCATAGATCCATTTAATTCTCAATTAAATTACTTCTAGCAAATATTATTAACTTGCAAGTGAATGCTACAGCTCTAGGTACCACATAATAAATTGGGACACTTCTTTTAATTAGTGACTGCATACTTTCAAAAATGTGGTGTACAATATTTGCAAAACAATGAAAGCCCACCTACCTATTCAAAAAGTAAAAGGTAGTGGCAAAGTCTTTACATCCATAAATACTACTGTGTTAGGGTAAATATCCTGGCTGTCACTATGAAATGAACAGCTACATAAAGTAATCTAGTAGCCACACAACACATTTTTCACTTGTAAACAAATACAGTATTATAGTATACTTAATCCAGCAACTCCCCTTAAAAACTGCATTTTAGGATGTATGTTCATGTCATGACGTAAAGACAAACAAACCAACTCAGGTATTTGCTTCTTATATATTGGGAAAGGGAAATAAATACAGTTAACACTTCACCTAAGCAAGAAATGTTAACAAGGCTGCAACCACATGAGTACCAAGGGCACCATATCAGAACTTCTAATGCATCTCCATGTTGGTTATGATAAACAAGTCCAAAATACACAGGTCAGATTAAGGGAACACCCACATACACACACAGTGTTTTTCAATGAAGTTGAAGTGAGGTGAAGGTGCTAGAAGCCTCCGAGGAACAATTCAGTCATTACAGAAGTTGGAAGGGGGGGACGGGGGCCCAACTCGATTATACTGGTTATAGTTCTACCCTAAATTGAGTCATAACTTTTGGGGAGACTTAGAAACCTATTATAAGCAGCCAACAGCCTTAAAAACATGGCAATATCCGCCGACACACATCAAGGGCTTGTGAGAACCAAAGGGCTCCCTCCTACTGCCAAGGAATCCAACAAGCAAGGCTGGAAGAAAGATCCAACCTAGCTCCTACCCATGCACTGGGGGGGAAGAGTGGGGAGCTCAAGGAAGGAGATCCCAGGCTGGATCCAGCCCAGAGCTCGTTCCGCCGGCGGCAGACCCCAGAAGCTTCCGTCACAACCCCTTGCATGGACGGATTCCCAGCCCAGCCAGCAGCTTCCTGTTCGCAAAGCCCTAACCGCCCCCCGGCCGAGCGAAGGAAGGGAGTAAGTCGGAGGGGGCCAGCCCCGAGCCAGCTCCCCCGCGCCGGCAGGCTCACCCCGGCGGCCGGCTGCCGCCGCCACTGCAGCGCGCTACCCCGAGGCCCAGGCGGGTCGCTGTGCGCGCCGGGGGGGGGGGGGGGGGAGCCGCGCACACACACCAGCCCCCCGTCCCCGGCGTGCGCCCCGCGCAATGCGCCAGGGGCCGGCCCCGGCTGGCCGGGCGGAGCAGGCCCCGGCGCTTCCTCCCGCCGCCCTGCGCGCCCGGGGAGCGGGGCACTTACGCGCCTGCAGCGGAGAAGCCCCAGGAGAGGCGGCGGCGGCGGGGCTCGGCCGCGGGCGGCTTCTCCTCCGGCTCCGGGGCCTAAGTGGGCTAGCGCAGCCCCCCGCTCACCATGCTCGGCCGCTCCTGCGCCCCCTCTCGCGGGGAGTCAGCCCATGGAGCGCGCCGGCCGGACCCCCGCCTGCGCTGCCCGCCCGGCCCGGCCCGGCTGGGGCCGCTCAGCAGCGGGGCAGCCTCCGGGGGCAGAAGGGGGCGGCCGGGCCCCGAGCCGCTTGCTGCTGCCCCAGCCACCCCCCCCCCGGGCGTCCGCCGCGCTCGCTTCAGGCTGGGCTGCTGCAGCCGCTCCCGGCTCCGCCAGCCTGCGCTCGCCGCTTCCCTCCTCTGGCGCGCGCACACACAGGCTGGGGGAGCCGCCGTCTGGCCGCGGCGATGCCTGCGGGGTCCTACCGCCCGCGGGATCCGCCTCCGCAGAGCCGGCCCGGCGGGGGCTGGGGGAGTTTGTGCCGCTCCAGAGGCGCGCGTGTTCCGGCCCCCCCCCCCCTGCCACACACACACTCACACTCACACACTCTGCGGTTCGACGAGAAAAGGTGTGTGTTCCGCCTGCTGCAGGGGGAATGGGGAACTCTGCTGGCTTCCTGCCTGCAGATTCCCTTATCGTGGTCACTAGTGCTGCTGTCCACTCACGCTGGTGTTGTTTACTAAAAGGAGATCTCCGCTCACACACACACACACACACACACACACGGAGGGGACCTGAGTCCAGTTTTATTAGCTCGAGTCACAGCTCGACCCCCCCCCCACCCCCACCCCGCGCCAGAGAAACTGCAAGACAAACACACGGTGACAGAAGAAGGAAACTGGCCAGACTTAGATTGGGAGTTTTGGGGGACTTTTTTTGTTCTCTTTGTACAGTGCCTAGCACAATGGGGCCCTATGCAGCTCACGCGTTACCACAAGGGAGGGATAGCTCAGTGGTTTGAGCATCGGCCTGCTAAACCCAGGGTTGTGAGTTCAATCCTTGAGGGGGCCATTTGGGGATCTGGGGCAAAAATTGGGGATTGGTCCTGCTTTGAGCAGGGGGTTGGACTAGATGACCTACTAAGGTCCCTTCCAACCCTGATATTCTATGAATACCAATAAAAGCTGTGTGGCCAACTCTCCCAGTCTTTGGTGTGTTCAGTAAAGCCCCAGCTCTTGGATTCATAATGTGAGGAGCTCTGATTTCATTTTTTAAAAAGTAAGCTTTTTTAGCCCTCATGATTCGGGAGATAGGTCTGAAAATGTGATTCAAGAGAATTCTAAAAGCTCAAAATGCAGAAGTCAACTAAAAAAAAAATTCTGTTCAGAATTTTTAAAAAATTGGATGAATTTTAAGCCAATCTCATGATTTTGGAGGGGGCATGATTCATGATTTCT
Source organism: Macrochelys suwanniensis (assembly GCA_033296515.1). NCBI lineage: Eukaryota > Metazoa > Chordata > Testudines > Chelydridae > Macrochelys > Macrochelys suwanniensis. The sequence goes on along the minus strand of CM065781.1, from coordinate 18,010,940 downwards.
TATGTTTGGGATTGGCAACACAATTTTAAAAAGAGTGAAGACAGCTTACACCCACGTACAGAGGTATGGGCCATTGCGAATTACAGATCAGGGAGAGAGACAAATATAAGAGAGACAGAAGTATCATGACTAGGGAAAGTAATAAATAAATACATTACAAATATCCTAAATGAAACAGAGTAGCAGCAGTAATCCACAAATGGCGCAGGGAGGATTTTGATATCCTCATTCTCCTCCTGCATACACTTCACCAAAGAAAAGTTGTTCATTAAGGTGATTGCTTGTTTCACCTTACAGACTTGACTTTTTCATATTTAGGCTTCAGGCATGCAAATATTCACACATGTGAGGAATCCATTTACTTCAAAGGAGCTCCGTGCGTGCACACTGGTGGTCTATAAATCAAATTGCAGATCTGGAGCCTCAACTATACTTGCAAGAACTATTTACTCTACTGAAGTGTGTCTTGGAAAGAGAGCTCTTCCCATTCCATTAGAATTAATCTTTTAGCTGTAAGCACATGTTACTGAGCAGATAGAATGAAATGAGTCAGGATCCATTGCCAAATAGGCTGATTCAAATTCTCCCTTGATTCATGGTGAAATGTGTGCTTTGCACTTATCTGCGAATCTCAAAGCACTTTACAAAAGTGAGTAGTATGGTATGGCTCAAAGCAGAGGCACAGGTGTAGATTAAGACTCTGTTCCTACAAATACAAAGAACTGCCATGCTGGCTCAAACCAATTGTCCATCTAGCCAGTATCCTGTCTCCAACAGTGGCCAGTATCAGAGCTTCAGGAAGAGTGGACAGAACAGAGCAGTTGGAGCAATCTGCCCATCTTCCCCTCTCAGCTTCTGGCAGTCAGAGGTTTAGGGTCCTCCTGAGCATAGGGGTGCATCCCTGACTATCCTGGCTAATAGCCATTGATGGACCTATCATCCATGTAGTTACCTAGTTCTTTTTTGAACCCACTTATATTTTTGGCCATCACAACTTCCCATGGCAATGAGTTCCACAGGTTGACCGTGAATTGTGTGAAAAAGTACGTCCTCTTGTTTATATTAAACCTGCTGCCTACTCGTTTCACTAAGTGACCCCTGGTTTTTGTATTGTAGGAAAAGGTAAATAACACTTCTCTATTCACTTTTTCCACACCATTCATGATTTTATAGATCTCTTATCATACATTCCTTTAGTGGTCTCTTTTCTAAGATGAACAGCCGTAATCTTTTTAGTTTCTCCTCGAATGGAACCCGTCATCATTTTTGTTGCCCTTCTCTAAACTTTTTTTAGTTCCACTATATCCTTTTTTAAATGGGGCAACAAGAACTGGACACGGTATTCAACGAATGGGTACACCATGGGTTTATACAATAGAGTGATGATATTTTCTATCCCTTTCCTAATAGTTCTTAACAGTCTGTTAGCATTTTGACTGCTGCTTGCACACTCAGCTGAAGTTTTCAGAGAACTATCCAGAGTGACTCCGTGATCTTTTTCTTGCTTGGTAACAGCAAATTTAGAACCCAGCATTATCTATGTGTAGTTTGGATTATTTTTTCCAACATACAATACTTTGCACTTATCAGTGGTGAATTTCATCTGCCATGTTGTTGCCCAAGAAAGACAAGGTGGGTGAGGGAATATTTTTTATTAGACTGACTTTTGTAGGTGAGAGAGACAAGCTTTCGAGCCACACAGATCTCTTCTTCAGATCTAGGACAGAAACTCCCAGCTTCAGAGTGTCATGCAAGGTGGAACAGATTGTTTAGCACAGGGGTGGCCAACCTGTGCCTGAGAAGGAGCCAGAATTTGCCAATGTACACTGCCAAAGAGCCACAGTATTATGTCAGCAGCCTCCCATCAGCTCTCCAGCCCCGCCTGCCAGCCGCCCCGCCCATCAGCACCTCCCCTCCCTCCCTGTGCCTCATGCAGCATGCAGGAGGCTCTGCGGGGCGAGGAGAAGAGCAAGGGCGCTGCAGGCTGGGGGAAGGGGGCGGGAAGGAACAGGGCCTTGGGGGAAGGGGTGAAGTTGGGGCAGGGCCTGTGGCAGATGCAGGGGTTGAACAGTGAGCATTGGAAACAGGGCCGGCTCTACCTTTTCTGCTGCCCCAAACACTGCGCCAAATTGCCGCCGAGGATAGCTGAAGAGACAAGCTGCCGTCGAATTGCCACCACGGGCGGCTGAAGCTAGGAGCTGCTGCCGCCACGGGCAGCTGAAGATAGGAGCTGCCACCAAATTGCTGCCACCGCAGGCAGCGCATGCCGCCCTAACAGCACACAGACTGCCACCCCTTCCAGATTGCTGCCCCAAGCACCTGCTTGGAACGCTGGTGCCTGGAGCCCGCCCTGTTTGGAAAGTTGGCACCTGTAGCTCCAGCCCCGGAGTTGGTGCCTATGCAAGGAGCTGCATATTAACCTCTGAAGAGCCACATGCGGCTCCGGAGCCACAGGTTGACCACCCCTGGTTTGGCATAAGTAGTTAGCACATATTGTAAGGGATCATTCAAGGTAGATGGGCAGATTAACATCTCTGCAGTCATGGGACAAAAAGAGGGGATTAGAGAGTTACAGATTATTATAATAAACCATAAATCCAGTGTCTTTATTAAGATCACAATTTTTAGTGTCTAGCAAAGTTATGCATTTAAGCTCCCAGGCTCATCTTTTGAAAGTATTCTGCAGGTTTCCTTTGAGGATGAGGACTGAAAGGTCAGATATAGAGTGATTGCTCTGTGAAAAGTGTTCACCCACAGGTGATAGTGTGTTTTTCTCTTTTATCATCTTCCTGTGTGAGTTCATTCAAGAGTGTAGTGATTGTCTGGTTTCACCCACATAGTTATTAGGGCATTTAGTGCATTGGATGAGGTACAGCATATGTTGTGATAGGCATGTGTAGGATCCACAGATCTTGAAAGCTGCCATGAGAGGACCTTTCCTATTATCCCATGAATACTTAGTTTCCTTAACAGTCTTTAGTGAGAGACCTTGTCAAAGGCTTTCTTAAAATCCAAGTACCCTGTATTGCAGGGGTGGACAAACTTTTTGGCAGGGTTCTGAAATTGTATGGAGGGCCAAGTAGGGAAGACTGTGCCTCCCCAAACAGCCTGGCCCCCGCCCCCTATCCACACCTCCCACTTCCCGCCCCCCTGACTGCCCCCCTCGGAGCCCCCAGCCCATCCAACCCCCCCAGCTCCTTGTCTCCTGACCGCCCCCTCCCAGGACCCCCTGCCCCTAACCGCCCCCCTGGAACCCTACCCCCTATCCAACCCCCCCCCCCGCTCCCTGTCCCCTGACTGTCCCGACCCCTATCCACATCCCTGCCCCCTAAAAGGCCCCCCGGGACTCCCATGCCTATCCAACTCCCCCTGTTCCCCGTCCCCTGGCCGCCCCCTCCCAGAACCTCCGCCCCATCCAACTGCCCCCTTCTGGTGGCATGGCGAGCTGAGGCTGTGGGAGAGGGGGAGTTGGATAAGGGGCAGAGGGTCCGGGGGGGCAGCGGGGGAGGGGCCGGGGGCTAGCCTCCCCAGCTGGGAGCTCAAGGGCCGGGCAGGACAGTCCCGCGGGCCATAGTTTGCCCACCTCTGCTATATTGACTGTCTCACCCTTATCCACATGTTTGTTGACACCCTCAAATAATTCTAACAGATTGGTGAGGTATGGCTTACCTATACAAAAGCCATGTTGACTCTTCATCAACAAATCGTGTTCATCTATGTGTCTGATTATTAGAGTGTCTACCAATTACTATAGTATCTACCAATTTGCCCAGAACTAAAGTTAGGCTCACTAGCCTGTAATTGCCAGGATCATCTTTTGAGCCCGTTTTAAAATCAGTGTTATGTTAGCTACCAGTCATCTGGTACAGAGGCTTTCTTCAGTGATAGGTTACATACCACAGTTAGTAGTTCTGCAATTTCATATCTTAGTTCCTTCAGAACTCTTAGGTGAATACTGTCTGGTCTTGCTGACTATCAGTGTTTAATTTTTCAGTTTGTTCTCAAATATCTTCTATTGACACATCAATGTGGGACAGTACTTCACATTAGAGCTATCCTTTTTGGGTGACAAATCTGAAGTCAGTGGATCTACTCACATGCTTAAAGTTACACCCTGATACTGTAAGCATGTATGTAAGTAATTTTCTCATGATCACATAGTAAAACAGTGGTTGCATTGAAAATAGAACTCAAGTCTTATTATGCATGGTCCACTGCCCAAACCACTAAATTATGCTGCTTCCCATAAATTAATTTTGGAGGAGACATCTGATTATACCAGTTAAATTCTTTGGAAGTCCCATAACAAGAGAGTTATTATTATTTAATATTTATGTTACAGAAGTGCACAGATGGCCCAATCATTAGTAATGCCCCATTCTGTTGGTGCTGTTAAAACACAATGATGCCCCAAGAGTTTACAACCTAATCTTAGAAGGAGTTTACAATGTAAGGCCCAATCCACTTGCAGGAAAGGGGTTTAAACATTTTCACGTCATTATTACACTAGAAGTGTAATAGTAGGGTTCTAAGGTAATGAAGTTCATTTTTAAGGTACAGTTATTTCCAATCTTAAATTGGATTGAACAGATATTTAGATCTATGGACATTTAAAATACCATGATAGTACCATCCATTATCAAAATATTATAAAACAATAATGGTTTGCATTTGTACAGCGCCTTTAGTGCAAGATTCCCAATGTGTCTTACAAATATTAATTAGTTAGATAGACACCACAGTACCTCAATGAGGTATTTTAATATCCCTTTTAAGGACAGTTAAACTAAGGCACAGAAAGGTTAAGTGGCTTGTCCCAGTTTGCTTAGGGAATCAGTGGCAATGGAATGGTTGAAGGAATGGAGTCTAGGAATCCAGACTCCCAATGCTCTGTTCCAGTCACTAGATAATATTGACTCTGCAATAATGATGGCCCACAACATTAGACTTTAAAATTATTGTACTGCAGTGTTTTGAACCATTGCTAACTATATTGCAATAATTTATAAGAGTTTTAGTGCAGCTCTGTTCTGAAAAGTGATTCTGTGAAAATGTGACTGATATATTTTTTGTTTCTCCATATCAAATTTGCCTTGTTTACTAGTTAAAAGATGTTTTCCCAGCTGAAAACTCAAGTTGGGTTGTGAGAGTCAAGTTCAATTATTTCAGAACCATAAAATCACCAGTAATAATTGAAGTTTCTGTAACTGGAACCTACTTAACATGTATACTGATGATGTAGAAGCCAGAAAAGAATTCATTACACTTTCCCACAGCTCAGTTGACTCTGCACTGCTAACAGAAATAAAAAGGGATACAAATGTATTAGCATCAATAAAGTCAGCAGATCTGACTTTGAATAGACACAGGTAGCAAATCTGTTCAGTATGCAGGTGCTATTTTTATCAGTTGAATGATTATATACATTCTCTGAAATCAGCAACCAAACCCCATATCCTGTGGTACCTATTTTCTTCTCACGATTTAATCTAATGGTCCTATCTAAGCAGTTGTACCATGGCCACCACAATGGCCCGTAGATTCCAATGCCAGAAGGGACCATTGTGATCATCTAGTCTGACCTTCTGTATAACACAGGCCATAGAACTTCCCCAGAATAATTACTCTCTGAGTTAGAAATGTACACCTTATTTCCAGTCTGAATCTGTCTAGCTTCAACTTCCAGCCAGTGGATTGTGTTATACCTTTCTCTGCCAGATTGAAGAGCCCATTATTAAATATTTGTTCCCCATGTGGGTACTTACAGACTGTAATCAAGTCACCCTTTAACCTTCTCTTTGTTTAGCTAAATAAACAGAGCTCCGTGAGTTTCTCACTGTAAGGCATGTTTTCTAATCCTTTAATCATTCTCATAGCTCTTCTCTGAACCCTTTCCAATTTATCAACATACTTCTTGAATTGTGGACACAGTATTCCAGCAGCAGTCACACCAGTTCCAAATAGAGGTAAAATAACCTCTTTACTCCCACTCAAGATTCTTTTTTTATGTATGTTGATAAATTGGAAAGGGTTCAGAGGGCTACATTTCTTGCCCTTTTACCAAATCTTGTTCTGATTGGTAAGATCCCCAACTTTGGAGAACAAGTTCTGTAGGGTTTCCCCCACTAATAAAGCAGCAGGTTCAGAAGTAAGATCGCACAAGCAAAGGCAAATATCAGCCCTGAGAGAGGAAAAGAAAGCTCATTTTGTTTGCTAAAAAGGAAGTATTTTAAAACAGCAATAGATCATTTAGATTTACCAGCTGCTTATTTACAATTATATTAGAGATGGGTTCAAACAGCAAAGTTCTGGATCTGAACTTCCCCAAGGTTTTGGAGGGGTTTAGATTTAAGGCTTAGATTCAGGCTTAGCTCCAGAAAATATAAAAGTACTATTGATAAAATATCTTGGTAAAGTAGGAAGTGGCTGTTTTGCAATAACAGTTGGGATGTGTATTAAGGAGTGAAGAAAAACATGGCATTTTTTCTCTAAGAATAATGAAATCACTAGGGAATTGTTAGAAATGCATACATCATGAGTTTTATAATACAATTATCACCAATGGCATTACAGTCTATGAACCCTATTTTGCAGGGAAGTCCCTAGGTTTCCCTAAACACTTCCTCAAATTTCACATCTGTTTACTCTAGTTTATCAAATACTAGGAGACAAGGTGTACAAACTGTTCCCCTGGTATTATATTACTATAAAAGTACTTAATCTATAGGTTAATGGCAAAGAATGGGTGGATTACCAGAATATAAATCAATGGAGTAGTATGAGACAGGCCCTTCTGTCCTAATCCATTGTTAAAGAAATATAGTGATAAGATATAATTTTATGACATTTTTAAAACAGTTTACTTTAAAACATTTTTATTATGTAACTTCAGAGAGAATGTTTATATCCAATGACAGGAAAGAAAAATCAGAGAGCAAACTGAAGCATCAGAACTAGATTAACCCTTGACGTAACAGGTGCTAATCCACTGGTGGTATATGCCAGTGGTGAATTTGTTCCTCTGTCTTTAAAAGATATATATTACACTGAACTTAAGAAACACCAATAAAGAGATGGAGAGTGAACTCGTGATCCCACTGAAGTCAATGGGAGTTTTAACATTGATTTCAATAGAGCTAGGATTTCAGCCTAGACAGTTGCACCTTTTAAATAAAAATGAATTTGGATTAGCCCACAAATCTAACTTGATAGAAAAACAAAAATACAAGAACATAACTTCAAGGTGTCAAACCTAGAAATCAACAACTATGGTTCTAAACTGTAAAAGTCCGGTGTTTGAAGGGATGTTGAAAATAGATATTTCTGGAATAGCCATACAATAGTTGACTGGAAAGATTTTTTTTATAGCTATATAGTCACATGGATTATTAAAACTCTTGACTGTGAGAAATTTACATTGTAAATAATGTAATGTATTATTAATTATTATTTGGTTTGCACTTCTATAATGACTTTGATCCAAGGATCTGAAAGTGCTGTTTAAACTGATATTTTAAAAAGATGGAAATCTGGACTAGTCCCCATTTACTAAAGAATTTGTTGGAAGTACTTCCCAATGGCTTTGAACAAGCACTCTGCATAATCTTATAGGAGGCCTTTGTTTGGTTTCTAGTCCCTGTTTCCTGTTCCCCAAGATGACAGAGCCTGAGAACATGAGGCCAGGTCAAAACTGCAGAATCAGAGGCCATTACCAAACTGAGTTCATAAGGCAAGAAGTGGGGTCAGGCTATGCCAGGGTCTTGCACTGGGGTCAGCAGTGGCTCTAAGCCAAGATCAGGGTCAGGAACCAGGCTGAGGTCAAGAGCCAAGTGTTTAGGATCCAGGCAAATCACAGAGAGGAGCAGTGAGTGGGGTCTGAGAAAGAAGCATACCAGAGGTCTACATTGCTTAGACAAGTCCCAATCATGCCTTCCTGGTTTATATGGAGAGTGCCAGGAAATCACAAAGGACTGTCATTCATCCCCCTTAGGATGGGACTTCCTGCAGGGCTTAGCCTCTCAGTACTTCTTGGTGGCACCTTTCCATGTGGTGATGAGGCAGTAGTGCCTGCCTCAGCCCTTGCAGTCCTCAGTTCTAGGCCTCTGGTTTCTTACATGACTTCCCCCCTGCAGGCATCTCCTTTTTGGGGTGCAACCAGGCCAGGCTTGTCTGGATGAGCTTTTGAAACTCCCTCACCAGGCCGAGGGCATGAGTGGGGAGGCAGGTTACCAAGTTCTCTCTTTTGATCGATATCCTTCCCAGTCTACAAGGTAGTGTATAAGCGACAAAGGGTCCTGTGGCACCTTATAGACTAACAGAGGTATTGGAGCATAAGCTTTTGGGGTGAATACCCACTTCATCGGATGCAAGCAGGAGTGTATAGGCATCCTCAGGTGCATTTGGAATTGAGGATGGCATGCACCTTGTAGTCTTCATGGTCCTGATCTTCAGCAGGTGGAAATGTCATGCCAGTGGGATGTCATGACAAAGATGTAGTACCTCGAGGTGGGGGCCCTAAAGGGGCATGCATGCGCCCACAGAAATATGTTACTTCTTTTTGTGGAGCAGTGCATTCAAGTGCCTGAGTGCTCAGGAAGTGGTTCCTGGGTGTGACGGGGCAGACTGGCCCCGCACTGGCCATGAGAGGGTTAACCCTTCTCTGCTGGCAGAGGAAGCCACGCCCCTGAGGCCCTGCTGGGCATGCTCCAGCAGGGGGCCAGGTATAAAAGCCTGCAGAGCTGCTCAGTCAGGGCTGGCGGCTGAGGAGGAAAGATGCTCAGCAGAGGCTCCAGCCCAGGAGCTAGGGCTGCCCTTACCAGGGAGAGCCCAAGACCGGGACTGGAGGCCAGCTGCTACTGGAACCCCAGGAAGTTCAGGCAATTGAGGAGCCTGGGGGCTCAGAAAGCACATGGACTACTGCATCAAAAGAGCCAGTAGGAAGTGACCCGGGGGGGTGTGGGAGTGGTACCTCCCACCCCAGTGAGGGCAGCGTGTTTTGGTGGGATTCCCTGGTGGCCTGTGTTACCCGCTGTTAAGGCCCTGGGTTGGGCCCCAGGTCCCCTACCGAGGACTGCCGCCCTTGGGGGGATGGGCCTCAAGCTCAGAACTCAAGACTGCCTTACCTGATGGGGAAGGCACACTGAAGTAACTCAGGCCCCTAGGCCGTGCTATCCCTTCAGGGGAAGAGACTAAGGGGGACTCTGGCCGTTGAGTCCTGCTGGATGGGCTGCCAGGAGTGGCATAAAAATCGGACCGTGAACTAGACAGGCAGGGTACCTCCTAGCCCCCTGCGTCTCAGAGGGGCGACAGAGTACGAACCCTGCCACACTGGGCAAGAAGGTTCTCCTTGGAGGTGGACTGAATAAGGGAGATTGGAACTTGGCAAATTGCCACATTAAGGAAATTACTGTGTTTGGGGAGGCATAGTGGCTTGGAGGTTGGTTCCTCACTCTCCTGTTAATGCTCTCCTTTTTGCAATAAGGCACCAGTCTTCTTCCTTCTCAGGCCTCAGGTTAATAGGTCATGGTGAACTCGAACCAAAAGAAAAACAGGGTTCACCTTAGCTGCCTTTGGTTTAGCACTCAGGTCTTGCAGAGATACTCAAGGTTCTTATTCTCTGTGAAGACCTGTGTAGGGTGCCAAGTCCCCTCAAGGTGGTGGTGCCACTCCTCGAAGGCAGTTTTAATTGCAAGCAGCTCCTTATCTAATATTTTGTCCCCTCTTTCCCCTGGGGTGAGGTTGCAGAAGTAAAATGCACAGGGGTGCAAACCTTGCTGGGGTCTGAGCTTCTGTGAGTACTGCCCCAGGGCCACGTTGGATGCATCAGCTTCCACTATGGGGACAGGCAGGTTGAGTCGGAATGCACCAGGATGGGGGCCACTGTGAAAGTAGATTTGAGCTGTGTGAAGGCATGCTGGGTTTCGGGTGACCAAGTGAACCGAATGGTCTTATGCAGGAGCAAAATCAGAGGAGCAATTTTTCCTGAGACGTCAATGATAATTAAGGCTATGATTTTATCATGGAGGTCACGGAATCTGTGACTTTCAAAGACCTCTGTGACCAGGGGCAGCTCTAATGTTTTTGCCGCCCCAAGCAAAAAAACAACCCCCCAACGCCCGCCGAAACAACCCTCCCCTGCCCGCGGCCCTGCTCCCCCGCTGGCAGGGAGCTAGCGGGGCATGCCTGTCTGCGGCCCCGCTCTCCCCGGCCAGCAGGGAGTGAGCGCGGCCTGCCGGATGCCCCGCTCTCCCCGGCTGGCGTGCTGGCGAGGAGGGGGGCTTGCCCGCCGCACCACTCTCCCCGGCCGGAGCGCCGGCAGGGAGCGAGCAGGGTATGCCAGCGGCCCCGCTCTCCCCTGTGGCGGGGAGCGAGCGGGGCATGCCGGTGGCATGCGGGGCAGGCCGGAGCACCGGCAAGGAGGGCGGCATGCCCGGGGCCCCGCACTCCCCGGCCGGAGCGCCAGCAGGGAGCGAGCGGGGCATGCCGGTGGCCCCGCCCTCCCCGGCCAGCGGGGAGCGCGGCTGCCCCGCTGTCCCCAGGCCAGAGCGCCGGCGGGGAGGGCGGCATGCCCGCGGCCCCGCTCTCCCTGGCCGGAGCGCCGGGGCTAGCGGGGCATGCCTGGGAGGGAGGGGGAGACGCGTGATGTGGCCGCAAGGATTCTCTTCTCCCCCTCCCTCCCAGGCTCTTAAGCCTGGGAGGGAGTGGGAGAAGCTGAGCCGGCGGCGGTGTGCGAAAGCCGGTGGCGCAGAGTGGAGGTGAGTTGGGGCGGCCGGCCGGGGCACATTTGTAGGGGTGGCATGGCCGGTGCCAGAATGCCTCCCCTAGAAATGCGCCGCCCCAAGCACCAGCTTGTTTTGATGGTGCCTGGAACCGGCCCTGTCTGTGACTTCAGCCCTCCACAGAGGCAGGGAGCTGTGAGGTACCCCCGCCGCCTGAGGCAGCAGGCTCCCAAGCTCCAGGCCACCATGGGCAGCGGGGGGTACCCTGCAGCTCCCGGCCACTGCAGGTAGCTCGCAGATCCCAGCTGCCATGGGCAACAGGGGGACCCCCACAGCTCCCCAGCAGCTGTGGTGTCAAGAGGGACTCTGGCAGCTCCCCGGCTGCCATGGCGAGGTAGGGGGATCCCCACAGCTCCCCACCTCCCCAGGGGGCAAGGGACCCTGAAGCTCTAAGCCCCCAGGGGTAGTGGGGGCCCCGGAGCTCCCAGCCCCTTCCCATTTTATCATGGATATTTTTAGTAAAGGTCAGGGAGAGGTCATGGGATTCCGTGAATTTTTCTATATTGCCCATGAGCTGTCCATGGCTTTTACTAAAAATATCCATGACAAAATCTTAGCCTTAGCAATAAACCACTGATAAAAATGGGCAACGCCCATGAAGCGTTGTAATTCACGGGGTTCCGGGGAACTGCCCAGTCACAGATTGCTATTTTTTGTGGATCCGTCCGAATGTCCTATGTGGAGAGATGTAGCCTAAAAACTCCAATTTGGCTTACAACCCGTGCTTCTGCAGCCTTTCTAGAATAGATCAGACATGACTACGGTGTTGTTCTTGCTTCTCTGAAAATACCAGGTTACTGTCGAGATAAATGATGACATATTGATCCAATATGTCCTTGAACATGTGGTTCACAAATTGTGGGAAAGTTGCAGGGGTAGTGTTAAGCCATAGGTATTCAAAGTGCCTATACTGGGTATGGAAGTTGGTTTTCCATTTGTCCCCAGCTCTTATATGCACTAAGTTGTAAGCTTCTTCAAGCTTTAGCTTCATGAAGATCCTGGCCATTCACATGCAATCTAGCAATTCTGGAATGATAGGCAGAATATACTGGTTGTGAATTGTGACCTGATTTAGGGCTCAATAGTCCATGTAAAGTTGCAGCAATCCATCTTTCTTCCATACAAAAAAGGATTGGTGCCCTGAGTGGGGAGGTAGATTAGCAGATGAAGCCCTTCTCAAGATTTTCTTAGATATACGTGCACAGTGTTTCCAGTTCTGATTAAAACATGGTGTATGTTCATCCATTAGGGGCCTTCTCCCTGGGCTGCAAATCGATGGGGCAATCATAGTCCTGGAGAGGGGGCAGGATGTCCAATTTTTTTTCTCAAAAACATCAGTGTTTTCCTGGTATTTCTTGTGGGGACATGGTTCTGGGCTCAAGGTACCTTCTTTCTGGCTGGCCCCCACTGCCCTGGATGTCTCCTGGGGTGGTAACTTCCCTTCCTGGAGGAAAAAAAGGTTGGCTCATATGGGGGTTGCAGACCCATGTTTTTTGCAGTAATCGGAAGAAAAGTTGACATGCTCCAGTAGATAAGTGGTAGGAGATGGACCTGCTCTTTCCATCATCTGTCGAGAGATTAGCAGAAAGGGGAAGTCTGGGGGTGGTCTGAGCAATCTTTTAGGACTGTATTGTGGGCAGCCTGTTGGCATGGGGTGAGCTGCTCAGGATCTAAGCTGAAGAGTTGAACATCAGTCTGGTGCCAAGTCGGGTCAAAACTGCAATGTCAGAGTTTGTTACCAAATTGAGAGCATGAGGCAAGAATTGAGATCAGGCCACTTTGGGTCTTGCCCCGGGGTCAGCAATGGTCCTAAGCCAAAGAAAGTAAATCAAGATTGGGGTTTGGAACCAGGCGGAGGTTGAGAGTCTGGGATCCAGGCAAGTTGCAGTGAGGAGCAGCAAGCAGGGTGTGGGGTATAAACATACAAGAGGTCTGTGTTGCTCAGAGAACTCCCAGAAATGGTTTCCTGGGTTATAGGCAAATTGCCAGTCAATCAGGGAATCAGAGGGTAGTCTACACAGCAAAGAAAAACCTGCAGCTGGCCCATGCTAGCCGACTCCGACTCGCAGAGCTTGGGCTGTGGGGCTCTTTCATTGCTGTGTAGGCTTCTAGGGTTGACCCCAGGCTCTAGGACTCTGCAGGGTGGGAGGGTCCCAGAGCTTGGGCTCCAGGCCAGACCCAAGCCAGGAAGTCTACAGAGCAATGAAACAGCCCTGTAGCCCGAGCCCTGTGAGCCTGAGATGGCTGGCACAGGCCAGCCACAAGTTTTTCTTTGCTGTGTAGCTGTACCCAAAGAGGCCAGTTGCTTAGACCCCTATAGGCAGGACTCCCTTTCAGTTCTTCTCAGGGGTAACTCTGCCTGGGTCACTGGTGCCAATGAGGCAGCAGCACCTGTCTCAGACCCTCTGGTCCTACATTCTAGGCCCATGGGTTCTAATAGTGACTGATTAATAAATAGTGTTGACAAACTCTTGAGGGAGTACCCTTCATTTCTCCTCATCTGAAAGAAGTGACTGTAACACAAGCCAAAAAATGTGCTACAGGGAACACAGTGACCGATTGGTTAGATATTGAACATGCTAAAGTAGCAAACACGAGTCCTGTCCCTTAGATCCCCCCAAATTATTAATCTTCATCACAGTGGTACCCAGAAGTCCCATCAGGATAAGGTCCCTGCCATGATAGGCACCACACAAACACACAGCAAGTACTTGCTCTGAACACAGAGGAGTCTTTCTTCTGAAGAGATTACAGTCTGCTTTGAAAAGCTGAATTTTCCTCTCTTCGTAATTACAATATCTGCTATGGCCTCATTTTGGGGGACTTGTCTGAGAATGAGATTTTGCAAGTTAGATCTAAATCTTGTTAGTTATGTAAAAAGGGAAAACCCTACGATGCTTTAGCATTCAGATTACAGACACACACAAAAAGTCTGGAAATAGAAATATTAAGGTTCTTGTTGTAGACTTAACTCACCCACATTTCTACTTGCTATTAACCTGTAAATGTACAGGCAAATTAATGTAATGGTGCTAGTAGAGATTCTAGTTGTAAATTTCCATTTGGTTCCTGCTGCTAGGCCTTGGTATTGAACAAAAGGTCTATTGGGCTAGATTGGTTCCCATGGTACTGGTTTCCCAGTAGAAACTAACAGATTGAAGGTTTCTAATGGAGTCTTCTGGAATTTCCTCTAGGGTAAGAATTTTGTTTTTTGAATCTAACAGTTCAGCACATAGTTGCTATGATGGGAAGTGCTTTATGTATGCAGATAGATTTCAAGTAGGTTTTTTGTGCCTAAATATGTCACATTAACAGTGCATTAACAGTTCTTTTATTATTTGTGTATTAGCAATAGGAGAGAGGAGATTGCATTTAATTTACTTTGTGCTTCTACCACCCACACTATATTTTATTAATACATACACACACACAAAATCTGCCAGTGCATGTTAGCATTTGCATGGTCTCATCTTAGTTGTACAGTTCATAGATTTTATAGATTTGAAGGTCAGAAGTGACCATTATGTTCATCATTCTAGTCTGACCTCCTGCATAACACAGGCCATAGGATTTCACCTAGTGATTCCTATATCTGCATTCCTGCACTTACACCTACCTCATCAAGATGAATGGCCTCTGGGTAAAGAGATCACACTTCAGGGAGGTGAATAAGGCAGGGATGAGCTCACACCTTTGGTGTTCTCTTCCTTCAATGCCCTCAAGACCCACTTCTGCAGTGATGCCTCTGAGAAATCAGCCAAATTAACAGTGGCCATTTGAGTGACACTGTGGAATAATGGATCCTGTTTAATTCATAATAAGAAACTGCAAATGCATATCTCAATATACAAAAATAGTATATATCTGAAAGCATCCCTCTTCCTTACACTTTGTATATCACTTGTTTTCTTAGGCTCTGATCCTGCAAACACTTTATTAGTATTTATTATTTGCATTACCATAGGACCCAGGAGACCCAGTCAAGGACCAAGACTCCTTTGTTTTAGGTGCTGTACAAACACAGAGCAAGAAGACAGCCTCTGCCCCAGAGTGCTTATGCATGTGCTTTATTTTTCCACTTATAGGTAATTCTAAGGGGACATCAATTGAACTACTCAGGGGTATAATGTGAAGCAGATATGTAAGTCTTTGCAGAATGGGCCCTTACATTCTAAAGCAGTTTGGGGCAGGAACTGTCTTTTAATATGTCTTTGTGCAGCACCTAGCACAATGTGGCCCCAATCCTGATTGGAGTCCCTGAGTGTTACCATAATACAAATATTAAATGCTGAAAATAGTAACAAGGGCAACAGTAACAGAGAAACCAGAGGACCAGTCCTGCAGTTCTTGAAGCAATCAGGCTCCTAATTTGTGTTACGATGAAGGACTCTGCTTTATGTTTCAGTGAGATACTTATTGCAAGACAGGCCCACTGTTGTCCCAGCAGCAGCCGTATAATCAGTGAGGACATGCGGGGAAGCGGTACAAAGTGATGTCACAGAATGGCTGGAGCTTCTTTAGGCTCTGATAAAATCTTAACAGATGCCCACTGAGCATGGTCACAGTTCTTTTCCAGTCCCATATCTGTTTTTAATGTCCTTTTCACTTACCCACCTCCTAAATTAGCCAAGAGCCTTCTCCTGGGTAAAGACTGTTTATATGGAATAGTTGTTTGGAGGGTTTTTGTGGCTTTTGCTTTTGTTAAATGCCAATGGGATATAGGTGCTTAAGTGCTTGGCAAAATTGAAGTCTGACTGTTGAAAATGTGCGTTTTATGTGTACTGATGTAGTAATGGTCACTTCTCTTATTTCAGAAGAAAACAATTATTTTCAAAACAGCAATTTTCATCAGATCTCAAAGCACTTTACAAACGAGGTGAGTATCATTCCCCATTTTGCAGATGGAGAAACTAAGGCACAGAGAGGTGAAGTGAAGTCATTTGCCCAGGGTCACCCAACAGGCCAGGGGCAGAGATGGAATAAAATCCACGTTTCCTGAATCCCTGTCCCTGTCTCCATCCACTAGTCCACGCTGCCTACTAAGCAAACTAGGATGCCTCCACATTGCAAAATTAACCAATACACCCATCCATGCAGTCTTATTACCCATGGTCACCTTTGATATGTCAGCTCTGTGTTCTTGGGGAACCAGGGCATGGTATCCAGCCTGTCTGACTCATGAAAGACACTTCCCCCCTCTCCCCCCCCCCGCCCCAGCCTCTGCTTGAACCAAAAGACTTGCAGAGAGCAGTGAAGGGCAGGGGAAGACACACCTAGACCCCTCCTGACAAGGGTGCCAAGATTAAGGCAACTCCTCTAGCCTCATCTGCATCAAAGGTGGGACAGGGAGGCATCTCCATTAGCATACAGAACAGAGAACAGAGATTCCAAGGCAAGAGCCGCACTGAACTCTGGGACCAGAAAAGCAGGGAAGCACTGCATGATGGGGGAATACTGCTCCAGATGTTAATGAACCTACACCTGCACACACCCATCAGACCAATTCTAGTAATAAATCCTTGATTGATATCCAAAATACTGAAGCAGCCTAATTGCATTGTGAGCTCCCTGGAAAAAAACACCCATAGCCAAGAGTGATCAGCATCTATTGTCTAGCCTAAAGAAAACCTTGAGTCATCAGTTTACCCATAAACAAATCTAGTGTTCTCCCTTGAACCATTGTTGTTTCTCTACAAAACCCGTACTTATGTTCAAGTAAGTGTTCTGATGCTTGGATCCAAACTCTGCATCACTGAGATTTCATCTTCTCCTGACTGATCGCGCTGGGGGTTCTGCCTGGCTCCAGCACTCAGGACCCTGAGCTACCATGATCACCTGGGAATCCCGACCAGTTCAAGCTTCAGGGAGTGGTGAGATCCTTCTCTCTCTCTCTCTCTCTGTTTTCTTTTCTACCTCAGGTATTAACCTTTAATAATGTAACTGATGTTGGTTTAGGCTCTCCTTGGGTAATCATCACTATTATTCAATAAATAACTTTTATGGTTAAACTGGTTGCATCTCTCTCTCTCTCTCTCTCTCTCTCTCTCTCTCTCTCTCAACTTTACTATTTTGTGTTTTTTAGCTTCCCCATTTACTCTGCAGCAACGCTTCTTTTACCTAAGCTAAAGATCCCTGTAGCGCCCAAAAATCCGGTGGGGTTTGCTCATCAAGTGAATTACTACCAGTACAATTGTGATGTGAAAGTGGGGATAAGGACGTGCTGAACCTGTGACATACGAGGGTGGCAGTTTGGAAGTGCTGCTCGGCCCATACTACTGAGTCCAGGGGCAAATAAGGGGGGGGTCAGCTTGAAAGTGCTGATTGACCCAGTCTGCTCAGACTGTGTGTGTGTGTACCCAGGTCCTGCAGGATAGCTCCATTGGGAGGGGACTTGCAGAAGGGAGAAGTAGAGCTCTGTATGAAAACACAAGCAATACATTGATAGAATTACAGAACCCCCCCTCCAGATGAATAATCCTAATGAGCGTACCCCAAAGTAATGGGCAAATCTGGTAACACCTTTCTGTTCCCATAAACACTTTGACTTGTACATCTGTCTTGTCCCTATTTAGTTAATCAGCTCCACATGGGGTGGACCTTTATGTCAATGTACAGTTGCACAGAAATCACTGGAGCTCCACATAGCGGTAGGGGTCCAGCCATGTGGATCTTATTTCTTATTATGTTTACACAATGCCCATTATAATAGAACCTAAACCTAGCTTGGACCTTTGGATGCTACTGCTATTCACTGGCATTGTGGCTAAGTTAGGGACTTAGACTCAAGATCTGGGTTCAGTTCCCTGCTCTGCTATAGACTCCCTGCATGACCTTGGATAAGTCACTTAACATCTCCAAGTCTTAGGTCTTCATCTGTAGAATGGGGCTAATAGTATTTTACTTTCTTTGTTTTGGCTATTTAGATTGTAAGATCTTTGGAGCAGAGACTCTCTTAGTACATGTCAGGACAGCACAATAGGTGTTGGTCTCTAGGTTCTATTGTAATACAACTATACATTAATAAGAACTTCCAATAACTGACAAACGGCTGAAGGGATTGTCCTCAAACTCACCTTTGGGCTAAAACTAAGCCTGGAGAGATTCAATATCGAGGGGACATTTTCATAAAAACATAGAGTTCTAATGCAAATCACTATATAACCTGAACTAGAGCAGTTTTTCAATAAAGTGAAAAAATAAATATAAAACAAAATAAAAAGAATCACATGATTAAAAAAATGTAATACAATACGGGTGGTTTAAATAAAACCTTGGATAAAATATCACCAGCCATCCAGCTTTCCTTCTTTATGATAGTAGATGTGGAAAGCTATCATTATAGTTTGCAAATAATGTTACCCTTTTATGTGTGTTGGCTGAGCTTTTTTTAAGACATGTCTTCCACTAGACAGTTTCTTACATAATGGCATTATTCTTTTTACTCCAAAGAAAGCTGTTAGGCAATGATTTTTTCACTTGCAGATTTTGTTAATAACATCCACCGAAACCTGCACCTTCAAGAAATTTCCCACTTTGAAGCTGTCATGACGTATTTTTTCTTGTTAGAATGTTTGCCTAATGCTAGACATAGAAGCAAATATTTATCACTCTGGGTAGGCTGTAGGACTTACACAAATCACCATTATTTCTCTAAATCACTTCAATTAAAATTGACACAATTAAGATAATTAATATTTTGATAAATAAACCCTTGTTCCTTTTATCCTGGCATTTGTTAACTACCTGCTTAATGTTGTAGCTGACCGGGAGGGATACACAATGTCCACAGAACAGGAGTGTATTTGTGTGCATTCCATTTTACCAGTGATTGGCTGTGTCTTGAAAATAACAATATTTTTGGACTGTATGATATAAAGTTTTGTCTCTTTGTCTGTCTAATTGCTGGGGTAGAGTGTCCATTACCTCTTATAGAAGAGGGTAAATATTATCTACCATTTGATTTGAGATGAAATTCCAATATTATTTCATTCCCATATTTCTTCCTCCTCCTCCCCGCGCGCCCCCCCCCCCCCCCTTCTATAGAGCACTGGTATCCACCACAGCACTCTATAATAGTGAGCAGACTGCGACACTGTTGCAGGGGTTCCCTACAGCAGAGCTCTGCCAGTGCTATTGATCGAGATACAGGCACTAGCTAAGTAATGCAAGATTGTTTCTAATTCCCTGACTCATCGCCTCCTCCCCCTACCCACTGGAAATAGTAAACCCTGGTTCTCAAAATCAAACTGCACTCTTCTGACTGCAGGGAGACTGACTAACTTTGATTGCTGAGTCACTCAGTTGACCCACATATATCAAATTTCTGTGTGTAGCTTGTGATCATAAAATGCTTATTGTAGTCCTGTAAAATTGAAGCTCTAACTAAGCACTATTTTAAAATATATTCAGCTTGAGATTCTACAGGCTCCCTAAATCACCATTCACTCAATGTTCACCAAATATTTCATTATATCCGCTGAATTATGATGTTCTTGGGGTCCTTTTTTTCCCATTCACAAGTCATCTTAGGGCTAATCAGCAGTCTGGTCTTATACCTGCCACTGCTGAGAAAGTCAGATCTTGAAAAGCCACAATTCCCAGACAATTTTTGCCTGTCACTAACTCATATGATTTTTTGGATCTAGTATGTAATGTGGAGGAAAACTGAAGATTAAATTATTTTCAGCTATGAATTAAGTCTGTTTTTTAAGCAGCCAAGACTTCCCTCTGCTCTGCATTATGAAATTCACCTTGTAACCCACTGCATCTTTCTGTAGACATTGGTTTTTAGGAGTGTGAGCTATTTTTTGGAGTAGCTGATCAAAATATATATTCCAGTACCACTGCACCAACATGAATTACTAGTGCTCATGTTGTTTGAGGGGCTCCCACCAATCCCTTCCCCTATTTGTAAGGGTGTTATAACTGGGCCAGGAACATTTTGCTCTTGTCTGAAACTTGACAAAATTTATTTCATGTATGCATGTAAAGATGGATGCATAAAATATGATTCCTGCATCTATAGTTTGTTGGGCAAGTTATTCAACTGGTCTCAATCCTTCAGGATGAAAGTTGCTGTGTCAATGTGATTGTAATAATTATCCTTCATTAGGAAAAATGATACTTCTTGTTAACCAGTGCAAATAGTGGATGAGAGTGGATGCTCTAGGTACACTTTCAAACTGGCTAATCCATAACAGTCGGGTTACAATTCATACCAAAATAAGACAATTTAAATAAAAGGAGAAAAATCAATCAAATCAGACGACACGATCAGATGAAAAGGCATGTGATCAATCTACAATATGAATGAGCGTCTTCTGCAACAACTCTCTTAAATTACCGTCTTCACTGCCATGTGAATCAGAGCTCATCGGCCAGCTGTCCAAGAGAAAAGGAATTTTCCCATCTACTTTATTTTCACTTTTGGGCTCGCCAGTTTGGGATATATATGCTGTATTGAGATCACTGCCCAGATAATCTGGTCCCTTGCTGAAGTAAATGGGAGTGTGACTCTGGCAGACTAGGTGCAAACTCATGTCAAGACTTCTAGGCCTCACTGAATGCTGACAAATGCATAGCTGGAAACCAGTCTGGCTCACCTGTGTGTTAGTAGTGTTAAAATGGGTATTACAGTTATAAAGATGTGTTTAGTGTTTAGACTTTATGAAGTGCTTGTGAGTTGCTTCATGCATTAATCTCATTTATAATATCTGTATCCCATTTGCTCTGAAACTATAAACCCCCATAGTCAGGAGAGAAGTATTACCAAGTTCTCCACAAGAGGTGTCATCTTCTGCCCAACAAAAGAAGGCCCATAGACACCTGATGGAACATCAGAGGAAAAAATCTTTGTTGATTGCTTCCCCCACACCCATGAAGAGGAGATGTGCAGGTGAACTCATCCCACAGGCCATAGGACTTCCCTGAATTAATTCCTGTTCGAACTGCAGCATATCATTTAGAAAAACGTTCAGTCTTGATTTAAAAATTGCCAGGGATGGAGAATTCACCACAACCCTTGGTAATTTTTTTCAATGGTTAATTACCCTTACTGTTAAATATTTGCACCTTATTTCAAGTCTGAATTTGTCTTGCTTCAGCTTCCAACCATTGGATTTTGTTACATCTTTGTCTGCTAGATTGAGGAGCCCTCTTTTCTCAAATTTCTGCTCCCCATGTAGGTCCTCATACACTGTGATCAAGTCACCTTTTAATCTTCTCTTTGATATGCTAAATAGATTCAGCTTCTTGAGTCTTTTGCTATAAGGCAGGGTTTTTCCAATCCTTTAATCATTTCTCCGGCTCTTTACTGAACCCTCTCTAATTTAACAGCATCTCTCATCCAGTAACTATGGCCTGCATTCTTTGTTGCTAGATGTATTACATTTGATCACATTGACATGCATATTGTTTGCTTGTCCCCAGCTTATCAAGTAATCCAGATTGCTCTGTATCTGTGACCTGTCCTCTTCATTATTTACCACTCCGATCAATTTTGTGTCATCTGCAAACTTTATCAGTAATGATTTAATATTTTCTTCTTGGTCATTGATAAAAATGTTAAATAGCATGGAGCCAAAAACCAATCCTGGTAGGACCCACTAGAAATACACCCAACTTGATGATGACTTCCCCTTTACAATTACATTTTGAGACCTATCAGTTAGCTATTTTTTAATCCATTTAATGTGTGCCATGTTGATTTTGTACTGTTTTCCATAAACCCAACTTTATTGGCATTAATTATATTACCCTCCTCAAATTCTTTAATAATTGAGTCCTATCTCAGCTATTCCATTATTTTGCTTAGGACCAATGTCACGCTGACAGGCTCATTACTACCACAGGTCATCCCATTTACTCTCTATAAATATTGGCACATTGATTTTCTTCCAGTCCTGTGGAATTTCCTGTGTTATAAAACTTTTTGGAAATCAGTATTAAAAATCCATTGAGCTCTTGGGACAGCTCTTTTAAAATTCTCAGATGCAAGTTATTCAGAACTGCTGATTTAAAAATGTCTAACTTTAGTAGCTGCTGTTTAGCATCCTCCTGAGTTCCTGCTGGAATAAAAAGTATTTCATCATCATATGGTATGACTATATCATCTGGCTATTTCCCAAATACGGAACAGAAAAGTTTATTGCATACTTGTGCCTTTTCAGCATTATTATTGACCATTCTACCAATGGACCAATACCATTAAGATTCCTTTTGTTCCTAATATACTTTAAAACGCATTTTTGTTAACTTTTCTGGACTTTGAGTTCTCTTTGTGTCCTTTTGCTTCTCTTATCAATTTTCTACAGTTCCTAGCTTCTAATTTATATTCATCACTATCAACTTCCCCTTTTTTCTATTTGTTATATATTGTTGGGTATTTTTTTAGCTGCTTTTGCTTCCCTTCTAAGCCAGGGTGTTTTTTTTTTTTAAAGCCATGTAGCCTTCTTTCTTAATAGTGGTATTGTGGATTTGGGGGCATTTAGTAACATATTATTAAACAATTCCCAATATTATTCACATTTTAATGTTAAAATTATTCCAGTTGATTCATCTTATAATTGTTTTTTAGCTTTGTGAAGTTGCCCATTTGTCTATATTACTGGTCTGGTCTTTATTCTGTTTGCACATAACAAATGTAATCAAGTCATGATGAATTATGCCTAAACAACTACTAATTTTTAGTTCTGTGATCAATTCCTCCTTATCTGTCAAGATGAGGTCTAATATAGAATTCCTCCATGTTAGATGCAACAGTTTTTGAATCATCTGTAATATTTAGAAATTCTGAGGACATTTTAGTCGTGGCAGCATGAGACCTCCAGCATATGTCACTCAAATTGAAGTCACCCACCCCCATGAGCATGCTGCTCTTTTCCCCTACACATTATAGATAGGTGTGGAAGGCGTCAGTCATCCTCTTCTCTAGTGTGATTTGGTGACCCCAGATTGTGCTTTATCTGTTAGGACGTTGGTCCATAAGCATTCAAGATCATTTACTTTCAGTGACTTGGAAACAGTAATGCCATTTCTAGCATAAAGTGCCACTCCCCTTTCCTTTTTGTCCACTCAGTCCTTCCTAAACAGTGATTTTAACATTCCAATCATGCAAATCATCCCACCAGGTTTCAGTAATATCAGCTAGATAGAATTTATACTCATAAATGAGAAATTCCAATTCCTCTTGTTTATTACCCAGGCTAATAGCCTTGGTCTATATGCAATTAAAAAGTTTAGTCTCTTCATTTTCTTTGGTGCCTTGATTATTTTTGTTCTCAAGATCATGACTGAGTTCTAAAGGGGTACGCATTTCTCCTTCCTTTTCACCCTTCCCTTTTGTTATTAGCTAATCTCTTCCAGACGAGTCTAGCTAGCCTGTGCCCCAAGAGATTGGATCCCCTAGAGCTGGAGGCCATCTCAGCTGTACAGCTTCATCTCCCCCAGAAGGTGGACAAATGTTCCACAAAATCTAACCCCTCTACTTTACATCACTTACTTAGCCAGCAGTTCACTTGGATGGAGCCCTAGATGATGACCACAGCTGGGGTTAAAGTTGGTTTTAAAAAAATAAAGTTCAGCCCACTCTATTTCATTGGTTCCCAGCCTTTTGCAGGGGAGTGTCTCATTGCACTGTCAAAGGGGCACATCCACTCCTGTCCCCACGCACAATATCCTGGCAAAGCATTGATGTCTTTTTCCTCTCTTCTCTCTGTTTCTGCTCCTCTCATCTGTAAGGGGATGTAAACCCCACAATGGCACTGAAAGGGCTTAGAGGAGCTGGAGAACTCATAGGGTACGTCTATACTCACCTGTCGCATCGGAGGAGTCCAATCGATCTTCTGGGTTCGATTTATCGCGTCTTGTCTAGACGCGATAAATTGAACCAGGAAGTGCTCCCCCATTGACGCTGGTAATCCTGCTCCACGAACGGAGCAGGCGGAGTCAACGGGGGAGCCTACGCGCCGCGTGTGGACCACAGGTACGTTCGAACTAAGAGACTTCGAATTCAGCTACGTTATTAACGTAGCTGAAGTTGCGTATCTTAGTTCGACGGGGGGGTTAGTGTAGACCAGCCCATATAGTGATGGGGCAGGACCAATTTAGGATGAGACCCATCTGGGGAGGAGCTGGGTGGCTGCTATAAAGGAAGAGCTTCAGGGCAGAAGAGAGGAGGAGGTTGCCCCGGGGTAGAGGAGGTCTTGGAGTGGTTTTTGAAAAGATGCTTTGGTAAAGGGTCAAGAGAGATGTGGAGCAAGTGATGGTGATGAGTCTTGATAAAAGCACAGGACTTCCAGGTAGAGAACCCTGAGAGGTGTTCAGCTGAGGAACGGAGCATGAGAAACTTACAAGGGATGAAAGATCAAGCCCAAGGAGAGAAGAAGTTGGCTTAAGTTTATATTTTCAATTTGAATTTGTTGGAGGATTCCAGGGAGGTTGCCAGTGATTCCCTGGCCCTGAAAGAAGGGAGAACTCTGCACCTGGGGAAGACAGAGAGGTTGTGGAGTCTGAGAAGAACACAGGTACACAGTGGGCCAAGGAAGGGGCTGTGAGAAGGCCTGCTGATGGGCTGAGGTAGGAAGACCTCCAGGGAGGTAGCAGGGGGTGGCTCTGAAGAGCCAGAACTTGCCTGCTCACAGAGGAGTGGGAGGACCTGGGTTCTCCTATCAGCCACTGGGGAAGGTGATATCAGGGGCTGAAAACCAATGTAAGGACGGTGGACTCTTGTTTGTTGGACTCTCTGTTATCTTGGAAGGGCTGGGACTAAATGTGATCTGGCTGGAGGGCTGAGTCATGAGAAGTGGCAGACCACCGCAGGGCCTGAATGGCGTCTACAAGGGATGCTAGTTGAGGAGAGCCTGTTGGCATGCAGGGGTGTGCCACTGGGGTGTCTATTCTTCTACATTATCTTTTTATCTTCTGTCTTTGGTTTGTTTGCTGGTTGTACTTTCCCATTTTTATTCTTGTGGGGATTTCTTGCTCTCTGGTGTCCCATCACAGTGGCCCATTCATACATGATGTGGGGGCCAGAGAGCATCCTTCTGCGGCCCCTTACACTCTTTCCATTTAGCTGACTGCTGGAGGAGCAAAGGCAAGATGCAGCCCTGTAAATACAAGATGCTCTTTGAAAACTGGATTCATTATAAGCTTGTGCCAGACCAGGGCACAGTCCACACTAATGAGTAGCTGTCACCCCTGCCCTCTAACCTGGGGTGACCTTTACCCTAAGTTTTGCTGCTGTAGCTTCCAGCCTGCCTGGATTGCTCACAAACAGCCTCCAGCATGCAAGTCACTCCCAGCCATGTCTATGTGTGGGCTGCAGCCAGCCAGCCACACCTCGGCTTTTACCAGCCTTGGTTATACCCCAGGGTGACCCCAACACACTCAGTCTTATATGTATGTCCTGTACTTCCCTGGACTGTACAAGTTTATATAAAGTCTGTTATTGCTTTAATAGAAATAATATGCACATAATTTGCCACCGTATATGGCATTTCCCAGACACTTCAATTTAAACACACTGGATTATATAAAACAAGTTTATTAACTACAAAGAGGGAGATTTTAAGTGAGTACAAGTAATGAGGCATAACAGTCAGAAATGGTTACAAGAAAGGTAAAGATAAAACTTAACTGTGCCTAACTTAACATACTATGTTAAATTCAAAGCAAAGTTTTCTCACCACATGCTTTCAGCAGTCTTATTGACCTAACTTCTTAGGTCAGGACCCCTTCTCCCCAGAATCCAACAAATGCTTCCTTTGTTTTGTTGCTTCGAGGGCCATGAACACGATGAGCAGGGAGAGAGAGATGAGAAGTGTGTTGGGGTATTTGTCTCTCTTTTTTATAGTGTCTGTCCCCCTCTGGAAAAACATTTTCAGCTGAGATTCAGGAAACCAAGGGTACGTCTATACTCACGCGTCCTGTCGGAGGAGTCCAATCGATCTTCTGGGTTCGATTTATTGCGTCTTGTCTAGACGCGATAAATCGAACCAGGAAGTGCTCCCCCGTCGACGCTTGTAATCCTGCTCGACGAACGGAGTAGGCGGAGTCAATGGGGGAGCCTGCGCGCCGCGTGTGGACCCTGGGTAAGTACCTTTTCATTCGAACTAAGATAGTTCGACTTCAAGTTGCGTATCTTAGTTCGAATTGGGGGGTTAGTGTAGACTAGCCCCAAGAGTCTACAGGAAATGATGTTCCCTGCTATTTTTGCCTCACCTGTTTGAGTGCCCTTTGTTTCCCTTTCTGCTTGGTGACTCTGTTGACTGCTTAAATGCAAATTAAGCAGAGCACACATTCCTTTGTTTGAGACAGACCTGTTTGGCAACTTCAGTTTGACCCATGTGTTAAAAACACCATAGAGTGGAACCTTATAACTTCACATACTGTGCTGCCATACACATTTTTATCAGCACAATAATGATGAGTAAATTCTGAGTTTTCAAATGATTCCTCACAAGGCATACTTTGTACAACAGTTATTACACTAGTGTGTAGGGCATGGACACAGGGGTACATTCTGTCACAGAGATGTTATAGAAGCACTGACAGAAAGTAGCTGGCTGTCAGTGAATCACTCAGTGCTTTCTCTATTGCCACAGGATCTGACTGGCATTGGGAGGGGAACAGATCCTGCAGGCATGCAAGTTTCTCCATTCCCCACTGTCTTGTCCCAGCCTCCTCTTGACCAGTGTGGACCATTCTGCCCACAGAGGCCTATGCCCCCAGATTGGGAAACACTGCTCTATGCACCACAAACATACAGATTTGTGATGGGTGAAGTTTGAAACGTTTGGTGATTTGATTTCAGTCAAACAACCACTCAAAAGTTCAGATGCTTCTCTTGGGAAATTCCCTGTTCCCTGCCACCTATCTTTGTCATGGGGAGACTTCCCACTCCTCCTCTGGCAGCAGACTTCAAAGGAGTCTTGCCACCTGTAAGTATCTTCAAAAGGGAGGCTCCAAGCCCTTCCTCACCTAGCCATAGTGCTAAATACATTGCTGCTCGGTTGGAAATCAGCATGGTTTGTGGATTCTATGATAGTGATGGCACAAAGTACACAGGATGCCTGGGAAGCCCTAGAATGTGTGTGATGTTGTGTTCCTGGTAAACACTGGGTACACAATACCAAGGAAGCCCCAGTAGGTCATAGCAGCAGCAACAGTGAGCCAACATCACTGTAGTACACATTAATCAAAGCAGTCTATGATCTTAAGAAAAAGCTTCAGGTTCAGTTGAGTTTAGGGGCTGGGCAAAGTTCAAACTGGGTCTTATTTTGGCCAAACCCATTCACCAATCCCTATTACAGATTTAAATTTTCATCCCCAACAAAACACATAATTATCCAACTTTCCTTATCTTCACTTTGGAGTCTTGTCAAGGTTTAGTTCATCCCTGTATATCTAGATATCTAACTATATGGCTAGCCATCTAACCACTTCACCCCTCCACCCCAAAATTTTGAAGCCTCACAGTGAGGCCCTATTTCAATTCACCATGTACCCAATCAGAAAATATAATTTATCCTTGAAAGATGGTTCAACACCGTGAAAGCTCATGTCTCTGTTGTACAATGCTGTTTCTTCCAGAGGTAAAATTGTATTCACCATGTGTTTTTCAGACTGTAAAACCGGTTTCTCCAGAAATGCTCCATCTTCTTCTAGGGCAGGTTAAAGCACAAATGATTAATATGACAAAGGAATATTGTTTTGAATATTCAGTTCACTACTAAATACTCAATTGGGAGTTCCCCAGTTGCTTGAATCCAAAGTGGAAAAGAGAGAGAGAGAGAGAGAAATTTATATACAAGTTGCTCAGCATAAAAATATACTTCCCAAATACATCTTTTTTTCCTCCAATGATAGCCCTTCCCAGCCCAACTTCCTCATCTTCCTATTCCCTTCCCCACAAAAAATAATTCCACTAAGAGACACACTGAGTACTTATTCTATCCTTTAGAGTCTGATTTTTTTTTATCTTAATGAAGTCAGTGGGAGTTCTGGTTAAGAACACAGTGTAATCATGACCAGGCCATTAAGGAAGGAACTCTGATCCAAAGACTAGGAAGATTGCTTGCAGCATCTCCTTCATCAAACGAGAATGGACCCCTGTGAGACACTTGTGCTGATATTTCAAAGAGATGAATTTCATCCCTGTGCAGAGGGCTAGCACAGACACTGCATCACTTACTGGCAAATGGGACTTAACTGGTGCATAGGCCTTCTGTCAACTCTGTGCACGGGGGGGAATTTCTCCTCATGCAAGTTAACTTCACTAATAGAGATTGAGTGTCGGGGATCAGCCAGATAACATCCAAGCCATAGCACCAGATCCTCACTGAGTATGGATGCCACTATTATCATTTGTGTAAGAGAACATCATACTCCAGTTTTTCATATCTCCCCTCGCTCTTTTTTTTAGATCCACACATTTTATACTAGCTTTAAGACCATCAGTTGTGGCTACATAAATACCTACTGCAACTTTGGATGGTACAGGCCACATGGAGAACCAGAGCCACTTCAACCCTTTGTCTTACTACTAGTCTACTGGGTTACAGAATTGGGCCCTGAATATTTAACTTTAAAACTCAATTGGCAAATACAGAACTTCAGCCATTTTATCCAATGAACCTTATAAAAACATAATACTGGTCCAGATCCTTAGACGGCATTCACAGCGTAACTCCATTGCATTCAAGCCAATTTACGTTAGTTGACAATCTGGTCGAGTTTCTCTTACACTGTAGACCTAATGGGCACCAGTGACATTGACCCATAATTTGACACAGTTTACTCACCATCTTCTTGGAGAGGCAATTTTGCGACTTTAACTTGCCAGAAATTCATATAGATGAGTAGGATGATTAAATGGAGAAGTGAAATAAAAAGGCCAAATGGATCCAGTTCCCTGTTAATTAAAATGCTGTCTAGACTTCTGTCCTTGTTAACTTTTATTTGACCTAATTACTTCTGAAAACTCTCTTTTTGTCACTTATTTAACATTTGGATAATGCTCTATCACAGGCAAGGAGATTTACCTCTCCCCTATGCCAATAGTGCACTTAGTATTTCAAGCAGCTGATCTAGAAACTGATCAGATGATGACACTACCATTATTCAGGTGGTGTGTAGTATGTAGTGGGTTACTTGTTGGAATGTCCTCCAATGTACAGCCCCCCTCCCCTTTTAACGAGCTCAAAGGACTAATGTGCAGCTCTCCAAAAGTTCCTTTCACTTTTCAACAGTGTTTCAATATTACAGGCCTGATTCTCCCTCACATATTATTATTTGTATTCTAGTAGCACACAGAGCCCCTAGCTGAGATCAGAACACCATTGTGCTAGGCATGGCACAAACACACATTAAAGGGCAGTCCCAGTAAAACAGACACAACAGACAAAGAGTGTGAGGGGAAACAGAGACGTAGAGATGTTTTCATAGATACTAAAGCCAGAAGGGACCATTGTGATCATTTAGTCTGACCTCCTGCAAATCACAGGCCATTGGATTTCCCTGCATTAACTCCTGTTTGAATTAGACCATATCTTTGAGAAAAATATCCAATCCTAACTTTAAAATGTCCAGGTATGGAGAATCTACAACAGCGCTTGCTAAGGTGTCCCAATAGTTAATTTCCCTCATTGTTAAAAATGTGCGCCTGATTTCTAGTCTGATTTTCATAGAATATAGAATCATAGAATATTAGGGTTGGAAGAGACCTCAGGAGGTCATCTAGTCCAACCCCCTGCTCAAAGCAGGACCAACCCCAACTAAATCATCCCAGCCAGGGCTTTCTCAAGCTGGGCCTTAAAAATCTCTAAAGATGGAGATTCCACCACCGCCCTAGGTAACCCATTCCAGTGCTTCACCACACTCCTAGGACTTTGTCCAACTTCAACTTCCAGCCATTGGATCATGTTATACCTTTCTCTGCTAGACTGAAGAGCCCACTATTAAATATTTATTCTCCTTGCAGGTATTCATAAACTGTGATCAAATCATCCTTAAACCTTCTCTTTGATAAGGTAAGTAGAGTGAGCTCCTTGAGTCTGTCACTTTACAGCATGTTTTCCAACCCTTTAATAATTCTTGTGGTTCTTCTCTGAACCCTCTCCAATTTATCAACATCTTTCTTGAATTGTGGGCACCAGAACTGGACACAATATTCCAATCGCAGTCACACTAGAGCCAAAGACAGAGGTAATATAACCTCTCTACTCTTACTCAAGAGTCCCCTGTTTATGCATCCAAAGATCACATTAGCCCTTTTGGTCACAGCAGCACACTGGCAGCTGTTGTTCAGGCTTGCTCCTTCCCGGGATAGAATGCCCCTTCCTAGCCTGTATTTTTCATAGCTAGACATATACATTTACATTTAGCTGCATTAAAACACATATTGTGTGATTACACTCAGCTTACCAAGCAATCCAGATCACTCTGTATTAGTGGCCTGTCCTCTTCATTATTTACACTCCTACAATCTTTGTGTCAGCTGCAAACTTTATCAGTGCTTTTATGTTTTCTTCCAGGTTACTGATAAAAAAAGTTAAATGGTGTAAGCCCAAGAACCAATCCCTGCAGTGCTTCACTAGAAAAACACCCGCTCAACAATGATTCCTCCTTTCCATTTATTATCTGAAACCTATCAGATTGCCAGTTTTCAATCCATTTGATGTGTGCCATGTTGGTTTTGCATTGCTCTAATTTCTTAATCAAAATGGCATGGGTTACCAAGTCAAATACTTTACAGAAGTCTAAGGGCTTGTCCATCTAGTAAGTTACTATGCAGCAAACCGGGGTGTGAATCTACTGGGCACCAGCTTGCCATACAGTAAAGTCCTGCATGGACACTGTTACAGTGCAGTGAAAGTTCCGGAGTGTGGCTTCGTGTACTATGCTTTGAAGTGTAGCCCCATTGACACCTCAGAGGAGAATCAGGCCTGAGATGTGTAACCATGCATTTTGTTGTCCCTGTGTTGACTTGACTTCTCAGTTTTCTATAGCTGGAGACATGTCAGTCAGATGCTTCGCCAGATGTTTCCCACAAAGTGTGACATAAAAGAAGCAGGACTGTATTCAACTGCAGTGGTGGATTAACGCACGGGCCAACTGGGACCCCCCGCAGGAGTGCCAGAAGCTGTGTAGAACGGGGGGGAAAGAGCAGGGGCACCAGCATCTGAACAGTGGCCCCACCCCCTGCTCTTCCTCTTCCCCCAGGGGCTCCATCCCCTGGCCAGGCCGGCAGCCAGAGCCAAGCCGTGATAAGAACCACCCAGGGAGCCCAGGCCACTGTGGAGAGCCCCAGACCCTCAACCTGCTCTGGCCAGGGGTTTTAGGTGCACTAGAGCAGGTGGAGCCCCCAGCCCATGTCCCCACCCCCGGGGATGCACCTCACCCTCACAGGAGCAAGACCTCAGCAGACCTCCAGGAGCATGAGGGTGTGGAGCCACGGTAGCTAGTCCCTCTTCTCAAAAGCAGCCATGGAAATTGAAACTGCCATCTTCCCAAGGACAGAGTCACAAATTCCATCCGTCTGGCAATCAGGCTTGTGGGAATGATATCATGGGATGTATGAGTATCCATCAAGGTCATAATGTGTGCCAATCAGTCAGTCAGGAAAAATAATTTGAATGGCCCACTGGACCTGAAGATGTCTCCTTTGCTAATCTCTCCTCTCTAAAGGTCAGTGTGGGAGAAGAAAGGTCCCATGCAACTGAAAATTCTACCTGATTGATCGTTATCAGCCCCTTTCTCTTCCCCCCGCCCCCAATGATCAGTGATGAGCCTCTAGTTTTAAGGATTTCCTATAAGAGCAATGGGGAACTGGGGACAGACCAACAAAGAGCAACAGTGACGGGATATAAGGAGCTTCTTATTTTTCCCACTGAGAAAGATTGTGGGTGTTTTTAAAATATCCTTTGCCCTTAGGCAGGAACTGGTCTGTTTTGGGATCATACAGCAGGATGGGTGTTACTCAGCTACAGAGCTGTAGTAAGTCCGGCCGGACAGTTACAAAGCTCATTGAAATGCACTAATCTTCTCTACAAGCTTTTTCTACAACTTTCTGCTGCAGAGCTACTCTCTTGAGTCATGTGGTGTTTCCAGGTTGGTGTTTCCTCTGGATCAGAGCCTGAAACTATGGCTTTCCTGGGCTTTTGTATCACAGGAAGCAGTGGGTATTTGATACTAGATCAGGCCATAAGCACTGGCCACTCCCTTCATTTTTTTTTCCAACTATTTTTAAGAAATCTACTCGCCTGCAGGTTTTGAGCATAACAGAAGATACAGGGAGGGCTAACTCTTTGGGCTAAATCCTGCTGTCCTTAGTCAGGCAAAACTATTCATTTGCCTTGTCTACACCAATGTTGCTGCACTAGTGTCAACTCCAATGGTGTAAAAAAGGCAGCTTTACCCGGAGTCAAACGAGTGTAAACTGTGCTGCTGGTGCAATGCATCTCTAACCCACTGGTCAGCATGAGTGCGGTGTGTCCCTCTCTGTGCCCATGCTACACAGGAAGTAGTCCACCACATGCCTGAATGAGGAGTTTGCTCCAGTATAGCCACGGTGGTGTAATTATTCCAATATCAAAGCCCTGTTGTGACCAAGGCCCAAGGCCTGCAGGATTTGGCTCTGGGCTAGAATTAGATGTAGAGCACACACGGGGATGGCTACTATGGTAGCATGTATCTGGTTTTAGTTACAGCTGCTTGAAAAGTTTTGAATTTTGAAATGTTGACAAAATTTCACATTTTGAAATTTAATAAATTGAAAAAAAATGTAATACTTCAGTAAATCCTGACCCTTATTTTTAAATAAACTGTAGAGATAGTCAAAATTTTGAATCGGGGGTTGGGGGGGAATAGGAAAGAAACAAGAGAAATTTGAGGGGAAAGTCATGATTTTCTCCCACTGTTTTTTTTCCAACCAGATCTAGTCTGATTTCATTGATCAAATGGCCGTCTCCACTCGTTAAGGTCCTGAGTCAAATTAACACTTCAAGCTGGATCTGTTTGCAGGGTCAAAGGCAGCTGATAGATCTAATATCAGCAGGACACCTGGTGTGAAATTTTGACCCCATTGGGGTCAACGTGAGTTTTGCCATTTACTTTAATGGAATCAAGATTTCACCTCCAATCTTTATCCATCATCACTGATGAACACAACCAGTGCAATCAACAGTGGCTTGTTAAACTCAGCAGCCTTCTCCAGAACTAATTTATGGTCTGCAGATAAATAACTTTTCACCTGTTTTGATTACAGTCCAGAAGTCTCTTTATCCAACATAGCATATTGGGTCTGTCATGAAGTTCTTCATTTTTCCTATAACATATTTTTCCCTTTTTTATCTTGTGGGTCCCTTCCAAGTCATCAACCATCTTTTGGACAACTTAGCAAGACAACTGTGTATTATGAGTTCACCATCTGATAGAGAATCTATGGCAAGGTCAAAATGTCCTGCCAATGCTTTGCTCATTAACTTAATTTATTGTAACTTCGGAGATGTCTTGTAAGGTATCCGTCATATAGGAAGTCAAATGGCACACTGATGCCACGTTCTTCATAAAACCTTCTAACTCACTTAATGATCTTTGCTCTGTCAATTAATTATATCACTTTTGTAGCACTTCTGAAATGTTCACCTCTGTATTTTCTAATCTTTCTTCCTTCTCCCCTTTACAGTGATCACAGATTTGTCTGGCAGTTTAATTCTAGCCACTTTTTGTGGAGAACTTCTGTGATTTCTTGGCTTGTGGAGTCTTCCTTGAGCTCGGATTTGGTTTAAAGCGTTGAAAAGTTGACATTCTTCTAGATTTCTTTACAATATTTCTCTTTTAACTCTTGATATGTTTGAATTTCATGAAATATGGACCTTTGTGGACATCTCATATGACGCTATCTTACATGACAGGCAGTATGCTCCAGTGGACAGGGCACTACAATGGGAGTGAAAAGACTTGGGTTCTAGTCTTGTTCCTGCCAATGACCAGGAATGTGGCACTGGAAATCTGTGCACCCCCACTTGTAAAATGGGGGTGATGATACTGATCCCCTTTGTAAAGTGGTCTTTGAGAGTGATTGATATAAAGATCTTTATAAGAACTAAATATAATTATATTAACGTAAAAGACATCATGTACATGCTTGGCTGAGTCATGATGAAAGGAGCTATTTAATTATTTATGGCTTTACAGGTATTCAAAACAAGCACTGTCTGACAATGCCAAAGTGCATGCTCTTTGTCGTGCATGCTCTTCATCCCAAATAAGACCTAATCTAGTTTCACTTCAGTCTCTAAAGACCTATGGTCTGCTGTTCCCAGATTTCCTCCTGAAACTCCTTTTATTACCGAATAAAAGAAAGTGATAATATTAGGGCTGGTGGAAAATGTTCCATCCAAACTTTTTTAAAATAGAAAATTGGGTTTTTGAGAAAATGATCATTGATACAGAAAGTTCCTGTTTTCTTTTTAAAACTCCATTTAGTTTGAAAATGAAACACCCCAAAATAGGGTGTTTCTTTTTAGCCCAAAACATTTTTTTGTTTGTTATGGTACTTTGGGGGCAAATGTTTTTGTTTGTTTGTTTTTCTGCTGAAAACTGCCAAAAAACAGCAAAAAAAAAATTTTTTTTTTAATAAAAAATAATTTTTTCTGCTGAAAATGAAAACTTATTTTCTATGGAAATTTTTGATGAAAACATTTTCTGTCCAGTTATAATTAATATAATTAATCTTCTACTTTCACTATTTATGTAGAATTATGTTGCCCTATTCCAAGTTTCTCCTTGTTTTCTTTCCTCTACCTTATTGCCAGTATTGGCACTGAAGCTTCCCTTAATGATGACATATGTTCCTCACTCATTCAGAATATGAGATAACTCTTTACATAGAGCATCTGTTTATTTATCTAGGGGACATGTGGCTGGAACATAAACTTGAATGAGCTTTGGGAAAGGCCATTTTTAAATATGAAAATGGATTAATATTGGTGTAGCCAAAATCCTTCCAACCCCTAATTTGATTACTAGTCACAGAAAATTCTGAGACAGTCTCATTATAATAAATATAAACATTATTCTTTTCCACTGAACAAATGTTGTCACAAGACAACTGATGTACCAAACAGAAACAGGTACCCGCAGTATGAAAAATAATGTATGTTATTGCAAGCTTCTCTTTAAGGATCCCATTCTGTGATGTGCTGAGAGTCCTTAATTCCCACTGATATATAGCGGTCCAGTATTTCCTTTGCATGCACCAGATTTGCAGATATTGCAATACCATACATATTCCACCACTGTTTCTAATTATTTTATGACATTACATTGTTAATATATATCTGTGTATTGATTACTACATGTATTTTATATATATATGTGAAAAATTAATCAAATTTTAATGTTTTAATAACAGCTAATGTGAATAATTTGATAGAGATTGACATGAGACCAAATAACTTTCTGGAGAAAGATCTGGTGTTTTTTGTCTCTGATATAGAAACCAAGATTTTCAAGGCCATCAATAATAGTAATGTTTACTTTGCCCACTGCTTAAATCAGTTGATAGAAGCTGTTCTCCAAATCAAAGGCAAAATTTGTCTACTAGTGAGAAAGGGAAAAAGCATTTAGTTGTCTGGAGTATTTGCTGCTTGGAGAATTGATGCTGAAGCACTAGAACATTTTAGCTAGCATGTAATGATGCAAAGACCTTTTGTAGTCCTTTGAAATACATATACATATAATTCTTGCTGACTTCAGTGCAGGTAAAATAGAGCCCTAAATGTGACACATCCTCATACTGCCACTGCCACTCAGAGCGCAATATCATTTCATCGCATGCTAATACCTGAGTTGTTTGTTAAAGCACCAGTTTAAAAAATCACTCTTCTGTCTAAAACATTGCTAGTCACCATTATTACAGGGAATCGGAGATTACCGAGACTGAAAGATTAGAGGGGGAAAAAGCCAATCTCGCTATTTTTTTTCCAGGGTTTTCTTTGTGTATTTGACAGCATTTTCTATATAGTCCATCTCACTATTTCTTCTGTCACATCAATCACTTTCCCTTGCAGTTTCTGTGCATTTCTCACAGAGCAGAAAGGGAGAGAAAATACATTTTTGAAAATAGGAAAATGTGACTGTAAAACTAGAAAACTTGCCAAAGGGGTAAGGGCAGTTGCAGTATTGGAAACTACTTTGATCTAAGTTCTGATTTGCTGAGGTCCCTTTAAATATGGAATTCTTCATTTTTATATTCATAACACTCCCTGTTCCATAAGACAGAGTGAAATGACTTATGGAAATGAAATTATTCAACTACATGCTTTTCCTTTTTTCTCATTACTCTTCATTTTCACTACTCTTCACTAAGTAATATTGCACCGTGAAGATTTTTCCATCATTTCCGAAGCATCTCAAGTGGGATTCTAACCTCTCCAGATATCAGTTTATTAATCTTCTGGTGCAGTAATGCCATGGTGATAAGTGCGGTATAACTACCTAGACAGAGAGATAGATAGTTTAAGGGGGTTTTATCTAACAGGAGAGGACCACAGACAGTTTCACCCGTAGATAGCACAAAGAAGCAACTTGAACAGTTAAGGCCACATCCATGCAAAATTTCAGTGAGGCCAGAGGACAAAAGCAATTACCAAACTGTTTGGTGTGGCTTGGTCTGCACTTAAAACTTAGGTCGATATAGCTACGTAAGTCTGGAGTGTGAAAAAGATGACCTAACCCCTAGAGTAGACACAGGTATGACAAAAGAAGAATGCTCCCGTCAATGCAGCTACTGCTGTTTGGGGTGGTGTTCCTACACCAAGGGAAAAAACACTTCTGTCAATGTAAGCTGCCTCTATACCAGGGGTTCTCAGGACAAAATTTTTGGGGGCCTCAGAGTGCGGCCCCCAACTCTTGCTGGTGGCCGCTCTCACACTTTCCCCCCTAAAATACTTAATTAGCTTTAGGAAAATCAAATAAATATGCACATAGACATGCCCAAATCATTGTAATTTATTTATTGCTAGCTAGTAAGTCTGTTGTGAAAAGTGATATTAACAGGCATAGATGTATCACTTTTCACAGTAGATTTAATTAGCCCTGGCAAGCCCTGGGGACAAATTAAGCCCTGGATGGAGGATTGGGGGAGGTGATGGGGGTGGGAGGGATTGGGGGGCTGCAGTCAGAGCCTGAAGACCCGCAGCCAGAGGACAGGGTCCAGGGATGGAGCCTCAAGCCATGTGGCTGGAGCCTGGGGCCTGCCACTGCGCAGCCAGAGCCCAGGGCTGGAGCTCAAAACCTTACGGCCAGAGCTTTCTGCCCGGCCACCCCAGGGCTGAAGCCCAAATCCTGAGCCCACCACCCTCTGGGAAGGTGGGAAACTCACTGGCTGCCTGCTCCTACAGTGTTGTGCCCCAGTTGACTCCGGGGTGGGGGGGGCAGAGCTCAATCCCTGCTGCTGGCCCCAGCAACCAACGCCAAGGTGGTGCAACCAGGAGCAACAGGGAGGGGGAGGAGGCTCTTCTTTGCCCTCCCCCCCATCACAGCCCAGGAGGTTGTGGCTGCAAGGAAAGCCCTTGGTGGCTGCATTTGAGAAACGCTGCTCTCTACTACGGGGTTCTGCTGGCAGAGCTACAGTGACACAGCTATGCCAGTATAGTCTCCCTAGCGTAGACACACCCTAAGGAAGACTGATTGTAGTGCATCTGTGCTACAAGACTGATAGCACTGGAGAATGAAGTCCTCTTTCTCCAAAGGACGGGTGCAATATGGGCAGTGGCAATGCGAGCTTATCCGCAACACCCTGACAGTGAGCTTCAGCACTAAGCAAGAGAGACTGGCCTGGTCAGAGATCAGTTTAGACTCCATAGTCTACACAGTTCTTGGCCTGTTAGCTGGTAACAAGCCTGCCAAAAGTGTGCCATGGCTCAGGGAGGAGGTTGTGATGAGGAGTCCTACCCATTGGGCTGAGCCCACAGAACAGCAAACTCTTTCACCTAAGTCACTTAAGTATTTTTAAATATCTGCAACACAAGTGGTCTTTTCCCTTTTTTTAAAAAATGTTTGGGTTCCCTTTTTTTGAACAATCAGAACATATTTACTTTAAAAAAATTAGCTGAATGGATAGATTGACTCCAATAACAGAGCTCCCTGGGGTTGACCTGCAAGTGACTGTATGCTGCTTGTCCTTTTCTGTTTCAATACAGTTTGATTTTTATTTAAAATGTGTTGGGGGTGGTGGTGGGGGTGGAGCAACCACTGAGACATTCTCTCTATGAGAGACTGTTTAACAGCCTTCTAGTGGGTGTATAAGCAGGAGCTCTATTGATATGAGACCATATCAGTTTTATCTTATGCAGAATTTTGAAGTCTGTAAACATTTAAAGCTATTTGTTCTTATAAAAGAGGGTGACACTCCATCAATCACCTATCTTGGAATGCCTAGGACTTTATTTTATTAACCTTTCCTGTATATAAAGAAGTGCTTGGAGTGTTCTATAGGTGCACGTGCAAAAACAACTATAAAGTCACATACATTAATGAAGAGCCCGCTCCTACAAGCCTTCTGTGCACAGAAGTCCTATGGATTCCAAAGAGAATTATGTGGAGAGAGGCTTGGAGGATTGGGTCCCAACTACTAGAGTGCCAGCTAATGGTATGAGAGGGAGTCACCAGGTGGTGCTGTGACACATAATCTTAAAAAATCTTTTTCTTAGCATTTCACCAGTGTACTATGGTGGAACAAATGCTGTATTGTTACTTTTTGTAGCAAATTTATTCGGGAGACACCATTGCAAATAGCAAGAATTCCTTGCTTTAATCTCTCCAACTAGAATCAATTCTTGCTGCAAAGTTGGTTCCTGAGAACTCGGCATTGTTGGCTGGGCTGAGATCTCTGAAAGAAGGGATAGCCTGCATGCAGTTTGTGACCATCTCTGTTCAAGGACTGGTGTACATAGTGTAAATATACAATTTATACTCAGAAAATACCCCGACTCTGTGTCCCTGATTTCTTCTCCTACAGGAAACTGACCTGCGAGACCTTGAAATCTGCTATAACTGGACAGAGCGGTCACAAGATTAGAGAACTTTCCAATCACTAACAACTTTAGAATTGTAAGGATATGAGACCAAAACATAATGTTTCATCTCCCATGTGCTAGTTTATCTTGCTATAATGGGACTAATTAAGCACTTCTGAGTTACCTTGATAGTGTCATCTTCTGTCACAGTCGCAATGTGGTTTGACCTGTTTTAGGCTCAGCTTTTTGGAACTCTCCCTCTCTCATTTGTTTCTCTGATTCTCGTCCATAATTTTAAATCTCAATATTTTGTCCTCACTAAGAACTATGAGTTGTGGACTTGTTTTTACTGTTGATCGTTGCTTGTTTTGTTGCTGTATCTTTCTGTAATGCTTCCTCAGCACTTTTGACCAAAGACATAATATAAATAAATGTAATGTAATGTGCTCATTTCTTCTTATTATAGACTGATGTTAGAAAACTAAAATCTTATGTGTAGTCCTCACTTTAATCAAGAAACTAAAGAAAGTTTATGAGCACTATAGATTTCTTTTAATTTGTCCAGAAGAAAAATATGGTTGGCAGGGGGAAAATATATCATTTCCTCTTACGAGTGTACTTTCTAATGTTAATAAATGATACTGAATAAAGTGGCAACATGGTTGCATTAGAAACTCCTAAATGTTGGTTGCCACATGCACCATCGCCAAGCTGCCTAAAAAGACAACAGATATCATTTTTATGTGGGATTTTCCTCCCCCTTCCTCAGATCAAAAGGACAGCAGCGATGCAATCTGCTGTTTGTGTAGAAAATGTGTCAGGAGAGGCAAGGAGGGCACACACGGGGGAACATCTGCTCCAAGAAGCCACTTGAAAATTAACCATTTAGGCCCTGAGTCAAAGAGGCGCTTAAGCACATGCCTAACTTTAAGCATGGGAGTAGTCCCAGTGACTCTTGGAGTCACACTCTGG
This sequence comes from Macrochelys suwanniensis, assembly GCA_033296515.1. Taxonomy (NCBI): domain Eukaryota; kingdom Metazoa; phylum Chordata; order Testudines; family Chelydridae; genus Macrochelys; species Macrochelys suwanniensis. The sequence goes on along the minus strand of CM065781.1, from coordinate 17,971,168 downwards.
ATCCTGATTTGCTCCTGGGGCAGCACAGCTACTCACTGCCTCTTGCAAAGCCACAGATAAGTCCTCAGGGCCCAAATCTAATGTCACTGACGTCCGCAGGAGTCTTTCTCCGGAGTTCAGTGGGAGCTGGATCAGCCCTTATGCCCAGATTGTGCACTCCTTTCTCACGCTGGTGAGCAGTTATTCACACGAGTATTCCATAGGCTTCAGTGAGACTACTCACCTGAGCTCCCCCCTTAGTGTCATTTCTAATAGAAAGTAAATTATGTTTTTGACCATCAGACTTTAGGCACAGAAACCCCTTCTATTATGCACTTGTTGCTCATTCTGCTTCCATTTCTTTCTGCAGCAGCTGTACACTATGTTCCCTTTCGGGGAGGCTCATCTCTAAAAGCTATTAGCCAGCCCTGCTTTAAAAGCGAAGGAGGGCGGGGGCAAGACTCCTGATTGGTTTCGTCTGTTTGTTTCAATTACAGGTGCGCCGCTCACAGCTGCCTCATGTGCCCTTTGCATGAAGACTTGCTGCCAACATAAAACTATTTGTCAACACAGCTTTTTAATAACACACACAAAAAATCACTCTTTGTTCCTTCTATGTATAAAAGTGAAAACTCCACCTTGTCCCAAACATCCGAGACTGGCACGAACGGGGGAAAAAACAGCCCAGTGTTGTTCTAGGCCGATAGCCAAGACAACTTGTGCAAGTTCTCACTGGAAATAGTTTTCATAGGCAGAGGGTCTGCCTTCAGCGAAGTTCAAAACTAGCAGCTAGCCACCCTACCTGCCAGTTTCACTGAGTCACTTCCCTGTTATCCCTCTGCTACCCCACCCACACTTAGATTTGGAACTGGACAAAAATGATCTTCTCACAATTGCCCCTTATCGCTTGTGGCATATTGAAGACTACACCTCCTTGTGAAAATGTCAACTGTAACCTCTCTCTGGGCCCAGTCCTGCCAGCCATTACTCATGGAAGTAGTCCTTACAGGAGCAGTCCTATTTAAATCAATGGCTGAGGGAGTGAGGGCTTCTGGGATCTGGCCTTTACCTGTCTTGTTTTTCTGGTAACTATCATTCCATTTATTTATTTTTTCAGTTTCCGTGTAGAATTTAACCCAGACTCACCTTTTTATCATCTTGCTACTCTTCTCTGGGACTTTTTTATTGCCTCAGAGGGCCAAATTCAGCCCTGGGGCACATGGACACACTTCCATTGACTTCAGTTGACTGCACTGATTACACCAGGACTTATAATAATACCAGGTGAAAATTTGGCCCCATTGAAGTCAGTGTGAGTTTTGCCCTGTGTGTCAATGGGCCCAGACTGTGTGCCTAATATTGGGCACAACAGTCAACCAAATGCTATAATGCATTCAAATTCTCTTCTATGCCACTAATTACAATAGCCCTTTTGCCTTCTGACCCAAGGATTAGTCATTAATTGTGCTAATGGTTTGGTTTTTGAGGTGTTCTCCTGCTCTCCCTGTATATTAATTATATAACTCCAAATGTCATGACCTCTCATTTAAAGTGAGACTCACAATGCCTTTGTCCTCCATTCTCTCCATCTATTTAAATCTCTCTGGATGTTACCACTTTACTTTAGAGATGGCAAAACCAAGAATCTTGAATCTGATCTCTTTCAAATATGGGAAGAGGTGGGGAATGGTGTTTGGATTTGAATTTCTGGATCAGAACCTGCCCCTTCTGTTTTAGTTCTGGGTCACATGCAAAATCAGAAGCGGACCATTTTCTGGTTACAATTCATATGTGCCCCAAGATGACACAAATCTCTCAAACAACTGATCTCGTGGGATTTTTCCCTTTTTGGGCTGCAGTCACACAAGTTTGATGCTATTGTATTCAAGCCCCTGCTCTTCAGATTGGCATGAGTAGAATGGTAGAGATGAAAGATGGTCTTGTGCTTGAGGCACTGGGAGGCTAGCACAAGTGTCTTGAAGGTCACAATAAAGTGTTTTAAAACGGGTTTATGATGTTTAAAATGCATAGTTGCCTGTAGCTTACAAGCCTCCCTGTGGAAGTGTTGGGTATTTTTTAGTGAAAGAGGCATGACAGATTGGGCCAGGCAGGGTGTTCTAGGAATATGGGGCAGCATGAGAAAGATGGACAGTAGACATGGGGAAAGAGGGAAATGGGCCCCCAAATGAGTGGTTGGGCTGAGTGCCGAGGAAGAGTAAAAGGAGACAAAAAATCCTTCATGAGGGAATTAAGTTGTGGAGGGTCTGGAAGGTGAGAGCAAGGAGTATGAATTCAATTCAAGTGCCAGTGAAGGGTTGGGAAAGGGGAAAGTAAAGGGTAGAGTTGACTTCCGCAGCAGTTTTGGATAAAGTGAGTGAGTTACATGAAGGCTACAGTAGTATGCTGTTCTATATAGGTTTTTAAACCGTACTCATCACCACAGTACCTGAGCACCTTTCAATTGTGCTTTAAGCAACATAACTACACATCTGTCATGTCTTCTTTGTGCTTTCATCCTCCCCCAAAGGGCAGTGCAGTGGAGGGTACTGGCATGGTAGGTTGGGGTTTTTGTTTTCTTAATATCCTTATTAGATTAGAGGAGGGTCAAAGAAATGTGCCTTGTATTGGAGCAGAAAGTGGTGAGGTTTAGGATGGTTCACTCCACAGTCTCAGACCTTCCCCGACAATGATTCTGTCTCCCGCACTGACAAGCTTAACACTTATTGTTAAGAGCTCCACTGTGCCAGAGGAGAGAAGTTGTCAATGATGGTCTTCATCCTGTAGTCATGGTTGGAGCTGATTACTGTCTGCTTCGGGGTTTCAGCATGGGGGATGCAGAGAAATGGCCTGTTTAAGTTAATTTTTGTACTTGTAACTTGCACTGGGGTGCCTATGGATAAATACAAATAAATAATCCAGGGGCATTCAGGATCCCAGTGCAAAAAGCAAAGATCAAAAGAGGATAAGGGACGAACCCTTCTTTTCCACTTATCAGAGAGCATGGTTCAAAGATAGAGCCATTAAAGCTATGAGAGAGATAGGGATTTATCTAATACAGCTCACAGCACATTTTCTACCACGATGTTAGGCTGACTACACGGTTCACAAGAGAGGAACTGATCCTACTTAAGAGACCTTTTATGGACCATGAGATAGGTGCATCAATTCTCTACCTTGCAAAGCTCTGGGTAACAGAGCCTAGGATATAAGTGTGATAGATATTGCAATCCCATGCAATATCTTTGGGGACCATATAAAGTATTAACTTTATGTATCACTGTAGGCCAAGGATTGTATACAGCTCCAGGGGGGTGGGTTACCACAGCTTCTCCAGGAACTAAAAGCAGTGAGGGGGATTAAAGTGAATCACTTAGGTTGTAAACACCTCCAGAGAGGTACCATCCCCAGGGAAGGCTTGCATATACTGGTTCAAACTGGGTTTCCCAGAGACCAACAGACAAAGAAAGGGCTTTGGCATAAAAATGCGGATCTTAAACTTCTTTCTGATAAATCAAACAGACAGGACCTGCTTTCCATAGTGGAAGCATTGGAAAGATCTTGGCCCACAAGGGCCCCATAAACCTGGTGGGTGACCTCTGGTAGGCTTGTAGCGTGGTATAGGAATTTGAATTGTTTTTATATGTTCTGCAACGCTTTTACCTTAAGAATATAGGTGCTTGCTTAAAAAGAGCTGTGTGGTAACTTGTAACTACTGGCAATACACTATTCACAGCCCTCAGAAAGAAAGCAACGCATGGATTCTGGCCTTTAGGCAGACTGACTTGCTGGGGATATCACAGTGTAAGGCAGGGGACTGTGCAGCCTTCAAACCCCTGGTTAGAAAGGAGTGGGACAAGGGTCCCTGTCCAGACATAGGTGATGGCTGGAGACCTGAGACCCGACTGGGACCTCCCGGGGTTGACCGAAGGTGGTGGTGGGGATATATAGATGCAGTTACGCTGAAACTGTGACAACAGCTGCTGAGAAACTGTTGCTAAAGGAAGAAGTCTTCACCAGAAGGTGATTGGTATCAAGCCTTTATGCTAGTTTATTTTATTGCTTAATATGTATTTTAATCACAAGATCTCCCCGTTCTGATATAGCAAAATACCATTGCTGCAGATAAACACTTATGTATACATTACAGTGTGTTCTTCCTGGTATTGCTAAAATAAAGCCTTGTGATGAATTGTTAAAATAATGCATTATGCAATTTTAAACAGAACAATGTTGGTTAAGTTCTTTTCCTTTAACAGGATAGTTTCTTATTCCCTGGCAGTCTGGCCCCTAACTGAATTACTTGGCTTACCTGTGACTGTAATGGATTCTGATTTAAACTTTGTTAGGACATGATAACTCCTGGCACCCAGTCCCCAGTTGACACCAAGTTGATCTATTGCTATTCATCATTCAGTATAGTGAATACTAACTTGCATTCACCTGTTACTTTGCTGGTACATTAGTAGGCTATCAGATTACTTTTTTCTGGGAAAATTTAAGAAACAAAATGTTAAAAAATGAAAATTCTCCTTTACCACTACTAGATTTTTTTTAATTGAAAAAGAATAAGACATTCTGAATATAAGCATATAATACAAAGGAAGGCCCCAAACATTACTCTGGGAGTAAAAAGGGGTAAATGCGGGTGTGTGGGGGGGAATATTCAAAGACTATACAAAACAGGAAAGTGTAAATTGTATCCTACCATATTCTTGCAAATTTGCAATGTCAGCAGAAACCAACAGCTGTGGTTTCAATAAGGATAAACGTTCCATCTAAGGAAGAGGGAATCTATGGCTAAAGGCTGCACAAGTACCTTTACTGAGAGCTCTTGGACACAGCCTACAACAATAACAACCAGGAATGAACGGTGTCTAGCAGGCATAGCACAGAGGTCATGACAGCCGACAATATCAGCAAAACTAAGCAGACAGACAGTATAAGTGTGAACGATATGTGTCTAATGGGAATGCATCCCCAACTCTTAGGAGTGATACTCACCCCTTGACACTGGAGGTAAAACAGCGGTGTAAGAGCAGAAATGCTTGGCTGGCTTCAATGAGAATGTGTGCAGACGCTGCCATGTATAATAGCGCTCCCCAAACAGTATCCATTTTGCTGTACCTGTGCATGCATGTCCGTTCCGGATTGGTGTGTTCTTACTAATGCCCATTGTTGAAATACAGTGGATGAATAAATTTTTTACACACACACACACACACACACACTCAGCAACATAGGGATCCCATTCAGGGATGAATATACTATGGATATAGAGCCCTCACACTTAACTACACATACATGCACATCAAATAGAGCATGGCACACAAGTTTTAGGTGTCGGTGAGATATCAATAGGACGTCCATAAAACAAATAAGTCTTTTGAAACAACAATCACTGGTGCATTGGCTGGGCATCCAGAATCCATGGAGGAGACCCCACTGGCTGCAATATTTACTGTGATCATGCAAGGAGCTGCAAAGATGCAAGTTAAAGCTGCCTCAAGTAGCTCCCTTGTTTGCTGCACTTGGCACTTGACTATGCCTCCTTTTCAGAAAGCCACACCCACTTTTTCCACAGCAGGATCGAGTAGTGGGCAAGCTGTCTGTCCCATATCATGTTTCCCTAAAATCATAAGGTAGCAAGCCAGATGCTCAACTGATGTAAATTGGAGTAGCTCCACTGACTTCAATGGGGCCACTCCAATTTATACCAACTGGCTCCGCATTCTGTTTGGTACAACTCTCACTTGTATTGAGAGGATGAGATGTAACTGGCAGCCTTTCTAATGCGTGCTGTGAACCAGATGGCATGGATGGGCTTCAGAAACAGAAGCATAAAACCTTAAATACATAAAACCAATTATGACCAATGTATTTGATATCCCTTCAGTATGTCCTGTGTCTTATCACCAATCCTCTTTGCATGAGCAATAGATTGGGTGATGAAGAGGCACCACAAGGTATCATGGACAGAGTAAATTGGGTTATCAGAGATGAGTTACATGACCTTGACTTGGCTGATGACACTGCTTTCCCTAAGTATGACACAGAACAAAATGATTGCCTCTACATCACAGACAGAACAGGAAGCAGTAACAATTGGAAGTAAATACAGAGAAAACCAAGATTATGAAGGTAGGAAACAGGACAACAGATGCAAAGGTGCACGTGGATGGAAAAGAAATCAAGCAGGTAGAAGAGTTCTGCCATCTGGAGAGTATGATGACATTTGAAGGTAGCTGTGATAAAGTTATTCATAAGAAAAGCAAACATTGCTTTTGGAAGGATGAACAATATCTGGTCAGACTGTGGTCTCCACACCAGACTAAAGTTGAGATTATATCATGGGACTGTACTGAGCATGCCGCTGTGTGGAGCAGAGATTTGGCTGATGACAGTGACTAACTAAAAGAAATTGGAGGCTGCCTGTCACAGATGGCTGAGGAAGATATTACACATTTCATGGAAAGACAAAATAACAAATGTGAGAGAAAGGGATCTGACGTAGCAGGACATGTTAGAAAATATCAAAGAAAGAAGGTTCAGGTGATTGGGACATGTACACCGTATGGAAGATGGGAGGCATGCTAAGCAGGAATTGAAGTGGGTACATAAGGGTGGAAAGAGAAAGTGAGGAAGGCCCAGGAAGAACTGGCAGAAGAGAGTGACAGGATATTGAATGAACAGGCATCACCCATGAAGAAGTACAACAAGCAGCAAATGAGCATAATCAGTGGAAGAACTGGACTGCCCGATGTGTCAGAGACGCAGGAGGAACTAAAGTCTAAGATAAGGCAATATGAGTATAATACTATTTCTAAAACTGATTCTCCCTCTGAATTGATACTGGACTAACCCAAAACATAAAAGCAAGATCACATAGCACTTAAATAACAGAGAGAAAACACAGGGAAGCCTTCTACACAAAGAGTTGAGAGAAAGCGAGAGACTATTATCAAATCACATAAAAAAACTCTGTTGCTACCACTGCCAAGCTTGCCCATGGAGAGGGAAGAGAGATACCATGAGGTAATATATATGCTTGTTGGATCAAAGGGAGAAAAATGAAAATGAATCATCAAGCTTTATGGGCCTGATCCCAAGCCCATTTTAGAGATGAGTCCCTCCACTGATTTCAATAGACTTTGAATCAGGCCCCAATTGCATAAACTATTCGGGCCACATATTACCCTTGATCTGCACGTGAAAGACCAGTTGACATCAGTGCAGAGTTCTACGCCCAATCTACGGCCCTGCAGTCTTAGCCCAGGCAAAATGCTCATTGAAGTCAAGGGGAGCTTTTCATGAGTATTGATGGCAGAACAGGGCCCAGTGACAGCATATGACACCATAGACTGCGCTCTTGAATAGTCTAATGCAGATGGTCTCAATTTTTTCTGTATTGGGCCCTCTCTCTCTCTCCTTTTCCCAGCTGGGGTCTAGCTGGGACCCACTTGCATTCAATGATGTGGAAAGAGCAGCATGGTCACAACTTGTTCGCACACCCCCGCTGAAGAACCCCTGGTCTAATAGCTTTGCAATGGTGGAAGCAGTGGTTTAGATGGGACACAGCCTCCTGCTTGGCTCCCTCCTCTCATGGAAGAATTTAAAATGGAGCCTCCTACTCAGTTTATTGGTAGGGGAATTTTCATACTGCAGAGACTCAGAGACCTGCAAGGGAGGTGAAAGCAGCCTTGCTTGGACACAGTCACATGTTTACATGTGGGGGGAAGGAATGGCCTGCTAAACCCAGGGTTGTGAGTTTAATCCTTGAGGGGGTCATTTAGGGATCTGGGGCAAAAATCTGTCAGGGACAGAACTTGGTCTGCTAGTGAAGGCAGGGGACTGGACTCAATGACCTTTCAAGGTCCTTCCAGTTCTATGAGATAGATATATCTCCATATTTTTTTATTATATTTATACATGAGGGTCTTCAGAAGTGCAGGACCTCTCGAAATGTGGTGCCAGGGGCATTTGTCCCTGTTGCCCTTGCCAAGGTCACCACTGAGGTCTTGTCTACACTAGAAAGTTGTACTGTTTAAACTACACTGGTATAGTTAAAAGTGGTACAATCCCCTAGTGTGAACACAGTTATATCAGTATAAAGGTGTTGGATACATGGATAGCTATTCTTGTAAGGTGTAGCTAGTCTCTTTTTTTTTTAAATAAAAAGTTTAGATGTGACTAAATATAGATAAATGTTATTCCTGGAGAAAAAATGACTGCTGCCATATTTTAGTTACATTTCAAAGATAGTAACTAATCTAAAATTTCTGTGAAATTATAATCACTTTACTAAAAATAAAGTGCTGTTATTTGTAGAGTTATTCCTAGCTGATAGAAAGCCAACAGAAATTAAATCTAACCTTTTCTGCTTGATTTTCTTTTTCTTTCTCTTTCTTTTCCCTTGTTTTTAAAGAAGAGAAGTGGTAATTAAAAATATGGTAGTACAAAATAAGGGACTGGTACTTGCAGACCTTGTTAAGAGAAAATTCCCCTTGTAGCCATACTGCCAAAGTGTAGATTGTGGGATCGGATCCTAGACTGGAAAAATAGAAAGTCTTATTCATTTCAATAAAATGTTTTTGTAAAAAAAAAGCCAGAGGCACTAACGGGTATGAAATTTGTAAAAGACAGTATTAGTGACATTACAAACTCAGGATGAAGATGCTGAGATATCAGTTCACTAGTATGACTGACAGAGTGTCATGGATTTGCACCATGCTTTACTCCATGCATAAGAAAAAGTCCCTACCCAAAGCAACATAATTCAGATATATACAAGAGACCGCATAACATTTCAAACGCACAAATGTACGGAGACAGTGTCAGTCCAGACATCAACAAAGAAAAGCCTTATGAAAACTTGATATGCAATTTGTGAGGTAAACAGGAACAATTTTCTGGTGTTGGCTGGACTGTTGGCTGTGACAGTGGGGTAACGTAGGCTACCATAGTTAAAGGGACTGTTCCAGGACAGTGAGACGATCTAGGTCAGGGGTGGCCAACCTGAGCCTGAGAAGGAGCCAGAATTTACCAATGTACATTCCAAAGAGCCACAGTAATATGTCAGCAGCCCCTCATCAACTCCCCCCCTCCCACCTGCCAGTAGCCCCACCGATCAGCACCTCCTTCTCCCTCCCCATGCCTCCCGCCCGCCACAATCAGCTGTTTCACAGCATGCAGGAGGCTCTTGGGGGGAGGGGGGAGGAGCGAGGGCATGGCAGGCTCTGGGAAAGGGGCAAGAGCCTTGTGGGAAGAGGTGGAGTGGGGTCAGGACCTGGGGCAGAACCGGAGTTAAGCAGTGAGCACCACTGGCACATTGGAAAGTTAGCGCCTGTAGCTCCAGCCCCGGAGTCGGCACCTATGCAAGGAGACGCATATTAACTTCTGAAGAGCTGCATGCGGCTCTGGAGCCACAGGTTGGCCACCCCGATCTCGATTATATTCCCTGTTCTGTTTCAGTGTGATCATGGGCAAATCACTTAAGCTTAAAGGCTTTGCTGCATGGGGATAGATTTAAGTATATGCTGCTTAAGGGCTTTGCGGAATCAGAGCCTAATACCACTCTGTGCCTCAGTTTCCCTATTTGTAAGATGTAAGAGGTAAGATACTACCTCGATCTGAAAAGGACACTATGCGGATACAATCATTAATTTTCATGAGGAACTCAGATACTTTGGTAATCAATGCCATAGAAATGTCTTTAAAATTAACCAGCCATGGTGAGGTTTGATCTCTGAGAGCAACAACGAGTCAAAGGCAATACTGTTCCTGACTTCTATGAACAAAGAGCCTGGAAATAAAAGGACAGAAATCTGGATTTAACTGACAGTAACAAACACATTAATTATAATAATTAAGAATGTTTTATGATAGTACCTAGGGGCCCCATTGCTCTAGATATTGTAATACACACACAGTAAATGATAGTCCCTGCCCCGGGCCATTTTACAATCAAGACAGGACAGACAATGGGTGGGAGACAGAGCGTGTTATCCCCATTTTACAGATTTGAAACTGAGGCACAGACAGAGAAATGACCTGCCCAAGGTAACACAGAAATTCTGAGGCAGAGCTAGAAAGTGAGCCCACGTATCTTGAATATGACAGGTTGAAAAACAGGATTACTTTTTTACAAAAAATGCCATTCAAAATTTGTATGCAGTGTTGTTGTAGCCATGTTGGTGGGTGAGGTAATAGCTGTTATTGGACCAACATCTGCTGGTGAAAGAGAGGAGCTTTTGAGCTTACACAGAACGGAAGAAGAGCTCTGTGTAAACTTGAAAGCTTGTCTCTCTCACCAACAGAAGTTGGTCCAATAAAAGATATTACCTCATGCGAATTTATTTTTTTAAACTCAACATTTTAAAAATTGGGTCCCAGTCCAGGGCTTTAATTATGAGACCATCTTTACTCTGACATGCCTCCACTGTTACATATGTTCATAATCCACACAAATACAGGACAATGAAAGTCACTTGTATTGTTATTCATTCCCTAGGGGCCCAACTTTCAATGGTGTAGGATCAGGCAGTAGGGATGACATCCTGGCTTCCCTGAAGTCACTGGGAATTTTGCCATTGATTTGGAAGAGGCCACAATTTCATCCTCCTAGATTCCTTTGGTGGGACTAACTAGTGGTACCTAACACACTGAACAGAAAACTGGTAAAATGGCCAATGAATTCTACACTTTTTAGTACAAAGGGGTTTACTTTTGATGGGATTACAGCTAATTAAAATTTAAAATTCAAACTAACTATCTAAAAGGTCATCTTGAAAATCCGTAGGCATCTGGTATTTATCAGCTGACACACAACTAAAGATAAATCCAGGAAAGCATGCCACCTTTCCAAGTGTCATGTTTCAGTCAATTCCGTACTGAAAGCAGGAATGAGGCAATGAGCAATTAGCACCGCCTGGGGAAAGTGATAATGCGTAATAAAAACTTGCTGCTCAATTCGATTTTTTTAAAATATAAATTTCTAATCTCTTTAAGGGATTGCTTCTTTAACGTGTAGGGAAGGCGTGTTCCATAATCTTCCTGCTCTCAGACACAGACCAAACTTTGTGTAAGCCTCTTAAATGACTCTTTATTTACTTGCAATCAAAGCGGTCTAGGTCAAAATACACTGCAGGGGAATGATCTCAGGTTCGCATCATAATTATTCTAAAATCTGCATGTAATTTATGACTAAATTAGCCCTATTTTATGACCGTCACCTGATCCAATCCTAGCCGCATGTCACGGATTACAGATTTGTGCTGTTAGTTCTTTACCAGCAGGCACGATTTAACGGCGCCAAAAGCATCCCCTGCGATCATCTGGACAGGACAGGACGGGAACGCACGCACGCACGCACGCAAGCCCGGCGCGTTTCATATTTATAGCTAAGCCACCAGGCAAACAAAAAGTTCCCAGCCCAAGAATGGAAAGTTTGGGGGCTCATGGCTCGATCCCGGCGCAAACGACAGTAACGGCCAAACATCCTGCTTAAAAACCGGGCGAGTGTCAACATTCCCGGGTGCGATATGCAGACTCGGGCGAAGTCCCTGCGTTGCTGTTGGAAAACAGGGGTAGCTCCGCAGCGAAGCGACGCCCGGCCCCCAGGAGGACGGGGAGGAATCACCCACCACTCCCTGCTACGGGGGAGAGAGAGAGAGAGATCCTTCGTAAGCGGCACCCAGGGCAAGGGACTTTCGGGCCGCTGCCGCCGGGGCTCGCAGCACGTTGTGTTGCAGTTAAACACGCCACCTTCTTAAACTCCGGGTGGCGTCCTGCTCTCGGGGGGGGGGGGGGGGGGGATACTTTCCAGCCACGATGCGAGCACATGTCACCGCCAGAGATTATTTCTCCCTCCCGCTTCCCCGCGGCTCCAGCACAGCCTGCCCGGGAGCTGGCGTGGCCGTGCCAGGCCGGGGAGCGCCCCGCAGCACCTTCTCCTCCCCCCCCCCCCCGAGCCCAGCCACTGCCGCAGCGTGGGACAGCGAGCGGACGATCTCGCGGCACATGCCCGGAGCGGCGGGGCAGCGGCCGCGCCGAGCCGAACGCGGGCGGGCCGGGGAGGGGAGCAGCGCCGCCGCCGCCGCCGCCTGGCAGCGTCAGGGGCCGGAGCCGCGGGAGCGGCTGGGGCTATTGTGTGCACTAGACAGGCAGGGTGGGGGGAGAGGCGCGCACACACACACACACACACACACACCCCCCGCTCGCTCAGGAGGAAAGTATCGCGAGAGCGGCTGGCTAACAACCTGCTTCACAACACAAGAGCGCTGCTAGGCTGCCAGCAACAGAGCCCGGGGCTCCTGTCCGCCTCCGGCTGCACGGTCCCCGGCGCCGCTAGCCACATCTGGGGCGGCTGGGGAGGGGGCAGACCCCGCACGTGCGGCCGCGGCCCGGGGGCCGGACGCGGAGCCGCCAGCAAGGCAGGCTGGTAAGTAGCCAGCAGCGGTGCCTTCCCTGCCCCCCTTCCCCGGCTGGGCTGCACCCCCCTGGGCCTGGGGGCACCCTCCTCCCCCCGCGGGGGCTGCCTTGTGGGGCTGGCTCTGCCTTCTCCAGTGCATTTGACCCCCTCCTCCAACACCCCTCCCCCCCGAGTCTGACCACAAAGGGAAAGTCCAGGCAATAGTCCCATAAAGTTATGGGGGGGGGGGGGAGCCGCAATGAGCCCTCCAGCTAAACTAGCCTGAGCGCAAGTCGGAGCCTCCCCCTGCCCGGTAAAGTTTGCGAGCTGCGCTGGAGCTGGGAACTTCTCCCAGCAAAGGTCAAACGGGCTCCTCCGTCCCTCTGCGCGGCTGCGGCAGCAGCGGTGGGATTGTTATTAAGCAACTTTCCCAGTATTATTCTTGGGGGGGGGGGGGGGGAGAGGCAGAGCCAGCGGAGGACTCGGTTTAAGTTTATGGGATTTAATAGATGGCTATAAATGGGGTTGCTGGAACTTTAAAAGGCAGCAAGCTGTGGTTGGCTGGTAGCTAGATTTGGAGTAACATATGGCATTAAAAGGAGCACAGCTGGAGGTAGCATTTCCATCGCAGTGAAGTCAGAGCAGCTGACTCTCCAGCTTGCAGTGTAATTAGCAAACCGAGCACTCCCTCCCTCACTCGCATACTCTCCTCTCTCGCACTCACCCGCCTGCTATTCTTCCGCTACTGCCGGGCAGCACCAGCGCCCGGGGGGCCCTCTCCCACCGCAAACTTGGGCGCCTCCAGAAGGGGCTTTTTTTCCCATGCACCCCTCAATCCCTGCGTGGCAGCCGGGTAAGGTGAGCCGCCGCCTTGGATCTCCCTGCTTGGAGCTGTTGCCGCAGGTAGTTGGACTTGTAGCCTCACCGTATTTCTCTCGAATTATGGGTTTGCTTTTAATAACTTTTAGGGCAGTAAACTTTGCGTGTGCGGGCTTGATTCGTGGGACCTTTTTCCTCCTCTTCTCCCCCCCCCCCCCACCCATCCGTGAAGTGTTCAAGCTCCTTTACTAGTCCAAGCAATGAATGAGTGATCTATTATTTAATGTAGAATGATTGCGCATAAAGTTTACTGTGGGGGTGGATTGATTTGTTTGTTTCATTAAAAGAACAAAACTGATGCCCGGAGTTAGACATTTCCAGGAATGCATAAACTGCCGGGTTGTTTCTCTCTCTCCCCCCCTCCAGTTTGTTAGTGAAAGAGACAAAGGTTGGAGGTGCTGCTTCTTTAAAAGCTTTTGTTTACTTACAATCAAGTTTTTCCTGTTTGGAGCAGGTGTTGAAGGATGAGAAGCATGTTGGCTTTCTTTGTTTTAAATAAAACTATTATAGACAATGAACAGTAAACGTTATCTCCGAGGCTGTTTTTTTGGCTTGTATTACCCAAAAGCCAATCTGTTTGTTACAGCTGCTAGGAGGCTTTATAGTAGCATTCAAGTTTTTCCTGTTTTGAACAGGTTATGAAGGAAGAATGGAGTTTCCAGACCATAGCCGCCAGTTGCTGCAGTGTCTGAGTCAGCAGCGTCACCAGGGCTTCCTGTGTGACTGTACTGTTTTAGTTGGAGAAGCTCAGTTCAGAGCCCACAGAGCTGTTCTTGCTTCTTGCAGCATGTACTTCCATCTTTTCTACAGGGACCAGTTAGACAAAAGGGATATTGTGCATCTGAACAGTGACATTGTCACAGCCCCAGCCTTCAATCTGCTGCTTGAATTCATGTACGAAGGAAAGCTGGAGTTTAACAGTCTTCCAGTTGAAGATGTGCTCGCTGCAGCGAGCTACCTTCACATGTATGACATTGTGAAAGTCTGCAAGGGCAAGTTGAAAGATAAAGAATTGTGTTTGGAAGAAAAGATGAATGATGATGTGGCTAATTTGGAAAAAAATGAGCATTTTTTAGACATGGGTGTGCCCCTGGTACATGAGTTTGACCCAGGACACAAACAAAAATTCACTGTTGCAGAATATGATAGAGCAACGAATAAAGATCGGGTCAGTGGTCACTGTGGCTGGTCCTGTGATCTTATAAGTGTCAGCTCTCTGTCTGCAGAGGCAGAATCGTGTACCATAGCAGCTGGAAAAACAAAGGCTAATGTCAATAGTTCTTCAGGATCTTTGTCCCAAAGGTCTGTTAACCATACCCCGGCTTCAAATGATGTGGACTGTGCTCTGGATTTGTCTTTCAAGCCTGTGTCTGGGAGAGATTCCTTACACCCCTCCTACGTCTTTGGACAGCTGGCTTCCGACAGCCAGCAGCAGGGTACTGAGCCACTTGTTAAAGATGAACAAGACTTGCTGTCAGATCAGGAGGACAGTGAAGCAAGGAGTCCAGAGAGTCAGCATTTTGGGAATTCAGCCAAAAGCCTGGTGACAGGGTTAGGACACATGTTCACAGGAAACGGCAATTCTCATACAAGAGAAGATGATATAGATCAAGACAGAGATGAGAGTGAAGATGACATGGATTCATCAGAGATCTCCTCCTCTGGTGTGCTTGTGCCTCCTGGGCACATCTGCATTTGCCCCCTTTGTAGTAAAGTTTTTCCAAGCCCACACATCCTGCAGCTGCACCTGAGCTCTCACTTCAGAGATAAAGACGGCTCAAGGACCAGGTTGTCACCTGATGGTTCGGTGCCCACCTGTACGCTTTGTGGGAAGACTTTTTCTTGCATGTACACCTTAAAGAGACATGAAAGGACCCACTCGGGCGAAAAGCCTTATACCTGTGCCCAGTGTGGAAAGAGCTTCCAGTATTCCCACAATCTCAGCCGTCATGCAGTAGTGCATACCAGAGAGAAACCCCATGGCTGCAAATGGTGTGAAAGGCGATTTACACAATCCGGTGACTTATACAGACACATCCGTAAATTTCATTGTGGCCTCGTAAAGTCCTTGGTGGTTTGAGACAAGTTTTTTTTTTTTTTTTTTTTTTTTTTTTTTTTTTTTTTGTGGTTGTTGCTAATGTAATGTGTGGGGTTTTTTAAGGCAGCATCTGATTTTCTTTTTTTTTTTTTACTGATATTCACATCAGTTAATGATGTTGAAAGATGCTTAAGTGTACACTTCAATGGCCTTTTTGCCACAGCCGCCTTTTTTCCCGTCTCGTCTCTTCTCTTCCCTCCTCCCCTGCCTCCCCCTCAGGTTGTCTGTTGTGCACCCATGTTACATTATTTCCAAGTTAGTAGAGTGAAAATGAGTTGAGTACTTCAATGATTTGGCTTCTATTTTTCATGCTGGAAGTACTTGCTTTGTGTTCATTTCTTCCACCCACCCCCCCTTTCAAAAAAGATTGATAACGCAATCAGATAAGTAAATCTTGGGAGTATTTAAGATCCCTAAATGCTATGTGTATATCATGACAACGTAAGAGTTGAACTATAGCTTATTCTTTTGATGTGTATGAGGGAATCTGCTCACTTAACTCCATGTGTCTCAAGGTGAGACCTACAGCCTTTTCAAGAAGTAGGCTTAAATTGGCCCAGTATTTTAAAGAGGTTTGAGAATTCCCTGAATTGTACTTGCATATCTGGTAGTTTGGCTTTTGATTCTTACTACTGTATCAGAGTAGTTTTGCAATCAGTCCTAAAATCTGAATGAAAAGTCTTGCATACAGACTTGGCATTCTCAGAAGGAAAGTGTTTTTTTTTAATTTCTTTCTCCCCTTCCCTCCTCCAAGGACTATTATTTGTAGAATAGCACTGAGCTGCTTTTGAATTTCAAAAACTGGGTAGAAACATGTTTCTATCTGCACTATATTCACTCCTTAGCTGTTGAAGGATATGCATTAGAGTAAATATGTAAACTCATGTGATCTATAACACATTTCCATCCCTGCCTCGACAAACAAACACAGGGACCAATCCTGCTACTGCTGGGGAAACAGTAAACTCATAGAGGGTGCAAGATTGGGTCTGTAATATGTGCCATAACCTTGCTCAGACATTTTGGGAATGGATAAAAGTATACAACTGCAGAGGCTGGTGAAGGAAATGAAATGGCTGAGCAGCTAGTAGGAACTGATGACGGTATTCTTAAGAGGAAATCGGTCAGTGTAGTAATATGTGACCGTCCATCTTTTTTTCTTTTTCTTTTTTTTCTTTAACGGGGTTTCTGATTTGTTCAGGATACCTGTAGCATCTTTTGGTACATTTAGTAAAATTACAAATTTTTTGACATGGCCTATATTAAAGATCAGTAGCTTGTATTTTTTTTTTTTTAATGGCTTATATATTGTTAAAGTTGGCAACTGCCCTGGGCCAAGTTTTGTGGCTTTCTACTGATTTCTTGGGTAGCACAAGTGCAAGCCAGCAGAGGGACTTGGCCCTGCTAGTTTCGCACCAGCCAAACAAAATATTAACTTTCCCATTGTTTCCTAAAATTTAGACCATCTGTAATTATAACCAGTTAACTGAATTACTGTATTTGGAATTCAATATCTGCCTAAGAGAACACTGGGCATGTCAGTAAATATCAGATTATGCCTCCAGTTAAAGCATCCGTTCAAGGTACACGCACACATACAGAACTGAATTCTTATGACATTTGTGCTTTTGAACTTAATTTTTCTGAACTGAATCTTTTTTTTTTTTTTTATTAAGAAAAAGTTACTTTGTCAAGTTTACTGACACTCCTGGAATGGTTTCTTGAAGTTCAATCATTTATTTTTAAACGAATTTGAAGCACTGAAGTGGATTCTTCTAAATACTGTACTTCAGAATATCAGATTTCATCCCAAAAGAAGGAATTGTCCAGCATTTCCCTTTACATGTATTAAGTAAGCACTACTACCTATGTGGTTTCAACAGTGTAATTGTGATATTGATCTATTGTGAAAGTACTTTTTTAAAAAAAAGATCAGGACTTCATTTGTTGTGACCTCCTCCTTATTCATCTCTTAAACTATGAATGTACATGTAATGTGAAATTTTACTTCTTCTCTTAGTTTGTTCAGACTAATTTCTTTGCATTACTGTAAAATATTTTTGCTGAACCTGTTACATAGGAACATGTGGGAGAGCACTGTATGTGTAAACAGATGTGGCTTTGGTACTGTGGTCTTATTCTACTCAATTACTTTTTTTGTTGTTGCTGTGATTGGAAATAGCACTGAACAAAAATCTACTAAAATTAAGTTATTTCTTTTCTCCTGATGATACTTGATATGGTATTTATTAGAATTTTTTGAAGTGGAATTATTACTGTTAAACTATTTCAAAATAAGTTAATCTATGCTTCACCTTAAATCTTACGCAAACTTCTGTACATGCTGTAACGTGAACAACTAATACAGTAGTGGTATTATCTAAACTAGCAATATTTTTTTAATTTTGCATTTTTTGCGATACTGCTGTTGCATTTCACTCTTCACTTCCTGTTTTTATATATATATTTTTTAAAAATCAAATATCATAAATTGTGCCATAAGACATCATTCGTATGGGGGCAGGGGAAAGTCAAAACAAGTTTGCATCTGACTTTAGTCTAGATATAACCCACTAAACGAATGGTATGAGCATGCTCTGTACTGCATTGAAAATGGGGTAAAAGATTATAACAAGCTGTGTTTTTTTTCTTTTAGTGCATTATTAATGCACAGTCCTTTTCTCATAGCTTAGTATTTTTCTCTCCAACCTTAATAGCTTGAATTTCTAAAGTAAAGATGTTTGCACTTATCTTTATTTTAAAGTGACTTTTTTTGTGTGTGTGCTCTGTCTTGGTTTTTTTTTAAAAAGTTGCAATAGCTTTGAGCATGTCTTCAAAAATGGTTCATTACGGAGAAGTACTAAAAACATTGCACACTTATGTTTGTTTTCATAAAATATTTCACTGTGGGGGAGTTACCGTCTCTGTAGAGAATAGTACTGCTCTAAATTTTAAACACTGGATTTGTCTTCTACTACAAACAAAAACTGTGAAGTTAATGTAAAAAAAATCATCAATATTTTTAATTGTTTTTAATCTTGTTGCAGTTCAGATTAAATATGTATATTTAAAGACACTAATTTTTGTGGGAGAGTTTTATAGTATACAGTATGTAGAAAAGCTATTGGAATGGAATATATTTTATAAAAATGTTCTATCACTGTTTTATAGTGAACTATTTTTTTCTTCAGTGTTAGTACTATGCTGTTTAGTCTAGATACGACAATCGCGTAAAGAGTGACTTAAGGAAAAACTATTGTTAGCGCTTAGTATTTTTGTGTGGAGTTTTGTTTGCAACTGTATTGGTATGTGCTGTAAAATGTGACAATCGTGATTAGGATTGTTGTCTTTATAAATTTACACAAAATAAAATGTGCTAGAGTTGTACATTGAGCCCTTAAGCTCTTTAACTGAACTTTTAAAAATCTATATGTGATTATGGTTTCACTGTCTCTTTGAATGACAACCTACTTTTTCAGGGCCACTTGGATTTTTAGACACTTGAGGGAATTGCTATGTTCTTGTCTGATAGGGACATAGACTCAATGTTTAATCCATTACTCAGTCACCGAGGAAAACTAAATATTCACACCCTGTTCTTCTGTTTTGATGTCTTAATCATACTGAACCTAATCCAAAGCCTATTGATATCAGTGTGAGCCTTTCCACTGACTTGAATGAGATTTTTGATCTGGCCCATTTTTGAGCAACTCTGCAGTATATGCTCTGTGTCTAGAGCTGTTTGCGCGTCTATTGGGGACATGGGTACCTATCCTGCAAATGCTTAAGGATTTAAGTAACTCTACTCATATGGTCCAATTGACTTGAATGAGACTTCACTCTCACCTGAATAAAGTTATGCAGGAGGTCTCACTGAAGTCAGTTGCACTACTTACGTGAGTAGTTACTTATATGTGTAAGTATTTACAGGATTGGGGCCTTAAGGTCTGAGCTTGTTCCCAATGAAGTAAATGTAAAGGCTCCCTTCAGTGGGAGTTGGAATTGTTTTCTTTTTTAAAGGGCCGAAGTTGGACATGCTGGCTGCCTCTGAAGAGACAAAATAAGCTATGTTTTGCTGTATTCTGAAGGACCCAACCAGGGACCGAAAGTTTAAAGAACTGGTATTGCAGAGCTGCCAGGGAGGAAATCATAATATTTCAGGGAGGCAGGGAGCATGTTTTGCCCTTTCTTTTGCTGTAATATCTTTATTGCGAAGTCTCTCATATTGTATTCAAGCACATTTCCTGCCTTGCAGCACTTCAGTGCCTCCTGTCTCGCTCTGTAGGGAGGATAGAATGCTGCTGGAGACAACTATCATTCCTATGGCACCCGGCTGTGATGTGATGAAGTGTTGGCAAGTTTTGTATAATTTTATTGGCTGTGTAACCACTGCTAGAGGTGAGTGAGTGTCTGTTGGTGGGATTCTTACAGCTGTCTGTCTGGCACCAGTATCCATTGTTTTCTTCCGGCCCTAGCCTTCGGAATACACTTGCAGATACAGACGTTGGTTTTCAAGATGCAAACTGAACATATCCTACTTTATTGCTCTGCTGTACAAAAATACCTTCCTTTGAGGGATGGTAGACATAGAAGTGTTTTTATTAAACGTAAAGCTGACCCTATAAGTGGATGATCTGCAAACATGCGTCCAATATTTCCAAACTGAAGAAAGCAGCATCCCCTCTCCCCCACCCCACCCCCACCCTTTTTTTTTTTTTACTTTGGCTTGGGCATACTATGCCCATTTTATTTATGCTGATTAAAAACGTTAAGGTATCCTAGCACTCCAGATCTTGCTGCCTGAAATACTCAGCAACTGTCACGCTTTTCCACTATCAGAAGACTCAACAGATTCTAAACAAAATAGAAGGGAGGAGAGGGACATGTATCAGAGTGGCTCTGGGCTTTGATATCTTTTGAAAGATGGACTTGCTGTTTAGCTATCGATTCAGTCCTGGTTGGTGCTACGTTTCCTTGAGGTGCCAACTGCCTTCCACTCGGTAGCTCGTAGGAGGTCCTTAAGCCTTACAGGGTTGACCCATATATTACGTCAAAACTACACAGAAAAGCAAAACACCTTAGTACCAGACATACAATGTTGTAGGTCCGGCTGTGCAGTTCACCCCACCACATGTCACAATGCAGGCCAGAGACTATTGCAACCACGAAGGAATGACTTTGTGCTCTCTTGACTGATGTGGCACAGGGGAGGATATGGCTGCCCAAATATAGCTACCAGCATTTTGCTATCATCAGTTGTTTGGAAGCAAAGTGCTATAGGGGGTTTTAATCATGTGGGTTCTCCATTAGTGTGTTGGATTCTAGATTGTGAGAGGTGGCCAAGCTTTTAGTGAAAACAATACTTAAATTTATTTTTGTAATACAAACTAAGCATCCAGGCCTTGTGATGTGATGAAATACTGTCCTTTTGACATTGGAAGCACACATGAGCTACATCTTGCAACTTGTATGAGAATAAACCAAATTCCTGGCCTAAAATATGACAATCTGACTGATTCAATCATTCTCAACATTGGCCTTGGTAGGTTGAAAGCATAGGCTCCGACTTTTGTCGGTGCCAGTGGGTGCTCATGCCCCTGGCCCCAGGCTCCGCCCCTTCCCCAAATCCCCTCCCCCGGGCATGCTGCATCCCCCCTGGCTCCGCCTCCATCTCCTCCCCCTACCCCTCTCCCGAGGTGCCGCCAACCAGCTGGAGCCAGGACAAGCGGGCTTCGGCTTGGCTGTCAGGCGGAGCCGGCCCTCGGGAGGCGGAGAGGCTGCGGCGGAGAAGTGAGCTGGGGGCAGGGGGGCTGGCGGGGAGCTGCCAGTGGGTGCTGAGCACCCACCAATTTTCCCCCGTGGGTGCTCCAGCGCCGGAGCACCCACAGAGTTGGCACCTATGAAAGTTAGTAAATACTGATCTGAGGCAGGAGTTGTCTGCTGGGTAATCATAAAATCCTAGAATATCAGGGTTGGAAGGGACCTCAGGAGGTCATCTAGTCCAACCCCCTGCTCAAAGCAGGACCAATCCCCAACTAAATCATCCCAGCCAGGGCTTTGTCAAGCCTGACCTTAAAAAACCTCTAAGGAAGAAGATTTCACTACCTCCCAATGCTTCAACACCCTCCTAATGAAAAAGTTTTCCCTGATATCCAACCTAAACCTCCCCCACTGCAACTTGAGACCATTACTCCTTGTTCTGTCATCTGTCACCACTGAGAACAGTCTAGAGCCATCCTCTTTGGAACCTCTTTGAATTGAACTTTTCTACTGAATATGTAGGAATAGCTGTTTCAGCGATGCCATTCTGCTTACTGGTCATCAGGCTTAGATATTGCTGTCTTGGACTGCAGTTGCCACTTCTTTCCAAATAGTCTTGTGGGTATTTTTTGTTCTGCTCTAAGTATTCCTGAACATAATATGAATCAGCAGCTGTTATCGAAGGGAAGCTGTGGCAGGTGTGACCCAGAGGAAGTAGTGTATGTAGGACAAAGCTGGTATCAAGTAAAATGGAGTCAACAGGGCAGTTGGCCTATGAAAACATTTTGTGCTCGAAGTATAAGGGTTGTTAACAGCACCATTGCTAGCCAGCCTACAGAACAATTTGTCTCGAATCGCTTCTTGTTTATTCTGGGGAGGGCCTGGCTGCAAATGCAGCAGATTAAGCAAGTTGGTGCAGAGCTGCATCTTTCATAATGATGGAGAGACTCTGGTTTCTTACTAATTTTTATTAATGTAGAACGGGGTTGGTGAAACATTGCAGAAGAATGCAAAGCACTGTACGTACTAGTAACCTACGTGTCTGAGGTGGTGAAGTTCTGATTGGCTTCTGACTAGCGCCTTTCATCCAAATGAAAAGTATTTGCTAACCCGGTTTAATAGGAAGGGAGAACAAACAATTTGCTTATTGTTACCTTTTCCTTTTTGTTGTTCTGTTTAGTACAGCTGCACACTTCTGTGCACAGCTGGCTCTTGTGCCCTTTCAGAGTGATTTGTCACAGAAAATAAAAATACTTGCCAACCTGGTTTTAACAAAAAAATCCATTAATATCCTTTGGCCTTTATATGCATCAAAGTGACAGTCCTACGCTACCCCAGTAAGAGAAGCCTGGCACAAACGGGGAGAAAAGTCTGTGCTACTGCAGGCTGCCAGCCAACACGTTTTGTGCAGGCCAGCAGTGACGACAGTTTCCATAGGCAGAGGGTCTGCTCTGACAAACCAGCATCCAGCCACCCACTTGAATTAACACCCAGGCCTCTTCCTCTTGTCCCTTCCCACCCACTTGGACAGCTAGCTCTTTCTGATTGATTTTTGTTTTTAATAGTCTCTCTTGTGTGCCAAGTTGTATTTAAACTGTCTGAGACAGTGTCCTTGGAACTTGCATTTTTAGCTACTTCCCTGTTAACCCATCCATTTTTATATTCAACTGCTTCTGGCTAGTCCAGTTTATTTTGTGTTCTTTCTAACTGGCTGAGTGTTCTTTGTGGGGCACAGCCTGTGTTTTGCATAGCGTCAACCACACTGTCGGCAGCTAACAAACGTTGTAGGAATTGCTGGACTGGATCAGACCCACAGTCCCATCCAGTCCAGTATCCTGTCTTTGACAGTGGCCAGGATCTGATGCTTCATACTGTGGTGCAAGAACCTTATAGCAGGCAACTGTGGGATTATCTGCCCTTCGCACTAGGGCTCATAGCGATCTTTAGTAGTTAGAGATTGGCTTAAGACCTGAAGCCCAAGGTCACTTCTGTAACTGTTGTTGTTAATTATGGTAACTGGATAGTCTTGATGTCATGTAAATATCCACTCCCTTTATGGACCTTACTAATATTTTAGCCTCAATCATTTCCTGCACCCATGAGTTCCACAAGTTAATTACACATCATGTGAAAAATGATTCCTTTTAATAGCTCCTATACCCAGTCTCCCCTGTCTGGTTCTTTGATAAAATGTCTGAGACCAAGTGCTTTTGTCTTTCACATTTGTGCTCTAAAATGCTCAGCATGCAGTGTGGAGACAAAAACTTGGCCCTTTCTTGGGTTTAGCTTTATTAATAAAGTTTAGCTGAAGCCTTATCCTCAGGACTGCTCAGCCCACATCCTAGATTTCCCCTGTGCTCCCCCGCCCCCACCCCCCGACAGCCACTTCATCTCCCTTCCATGTAGGTGGCGTTATGAGCCATCTGCTTCAGTGAATCTGCTTAATGCTTTCCCAGCAGGTTCAGTAACTGTTCAGAAGGTGGCATGTTCCAGGTAAACCCTGCATATCTGTTACATTTACAGTGCTCATTAATGTGAGCTGAGAATCTAACGTTCCACCACGTGACTTCCCTGGCTGCTGGCATGTGACCTAATTACTGCAAGGGGCGTGACTGGCTTGATTGAAAATATTCAGTTGCTGTGCTCCTCTTCGGAGTTTAAAAGCAAACCAAGACAAATCTATAGAGGAATGATAATGGACACCGGTCCTTTCACTGCCAGGCTAACGATTACAAATTATCTAGCTTGGTCCAAATATATAAGTAGTCTTGGCCTCTACAGTATAAGAAATGAATCTCCAGGCCATGTCCTAGTGGACTGGTGTCCCTGTCACAGAAACATCCTCATCATGGGCATCTTTATAGCTTTACTAGAAAGGCCAAGAAATGAACTAGGCAACCCCAGCCTCTGATATTTGTATGTCTCTGCAACTCAAGGTTAGAGTGAAAAATGCTTGGAAGGACAGTCTGCCCATGCTATTGTGTGAATAAATAGAAGACATCAGTTTTCCCTCCATCCAATATCTCTCAAAAGTACTAAACAAGGACGAAGCGGTGCATGTGTAAACAAATTGGTTTTCCAAGACACAGAAAATGGACCGTTTGGGGTAGAGATGGGTTATATCCAATAATCCTTTTTACACATTTGAACTTCTAAAATTTTGTTTCAGATCATTACCGAAAGAGAAGGATCACAGAGTTATAGTGCATGCTAGAATATTCTTGCAAGAGAAAACCCTATGTAAAATCGCTGTTAGATGGCTTGAACTACAGTCAATTTCCCTGTTACAGATACTCCAGAGTGAGAAGCCAGTTTGTTGATTGCTCCAGGAAAAAGAGGATGATTATTAGGTAAATGTTCCCCTTCTCCCGGGTAATGAATATACAGGCCTAGGAGTGATTTATCAACTAACTGATGGATAATACTCCTGAATTAGTGCTTGGGTTTGACTGCTGGTGTGTACTGTGTCTGTGTAAAAGGTAACTATGAGGCAAGGTATTTTAAAGACCTTTTAAAGCTTGGAGCCTCTGGTGAACTTTCCACAATATACATAAGTTGAGCAAGCTGTTCAGAAATCCATCACATCTATGTTTATTGCTTTAACCTATTGAAAAGGGAGAAAAAATCCCAGGGATACATTTTTTATTTACTCATGTATCAGAAGCTGATTTTTTTTTTTTTTTAATAGAAGGGATCAGCAACAGGACATTGAGTTTTCTCTAAATTAGAGGTAAACTATTTTCTCTCTGTATCTCTAAAGAGGGAATCCCTCTATGCAGGGATCCAACCTCACTTTCTACTGTAATCATTTTCTTTAATCATTTCCCTAAACCCACTCTCAATCTTGCTTTACTGCATTCATTTTATAATCAAACCTTTTCAGGATGCAGTTTAAAATTTATATGCATACCATAACACTCTGGTGCTTCCTCTGATTTGGATAAGCAAGGAATTTCTATTGTCAGTGTGACTATTAGGCTATAAAAATGGATTTATATCAGTTTATATAGTCACGTTGTGGGGTAATGGATGAAACTAACCAGTAGAAATATTTGAAAATAGAACTGGACCCAAGGAGAAGGAGCCACTCTACAGGGGGAAACAAACATTTTAAACCATACAAATGTTTTTATTATAGAATCATGTTAATGTAGGGCTGGATGAACCCTGGCAGGTATTTGTCTAACCTGTTCTTTAAAACCTCGAATGAGCGGGTTGTGGAACCTCCCTTGGAAGCCTATGTCAGAGTTTAGCTCCCCTTATAGTTAAAGTTTTTTTCTTTTCTTTTCTAATCTCTAATTTAAATCTCCCTTGCTGCAGACTAAGGCCTTTACAACTTGTCCTGCTGCCAGGAGACCTGGAGAACAATTGATTACCATCCTCTTTATAACAGCCCATAACAATATTTGCAGACTGTTATCTGGTCCGCTCCTCAGTCGTCTTCTCTCAGGACTAAACTTGCCCAGGATTTTTAATCTTTCCTCATTGGTCAGGTTTTCTAAACCTTTACCCTTTTTGTTGCTCTCCTCTAGACACTCCAGTTTGTGCACATATTTCCTAGTGTGTGGTGCCCAGACCTGGACACAACACTGTAGATGAGCCCTCACCATTGCAGAGTAGAGCGGGACAATTACCTCCCATGTCTTCCATACAACACTCCTGTTAATACCCTCCTGTGCAGGGCTTAAATGCAGCCGGAGCTGTCTGGAGCGGAGCTCTGGGAAACTTCTTCAACCCCTGTGGAGTTTTTATAGCATGTGGGGCGGGGGGTATGGGTGGCTCTAGGAAATACTCTGAGAATTTAAGCCCTGCTCCTGTGCCAGTTCTTGGGGCACCCGGGACTGAGAGTCACCTCATTACCCACTGCTTTTAGAGAGAGGGAGGGAGTCTTGTGGTAGATGGGTGTCAGCTCCCTAACCCACCAGCCTTTCACCCACTCAAGCGCTCGCAGCCCTAACTTTGCCTTACAAAATAACAGTTGGATCATTCCCCTGTGAACTCCACCCTCTCACACTGGTTATTCACAAAAATTCCACCTCCTCGGCACGCAACGGTGTGGTATATTCTAGTTTTACCTTAACCTGCCACTCCTGTAAACCACGCAGCACTTGTGAGCACTTATAATAAAACAAAAGCTTAAATAATTGAGAATAAAGATTTAACTAGAAATGAGAGTGTGATGGAAACAACTGGTTACAAAGCAAAACAAAATTACAAAATGCAAACCTGGGTCTACGCTTATCAATAGTTACCTTTCCTATCTAATAAAATACATTTCTCCACGCTCTCCAAAGTTCACTCGGTTGTAGAGCTGGCTGGTTTCTCAAGAACCAAGGTCTAAACATTTGTGAAAGCAGCCCCGCTCCATAGGGTTTTCCTCAGTGAATAGATGTACAGTGCTTCTCCCTCCTCTGTGTTATACTGAGAACAGCTTTTTGTTTCTATGTACAGGCAGGCCAACCTCTCTCTTCTTGTAAAGATGCTTAATTATCTTTACGTGATTTTGATTATCATTGCCTCTGGTTTCCTAGTCAAAGTCTTAGTATTGCACACAAGGCTAAACAAATTGAGCCTTGCACTATATCACCAGCCAAATAGAGAAAGGATGACAACTCCCCTGTGCCTGAATGGGCAGTCACCGAAACACGTTATCTCCTGGTGACGAACTTCTTCTCCAAGTCCATGAAGCAGACTTTCAACATAAATACATTACTCCTTAAATATTACCTGTACATACATCTTGCAATGATTATGAATCTTGACAAGTTGTGAACTTTCTGTACATACCTTACATGTTGGTCTTTATGGATAAATATCCTGTAAGAGGTGTAGTGAGTTTGTCAAGTCTGTGTTGAGAGCTTTTTGCAAAGACAAGGGGACCTTTTGCCGAAGGGTCTATGTCACAACACCCCAGAATGATGATAGCCTTTTCCCCAACTGCATCCCATTGTTGACTCATGTGTCCTTCCAGTTTGACAGTGAACCACTGATGACTACTCTTTGAGTATGGTCTTTCAAACAGTTGTGCACCCACCTTACAATAATTTCAACGAGACCACATTTCCCTAGTTTGCTTATGAAAATATCATTTGGGACTATGTCAAAAGCCTTACTAAAATCAAGATATCACATCTTTTGCTTCTCCCCCATCCACTAGGTCAGTAACCCTGTCAAAGAAGGAAATTAGGTTGGTTTGACATGATTTGTTCTTGACAAATCCATTTTGGCTATTACTTATCACCCTATTATCCTCTGGATGCTTACAGACTGATGTCTTAATCATTTGTTCCTGTATATTTCCAAGTATTGAAGTTAGGCTGACGGGTCTATAGTTTCCTGGGGGGTTCTTATCATCATGCTGTTGTGCCTTTTAATATTGTCTTGTTGAGACATTGCCAGCATTCCTGAACTCTTTATTCCCAGGGACTGTACTGACCAGTTCTCTAAATTTGTTAAAGTCTGCTTTTTTGAAGTCCATTATCTCGATTCTGCTGCTCTCACTCCTTCCTTTCCCTAGAATCATGACATTTACCATTTCATGATCACTTTCACCCAGTTGCATCCAGCCTTCAGATGGGCAGCCAATTCCTCCCTTTTCAGCAGGATCAAGTCTAAAATGTCTGTCCCCCTGGTTACTTCCTCCACCTTCTGAAAGAAGTTGTCCCCAATAGATTCCAATAATTTCTTGGACATTTTGTGTTTTGCCGTATTACTCTTCTAGTAGATCTCTGGGTAGTTAAAGTTCCTCATTACTACTAGGTCTTGTGTTTTGGATATGTCTGTTATTTGTATGTAACTTTAGCGCCCTCGTGGCCAAGATGGAGTCTGCTTTGCAGGCAGCTCTGGCCAAGAGAAAGCGCCTGCAGGAATGCAGCAGGGAAAGTCCCTTTCACCCGAGGGGCACCTGTTCCAAACCCCCCAGAGTGAACACACACACCCACAGGAAAAGTACAATGGATATGAGAAAGGGAAATATTTATTTACAGAGGGATGAGAGAAGAAAAACAACAAGAGGAAATATAGGGGGAGCAGTAAAACAGGGTTGCATTTAAACCAAGGCCCCCCAGGCCCAGTGGTAGCACAGGCCGAAAGGGCAGACACTGAGCAATGTGTCTGCACACAGAGTGCAGGAGTCCTAAGCAAAGTTCCAGTCCAGGGGCGAGTTTTGGGTGCTCCTGGTCAATTTTCGGCGCCAGTGAACTTTCGCCAACAGCCCCTTCCAGTGCCCTCTTCTGCTGCTCTCTGCAAAGCCACACAGAGCGACCCCCTCCCCACTTAACTAGCTAGCAGCCTCCCTCCTTATTCCCAGTGCAGAGTCACCAGCCCCAGTACTCACAGCCCCATGCAGCTCTGGGCAGCAGTGATACAGATCCTGGGTCCAGCTCCAGCCTGTCCTTCTCGGGCAATGCTGCCCTGGCACAGTGCTCCTCCTGGCTCCTGTCCTGGGCTGTCCCCGATCAGCCGCCCTGTCCTTCTC
The DNA here is from genome assembly GCA_033296515.1 of Macrochelys suwanniensis. Lineage (NCBI taxonomy): Eukaryota > Metazoa > Chordata > Testudines > Chelydridae > Macrochelys > Macrochelys suwanniensis. The sequence continues at coordinate 17,942,569 of CM065781.1, read as the reverse complement.
GGGCTTCAGGCAGGTTCTCTCCCTTTCTCCTCTGCGGGCCTGCAGACTGCAGTCCCCCTTCTCTCGCTCCAGCTCCAGCTCCAGCTCCATCCCCTGGAGTTTCCCTCCTTTTTCTCACTGCTTCCCCTCCCCCGTCAGGAAAAAAACTTAAAGGGGCCATGCTCTCTAAACCCCAAAGGGGTGACATGTACTAGAAATTATATATGGGAGCTAGAGACATACAAGTCCCCAGTCCTGCAAACATATGCATAACTGTGCAAAAAGAGTAGGCCCATTGAGTAAACATATGTAAAGTTATTTGCCCTCCTAAATGCTTGCAAGGTCAAGGCCTTAGCAGTTTTTGTTGTGTTCAGTTTCTGGGACATTTGTGTGTATTTAACTTTTTGTGCAATCAAGACTATATTATATTCTCTTGTCCCTCATCTTGGATTTTTGCCTTATATAAAACTTCTAATAAGCACAAATGGATTTGGAGACTAAACATTTTGATCTTTACACTTACTTCTTGACTACCAAAAGGCCAATCCTTACTGTCCCTTGCATCTCCTGAAATTTTCAGGCTAATTATCAAATAAGACCCAGTGCCGAATACCCATCTGTTCTGCTTTTGAAAATACCTTAGTTAATCCTTTAGTGATGAATTAACTTCTCCTGCATAAAGGCTAAGGGAGTCTTTATGCAGATGACATGCAAGGGAAACTGGAGAAAAATAAATCCAACCCCGGGCTAGCACGTGGCCACAACGCTACTTGAACTGAACTGACACTAACAAAGGGTGTTAAGGCCACTGAATCAATGGAGGTGGTGCCAATCAATGCCAGGACCCATCCTGACTGTTACCCTCTGTGTCAGTTGATAGAGTACTTGTGCAGATGTCTCTTCAGTGCATAGCAGAGGAATAGTGTCTTGAGATGAAGTGTGGCCCAGTGTTGTTGTTGGCGTCTGTTAGTCTCGAGAGACGATGGATATGCGCCCATGGGGAATGTTTAACTGGAGTGTCCTCTCCAGGGCACAAGCCAGGGCAGGGTGATATGGAGGAACAGCTCTTGCCCATGCAGCAGAACCCCCCTCTCCACGCAACTGATGGATCCAAGGGAAAGACAATGTCGATACAACTTGGCACCAGTGGCGTAGCAGGAGTTGCCGGAATGACGTTGAGGACAATGTCAGACCGCCATCGGGACTCCGACACCGGATTTGGTTTCAGAGTTCACTCCCTTAGCCTTTCCCATGAGTGGGTATTGCCACAAGGCAGCGGAGGTTTTAAATCAGTTTTCCTTCTCTTAGGTGGGCTGCCTTCCAAGGCTGACGAGCCCCACCTACCCGTGATTAGCGTGATAACCAGAGACCCAAGTTCAATACCCTGAGATTTCCTGTGTGATTTTGGGGGGGGAGGGGAAATCACTTATTATCCCCACTTTACAGAGGCTAATACTGACCTTCCTCACATTGTGAGGAAAGTACATTAGATTGTGAGTCTTTGAAATGCTATGATGATGGTGTAGGGGAAAGGGGAAGCCTATGGAAGTACTTTAGATGGATAAAATGCCACTTCTCCAGTGGCTTTAGCCAACTGAACTTCTGAAGTGCAGAGAAACTCGCACAAGACTGCTGTGCCAGGGTGAATTTCACCCATGATTATTAATAAAATTAGAAACAATCATCTCCGAGAATTAGGTTAAAAAGTCACCTGAGATTTTGCAACCACAAAAAACACCTGTTCCTTGCTTCTCAGCTTATAAAACTAGATTTGACAAGATCAGACAACACTCTGCTTTGCAATGTTTGCAAACGTCAAAATATGCCGAAACTTATTCCAGTTCTGCCCCGTGTTCAGTATCAGCACAATGATTTCCTTGTGGCATTTTTTTCTGTGCCTTCCATGGCATATTTGCAGTTTCTTGCAACATTTCATTATTTACCTTCAAATAAAAGGGTATGACTTTTTTTTAAAAAAGGAAGTCTCACTGATTTCAGAGTAAAGGAAGTTGAAAGATCTATTTTAAAAAAATTTTTATCATGAAGGATCTCCAAAATATGCTGTATTCCATATATATGACTACTAGATCTTTAATGATGCACAGCAACACTATGAAACAAGAAGTGAAGAATCCTATATCCAAATGAAAGCAGTAGGAAAAAAGTGGATGTGCAAAATATAATTACCAAACTGGAATTTGGCCAGGACACTGGGGCTGTCTTATGAAAAGGTCAGGAGATCTTTAATTTTCACAGCATCAGGATCTCGTTTGTCATCTCAACTTGGGACTTTTTTAACAGCACAATGCTCCTGACATTTGGTAAATCACCAACATCGCTTCCTGCGGCACTTGAGTTTTCCTTGGAATACTTTATCCAAGTGCTGACGTGGCACAGACTTGCTTAGCTTTTGCAACAATATCGCATTCTGATGTGGTTGTGAAAGCAAGGTGGATACCTTAAGTGAACATTTGACTCTAGGACGGATTTCAGCTTTGGTTAAACAGCTGGCAGATTTATTTTTTTAAAAATTTTTTTAATGTGCTGAGCTACCCAACTATCGCATTTGCAGTGTTTTATGTTTAAATCCTAAGAGATGTGCCATCCCCTTAAGTAAATAGTCAGGTATAGCGTCACTAGAGTGGTACAAAATTGTTCAAGAAGAAATGTACATTTGATTTTTGTGTCTACTTCACCTAGAACTCAAGTGAAAGGTTCCATCCTACAGCCCTTACCAAGGTGAAACTCCCACTGGAATTACCAAGAGTTTTGCCCGAGTAAGGACTGTAGAATTAGGCCCTTAATGTCTGCAAACTTTTAAATGAAAATGGGTAGCACTGAACAATAATACCCAATGCAGGAATAAGTGGCAAAAGGCCAGGTATCCATGAGAATAGCTGTCACAATATAGCGGTGAAGCATTTCATATTTGTAACTTTGATTTCCATTTGAGAGACATATATAGTATGTGTTCACTGAGAAAGGGGTGAACTAATTTGACTGCAAAGTCAATGTTGTAGCTGGTGACTAATAAAACCTCTACCTCAAAAGAGGTAAGGAGTTAAGCCTAAATCGTGACAATATGCAGTTTGGTTCTTAAGACCACAAAGTTACATCCCCTCATTCATCTACTGATATTCTTAACTCCTTCTCCTAGCTGGCCCCTTTATTATGTCTTTTATTGAGAGCAGAATTTACACTGCAGAATGTAGGCATGATAGAGGAAGAGTTTGCCCAAATTATCCAGAATCTGATGTGGTTCATGTCTTCATATAGGAGTTTCTGTGAATGTGCTCACACAATTAGAAGCAGATTTGACTTCTAATTTTTTTCTTTGTAAATGGCAGTGTTCATTGCTCTCTAATCCCCTCCTTGTCAATACATCCCATCCCCAAAACATCAGGTATAATCCCTAAATTCATGCTCACTAAAGTGATCTTAATGAATACATTGTAGATGTGATGCATCAGAATAATTCCAGCTTCCAAGCTACTGTTCATGGGTTCTGTGTACCCTGGTCAAGCTGAGCATGTAGTAGGAGGAATCCTTTCAGAAAGGGAAATACTGTACAGTACTCAGTTTTAAGTGAAAGGCTCTGAAAATAACACACATAGTACTGACTGTACTGCTTTTGCTAATCGTACCACATATGCTATGTATTCCTTTCATACAGCCTTTATGCAGAACCTAAATATATGTGATCCAAAAATGAAATGAGCCTTCTCTTAAAGTTATGATTAGAGCTGGTCAGAAAACACTTTCCCAAGATACTTTTTTCCTGTTATTCATCAATTTCATTTTGATGGAAATTTTGATGGCTTTAGCTCTGACCCTGGTTAGTAAAGCTGTTTCATTATAGCTGCTCAAGCGGAAGTATGTCATGGTTAAGGGACTGGGACTTTGGCTCTGCCACAAATTTTTGGGGTGACCTTGGGCAAGTCACTTTATTCTCTCAGTTCCCTATCTGTAAAATGGAGATAATAATTCCTTTGTCTGTCTCGTCTATCTAGACTTTGAGTCCCCTTTAGAGCAGGGAATGTCTCCTTACTGTGTGTATATACTGTGCCTAGCACAATGGTGCCCTGATCTGGGTCAGGGCCTTTAGGCACAACTCTAATACAAATAACATTGGAATGACTGTCTTACTTATGCCCCGTCACACATGCTGTATCAGCCCTGCACTGATGCAGCAGGGGTTAATCCTTCTCTCTGGGCTGAAGAGGCCATGCCCCCTCAGCTCTGCTGGGCATGCTCCAGCTGGAGACAGGATATAAAAGGCAGAAGAGCAGCTCAGTCTGGGCTGACTGCCAGTGAGGAAGGAGGTGTGCTGCTGACTTCTGGGGGAGGACCGCCTGCACTCCAGGATGCAGAGGCCAGCCAGTCAGAGACAGACCTCAACATACAGGCTCAAGATGCCACAGAGAAGGGAGAGACTTTGCAGAACCAGAGACGGCAAGCTGCGGAGAATCGGGTAGGAATTGACCCAAGGAAACTGCGAAGCGGTTGTAGAACCGTAGATAGGCTTGGCGTGTTTCGATAGGATCCCTGCCGAGCTGGTGGCGGGCAACCCCACCACCGACAGGGCCCTGGGTTGGGACTCGGTGGAAGGGGCAGGCCTGGGTCCCTCTATCCTGGCCACTGGCCACTGCCCACCCCAGGGTGTGGGCCCAGCTCACCAGCACTATTGACTCTGGCCGCTAGGTCACACTGCCCTGATAGCAAGGGCCGGGCTATTGACTTGGGCCACTAGGCCATACTGCCTGATAGCAAGGCTGGGCTACTGACTTAGGTCACAGGGCCACGCAGGCCTGAGACCAGGGGCAGCCCTACAGACTCAGCCGCGGGGCTGTAATGCACTTCTCCCCCGCCCCCAAAGTGTGACGGAGTGTATCAGCCCCACGACAGCATGTTAAAGTGAAATATCATACAAATGTTTTTTTTGTTGCCCATAAGTACAGCAATACTGGGTCAAACCCGAGGTTCATCTAGCCCAATATACTGTCTTCTGACACTGACTGGTGGCAGATGCATCAGAGGGAATGAAGAGAACACGGCAATCATCAAGTGATCCATCCCATCCTCCAGTTCTAGCTTCTAGCAGTCAGAGGTTTAGGGACACTCAGGGTTGTCTCCCTGACTCTCTTGGCTAATAGATAAGTTCACAGAGGATAGGTCCAATTCTTTTTTGAACCCTGTTATAGTTTTGGCCTTCACAACATCCCCTGGCTCTGAGTTCCACAGGTTGACTGTGTGTTGTGTGAAGAAGTACTTCCTTATGTTTGTTTTAAACCTGTTGCCTATTAATTTCCATGGGTGCCCCTGATTATTGTATTATGTGACGGGGTAAATAACACTTCCTTATTCACTTTCTCCTCACCATTCAAGATGTTATAGATCTGCATCATATCCCCCCTTTGGTGATCTCTTTTCTAAGATGAACAGTCCCAGTATTTTTAATCTCTCTCCTAATATGGAAGCTGTTCTATATACCTAATTATTTTTGTTGCACTTCTCTGCACCTTTTCCATTTCTAATATGCCGTTTTGGAGATGGAACGACCAGAACTGCACTCAGTATTCAAGTTATGGGCGTACTATGGCTTTATATGGGGGCATTATGATATTTTGTCTTATTTTCTCTCTCTTTCCTAATGGTTCCTAACATCCTGTTAGCAATAAGCTTGTCAGGTGTTGCACACACTTTTCTGAGCATTAGCTTCGTTAGTCTCCTTCAGTGCAAACAGCTATTCCAACATTCACTTCTTCTCACCTTTGAGCTTTGGATGGCACTAATGAGGCCCTGTCGCCAAGCTCTGAGGGATATTCTTCCAGTGGCAGCATCTGGCTCTTTGGCATGCTCTACAGACAGTTGTGCTGGCAGCAACTGGAGTTTCCTTTTAGCTTTGTCATGTGGTAATCTGTCAATTGGCTCTTTGGGCTGCCGCCTTCTCCTAGATGCTTTTTCTTTCTGACAAACCTCTACATTCGGAGTTGTTAAACGAGGTCTTATAAAATACCCCATGAGATTGCTCTCCACAAGGCATTTCCTTTGGCTTGTTCCAAAGGGAATATTTCAGCAAATCCCTCTTAATTTAATTTTTTTTAAAAAGGGCCAGATTCTCGGCCGGTGTCAATCATGGGAGTGCCAACTGATTTAGGTGGAGCAAAGGAGATTTATACCAGCTGAGGATTTGCCCGAGACTGTTTATAGTAACCTTTGTGGCACCCCTACCTTCAACCAAGTACTGTAAGTTAGCGGCAAGAAAAACATTGGCACATGTGGAGTACAATGCAAAACAGAAGCTTTAGCCGCCCCTCTGAAAACATGCCTATTTAGGGCCAGATCTTTAGTTGGTGTAAATCAGTGTCGCTCATGGATTTCACTGGAGCTATGTCAGTCCTCCGCTACCTCAGCAGAGGATCTGGCCCTTAGGATATACTACACTCACTCTCTTTCTCCTCCTGAATAAGCCACTTAAACTGCATAGCTGCTATATTACAGTTTCCTAAGAGGTGTTGGCATCTGGACAGATCACATTCCATTGGACCCTGGGATGGAAAGAATGAATTCAGGAACAAAGAATGAAATCCTCAGTTCTGTACCCAGAAATCTGATAGTCATGAAAGGGTATGGGTTAGCTAGTAGCTTGCCCTCAACTGGACCTTGAAATTACAGGCTAAAGGGAATACTTGTATGTAACCTTCCCCTCCCCTGCCATGAACCAGAATGTGCTGAACTTCGACAAAACTAAATACAGCTCAAGCTGACGCGTGGTAGGTGGGAAAAAATCATAAGTGACTTTAGTGCGATCGAAAAGCTCTGAAATCCTGCATTTATTCACAGAACTGGCACAGCCTGTGCCATGACACTGGAAGGGTTCCCGCGACTTTGTTCTGCAGAAGCCACCTCTGTGGGTAGGAGTGTATTTAAGGCTCCCTGTTATTACATCTGTGGCCTTTTGCCTGTGACTGTCAAACATGATACAAATTGTCAGGTAGGAGCGTGTCTGAGATCACCCACTCATTGTAATGTATGCCACCAAATGGCTGGCAGGTGACTGTCTCTGTCACTACTGAAGCTGGGCCAGACCCAAACCAATGAAAGTCACATTTTACCAGTCCCTATCTGCAAAAGACCTACAAGGTTTTGTTGTTTGCATCAAAGAATCTTTGTTCCAGATCAATACAACAATTAGTCTGAAAAAGGATGCTCTCCATGGAAAAATTACAAGTCAAAAATTTCTTTGGCCACCTCTACTTAATAAAGTTCAAAGTGGAACATAAACACTTCTATAAGGAAGAGAGGGAATGTTTTTCTAATGTGGGACTATGACCACGCAGGTCTGCTTCAAATTGTTATTACATTATTTCAGACTAAATTTTACTGCAATAAGGTATCATAGAATATCAGGGTTGGAAGGGACCTTAGGTCATCTAGTCCAACCCCCTGCTCAAAGCAGGACCAATCCCCAATTTTTGCCCCAGATCCCTAAATGGCCCCCTCAAGGATTGAACTCACAACCCTGGGTTTAGCAGGCCAATGCTCAAACCACTGAGCTATCCCTCCCCCAAGTAAGTATCATAACTTACTTTGCAAAAACAATGAAATCTAAATGATTGAGTGTCCCAAACCAAGGGAATCTTATCAATATTACCAAAACTCTTGCGGAAATCCAATGCCGGGGCCCAATCCTGTAAAGTTGCTGGATGGGATGCTAAGTGCAATGAAGTTAATGGAGTTATCCCTGATTTACAGCAACATAATTGAGGTTAGAATCTGGCCCAATGTGACTTTAAAATGACACAGAGAGAATGTAAATAGTACCATCTCCTTATCTCTGAGGACTTTCAAAGGATGGCAACTATACACATTTGCCAGGACACATGGAAGGAGGAGAAATGACCAGGAGAGTTAAGCAAATCGACCTGTAGCCTACTACCCACAAGATGAGGCCCGTAAAAGCAATCTATAATGTTGCGGGTGCTATAGCAAATGTAGGGCGGGTGGGAGAGACTCAGGCACTTTCTTCTCTCCCCAGGAGTGACATAAAATTTCTCTCTTCTCTGCTCCCTCCCTGATAGTTGGCTCCTGGGTCACAGGGACGATACTGGTATTGATGTAAGAGGGTGAGTGTGTCCTAGAACATAAATCGATGCGAAAACAATGCTACGCCTGCCGTGGCTCTATATGTCGTGTTCCTATTGCCCTGCTGCAGAGTGGGTGTGACATGTTGCTGTTTGTTTCCATAACATACAAACAGAACCACTCCCTTCCTTTCTGTTGCATTCCCACTGGCTTGGTAACTTTTTTCTGCGTGTGTGCGCACACTCCCTCTCTCAGGTCAGGACTGCAGTATTTAGGCCACTTCCCATTAAGGATTAGTCTTTGTGAGAAAAATCAGGCCCTGGTGGAACATGCTCTTGTGTCATATTAACAAGCCCTACACTGAACTCAAATAGGCCCTGACTGTGCTGATGGAAACAAGTCTTTGTATAATCTCGTGTGTCCTCAAGGGCATGTTCTAACATGACTTCATTTTTCTAGTGAAGATCAGCCCCGAGGTGGGCGGCCTGGGCAGCAGAGAGGTCAGAACTACTGTCGCTAATGGCTGTGTCTTGAGGGATGGGAGAGGGGGGCACTCTTCCTCCAGCGGTATTAGCACCAACTTCCCTACGCCTGAGGGGCCCCAGCTTCTAAAGGCAGAATGGGTGGTGTCTGCTAGCCTGGCAGGTGGCATGTGCCATGAGCTCTTGCTTTAGAGCAATGGTTCTCAAACTTGTATTGGTGACCCCTTTCACACAGCAAGCCTCTGAGTGGGGCCCCCCCTTATAAATTTAAAAACACAATTTTTTAAATATTAAACACTATTATAAAAGCTGGAGGGGAAGCAGGGTTTGGGGGTGGAGGGTGACAGCTTGTAACCCCGCCCCATATAACAACCTCCTGGCCCCCTGAGGGGTCATGCCCCCCCAGTTTGAGAACCCCTGCCTTAGTGTAAGAGTGCTGTTTGGCTCAGGAGGGGAGACCAGCTGGAACTCCCTGACTGGAACAGAAAAGGGTGGGAAGTCGGGCTGGGTAAACCTACAACTCTCCCTCTCTACAGCTGCTGGAACGTTCCCCTGTCCTAGCATTGGCATTTCCTGGTAGTGGTGTCCTCCAAAACTGAATCCTCCCAGCTGTTCCAAACAAACGAGACCATGTCATCACTCAAGGATTCCCTCCACAGTGACTCCTTTCCCAGCCGGCCAGTAAGTTCTGTTATCAGGGGAATGGTATTAAATATTTACCACAGAACTTAATAGAGCACTGGGTTGGTCTTGCATCAGTTTAACGTAGAAACATACATGATGCTGCTAACCAAATTTCCCAGAAGCTATTTGAAATATCTCATTCCAACGTGTAACATTTTGAACAACACTGTCTACCCTGAGCGAGTGCGTCCTTTCTCAATTGTTTATAACCACTCGCTTCAAGAACTCTGTGGGTTGGAAGGAGTAGCACAGTGTGAACAATCTCATATTCTGCCAACCCAAGCAGCAGTCAGCTTTGCAAACCCATATCTTTCTGTCACTTCTCTGTTTTAAAAGCAAATGTGAGTCGTGCCCACCCCTGGGCCCAAGGAGTGGAAGTTGGCCATTTATTCAGATTCTCTGTCAAAGATTATATTGGGTTCAGCTTCTCCCCCCCACTATGTCAGATGCTGTCTTGATTCTTTTCTTATGTCATTTAGTATAAAGATTTCAACTCATTTAACCTTGAATGTAGTCATTAGTTAAGCAATTAAAATTAAAGGGTGAGTTAATGGGCAGTGTCAAACATTCAGAGAAACATCTGGTGTAATAAAAGTGTGCATTTTAACTTATGAATAATTGAGCCACCTTTTTTCAAAGCTTGGTTAGCTAACAAGTGGAGACTGTCTGGGTAATGCTGCAATCTCTGGTGCGTGTGTGTGCGTCCGTCCGTCCATCCATCCCACTAACACCCCACCACCCAAAAGCGGGCATTCTCCTCACACCAAATTGCCAACACCAGGATAGTGGAAGTGCTGCATGTCGGGACTAAGGTCCATCTCCAGAATGGTTCATGTAATGGCCAGTTCTGGCCATTGCTACCAGCTCTTTGATTTAATGGCACCCGATTTACATGACTTTAAATCAAAAGGAATTGCTGACTTTAAAAAAAATCAGTATTCGCTCCTGAGTGTATTTGATGTTGGACATTAATGCCAAGGATTTTGATGACTCAAAATGCTTGAATTCTATCACCAAGCATAATTAACTCAGACATTTTGGCAGGCAGTTGATGTGAATGAACAACTTCACTAATGCATTGAAGGTAATACTGTAAATATTGAGTGGAGTTGAAAGAGGGATAATATGAAGTATTTGTTTAATTACTGTAGAAGTGTCTAAGGAGGAAATGATTTCCTTCCCTTCCCCCCATTCATGTGTACACAAATGTACAATCTCCTAACCAGAGTCACGTGCTACTAGGGGAGGGAAAAGAGCAGAAGGCACATGGGGTGAACTCTTAGCCCTAATTAAGTCAATGGGAGATTTGCTACTGACTTAGTGGGGCAAAGAATTCACTGCAAAGCATCTCATTCTTGCAGACCTAACTTACCGAGCAAACGCTTAGATTCTATGGTGATGGGTGGTGTGGAAAACTCATAGCTAGTCTGTTCTCATCTTCTTAGCATAAATCTAACTTATGCAATATGGCCCTGGTCTTTCAAGGATCTCCATGTGGTCAGACATTTGGGCAAATGTAGTCCCACTGAAGTCATTGGGGTTCCATGTGGGTCCAGGGATCTGCCTACATAGAGCTCCTTGTTGGAAAGGGGCCTGTATTATCAAGTTGCTAATCAACAGAATTTCCATCATAGATTCCAAAGCCAGAAAGGACCATTGTGATCAGCTAGTGGTCTGACCTCCTGTATCACACACACCACAGAACTTCTCCACAATAATTCCTAGAGAAGATCTTTTAGAAAAAACATCCAATCTTGACTTAAATGGTCAGTGCCAGAATCCATCATGACCCTTGGTAAACTGTTCCAATGGTTAATTACTCTCACTGTTTATGCCTTATTTCAAGTCTGAATTTGTCTAGCTTCAGTATCCAGCCATTGGCAAGGGACTGGGAAAAGTATAACACAACCCATTTTGCTTAATTCTTTAAAATGGGGGAGGCGGGCTAAGATGACAAGATGACCTGGAAATGTTTAGAGCTGGCTAAACTCAATAGCCTTGGCTAGAGTAGTGTGCCAAAAGTGATTCTGCCCCAAATTTCACTCCATCAAGCAAATTTCAGGTTTTTAAAAGTTTTTTTCCTCTTAAAAACAAATATTGTGCACCAGGGACTCTCCTAATACTCGTAGGATTTTTTGTTTCATGTGTGGAACTGTATTTTAGATGGAACTATGTAATAAACTATGCTAAACAAAAAAAAAATCCTTTGTCAAGTTTAAAAATTACAATAGTATCAAGCCAATATGAACACAGAGAAAAACATTAGCATCTGGGTCTCTTTAGTATACCTCACTTTTTAGAGGGAGAGGAGTGGGATTGGTTGGAATAAAAACAGAGGAAGCAAGAGAAAAATGGTCACTGAAATAAAGAATCAGTGCACTTTTACCATTCAAGCCTCCTAAAAAGAGGAAAGTGATTCTAGCCAAGTTTTTGACAATTGTAATGTTAGACTACAAAACAATTATACCTATTCAACAATTAGTAATTGAAGAAAGTAGCATAAACCCCCCCAAGCAAACCAAATATATACAAACCAAATATCTGCCTTTTTTTTTTTTTTTTTTGGACGGTGTCTACAGGACATAGGTGCATCCATACCTGCTGCAATAATTAAGTTTTTTGTATAGCCTCTCAAATATAAACACTTCCACCATTAGAAGGGGAAATGAAATAAAATAATCTTTCAACTAAAAAGGTAAAGGCATACTATGAGCCAATTTATAGTTCAGTCTCCCAGTTCTTTTGTGCTCTAAGATTGCCACGGCCATTCTGCTAGATTTTTTGCTAGCACTCTCAGCTGCCTGACTGCCCCTTTTAAACTAAATCACTACTCCTCATTGCTTGGAGCCCAGCATGATATAAAATTGTCCCTTGAATATTTTCAGATATTCCATGTAAAAGATTAACACTAATATAAAAGTGGTGAAACAGAGTACATAGGAACCGGGAAATGAAGAGTTAAGTCTGAAAACTCAACATTGTGTCTCCCTTGTTGCATATTTGCCTCTCATAAATTTGTCAAAATTGTATTTGGTGTAATACACATACAAACTTGAATTTCTTATACAGCTTTACATATAGTACAATCTCCAGACTTGGCTTGTTTTGTAGATCTCACTGAGATTTCAATCAAGACAAGTTTGAACAAAATTTTAGCTGCTGAGTTATGAATGTATAAAATTGCTGATCTGAACATACAGGGCAAGTGTGTTTTTGTACATGCAGAATTCAAGAACAGTGAAGAGATTTTGCTCAAACAAACAAGCACAACTCTGAGCAGACACCAAGTGCAGAACTTTTCTCAAACAAATTCTTTTGGAGTGAAAATTTGGAAAAAGAAAGATTATACTCAAAACCACATTTTAGCCTTAACCATAAATAAAGAATTATTTAAAACTTTTATAGCAAAAAAGAGCACCTGACAAATGTCATGGCTTATAAAATGCTTTTATTTGCATGTTCAGTTATATTTTAAAAGGTCAAACAAATGTCTTTTTTCCTTTATTACCGCCCCCTCCAAAACAAACCCCTTCACACTGGAAGTGCTGTCTCAACTGCAACTTGAGTATTGTTATTGCGATATTATAACAGAGTTACAAGTGACAGTGTTTCCATGTAGTAACCTGTTTGATTTCACTTTTGTCCATTTTTTCTTTTAGCTAGCGAGTGTTTAAATAATGGATCAGTGAAGAAATTACTATGAAATAATGTAGCTGATGTTGATATTTATTGACTTCATTGGTAGCAGGTCAGGTCCCCTTTTTCTTACATACTGTGCAGCCTTTAGATAACATCCCCAAATAAATGTGGACCAGCAACTAATCTATCATAAGAACATACTGCACCTTATTATAGCACAGGGTATGCTTGTTAATGCTTCTCTTAATTTTTCAATTACACTTTTATTAGGCTTATCAAATATTCACTTCCTACTTGTCAGTAATAGCTCTCAACGATGGAAGTTGAGCAGTGTAATTTTATGTGTGCGTGTGTAAATGGCATCCACTATAAATTTTCTAAGGCAGAGATGATGGTTTTATTCTCTCTGCAATGCACCATGGACACCTATGGTGCTAATTATAAACATTAATATCATTGTAGACAACTTCTTGTAGCATTTTGATGATATCCCTTTGTTTCTCCATCATTTGTGCAGTCACACACTATAAAATACTTCCGATGTATCCATTTCACTATGGGTTTTTAAGTTTTAAAACAGTTTGCTATTTAGTTATACTATCTTCATACAGTACCTCATGAATCCGGTTTATTAATAGTCCTCTGCACGTCAGAGTTGTGCTAGTGCATGACTTTTGACTGCTACAATAAAACAAGCGTGGAAGGGAATGGGTTAGTTTAGGTACTCAGTAATGGACTGCAGAAGCTCTTGCTTCAAGGGTGCTAGTTCAAATATAGTCTCAGGTGGTGTAGGCCAAACCAGCATGTGAGATGAGGGGGAAATAAGAAAATGTATCTGTGCTTACCTGAAAATTTCCTTTCTTTGAGTGATAAGGTCACAGATCCATTACAGTGGGTACTTCAGCCTGCTTGCAGCTTGGGGCAGAGCTAGACCAGTCAACCTCTGGCAGCAGCAGAATGCCCCACCCCCTGATGTTCTGTCCAGTCGAGAGAACTTCCACAGCCAGGATACTTCCCTTCGGCTTTCCTAAATTAAATCCCTGCTGGAGGAACTCGGAGCCATTTCACTTGTTCAACATGGACATTAAACTATGGACTTTGCACCACCGAGCAGAATACGTTCTATTTATTGACTTTGGTTCTATGACCATGACTTTATCAAAGTCTCCATTTTGAATTTGGCTGGTCCCATCCAGAGGGTTGCTTTGCACTAGCAGACCTCTGCTGTGAGAGAGACATCAGAAGGTACAATGCGAGATTAATCTGGCCCAAGAGCCACAGCTTCCACCGCAACGAAGGTATCAATCGTATCACTGCTGCCTTCTCCTTCCTATTTTTGTATTGTCCTGGGGAGCAGTAGAAGAGATGGAAAAACATAGCAGTGACCTTGCCCAACTTTGTGAGCGGTCATTCAGCACCTCACATTCCAAGTCCTGATACACAACGAGGCCACAAGACTCCGAGGGTGCGGGAGGAGGGATTGATGGCTATTGGCTCGTCTATGGCAGTTGCAGACTTCTTACACATGGTTTCACAATATTCAGTACGCTCTGCCTGAAAGAGTTCGTACTCTGGGGTGGATGATTTTTGTGTTTTATTGTTTGAGCCTCTAGCTCTGATTTGGATTGCTGGCCTCCCATCCCTCACAAGGAAGAGTTCCCTGTGCACATGTGAGGAATCAGCACACCGGCTGTCGCCCAGTCCTCCCCTGCACTGTTCTGCCACGCTTTGAGGGTGAGCCAGGGAACCAGGTGCTGAGTTTTACCACCACGATGCACTCCAGGAAGGTGAACAGCAGAAATGGTACTGATTTTATGCCTTCATTTATTTCTCCTTTGGGAGTTGTTCCTTAATTATCCTGCTACCGAGGGGGGAACTAAACTGCTTGGAGATTGCTGCAAAAACATTTCAAGAGGCTAGTGATCTCCCTAGCCACAAAAAAAACCCAACAAAAAACTGGGCTTATACATGAGTCTATCACTCACATCAGCCCCATCTGGGTGTCTCCAGTGGCTCAAGGCTGGGCCCCCAGAAGCTCTACTTCTGTCCACTCAATGGGATCCACATGGGCCGGATGGGGGGGGGGAGGGGCTCTTTTCCCTGGAGGTCTCAGCCTGGGATATGAATAATGAATAGGGATCCACTGAGGGGCCTGGGCCGGAAGGTCCCTTACCACGTTCTTTGGCATTGGCAGTGTCCGTATTGGGTCCAGCGCCCTCCATTTGTGACCTGTGGGGAAGGGGGCAGCTCAGCTCTGTAGTTAGAGATATGGCTGCTGGTATGAGCTCTCGGGACTCAGGTATCATCGCCTAGCCTTCTGCCTTCACTCCCTGATGGAGGGGCAGGTGCTGCCTGCCTGTCTCTGGACCTAATTCTTATCCATTCCTGTCAGGCAGAGAGGAGGTCAGGCCACCTTGCCTGGGCTGAGGGAGGTGAACTGCACTCTGCCCACAGAACTGGTCAGGCTCCTCAATGAGACACTTATAAGGAGGTGAAGCAGAAGAGATGCACTTTTCCTTTTGCCTCTGGCTTTTCTTGGCCCACCTCCCTCACTGAAACCTGCAGGGGCACCAGCAGCTGCAAATTCCTCAAAAAGGGGAAGTGGAGCTGAGGGGACAATCTTCCCCAATAGACAAAGGCTGTTCTGAGAAGCTGCTGGGAATTACACAAACGTGTACTGAGCTAAATTGTTAGTCAGAGAACTTGAAATCAGGTTTGGAATTTCCCTCCGAAAAGCTATGCAGCTGGGAGGGCTGGCTGAACTGCTGCCCACTCGGGAGACAATAAAACTGGATGAAACTTCAGGAAGCTGGGATTCCTCTACTGCCAGAGCCTGCCAGGTGTGGTTCTGTCCCCAAGCTGCACACAGGCTGAAGCACCCAGCTTGTGGATTTGAGGACCGTCAAATGAGTAAATATCTTTTGAAGTGTTTTCCTGGACTTTTCTCCACAGCACAACTTCCCAACGAGAGTGTGTGTGTTTGTTTTGCACCTTTGGTAGGTGGTAGCGAGCAACAGTTGTTATAACCTGTCAGCGATTCAGTGGCCTCTGTGCAATGAATTGTTGGTCTTGGGTCAGTTCCAGCTTCCTGCCTTAAACATTACTTTCACGTGATGCAAGAACAAGGGGGCATTCAATGGTATTAAAAGGCAAAAAAACCCCACCACATTAAAATTGATGAAAGGAAAGGCTTTTTCACAGTTAGCCCGTGAGACTTCATTGCCACATGGTATCCCTGAGAGCAGCAAAACAAGAACATCCAGAGTTACAAGAACCAAAAAAATATATTTTTTTTCAATAGCTATAAATCCTCGTGTTTCAGCCCCGAAACCAACCATTAATTAATAGGGGCTAGGAAGCAACGTTACCCTGTGTGCAGGTTATACCGTAGCTGTCTATTTTAAGGTTCCTTGCACCTTCCTCTGAAATAGCTGGTACTGGCTACTGCTGGAGCCAAGATAATGGACAACATGGACCAGTGGTCCAATCCATTATGTCGACTCCTCTGTACTATTTCTTGGACCCTTGTTTTTGCCTGCATACTATAGCAACATGCAGACAATACCTCCCTTCAAAGTATTTTAAATAATTTTACTCCTGAATGCACAAACTATGCTTCAAAACTAAATTGCAAACACAGCGGACAGATCACATCTACCTGTGACAAATATCTGAGGACTCTGCTTCTTTTCTTTTCCTCCCCCTCCCTTGGGCCACATTTGCATAGTGTCTGACCAAAAATAATTTACATTGAATTGCTCATTGATGCCACTGGAGTCACACTGGTTTTCTGCTGGTGTGAGAGAAGATTTAGTCATATTTTCATTGGAGGCTGTAAAACTCGATACCTTACTTCATCCTAAATGCAATGAATCCCATATTGCCTTGATTTCATCCTCAGCAGCCTCAAACACATGCTGAAGAGAAAAAGTGACCCCAGGCCAAATATACCATTGCTGTTTTTTAAATTATCTAGTATATTTATCTCTGCATGTTGCTTTGGGTGTCTCTCAAAACCTACCTTTACTTTTAGATGGGTTTATAGATACAGAGAATTATTAAAAGAAAGCCTCTTGTATGAAACAAGAGGTATTGTATAGGGATTTTCCAAAGTCAAAAATTGCACAGCCAGGAGCATGCTCCTCAGAAACCTTAGCCATGTGAATAGACCCATTAAAGACCACTTGTGTGATCAGCAGCTGCAATATGGGGTCCATAATAACTAAACCGCTACACAGATTCAGTTAACCTGATTGAGGAAGGGGGTTCCCCCTGCCACTGGATACTTCAGCTGTATTTTAAAACCGTTCGTTAGAAAATACTTATATAAATATTTAGTTGGAATAATTTTGAGTACATTCAACCCCCCTAACTTATAGCAAATTTATTTTTTGATCCTCTGGCGTCTCCTGACACTTCGGATGCACTTAAGTCCATTTTACTGGATCGGTTACAATGTGCTGCAACAGCTTTCATAGAGCTATGGAAGAGTGGCTTGCTGAAAAATGCATTTTAAATGAATGTACCTTTCAAACCAACCACCAAAAATAGTTCAGATGAAAAATGCTATTTATTATGTATGTACAAATACACAACTAAGAAACCACTTTATCTACCCCGAGATCTGGATCAGATGTCTGCAAATTAAGGGTATCCCTGCGCTGCAACTGGAGGTATGATTGCATCATTTGCAGGCAGGCTTGAGCTAGCTTTGATCTAGTTAGCACAAGTACCAATAGCAGTGAAGCCGTGGCCACATGGGCTAGTCTCCCGCGTAGGTACCCGGGGTCCCAGGCAGGCTTGCATGGCCCACGCTGTCATGGCTCCACTGTTATTGGTACCTGCGCTAGCTAGTCTAAATCTAGCTTAGGTATGTCTACACCTGCTGCAGCCTGACCTCTGATTGCAGTGTACACAGACACACTCAAAGGCATCAATCCTGCAAACACTTATGCATATGCTTAACTTTATGCACATGACATTTAATCAATGTGATGACTTGTGTATTTAAAGTTCAACAAAGCACTTAAGCACATGCTTGACAGAGCCCCAAGTCCCTGATCCTGCAAGCTATTCTATATGGGCACCTTGTGCCCACCTGGAACAAAAGGGACTCAAGGTAGATGCAACGCATCCACCCACACAGAGCAGCTTGCAGGCTGGGGCTTGAAAATTCCCTCTGAACTAAATGTGTCTTTTCAAAGATTCCTGAGAAGTAGGCACTGAGCTCCTTTATATTCTGGTAAAACCCCAGGTGAAAGACGCTCAATTCACTGGGAATTTTGGGTGTAAAAGGAATTCAGAAATGTGCCCCAAATCTCTTTTTCTGCAAGATACTTGTTCTCATTATTGACTTAAATATTCTTCAAACTGTGTGTAATGCCCACCAGTTGTCAGCGGGTGGGATTGAACCTGGGGTCTCTACCGCATGAACTAAAACCCAGCTGGCTGTTAGCTAAGGCTGTAGAGCCTCATTTACTTTCCCTCTCTCTCTCTCTCCCTCTCCCTCCCTCCTTGGTGCCACTAGATGGGATAGAACACCACTCCCAGAAGGTGTGTGGGTTATATGTGCATCACAGTGGGCTCTGGGAATGTACCTTGCAAGCCTTTGCCAGACCTTTCACCAAATGTATTCTCAGCATTGTGATTTGATTAAAGCCCCTCTCTTTTCCCATATTATGAATATTTATTTTAAAAACATGAAACTCTGGGAATTATCCAAATCCCAAATCTTTAAAAATAATCAACATATTTAATAGCATTACAGCTGCAAAAAGAAAAAAAATGTGGCTTATCAGTATCCGTCACTATTCTTATATTATATATTTGTCCATTAAAACAGCTTATTCTAATCTCTCTACTGTAAATCTCTGGTTTCTTGTTAAAATAGCACTTATTTAAGAAGCAAGAGGCGGCAGTTTATTTCTTCATGATGACCCAAGAGCATCCCCTGGTGTACATGTATGGTAACACTACAGTATTCTGTACCTCTTTGCATTGTGCAAGAATAACATTTCTAAAGTAAAGAACAAAAACCCATTCATGGAAATCAGCTCTGGCCGGCGGCACTAGTTGTAAGATGATAAGAATGCAAATATACACTGTGAACACTCACTCACATGAAGAGCTGAGTTTAATAGGAGTGGATGACACTGAACACTTTGCAAAGCCAAGTCTTTAAGTGCTATATTTAAGTGCAACCAGGTTCAGTTGAATTCTAACCCTTTTATGATTGAAACAATGGGGGATTTTAAAACATAATCAATTAAATAGATTTTTAAAAATAGAATATTGACTGTACAGGAAACATTTGAATTACAAGATACGGGCCAATAAAATAGATAACTTTAATGTTTAAATGGCCTGTGTTTTGACTATTTATATATTCTAAATAGACTAATGATTCCATTGCACCTTCTCCAAGTTTGTGGGGAAGTGTATTTTTTCTCTTGCAAAAGTTTCCTGTAGTTAATATTTTGTTTTCTTGTGGCATCTTGAATTCATTGTGAGTGCATATGTCAGCCTGAGACGCTTACTGCCATGTCATAATGACACAATATAATAATTGAAATAGTCTATTATTTTTATTTTATTTTTGCAGTCATTAATAAGGCTGCGAGTCTGTCACGGAAGTCATGGATTCTGTGACTTTCTGAGGCCCCTGTGACTTCTGCAGCAGCCAGTGCGGCTGGCCCGGGGGCTGCCTGAGCAACTTGGTCGGCCCCTGGGCCAGCTGCACCGACTGCTGCTGGGGCAGTCTCGGGCCAACGTGTTTCCTCCCCCAACCCCCAGCAGCAGCAGCAGGAGTTTGGGGGGCTTGGGGGTGGGGCTCAGGGCTGGGGCATGGGAGGGGGTGAGGGCTGGGTGGCGCTTACCTTAGGGGGGGCTCCCTGGAAGCGTTGATATCCCTCAGCTCCTAGGCAGAGACATGGCCAGGCAGCTCTGCACACTGCTTCCGCCTGCAGGCACTGCACCTGCAGCTTCCATTGGCCGTGGTTCCCAGCCAATGGGAATTGTGGAGCTGACGTTTGGGGTGGAGGCAGTGCACAGAGCTGGCTGGCCATGCCTCCGCCTAGGAGCTGAGGGAGGGGGGATGTCACCACTTCCAGGGAGGCGCGGAGCCAGGTAGGGAGCCTGCCAGCTCTGCCAACTGCCCCCCGTTCCCCAGCACCAGCAGGGGTCCCAAGCTGGGTGGCACTGCTGCCTGCCCCCCAGCACCCACAGTGCCACCCAGACCACCTGCCCCAGCACCTGCAGCACCCCCAAGCCGCCCCCCACAAGATTTAATCAGGGGTATATAGTACAAGTCACGAGCCATGAATTTTTGTTTACTGCCCATGACCTGTCCATGACTTTTACTACAAATACCCGTGACTAAAACGTAGCCTTAGTCATTAAGGGGAGCTACTATTCAGTACTGATTGAAACATCTTATCTTTCTTTCTGCAATTCCTAGCTTCTGATTTGTGTTCATTATTATCAACTTCCCCTTCCATCCATTTGTTCTATATGTTTTAACTTTTTTCATAGCTGCTTTCAAACCCAAATTTCTAAATTTTCCAAAATGAAAATTTTCCAAAACTTTTTTTTTCATTTCTGAAACAGTTTTTCTGCTGGGAAATTTCATTAAAATCAATATGATTTCACAAAAGAAGCTGTTTTAACAAAACTGAATTTTGACCAGCTCTGTAGAATTGTCAATAATAGTGCAGAAAAGGCAGAAGTGTTCAATAAATATTTCTGTATTATATTTGGGAAAAGCCAGATGACATATTTAGATAACATGATGATGAAATACTTTCCACTCCAAGAGTAACTAAGGAAGATGTTAAACAGCAGCTACTCAAGATAGACATTTTAAAATCACCAGGTTCATATAATTTGTATCCAAGAGATGCAAAAGATCTGGCCAAGGCACTCTCTGGGCTAATGTTGTTTTTTCAGTGAGTCTTGGAACATTGGGGAAGTTCCAGCAGACTGGAAGAAAGCTAATGCTGCGGCAGTATTTAAAAAGTGTAAAAAGGATGACAGGTAATTATAGGCTTATTGGCCTGACATAAATCCTGGGCAAAATAATGGAAAAGCTAATAGGGAGGGTTTATGGAAAATAGATCTTGTCTCTAATTAACTTGATATTTTTTTGGAAGAGGTTATAAGTTTGAATGATAAAGGTAAACGGGTTGATGTAATAAAATTAAGTTTTCGTAAGGCATTTGAGTAGGTACTGCACAACATTTTGATTAAGAAACTAGAATGATACAAAAATCAGCATGGCATACATTAAATGGATCAAAAACTGGCAAACTCTGGCTAGATCTCAAAATGTAATTGTAAATGGGGAAGTATCATCCAGCAGACGTGTTTCTAGTGGGGTCCTGCAGGAATCAGTTCCTACCTCTACGTTACTTAACATTTTTATCAGTGACATGTAAGAAAACATAAAATCATCACTAATAAACTTTGCAAATAACACAATAATGTGGGGGAGTGGTAAATAATGAAGAAGACGGGTCACTGCTACAAAGCGATTGAATCGCTTGGTAAACTGATCGCAAACAAACAATATGGGTTTTATAATCATAGAATATCAGGGTTGGAAGGGACCTTAGGAGGTCATCTAGTCCAACCCCCTGCTCAAAGCAGGACCAATCCCCAATTTTGCCCCAGATCCCTAAATGGCCCCCTCAAGGATTGAACTCACAACCCTGGGTTTAGCAGGCCAATGCTCAAACCACTGAGCTATCCCTCCCCCCAAATGACCAAATCTAAAGTCATACACCTAGGAATACAGGATATAGGCCACATTTATAAGGTGGCAGACACTATCCTGGGAAGCAGTGACTCTGAAAAGGACATAGTACATGTAATCAACTGAAACATGAGCGCCCAGTGCAATGCTGTATCCAAAAGAGCTAATGATATCCTTGGATGTATAAATAGGGGATTCTCAATTAGGAGTAGAGAAGTTACATTACCTCTGTATTTGGAACTGGTGCAACCTCTACTGGACTACTATGCCTAGTTCTGGTGTCCACTCGGCAAGAAGGATATTGATAAATTGGAGCGGGGTCAAAGAGGAGCTTTGAGAATGAAAAAAATGCCATAGAGTGAAAGATGCAAGGAGCTCAGTCTCCAGACCTGATCAAAGAGAAGATTAAGGGAGACCCGAGCGCACTCTGCGAGTCCTGACGTGGGGAACAGAAATTTGATAGAAGACTTTACAATCTAGCTGAGAAAGGGATAACAGGAGCCAATGGCTGGAAGTTGAAGACAAATTCAGACTAGAAATAAGTTGAACAGTGAGGGTAAATAACCATGGGAACCACTTAGCAAGTGGATTCTCCATCACTGGACATTTTTAAACCAAGATAATTTTTTTTTAAAAGATATGCTCTAGTTCAAACAAGGATTAATTCAGGGGAGTCCTATGGCCTATGTTGTACAGGAGGCCAGACTAAGGTGATTATAGTGGTCTGATCCAGCTTTATAATCTATTAATTGTTTGTGAGGTGCTTAGTTACTATGGTAATGAGGGCCATATAAGAACCTTAGACAGACGTGCTGCTGAGCTACTATTGTAGCGGATAGGCAGGAGTACTGGCTGCACAGCGCTTCTCCCCCTGCACTGGATTTTGAGCCAGTGGAGCTGCATGGGGTACCTTCTTGCGGGCCAAATCACTGCCCGTCTCCTGACTCTCCGCACTCCTGTGCAGAGTCTGTATGGAGCCTAGCTCTATGATTCACGGGGGGATGGGTCGAATCCCACTGCATTCAGGTTGTGTGGGGATGTTTGCGTTGTTACCCTCAAATAGAACAATATTTCTGTCCAAACAGATAAGATCTATTGTGTGGGGGGCAGTGGGGGAGAAGCAGCAAAAATAGGGGAACTCCAGACCACCATCCCCTCTGTCCCCACACCTTGCTGCCCAATGAGCCAAAGTCCCATGCATTGGGAGAGGGGTACGGACAAAAACTCTGCAAGAGTCACTAGGAGGTGTTTCCAAGTGGATTTTTCCATGCCATGGCCAAGCCATAATTGCTTATGTTACATAAAAAGTGTTGCTCTATTTCCCAGACAGGGCTCACCTTTGGGCCCTTTGCAGCTCCATAAGGGACGCAGCATGCTGGCGGGGGCAGGGGAGCTTGGTGGCCGTGGGAAATAATGCAGGGGGGCGGGAGCTTGGTGGCCGCAGGAAAAAACACGGGAGCAGGGTGGGGGGCGCTGGGAGCTTGGTGGGCCGCAGGAAATAACCCCGCGGGCCGTGTGTTTGAGACCCCTGGTCTAATGCATCCGCACAATACCGCTGTAAGGCAGATCAGTAGTGCTATCCCCATTTTACATATCGGCAAAGAAACAGGCAGGTAGAGAAAGTGACTTGACCAAGACCACACACTGACTCTGGATTTTCAAGAGAACACGCTTGGGAAGCATAGTTCCAGACTTCCACCGCTGGATCACGCCATCTCCCAGCAAGGGATGGGTAAACTGGTTCAGATACAAAAGAACATTCAGCTGAAATGCAAATCAAACCCTAGGTTGTGTAATGGAGAAAACTTGTGTGGGATTTAAGGTGGTCTAGGGAACAGAGCACTGAAACAGGAGTCAGGCAAGATAGGCTTATTTCCTGGTACTACCAGTGACCTGCTGTATGAGTTTAGGTAAGTCATTTCAGCCCTCTGTGACTATTAGTACTAGTAGTATTCCCTCCTACTTCAATTTTAGATTGAAGGCTCTTTAAAATAGGGTGGTTTTTTCACTGTTTGTACAATACCTACCACAATGGGTGGTGGCCTCTTGGTAATTACTGTAATATAGTTAATAGCCAATAAATTAAAGTTGCCACTAGTCAGTTTTAACTGCTGTTTTTCAACTTTGCTCCTCTTTGTCTTATTTTTTAATTGAGAAAAACTATAGAGATTTAATTTACAATATGAATCAGACAAAGGAAGAGAAAACAGATTTTGCTTTATCAGAGCAAATACATGATTACAGAGAGCAGGGATCACCTAGAATATGGAGATATTGAGAGGCTGGCATAATCAAAATTGGGCAAGAATTGGTTACTTGGAGATTCCGTAGGTGGGGTGCAATTTGAAGTGACAATAGAGGTTCAGTTGTAAAAATCTCCCTATTCCCAGGCCAGGAAACAGTATCTGTTTCTTACTAGTGATGGTGCTGATACATTGCTCTGTGAAGACTCAGTGGTGAATCAACTCCTGGAAAAAATAATAGCAAAGCGAGGAATCCAATTTAGATGTCCAAAATGATTTTCTAAATGTGGGCATCTCTTGACCTGATCAACCTTATAAAAGAATAGAGCCTTTAACTCCAAAGTCTATTACATCTCTCAGAGGACTGAATCCATGCAATCTAAATTTGTTGGTGTAATACATTTTATATATAGTTCCTTACAGAGGAATTATTTGATACCATACGAGAAAAGCTTCATACCTTCCCTGACTGCCATCTCTCATGTCTTTTGTTAAATCAGTGACCAAGTCAGACTGTAGACATATATTAATTATATAAGGTCAAACTCTGGGATAGATTTTCAAAAGGTAGAAGACTAATGTAAAAATGTGAATGCAGTCAAGTACCTAACTGGTATTTGTATGTGCAAACAGCTAATCAGATGACATTTTCATCTGCATACCAATTAGGTACATTACTTTAATTCTGCATACAAATTAGATACATGTGCACACTCACTCTTGCACATGGGCCTAAATGTCTGATTTTTTGATAATCTGGCCCTTAGTGTACAGTACAAATCCTATCAAGCCTAGTTTCCACTGACAAAATTAATTCTCACTAAAAATTCATACATTCTATGTAGCTATATGTCATGATCCCATAGTTGAAGAGAAAATAGATGTCCTTGAACATATAGGGTCTCTGGAAGTTCACTAAGATATTGTAGAAAGCTTCATCACAGCCTTGTCTTAAAGGCTGCCTCATGGTGATCAACTGACATATATTATATTTTCCCTATATAAATACATTTATCAACATTAGGTTAGAAGTTAAAGCAGTCATTATGTAATGATGATGGGAGGAGGTGGTATTGGATGGATGTACTAAATCATCACCTGCAGGTAAGAATTGATCAGGAAGTACAGAGGCCTGGACCAGGCTAGACTCAGAGACTGGTAAATATGATCAAATCTTATTTAATAAGGATAAGAGGGAACTTCCATGTGTTCTTGCTAGTCTCAAACTATAGTTACTATCTGACCATCACCCACTTCTCAGCAGCAGCATCCGTTCAGACTAATGCAACGTTTTTGGATGCTTCTTCCTTGCATATCTTCAACATAGATCTGTTTGCTCCCAGGCATGATGCTCTTAGATGGAGCCTCAAAGTTAGAATAAGGGCAAAGTGAGCACCTATCCTGACCAGGTTAAAAGAAAAAGTATTGAGCCAACAGTGCTATTAGAACTTGTTCTGGGGCTCAATCCGGCACCACTTAAGTCAATGGGAGTTTTGCTGCAGATGTCTGTGGGAGTCGGGTCAGACCACTAATGAGCTGCGTTAAAATCTGACTGTGCTTCAACTCTTCAGCTTAATGCTACGTATAAAATACCATCTACCACATTGATTCCATATTTTGTGTTCACAGTAAGCTTCTCAAAGGTCTTCTCCCCTTGATTTAGCTAATCCCCACACAGTTAATTCTCTCTGATGCTCTCTCTAGCCAGGCTTTCCCTGTCCACTTCCTTTCCCCTCTCTTATTTCTGCCATTTCTAACCTGATGCTTCTGACCCTAATCGTGCTCTGCCTGATCCTGCAAGGTGCTGAGGCCCAGATCCACAAGGATGTTTAGTTTAGGCCCCTGATTCCCCTTGATTTCAAGGGGAGCTAAACACCTCCGTGCCCTCAACTCTCACTGAGATCTCTGGCAGTTGAAGGCATTCAGCACCTTGCAGTGGAGACTCTGAACCTTGAAGGATTGGTCACTTCTGTATCAGTTGCTGGATCTTCTGCTTCCTTCCCTGTCCCAGAAATCCCCCTCTGAGTAGCCTCATCTGTTTCCATCTGCCCTCAGCAACTGCTCTTGTCTCTGCATTCCCAGCTTCTAGCTGGAGCATTCCCCTGAAGGGCCTGAAGCCGCTCTGCCCCAGCCATTATGCAGGGCTCGCGCTAACTCCAAAGTCCATAATCACACATGGCTGCTAACCGTCTTTGAAGCCTCTCCTCTTCCTGTGTAGGTTTAGCAGTTACAGGTTCCTTTGTATCCATCTCCCAAGTGCAGCGACACCGATGGGAAGCTTTCCAGGGCCACGTCACCACCTGGAGGACACCTAACCCAGGTGAGTCACCAACACCATTGAATGCCAAGAAATCAAAGAAACCATCCAAAAGCTGTAAAGAAAGACAGAGCGGAACAAGTCGACCTGCAGCAGAATCTTTTAATCAAGCAGGTCTTTTAAGTGTAATGTACCTTTAAAATATAGGTAAATTTTGCCCTCACTGACACCCAGGCAACACCAGGGAGTGCAGGGGTTGCACGTGGATAACTGAAGGCAGAATGTGGCCCATCAACGTTTATCCCCCACAGCTCACTGACCTCCTGCTGTCCAAGCTGAGAGCTGGAACGTGGATCCCATATACACGAAAGCACTAGCCCTCCACAGCATACCTGAGGTGGTGCATTTGCTGGTGATTAAAAGCACCCTGTTTTGCCTGCTTCCCTGCCGTTATAAGGTATGAAGGAGTCTTTCTACATTTGAGTATCCTGCCTGCTGTCAAGAATGGCGCAGGACAGGCACAGTGTGAGGTATAGGCCTGAAAACCAAGCCTCAGCTGGTAGATATCATTTTAGGTCCCCCTGACTTACGTTTCCCTCTAAATAGCTAAGACCCTAGATCAAACCCCACTCCAAACACAGCACAGTGGGTACTTGTATTAGGCAAGGACAGAGATGGTGAAGTCCTAGCCCCATTGGAGTGAATGGAAGTTTAGCTATTGACTTCAATGGAGGCAGGATTTCACCTCCCCACATTCATTCCTATTATATTCCAAATAAGGGAGAGACAAAGGTTCTGTGTAACAATCATAAAAGTCAGTGGATTCTTCCATTTAAAGCACATAGAGAATTTATAAACTTTTGATCAAATCCATTATTAGTAAACAGAGGTCGTGTTGAAATCTGCTTTCTATTTACTACAACACAAACATAAATATAGCAAGTATTTTCGTTTTTAATTCCTGAATGAATTTGGTCTTCCTTATATGATTTTGGTATGTCTGTCCTCTCCTTCTCCTGCTCCTAGTTTAACACTTTCATGGCTTACTGGCCCCTAAATATTCTGTCAATCTTTCACAGACTGTAAAATAACTATTACCAAACAATAGTGGTAACTATATTGTAATTTGTTTTCTTCTGTCCTCCATAAAGATGAGTGTTAACTGTTTTGTAGAAAAATATAAACTCAGATGGACAGCTCAGCTCCTTTGCTAATGTAAATAAACTTTAAATGGAGCTTCACTTATTTACACTGGTATAGGATTTGGCCCAAATGTTATGCAAAAAAGAGAGGAGAGAAAACAAACCCTCTCAGAAATTCTGAGGGTAAGGTCTCAGGACTGAGAACCCTCCTGTTTATTGGTATGAATATGTCTCCCTCTGTGTGTTTTAATTGCCTTTAACTTTTATTTTTATGCTGTCCAGCAAGCCTTCTGAGTAGACAAGGCAGTACCAGAGAGAGTCAGTCTATACCAGGGGTCTCAAACACGCGGCCCGCGGGCCACATGGGGCCCCCGGAGTTATTTCCTGAGGCCCGCCATAGGCGCCAACTCCACTGGCAGCCAAGCTCCAAACATTACTGAGTGTTTATATTTTATTAAAACCCCTCTTTGCATTACAGTTTGTAAAAAGTTAATACATTGACTTTTAATAGAATACTATATTACTCTTCATTTTTTTCATTTTTGACTATACTTTTGTATCATTGTATGAAAAGGTTTCAGTGATGCGGCCCTCGGGCCAATTTAGTAGTTCTCATGTGGCCCTCGTGGTGATTTGAGTTTGAGATCCCTGGTCTATACTAAAGTCTGTCTGTTCCCAGTTTTGATAGTCCAAAACCAGAACCTCTAATCTCAACTTCTTTGCATTCTGTTGGGTGTTGATGGGAGATTTCAGATTGGAATGAACTGATCCAAATCTTTCCATGTGGTTTTAGTCTGGATTGGAACCAAAAGTGGAAGGGGCCTATTTTCAGGTTTAGGTGCCACCTAAAATCACACGAGAAAAGCCATTTTCACAATGTTTTGGGCTACGATGGCCAAAATATTGCAAGCACAGCTTCTCTTGTCTGACATCTTTCATTTTTGGATTAAAATTTCACACGAACAGTTTTTCATACAGTTTAAGGCCAGAAGGGATCATTGCATCATCTAATCTGACCTCCTGTATCTGACAGGCCTTAGCACCTCACCCAGCGACCCCTATATTGAACCCAATAATTTGTGATTGACTAAAGCATATTGTCCAGAAAGGCAGCCTGTCTTGACTAAGATTTCAAGAGATGGAGAATCCACCGCTTCCCTTGGTAGCTTGTTCCAGTGATTAATCACCCTCACTGTTAAAAATCAGTGCCTAATTTCTAATTCAAATTTGTCTAGCTTCAGCTTCCAGCCATTGGTTCTTGTTCTGCCTTTCTGCAATAGATTGAAGAGTCCTTTAGTACCCGGTATTTTCTCCCTGACGAAGGTACAACACTGTAACCTAATCACCCCTCAATCTTCTTTTTTGATAAACTAAACGGATTGAGCTCTTTACGTCTCCTATGGTAAGGGAATTTCTCCAGCCCACGAATCATTTCTCTGTCTTTTGCGCACTCTCCAATATTTAACATCCTTTTAAAAATGTGAACACCCAAACTATATGCAGTACTCTAGTATCCGTCCTGCCAACGCAGTGTACAGAGGATAAAATCACTTCCCTACTCCTCCATTTATACATTCAAGGATTGCCCTTTTGGCCACAGAATCACACTGGGAGCTCAAATTCAGTTGCTTATCCACTATGACCCTAGGCGTCACTGCTTTCCAAGACACACTCCCCTGTTCTGTACATATGGCCGGCAATCTTTGTTCCTAGATGTACGACCTTGCATTTGGCTGTATTAAAATGCATTCTGTTTGAACAGGCCCAGCTTACCAAGCAACCCAGATTGCTCTGCATGACTGCCCTGTCCTCAGTGTTACTTACCATTCTGTTAATTTTTGCGTCATCCTCCAATTTTATCAGCAGTGATTATATATTTGCTTCCCGATCATTGAAAGAAATGTTGAATAGCATCAAGTCTAGAACTGATCCTTGCAGAACCCTACTAGCAACATCCCCGTTTGATGATGATTCCCCATTGACAACTACTTCTTGAGATCTGTCAGTTAGCCAATTCTTAATCCAGTTAATGGGTGCTTTATAGATATTGTCTAATGCTAATTTTTAATGAGAATGTCACAGGGTAATAAGTCAAATGTCCACATCTACATAGTTACATTTATCAACCAGACTTATAACCTCATCAAAAATGAAATCAGGTTTGTTTGAAAGGATCTGTTTTTCATAAAACCATGTTGATGGGCATTAATTATATTCCCATCCTTTAATATTTTATTAATTGAATCCTGTATCAGCTTTACTATTAGTCTGACATCAATACCAGGCAAAACAACTGGCCAATAATTACCTAGGTCAACCCACTAGCCCTTTTTGAATATTGGCACAATACTCTTCCAGTATTCTGGAATTTCTCTGGTATTTTGAGATTTATTAAACATTAACATCAGTGGGCCAGAGATCTCCTTAGCCAACTCTTTTAGCACTCCTGGATACGAATTATCCAGGCCTGCTGATTTACATGTTCATTCCTAGTAGATGCTGTTTAACATCCTTCTTAGTTACTAATGGACTGGAAAGTACTTCTATCATCCTCATGTGATACAAGTACATCAGCCTACTTCTTTACAAATACAGAACAAAAACACTTATTGCACACTTTTATATTTTCTGCATCATTAACATTTTTACCATCTCCATCTAGTAATGTTTCTGTGATGCTAGTGCTCTTGAAACAAACCTCAGCTCAAACATAAACGTGATCCAAATGCCACCTTGTTTTCTTGTCTCTGTATAAAATACCTGTGACCTGTTTAGGGCCTGATCTTTCAAGACAGCAGTGACGTGAAACTCCCAGTGAAACCACAAAGGACATGCAGTATTGGACTCTGCTCCTAATGAGTTTTTTGGCATCTTTATTATTCAACATCAAAAATGATTTACATGATGAACTGGGCAAGCTGACTACTATTTGAGCCTTCACATGAGCCTATTGAGTTTGTTAACACTAAAAATGGCTGGCATTAAGTTTTAAAGTAGCCTACAGAGGATGAATAGTTCTTTTACAAAAAAAAAAAAAAAAAAAAAAAAGCACTGAAATTTCCTCAAGGTTTTTATAATGGAATGTCTTCTTTATTTATATTTTTATAAATCCATGCATTCTAGGCCAGGCAACGGCACCTTTGGCACGCGGCTCACCAGGGTAAGCCCCTTGGCGGGCTGGGCCGGTTTGTTTACCTGCCACGTCCACAGGTTTGGCCGATCACGGCTCCCACTGGCTGCGGTTCGCCGCTCCAGGCCAATGGGGGCTGCAGGATGCGGCGTGGGCCGAGGGATGTGCTAGCTGCCGCTTCCCACAGCCCCCATTGGCCTGGGACGGTGAACCGCAGCCAGTGGGAGCCACGATCGGCCAAACCTGCGGACGCGGCAAGTAAACAAACCGTCCCGGCCTGCCAGGGGGCTTACTCTGTCGAGCCCCATGCCAAAGGTTGCCGATGCCTGAATTCTAGGCACCCATGACATTAGACAGGAATTCAACCAATTTAATGCCCAGACATGCCTAAATACCTTAACTATGTGACTCCAAAAGTCACCATAATTGCAATGGGAAACTTTTATGGACATCATACAAGACTATAAAACTGCACAATTAGGTAATTGCTTAATAAATGTAATCAGCGATGATCTAGTCTACTGAGTACATCCTACGGCCCCGATGTTGCAACTGGATCCCTGGGGGTGCAAGTGTCTGTCCCCCCAGGGATTTGATTGCAGCATTGGGACCTTTTTAAGCTCTTTTTATAGGCTGTAAGCTCTTTGGCCATCATTTAGTGTATGTTTGTACAGTGTCTTAGCATGCTGGGGCTCTGACTTGGTTGAGTCCTCTAGGCACTACCATAATATAAATATTAAATAATAGTAGCAATAAAGTCCAATTCTTTTCCACTGCTTTTTAAAAAGAAATTAAAAGGGCATTTTTAAAAATAGTTCTGAAAACGTTTACTCTGTTGTTTCTTAAAAGCAGGAAAATCCATATCTTTTAAAACCATGTTGTTCTTTTCCATTTGCAAAGACTGATCTGCTGACAAAAAGCAATTTGCAAACTGAATTGCCATTTCACTTTTCCTTCAAGATAAAACAAACAAATCTGGCAAACGATTAGCCAATACGCTAGCCAAATCACCGAGCATTATGAAATATCCGTTTAAAGAGGATTGAGTTTTTAACATTGTCTTCTGGGTCACATGTACAATAACTTTTTCTTTAAGTAATTCAGAAGGATATTTACACGAAAAGGCGGACAAACTCACAGGAAGGGGGCAGGGACAGTACTTAATCTCTGGCACACATGGGGTTAAACTCAGCTGAGCTTTCATTCTCCCTTTGCTCGGGGCAGGACTATAGACTGACTGCTTGGAACACAAGGGTCATAAAACGATGTTGTTCCCCATGCTATTTCTATTTCCTGTTCAGTTTATGTCAACGGAGTATCTTTTCTGGTTCCAAATATGATCTCTTAAGGAAAAGACTTTACTCACTGGATTTCTTTTTGCTCATCTACTACCTGTTTAGTCATCAATAGGCTTGGCAGATTTTTTAAAAATTTGAAAGATAATGTCAATGTTAATTTGTAACCATTTTTTGTATTTTTTTTTATTTAAACTTTCACAGTTAGGGGAAATTATGGGAGGAGTCAGATGGTTGGGAGGTCAGACAATTATTTAATGACAATAGACGCTAAAATTCAAAAAGTTAAAGCTTTATAATTGTTAAAACACAAATTGTCAACATCCCATGTCAAAATATACAAAGTCAATTTCCTTAAATCAAACTCTAATAAGTTCTCAAGCAGCATTTTTCTTATCTTGCCTGTCTGTAAAGTTCTATTATCATTGATGGAAATTTGTTTTTGTCTGTTTGCATGTGTATGCTGAAATTGAAGTTTACTGACATTTACCGATAACAAATGAATCTTTCCAAGCCTACCCATCAAGGTAAGAAATTATAGCCCATATGACCTGGTCTAACAACCTTTTCTAGATCTTTACGTTCAGGAGATCCCAATGTGAATTTACAACTCAGTGTGTCCTATAATAATTACCTAGTAACTCAGTATTGGTCTCAATAGATCTGCTGGCTTTTACTGAATTACTACAACTAATGCCTAGAGGACCCAACTGAGATTGGACTAGAGCACTGTACACACAGAGCAAGAGACAGTCCCTGACCTAAACTTACTATCTAAACACACAAGACAGACAAAGGATGGGTGAGGAAACAGATGAAGTGACTTGCTCTCACTTAGCCCAGGGCTACACTGGGGGGGGGGGGTGTCGATCTATGATACGCAGCTTCAGCTACGCGAATAGCGTAGCTGAAGTCGGCGTATCGTAATTGACTTACCTGGCCATGAGGACAGCGGCGAGTCGATCGCTGCTGCTCCCACGTCGACTCCGCTTCTGCCTTTCGATGAGGTGGATTTCCGGAGCTGACGGGGAGCACGATCGGGGATCGATTAATCGCGTCTAAATGAGATGCGAAAAATCGATCGCCGATAGATCGATCACTACCCGCTGATCCGGCAGGTAGTGAAGACATACCCTCAGTACTAGGAATAAAACACTGTCTCTTCTGAGTCCTAATCTAGCGACCTAACCAGTAGACAATGTTGCCTCTCTTATGCGGTTATGTCTTTAGCGTTACAGTGAAAGGGTATCTCTTCTTTCATTCTGCATTTTCCTTCATACTTATTTTTCCATCATTCCAGTTATTTAAATAACTGTTTTACATCAATGTCATGCTGTAAAGCAGTGCTATGTACTTTCCTTTGTACTTCATAATCGCCTTATACTGATAGTTTTGTAAGCGCAGATCCTGAGACTTTAATAACAGCAGAAAAGGGGAAAATGTAGATTACTGAGAACATGCCCCGGATGAGGAGATACTGAAAGGCAGAGATGGAAAGGCAGAATGCAATGTCATTGAACACATCTGTACATAAATATAGAGCTCCTGCCAACTCCTAGTGTCTGGGCCAAAAGGACTAAGGAAATCTCTTCTGGACCCCGTATGAAAAGCAGGACCTAAAATAACTAGACCACCCCCAACAGGCTTAACGGAACAGATAATGTGAATGGTTCAAGTCACTGCATCCAAACTTAGCCCATTCTCATATCTCAGCATTTGCTCACTGGGCAGACAACCCCATCTCTAATCAGTGTTCAAGCTCCTATTCTTCCACGCATACATTGCTGGCTGGCTGTTACTCTTCCCCACCTTCACCTACCATTTCTGGCAGCCTCTTAAGACAGGGATTGGCTGCCACGTAACTCAAACTCAAAGACAGTGGACACTACAGGGAAATATGAAGTTGCAAGAAAAACCACCTAGCACTCCTCTGCCCATGGGTAAGAACGGATTGTTTTCGACTGCCAGTGCAGAGAGCGAAAACATTCAGCCCTGTGACTGGCTGGCTAATACATCATACCCTTTGGCAGCTGTTAGATTCTCCAGCAGCAGAGCCAGCCAGTGAACTTATCACATAACCTCTGGCTACAGTGGTATGTACCAGAGAGGTGCTTCCTCTGTGCAGCCCTGGCAAGAGCATTCCCTGCTAGAAGGCAGCTAAGGCCGTTCAGGTAGCCTCCACCGTTCCCTCCTACCCCAGCCAGCAGCAGTGGAGTGTGAAAGAAGCCACAGTTTTATTTAGGAAAAAAGCTATAAAAAAAAGTAATGCATCCAGGGCCGGCGCACCCACTAGGTGACCCTAGGCGGTCGCCTAGGGCGCCAGGACTTGGGGGGCGGAGACTCCCGGCGGTGATTCGGCGGCCGCCGAAACGCCGCTGAGAAGCTGTTGCTGCCGGTGAGATGAGCTGCCGTGGGCGGGCAGGGCGGGGAGCTGAGTGGATGGGGCGGGGAGCTGCCACGGCCCGCAGGCAGGCGGGCGGCCGAGACTGTCCCCGTGGCCCATGGGCGGGGGGCCGAGCCTGTCCCTGTGGCCCGCGGGTGAGCAAGCGGGTGGCTGAGCCTCCTGCCGCCGCAGGCTGAGCCTGCCCGCTCCAGCCGCCACAGGGGGTGGGGAGCGGGGGGGGGGGGGAGCTGGCTGCCACGGGGGAGGGGTGGCATTGGGTGGGGGGGAGTTTCGCCTAGGGCGTGAAAATTCCTTGCACCGGCCCTGAATGCATCTTAATGAAGCTTATCAAAGAGCTGAGACACTTAGACTTTACTTGCTACACAATTAAATCAGGGCTGTCTCTCATTTACCCTCTGCAAATCACATCTCAGCTACATGGAGTATCTTTGCCTCTTGTTCAAATGCCCCCCAAAAGTCCAAATTCATCGTCTGAGAATATAGCCCCGTTAGCTTGTCTACCCTGAGCTGCTTTTGTCTAGTACTGGTGCATGTACACTGAGGCTAGCAAAGGTGACAGTACAAGTGCAGACGGGACACAGGAGCTTTAGTGTCTCATCTGGATCTGCTTAGGGCTGAGCTAGGATGACACAGTGATAAAAACACCTACAGCTGCTCTCCCCTGGCATTCTCACCCAGGGGAATCTTTCCATTGACTTTAAAGGGAGCTGGATCAGTGAAATGTGCAGTGACGGGAGGTTGTGCTGAGCATGCGTGCATAACATGAGCTAAGAGGCAAGGGCTCTCCGCTGAGGGTGTGACAAGATGATCGAATTGCTGCGTAGCACATAGGAACCCAACCACTGCTGGTGAAACAAGATTAACCCAAAATATCCTGAAGCTTTCAAAATAATGCATGTAAACTAGATGCAGCTCCCACATGTACTGTCCTCAGAGCTCTCTTCTATCAGACTTGCCCTTCTTATCCCTTTGATGCTTCTAATCCCTCCAGTCCCTCTCAAGGAACACAAACATTTCTCTGATGATTTATTTTCAAAGGTACGGCGAGCACATAAACCTACGACTGACGGCACGTACGTGATCATTAAAGTTATCCCATCCCCTCCACCCAGTATAAGCTGTCTGGCTTGTCCTGACACTGATGACCTTTTTATGTATATTTATAGCCATCTTCCTCCCCTCTGGGTAATTATAACAGAAGAACACCATCAACCCATTATGTAACAGAGGAAGAGCAATGCCAAAGGATTATATAGTTGAATCTGACTTTAATTTCTACAGCGCAGAAAATGGGTGTCAGTGAAAGCGAAAACTTAGATCCTTCCTTGTAAACTGTCAAACATTATCTTAGTCTTGCTGCCAGGTCTTAATTGCTGTGGATGATACAGTCGACAGACCCTTCCATTTATATGGACCTATGATTCCTTCTATATAACCATTAAATATTTCATTGAAGTTTTTCAGTTTACAGGCAACGCTATAGTGCAACAGAATGAAATAAACAAAAATCAAATATACAGTTCCAAGCAAAAGTGCTTAGACTTGGAAATTTCCATTAACAGAAATATCACCGTCTGGCACCGGTCAGACTGGCAACAACTTGCGACTAGTGAGACCACAGTTATGATTCATTTATGGAAACAACTGTCTCTACTATAACCTTAACCTCACCCGCCCCATTTTCCTGTTTATTAATAACAGCTGGGCAAAAACTTTCACAATTTTAACAAAACTTTGAATTTTGATTAAAAAAACAGGATGGCATTTTGGTGAAGGTTTTCATAAACATTACAGCCCTCCCCCCTGTATAGTTCACCGCTTGCACCTTTTCTAAATCTTGGAGTGTGAGCTCTCAGACAAGGACTCTGTGTTATTTATTTGTACAGTACCTAATACAACAAGACCTCAATCCCTGCTGGAATAGTATTAATAACAAGAACAATGTGAATGTAACTTCATCATAAATTGAGATTTATATCTGAATCATAATCATTAGTACATTTAGATGAGTTGATTGTCAAGTTTTTTCTCACAAATGTTAAACAGCAAAACGACTTGCCCCCAATATTCTAAAGGCTGGGTGAAATTTACCAAGTGATAATGGATCCCCATACTAGCCACACACTGCTACCTCAGCATAGGGTTGGGTGTGGGTGGAGTGGCTAGGTATTGGGACCTCTACAACCCACAACCTGCAGAAGCAACCTCTGTGCTGGTTGGCTCTGAATTGAGGGAAGAATTGGTGCTGGACTAGTGGAGGGATCATTTGAGCAGCAGTAATTCAAATCCAGTACCAAGGGCGTCCTGCATCTGAGAGGGAACAGCAGAACCACCCTGCCCATAGGCTGGAGGTTAACTTGTGACCCTTCACTCCCTTGCATCACACAGCAGCTGCTTATCCAGGCTGTGTGAGAGAATTGTATCAATTATATGTGCACTTACAAGCTCAAGCTTGAGAAATGTACAAACCAAACAGAAAGTCAACTCATCACAGTAGAGAGAACAACAACTTGGGCTGCTGATGCCTGTCCTTTCCATTCTCCCATGTAGGAAACTGCAAAACCCTGCTGCTTCCCTTATGAAACCAATCAACTTTCCATGAAGAATGATTTCTTTAAACATAGAATTGAAATAGCTCTGGCTTACAACTGGTGGCTCCTATTTAACAAACCACATGATATAACCACATATCCTTGACCTAATCTCATCAGGCAGCTTGGTATCTTCATTGCTATGTTTACTAATTACAGCTGCCCAACACCAATAATTAAAACACACCTTTTTAATTCTTTTCCAGCAAAGATTATACTGCACACATCCTAGGTGAAACATTATAACAATAGACCGTCACCACTCTCGCATTGATATTTCTTGATTTTACTGAGGTTATGAAAGGCTTACATTAAAAATAGCTTTATGATTTAGACTACATAATAAAAAGAAAATCATTATGCTAACTCTTTCATGGCATATCTGGGAGTACGAATTCAATAAAGAATGGCATGTGTATCCTCACAAAAACTGCTAATGCAAATTAGATTTTATTTTAGTGAATTTCATAGTACTTACATTAAATGTCAGGCTTGTATAATAGGGATATGAAGTCACTATAAAAATACAAGGTATTGTAAAGTGAGAAGATATAGGGCCAGAGCCTCAGTTGCTATAAATTGATGCTGCTTCATAGGCCAATACAGACCAGCTAAAGATCTGGTCCTACAGTTTTTAAATCATGGAGCTTAAAAATATTAACATTGCGGAAATCACTCATTAAACCCTCCAAAATTATACAGAGGCTTTTACCAGGCTTATCAATCAGTCTATTAGACAGGATGGTATTCACAAAGGGATTTAGGCATTGCAATGCTTGACCATCACAACGCCTACCTTTTAGGTGCCTAGAAAATCACAGGAACAACAATGCAATCCACAAAGCTGACTTAGGCGCTGCACAGGATGGCTTGCCCCAGGACCTGGAGACACAAGCGCCAACTTCCGGCGGCGCCGGTGGGGGCTGACGCCGGGCCCCACCCCCGACGCCGGGCGACGTGGCCGGGCCCCGCCCCCGACGCTGGGTGACGTTGCGGGGCCCCGCCCCCGACGCAACATCGCCTGGGGGCGGGGTCCCAGAACGTCTCCTGGTGGTGAGGTGAGCTGGGCGCGGGCCCCGGGGCTGGCGGGGAGCTGCCAATTTTTCCCCGTGGGTGCTCCAGCCCCGGAGCACCTATGCATAGTCGGCGCCTATGCCTGGAGAGCGTGGGCTAAGCCAACCCTTATTACAGGATGAGTCCCACCTGAGAGGAATTAGGATTTCTGTATAAAAGGCGCTAGGGGGGAAGGCTGCAGAGAGCTTGCCCAGAGAAAGAACTGTCGGGAAGGGCTAGGTAGGGAGGATGGCTCTATCTCTATCGCCTGCAGCTGTAGGGAAAAGCTCAGAGCAGAAAAGGCAACTGCTGGGAAGAAAGTAAGTAGGAAAAGCTCTTCAGGTAGGGAAGCCTGAGAGACACCCTGATAAAGCAAAGAAGAGACTGGGAGACCCAGAGGAGAAGTAAAGAGGTGAGGTAGGAAGTGGCCTAGGGGAAACTGGCATAGAGGCTGGACCTGAGGGTGATGCTGCACCCCCTGGCTTGAAGTGGTTTCCATCATATGCAGGGTTTACTGTTTGGCTCAATGGTGCTCAGCACCCCCTCTATACAAATTGTTGCACAACCCCTGAATAGGGGTAAAGGAGCTGTCCTAGCTGTGCAGTGCAGGGTGCTGGGCCAGAACCCTGAGTAGAGGGTTGGATGTGAGTTCCCCTACTGGCCCCAAGGAGGGGGTATACAAATCCTCTATAGCTGCTGTTGAGCCCAGCAAGGGGCAGCAGGCTGAACTGAGGCAGAGCCCCCGAAAGGGTGGAAGGATTTTTCTTTCTGTTAAAGGCAAGTTTTGACCCCTAGGTTAGATGACTGTGACCCTGGAAATGGTGGACTGAAAACTGTGACTTAATTCATCCAGTGACTCAGCCCTCCACTTATCAGGCAGAGAAACCAACACAGCAATGGAGGGACTGTCAGTAGGGGGCACTAGCTGCATGAGGTGTTGCTAGGCCACACCCACCCATGGGGAGTGCTTAGCTGTGTAGACTCTTTACAGGCACCCTTAAGTGACTGGGGAGAGAGCGGCCCCTAAGAAGGTGGTCCACACAAGCCAGCATGTTAGGTGGCTCCCTGCCTAAACTAGCTAATGGGAGATGCTGACTAGAGGGGTGTGAGTGGGGCACCTGCCTTACTCTACACAACGCAGGAATAGGCAGTGGCCCACTGTGCATTGTCAAGGTGCCACCACCCACCTTGTAACTCTTAGCTCAGTGGTTAGAGCACTCAGCGGGGATGTGGGAGAGACCCAGGTTGAATTTACCCCA
Source organism: Macrochelys suwanniensis (assembly GCA_033296515.1). NCBI lineage: Eukaryota > Metazoa > Chordata > Testudines > Chelydridae > Macrochelys > Macrochelys suwanniensis. The sequence goes on along the minus strand of CM065781.1, from coordinate 17,903,577 downwards.
GCTCTGCCAGAGGAGGAGGGAAGCTTTGAACTGGGGTCTTCTCTCTCCTCCCCCACCCATCTCAGGATCATGCTCTAACCATGGAGTTATGGGAGGTTCTAATACCAGGCTCTCTCAATCTCTTCTATTGATAAATAATGAGGGTTTGGAGCAGGGGGAACTGGAGCCAGGGTCTCCTTCTCCCTAACTCGGCTGCAGAGCCATTCCCAGTCTCTCTTTCTTGCCCCCATACTTAGAATAGTCATTGGGCAGAGAGAAAGAGGGTGTCCCACATCAGAATATCCTGCTGCTCTGGCAGAGAGCGGGGAACTGACCCAAAGTCTCCCACACCCAGCTCGGTGCTCTAACCTCTGTGCTAAATGCTATAAGGTGGACTATTTTGGAGGTTGGGCTCTGAGCACGCCTACCAACTCAGGCAGCTGAATGCCTGTCTTCCCTCAGTTTGTGGATTGCTCTAGGGCTTAGGCGGGAGATAGACATCTGGATGCTTCGAGGGAGCCAGCAGTGGGGGTGCTCAGAGACAGAAATAGAGGCGCTCAGGGAAGTTTTACTCTGAAATGCTTAGGTGCTGTATGAGTTTAGGCAACTACAGGGCTTAGTGGAGCCAAAACTGGGACTGAAGTGCCTAAATACCTTTGTGGGTCCCACCCTGAGGCCTCAATGCTGCAAATGCTTATGCTAGTGACTAACTATGGCCCTGAGCAGTCCTCTTTAGTTCAATGGGATGACTCGTGCCTTAAGTGTTTGCAGGATTGGGGCCTCTTGCTAGACATAAAATAGACTGGGATGTAATGTAAATGTTGGCACACACTGCCACATGTTGGCACGCACATGCACACACACAACACTGCCGGAATATTCTGCAGGGCTGGAGATAATACTTAGTGTGAAAGAAGGGCCAGATTCTCCTCACTGCCACTGCTGTCAATCAGGAGCCAGCAATGTGGTTACACCAGTGTAAAATGGGAGTAAGTGAAAGGAGAACCAGGCCCATAAGCTGTAGAACAATGTATAATTGAAATACAGCTACCAAGAAGCTGTATTAACCATTCAAAAGGGCAGAGGTCAGGCTTTCAAAAGTAGCTAGTGATTTGGGGGTGGGGGAGCAAATTGAGACTCCTTTAAAGGGCTCTGGTTTGCAGAGGGCAGGGGCTCAGCATCTTTTGAACATCAGGCTCCTCTAAGGCATCTCAGGTTGGACACCTCAAAAAATGAGGCCCCCCTACAATTCGGTTTGAAAAAGATGTTAATAGGAAAACTACCCCCATGAAAAAATGGGAGTGGGAGGTGGACAAAGAAACTGATCTAGATGAGTGGGTCTCTCCATGGCAAAGGGGATCTACATCTTCAATTTGTGTAGCTCACAAAGAAAACTTTTATAAATTACTGTCTTGATGGCATTTGACTCCGGTTAAGTGCCATCAAGTTTTTGCTAATAGGGAGGCACTCTGTTGACGGGATTGTGGGGAACATACTGGCATATGTGGTGGTTGGGTCCAGGAATTAGACAATTTGGGGAGGAAATTATTAGAGATTCATCTTATAACAAAATGCTGGCTTCCCAGAGATTCTCTGGCCTGCTTACTTAATGCTCTAGTGAGTAAAGGGTCTACATTTTAAACAGAACAAATTAATTTATTTTATTGTTAACAGCAAGGCCTTGTATTCCTTATCCCTTGAAAAATGTGAATTCTCCTGTAGAATTGTGGTATAGCAAAATATGGACTGTTCTTGTAATGAAAAAGCTTCACATCAAGTATGGACACAAGAGAAGTGCCCAAAAGAGGTAATTTGGTCACCTTTTTACAGGACTTGGAGGAGGAGAGCTCCCCAGACAGCAAGCCAGAATCCTTAGCTGGGTTCTTTGAGTATTAACTAAATAAGTAAGGTATGATGAAGTATTTTTAATGTTTTTGTCATAAATATAAAGGGAAGGGGGAGAGGATCTGATGCAGTGCTATAAAATCCTCTTACCAGTAAAGGGTTAAGAAATGCAGGTAGCCAGACTGACACCTGACCTGGCTGGCATCTGACCAATAAGGGGACAAGATACTTTCAAATCTTGGGAGGGGGAAAGCTTTGTGTGTGTGTCTTTGTCAGAGAGTGATCTTGGAAGACAGAAGGAACCTACAGAAAATCAAACCTCCCTTTTCTGAAGTAAGTTTAGATAGTATAGCGAATAGATTTCTGTTTAATTTTGCTTGGTGTATTCCCTGTGTTGGGGTGGGGGGTGTTATTCATGGTTTTCTGTAACTTTAAGGTTTTGTCCAGAGGGGGGAATCTCTCTGAGTTTGGAAATTGAGTGCCCTGTAAAATAGTTACCATCCTGATTTTACAGAGATGAGTTTACCTTCTTTATTTTTAATAAAATCCTTCTTTTAAGAAGCTGACTGTTTTCTATGGTGTTAAAACCCAGGGGGTGGGTTTTTAGATCACTGTGTAACCAATTGGTTGGGAGATTGTTCTCAAGCTTCCCAGGAAAGGGGGTGTACGGCTTGAGGGGGTATTTTGGGGGGGAGGGAAGTTCAAGTGATTTCTTTCCTGGATTCCTGTTAGACACTTGATGGTGGCAGCGAAAGAAGCATTTCTCAGGGTGCAGGGAATTTTGTACCTTGGGGGTTTTAACCTAAGCTGGTAAAAATAAGCTTAAGGGCTCTTAATGCGGGTCCCCACGTCTTTACCCTAGAGTTTAGAGTGGGGAGGGAACCCTGACAGTTTTATTGTAACCTTGCCTTAATAAAAAGTTTTAAAAAATCAACTGTGTTGTAATTTTGGGGGAGGCCTTATGAAAACCTTTGTGTAGGATTCAACTGTGCACTCCCTGCTGGAAGACAATGAATTATTTGGATATATGAGGAATGCCAGATCAGACCTTTTATGTCATCTTCTAAACGTCTACGGATTTTCTCCTGGGAAGTCTAGGAGTCCTGACCTGAGGTGACATGAGAGAGCTCCAGGCACACACCAATCAAGACTGTATGCAGCCGCTGCCGCGGGTAGCAGGACTCTGAAGAAGTGGCCCTCCTGCAATTAAGAAATCCTTGTTTTCTGAGAGACAGGTGACTACCCCCAATAGAACTGTGCCCGCTGGGTAGCAGAATGCAGCTGTGTGGAGTGGGTTAAAATTCATTTCAGACCCCATGACCTTTTGGGAGCCTTTACTAATGCATCTGAAAGTAAGTTATTCAAAAATGAATGAAAGAACCTGGGGGATTGGTGAATGGCTAATATTTATATAGTGCCTTTCATCCAAAGGACCCAGAGTGCTCAGCAAATTTACAAACTGCATGTGTACACAGAGCTCACTCCAGCCCGCGTGTTACGGGGTAGACCTTGGCAGACTTTAAACAGGGCACAGTAATATTTTTGATCTAGTTTATTTATAAAAGGCATCTTCTTGATGGTCGAAGCCCGGGTTGCTGTGGCTTTAGCATTGTTGCAGAGAACAATTTTCTTGAAGGGGAGAATCCGAGGAAGCTATACTGAAATCCATTATGGCTTTATACATTGTGTTCAGGATGTCAGCTGTACCAGTGTAAATTAGAGCAGTCTTAGGGCAGTCTAACTTAAATGTGGCTGCCAGCAATAACCCTGAGGAGCTGTTCTGGTAGCTAAAAATAGCCAGACGCATCAGTGCCAGAGCTTTTAAACCATTCAAAAATCTGCTAGAATTATTCTCCAGGGTCTGTATCTACTAACTTTTTGCTCCCACTACATCACTGGGGCAGCACAAAGGGGCTGTAACACAATGTATACTTAGGCCCTGCGTGTCTGTCTGTCAACTGTATTAAGTTAGAAGGAAGGGTCCAAGGAGCAGGGACTGAGGTGTCTTCTGTATTTTGTACAGTACTGATCACACTGACAGTAGTCATTGGTGGGTGTGTGCACCCACACACAAAATATCAATCTCAAAAGGTACTAACCCTATAGAGCAGTGATGTCCAATACGTTCACCACTAGCCACATGTGGCGAATAGGCTATTGAATTGTGGCTAATGCATGAGCAATGCGTTGGTGCATTGAAGGCAGCGGTACTGGAAGACAGGGTGCGTGCTTTGATATACAGCTTGTTAACGAGGCTAGGATATAGTAATTTTGTGTTAGTAGTACCTATTAATATTTTTTGTAATATCTACTTATTTTTGATATTTGAAATGTCGTTTGTAGTATGTTTTTTAATCCTTTTTTATAATGTGGTGAATAAGAAAAATTCAAAACCATAAACGTGGCTAGCATCGAATTTCTATTGGACACCCCTGCGATATAGAGATTGTGACTAAAACCTTTTTATAGTTACCTACGAACAAAGATTTGCCCAGAAGATGGTAGGCTCATGTAGAGAAATAAATTGTACCACTATGGTTCTATTGGGTTAATAGAGAAACTTCTCAAGTGTAGTTCAACAGGAAGTGATAACACGAGTTAAACTGTGCAATAGTGAAATCAATCAAACATGCAACACAACACAAGAGTAAACTAAATAATGTAGTAAAGTCCACATTTATTTATAAAGGCCCTATAATAAATTATATCAATATTCCAAAAAAATGCACAAGCAGATCTAAAGGGCCAATGAAAATGGCCCCAGAAAGGAGACAGTTCTCTACCTGTCCACCTACAAAGAATCTACTGCTGGCTAAAGTGCTAGACTAAATAGATGTGCCTTGCACAAGGTCTGAAAGGACACCAAAGGCAAGGGCTTGCCACTGTGAAAGTCCTGCTGTCAGTTCCATGGAGATCAACACTGGCACAGACAAGAAGAAGAGCATCCTAGCCAAGCCTCACCCCTGCAGGAAAGGCAGTCTCAGGCATAGCTGGATTTTAGGTCATTTAGGTCTCGGAAGAGAATCAATACATTGAATTACATTTGGACACAAGGCATTTCCCAGAGAAGAACTCAAACATTGATTAAAGTGGGTATTCATAATACAAATTATTAATAACTACCACTTTTAGAGTGGGGGAGGAAGAGAAGAAATGCAGTCTCCTCTCCCAGTTGTGCTGTAGCTTATTTCTCCCTCCTTAACTCGGGCTTACAATCAATGGCCTTTCCGCCTGGTAAGCATGATACCTACTAGTATTCACAGAGTGATAATCACTGTATTATCTAGACACAAAGACATGAGGATGGATTCCGAATTCAGTTTTGACCAGTGTAAATCGGGGTAGCTCCACTGAAATCAATGGAGTTATATTGACGTAACACCGGTAGAAGTGAGAAGTGAATCTGGCTCATGGTGTCCTCTATAGAACTGTACCACCATCTGCTACTGTGAATAGTTGGTTATGTCCCTAATTAAAATTCTTAAACATAACATAGATGCCCATGTAGGTTCCTGGAGACCACATTGGTCCTGGTTTCCTGAGGTAGGAACCAAGCAGCCACAGCTCCCATTGACTTCATCCGGAGTTGTGGGCACTCAGCACTTCTAAAACTCAGATCCTTCTCTCTACCAGCCTCAGCACACAGCTGGATACATTCAGCACTTAATTTGTGCCAGGGCTGAGCCCCAGCACCTCTAAGCTTGGCAGTTCATAGCCTGGCACCTCTGGGCTTGCCATATTAGTAATGTAAGTAAAAAAAATTGCTTGAGCCCCGGCACCGCCTTCATTACAAATTAAGCACTGGATGCATTATAATAATACTCAGTGGCTCCAGTTTTCCTTCAACCGAAAAAAGCTGGCTGACTGCTATCCATACTAGTGAGCATCGGTGATTTTCTAAAAACGAAAATAAGAAAGAAAAACTTGTAGCACCTTAGAGACTAACAAATTTATTTCAGCATAAGCTTTCGTGGGTTGTTACCCACTTCATCGGATGCATGGAATGAAACATACAGTACACAGATATTTATACAGTCAGAGAAACATGATAAGGTCGAGGTGCATAGACCAACCTTAAGAGGCGAATTAGTTGAGAGGAACCATAACAGCAGGGGAAGAAAAACCTTTGAAGTGATAAACAAGATGGTCACACAGGTGTGAATGAGGATCGTTAACTTAAGGGAAATAGATTCAATTAACGTAATGGCTGAGCCATTCCAAATCTCTATTTAATCCGGACGCAATGCAACCTAGTTTGCATATCAATTCGAGTTCAATAGTTTCTCTTTGAAGTCTGCTTTTGGAGTTAATCTGTCGCAACACTGCTACCCTCAAGTCTGTCAGTGAGTGATTAGGGAGGTTGAAGTGTTCTCCTACTGGTTTTTGAATGTTATGATTTCTGATGTCAGATTTATGTCCATTTATTCTTTTGCGTAGAGACTGTCCGGTTTGGCCAATGTACATGGCAGAGGGGCATTGCTGGCACATGATGGCATATATCACATTGGTAGATGTGCAGGTGAATGAGCCCCTGATGGCGTGGCGGATGTGATTAGGCCCTGTGATGGTATCACTTGAATCGATATGTTGACAGAGTTGGCATCGGGCTTTGTTGCAAGGATAGGATCCTGGGTTGGTGTTTTTGTTGTATGGTGTGTGGTTGCTGGTGAGTATTTGCTTCAGGTTGGGGGGCTGTCTGTAAGCAAGGATTGGTCTGTCCTCCAAGATCTGTGAGAGTGAGGGATCATGTTTTAGGATAGGTTGTAGATCTTTGATGATGCGCTGGAGAGGTTTTAGTTGGGGGCTAAAGGTGACGGCTAGTGGTGTTCTGTTATTTTCTTTTTTGGGCCTGTCTTGTAGTAGGTGATTTTCTAGTTACCTTTGTAAATCACTATTAACGACATGTGTTTTCCTGAACTTGTTCCCTTCACAGTCTCTTAGTCCATTCACAAACTCTCCAGATTACTCCAATCCCTTGTCGATCACTCTTAGCCCTGGTCTACACTACGAGTTTAGGTCGAATTTATTAGTGTTATTTCGATTGATCCGTGCACCCGTCCACACGACGAAGCCCTTAACATCGACTTCTAGGGCTCTTAAAATCGATCTCGCCACTCCACCCCCAACGAGGGGATTAGCGCTTAAAGCGATATTGCCGAATCGATGTAGGCTTAGTGAGGACGCAATTCGACGGTATTGGCCTCCTGGATCTATCCCACAGTGCAACATTTGACCGCTCTGGACAGCAGTCTGAGCTCCAATGCTCCGCCCAGGTAGACAGGAAAAGCCCCGCGAACTTTTGAATTTCATTTCCTGTTTGGCCAGCGTGGTGAGCTGCAGGTGAGCGCAGATCTCATCAGCAGAGGTGACCATGATGGAGTCCCAGAACCGAAGACGAGCTCCAGCATGGACCGAGCGTGAGGTATGCGATCTGATCGCTGTATGGGGAGACGAAACCGTGCTAGCAGAGCTACGGTCCAAAAGAAGAAACGCCAATACATATGCCAAAGTCTCCAAGGGCATGCAGGACAGAGGCTACAACAGTGCCGCGTGAAAATTAAGGAGCTCAGGCAAGCCTACCAAAAAACCAGAGATGCAAACAAACGCTCTGGGTCAGAGCCCCAGACATGCCGCTTCTATGATGAGCTGCATGCCATTCTAGGAGGTGCACCCAGCACTGACCCACCCATGTGGTATGACTCCGTATGTGGATCATCAGAAACCACAGAGGAGCATGATGATGATAATGATGCTGAAAATAGCGCCCAGACACAGCAAGGAAGCGGAGAAGCCCTTTTCCCTGACAGCCAGGAACTCTTTGTCACCCTGGAGCCAGTACCCTACGAACCCACCCAAGGCGTGCTCGATGCAGGAGAAGGGACCTCTGGTGAGTGTACCTCTGTTAATTAATACATGTTTTATAAGCAAGCGTGTTTAATGATTAATTCGCGGCCAGTACAGCTACAGCTACTGGAAAACTCTGTTAACATGTTCGGGGATGGAGCAGAAATCCTCCGGGGACATCTCCAGAAAGATCTCCTGGATGTACTCCCAAAGCCTGTGCAAAAGGTTTCTGGGGAGGGCAGCCTTATCCTGTGCTCCGTGGTAACACACTCTACCACGCCAGGCCAGTAGCACGTAGTCTGGAATCATTGCTTTGCAAAGCATGGCGGCGTATGGTCCCAGTGTTTGCTGGCATTCAAGCAACATCCGTTCTTTATCTGTCTGTGTTATCCTCAGAAGAGTGATATCATTCATGGTCACCTGGTTGAAATAGGGGAATTTTATTAAGGGGGTATTCAGAGGGGCTCCGTCCCTGCTGGGCTGTTTGCCTGTGGCTGAACGGAAATCTTCCCCGCTGTGACCCACGCAGTGGGGGGAGGGGGAACAGCGAACATCTTGGATGTGTGTCTGTGTGTGTGTGGGGGGGTGTCGATTAGGTTCGCGCTGCACGTTAACCCGAAAACCGCCGCCCCTCCCTTTTCAATTGCCAACCAGTTTTAAATTGCCAGCCCAAAGGCTGTTTGTTATGGGAAATGAGGGGGTTGCTGTTTGAAAACATTCCCACATGTTATGAAGGTTAAAGAAGCCTATAGACTGTGGCTTACCATGGCTGCCTGCAAGCCGAATTCTGTTGCCCGCCAGACCTGCTTGTGTGATCTCTCACACCAAACCGGCAGACCCTCAATATAACAGGCAAAGTGCAACCTTGGACCAAATGCACATGTGATATGTAATGTTTGGAGCATTGTTCTCTAATATGTGTCTTTTAAACTACTCCTCTCCCGTTTGTTTTCTCCCGCAGCTGCAAATGTTTCAACGCCACCCCTTTCATCACCGTCCCAGAGGCTAGCGAAGATTAGAAGTAAAAAAAAAAGGAATCGAGACGATATGTTCTCAGAATTCATGGAATCCTCCCACACTGAAGCTGCCCAGCAGAATGCGTGGAGGCAGACACTGTCGGAGTCCAGGAAGGCAGAATTTGATCGTGCGGACAGGTGGCGTGCTGAAGACAATGACTGGCGGGATGAAGAGAGACAGCGGCGGGATGAAGAGAGTAGGTGGCGTCAGCGTGCAGAGAGAAGGCAGGATGCAATTCTGAGGCTACTGGAGGATCAAACGGAAATCCTCCGGCTTATGGCTGAGGAAAGGCGTAGGGTTCAGGAAAGGCCGCCTGAGCCCAGACCGCCGCTACAGCTCCTGTGTAACCAACAGCCCTCCTTCCCGAGTCCCATAACCTCATCCCCGAGACGCCCAAGAACGCGTTTGGGCGGCCTCCGTGCACCCAACCACTCAAGTCAAGAGAACAGTCCAAGCAAGAAAGGGCTGGCATTCAATAAGTTTTAAAGTGCTGTGTGTCCTTGTCCTTCCCTCATCCCCTCCTCCACCACCCATCCTGGTGCTTCCCTTCCTCCACCAGCTATCCCGGGAGACTGTGGCAGTTACCCCCATAGTTCCCCCTCTTTGTTTTACGAATTAATAAAGAATGCATGATTTTTAAGCAACAATGACTTTATTTCCTCTGTGAGCGGTGATCGAGGGGGGGGAGGGCAGGGCGATTTGGGTAAAGGGAAGTAGAGTGAATGAAGGGGCGGGGCTTTTCATTACAGGGGAAAAACAGAACTTTCACACAGCATCCTGGCCATTCATGAAACTGGTTTTCAAAGCTTCCCTGATGCACAACGCACCCTGCTGTACTCTTGTAATAGCCCTGGTGTCTGGCTGCGCATAACCAGTGGCCAGGCGATTTGCCTCAACCTCCCACCCCGCCATAAACGTCTCCCCCTTACTCTCACAGATATTGTGGAGCGCACAGCAAGCAGTAATAATAATGGGAATATTGTTTTCGCTGAGATCTAACCTAGTCAATAAACTTCGCCAGCGAGCTTTTAAACGCCCAAATGCAAATTCCACCACCATTCTGCACTTGCTCAGCCTATAGTTGAAAAGGTCCTGACTACTGTCCAGGCTACCTGTGTATGGCTTCATGAGCCATGGCATTAAGGGGTAGGCTGGGTCCCCAAGGATAACTATAGGCATCTCAACATCCCCAACGGTTATTTTCTGGTCTGGGAAGAAAGTCCCTTGCTGCAGCAGCCGAAACAGACCAGAGTTCCTGAAGATGCGAGCGTCATGTACCTTTCCCGGCCATCCCACATTGATGTTGGTGAAACATCCCTTATGATCCACCAGTGCTTGCAGCACTATTGAAAAGTAACCCTTTCGGTTTATGTACTCGCTGGCTTGGTGGTCCGGTGCCAAGATAGGGATATGGGTTCCGTCTATCGCCCCTCCACAGTTCGGGAACCCCATTGCTGCAAAGCCATCCAGTATGAGCTGCACATTTCCCAGACTCACAACCCTTGGTACCAGCAGCTTGGTGATCGCCCTGGCTACTTCCATCACAACAGCCCCCACTGTAGATTTTCCCACTCCGAATTGATTCGCAACTGACCGGTAGCTGTCTGGCGTTGCAAGCTTCCACAGGGCTATCGCCAGTCGCTTCTGTACTGTGAGGGCTGCTCTCATCTTGGTCTTCTTGCGCTTCAGGGCAGGGGAAAGCAACTCACAAAGTTCCATGAAAGTGCCCTTACGCATGCGAAAGTTTCGCAGCCACTGGGATTCATTCCAGACCTGCAGCACTATGTGGTCCCACCAGTCTGTGCTTGTTTCCCGGGCCCAGAATTGGCGTTCCACTGTATCAACAAGCCCCATTAACACCATGATGTCCACCTTGCGGGGGGGCCTTTTTTGAGAGAGGTCTGTGTCCATGTCCTCATCACTGTCCTCAGGGCGCTGCTGTCGCCTCCTCGTCTGCTGTAGCTCTAGCAGCTCCTGGTTCTCGTTCTCCATATACTCCTGGACAATGCGCGTGGTGTTCATAACGGCGAGAACAGCCGCGGTGATCTGATCATGCTCCATGCTTTCCCTGGTATGCTGTTTGCAGGACAGCAGAGTGGCAGCAGAAGCGGCGGGTGGATAACAATGGAGTCAGCAATATGGCGCCCATATGAAAAAAGGCGCGAAAGGATTTTTTGCTCCCCCCTCAGTTGCTTTCACGGAGGGAGGGGGGGAGCAAGGGTTAGGCTCATTTCCTTCTAGCAGCAGATGGTACAATATGCTTGATATCCATCATCATCTCCTGGCCCCCTCAAGGATTGAACTCGCAACCCCGGGTTTAGCGGGCCAACGCTCAGACCGCTGAGCTATCCCTCCGCCCGTGTTCCAGGCAGTACTGAATCTCCCTTAAACAAAACGTAAAAAAGAGAATGACCAGAGTCACTCTGGTCATTCCCATTTATGTCCAAGCGCCCCCGGCCAGCCACACCATAGGCCGCCGGCCAGGAGCACACGAATTTCAATCATATTGTATGATCTGCAGCTAGAAGGCAAGGAGCTTCTGCTGTATGGTCCCGCGACCACGACCATTTATGGCATATTGCACCATCTGCAGCTAGAAGGCAAGGAGCTTCTGCTGTGTAGTCCCGCGACTACCAGCCTCAGGCGGAATGGCCCCCTCAAGAATTGAACTCGCAACCCCGGGTTTAGCAGGCCAACGCTCAGAATGCTGAGCTATCCCTCTGCCCGTATTATAGCGTGACTGAATCCCCACTAGACCTAATGTCCAGGCATACGCTGGAGATGTACGGTAATTGTGAGCTGAGCAGGCTTCCGTAGCAAACACGGAAACCCCGGAAAAAAGGCGCGAAAAAGATTGCTTTCACGGAGGGAGGGAGGGACGTTTGATGGCTTGACGACATGTACCCAGAACCACCAGCGACAATGTTTTCTGCCCCATCAGGCTTTGGGATCGCAACCCAGAATTCCAATGGGCGGCGGAGACTGCGGGAACTGTGGGATAGCTACCCGCAATGCAATGCTCCGAAAGTCGATGTTAGCCCCGCTCCTGTGGACACAGTCAATCGACCTCATGGTCTTAATGCTCTTTAGTGGGGACACACACAATCGATTCCATAAATTCGGGTTTTAAAATATCGACTTCTATAAATTCAACCTAATTCTGTAGTATAGACGTACCCTTAGATACGTTCCTTCAAGGAGTAGCAGCTAAGGCTACTAAGTAGGATATGGAATTTCAGCCTACTCCACTAAGACAAAGGGAGGATGTCTACACAGCCATGTAGCCCAGGCTTGAGCCTGGACTCACACCTAACCGCCCCCCCCCCCTTGCATCCACACACCAATTGTGTTAACCTTGGTCTCGGACCTAAGGTCCCAGGACCCTGCATGGCTGGAAGGTCCAAGCACATGTTAAGATGGGAGCTAGGGTCCTAGCCCTATTGCTTTCCCATGTGCATGTGGCCCCGGCTTGACTTGGGTCCCGGAAGTCTTCTGGATGTATCCCCGAGTTCCTCGGGAAAACCCGGAGGATCAGGAGCAATGCTGTCTGTTGGTATCTATTGGGGCACTGGGTGTCAGAACTCCATTCTTAATTCCGACACAGAATTTGCTGCATTCATTTTATAGCCTTGAGAACTGGAGATAATACAGTCTACATCACAGAAGTGTTGCAAAGCTTAATTAATGTTTACAAAGCCCTTTGAGAACCTTGAATGAAAGACACTATAAAAGAGAAGTACGTTACTATTATTATTAAGGTTCATTATGAATGGAAAAGTTAAGTACCCAGCAATCAGATTAGGATCTGCCTACTATGGCGTTACATTGGGTGTTTAGGTACCAGGATGAGAGGCACCTTTGAAATACCACCTGTGAGAGCTAGATAGATCTCTTCTGCAACATCAACTAAATTTGGCTTAACAGCCAGCTACTAGCCTGCCAGCTGTTAAGGGCAAGGCCTTCCGCCAACATTTTAGTTAATAAATGGGTGAAAGTAGATGCACACCCTGGCATGCTCGGACTTGTGCATATGCAAGGGATGGGTGTACTCCTAGAAGCTAGGGTTGCACACGAGCATCTGGCCAACTTCTTAGGCACATTGGGCAATGTGCCTGCAAGCAAAAATGCCCCCCCCCGCCCGTTGCACCCAGGCTTTTGACAATGTGGGCAAATGGCATTTAACAGAGGCATTTACTGCAAAGCCCGATGCACAGCTACGATGCCCTGTAAATAATAATCCGAGTGTAGCTCCTAAATCCTATGGGGCTTGGAGGAAAAAGTCCTGCCCGTGATCACGTCCTAACTCTTGGTCGGAACATGTCTGCTCCTTGCAGAACACACCCAAGCGCGTTGCATGCCCGGCTGCAGCCAACTTCGCCGTGACTCGGGTCACGGCAGAGCGGAGGCTGCACAGGCACCTCTAATGTTTCAACCCGCCCGTCACCTGACCTAACCTGGCTCGTCTGCCCCGGAGAGACGGGATCGGGGGGTGGTGGACGGGGTAGGAGCCGCCTACTGACGTCTAGAACCTGCTGTGCGCGTGCAGGCGGCGCCGGCAGGAGAGGGAAGGAGCCCGGCGGCAGCTGACAATGTGCAATTCCAGAGGAGCGGCCCGTCGGGCAGGCAGAGCCGGCTAGAGGCGGGCGCTGAGCCGGTACCTGCCGCCACCCGCACCTGGCGGAGGGGCAGGGGCAGGGGCAGGCAGCCGCGGCGGGCTGGAGCAGGTACCGGGAGGCCGGGCCGGGCTGGGGAGAGAAGCCTGCGGTGGCGGGCGGGCGGGCGAGGGGGACGGATCGGCAGCCGACAGGAAACAGCTGATCCTCAATGGCTTTGGCCTGCGGCCTCCGCCACAGCAGCACCTGGCTGGCTCGCAATGCACCAGCCGGCCCGGGCCTGCGGGCGGCGTGGGGAGAAGCGGGGCCGCTGCCCGCTCGGAGCCGCCTTGCCACGGGGGCTGCTGGGGATCGGGGCCGTGAGATGCGGCGGGGAGCCGCGCCGGGGCTCGGGGGAGAGACATGCGGAAGGGGGGGCTCAGGGGTACAATGCCGAGAGCGGGGCAGGGGAGGAGGCGCCGGGCGCCTGGACCGAGAGAGATCTGCCAGGCAGGGGGCCCCGGGGGGAGGCGGCTGGGCCCCTTTCCAAGCCCTGGTGGCGGCGATTGATCGCTGGGCCGGGGGGGCTGGGGCAGGGCGGCGGGGGGGGGGGCCGGGGGAGCTGTCCGTACGCTCTCCAGTCTAGGGCTGGGGGGGTCAGAGCTCCCCGCCCCCGCCTCGGCTCTGTTCCAGTCTCCACCCCCACATGATGAGTTTGGGCAGAGAAATACACAAAGTGCTTTAAACCATCTTATCCCTGATCCCCCCCCAGCCCGGTCCTCTCTAGACAAAGAGCCCCGGTCTGCCTCCCCCATGACTAATGGGGTCCATCCCCCCTCCCCGCTCCTTGGTCCCGCAGGCTGGAGGGTTTGTTGTCGCACCTTGTTTGGTTGGTGTTTTCCAGGGGTGTGGATGGCTGGCAGCAGCTTTCTAATGGTGGCGGATCATGGAGGAATATGCAAGTCAGCCGGTTTATTGGCATCGGTGGCCCCACCACACATGCAATCAGCATCTTAAACATCCCCCAGCGGGTTTTGTTCTCAATCTCTGCCCCTCCATTGTGGTGGATTTGATCACGTTAACATCCAGTGTGCGGCTTGGTAAATCCCCCCTCCCCACCCGTCTCCCTTTAAAAACAAAAACACTTGTATATTCAATGGGATTAAGTGGCTTTGTTCTGCCTTTTTTTTTTGGTTCTTGTCTAAATAACCCTCCTCTCCTCCTAGAGATGTCCATAATAAGCATTAGTTTCAGTGGTGTCTGCTGCTAGGGGTGAGAGCTGATTAAAGATACAGCCTCTCTCCACTGAATCTAGCTAAGGGTTGCAGCTTCAATTACTCCACTGACTTTCTGCATTGTGGGCCAATAGCAGCTTTATGGAGTGTTTATTCCCTTCCTCCTAGCAACAAATGCCAACATGGGCTCACTGCATGGCATTAGAAGCAAAATGTAGTGTCAAGAGGTGGGCTGAGTTGCTTTATCCCCTAGCGTTTCTGCAGGACTAGCAGTGTAACAGCGCAGACCTTTCTGTCTGGGTCCCTGCCCTTCACAAATAGTTTTTGGTATGACTGCAAGGCCTCCTGGCTTCTTGCACTTACAGTGTGCCCAGGCGTTTGAATGGCAGTGTGCCCACTCACAAGTCAGTGATGCTGTTTTCAATAGGCTAGAGGTGACAGGGGAGTGGATTTACAGCAATATCCTTTCTGCAGGAGAAGTCCTTCCCTTATGTCGGCTCCTGGGGCACTGGTGCCAGGTGGCTTTCTGTGAGTGTTCACATCTTGGGGCTTTTATATTCCCAACAAGGAATCCCTGAGAAGGGATGGAAGGAACCAGAGGAACTTGGGGGCACTCACAGATGCTAAAAAAGGAAAATAAAGGAAGCACAGTAGTATTTGTTAGGGATACTAAGTAGTGTTCTAAGCACTGACTGCTTGGTGCTGTATGGGATACAGATGAAGTCAGAATCCGTGCCCCAAGGAGTTCATACTCCAAGACAGACCTCATCCAGAACCTCTCTCTGAGCCTCCCAAGGCAAGCACTATTTTGGAACTCATTTTAATGTCCCTTGGGTGGATGATGGCATTTTTACTGATGCAGGACAGCGTTTGTAGTCTTATCGCAGTTGTGGGCCCACGTCCCAGGAGTTGTTAGTTCCATATCAGCCCAGAAACCAAGCTAGACACTTGCCTTTGAAGAGGATGTAAAGCCAAAGGTGCATAGCCCAAATTGCTCAATAACTAGGGGTATCTTTCCATGTGAACTTAGTGTCATGTGACTTTGTTTACACACAGTAAAAAGGGGATAGTAATACTTGCCTCAGAGCTTATGAAGTTTACTTCATGGTTGAAATATGCTTTGAGATCCTCAAAAGGAAGATTCTGTAATGCAGAGATCATGGGGCATGTGTTATGTTAAATGGTCTCTTTCCCCTTCTTGCCATTAGTGGTATTGATCCATCCTGCTTTGTTAGATGGACATCTCGCACACTGTCACCTATAGCTAGAAACAAAACAAAACTTTGGGAAGAGGAATATGGAGGGAGGGAGGAATCAAATGGATAGGAAAAAAGAAGGGAGTCTAATTAGTGATACGTTCTTTTTTTCTTTGGGGATGGGGGGAGGGAAGGTGAAGAGAGATAGAGAAACTCTCCTCTTCCCCCACAAAACAAATGGCTTTCTTCCCTATCCACCCTTGCCCAGGGACATCAAAACCAAATGGGAGAGCACAAGCAGCGAACAGGTTTGCTGGAGCAGTTGCCTGCAGAAGTCACGCTTCTCCTTTATGCATTAGCATTGCTGATCTCTGACAATTCATACTTTAGAGTTAGCCTGTGATTTAAGAGTGTGCCTGGTAGAATGGGAAGTTTGTAGCTGCACTGTCCTGAAGCAGACTGGAGAGCAAACTGTGATATAACTCTGATAGCCACAATCTGTTCCCTGGTTCTTCCCACTTGCTGTGGGGATGGGGTGGGGAAGTAAAGAGCTACTAATACAGACAGTAGTGGGTTGCATCCCCCACCATGTACCAGCTGAGCTTCTCTGGCTGGCTGATTGAGATGGGGGGCGGGGGATAGAAGGCTCTGCCCATTCTCTGCCCTACATGGCCATTCCCCACCCACCTGCCCTTCCCCTCCCCATGTGTTGTGTTGTTGTGCTTGCGATGCGGGTACCCCACAAAGGGGAATAAGAGGGCACGCTATGTCTCCTTACTCCCCAAGTTGGTATGGCCGGTTGTTATGGTCCAGCTTGGCTTTTTGAATATGGCGGTGGAGGAAGCATGTACTGTGCTCCTGGCCAGTCTGGAGGATGCGGTGGGTTGCCAGTGCCCAGAGAATGCCTGGTCAAGACAGCCTTCCTGCGTAAGAACAAAAACGGCCATACTGGGTCAGGCCAGTGGTCCATCTAGACCAGAATCCTGTCTTCTGACAGTGGCCAATGCCAGGTGCCTCAGAGGGAATGAACAAAACAGGTAATCATCAAGTGATCCATCCCCTGTTGCCCATTCCCGGCTTCTGGCAAACAGAGGCTAGGGACACCATTCCTGCCCATCCTGGCTAATAGCCAATGATGGACCTATCCTCCATGAATTTATCTAGTTCTTTTTTGAACTCTGTTATAGTCTTGGGCTTCACAACATCCTCTGGCAAAGAGTTCCACAGGTTGACTGTGCGTTGTGTGAATAAATACTTCTGCTTCTATACCACTTGTCGTCTTTGTAGCCATTGGATTCTGGTAGCCATGTATTTTAATCTGTTTATAAACTCCCACAAAACTTGCTTAATGCATTCAGATTAATTTCAATGCTGTCAATTAACTTCCTTCTGTTATTGGCCAATAAGTAATAACAAACTATATATGTGTTGTTTTATTTGTTCAGGATGTTTAAAGGTTAAGTGCCAAACCCCAAAATGAGTGTGACTTCGTGGTTCCTGGTGAGCAGCACTGGCATTCGCCACCGGCTCCCTCGGGAGATGATATTTGTTGGCAGAGATGAGTGTGAACTAATGCTCCAGGTAAATATATTTTCATAAACATTTTTCTGATCTGGTAAATATCGTTTGAAGATGTAGTAGATGCCTTGACTGTGAAGTTAGGGGTCTAGACGCTACTGCACACCTAAATGTTGCTTTTAAATAAATCCCCTAATTCATAAGAACTTGATTTGAGGCTAAATTTACCATATCCACAGAGGTTTAATGGACTTGTGAAAGTGACAGTGAGCTTTCTCAAATGGCCCAGTGATTAGTCTGAGAGTCAGGGCTTCATTAGTTGCAAGATAACTGACTGGAACAGATTAACAGTGCTACTCCTGAGGGAATTCTGAGCCAAAAAATTAAAAATTCGGTGCCAAAAGTTTAAAAATTCTGTGCACAGTATTTTAAAATTCTGCATATTTTATTTGCCAACACAGTATAATCATGCCATTTTCAATTATTTTGGTCATTTATTTCAAAATACTTGTCAGCAAGTATGTCTGTAACAATACAGACAACAAAAAAGAATCAGGAAATTTGTTTTGACAAATAGATTCCTTACTCGACATATTAGCACATTTATATGGCTCCACAGAGCAGAGAGCAATTCTAATATTTCCATGTATGTCAAGCACAGAAGACTTCAAGGGTATGTCTGCACAGCAAAGGAAAACCTGTGGCTGGCCTGTGCCAGCAGACATGGGCTCACAGGGCTCAGCCTGTGGGGCTGTTTCATTGCTGTGCAGAATTATGGGCTCTGACTACAGCCAGATGTCTAGGACTCTTCCACCCTGCAGGGTCCTAGAGCCTGGGCTCCAGCCCCAGTCCAGAAGTCTACACACCACAAGCCCTGGCTGGCACAGGCCAGCCAAAGGTTTTTCTTTGCTGTGTAGACATATCCTAAAGGGCAGGACATCCTTAGGGGTGAATTTAGGCCCTGATCTGGCACTGAAATATGTACAGATAGTTCAGCACCTGACTAGCAGCTGGAGCCCGGCGCACGGTAGGAGCCACCAGCTGGGGCGTCCCCAGCCCTGTGCCTCTCCGGTTCCAGACGCACTGTGAGAGGGACAGAATCTTGTACACATGCCCTGCCGTGTCCCCTTATGTGGTGATTTACGTCTCTCCTGGCTGGTTCCAATGCCCAAACCAAACGCACCCACTTGAGACATGTGAATCAGTTATTCTGCAGGGAAAGAGTAAAATCTGCAGGGGACATTAATTCTGCACTTGCACAGTGCTGCAGAATTCCCCCAGCAGTAACCGTACTGATGCTCATATAGACACTCCACAAAAGAAACATGATTCTGTCCTGTCATGCTGAGTGGTTAGGCTATTTTTTCTGTAGATTTTATTGCATATACCATCCATTGATGCTTGTGACTTTGTTTTTTGCTAACTTAACATTTAATGACATTGTTAGTGCTTTCACAGTAAAGATCCACGCCAGGGACTTGAAACACGAATGTTCAGTGCAGAAACTTTAGCTGATGTGGTGGCGTGAACTAGATGGCATCCTTCTGTCCCCAAAAGTTACTGTGTTACTTGTACATAAAGATGATTTCCTCCCCCTCGCCCCGGTGGAATAATCCAGTTTGTTTGTAGTCTTGGCCTTGATGGTCCGATGTTTCAGCTAAAGAATGCTACATATTGTTGAACATACAGATGTACAAACCGGAGAAGACCGTTAACCAGGAGCCCTTTGCCTTAGGACTTTGTGGAATTTCAGGACCAAAATTCTTGGCTTTGGCCTAGTAGAAACATTCAGTATTTAGATGCAGAGAGATCTTCATTGTGGGGTTGGGGTTTATTTTAGTTCTAAATGAACTGGGCTGCAAAGAGTGGAAGCGGCTTTGTCTTGCACGATCTAAAGCAGAGGTTCCTGTACACTCGTCCCCAGATCACTGGTTGCAGCATTTAGTGGTGATTGGCAGAAAGCTGGCTGTTGTGCAGTGTTTCCAATTGCTAAACAGTGTAAAGACATGTCATAAATGCTTTTCTAATATTGCTTTCCGGTGCAAACAATTTTTGTAGCTGCTGCAGGGACTTTGTGTGATTACAGATGGGAGGGGAGAGATTGGGTTTCCAATCAGGGGAGATGTTGACAAGCAATCAATCTATTAAGATGTGGTCTAGCTTTAACAACATTTAAGAAACCTCTATTTAAAAGGAAAACTTGATGTTTTGGGGGCATTGATTTGCAATGAATGAAATGGCTAGACTGGGTTTTCCAGAGTTTGACACTCCAGCATTGTATTGTTTCATTTGTTGGGGTTTCCCTTGATCATGCTTTCTTGGTTTATCTTCTTATATTTCTACATTTGGGAGTGGGAAATAAGCTGTACGGAGGTTAAAAATGTCCTAATATTTTCTGTAGGGCTGTATCTGACTGTTCAAAAAATCTGATTGTTCCAAAGGGCTTGAGTTTTTAAGTGAGCAACTTGAGGCCCTTGAAAGGAACCTGATTTCATTGGGTGGTTGCTTGGCACTTTCTGAAAATCAGGTGTCTCTGGTTGGGCACTCAGAAATGGAGACCCAAAATCAATAGTCACTCTTAAAAATCTTGGTCGCTGTTTCTTCCGGAGTTAGTCCATTTCAGAGCTAGCAGACTGAACCCTCACCATTCCTCTGGTGCAGTATTTCCGGCTGAGGAGCTGCTCTGTTGAGGGCTGATTCAGCGCCGTGCTGCTCCTGGACTAACAGACTCATGCCATCAGCAGCAAAGCCTAGCAACAGGGATCCTTCTAAATTCCAATCTGGCTCTTTCCGGTGGGTCACAGGTAGGGGGAAATGAAGTAGGCGCCAATAGAAGTTGTGAGGAGGATGTGATTGGGTTTGGGAGTCTGGGAGAGAGAGTGAAGGGAGGTGGGTTTAACTGCTCACCCAGACTGAAAGCTGTGCATTGCTTATTAAGGCCAGTTGGTCGATGTTCATGTGACACATCAAACGTGACCCTTTCTGAGTGCATTTCCTCCGTAATGAGTCTTACTCTTGCTCAGGGGTGCCCAACCTATGGCCTGGGGATACGTACATAGCCCACCAGAACATTTCATAAGGCAGCAGTGCTCGGGCTGTCAGCTCCAGGCAGAGAATCTGTTTGGTCCACAGAAGGTTGTGCTTAGCTTTGTGTGGCCCTCCTGTGTAATAAGGTTGGGTACCACTGCTTTAGATGATACTTAACTTCTCGTTTTGAGTGGATTATTGTACTAGCTATTCACTTCTAGAGACGTTCTTCAGAGCTATCTTAGGTTCCAAATGAAATGAGTTTACAGTAATCTAAGGCAGATTATAGAATCTTCACATGTCACGTATGTGTTTGCAAAGTTGCATGTGAGCAGATGGAGGTTGGGGGTCTAAAAATAGACCTCTTGCTACAACGACTTTATCACAAAAGCCCTGTGCAGACTGGCATGACAGTTTGTCTTCGGAGGGGTCTAAGAAGCAGGGGCATTGCACGGTGCGTTGCATAGAGATGTATTGGCAAACCTCTTCTGTGGGGACCGTACTACTAGTTTACTGGAACCAGTACATTTATTTATAACGTCTGGGTCAGCGTGCTTACTGTAAAGTTATTTTGTTTGTAAGTGTGTTTTCGGGGATCGAGCCATTAGCAATAAATTATTTTTAGTACACATACAACAGACTGGTATTGTCAGGGGAATGGAATGTATAACCTAATAGGTCTCTAACATTATGATTATTTAGTAGTTGTACTGTGGTATTGACTAAGGGCCTGACCAGGGCCTCATGTGATGCAAAAGACAGTCCCGGCCCCAGAGAGCACACTATCTGTTGTTCTACTGCTCTAGACATTATTTTGTGGGGTGAGGAGGGAATAAATTCTCATTTTTAAGGGTCTTTAGTTGAGTTGCTTCCAGGTAACAATAGATTCCTAAACAATTAAAATGCTTTACTGTTTTGTTACAGAATTATAAAGGGATGCTGTATCCTTGATTTTGACCCGGGTTCGCTTATTTCATCCAGTGGACTGGATCTACTGTTAGCAGTCCACTAGTTGAAGAAGATTGTAGCCTTAAAGCTTGAAACTCAATTGGTTTGCTAGGCAGGAACTTAATCGTTCTGGAAATCTTCTACGCCTACTTAGAAGATTAGAAATATTTAAAATACTTCTGCAGTGTTGTCAGGCTTTTTAGTGCAAGTAGATGTGAGGCAGGTTTTGGTTCTGAACATTAGTAAAAGGGAAAAACTGGGTTTAACTTGTATTTTGAGGTGCAGCCTAGATTATTATAAATAGTTAGGGGCCCAATTCTGCTAGTCTCATGTTGAGTTGTACTTTGCCCTTCAAGTATCCTCTTGATTCCAATGAGATTATCCAAGGAGTAAGGTATTATTCAACATGAGTAAGGGTTTCAGGAGCCACCTCTTAATAACATAGTAAAAATGCCAATTTTGCATGACCTTTTGGGGAAAAAAATCAATTAAAAAAAAATATTTCCCATGACAATGTTTTGGTTTTGACCAAAACCAATTTTTTTTTCCAGACGGAATTTAGGGGGAAAACAACAACTACTTTTTTCAAACTTTCCTGAAAAATATAATTGGCATTTGCAAATTGGCAAGTGCACCCTACAAAGTGGGTATTCACCCACGAAAGCTTATGCTCTAATACGTCTGTTAGTCTATAAGGTGCCACAGGACTCTTTGTCGCTTCTACAGATCCAGACTAACACGGCTACCCCTCTGATACTTAATAAACTCTGACCTTCTTCTTAATCTTTTTTTGTATTTGGGGTTTTAACAAAAATGAAGAGAATTAAGTTTTCATAAACTGAAAATTCTTATTGAAAACCAACCATTTTAAAAGAAGCTGGCACTGGAAGCTGTGTTCGGGGAAGAGGAAGCTGGAATTGGCTGGGCACCAACAGGTCGGGGATTAAGAACCAATGTGATGGGGGACGGGGAAGAGAGGCCCTCATAAGGCCCTGGAATGCAGGGGAGAACTGGAACTGGCCAGACAAAGAGACTGGGAAAAAGAGCCAGGAAGGTGGGAGACTGGGCCAGGAACCTGGGAGGGGGTGAGTGGTAGATTGAGATTGGATGAGGAGCCCAAAGAGGGGCACATTAGGAGTGGGAGCTGGGAGGAGGGTTAGGGAAGAGACAAATCGCACGAGGGGCTGTGACTGGGGAACTGAGGCTGGTTGGGGAAAGAAACTGGGACTGGGTATGGGATGGTAAATACTCTGATAAATCAGGTCCGAAGTGTCTAAAACTGGGCACCCAAAATTAGTGGAAACTTTTGACCTAAATCATTTTGTGCCTTAGTTCCCCATCTGTAAAATGGAGACAATACCCTTGCAGGGGTGTTGGGAAGATAAATTCATTAATGTTTATGTAACACTCAGCTACTAACTCTCAGAACTCTTTATAGCAAGAAAATCTAAGGGATAAAGGAGTTCAGGAGAGCTGGCAGTTTTTAAAGGCACAACAGCAAACTATCCCCATATAAAGAAAAGATAAGAAGAATAGTAAGAGGCCATTATGGCTCCATCGTGAGCTCTTTAATGACCTAAAAATCAAAAAGTGGAAATATGGACAACTTGCTTGTGTTGTTCTTTTGTACTTGTGTTTTGCATGCAGACACAAAATGAGAACTGCTAAGGCACAACATGCAATACACCTAGCAAGGGGCATAAAATGCAGTAAGAAGAGGTTCTATAAATATATTACAAAGAAGATGAAGGAAAGTTTAGGCCTTCTACTTAATGGGGAAGAAGAGCTAATAACGGATGACATCAATAAGGCTGAGTTGCTTAAAGCCTATTTTGCTTTAGTCTTCACTAGAAAGATTAATTGTGACCAGATACTTAACACAGTTAATATTAACAAGGGGGAAGGAACACAAGCCAGAATAGGGAAGAACAGGTTAAAGACTATTTAGATAAGTTAGAAGTATTCAAGTCAGCAGGGCCTGATGAAATGTATCCTAAGGTACTTAAGGATAGAGCCCTGCAAATCCGTGGATATCCGCAGACCATTTTTGCAGATTGCAGATCAGATGCTGAAACAAATTTTGTATCGAGAGCCCTGCAAATCTGTGGATATCCGCTTTATATCTGTGGACCATTTTTGTGGATTGTGGATCGGATGCGGGTACGAATTTTGTATCCGTGCAAGGCTCTGCTTAAGAAACTAGCTGAAGCAATCTCAGAATCCTTAGCAATTATCTTTGAGAACTCATGGAGAGTGGGTAAGGTCCCAGAGGAATGGAGAAGGGCAAACATAGTTCCTGCGTTTAGAGAGGAAACAAAGAGGACCCGGGGAATTGTAGACCAGGCAGTCAGCCTAACATCAATACCTTGAAAGATACTTAAACAAATTATTAGGCAATCAGTTTGTAAGCACCTAGAACAGGCCTGCACAACTCGTAAAGCAGCGAGGGCCATATTACTCCAAAGAAAACAGCTGAGGGCCGAAACCCCTCGGCCCCGCGGAAACAACACCCCCCCCCCCCCCCCCCCGCAGCGCAGCCCACCCCACGGAAACAACCCCTCCTTCCTCAGCGCTGGGGTGTGGAAGCCTGTAGAGGGGAAAAGAAACAGTGCGCATAGGGTGACCAGATCACAGCAGTAAAATAGGACCCTACCCCTCCCCGCTCGGCCCCACCATCACCATCACCAGCTATATTACTGCACACAACAGTCAATCAATGCAGTTGTAGATAAATCTCTGCATTATGCATTTTTGTATAACTTTTATATGACTTTGTATTGAACCTCGCTAATATGTTATAGCGGGCCCCTAAGGTAGTATAATTAAGGTAAAAGAAAAATGTCTTTTTGCTAGAAGTAGAATAAGATCTTCCCCTCACTTTGTATTCAATTGCCCTGTTGAATGAATGAGGTGTGAATGAGGAAGGCGTGGAAGGCAGGCACCTCCAGACAGCTGCAACCCTTGCCTACTCACCACCCCCGCGGGCCGCACAGTGAGCCCACGCGGGCCGCATGCGGCCCCCGGGCCGCATGTTGTGCAGGCCTGACCTAGAAGATAGTAGGGTAAAGAGTAATAGCCAATATGGATTTGTCAAGAACAAATCATGCCAAACCAACTTAATTTCCTTCTTTGACAAGGTTACTGGCCTAGTGGATTGGGGGAAGCAGTGGATATTGATTTTAGTAAGGCTTTTGACACAGTCCCACATGACATTCTCATAAGCAAACTAGGGAAATGTGTTCTAGATTAAATTACTCTGAGATGGGTTCACAACTGTTTGAAAGACTATCAACGAGAAGTTATCAATGGTTCACTGTCAAGTTGGGGGGAAGTATCTAGTGAGGTCCTGTAGGAGTCAGTTCCAGTCCAGGTACTATTCAGTATTTTAATTAATGACTTTGATAATGGAGTGGAGAGTATGCTTAAAATTTGCTGATGACACCAAGCTGGGAGGGGTTGCAAGCACTTTGGGGGATGGGATTAGAGTTCAAAATAACCTTGACAAATTGGAAAATTAGGGTGAAATCAACAAGATGAAATTCAATAAAGACAAGTGCAAAGTACTTCATTTAGGAATTAAAAATCAAATGCACGGCTACAAAATGGGGAATAACTGGATAGGCAGAGTACTGCAGAAAAGGATCTGGAGGTTATAGTGGATCACAAATTGAATATGAGCTAACAATGTGCTTTAGTTGCAAAAAAGGCTAATATTCTGGGATGTATTAACAAGAGTGTCGTATGAAAGATAGGGGAGGTAATTGTCCCACTCTACTCAGCTGGAGTACTGTGTCCATTTTTGGGTGCCACATTTTAGGAAAAAGGTGAAGAATTGGAGAGCGACCAGAGAAGAGCAACAAAAAATGATAAAATGTTTAGAAAACCTGACCCACGAGAGAGAGTTAAAAAAACCCCAAACCCTTAGCATATTTAGTCTTGAGAAAAGAAAACTGAGGGGGGGACCTGATAAGCCTTCAGATATGTTAAGGGCTGTTATGAAGAGGACTGTGATCAATTGTTCTCCATGTCCACTGAAGGTAGCACACGAAGTAATAGGTTTTATCTGCAGCAAGGGAGATTTAGGTTTAGCCCTTGTCTACACTACAAAATTAAGTTGATCTAAGTCATGTCAACGTACAAGTCCACGCTATGTCCCCTCTGTTGGTGGTGCACATCCTCAGGAGCGCTTCCATTGACTTAATTGTGTGGGACATTGTGGGGCACTGACAGCTGGAGCCCGCCCCACTAGGGCGAAGGGGCTCCTGCTGATGGCCCCAGTGTGCGTGGGCTCTGGCTGTCAGCCGCATGCGGGGCTGACAGCCAACAGGCAATGTAAATAATGCAGTGTCTACACAGACACTCCATCGACCTAACTACATTGACCTATGTGCTATGCCTCCTGCAGAGGTGGAGTCATTAGGTCGGTGTAGTGGGCAACTTACATCGGTGGGAGCAACACTGTAGTGTAGACACTGACCGAGTTAGACCAGGCCTAAGATATTAGGGAAATCTTTCTAACTATAAGGATAGTTAAGCACTGGACAGTGGCGTAGCTACAGTAGTCCCAGGGCCCATGAGGTTATGGGCTCAATCATCCCTGAAGCTGAGCTGGACCACCATGGAAGAGTGGAGCCCACTGGCCCCACAAGGCAATGTGAGGCTGGAATGGGGGGGGGGTCTTTGGAATGGGGGTAACCCTAGGCATGAGCAACTGACAAAGACATGGGGAGAAGGCATGTGGGGGTCAAAGTGCCTGGGGATGTGCAGGGACAGGGGTTGCCTGAAGATGGGAGATGTGGCTCCCTCCTAGAGATAGAGTGCAAGGTAAAAGCCACTTTGTATGGGGTGGGAAAGTTGTGGGGGACTAGGAAGGGTTGGGGGGGCTAGATCAGAGCTTGGGAGATGGAGCAGAACTGGGTGGAGTTGGGGTGCTTGATTACAGCTGTTGATGGGGGAAGAGGGTTGGAGAGCAGCTCGGTGGGTCTGGATCAGAGCTGGGGAGCTGCAGGGTGTGGGAGGCTGGGGTTGAAGCAGCGCTGGAGGGGACTGAGTAGGGAAACTGAGGGAGGGCTTGTGGGGGCCTGAAATGGGGCTGGGAGGGGGATCAGGAAAGTTGGAGGGGTAGAAGGGGAACTAAAAGGGCCTGGAGGGGTGATTGGATTGGGGTTGGCAGAGCTGGGCGTCTGTAGGGAGGCTGTGAGGGAGCTGGAGGGAACCTAGGCAGGAGCTGTGGGACGGGAGAGCTGGATTGGGGCTATGGGGAGCTAGGCAGGAGCAAGCGGATGGGGCGGGGGCTGTATTGGGATGGATTTCAGAATTGGGAATGGGGCCCCTAATTTATTCTTGCACAGACATCATGAAACTACAAGGACATGTGCTAACCCCTCGGCTCATTCGCTTGCTTGCTGCTACAGCACAGCCCCCATTTATAGATGGACTGTAATGCTGTAGGCACCTCAGAGCAGGGACCTTTGTCTTCAGACTAGAGCTGTCAAGCAATTTAAAAAAAACCAATAGAATAACATTTATTTAAATATTTTGGGATGTTTTCTATGTTTTTAAATATATGGATTTCAATAAGTGAACAAATTTCAAATCAGCGTATGCGGTTATTAAATTGATCCGGTGATCCCTTTTTAAAGGCTGTCACCAGGAGGTTTAAATTTCTTTACCGGGACAGTCACTGCTTTGCACTGTGGCTAGCTCTGAGCATTTCCCAGAGTGCTAGTAACAACTGCTACTCACAGAAGTGTGGGAAGTAGTTGACTTAGAGTGAATGTTGGCTGGAGGTTGCTGCCAGAGCGCTGCAGTTATCTGAGTGCCAGTGACACACATCAGACCATCGTTAACGTACAGAATACAGCAACTGCCAGCATGTATTTATTTGATCCCCGAGGCTGTCAGGAAGTTGCAGACTGCAACTTTGTTGTGGAAACAGCAACTTTCTGCATTCACGGCAGCTTTTTCACAATGCCACTCGCAAATTTGGCCCGGCCGCCCTCTGTCATGGTGGAGGGGCAGTTGAGCTGAATTTCAGGGAGTCATGCAGGGTAGGATGGGCCAGGGAGCTGACCCTCCTGTGCTTAGCCTTCACACAACTCAAGCTGGGCTGTTCTTCTTGTCAGGGGGAGGCTGTTCGTGGTCCCATCCTGGGGTGGGGACTGGGAGTGAGGCGCACGGAGCCAGTTGTGGAGAGGCTGGCCCTTGCGGCTGGCGGCAACAGCATCCAAGGGCTGACGGTGCTGAAATGAGCCTCTGGAAGCCAGGCCCGGCAGGGAACCGCAGCATAGAGGAGTTGGGGTATGGGAAGAGGGAGCCTGTGCTGCCACTGGGATGGGGGGCCTGGCCCCTGAATTCCTGTGCACTCTGGGCTATGATCGCAACTCCCTCCTAGGAACTCCAGGGGCGGTGGGGGCAGGGCTGGATGTGGGGCAGAGAGTGAAGACCCTGCATTCCTTTCTCCCAACATGGTGCGCACACTGGGGGGTTTGGACTGCCCACTGTAAGCTGCCTCCGTCACTGAAATCTGAAATGGTGCCCCTACCTCAGTGCCACTTAAATCTGGCCCAGCCGCAACTTCCTTTGACAAAACCTTAGCTTTGACACGCTGTGGTCGCAACCTTTGAGCCTAAAATCACAGCTTTCTGACAGCCTTATTTATCTCCAGTAACCTGATCCCTCCCGGCATTGGCAAGGTTAAGTTCCAAATCTTGATCCTGTGCATAAAGCTGGAGCAGAAGGGCTTTTCCCCGTGAGTCCTGTGCCGAGCCTGGGGAGAAACGGAATCTGGATCTACCTAGAGACCTGGGCTCTGACTGTTACTAAACCATATGGGGAAATGTAAGAGACTGCTTGATTCTCCCCCGTCTCTCCCCCCAGGCAGCTTTCTGACCCTGTGGATCTCACTTTGAATCTGTCTGAGGCCTACCGTTTTCTTTCCTCTCTCTTCCCTGCGTCATTCCTGGAACCCTCCCTGCTCTCTATACATAGAGCCATGGAGACCTGCCACACACTATCTGTTCTCTGCGGTATGGGATCTCCCTCCAGGGGGACTCCACTACTTTGGATTCCTGCACTGCAGAGCCACATTTTTAAGCTGCTTATGGTTCTAACCCAGCAGGCTCAGGATTTGAGGCTATGTGACCAATGTGGTGAGAGTATTTTCAAGAACCGCAGACATGCCACTTGGCCGCATGGGTCGTCGCAGTAAATGAAAGGGCTGGTGCGGGGTGCTGGTGGAGGTTTTCAGATTGGCACACACAGATTTAGGTAGGTGTGTTTGGAAATATGCCCCCATCTAATGTTGGCTTTAGGGAGGTTATCAAAGTGTACAGTATCTCTCCCTTTGGATAACTTTGTTAATTTGAGGTAAATGGTAAGTTCTAGGTATTTAAAACATGGTGTATTATAGACTGTGATGGAGAAACAGAGCAATGTAACATTAGTAAGAAGTGATTATATATCCGGAAAAGAAATACTGTGTAAATCAATAATGTATTGTTCCATGTTGCCCTTCAAAAACATGGTAGACGCTGTTATTGAGTGTTCAGGAAAAGCACACTTTTTGTCTACAAGATGTGTTAATTTGAACTGATAGTAGGCTCTGTACTAGAACTGGAGAAACTTTGAATTTGTCCTGCCCCCACTCTCCTGGGGTGTAACCTTCTGTCTGGCTCTTTCTAGCTTTAGGCTTCCATACAAACAGTTGTTCCCCCACCCACCTCATTTGAGAAGATCAAACCCTGGTTTTGGTGTTTCCAAGTGGAATAGAAGTGATACTTGTATTAGTGTTGGAATGCTTAGCGCTCTGTTTATCTCTGACTTTGCTCCCTCTGAGAAATACGCACAGCTATCAGCTTGTTTCACTTGTTTTTTGCTTTATAATTATTATTATTTTAGACATCCTGTTGTGGATTTTTTTTTTTAAAGAAGCACGTGGGAAATTCAGATAGCAGCTTTTCCATTTTAACCGTGTCCCCCGTCCCTCACCCATTACATAGAGCACTGTCGTATTTTTGCGATGGAGGATGCAATTAAACATGTTTCTCACTCTGTCACCTTCATCAGCCTGATTGAGTCAAAATGCTTAATAAGCTGATGGTTCCTAAAATTCTGATGTAAAAGAGGCTGTTCTTACTCTGTGACTTTATCCACTCGGGGCCTGACTAACTCCTAGTGAGGTCAGTGAGAAGACTCCGACTTCAATAGGAGTTGGATCAGGCTATAGTCTAACAGTCTTGAAGCTGATCAAAGTCCCTCTTGTTCATGAGTAGGATATGAAGCATTCTGCTCGAAACCGGAAGAACAAAGGTTGATCAGCCTCCAGCTCTTGAGGTTACTGTTGCACTGAAAGTGAGAGCTATTTCCCTTAAACTTAAGTGATGTCATAATAGGCAACTCCTGTTCCCAAATAAGAGTGAGCATGGGCAGATTTGCATGGAAATAACTAAAGGTGTGAATTACAACTGATTTTAGTTATTTTGCTTCTAATTTCCATATATACAAGCCCTCGGGAGCTCCTGTTGCTGATTCTTATGGCGTGCATTTGTTGACACAAGTGAAAGCAATAAAATTCCCCTTTTCTGCAAGAGAGCACAGCATTTTGCATCAGTTAGTTGTATAACGATTAAAATATGAACTTTTTTTAATGCTTTCTTTAAAGAGATGCTGCCAAGTAGTTTCAAGACCGTGGGCCAGATTCTTCACCCTATTTCTGGTCCTTTTGCATCACCAGTGTGGTACAAAGAGGATGCAATTTGGTTACAGCTGAAAATTCCTCCATGGAGAAGCTTCTCAGTTCTAAGTCAGCAGAGTCTGCTCCTACACCAACCTACCCCCTCTTGGTGTAGGAGTTGTGATGGGAGTGGAGCAGATCTCTGCTCCCCTATGGCAATTCTCAGATAGCACATGGGCCCTAGGGGACTGTACTCAGCTGTCATAAGTTCCAGTAGCCCCAAGGCTACACTAATGTACATCAAGACCATGGCCAGGGAAGCTTCAGAATCAGGGAAACATAACCACACCCCTGATGTCCACACTCCCTATGTCCCCCTTCTACACGGACTGTATCTTGGTGCAAGAGAGAATCAGGATCTCTATAACTTGGTGCAACAGAGAGTCTGTCTTGCATAAATCTTTTTTTTTTTTTTTTGGTGGGGGTGGGGGGAGTCATCACACGTTTGCTGCATTAATTACTGTGTGGCACACCGTAAGTGCCAGCTGGCTCTACCACAAATGTTTGTTAACAAGCAGTGTGCCCAGAGTTCTCCATTTCTGCAGACACCACTGATGGCTGTGATGCCCCAAGCGTCGGCTAGCCCAGGAACCAGGGAGTCCCTGGTCGTGTTAGCTGCTGGGTCATCCAGGCAGAACATCGCTGATCAGCTTCTCTGTATCTCGTGGGTGGTATGAGACCTTTCAGTATGAATGGTCCAGCCAAGAACCTGTATCAAAGGGGCTCTTCCAGAGTGAGGCAGTAACTCAGAGCAGTAGTAAAGCTTTTACCTGCTTCTTAATTTTGGCCCATCATTCTCCTTCCTCTTCACGGTGCCGAGCACCCACGGCTTCCATCAATGGCAGCAGGTTTGTCTTGACTAGGGGTCAAGGGTGTGTTGCCATTAGAAGATGAGTTAATGTCCTAAAACTCCAGTCTAGCCAAGGCAGTGTAGACTTTTAACCAGTGCTAAGAAGATTGAGTTGCCGCTGGGCTTCAACTGGACCAGCTTAGCACCTGCTTCCCTGCCTTGGCACACGAGAATAGGAGGACCTGTTAGCCAATGCCTTCCAACAGCAACGAACTTTTAAATCCTAGTGCAGGCAACCGAATGGGTAGTGAGCACTCGACACCTTGAAGGGCAGGTTCCTTGGTCATCTCCCATTATGACAGCGGTGTATCCTGCTTGCACCGTTGGGCCGTCTTTTGGTGTTTTGAAACCACATAAGAGATTGTATTATCCTGGAGGGCGGGGCAGGGTGGCTTGAGTGACAGCTTGTGGAGGGAGATGACGTCTGTATCAAAGGCACTCACGGTCCTGAGGCACATGCAACCCTCTCAGATGGTCCCTTGTTTTAGGCCCACATTCCATACACATTTGGCTGGACTTTCTTCTGTCATTGCAAGTTATTTACATCAGAGGTAGAGAGTCATGAAACTGAGGTTACAGAAGGAATTACTTACAATAAAGGGATGAAGCCCGCAACCTCTTTGAGGCAGGGACCATTTTTTTTTGGTTCTGTTTGTTCAGCACCCAGCAAGATGCTGTCCTGGCCCGTGACTGAGCTCCTAGGTGCTACTGCAACACAAATAAAAAATAAAAATGAACATATTTCACTTCCTGTGTGAGTAGCCCTGTGTGTCTGTCCATCCATCTCTCATCTCGGGTCTTCGTCACCCAGTACGTGGCCCAATGGCTAGGGCAAAAGCCTAGGACTTGAGAGTGGGGTTCAATTCCCTGCTTTGCCACAGACTTCCTGTCTGACCCTGGGCAAGTCACTTAGCCTCTCTGCGCCTCATGTGTACAATGGGGATAATAGCACTGCCCTCCCTCAGAGGTGTTGTGAGAATTAATATGTTAATGATTGTGAAGTACTTTGAGATAGAGCAATGGAAAAGGCACTATATGGGAGCTAGAAGGTAGTGGTGTTAGTAGGGGCTTGCCATAAATGTGTCGGAGTCTGGGGGGTGCTCTTGAATGTTACTTCTCTGCATGCAATATCCGTTGTCCAGAAGACATTTTCATATCATGGAAACTGTTGTACAGCTCTAACTATCATGGTAACTTCCTGGCTCCACTGCTAGAGTAATGACAGCTATTGGATGGCATGGCAGTTAGAATTGCCTCAGCAGTACGGATCATTTTTCATTTGGAACTGACTGTATTTACATACAATGGTGACCCACTTTACTTACAGATTTTTTTTTTTCCATGAGATACCATAATATTAGTGATGCATCCTGAGGCAAACCTGTTTTTTTCATATCTAAGCAATAACGTCTGCTTTCTGTCGCAGGTTGCAAATGATGTGGGATATCCCATGATACAGAAACATAACCTCCAAATTGAATATATGTTTGTTTCCAATCAGCCCATTGGGGTCATTCTGGAGGACACATTTCTGTGGTTGAAACTTAGTGTGGAAAAAGAAGAAAAAGCTGAGGATTTATCTGCTGCTAGGAACATTATCAATGTGTTTGACATCAGCAAGGGAGAAAAAATTCTAGCAAACTGTTACAATATTTTTCACAAAAAACCCATTCTTTTGTTTTAATCCTGGAATTCTTGTGAAACAGTGCTGGCCTCTCTTTGCTTAAAAGCAAGTTGGTAGAGCCATTTTTAGAATAGTGTTGTGGAAGCCAGTGTGTATATACCCAGAGAAGGGGAGCAACTCCTCTCTTCCAACAGCTGATTGATAGCTATTCAGAAAAAGTGTAGCTTTGCCTCCTTACTTTGGTGGTTTGTTCATTTTTGCAGATACCCAGAGATACTACAGAGGTTTATATTGATGTGCTTTTCATTGACTGGTCCAGTTTTTTCCAGTTAGAATTCAGGTCATATTGGGAAATTGAAAGTAATCCTAAATATAGAGCAGAGAGTGTCAGTGACCTCATTCAATTTTTCAAAACTATAAAGATAATGTAAAAAATTGAACATGGAAACAATTTATTTTACCTGTAGTTAATTCATGCATTTTGAAGATTAAATTTACTGAGTGCAAGTAACATCATGTGAAGTCAGTGAGACTACTCATTTGAATAAAGTTATCCGTATGTAGGTATTTCCAGAACAGAATTCTTAGATAATAAAGTAACTTTTGTTATTAAACAGGAAGCAAACACCTTTCTCCTAATCAAGAAGAAACTTAGATGGAAATGTATTACATGAATTGAGTGAGAAATGTGCATATCCATCTCAAAAGATGGTGTCTTCTTTACTGTGTTTAAACAAAATACAAGGAAGTGACATGCAATAACTGATTGTATTGAACAGAATGAAAATTTGTTTT
Source organism: Macrochelys suwanniensis (assembly GCA_033296515.1). NCBI lineage: Eukaryota > Metazoa > Chordata > Testudines > Chelydridae > Macrochelys > Macrochelys suwanniensis. The sequence goes on along the minus strand of CM065781.1, from coordinate 17,870,373 downwards.
AAAACTGAATTTTGCTTAGTAATATTTTTCAAAACTTACTTTTTTAAAAACCAAAACCCGAACATCCTAACATTTAATTATACAACTAATCCACACGTCTGAACTCCTGCACATGCACAAACGAAAAAGATACAAACTAAACTTACTGGGGAAAAACGTAGCTTAAAGAACTCTTGTAAAGTAACAAAATAAAATAAGGTTTGAATAGAAAAAATGACTCAAAATAGGAAACTCCCAAAAGATAAGGCAGCAGATTCTTGGTTGGTGTAAATATGGAGCTATGACAATTGACACAAACTGGGAATCTGCCCCAGGTTTTAAGTTGGATTAGTTTGGTTTGAGTGTGTACTGCTATAATGTATTGACATCCTGACTTAAAATCTCTGTGGCTTTAAATGAGTTTTTCCTTTTAAAAATAAGTTGGTAATAAACGTTAGAAGAAAATTGATAGCTAGGTTTGTGTGTTTAACTGAGATGGGATGGTAGGCACCAATCTTGCAAACATTTACCCTTGTGCTAAACTTTCAGCACATGAATAGTCGTAATGACTTCAATGGGATATTTAGAACAACCGTCAGCTTTTCCTGTTTATCCTCTGGCTATTTATAGAATTAATAATGTGTTATCTTCCACCCACCCCCATACCAGGTGAACATAATATCACCATTTTGTTTTGATTAACATAACCTCTTGTGTCTGGCCAGTCTCAGATTCATTATGCCTTTGTTCCCAGTCCCGCAGTGTGGATAAGCAGCATGCTGTAATCAACTATGACAAGGACAAAGATGAGCACAGGGTGAAGGATCTTGGGAGCTTAAATGGGGTAAGTTGTAAATTCTTCAGCTGGCTAAAACATATATACTGTGTAGGTCTAGGTCCTAATCGTACAACATTTATGAGCATGCTTAACTTTACTTGCAAAAGTAGACCCATTTTGAGTCAATGGGACTTACTCATGTGAGTAAAGCTGAACACCTGCATAAGCGTGTGCATGGCTGGTTTGAGTAATGAGTTGCTTAACTAGAAGATAAACACACATCCACTGAAGTTATTTTCCTTTATTTTGCTGCTCCCTCTCTCCCCGCTCCTCTGCCCCCTTCAGCCTCAGCCTGGCTGAACTCTTCAGTTGCTAATAAAATTGTAGAGCTGGTTGGAAAAGAGGAGAATACAGTCCCCCCAAAATGGGTTGAAATTTTGTCTCTGTTTTGCATTGAAATTTTCTGACTGGCTCTATAAAACTGCAAAACTAGTAAAGATTCTTCAGTCAGCTGTTTTTGCTAAGCAGGGTGACCTTGGGACAAGCCAACTGTCTTACTAATTAACGGTGTACAGTATGGAATGCTATTTAATTTCTCTGAGATAAACCATTTAAAAATTGCCCTTTAAATAATGAGAATAGCCCCCTCTTGCCCTGTTTCTGTTATTAAGATTGAGGGGCAGCATGGCCTAATGAATTCAGCATGGACCTGGGAGACAGGCACTCTTTTGAGTCTTAATCTCTGCTCTGGCATCTACTCACTGTGTGGCTTCAGGCAAGTCACTTAGGGCTTGTCTACACACACAAGTTGTACTGCTTTAGCTAAAGTGGTGTAGGTAAAGCAGTACTGCCCCCTACTGTGGATGCAGTTATATTGGTATAAAGGTGCTTTATACTGGTATAGCTATTTCTGTAGGGAAAGGAGAATACACTGTACCCGTATAAGGTATGTCCACATTAGGGGTTGTACTACTATCACTATTTTGGTTTTTAAAAAAATCATCCCCCCCCTGCTAAATAGTACACTGGTACAAAAACTGTATGTAGACCAGGCCTTGGACTCTCTACCAGTGTTGTCCTCTATGAAATGTGCATGATCATCCGTTGTTATGTACCTCAGAGATGTTGTGTGAAGGGTAACTAATTGTTGGTGAAGTGATTTGAAAATGGAAAGCTCTGCAGAAGTGCTAAGTATTATTAGTTTGTTACATCAATACTGTAGATGGCTCACTAGCTCAGAACTTGTGAGGCGGGTAAGTGGCAAAGCAGCGGCTGGAAGGAACTGGTAGGTGACGGCAGAGATGATGCAGGCTACTGTGCTCTTGCTTTAAAGAAATATTAATAGTAGTAGTAAATATAACAAACCAGCATTCATTAGAAGAGGTAAGCTCTGTGTTGGGCTGTTTGTATACAGTAAGGGGGAGACTCCCCTCCCCTCGACCCCTGTCCTATTTTTGTTCTGAAACTACAGGCCAGGTCCTTAGTAGGTATGAATCACTGCAGCTCTGAAGTCCAGGGAGTTTTGCTGGTTTTACTCCAGCTGAGGATCTTGCCCTATGTTCTAAACTATATTTCACTATATTTCATTTAATATTTGGTCTCGTCACACATGCTTAATCTGGGCCATTGTGAAAGGATTAGGAGGGGAAAGTTATGCCCCAGCACTGAAGGCATATTTTCTCTTTTTCCTTTGTAAACCTGTTTCTTTAAAGTCACTTTTGAGAGAGTCAGTTTTTTGTTGTGTTTCGCAAGCGGTGACTCCGCTCTTATCCACCCAGGGAAGGAATTGCATTGCAGCTCTGCAAACCCAACAAGTGGCAGCTGCCGCTCATTTCCTATCTATATAGAATTCCACCTCCGAGCACGTGATAATTCCCAATGTTTGCCAGTGCCCATCTTCTGATCTAAGTGCAGCTGTGTGCCTAGCCCCCAGCAGCATGCCAGCATTTGTTTGCATAAGTTTGTGATCTCTCTTTATTTTTGAACTGGACATACAAAAAGCACTTGCACACAATTGCCTGATTCTCACATGTGGATTCATTTCTTTTCTATTAGGAGGCCTGGAGTCAATTTCCAACTCCACCGCACACTTCTTGTGTGACCTTGGGCAAATCTCTTAATCCCCATCTGTAAAATGGGAATAATTAGCTTGTAAGCTCTTTGGGGTAGGGGGCCATTTTTAAGTTCTGTGTTTGTACAGCACCAAGCACAATGTGACCTTAGGTATCACTTCAAAACAAATAATGATGCTTCCTTTCATGCATGCTCTGCCTCCCCCTCACCCCTGCTCTCTCCAGTTTATTTAAATTGTAAGCTTTTTGAGGCATAGACCTGTCTCATAGTATGCACATGTACAGAGCGTAGCATGGTGTGGTACTGATCTCCACAGGGGCTTGTGGGTGTTACTGTAATAGCTAAAGAAAATTAAATCCAGTACACAGAATATGAATAGTTCTAACAACTGTTGAACTATATTTTGTTTTCACTGGTTTTTAGGTGGAGCTAGGTGTTTTTAGAGTTGTATAAATGTGTTCCTTTGGGTTGCTTGGCTAAATATGTAAACATTATGCCTTTCATCAAAACAGTGTCTATGCTTCTGTCTTGCAGACTTTTGTGAACGACGTCCGGATTCCTGACCAGAAATATATCACGCTAAAACTGAACGATGTGATTCGCTTTGGCTACGATATCCTTATTGTCTGAGCACAGCATTACACACTATTTTTGTTTTTAAGTTCTCTGTTTGTTATGTTGAGGGTTAAATATCCTTAATTATGGCTAATGACTAAGTGTGTTGATATTGCCTTTCAAAGCCTCTGGATGGCTCATCAGCTTAGAATTTCTGCACTGTGGGCTTGATCCAAAGCTGCATTCGTCATAGGTGCCATCTCTAGCTCTAAATAAGTGGTCCTGGATAATCTCCGTCCAAGAGTATGAAAGGACCTGACACATAAAATTACAAGCCCAATAGCAAGGATTTTTAATGAATCTGTAAACTCGGGAGGGAGGGGCATACCTTATGACTGGAGAATTGCTAATGTAGTTCCTATATTTAAGAAAGGGAAAAAAGTGATCTTGGAAACTACAGGCCTGTAAATTTGACCTCAATTGTATGCAAGGTCTTGGAACAAATTTTGAAAGAGAAAGTAGTTAAGGACATAGAGGTGAACAGTAATTGGAATAACATACAACATGATTTTACAAAAGATGGATCATGCCAGACCAACCTGATCTCCTTCTTTGAGAAGATAACTGATATTTTAGACAACAGAAATGCAGTAGATCTAATCTACTTGGATTTCAGTAAGGCATTTCATACAGTTCCACAGGGGACATTATTAGTTAAATTGGAGAAGATGGGGATTAATATGAGAACTGAAAGGTGGATAAGAAACTGGTAAAAGGGGAAAGCGACTACATAGGGTCATACTGAAAGATGAACTGTCCGGTTGGAGGGAGGTTACTAGTGGAGTTCCTCAGGGATAGGTTTTGAGATCAATCTTATTTAACATTTTTATTATTGACCTTGGCACAAAAAGTGGGAGTGTGCTAATAAAATATGCAGATGACACAAAGTTCCTCCAGTACAGATGAAGACTGGGATATCATACAAGAAGATCTGGACGACCTTGAAAACTGGAGTAATAGAAATGGGATGAAATTTAATAGTGGAAAGTGCAAGGTCATGCATTTAGGGACTAACAACAAGAATTTTTGCTATAAGCGGGGGATTTACCAGTTGGAAGAGACAGAGGAGGAGAAAGACCTGGGTATATTGGTTGATCACAGGATGACTATGAGTTGCCGATGTGATGTGGCCATGAAAAAGTCCTAGGATGCATCAGGCGAGGTATTTCCAGTAGAGACCAGGAAGTGTTAATACCATTATATAAGGAACTGGTGAGACCTCATCTGGAATACCGTGTGCAATTCTGGTTTACCATGTTTAAGAAAGATGAATTCAAACTGGCAGTGATGCAGAGAAAGGCTGCTAGGATGATCCGAGAAATGGAAAACCTACCTTATGAAAGGAGACTCAAAGAGGTTGGCTTGTTTAGCCGAATCAAATGAAGGCCGAGGGGAGGTATGATTTCCCTCTATTAAAATATCAAAGGAATAAATACCAGGGAGGGAGAGGAGTTATTTAAGTCTAGCAGCAATGTGGTCACAAGAACAAATTGATATAAACTGGCCATCAACAAATTTATGCTTGGAATTAGTTGAAGGTTTCTAACCATCAGAGGAGTGAAGTTCTGGAACTGCCTTCCAAGGGGAGCAGTGGGGGCAAAAAACCTAACTGTCTTCAAGACTGAGCTTGATAAATTTATGGAGGGGGTGGGATGATGAGACTGGCTACAATGGCACGTAGCTGATCTGTGACTGCTAGCAGTAGATATCTCTAGTGGCCGGTGATGCGCCACTAGATGGAGAAGGCTGAGTTACTACAGAGAATTCTTTCCCAAGGTGCCTGGCTGGTGGGTCTTGCCCACATGTTCAGGGTCTAACTGATCACTATATTTGGGGTCAGGAAGAAATGTTCCCATGGGTCAGATTGGCGGCATGGGTCACTTGCAGGTTTAAACTGGAGTAAATGGTGGATTCTCTGTAACTTGAAGTCTTTAAATCATGATTTGAGGACTTCAGTAACTCAGCCAGAGGCTAGGGGTTTATTACAGGAGTGGACGGGTGAGGTTCTCTGGCCTGCGATGTGCAGGAGGTCAGACTAGATCATGATGGTCCCTTCTGACCTTAAAGTCTGAGTCAAATTTTTTTTTTAAGCATGGAACCCTGGATGTTACACTTCACTAGGCACCAGTCTGGGAGCAGACATGAAATTATGCATAGTTTTTACAAGTGTGTGTGGGTGAGGGAGAGAGAATGAGAGAGAGAGAGAGCAAGCTCACGCAACATCCTCCTAGGATTTTATTTTTTTTACCCCTTCACAGTGCAGATTTTCTGCTATACTGAGGCCCATCCTGTTATTTTCAGGAAAAACTTGTCTGCCCAAAATGCGCCCGTGTTACTTTGCCTGCAGGTGACTTGTGCATGCAAACCTTAGTAGTTAAACGTCTAGCTTTTGATTTGCTCCTGCAAATCGCTGCTGGCACTAAATATGTGGACACATCTATTCATTTTGCAGCTGCAAACTTTACCTTCATGAGGGAGGCCAGGCCCTGGACATGTGACTACTGTTTGGTTATGAGATGTGTAGACAACCAGTCTGTGCTGAAACATCCTTTGATCTTTGATATCTGCATTCTCCCCCTTCCAACCTGCCTCCCGGTTTGTTCCATCCGTCACATCTTGTCTGTAAGCTCTTTGCTACAGGGACCTGTCAGTTACTAGATATTTGTAGAGTGTGTGGCATGATGGGGCCCCAACCTAGTGGAGGTCTCTCCGCACTGCAGTATAAGGCACTGATCCAGCAAGGTGCTTACACCTTCCTGAGCGTGCGAGTGACACCAACAGGACTATTTGCGTACTTAAGGTGAGGCATATGCTCAAGTGCCTTGCTGAATTGTGACTTGTAGGGCTAGTATGTTGGCATATTAATAATACTCCAATATCGCCTCTTGCGATCTCTGATTTGACATATAGAATCATAGAATCTCAGGGTTGGAAGGGACCTCAGGAGGTCATCTAGTCCAACCCCCTGCTCAAAGTAGGACCAACCCCAACTAAATCATCCCAGCCAGGGCTTTGTCAAGCCTGACCTTAAAAACCTCTAAGGAAGGAGATTCCACCACCTCCCTAGGTAACCCATTCCAGTGCTTCACCACCCTACTAGTGAAAAAGTTTTTCCTAATATCCAACCTAAACCTCCCCCTCTGCAACCTGAGACCATTACTCCTTGTTACAGAAACCTGAAGAAGATTATTGTAAACTCGAATGCATCCAAGGTGTTAAGCCAATGGCTAGCTTGCAGGTAGATTTTAATGACTGTGATACAGCTCTAAACTTTTCCAGTAGTTCTGGGCATTGTACGTCTTAGTCAAAGGGCCTAATCATGCAGCCGTTACTTGTGGATATTCCTGTTGAAATGAAATATTGCAAATGACTAGGCATCTTTATGTTGCCCCTCAATGGGAAGACTTACGAGAGTGAGGGCTGCAGGGTCAGTTATCATTAAGCACATACTGCACCAGATATGATTTCTGCCCATTCTTTGCCATGACATTTTACAGAATGCTTTCTGTGCCTCTCGTGTTCAGCCCTATACCGAAGGCAGCATCTTTTATATGCTATGAGTCAGCTGAGCTCTGTTGCATAAGGGCGTGCAGCTCGTTTTCCACTGAGAGTGGCACTCACAGGCTAGTGAGGTTTCCCTGCTATGCTCGTGCCACTTGTGTCTATTTTTAGTTTAACATTTCCCACCCTGTTTTTTTTCCCCTCTGGTCTGTGTAATCTTTATAGGGCTGCTTTTGACAACATTGCTGAATGCTTCCTTTATACATTTTCTATGCAGCAGAAATTATCTGAGCCCAAACACATGACTATTGCCCTTTTTTGAGAGGTTATAGCAATTCACTCCCCCGAGTTTACTCTCCCCACAAGAAGCTAATACTGACCAAAAACTTGTTAGTGCAGAGCAGGATTCTGCCCTGGTCCTATGTGGCTATGCAGGGAACTAAAGCTACCCTTCCTCCTCTTGCACAATCACATGGGACTATTCCAGTTATGGCTTGGGCATTGAGGGGGAAGGGCAGGAGGAGCTGGGAGTGAACAGTCATTGCTCTGAATTCGTTCCCACGGCTCCTCCTGGTCCGGTTCAGCTGTGTATCGCACAGTGCGGTGCCTAAAGGCTAAATATAGCCTATAGAAATTGATATATATGTTGCAAAATATGCACCGTGTCGTTTTAAGGCAATAATTATATTGGACTGTTTAGCTCTGGTAGAGTGACGACTACTTTCAGTTTCTTCATCAATTTTTTTCCTTTTAGGCTCTTCCAGTTTTATAATCCCATCTGTCTGTGTTACAGTATCGCTGTGTATTTAATTCCTTCCCTGCTTCCTTAACAAGCACCGTACATTCTAACATGTATGTCTTGGAACATATTCAACACAAAGTACCAGAGGAAGCATTAAAGGTAAGCACGTATGTTATTTTTGTGTGGAGATACTGCTACTTGTGAAGCGATGACAGTATTAAACAGCAAAACCCTACAGTGTGTTCTTAAACAACGTCCTACATTTTTCAGCACACCGGTGACAGCTTTGATAATGCATTGTGGAAACAACCACAACTTAAGGTTTCCCTTCAATATGTGCTTTGGAGGACCTCACCTTGAGGAGAGATGTATCTCCCAGCTAGCCCAGATCTACTCTCTCCTTTCCCAACACTAACATCTAACTGAAATTATTTATGATTTCATGACTGCCAGCTAAACAAAGGGCACTAAAGCTTTAGTGTAGAAAGATGAACTCTCAGCATGTTAAACTTTTCTTCAGCAGGAAATCAATGTCCTCCTAGAAATTAAGCAATGAAGGGCGAATACCTTTCTCTGGGTGCTGTGGCTTGTGTCAGTTCCTTAATGCTTCCTCCAACGAGCCGACGTTTGCTCAGTTTACTCTCAGTAGCAGTCTTAATTTCAATAGCCTCTTTTTCTCTCCAAAGATCCTAGATATTCCTTATGACTTTCCTTACAGCGCAGTTTCACTTGCTTCAGTGAAATGGCTCCCCTAAGCATGATCTGCAGGATCAGACACAAAACATACTGGACTCACCCATGACAGAAAGTCAGTCCCCTCGGGGGTGGAATGCTATAGGTGTTTCACAGCTCACAGCAATGCTTCACAGCATTTAGCACAAGAAATACCATTACCAAATGTCAACCTTCAATTGACAGTTATAGTCTCACACCCCAGGTTCCATATTTTAAGTCTACTTGTGTAGGACGGTAGGACTGGGTGAATCATTCATTGAACTTACTCAGACCTGATTTTTATGGAAACACCCTTTTCTGTAGCTCCGATTAGATCATTGAACACTGCCCAGCTTTAAGGGGAACCTAATTTTATGCAAGATAGCTTTCTGACCCTTCTGTCCAGACGTGAGACAATTCATGATAAAATATGCTGAGGTGTCACTGAAGCTTTAAGAGAAGGTAGATAAAAGGATGGTTTTGGAAGACTTCATCATGCTGTTGTGAGAATAAAGAGCGGTGAGGGGGTTCAGTATTTGAATCCTGAATGGAAGGGGCGTTCATTCTAATTGTCCGTAGGTTATTTTTTAAAGCATTCCCTAATGAGATGTTTCTTGGGCCAATGTCACTTAATATCCTTCTAAATGAGGTATTTGAAAGCTTCTCAGCTGGTATTTATATTACTCCATAGCCTTTGTTCAGGCATGTATTTTGTTCTTGTTATAGAGCACAGCCACGATATTTGTTCTTATATGATCACACAGGGCGATAGTTTGCTCTTTTCGTTGCCTGTTGTATGGCACCGCATAGCCTTGTCCACGTTTTTGCTTATGTGTCTGCAGCACGAAAAGTATACTAGCCAACTTCAGATGAGTTTCAAGAGCACTGTGATGAAAAGGGTGGAGCAGCCGGTGGAACATGGTGGTTATACCGAATCCCCGCAAGCAAAACTGGAGAGAGGAGAGAAGAAAGCAATTACAGGTACTTGCTGAGAAACCAGTTAGTCAAGGTTCAAAACAGTCACTTAAAATGCATCTTGATTTCTTTGCTGATTCAGAATAGAACTCCAGTAATGCAGGCTACTTTTAGAAGCAATTACAGAGGTCCTCTTTCTAAACTTCTCATTTAAGTATTCTTGTTTCAGACAATGAGCCTGGCTTTCTCTGATGCAGTCTTCAGAAGAAATCTGACATTACAAGAGAGCTGTGCTATTGCAATGGTATTTGCAGTGGGATGTGGGCAGAGCAGGTCTGGCTAATTCTTGGCACCTATCGGGTTTATTTTTAATTTCTTATCCATGAACTGGCGCACGAAAGGTGCCAGGGACTCAGCTTGGAAAATGCAAGGTTTCCATGGATGGGCGCCAACATGCCGGGGAAGACGGCAGTATTGAATTCACTGCAAAAGCCCTTTGTGGTTTTAAGTAACTACACTTCCTAACGTGATCAGTGGATTGACCTCTGTTGTGTTTCGGGATGGGTGGATTGCTGCAGGAAATATAAGGACCATAGTGAACCTTTTCAGGTCAGCTGAGCCCCTTCCAATACTTTCTCCTCCACTCCCTTTGTCTGTTGTTCCTGCCCACCCCACCTCTGTGCTCTTCTTCCCCGTGTCTAATCCCAACCAAGATGCCTCTGCTTCTTCCCTACCCCTATGGTGTTAACAGACATAGCAGCCTCTCTTCATTTACTTTCCGCTCATCAGAATCGTGATGCATTCCCTTTAGTTGTGCCCACAGTGCATTGCTTAGCTGTGGAGCTTCAGAGGTGTGAGATGAGCAACGATCAGTGTAACGCACTCTGGTGGCTTGTGGCCTGCCATGCATTCTAGAAGCCCCAGAGTGCCAGGAAAGTTGAAGTAAGCAATGACCTGTGGCCTAGAGGCTGTCAGACAGACTGAATGGGCCCCATAGACTAGCAAAGGAAGGAGAGGTAGGTGGCAAGAGGGAAGGGGCTGGGGGAGCATTGTGTGGTTAAGGGAGGGAAGTCAGGGCCTGGGTTGCAGGAGACAGATGAGAGGAATGTGTGGATTTGGTACAAAATCTTAGTAGAAGCATCTGTCTATTTAGATACTTGGATGGATCTGTCACTAGTCCTCGCCAGACTGAATGTGGTGACCTTAATCTCCCATATTGTGTATTGCACTTGTGAAAATCCCACTAAGCTGGGAGAGCGTATTAAAGTAGCATAGCATTTCTCTTCTGTATTTTCCCCTGTTCTTCACTCCTGCTGTGTGTGAAACCACACACGCGTTCCTGCTCCTGACTCTCATTCCCTCGCCCGCAGAAACCTTTTCCCTGGCACTTTCCATGTGTCCGTGTGTCACTCTTACTTGTAGTGAATACAGTAGATGTGGCACATTCCGCCTTGCCTCCCAGAGAGTCGTTCACAAGCACTCAGTTAGAGGGATGGGCTTGGCTGTGATTAGCCGTGACACAGAGGAGGGTGACAGAAGGTGAACCTTATCTTGGCCTTGGGGAAAACTGTCTAGCCCTAGTGTGACATGAGCCAGATTCTTGAAACGAGTTACAAATATCCAGTTTGTAAGCTCCAAATGTAATTAATTTACATTTGTCACCTACTGGCTGACATCTTGGCAACATGCAGAGATTATGCAGGTGCTTTCCTACTTTGGTTCTTTTTATCACTTGTCACCTTGCAAAATATGCAGGGCTTTTTTTTTATTGTTTTCCAGTTGATATTTGGAAATATCTGCAAATGCAGTATCTAATGTGATACCTCAGGCACGGTGACCTACTTTCCTGGTGTGTAACTCTTGCTAACACATTTAATTTTCACTTGCAGGAACAAAACTTAGTCGAATCCATAAAGATTCAGATTGCCTAGGAGGGGTGAATTTTAAGGATTGTGTTGCTTGCTCCCATTGCTCAGTGTCCAGTCTGGCAAGAGGTTGAGTGTCATCTGCAAAGTGCTGAGCTGCTGCTAATCCCATTGAAGGAAGTGGGAGTTGAGGGTGCTGAGTATTTTGAAGGAGGCACTCGGCACTTAGCAGGATGGGACCCAGTGGACCTCACCCACAGCCCATGGGAAGTCAGTGGAAAGAGCTCAATGGGCTTTGGGTCAGGCCCCCAACCCTTTGGAAGATGAACTAGCAGAGATCATACTTAGCCTGCGTCCGAGTTTTGACTCGTTCACTTGGTCTTCAGTTATACATGCAGTTTTACTCTGTGTTCTTTGAGGACTGGCAGTGGTTTAAAATCATTATGTTCTTACTTCCATTAATATCTTTACAGCAAGTGGGTTTACTTAGTGGCAGTGGGAAAGAGGCTTTGGAGAGAGAACCGTTCTGTGACGCCTGTAGGTATTTAGTAATTTGCTTGTGTAAGCAGAGTCAGGATGAGCTCCACCCTGACATCTGGTGGTGAGTCATGGCAAAGCACTCCAGGGGCTGATCCAATTTGCATAGGCACACCCACCCTGCCTGGTACGAGCCATAGTGGCCCAAATGGGCATTTTGGGCTGCTGTAGGATCCTCAGTTTTCTGTATTGGGGCAGGAATTTCTGTTATTGGGGCAGGAAGAATAAACTGTTATACTGCTTATGTAAATCATGGCCAGTGGAACTGTACTTGGCCTTTTGTCATGTTAAAGGGGAACTTGCCATGAACTAAACAACACTCGCCAGCCAAGGGACATGGGTTCCAAAGCCCAGTGAATTGAGAGAGGCTGGGGACAGGGGATTGCTTCCTGGCCTTTTGGCTAAGATCAAGCATAATGTGAGGGTCTGAGACACCAATTGCAGCATCTGTGCCTCTCTCCACTGTGGAATATCAGAGCTAATGTTGAGTTCCTTGAGAGTCTGGTTTCTGACTGCTGAATTGAAATCACTCTGGGCTAATAGTGCAACTGAGCACTAGGGCTCCCCTAAACTACAAGCTGAAATCACTAAAGTGCTAACAGCCTTCTGAGCTGAAATCACTAAGCTGAAATCACTGAGCACTGTGTTAAGTAGTGGGGGAGCCTGAAGATAAGTGGCTGGTGGAGCAGTTGGCAAGACAGCTGATGGTGTGGTGCTGCTGGCAAAGCAGAGCCGTTCGTGAGGACAGTCGGAGTGGTGCTGCTGGCAGAGCGGAGCAGTTCGTGGTTGCAGTTGGAGCAGCTTGCAGGACGGCTGGTGGAGCGGCGCTGTTGGTGGGACAGAGCAGTTTGTGGGGACAGCGGTAGCGGCTTGCGGGACAGCTGGCGGAGCAGAGCGGCCAGTGAGACGGCTGGCGGAGCAGAGTGAAGCCCCACGGAGGGGTGAGGCAATCATCTTCACGCCACGTAAGGTGTCCCTTACCCCCCGCCCCTTCCCATTGCTGCCCAGGCGGGTGGCGTGTAGCACCCTGCAGATGAACTTTTGAACTCTGGGACTGGACTTTTGGGTTCGTGGACTTTTGGGGACTTTGGGTGATGTTTGGGTTGCTGGACTCAAGAACCCAAGGGACAGGGCACGGCCCAATTGGCTGGGGTGGGTCTTGCTCACAGTTTGGCTTATAGATCCTAGTTGCGGTGTTTTCCCAATTTAAGGCTGGTATCGTTTACCTGCTGCTATTAAAGATTTCTGTTACACTGAGGCTCTGTGCTTGCGAGAGGGGAAGTATTGCCTCTTTGAGGCGCCCAGGGGTGTGTATAAGATTTTCCCAGGTTACTGGGTGGGGGCTTGAGCCGGTTTTGCATTGCATTGTTGCGAAGGGAACCCCTATGTACTGAACCTGGCCCTTGCTGCTGTCAACTCATCCTGGCAGAAGGGTTACACTTGTAGCAAATTAAAGCACGATCTGTGGTGACAATGGCCTTTAAAAATCTATATTATAGAGGAGGTTTAAAAAAAATGCTAGTGCAGGTTAGGAATGGGGGATGATATTGAAAACAATGAATCAGAAAGAGGGGTCTCAACTGTGTTTTCTGTTTGTTCTTTCCCATAATGCCCAATAAATCTTTATACTATTAAAAAAAGAATCCTTGTGACTTTTCTAAGTGTATTGCCTTTAAAGTGCAACATAGAATCAGCCGTTGGAGCTTGCTCCTACCGGATGTTATTATTGAGGCAAGTCGCTTAAATTAATTGAGGATTAGACATTCTTACGAATAAGAAAAGCAGCCACAGTTTGACTAGCTAGTGTTAAAAATAAGCAGTATTAGTTCTCATGCTTTATGGGATAAGCTGATCACTGGCTGGATTAGGGAGACATAACTCCCCGCGTAGATGGTGTTGCACAATTACTTTGCATTATGCAGATCTGAAGACTGTCTCTGGAGCACTTGCCATTGGCCATGGCATATTGGGCTAGATGGACCATAGGTAGGTTTTGACATGACAGCGCCTGTGGTCTCTGTGCGTAATTATAGACTGGTCATACAAGGGGTGATGTGTACATAAGCATCCTGCAATACTTGTGCAGTCTAGAGTGTAGCTATTAGAACATACTATTGTTGTAGCTTAAAAACCGTGTGGTGTGTTTTTGTTTTTTTTTAAATCCTTTAGTATCCCAAACCTTACAGTGCTGGCAGATCAAAATAAACACTGATAGCTTGATTTTCAGAAGAGTGGCATGGCCAGAGCTCCCTTTTGAAATTGGCATCTTTGTAAACAGGGGCATGATTTTTAATTTCCTTCGAATTCTGTGAAACCGTCTGCAGGCAAGTGACCGTTGGTTAACTATACTGCTGGGTGCTGGAGAAGACAGAGGGTTTTGTGCTTGAGGCACTGGATTGGGACTCTGGAGATCTGGTTTCAGTTTCTGCCTCTACCACAGAGTTCCTTAGACTAGTCATTTGGGCCTCCATTTCCCATCTGTAAAATGGGGATAATACTTCTTTCGTGTCTGTCTTCTCTGTCTAGATTGGAAGCTCTTCCGGAGAGGGGCTGTCTCTTACCCTCTATTTTGAACAGCGCCTAGAACAATGGGGCTCTGATCTCTACTGGGTCTCTAGGCGCGACCATAATACAAATAATAATATTGATAAAAATTTAAACCTACTATTGAGGAGGAACTATAACATTTGTAACTGATTTGCTGGAGTGCTTGCTTCTAACAGTTCTGTGTAGTTAAATTAAGGCGTACTGTAAAAGAAATGGGCAGCTTTCGTGTCTTGGGGCCAAATCCGTCACTGGAGCAAGCTGGTGCAGCTCACCTGGAGTCAGTGGGAGCTGTTGCTGCTTGTGTAGTGGTGGCTTTAGCCCTTTGGCCACTTTCACCCTGAGGTCATGGTAACAGCTGCATTAGAGGATAGGAGAAACCACCATCTTAGATATACTGCTATCTATATCTCATCTGATCCAGTTTGGAGGAGCCTACAGCACATCAAATACTGACTAAATAATTGATACAAATAAGTTTGGCCATTCCAGTGCAATAGATCAATTACAAGAGACCATGGTATAGGTTTACCCCACTTAAAAAAAACCTTACAGATAAAGATAACCCCCTCCTCCCCCAGCTAAATTGTAATCTATTAGAAAAAACGATAGAGCTTTTAGGAATTACTTGACTTAAAATGTTAAAATTGGATCTTTTCCCTCTCCCTCCCACCCCAGGCCTACTCCTTTAATGAGCCTGCTATACAGTTGTGCTATTAATAATTAATCAAAAAAGGCTTGATTGAGGCAGTGTAGATTTCTTATGCTTTTGTTGTGACTCGCAAGCTTCAGAAACTGATTATGCTCTCGTCAGCAAAAGTATTTACCATTATTGTCTCTTTTCCTTTATAATTTTAACCTTATTTGGGCTACTGGGTAAGTACCAGCCTTTGGCACTAAACCAGGAGGCTGTCAGGAACCCCATCAGTTATATTAGCAAAGAAACGGAACCCCGTCATGATCAAAGCTGCGTGTGTAAAGCGAGAGCTCTCTCCCAGGAAGCTGTTAGAGTGGCTGCATTAATGCATAGTTTCCTCTTTTCCTTGTTCAGCTGGGCTGCATTTTTGGTCCTGACCCTTGTTGCCTTATCACTTTTTCTTAAAAAAAAAAGAAAAAAAAAGACTACCCGTCCCGCCCACAAATTGCTGAACAAAACACATGCATGTCAGTAGCCTTCTCTGTATGACACTGTCACCAATAATTCAATATTTATCTAGCTGAATGCTCATGCTGATCTCAGTTCTGTCATCTACAAGAATAGTTTTCAGACTTTCTGCCTGAATTGATGCGCCAAGAAATACATTTGAATGATTTGACATTAGCTGGACAGATTGACATGACATTGGGAGGGGTGGTAATGAGCTGCTATCAATCAGACTGACCGTAATATGATCTAAATGACTGAGTAGTTTATTTTTCATTTATGCTCCTCGTGGCACCAGCAGTTTGGTCAGTTCCCATGTTTCGGTGCATTCCCAACAGCCCTGTGGGGGAAAAAAGCAGAAAAGCTGCGGATTTAAGGCGACTTGTGTCTAAGGTGGTTGGTGTGTATAATAGGGCGGGCAAAACTTTATAATCTATAATTCCCCACAGAATGTAAGAAATTCTCCTTTTGGGGCCAGATCCTCTGTTGGCGTAAACCAGTGTAGCTCTGAAGTCGGTGGACCTATGCAGATTTACATCAGCTGAGGATCTGGCCCTTTGGGTTAGAGTTGAAACCTAGCAAGCTCCGCTCACTTAATATAATTGCTTTTTTAAAACCGGGTTTAATATAGAAGCTAAAATGTGATGGTAAATTAATGGTTCCTAAAATATTTTAGCCAGACATAAAAAGGGAGAAATGCAGTCACCTCCCCCTCCCCTTCTAGCTGTGCCCTTTGCATTCTTCTTGGAAGTTGAATGGAATGAAGTTGTAATTTATTCTCTTATCCTTAGGATGAGCAGGGACGGCAGAATGACCCCAAAACAAATGGAGTTTTTTATCCTCACCCCCCAAATATTTAATCTTAAAATACTGATACTTTTTAACATACCATGCACAATCTGGTCTTGCTGTCAAAGACACGTGGGCAGATTCTGTGTGCTGTTCAGTGCCCCCTAGGAGGAGGAGGGCATTAATTGGCAGTGTAAGTTAGAGCAGGCTTTAGGCTGCTCTGATGAGTGCTGGCTGGAATGGCCACCAAGAGCACTGCACTCTGACCATGCCTCTTCCAACTTTGATATGCTCATTACATTGGGCATTGGGCCATCTCTGTCACCCATGGATCCCCTGGAGCGGCATAAAGCAGCTGGAAAGAGGGGCTGAGGATCCTGTTAATTTTTGTTTTATTTTTTTGTCCCCCCCCCCCCAGTTTTCATTCTGTCTTCACAGTTACATAAGAACGGCCATACTGGGTTAGACCAGTCATCCATCTAGCCCAGTATCCTGTCTTCTGACAGTGGCCAATGCCAGCTGCTTCAGAGGCCACCGAACAGGCAATCATCAAGTAATCCATCCTCTGTCATCCACTCCCAGCTTCTGGCAGTCAGCGGTTTAGTGACGCCCAGAACGTGGGATTGCATTCCTGATCACCTTGGCTAATAGCCATTGATGGACCTATCCTCCAGGAACTTATCTAATTATTTTTTGAACCCTCTTATAGTTTTTGCCTTCACAACATCCCCTGGCAATGAGATCCACAGGTTGACAGTGTGTTATGTGAAGAAGTACTTCTTTTTGTTTGTTTTAAACCTGTTGCCTATTAATTTCATTGAGTGATCCCTAATTCTTGTGTTATATGAAAGAGTAAATAACACTTCCCTAGTCACTTTCTCCACACATTCAGATATCTATCATATCCCCCCGTAGTTGTCTCTTTTCCAAGCTGAAAAGTCCCAGTCTTTTTAATCTCTCCTCACATGCAAGCTGTTCCACACCCTTAATCATTTTTGTTGCCCTGCTCTGTACCTTTTCCAATTCTAATATATATTTTTTGAGATGGGGCAACCAGACGTGCATGCTGTATTCAAGATGTGGGCGTACCATGAATGTATATAGTGGCATGATGATATTTTCTGTCTTCTTATCTGTCCCTTTCCTCATGGTTCCTAACATTCTTTCAGCTTTTTTTAACTGCTGCTGCATATTGAGTGAATGTTTTCAGAGAACTATCCACAATGACTCCTAGATCCCTTTCATGAGTGGTAACAGCTAATTTAGACCCCATCATTTTGTATATATAGTCTGGATTATGTTTTCCAATGTGAATTACTTTGCATTTATCAAAATTGAATTTCATCTGCCATTTTGTTGCCTAGTCCTCCAGTTTTGTGAGATCCCTTTGTAACTCTTTGCAGTCTTCTTTGGACTTAACTATCTTACGTAGTTTTGTATCATCTGCAAATTTTCCCATCTCACTTTTACACTTTTTTCCGGATCACTTATGAATATGTTGAACAGATCCGTGGGGGACACCACTATTTTACCTCTCTCCAATCTAAAAACTGATCCTTTATTTCTACCCTTTGTTTCCTATCTTTTAACCAGTTACTGATCCATGAGAGGACCTTTCCTCTTATCCTATGACTGGTTACTTTGCTTAAGAGCCTTTCGTGAGAGACTCTGTCAAAGGCTTTCTGAAAGTCCAAGTAATCTATATCCACTGGATCCCCCTTGTCCATGTACTTGTTCACCCCCTCAAAGAATTCTAGTAGATTGGTGAGGCATGATTTCCCTTTACAAAAGCCACATTGACCATTCCCCAACAAATCACATTAATCTATGTGTCTGATAATTCTGTTCGTTAATATAGTTTCAACCAAATCCTCCCCTAAGGGATGTCCCTGTCTGAACCACGTACTCCTCTGCACCTGTCGGCCTTCCCTCAGCTTAAAAACTGCTGTATGACCTTTTTAATTTTTATATGCCAGCAATCCTGTTCCATTTTGGTTTGGGTGGAGCCC
Source organism: Macrochelys suwanniensis (assembly GCA_033296515.1). NCBI lineage: Eukaryota > Metazoa > Chordata > Testudines > Chelydridae > Macrochelys > Macrochelys suwanniensis. Next base: position 17,852,168 of record CM065781.1, on the reverse strand, counting down.
ATTCTTCCTGTATAGGTTCCCTCTTTCCCAAAAGGTTCCCCAGTTCCTAATAAATCTGAACCCCTGCTCCCTACACCATTGTCTCATCCACACACTGAGACCCTGGAATTCCGTCAAAACTAAGAGATGACTAAAGTGGGGGGGAGTATGATGGAGGCCTATAAAATCATGACTGGTGTGGAGCAAGTAAATAAGGAAGTGTTATTTACTCTTTCTCATAACACAAGAACTAAGGGTCACCCAATGAAATTAATAGGCAGCAGGTTTAAAACAAACAAAAGGAAGTATTTCTTCATACAGTGCACAATCAACTTGTGGAACTCTTTGCCAGAGGATGTTGTGAAGGCCAAGACTTATAACAGGGTTAAGAAAAGACTAGATAAGTTCTTGGAGGATAGGTCCATCAATGGCTATTAGCTAGGAAGGGCAGAGATTGAAAACTATGCTCTGAAGTGTCCCTTGCCTGTGTTTGCCAGAATGGGCAACACAGGATGGATCACTTGATGATTACCTGTTCTGTTCATTTCCTCTGAAGCACCTGGCATCGGCTACTGTCGAAAGACAGGATACTGAGCTGAATGGACCACTGGTCTAACCTAGTATGGCCGTTCTTATGTTCTGAAAGGTTTTGGTCAGTTCTTACTCCTTTTTTAAATGGTTTGCCAATCCCTATTTGTGATACCTATCGCTTAGCCATTACAATGTATTCCTGGTGAGAAATCTTCCTCCTTTGAATTTTAAAAGGCTGCAGGAGCAGTGTGAATGTAGTTTTCTTTTAAACGCTGTGGGAAGAAAGTACAGAAAATAAGTTTTCAACCTCACTTGATCTGTAGTCCTACGAGAGACAATATGTTTATAATTTCCATACATGAAGAAAAGCCCTTGGGAAGAGCCTGTGGTCAGTAAATGCTGTATTTTTAAAACAAAATTACTATATTTGGACTGTCATTTTCAAATCCAGCATTCCGGATGTATTAGTTTCTCCACTGGATTTCTTCTAAAATATGCCAAGCAGTGGTTGTTAGGTTTTGGGGGGAGGGAAAGGGGGATTAACTCTTCCTTCAGACATACTTTTTAACTGTATATCCTATTGCTGCCATAGCAATAAGAACTAATTCCCACCCTTTCCACACTAAGTTGGCAGGGTAGATCAGTGCAGGGGCAATCCGACGATTCCTTTCAATCAGCTCAGAGTGTGGTTTTAAAGCACAAGCCAAGTAACCACTGTCTAGACATCTGTACCTTGAATATGATGCCACAGAAGATGTCAGGATTTAAAATATGTCCGATAATGGACATGCTGATAGCTGCCGTTGCTGGAGGCATCTAATACATAGGTATGAGGGGCTCAAGAGTACAGATATGCATCCTTGCAAAATTGCTATGAACATCTGCTAGCCCAAGTGTGCCATCCACTCTTGGTCCCTCACCATGCTGAGAATGACAAATTAAAGTTATTTTTCTTGCCTCTTTAAATAAGCAGAGAAAACCTTGTCTCGGGCAAGCTGGGGGGTATAATCTTTACTCTTTACATTACAGTAGCATCCAGAGGCCCTAATCAGGATCAGCTAAATGTTTTGCAAATGTGTGAAGAAATGCCCTGAATACCTAGGACCCATCCTAGGACCCTGATCTCAATTAACTTCAGCGGGGAATTTGCACCATGTGACTCAGCTGACCAATCAAAACTGGCATTGCCAAGACACCTTCCAGAAAACGAGTGATAAACAATAAATGGTAACCGTTTCCCATGGTGGGAGGGAAATAACCAGACTTTCTAGAAATGTTCTATATGTTCATGGAAATGTTTGGGTTTTTTCCCCGTGTGCCCAGATTTTGTGGGGATAGTGGTTTTGAATGAAACTTTTTGATCAGTTCCATTAGCCATCATTTTCTTATAACAAAGCCCTGACATTGCACTGAGATCTGTTTGAATGAATCCCTGAAATCGCATAGCGCTTCATTGAATCCCAACACAGGAGACGTCTGCCTGAGTAGAGGTTACTGCAGGATCCCAAGCAACTGTATGAGTTGTGTGAGTTGTACTTTTCACCATATGGGTTACATGGTGTTATCCAGCAACTCTAGAACTCTAGGTTTCGTTCACTCTTTGGGGCAGGGACCATCTCTCGTGTGTGTGTGTGTAGCGGGAGGGCAGATGGCCAGTGCGATGGGGCCCTGATTATAGAAACAATTAATCATTCTGCAGGCTCGTAACAAGGTTGTACAGATTTGCTCATGACATATGTATCAACCTGAAATTCATCCTTATGTATCAACATGAGATTCATCTTCTGTAATTCATAAATGCCAATCCAGCTTTTCATTGGAGAGTGAGTGAGGGAGTGACGTTTGGTGTATAGTGTGCTCAGCCCATAATGAGTCTGAGTTGCCTTTGACAAGCAACGTTACTTTCTGTGGCTTTGTGGGCTGAAGATAGCGTGGTGGCCGCACAGAGGATCCACTGCTTCTCTCTCTCTGGTCTTGGGGAAGTAATGGGGGAAAGGATTTCTTCCCACCCCAGCGCTGTGTCAGTCTCCTCTTTCCAATATAAGAGTTGCATGGTTCGGATCAGCACCAACATTTCGGCACAGGTCATTGCTCAGGGTAGGATCCCTGCTTGCCATGGGTTGGAATGAAGGTTGCTGACAGAAATCTGGACTGTGCCCAGCCGAAACTGGTTTAAATGTAAAGAGTTGCCAAGCTAACACCACTTCCACCCATGTGCCTAGCGAGGAGAGACGGTCTCCCATGGGACACTGAGAAAGGATTTGTAATGAGGCTAAGTGTATCCCAGCACCAAGAACCGTGAGATGTACCCTGGTAGCACCGGTGTAGATGCAGGACCTTGCAGCAGCTTGAGTGTTGTTTCACATGCTGAGCTATTGCAAGAGAAGTAACTTGAATGCAGCTCACTTAACTCTGCAGTGAAAAGTCACCGTAAGAGATTGCTAGCCCAATCCTGTTATTCAGGATTGGGGTTGTAGGCAGGATTTGGCCTTTACTGAAGACTTCCTATTATTTATATCTCCCTTCACCTTTACTACTTTGTATTTCCATACTGAGCCCAGTCCTGGAATCTGTCAAAGACAAAGCTCCCACAATTTTCACCTGGAGTTTTGCATCCAGTAGAACTGCAGGATTGGGAACTGTAAGTTTAAAGAGACACGGTTAAATCCTCCATTAAGACGTCCGTGTCTGTTGAAAACCTGGAAGAATTTAAATTTCACTTTTTTCACATTTATTTGCTTTTTGTGTTTTGCTCAGCTGGGACAATGAATTATGGTAGAGTCACTCTTTGTTTTCTAGGCAATAATATAATGCTACCGTTTGGGTTTGCAGCCCAGCAGGGAATACTTAAAATCCAAGAGAAAACAGACCGTGTTCATTGCAATTTCTCTCCTTTTTTTGCCCCTTCTTTCTTTCTCCCTGTTCCCCTCACCCACCAAAACTTGGGGTCTGAACTAAATTGGGAGGAGACACTGGCAGTTTGACTCAACAATATTTTGTAGTGAAATGCTGGAAAATTGCTTGAGTATAAGAAAGTCCACTGAGACTCCATCTGTCCACTTGCACCTTCCTGTTAGCAGACTGTACTCTGTTGCCTTTATGAATCTGATAGCCAATGCCTACTGATATTTGCTGTCATGGTAACTTCTTGCTTTCCCTTCCCAGAGACAGCTACTTATCGCACACCCCTTTACGGTCAGCCTTCATGGTGGGGAGAGGATGATGCAAATAACAAACTAGAAAGGCAGGAGGACAGAAGGCAAGAAGAACATTATTCAGGTAATGGAGATGGTCTTTTGGGGAAAACTGGTGCATTTTATTTCGTGCTGTACAACATCCTCCTTCAGAATTCTAGTGGCTAAAATTCCTTGTGCTCTTTACATTTGCACAAAATGGGAATAAGGGGATATAAAATAACATGTGTTTGCTTGACATTGTGTGAAATGATAAATAATGAAAGTTGCCTTGGTAATACACATTTAAATCCAGATAAATACCAAGAACACCACCCCAACAGGCTTGCTTGATTTATGTTAACACCATGAAGGACACTAATACATTATGAAATCAAGCTCTGATCCCGGCTCATATCCACAGGTAGTCCCATGGAAATCACTCATGTGTCTAAAGTTGAGTAGAGGCTGATGTGGTCATGCAGGATCGGGGCTTAAGAAATTACACTGGAGAATAAATTTGGCTGTAGTTATTAACTGTGGGATGAAGTCACACAAGAACCTAAGGACCATCCCAAACCCCACCACCTTCTGCTCCATGTTCAAGGTCCACTTCATCATCCTGCCTTCTCTAACGTAAACACAGAGCAACCTACAAATTCAGGGGGGAGCCAACCCAACAACCTCCCAAAATAAAACAAACCTACCCAAATAAATACCACTGCACACACAATTCTTCTTCCGGGAAGAGAGAGAGAACAAACCACACATAACAGATGTTAGTCATGTTGCTTATTGAGGTTCTCAGGTTCTACAGCGATGAGGGTGGTATACAAACAATCGAACTATACAGTTACCATGTATAGTAATTTAGGCTTTTAATCTAACATGGATGTGGTGCCTGTAAGGTGTGTTCTTCCAAATTTTTGTATCTGTAGAAAGAACGAAGGAGATATCCCAGCATGAAGGAGAGATCAATGGTAACGTTATTGCTTATAGAGATTCCCAGGAACAGTCTATGTATGCATTCAGAAGAGAACCTAGTTATTTTGAAATCCCAACGAAGGAATTCCAACAACCGGCAAAGTCTCCTGAAACACAGGTCCACGAAATCCCAACTAAGGACATCGATGCCATGGTGCCACCCGTTGTGCAAAGCCATGCCTCTTTTACCATTGAATTTGACGACTGTACCCCTGGTAAAATAAAGATAAAAGATCATGTAACTAAGTTTTCACTCAGACAGAGAAGACCCTTCAGTAAGGATGCGGGTCACACAGAGATGATGTCAGCGGAGAGCAAGGTGGCCGATTGGCTGGTTCAGAATGACCCAAGTTTGATGAGAAGGCAGTCTCCGGGAGATGATGTGTACAGTACAAAGAGTGATCTGCCGGTTCATGTGAGGACATTGAAAGGTAAGCTGATGTTTTTCATGCTGGCTAGTCCATGTGCTTGCCTTCCAACTACAGCATAAGTAGGGGGAAAAAATGCTGCCCTTTTTCTCAGCCCAAAGTTCACAGGGTAAGAACCACATCTCTGTGACAGGTATTTTTATCATCACTATCGACACTTCTAAGCTTAGTTTAGCTGGAGGGCAGCCCACCTGCTGGACATGGATGCCACTTGTGGTGCTGGCAGTGGAATGTTCTAACCCGGTTCCCACCCGTCTTTATCACGGCGAGTCGTCAGACATACTCCTCTCAAACAGAGAGTTTCAGTTTCAGATGTTCGAGTTTTTCCTCATGCCGTTAAGTCAGGTTAGAAACAGGTTTAACAGTTCGTTAATCTCTTCTCTTGGCCTCCTGTCGTGGTAGGAATGACGTTTTATTTTCTAGCACTAGGTTCACAATTGCCAAATGTAGCTAATCGCCCTTGACCTTGGTATACAGTGGACAGTCACAATCCAAAGACAGTGGAAGGGCCTGGGGTGGGGGCTAGAGCTCCAGGGGCAGAGTCTGAGGAGTGGGACAGAGGTTATTGAAAGTCTGTGCCATGGCTGTGAGAGAGGTTTCTTTTCCTTAATCGAAACGTATCTGAAACCCCCTTCCCCCACTGTTTAACTGTTCCAGGTGAATCTAGGTCACCTGCCTTTGGGAAGAGTCTGTCACCGTGAGGTGTTTTCTGTCATCTCTTGCAGACAAGGAGGGGAAGATTTTCAAAGGCTCGAAATAGTTCGGTCTTCCACTGCCACTGGCAGTCTCTGGCAGTTGGGCATCTAATGTCCATCTGTGCCTTTGGAAATTCCCCCCCATGATCTATTTGACCTGAACTAGTTTGGCTGCCTCTATCAGGCCAGTTCACTGTCAAATGGAGAAAAGGCAACGTCTTGTGAATTTGCACAGGTTTGCTCCCGGAGGCCTTGCAAGTGCTGGAGGAGCTACAGTCTGTAATCCTCCTGCCTGATAAAGTCAAGGATGGGGGCTATCGGGTCCACCAATGGCTGAGGTTAATGGCCCTTTATGGGATGGCAAGACACCAGCTTCCTTCAAAGGAGAAGTCGCTAGGCCCTTGTCCAAGAAACCATCTCCCAATGTTGACAGTCTCGCTTACCTTTGGCGTAATCTGCCATGTTGTGTAGTGTTTGAGAAGGTTGTATATAGCAAAGAGCTCTGGTGTCTTCAAGGGTATGTCTACACTGCAGTTAAAAACTTGCAGCTGGCTCGGGCTAAGGGGCTGTTTTATTGTGGTGTAGACATTCGGGCTCAGCCTGCGGCCGAGCTCTGGGACCCTGAGAGGTGGGAGGTCCCAGAGATCGGGCTGCAGGCTGAGCCCGAACATCTACTCCATGATTAAACAGCCCCTTAGCTCAAGTCAGCTGGCATGGGGCCACGAATTTCTAACTGCAGTGTAGACATCCCTATGCGACTGGGTTTTGTTGACTCGGATGTGAACCCCGGCTGTCGTGTATGGGAATGCACTGGAATAGTGCTCTTCCTTTTCAGAGAGATGCTAGGGACTGGTGGCAGGCATTTGCTCATCTGTCCCTAGGATTTTCCCATATGGTGTTCTGTACAGCTCCCTGTGTGTCTCTCCCTGCTCAGTGTATACATGAGGTTAGGGGAGAGAGTGAGATAATGTGAAGTTTCAGTATGCGGATGATGCACGTAATTGTCTCCTTTTCATCAAATACCTAGTTAGTGTCTTTGTCCATCTGTGTGTAGGCAGAGGATTCTCTGATGAGAACTTTGCAATATTTATCCATGCCTTTTTGATCTCCTGATTGGTTTGCTGTGTAACATGTTCCTATGTGGGGCTGTCTTTGAAGAACACTTGGAAACTACAGTTGGCCACCTCCTTAATTAGCATTGTTGCCCCCAAGGAACATTTTACACCATTTTTCTGAGGTCTTCTCTGGCTGCTTCTTTGCTTCTGGGAACAATTCAGGTGTCTTGACATGAGGATGTAAATACTCTGTGGTTTGGGTCCTGGCCACCAGAGGAGAGATGTAGTCTCTTACTGACTCTTACTGTGCTGTCTTAACATCTGAAATCAGCCAGGGAGCTTCTTCTCACAGCCCCAAGATCTTAACGTTGAGAGCAGAGTTCCCAGCCCTTAACTTGAGAACTTGCTGCTCACATCGATCCAACAGAGACCAAGTTTACTGACCTTCAGGGCACAATACAAGGTTCATTTACTTGCTCAGCCATTTTCTTGAGGAAGGAGCTAGTGAGATCTTTAAAGGGCTACATCAGGGATTGAGTTTTAAATCATCATGCTCTTTACTGGTGTGCTTGGGCCATTTGGATTTGCAAAACAGGTGCAGTTTTCCTTTCAACTGCATGGTGTTAAACCTCTATCTCTTCTTACCATGCATGGGTATGGTCTAGAGTACAGTGGTCTTTTCCCAGTTCTCCTGATGACTTGCTGTAAATCCTTGGGCAAGTCACCCACGCCCTGGTTGCCTCGGATTCCCTGTTGATTAAATGGGGAGGGGGTATATTAAATGTTACAGAGATTCTGTACTAAAATGTTACTACTGTTGGTGCAAAACAGAGCTTAATAAGCAAGAACCTTCCATAAAATAACCAAGTTAACCCTTGCCAGGAGGCTGAAGAAATGACATGGAAGCCATATACATAACTTTGGGGAATTTTATGGCCTTAATCCTTCAGATAAAACTGAAAATCCTGCAAGTCCTAAGGGGGAAAGAAAATAGAAGTTCAGGGGCGCTTTAGCTATGACTTCCATCAGCCTGCTGCTCTTTGATCATCTTGGTTTGAGTCCATGGAATGCAATCTACAGGGCTTTTGTTTTGTCTTGTTTTGTTTCCCTTGCTCTGCAGGGTAATTTTTGTCCCACAACAAATGATGCATAAACAAGATAATCTTTGAGACTAGTGAAATTGCACAGAATGGTAAAATAATTACATGTATTTATTTTGCTTTAAATAATAAAAAAGATGCACATAAAAAGCTCTAGATGCCCTGACGCATAATTAATTTTACAATAACAACAAAACCAAAACCCCAACCATATTCAAAAAGTAACTCCATCAGCCAGCTCCCTACAACCCCTCCCCCTACTTCCCACCCTTTCATCATTTTGGGACGCAAACCCTCAGCTCTCTCTCAACACCAGATCAAACAGGTGTCTTTTGCAGCGTGCCCAGTATGAACTATTCCTTTACAAAGAGAAAAATCCAGGATTGACCGTGCTGGGAGGTGGTTATGAGGGTTACAGTGAAATGTTAGTGTAGGAATCAATTGCGTGTGATCGTTTTCAGGTAACAGACATGAAGATGGGACGCAGAGCGATTCCGAAGACCCCGTTGCCCCCACAGCAGAAAAGGAGGCCGCCGGCAGTGACCATGCAGCTGAGCAAGCCAGGCTTCAGCGCCAGATCAGGCGCGACCCCCACGAAATGCTGCATAACCAGCAGGCCTTCGTCATCGAGTTCTTTGATGACGACACACCTCGTAAAAAGAGGTCGCAGTCTTTCACGCACAGCGCACACTCCTCCCAGAGCGACACGGATCCCGTGCCGAAAACCAAGGTGGAAAAGCGCAAAGCTGCCATGCCCGCTGAGAAGCTTGGTAGCCCAGTGCCACCCCCTCATCTGGCTGCCCAGGCAGCCAAGCCCACCAGCAACCCCTCGGGGACACAGAGATCCAGCTCCTTTAAGAGAGAGAAGACCGAAGATCGGATCAGCTCCTCCTCATCCTCTGCTTCAAGGCCGTCCGCAAAGAACTACGGCAGCGTTGGGAGGAGGTCTAAAATTGCTCAGGATTTTGCTGCTGAGTATCTAAGGGAAAACTCTCAAGCTGGAAAGCCAAGCGCTGAGAAGCCAGCACCTCTGCAGATGCCAGTGGCTCCACGGGTAGTAATATCGTCTGCACCAGACCCGGTCCCTGCACCACCTACCGACCCAAAGTTGGCCAAGGCTAGGAAGCACGATGAGGAGGATAGTTTAAGTGAAACGGGCACATACACTATTGAGACGGAGTCACAAGATAAAGAAGTGGAAGAAGCTCGGAAAATGATAGATCAGGTAAAATCACTCCAGGGAACACCTCTTATAAACGTGATCGCTGTTGGCCGACAAACCAGGGGTTGACCCAGGGACCTCTAGGGTCCGTCTACACTGCAAAGTGGCAGCCTGTGGCAGCTAGTCTCAGAGCCCAGATCTACAGACTCAGGCCCACGGGATTGTGCTAGAGCATCAAAACTGCCCACCCGCCTCCCTAGGCTTCAGACCCTGCGCCTGAATGTCTATACGTCCATTTTAGTGCTGTAGCCTTGTCTGTAGACCTGGGCTCTGAGATCTAAGGGATTCCTGTCCTCTGTGGATCCAGCACAGAGGGGATCCTGTCACACATTCACCAGTGGGTTACACAGGCACTGTAAAAGGGGGTAAAATATCCATTAAAAACCCATCTGAAAAGGGGCAGGGGGACCTTATAGTAACTCACATCTTTGTGTCCAAACAGGATTTACATGCAAAGGTACAAGAATGGCCTTGCAAATGTATCAGCAAAGAGCAACATGATGCTCAAAATAACGAAGGGGTCGATTCTGCAAAGATTTGTGCCCATGAGTAACTTTACACAACGGGACTGCTCGAATGCACAAGTCTTTCCAAGTTCAGGATCTAATTACGCATTGTGCCCTTTACACGACCTCCTCCAGCCCTGCTGTTAATAATATATGGGGCACGTATACTTTTCCTGGCAGGCCAAGGGAAGCTGAAATGGGGGACAGATTTTCTGTATCTCAGGATCCCCAGTGACATCCTCAACTCCTAGTTGGGGGTGGTTTGGTTTTGTTAAAGTGGACTTGTCCAGGCAGATGGCAACAAATTGCTGTAAGGAAGGGAGTGTCTGAGTGGGGTTGGTCACGGAAATGGTTGTATCTGTTTTAATTTAAAATATGTAAAATGAATGATAACTTTAAAAAAAAAAAAAAAAGCACCCCAAACACAACCAGTTATTTTGTAAAGCTTGACCTATTTCCAGGTTTAACAACAGAGGAAGCAGGCAGAGGTTCAAGGAAAACAGGCACGTGAAAAATAACAGAAATGTAGGCAAAGGGTAAAGTAACTAGTTGGAAAAATAAACCCTGTAATTGAGTCAGGCTCTGAAGCTCTGCACTAGCTGGCCTATGTACCCATGTGATCTTATCTCTGCTACTTCACATTTATCCTCCTCCCGATGGTTTGTTACACCCACTCGCTACATGGGGCTTGTCTACATGGGGAAGCTCATGTGAAATAAGTGAGGATGTGAATTTAAAGCACAGGAGCTATTCTGCACTAGCTCCCCATGTGGACACTCTTATTCCTCACTAAGGGTAGGTCTACACTACCTGCCCGATTCGGCGGGTAGAGATCGATCTTCTGGGATCAATTTATCACGTCTCATCTGGACGCGATAAATCGATCCCAGAAGCGCTCCTCGTCGACTGCGGAACTCCTGCTTGCCGAGAGGAGGAAGTGCTGCCGACGGGGGAGCCTGCCTGCGCCGCGTGGACCCACAGTAAGTAAACTTAGTTCGATCTAGGAAACGTCAACTTCAGCTACGCCATTCTCGTAGCTGAAGTTGCGTTTCCTAGCTCGATCCCCCGCCCCAGTGTAGACCAGCCCTAAGTGCATAAACAAATGCAACAGTATAAAAATACCCCAATTAGTAGATCTTTGCACTAAGGAGAAGGATGTTCTCATGGTGACAGCACTGGAGTTTGGGAGTCAGGTGACTTGATTCTTATCCTGACTCTGCCACAGACTTCCAGAGGCCTTGGCCACATCACGAAACTGAAACTGCTCTGTGCTGCAGTTTTCCCGCTTTGTAAAACAGAGATAATGATGATTTCATCCTCACGGTGGTGTTTTGTGGATTAATTGTGAAGTGCTTTGAGATAAATTATAGCAGTGAGAGATGGAGAGGACCTTTTAGGTCATCAAGTCCATCTCTCTGATGATGCAGGGCTGTTCTCACCAGTACGTTATCAAGTACTCCGTCCAGTCTGTTTTTAAAAGTCCCTAGTGGTGGAATTTCCATCGCTCCCCTTGAGAGACTCTTCCACAGCTTAATTCACCTTACCATCCTGATTTTTCCTGATAGTCCTACTAAATTTTACTTGAATGAAAGAGAATTTATCAGTGCAAATGATTAATTTTACAGGGAATGTCCTGGAATACCATACGAATCTGGAAATGTGTCTATATAAAGTGTTTTAAACTTTGTCTACACTACAGACCTTACAGCGGCATAATTAAACCACCCCCCAACGAGTCTGTGTCAGTGGGAAAGCGTCTCCCGCTGACATAGCGCTGTCCACACTGGTGCTTTTGTTGGTGAAACTTTTGTCGGTCGGGGGTGTGTGTGTGGCTTTTTCATACCCCTGACCGATAAAAGTGCCAGTGTAGACATAGCCTTAGAAAGCGTTTTTGAAGAGTGGGGAGTAGAATAACTTACATGGTAGATAAGAATTGGTTTGTATCTGACCATTTGGGACCACAGTTTCAGTGTGATTAACATTTTTTGAATTTGGCTTTCATGGTTACATTGTTTTAATCTCTCCCTCTCCCCTCCTCCTCCCCCGCCACACACTTTTTTAGGTTTTCGGAGTGTTTGAATCTCCAGAGTTTTCCAGATTATCTTCGGCCTACAGACCTATTATAAAAGGCGAAAAGGAAGAATCAAGCTGTCACCAGCATCTAATCAGTGAAAATGGCACCAGTCAGAAGACACTTCTGCTCCAGGCATTCCCATCAAAACCCACTAGTGGGTCTCAGGCTGAGATGCAGGTACAGGGAACGGGGACGATTTATGTGCTTTTCTGTCTAGGTGGGAATGTATTCATTTGATTTCACCTCTGGGAGACCAGTCTGTGTGTGCAACAGGCTCTCAGGAGGGTGTGACATTCCCTAGGGTGCAACCTGAACTGCTGTGTCCCGTTAGCTCTTCAGACTGGGTTGCCTTTAACACTGCTTTGCTGGTGAATAGCAAACCTTTGCGAGCTCTGCTTGCTCACAGCCCCTAGCACGTAAAGTCACTCCCATCTGAGTGCATGAATCCTATGCCCAGCCATCCAAAAATTACATACAGGGCGACACCCGCATATCCCTGAATCCCAGCTTTGTCCCCTAGAAATGTGTGTCTCATACTGGTCAGTACCCACTGACCAGTACAAGCTCATGAATAGTCCGTAATTCCAACAGTGAGTAGTGAATATGCACCAGCCCTATTGACCTAGTAGAGATTTCTTGAACACTTCAATCAAACACACTGGTTTAGTTAAAACAATAAAGCAAGTTTATTAACTAGAGAGAGAGAGATGTTAAGTGATTATAAATGGTAAGGCATAAAAGTCAGCATTGGTTACCAAAGAAATAAAAGGTTAAACATGCAAGCTAATTCCTAAACTTTATCAGACTAATAGCCTTAAAAGCGAAAGGTTTGTCTCACCATGAGCTGCAATACATTTCACAGGCTGCATCCCCTTTCCAGCCTGGGATCACTCCTTCCCTTGTTCAGTTCTTTGAGAGTTGTTGCTGCTATAAGCAGAGAATGAAAGGAGGAGAGAGGCGTCCTGTGGAAGTCACTCTTCCTCTCTCTGAGGATTACCGCCCCACCAGGGTGTAGACAAACAGTCTCCTCTGTATGTGAGATTCGCACCGTAGCTGGGAGGAAATGTAAATTTCTTGTTTACACTTCTCCGTTGTTGAAGAATGGCTGCTTAAGTAAGTGATAACTCACTTGACTTTGTTGGTACCTGTCTGGGGTTGCCAGTGTGTCTTTACCTCTGAAAAATGGGTTTGTTGGCATTACCCAGAACTACAACATGTTTCAGTAACAATCATGTAGCAAAATCTCATAATTTTGCAGTGTTGTTATACACATTTTAACAGGACAGTGATGTTCAGCAGATTGAATTTTCAAATGATACTTAACAAAACATACTTGGTACAGAATATATCATAATCGTATAAAGGGGTGAACATGGCGTACAGGGTGTCACAGAGGGGTTTTGTGACAAGACTTTGGTTAACATTTTTTATAACATTCCATTTGTCTCTTTATAGGTGCCTCCAGCATCTCAAGGTGGTCAGAAATGGGTCTCTAGGTGGGCAAGTCTTGCTGACAGCTACACAGACTCAGGGGTTTGTGATGTTCCACAGCAGGGATTAGTATCTGAGGGCCATACAGGTAAGCACTGTGCGGATGCCATCTTCAGGATGCTGGACAGTTTATTTAATATAAACTTTCAATAATGAAAATGTGTGTGGAGGGGTTGCGGGGGAGATGTGCGTATGCTCTTTTTTGTTGTTTTCTGATGGACATAAAGAAAGCTTGAAATGCTCTTAAATTTTCTTACAGCTTACTTTCTGTTTTAACTAAAGTTAAAGACTGGAATTACCATCAGGAATTGTTTGTACTTCGGTATGAAGCAAAAAAGGAAAGGCAGAACCCCAATTTTTCCGTTGCAAGTCATTTGTGAAAGAAAGTACTGACCAGCCCTCTTTAGCTGTGGTTTTGTTGCGCTTCTCCCATGTTCTCAAGCTGTGCTGAGCATATCAGACTGTCCTTGAGTTTGGTAGAGCTAGGTAGCAATATTTGAAGTGATTGTTGGGAGCCTGATGCATAGAACAAAGTACAAGAGAAGAAAAAACAAAATGAAGTCCTAGAATCATGTCAGAGATAGGAGCTAAAAAACTGAAAGGGCTCTAAGACCTGATGTTGAGAATGGGAGTGGGAGAGAGTAGGGAATGTTGTAATCCAGAAGACAACCACGCTCCCTCTGTCTAGATAAGGAGCCATATGTCCTCTCTCTAACAGCTAAAAGGCTGCAGGAAGCAATTATTTTGTTCCAGAGATTATTTCTATAATGTGGCACATTGTACTTGAATTCTCCTGGACAACTGTGTGTTTTATCTTACAATGCCAATCAAGTTACAAGCCATTTATTATTTAAACTAAAAATGACGGAAGATATGAAATCCTGAACTGTGACATGGGGTGAAATAATAAAACTCTTCTCGTACAGTGTGTCCTTAATAACACGTAAAATATCATTGGCTGCTAATTCCGAAGCCTGTTTAAACAGTAGGATTTCTATATGGAGACTTTGATGTGGAATACAATCTGCTAAGGTCTGTAAGAGTGGAAAGTGGCATCTCTTTAGTGAAGAAAGCTACATCATCTAGCACATTTCTTAAAATGTTGCATCTCTGGTCCAAACATTTGGCTACGTGGTTGACAGCTTTTCCCTGTTCCCTTTGGCAGGAAGAAGATATAGTGTCAGGGTCTCTTGTATATTTGTATGGTCTTTTAGATTTATATAACTGTGACAAGAGTGCTACACTGCTGGGATGTTTGAATGTCAAGGTTATTAAATCAGATTTAGGACTTCATTCTGCAAGGTGATGAGCACTCTGGCCCTGATCCAGCCTGGGACTTAAGCAAATGCTTAGCTTTAAGCATATGTATGGGACCTATTGATGTCAGTGCTTAAAATTAAGCATGTACTTAATCGCCTTTCTGGACCTGCGCCTTGCAGGCTCAAGCCCCTGGTGAATAAATGCAATGTTCCAGTACAGCATGTAAACAGCATTTAATGGGTGTCTTTTAATCTTTCTTAGAAAGTGGCACAGCTCATAAACCGGGGGAACCAGAGACCATTGTGCCCTCAAGAACGAGAAGGCTTCTTCCCCAGCTCCCACCAAGTGATAAATCTGACAGCCCGACACCCACAGTTTTAATTTGTCAAGACTCCTATCCTGAAGTACCCAAGAGAAATGTTGTAAAGGAACAGGGTAAAGAAACCTATGCTGATCCCAGCACCCGACTGTTCATCCAAGAGGACTTGGATCCCGATAGCCTGAGTGATGCCAGCAAGTCCGACGACGGCTTTGGTTTGGAAAAAGGCAAGAGATGCAAAGAAAACAGTAAAATGCCTGAGCAAGAACGGCGAAGGGGGGAAGACTTAAAACCTGAGGTCCGACAGCTGGCAGCGCCGGGGGTTTCAAGTATCACAGCTGTCAGTGAGCCAGTATCTACTTCCTTCTACATTGGTGATGAAACTAATGAGGTCGGGGTTCCCTCCAAGCTTTCTCTAAGCACGTCTCATTCTCGAGCAGATAAAGAATGCAAGGATCAAGAGTTTCCTGTCGAGTCACGCAGTGCAGCTGCTTCTGGAAAGCCAGTGATCAAAGACGTTAACAGCACTTACGTTAGCGCATCGGGGAAAATGGTTATTTCGCTTCATCAGAGTCTTTCTCAAGAGCAAGAAAATATAGCCACAAAAGAAATCTCCTCCTTCATTAGGCAGGAAAGTTTTACCAAAGATAAATCAAGCGGCGTTGTTCCTCAGAATAAACTTCCTCATATTTCAAGTCACCCTCTGCTTAAAGATTTAGATGTTGCACGGTCAAGCCGTATGGACTATAATCAAGACACCCATCTTATCCTTAAAGACACTGAAACTGCTTTGGCAGCACTGGAAGCCAAAATACTCTGTCAAAACCACCAGCTGGACCCTTCAGAAACTATTCCCGGGCAGCCAGAAGACTCCTTATCCGGGGACTCTGATGTGGACACGGCAAGCACGGTCAGCTTGGTTAGCGGTAAAAACGTCCCAAGCAGCACATCGAAACGCCAAGTTTCGAGCAGCTTGCAGAAAGAGAAATCCTCCTCCACTCCCTCTATCCAGGACCAGTGCAGCCAGCCCAGTGCTCGCGAAAGGCTGTCAGAAAAACGCAGGATGCTTCCGCCCGAGGCGGGAAACCGGGGAGAAACCACCAAACGTTTCCAAATCAAGCGTAGTGCTGGGGCCCGTGGGTCACTGGATTTTACAGATGATGAAAGAAGCTCTAGTCTTCCTTACTTCCCGGTAACTGAAACGGCCTCCTCTGATCAAGAGCATTCTGTGTCAAAATCCGTCCCCAGAAGGAAACCTTTTACTCAGGCTGTGAAAGAGGAGCGCTGCAAAGTAACTGCAAACGTGCAAAAGATCCAGCAAGTTCTCACCAGGTCCAACAGTTTATCGACCCCCAGGCCCACGAGGGCCTCAAAACTCCGTCGCGCCCGGTTGGGAGATGCATCAGATAATGAATGTGCCGACACCGAGAAAACAGCCTCCAACCTCGAAGCCACCACTGCGTCTTCTAAACAATCCGCGGAGTCTAAAAAGCTGTCCAGGCTTGACATCCTGGCCATGCCAAGGAAACGGGCAGGTTCGTTTACAGTGCCAAGCGACTCTGAAACTACGCAGCCAAGAACTGGGTTTTCGGGACGCAGTGTGGAGTCGTATTATGCAAATCGGAAGCCACCTGTGTCAGAGGCTAGAACTGCAGCTAGAAAAACTGCAGCTGCTGCTACTACAAAGCAACCTTTCAGTAGAACTCGTTCTAGCAGTGTCAGGTATTCATCTACTTCCAGTAAGTGCTTACGTTTTATGTTTCTCCTTAGTTCTGCTCTTTTATAATATGCAGACTTTCTGTGTGGGCTCCAGGTGTAGTTCTCCTAGGAATAACAAAAGCACAGTGGTGGGAGTGCAGTGAGGAGGAAGAGAGAAAAGGAAAGGGAACGAGGAAGAGGGACAAAGGGAGGAATGTGCACAAATTAAGCATATTGGAGCAGTTCATGAACAACACAACTTGACATGTCAAGGTATAGAAATAGCACGTACACCCGATTTTTTCATACCCAATTGAGATTGTTTGATCAACCAGAAGGATTCCATAAGTGATTCGTGATTTTTGAGTGCCTCGGTTATTGCATGCCCAACCTGAGATGCTTTTAATAAGGGCTGACTTTCAGAGAGTCGGTAATTCAGCACTTTCTAAAAATCAGAGGCCTTTCTAAAGTGTCTTGAGTTGGGCACGCAGAATCACTACTCACGTGAAGATCTAGGCCCTATTCACAAAGAGAGAACTTCTTGACTTTCCAGTGTCACATGGAAATTTGTAGCTTGTCTTTGGTTTTGAAAGCCAGAAACGTGCGCGTTGGCCCAACAGAGAATTTATAACTATGTCAATGATGGTTTGAGGTCAGAGTGGTAAATTTGAAGGCATCAGAGAAGGCAAAACAAGGAATAAGCAAGCAAGCAAATAATTTGGAAGCAGCTCTGCTGCTTGCAGCAAATTCAAAACATTGCACGATTGGACAATTGGCGTTTGAACTCTGATAGCCAAGGAGGGGAGATTGCCTCTGCCCCTTTTTATTGTTTGGCATGCAGCCTCCAAAATGTCCCATGGTTACAGCAGCTGCATACTTAAATCTCTCATTGAGGAATATGGTGCAGATTATTCTGCTGTTTACCTGTGCAGAGCCATTGGCTATTTGTGAACCGTGTCCTGAACATTAACAGTTATGTTTAAACTGTACTTAAATTAATAGATGGGGAAAGATGCATATGACAGATACTGCACAGTAATCAGAGATGGTTCTGAACATCGTTTGGTCTGATACCCTGGTTCCTTGGCCTTCGGGGCATGCAGCAAGTCATATCAATTCACTTGGGCTTTTAGAGAGGGAGGGGAATGAAGAGGGTGAGGAATTCTGTGACTTGCTGAGTTTCACTGAGGCTGTTGGGACAGTGGCTAGTTTCAGCCCATCTGTTTTTTGTAACTTGTGTCAAAGGCCTTTAGGGCTCGTCTTCATTACCACGGTAAGTCGACCTAAGTTATGCTACTCCAGCTACATGAATAACGTAGCTGGAGTCGACGTAGCTTAGGTCAACTTACCCTGGTGTCATCACTGTGCTGCGTCAACGGGAGATGCTCTCGGTTGACTTCCTTTACTCTTCTTGAAGAGGTGGACTACCAGGGTCGACCAGAGAGTGCTCTGCTGTCGATTTAGCAGGTCTTCATTAGACCCGATAAATCAACCCCTGCTGCATCGATTGCAGCAGCATAGATCAAGACCAGCCCTTATAGTGCTAGATAAATGCCTCTTTTGCATACTTTTATAAATGTTGTGGTATTCAGCTTCCTATTGCATGCTGGAATTGTTATTCACTGCTGTTATTTTAATTTTGACTTTTTAAATGATCTAATCTTTTATTTTGTTGCGGTTTTTTTACACACCTGTATGCAAAGAAATCAGCAGAGAGTATGAACAAGCTAAGGGAATATATACAATATTTCCCTTGTGTTTTCTGAGACGGTGCTCCTATGTACGTTCTCTTATGTTAGAATATTGCCAAATTCAAAGCGCAGGGGGTTGGACTAGATGACCTCTCGAGGTCCCTTCCAGCCTTACATTTCAGAGTTTTCCAAATAGGTGCTTCCCCTGCATTGGACCACAGACTTCGAATGTTAAAACAAATTCATGCCCAGTTCTTGTTCTAAATGAATTGGTTTTTGGCTTCCAGTACTTTGTTACAACACACTAACAATGTTTGTTGTGTAGAATTATAGCAGAGAATTATAATTCTTTCTGTTAAATCATTTTCTGTTAAAATACTAATCTTCTAATTCCTTGATAGAATTCTGGACCTTGCACAAGTTCTACATAGACTGGGGTACTTTAATATGCTTTGTTGTACTGTAGATAGTGTTTGATACGTGTTCCTGTACTAATGAACAAACGGCTAGTACCCCCTTATAAGAGCAAAAATAAACTTGAATAAGCTTAAATGTTTCACTGTGGTGTCAAGGCGTTTTTTAACATGATACAGTAACAATTTGAAAGTGATGTGCTTTGACACTGGAACCAGAGATTCTGGGTGATGTGAGGACTGGGAGAGAGCAGTGAGGTAGATCTGGCTGCCTTATTCAAGGACTTCTTAAAATAGTTAGCTAAAAACCATTACCTCCATCCATGCCAGTGGAAACGTAATCCTACCAATAGAGAAACAGAATGAATACATGGCCATGGGGCATGAGATGCCAGGATGTTGTCAGGCTATCTTAAGCAATTGTATTGAGATGTCAGGATATTATCAGAATGTTTTGAAAGCTCGGGGCCAGATTTGTCTCACTTATGCTGGATTATGCAGCGTAAAGCGTAATGTCATTGACTTCGGTGGACTTAATTCTGATTTACACTAGCCGAGGTGAGTGGTGGATCAATCTCTTAATTTTGAAATGTCCACTGAATGGAAGAGTAACCTCTTGATTCTGAAAGTTGAATGGCTTTTTAGTTTTGTAAAAACACTCTCTCAGCTGAATTATGAACAGATTCATTTTTCTGGTAACTTTGTCATGAACCAAGGCTCTTAGAAAGTTGTAACCAAGCTAGTAGTGTGTCCAGGAGTGTTCTGTTAATAGTTAAGGGGATAACTGCATATCTATAGACAGTTGCTCTCCATGTTTTATATGCCAAATGCAATATTTTAATTTGTCTGATCCCACCTATGTCCATTACTTCTGTCACTGGCTTTATTTGATTGCTGTGGTTTAGTACTGTATTGTGATAACCTTGGTGACACAGTGAAGCTTTTCAGTGTATTCAGGTCATACTTTAGTTTCAAATAAAGTGACTAATTCTGTCTTTTATAGATTATTCTGCCAGAACGTAAGAGGTGAAACCATTAATTATTAAGTGATATAATGGGATATTAAACAAATATTGGGAGCCCAAGTTTCAAATGTAGACACTGAGTTGGCCTAATGTCAATACGTAGATGCCTAAAAATGGGTATCTAAGTGCTCAAGGACCTGCTTCAGAGCCCAGGGAAATGAAGGAAAAGACTCTCATTGACTTTAGGGGACTTTGGAGCAAGCCCTAAGTACTTATTTGAATACTTTCCTGTGGCGTTTGAAATCCTGTTAAAAGGGAATGCAGATTTTTCACAAATAAAATGGAGCATGAAAATCTATGCCTCATTCAAACCCCCCGCAACCCCTCCCCCCTTTTCTTTTCTTTTTTTTTACTTCCAGCTCACCTTTAAGATGCTCAGCACACTTGAAAATTGGGTCCTGGGGACTTCTAGGAATCTAACTTGTGTACTGTTTATAGATGGGGCTTCTGTGTATGGAAAATCAAGTCTGACAATAATAATTGAGTATGTTTAGTTGATAATACAGTCAATACGCTTTTCCACTGGAATTTATAACTTCAAATTTGTATGGCTTGTGGCAGATCCATTAAAAAAGTGATCCGTTTTTAAATAAGCTCTACCAAAGTTTCCTTTAACTGAAAAGATGCACAGAAACTCTCCAGGCCTTTGTTTGTGTTTGTGGGCTAGTTTGTACTACTCCTTGTGTTGCCCGCTGTAGTCAGTCTTAAATCTCTTCTCTTCTTCTTCATCTGAAACCAATTCATTTTTTATAAGCTTCAAGGCGGAGACAGCAGGGTTCAGATTACACTTCTACTTCAGAGGAGGAGTATGGCTCAAATCACAGCTCCCCTAAACACAAACGCTCCCATACTTCAACAGCCACACAGACACCTAGGCCGCACAGTTCTGGGCTGAGCCGACAGAAGCACAGTGGGAGAGAAACGGACGATGACGAAGACTACGATGAACCTGACCCCTTCAACTTCAGCGCACAAACAGCCGAGATAGCCGAGATAGCCAGGTGAGCTGGAATTCCAGTGCCAAGCCGTTCTAGGAAGACTGATCTCCTGCGTTACCTCAGAGTTCAAACCAAGCTGGAAGGAGGGAGCATGGGGAGAGAGAATCCAGCATTGTAACAAAGAATGTAGTTAGAGATAAAGTATACTCTCTAGGGGCATCTATAAGCTATGGAGTGACACAGTACAGCCCGTCACGCTGCCAAGTATTAGTTACATAGTCCTTTCCTCCTTACTTGGAGGATCCTTGCGTGTTATAATGGAATGAGCTGGTTATATGTTTATTCCTTCAACTGAAATTCTATCACTCCTTTTGCTTTATCCCCCTCCCCCAGTTAAACACAGTTCTGGTTTGAGGGCCTTGATCCAGCTCCCATTTTCTATTGCCTTCAATGACGGCCCATCGTGTTTTGACTGCTTCTGTTCCTGCTTTAGCAGCAGACCTAAAATACATGCTTGTCTGTACCCTCCTGTTTACTTTAGCAGTCCCATTTACACTCCTGTAACTCCCCAGTGCGTAGGGGTTTATAACTAGGTCATAAAACTTCTTTTGTGGCCCAGCCTGAGAGTTTATTTTATGTTACTGTTGGTGTAAATGATTGGGCTGTATGGGGTCAGGGAGGAAAACACAGGAGAGGTGATAACTACGACAGCTGCACTGTGATGAATTGTATCTATGCAGAGGCACATTTGTCTTTAACAAGACTCCATGTGTAAAGGGCAATGGGCATTTGAAGGAATGATTTGAGGAATGATGGAGCAGAGGGAAAGAAAGGGTGCCCCGTAGTTAAGGCAGTGGACTGAAACCCAGGAGATCTGAATTCAGTTACTGGCTTTGCCACAGACTTTTTGTGTGACCTTGACCAAATCACTTAATCTCGCTGTGCCTCAATTCCCCATCTGTAAAATGGGGATAATACCACCTCGTTTCTTCCACCTGTTCTCTGACCTGTCTGTTTAGATTGTAAGTTCATCAGGAAAGAATGGGAGCTGGCAACGTGATTCCCTTTTATTAAAAGACAGTTACCTATTATAGTTAGAGAGCAACAAATACATAAATACTCTTCCCCTTCCCTGTTACAAGTTGCTGTAGTTGCCTTTGGGTTGTCACATGTTTGCACTTCGGAGGTAGGGGAGAGGTGTGAATGGAAGAGGGGGGCCCCCACTGATCAACTCCTCCTCCTCCTCCCTTGCTCAACTCTTCCCCCTCCCTCCCAGGGATGTTCCCCGGCACGCTGGAGGCGCAGGTATGAACGGAGAAGAGTGGGGACAGGGTGCGCTTGGTAGAGGGGGCGGATGATGTCCGGGGCTGCCGGCCCCGCTGATCAGCTAGGGTTGCCAACCCTCCCGGTTTTGCTGGGAGTCTCCCAGAATCGGGCTCTATCTTCTGGAGGCTACTAATGCCGAACCGGGAGATTATAGGTGCTAAAAGTCCAGCGGCGCAGCAGGGCTAAGGCAGGCTCCCTGCCTGCCCTGTCTCTGCGCCGCTCCCAGAAGCAGCCAGCACATCCCTGCAGCCATTGGAGAGGGTAGAGGTCTCCTCGCGCTGCCCCTGCCCCGAGCGCCAACTCCGCAGCTCCCATGTCCGGGAACTGAGGCCAATGGGAGCTGTGGGGGTGGTGCTTGCGGGCAGGGGCAGCGTATGGAGACCTCCCGGCCCCACCGCCTAGGAGCTGCTGCCAGAGAAATGTACGGGTTGCTTTCGGGAGCCGCCTGAGGTAAGTGCTGCCCTCTCATACCCTCTCGCATCCCAACCCCCTGCGCCAGCCCAGAGCCCGGACCCAAACTCCTTCCCAGAGCCTGCAGCCCTCACCCCCTCCTGCACCCAAACTCCCTCCCAGAGCCCTCACCCCGCACCCTGTCCCGCGGGGGGCAGGAAGAGGTTGGGCATTGGGGGAAGGGGTGGATTGGAAGTGGGGCCTGGGGCTGAGTGCAGAGCCATCCCTTGGGTAGGGTGAATCAGGGCAACCGCTCCGGGCCCCGTGTTTTGGGGGGCCCCACAGGCCAGTGCGATTGGCCAGCGCGGTCGGTCCCGGAAGACCCAGTGCAGCGAGTCTCCCAGCCGGAGCCCTGTGGCGCCGTGGCCAACAATAGCCCCGCTGTAGCCGCCGGCAACTGCCAGCAGCAGCAGGCGGCCCAGCACCAGGCTGGATCCACCCCCCGGCCCAGCCACTGATGCAGAGCGGGGGCCCCAAGCTGGCAGGGGCTGATTTGTGGTGGCACTGGAACATTTTTAATAGTGGGGGTGCTGAAAGCCAACCCCCTCACCTCTGTCCATCCCCTTCCCCCAGCTGAGGCGGGGAGAAAAGCACCAGGCGTGAGGCTGGCAGCTGGGACTCAGGGCGCACAGGGCCAGCAGCCAGGACCCTGGGTGTGCTGCAGCACCCCCCATTCCCCTAGTTCCTGTGCCTATGCTGATTTGTCCCCGGCCCCGCACCCTCCTAAGGACGGCCCTGCTGAGCAGGGTGGCTTTGGGTGGGAGGGGTCCCTGAAAATTTTAAAATCAAAGTGGGGATCCCCGGGTTGCTGAAGTTTGAGAACCGCTGCCCTACACAAAGGTTTACAGCTCTCCCGGAGCCCAGCAACCCCTTGCTCTCTCACCAGCATCATGAGAGCACCTGCCCCCTGGCTGGCTCTCGGCACCCACCCTTGCCACGGTATCTTAGCAGCTCCGACCATCTGGACACTTTCCAGCGACTACCTGGCAGCTCTACTACTTCTCCCCTCGTGGTCTGTACGTTGCCTGTTTCCAGCATCATGCACTCACCCTGCTACCTACCTTCCAACCACAAAGCTGTCCAGCTAGCTCCCGGTCTCTCTGGCACTTTACCGTCTCTCCCACCAGAGTCTCCCATCTCCAGCTACCAACCTGGCCTCTCTGCTGGCAGCTACTCATCTGATTTTTGCCCAGCTAATATTTTTTCCCCCTTCACACCTGAAAATTAAAAAATCCGGTTTGAAGTGATTGATTAAGCCTCACAGCACAAGTAAGGTAGGCAGGTGGGATTGTCCCCTTCCTTTGAAGGCCTGCCGAGGTACAGGGAGGCTGTGATTTGCCCCACATTCACGCAACCCGTGGCACATGTGGAATAGATCCTAGGAATCCTCACTCTCAGTCCTGTGCTCTAACCACTAAAGCAGAGTCCTTTCAAAATTTAATTTCAATAAACTGGCTTTGAAGCCACTGATGAGCTCATGTGGAGTAGGTTCTCTAGCCAGAATGTCTGTTATAGAATGGGTTATTTTGGCTGTTTGGAAGAGTCTGGCAGTTGGCCCTGTGGAAGTGCATCGGTTTTTAAGGTGGTGGCATGTGTAAAACAGCACAGTTGGATAGTAAAGAAATACCAGCTTTCTTGAGTATAGGAATTCTGTAGTGCCTGCCATTCTTTCCATACTTTCAGTTTAAGAAGCCAACTCTTATCTTCAGTCAGTCTTTCCACATCGTCAGCACTCAGAGTGTGGATTTCCTAAAGGTTTTTTCTTTTACAAATGTTCCAATTTAAAGGTTAAAACATCCAATCAAAGTAGAAACGATTATTGACTTTGCTTCATAGGAGGATTCCCTAAAAGAGAGAGCACTTTAGATTGCAAAAGCTATAAATAAATGGTTACATCAGATTTGTCTAGCATTGCACGATGCAGAACTCGGTCAAGTAGTCTGGTTCATAATTGCTGCTCTGATTTTCCGCTCCTGCTCCTGAATTAACTAGGCGTGGTTTAGAATAGTAAGTGAGAGTTAAAGGAGAAAATTCCACTTGTTTACAAAGAGGATAATCACATAATTGATGCAGTCTGTGACAACTGTATCTGAAACAGACAAGTGTAGATGGTGCATGAGACATGCAGATCTAAATATTATTTCATTAGTTCAACTATACATCTTGTTTCTGAGGAAATCACTTCAAAATATTTTGGTGACCTCATGGTTTAATAAATTACTTGATTACTCCAGTAAAAGAAATACATTAAAGCAACATTAGCTGGCTGGGAGACAGCTTTAAAGAAATCACATCCATCTTTTTTAAAAACTAGACCAAGATTTTTAAAAAGTGACTAGTTTGTTTGGGTACCTGAATTTTTTGGTTTTAACTTGATTCCTTAAAGAGGCTTAGGTATTAGATCCCTTTAAAGCAGCGATGTCCAATACGTTCGCCACTAGCCATGTGTGACTAATAGGCTATTGAATTGTGGCTAATACATGTGGCTTTTTAATAATGTGGCTTAATGTGGCTTTTTTTATAATATGGGTAATACGAAAAATTAAACACCACAAGTGTGGCTAGCAGTGTGGCTAGCATTGAATTTCTATTGGATACCACTGCTTTAAAGTATCTCAATCTGGGTGCTTACTTTTTCAAGCTTTTTCATTTTTGCATCTCACTTGGGTTGGTCATTTCACTTTTGCGGGTTTCATACCCAAGAACAATGTTGTTTATCTACCTAGGTTCTTTGGACTCTCATTACCACAGTATCTGGGATACTGAGTTTCCTATGCAGCAAGGGAATGTCAAATTTTAAAAAAAAATCTTTAACATCTGAAAAGGATCCATGAAAATATTTCTTTTCATGTTAGGTTTTGTAAATGTTCTCTTTTATGTGTGGTTTTTATGAGAAAGAAAATTTTAAAATTTAAGGTCTAAAGAAAGTTTTCCTTTTAAAAACAAACAAATTTGTAATATAATATATAATATAACATTTCCTGATGATATGGTAGAGCCAGTAGAATCAGCCTCTGATTAAAACATCACAATTTTTGAGACCCCTCCGGCTCCACTCTAAAGAAAATGCACCGGATTCAGCCGAGGTTTATATGAGCTTCTGCCAGTGAAAACCATGGCCCAGGTCCCTGGCAGTGGAAAGTGCAGCAGGAGAGATGGTTGTGCTGTTGCAAACTTCCTTCTATCAGAGTTTAGAGGCATAGGAGTCCAGCGTGAGAATGGAGTGTGATCTGCAGGGGCGCTGATTAAATCAGCATCTTCTCTTAGCAACTCTTGATGGCAGGGTTCCCTGGGATACCCAAAGCAGCAGTGGCTGCTCTCCCTCAGGCTGAATGCCTCAGGGCTTCTACAGCCTCTGCAGAGAGGTGTAATTCATACAGCTTTAGTGCATCTGGCCCAATAAAGACTCCTTTGTGGCCATGGGACAATGGCACCTGCCACTCGAGCCCTGCACGGGATGAGTGTAGAGCCCTGCAGCTGGACTGGGGTCCCGCCGTGCCCGCTGCCATAATAGCAGGAGCGGGATTAAAGAATAGTCCCAGTCAGGGCTCTACCGGCCATCATATTCAAGGGACTTTTAACAGCCTTTTAAGGATCAGTGTGAGGTTTATTGCGAGATGCAGTGCGGTCTAATGGATCTGCCTTGTGCTGTGCTGTGTGCTCTAGATTAAGCCAAACCTTGGTGAAAGATGTAGCCATCCTTGCTAGAGAGATTCATGATGTCGCAGGCGATGGGGATTCCCAGAGTTCGTCAGGAACCGGACCAAGCACCTCCCTCAGCTCCGTACCCAACACCCCTGCTTCTACCATATCAGCAAGGGAAGAGGTAAGATTGCTGTCCTGGCAAAAATCTGGGCCACAAAACTGAAGCAAGTGTTCATCTACCCATCCGTGGCAAGGGCAGGGCTGCAGCGCCAGTCTCCAGTTACTACCAGGAGGGGTGGGGAATGTAACCAAAGAAACACTGTCTCTTTAGTGCACACAGCTTTTTATCATGGTGGCCCCTGCTCTGGCCAGCTTACACAGAGGTGGGACCAAGACTTTCCTCAGCTTGGTTCAAAGGGAGGAGTCTTCCTTTGCCAGATGGCAGCAGGCTGGCTCGGCCGGGTGGGAGGGGGGATAAGTCATTTTATGTAGAGTCTTCAGCGAGCAGTAGAGCTCTATGGTAAGGGTAAAATAGTCAGCTCCCCAAGGACTTGATGCCTCCTGCTCAGGGAGTCTCCCTGCATTAGAAGAAGTATAGTCTTCATGGGGAAATCAGTTCCCCATAGTTTACATGCTGCTTGGTGTGGGCTTAACTCAGGGGTCTCCTGGCTCTGTGACTTTGCTGGGCCCTGAAGTGTTGAGGAGAGAGGAGGAGTCCTTCCACCCTTTATATTTTAAAGCAAGGACATTGGCTGTGGGCACTCTGGCCACATGTCACACACCATATTTTTCACTTCTACAGCACCCCTCCTCCAAGGCTCTCAGAGGGTTTGCAGCTGTTTGCTACGTTCACATAGGTGAGCCCAGGTAGGACTCCTCTCTTTCCAGCCAGCAGCTGAGCAGAGCAGATTCTGTAGGGCAAGTCTGGCCCTTTTAGTTTGTTCCCTTTGAAGGGACTTAACTCCTTCCCTGCCTGGCTGTTGGGAACACCCATCACACTAGCTTTAGATGTTCCCGTTCAGATTGGTTTATCCTGCCCTCCTCAAGTGAAATAACTCACAGGGCCTTTGAAATCACGTGTCTGTGAGTCTCCACTTGCTGTACGGTGATATGATTTTATGCATACTATAAAATAGATCCAAAGATATGGGAAAAGTTAATGATCCTTATATATTATTCGGGTTGGGTTAGGTTAGGTCCTAAAGGCCGCAATAAGGGGCCCCATTGTTTTTATTCCTGGAGCCTCAGAATGGAGTTTTAACAGAGTTCCTGAAATAATACTGAACACAGTTTATCCTGCTTTCCACTTACGGTTAAACCAGGTTCACCTGCACCCGTCAGAAAATGGTATTATCCTACTGTAGACTGGGCTTGTGTTTCTATTGTGCAAAGTACAGTTGTTTCACAGTAGCTTCAGGCAGTGAGATGATAAAGTTTCTTTTATTGCTTTCCTTGAATCCAAGTGCCACACCTGCAAAACTGCTATTTTGAGCAGCTAGATAACAAATTTACCCTTTACTTCCCAGCTTCCAGTGACTTTTTTTTAATGCCTGTTAACAGAAATCACAGAGAAACATACTTATTTCTATTGATGTAGTGCCATTGGGAGTGTGGCACTTTGTAGACATGCAAGAAAGACAAGTTCCCTGCTGTAGAAGACTGCTTCCTAGCTAGGTGAAATATGAGGGACATGGGAGTGGAATATTTGTTTGGGGGGACTGTGTGCTGACCGTGTGCATGCTGAGCCTAGCGGCATGCTAGGCAAGGCTGAGAGCTTCTTAACGAGGCTGTGATCCCTAAGCCTTTTAGTACCCATCAACCTTTAACCAGGGGGCGGGGCTACTCAGGGAGACCAGGGCTTTAAAAAGCCCGCTCCTAAGCGACCAGAGGAGCTAGCGAACAGGAGCGGCTAACACGGGAGGTGTGCGAGGGAGTTCTCCAGGTGAAGGAGGAGCGATTACATGACCCTTGGGGTAAGTTTGTTGTCTGTAGTGTGTGTATCTGTGTTTGTGGTGTGCTTGCTGCTTGACTGAAATATACCGTGTGCTCTGTTTGTTTGGGGGGGACTGTGTGCTGACCGCGTGTGTGCCGAGCCCAGCAGCCTGCTAGGGAAGTCTGAGAGCGTCTTAATGAGGCTGTGATTCCTAAGCCTTTTAGCACCCATCAACCCTTAACCAGGGGGCAGGGCTACTAGGGAGACCAGTGCTTTAAAAAGCCCACTCCTAAGCGACCAGAGGAGCTAGCGAACAGGAGAGTTTTGCGAGGGAGTTTACAGGGGGAGTGTGAGCAAAGCCTAGAAATCAACATTCTTTAAACTTAAAAGCCAAAAACACCCCCTTGATATAAACAAAACAACAACAAAGGAACCAGCTGCAGGAGTAAAAGGAGAATGCGGGCAGAAGTCCAGGAACAGAGTGGGGGCTACCCAGTTTATTTCACCCAATGCAGCATGTATGATTACCTGCCCTATGGGCAGGTGGTATATGTGTGCATTTGGTGCAAGGAGCTCCTGGCCCTCAGAGACCGTGTACGGGCTTTGGAGACCAGAGTGACTGAACTGGAGGAGCTGAGGGAGACAGAGAGGTACATAGTTGAGACTTTCCGGGACACAGTAGAACGGCCCCACCCCCGGTCTGACAGCCTCTGTGCTGTTGAAGAGGATGAAAGTCCCAGGGAAGGAGAGCACCTAACTGGAGCAGAGGAAAACAATCCCATAGTTGGGACCCTCCTTACAGA
This sequence comes from Macrochelys suwanniensis, assembly GCA_033296515.1. Taxonomy (NCBI): domain Eukaryota; kingdom Metazoa; phylum Chordata; order Testudines; family Chelydridae; genus Macrochelys; species Macrochelys suwanniensis. The sequence continues at coordinate 17,823,429 of CM065781.1, read as the reverse complement.
TGATGTTGTGGTATCCTCTCGCACAGAGGCTTCCTCTCTGTGGGGAGGGAACTCCAGCTATTAGAAAGAGGCAGGTATTAGTAATGGGCGATTCGATCATTAGAAACATAGATAGTTGGGTTTGTGATGACGGGGAGAATCGCAGGGTGACTTCTCTGCCTGGTGCGGAGGTTGTAGATCTCTCGAGACATCTAGATAGACTTCTGTGTAGTGCTGGGGAGGAGCCGGTGATCATGGTACATGAAGGTACCAATGACATAGGAAAGGATAGGAGAGAGGTCCTGGAGGCCAAATTTAGGCTGCTAGGTAAGATATTGAAGCATGGGTAGCATTCTCTGAGATGCTCCCAGTTCCACACGCAGGGCCAGTTAGACAGGCAGAAATGCAGAGTCTCAATGCGTGGATGAGATGATGGTGTAGGGAGGAGGGGTTTAGATTTATTAGGAACTGGGGAAACTTTTGGGAAAGGGGGAGCCTATAGAGGAATGATGGGCTCCATCTAAACCAAAATGGAACCAGATTGCTGGCACTTAACATTAATAAGGTCGTAGAGCAGTTGTTAAACTAAGGACTGGGGGAAAGCTGGCAGGTGCGGAGGAGCATGTGGTTCGGACATCCCTTAGGGGAGGATCTATTAATAGAGCATCTCTATGTCCTAGTGAGGATGAGAGGATGGAAAATGATAAAATACAGGCAGGGTCTGATCAGAAACAGTCAAATAAAAGAGAGTCCCATTCAATTACATCGTGTAATGGCAGACAGCTAAAAGGAGACAAGTTTTTAAAGTGCTTATATACAAATGCTAGAAGTCTAAATAATAAAATGGGTGAACTAGAGTGGTAAATGAGGCAATTGATATAATAGGTATCACAGAAACTTGATGGAATGAGGATAATCAATGGAATACAGTAATACCAGGTACAAAATATATCGGAAGGACAGAACAGTCCGTGCTGGTGGGGGAGTGGCATTATATGTGGAAAAAAGCGTAGAATCAAAAATGTAGTAAAAATCGTAAATGAATCAAACTGTTCCATGCTCTAATAATAAGAATATAGCCGTGGGGATATGTTACCGACCACCGGACCAGGATGGTGATAGTGACTATGAAATGATCAGGGAGATCAGAGAGGCTATTAAAATTAAAAACTCAATAATAATGATAATAATTATGGGGGGATTTCATAATAAATAATGATAACTGAAATCCCCCATTATTAATTATCTCCATGTTGACTGGGTACATGTCACTTCAGGACGGGATGCAGAGAGAAAGTTTCTTGATACCTTAAATGACTGCATCTTGGAGCAGCTGGTCCTGGAACCCACCAGAGGAGAGGCAATTCTTGATTTAGTCCTAAGTGGAGCACAGGATCTGGTCCAAGAGGTGAATGTAGCTGGACCGCTTGGTAATAGTGACCATAATATAATTAAAGTTAATATCGCTGTGGCAGGAAAAACACCACAGCAGCCCAAAACTGTAGCATTTAATTTCAGAAAGGGAAACTATGCAAAAATGAGGAGGTTAGTTAAACAGAAATTAAACGGTACAGTGCCAAAAGTGAAATCCCTGCAAGCTGCATGGAAACTTTTTAAAGACACCATAATAGAGGCTCAACTTAAATGTATACCCCAAATTAAAAAACATAGAGAACCAAAAAAGAGCCACCGCGGCTAAACAACAAAGTAAAAGAGGCAGTGAGAGGCAAAAAGGCATCCTTTTAAAAGTGGAAGTTAAATCCTAGTGAGGAGAATAGAAAGGAGCATAAACAGTGGCAAATGAAGTGAAAAAATACAACTAGGAAGGCCAAAAAAGAATTTGAGGAGCAGTTAGCCAAAGACTCAAAAAGTAATAGCAAATTTTTTTAAGTGCTTCGGAAGCAGGAAGCCTGCTAAACAAACTTTTGTCTTTTTTGTTGCTCTCCTCTGGGCTCTCTTCAGTTTGTCCACATCTGTCCTAAAGTATGGCACCCAAAACTAGCTTCTGTTTCTTCCCCATTGTTAATATTAATTGTATTAAGCAAAGGATCCCAAATAACCTTTTTAGTGAAGACAAGTGCAAAGGGAATTAAACATCTCAGCCTTCTTGATGTCTTCTGATTTTAGCTCACCTTCCCCATCAAGTAGAGGACCTACGCTTTCCTTCATCTTTCTCTTGCTCTTCATGTATTTCTAGAACCTCTTCCTAGTGCCCCCTTAATGTCCCTTGCTAGGTGAAACTCATTTTGTGCCTTACCCTTTCTGATTTTGTCCCTACATCCCTGTGCTGCTCTTTTGTACTCCTCCTTAGCCATTTGTCCTTGTTTCTGCTTTTTGTAGGATTCCTGTTCGATTTTCAGGTCATCAAAGAGCCATCTTGGCCTCTTACTATTCTTCCTATCTTTCTTTGTATCGGGATAGTTTGCTGTTGTGCTTTTAATATTGTCTCTTTGAGAAACTGCCAGCTCTTTTAACCTTTGTTTCTTCTTTTAGATTTTCTTCCCATGGGACCTTACCTACCAGTTTTTGAGTTTGTTAAAGTCTGCTTTTTTGAAGTCTGTTGTCCTTATTCTGAAGCTCTTATTGCTTCCTTTCCTTGGAATCATTAAATCTATCAATCTTTCACCTAGATTGCCTTCATTCTTCACATTTGCAACCAATTCCTCCCTGTTGGTCAGAATCAGGGCTAAAATGTCTGTCTCCCTGGTATTTCCTTCAACTTCTGAAACCAGAAGTTGTCCCCAATACATTCCAAGATCTTACTAGACATTTTATGTTTTGCTATATTACTTTTCCAATAGATGTCTGGATAGTTTAATCCCCCATTAATACCAAGTCTTGAGTTTTGGATATATCCCCATTAGAGCTGTCAAGCGATTAAAAAAATTAATCACGATAAATTGCACTGTTAAACAATAATAGAATACCGTTTATTTAAATATTTTTGGATGTTTTCTACATTTTCAAATATGTTGATTTCAATTACAACACAGAATTCAAAGTGTACAGTGCTTGTGTTATATTTATTTTCTATTACAAATACTTGCATTGTAAAAAAACCAAAAGAAATAGTATTTTTCAGTTCACCTAATACAAGTACTGTAGTGCAATCTCTTTATCATGAAAGTTGAACTTACAAATGTAGAATTATGTACAAAAAAATAACTGCATTCAAAAATAAAACAACATGAAACTTTAGAGCCTACAAGTCCACTCAGTCCTACTTCTTGTTCAACCAATCACTCAGACAAATAAATTTGGTTACAATTTGCAGGAGATAATGCTGCCCGCTTCTTGTTTATCACCTGAAAGTGAGAACAGGTGTTCGCATGGCACCGTTGTAGCCGGTGTCGCAAGATATTTGTGCCAGATGTGATAAAGATTCATGTGTCCCTTCATGCTTCAACCACCATTCCAGAGAACATGCGTCCATGCTGATGACGGGTTCTGCTCGATAATGATTCAAAGCAGAGTGGACCGATGCATGTTCATTTTCATCATATGAGTCAGATGCCACCAGTAGAAGGTTGATTTTCTTTTTTTTGTGGTTTGGGTTCTGTAGTTTCCGCATCGGAGTGTTGCTTTTTTAAGACTTCTGAAAGCATGCCCCACACCTCGTCCCTATCAGATTTTGAACGGCACTTCAGATTCTTAAACCTTGGGTCGAGTACTGTAGCTATTTTTAGAAATCTCACATTGGTACCTTCTTTGTGTTTTGTCAATTTTGCTGTGAAAGTGTTCTTAAAACGAACATGTGCTGGGTCATCATCCAAGACTGCTATAAAATGAAATATATGGCAGAATGCGGGTAAAACAGAACAGGAGGCATACAATTCTCCCCCCAAGGAGCTCAGTCACAAATTTAATTAATGCATTATTTATTTATTTTAACAAGCATCAGCAGCATGGAAGCATGTCCCCTGGAATGGTGGCCGAAGCATGAAGGGGCATACGAATGTTTAGCTTGTCTGGCATGTAAATACCTTGCACCATCAGCTACAAAAGTGCCATGTGAACGCCTGTTCTCACTTTCAGGTGACATTGTAAATAAGAAGCAGGCGGCAGTATCTCCTGTAAATGTAAACAAGCTTGTTTTGTCTTAGCAATTGTCTGAACGAGAAGTAGGACTGAGTGGACTTGTAGGCTCTAAAGTTTTACATTGTTTTGTTTATGAGTGCAGTTATGTAACAAAAAAATCTACATTTGTAAATTCACTTTCACAACAAAGAGATTTCACTATAGTACTTGTAAGAGATGAATTGAAAAATACTATTTATTTTGTTCATCATTTTCACAGTGCAAATATTTGTAATAAAAAATAATATAAAGTGTGCACTGTTCACTTTGCATTCTGTGTTGTAATCGAAATCAATATATTTGAAAATGTAGAAAAACATGCAAAAATATTTAATTTCAATTGGTAGTCTATTGTTTAACAGTACGATTAATCGCGATTAATTTTTTTGAGTTAATTGTGTGAGTTAACTGCTATTAATCAACAGTCCTAATCCTCATCTTTCATGTTCCCGCCTTTCATCCAGGTCTATTAGTTCCAGTGTGTATGGCCAATAATGGCTGACACTATTTTAAGAATCATGTTGATTAGATTTGCTCCAGACAGAGTTAGATGGTATAGAATGGCTCAGCAGCTGGTGGCCCATTTGTATTAGGGTGCCTAACATAACTAGCACTGTGAAGCCATACTGGTGTTAACAATAGTGGGAAATAGGCTAAGTCAATGAGATTTTCTAATGACTTCACTGAGAGTTAGGTCAAGCCCTTAATGATGAATGGCTTGAGATGCTGAGCTTCACATCCTTGTACCGTGTTATTAATGTCACTAAATATGCACTGATCTGGGATTTGATAAAAGTGCATAAAATCTATATGACATTGGATTAAAATCAATAGCGATGTGCCTAAAGAGGCATTAGGGCATTATATGCTAAATCCATACTAAAATAATTATTGTAGATTAATGCAGGGAAGACAAATAAGAGATGTTCAAAGATCATGAGATAGGGATGCCAAGTAATGTTAATCAGTGAGCGTTTATTAAACAGCTTTATATTAAGTGTCCTAAGTGTCCTCCTATATGAGAGAGAGCTTTGGGGAAATAAAAGGCCATTCAACACAAATTGAACTGCTTTCAATGCAGGTGTCTGTGCAGAATATTCCAAGTAAACCAGATTTACAGAAGTAATGAAGAGGTCCTAGAATGGGCACAATTACCTACAACAACACAGAGTGGGGGAGCAGACACTGTTCGATAAGCAAACTGCTGTAATGATACTAGGTGCAATAGAAGGCTGTTTGGTAAATGGTCACTGGACACAGGTAGAGCACTCATGTGAATAAGCAAAGCTGTTTGTTGCACATAACCTATCCGGCTTATACTAAGGGTGTGTATATAAAACATTGTACACCACTAAGGCCTGGTCCACACTGTGGGGGGGGGTCGATCTAAGATACGCAACTTCAGCTACGAGAATAGCGTAGCTGAAGTCGACGTATCTTAGATCGAATTAAAATTACTTACTTTGGGTCCACGCAGCGCAGGCTCGCTCCCCCTTCGACTCCGCTTACTCCTTGCACCGAGCTGGAGTTCCGGAGTCGACGGGGAGCGCTTCTGGGATTGATTTATCGCGTCTACACGAGACGCGATAAATCGATCCCAGAAGATCAAGCTCTACCCGCCGAATCGGACGGGTAGTGTAGCCTAAGCTTAATCTAGTGCCCTGGTTTTCCATTGCTGAGTATCCATTCCTTTTCTAAGGGAAGAATTCAGGGGCTCAGCTTGTTCTTGATCCCCCAGGCACAGTAGGAGGAGGAGTAGCAACTTCTGTGATATTTTTAAAGCTTGGTCAGTGGGGACTAACCTGGAGTTTGGTAGAGGAAAAAATTATTTTTAGAGTACAAAATAGTATTCAGATTGCCCCAGCTAGAAGTACCTCACTGTAATTCAATGTCAGTGTTTTCAGTCTATGCTGCTGTTTTCAGGGGTTTATAAAAATGACCATAAATATTCAATCAGGACTCATACTTGGCACAACAGTTTGGAGCCCTAAACAAATTGATTTTGTAATGTCTTTTATTACCACACTTGATTAAAAATTTATAATTAGCTGTGCCCTTTTAGAAGATAAAAATGGGGCCATAAAACTGATTTTTTTGTGCTTTACTCCTGATATTTTGTCCTTACCAGTACAGGATTGGCTTGGATTTAAACCAGGATGTTTTTCAAGTTTCCAAGTGCACATTTAGTGAGGAGTTTAGTGGCCCCCGTGTTGTGTAGTGTATGGATTGTACAGTTCCCTGAAAGGCTGACTCGCGCACTACTGTGAATTTACAGGAAAGAGTACAAACTACATGGCTTGCATTTTCAAAAGTGACTTATGATGTTGAGTTCCTCGGTTACTGGATGCCCAACCTGCGATGTCTTTTAAAGGGGTCTAGTATTCAGAAGTGGTGAGCATCCACCCTCTGAAAATCAGGCTAGTTTAAGGTGTCTCAAGCGGAGCATGAATCAGTAGTCACTTTTAAAAATTTAGGTCTGTGTTTAAAAGAAAATGGCTAATGATGTGTGAAAAACTTTTAAGTCTCCTTCAGTATTGTTATGGTGTGTGTCAGGTATTAAGAATGCTTGTTGGTATGACATGGGCCAATACTTGCGGATAGGGTGACCAGATAGCAAGTATGAAAGATCTGGACAGAGTGTGGGGGGGTAATAGGTGCCTTATATAAGAAAAAGCCCCAAATATCAGGACTGTCCCTATAAAATCAGGACATCTGGTCACTCTACTTGCGGATATGATTGAACTGTGAATGAGGATAAGTCAGTTTATCATGAGACAGTATTTCACAGGTTATAAGTCCCTTAAATATTGGATATACACCCTGGTAGGAATGTCTCATTTGTTGCCATTTATTTTTAGTGAATCTTCCACCACCTCTCCCAGCATAATGCATCAAAAGTGTTTCCAAAGTTCTGAAAGGACATTTTTAAAAATGAACAATAGAGGGCAGAATTGTGGATATAATCCACCGTAATTGAACATTTTGGATGTTGTGTGTATTTAACCCAGTGTCTCTTGCTTTCTGACTGTTTATAACTCATGCTCTGTTGTGCGATGCTTGAGTATACAACCCTTGCCCCAGGAACCCCAGTTTCTCTTCATTTTGCTTATGAGAGTTGTGTGCTATCAACCAAAAGCCCACTGCACTCTCGTCACAGTCCCACAATCTCTGTTGCAAAGCTTGTCTGATTTCATTAAAGATAGTCCATATTACTGCAGTTTCTTTCTTTTCAATGTAATCAGGGAATTGCCACAGATCATCTCTGAGGAATTGGTGTGTGAACAAATTCTCAAGATGCCACTATGCATGTCCATGTTTGGGAATTTCCCATGGAAGTATGTTGGTGTTTTTAATGATTGTTCTCTGGAATGTGCTTTTTTTGGAATGCCACCCATTATGGTTTATCTTGTATCTGTGCTTCCTTTGATAACTACTGTCTGAGTCATGTGGTCAGTATTGATTTCTTTATCTCATTTGTTTCTGTTTTAACACAGATTGCGCGTACATCTTTACAGCCGGCATATCCATCTCAGGTGCACTTTTCATCCCATTGTTTTGTATCTCTGTCTCTTTAATGTTGTTTTCCTTACATCCTCCTAATGTTTTGTCTAATGAGTGTTATCAGTTTTAACCTAACAGATTAGTTGTCTTGCTTATTGTGTTTATTCTTTCTAGTAGTATTTACATGTTTTAATTGCTTTTTCATCCTTTCCATCTATTAATAAAGATTGGTTTTGCTTAATTTTAATGTCACTTTACGATTGCATTAATTTTTCAGACTTTAATACATTAAAACACAAAATGCATATATGTGCGCAGGTCTTATCTGGAAACAATCATTTTTCTTTTGAATTCAACCCTGAATTCATATTAGGCAGGGATTTAGTTTGTAAGTACTTGCTGTGGTACCAGTGTTGCAAACATGCACATGCGTAGTTACATTGAATTTCATGGGACAGCCCTCATATATAAATATTTGCAGGAATGGGGCCCAAATGATTTGTTTCAGAACCCATTCCTGCTTGAGTAGGACCTGAACTGTGGAGCATTCTTCTTGGGCTTGACTCGAAATCTGTAATACCTTTGGAAATGGGCCCGTTTGCCCGCCTTGTATTTTTTTTTTAATCTGCACCACAGATAATTGCGACTGACTCATTGCTTATTATTTTTAAGCTGGTGCAGCACATTCCAGAAGCAAGTCTGAACTACCAGAAGGTGCCTCCCGGGTCAACGGGATTCAAGGATTTTGATCAAAATATGAACGACAATAGAGAAGAGGATCTCTCGAGAAAAACGAGGGCAAGAAACCGAGAGGAGGCATGTTTTTCCTCCTGTACTTTATAAGCTTGTATATAATACTGTAAATTGCAACCCATATGTCTGTACTTCCTAGCTAGCTAGCTGAGGGAATTTAAAGAACTCCAGTGCTCTGGAGTCCTTGACTTTGTAACTATAGAAATGCCAGTTTAGAAAAACCCTTATACTGGATGCCAAGTAGAGTTTTCTTTTTGATGTAAAACACTAATAGAAACCAGGGAATTCTACTAGAGGGAACCAGGAAGCTATGGAACAAGATTTTCAAAAGTCACGAGTGATTGTAAGTGCCTCACTTTTTGGGTGCCCAATCTGAAACGTCTTAGGCCTTGTTTTCAGCACTATCTGAAAATTGGGCCTTTTTTGAAAGGTGTGTCAAGTTCAGCACCCACAACCGCTAGTCACTTCTGAAAATCTTGGCCCTCCAGTCCGTATTTGTACGTCATGCTTTTGCAGCTGGTCCATAGCCGGTAAGACTACTCATAGAACAAGTTAATATTCAGGGGTGGCAGAAGCTAAACCTTACTAATGAGCTTCCGCACTGGGGTTGGGTGTCCTGCTACGGCCTACTCATTGTATTCACCCTAACCCTCAGTGAAGCATGAGAAGCTCTAGATTCTATCCCCCTAAATGCTCCATTATAGGATAGCAGCACTATAGGATCTGATCTATAGGATACTGACTGGTGTGCTGTGAGTTTTTCATTAGATGGGTTAAGCTGATTGCAATTAGAATGTAAAGCTTTCATTAAAAAGGCCACGATACTGTATGGTAAAGAGACTTGGGTGTATTGTTTTTTCACAGCAGGTTGTAACATTGCTTTTCCAAGACTAATGCTGCGAAAGTAACCTGGATTTGAGTTACAGTATGAAAACACATTGAACATTTGCAATGGGGGTTTTCTGTTTTTGTCTTTAAAACCACGGGAGGACTTCAGTGATTGGTTTTTTTAAAAAATGCTTGAACAATTTTATAACTGAAAACAATTCTGCAGGCCTCTCTTCCTTTACTCTTTTTAAAATAAAATCTTAACAGATTAGTGCTAATCCCCTCAGTGAAGTACTGCAATAAAGCTGCTTTTTCGTTCATCTCCTGTTGAGTTTTAAACATGATCCAGATTCAGAAAGCCTCAACTGAAATGCTACCATCTCCAGTTGAAGAAGTAAACTATTTTGACACAACCAGTATAATATAAAAATGGTAGCTATGAGGGCACATTTTCAATATGATCTGATCTGTTACATTTTAGGTAATCTTTGACAACCTGATGTTGAACCCAGTATCTCAATTATCCCACGCAATCCGTGAAAATACAGAAAACCTGGCTGAAAAAATGAAGTAAGATTTTTCGCTCTAATCTGGAATGTTCTCTTGCCCGTTGAGTTGTTCCAAGAAAGGGCGTGATTAATTTGTTACTCATGAAAGGTACTGGATTGTCATCCCTGGAAACTGTGATTGCTTGTACACAGAAGGGGAAGAGCACAGACTGCAAAAGTAGAAAAAGGTTTTTACTTCCCACCTCCGTTTCAGAAGCTTGTCCTGTAGCATAGTCTGTCCCTAGATAACTGAAGCCTTGACCCAGCTTCGTAACGCAATGTCAGGATGTTTTCATAAAAATGTAAAGTTCACTGTACATGGCACAAGTGTCCAAATGATGGCAACTCAGAGTATGTGCCTATTCTGTACTGCCTTCCCGATGCATCTTAGCCTTCCCTGGAGGAGTCTCTCCTATGAGAAGAAAGGGAACTCATTCTCCATTCCGTTCAGTCCATGGACCCCCCCATTTCAAAACTCCCAGAGCATATGAAGATTGTGATGGTATTTGTTGTGATGTCCTCTTGGAACAAGATTGTCAGCTCCTAGGCCTTAGAACAGGCAGCAGGTGGGGAATGACTTTTGGTTGCTTGTGAGCTAGCTTCACAGTGGAGATGAAAGGCCCTTTATCTCATCACTAATCTATAGAACCCCTTTGTTGCTATGTTTTGTGTCAATTGTATACTGTAAACAAATGTAAAAGATATATTTTTGGTGGACATTTTGTAAAAGGTCCAATCTTGTGTGCTTCAGAATTGTGTTTCAGAACACCGAAAGGACCTGGGAGGAGATGGAGGCCAAAATTAACTCGGAAAATGAAGTGCCAATTTTAAAGACCTCAAACAAGGTAACATGTTTGTGCTTAAGAAATAAACAAGGTGCCAAGAAGTTTGCTTAAGACAAGTCTTTGCCTAACAATTTATGGACTTATGCTGAGACGTTCAGAGCAGTTAGATGCCCAGCTAGCACTGAATTTTAATGGGATTTGGTTGCCATTTCTTTAGACTCTTCTGAAAGTCCCAGCCTCAACTTTGAATGTAAACAGAAAAGTGACATAGTCACTGTAAAAGAATTTTTCATTGTACGTAAAAAAAATAAAAATCTAAGAAACCAAAGCAGTGAGCTTTAGAACCAACCAAACCTATATCCTAATTTTTTATTAGTCCAAATATATATATTGAACTTCCGCCTTCTTCTGTTTTATGGTGTGACTGTTATATATTCTCATACTGTTATTTTAATGTCAACTTCACCTATGTCTCCCCTTTATTAGTCTTCAAGGACCCAGTCTTGCTAAGGGAGGCACAAATACAGATTCTTGTCTAACTACCACTCCTCAGTGTCTCCCACCTGTGCAGCTCCATTGATGATAGCATGAGACTAGATGGGGCATAGGCATTTTCACCATCGTGTTCTCTTCATTTACCAGGGTTACACAAGAGAGTGGTAAAAATGTTGGTGCCCCAGTCAACATTATCTGTACTCCTGCACAGACTTCTGTTTTCATTAATAGAACTCTCTTGGGAGCAATGCAAAGATCTAAGAACATGCTTAATTATTGGGCTCAGTGAAACCACTCATGTTTAAAGCTAAGGATGTGCACCAGTCTTTACAGGATCAGGGTCTAAGTGTCTGCACTTGCAGACCCCTTTGCCTTCTTGGGCCATAAATGTCTGGCCAACAGCTAGAGTCTCAAATAAAAAGTCTAGTCCAATGCACATTTTTACTGAGTGGCTTGGTAGTGCTTTTCCAGATATGGCAGACCAAATCCTGCTGGTGTTTGCCCAGATAAGCATAGTATTTTGATGCTCAGTAATACAGTAGCTTGAGAAAATTCAGAACTAAATGTGAATTTACTTAATCAGAAAAAGGTAGAATAACAAGGTATTCTATGTAGGCTTGATTCCTAACGTAGCTGAATGATTGGTTAGTTAACTGATCTTTTTGGTGTATATGTTTCTAGGAAATCAGCTCTATCCTAAAGGAGCTAAGAAGAGTTCAGAAACAGCTGGAAGGTTGGTAATTTTAAAATGTTCTCAATTTATCTCCTAAATGTAGATGACTAGTACCAAATAAAGTACAATTGTAACTTCTTGTGGTTTGCTTTGTCAATTTAAACTTTGTAAACGTAAAGCACTCATTCATTTTATGCGTGCATTGCTCCTCAGTATAGGCAAACAGAAGACGTATCAGTGAAGGATTTTTCTTGTGTTGCAAACATAAGAAAGTTACTGACTTCTGAAATGCTGACGTTATTGCTGTGGAAATGGTGTATTCACAATCATTAGGACTTCACCACAAGATGGACAAGCAAGGCTTCTGTTGTTCAGACCGCCACATGGCTGACAGCCCTATTCAGCCAATAAGTCATTCCATATTTTCGTACTACTTTTAAGCAAGTGTTCGTGTTGACTTGAATCCATTATAGAAGGTGCCACGCTATAGAGATAACAATATGAGCTCAATGCTTGACCAGTAGCGTAGCTGGGGTGGGAGCGGGGCAGCAGCCACTCCCCCACTGAGCACAAGTGGCGCCTTTTTAAAATGTTTTGGCGCCTTTTTAATTTTTACTCACCCGGCGGCGCTCTAGCTCTTCGGCGGCGGGTCCTTCATTCGCTCCGGGTCTTCGGTGGCGGGTGCCACCGAAGACCCGGAGCGAGTGAAGGACCCGCCGCCGAAGAGCTGGAGTGCCGCCGGCTGAGTACAAGGGGATAGTGCCTTTTTTTTATCTCCACTCCCCCTGTTCTCTCCACCTGGCTACGCCACAGTGCTTGACCCTTGTTTCATTTTAATAGCTATAAAAATGTAAAAATGTCTTATTGGTGAGTGATTGGCATTTGGCAGGTGTTTCTCTTTTTCCAGTTTAAACAGAAAACGTTAAGTCCTAATGGTAAAGGTCAATTTTGGAGGGGGTTTTATTTTTTTGCTTATTAAAATTGCTTGGACCCAAGGATAATTAGAAAGAAGGTGGAGTGCAGTCATGGGGAGGGGGGAACAAAGTGCAGCTAATACGCATCTGTCTATCTCTTTTCTCCTTCCCCAGTTATAAATGCTATCATTGACCCCAGTGGGAACTTGGATGTAGTTGCCACTAACAAAGCGTCCTCCGCTGCTACACAGTCTACAGCCACTAAAGTCAGGACTACTAACCATTCTGGCTCCACGTTGGAGATTTTGTCACCAGTACAGATGAGAAATTACATCCAGAAATCGAACTGTGGATCTTCTAGCCTACAAGATGCTAATTTCATTCCAGATGGAGAGAAATACGTGATCTGATACAATATTTTATATTGCTATCATACTGTCATTTACTGTGGCGTTAGTTTTGTGTCCGAGTGGTTGTGGACAGTTCGTATGGAGCAGTTGTTTAGATTGCTAACACATTACACACACACACACACACACACACATATATATATACACACACACACACACACACACACACGCTGTGTGGGTGAATCGCAAGTCTGTGTATGCCTTTTGAACAAGACTAGCACTGTGGAGCAGCACATATTCAGCATAGAGGCAAACTCTCTGATTTTTACAATACTACTCACTTAAATTCTTCCAATGTGCCATAAGAAACAGGCTTTGCATATCCTCCATTTGCTACTGCCGAAGTTCTAAAGTGTTCTTGGATTAGCCTGTTTATAATTCTCAGTTACTGGTAGTTCAGTTGTAACAAGGCTCTGTTTAAAAAAGAAGTGTACTTTTTTTGATTGGCACTACATTTTGGACTGATTTTAAAAGTAGAGCATTACAATTCTGTTGGAATCAACTTGCATACCTAGCAGTATAATGGTGCAATACAGTGGGCTTCTATAAGAAATGCTGTTTTCGTTGTATGACAATTGTTTTCAGTGTTTGCAACAACAACAACAACAAAAAAAGGAACCACTTTGAATCTATGTGCATCATGCTTTCAATCCAAAACCTTTTGTTTTTCCATTGAGAAGGTGTAAAATTTCTAATACAGTTGTAGATTCTGAACATATTTCAGGCACAAAGCTTCAAGTATACAGATGTAGATAAGCCTTATAAATGAGGAGGTCAGTTTTTATAGTTGAGCTTGCCAAATTCTCATTATTTCGTATAATCGCTGTCTGAAACATTTTTTTGAAAATATAATAATAATAATAGTAATAGTCTTTCATATTGAGCTGCAAATTCTCCTGAATGGGCTAAAGAGCAAGTTGTCTGTGATCAGCCAATTACTAACAAAAACATCTGTTCTATTGGCTCATGTAATAAACTTAATTACACAGTGGCTGGGAACTAATATTCACTCAAAATAATGGCTTAAATGTGGCTCTGCCTTTACTGATCGTGTTGTCATGAGATTTTTTTGTATCCGGTTATGCACGAATACACACCATCCTGTTGTATTCTTGAGAACCTACCCAACTGGTGTTACAATGCAGCATTGGTATGACTCTTTTTGGTCCATTACAATCTTAGGAACGCTAAGGATTATTTTGCAGCAGCATTGAGCAGTATACTGTAAAATTAGCTTTTTATATCCCATCTGTCAAGTGAGCTGCCGAATTCTAAACAAAATACTTGAGTGGCTTTTTGGAGAGTCTGTTTGATGCATGCAGTATGCAAACTGGAATCTGTCCCTGTTGCATTAATTCCTCTTGACTGAAAAACAGTGACTAGGAAAAGCAAATTTATCTGCAGAGTTGTGGGAAATACACTTACTGATGGAGGTAAGCAGACTAAATTCTGCTACGCACTCATACAGTGTATAATTTTGCTAATGAAAATAGCTTCCCAAGCTCGATTGCTCTTTATGTGCTGACTTCATATGGGGGGAAAGGGGAGATGGTTTCATAACTGGGTCAGTTAATTGACCTTTTCTCCTAGGATTTTGCTAAAGTGTCAATTAAATAAGTATAATTAAATAACTGGGCTGCTCACACGGTGTTTAGTGTACTAGCAAATGGCAGGATTCTGCTTAAAGTGCCACCAGTGGGAGTTTTCCGTTGACTTCAACAAGAGCAGTCCCAAAGGAAGAGTTTGCGGGTTTGCCATGCTAGTGTGTCTTGTGAGCCAGCAAGGTTTTGTGTGGAGGGAAAATAGTGCAGTTTTGCTACCAATGTATCCAACAGAGAACACAGCTCGTCCGCTACTGTGGAGATTTGGAGAAATATACTGGACTTCATATGAACACTAAGATGATGGAAGTAAAATTTACTTTGCAGAATAACAGGAACTTGGCCTTTAAATTTCTCTGGCTGCCTGTTAGGTTAATATTGTCTGATTATTCCAATGTATCCTTTTGAAATACTTGCCTGTGTCCTTAGTTAATATCATAAATAGTGGTCTGGCTCTTGACACATGGTAATTCATTTTCAAAAGTCTCCTCGGTGAGGGTCTGATCTAGCAAGGTGCTGACTCAAACTCATTGGGAGTTGAAGGGCTTCAGCAACGTAGTCCACTAGTTACAGGTTTGCAGTAGACAGGTGTGTGTTTGAGTTACTCATCAATATCCGATTTTATTCTTTGTTCTGACATTTTCCCATCCTCGTGGCTATGCTCTAGTGGTTTTGTTTCTTGACAATGTATCCTTGATGTGACTTCCATTTACTTTCACTTGGAAACTTACTAGTTTCTACTTTCATCAAGTGACTCATCAGAGATGAATTTTCTCCCTTTGCTGTTCCTCTGCTCTTGGTACCCAAATATCTTCATTGCCGGTTGCGTAAACCCAGAAATAGGGTACCTTTAAGAAACAATTGGAAATAAAGCTCGGAGTCATGAATCTCTAAAAATTTTAGTCTGAGGGTGGGGAAAAGCACAACCTGATTTTTGTTTCATTTTGAATAATTTGTTCAGTGTGATATAAAAAACACCTGTTTCCCAGCATAAAGGTCTTATTCAGAATTTTTCAAGACTATTTTAATTGCAGTCCTGTTACGTAATCATTTTGGTGCTGATATGTAACAAATATATTTGAGGTACTTAATTAATCTGAAGTATACCTCATTCTGCATTGGTCTGTTATAATTAAGCCAAAGAGCAAGCCACATAATTATAAACCATTAGCCAACGTTTGGTCTTATAAGCAGTATTCTGTGACAACAACAATAAAAAGTCTGTGTACAGTTCTGATGTGAGTATCACAAGCATTTAGGATCTGATCCAATGGCTATTAGAGACAGTGGAAAGATTCCTATTGACTTTAATGGGCATTGGGTCAACCTTTAGTTGGTTAACTTTCAATGAGCTTGATGGGTGCTTCACTGACCCAATAGTCATTCATACAGTATATTGTTTTCATATTTGTTGTATTTACATTTAAAAAATTAGGCTGGCATTTTCAAACAAGTCTAAGGGAGTTAAGCACCCAGCTCTGATTAAACCTCTCTGGGACGTGGGTGCTAGCACCCTTAGGCGCCTTTAAAAATTACAGCCCTAGTTCTTTTACTATACTTGAAACCTGTGCTCTCATGTAGATTGTTTTCGAATGTTAAACTCCTTGAGACTTCATGATGATGGAATGAATGTAAATTCCTGGGAGAATGCATCAGTGCTTCGCGAGCAAGAGCCTAAGTGTGTCTACAGTACCGTTGTGTTGTGGTCATGCTGTGAGTGTGAATAAAGCCTAAGTCATCCTTGAATATTTTAATAAACAAAAACCGTACAGAATGTTTACATACAGC
Organism: Macrochelys suwanniensis; assembly: GCA_033296515.1. Taxonomy (NCBI): domain Eukaryota; kingdom Metazoa; phylum Chordata; order Testudines; family Chelydridae; genus Macrochelys; species Macrochelys suwanniensis. The sequence continues at coordinate 17,807,077 of CM065781.1, read as the reverse complement.
CTACTGAAAAAAAAAGTGTTTAAAATATATAAGTGCAAGATTCTACTAGTTTTTTCTTCATTTTTGCAGATCACACTAGATATTTTTAAAATTCAGCAAATATGTGTAATGATTTTGCAAAAAAAAAAAAAGTTAACTACCTGTTTACTTTGGATGTGCCCTGTGCTGAATTGTGCCTATCTGACTATCTGCTGTTGTTATGCTGCCGATTCTGCTGTTCTAAACTCTTCACTGGATCATTCCATTTGCATGCAACACAAATGCAAGCTGTATGAGAGTAAAGCTGAAACACGTTTCTATAACTTGAATTGATTAATGACTGTCTCTTTTTTTCACGCCCTCTTCTTGAAATGTTGTGTATAATTTTGATTCCTGTTTCTCCCACCCTATTTCTTTCTCTTGTTTTTTGAATGGTAATTTATTTTGTTTTGATGATAGACAGTATATGTACATTTTGTTCCGAGGTGATATTGTGGCTGTCTTTAAAAATAAATTGTTATTTTATATAATTTTATCATAAAATTTCTTTAATAAATCATTCTTTTATCATGTGACAAATATGATTCTGGGGTTTTTTTGAGAGTTAATGTTATGATATGGGAAAATATTTGGAGAATTAAACTATTGATCTTACACTGCCCCTTATAACGGCATGAAGGATCATATTGCTACATAGTAACAAACACGATTGGAGTCTCTTACAACTACCATATCGTTGCCTACATAGAGCGCCCATTTAATGCACACGGATTCACCCATGTGGATTCAGTTGCAGGATGGGGGCCTGAAAATCACCTTCTGTTCTGAGGCCCTTTTCTTACTTCTGTTCCAGCACCACTGGCTAGTGTAATCTTTTACAGAGACATATAGAGAGAGAGAGACACCCTTACATCCCCTAAAATACGACACCGATTGTATCCTTACTGTGACACTCTCCACACCCTGACTTAGCAACACTGAGCAATATTTCTGAGTGTTTTAAATGCCATGCAAAGTGCCCTTTGAAACCAAAGGGGCAGCCATTTCATTCATTTTTAATAAGTCTTGGCTGAATAAAATTAAGATGTGGTGAAACTGCTGCCAAAACTACTCACTCAGTGATGAAGGCCATTATCATTCACTTTTAAATCTTACCAGAGGAAAGGCAGAAGCCGCTATCACTACTGCTTACCGCTGAGTACAGCAGTCAGTTGAAATCCTGCCATGCTCTTTCAACCTTTCCTGGCCGGTGTAAGACAAACACATGGCCTAATTTCCCTCATAATCTTACAGGAGTAGCTCAGTGGGACTGGGGATTACTCCCATCTTTAAGGGTTTGCAGCATCCATCCATATTTGCAAAAGTAACTCCCTGGACTCATCATTGATCTCCGATTCCAAACTGTTGGGTCTCTTACAGAAATGCAATTTATACATGGGCCTAGTCACTTATACTGGATCTTGCCAATGAAGTTGGGGAGGATGTAGAGGAGCCAGTGCATAGTCTTGTCTTTTTTTTTTTTTTTTTAAACCAGCTTGAGTGAAATATTATATCCATAGCTGGATGAAAGCAGGGTCCTTGTGACCCCAGTTCCATGGTCAGATAGACCTCACCTGGAGCTCTGAGTGAGCCAAGAGACATAACAACAGGCAGCAGCACCTAGCTCAGCTACCTGCTGATGGCCAGTTGCCTGAATTAGGTGGGAGACGAAGGATTCAGAAATGGAAGGAAGGGGTCTGTCAGAGAGCTCAGACTGTTCGAGAGACCCAGAGTGTTGGTGTCTCAGGATCACATCCTCCAGAACTAACAGGGAAAAGCAAGACCTGATATTTTTAATGTAAAACAAGGAGATCCCTTTGATTTCTGAATAGCCGAGAAAGAGCAAGGGAAGCCAAAAAAAGTGTGTAGCCACCATCACTCCCTCCCTTCTTACAAGAAATGCCTTTTTTTATTTGTATGTAAAGGAACAACAAACAACCTTGTTACCAAAGGAGCAAACGATGTGTGCTCTCTCTCTCTCTCGCTCTCTCTCTCTCAACCACACAACTCTGGGCAAGGAAAAAGTTCATGCCCTGTGTAATAATGTGAAGCTCAGCTCTGATGTGGACACCGCTAGGCCGATGGAAGAATTCTTCTGTTGCCCTAGCTACCTCCTCTTGGAGGGGTGGATTTACTAGAGCAATGGAAGAACCCATTCAGTCACTGTAGTACAGGTCTCTCCTACAGCAGCGTAGCTGTGCCACCATAGCATTTCTAGTATAGACATATCCATACCTGCACACTTGTTGTAGGAAGGAGAAGTATTCACTCTGACTCCAGTGGAAGTTTGTTTCCAGTGGGAATATGTCCCAATTCTGGCACTCAAGAGGCAGCCACATGGGTAGTTGTCCCTCTCCAAACCCTGGTTGTCGACAAAGAAAGCTGCAGTTTGCACGAGTAATGCACCCCCTGACTTCAGGCCGTGGAAAGCTCCATAAGCACAGATCACAGCTTTGCTTATTTATGCTCACTTTGGGGCTGCTACATGTACGGGACTGGCCATTGACTGACGGAATTGAGGTACAGTCCCCATGGAGAAAAGGTCTCTCTTTTACACATACCTTCTCTTAATCTGCTCTGCTGAGCTGTACCATATTGCTTTGTCACAAGCAAACCTTGGAGGTGGGGGCTTGTTTGTTATTTTTGAAGGAAGTGAGAAGAATGACACTTCTTTGTTTTCAGGAGGCTACAGTGAGCAGGTTTCAGGCCTTTTCACTATTTATCTCTGCTGTTAGGTCGTCGGCAACTCAAGGGGGCAGACTGTAGCATTCCCCACTTAAAACAGCCACTGTTAAAGTGGGAAAACACATCTAGGAGGCTTCCGTCAAAATCTAGTGAGCTTCATGCATATCCTGGCCTTTGATAAATTATGGGTCGCTGCACGAGGGGTCTTGCCCCATCAACTGATGGGAGTGGAACAGTAGAGGCCTGGAACCAGGATCTTTTGTCTTCCCCTCTCACCGATGATCCTTGTGGTGTCATTCGGGTACCACCTACATAGCCCCATAAACCAAATTGAATTTTTTTTGTGGCAATCTAAAATAATGCAACACCCTCATCTATTAACAACTCTGGCAACGAGAGCATTTTAACCCAGCAGCTTCTGTTTAACAAACCTCCCATGTCTACCAGTGCAATGTCTTGTACTATATCATCCTTCCCCACAAAAAATAGGGGCCTAACTTGAGGAAGAGAGTGTGTCAGTCCTGGGCTAAAGTGAAGAGAGAGGTTTTTTAAGTGAGGGGGTTTGCTCTCTGTTGGAGGCAGGTGAGAGAGTCCCAGATGGCTGCCCACAGAGCAAATGCTAGAGGGAGCCTGAGCTGTGGAAGGAGAGAAGGCTAAGATTAGAAATGCAGAGCTGGCGGAGGAAGTGAACGTGAGATCAGACAAATCGGGGGCAGCTAGACCACGGAGGGCTGAAAAGCAGGAGGGCGTATTTCCATCAGAATTGCAGCCAGACAGTGAGCCAACCATGGGGAAGAGAAATGTCTCCATTTCCTGGATTCTGGTGGCAACATTCCAGATTCCCTGTGGGTTGGTGCATGTGCAGGAAAGATGATCATTATGGAGAGGTTTTTCCAAACGGGACTAGTGCTTTTGGAAGCCTCGGCTTGAGAATGCCTTGAAGGGGCCTGAGGGTGCTCAGCACTTTCTGAAAATCAGGCCCCTTTCAGAGGTCTCAAGTGGTGCCTCTGTAAAATCTGGGCTAGAGATTTTTCCGATCACGCTCCTTTTCATTGCTGAAAGGGGCCACCCAATTAGAGGGTGGTGTCCCGGGCGATCTGGATTTGAAAGGAATGTTTGCTTTTAATTCAAGTGTTCATTGTTGTCTCATGCAGTTTCAGAGTCCTGAATCTTTAGCCTCACGCAGACAGTAGGAATCGCTGCCACAGGCTCCAGTATCATGTTTAATAAATGAGAGAGGATGCTCATAAACGGGCATGATGTAGTGCTCGAGGGGGCCAGAATTAAGCCTTGCATACAGCACTCACTAGTGGGTGGTGCTACACCTGGGAGAAATACCAGCCCCTATCGAAATCAATGGAAGTTTAGTCATAGACTTCAGTGGGGCCAGGATATCACCCCTGATATATAGTCAAAGCAGCGGGGCTGGCTGTTAAATCTGCTGCCGTGTGTGGCACTGACTCTGTTGTGCCTTCAGTTCAGCCTCTTTTACCTCTCTTGTGATAGAAACACTCCCCTCCCAGATTAGGTGGTGGGCTAGGGGATGGGCCTAATGATGGGGTATGGAAGTACTGCCTTGACTGCAATGGGGCCAGGATTTTGCCGGTGTTTTTAAAACCTTAATGCACGAAGGGCTCAATCCTGCAAGATGCAAGCAATTCCTGGGTATACTAAGCCCCCTCAGCACCCACTGAAGTCAAAGGGAGTTCAGGGTACTCAGCACACCTTGTTACGTGGCACCTTGCAGGGTTGGGCCCTCAGAGCTCGTGCTAAGTGCAATAAGAGTTGACATTATTGAAGTAAACCTGCTGGAACATCTCACGTGGCGACTGCATTGAAGATCTATTACTCTCCCTAACATAGCCTTTCTCTGTAGCCTTTCAGTGCTGATCTAGGATTTGATTCTGCACCACTGAACCCAGTGGAAATTTTGCCATTTAGTTCAACAGCAGCAGGGCCTTAGGGACTGTTTGGAAAGCAACTTAAATGGAAGCTATGCTGATTTACACCAGTTGAGGATTGGGCCCCAGAATCAGAGGGGGTCACTCAAAGAGGCAGAGCCAGACAGTGACTTGGGATCTCGATCTATTTATGAACTTTGTGAAACTCCCGCCCTGAAGAGGAAGTTATCTACAGCAAAAAGTAAATGTGAAAGAGGGTAGGGGAGACAAAGCTGTTGCAGGAGATTTTGTCTGCTGGCTGCCATAACAGCAGCTGGGAGCCTGATCAAAAGAAGGCAGAGCATTTTCACAGCAGACAGTCCGCCAAGATGGTAAGTACATTGAACGGTTATGCTGTCATCTTGTATTTTTGGGAAACAGGGAGATGAATGCACCTTACTAATTTGAGGCACATAAAACGGCTTCTATCTATTTATCTGGGGAGGGTGTTTTATTCTAGAGACTCATGTTTGTAAATGTTTGAAATTCAGAATCTGAAACAGTTCATTTCTCATAGAGAAAAAAACTCACCAGAAGCCCAAATTGAGGCTCTTTTGTTGCTGTTACTATTGAACAGTCCCTTAATACGATGCCATCAAAAGGGATTTTAGAGGGGAAAAACCCAACCCATCTCTACATGACGATTAAATGCCCCATCCTGTGTATATCTAGGTAGTCTAGTATTAGCCGACCTGTTGAAATCCGATAAGCAAAATTAAATAAGACTTTTGTTCTTTGCACTCTGTCAGTTACTTTCAGTGACTAAAGTCCACCAAAGTCAAACAAAGCTGTTAACGAGTCATGGTTCCTTATTGGGCTACTACTTCTGCTTTTCTTTTAAGAGTTCTGTTTGATTCCAGAGTGAGGGTTTTTTTTAATTAAACTTTGGGGCCCCATCCTCAGCTCGGGTAAGTAGATATAGTTCGATTGATTTCAATGCATCCAAGTCAGTGGCACATAGAATTCCCTAATTTGAACGAAATGAGGTCTTTATTCCATGTGCTTTTTATGGCAAGTGGGAGGCTGTTCGTGATAATATGTAAAAGAGAAATGCTGCTGTCCAAACCCATCTTGTAACTGTCACTGGAAACAGAGAAGTGAAACACGTTAATTATCGCTTTTGCAAGTTCTAGATGCTAAGGCATACTGTATCTGTAGGCGCATATAACAGGGCTGCAGTTCTTTCAAAGGATCCTGCTGGCATCAGACAACATGCGGCAGAGAAGGATTGAACATAGGGAGTGGGGTGTGCTAGATGGCACCTCACAGGGCTTTCCTATATCGGAGTTTTCTGATTCCACCAGGTGCACTCAGAATGGAAGTTTTCTCACCAAGCGCTCTAGCCAGATGCAGCAGCTGCTGGGATTGCTGCACTGGGCGGAGGGGGTAAAATGGGGCCTAGCCAGGGCAACCCCTCTCCCCAATACCCCATCCCAGACCCAGAACTGTGCCGGGGAGACCCCCCACATACACACATTTTGGAGGATCTAAGACCCAGGTGGTGCCTCCCGCATGAGGGACCTCTGGACATACAGAGAACTTTCTACAGGTTTGACTGGACTTTCTTTGCCCTGCGCTGACTGGCTGCTTGCTCCAGGTCTCCTCCTCTGTCCCAGCAGAGGCTATGGAGTGACATTTAAAGTGGGGGGGATACAATGCCCTTTCTCCCTCCCCCCACCCACCTGAACCTCCTCTTCCCCTCTCAAGTACATCACCTACCCCATCATCAGCCTTCCCCTGGGCCAATGAGCCCCATCACCCACCTCCTCCCAGGAGCCTGAGCCTTTGGGCGACTCTCCCTACTGTCCCCTCCCAAGAACCCCTGCTACTCCCACTCCACTCTTTACCTTACCCCTCCCTGCTGGCGATCCTTGCCCTCAGGTAACAGGTCCCTCCCCCTTCCAGTCCCGCTCCCAGCACTAAGAGGACCTGCATGGTTTCGGCAGCTGGCAGGGGAGGGCCAGGCATGCGGCACACTGCCCACTGTGCATGCAGATTGGGACCGAGGTGCCAGTTGCAGCACGATGCCAGCTGTGACGTGCACAGCCACTCGTTACGAGACCTGTTCCCGGGCACACGGCTGCACGCGCGCGCAGTCAAAACCCCAGCAGATTACATCTCTTGACTGGCAACCGGCACGAGAATAGAAAACCAGCCAGGTGGCAACCTTATTTTCCGTGTACCTGCTTACAAATGGTGAGGCCGTAGCCTGGGCAGTGCCCCTCCCCCAGCTCCGCAGCCTATGCCTCGCAATCGCTTCCCTTCAGCCTTACTCCACACCTACCCGCTTACCCTCTTTTCATCTGGCCTGTCCCCCACACCCCCCTCTTCCTTTCAGTGTCCCCTTTCCCTTTTCTTTCCAGTTTGGCGACTGCCTCCTAACTAAACCCACATCCCAAACAATGTGGTGGAACTAAGATGGCGTTTGCCACCATCACACGGGTCACTCTATACCCCTTCCCCGACCCGATGTCTGTCTTGTCTATTTAGACTGTGAGCTCTTCAGGGCAGAGACTGCTCAATACTCTGTGTTTGTACAGCGCCTAGCCCAAAGGGGCTCCATTCTTGGTCTTTAGCCACTACATTAATAAACATGATTAAAAATAATAATAACCAGTCCCATAGATGGCATCACAGCATTCCCTCCTGTGCATGTGTGGGCTGTTGTTTATTATACGTGTTAGTATTCACTCATTTTATCCTGTCATCTTTTCCTCCTCTTCTGTGTTTCTTGCTCTCGCTTCTCTACCCTTTATCTTGCATTCTCTTCTTTCATCTGAGTCTCTTCCCTTCCCCAAATCTACGTTTCAGCTCCATTGCTCCTTGATTGCCCACTGCTTCCTGAGATCTTCTCCTCCTCTTTCCTTCACTCCATCCAGCCCTTGTGAATCAGTCCCTACAAGCAATCTGTGTTGCAGATACATGATGGCTCAGGGGCAGGGGCTAGAGACGGCAGAGGTGTGGAAAGGAAACACAGGGCCAGGATAGGTGCTCACGCCATACTGGCCCCCCTTGCCACTATCGTAGCTGAATCTGCCCTTCCTCAGAATGTGCTCTTTGCTTCTGAATGCATACAAACGCCTATTATACCCCTGAAGGCCAAATTCATCCCTGGGGTAACTACAGTGACCTCAGGATTGAGTTTGACCCTTAGGCACGTGAAGTGATTGGAAAGGCAGGGGTGGATTCATAGATTCTAGGGCTGGAAGGGACCTTGAGAGGTCATCGAGTCCAGCCCCCTGCCCTCATGGCAGGACCAAATACTGTCTAGACCATCCCTGATAGACATTTATCTAACCTACTCTTAAATATCTCCAGAGATGGAGATTCCACAACCTCCCTGGGCAGTTTATTCCAGTGTTTAACCACCCTGACAGTTAGGAACTTTTTCCTAATGTCCAACCTAAACCTCCCTTGCTGCAGTTTAAGCCCATTGCTTCTTGTTCTATCCTCAGAGGCTAAGATGAACAAGTTTTCTCCCTCCTCCTTATGACACCCTTTTAGATACCTGAAGACTGCTATCATGTCCCCTCTCAGTCTTCTCTTTTCCAAACTAAACAAACCCAATTCCTTCAGCCTTCCTTCATAGGTCATGTTCTCTAGACCCTTAATCATTCTTGTTGCTCTTCTCTGGACTCTCTCCAATTTCTCCACATCTTTCTTGAAATGCAGTGCCCAGAACTGGACACAATACTCTAGTTGAGGCCTAATCAGCGCAGAGTAGAGCGGAAGAATGACTTCTCGTGTCTTGCTCACAACACACCTGTTAATGGCCTCCCCACTCAATGGGTGCACTATACTGCGGGGGGAAGGTAGAGAAGGCCCAGGCCTGTGGGGTTGCTGCCTTCCTCATGGGGATGAGGAGCTGGGAATGGGATGGGGGCTCACAGAGGGCTCAGGCCTCTGGGGTCACTGCCCTCCTGCAGGGATGGGGAGGGCTCTGCCCTGAGTGCAGACGGGGCACTGTTCCTGGTCCTGCCTCTTCCTGAGCTCCAGCCCCACCATAATGATGCCAACTGCAGCAATGGTTGGAGCTCGCCCTGGTGGGGTGGGGGGGTGAGTCAGTCCCCACACCACTGAGAGTGGGCGCCAAACCCGAGTGCTGCTGTGACCTGATTGCACGTCAGCCACTGCCGGACCAAACCTGAGCAGCACTGCATGTTCTGTGGGTGCAGCTGAACCCATGAGCCCATGCTATAGCCACCTATGTGGAAAGGCCACCCCCAGTGTAGCCACTAACGATTCTTGCCCCGCCCTCTGGTGTGAGCTTCGGTGAGTCTAGGGGATATGGTACTCTCACAAAAGCATCAAGTACCCACCCACGTTGCCACTCCTTTCTGTGACTCTTGGGGGTTGCCTCTGCTAGGCTGGGAACAGCACTACAGCAGGGATACTCTGTGGCTGGAGACCTTGATGACACTGGATAAATTCATGGAGTGGCTATTAACCAGGATGGGTAAGGAATAGTGTCCTTAGCCTCTGTTTGTCAGAGGGGCGTGATGGATGGCAGGAGAGAGATCACTTGATCATTACCTGTTAGGTCCACTCACTCCGGGGCACCTGGCATTGGCCACTGTTGGTGGACAGGATACTGGGCTGGATGGACCTTTGGTCTGACCCAGTACGGCCATTCTTATGTTCTTATGTTCTTGCATCTGAGGACAGCATAGCCTGAGCACTGGGGTTAGCTAGTTTCCTGGAGCATGGCTGGGGTGGAGAGAAGAGACTTGCAGATTTCAGCAGACCTACGTGATCGGTGTCCCATTGACACAGTCTCTGCCTTGAAGAGCTTGCAATCTAAGAAGACAACCCCGGTGCACAAGGTAGGGAAGAAGGACAAAATATACGGTCAAAATGTTAGACAATTTAGATTTGAAAAAAATCCATTATCCTCTCTAGCTTCTGTCTTTGGCATTATTGGTTGGCTAATTTATTTGTGGGTCTGGAGGAGAGATCTGAAGAATGAGAAGGTAATTTCCTTGCAAATTAGTTACAGGGAACGCATTCCATGTGCAGAGACTGGGCCATGTCATTTTGGTATCTAGTAATGTCACCAAAGTTCCATAATACGCTGATTGTTCTGTACGCTTGTCATTTCCAGAACTCCATAAAGTACAACTGCAGTAACCTGGTTTTCTGTGCATAACAGGCTTTATATACAAATGTTGCCATAGTACTTAATTCAGTTTCTTATTTTTCCCTCCCGTACATATGTTTCTGTTTTTCAGATTGGAAAAAGTGCTTTTAAAAAATCCCTGCTGTTAAATGAGTATTCCTATGTGAAATTAAACTCAAATGACCAAAAAGGCATCAAAGTGGTAGGTATTCAAACTCACTGTGGTGTAGTGAATGAGAACTGAGAATACATAGCGTTGTATCAAGATTGCTGGAAAAAAATAGCAATTTAATAATATTTTTATTATATGGGTTAGAATTACAAGTTGGCTTTGAGCCTATTTGCAGCAAAGTCAGTGGCCAAAATCCTCATTGACTTAACCGGGGCCCTGATCGGCCCCACAGTGTGTGACAATATAGAGACCAGTCCTTCACCCTTTGCTTGTGAGAGTAACGCCCACTCGGGCAAGCAGTGCCATGTACTTCATTGGTGCTCAGATCCGACAGGGACAAGAGGCAAATAGATAAACAGACAAATTTAGTGGGCCGCATCTCCAGCTGCTGTATATCAGCACAGCTTCACTGAAGTCAATGGAGCCCTGTCAATTTACCCACCAGCTGAGGATCTGGGCCACTGACTTCAGTGAAGTCACTGTGGATTTACCCTTTAAAATGGCCCATGTAATGTAGTGGATGAAATTCATCCGCAAGGCCAATGTACCACTTGGATACTATTTTAAGGGATTAAGTGATTCATAGAGCCTTGTGATAGGTTTCAGTGTAGTAGCCGTGTTAGTCTGTGTCAGCAAAATTAAAATAAGAAAGAAAAACTTGTAGCACCTTAGAGACTAACAAATTTATTTCAGCATAAGCTTTCGTGGGTTAGTACCCACTTCATCGGATGCATGGAATGAAACATACAGTAGACAGATATTTATACAGTCAGAGAAACATGATAAGGTGGAGGTGCATAGACCAACCTTAAGAGGCTAATTAATTGAGAGGAACCATAACAGCAGGGGAAGAAAAACCTTTGAAGTGATAAACAAGATGGTCACACAGGTGTGAATGAGGATCGTTAACTTAAGGGAAATAGATTCAATTAACGTAATGGCCGAGCCATTCGAGGTCCTTATTTAATCCTGAGGTAATGCAATCTAGTTTGCATATCAATTCGAGTTCAACAGTTTCTCTTTGAAGTCTGCTTTTCGAGTTAATCTGTCACAACACTGCTACCCTCAAGTCTGTCAGTGAGTGATTAGGGAGGTTGAAGTGTTCTCCTACTGGTTTTTGAATGTTATGATTCCTGATATCAGATTTATGTCCATTTATTCTTTTGCGTAGAGACTGTCCGGTTTGGCCAATGTACATGGCAGAGGGGCATTGCTGGCACATGATGGCATATATCACATTGGTAGATGTGCAGGTGAATGAGCCCCTGATGGTGTGGCGGATGTGATTAGGCCCTGTGATGGTATCACTTGAATCGATATGTGGACAGAGTTGGCATCGGGCTTTGTTGCAAGGATAGGTTCCTGGGTTAGTGTTTTTGTTGTATGGTGTGTGGTTGCTGGTGAGTATTTGCTTCAGGTTGGGGGGCTGTCTGTAAGCAAGGATTGGTCTGTCCTCCAAGATCTGTGAGAGTGAGGGATCATCTTTTAGGATAGGTTGTAGATCTTTGATGATGCGCTGGAGAGGTTTTAGTTGGGGGCTAAAGGTGACGGCTAGTGGTGTTCTGTTATTTTCTTTTTTGGGCTTGTCTTGTAGTAGGTGACTCCTGGGTACTCTTCTGGCTCTGTCAATCTGTTTTTTCACTTCAGCAGGTGGGTATTGTAGTTGTAAGAATGCTTGATAGAGATCTTGTAGGTGTTTGTCTCTGTCTGAGGGATTGGAGCAAATGCGGTTGTATCTTAGAGCTTGGCTGTAAACAATGGATCGTGTGGTGTGTCCAGGATGGAAGCTGGAAGCATGTAGGTAAGTATAGCGGTCAGTAGGTTTCCGGTATAGGGTGGTGTTTATGTGACCATCACTTATTAGCACAGTGGTGTCTAGGAAATGGACCACTTGTGTGGACTGGTCTAGGCTGAGGTTGATGGTGGGATGGAAATTGTTGAAATCATGGTGGAATTCCTCAAGGGCTTCTTTTCCATGGGTCCAAATGATGAAGATATCATCAATGTAGCACAAGTAGAGTAGGGGTGTTAGGTGACGAGAGCTGAGGAAGCGTTGTTCTAAGTCAGCCATAAAAATGTTGGCATACTGTGGGGCCATACGGGTACCCATAGCAGTGCCACTGACTTGGAGGTATATATTGTCCCCAAATGTGAAATAGTTGTGGGTGAGGACAAAATCACAAAGTTCGGCCACCAGGTTAGCCGTGGTAGTATCGGGGATACTGTTCCTGACAGCTTGTAGTCCATCGTTGTGTGGAATGTTAGTGTAGAGGGCTTCTACATCCATAGTGGCCAGGATGGTGTTGTCTGGAAGATCACCGATGGATTGTAGTTTCCTCAGGAAGTCAGTGGTGTCGCGAAGATAGCTGGGAGTGCTGGTAGCATAGGGCCTGAGGAGAGAGTCTACATAGCCAGACAATCCTGCTGTTAGGGTGCCAATGCCTGAGATGATGGGGCGTCCAGGATTTCCAGGTTTATGGATCTTGGGTAGCAGATAGAATGCCCCTGGTCGGGGTTCTAGGCACGTGTCTGTACAAATTTGTTCTTGTGCTTTTCCAGGGAGTTTCTGGAGCAGATGGTGTAGTTTCTTTTGGTACTCCTCAGTGGGGTCAGAGGATAAAGGCCTGTAGAATGTGGAGTTACAGAGCTGCCTGACAGCTTCTTGTTCATATTCCAACTTATTCATGATGACGACAGCTCCTCCTTTGTCAGCCTTTTTGATTATGATGTTAGAGTTGTTCCTGAGGCTGTTGATGGCATTGTGTTCTGCACGGCTGAGGTTATGGGGCAAGTGATTTTGCTTTTCTACAATTTCAGCTCGAGCATGGCGACGGAAGCAGTCTATGTAGAAGTCCAATTTGTTGTTTCGACCTTCAGGAGGAGTCCACGCAGAATCCTTCTTTAGTACCCAGGAGTCACCTACTACAAGACAGGCCCAAAAAAGAAAATAACAGAACACCACTAGCCGTCACCTTTAGCCCCCAACTAAAACCTCTCCAGCGCATCATCAAAGATCTACAACCTATCCTAAAAGATGATCCCTCACTCTCACAGATCTTGGAGGACAGACCAATCCTCGCTTACAGACAGCCCCCCAACCTGAAGCAAATACTCACCAGCAACCACACACCATACAACAAAAACACTAACCCAGGAACCTATCCTTGCAACAAAGCCCAATGCCAACTCTGTCCACATATCGATTCAAGTGATACCATCACAGGGCCTAATCACATCCGCCACACCATCAGGGGCTCATTCACCTGCACATCTACCAATGTGATATATGCCATCATGTGCCAGCAATGCCCCTCTGCCATGTACATTGGCCAAACCGGACAGTCTCTACGCAAAAGAATAAATGGACATAAATCTGATATCAGGAATCATAACATTCAAAAACCAGTAGGAGAACACTTCAACCTCCCTAATCACTCACTGACAGACTTGAGGGTAGCAGTGTTGTGACAGATTAACTCGAAAAGCAGACTTCAAAGAGAAACTGTTGAACTCGAATTGATATGCAAACTAGATTGCATTACCTCAGGATTAAATAAGGACCTCGAATGGCTCGGCCATTACGTTAATTGAATCTATTTCCCTTAAGTTAACGATCCTCATTCACACCTGTGTGACCATCTTGTTTATCACTTCAAAGGTTTTTCTTCCCCTGCTGTTATGGTTCCTCTCAATTAATTAGCCTCTTAAGGTTGGTCTATGCACCTCCACCTTATCATGTTTCTCTGACTGTATAAATATCTGTCTACTGTATGTTTCATTCCATGCATCCGATGAAGTGGGTACTAACCCACGAAAGCTTATGCTGAAATAAATTTGTTAGTCTCTAAGGTGCTACAAGTTTTTCTTTCTTATTTTCATAGAGCCTTGTGTGTGTATGTGTCTTAGAATCATAGGACTGGAAGGGACCTTGAGAGGCCTTCTAGTCCATTCCCCTGCACTCTTGGCAGGACTAAGTAGACTGGGATGAACGTACTGGGGTGAATGTTCCCCCTGATTTAGTCACCAAGCAACAATCCATTAGAATGATTTTATCCATCCAACCTTGCTCCCAGCATTCTGGCATAGGGGTGCTAAGCACGGGTTGTCTTCAATGTGGATTTCTTCCCTTGCAAACCCATATTACAATATAACCCATACCATTCACATTCATAGGGTGAAATCCTCACCCTGTTGAAATCAATGGGAATTTTGCAACTGACTTCAATGACAGTGGAATGGACTGTGAGTCACACCATTCCTTAATTAGATGATCTGTCTGTAATCTGTTAGCATTGTTACAGGCCAAAATGCTCATTTTATGTGGGTTTGTTTTATACTGAGGTTCACCCTTCAACTGACGGTAGCGTCACAAACATTAGAGAATTTACACAAAAATTAAAACCAAACAGATATTTACACTACAAGTGGTATTTTAGCTGTTTTCTTAGAGTGTTTAAAATCTAAGATGGAAGATTAATAATTGTGCTAATTTCTATTATTTACAATTATTTTTGTTTGTTCACATTTACACCTATGGCTTATCTCGCATTTTCAAATGAATAAGAAAGGAAGGTCCACACCGTGGAGGTTTTAGAGCTGCAAGAGGTATTCTCTAGAATTAAAATCGATGGGAGTTAGGTGCCTAAATACCTTTGAGGGTCTGGGTGTGACTAGGTAAAAATGATCCTAACATTTATAATTATTGCTGCATCGCTCGATCTCCTTAATCTAGGAAAGTCATAGAGAGGTCAGTATTATGTTGTAAGTTTCATAATGAGTGCATGGACTGTACCTGTATATAAGTACGTTCGCCAGACATTCTGGTTATGAAAGACACAGAAATAGGGAAACACCAAGCTGTTAGACCAAAATGAAAGCATAAAGAGGAACACTATTGATCTCATGGACTAATGGTTTGCTAAGTTCCACTTTCCAAAGTGACATTTGAGGTATAGAAGTCTAAAAACAATCAACGGCCTGAAACCAAAAAATGGCTTTATGTTTCTGATTTGTATTTATATAACTTTGCAAAACTGCCTGTTGGTATTTTTTCCAAGTTTTGTAAATATACCAATTATGGTTATGACTCCATATTTCAGGCTGTGTTAAAGGTGAATACCTGCTATTCTTGTGTTAATTAAAGAAAAACGAAACATGTCAAATAAAGTTTGGGTAAAGAGAGGATTTTTGGTGTATTGGTATAAAGTTTAAAAAGTAAAATCAGCCCCAAGCTCAGGGTCCTTGGTCTGAATGATGTATCTGGTGCAAGTGAACTGTTTGATAGTAGCTGAAAGCAGAGTTAACATTCAGGTACTTGTTTGTAAAGTGATAGGTACCTGCTACAGTATGAATGGCTCTTGGAAGGCTTTTCAGCTATGACAAACCATCTCTAACATGAACTCTCTTCTAGTTCCTGTTCGTACTGGTGATTTCAATCGTTTGGTTTGTTGTCCTGATGGCTATTTACATCATAAAACCAGTCACCATAGATTTTCCAGAGGACAAAGAAACCATTATTGGCAGTTACCAGCAGATGGAGGAGCAAGGACTCTTTGGAGATATCTTGGAAGACAAGATGAGTAATGAAGACAATGTCAATAGATGTAATGATTCATGCAAGTAAGCCAGATCTGATGGTTTGTAGAGGGAAAGAGTTAATTAACCGATAGAGAAATAGTCATAATGTTAACAATCTCAAAAGGAGGAAGATAGCAAAGCAACATACTGTAACAGTTTATAAAGCACCACTAATTTGGGAAGATAATTAAACCTTCTGATTACACATCTCATAGGACTACAGAAACGAGAGCCAGCAAACACACTCTGGTCATCTTGCCTAGCCCTTGGGGTTCTAATTTAGAACTGTCCATTACTGCATATAGAGAGGAATATTCTTCAGTGTCCTGCATGAATGACTCTCAGTTCATGAATGTTTGCCTCATTATATGCAATTGCCATTGCAGTTTTGAACTTGTGGAAAGTATTCCTTATGACATGCCTTATGAGACAAATAGCACCACTGTGAAACCCTTGTACCAAGCCTGGATGGGTCTCCTCAACATGGCACAGGAAAGAATTCATGTGGCTTCTTACTACTGGTCTCTCACAGGAGAAGATATAAATGTAAATGACTCATCTTCTGAACAGGTAAGAGAAAAACAGGAATAAGCTCACAAATGATCCATGGAGCAGTGCACCTACCTGGTCTGGCTCCAGGCCCCTCCATTGCCACAGTTTACCCTCATCTCATACCATTCTCTTGGCCTTCAGAGCTTGACATGACAGAGGTGGCTTAGCCCTCCAGCCAAATCACAAGAAGTTCACCCCTTCCTAGGTACCAAAGTCCAAGCAAACACAAAACCAAAAGAGTCTTCCACCCTGATCTTCTTCCTTTCCAAGAGTCTCTCTTCTCTTCCAAAGCTGCCCTTCCCCTGGGCTCAGCTCAGCCCTCTCCTCTATTCAATCTTCATGTGCCTGCCCTTGTTTGCAGGGATCACTGCTTCACCTCACTAGGTGACAGTGTAGGAGAAACCCTTGCTCACCCTCTTCTATGGGTTTCCAGCCTTCAGAACTCAACACAACAGGGCTTTCCACTCTCTTGGCTGCCCTGCCACTCCTTCCAATGTCCTCTTCCTATACTATCTGCCATCCCAGGACTTCTCTCTCTCTCTCTCTCTCTCTCCCCATGACCCACAGGCTGCTGTTATCCCTCCCTCCCTCCTATGACCTGCCTGTCAAATGATTTTGCTCATTTCCTCCACCTGGGAGAAGAGACAAGTGTGGCAGAGGTGCAGCTGAGCCCCCACCCTGTTAAAGGGCCCACTCTTCCTGTTATAATCCCTACTACTTTCATCCTCAAATAAAAATGATTCCGAAAATCAATTCAATGTATCAGCTGCCAATAGTTTTTGTTGCTATTTGCATTTCATCTTTGAACTCCAGAAATATTTCAGTTCTACTGTTTTCTGTGTTTGGCTGTAACGATCTTACAGCAAATTATATTAATTGACAGGAAGCAAAGTTGTATTTATAAATTGGATCAAGATCTTTATTTTGTGTCTTTAGTCCATTTCCCGCTGAAACTCAACCCTGATCTACACTGAGGGGGGTTGAATCGATCTAAGATATGCAACTTCAGCTACGAGAATAACGTAGCTAAAGTCGAAGTACTCAGATCTACTCACCACGGTGTCTTCATGGCGATGAGTCGACTCTGCCGCTCCCCCATCGACTCAGCCTGTGCCTCTCACGGCAGTGGAGTACTGGAGTCGATGGGAGAGCACTCGGGGGTCGATTTATCGTGTCTAGACTAGACGTGATAAATTGACCCCCGATAGATCAATCGCTACCCACCAATCCGGCGGATAGTGTAGACATACCCTTACTTAAAGATAAATCATTCCCATCCTTGTATTGTGTGTGTTTCCTTCAAATGAAGTACCTATATTTAGAAGGTCCTTGCTGTTTATTGTCATAGTGCAGCATAATGAGTGTTGCATTATATGCAGGGTGAAGATATTCTGAAGAAGTTTGAAAGTTTACTAATGGAGAATGTCTCAGTGTATATTGCAACAAGCCTGCCAACTTTAGCTGTAAATTCAACTGATCTTAAGGTTTTGAAGAAAAAAGGTAACTATGTAATTCACGAGGCCTCTTCAGTTCTGCAGTGTTGTAAACACGGACCAGGTAAACAATGTTGTAAACAAGGACCCAAGGATCCACTCCAGCTCATGTTTAATTTGCAATCAGTGAGACTACTCACATGCTTAAAGTTAAGCATGAGTTTAAGTGCTTTGCTGGATTGCGTCCTTTGTGTATATTGATATACATTTAAGGTACTTTTCTGAAAGTTAGGCTTTAGCAAGTATACCTATATTATACAAATACTAGAAATCCATATTATACAAGTACTAGAAAACCACACACGTTCTGGTCACCACAAGAATGATACATATTACACTCCATTTTCATGTTAATATTAAAATTAAAAATGGTTGGGAATTACTTTAGCTAAAGCATGTTTGTTTCCCTCCTCCCTCCCCCCCTTCCCCCCCCCCCCCCCCGGTACTCAATATCTTTCCTTAGGGGCTCATGTAAGAAGGATCAATTTTGGACATTTGACCAAAGGTGTGCTGCATTCCAAATTCTGGATTATAGACATGAAACACATGTATGTTGGCAGTGCAAATATGGACTGGAGGTCATTTTCTCAGGTCAGATGTACTTTATACTGCTAAACATAAACTCACATCGATACACATGGTAGAGATGATATCCATGGGATAAATTTCAGTGTCATGTGAGAAATGTATTTGTCATTCACATATTTTATTATAGTTCTCCGTGGCAACACATGATAGTAATATAAAATATGGGCACATCAGGAAAACAATGTGGGGTGAAGAAAGCCTTTGAGGTGTAAGAGAGTGGGTTTTAACATATGTTTACTCTCTCTGCAGGTGAAAGAAGTTGGTGTCGTGATATACAATTGCAGCTGCTTAGCCAACGATCTATGGAAAACGTTTAGAACATACTGGGATCTTGGGCACGCTAATGCCACCGTTCCCTCCCCATGGCCGAGCAATTATTCCACCAAAATTAACAAGTATAGGCCTCTGGAAGTGCAGTTTAATGAAACCTTGACAACAGCCTATTTTTCTGTAAGTGGATTTAAAATTAAAATATTTTTTGGCAAACTATTTGCTGGAAATGTCATATTCTGTATTTTTCTCTTTACTCGGGCTCAATTATGCCCTACTCAGGTTGAATAGCACCTTATTCCACAAGTTTCAGTGGGGCTACTCATGGAATAGGTCCTACACAACGTGAGTAAGGGATACAGAACCAGGCTCTGTATCTTCAGATGAAAACATAGGGACAGATCCTGCCATAGGTCACGCACATTATGTAGTAACTTATTGCTCAGGTCTTCCCATTCATTTGAATGAGACTACTTTAGGATTACTGCATTACTCAGTGTAAATAAGAGTGGCAAAATCTGGCTGGTAGTAAATAGTGTGTTGCAATTCTAGCCCATGATGGTTTTTAATCTTTCTTTTACTACCATGTAATGGCTAGTAGATTTGAAATACAGAATTACTGACATATTCTATAGGGTTTCTTCCTTATTATATTAACTATCTGATGGACACATTGAATATATTCTGGGATTTGAGTCCAATTTTCAAACCTAAAAATTGTTTACACAGTTCCTGAACCTATAAATGAATACAACTCAGGAAATTCTGTATGTGTAATCAAAACTGAGTAGAGGTTACTATAAATCAATTAATTAAAGTTTGTTGAACGAAAATTTAAATAGTAGGACAGGAACAGAGAAATGTATGATGATCACCAGACTTTGTTTCCCTCCTTTACAGGCCTCTCCTCCTGCGTTTTGCCCAAAGGGTCGTACTCACGACCTCATTTCTATTATTGATGTTATAAATGATGCAGAAGAATATGTGTATGTCTCAGTCATGGAGTATTTTCCTACAACACGCTTCAAACACCCAGCAAAGTAGGAGATTAAACCTGGATCAATCAGTCAACCGTATTCATAACTAAATGTCCTTTGCTTTTGCAGAAATTTGTTCTTACCAAAAATGCAGCATTTAACCCCTTCAGAAATATTAATATTATTTTTTCACCCATGGAGTAAACTGAGACTTTGGACATTCTGCCGTTGTTGTGCCATTGCAAAGTGTGTGTAAAATACTATCTTTCTGTTTTGGTAGCATTTTACATTGACTTTGCTCTCACTTCATAGCTTCACAGAAATGTATGTAGGGCTGGAAGGGAGCTCAAGAAGTCATGAAGTCTAGCCCCCTGTGCTTAGGAAGGACCAACTAAACATAGACCCTCCCTGACAGGTATTTATTCAACCTTTTCTTAAACTCTTTCAGTCATGGGGATTCCACAATCTCCCCTGGAATCCTAGTTGTGCTTAACTACACTTATTGTTAGAAAGTTTACTGGAGTAAATAACTACACAGGCTGTAGGGCAATGAAGAATCAGGCCCTTTCCCTCCAAACTTTACTCAAGGCAAAAGCATAGCAGTTACAAGAACCTAGGGAGATACGTTTGGGGTAAAATTTTCAAAAGAAAACTTTGCTCCTCCTGGCATCTCTCAATGGTCTCTGGTCTCCTCTACTTCCTCCCATTATGGTTGCAGTATTAGATGAAGCTTCTTTGCTTTTTCCTCCTACTTTACAAGTACTTTTATGGGCATGCAGACTCTTCACTGAGGCTGTGAATGCCTGCAGAAAGAGCTATAAAAGAAGGGACCTCGCCGGCACTATACGGTCAGCTAGTGCTCTGTGGACCACTAGCAAATTCTCTCTGGGTTTAGAATTATACAGTCTCTAAAAAAAAGTCTGATAGAGATCATATGTAATTACATATGTGTGTGTTGCTTCAAGTTTCCTGTGAGGAAAAGATTGGGCCCTGTGTTGCCATTTAGTTTATGCATCTATCAACAGTCATATCATCCTACATGTGCTCCGGAATGATCATTGTTCCATAATGAACGCATGATAGTGTGTATTACCTGCAGCCCTAGGCATCTATAGAGAGAGATGGGTTATAGAATCATAGAAAGGTAGGGCTGAAAGGGATCTTGAGAGGTCATCTAGTCCAACCCCCCTGCACTGAAGCAGAACCAAGTAAACCTGGACTATTTCTGACAGGTGTTTGTCTAACTTATTCTTAAAACCATTAATGACGGGGAGTCCACAACCTCCCTTGGAAGCCTATTCCAGTGCTTAACTATCCTTTTATTTTGAAAGTTTTCCCTAATATCAAAGTATTATGCAATCACTCACAGACCGGCTGCCACCTCATGGATAATTCTGCAAATCAGACAGTTCAGAGAAAATTTTGTTTCTATGTCGTGTATTTGATTTTCTGTATTTCTCTTCGCCCATTCTTTTTCACTAAGAATATTTGCATGAAAACAGGCTCTTTTGCCCCTTAGGGGTCCATTTATTAATGTTGCACATTCTCCATTTGAAGCCTTAATCCCCCGTTTATGTTCTCTAGGGCCTGATCTGATGCAAATGGAAGTTTGAGGGTCCAAGGAATGCAGGATTGAGCCCTTGAACATCTCCACAGCAAGCAGCTGTAATGTTATAAACTGCAGCTAATTAGTTCAGGTTGGGCGGAAAGAAGCAGCTGAACTCAGAAGGAACAAAGCTTCTGTTTTCATACCCAGGGGTTAATTAATTAAAAACGGGTAAAACAATGGACAATAGTCCCTATATAGAATGTTTTTCCAAGACTTCAAAGTATATTATGGCTCATGGACCTGATTCTGAAAACACACGAGTAGCTCTGTTGCCTTCAGTGGGATGACATTGGGGGCGGGGGGGGGGGGGGGGGGGATAGGTTAAGGAAATTAACTCACCACAGCCTTGCTGGGGAACCTTGGGCAAGTTTCTGTGTGTCAGTTTCCCCATCAGTATAACGGGGCTAATAATGCTCCCCCTCCTCTGTAAAGTGCTTTATAATCTAGGGAATGAAAGTGCTACGCAGGTGTTAAGAGTTAGTAATTATGAGCCATATTCTGCCCTCCATGGAAGTTCTCATCAGCCTTCCCCCACAGCGTGGCTCATACAAGTGCCAGGAAGAACAGCAGTTCCTGCACTCAGAGCAGGGTCTCTACTCCTTTGTGGTCTTACAGCATACTAAAGGGGGCAGGCAGGGGTGGAGAGAAGGTGGTCAGGCCCTTTCCTCCATCTGCACTGGCTGATGGAGTGGGGCCAGTGTATAGAGTGGGAATAGCCTCTGTGCACATGACACATCTAGGAGACAGTCTGCAAAATGACTCCTGTTTTATCCCCAGGGATCCCCGTTGCCTTTGACTTAGTACATTCAAAGGAATGATCCAGCCCGTTGTTATTGCTAGTGTTATTTTGTTATCAATGTGGTGGTGGATATTTCTTGTCTCAATTTTCTCTGACTGTATTTTTCTGTTCATTTACTTTCATTCCTATAGATACTGGCCAGGCATTGACAATGCTCTGAGACGTGTGGCATTCAACCGCAATGTACAAATCAGGCTTTTGATCAGCTGCTGGCTCCACACTGACCCATCCATGTTCCATTACTTGCAGTCACTTCGTGCTCTCAGTGATCCACATACCAACATCACAATAGATGTGGTAAGATGAGCAAACTCTTTTCACATAATAGGCCATCCTTTAAAAAAGGCAGCTTTCAAGCAGGCACCACGACTACTTGTGTGTATAAATGTACGGCTCTATACACAAATGCATGTACATACAAATTTGATTACAGACCTTGCAGCCATAGCCCTTTGAAATTTAGGCCTAGGTGTTGTTATTCAACATTATTCTTAACTGAACCCAGCAACCACTTCCAACAGCACTGGTTTGACTTCAGCAGCTTTCTTGGACATATTATTAAGTGGAAGACCAGTGAATTATTAAACATATTTACCAAGGAATATCACTATATGGTCAGCGATTACATAGTTGTCAAAAACTTTGGTGGTACGATGTGATTGCCAGTGATAGATGTAAACTGAATATACAGCCAGACAATCTTAAGGACCTAGCTAAAGACTGAGCCAGCTGGCTTGATCTGCAAGGAATCTACATCCCTGTGGGATTTGTCATGATGATGATGATATTCTTCAAGGAAGCAATGGCTGTACTTATTTCAAGCCAGTTTGCAATATTAGTGCACATGCAAAGAAATCTGCAAAAAGGATAGCTGACTCATTACAATCGTGGTAATTTAAGTGACAAACTCTACTTCACACCCTCTGCCAACTTTCACAGCATCATTTTTCTGGCGTGGCATGGTTAAGAAATTACACTTTGTCTGATTAATAGCACCACTCACACTTTTATGACTGGGACTCCTTGCTAGTGACCTCCCTGCAAATACACCGAGGTGGTTACTAGGGTGTGGGGGGCTCTCAGCTTGATGCAGGAGGATGGATAATAGAATCAAGAGATGGATAATAGAATCAAGACGGATGGATTTTTAGCAGGGAAGATAACAAACAATGGTTTGAAATGTAATTTATTAGAGTAAAAAAATTGTAAGGCACTGTTGCTCTTTGCAATACCAGTCCCTGTCTGGGATCAGCCCATTCAACTGTACAGTAATGCTCAACAATCAATGATGAATGCAGAATAGTAAAACTATTAAACAGCTGTCTAAAACTGTATTTAGCTGGCTTTACTGTAATATGATAGTTCTTTCACAGATGGAACATTGTGAAGTACATATTATCCTTATCTGATCACGCTGTCTTATCCAGTTTTGCTCACAGTGGAGTCACCAGTTTGTCCAAGTTAGTTTTCTTGACTAATAGCAAAATCTGTGTTATAAACCATCTAAAGCCAGAGCTTTTGAAAATATTTTTCTATTCTATTCTATCCAATTTAGACTTTTTTTTTAAAACAAAGAAAGTTTGCAGCATCCAATAATATAATCTATGCTTCACTCCAGTAATTCTATGTATGCTTTGTAATTATTTTCCATCCAGAAAATCTTCATTGTTCCAGTTGTGAATCACACAAACATCCCTTTTGGGAGAGTGAACCACAACAAATATATGGTCACTGATAAAGTGGCGTATGTTGGTAAGTGTCCTATTTTGAATATGTATAGTTTAAGACATGATCAGGACTACAGGGTTGGGACAGAGCTGAAATGGGATTGGGTGTCGTGTCAAATGTTAGCTAAATTTACCATGAAGAGTGCAGAAACATATAGGGGATAGCTTTAGCAAAATATTTGCACTGGATAGAAGAGTAAAGACATGATGGGGGGAAATAATGTAGGGCAAATTCAGCGAGAGATTATTTTATTGGATTGTGAACCATTAAGAATGCAGTACATGGCCCTGAGTGAGCGGAGATTAGTATTATTGTCAAGCACTCGCAGTAATCTCATAAATTGTGTGTTTAGATTCATGCCATGACACTTAGTATTCTAGGGGGAAAAACATTATTTTGCTTTAACAAAAGCTTAATGTGAGGAATCCATTGACCAGTTGTTTGTTAAGCCGTATTTCAGGAGTGGAGTGGAAGATACAA
Organism: Macrochelys suwanniensis; assembly: GCA_033296515.1. Taxonomy (NCBI): domain Eukaryota; kingdom Metazoa; phylum Chordata; order Testudines; family Chelydridae; genus Macrochelys; species Macrochelys suwanniensis. The sequence goes on along the minus strand of CM065781.1, from coordinate 17,783,073 downwards.
GGGCCTCAGACACCCTAAATTATTAACCACAATATTGGTGTTGATGTCTCATTCTCTTATTAGAATCCTAGATGAGAGTAAGTGATGGAAGAGATCACCAAGTTCACCACCCCATCAGTGTGGGTTTGTGTCCTATTGAATTATCTTCAGAAGATAGAGGGGCAGTTAGTTACAAAGAGAATTTATTTTCTACCCAAAGCACTTCTTGGAATGAATGAGAGAATTGTCTGAGTGAGACCACCAGCCACAGAAACCTACGTGTTAAAATTTGGATTTATTCACAGTGCTCAATGCTTTGTGTTATGGTAGCTGTTGACAGAGCATCAGAAATCACATTCAGCTAGATCCCTACCTTGATGTGGGACATCTAGTTCATAGCATTGACACTTGCAAGTATAGGACACAGCAGTTGTAGGTGTTGTATTCAGCTAGACCCTGTTTTCTTGTAACAAGTAAAGTTCAGCTGCAAACCTTATTTTCGTTTAATCTTTTTTTTCTGATGGTTTAAAAGCTTTGCAGAGATTGCATTGTCACTGAGGCAGCTAAGGCACTGCCACACCGAAAACAGAGAGAGAGAGTGCAGAGTGAAATAAATGTACTAAATATTGACCTGAACTAAAATATCAGACCTGGAAATCCCCCCACCCCCGTCCCCCATCCCCATCCAAACTTTGTGGCTTGCTCCTATTCCTATAACGGATACATTCAGTGCATCAGTGCCACAACCTCCATTGGATTAGACTGCTAAAGAGCCTCCAGTTGACACTTAAAGTTGCCCTCAAATGAGAAACAGCTGGCCTGATTTTCAAAGATGCTGATGACTTGCAGCTCCCATTGAGTTTAATGGCATTTGTGGTTGTACCACATTTCTGAAAATCAGTCCCCTTATATTTAGGTGCCTTAAATATGTATTGAAGAGTCTAACATTAGGCCACAGGCTTGAAATTTAATCCAACTTCACATCTTCCATTTGCCCCTCTGCCCAACAAAATATTTGAAATAAAATTGTTCTTCCTTGTTAACCATCAATGTTTCTATCTTGTAGGGACTTCCAATTGGTCAAAAGATTACTTTAGTGATACAGCTGGAGTTGGGCTAATTGTCAACCAGACTTCAACAGACCCTCAAAGAAAGAAGACAGTTATACAAGAACAATTAAAAAATCTTTTTGAACGAGACTGGAATTCCAAATATTCAGTAAATATGGAAGATCTGCATGGGCAGAAAGACTGCGTCTGGGAAGAGGGATTAAGTTACTTATAAAGTTCAACATTTTTCTTTCTGAAATACATAGTTTATTTTTTATTATTTGTCAAAGAAATCATTTCCTACTGGTATGGCCCACTACTTAATGTTCTGGGAGTATAGTTCAATATACCTGAATAATCAAATATTTGTTGGTAGTTAATATGTGAAATATTTGTATGCTGCACATGGTTAATCCAGCTTTGTCACAGTATTGTGAGTGATTGTGAAAGGAATAACCTGATCTTAATAGTAGAGATGCAAAGGGGGACAGTTACATTTCCATGGGATCTTTAACTCTAAGTTGCCTGACTGTTGGAGGTTTTACACATGAACATTAATGTTCCACTAATATATCGTTTTTCTTGTATGTGTTTAAATATTTGTATTAAAGTCTGGGACAGCATTAGGCATGGGCCACATAAGCAGCAACCCAGGGCACAATAAGGACCAGATTTAATCACCTAAAGAGGCAGATTCATAGATTACAAGGTCAGAAGGGGCCATTGTGATCTAGTCTGACCTCCTGTATCACACGGGCCATAGAGCTTCCCCAGAAGAATTCCTAGAGTAGATGTTTTAGAAAAATATCCAATCTTTATTTTAAAATTGTCAGTGCTGGAGAATCCCCCACGACCCTTTGTAAATTGTTGCAATGATGAATTACTCTTACCATTAAAAATGTACACCTTATTTCCAGTCTGAATTTGTCTAGCTTCAGCTTCCAGTCACTGGATCCTGTTACACCTTTTCTCTGCTAGTTTGAAGAGCCCATTATTAAATATTTGTTCCCCATGTAAGTACTTACAGATTGTAGTCAAGTCACCCCTTCACCTTCTCTTTGTTAAGTTAAATAGCTTGAGCTCTTTATGCAAACTAGATACCATTACCTTAGATCTGAATATAGACTGTGAATGGCTCGGTCATTACGTTAATTGAATTTATTTTCCCCCCCTCCCCCCCCCCCCCGTTAAATACTCTTAACTCCTTTGTGTCAACTGTCTGTAATGGGCCATGTTGCTTACCACTTCAAAAGTTTCTTTCCTACTGATAACAGTTCCTTTCAATTAATTAGCCTTTTACAGTTGATATGGTTACTTCTACCTTTTCATGTTTCTCTGACTGTATAAATATCCTCTCACTGAGTGTTCCATTCCATGCATCCGACGAAGCGGACTGTAGTCCACGAAAGCTTATGCTGAAATAAATTTGTTAGTCTCTAAGGTCCCACAAGTTTTTCTTTCTTATTTTCTTTTTGCTGACACAGACTAACACGGCTACTACACTGAAACCTGTCATTATGCAAGGCACTGCATTTAGCTGTCTGGAGTGGAAATCCATCAACTTCATGACAAAACTCGCACAGATACAGACAGACATCATCTTCCTTTCCAACTGCAAACACATGGACATCATACCAAAAGGACTGAAGGTAAAAAATCCATTACAATCTACTTATCACACAGACTATGCTGAGAGATTGTGCCACACACTCTCAAAGAAACTGCGAAACCACCTGAGCAACATCCTATACAGCAAACAGGGAAGGATTAAGACTGAGCTCTCAGAACTGGATACTCTTATGGAAAACCAACCTTCCACACAAACTTCTTCATGGACTGACTTTACAAAAACTAGACAAGCCATTTACAACACAAACTTGGCTTCTTTACAAAAGAAAAAGGACACTAAACTATCTAAACTGCTGCATGCCACAAGGAATCACAACAGTAGTTCCCTTAACCCACCCAACAATATTGTTAATCTTTCCAGCTATACTCTCAGCCCAGCAGAAGAATCTGTCCTATCTCGGGGCCTCTCCTTTTGTCCCTCCAGACCCACGAACATGATACAGTTCTGCGGTGACCTAGAATCCTACTTTTGACGTCTCCGACTCAAAGAACATTTCCAACAGACCTCTGTACAACATACTAACCCACAGAATCCTTCCTACCAAAACTACAAAAAGAAGGATTCTGCGTGGACTCCTCCTGAAGGTCGAAACAACAAATTGGACTTCTACATAGACTGCTTCCGTCGCCGTGCTATAGCTGAAATTGTAGAAAAGCAAAATCACTTGCCCCATAACCTCAGCCGTGCTGAACACAATGCCATCAACAGCCTTAGGAACAACTCTGACATCATAATCAAAAAGGCTGACAAAGGAGGTGCTGTCGTCATCATGAATAAGTTTGAATATGAACAAGAGGCTGCCAGGCAGCTCTCTAACTCCACATTCTACAGGCCATTATCCTCTGATCCCACTGAGGAGTACCAAAAGAAACTACACCATCTGCTCCAGAAACTCCCTGGAAAAGCACAGGAACAGATCTGTACAGACACATGCCTAGAACCCCGACCAGGGATATTCTATTTGCTACCCAAGATCCACAAACCTGGAAATCCTGGACACCCCATCATCTTGGGCATCGGCACCCTAACAGCAGGATTGTCTGGCTATGTGGACTCTCTCCTCAGGCCCTATGCTACCAGCACTTCCAGCTATCTTCGAGACACCACTAACTTCCTGAGGAAACTACAATCCATCGGTGATCTTCCAGACAACACCATCCTGGCCACTATGGATGTAGAAGCCCTCTACACCAACATTCCACACAAAGATGGACTACAAGCCATCAGGAACAGTATCCCTGATAATGCCACGGCTAACCTGGTTGCTGAACTTTGTGATTTTGTCCTCACCCACAACTATTTCACATTTGGGGACAATATATACCTTCAAGTCAGCGGCACTGCTATGGGTACCCGCATGGCCCCACAGTATGCCAACATTTTTATGGCTGACTTAGAACAACGCTTCCTTAGCTCTCGTTCCCTAATGCCCCTACTCTACTTGCGCTACATTGAGGACATCTTCATCATCTGGACCCATGGAAAAGAAACCCTTGAGGAATTCCACCACGATTTCAACAATTTCCATCCCACCATCAACCTTAGCCTAGAACAGTCCACACAAGCGGTCCATTTCCTAGACACTACTGTGCTAATAAGTGATGGTCACATAAACACCACCCTATACCGGAAACCTACTGACCACTATACTTACCTACATGTCTCCAGCTTCCATCCAGAACACACCACATGATCCATTGTCTACAGCAAAACTCTAAGATACAACCGCATTTGCTCCAATCCCTCAGACAGAGACAAACACCTACAAGATCTCTACCAAGCATTCTTAAAACTACAATATCCACCTGCTGAAGTGAAAAAACAGATTGACAGAGCCAGAAGAGTACCCAGAAGTCACCTACTACAGGACAGGCCCAACAAAGAAAATAACAGAACGCCACTAGCCGTCACCTTCAGCCCCCAATTAAAACCTCTCCAGCGCATCATCAAAGATCTACAACCTATCCTGAAAGATGATCCCTCACTCTCACAGATCTTGGGAGACAGACCAGTCTTCGCTTACAGACAGCCCCCCAACCTGAAGCAAATACTCACCAGCAACCACACACCATACAACAAAAACAAAATCCCAGGAACCTATCCTTGCAACAAAGCCCGTTGCCAACTCTGTCCACATATCTATTCAAGTGACACCATCATAGGACCTAATCACATCAGCCACACCATCAGGGGATCGTTCACCTGCACATCTACTAATGTGATATATGCCATCATGTGCCAGCAATGCCCCTCTGCCATGTACATTGGCCAAACTGGACAGTCTCTACGCAAAAGAATAAATGGACACAAATCTGACATCAGGAATCATCACATTCAAAAGCCAGTAGGTGAACACTTCAACCTCCCTGATCACACAATGACAGATTTAAAGGTAGCAATTTTACAACAGAAAAACTTCAAAAACAGACTCCAACATGAAGTTGCTGAACTGGAATTAATATGCAAACTAGGTACCATTACCTTAGGTCTGAATATTGACTGTGAATGGCTTGGTCATTACGTTAATTGAATTTATTCCCCCCCCCCCCCCCCGTTAAATACCCTTAACTCCTTTGTGTCAACTGTCTGTAATGGGCCATGTTGCTTACCACTTCAAAAGTTTCTTTCCTACTGATAACAGTTCCTTTCAGTTAATTAGCCTTTTACAGTTGATATGGTTACTTCCACCTTTTCATGTTTCTCTGACTGTATAAATATCCTCTCACTGAGTGTTCCATTCCATGCATCCGACGAAGCGGACTGTAGTCCACGAAAGCTTATGCTGAAATAAATTTGTTAGTCTCTAAGGTCCCACAAGTATTTCTTTCTTATTTTCTTTTTGCTGACACAGACTAACACGGCTACTACACTGAAACCTGAGCTCTTTGAGTCTCTCTCACTATCAGGCATGTTTTCTAATCCTTTAATCATTCTCCTGGCTCTGTTGTGAACCTTTAATCAATGTATCTTCAATTGTGGGCACCAGAACTGAACACAGTATTCCAGCAGCAGTCACACTGGTGCCAAACATATAGGTAAAATAACCTCTCTACTCCTACTTTAGCTTCTCCTGTTTATGCATCTCAGGCTCGCATTAGCTCTTTAGCTTCAGTGTCACACTGGGAGCTCATGTTCATCTGATTATCCACCATGACCCTCAAATCTTTTTCACAGTTACTCCTTCCCAGGACAGGTAAAAGGAAGGGAGTGGGCATCTGACCAAAAGAGCCAATGGGAAGGCTAGAACTTTTTAAAATTGGGACAAAACTTCCCCTTTGTCTGTCTGTGTTGTTCTCCGGAGAGAGGGAACAGGGCAGCAACTATGCTGTAAGAAGCTTTGGGCCAGGTATGAAAAATCATTTGGACCATACCTAGAAACTACTCATTTGAAACCCCCAGATATATAAGTAGATCAGGAAATGTCTAGGAAGGTTTATCTCCTTTTATTTCTTTATTGTGGACTTCTCTGTGATAACCCCAAATGCTTTTGTTTTGCTTGTAACCTTTAAGTTGGACCTCAAGAAAACCATTCTTGATGCTTAATTCTTGTATTTGCTCTTTTTAAATCTAGGAATAGCCCAAGTTTTCAGATGTATTTTCTTTCTTTTTGTTTTTAATAAAATTTACCTTTTTTAAGAACAGGATTGAACTTTTGAGTCCTAAGAGGTTTGTGCACAAGTTGTTTAATTAGCTGGTGGCAACAGCTGATTTTTCTTTCTCAGCTCTTCCCTGGAAGGGTGGGAGGAGGGGTGAAAGGGCTTGAGAGTACCCCACAGGAAGGAATTTCCAAGTGCACCTTCCTGGGTTCTCAAAGGGGTTTTGCACTTGGGTGGTGGCAGCATCTATCCATCCAAGGTCAGAGAAAAGCTGTAATTTTGGGAGTTTAATACAAGTCTGGAGTGGCCAGTATTAATTTTTAGAATCCTTGCAGGGCCCCACCTTCTGCACTCAAAGTGCCAGAGTGGGGAATCAGCCTTGACACGCCCAGTTTACCAAGTGATCCTGATCACTCCGAATTTATGACCTGTCCTCTAAATTATTTATCACTCCTCCAATTTTTGTGTCATCTGCAAACTTTATCGGTGATGATTTTGTTTTCTTCCAGGTCATTGATGAAGATGTTAAATAGCATAGGGGCAAGAATAGATCCCCAGAAGACCCTAGTAAATACACACATGCTCAATGATGATTACCCATTTTCTATTACATTTTGAGAGATATCAGTTAGCCATTTTTGAATCTGGTTAATGTCTGCCATGTTAATTTTATATAGTTCTAGTTTTTTAATGAAAATATTGTGTGGTACCGAGTCAAATGCCCTACAGAAGTATTAGTATATTACATCAACACTATTACGTTTATCAAGCAAACTTGCAATGCCATCAAAAAAAGATATTGTTAGTTTGACAGGATCTGTTTTCCATAAACTCATGTTGGTTGGTGTTAATTATATTATCCTCCTTTTATTCTTTATTAATCAAGTCCTGTATCAGTCATTCCATTATCTTGCCCATGACTGATGTCAGACTAACAGGCCTATAATTATCTGGGTCATCCCATTTACCCTTTTTAAAAATGGGCACATTAGCTTTCTTCCAATCTTCTGGGACTTCTCTTGTGTTCTAAGACTTATTGAAAATCAACATTAATGGTCCAGCAAGCTCCTCAGGAAGTTCTTTTAAAACTCTTGGATGCAAATTATCTGCACCTACTGACTTAAAAATGTCTAACTCTTGTAGGTGCTTTTTAACATCTTCCTGAGTTACAGTTGGAATGGAAGGTATTTCATCATCATCATCATCCTGTGGGATGACCATATCATCTCTTTCCCCCCCAAATACAGAACAGAAATATGTATTGACTATTTCTGCCTTTTCTGCATTATTATTGATAATTCTACCATTTCCATCTAGTACTGGATCAGTACCATTGTCAGGATTTTTTGTTGTTGTTCCCAATATATTTTAAAAACTTTTTCCTATGGTCCTTAACTCTGCTGGCCATAGATTTCTGCTTGTGGCCCTTTGCTTTCCTTAACAATTTTCTGCAATTGTGATTTCAAAATCTCTGGTGATGATCGGCAATGCATGTGTCATGGGTTCTTTCCTGCTGGAAGCCAGAAGGGACACAAGTAGTGGTGGCTGTGCTGGAGGAAGAGAGTCTTGGATGGGTGGGGCATGTAGAGATGCTTCTGAGGAGTTCAAAGACAGCAAGGTTCAGGAAACATCAGAGAGACAGGAAGTCAGAGAGAGGTAGCCTGGCAGTTCATAACCACTAGTAACAATAGATAACATTGTCATTCCTCACAGCTGGAGACAGATGAGGATAGGTAGGCTGTGACCACCAGATAGATAGATAGAAGTTTTCAGTCTATACTGGATAAGCGCCTATAGGCTTTTGAAAATCCCACTAGGTGCCTATTTGCATCTTTGGGCACCTAAATCTGGCCCTATAATTTAAAAATCTGGCCCTACATTTTTAGAGCTGGCTTCAGTCCAGCTACTCCTTGCACCTCAGTAGTTAGGACAGCTTGGAGGGGTCCATACTTTTCAGGGCACCCCTCATACCATTAGGAGGGCAGTTCAGGCCAGGAGTTGATGCAAGTATGGCACAGCTGCCCCACTTCCAGCTCTGAACCCAGCTATGGGATGTGGGGAAGCTTATCCCTTTAAGAAGATCCCCTCTACTACACTGCCCAGCAGCAGAGACCTAGATAGCCAATATTTGTTGTGCTGGTCCTGATTAAAGTAAGCCCACATTTACAATGAAACATTGACTGCTACATTTGTTTACTAACGCGCGTTGTGTCAAAGAGCCATCTTTTGCCTTGAATTAGTGTTGGGAACTGATACGTCACACCCAGGAGCAATAAGGGCTCAGAGAAGCAGATTCAGATCTTAGTAAAACTAGTGCCTGCATCCAAGCTGCCATCTTCAGTAGCCAGAATCCACAGTGGGCAAGGTGGGGGGTGCTGTGGTGCCTGTCTCAAGGAAGCCAGGCCAGAGGCCAGCCTGTGGGGGGGTTGATGGATGGAGGTGAGGGGAGAAGTGGGGACTGGAGGGGACAGGGCAGAAGGGGACACACAGGTGCCAGGGTGGAGCACAGGAGGGGTACAGCTGGGGAGGTTAATGAGGTGTGGGGCAGAGTGAGGAAGCCTGCCCCAAATGCCTCCCCTGGCTCCTACTGCCCCACAACAGCCCCCTCCCCAGGCTGTCTCCCCCCTCTGCCTACCAGGCCTTCTCCTCACCACCAATCCCTCCACCAGGCTCTCTCCCACACCAACCACCACTGCTGTCGGCCCCTGACTCCCTCCAGTGCCCAGCTCGCTCATGACTTCCGGTTCCCCACTGTAACTCAGCACCACCGAGTTCCCCCCGCGCCCCTTGTGCTCCAGGCTCCTCCAAGCCCTCCTTGCATCTGGGGCATTCAGGGACAGTAGGTACCGGGTTTACAATGGTGCCAGTGGCACCATGGGGCCGGGCCCACGGTCAAAAGGGGCCCTGGCCCGGCCCACTCCACTTGTGCTGTGCCCCGAGCCGCTGGCTCCTCTCCGCCTCCTGGCCCCTCTCCCACCCACTGCTCGCTCCTCTCATCTGGTGGCCAGCTGGGGGCGGAGAAGAGCCCTCAGCCGCTGCTGCTCCAGGCCAGTGACTGCCCACTTCGGATGCCCCGGGTGCGGGGCCCGCCTGTCCCTGCCGCTCTCCAGAAGCAGCGGGCTGGGGAAGTTGGCACGCTGCCCCCTCCCCCCATACTTGCAAGGAAATGGCTCCTCTGCCACAGGCACCACCAGCGCCAGGGGGGCAGAGCTGGGTGGGGCCCTGGGAGACGGGGCCGCTCTGTGCTCCCAAGCTTCAGCTGCCCTGCCCCCTAGCACTGTTCTGGAGGGGGGGATCCTTGCTCTGCACTGGCTCAGCAAAGCTGGTGAGTGCGGCCGGGGTGGGGGCAGGGTGTGGGGGAGTGGGTCTCTGGGGCTTCTGTGTGGGGGTGCTGGGCAGTGAGGGAGGTTTGTGTGTTTTGGGAGGTGCTAGGCAGTTTGGGGTCTATTGGGGAGGAGCTGGGTGGTGGGGGAGGTCTGTGTGTGTTGGGGTGCTGGGCAGTGGGGGGGGTGGTCTGTGTGGGGTGCTGGGCACTTGTGGCGGGGCTGTGGCGGGGGGCGTTGGGCAGGGGTGTGTGTGTGCAAGGCACGGTGCAGTTGTTGGGTGGGCTGTGTGGCGCAGTATGGGCCCGCCCCCAAGGGGAGGGGGCATGCTGGCAGCACAGGGCCAGGCGGGCTGGTGTACATCTGATGACTGCCAGTTTGTAAACAGTGCCCTCACATGTACAGTCCCCCACCATGCCATGCCCCATTGCCCCTGGCTGGCCCCTCGCTCTGGGGGCCGACCTCCCAGCGCCATGCTCCAGTGCCCCAGTGGGGGCCCATGAATACGTTCGGTGCCGGTCCTAGAAAAGGTTAATCCGGCCCTGTTCAGGGAATAGGGTCCTGCCTTCCCACTCCGACTGACACCTTTCAGGGGACCCTGAAGGGGTCTCCAGGGGCTTTCCCCCCACCCTTTGGTAATGCCACACATGGAACAGCACAAAACTTGGCAGCTCTGTGATTGGACCATCCCATGTCACATGACTAATGGTTCCTTTAGGGCCAAATTGATGCCATCCCAGAACATCTTGTTTAAGCTTGGTTTTAAACCACGTGAACGATATGACATAAATTCTTTGAAGTGTCTTATACACGGGTATGGTAGGTGATTTCAGAGACAGAAATAAGGGAATTAACTCCCGCTGAGGTTCTATTTTTGCAGTGGAATCTATGGGCTAAGGTCTCCCCTTCATTACGTATCCCAGGCAGTGCACAGGTGTAAGAGACTGCATAATTTTGCCCTCTATGGCTGGCCATAGACCTGAAAGCTAATTCTGCAGCTGTGCTAAAGGATTATGTTGTAACTCCAAAGTACCACAAGGTGACAGTGTTTGAGAATAATACTTCTGCCCTCAGAAGGCTGCATGTTTATGGTTATGCTGTCAGAGCTTTGTTCATAAGGGATTTAGGGCTAGTTTAGTGGTGATACAATGGCGGTGCACAGAGAGTGAAGATCATAGACTCATAGAACGGCGGTGCACGGAGAGTGAAGATGTGATGAAAGGTTAGTTGTTCAAATGTGTGTGGGTTGAATCAAGAATTTAACTCGTCTATAGCTTTTGGGATTGTCCCCAGCCTTGGAATGCACGTGTCAGAACCTGAGAAGGCTCCAATTTCATTTAGCCTCATCTCCCAACATGAAAGCGCCTTGAACTGGGCAAAATTCCAGCCCCCACCCCCCCACACACTATATAGCAGCTTCATATAAGCCTATTGGTAACGGTGCTGAGTCCATAAAAGTTCATTTTCCTTGCTAAACTGCAGTCAGCCTTTTCTGATTGTGAAATGAGGAGGGAAACTGGTTTGCTAGATGACAGTATTGTCAGTGTCACACGTGAGTCCAGCTTTCAGCAAGGCTGAAAGGGCACCAGTGAAAAATGCACAAGTCCTTTAAAATAGTATTTTAGTGTTTGTGCGGATTGACAGCCCAGGAAACTGAAGTCCTCTATCCACAGACAAGGCACTGCCTGGGCAGAGACAATGAGCGCTTCCCCCAAAAGCCCTGGAGAGGCGAGGTAGTTCATTTTCCTTTGCTATTCAGGCCTTGGCCTCTGCTGAGAATGCCAACAAAGGGACCAGTTATGATGGTAGTTTTTGTGTAAATGCTCTTCTTCTTGCACAAAAATGAGACCCCCTAACTCATTTCAGATAAGCTACCAACAGCATTGCCTAGTACATTTTTCAGTCACTTCCAACCAGATGCTTAAAGGTGAAGCGCTCCATAACTCATTACCCAACCCTCTGAGCCATTGAGTACCCTTGAAGGCACTCATTTTTCTATACAACTTTATTTTGAAATACAAGTTGTGTTTAATAAATGTGAGGAAGCTTTATTGTCATGTAAAAAATTATGTAGATTCCTTAGCAAATAAGAGACAAACAGATAAACTACTTCAACCAGGTTTCACTCCAACTTTTGCTGCTGCTACTGCTGCAGTTATATATGAGCATATTTAGAACAGTCACCTTAATATTTACGGGGAAATCTTCACTATACTGAAAAGATGCTTTTCTTTGCCGCTTGCTGGAATGGTTACTATTGAATTGACTTATACATCACCTCTAACTGCTGTTTCTTACTCTATTTTAAAATATTTCCAAGGCCAGGGCCATCCTGAGGCATACACACAATATGCAGCTGCATAGGGCACCACAACATTTGAGGCACCAAATTGCCCCAGATTTCATGGCACCCTACGCAGCTGTGTGCTTCGTATGCGGCAGCGCTGGCGGCCAGCCCCATCCCTAAGCTGGGCCCCCTGTGCATTCCTAGGGAGGTGCGAGGCCTGGGACAACTCCCTCCCCCTCTGCCCTACCTCTTCCCAACCTCACCATGCCCCCATTTTCCACCCCTTCTCCCAAGCCCCCTCCCCCAGCGATGGACGCGGCCCAGGGGATTAGCGAGGGGGGGGCCTGGCGCTGGCAGCAGGGGTCAGGCCTACCCCCGCACTCACCCAAGGTGGCCTGAAATAGTATGGGTTGTCCAGTACCTCTGTGTGGAAACTGTTGAGAAATGATGGACTTTGTATTGGTGACTGCAGTTTGCAGGGAATTCTCCTTTGGGACAGTTGAGAACTCGAGGAGGTGGGGATGAAGAATATGTTAATTTAGCAAGATATGACTTCGGACTCACCAAATACACTCTAGTACATTCCAGTTTTTTCTTCTGATGCATTTGCTTAGCCCCTACTAAATTGAATAGGTGGGAACAAAAAAATAATATAAAGAAACTGGAATAAAGAGGTGTGAGTGAATATGTGAAAATACAATATGCAGAATTACAATGGTGATTAGTCATTGGCCAGTACCAATGTCTCTTAAAAAACAGGTCTCCCCCCTCTAACTGAAGTTGCAGCTACATCAGTTTCATCAGAGAGTTAGGCTTACCCCAACCTTTCAAGCAATGTTCATGCTACTTTGTACTGTATTTTTCATAATCAAAAAATGATCACAATAATAATGTTACTGCATTTATTATCAATACAGCGCCTGTACTGTGAATTGAGAATACATTCAACATTCTAGTAATACATGTACAGTGGTGGCTAACATATATTATACTAACTTTTTGGTCGTGTACTTAAGAGAAGCTTTGATAAACAAAAGGTAAATAACTATTTACATCTTAATTCTCTGGAAAAATCTTTCCAGTGATTCCACTCACATATGCCCCATTCTATGCATTAACTATTCTAATAAATATATACATAATGAACTTTCTTACCCCCATTTTTTTTATTCTTCTTCTCAGTTGCCATATTTTATTTTTGTATTTTGAAAATGTGAATCAGCAGTATATATTTTTCAGGAATCTGGAGCATTTCCTGAAGTTTAAGGCTAAATATTATCCACCCTACTAACTGGGGAAAAAAAGGATTGCCATATCTACAGTATTATTTCTGTTTGTTCTACATTTTAAAATGATCGTGGAATACAAATATTGCTCTAGCTAAGATAAAGAAAATATATTGTTCATAAGAAAGCAACATCAAGGCAGAAATATATTTAATAAAATAAAATCTAAACAGTTATGTATATATGTAGTCCTCATAGCACTAGCTTTATACTCCTTTCTGCAAATAATCTATAACCTAAACACAATTGGCATGTTTTAGAGAATTATATTTAATAAAATCTTTTCACTATCTTTGCTCCATTCAACACTTTATTTTGCATGGTTAGGAGAATTTTATCAGACTTTGTTAAAATTATGAACGCCTCCTTTTTCTCAGTAATTATGTGTTTCTTCTTGGGTACATCTCGTGAAACAAATGTTTCATTAGGACCTACAGTATGTTCATGTGCTTGCAAATGCCAGTGTAGTGAAGAATGATCCATAGACTGTTTTCATAAATGTCAGTTTTAAGTTCTGTGCCACTTTCATTTCTTCTGGAAAACTCTTTGGGAAGACAGCATTTTTCTACATATGTTTTTGTCTTAGTTTGTTCTACCTTCAGATTTTCCATATACAGTTAGATCAGAAAAAAATACTCATTTGGTGGTCTTTTCAAGAATACTTTGCTGACTAGCTTTTTCCTTCTCCATCAAGATTAATTCAGTTCTTGCTGAAGATGTAACTATAGCACCAGAAACTTGGACATTAGATGAGGTCCCTGTAGTTTCTTTTTCTTCACCCTTAATTGTTTCTTCTTTAGGTGATAAGCTTTCTTCTGCATCAAAAAATGTTTCAGGTTTCTCTGATGGACTTTCATCATCTGACGTTTTCATTTCTTTTAGATTTGTCTCTTCTTCTTTGTCAATGTTCTTAGCCTTTTTTGATGGGGATGAGAAGCCTAATTTGGGAAATCTAAACCATCCAGTTTTTTCAGTTTGTTTCGAAGAGTCAGTATCTGATGCAGAAGAGTCAACAGGTTGGGTTTCTTCTGGAACTGATTTTTGGACTTCAGGTTTGGAATCCGAGCCTGTGTCATCAACAGAGGAAGAAAACCCAATACTTGGAAGCCAAAATTTGAATCTGCCAGATCTTTTACTGTCAGTTTTTTCTTTTTGATCCTTCATATCTTTTTCTTCATCTTCTGGTATTTTAGCTAGTTCATCATCTTCAGAGAGAGGAGATACAGCTATTTTCTCTGGTTGCTTATCAGATTGAGTGTCTCCAAGTTTATTGGAAGGCTGTACTTCAACTGTAAATGTTTTCAATTTTGGCAAACTAACACTGGAAGATACAACATCATTAGATTCATCAGTCTCACTTTGTGGTTTGCCAGATAATTTAAACTCAGAAGTGTCAGTCTTTTGTATTGCTACCCCTAAATTTTCATCAGAAAGTTTAGGTTGGTGAACTTCACCCTCAGACACCTCATGTTTATATTCTGTATAAGACTGCAGTTTGACTGGCATGTCTAGTTTAGCATGTGACTCAGGTATCTTCACTTTGAGAAGTGAAAATCCAAAACTAGCAGTTTTAATTTCTGATGAAGAAATCTCAGATTCTTTCACTATCTGAGAGGAGTAAGTCTCATGCGTTTCGATATCAACATATCCAGATTCAACTTCACCTTGTGTCTTTATTTCTTTACCCTCTGCAAGTGGTCCTTGAATCTGTAGTGCTGCTTTTGAAACCGAAGAGTCTGTGGACGGGAGCTCAACGTATACCTGTGGGGGTTTAATGTCACATTCAGACAATGTTGGAATTTTGACTGAAGGTGTTTGGATATTACCACCCGCAAAGTCTAGTCTTTCTTTAGGGATCCTAGTGCTTACTTCCAGTTTTGGTGCTTCAATGTCAGTACCAGCACCTTTCAAGTCTGTTGACACTTTTGATGTTGAAACGTCAGTTTCAACTGTGGGTGCATTGTAAGTGAATGCTGGTATTTTTAACTTGGGAATTTTAATATTTACCTCTACACTTTCACTTTGTTTGTCTGGCTTGTCCTTTGAAATCCTGGTTGATGATTCCATAAGGTCTGAACTTGGACTTTGCAGGTCAATGGAGCCATCTGCTTTTTTAAACTGGATTTCCACTATGCCTGGTTCAGTTTTAGGCAGTGAAACATCAGCCTCTAACTTTGGGAGAAAGACATCAACTTCAGAACCCTTTGCTTTTGAATGTAACACTCCAAACTTCGGCATCTTAAATTTAGATGTTTTCATTTTGCTTGCTTCATCTCCATCTTCCACTTTCACCCTGACTCCTGCAGAAATAGCCTTTTCAACACTTTCAGCTGGAAACTCTATTTCATGGTCTACAACACTTATTTCAGCATCCATTTTAATTCCCAGAGCACCTATCCTAGTCTCTTCAAGGTTGGTTTTAACATCAGCAACATCTCCTGTTCCCTTTGTGGCAGGCCATCCAAGTGAGGGTACACTGAATGTTGGCATTTTTAATTTACTTTCTCTTCCTTGAACATCCTTTCCTGTAGATTTTATCACACCCCCTAGCTTTTCAGTTTTAACTCCTGCACCTGGGTGTAGAATGTCCAGCTCTACTTTTGGGAGAAGGACATCTAATTTCTTCTGTGTTCCATCCAAAGCAATTTCAACAGATGGTGCTTTGGCTCCTATTTCTGGACTCTTCAGCTCAATGGACTGTTCTGCTGTTGGAACCTCTGCACACTCTGATTTGGCTTTTTGTTCTTGAAGGGTCAGATCACATTTAGGGAGTGTAATGTCAGCTTTTGGTAAGCTGATGTCCACCCCAGTTTTTGAAGCACTAATTTCTGATGTAGAGAGTTGTACCTTAGGTATCATGACTTTTGGAGTATGTTCTTTCAATTGTTGTCCTTCAGCACCGCGTTTAACTACATCAGCATAAGTTTCCGTTTCAGGTATGCTCACTTTGACTGCTTTTTCTGGAGGTAGTGAAATTTCTGCTTCAAACTTTGACGAGGTAACATCAGAACTTTTACCTTTGTGGAGAGAAACTCCCACTTTTGGAATCTCTGCTTTTGCAGATTTGATTTTACCTTCCAAAACATCCTTTCCAGCAGGAGGTTCAGTGTCCACATGGGGCAATGATGTTGTATATTCAGGAGCTTCTATTTCAGTTTGCATTTCAGCAGAAGGAGCACTTACTTGAGGCTTTTCCAGGCTCCCTTCACTATCAATGTCACCTCTTTTTTCCTTAGAAGATGACCGACCAAATGTTGGCATTCTGAATTTTGGCATTTTAAACCAGCCCTGATATTCTTCAGTCTGAATTTCTCCAGACTTCATTTCATGTTCTCCTTGCACTTTCATATCCTCCACCTCAGCGCTTTGAATGGCCACTTCTGTGGTTGAAACAGAAACTGATGGGAGACTAACACCCATCTCTGGAGCTTTAATGTCAGTGATAGAAACTTGAGGCATTTTCATTTTCCCAGTTGAAACCTCTATTTCTGCATCAGAGACATCAGATTTAGCTTCTAGTATTGGAGCTTCCACAGCAATGTCAGCAATATCTATTGTCGTAAGTTGGGGAACTCCAGCTTCCATTTTGGGTAAGCTGATCTCACTTTCAGGTCTTTTTCCTTTTGGAAGTGAAATTCCAGACATTGGCGTTTGGAATTTAGGCATTTTAATCTTCCCTTCAAGACCTTCAACTTTCACTTCTGCTCCATCCACTGCCAATGGTCCTTCAATTCCTGTTTCTGGACTCTTCAGCTCAATGGAAGCTTCTGCTGTGGGAAATTTAATACCCCTGGACAAGCTGACATCATCACCAGCAGACTCTGATTTGAGGTCAGCTTGTTGAAGACTCACATCATATGTAGGGAAGGTGGCATCAACCTTAGGTAGGCTAATGCCCATGTCTGATTTGGGAACTTTGATTTCTGGTTTGGAAAATTCCAGAGTAGGAATCTGAACTTTTGGCATTTTTATGCTTATTTGTGCTCCCTCTTCTATGCTTTTGGTATGACTGCTTTCTATATCAGGTATCTGCACTAAGTCTTCTCCATCTCTTTCTGGTTTGGGAACAGTAATATCAGCTTCCACTTTTGGAAGATTCACCTGAGATTTAGGAGCCTTAATTTTGGAGAATGAAATTTTAGGCATGATAAATTGAGGCTTTTTAATTTGGCTTTTTTGTTCTTCTTTTCCTGTTGATATTTCAATATCAAGATCCATGCTAGGACCTTGATCCTCAGTTACAATTTCTGCTAGTTTTGTGTCTGTTTTGCCTGATGATACAGTAATTTTAGGCTCTTCCCGAGGTGCTTCAAAATCAGCTTTAATGCTTGCTTCTTTTTTGGGTGACCAACTAAATGATGGCAATTTGAATTTTGGCAACTTGAAATGTCCTTCTTTCCCTTCCATTTCTGTATCTCCAGGTTTTATTTCTCCCTCAACCTTTGTTGCTTTAGATGCCATATTTGAATCTTGAATGCCAATCTCTGCCATTGAAACAGAAACATTGGATTGGAGGTTAATGTCAACTTTGGGCGTCTTAATATCAGCTTCAGGTATTTTGGGCATTTTGATTTTCCAGTCTGAAGATTCTGTTTGTGCATTAGAGATGGCAGATTCAACTTCTACTGTTGGTGCTTCCACAGCAATGTCGGCAATATCTGTCATCGCTTTTAGCTGGGGAACATCAGCTTCCATTTTGGGTAAGCTGATCTCACTCTCTGGCACTTTCCCTTTAGGACGTGAAATTCCAAATTTTGGTTTTTGGAATTCGGGCATTTTAATCTTCCCTTCAAGACCTTCAACTTTCATCTTTGCTCCCTCCACAGCAATTCCAGCTGATATTCCTTCAACTCCTGTTTCTGGACTTTGCAACTCTACGGACCCTTCTGATGTTGGAATCTTAATATCTGGGGCTGACAGGCTGACATCAGCACCAGCAGACCTCAATTTCAAGTCAGCTTGTTGAATAGTCATATCATATGTAGGAAGTGTGACATCAACCGTAGGTAAGTTAATGTCCACATCCATTTTGGGAGCTTTGATTTCTGGTTTTGAAAATTCCGAAGTAGAGATCTTAACCTTTGGCGTTTTTAGGACTATTCCTTCTCCATCTCCACTGCTTCCTTTCTCTGATATCTGCACTGAAACATCTCCTTCATTTTCTGGTTTAGGACCACTAACATCACTTTCCAATTTTGGCAGAGAGACCTGGGCTTTGTGACCCTTCATTTTAGGAAGTGATATCTTTGGCATGCTGAACTGAGGCTTTTTAATTTTGCCCTTCTCACCATCTTTTCCTATAGGCATATCACTTTCGAGATCCACACTTGGGCACTGAACCTCAGCTACAGTTAATGTTAGTTCAGCTTCTGTTTCTCCTAATGAAGAGGCCAAAGTAGGCTCCTCCAGGATTGCTTCAGGATCACATGTAACAACTGTTTCTTTCTTTGGGGACCAACTAAATGATGGGAGTTTGAATTTTGGCATTTTGAACTTGCTTTCTTTCCCATCAGTGTCTTTTTCTCCAGATTTTATTTCACTCTCAGTCTTTACCATTTTACATTCTAAATCTGGACCTTGAATGTCTACCTTTGTTGTTGGCATGGTAACATCAACTGATGGGAGGCTGATGTCCACCATTGGTGCTCCGTCAGCTTTAGGTATTTGAGGCATTTTGAGCGATGGCAGTTGCATTTTTAAGCCTGACACTTCTGTTCCTGCATCAGAGACTTCACATTTAACATCTAAAGTTGAAGCTTCAATAGCAATCTCAGTAACTTCAGCTATCGCTTTTGGCTTGGGAATGTCAGCTTCCATTTGGGGTAAGCTGATCTCACTCTCTGGAATTTTTCCCTTAGGCAGTGAAATTCCAAACTTCATCTTTTGGAATTTAGGCATTTTAGTCTTCCCTTCGAAACCTTCAAGCTTCACTTCTCCTTTATCTATAGCAATGTCAGCTGATGGTATTTTAGCAACTATTTCTGGACTCTTCAGCACAGTGGAACTTTCTGTCACTGCAACTTTAATATCTGTCTCTGGAATGCTTACATCACCAACAGCAGACCCAGATAACACTTTGGGTTCTTGAATACTCATGTGATACTTAGTAAGAGTGACATCATCTTTCAGTAAGTTTGCATCCTGGTCAACTTTAGCCGTACTTATAGCAACTTTGGAAAAACCCAAATCAGGAATCCAAAATTTTGGTAAATTAACACTTTTGGCCCTCGCATCTCCTCCATCCTCAAGAAGATCCACACTGCTCTCAGGGCCTGAAAAACTGAATGGTACTCCTTCAGCTATTACATTAGATTCTGTTATAGGGTCAAAAATATCAAACTGTAACTTAGAATTACTAATTTCAGATTTAGGAATCTTAGAAATTGACACCTTAGGAATTTTAAAATGAGGCATTTTAGATACCCCCTTAACACTATCTTTTCCAGAACTACCTGGAATTTCAAGTCCAACATGTGAAGCCTGGATTTCAGGTCCTGACATTGTTATCTCTCCTTTTGCCCTAGCTGATGGAATAGTCACCTGGTGCTCTTTGAGGCTAGCTTCAACATCTGCTACTCCATAACTGGTTCCTTTTGTGGTGGACCAGCCAAATGAAGGCATACCAAATTTTGGCATTTTGAACTTACTTTCTTTTCCTTTAGAATCTTCATCTGTGGCTTTTATTTCACCTATCTTTACCGCTTTAGTTGTTGCTTCTGGGCCCTTAATGTCCATCTCGCCCTTTGGTAGAGAAACATCTACTGATGGGAAAGTGATGTCCACCTCTGGTGCTTGAATGTCTGCTTTAGGCATTTTGGGCATTTTGAGTGATGGCATTTGTATTTTCCAGCCGGAAGCTTCATTCTCTACATCGGGAACATCAGCTTCCACTGCAAACGTCGATGTTTCCACGCCGATTGCACCCACTTGGCCTTTGACTTTGGGCTTGGGAATGTCAGCTTCCGTTTTGGGCAAGCTGATCTCGCCTTCTGGCACTTTGCCTTTAGGAAGTGAAATGCCAAACTTTGGCTTTTCAAATTTAGGCATTTGAATTTTCCCTTCCAAACCGGAAGCTTTCACCTCTGGTCCCTCCACCGCAATTTCAGCTGATGGCGCTTTCGCATCAATCCCTGCACTCTTTAACTGAAGGGGACCTTCTATTTCGGGACTCTTGACTCCGGGTGCTGAGATTTTCACATCTCCGGGAACGGAGGCTGCTTTCAGGTCAGCTTCTTGAAGACTGACATCACACGTGGGAAGTGTGACATCGACTTTGGGTAAAGTAACATCCACGTCTACTTTGGGAGCTTTGATTTCCGGTTTAGAAAATCCCATCGAAGGCATTTTGACTTTTGGCATGTGTATTTTCATCCCTCTTGCCTCTGCTTTCCTTGTCTCAACTTCAATACTGCTTTCCATGTCGGGAACTTTCACTTCAAATCCCCCCTCTTTAATTTCAGCTTGTGATTTAGGAAGGGAAATATCCGCCTCCACCTTTGGCAGACTGACCTGTACCTGGGGAGCCTTGACTTTGGGAAGCTTCACACTCGGCAGCTTAACATCAGGCATTTTAATTTTCCCCTTCTCACCATCTTTTCCTGCAGAAGTCCCGATTTCCAGTTCAACACTTGGAGCCTGGATTGCAGCTCCTGACAGTGTTATCTCTCCTTCTGCCCTAGCTGACGGCATTGTCACCTGGGGCTCTTTGAGGCTTGCTTCAACATCGGCTACTCCACCACTGGTCTCTTTTGTGGTGGACCAGCCAAATGAAGGCATACCGAATGTGGGCATTTTGAACTTACTTTCTTTTCCTTTCGCATCTTTATCTGTGGCTTTTATTTCACCTTCTATCTTTACCGCTTTAGCTGCTGCTTCTGGGCCCTTAATGTCCAACTCGGCCTTTGGTAGAGAAACGTCTACTGATGGGAGGGTGATGTCCACTTTTGGTGCTTGAATGTCTGCTTTAGGCATTTTGGGCATTTTGAGTGATGGCATTTGTATTTTCCAGCCGGAAGCTTCAGTCTCTACATCGGGAACATCAGCTTCCACTGCAAACGTTGATGTTTCCACGCCGATAGCACCCACTTGGCCTATGACTTTGGGCTTGGGAATGTCAGCTTCCATTTTGGATAAGCTGATCTCGCCTTCTGGCACTTTGCCTTTTGGAAGTGTAACTCCAAACTTTGGCTTTTCAAATTTAGGCATTTGAATTTTCCCTTCCAAACCGGCAGCTGTCACCTCTGGTCCCTCCACTGCAATTTCAGCTGATGGAGCTTTCGCATCAATCCCTGGACTCTTTAGCTGAAGGGAACCTTCTATTTTAGGAATCTTGACTTCGGGTGCTGAGATTTTGACACCTCCAGGAACGGCGGCTGCTTTCAGGTCAGCTTCTTGAAGACTGACATCACACGTGGGAAGTGTGACATCGACTTTGGGTAAAGTAACATCCACGTCTACTTTGGGAGCTTTGATTTCCGGTTTAGAAAATCCCATCGAAGGCATCTTGACTTTTGGCATGTGTATTTTCATCCCTCTTGCCTCTGCTTTCCCTGTCTCAACTTCAATACAGCTTTCCATGTCGGGAACTTTCACTTCAAATCCCCCCTCTTTAATTTCGGCTTGTGATTTAGGAAGGGAAATATCCGCCTCCACCTTTGGCAGACTGACCTGTACCTGGGGAGCCTTGACTTTGGGAAGCTTCACACTCGGCAGCTTAACATCAGGTATTTTAATTTTCCCCTTCTCACCATCTTTTCCTGCAGAAGTCCCGATTTCCAGTTCAACACTTGGAGCCTGGATTGCAGCTCCTGACAGTGTTATCTCTCCTTCTGCCCTAGCTGACGGCATTGTCACCTGGAGCTCTTTGAGGCTTGCTTCAACATCGGCTACTCCACCACTGGTCTCTTTTGTGGTGGACCAGCCAAATGAAGGCATACCGAATGTGGGCATTTTGAACTTACTTTCTTTTCCTTTCGCATCTTTTTCTGTGGCTTTTATTTCACCTTCTATCTTTACCGCTTTAGCTGTTGCTTCTGGGCCCTTAATGTCCATCTCGGCCTTTGGTAGAGAAACGTCTACTGATGGGAGGGTGATGTCAACTTTTGGTGCTTGAATGTCTGCTTTAGGCATTTTGGGCATTTTGAGTGATGGCATTTGTATTTTCCAGCCGGAAGCTTCAGTCTCTACATCGGGAACATCAGCTTCCATTGCAAACGTCGATGTTTTCACGCCGATTGCACCCACTTGGCCTTTGACTTTGGGCTTGGGAATGTCAGCTTCCATTTTGGGTAAGCTGATCTCACCTTCCGGCACTTTGCCTTTTGGAAGTGTAACTCCAAACTTTGGCTTTTCAAATTTAGGCATTTGAATTTTCCCTTCCAAACCGGCAGCTGTCACCTCTAGTCCCTCCACCCCAAGTTCAGCTGATGGCGCTTTCGCGTCAATCCCTGGACTCTTTAGCTGAAGGGAACCTTCTATTTTAGGAATCTTGACTTCGGGTGCTGAGATTTTGACATCTCCAGGAACGGCGGCTGCTTTCAGGTCAGCTTCTTGAAGACTGACATCACACGTGGGAAGTGTGACATCGACTTTGGGTAAAGTAACATCCACGTCTACTTTGGGAGCTTTGATTTCCGGTTTAGAAAATCCCATCGAAGGCATCTTGACTTTTGGCATGTGTATTTTCATCCCTCTTCCCTCTGCTTTCCCTGTCTCAACTTCAATACTGCTTTCCATGTCGGGAACTTTCACTTCAAATCCCCCCTCTTTAATTTCAGCTTGTGATTTAGGAAGGGAAATATCCGCCTCCACCTTTGGCAGACTGACCTGTACCTGGGGAGCCTTGACTTTGGGAAGCTTCACACTCGGCAGCTTAACGTCGGGCATTTTAATTTTCCCCTTCTCACCATCTTTTCCTGCAGAAGTCCCGATTTCCAGTTCAACACTTGGAGCCTGGATTGCAGCTCCTGACAGTGTTATCTCTCCTTCTGCCCTAGCTGACGGCATTGTCACCTGGGGCTCTTTGAGGCTTGCTTCAACATCGGCTACTCCACCACTGGTCTCTTTTGTGGTGGACCAGCCAAATGAAGGCATACCGAATGTGGGCATTTTGAACTTACTTTCTTTTCCTTTCGCATCTTTATCTGTGGCTTTTATTTCACCTTCTATCTTTACCGCTTTAGCTGTTGCTTCTGGGCCCTTAATGTCCATCTCGGCCTTTGGTAGAGAAACGTCTACTGATGGGAGGGTGATGTCCACTTTTGGTGCTTGAATGTCTGCTTTAGGCATTTTGGGCATTTTGAGTGATGGCATTTGTATTTTCCAGCCGGAAGCTTCAGTCTCTACATCGGGAACATCAGCTTCCACTGCAAACGTCGATGTTTTCACGCCGATTGCACCCACTTGGCCTTTGACTTTGGGCTTGGGAATGTCAGCTTCCATTTTGGGTAAGCTGATCTCACCTTCCGGCACTTTGCCTTTTGGAAGTGTAACTCCAAACTTTGGCTTTTCAAATTTAGGCATTTGAATTTTCCCTTCCAAACCGGCAGCTGTCACCTCTAGTCCCTCCACCGCAATTTCAGCTGATGGCGCTTTCACTTCAATCCCTGGACTCGTTAGCTGAAGGGAACCTTCTAATTTGGGAATCTTGACTTCGGGTGCTGAGATTTTGACATCTCCAGGAACGGCGGCTGCTTTCAGGTCAGCTTCTTGAAGACTGACATCACACGTGGGAAGTGTGACATCGACTTTGGGTAAAGTAACATCCACGTCTACTTTGGGAGCTTTGATTTCCGGTTTAGAAAATCCCATCGAAGGCATCTTGACTTTTGGCATGTGTATTTTCATCCCTCTTCCCTCTGCTTTCCCTGTCTCAACTTCAATACTGCTTTCCATGTCGGGAACTTTCACTTCAAATCCCCCCTCTTTAATTTCAGCTTGTGATTTAGGAAGGGAAATATCCGCCTCCACCTTTGGCAGACTGACCTGTACCTGGGGAGCCTTGACTTTGGGAAGCTTCACACTCGGCAGCTTAACGTCGGGCATTTTAATTTTCCCCTTCTCACCATCTTTTCCTGCAGAAGTCCCGATTTCCAGTTCAACACTTGGAGCCTGGATTGCAGCTCCTGACAGTGTTATCTCTCCTTCTGCCCTAGCTGACGGCATTGTCACCTGGGGCTCTTTGAGGCTTGCTTCAACATCGGCTACTCCACCACTGGTCTCTTTTGTGGTGGACCAGCCAAATGAAGGCATACCGAATGTGGGCATTTTGAACTTACTTTCTTTTCCTTTCGCATCTTTATCTGTGGCTTTTATTTCACCTTCTATCTTTACCGCTTTAGCTGTTGCTTCTGGGCCCTTAATGTCCATCTCGGCCTTTGGTAGAGAAACGTCTACTGATGGGAGGGTGATGTCCACTTTTGGTGCTTGAATGTCTGCTTTAGGCATTTTGGGCATTTTGAGTGATGGCATTTGTATTTTCCAGCCGGAAGCTTCAGTCTCTACATCGGGAACATCAGCTTCCACTGCAAACGTCGATGTTTTCACGCCGATTGCACCCACTTGGCCTTTGACTTTGGGCTTGGGAATGTCAGCTTCCATTTTGGGTAAGCTGATCTCACCTTCCGGCACTTTGCCTTTTGGAAGTGTAACTCCAAACTTTGGCTTTTCAAATTTAGGCATTTGAATTTTCCCTTCCAAACCGGCAGCTTTCACCTCTAGTCCCTCCACCCCAAGTTCAGCTGATGGCGCTTTCACTTCAATCCCTGGACTCGTTAGCTGAAGGGAACCTTCTAATTTGGGAATCTTGACTTCGGGTGCTGAGATTTTGACATCTCCAGGAACGGCGGCTGCTTTCAGGTCAGCTTCTTGAAGACTGACATCACACGTGGGAAATGTGACATCGACTTTGGGTAAAGTAACATCCACGTCTACTTTGTGAGCTTTGATTTCCGGTTTAGAAAATCCCATCGAAGGCATCTTGACTTTTGGCATGTGTATTTTCATCCCTCTTCCCTCTGCTTTCCCTGTCTCAACTTCAATACTGCTTTCCATGTCGGGAACTTTCACTTCAAATCCCCCCTCTTTAATTTCAGCTTGTGATTTAGGAAGGGAAATATCCGCCTCCACCTTTGGCAGACTGACCTGTACCTGGGGAGCCTTGACTTTGGGAAGCTTCACACTCGGCAGCTTAACGTCGGGCATTTTAATTTTCCCCTTCTCACCATCTTTTCCTGCAGAAGTCCCGATTTCCAGTTCAACACTTGGAGCCTGGATTGCAGCTCCTGACAGTGTTATCTCTCCTTCTGCCCTAGCTGACGGCATTGTCACCTGGGGCTCTTTGAGGCTTGCTTCAACATCGGCTACTCCACCACTGGTCTCTTTTGTGGTGGACCAGCCAAATGAAGGCATACCGAATGTGGGCATTTTGAACTTACTTTCTTTTCCTTTCGCATCTTTATCTGTGGCTTTTATTTCACCTTCTATCTTTACCGCTTTAGCTGTTGCTTCTGGGCCCTTAATGTCCATCTCGGCCTTTGGTAGAGAAACGTCTACTGATGGGAGGGTGATGTCCACCTTTGGTGCTTGAATGTCTGCTTTAGGCATTTTGGGCATTTTGAGTGATGGCATTTGTATTTTCCAGCCGGAAGCTTCAGTCTCTACATCGGGAACATCAGCTTCCACTGCAAACGTCGATGTTTTCACGCCGATTGCACCCACTTGGCCTTTGACTTTGGGCTTGGGAATGTCAGCTTCCATTTTGGGTAAGCTGATCTCACCTTCCGGCACTTTGCCTTTTGGAAGTGTAACTCCAAACTTTGGCTTTTCAAATTTAGGCATTTGAATTTTCCCTTCCAAACCGGCAGCTTTCACCTCTAGTCCCTCCACCCCAAGTTCAGCTGATGGCGCTTTCACTTCAATCCCTGGACTCTTTAGCTGAAGGGAACCTTCTAATTTGGGAATCTTGACTTCGGGTGCTGAGATTTTGACATCTCCAGGAACAGCGGCTGCTTTCAGGTCAGCTTCTTGAGGACTGACATCACACGTGGGAAGTGTGACATCGACTTTGGGTAAAGTAACATCCACGTCTACTTTGGGAGCTTTGATTTCCGGTTTAGAAAATCCCATCGAAGGCATCTTGACTTTTGGCATGTGTATTTTCATCCCTCTTGCCTCTGCTTTCCCTGTCTCAACTTCAATACTGCTTTCCATGTCGGGAACTTTCACTTCAAACCCCCCCTCTTTAATTTCAGCTTGTGATTTAGGAAGGGAAATATCCGCCTCCACCTTTGGCAGACTGACCTGTACCTGGGGAGCCTTGACTTTGGGAAGCTTCACACTCGGCAGCTTAACGTCGGGCATTTTAATTTCCCCCTTCTCACCATCTTTTCCTGCAGAAGTCCCGATTTCCAGTTCAACACTTGGAGCCTGGATTGCAGCTCCTGACAGTGTTATCTCTCCTTCTGCCCTAGCTGACGGCATTGTCACCTGGGGCTCTTTGAGGCTTGCTTCAACATCGGCTACTCCACCACTGGTCTCTTTTGTGGTGGACCAGCCAAATGAAGGCATACCGAATGTGGGCATTTTGAACTTACTTTCTTTTCCTTTCGCATCTTTATCTGTGGCTTTTATTTCACCTTCTATCTTTACCGCTTTAGCTGTTGCTTCTGGGCCCTTAATGTCCATCTCGGCCTTTGGTAGAGAAACGTCTACTGATGGGAGGGTGATGTCCACTTTTGGTGCTTGAATGTCTGCTTTAGGCATTTTGGGCATTTTGAGTGATGGCATTTGTATTTTCCAGCCGGAAGCTTCAGTCTCTACATCGGGAACATCAGCTTCCATTGCAAACGTCGATGTTTTCATGCCGATTGCACCCCCTTGGCCTTTGACTTTGGGCTTGGGAATGTCAGCTTCCATTTTGGGTAAGCTGATCTCACCTTCCGGCACTTTGCCTTTTGGAAGTGTAACTCCAAACTTTGGCTTTTCAAATTTAGGCATTTGAATTTTCCCTTCCAAACCGGCAGCTGTCACCTCTGGTCCCTCCACCCCAAGTTCAGCTGATGGCGCTTTCACTTCAATCCCTGGACTCTTTAGCTGAAGGGAACCTTCTAATTTGGGAATCTTGACTTCGGGTGCTGAGATTTTGACATCTCCAGGAACAGCGGCTGCTTTCAGGTCAGCTTCTTGAAGACTGACATCACACCTGGGAAGTGTGACATCGACTTTGGGTAAAGAAACATCCACGTCTACTTTGGGAGCTTTGATTTCCGGTTTAGAAAATCCCATCGAAGGCATCTTGACTTTTGGCATGTGTATTTTCCTCCCTCTTGCCTCTGCTTTCCCTGTCTCAACTTCAATACTGCTTTCCATGTCGGGAACTTTCACTTCAAATCCCCCCTCTTTAATTTCAGCTTGTGATTTAGGAAGGGAAATATCCGCCTCCACCTTTGGCAGACTGACCTGTACCTGGGGAGCCTTGACTTTGGGAAGCTTCACACTCGGCAGCTTAACGTCGGGCATTTTAATTTTCCCCTTCTCACCATCTTTTCCTGCAGAAGTCCCGATTTCCAGTTCAACACTTGGAGCCTGGATTGCAGCTCCTGACAGTGTTATCTCTCCTTCTGCCCTAGCTGACGGCATTGTCACCTGGGGCTCTTTGAGGCTTGCTTCAACATCGGCTACTCCACCACTGGTCTCTTTTGTGGTGGACCAGCCAAATGAAGGCATACCGAATGTGGGCATTTTGAACTTACTTTCTTTTCCTTTCGCATCTTTATCTGTGGCTTTTATTTCACCTTCTATCTTTACCGCTTTAGCTGTTGCTTCTGGGCCCTTAATGTCCATCTCGGCCTTTGGTAGAGAAACGTCTACTGATGGGAGGGTGATGTCCACTTTTGGTGCTTGAATGTCTGCTTTAGGCATTTTGGGCATTTTGAGTGATGGCATTTGTATTTTCCAGCCGGAAGCTTCAGTCTCTACATCGGGAACATCAGCTTCCACTGCAAACGTCGATGTTTCCACGCCGATTGCACCCACTTGGCCTTTGACTTTGGGCTTGGGAATGTCAGCTTCCATTTTGGGTAAGCTGATCTCACCTTCCGGCACTTTGCCTTTTGGAAGTGTAACTCCAAACTTTGGCTTTTCAAATTTAGGCATTTGAATTTTCCCTTCCAAACCGGCAGCTGTCACCTCTAGTCCCTCCACCGCAATTTCAGCTGATGGCGCTTTCGCGTCAATCCCTGGACTCTTTAGCTGAAGGGAACCTTCTATTTTAGGAATCTTGACTTCGGGTGCTGAGATTTTGACATCTCCAGGAACGGCGGCTGCTTTCAGGTCAGCTTCTTGAAGACTGACATCACATGTGGGAAGTGTGACATCGACTTTGGGTAAAGTAACATCCACGTCTACTTTGGGAGCTTTGATTTCCGGTTTAGAAAATCCCATCGAAGGCATCTTGACTTTTGGCATGTGTATTTTCATCCCTCTTCCCTCTGCTTTCCCTGTCTCAACTTCAATACTGCTTTCCATGTCGGGAACTTTCACTTCAAATCCCCCCTCTTTAATTTCAGCTTGTGATTTGGGAAGGGAAATATCCGCCTCCACCTTTGGCAGACTGACCTGTACCTGGGGAGCCTTGACTTTGGGAAGCTTCACACTCGGCAGCTTAACGTCGGGCATTTTAATTTTCCCCTTCTCACCATCTTTTCCTGCAGAAGTCCCGATTTCCAGTTCAACACTTGGAGCCTGGATTGCAGCTCCTGACAGTGTTATCTCTCCTTCTGCCCTAGCTGACGGCATTGTCACCTGGGGCTCTTTGAGGCTTGCTTCAACATCGGCTACTCCACCACTGGTCTCTTTTGTGGTGGACCAG
The DNA here is from genome assembly GCA_033296515.1 of Macrochelys suwanniensis. Classification (NCBI taxonomy): domain Eukaryota; kingdom Metazoa; phylum Chordata; order Testudines; family Chelydridae; genus Macrochelys; species Macrochelys suwanniensis. Next base: position 17,754,055 of record CM065781.1, on the reverse strand, counting down.
CCAAATGAAGGCATACCGAATGTGGGCATTTTGAACTTACTTTCTTTTCCTTTCGCATCTTTATCTGTGGCTTTTATTTCACCTTCTATCTTTACCGCTTTAGCTGTTGCTTCTGGGCCCTTAATGTCCATCTCGGCCTTTGGTAGAGAAACGTCTACTGATGGGAGGGTGATGTCCACGTTTGGTGCTTGAATGTCTGCTTTAGGCATTTTGGGCATTTTGAGTGATGGCATTTGTATTTTCCAGCCGGAAGCTTCAGTCTCTACATCGGGAACATCAGCTTCCACTGCAAACGTCGATGTTTTCACGCCGATTGCACCCACTTGGCCTTTGACTTTGGGCTTGGGAATGTCAGCTTCCATTTTGGGTAAGCTGATCTCACCTTCCGGCACTTTGCCTTTTGGAAGTGTAACTCCAAACTTTGGCTTTTCAAATTTAGGCATTTGAATTTTCCCTTCCAAACCGGCAGCTTTCACCTCTAGTCCCTCCACCCCAAGTTCAGCTGATGGCGCTTTCACTTCAATCCCTGGACTCTTTAGCTGAAGGGAACCTTCTAATTTGGGAATCTTGACTTCGGGTGCTGAGATTTTGACATCTCCAGGAACAGCGGCTGCTTTCAGGTCAGCTTCTTGAGGACTGACATCACACGTGGGAAGTGTGACATCGACTTTGGGTAAAGTAACATCCACGTCTACTTTGGGAGCTTTGATTTCCGGTTTAGAAAATCCCATCGAAGGCATCTTGACTTTTGGCATGTGTATTTTCATCCCTCTTGCCTCTGCTTTCCCTGTCTCAACTTCAATACTGCTTTCCATGTCGGGAACTTTCACTTCAAACCCCCCCTCTTTAATTTCAGCTTGTGATTTAGGAAGGGAAATATCCGCCTCCACCTTTGGCAGACTGACCTGTACCTGGGGAGCCTTGACTTTGGGAAGCTTCACACTCGGCAGCTTAACGTCGGGCATTTTAATTTCCCCCTTCTCACCATCTTTTCCTGCAGAAGTCCCGATTTCCAGTTCAACACTTGGAGCCTGGATTGCAGCTCCTGACAGTGTTATCTCTCCTTCTGCCCTAGCTGACGGCATTGTCACCTGGGGCTCTTTGAGGCTTGCTTCAACATCGGCTACTCCACCACTGGTCTCTTTTGTGGTGGACCAGCCAAATGAAGGCATACCGAATGTGGGCATTTTGAACTTACTTTCTTTTCCTTTCGCATCTTTATCTGTGGCTTTTATTTCACCTTCTATCTTTACCGCTTTAGCTGTTGCTTCTGGGCCCTTAATGTCCATCTCGGCCTTTGGTAGAGAAACGTCTACTGATGGGAGGGTGATGTCCACTTTTGGTGCTTGAATGTCTGCTTTAGGCATTTTGGGCATTTTGAGTGATGGCATTTGTATTTTCCAGCCGGAAGCTTCAGTCTCTACATCGGGAACATCAGCTTCCATTGCAAACGTCGATGTTTTCATGCCGATTGCACCCCCTTGGCCTTTGACTTTGGGCTTGGGAATGTCAGCTTCCATTTTGGGTAAGCTGATCTCACCTTCCGGCACTTTGCCTTTTGGAAGTGTAACTCCAAACTTTGGCTTTTCAAATTTAGGCATTTGAATTTTCCCTTCCAAACCGGCAGCTGTCACCTCTGGTCCCTCCACCCCAAGTTCAGCTGATGGCGCTTTCACTTCAATCCCTGGACTCTTTAGCTGAAGGGAACCTTCTAATTTGGGAATCTTGACTTCGGGTGCTGAGATTTTGACATCTCCAGGAACAGCGGCTGCTTTCAGGTCAGCTTCTTGAAGACTGACATCACACCTGGGAAGTGTGACATCGACTTTGGGTAAAGAAACATCCACGTCTACTTTGGGAGCTTTGATTTCCGGTTTAGAAAATCCCATCGAAGGCATCTTGACTTTTGGCATGTGTATTTTCCTCCCTCTTGCCTCTGCTTTCCCTGTCTCAACTTCAATACTGCTTTCCATGTCGGGAACTTTCACTTCAAATCCCCCCTCTTTAATTTCAGCTTGTGATTTAGGAAGGGAAATATCCGCCTCCACCTTTGGCAGACTGACCTGTACCTGGGGAGCCTTGACTTTGGGAAGCTTCACACTCGGCAGCTTAACGTCGGGCATTTTAATTTCCCCCTTCTCACCATCTTTTCCTGCAGAAGTCCCGATTTCCAGTTCAACACTTGGAGCCTGGATTGCAGCTCCTGACAGTGTTATCTCTCCTTCTGCCCTAGCTGACGGCATTGTCACCTGGGGCTCTTTGAGGCTTGCTTCAACATCAGCTACTCCACCACTAGTCTCTTTTGTGGTGGACCAACCAAATGAAGGCATACTGAATTTTGGCATTTTGAATTTACTTTCTTTTCCTTTTGCATCTTTATCTGTGGCTTTTATTTCACGTTCTATCTTTACCGCTTTAGTTGTTGCTTCTGGGTCCTTAATGTCCATCTCGGCCTTTGGTAGAGAAACGTCTACTGATGGGAGGGTGATGTCCACTTTTGGTGCTTGAATGTCTGCTTTAGGCATTTTGGGCATTTTGAGTGATGGCATTTGTATTTTCCAGCCGGAAGCTTCAGTCTCTACATCGGGAACATCAGCTTCCACTGCAAACGTCGATGTTTCCACGCCGATTGCACCCACTTGGCCTATGACTTTGGGCTTGGTAATGTCAGCTTCCATTTTGGGTAAGCTGATGTCGCCTTCTGGCACTTTGCCTTTTGGAAGTGTAACTCCAAACTTTGGCTTTTCAAATTTAGGCATTTGAATTTTCCCTTCCAAACCGGCAGCTTTCACCTCTGGTCCCTCCACCGCAATTTCAGCTGATGGCGCTTTCGCGTCAATCCCTGGACTCTTTAGCTGAAGGGAACCTTCTATTTTAGGAATCTTGACTCCGGGTGCTGAGATTTTGACATCTCCAGGAACGGAGGCTGTTTTCAGGTCAGCTTCTTGAAGCCTGACATCACATGTGGGAAGTGTGACATCGACTTCGGGTAAAGTAACATCCACGTCTACTTTGGGAGCTTTGATTTCCGGTTTAGAAAATCCGATGGAAGGCATCTTGACTTTTGGCATGTGTATTTTCATCCCTCTTGCCTCTGCTTTCCCTGTCTCAACTTCAATACTGCTTTCCATGTCGGGAACTTTCACTTCAAATCCCCCCTCTTTAATTTCGGCTTGTGATTTGGGAAGGGAAATATCCGCCTCCACTTTTGGCAGACTGACCTGTACCTGGGGAGTCTTGCCTTTGGGAAGCTTCACACTCGGCAGCTTAACGTCAGGCATTTTAATTTTCTCCTGCTCACCATCTTTTCCTGCAGAAGTCCCGATTTCCAGTTCAACACTTGGAGCCTGGATTGCAGCTCCTGACAGTGTTATCTCTCCTTCTGCCCTAGCTGACGGCATTGTCACCTGGGGCTCTTTGAGGCTTGCTTCAACATCGGCTACTCCACCAATGGTCTCTTTTGTGGTGGACCAGCCAAATGAAGGCATACTGAATTTTGGCATTTTGAATTTACTTTCTTTTCCTTTTGCATCTTTATCTGTGGCTTTTATTTCACCTTCTATCTTTACCACTTTAGCTGTTGCTTCTGGGTCCTTAATGTCCATCTCGGCCTTGGGTAGAGAAACATCTACTGATGGGAGGGTGATGTCCACTTTTGGTGCTTGAATGTCTGCTTTAGGCATTTTGGGCATTTTGAGTGATGGCATTTGTATTTTCCAGCCGGAAGCTTCAGTCTCTACATCGGGAACATCAGCTTCCACTGCAAACGTCGATGTTTCCACACCGATTGCACCCACTTGGCCTATGACTTTGGGCTTGGTAATGTCAGCTTCCATTTTGGGTAAGCTGATGTCGCCTTCTGGCACTTTGCCTTTTGGAAGTGTAACTCCAAACTTTGGCTTTTCAAATTTAGGCATTTGAATTTTCCCTTCCAAACCGGCAGCTTTCACCTCTGGTCCCTGCACTCCAAGTTTAGCTGATGGCGCTTTTACTTCAATCCCTGGACTCTTTAGCTGAAGGGAACCTTCTATTTTAGGAATCTTGACTTCGGGTGCTGAGATTTTGACATCTCCAGGAACGGAGGCTGTTTTCAGGTCAGCTTCTTGAAACCTGACATCACACGTGGGAAGTGTGACATCGACTTTGGGTAAAGTAACATCCACGTCTACTTTGGGAGCTTTGATTTCTGGTTTAGAAAATCCGATGGAAGGCATCTTGACTTTTGGCATGTGTATTTTCATCCCTCTTGCCTCTGCTTTCCCTGTCTCAACTTCAATACTGCTTTCCATGTCGGGAACTTTCACTTCAAATCCCCCCTCTTTAATTTCGGCTTGTGATTTGGGAAGGGAAATATCCGCCTCCACTTTTGGCAGACTGACCTGTACCTGGGGAGTCTTGCCTTTGGTAAGCTTCACACTCGGCAGCTTAACGTCGGGCATTTTAATTTTCTCCTGCTCACCATCTTTTCCTGCAGAAGTCCCGATTTCCGGTTCAACACTTGGAGCCTGGATTGCAGCTCCTGACAGTGTTATCTCTCCTTCTGCCCTAGCTGACGGCATTGTCACCTGGGGCTCTTTGAGGCTTGCTTCAACATCGGCTACTCCACCAATGGTCTCTTTTGTGGTGGACCAGCCAAATGAAGGCATACTGAATTTGGGCATTTTGAATTTACTTTCTTTTCCTTTTGCATCTTTATCTGTGGCTTTTATTTCACCTTCTATCTTTACCACTTTAGCTGTTGCTTCTGGGCCCTTAATGTCCATCTCGGCCTTGGGTAGAGAAACATCTACTGATGGGAGGGTGATGTCCACTTTTGGTGCTTGAATGTCTGCTTTAGGCATTTTGGGCATTTTGAGTGATGGCATTTGTATTTTCCAGCCGGAAGCTTCAGTCTCTACATCGGGAACATCAGCTTCCACTGCAAACGTCGATGTTTCCACACCGATTGCACCCACTTGGCCTATGACTTTGGGCTTGGGAATGTCAGCTTCCATTTTGGGTAAGCTGATGTCGCCTTCTGGCACTTTGCCTTTTGGAAGTGTAACTCCAAACTTTGGCTTTTCAAATTTAGGCATTTGAATTTTCCCTTCCAAACCGGCAGCTTTCACCTCTGGTCCCTGCACTCCAAGTTTAGCTGATGGCGCTTTTACTTCAATCCCTGGACTCTTTAGCTGAAGGGAACCTTCTATTTTAGGAATCTTGACTTCGGGTGCTGAGATTTTGACATCTCCAGGAACGGAGGCTGTTTTCAGGTCAGCTTCTTGAAACCTGACATCACACGTGGGAAGTGTGACATCGACTTTGGGTAAAGTAACATCCACGTCTACTTTGGGAGCTTTGATTTCCGGTTTAGAAAATCCGATGGAAGGCATCTTGACTTTTGGCATGTGTATTTTCATCCCTCTTGCCTCTGCTTTCCCTGTCTCAACTTCAATACTGCTTTCCATGTCGGGAACTTTCACTTCAAATCCCCCCTCTTTAATTTCGGCTTGTGATTTGGGAAGGGAAATATCCGCCTCCACTTTTGGCAGACTGACCTGTACCTGGGGAGTCTTGACTTTGGGAAGCTTCACACTCGGCAGCTTAACGTCAGGCATTTTAATTTTCTCCTGCTCACCATCTTTTCCTGCAGAAGTCCCGATTTCCAGTTCAACACTTGGAGCCTGGATTGCAGCTCCTGACAGTGTTATCTCTCCTTCTGCCCTAGCTGACGGCATTGTCACCTGGGGCTCTTTGAGGCTTGCTTCAACATCGGCTACTCCACCACTGGTCTCTTTTGTGGTGGACCAGCCAAATGAAGGCATACTGAATTTGGGCATTTTGAATTTACTTTCTTTTCCTTTCGCATCTTCATCTGTGGCTTTTATTTCACCTTCTATCTTTATCGCTTTAGCTGTTGCTCCTGGGGCCTTAATGTCCATCTTGGCCTTTGGTAGAGAAACGTCTACTGATGGGAGGGTGATGTCCACTTTTGGTGCTTGAATGTCTGCTTTAGGCATTTTGGGCATTTTGTGTGATGGCATTTGTATTTTCCAGCCTGAGCCTTCTGTCACAGGATCAATTTTCTCTGGTGCTTTTGGGGTCTCCATATCAATTTCAAGTCCTTCTATTTTTACTGTTTTCTTGGGTATGTCAGTTTCCAGTTTGTTTAATGTGATTTCACCTTCTCGCTGCTTTCCCTTAGTGATGTAAATTCCAAACTTTTCTTGTTGTATATCTGATGTTTGCTTTTGATCCTGCTCCCATTCTTCATTTATCTCTCTTTCTTGTTTTGTTTTTCTAGTTTCTTTTTTTGTTGTTTTTATTTCTAGGCCTTTTATTTGAACAGAACTGTGTTCAAGGTGATCCCTTATTTCTTTATTTGTGATCCCTTCTTCAGGATGTTGCAGAGGAATTTTGGTGGATTTTTGTTCTGATGAACCTTTTTGTTTCTTTTTTCTTGTCCTTGGCAAAGCTTGCGGTATTTGTTTGCTTTGTGTGTCTTTAAGACCAGGTGTTTGTATTTCTGATGTAGGTTTTGATATTTGTGTTGTGATTAGTGGCGTTTGTGGTGTTGTAGTAGTAGGTTTAGATGTTTCTATCTGGTCTTTTTGTTTTTTAATGCTAATTTCAACTTCAGGGTACTTCTTTGTATAGATTGGTAAGCCATTTTCCATGTCTTTTAAGTCTTTTTTGACATTGTCTTGTATTTCATCCGCTTTTGTTTCATATGCAGAAGATGTGGTATATTCTACAGTTAGTATTTCTGGAGTTTCCATGCTGATATCTTCTTTTCTTATGTTATCCTTTTTTGTTGTCACGGTTTTTATTTCTAATCTCTGCTTCTCTTCTGTTTCTGCTTTTGTTCTATGCATTTTGAATCCAATATTCAGGAACTTCAGTTTCTTTTGGCTTCCTTTTTTCTCTTTAGCACAGAATTCTTCTTGTTGTAATTGTGACTCCGTGTCAGTGCTTGTTGGGGAAATATCTTGTATAGCATGCTCATATGCATCTGATGTACTATGAGATCTTCTGTGCCCCAAAATCTTTTTATTTTTCATTGACTGGAATTTTGGCCATGACAATCTCTCTTTTCTGGGTCGTTTTGTTCTTCCCACCCTTTGTTTTACAATTTCCTTTTCCTTGTCTTCTTCTGAAATAATCTTTTCTGAAATTTCCAGTGTTGCTCCAGGAATTTTTTCATTAAGCTCTTTTTCCTGAAGAAGAAGTTGTTTTTTGTAAGTATTAATATAAAATGTGTATAATGTTCATCTTGTTTTGTTTTAAATCAGCTACTTTTTGGACATATAAACACACTAAAAATTGAGGTTGCAATTCAATCAAAAGTTACATTAAATGAAATTATTATACTAAGTTAATAGATGCATATAGCTACTAAACTCTAGATTCTATATAAAACATGCTGGCTTGTAGTCAACAGCAACTCCTAAATATATTTTATTCAGAGATTATTCAATTTGCAATGTGAGAAATAAGATACATTTTAATCAGATGGAGACCCATGATTAGATTCTGTTGCAACATTGACTAGAGGTGCTTAAAAGAACAGCCACTTTTCATTGACATTTTGTATGTTGAAAAATTCCAACCATGGCTAATACTGACTTCATTTGGAGTAGGCTCAGATCCCTAGGATACCTAATTGAACTCTAAAACATTGTGACTAAAATTATGTTCTAAATATTTGTCCTTACTGTTTGATGATTTTATATTTTCTCTATCACTAGTTTATAGTCAAAGAACCAAATCCCTTTTTCACTCTGGACCTGTTCCTGTTCCCATTCAGTGTAATGGAAGCTGGATCAGGCTTTGAGTCCTCTCTTCAAGAAAAATTAACTACCATCGTATTCAATGCAAGTTTAGCTTGATTAAGGACTTAAGTGAAATACTCCCTTGTACACAGGGCTTAATTTGGACTGAAGAGGTGCATAGTTTTTGTGCTGGTTTTCTGCATAGGAATGGATTTCACCCTGAGTGAGAACTGAAGGTTTTGTCCAAAAGTATCATAAAGGTAGTAAAGTGAAGCATGTGTGTGTTTGCAGGACAAGGGCCTGTATTTTCCCATCTCCAATGTTACTATATAATGTACATTTGTAGTATTTTCCTATTCTTTCTAACATGATTCAGAAATAATTTTACCTGATATATTTTTTCCTTCTTGTGTTGTGCTGTAGAATGAATTTTTTCTAGGTCTTCTTTCCCAGCAAGTTTTCTTTTGAGACTGAATTGTACTTTGTATGGCTCGGAATATTGTAGAATCTTGAGTGCATCTTCATATTTGATATTATCAAAAAATATGGTGGCACTTAATAGCTGATCACCTGCAAATGGTACCATACATTTTATTCTAAGATATCTGTTTGCTATATCATGCGGTTTTTCAAATCACATTGTTCTTGATGATCATATAAACATGAAGGGTCATAAACATATGATGATTATATAAAGCATATCATGATTTGTTTTAATATGTATGCTTTGAAGTTTTATTTGTTTAACTAGTATTATTTATTGTATTATTGTGTATTCATGCACATAATAGTTCATAAAAGGCTTACTGCATATTGGGCCACATTCTTCATAGATGTAAGTTACTTTTACCTTTGAAATTTAATGAATTAATTGTATTATATTTCTTTTTTTTTAATTACTGTGAAGAGTAGTGTATTCCATGATTTATAGGAAATCCATATTTCATTATTATTTCAGGTACTGATCCTGCAAACTGCTCATGGGAGTAAAGTTAAACATGTGCATTGGTGTTTGCAGGACAGGGACCTATTTTTGCTAGTATCTGAAAATATGATTGTCTGTGTGTACTTATACACAAACTTTGTGATTTTATTTTTTATCAAATTTCTAGATAATTGCGTTTTTAAAAAATCCAGAATATCAGACTGTACCTTCTCTCAAACTGAATATTTTTGAAGCAGAGGATCCCTTGAGCACTTGTTTTACAAATATTCCTTCATTTCCTCCACCAGTCACACTAAAACCGCTAGCACCAGATTCCACTTCTGTTTTTAGGGTCACCTCCATAGACTCCTAGATGTCCAGAAAGATGTCATGTTAAAATTCGTTGTTAATTCATACAGACCACTTGAGACTATACTGAAAGCTTCCTCTCACACACAAAATGAACATCTTCAGAAAAACTTACCATATCTCCCTCAAGAAAGATTGCTTAAAATGGGAACTTATATGCTCAGCACCTTGACTCCATTCCAATGGGACTGTGCAAATATTTAAAGTTAAGCATATGCTTAAGTGTTGTGTTGGATAGGGGCCAGAATGCTCAGCTCAAGTCCTGCTGGAGGAGCAGGAAGACAGAGCCTCAGGGAGGGAGGGCTGGGCCCTCTCTTTAAAGTTCATTTCATTCACCCCAGGCCCAAGCTGCACAGGCGCCATCTTTCCAATGGGCTGGGGGGTGCTGGACTCCTGGCTCTGCCTTGGTCCCGCCCCCTGACCCCACTCATCCCTTCCCCCAAGGCCCCACCTCTGCTCCGCCTCTTTCTGCCCTCTATCCACTCCCACCCCACCTCTTCCCGCCCCATTCCGCCCTCTCTCCCAAGTGTGTCATGCCCTCGTTCCTTCCCCCTCCTCCCCAGAGCTTCCTGAATGACCATGAAACAGCTGATCATGACAGGTGGGAAGCGCGGAGAGAGAGGGAGAGGTGCTAATCAGTGAGGCCACCAATGGGCGCTGGGTGGGTGGGAAGAGCTGATAGGGGGGCTCCCGGTGGGTGCTCAGAACCCACCATTTTTTCCCTATGGGTGCTCCAGCCCCAGAGCACCCACGGAGTTGGCGCCTATGCCAATCTGGGCCCAGCCCCTGAAGGGTCTGTCTTCCGGCTCTCTCAGCACCCCTCGACAGGAGTTTGGCTTTCTCCACAGTTCTTTGCTGTTGGTGTCTTTGGGGCAGGCAATGTTTTTTTGTTCCGTATTTGTACATCATCTAGCACAGTGAGGTCCTGGTTCATGATTAGGGCTCCTAGGTACTATGATAATACAAATAGTAAATAATAATGCACTTTCAGGAATGTGTCAGACATCAGATCGTGTTGGCTCCGCCATATGATTGGTCAAAAGTGAGCAATAGGTAAAAATTATATTAATTTGTAAACTAATCCTTCTTTTATTGCCATTCAGATCTTCCATTGTCAGTTTTTGGCCCTGTATTTCCTTGAATGGGCCAGATCCTTGACCGGGGTAAGTCAGCATAGCTCCATTTATGTCAGCTGATGATCTGCCTGAGTGTGAGTTTTGAGTGTATAAAAAAATGTAGACTCTTACCTTAAAAAGGCTGTATGTTAAACTTCCCCCAAATAGATAAAATAATGGTAGGGTCTGACAACAACCATACCAAGGAAATTGGCTTTTATGTGTCTTTGTATGGCAGCAACCTATAAGAAATTTGGGAGACCACTCACTCTTCTTAGAACACTGCAATCCTGAGATCAGTGGAGCAAATAAAAGACAGAGGGGTATCGCAGGGGAGTGTGCACCTGTATTCCCATCAAGGGATTAGAGGGCACATCTGAAAGCAAGTGTCAGCTGTCAAATGACAAAGATGGGATTAGACACTTTTCAAAATATAAGGTCATTTGCAGTGTTGTTGTAATCTCATTTTATTTTCTTTATTCTGTGTGTTCATCTCCATCAACTCATGGACTCGCAGTGACAGAATGTACCTCTGTATTCGCAGCCTACACACTACATGTACAAAGTATGCCTTGTAAGGTATCATTTGAAAACTCATAATTTGGTGGTCAGTATTGTCCCGATAAAATATATGTGGGAACACTGTATGTGAAGTTTATAAGATTTCCCTGTTTGGTGTACATGTTCCAAAGCCCTGTCCAAGCAGATGTTGGCAAACAGGTCTGTCCTAGACAAAGGAATATGTGCTCTGCTTAATTTGCATGTAAGCTGTAAACAGAGTCTTTAAGCAGGAAGGGAAGACAAAGGAAGTTCAAACAGGTGGAAAAAACAGCAGGGAACATCCTTCCACGTAGACTCTTTGTCTCTTAGTGCCAGCTGGAAATGTTTTTCATGAGAGGAACTGAAACTCATTCCCATTCCATAAAGAGGAGAGACAAACACCCCAATACATCCCTCTCTCTCCCTGCCCATCACATTCTCTGCACCTGAAGTGACAAGGAAGCAGCTGTTGGACTCTGGGAGAGGGATCCTGATCTACAGGTTTTGGTCAGTAAGTAGGGTGACCAGACAGCAAGTGTGAAAAATCGGGACAGGGGGTGGAGGGTAATAAGAGCCTATATAAGAAAAAGACCCAAAAATCGGGACTGTCCCTATAAAATCAGGACATCTGGTCACCCTATCAGTAAGACTGCTGAAAGCATGTGGTGAGAAACTTTGTTTGACTCTGATATATTTGTTAAGTTAGGCATTAGTAAATGTATTATCTTTATTTTTCTTGTAACCATTTCTGACTTTTATGCTTCATTAGGTGTACTTACTTTAAATCTATCCCTTTGTAGTTAATAAACTTGTTTTGCTGTTTTTGTAATCCAGTGTGTTTAAATTGAAGGGTCTGGGTATAACTCCATTTGGTTCAAGATGTGTGCATCTTAGTCTCATAAAGGAATAATGGACTTAATATAACTTGTATTGTCCAGGAGAGAGCTGGGCAGTACAGGACATACATTTCTGGGGAAAATCTAAGACGGGGGAAAGGGAGACGTGTTGGGTTACTCTGCAGTATAATCAAGGCTGGTGAGAACCAGAGCGTAACCCACGTGTAGCTGGCAGGCTGCAATTACACACACTCAGGGTGTGGCTTGCATGCTGGAAGACTGTGAGCAACCAGGTGGCAGCTACTTTGGCAAGGCACCCAAGGTTGCAGGGCAGGGGTGACACAGCTTCTCGTTAGTCTGGATTGTACCCTGGTGTGTCACACACACCTGTGAAGCTTTTATAATGTAGAAAACAATGAGCCTAACTGTAAAAAATTGCTCTTGGGTTTTTATAGAGGCGTGGCATGCAAGCTCATATTCTCTCTCTCTATCCCATACTTTTAAGGCAGGAACTTTACATTATAATGAAGTTCTTTCCATTGGGAAGGAGAAAATATCAGTGGTGCATACATTCCCATGATGCAGTAATTTCTTGTGACTTACACACTATACAATATACAAAAGTATACAATAGGGATCTTATTTATTAAGCAGGTTGCCAAAACTCATCTGAATCCATTGTTCTTTCTCCTCTATTTACTCCTGCCATATTTTCACTTTCTAATGAAATTTGCTTTCTGTGTAACCTTTTAAACTCACCTGTGAATGACTCATTTTTTGTTTGTCTGTAGAATATTTTTCGTTCTCTGTATCTTCTTGTAGCTGGAAAAGCAATTGTAATTATTTAGTGTTTGGCTAAGATAGTATTGTAAAGTTCACACAGAGCTTATATGGCCTCTGCCTTGCTCAAAACAGGGCTCTTAGCCTATATTTTGGTGAGAGCTAAAATTCATAATTCACACTGAAGTCTATTACTGTTTTAAACACCAGTAGCGGATGTCTCCATTAGAGTCTATAATGTTAATTTTCAGCTCAGGGTGTGTGGATTTAACCACATGAGACGAGCTGTGCAGATTGTTTGGTTTGCTGGCAATTAAAAAAAATAGTTTCAGTTTGAACCGAAAACAAATTTTTTTGAATTTTTGGGGACTTAAAAAGCCAAAAAACCCCAAATCATTTCAGCTCAGTCAAAGCACACAATGCTTCATTTTGGTTTTGAGCATTTTTAACATTTTTAAATATTGTAAATAAAATTAAAAGGCCTTTCAAAATGAGAAATCATTTTACAGAATATTTTTACAACCAAAACGTTTAGGTGAAACCGACAAGAATTCCCAAATATTTTGATTTCACATTTTTTTGCCGGAACAAACTGTATGTCAGTCACGCTGTGGATCCATCATGCTCATCTAAATATGCATGTCTGAGGTACAAAAAAAATGGGATATCCGAACCATTTTGTCTGGGACAGCTACCTCAAAAAAGGGACAAGCCTGGGAAACCCTGGACAGGGGGCAACCCTACTGGTTGTGTGTATAACCCCACAATGAGCAAGAAGGGTTTAATGAGAGCCTGTGGGCACAATCAGCTCCGCCCCACTACACCTGCAGTAGCTGTCAAACTTAGAGGGAGGAGCTAAAAGCTCAGTGGGGTGGTGACCAGGAAGGAGAGCAGATCTCTGGCTCTGACTCTGACTCAGGGGCAGAAGACTGGCTGCATCCAGGTAGCTGTGTTGGCCTGCTGGCAGACAGAGCCTCCCTGAAGGAAGGCAGGCCAGCCTGCAACCGGGAGTACAAGGCAGTTGTGAAGGCAAGATGGAGGAAGTGAGTTTCCCAGGATTCTGCATGCTGGTGGAGGGACAGGAAAGCTCCCACAGGGTCAGGGACTGCCCTGTTAGGGGAGCAGAGAAACTCTCCTGCAGCAAAGCCACATGGGTGGCAGAAAGTGCTAAAGCTCTGCAGTGCGCATGTGAAAGGGGTCTAGAAAGAGAGGCTGATAGACAATGAGCCTTGGTCAAGGCTGTGGAAAAGGCTCAAGAGAGGTGGAGGAAGGAAGTGGTCCAAGGAGGCAGCAGGGGGGTCTGTGTAGACACACCTTTGGCTGCTTATTAAAGGGTCCTGGACTGTAACGCAGAGGTGAGGGAAGGTCGAGGAAGGTGTGTGGAAATCCCCAGGGTTCAGGCTAATGAGTCTGGAGTTGGGCTGAAAACCCAACATGAGGTTGGTGAACTCTTGTTTGTTGGACTCTTGGGTTACCCCAAAGAGGGTCGGACTATCTAAGCTCCAGCCCGAAGGGCTGAGTCACAAGAAGAGGTGGCGCACCTAAACAGCCATTTGTCAGAGGCAAGAGAGGGAAGATCCGGTAGCATCCCATGTGGCCATGAGGGGTTACTTCAGTGGTGAGTCACACTCTTACAGCATCACACTAATTAAATCTTTACCGTTTAATTAACCAAGAAATACAGATAATTCCAAAGACTATATTATATAAACTTGATCTTAGACTTTTTTTTTTTACAGGTTATATCTTCTAGAAAGTTGTTTCCTGATACTTTCCACCCCACCTCCCATCAGGAAAGAATTAGGAAAAAATCCTTTAATGCTTTAAATTTTCATACAGAAAACCAAATATTTTCTTAATTTAATGTATATATTACTGATCATGCTTTTTCTTCACAATGAAATGTCAGCTGAATCCTGAAACTCTCCTGCCCATAAATACAAGTAATACGCACTATTTGGTAAACTAAAAGGGCAATGAAAGGATTGACAAGGTGAGGGTGTGGATTTCAAAGTGTTTTTCCATACATTTCCAAATTCTATTCCTACAGAAGTCAATGGGATTTTTGCCAATAAGCCCCTAAAGATAAGAATTGAATTGAGTGTAACATGAAAACCTTATGTATGTCTTGCCTTTTTGTTAAAATATTCTTCTTCTATGGAATACTCATAAACTGGAGAGGATCCTTGTGGTCTTGGCCGTATGTTTTCTACTGTCACTTCATTGACCTGCAGGAAAGAAATGAGGGGAAATAATGGTCATCATTTAGCAACAGTAATCCCTATTGGTTGGGAGGCAATGAATATAATATAAAATTCCTCTCTGTGCAAGCCTGATACCAATAACGGTGGCTGCAGAATGGCCATTCGTTATTTCCTTTTGGGGCAAACATAATTCCTGTTTAAGAATTTGATGTAAACAACAGAGGATATAGTTCTTGGAAACAGAAATGATGCGTTCACAATGTCTTTCTTAACTAAGGATACATTTGAAATCCAGACAGATTAGACAGAAATAATGATCACAAGAGGTTATGATGACTTTCCCCCCTTGCTTTAGGGCTAAATTATGCCCGCAGTAACCCCAGATGTGCAGTGGAGCCACATAGCAGCTGGAATTCCTAGGAGGAATTCTGGCTGACTCAGCAAAATTCCTTCTGGGGTCTCTCAGGAAGCTCATGCCAGTGGACAAATTAGGCCAACCTTGAAACAAAAATTCAACCACCGTTAAAACAAGAATTTGCTATACCATGGAATATAACTTTTACTGGCACATTACAAATCTCTGAGAGGGAAAAGCCCTCCCTTTAATGAAAAGAACTCCACTCTAATGCATATTACATTGCCCCAAATTCTTTCCTTTGGAATTCTGTATATCTGAACATCAGTTTATCAGAAGGCCGATCCAACTGTCAGGATGTCTCCTTAACAGAAATAATAATAGACACATCTTTGTGGGAAAAAAAATTAAATAAAATATTAATGATCAACCTTTCAGAAGTAAACAGTAACATTACTCACAGAATCATCTTCTTCTGCATCAGCATCAGCATCAGCCTCAGGCTCCCCTGGTCTCAGCTGTATGCCAGAACCTGGAAACAACATATGAGCCATCAGTCTACGTGCTGCTCCATCCACTCAGTGCACAAGGAAGTGAGTTTTACAAATATAAAGTTTACAGAGCAGTATGGTTATGGAAAATCACAGAATGGCCTGATATTCTTCAAATCCAATCTTTATGGCAGGGTTTCTCAAATTTCATCCTGCGAGTCTTCCCAAAGGTACAAAAAATAGTCACACCTCCACTGATGCAAACTTTGTAAAGAGAAAAGACGAAAGAAGTCCCAAACCTGGAAAAATACATTGCAAGCTGGCAGGAATCTTTTAAATTAATGGGAGGGATTGTGGCCTAATGGCTCGAGACAGGCACTAAGCATCAGGACCTCTGAGTTCTATTCCAAACTCCTCAGTTGACTTGCAGACTCAAAGAGACAGGAAAGCATACATCATACAGCAGTCAGAGAGCCTGAAATAATAGTTCCTGAAATGTGGGAACTGCCTCATGTTGGGGGTGTTAATGCTGAAGCTTAATGATGGCATTTTAAATATCAACATTAACTATTTTACACCAATCATTTTAGCTGAAGCATCTAGCTAATGTGCTTATCCATAATTTTTTGGTGCATTGGAGGATATTGAGACTGGGAGACTGGGCTTGGTGTTGGTTGCTGGGGTAGGAAACTTGGAGTTCCACTTTCCAAGGTGTTCAAGTCACCTCTGCCCTTGTCCTCTCAAGGAGAGTGAAAGAGGAAATTCAGAACTTCCTTACTGCCAACAGATTCAACTGTCTCATGGATATGAAATCTGAAACTGCTGCCTACAGCTTCTCAAGGGTTAAAACTCTCTTTCCACCAAAGCCACCACCATTCTAATGCAGTTATGCACTGGCAATACAAAAATCTGCAGTGAATGGAAAATTTGGGGGCAGTATAAAATCAGGTGAATCTAGTACCTAAATAATTAGCATATGGAATATTATGCTGGTTGCAAGATTTATTTTTCAAATATGATTCGATAAAAGCATCAGAGTTTGAATTTACTTGAAGCTGCCAGAGAATGTTCAAAGTGCTGCAAATTCAGCACTGGGATATATCAGAGAACCAGGGGGCCTTGCTGTGGACTGTAGGTCTAGCTTTGTGCAGAGTGCTTAGGGCCATGATAACCAAAAAGACTCAGCTGTTATTGGTCAGTATCAGATAGCCATGGCAGGGATAGCTGAACTTATTTAGACAAAATAAACAGCAAACTAAACCTTTGTCTGGCGGAACCAAATTTCCTAAAGTTTGAAGGCCTCCCGTCACTTACCCAAGGACACCAGATGTTCAGAAGTGACCAGGGATTTTGAATACCTTAGTTTTGGGTGCCCAAACTGAAACATCTCTAAAAAAGCTTGATTTTCAGAGGCTGGGTTGTCGTCACTTCCTGAAAACCAGACCCCTTTTAGGTGCGTTGAGTTGGACACCCAAAAATTGAGATACCCAAAATCACTATCAGAGGGGTAGCCATGTTAGTCTGGATCTGGAGAAGCGAAAAAGAGTCCTGTGGCACCTTATAGACTAACAGACGTATTGGAGCATAAGCTTTCGTGGGTGAATACCCACTTCGTCGGATGCATGCAGTGGAAAACCACATGCATCAGACGAAGTCGGTATTCACCCATGAAAGCTTACGCTCCAATACGTCTGTTAGTCTGTCTATAAGGTGCCACAGGACTCTTTGTCGCTTCCCCAAATCACTAGTCGCTTTTGAAAATGTAGGCCTAATTGATGATAGTGTGATAGAATTGCACATTCTCTGATGTGCACATTGTTCCACTAATACTCCCCTCATGAGCAAATAGTCCTTTTCCTCTTGTCCTTGCTAGTCACTCCTCTTACCCCCCTCATCAAACCTCATGCTCTATTTTCTTTTTACTTTGTGTTTTTTATGCCACATTTAGGGCCCATCTTGCAATTGTCATTCATGTGAGTAGCTCTCACTCACAAATGATCCTATTAATGTCAAAGAAATTTACGAGCAGTTCAGACAATGGCAAAGAGACCCACAAGCAGAATGGTCCAACTTACTGACTACTCTGAGTGAAAAATCTCCAGGTCAGATCTCCCATGTACAGTCTGATGAATGATAACCAGGATGTGTGAACAGGCCAGCCCTACTTGTGTATGTTTAACCCTCTATATTGCTAATCTTTTTCTAAGGTGACTTTTTTGGTGTTGCTAGCTCATCTTCATAGGGCTCTGCACTCTATTCTTTAGTTCTTCCTAATCTGTTTTTTTCTTTGCATGTGAAATTATTTAGATAATATTATTGGTATTAAATAATAATGCTCAGAAACAGCAAAACAATCTAATCAAGATTTAAAAGCTTCACTTAAATGAAGAGAACAGAATTCTTCAAATATAAATGTCCAAAACAATTCTAGGCTAAAGTTTTCAAAGAAGGAGGGTATGCAGGTTGGGCTCCTATATGGGCCTGATTTTTCAAAGGTGCTGAGCCATTATAAATCTGACTAAAGTTAATGAGCATTGCAAAGGTTCAGCATCTTTGAAAATCAATACAGTTCTATTTAGAAGCCTAAATGTGTATTTAGGTGTCTAAATTTGGGCACTAAAGTTTGAAAATTTTGGCCTGGGGAGAGCGAGGGGGAGCTTTTACCCACATGTAATTCAATGAGAGTTTTGTGTGTGTCATGGCTGTAGGCCTGAGCCCAGAGCGTTTAGTTTGGTGGTTGTTGCTATGGCAACTGAGTTAGATTATTAGGGGATAGCCCAGCCAGTTTTAGCTGGTTTGGTTAGTTCAGTGTGTGGCAATAAATGGCTGCTTTTAAGGTTCACAGCTCTGTGTCTCAAGTGATTTCTTCCTAAAACTGCTGCCCCCAAGGATACAACAGGTTGGTTTTTCTAAAGATGCAGCTGCAGATGCCTAGTTTTATGGCTGTTACCATAAGCCCAAGTCTTTACTATTTTCTTGGACATTTTGTATTATTGTGTTTTCACTGGAAAACAAAAACAAAAACCCACCCACAAGCACAGGTAGACAGCAAAGTGACCTAACAGAATATCATTTCAGTCTGTTAGCTCACTTGCTCCTCAGACATGTCAAATGCAGCACTTGAAGTCCTGCCATTGCTAGGTTAATTATAGTGTTGAGTGTGGGTAGTTGGCAATAATGTTGTCATTTGCTACTAGAAGACAGGAAAAAATTCTCTGTACAGTTTGTAGGGCTGATTCACCCTGCTGTTCCTCCTGTTTTACCCCAGTGTGACATCAATGATTTCAGTGGAGTTACCCCTTTAACAAACAGGAGCAATGCAGCAGGGAATCAAGCCCTCCATTTTCAAAACCAGAATGGCCCTAAACTGTACCTGATTGACTTGTTTAGCTGGGCAGAAGGCCACACCTTTTTTTGTCCTATGAGGTGACTGCATGCATTTACACTAGAAGTTCTGACTAAGGTACAATGAAACTATACAAAACATGTTAAACCACATGCTTTAAACAAAGGAAACCTATAACTACTATATGTCTTTATCACCTGCAGGTCTAGCCTAATCCCTATGAGGACTAGGCACTAAGATTGGGAGGTTCAAAAGGCCCAAGGGAATTAGGTACCTCATTCCTACTGCGTTTCAGTGACAGTTGGGCACTTATCTCCCAACCTTGACTGCTATTTTTAATTCTGATTTTAACTGTCTGTGACTGAATTCTCAGTTCACCTCTTCTCCAGGGCAAGCACAGGCAGGCAGGCAGGTGGACTGTAGCAGTGACAGAGCAAAGGGAGGTGCCTGCATTTTGCCAGGGAGGGGTCAACAGAGTGACACCTGATACCCACAGGTATTTTTCAAATACCTGACCAACCTACAGATGGTAGATATCACTCATTATTCTGACTCATTCAGGGGTATTGTACACCTGACAGGCAAAACCCTATCTCTGAACATAGAGGTGTTAAGAGATTCACCAAAAGATACACCAAAATGCAGCCATGTATTTTAAGGAGCAAATCCATCCCCAAGAGTAAAAAAACCTCTTCCTTCAGTTTTGGTTAGTGAGGGAGTACTTCCTGAAGTACTTCTAAAATTATTTACTCTTACTTCATGAAAAAATTAGGAAACCCAGCCCCATCTCACCCATATAGAAATGACTCGGGTGATGGAGAGAGAAGGTCTCCTGCACAAATTTCCTACCCCTCAAGAAACTTTGCATGCCCTGCACTGAGTGAATGTGAATCTGTCCTTGCTACTCTCTGCCTACTCATAGGCCAATTGCCCTCCAATCAGTTAGCCTTGTATTCAGCCTCCTTATGCAGCCATCTGGGGCAAATACGCCCCTTTCTGCCACAGCAAAACTAGCCCCAATATTTGGCCCAAATTTTTCTTATTTCACGAGACACTAAAAGCAAGCCTATAAAAATGAGAACTACGCTGATTAATTCTGTCTTAAGCAAAGCTTTTTTTTCTGTATATAAATAACTGTGCCAAGAAAGTGTGATTCATGTGTATGTCATTTTCATGCTCCAAATAGCAGTTATGCCAACATTTCATAGGTTTGAATTCTTTTCATAAATCCTTGACAATCAATGCTTTGTCCAAAATGTTTTCATAAACAAAATGGAATTAATGTCTGTAACCACTTCCAATAGCCACTGGACTGATTTCAGAACACAGGAATTTTTTTGAAAGTAAGGAGTAGGAGTTATATAGAACAGAACAAGTTCATATCATATGACTCAAAATCACGTTAGCTTTATAAAATATTTTTTTCTGGTAATTTCTCTCTAGTGTGGCCAACTCAAATTGCCTGTTTTGGAAAAAAATGCAAAAATTTAAAACCAGGTAACTATTTCAATGTTCAAATCTATGATGTAACAATTTCTAAAAAAAAAGCAATATTTAAGTGTCAAATTAAAGTGTGACAGTATCATCTAATCTAACAGTCAGTCATGCTTGAATTTTGTCATTTACATTTAATTAAAATCTAGATATAATTTGGAGACTGGGAAATTAATTTACAATAATATGTATACATTTTAAAAAAAAATGAGAAAAAACAAGAAAATTCATATAAAAATGTCATGTAAAGTATATTTTTAAAAACTTGAATGAATTGTGTGTGTACCAGTCATTATCCTCTCTGTTTTGCTTGCATATTGTATCTCTTCTCCCCACCCTGTTCTGTTCTGTGGTCTTGTCTTTTTAGGGCCTGATCCTGAAAACACTTTATGTATGTGAGTAATTTTGCTCATTTAAGAAGTTCCATTTATGTCTACTCGCAGAGTTAAAGTTACACATGTGCATAAAAGTTTGTACAATCAGCCTCATAGGCTTTGTCTTCACTGAGAAAAAGGTGTTTTTACCACAAGATAATGAATGTGTGATCGTTATCTCACTGTAAAATCCTTATGGAGACAAGGCATCTGTAGTTTTTATGATGAGGTAGGTAAGTGGCGTCAACACTATACTCCCTGCATGTGGCTGACTTGACCTAGTTTAACAGTGCCTTGTCACCAGTATGATTTTACAGCATTATAGCTAATGCATGGTAATTACGCACTTTTGTTGAGCAGTGAAGACATAGCTTGTGGCTACTCCTGGTAAAAACCTTCACTAACATGAGTTAAAACTTCAATTCTCTTGTCTTCACTAGGATTTTAATATGGGTTGATTAACACAGATTAGTTTAACAAGGGGTAAAAATTCACCTTTTTCCTAGTGTAGCCTTATCCTGAATCATGCTAACACTCAAGCCTTGTCTTCACCAGGAAAAAAAAGTGTGTTCTCACCATGTGTTCCCTAGCATGTGGCAACTAACGCAAGTAAAGACAAGGCTGTTGTAGTTTTAATGCATATTAGCAGATAACTGCTATGCTCCTCTCTCGTGTTTACCTCAACCTGTTAACATGTGTGAAAACTACAAACCGCTTTGTCTTCACTGTGATTTTTTTTACATGTTAGGTAACACATGGTAAGAACACACCTTTTTTCATGATGTGGATGCAGTTTTACACATGGGATTAACTTTGAGTTCCGCTGGAGTACTCATGTGCATTGTGTTTTCAGGGTGCAATCATAAATTGCAATCTCTTTAGGGCAAGGACTGTGTTTTCCTATACTGCATGTTGTACAGGGCCTAACACATTTTGAGCATATAACAACACAATAATGAAAATAGTAATAGTTAGCAGATTTTTGAGCCTGGGCTGGATTTTCAGAGCAATTTTGCAAATCATGTACAATATAAATAAATGTCAAGTGATGTCACTGGATCTACTCACATGGTTAAATGTATGTATGCATTTAGCATGTATGTCGTAGCCACGTTGGTTCCAGGATATAAGAGAGAAAAGGTGGGTGAGGTAATAGCTTTTACTGGATCAACTTCTGTTACCTCCCCCACCTTTTCTCTCATGTTTAAATAGAAGCATTTGTGTAAGCCTTTGCAGGATTGGAGCCATAACATGTGTTTATCCTCAGCCGGTGTAAATCAGCGCACATAAATAATTTCACAGTATAAGGAGGATGTGATTGGGTGTCCACCCCATGCAGGACTGGAAGGGGTTAATGTGTCCAGCTAGGCCCAATTAACTTTCCAGATTGCACCGGGAGGAGGAGCCAGGGAGCAGGAATTGATTAATCAGATGTAAGGCTCCACTGAACAGGAACAGGAGGGGCCTGTATAAAGCCAGGTAGCTGGCAACAGAAAGGGGCTGCAGGGAAGGCGTCTGCGGAGAAGGGAGGTGTGTCTGGGGCTAGAGGCAAATAGCCTAGGTTACTCCCTGGGAGGGGAGAGTTTGGACGGGCAACCCCAGAGAAGGGGGAAAGCCAGAGAGGTAGGCAGGGCTCAGGGGAAAGAGCAGCAAGGTCTGAGGTAGGTCAAACCTTGGCTGCTGATGAGAGAGCCCCTGAGCCAGGCCCCGGAGTAGAGGATGGGCCCAGGTCCCCTTACCAGCAGCTGATGAAGTGGCATCAGCAGGGCAGTGAGCAGCAAAACTGCCTGAGCCCATTTGCCATGAAGGACTCTGAAGCCCAGGAAGTTGGGAACACATATGGTGACCCGGCCGAAGAGCCGAATCATGAAGAGCAGGCTGCAGTTCCTGGAGTGAGAGAGGACTGCGGGGTGAGAGGATGGTGGGAGAGACACCACCAGGGCACAATGCCTGGCCGGAGTTAATCCCCAGGATGGCCAGCAGGAGGTGCCACTAGTGGTGAGTGGACGCTGTGACAGAGGACCTGCATGATTAGCATCTTGGAAAGTTTTAAACAAGCCCTTATACCAATAAGCCATTCCAAGATGTGCATTAGTAGTACATTGGTGCAAGCACCTCACATGCATTTAGCTCCATGCCTTTAGTCACCCCAGATGTGTGCCTATTAACTCACACACTTGAGTGGCTGATTGCTGTCAGTGAACAACTCTGTAAATCTACGTATTTTTATTTGAAAACCCTTTTTCAAAATACAAAATTGTGGCAATCTCTGCAATGTAGTCCTCCGCTCTGAGGAGTAGTGTCTTTTAAAAACACAAGCGAGAACATTTAAGAAATGTTTCTAACACCTTTTCTCCATTATTTTTAATATATGAGCTATTTGTTATTTTTTTCTCAGACCGTTTTCTCTTTCTTTAAAGTGTCCTTCCTATGTGAACTCTTCCTTTTTCCTTCTAGCCCTCAGAAGCCCAGCTGCGCTTGCCGCTGCAGTTTGTGGCCCCACGGCCACTTTCAATTCACTTTTTCTGACAAATGCTAAATTTAGGATATGAAACAGTTTCTAGGTTAGCTCCTGATTCAGGAAAACACTTAAGCCCGTGCTGAACTTTAAGCATGTGCTTGAGTTTCATTGTTGTCAATGGGATTTTAAAACATGCATAAGAGCCCTTCTTGGATAGGCAGGTTGTCCTGAATCTGGGCTTTTTGTTTGTACAATAGCAAAAGGGTTAACAGTAGCTGAAAGGGCCACACCTGGCTGCATTGCATTTTGTGGTGGTTGTGATGATAAGGGCAGTTCAAACTTGCTACTTTTTCTCTTTCAGCCCTTCAACAGCCCCTATACTGCATCTTTTCATCCATTCCTCCAGCATTCTCATCTGCTGCCCTTATTACTTTTATTCTCCATTAACCTTCCCTATTAACTTAATGGGCTTAGGGATTGTTTGTGTTTCAATGGTGAGATCCTTGCAGAATGCACTTTGGGGAGTTGGTGAATAGCTGAGACATCCTCCAAAAGGTTCATGTGGCCAATCACAACAGAGCTTTGGTCAGTCAGTCAACCACCATCCTCTACTAAACTAGTGAATTCTTGGGTTTGCGCTCCCTAACGTTCTCATAAATGGAAGTTTCCTAAATTGGAACTTTTAATTTAATTAAAAAGCATCACAAACAAAATCAAACCGATGTTAAAACCACAGTGAAACAAACCAACCCCATCATCTCTCCTACTCACCATTTTCTGAACAAAAGCATGAATCTGCAGTATTTAAACTACTCTCTGCTCTTTGGCTTCCTTTTCTGCACTTTCCAAAATCTACTGTGATAAAGATTCATGAATCAATAAGCAGAACCACTTTCTTTTTCCTAATTGCATCATGTGGCTGGACTAGTCAGCATTTGCCAGTCCATCTGCTAAATGTGCTGTGCAAATGGTATGTACAGCATAAAAATAGTTATTGTACTCGTAATCAGCTGCCTAAAATATTCCAGTATTCCTCCTGATTTTCCCCAGAGCCCTCTTTTCTTTTCTTTTTTGGCTCAAGTTACAAATGGAAATGATGACCCATTGCTACACTAAAGAGTAAAAAAGCCAACACTTTCATAAGCTTCAAGATCTATTGTTATAAAAGAAAACCCCTGTAGATTGGCTTAATGAAACTGCAGTCTTGAAGGGCCCTGACATGACTGATTAGTGCATCTGATTCAACTGATGCTAAAACTTCTTAGCTACAATTCAGCTGAGAGGGTTGTTTTTTATTTAAAGGACAATGTTGTTTGAACACAGGAACACGAACAATAAAATCTATAACCACAGGGTGACTCAGTGACTGCCTGTTAGTTTTTCCTCTTCCCAGTGGGATATTTTGCTTGAAAGAGAAACCGGGGAAACTTCCTGCTTACCATTTTCATTAGCTGGAACTTTCATTCCAGTATGAACTTCCCCAAAGTTCTAGGCTGTTTGGATACAAGTTTGGGTTGTGGGGTGTCTTGGTTGGTCAGTTCCCCCTCCTGAGGCAGT
Source organism: Macrochelys suwanniensis (assembly GCA_033296515.1). Taxonomy (NCBI): domain Eukaryota; kingdom Metazoa; phylum Chordata; order Testudines; family Chelydridae; genus Macrochelys; species Macrochelys suwanniensis. Next base: position 17,729,457 of record CM065781.1, on the reverse strand, counting down.
CAGCAATCTCAGCTGTTAGGGAAACAACTTTCTAGATTCACTTGCTGGAGGTAAAATGTATTTGTGAATAAAAACCAAATAAATGGATTTTCCTGATAAAACTACAATGAGCTGTAAGACACGTATGCTTGCCTGGCTTTCATGGGGTACATGTATGCCTGAAACGGAATGCCCACAGGTTAATCGAATGCTGTAATATGCATCTCTAGGAAAGCTCTGGAAATGTCTGCCAAGAACTGTGAGACTCATTTTCAGTAGAGATTTCCTAGAACATCCCAGGTACTCTGTGACTGGAGAATAGAATATTTTTAAGAAGGGTGTGGGGAGTGATTATTAATGACCTTGAGACAAAAAGTGGAAATATGGGGGCCGGAAGCAGGGCCGTGGCCGGGGGCAGGGCTGGAGCAGAGCGGGGGTGGGGGGAGGGCAGAGCGGGACCAGATGGTGCTCCCTTCTCACCCTCCGTGGGGGCTGGCCCGGACCCTGCCACACCCCCTGGACATTCCTCTGTGCCCCAGTTTGGGGACCACTGGATTGGACTGACCTCTAGACGATCTTTTATTATTTATTTAATTATTAATTACCAATTCACCTAGGACACCCAGTCAGGACCCCTTTGTGCTAAGTGCTTTTAACAGAACAAAAAGACAGTTCCTATCCCAAAGAACTTACAGCTTATAAAACATTTTCTTTGGGCTTAACCAACTATCCGTGAAAGGTGAGGGATAGAAACATGGAAGTCAAAGCAGGATGGAGATTCACACTACTCTAAGTACAGGATCTAACGAACCATGGGTGGAAAGGGGGGTGGTTGATTTTATTAATTGTGTTTTAATTGATATGCCCTCTTCACAGATAAAATCCCCAGAAAAGGCATATTGCTCACGAAAAGAACCATCATTTGCAATGGGAACCAGGAATTTAACAAGCTCACCCAGGGACGAGCTGTTTCCTGGCACAGTGGCACATCTATACTGTACTTTGGAAGATAAACTTAACAAACTTAGAGGACATGTCTGAGCACGAGAATTAATGTTCTCAGGCTGGGCTATACACAAGCTTTCTCAGCATGTGTTATATTTTAAACAAGGACAGTATGCTAGTGGGGTTTTTTTCCAACTCCTTTTTTTCTTTATTGTCAAAATGAAGTTTCCCAGGTCCTGAGTTAATGTGTTTCATCAAACTATCTCTAGAACGTCCATTCCTCATCACTTGGCTGAGGAATACTGCAGCATGATTACACTTTCTCTCCTGGTCTCTATAGGAAATACGGTTTGGTGGGGCCCACAAAACTCTTGTGTTTGCCAGGATGAAATCTCTGTTATTAATAGAACGTTTTCAGGCTAACACCCAAAACTAAAATTGTTTTCCAGAGGTTATGTAGCCTTTGGCAACAAGTCCTTCAGCAAAAGTTTATTAAGGGAATATGCTCACATTTGCAGGACCCTCAGGAGGATATAACCAATGAGTGAGGAGTGGTATCCCAAGAAACATAAAGACCACCCAGTAATAGTAAGACTTTGAATATGTCCCTTCTGGTTCTTCTCCTTCTCCATTGGTTTGAATACAGCTGGGAGTGGCAGGATGGAGAAGTATACTCTTATGGCAAAGGCCCTGACCTGAGATTCAAGAAATCTTATCCTTGGTCAATCTACCCAATGTTTTTGTGTTTTTAATGGCCATGTCTCATTAATGCTAGGGCTTGTTCTGATTTCTGCTTTGTCCTGAAAGGATAGGAATAATTTCTCTGGATAAATGGGCAACCTGTACTCTTGTGTTTTTTTGGTTTGGACATACAGGAATTTTCTATGACATGACTCAGTCTTTTTGTGTGATAGGATGGGATGCTATGTGTCTTCCTTTCTGTATGAATTCTCTCGGTGTTTTATAGTATGCCATAATTATAGTGATAACCATATGGATGTCAGGGTGATCTTCTAATGAGTCAAGTTACCATCAGTTATGGTAACTACTTTTTAAAATTATTATGCTCCCATTCTCATGCCTTCACTGCACTTTTATATTTGTTTCAAGTTTCAAATCATATGTCACATATTATGATTGGTCCAAAATTCATTGCCAAAATTTGGAAGGCCAGAAATGAGTTACAGCCTTACCTCCCAAACAAGGCACATGGTCAAAATGTTCAGAGTCAGTCTCACCATAGGTGATACTCAAGAGCCAGCTCTTGTGAGGGCAAACCTGGGAGACGGCTCATTTCTTGCAGGAAATCAAGCCTATATCAACTAGAACAATATAAAATTAACATGTCACACATTAAATGGGTTAAATACTGGCTAACTAATGGGTCTCAAAATGTAACTGTAAATGGAGAATTGTCATTGAGCAGGTCTGTTTCCAGTGGGGGTCCTGCAGGAATCCATTCTTGGCCCTACACTATTTAAGATCTTTATAAATGACTTAGAAGAAAATAGAAAACCATCACTGATAAAGTTTGCAGATGGGGCCAGATGCACTGCATCCGAGGGTGCTAAAGGAGTTGGCCGATGTGATTGCAGAGCCATTGGCCATTATCTTTGACAAATCATGGCAATCGGGGGAGGTCCCGGATGACTGGAAAAAAGCTAATGTAGTGCCCATCTTTAAAAAAGGGAAGAAGGAAGATCCGGGGAACTACAGGCCAGTCAGTCTCACCTCAGTCCCTGGAAAAATCATGGAACAGGTCCTCAAGGAATCAATTCTGAACCACTTAAAGGAGGGGAAAGTGATCAGGAACAGTCAGCATGGATTCACCAAGGGCAAGTCATGCCTGACTAACCTAATTGCCTTCTATGATGAGATAACTGGCTCTGTGGATGAGGGGAAAGCAGTGGATGTGCTATTTCTTGACTTTAGCAAAGCTTTTGATACAGTCTCCCACAGTGTTCTTGCCAGCAAGTTAAAGAAGTATGGGCTGGATGAATGGACGATAAGGTGGATAGAAAACTGGCTGGATGGTCGTGCTCAACGGGTAGTGATCAATGGCTCCATGTCTAGTTGGCAGCCGGTATCAAGTGGAGTGCCCCAAGGGTCGGTGCTGGGGCCGGTTTTGTTCAATATCTTCATCAACGATCTGGAGGATGGTGTGGACTGCACCCTTAGCAAGTTTGCAGATGACACTAAACTGGGAGGAGTGGTTGATACGCTGGAGGGTAGGGACAGGATACAGAGGGACCTAGACAAATTAGAGGATTGGGCCAAAAGAAATATGATGAGGTTCAACAAGGACAAGTGCAGAGTCCTGCACTTAGGACGGAAGAATCCCATGCACTGCTACAGACTAGGGACCGAATGGCTGGGCAGCAGTTCTGCAGAAAAGGACCTAGGGGTTACGGTGGACGAAAAGCTGAATATGAGTCAACAGTGTGCCCTTGTTGCCAAGAAGGCTAACGGCATTTTGGGCTGTATAAGTAGGGGCATTTCCAGCAGATCGAGGGACGTGATTATTCCCCTCTATTCGGCACTGGTGAGGCCTCATTTGGAGTACTGTGTCCAGTTTTGGGCCCCACACTACAAGAAGGATGTGGATAAATTAGAAAGAGTCCAACAGAGGGCAACAAAAATGATTAGGGAGCTGGAGCACATGACTTATGAGGAGAGGCTGAGGGAACTGGGATTGTTTAGCCTGCAGAAGAGAAGAATGAGGGGGGATTTGATAGCTGCTTTCAACTACCTAAAAGGGGGTTCCAAAGAGGATGGATCTAGACTGTTCTCAGTGGTAGAAGATGACAGAACAAGAAGTAATGGTCTCAAGTTGCAGAGGGGGAGGTTTAGGTTGGATATTAGGAAAAACTTTTTCACTAGTAGGGTGGTGAAGCACTGGAATGGGTTACCTAGGGAGGTGGTGGAATCTCCTTCCTTAGAGGTTTTTAAGGTCAGGCTTTACAAAGCCCTGGCTGGGATGATCTAATTGGGTTTGGTCCTGCTTTGAGCAGGGGGTTGGACTAGATGACCTCCTGAGGTCCCTTCCAAGCCTGAGATTCTATGATCCTGAGATTCTATGACACAAAAATTGGGGGAGTGGTAAATAATGAAAGGGACAGGTCTCTGATTCAGAGCAATCTAGATTGCTTAATAAACTAGGTGCAAACAAACTATGTGTTTTAATACGGCTAAATATAAATGTATACACGTGGGAACAAAGAATGTAGCCCATGCTTACAGGATGGGGGACTCTACTCTGGGAAACAGTGCCTCTGAAAAAGATTTGGGAGTCTGTGGTGGATAATCAGTTGAACATGAGCTCCCAGTGTGGCCAAAAGAGCTAATGCAATTTTGGAATGCATAAACGGGGAATCTCAAGTAGCACTGAAGAATGTATTTTACTGCTGTAATTGACACTGGTGTGCTTGTTGCTGGAATGCTATGTCCAATTCTGGTGCCCATAATTCATGAAGAATGTTGTTAAATTGGAGAGGGTTTAGAGAAGAGCCACGAGAATTATTAAAGCATTAGAAAACATGCCTTTAGTAAGACACTCAAGGAGCTCAATCTAGTTAGTTTAACAAAGAGAAGGTTAAGAGGTGACTTGATGACAAATATTTAATAAAGGGCTCTTCAATCTGGCAGAGAAAAGGTGTAACAGGATCCAGTGGCTGGAAGCTGAAGCTAGACAAATTCAGACTGGAAATAAGACGTAAAGTTTCAATGGTGAGAGTAATTAATCATTGGAACAATTTACTAATTTACTCCAACACTGACAATTCTTAAATCAAGATGTGGTTGTTTTTCTAAAAAAGATCTGCTCTAGGAATTATTTTGGGGAAGTTTTATGGCCTGTGCTATACAGGAGGTCAGACTAGATGATCACAATGGTCCCTTCTGGCCTTGGAATCTGTGCCTGTGATGGGGTATCCACACCACACAAGGCAGAGTAGGTTAAGTAAGGTTAATTAACTTGATTGGCTGCAACTGAGGGAGAGCCAGGGATTGAAAGACTGATGGAAGATGAAGCTCAGCTGAGCAGGTGAAGGCTGGGCTGGTATAAAGCCAGAAGTTGGCAGCAGAAAGGAGTGACAGGGAAGTAGTCTGCAGTCACTCCCTGGAAGAAGGGAGATGTGTCCAGGGCTATGGCGTTAGGTAGTCTGCAGTTATTCCCTGGGAGGAGGGAGTTTGGGCTGATTAACGGGGGGGGGAGGGGGGGAGGGCAGAAGATAAGAGCAGAGATGTAGGAAGGAGTCCAGGGAAACAGCAACTAGGTCTGGGCACAAGCAGACTGCAGTTGCTACACATAGGACTGGAACACGGAGTACAGGGCAGGCCTGGGATCACCTACCAGCTGCTGGAGAAGTGGCACAGACTGGGCAGTGGAGCCAAAGACTGCCTAGGACAGTTGTCGAATGGGACTTTGATACCCTGGAAGGGAGGACTATAGTGACCTGGCCGGAGGGCTGAGACACAAAGAAGGAGCACACCAAGTCCAAGAGAGAGAGAGAGACCATGAGGCAAGGAAAGGGATATGGGACCCGAGCGGAGCTAATCACCAGATGTGGCCACAAAGAGGCGCCCAGCGGTGAGTGGAAGCCTGTGGCAATGCCCTATTGAGATGTTTGTCTTTTAAGCAGGCCCTTGTGTATGATCTTAGTGTCTCACCAGGCTTGGGAATTTTGGAATTATAAGGGAGTTGCAACTTGTCACAACAACTGACTGTCTAGTTGTTTTGGTTAATTAAGTTGCAGCCTTTTTTCCATAATAAACTGATCCTCGTTAAGCTAATCCTTGATCTATATCACAAACCAGTCTATCCAGGTAAAACTGAGTCTCTGCCTTTCCTTCACAATGTAGTGGAATAATTCCCTAATATCCTACCTTCTAGGTAGCGATGAATTCAGCATTACTCCTCTAGAAAGACAGGCAGGTGGGCATCTAATGTGAAATAAGATCCCTCAAGCTTAAGCATGTTATCTATACTGCATTCTTTTGCATCTCCAACCCACTGAGCCAAAGAACCAAGCTTTTTCTACAGTAGATTTCCTGTTTCACTGTCAAAGCTCAGCCTGGTTCCAATTTAAATATTGATCAAATGAAAATTGAATGTATTGCTTGAGGCGTACTAGATTGGCAGCCCTGGAGGCTGTAGTTCTCTGTCTAACCAGAGAACAGGTACAGCATGAGCATGTCTGTAAGCTTCCACTGTCCTCCTAATGGGATTCAGCACTGACCTGGGGAGGGGACAAGGTAATGCAGCTCATTCTTGTCCTCTCTATGGCCATAAAACCAAACCAAGCCTCTCCCACCCACCCCTGCCAGTTAACACCAGTTCTAATGGTGTTTGCTGTGGTGTGGACATTTGTCCAGTAGGAATAATACTGACAGCATCAATTCATCTTGCATATAAAACCAAATGCAGCACATATGGACTTTACATCACTGCCACCCATAACTCTGGATTTGAACATGTTAGTCGGGTGATGTTACTTTGCACACCATTGTGGTACCCAGGAACATTCCCTTTCAAAACAGGAATGCCATCAAAACACTGTACTCTTTGTACAACCATTTATAAAGACTCATAAATATCTGTCCTCGGAAACCGCTTTGCTATTTGAGGAAAGCAACTTGTTTTGATGTAAAACATTACAAAAGAAAAGATTTGTAACTTAAATTACTCAGTTTAAGAGCAATAATGAGAGAATCTGAGTGTGGGGTGGGGGGGAGGAAGGGGGGAATGCAACAGACATTTTCTATGGGAAAATATTTTATATCACAAAGTTATTAGTTTCCTAAATTTAGTTAGATAAAAATCTTTTCTGCCAAGAGACCGTGGCTGCAGCAACATAATATTTGGCACAGAACACTTTGCTTTATTTGTATGCACTTCAATGGGGAGGAAACCCTTTTAAATACAGAAAGTTTCCGAAAACTGTAAACTGTGGGTGCACAAAAGGGAATCCAGATTTACAGATAAATCTAGATGCAGCCAGATTCATCCCTGGTGCAATTCCACTGACTTAAACAAAATAGAAGTTTGGTTGGCTTGAAGGGGGACAGATTTGCAAGTACTCAGAACCCCCAATTGACACCAGATCTTCAAAAAACCTCAGCTAATATTTAAGCACCTAAATAAGAACCATATTGTCAAAAAAGCAGAGCACTCAAAACACTGAGCTCTTCTGAAAAATCATGACCATTTATTTTGGTTCCTAAAGGGGAGCTGATCTCTTTTTGAAAATCTGGCCTAGTTACACAGGGGGTAAATTTGGCCCAGTATGTTCTAATCATGCAAGGATGTAGTTGAAAAACTACTCTTTATGTATTTGTTAAAAAGTTATAATCTGTTTTCTGAACTTGCAGTTACATTTTTGGAAATCAGATAATTATCTTCAAGTGATTAGAAAGTACATTTAGGATCATAAGATCATGGCTGTTACAGAGGACAGACAGTACTGGAGCTTGAAGATCACAAATTTAATTTATCAGTTTATTATAGTTTTTGCAAACTCCATGTGAACCATTGTGCGGGTATTGTAAATAATTTCATGTTCTTCACCCTGCACCTCTCCCTCCCCGCTCCCTGGAAACAGTGTCAGCGCCATCAATCCAGCATGACTGGGACACCCAAAAATAACAAACCAATGTTCACACACAATGGATAAAAATACAGTTTAGTTAAGGAATCAGATTTCAGTTGTATGTTTCACAAGGGTTATTATTTTTTTAAGGTTTTAAAAATGATTCTCACTATTGTTTATATCTCCTTGATAGTGTTTTGGGTTTCCTTTTAAGTCTCATAGTAGAGAACATAATTGCACTGTAATTTCTAGCTCCAGCAAGCGGTGAATGAACTGAGAGGGGTGGAGTTGTTTCAAAAATCTAAAAAACATCATTTCTTGCCTTGCATTACTAATCCTAACACTGATGCATAATAGTTCCAGCCGTACAGAGCAGTTCTATTAAGTAGAAAATAAAGGCATTTTTATCAAAATGCATAGCTGTCTTTTTATCATGTAGCTTGGCATGGAGGACTATTCACACGTAAAGCTTAAACATATTTTGTGAATTAAAATTATTTCCTGGGGCTACATAGTTAACATTTTCTTCACAAAAAAAGTAGTGCTATGTTCAGAGGTAATATATACAAAAGCTATGATGATTTGGGGAATCTATGTACAATTTATGGACTGTAGCATCTCTCTCCCAGACCAGGGACAATAGAGAGTCATTAACCTGAATGGCTCCCATTCAGATGGAAGCACGTTAGGACAACAGGGTGGCTGAAACTAGGAGAACTAGTTTTCCCCGGCGTCTCTGAAAGAGGTTGGGGTTGGGAGCCCTGTCAACATATCGATTCAAGTGATACCATCACAGGGCCTAATCACATCCGCCACGCCATCAGGGGCGCATTCACCTGCACATCTACCAATGTGATATATGCCATCATGTGCCAGCAATGCCCCTCTGCCATGTACATTGGCCAAACTGGACAGTCTCTACGCAAAAGAATAAATGGACATAAATCTGACATCAGAAATCATAACATTCAAAAACCAGTAGGAGAACACTTCAACCTCCCTAATCACTCAGTGACAGACTTGAGGGTAGCAGTGTTGCGACAGATTAACTCCAAAAGCAGACTTCAAAGAGAAACTATTGAGCTCGAATTGATATGCAAACTAGGTTGCATTGCGTCCGGATTAAATAGAGATTTGGAATGGCTCAGCCATTACGTTAATTGAATCTATTTCCCTTAAGTTAACGATCCTCATTCACACCTGTGTGACCATCATGTTTATCACTTCAAAGGTTTTTCTTCCCCTGCTGTTATGGTTCCTCTCAACTAATTCGCCTCTTAAGGTTGGTCTATGCACCTCAACCTTATCATGTTTCTCTGACTGTATAAATATCTGTCTCCTGTATGTTTCATTCCATGCATCCGATGAAGTGGGTAACAACCCACGAAAGCTTATGCTGAAATAAATTTATTAGTCTCTAAGGTGCTACAAGTTTTTCTTTCTTATTTTCGTTTTAAAGAAACCAGGGTTAGTGGTAGGACCTTATAAATAGGACCCTATGAAATTCATGGTCCATTTTTATAAATGTTATGGTCATAGCACTTTTAAAATCTTGAATTTCATGGGTTCAGATATTTAAATCTTAAATTTCACGGTGTTGTAACAAAACATGAATTTGTATTTTAAAAGGTCAAAATATAAACATGTAAAAGCCCTTAAGACGCAGCGTTTCTCAAACTGGGGTTCTGACCCAAAAATGGAGTTACAAGGCTATTGTAGGGAGGATCGCGGTGTTGCCACCCTTACTTCTGCGCTGCTTTCAGAGCTGGGCAGCCGGAGAGCAGCAGCTGCAGGCTGGGTGCCTAGCTCTGAAAGCAGCACTGCCACCAGCAGCAGCAGCACAGAAGTAAGGATGGCAATATCGTCACCTCCCCCCCGCCACAATAACCTTGAGACCCCTCCTTTTGGGTCAGGACCCCAGTTTAAGAAACGCTGGGTACTTTTGTATACCTTTACCCTGTAGTATAGGGTATTATTATAGTACAGGATAAAAGTACACCAAAGAGCAGATTTCGTGGGGGAGACCAGATTTCATGGTCCGTGATGCATTTATTACGGCCGTGAATTTGGTAGGGTCCTACTTATAAGCACAGAGAGCTTCTCAGAATCAAAAAAGGAAACTTGGGGCAAGAGGGAGGAACAAAGGGGCATGTTTTTTTGTAGCAGAGGGACTTTTCTGACTGAGGGATCGATTCAGCCCAGGGCAAGACCAATGGCAGCTGAGCCGGAAAAGAAAGAGAGGGAGACTCCAAGATTCAGAGAAGCCATGATCTGCAGGAATGGGTATCTGGGCACTCTAGAGAACTCGGCCTTAATCTCAACAAACTCTCCAAAGTGGTAAGGAAACTGAGGCAGGGAAATATGTGTGGACATTTCCCAGTTTGCCTGAATCTGCATCTTTTTTGTGCTGTCTAATGTAAAGAGCAATTGTTTTAGATTCCCTTTTTTGCAAACCCTTTGGGGTATGTGCTTCAATTATTGCATGTCCCTGATGAGTTAAATGGTAAATTAGCACGTCCACAAGGTTGGTACTCTGGGAGAGGGTGTGCGTGAGCCACTGTGGTGTCTTCTGGGGGTCAGCACTCATCCTGGGAGCCTGGGGCAGCTGGACTGTGAGGCCCCATTTTCTTGAAGGGGTAACAGACGGAGAGCCTGGGCCCAGGGAGTGTGCCAGAAAGGTCAAAGAAAGAGAGGATGCTGGAGCCTGTCCAGCCTCAGGACTGGTCTACACTAAAAAGGTCAACCCAGCTACGTCGCTCAGGGGTGTGCCCTGAGCAATGTAGGTAAGACAACCTAACCAGTGGTATAGACAGGAAGAATTTTTCCATTGACCTAGCTACCGCCTCTCAGTGAGGTGGGTTATCGACATCGACAGGAGAACCCCTCCTGTTGGTGTTCGTAGTGTCTACACTGAAGTGCTACAGCAGCAGAGCTGTGCCGCTGTAGTGTTTTAAGTGTAGACAAGCCCTCAGGTAGCTTAAAGCACAGGGGGCCGGGGTGTTGGGACCCAAACACAACCTCCTGGTGAGCAGGGGACCTCAACCAGGAGTGTAAATTAGACTCCTTGTCCTGATCTAGTTGTAAATCAGGATTGACTCCACTGAAGTCAATGGAGTCACACTAATGTAAAACTAATATAAGTGAAAGGAGCATCTGACCCCCTTAGACTCAGACTCCCTTAGACCTATTTAACAGTGTGTGGGCTGGAGTCTCCACTACCTTGCACCTCATGTAGTTCAAAACAGATTTACACCCACTGTGCACAGTTGTAATGACTACACTTCACTGCAAGGCAGTGGAAAATCAGGTCCTTTGAGCGGAAGAGAGGGTAATATACACGCCAAGGAACTGTAAAATGTAGGCTATAGGAGCAGGTGGCCTACTTTAAACTTAAGCATTCTTCCACCCTGCCTTACTCCCTGGTTTCAAGGAGGCATGACTGGCAAGCATGCGAACACAGCCACAACCCCAGCTTCCTGTTCATTAACTGCAGTGAACAGTTCCTTCTAGAGCGAGGCACACACTGGTCCCTCACAAAGGAGCAGCCACGTGCACTAGAGGTCCTTGCTGCCAGCCTGCACAGTGATGGCAAGAGGTCTGACGCCCTCTTGTCGCCAGCATTGCTCCTCTGCTCCCCAACCCTTGTGGAGCCATTGCAAGTCACGGAAAGATGGAGCACAAAAGGCAGGCTGTGCTGCACATATTACCCTGCAGGATTGCACAACAGCAGTGATGGAGGGGAACAACAGTCCATCCAGAAATCAGCCTTGAGCTGCTCCCTTAAGGAAATAGAGTAGGAGCAATCTCTGAGTGGGGACAAGGAAGAGAATGGTAGTGAGGTATTTCCAGTGGAGATAGGGAAGTACTAATACTGTTTTACAAGGCACTGGTTATAAAACCTCAACTGTAATACTGGGTAGGATTCTAGTCCCCCATGTTCAAGCAAGATGAATTAAACTGGAACAGGTCCAGAGCCCGGCTACTAGGATGAGCGGAGGGATGGAGGGCCTATCTTCTGAGAGGGGACAAAGAGTTTGGCTTTTTCAGCCTTGCAAAACAATGGCTGAGAAGGGAACTGATTGCTCTCGATAAACGCATCAGGGGATTAAACACCAGAGAGGAAGAAGAGCTACGTAAGCTAACAGACTATGTTGGCACAAGAACAAATGGATATAAACTGGCCATGATTAAATTTAGGCTGGAAATTAGAAGGTTTCTTATCATAGAGGAGCATAATTCTGGAACAGCCTCCTATTAGGAGTAGTGGGGGCAAGAAACCAAACTGGTTATAATATGGAGCCTAAGTTTGTGAACGGTGTGATATGAAAGGGTTGCCTGCGATAGCAGGGGATTGGACTTAGTGACTGAAGAGATCCCTTTCAGTCCTATGTTTCCATTTTCTTATGTTCTTAGGACTGCAAAGGCAGACTGTACGTAATCCTACAGAAATTGCTATCCTGCCTTTAGGATGACACAACTGGAGCTAAATTCTAGTGAGCCAAATGTTCCAGGCTTCCTGCCCAGGATCAGCAGATAAGAATCAATGCATCTCTTCTCAGTTCCATTTTTAAAAAATACATTGGGCATTAGATATTATGGAAATAATAAAATCAAGCAAAGAAACAGGTTAAAAATGCTTGGTAAAATATGAGGGCGTGATCCCGCAAGCATTTACTGCCAGGCGTAATGCTCTGTACAGTGAAAAGCCTCATTGATTTCCATGGGACTACATCCAATATTAAGCACTAGCCCAGTAGCAAATGTTTGCAAGACTAGGCTCCCGGTCAATAAAACAACAACAAAAAACAACAAAGGATAATTGCACCACTTAGCTTGATATTGTCCAATCTGCTTTTCATTAGGGGAAAAAATTGTCTGAAATCTGAACCCTTGTTACATTTTTAGACACAGCAGTTTTAGGATTCCTACTTCAACTGTGATTTTAATAGCATTTTAACATCTATACCAATAATTACAATATTTTGTTGTACATTGTATGCTTTGGGCCAGATTCAAGTGTCACTCTAGATTTATGCTAGTGTCACTGAGAATAAAATTTGGCCCTTCATTTTTAAAGCACATCTGAAACATTACCTAATCAGCATCTGACAATGTTATATGCCCATTTTACTTATGGGGAAACTGAGACCGAGAGGGTAGTGGCCTGATATTCAGAAAAGCTGAACTCCCACTGCCTTCAGTGAAAGTGGCAAGTGCTCAGTAGCTGCTAATATCAAATCAAACGGGGCAGATTTCGAAAAGGGCTCGGGGACAGATTTTCAGGTGCTCTCTACACGTAATAAATGACTTCCACAAGGAATGAGAACAGAGCTGGGACTAGCGCTCAGCATTTCCTGACTCTCATTCCTGAGCTCAGACCACATTCATCTATCAGCACTGACTTGTGATGTATTTTAGTGGATTCAGCTTGAGAAAAGAGTTAATTAGTTCTGAAACTTGTTTTTGGCCATGATTACTTGGTAGATTCTCTATTCTGCATGGCTGGACTCTTAGAAGTAGAGTGACTAGATGTCCCATTTTTAAAGGGCCAGTCCCATAGTTAAGCCCTCCTGCAGGTGTCCCGACTTTTTCTTAAAAACAGGCAAGTTGTCCAGTATTTTCTGTCTCCCCCCATCAGTACTGGGGAGTCCTGCTGCTGACCGGATCCCCGCTTGCCAGCCACCCTGTCACCAGCAGTGATTGGGGGCAGTCCAGTGGCCAATGATGGGGGTGGGTTTGCAAAGCTGTGGCTGGGCAAAGATGCAGTGAGCAGGGCCAGACACTTCTCTGCTGGTCATCAGCGCAGCCCCTGCTGCGTGCCAGCTCTCGGCCAGCAGGGCCTTGCCCCCCGATCCTGTTTCTGGCCATCACTGGCTGCGCACTGTGAGCTGCGGTGGCTGGTGAGTGCGGGCAGGTGCCAGGCAGCAGCCAGTTACGTGTCGCCTCTGCTGCCCACCCTTTACATGCTCCCCCCTCTTGCTGTCCTCTCCCTGCTTTGCCTCTTCACCCCCCAGCCCTGCTGCTCCTCCATATCCCCACTGGTAGGGCGAGTCCCGCTCCCAGCGCTGCGCGGAGGAGAACCAGCCCCTGGTCGGAGCACTCAGCTCACCAACAGCCTGGCCGGCAGGCTCCTTCCTTCCCCCACTGCCTCTGGTTGGGCTGGCCAGGAGGAGCCAAGCCCTGCATGTGCCAAAACCCCGCACAGCGCTGGCACGAGGAAACCGCTAGACTCTACCCCTCAGATAAGCTCTAGAGTGGTGGTGGGGGGAAGGGATTTCCAGCCTGTTCATGCCCCGAACCTGCAGACTTCACAGCAGCCCCACGGGCCCTCTTCACCACCCCCCTCCTCCAGGATGGGTCCTGCCCCCAGGGAGCAGGGGGGCTGCTCTGTTCCCTAGGCACCCTCCCCTGCTGAGCCATGGCTCTGTCCGGGTTCACTGAAGCCCCTGCAGTCATTAGGGTAACCAGATGTCCCGATTTTATAAGGACAGTCCCGATTTTTGGGTCTTTTTCTTATATAGGCTTCTATTACCCCCCACCCCCTGTCCCGATTTTTCACATTTGCTGTCTGGTCACCCTAAGTCAGGTTCCCTGGGCCCTGGTGCACAATGCATCCTTAGTGCTTAACCCCTTCCTGCCCGCGCTGTAGCTGGGAGACAGGAAGCAGTTGGGTTATGTCGGTAGCCAGCAGCAGCCTGGAGGTGTTAGCTGCCTTTTGACACTGTGCAGGTGTGCGGGCAGGAAGGGATAAGCTGCTAGAGATAAGCTCTGCAAAGACACAGGCCAGGTCTTCCTCCTCTTCCCCTGAGGCTGGAAGTAGCTCCTGTGAAGTGGTGGAGCTAAAGAGAAGACAAATGGTTGGGCTGCGGCATTACCAGAGAGACGGTCTTTAGCTAAGTCATGCTGCCCTTGCAGCTCATCATTCGTCACTTCTCACTGCAGATACGCCTTTCCAAGCATGTCTGCAGTGAGATTAAACCACAGATTGCAAACCACTTTCTTTTATTTCTAATCCCTGGGCTGCGGTCAAATTAGGGAGGAGACTACAGCAAAGAAGGGGGATTAATTTCACTCGGTATGCCTCTCTTGTTGTTCAATGTATATAGGGCCATATTCTGTTACAATGGTGTAAATTCAGACCAACTCTGCTGACTTTAGTATAACAGGGTTGAATTTACATGGGTATAACAGCAGAATTTGGCCTGTGGTCTTTAAATTACAGCATCAATTAAAACCCCTTTAATTTCACTGTAGTATGTTTTAACAAATTTTCTTTAAGGTTTTTACTCAAAAAGCATAAACAGCCCCACGAGGGTGCTGTTGTGTGGCAACGGCGTACCACATAAATTAAGCAAACTCTGGGTAATATCTCTAAAAATATGTGTTTATAGCTCCCTGCCAGTTTCTGACTAATGCTTTTGTTTGTTGCTATAGCGAACCACACATGAATCTGATAGCCAAAAGCGTTCTTATGACTAACCTTCGCTCTCTGGGGGCTGAAAAATGGAATTGCAAAACAATCTGAGGAGACTGTGGGAGGAAACACCTTTTTTGGCACAGTATCCACCAACATTAAAAAGAAGAATACCGAGAGTGGAAAACATTAGGAAACGGGAACTGTGCGGCTGGGTTGGCTTTAACCTACAGTGAGCCAAACAGAGCCTCTGTCTAAAATGAAACATAGAAAGTTGTCTTATTTGTGCAGGGAGCAGTACTGGGAGCTCTCACCAGGCATTACGGGATGGATCCAAAGCCTTTGGAAATCAATGGCCTCTTGGGATCAGACCCCAAGGCGTTCACAGCCTGCTCACTCAAAATCATTTTATCTGATTCAATGACACATAAGCCAATGGTTTTAATTTTCTCACTTTCTATTATTATTATTTGTATTTTGGTAGCATTGAGAAACCTCTACCAAGATCAGAGTCCCATTGTGCTAGGCGCTGTACAAACACAAAGTGAAAGACAGTCTCTGCCCCAAAGAGCTTACAGGCTAAATGGACGAGGCACAGGGCGGCAGAGGAAACGGAGCTGCTGTGACTTGCTTAACACAGCAGATCAGCGGTAGAGTCAGGGACAGAACCCTGGTGCCCTGCATCACAGTTCGGTGCCCAGGTCACTGGACCAGGCTACCCAGCTTTTTTTGTTTAAAGAAAGAATTTCCTACCTACAGGAAGAAGTTTCCTATCTAAAGAAAAGTTCAAGCCGTTTCTAAAATAGAATAACTTATTACTTAATCCATATTCTGCCAGACAAGATTTATGTTATTGTTGCTTCATTATTTATTTTAAATAACCCTTTTCTTCCAGGCTACACAAATGTTAGGGTGAGGTATTGTTGTCTAAAGGAAAAATCAACATTTTCTACTGACATTAGATATCTGACCCCAGCCTGCATACTGCCTCTTTGTCCAGAATTTTTCCATTATCAAAAATATTTTCAAAGGGTTTCACCATTTGGTGGAGTCCTCAGTGGAAAATTATCTGAGCTCCATGTATATGGGGGAGGAGGGATAGCTCAGTGGTTTGAGCATTGGCCTGCTAAACCCAGGGTTGTGAGTTCAATCCTTCAGGGGGCCATTTGGGGATCTGGGGCAAAAATTAGGGGTTGGACTAGATGACCTCCTAAGGTCCCTTCCAACCCTGATATTCTATGTATAGCTCTTTTGAGAGGGATTCCAACAGAGTCTGATCCCAAGCGGCCATTGACTTCCCTGTAGACCTTTGGAAGTGTCTTTTTTTTTTTTTTACTAGTGAACACAAGATAAATGGCTGGGATACAGGGTAGTGCTATAATTTGACATGCACATTTCATTGGACTTATATGGTAGCTGCTGATCATTTAATTACATAGGACCAAATCCTCAACTACCCAGATTTCGTTCTGTCGAGCAAAGCTTCACCGGACTCCTGTGAAACTGATATTATGACCCATTCAATACTGAGGGGAAGCTACATGATCATTTCCATCCTGTACCCAGTAATAACTACGGAATTTGTTTAAGGCTAGCTTTTGAATCTGTTTAACTTTAAATATTTTCACAAAAAAACAAGTGCTTTGTCACTTAACTCTTAATTGAATTCATGTATAGGTAGGGCCCTACCAAATCCACGGTCCATTTTGGTCAATTTCCCGGTCATAGCATTTAAAAAAAATCTTGAATCTTATGGTTTCAGATATTTAAATCTTCAATTTCACAGGGTTGTAACTGTGGGGGTCAAAAGAGATTGGGGGGGTTGCAAGGCTACCCTTGGGTAGTATAGGAGGCTTCGCAGTGTTGCCACCCTTACTTCAGCACTGCCTTCAGAGCTGGGCGGCCGGAGAGTGGCAGCTGCTGGCCAGGCACTCAGCTCTGAAGGCAGCGCGGCCGCCAGCAGCAGCACAGAAGTAAGAGTGGCAATACCATACTTCTGCACTACTGCTGGTGGCGGTGCTGCCTTCTGGGCTAGGTGCCTGGCCAGCTGCTACCCAGCTCTGAAGGCAGCACAGAAGTAAGGGTGGTAATACTGTGCCCCCACCTATAGTAGCCAGATTCCACCGGAGAGGCCAGATTTCACGGTCTGTAACACGTTTTTCACGGCCAAGAATTTGGTAGGGCCCTATTTATAGGGCAACTGACATGAGGCATCTGAGCCAGGTACAAAATAAAGACCAAACACAAATGGCTATAAGGCCGTGGTTTATCGAATTGTGGACTGTCGCTCACTATAGGACTCTGGAGCACTTACTGGTGGTCTGTGGAAAGCGGATAGGTCTTAGGATGCTGGCTCCACCTCTCTGCTTTCAGCTGCTTCTGCAGATTTCATTACATGTCTGAAAAAGCGCCAGCCTCGCTGGCTCCATGCTGTGAACAAGAATCTGAAACCACCTTCAGGTACTGAAGCCACCAGCATAACAATTAAAAATAGCTCAATAGCCTAACGCTATGTATTTATCCACCTCGGTAACGGCTGTGGTTGATGGAGGGATGCCGTATAATCAGGTCTAGGAGGGGAAATGGGCTGTGCAATCGAAAAGGGGGTAGAGGTGGTCCACTTGTGAATGGGTGACAGGCGGTCTGCAAAACAAACTCCTGTTCCCTCCTGGAGAGACGAGCTCAAGCAACTAGCCTAACATCACTATTATTATTATTGTTCCTTAGATCTTGTATGGCATTTCTCGTCCATCGCTCTCAAAGGGCTTTACAAAGGAAGATAAGTATCACTCTCTCTGTTTTACAGTGATGGAAACTGAGGCAGCGCAGTGAAGTGACTAGCACAAAGTTTCCCAGGAAATCAGTGGCAGAGCCAAGACTAGACCCCAGCTGTGTTGGAGCTCAGGGCTAGCTCCACAGGACTACACTTCCTCCCTCGGCTAACTGGGGAAAGGAAATGCTTCATATTTACTCTTCCGCGCTCTCCCTTTGTCAGTAGAAACTGAACCAACCAAGCCCTGAGAACACAGTTGTTTCCAACACTGGCAAGGAAGTCAGCCAACATTTTTATTGAATCCAGCCCTAATAGAGAGCAAGGAAACAATTTATTTTCCAGCTATAGCAAGAGTCCTCTAATTATATATATAAAATTGAAAACAATGTATTTACTCAAATAATAATTAATACCTAACTGTTATATAGCACATTTCCTGAATAGATCGCAAAGCGCTTTACAAAGGAGGTCAGCATCATTATCCCCATTTTAGAGATGGGAAAACTGAGGCACAGGCAAGGGAGTGACTTGCCCAAGGTCAGCCAGTAGTAGAGCCATGATAGAACCTGGGTATTCTGAGTCCCAGTACAGTGCTTGCTCCAGCTGACCACACTGCCTCCACTGGTATTAAAACATTCTTGAGGAGATTTGATGTATTTGTGCAGCGCCTAGTACGCTGGAGTCCTGGAATATGATGAGGGCCCCTAGGTGCGACAGTAGTAATAGCAATGATAACTGATTGATCTAGCTCCATTTTTTTCAAATCCTACTGGATCAAGATTTGGTAAGTATGCACTAGGATTTATTATATACAATAATAAAAAATCTTCAAGGCATTTGTGTTGTACTGGCAGGGGAGGGAGGCCACAGCACTGGGCACTGGCACTGACCTCAGTGACAAGTTCGCCTTAAAAACTGATGGTCCAATCAGTGTTAATTTCACATCCCCTTTAAAATACATTATAAGACACAGTATCTGTCTAGGGGGTCACTCTCACAGCCTTCCCAGGAGCTATGGATGTGTATTTCTATTGAGACATGTTGGTATCTATAGCTTCTTCAGCTCCGTACAAGATCCCCATGTAACGATGCTGGTTCTGGCGGGACCCAACTGAGAGTGCCAGTTCAGGACAAATTGCTTCAAGCAGGGCAATTACAGCCCAAGGCTGGGGTTTTTCCACCTCTAAGGCAAACCAAACCAGCCAGACAGAGGAGACTTTGGTTTTACCCCACCAGCTAACCACAAGTCCTCCCAAGCAATCCCCTAAGACACTCCAGTTTCCCAGTCTCACCGCCAGTGCCACTCGTTATGGGGACAAATGGTCATGAAAACCAATGCCCCAGTAAAAAAAAAAGGTCCGCCCGATCCCGATGGACCAAGCCCCCAGATCCAGGTCAATATATAAATCAGATCTTACCCACAAATCACACTGTTGCCAATCCTTTAGAATCTAAAATCTAAAGGTTTATTCATAAAAGGAAAAAGGTATAGGTGAGAGCTAGAATTGGTTAAAAGGAATCAATTACATACAGTAATGGCAAAGTTCTTGGTTCAGGCTTGCAGTAGAGATGAAATACTGCAGGTTCAAATAAAGTCTCTGGATTACATCCACAGCTGGGATGGGTCCTTCAGTCCTTTGTTCAAAGCTTCTATGTGTAGCAACATCCCTCCAGAGGTAAGAAGTAGGAAAGAAGACAAAATGGAGATGAGGCAGCTGCCTTTTACAGTTTCTTCCAGGTGTAAAGACACCTCTTTGTCCTTACTGTGGAAAATCACAGCAAAATGGAGTCTGGAGTCACATGGGCAAGTCCCTGCATAATTTGTTGAGTCACAGGCGTGTCTGCCTTCTCTCAATGGATCCATTGTATCGCTGATGGCTCTTAATGGGCCATCAAGCAGGCCTAGCAGAGTTGATAGCTTGTCTGGGGTCCCAGAAGCACGGCCCCAGTTTGAAATACAGACTGTATAAAGCCAATATTCATAACTTCAACTACAAAACTGATACATACATATAAATGGCATAATCATACCCAGCCAAGCATAACCTGGTCTTAGACACCTCATTTGACCCCCTTTATATAAGATTTGGTGCCACTACAGGACCTTTGTTGCAACAATGATCTATACGGTGCCAGTTATTGTCAATAATGTCACACCCCAATATATTCCTGTCTGAGTAAACCTGGATATCTGGGTGATCATCTGCTAGGGTATTCTATTACTTGCCTCCCTTTTTTTTCCTTTCAGGGCAAATACCACTCCATTTTTACTGCCAGTCACTGTGAGAATCAAGAAATGCTGGACAGGCAGGTTTTGTGGTGCTGCTGCTGTAACTTCATTGCCTGTAGCGCTGGCAGAAAGATATTTCAGAGGAGCTGGCCAGTAGTTAAAAGGGCAGATGCAGGTAACAGGCATTTTATCACCCCCACCTATATCCTGGTGTAAACAAAAACACTTGACACTGAAAGCTGCAGATTACATAAAACGCTTCCTTTACAATAATCCTGCACTCCTGATTTCTCTTGAACAGAGAATGTGATCTGACATTCTGCTCTGCTATATGACAGCCAGGGCCGCTTTCACTAGGCGACCCTAGGCTGCCGCGCGGGGGAGGGCTGGTGCAAGGAAGTTTTGCCTAGGGCGCAAAACTCCCTTGCACCGGCCCTGATGACAGCAGACCATGAGCCCCACGTGATCAGAACACTGACGCTAACTTCTATTGCAAGGCTCTGAGAGGAGAAACTTGCCCTAAGGGATTAACTGAATAAGCTCAGCTGTCGCTCTGCCCCAAGCAGCAGGGGCCTGTGCTGACTAGAAATCACTGAGAGTTCTTGGAAGCCCCACAGATAGTAAAACAAACCCAACACCTCCAGAAAAGATTTCTTTTTTTCTGCTAAAACGCTATTCATGTTTCTTTTACCTCACCCTCCCCTCCTCCACCTTCACCCATTTGTCTGCTTTATCCACCTTTCTGATACTTGGACGGTAAGTTCTGTGGGGCAGAGACTGTCTTGTTACATGTCTGTACGACACCTAATAGCATGAAGGCCTTGATCCTTGTTTGGGGCTCTGAGAGGTGCCATCATAATACAAATAATCAATAGAAAGATGGAATTGGAATAAGACTATAAGCAGTCTGACTGTTGCTTTTCTGTAAACAATAACAAGTTTAATAGATCCCAGATTTGACTCCGCCTTCCTCACAGGGACATTTTCTATCTTAGATTTGTATCCCTTGGAAGAGTCTTTATAAGTCCTTCCTTCAAAAATAGGGCTACAGTCATGGCTCAGTGGACAAAGCACTGGAGTGGGAGTCAGCAGACCTGAATTCTAGTCCTGGCTCTTCCCCTAGCCTGCACGGTAACTTTGGGTAAGTTATGTGCCTGTTTTGTGCCTCAATTTCCCTATCTGTAAAATACGATACTGACCTAATTTGTAAAGCGCTTTGAGATCGGCTGATGAAAAGCGCTAGGTCAGAGGTAGGTAGTATTATTAGCACATAGCCAGGCTCTCCTAGTACCAACTCATGATGCCCAGGTTCCCTTCTTTGTGAGCCTGGTGTACTTGAAACTGACCAGACTCATGCGTGTCTCCAAGCAAGCCAGTGCATCAAAATCTGATCACTGTCAATCTCCTGCTTCCTCAGAAGAACAGAGTCAGCACAGCCTGCTTGTCATTGGCATGTCAGCCAGCCCAGGTGCTGCACTGTTACGGACATTTGTAGCCCAATTTTGGAAGGAGTGGTGGTTTTTTACTATTATACATTTTAAAAAGAGAAAAATGTGGGGGAGTCAAATTTTGATTGATTTGGTGGCACTTGACACCTGTTTTGCACTCATTTTGCACTGGGTAAATTACCCTGCAAGGTGCAGGGCAGTGGAGAATCAGACCCATTGTGTGTATCTCTGGGAGCACTCAGTGGGGCTTTGCAGTTCTGTATCCACCTTACTCCGAGGCTGTGCTTTAAAGCACCAATACAGCTGTCAGTTGGTGTTTTAAAGCACCTGAATTTACTTGCAGTTCCCCACTCACAGGAGTGCTGGTATGAGACAGAGCTTTGTTTCCTTATCCCAGTCATATGGCTCGGTCAGCGTTACAAAAGGACCACGCACCCGTCATGTGGCAGGGGACGGTATCCACAGGCTCCAGTGATAACTGTTACAGTTGCCGTTTAAAAAAATAAATCAATTGTAAACCAACCAAAAAGCCAAAGCACAGCAAACGTGGCCAATTAATCAAACACAAATGGAGATGTCAGGGCAAATGACCTGAACCTCCTGACCGATGAGAGAATTATGTTGCTTCTTATTGGTCATGTGTTAGTACATATGGTCTATGAACCTCAAAGGCTCTCTGATCACATGGCCACCTCTCAACACAGTTCCTTCTGCAATGGCTTGTCTGACTGCTGAGGTGGATCCATTGCCCATAGACTGCTGCTTGCAGGCTTTCCCAGTGTCACTAACCGGGATGTGTTGCTCCTGTCGGCATTCTCACCGTCCTCAAGAAAGAGAGAACAGAGTTATCTTTGGCTGGGTTTAGATGTTTTCTGTTCTTGTAGGAGTGCTCCTCACAAATAGTTATGACATGTGACCTTGGTGTGCATGAGATAGCTGCTACCTTGGCAGGGCGCCAGATGCTTCTCTGTTTGAAAAGCGAACATGCTTGCCAACTTTCGATGGGCGTAACTATTTGGCATTCTTACTGCAATGCTGCTTCTCTTCTGGTTTCCTGGCATGCTCTTCTGTATCCAGGGTTAGTTGTCTTTGACTCAGGAGTTCTGTGTGCAGAACTTACTGGACTGGGCCCATAATAAGCTTCTTTTCAGATGTTGCGTGAGTTTGAAATCTCCTTCAAGAGCATTGTCAGAACTGAAAAAATTGAACAACTTCTCCCCCGCAAAAAACACCTTGCCTCAAGTCCCCCTTATCTATCTAATGTAATCTATTTCAGAGACATCTAATCCTGCTATCTATGAGATTTCTGCATCACACATTTGCATACATAGTGAATTCCTCCTGTTGGTAACACAGCTGAAAGTACATCTGCCATCTAGGGTCCTTCACTGCTGCTGCTTGATACTTTGCGGTGAAATTATTTCCCATGGTGTTTGTGGCCCACCCTTTACCAGGAAGGAGTGTTTTGTTTTTTAATCGGCAGATGTATACATTGCTGCATTCACATTTAAACTGCAGTAGGGCCCAGGAGATTTAACTAAATTGGGGTGTCATTGTGCTAGACACTGTGCAGACCTGCAGTAAATGATAGTACCCACGCACCACTGCATCTGTCAGCAGCCACCCTTGGTAGCAGCTGCTATGGTAAATGTCATAGATTGTAAGGCCAGAAGGGATCATTGTGATCATCTAGTCTGACCACCTGCATAACAACGGCCATAGAACTTCCCCAGAATTAATTCCTGCTTCAAGTCTAACAGCTGTAGTTGAACTACAGTATAGCTTTTAGAAAAGCATCCAGTCTTGATTTAAAGATTGCCAGTGATGGAGAATCCACCACAACCCTTATTAAGGTGTTTCAGTGGTTAATTACCCAAAACCAATGTCAGTACTTCTCCTTAGAATTTAGTCTTAGGAACCTACAAATCACTGCTATTCTACAGCCATCTGTGCCTCTGTCCTGCCTCCCCTTCCTATATTTACATTTCACCTCTCTTATTTCTATTATATGGTATTTTATATTCTAACACTCCCTGTATAGCAGGACCTTCTAATAAGAATACCCTTTGAATGCCCACGCTCCCATCCATACTGTGCTCCTCATTGGCGAAGGCATGGAAATGTTGCTCTGGTCTTCTGCGGGAGGAGTCCTGTGGACTAAAATGGATTTGTGCAGCTGTGAAGTGGGCAATTCTGCTGACTCAGGATTAGGAGTCCTAGGTGGGGAAGAGGAGAGAAACAAGGCAGAGAGCTCCTTTGCAAACAAAAGGCCTGGCATGCCCAGTGATACTTGTTGGAAATAACTGGCTACTACAGAGCCACTTTCTGCAGTAACCTCCTCTTACAAGAGTCACACCATTAGTGGCTGCATACAGTAGAGTCTCTATTTGCTTTCCTAAAAACAAATCAGTATATGCAGGAGATTACACACATCCTGAAACTAATCTGCAAGCGCTAGGCTTCCTTTTGTGGCTTTTTGGTTTTCTTTTGGGTACACAGGGTTTACATATTTGGCCAATAAAACATACAATTTACCAATTATTTTGTAACTGCTGTCATAACATTTGAGATGTCTGATTTCCTTGCATCGGCCAATACAATTATTCCAATCAGCTTCTCTTAAAAAAGTGAAGGTTGATCACTCCTGAGTTAACTTTATCCAATCCATTTCATGCATAAATTCCTGCCAGACTGACTGAAGCAGTTGTTAAATCCACTATGGATCTACAATCCAAATATGGATCTAGCTTAACACTGGTTTACTAAGCGGTATCACTACATTTATGCCTTACACAATTGTTCCATGCAACTGCTGTTTCCATCCAGTTCTCTACAAATCACCAAAGTAACTGAAATCTCCCTCTTTGAATATTTCGTGTGAAATATTTCTAAAAAACATCTTGTTTTCGACTGCTTATCATATTATAATAGTTAATTAATGGTCATATTATGCCCCAATGCAATAGTGTGTTAAGAGTTTAATAGTGCCATATCACCACTCACTAATCACTCTTATTTTTTCTAGCGATCAATAACTGTAACTATGAAACTTGATTATAAAAAGTTAGGCTCGCAGTTGCACACCTAATTTGCACACTGCTACCACAATTGTGTAAACAGTCATGTAATTACTCAGTTTGCCAATACAATGGGGTGGATTAACTGCTTACTTTAGTTAGGCACAGAATTGTATGTACATTTTGCTGCACAATTACATGCCTCACTTTTTTTCCATAATCAGGCCCATAATGTGCAAGAAGTCAGCTTGAACTAGTCATAGGAGACACAGTTCAGATAAAATAATAATCAACTCAAACTTTCACCTAAAACATGAACCACACCAAAATCTGACCTTGTCTGAGCTTTGAAAATGTTGGAAAATGTTTAATGACATTTTTTCATACTTCTCTAATCTGCCTACATCTGATATTAGAAACAGAAATAGTACAGGAAAGGCTCAGCTAGAACCAGGAAATGTTAACCATCTCATGAGAAAGCTGTTCTTTTGAAATTTCTGGACTGATTTCTTTTTTCTGACCTTGGATTTTCTAATAAACTTGGGTACATTTCACATAAAAAGATTTTTGGATACTTATCTAAACTAAATGGACACTTCAAACCTTTTTGAAGTTCACTTTCAACTAGTTTTAACCACGTTTGTTGGATAGAAGTAATACTTTAAAATGATTAAATACTACTTATAATTCACTTTTCATCTTCAGAATGCTGTACAGCTATTAATTAAATAGTCTTCAGAACACAGATAAGGGAATATCACAGTCCCCACAGGATTTCTGTTCTTGCATGTGTACTTTGAGTATTTGCTTTAGTCTAAGACTCATATTCTTCACCACAGCCCTCCAAATAATTTTGCTGGGACTAGATGGTTGGAGAAGCATGAGGTCCAGACATGGCAGGGGCAAGGAGAGACTGGGCATCTGGACACTGGTGGAATGGTAAAGAACTTTAGATCAGCACTGGCTTAGGGTGAAAGGTTTGGGAGCAGGGGACAGTTGTAAAGAGAGCATGCGAGGGGTCCAGGGGGATTCTTAAGGAGAAGCTGAATGGGGCTACCCTTCCAGGACTAGGGCAGAACCCAGGGGTAGGGAGTGTGCGGGAAAATGGGTGGCTGGACTAGTTGAATACATCAGATTTCTGGAATTGTGACCGCAGCTTGCAAGATGCTCTGGTACAGCAGGTAATGCTGATGGCCATGGGAACTGTCATTACTTCATTAAGCTAATTTAGGTAGAGGGAGGTGGCCAGATTGCCTGGCTCCTAGTACTGAACAAGGAGAGAAAAAAGTTTAGCAGATTGATCCCTAACTTTGGAGTAGAGGGAAGCCAAGCTAGAACCACAATCAGCAGGCACCTCAGAGGATTTACCTCTCAATGGGAGGGTCCTTAGCTCTTAGCATGTGGAGCAAGGACGAAGGCAGAAGCTAGGTAAAGCCGTACTTTAAAACCAGATAGCTGCAGTGATGACATGGCTGTTACAGTTACGTTGTCTGTATACTAAAGTTACAGCCTAATGCTACCCAAGTTAAGTGGAGGGCATATTCATTCTGCTGTGTGGACAGCAGACTGGATATTTACTATCCCCTTGGACCATTTTCTAATGTCGAGTGTTTTTCCGCTGGCTTGGCAATGATATTAATCTGATTACTTTTATTTGCAGTTGGGCAAAAAAGTAACTTTCTACAGCGACCAAGGAGTCTTTACTTGGCAGATCAAGCAGATCCCTTTGATGCCCCTGCTGTGTCATGTGTTTGTGTTTCTGCTCTCTTAAGTTTGGCTTGCAATCACGCGCTGTCACCGTGTCTGCTAATCGTCAATGGGAGTTTTGCCATTGGGCGCAAGATAAGGCCCTGCACCAGTTAACATCCTTTATTGCTTCTGCGTATGAACCAGTCTGGATTATTTTCAGCAACCATTCAAGCCATTGTTTTCCTTCTTTGCCCCACGGCTGTGGATCGGATTGTGACTGACCCCTCAGTCACTGCTTGTTCTCTGACAATCAAGTGTCGATTCCCTTGGCTGCCACACGAAGGCACTACCCTTCCGTGACTTTATTTACCCACCTACAGCCTTCGGTGGGTACAGCTACTTTTGAGCTGGGAGGGGTGATTCCCCAGCTCGCGTGACAGACCCGTGCTAGCTATGCTTAAGCTAGCACAGGAAAATAGTGTGGCCACGGTGCCGCCCCCAATCCAGCCCCACCTGACCCATGGGGTATGTACTTCGCTGGCTGGCCTGAGCAGCCACCTGTGCTGCCACGGACACGCTATTTTTAGGTGCTAGCTTGAGCACGGCTAGTTCAGGTACGTCCAGGTGAGCTGGACGCTGCCCCTCCCAGCTCCAATGGAGCTGTATCCTTTTTTGAAATAAGAAGGTCATTAAGAAGGATGTAGCCCATGGAGGGCCCCGTCCTTTCCCTTGTCCTTTGTTTCCACCACTCAAGGTAGTAAAGCCCCCGCCTTACAATAGCTGGAGGATAAAGCATGCCTGGCTATTGAGTGGTCTTAGGTGCCCTCCCCTCTCACACCTTTACTCAGTTCCTGTGCAGGGGCCAGGCACTGCTGCCATTCACAGGAGGGATCCCTCTCCTCACTTGTCCCAAAGATGGAGCTGAAGCATCCTCCTGACCTCTTCCTACCTGCTGGGTCTCCAGGCTGAGTGCCCTAATCTCCATCTGACCTAGCCTCAGAGCAGGCAGAGGGAGCTAGGCCCTAGCGAGTCCCTCAGTACTAGGGCCTTTTTCTGGAGGAAGGGGGAGTGCTGCAGGCACTGGGAGCTACGGGGAGTGGGATGGGCCGCTGTTGTTGGGTGGCCTGGACAGGAAAGGGGAGCTGGCACTAGGACCCAGAGAGGAAGCAAAGCGTGGGAGCTCCGGTTTTACTGCCTTCAGCAGAGGTTGGTCCAGCCTGAGCTATGGAGCTACTCCTGCTTGTACGGAATGTCGGGTCCCCTGCCTTCAGGCCGAGCTATTCATGCTTGCGGCTAGGGGATTTCTTGGTGGAAGGCTGCAGCATTATGGAGCCATTCTTTAAATGACCCAGTACTGTAAGGCTGAACCTGCAGCCTTCGACCCAGCAGCAGCAGCATGCTAAGTTGTTCCTCCTGAAGGTGACAGCCCTGACTTTTCCAACGCGTGTTTTGCTGGCTATATATCATGGACTGATTTTATAGCACACAGAAATGGCTACCTATATATGATACACTGTAGGTTACTTTCCCACCTTTAAAATGCCCCCATTTCTTCCCTGACTGATTATTATTTCAATTCCCTAGTGTTTTTCTGGTTCTACAATACACCAGAGACCCTTTTCTTCAAAGTCAATACATTCAAGAACAAGAGCTTTGGTGATTCTTTAAAGACTCAAACCAAGAAGCATACATTCTTATTGCTTTGCGAAGAGTGGAATACTTCTTGGAATAAATCATTAAAGGCCAGGTTCTGCCACCCTTATTTACACTGAGTAATATCGTGCCGTTATAAACAATGGCACCTCTTACAGAGTGAAGCACTGACTGCATATTACAGACAGACGGTTGGATTTCATTGCAGTGTTGAGCTCCATGTCCAGCCAAAAGTGAATCAAGGCATGTTGACCTCATTTTGGGGAATTCAGATTGATCTCCCAAGATGATTAATAGCCTAAAATATTCACTGTCTCCAAACCCCTTGAGAATTATCACTAACAAACCTTACAGACACAGCTTCTGATTGAAAGACCTTGCCATGTTTCATACGAGAAAGAGCTGTACAGTAGATTGGAATTTAGCCATCTTCAGTGAATTACTTTTAAGTGCAGAGTATACAGTCAAACTGACTTTACTTTAATAAGATTTACACAAACCATGTAACCCAATAGTTGAGTGTACTTTACGAGAGTGCCACACCAAAAATAGTAAAATGACGAGATCAAAGAAAGTTTGTTTATGCTATTTCAGCTAAAAATCTACATTATCCAACAGAGAAGCTAAAGCCAGCATAGAATTTATGAACACTGTAGCAGGACTAGTGCTGTTTTATAATTTAACTTTTAAGGTTATTGCAAATAAATGTTTCAATCCTACTTGTCAGTTTAAAAAGAAAAAAAAACCAGCGGCCCAATAAAAAGTCCTCAGGCATGATGCATTTTATGGAGCTGATTAAACTCCTAAAACACAGTATATACGAGTATGCTAGCATAACGTTTTGGGAGGAAACTCTCTTTAGGGCTGTGAATAATTTATATACGGTTATTCTTTAGTATAACAACCTGTACAAGAAAAACAATAATTACAGTTATGACACCAATCATGATAATTATATGGAGTAGAATTAAATCTTCAGAGTGTCTTGTTTCACAAATCATAGAGAAGAACTGTTACTTCTGTGGTACAGTCCCATCCATTTGGTGTTTTCTAATTTGAATAATGTTTTATCTTTTCTATCAAAGACTTTAAAACTGCCAGATCTTTCTACGGGTAACGACAAATGCAATGCTGCCCCACTTCAAACCCCCTGGCATTGAATTTAGCATTATGTTAATCTAATCAAAGATCTTCAAGGTACACAGTAACTCTATTGATGGGTGACAGGGTTCCCTCCCCACTCTGAACTCTGGGGTACAGATGTGGGGACCCGCATGAAAGACCCCCTAAGCTTATTTCTACCAGCTTAGGTTAAAACTTCCCCGAGGCACAAATACTTCCCTTGTCCTTGGACGGTATTGCTGCCACCACCAAGTAATTTAGACCAGAATCCAGGAAAAAGGGCCACTTGGAGTCCCTGTTTCCCCAAAATATTCCCCCAAGCCCTTTCACCCCCTTTCCTGGGGAGGCTTGAGAATAATATGCTAACCAATTGGTTACAAAGTGAACACAGACCAAACCCCTGTGTTTTTAGGACACTGATCAATCAGGTTCAAGTAAAAGAATCACACTGCAAAATCGGGATGGAAGGTAACTTTGCAGGGTAAAAAATACATTTAAAACACAGAGGATTCCCCTCTAGGCTCAGCTTCAAAGTTACAAAAAACAGGAATAAAACTCCCTCTTAGCATAGGAAAAATTCACAAGCTAAACCAAAAGATATTCTAATGCATTTCCTTGCCTTTACTTACAATTTCTGTAATTTTAGATGTATCATGTCAGGTATCTTTTCAAGAGATGGTTTACCTGCTTGGTCTCTCTCTCTCTATCCAGAGAGGGAACAAACAAAGAGAGCACAAACAAAACCTCTCATATTTGAAAGTATCTTCTTTCCTTACTGGTTCTTTTGGTCAGATGCCAACCAGGTTATCTGAGCTTTTTAACCCTTTATAAGTAAAGTGATTCTGTACCTCTGGCCAGGAGGGATTTTATGTTACTGCATACATAAAGGTTGTTACCCTTCTCTTTATATTTATGACAATGGGACTATATAAGAACCTAGATAGGTAGACAGACAGATCTTAGCCAGGTTTTATTAGCAGGTTTTGCTGGAGCAATCTCCCATAGGAAAGATATCTGAGATCCCATTTGCACTAGCAAGGTTGTGCATCTCTGTCTTTAAAAGCTTTGAGGTTGATTCTAACCTCACATACTACCAATATACAGGATGCTTAGTGCCATGCATATATATTGCATATGGTTTTTATTATATATAGTACGCATATATACAGTATTCCTCTTGTGGGAGCATATTATCTACTGTAAAATACAACTGTATGCATACAGTGAAACCACATATAGAAGAATCATCTTCATGATAAGACAACTTCACTTGCAAGCAAATTGCACATTGTGGTGCATTGGAACAATTTGGAAGTAGGATTTTAACTTAGTATAAACAGTTTCACTATGTCCTAGTTCACTATGAGAGGTTTCACTCTAAAGTATATAGAGTGTGGAGGAGGGAAAGAAATCTGACTGAAATAGACAAGTTGTTGAATCTTAAGGTGTGTGCAGGACTCAAAGCTGATCGTGCACTGAAAGCTTTTGTTATCTATATGCATGAGTGCGAAGTCACCTGTATCAAGAAATGAGATCAGAACATTCTCAATCACGCTGTGAACTCGCTTGCTAATTTGTAACACTGTTTCTCCAAATGCAAAAACTAGACAAATGAGATGTGGAAGCATTTAACTCTGCATGCAGCCTCATGTGTCATATCTGGGTGCACCTTATTTTAAGTCTCGGCTATTTTCCTCTCTCAGCGTCACCAGATTTCCAATGGTTGGTATATGTGCATGTCTGTGTATGTTTCACTGATCAAGTGCGTAGCTGGGAGCATGGCACCTTTATGACAGTCATTCTATCAAAGCACACACGCAGCTACAATTCTACTTTAAGAGCCCCTTCATTTATTGCAAACTTGAGCAAACTGCATCAGAGAAAGAGAGAGGGATGTTTAAACAAACTTACCAAAAATAACTGAAGTTCTCAAAAGTTGCCCTGAAGTTGAAATAGCCCAGAACACCAATCCAGAGCCTGCCCCCAAGCTCTCGCTCTTTCTCCCTGTCTCTCTATTGCATTTGGAATAAGGGCAGTGCAGAAATCCAGCAAAACAATTTTCCTTCTATGTAGACTGGGGCGTTTCTCTACAGTCAGAAAGGGAGTGGCTGAGCCCCGGTGAGGCTTCTTGCCATACCCCAAGCCCAAGAGTGCAGTCGCCGATTGCACTGCCTGTGAAATTCAATACCCGCTGGACTGAAGCAACAGCTGTAATGCTTCATTTAGGGCAGGACTGAACTCTGCGCTTGTTCCTGGCTAGGAACTCACACTGGGGTGTAGAAGAAAAGTGGTGTGTGGGTTTCAATACATGCTCTGTCTTTGTACCACTGTGAGCCTATGACTGCAAGCACTTGTATGTATACAGGGTGGAGAGACAGCACAACTTCCTTGTGACTGAAAACACATCGGGTAGGAGAGAGAAAGCAAATCAAACATCTCTTTTCCTGAGAGCCGTTCCCAGGCATAACTGCGTCATTAACAATATATTTGTACTGGATATAGCTTCTCACACCAGCTCAGTTCAAACACACAATTCTTTTGATTGTCTTTTATTGTCAACAGCTTATTACTGTTAGAAACTGGACACTGAAATGAACAGATCTGGCTGCACCATTTGCTTACCCCACGTGTGTGGTACTGTGACTTAAAGCTAGAGAGTGCCATTCTGTTCTTGTTGCTGTCTTGGCAATGTGTCCGGATACTAACACATGAGGAAAGTTGCTTAGCATTAGCAAAAACTGGTTTGCTCAAGTTCAGAGTTCCTCCCCTCTCCTCCTGTTTTCTAATACCCCCCTCTGCAAGAGAAGTCTTTGATAACATGACAGCGACTATTACGCTTTCAGAAATCAGGGCAGAGGAAATGCAATACATCATTGTTTCCTCCAAGGTTTGTACTAACTTTTGCAGTCTCTAAAACATGTACGGGCCCAGGGAATACTGCAAAATGCAAACTGGAAACAAAGAGAGCATTGGGAGTGTCCCACAATGTGTTCAGCTACTTTGCCAACACACCAGAGCAGAACAGGAATAGATGAAAAATGTGCAAGCGGGGGGAAAATGACTGTGTTTGCAGGGTTGCTTCATTTCACATCAGGGCAGATGTTGTATGGTTCGTCATTTTTAGAGCTTTAATGATGTTTAAACATGCAGAATTCTATACACTAAATATTCTTTGGACCTAAGTTTATAAAACAGAGGTGTGCCTAATTTGCACACATATTTACTGCGTCTCCATGTGGCAAACAGGTACTTGCTCACGAAAATCAGCTGTATAATTGTGCTTTATTCTGTGTGGGCAGCTCCACACACTTTATAAAAAATCAGGTGCTAAACACTGAAATGTGTACAGGATAAAACCAATTATGTTGTTTATATAACACCGCACGTGGCACTTTACAATCAAATAAAGGCAGAGCGCCAGATTGTTAAAGGTATTTATGCACCCAGAGTCCCTGTCCTAACAAATTTGCCATTGAAACCAAGACAAACACAGAAGGTGCAGGTAGCAAATGCAGGAAGAGTTTAAGGGAGGGGAGGACCAAGGGTGAGGTTATGTGGATGCTTGGGCAAGCAGTGCATCTGTCAGTCACACCTGTCAATTACATAGGGTATATTACTATGGTTTATAAGCCTCCCTAAAGTAAATTCTCATGGTCTCAGGCATCAGGAAAAAGAGCATGGGCCTAAAATACTCGAAGGTAGTCATAGAATCCAGGGCCAGAAGGAACCATTGTGATCATCTAGCCTGACCTCCTATATAACACGGGCTATAGAACTTCCCCAGAATAATTCCTAGAGAAAAATATCCAATCTTGATTTAAAAATTGTCAGTGATGGAGAATCCCCCACGACCCTTCGTAAATTGTTTCAATTATTAATTACTCTCACCGTTAAGAATGTACACCTTATTTCCAGTCTGAATTTGTCTAGCTTCAGCTTCCAGCTACTGGATCCTGTTATACTTTTTCTCTGCCGGACTGAAGATATTAAATATTGGTTCCCTATGTAGGTACTTATAGACTATAATCAAGTCACCCCCGACTTAGTCTTTCTTAAGCTAAGTAGCTTGAGCTTCTTGAGTCTATTACTATGAGGCAAGTTTTCTAACCCTTTAATCATTCTCATGGCTCTTCTCTGAACTCTCTGCAATTTATCAACATCCTTTTTGAATTGTGGGCACCAGAACTGGGCACAATATCCCAGCAGCAGTCAAGCCAGTGCCAAATACAGAGGTAAAATAACCTCTTTACTCCTGCGTGAGATTCCCCTGTTTATGCAGCCATGAATGCATTAGCTCTTTTGACCACAGTTTCACACTGGGAGCTCATATTCAGCTGATTCTATACTACCACCCCCCAATCTTTTTCAGAGTCTCTGCTTCCCAGGGTAGAGTCCCCCATCCTGTAAGTGTGGCCTACATTCTTTGTTCCCAGATGTACACTTTTACATTTAGCTGTGTTAAAACACAGATTGTTTGCTTGCACCCAGTTTACCAAGCGATCCGGATTTGAATCAGTATTTAGTTGCCTAACTCCTATTGAAATCAATAAGAGTTAGGCACCCAATACCTTTGAAGATCTGGGCAACAGAGTTGCGGTGAAGTCAGCAGAAATAACAGGAGCGAACTCCCGAAGATGAGAAATGGCGCAAGGGCTCTTTAATCGCTAGCTAGTTCTTTCCCCTCCATGCCCAAACCCCAAGGAAGAGCATTTGTACTGTGTCATGAGCCCAGCCCAATTCCCACAGAAATATCCCTTTGTCTGGATACCATGCACCCAGCCTTCTCTTATTGGTGGGTGAGTCAGATGAGATGGTTACTTGTCGGTATCGCAGGGTGAGCTGGGCACTTCAATCCTTGGCACTCGCTGTTTGAAATATGAAAATGTAACACCTGGTGCAGCCTTTCTGACTCATCAGCCAGGAGGGTGTTAGCTTGTGACAAAGATTTCTCACCCCAGGCATGCACAGCTAAGAACCGCAAGCTGGCAGAAGTCAAAGGTGGCTCAGCTGGATTCAGACATTTGACTCTTTGGAGCCAGCCATTATATGTTGCCTCCTTTTGACCTGACTGGCTAGTCAAATGTCAAGGCTCTGGGGATGTTCTAGGTGGGAATAAAAATGGATGGAGACTAGTATGTTCTTTGATGCTGTCTTGTTTATTAACAAGGAATGTACAAAATCCTGCTTCTCTGAGTGCAGGAGGAACCAAGAGCAAAAGAAGTCATTTCTTAGCTCACAGCCCCAAGTCTCTTCAGCCAACGCCAGACCCAAAAGCTCTTTCTTTAGCTTTTTCCAGGAACACAATGTGCTTACAAGTTGCTGCTTGCTTCTCACTCACACTCACGGCTTCCCTCTCTCTCTTTCTCTCTCTCTCTCTCTCACACACACACACACACACACACACACACACACACACACACACACACACACACACACACACACACACACACACACACACACAGAGTTGAACCCTCTGCTCACATGGTGCTGGTTTCTGGGGACTCTGTTAGGTCTTGTTTTAAGTATGGCCCCATAACTCTTACAACTATCTTAAACGAAGGGCATGTTCACACATCAGTTTCAATATGGGTTTAAGTCAACCCATAACAAGGATTAACCCAGATCATAATACACACACATATATTCACAGTATTCAAGCAGGACCCTGATGGCATTTATAAAAGCAGCAGTGAGCGTGCTTTCCCATTTAACAGTCTATTCCAACAAACATTGCTAAATATTTTGTTGCAGGGGTAGATTTCCTACTGAACACCGGAAAAGAGATTGACGTCTCTGTTGACAGACACAAGCTGCTTCTCCAAAACACAAATGCACTTGGAGAGAATGAGCATGTTCTGTATTAAGGATATTTGGGAATATATATGTATATCGATTAGTATCTTGTTTCTAACTTGATTTCAGAGTTGAACAAATGGCCATCAGGCTACAAAGATAACCCCACTACTTCAACTAGTTTATTGCACTGGTTTAATAGATATAGTAGAACCTCAGAGTTACGAATTGACCAACCAGACACCTCATTTGGAATTGGAAGTACGCAATCAGGCATTAGCAGAGACTTAAAAAAGCAAATACAGTACAGTGCTGTGTTAAACGTAAACTATTACAAAATAAAGGGAAAGTTTAAAAAAAAGATTTGACAAGGTAAGGAACCTGTTTCTGTTCTTGTTTTCTTTAAGTTAAGATGGTTAAAAGCAGCATTTTTCTTCAGCACAGTAAAGATTCAAAGCTGTATTAAGTCAATGTTCAGTTGTAAATTT
The DNA here is from genome assembly GCA_033296515.1 of Macrochelys suwanniensis. Taxonomy (NCBI): domain Eukaryota; kingdom Metazoa; phylum Chordata; order Testudines; family Chelydridae; genus Macrochelys; species Macrochelys suwanniensis. The sequence goes on along the minus strand of CM065781.1, from coordinate 17,694,319 downwards.
TGAAAGAACAGCCATAAATTTTTGTTCAGAGTTACGAACATTTCAGAGTTACAAACAACCTTCATTCCCAAGGTATTCGTAACGCTGGTTACAGGCAGGAGTATGCTACAGTAGAATCTCGGTCTATATTGCATTGTTCTATTGGTACTAAACCATTTTACATTGTCTCAAATACATATAAAGCATAGGAGTATTAAGAAAAGGAGCCTTCAAGTGATTGAGCAGCACAGGTTTATGTAATCAATAACTTCCCTACTGAGTCATGATTACTCCAAATTGGTCACAACTAATTCCCTTAATGATTCCAATTCTATAGAAGTGGCCTATTCTTCTGAGTTTACTCTGTCCAGCTGTTCTGTCCAGCTGCTCTAATTTAAGGTTGGATTCTAGATAAAGCTTTTAAAATGTCTTTTTAATTTTGAGACATCTGTTAAGAAAATGTAAAGAGAAACTCTTTGCAGCATGCAGAGGCAATTATGAAAGTTCTTGGCTTCTGCATTTACATGCCCATGATCTGATCTTTCCTCTCCCCTTCTCCACCCCACCTCCAACAGCACTTTCATGGCTCACTCTTACAGATTTGTTGTCTTCACTAAGGTTCCATGGGAAGATTAGAATATGCAAAAGAATGATGAACATATGTATGTAAATTTCATTATAATACCAAACTCCTCATGGGCTGGATTTACACTAGACCCAATGGGAAGTTTCTCCCATTATCTTTTTCTGTAACTAACTAACTAACTAACTAGAAAGTATAATAAAATAACCTGTTAGATATTTGCAAAAAAATGAAACAACATGTTCAGAGAGATAACAAAACATACCACATTCAATTTATAAGTACACATAATGTCATGTGAAGTATGTGAATGTTTGACGATTCATTCTTTTCAGAATTGTGGACATTTGGACATTTTGAGGAAAAAGATGAGAAAACTCTGAAAACCTAGATAGATAGAGTCATGCTTACAGGACTAGCTACATTTCTGTCCCTTTCCTGGTCTCTCTACACACCCTCAGTCATCAAGCCTCGTGCCTTTACCTATCTGGAGTGGAATTTCACAATTCTCCCACGTCTTAGACCAGCCCTGGACTGTAGTGCCCTATGCATCAGCTGTGCTTACCCAGCAGGTGTGAGGTTCTTTCCTTTGGGAGTCTGTGACCAGAGATGTACAGTGATTAGACAACCAGTGTATTGTTCAGTTTAACAGTATGAACAAAGAATTTAGAGAAAAAGGGATTTTAGAAAACAGTCTACACTCGTCTATCATACCTAAAGGCTTACCAGCCCCTGATGATATCCTAGGTAGGCCTAGCTTCTTCAGACACCCCAGGGGATGCCTCTTTTTCACCCTAGTTCCCTTGAACAACTTCCCCCTCTTGAGAGAGAACCCCTTTAAAAATGCTATAGTCCCTTTCTTCTTCTGTGTCCCCAGGCTTTGGTCCTTCTAGACAAAACTAATCTGGTAGGCTCAGGAGAAGATTGATCACAGTCCTCAGAGCCAGTGGTTCTGCCATTATCCCTTAACAACCCTCAATGTTTGCTGAGGAGTGGCTTATCTTGAGCCATTCTTTTCCTGCTTGTTTTTCCTTACAGCCCTCTATTAAACTAGATCAATATATCTATACACTAAAGATCCCAATAACTAGGTCAACATACAGTCTTCATGAACTATTACAGAGCAGCTCCACTTCTGTCACAGATAGATAGGAAGGAAACACCAGAAGCCATTCTGCAGGCTGCTTTGAAGGAATAGAAATTAGTCTCTATATTGAATGTATGTATTACTTTTAAGGCTACTGACTAACAAGAGTACAATTGTCAGGCTTCGGGTAAATGTTTAAAAAGTGTCTAAGTGACTTCCTATGTACCATTTTCAAAAGAGACTTAGCCTAAGTCTAAGGCCTGGTCTACACTGGGGCGGGGGGATTGATCTAAGTTACGCAACTTCAGCTACGTGAATAATATAGCTAAAGTCGACATACTTAGATCTATCTACTGTGGTGTCTTCACTGAGGGCTTGTCTTCACTACCCGCCGGATCGGTGGGTAGCAATCGATCTATCGGGGATCGATTTTTCGCGTCTCGTTTAGACGCGATTAATCGATCCCCGAAAGCGCTCCTCGTCGACTCCAGAAATCCACCTCCATGACAGGCGGAAGCGGAGTCGATGGGGGAGCGGCAGCGATCGACTCGCCGCCGTCCTCACGGCCAGGTAAGTCGATCAACGATACGCCGACTTCAGCTACGGTATTCACGTAGCTGAAGTTGCGTATCGTAGATCGACCCCCCGCCCTAGTGTAGCCCTGGGCTGAGGTAAGTCAATGGCTGATGCTCTCCTGTCGACTCCGCCTGCGCCTCTCGCCTGGTGGAGTACCGGAGTTGACAGGAGAGCGCTCGGTGGCTGATTTATCGCGTCTAGACTAGATGCGATAAATTGACCCCTGCTGGATCAATTGCTACCCATTGATCCAGTGGGTAATGTAGACAAGCTCTAACTGAAAGTCAATGGGATTTAGGACACCAAATGCATCAGTCAGTTTTGAAAATTGGACTTAGGAAGTCACTTAGGTGCTTTTGAAAATTTTACCCTTGAATAAGAATGGTCCTAGTTTACTGTGCATGTTACATTAAAAAAACTTATTAATTTTAATACTAATAACCACTACACAACACATGTACTTATTGCTACAATGCTAATGTCTCCATATCAGCCTTTCTTGTACAAAATCAACCAGATGGCATGTAGGCATATAAGCTCACAAACCATGAGTGTTTGTGTATAGCAAGCTAGGTTTCAATGCTGTCTCCCTCAAGAAATCTTAGTGTTGGAGATCAAGGGCCTGATTCTGATGCTGGTAAATTCAGAGTAATTCCAGTGTAGTTAATGGGTATATAATTCAGTGTCACTGATATCAGAATCTGGTCCCAAATCTTTCTGCATGTCCTCTCCTTTATATATGTCTCTCAAATGAGACTAAAATCTCTATCATCTCACCTAATCACTCACTGCTCTGCCAGTCAGATAAAGCCACAGATATTCAGATCCCTGGGAAAGATAAACTAACATCAAGGTGTCCACAGTACACAACTTTAAGCATTAAAAGTTTAATTAAAATAAATAAAAACAGACACCTGTATCCTAAAGCGACAAGGTGATATATTTTATTGGACAGACTTCTGTTGGTAAGAGAGACAAGCTTTCAAACCACACAGAAGTTGATCCAACAAAAGATATTCCCTCACCCACCTTGTGTCTCATCTCCTGGGACCAGCATGGCTACGACTACACTGCATACCTGTATCATAAGACAGTCATAAGTCCTTTTCTGGCATAAACTAAGCCCAAAATATACGTTTGGTGCTGGTGGTGTTATCCTTACTAATGAATAAAAAACTGAAACCCAAATATTCAGATTATTAAGCAATGTAAACACGGAGTATACAAAGCAGCTAGCTAGAAATGAAACAATGAAATGTGAACATTTCTGGAATGATCCAGAAATATCCCGAAAGAGAAGAGAGGAAACAATGATGTCACATAGGATAGTCTCTCTCTTTGTCCTGTCCTGATTCTCTTTTTTACTCTTGGTCTCTGAATTCTACCCCATTGGACATTAGAGCACCAGGACAGAACCTCAGGAAACCAGAAAGACCAGATCAGAGTGAACCAGAAAAAGGAGGACAACTGGATCAACTGACATTGCAACCAGGGCAACAAATTATTCTGGTTTATGATTAACGCTCCTGCTCAGTAACAAACCCCCTGCCTATGGCCCAGTTGTTCCAGGCTCTTATGTAGAGACCCAGAGGCCAGAGAGGATCAGCTCTTGATTTAAAGAAACTTCCCAATGCCTTGCAAGCTCCTGACAGGGATCAGGGGAAAAATCAAAGTCCCATTGCTCACGGAAGTGCCAGGCCACCCGCATGTAGAGCAGGCCATGAACACCACCAGATGGTACCAAATGTAATCCCAGTATTCACCTGGGACCATAGGGAGCTCCCCCAGTGGTGATGTGATCCTGCACCGCCCTCAGTAAGGGCTGTGACTAAATGGCATCATTTATTCCATAGTATTTTTTTACTGTTTCCCCTACTGTTTCCCCTACTTGTCCCATCTCTCTTAATTCTTCAGGCAACTTGGGTTCAGGATTCGCTGCCTGGAATCCCCACATTAAAGCTATCCTGACAAGCTGAAGAGGTGACCAGACTTGCACTTGGGAAGAGAAAATCGACGAGGAACTGAGGGCATCACAGGAAAAAGAACATCCTCTTGTGCAGGAAACATAGACCAGAATGGGATGGCTCCCTACAAGTGTCCCTGCCCAGAGTGAGCTAAGCAGCAGTGTTCGAACCACCGAAATAAGAGCGGTGCAAGACAACGGATTTCTCTATTTTGCACAATGTCGTTAATCAATATAGCATTTGACTGCCTCAGCTCTTTTCTTACTACAAGTTTCTGACTAGAGCTGGTGAACATTTTTGAAATTTTGATGGAATTTGAGGGGGAAAACCAAGACATTTTTAAAATATTTTTCATATTTTTCTGTTCTTTTTGACCAACTACACAGGTGCTTGAAATGTTTTGATTCTTCAAGAAAAGAGTAAAAATTCATGAAATGTTTTCCCACTTTTTTCCCCAACCAGCTCTATTTTTGACCAACAGGATTTTTCTATCAAATCAACAGCTCCAGGGACTTTGTCACTGGCATTCCCTGATCATACATCAAAGTAGAACAATACATAGCTAGGAGAGAGAGAGATGCTTTTCTTTTGAAAATATGTTTAACATGGTGCAACCAACTGGAGCCCGAGTATGGATGTATTCAAGAAAACAAAAATAATTAGTTAATCAAGTTAAATAAACACACGTTTTTAATGTTGGTGGCTTACCCATGACTCTTAAATCAGCACTAAATGTTCTTCTGAAAGATACACTCTAGTCAGGGCCGGCTCCAGGCACCAGCGTAGCAAGCGTGTGCCTGGGGCAGCAAGTCGCAGTGGGGCGGCCAGCCACTGGCTGCGAGGGCGGCAGTCAGGCAGCCTTCGGTGACGTTTCTGCGGGAGGTCCGCCGGTCCTGCGGATTCGGCGGCGGGAACGCCGACAGCGCGGCACTGGCGGAGCGCCCGCAGGAATGCCGCCGAATCCGCAGGACCGACGACCTCCCGCAGAAACGCCGCCGATGGCTGCCTGACTGCCGTACTTGGGGCACAATACATAGAGCCACCCCTGGCTCTAGTTCAGAGATTCCCAAACTTTTCTTATTGCGTACCGCCTTCCAGATCTACCAGCTGCCCATGTATCCCATTCCAGATCTACCAGCTGTGCATGTACCCCTCTCCTTCTCCTTACTGACACTTTGTGTGGTCTTCTTGACACTACCTGTCGTTAGCCATCTGTCCATATTTCACTGTTACATACAGATCTAGTTCTAGTGTGATGTATACAATCAAACCACAAACCCTGACTAAGTTCTGAGCTCACTTAAACTGAACAGTTGCTGGGGAACTGAACCCATGCTGTACGGTGATTGGAGGGGAGGGTTCTGTACATCAGCATCTCTGTGTATCTGTGTTCTCACTGGTACATCTTGTACGGTAAATTAACTACCGTATTTTATATAACAAATTCCCATGGATTTTATAGCTTCGGCTGAGTAGCCTATTATGGAAATGCAATAAATAAAATAATCTATAAATAAAATCCACTCCTTTTCCTCCCCTTTTTTGTTTTTATAAACCCTTGAAGCTGTATCTAGAAGAGCAGGAATAAATTAAGCATCAAATGTTGGGATTGAGCTCTCCTGTCCTTTGCAGGCTTTACAAAGAGTTAAACATTTTGCTTCTTGCACAAGTAAAGATGTTGACAGTGGTAAGCTGCAATCAGCTCATATGACAAAGACTATAACCAGAAGTGGAAGTGATTCAGAATTAATCCTTCTTCAGTCCTTTCCCTAAACCAAAAGATCTCAACAAAGAAGGGCTAAACACTGGGGTTTCCATGAAATCTATAGAGGACATGCTGATATGAGAAAGGCAAAGGAATAATTGGGAAAGAAAGAGAACATGATTAGGTTACCCTGAGAGGGAGTCTCATCTGGATATGGCATTAGCAGTGGAATAGATGTTATAAATGCAACAAGGGTGAATTTGATCCCCACGCAGAGGGCGAACATCAGGCTGTAGCCTTTTATTCTATTTAAAGTGGATTTTGTAATGTGGTATTACACCACCGTGGGTTCGGCCTATGCACCACTAAGTCCCAGTCAAAACAGGACTTACATGGTTTTTAAGTGGTCCCTTGTGGTGGCTCTCTGCACAGGGGTGAATTTCATCCACAGTAACTACTTTCGGAGACAGCTTTAGCACAGCCCCTAGAGAGGTGGTACCCTTGCCTGTCACTTATTACTGGATCACTAATGGTCATAGTTTTGCTCTGGTGTTCAGTCACAAGTTGGCAGACTTGGCAATTGGTGGCAAGGAAGGGACTAGCTCCCGAGTGAAGAGGGGCTCCAGAAAGCAAGAGAAATTAAAGGAGCACCTTCTAACTGAGAACAGCTTAACACAGCTCCATTTGTCTTGTCCAGGGCAAGACTCCTCCTAGGCTCACCCAGTAGAAGGGCTTTGTATCCCATGCTTTTTAGGTGTGTGTGAACATGGCCTAGGTGGGTGGAAAGATTCAGGAAGTGACAACAGGACTTATTGTTCCCGTTCTGAAGTCAGCAGTTCAGGTAGGATTTACTTCTTAATAAAATGAGTCACCTCACTGGTGTCAAGTGTCCGCCTGTTATTCATGGAACTGGGTAGATTCATGTGTCAGTGAAATTTGATGTTTTAGATATGGCATTCACTGCTCGTGTTAATTCTCTGTGTATGCGACATCGCTGGGATGTGGATATGATTTTAATTAATTAGATTTGAGGATTGTAGGTGTCTTGATTTTCTGAGAGCTGAAATTTATACTCAAACTGTGTGAAATTTACCCCAAAGCCCCATGCCCCACTTAAGCCCTCAGAATAGGACTTGACTTGACATGGGCCTTGGCAGAGCCTGCCAAAGCCTGCCACCGAGCCTGCAAATAGTGGGGGGGGGGGAGGAGGCAGAGTGAGGGCAATCGGCTTCAGCAGTGTTACTGAGCATGCTCAGTACAAGCCAAGCAGCAAATCTGGGGGGAGCACCTGACCCTTCCCCCCCACCCAAACTCCCCCACGGATTGCCTCTGTGTCTTGGGCTGGCCCACTGCCTGAGCTGAATATCACACACTGTAAATAAAACTCTGCGAGGCCTCTAGGACCTGTGATGGCAAGGAAATCACTTTTGGAGGAAGAAGCCAGGGTGATAGGATCCTGTGCAGGATAGCTCAGAACTACACATTTCCTTGCTTTCTGCTTGTTTGGTTTGTTGGTTTGACTGGACTGGCTAACACATGGCCCTAGAGACCAGTCTGTGGGAAATGGCAGTTGCAGCAAAGTGTCCAGATAGGATTGCTTGCTCTGCAATAGATTTGCTGATGTTGGCTTGATCCTGTGAGATTCTAAGGCACCCTCAAACGTCCCAGTGAAATTGATGGAAGTTGAGTTTCTCAGGATGTGGTCAGCATCTTGTAGGACCAGGCCCTTAGGGTCCCATGTCTGCTCCCACTGAAGTCAATGGGAGTTTTGCCTTTAACTTCAATGGGAGCAGAGTGGAGCCCTCTGCTCTCTTTGCCTCAGCTTCTCCATCTGAACAATGGGGAGAACAATGCTTATCTACCTCATTCATGTTTTTAAAGCACTTTGAGATCCTCAGAAGGAAGGGGCCGTAGAAGAGTAAAATATTCTTATTGTGAGTAGCACTGAAGCACATCTGGTTGCTATGTATGCAGCCAGAAATTCTAATTATTTTAGATGCCGCTTGCCATGAGAGTAATTTTGAACAGCGTAAGTAGAAGGTTCAGGATCTGATTATGATTAGAGTTAGAAGACTTGATTATGTGTAATAAGTAAAATGCACTGGGTACCTGCCAGCGCCACAGAACAATCATAGAGTCTGGTGGATTGAACTGAATCTGTATTGTTTGAAGTAGGATGCTTACGAGTGGCACAACTTGTGTCAGGTAGGGTGCACCAAACGGAGGGACTGCTCATAATTCTGACATATTGAGAAATCCCTTTTCCTCATCGCTTTCCTCACCCCACGCCCCAAGAAGCAGGGCTGGCGCTACAATTAGGTGACCATAGGTGGTCGCCTAGGGCGCCAGGATTTGGGGGGCGGAATCTTAGGTGCCTCAGCGGCCGCCCACAAAAAAGGCTGCCGCCAAAATGCCGCTGAGGACACCAGCGGCATTTCGGCGGCAGCCTCTCCAAAAAAGCTGGCACCGCCCCTGCCAAGAAGTCCTCTGTTTTGTTTCAAAATTCTCTACATCTGGTGTATTTCGGTTTGTCTATTGGCCACTGCTTGTAAGTGACTTTTGAATGGACATTGTTATCCACCCTAGAACCAACGCTTGAGCTAATAACTAATGGAACATGATTTGATGATATAGGGAAGTGGTGTACTGAGCTAATGTTTAATCATTATAGTGCATGCTGCTCTGTTCGATTGGCTGCAGTTGTTCATAGATAGAAATCAATGAACCAAGAGAAAGTGGCTTTATATTGTTTCGGGAAGATAGATTAAACATTAAACATTTCAGAAGTATTCCAGCATAAAAGTTTGATGTCAGTCTCTTACATCAACTAAGTGAACATGGAGTTAAATGAAAAGGCCATGCAGACAGAAAGGGCCTGAAAGTCAAAAACAAAGGGGAGCTCTTACTTTGAAAGGAGAAGGGCTCATAAAATGGGAGACACACACTTTCTGGTACACAGTCACCAGAGCCCATCATCCAGGACAGCTACTGATTTTCCTTTTTATAATCTATTGCTTTTAGAGCTGGTTGAAGTTTGTCAAACTTTTGTTTTTTGTCAAAAAACACCGTTTCGAGAGGGAAATCATAATGATTTTTTCCAAATATTTTAATCAACCTTTTGCAAAAAAAAATTATTCAAAAAACTTAGTAGTGTTTATCATTTTTTAAGTCTTTCTGCTGTTTTAATTATTTTCAAAACAGGAAATTTTCAAAAATGTTTATTTATTAAAAATTCAACCATGTGTCTAAGCTAATCAACCAAAGACTATACACTAGCACAGAGAAAAGGCGAGAGGAATTCACTTTCCTTCTGCCCCCACTTTTTTTGATTTACTACTCTGTAACTTTTTGATTAATCATCTTAGGCACATGGTGGATATTTTTCATTTTTTTAAAAAATTCCTATTTAAAAATGAAAAATTCATCATGTTTAAAGTAAAAATATCAATACAAAATTTGCAAAAAATGTCACAACATGAAAAGTCATCGCTGACCATAAACTAACACAACAAAAATTATTTCAAAAATTTCAAGTTTTCCCCCCCACTTTTCAGTGAGCTCTAATGGCTTATGAATTTAGAGCCAATGTGCACAAGTACTCCTTATGGCCTCCATCCTGCAATGAGCTGTACACGGGGATGGCCCGAACTTTTTTGCCGCCCTAAGCAAAAAAAAACAAACCCCAAGCGCTGAACAAAAAACACACACACCCCCAACGCCGCCGCCCTGCCGAAAAGCCCGGGGGGCCGGCAGCATGCCCGCAGCCCCGCTCCCCCGGCCAGGGCACCGGCGGGGAGGGTGGCATGCCCATGGCCCAGCTGCCCCGGCTGGCGGGGAGCGCGGCACGCCCGCCGCCCCGCTCCCCCAGCCAGGGAGCGCGGCACGCCCACGGCCCCGCTGCGCCAGCTCTGAAGATTTTTTTTTTAATAAAAAAAAAACAAAAACCCATGAGTGCCGCCCCCTCCAGGTGCCGCCCCAAGTACGTGCTTGGTAGGCTAGTGCCTGGAGCCGGCCCTGGCTGTACACAGACAAGCCTTGCCTGCTTACACAGAGCCCATTGATTTCCGTAGGGCTCTACATGGGTGCAACGAGGGGTCCACCTGTGCAGAAACATGTATGATCAGAGTTTATGCTTTTGAGAACCAGAATGACTCAGGATATAAACACACCTCAACATTCAAAAACTAATTTTGCCCATTTTGTGCCATCTATTATTATGATTGATGGCGTTACCCTAACAGGTGTTGAACACCTCTTGCAAGAGTTTGGAGGATCAGACCATGTGTTTCCAAAAGCAAAATCCTTAATTAAATAAAATCTCCTGCATTACATGAAATATTCTTATACTCACAGAAACATTTTCCTTTTGCAAATGCTCATTTTTCTGTAATAACCAGTATATAGAAGAGGGAAATTTTAGGATTGAAAAGAAAATCCTATGTCTTGCTAGCTGAAAGTAGGCACAACTATAATAAGTCTGTGCTGTGAGTTTAAGAATTAAAGATCTGATCCTACAATCTTTTAGCCCTTAAGACTACTCACAAGCACCAGGAGAAGCATATTATAGATACAACAAAATAGACATTAAGGGTACCTAAATCTACCAACATCTACCATTAAAGTCATCTCACTCGGTTTGATACATGAATAGTTAGCGTTCAGTCCTGCATGTAGCCCCATGGGAGCCAACAGAACTATATCAGCAGAAGCAGGATCAACCCCCTAATGCAGGAGAACAAAGCTACATAGCAGGTGCTTATTTATTCTGCTGTAATAAAGATTATCCACGCAATTATTTACAGTTGTTGAGTCTGCCCAGTTCTCCTTATGATAAACTGATGTCTGGTGTCTTGAAGCCTTCTTGATTCTATAATTGTTAACACAGTGGATTGCTAGGCATCAGTTACTGGATCTCTCCTTACCCCGGGCTCCTCTTAGTTAATCAGCTACTGCCAGCTGTTAAAATGGCAGAGAATCGCTTTTAGAATGATCTGGTGGGAAGAAGTTGCCAGGCTGGTGTCCCCTTTGCAAAAATAGGATGTGGATTTCGGCAGCAGGTTCATATTATAGGGGTATAATCTGGCGAACAAAGGAAGTGTGTGCCTGCTGTATGAGCTCTCTGAAGAGATTAAATGGAATGAAGCTGTCATCACACAGCTGTATTATTTTGATGTACTGTAAATGGTCCATTACTCATCAGCATAAGGAAAGCCAGGGGAATGGAAAATTAAAAGGTAAAACTAGTGAGTAAAAGAAACTTGTGTCTGACCCTCAGCGGGTGTCAATCAGTGTCGTGCCATTGGTTTCAGTGGACTTATATTGATTTTCAACGGCTGACAGTTGGCCCCATCAGTAGTAATACCTGTCTTTCCCTTTAAAGCTGAGCTGTAACCTGAATAATGATGCTGTAAAAATGGTACATGGCCACTGCTTGAAAATGAAATCAACAGACCTGCTCCGTCAGTCTGATCTGATGAGTTTAGGGACAAGGATAGGTTTTACTAGTTTTTACTCCTATTAGCACAGTGGAGCCAAACCAAATCTGGCAAGGAGGGGTATATTCCTGGTTGCACTTCTTCTAAGGTGAGCCTGTAGTTCCCCGGATTCTCCTTCTTCACTTTTTTAAAGATGGGCACTATAGTTGCCTTTTTCCAATCGTCCAGGACCTCCCCTGATCACCAAGAGTTTTCAAAGATAATGGCCAATGGCTCTGCAATCACATCAGCCAACTCCCTCAGCATCCTCGGATGCATTAGATCTGGCCCCATGGATGTATGCATGTCCAGCTTTTCTAAGTAGTCTTTAACCTGTTCTTTCACCACTGAGGGCTGCTCACCTCCTCCCCATACTGTGCAGCCTCTCTAAGGCTGATCCATTGGGATGGAGCAGAAAACTCTCTTGGGGATGATTCAGAGCGACCATGCCCCCAATTTATTCCTGCCCCACTTAAACCCCTTTTGTCAACCTGCCCCCGAGAGGAAAAACAGAAGCAAACAGCACCTGTGCTTCCCAGATTATGGTCCACTTACATGCTCCCGACTGCAGTACGGGGGGCCAGAATTTCCCAAAGTGTCCACTAACTTTGGGTGTCTCCATCTTTGTTTGCCTAACCTGTGGCAGGTAAGGTACCTCAGAAAATGAGGGCATCCAAATGTAGTGGGCACGTTTCAAAGTGTGTGCCATCATATGCCTTAGAGGTTTTTAAAGTCTTAGAGGTTTTTAAGGTCAGGCTTGACAAAGCCCTGGCTGGGATGATTTAGTTGGGGTTGGTCCTGCTTTGAGCAGGGCGTTGGACTAGATGACCTCCTGAGGTCCCCTTCAACACTGAGATTCTATGATTCTATAATATGGGAAGTCTGTGGCAAAGCACTAGAACCTAGACCTCCTGTGTTCTAGTTATGTGGCTAATCACAAGACCATACTTCCTCTCTCAGAGGCTTTGCACACATTTTGTCTCTGAGTGAGTGTATTAATCCCCACCCCTTCTACAGCAGAAATGCTATTGCAGTGTGGCTGTAGTGGGGTAGTGTAGACACTGACTACAGTGATGGAAGGGGTTCTCCTGTCTCTGTAGTAAATTCACCTCTCTGAGAGGCGCTACCTAGGTTAATGGAAGAATTCTTCAGTCAACCTTGCAGTGTCTACACCAGGGCTTAGGTTGGCTTCATTACATCACATAGGGTGTGAAATTTTTCATAGCCTGGAGCGATGTAGTTAAGTGGACCTAACTTTGTAGTGTAGGCCAGCCCCAAACTAGTGTACTAGGATCGAACTCATGCATTTGGCCCTGTGAGTCGAAGACAGCCTAAATGAGTAACTGAGTCACAGGCTGTCTAAGCAACTCCAGAGGGAGTATACATTTATATAACATACTCACTGTCGACAGCCAAAGAATGTGTGAGCTACTCCAAGTTTAACTCCCCTTGACTTTCTTAGGGTACATCTTCACTAGCGGATCGGCGGGTAGTAATCGATCTATTGGGGATCGATTTATTGTGTCTCGTCTAGACGCGATAAATCGATCCCTGAATGTGCTCCCCGTCAACTCCGGAACTCCACTGCCACGAGAGACAGAAACTGAGTCGACAGGGGAGCGGCAGCGGTCAACTCACCGCCGTCCTCACGGCCAGGTAAGTTGACCTACGATATGCTGACTAACCCATATCGTATCGTAGGTTGACCCCTCCCCACCCCCCAAGTGTAGACCTGGCCTTAGACTTGCTTAGACTCACCTCTGAATTTGGCCCATACAAATAGACAAGTAGTGATAACTTGTACTTTATATTTTTAATGGAATGTACAAGTGTCTTTAAAAATAGCTACCTTTTCCCCATTTTGAGGTAGGGCTAGGTGCCAGTTAGGTCCAATGATTCATAATCAATTAAAGAAGCTCTTCTCCATTTTCTCTTCTGTCAGAGAGCACATTTACACGGCACAGTAATGCGTGGATTCTATCTATCAGAACAATGGGATTATCCTTTCCACAGCTTGCAGCAATGCCATTGAAAAGAAAAAGAAAAAAAAACTCATCATCTGGGCACATATCCAGCAAAATATGCCAACCTGACAGCAGACGAATTTAAGAATTACAAAACTCAAGCACTCTCTAACACTCAGAATCACTAGTGCTCCAACCAATATGCTGTTCACTCAGAGAGGCATGAAACTGCGTCAAGAGCTACTGACTCCTCTGTAGCCCTTTTATCTACAAGAGTGAATACAGCATAATAGACTGAACCAGTTCATCAAAGTTTGAGCATGTCCAGGTGAAAAGTGACCATCTACCTAGGGAGATACAGATACTTTTCTCGCCACAGTCTGCCAGATGTTCCCGCCCCAATGGGTTAGGTGTTTTAGCTATTCATCTGCAGTTTCCTACAATGATAACATGGGACGGGGTAGCTTTTAGTTTTGAAACCACACCCTGCATCATGTGAACTATCTGTGATTTAAAAGAGTTCTCAACAGCCATTTCAGTTTGTCTAGGATTTTTTTAATATCAGTTTGGCTCTGATGAGCTTCTCTGCTTTTGTAAGAAGACTACAGAACACTGATGTGTCTGTATTCTCTCTGAATACAAGCCAGGGTTTTGTTTGCTTGTTCCTTGATTCAAACATCCTTTGTCTCTTTCTGCCGGGCTTCCACTCAATGAAAATTAAGGCTCAGCACCTTACATTTTAAAGTCCTGCACAAATATTAACTAATTAATTCTTAACCTCCCAGTGGGACAGGTAAGTAAGTGGTATTGTCCACAGGCTAAAGGTGGGGAAACTGAGTCATTGAGGGGTCAAGTGACTTGCCTAAGTCACACAGTTTGTCAATGATAGAGCAAGATGTGGATTCAGGAGTCCTAGCTCTTTGCCCCATCCTCACTGCCTAGCCTCCACTGGCTCCCACAGAGCCAATCCTGTGAGAAGAAAGAGAAAAGAATAACAGGTTGCACAGAGGCAGTGATTTCCCTACACCCCCCCTGAATTTTCCCAACACCCCCCCCAGTTTTGTGAACTAGTTACATGTAGTGTTGCCACTTTAGTGATTGTTTGGGAATTTGAATTGAAATTGAAACATTAATACACACTTTAAAAGCATATAAAATGTATGATAAAACATAGACTAGCTTCCTTATACAGCTTTTGATTTTTGTGACTGTCAGTGCATTCATTTCGGTGATGTTGGCCAACCTAATAATTTCAAATGATGATTTGTAAGCAAAGTCTAAATGAGCTCTCCCTGACAGCTAGTGATGAGCTGAGGCTGGGGGGAAAGGCTTCAGGACCAGATTGTATTTACATTCACACCTAATCTACCTAGGTATCCAGCAAACAGAGCTGTGTTGCCCCAGTGATGGATTTTGGCTGGGGTTGGGTTACAAATCACTTGAATGCGGAGGGGTAATGAAATGTTGTTTTTATTGTACGAGTAAAGGGCAGTAGAACTGTCCTTAGCCTGTGCTGATTGAGGGCATTGAGAGAGGGTGGGGACAGGTGTTTTGCTTAATGGTCTGCCTGAGTCACAAGTACTATTTGACCTGCGCCTCTCCACTGTTTAAAGACAGAGCTGATTAGGCTTCATAGAAAGTCTTTTGGTTTGTTAAGTGACCACTAGAGCTGAAATCTCTGATAATCAGGTCTAAGTGCTTAGACCTGCTGTGGGACAGTGTTTCTGTGGAAGAGATGCCCCAGTCTGCACTAGCACCGAGGTTCCTCCCACCCCGAAGAGCTGAAATCACTGAGAGTCGGGTGGAACCGCGAGAGACGGACTCACAGAGGTCACAGTGGCAGGTGGCAGCAGAAGATGACAGTGTAGGGCTATTGGGGCATAGCAATAGAGTGAACGGTGGCATGGCAAACAACAGCGGCCAGAGCATTGGATTTAGGGTGACCAGATGTCCCGATTTTATAGGGACAGTCCCAATTTTTGGGTCTTTTTCTTATATAGGCTCCTATTACTCCCCACCCCGATCCCGATTTTTCACACTTGCTTTCTGGTCACCCTAATTGGACTATGCTTTAGTGAGCTTTCTCCAGAAGCTATATTTGTGACTGGGAAACTTATATAAATATATGTTTCCTAGTAGGCCAAGATTTTAAAAATGCATTATTTGCCAAGATCATTATCTCACATCATCGCTATCTCAAGAGGTCATTATCTTGGGGAGTTTCTGTACTAAACTTCTTTATTATGATGATTATTTTTTATGTAAGAATGGCTATATTGGGTCAGATCAATGGTCCATCTATCCCAGTATCCTGTCTTCCGACAGTGACTGTTCCAGGTGCTTCAGAGGGAATGAACAGAACAGGGAATCATAGATTGATCCATCCCCTGTCGTCCACTCCCAGTTTCTGGTGAACAGAGGCTAGGAACATTCAGATCATGATGTTGTATCCCTGCCCATCCTGGCTAATCTTCCATGAACTTACCTAGTTCTTTTTTGAACCCTGTTATAATTTTGGCCTTCACAACATCCCTGGCAAAAAGTTCCATGGGTGACTGTGCGTTGTGTGAAGAAATACTTCCTTTAAAACTTGATGCAATAGCAATTTTTGTTTTAAACTTACTGCCTATTAATTTCATTGGGTGATCCCTGGTTCTTGTGTTAAGTGAAGGGATAAATAACACTTCCTTATTCATTTTCTCCTCACCAATCAAGATTTTATAAGACTCTATCATATCCACTCTTAGTCGTCTCTTTTCCAAGCTGAAAAGGCCCAGTCTTCTCTCCTCATATGGAATCTGCTCCATACCCCTAATCATTTTTGTTGCCCTTCTCTGTACCTTTTTCAATTCCAATATATCTTTTTTGAGATGATGTGACCAGAACGACACGCAGTATTTAAGATGTGGGCATGTCATGGATTTATATAGTAAAAGTGGAGGAGCTTGGTTTGCCAGACTGATCAGCTAAGCCAATTCTGACAACCTATATGAAAAGGCTGCAAAACACCATGCTTCTGGACTGCATCAATATGCAGAAAGTCTTATAAGCCAGTCACTGTCAAAGCCAATTTTAGAAGAACTTAATGAGGCTGTTAAGAATGCTGGAGACGCAACTCAGTTTATGTGAACCAACACTGCTATTGCATCACACTTTCTATTTAAGAAAGAGAAACCACACACTACAAACTAGAGGCCTATGTTAAGTGCATTGTCACTTGTTAATCCTGAAGTTGGACATTGGTTCCGAACAAGACTGGCAAATGCTCACTGTCTTTCTGCAAAAAACTCAGCTGACTCTCTTGAAACATGTGGTGCAACAGTGAAAGACTCAGGAGTTGAAAAAGTGAAGAATTCTCTCACTATATTAAAAATCCATGTGCATACATGGCCGACAAATGCACCAGTGCAAATAGGCATCAAGTATTAAGTCATTACGTATGTTATCTTGATGTCCATGGTAGGCCAGTAGATGCATTCTAGATGTTCCGGTTATAGAAGACACATCAGCTGCATCTGTGACATCTTAGAAGAGTTAAATGCTTGTAAATTGAACACCAGACAGATGGCTACTTGTGCATTTGATGGAGGTACAAACTTCTCTGGAAGACATAGTGGAGTACAAGCTTTGCTCAGAGAAAAGTGTAACCCTAATCTTTCCTATACACACTGTAGAGGCCATCTACTCCAGCTAGCACTAGTACAAGCTGCAGAATCTTCAAAAGACATTAAAAAGCCATACATTTAATGGCTTTTTATACTCTTTTTTTCAGCAAGAGTCCAAAGGACTGAACATTTTGGAAGCAAATAGAAGATACACTGGGATTGAAGTTAAAATGAGTCCAACCTGGGAAAACCTGCTGGCTTTCTCATGAGTGATTCTTGGCAGTTGTCTTAAAATTACTGCAACCGTTATTACTGGCTTTAGAAAGTATCCACCAAGATAGGACAGATCTAAGTAGTGAGGCTGGTGGACTACTTTTGTTACTAAGTTCAGAGAAGACTATCGCCATTCTCTCTCTTGTAAATCTACTGTTGAAACCACTTGGGTCATTAAACAATGTAATCCAGGCATCTGCTACAACAGTAGTAGATCTTTGTTCAGAAATAGAAGCTATCCTTGGATCAATCAGAGATATCCATTGAAAATGTACTGGAAGAAGCAAAGACTTCAGTCCAGAAGCTGACTAATGAAGGTACTTATATTGACTCCATAAGTGAAGAGGACAAGAAGTGTTTGTTAGCCAGCTGAAAAAGTAAAAAGACTCGATTCTTACAAATCTACAATAGAGATTTCGGGATTCTATTCAACCTCCACGTAGCTTTTACAGATGCCTGTCTTATAAAACACCTACATTTGAGTGGAATGAGGCACTACCAGCAATGGGGCTGCCATGTGCTCATGGCAGAATAGAGAATTTTGAACACAGCGTGGAATATCACACGATGAACGAATGAAGATTTAACTTCAACTTCTTTATCATTACTAATGGTTCGACCCAATCTTTGTTCTATGTTTCCTGGGATGAAAGTAAGAATTCATCTCTTGCTAATCCTAGTCAAAACAGCTACATTTGAACATATTTTTTCCTCATTGAATAGAATTTTGTGTTCTGAAAGAAGTCGCCTTCTGCCTGATCATGGGCATATCATGAAGGACTGGAAGTAACGGACACACAAGAAGACACCAAAGAGTGCAAAATTACAACAAGAAACCAAGACTGATGTAGATGTACTGCTTCATAGTAGGCTTGAGTAGCCAACTTTAATTTTTGTGATGGTTTTAAAACATGAGTTAAATCTAATAATAGTTTTTCCTATGGTGCCATACAGCCCACCTTCACCCTCAGTCTCACCCCTCGTCGGCCCTGACACCCCCCCTGGAAATTCGAACACCCCCCCCGTAATTTCAATTCCTGGGGAAACTACTGCACAGAGGGAAGGGAGAAGAGGGAGAGACCAACAATTTAGAGAGATTGCAGCAAGATTTTCAAGCATATCCGGTATATTAAGGGTTTACCCAAGTGAGCCTGATTCTGAACCTTTTGAGAATTGCCCATCCTTGCTTTCCACACCAAAACCCACTGTGGGGTAAAAATTGTAACCCCCTCACAAGCAGTCCTGATGCTTATCTATATAGCTAACCCAGCAAATATTTCGCTATAACACTACTGGACTGGTAGGCATGTGTTTTCTGTTTTTCTTCCATCTTTGCTGATTAACAAGCTATTTGTGTGAAATGGCAGTTTCCTTCTGATTAGCAAATAAATTCATTAATCAAGCAAAGGCATAGTGAGACCTCCCCCATTACTGGCCAGTTCAGCTGGGGAAAGTCTGAAGTGTCTTCCTGTCCCTACTATCTACAGTCACTCATAAGGTGTAGAAAAGAGCGTCAGAGACACACACCATACACGTAAAGAAGAGCTGGAGGCATGAAAATAGAATGGGGAAGGTAAGTCACGTTGGGAGTTGGCTAGGTGGTGCTAGAGAATCCTTGTTTTGCTATACTAATGTGACTCAAAGCCGAGAGACAACACAGAGGGGATGGAAGAGACACAAGAAGAGAGGCTGTTTTCTTAGTCTTTTGTCAGTGCAGCTGCCATCTTTCCCTTTACTCAGAATCATTAAGATGGTTTGACATATATTTGCATGATTGACTTTCCTAGGACTTGTTTATTCTTATTTCCTTTGTACTATTCCCTTATTTGCACTGCTCATTCGTTGAAATCTCTGAATTTCAAGCTCTCTCTTGCTTCCCTCCTTCCTTTGCATTCGACTTGGAGACCAAGCCATTGCTCTCCTCTCTCACCTCAGCAAGAGTCTCCGCTCTTTTCCGTAAATCAGAGAACAGCTGCTGAATGTACAGGTACCATCACAGTTAACTGGACCAAATCCTCAGCTGTGGTGAATTGATTTAGCTCCAGTGACTTCAGATTATTCCAATTTAAATCTACAGCTCTTGCTACCTTGACTAATAATCTTAATCTTTTTCCTAGTTGTTGACTTAATCTCAACTGACTAAATCTCACTGTGTGACAAATTCTTCTCCCAGGGTATGTCTACACTGCAATCCAAGGTGTGATTGCAGCTCAAGAGGCATGCCCACGCCAGCTTTAATGTAGCTAGCACAATTAAAAATGGCAGTGAAAATGTCTTATCTAGCCCCCTAAATTGTACAGTGGCAGCCATTTTACTTGTGGGCATGGCTTAAATCTCATTCACAACAGTGAGAGTTGGCAGCCAACTTTATTAACTCCCACATGCAGACATACTGTAGGGAAATGGCAGCTTTCTTGCTGGCTTCAGCCCCATTGACTGTCATGAGATGGTGAGACAGGAAATGGTGGCCATTTTGAATAAGGGAGTGAGTTGGCGCCTTTCATCATTTTTTTTATGAGACAAATGAAAAAAGAACCAAAATTGTTAGAGTCACGATAACATCACAAGAGTTGGCAACACTGCCAAAGCCAGGTATCTAGGACCCAGTCCTGCTCTCATTGATGTCAATGGTAAAACTCCCATTGGTTTTACTGGAAGCAAGGTCAGGCTTATGATTTGTGGCAGATTAACCAATGGAATTTCGCAGTCATTACTCCCAGTCCCCTGTTCCAACCAAATACAACACCAACTCGCACACGTCAACAGCCGTTGCAACAGTGGCCGCAGCAAAACTGCTAGTGTCTCTTCTGAGACACAGTAAATGCCATAGACCACAGGGATACATTTGGTCTGATTCCAAAATGGAGTGCAAATACTTGTGAAATAAAAAAAGCCTGGACTGAGTGGAAGAATATTTTCATGCAGAAAGGTCTCCATGTGTCAGAGAACGCCTTTGTGTAATGGAAACTGTGACCTTGACTGTGGACACCTCAGACTGTCTTCTACGTTCATCCATATTCAGAACACATCTCCAGTGTGACTCATGGTGCTGCTCTGGACTCAAGCACTCGGTTTAGGGCTGCTTGTGTTGAGCTCTCTTTTAAAAAAATGAGTCTGGAAAACTTCCCAGACTATTCAGAGTACCTGCCACTGATGATT
Organism: Macrochelys suwanniensis; assembly: GCA_033296515.1. Lineage (NCBI taxonomy): Eukaryota > Metazoa > Chordata > Testudines > Chelydridae > Macrochelys > Macrochelys suwanniensis. Next base: position 17,673,950 of record CM065781.1, on the reverse strand, counting down.
TGTGCCTCCAAGGATGATGAAGGTGACTGGACTGTTTTCTCTTTTCCTTTTAGTGCGGTATGAGTCTATACCAGATTAGCACATCTGCATATGTGTGCACTGCGGCTGAGGCATCAGGGCAGCACCCAACACGCCAGCTCCCTGTTTTAAGAGGGAGAATCCATTTGGAGGTGAGACAGAAAGTCCCACCATAACACAGGACAACTGAGGAGACATATTGTTTTCCCTTAGGCTCCCACGTCTTATTGCTTGTCTACCCAGGGAAATTTACCAACAAAACCATACCGTTATAATTATTTATGCTGCTACAGCAGTACTGGTATAACTCCAGAATAAGAGCATCCAGATGAGGATTTATACTGGTATTACTTTATCACTATAGTTCTGCCGGTAAATTTCCCCATGGAAACAAGCCCTCAGACACAATTTGATCAGTTACTGTCTGTCTCAGACATAGTTCAGTACCCATAAGCCAGTTTATTCAGTTACCTGGTATTCTATGGGTAAGAATATCAAATCAGGACATATCGGGCATTTCAAAACCTGCCTGTGTCTAGTGACCAAATCAGATGACATGAACATTCATGTTAAAGGGGAAAACAAAGGTGTGTTCTTAAGATGTCACTTTCTGTGGCATAAGCTACAGCTGCAGCATTCACTGTTTACGGCAGTGATCCCCAAACTGAGGGGCATGCCCCCCCAAGGGGGGTGCAGAGGAATGTTCAGGGGAGGGCATGCGGTGGGGCCCCGGCCAGCCCCCTCGGGGGGCAGGGAGGGAGCGCCACCAAGCCCAGCTCCGCCCCCAGCCACAGCTCTGCCCCCCAGCCACAGCTCTATTCTGCCCCCTGCTCTGCCCCCAGTCCAGCTCTGACCCTAGCCACAGCTCCACCCCCAGTCCAGCTCTGCCCTCATTCCCTCGCTGCCCACAGGCCAGCTCCACCTCCATCCCCGGGCTCCTTCCCCATTCCCGGTTCTTCCCCCAGCTCTGCCTTCAGCCCAAGCTCCTCTGCTGAGGAAGTCTTGGCTCTGCGGCACTGGGGGAGGGGAGGACAGATTCCATTACTGTTAAATTGGGAGGGGTGGGGGGGTGCAACAGGAAAAGTTTGGGCACCATTGTTTTAAGGGCCTGATCCAGAACCCACTGAAGTCAACAGAAAGACATCTCTTCACTTCAGTGGGCTGCAGACCAGGCCCTAAGAACTTAAAACGCGATTGTTTCCATTAGCTGCAGATAGTCACAGGAACCAAGGGCGCCAGTTATCTCCCTCAGCAACAGCCTTCACCATTACCAGTAGCAATCGTAACAGCCCCAGCGGCTCTAGCTGGCAAATCCTAACCCTGGCCCTGGGCCTGCATTCGCAGACTTCTTGCGACAATACTTAAAAGGGCAGTGTCCCATACTGAGCAGGTTGGACAGAGGCGGATGAGGCCTGAACATTTACCATCTCAAAGACAAATTGTCCAGGGGGAAATTTGCTACCAAGACTGCTGGTGGATCCTCTAGAAATTGTCCCCCTTTCTTGAAGTTTGTAAACAACATGCTAAGGAGAATCCCCGTTTTCATTCAGCTTGGAATGGTTCCTACATCAGGCTCATTTCCCTTATGAATCAGAAATCTTGGCAGTGGCAACCTATTATTCCACTAACTAGGACATGCCATCCCTTTTTTGCCCAATTAAGTACAAAATAGTAAGTGTTTACTGCACAGCGATGACAGACAAACAAAGTCTCGCTGATTATGAGCCTCTGTGGTGTTGAGTTTTCCATTCCACATGATACTTAATACATTTACCAATGTACAAAAGAACCTGAGGATGTCCAGTGGAAACACAGACATAAAATCATTAGCAAAAAACACAAGCTGGTGAGATGACCCTGGAAGGAGCAGAAAAGAACCCACAGGGAGATAACTTAATAGGCTGCCCCACTGAGCTGGAAACCATCACCACACCAGAAGCCAAAATGAATCAGATTCTTTTGCAGCCTCTGCTGACACCACAGTTGTTTTGGTGTCAGCATGAATACAATTGTGCATGGATTTGTGACGGCTTATTGGAGAGGTGGGGAGTTGAGATTCGATAATGTTTCTGCTGAAAATGTAAAGGATCGGTGTTGTTTTCACACATATACTCATTTTGAATGAATTAAATCAGGAAAAGGGAAATATGGCATAGAAGGCCAGACGCTCAGTTGGTTGAAGTCAATGGAGTTATGCCAGTTTACGAGAGCATAAAATGTTTTCCTTATCATTGCCTCCTAACTATACTGGAATACATGCGATTAAATCATTGCTTCTTATAGACCAGTGGTTCTCAAACTTGTGTACTGGTGGCCCCTTTCACATAGCAAGCCACTGAGTACGACCCACCTTATACATTAAAAACACTTTTTAATATATTTAACACCATTATAAATGCTGGAGGCAAAGCGGGGTTTGGGGTGGAGGCTGACAGGTCACAACCCCCCATGTAATAGCCTCATGACCCCCTGACGGGTCCTGACCCCCAGTTTGAGAACCCCTGTTATAGGCAAACATCAGCAGAGGGCATTTCAGAGAAAAGGGGCATTCGGTCAACTGTATTTATTATTTTACTTTAGAGCTACAAAGTTGATGCCCATAGTCATCAGCTTCTTACTCATAGTGGACATCCAACAATTCAATGTGCCAATGGTATCATATAACAAAGAAGACAATCTGCCTAAAGGGGAAAGGAAATTCTGTTTTTGTCATTCCTTATTTTTTACTACTTGCATTAGAATTCTGTCTCTGGCCCCGTTCATAGTTGCTGCTGACATCAGCCAGTTGTGTGTTCCTGCCATACAGGGCAAAGATGAAGCTGGTCATTGGGGGGCAAAGATGAAGCTGGTCATTGGGAGGCAGCAACACTGAGAACCAAAGCCTCAGTTAAGCAAAGCACTTGACATTCGGAACGTGCATAAGAGTAAGCACTTTGTTAAATCCCATTGAAATGCATGTGCTCAAAGTTAAAGCATGTGCCTAAAATGCTTTGTTGAATCAGGGCCTAGAAAGACCCCCATTGACTTCAGTGGGCTTTGGTTCAGGCTCCAAAAGAACTTCCAGTAGATGGTAAGTTAAAAGACCATTGTGCTGGGAAGCCCTTTAATGGTTGTTATTTGGGGATCTGGTGATTTCCCTGCTTTGCCGAGACAACATTTCTCTTCTATTATTTTTTAAACTTAAAAAAAATTAATCCATGAAAAATATTTCATCAATTTTCATCAACAATTCCAAAATGGGCAGCGAGCATGTGTCCCAAGCCCTCCCCAGATATCTGATCTCTGGTCACAAATGTGTCCTTGCCTTTCTGATACAGGAAACATGCAAAATATTGTTTATCTTTTTGCCACCTGGGTTAGGTATCATCATGAGACACAGTGAAGCTAAATGCAGTGAACTAGACTAAGAACTATGAACCTTATCTATTTTTAACATTTTTTTAAAAGGAAGGAACATGTGTTGTTTTCTCTTCTTGAGAAGTTCCTTATTTGTACTGTGATTCCCTACCCTCCGGTCAACATGTACTTGCCCCTAATCACACTTATCTTTCCCCTCCCTTCATTATCTGGCAAGGTTTCTCAGATGCATGTCATATCCTAGACAGGAAAGATGACATTACATAGTTTGCCTAAGAAATCCATACAAATCGATATACAAATTTGAGACCCCTCTACATATATGGATGATCATTCATTTTTAAGGAACATGAAGAGCAATTTTATGGAAACCACACTGTTGGCATAACAGAATGATTGTTTTGCTAACACAAAATCTCTTAGGGTAATAGCTGTGGGAAGTATCAGTTATGGGTGAGGCCCGAATGGTGAAGTGAGAATGGTGTGTTAGTATTTTTTTTTTCTATTTAGCTGTAGTACGTAGCACCTAGCGACCACAATCAATACTCTTTGGACAGTGGGAAATATTAATACCCGCAAAGGTGGTGACTTTGTTAAATAAGTGACTCTGTTTAAGGAGATAAACATGTTAGCAAAAACCAACAGAATGTTATTGTTTGAAAAAGTCGCATTTATAAAGGAAAATCTTCTCTTAAAGGCCATCAACCAATGTTCTGGAAGCATAAGTACGGTATATTTTAAGTAAACCAAATGAAATTAGTGCTTGTGCATAGTTCTAAAAGAGAATCTTAAATTATTGACTCAACAGTCTAAACAAAACATCAGTGAGTTAATAGGGGACTAGATTGTAGTTCCCTTACTCATAATGAGGGATAATTGACATCTTTGAGCCATCCCAGTGATTTCAATGGGACTACTCAAGGTGTAATGTATTACTTTATTCAACAAATAAGGGTAAGACAAGCTATTCCTTAATATCTTGTGCTATGGAAAACAGAATACTAAAATATTTACAAAACAGGAAGCAGAAATATTCAAGCATGTTAATTTAAAAAAAAACCACTCCCTTTTATATCTGTTCCAAACTTTTACACGCAATCTTTAAATTGACTTCCCCCCAGATTGAATAAAGGTCAATTTAATGCAGCATATAGATAACTGCAGTTTATTTATGCTTTAGGATAAAAGGAGGTACTACAGGACTTTCAGATCCTGGGAAGAAATTAAGGTACAACTTTAAGACTACTAGTTCCTTATCATAGTACTGACCTAACTACACATTAGAGGACAAAATTCTAATTTATCAACATGCTTCTGCCAGTTTAGAATTTGGTTTTTGATATTTTATATAGTTTTTTAATGTCTTTGGACTAAATCATCCAGTCACTGATGTTCTGTTTCAGAAATATTTTACACTAAAGTTTGTACAATGTTTTCTTTAAAAAAAAAAAGTTTAAATTTCTGCTTTCTCTCCACTCTACTCTGTAGTGGAGAAATACTGTCTGGAATGCTACACTGTTCACTCATCAGATCAAATACGAGTCACAGGACACTTTGAAATTTAAAAATTCACAATATACAACATGGATTTTAGCTACAATAAAAGCCAGCTTGTTTGCATCATGCACTGCATCCTGCTGTTTACTTTCTAAAAGCTGTGAGAAATGAAGGGCAAACGTTTCATTTAAGGCATGCAGTCTGAAAACAACAAATTTAGAAAGCATTTCATTTAATCATACACAATGTTAGAGGATTCCTTAAACTTGGCTCCAGCATAATTGAGGAAAGTTTAGACTGAATAACTACAGGAGAGGAGTCTCTTAATTCTATTCCTTCTTATCTGATTCATGCCGCATCAGAGAAAGCCACACCCTAAGAGCTGCAGGCTTTGCTTCAAAGGAGGAGGAATTGCAGCTAGCAAAGCACAGTAAAGCAGAAGCAGAATACAGGAAAGTATAGAAAAAGTAAGCCCACCACTGGCTGGAGATCCTTGCCAGTTAGGAAGAACTAGATGAAAGCAGTCACACATCTTGGTAGATTGCGGTGGCACAGCAATAATAGAGGAAAACTCTGTCTTTTCAGAGGGTCCGAGTGTTGAATCAATCCCACTCCAGATGAGGAGACGGAGACTTTGTGATTCTGTGATGCAGGAAAAGTGCAGCTAGACTGAAACTAAATGCTGACACACTCCCTACTCATCCCTAAATGTATTTCCTTGGATAACAACCAAATTATTCCAGGCTGGCCTGCGTTGCATTGTGCCTGAGTGATCCCAGCTTGCAGCGCTGGAGCCTCAGGTCATTGCAGAGAAAGACAAGAGAGTGATGTAGATACTCCTTTCAGGGACCAAAGAGGCTTAGGGAAATTGATTGAAGAGACCCAGTCTGCTTCACTCACCTGATTGGCTACTGCTTTCCTGTTGCTGAAATTGAGAGAGCAAACTGACACAGAGAGTGTAGCAGCTTTTGTGAGGTAGCAAGAGCTCAGGAGCAGCCTGGGAGTGAGATGGTGGCATGCCGTGTATCTACAAGTGTCACGGTCCCACTAGTCTCTGTGTAGGGCAGCAGGAGCTTGAAAAAACACATTATTGCAGGGGAATGGACACCCCCGTGTTTTGCCTTTGTGCTCCTTGATATTTAGGGCATGATCCAAAGTCAGTGGAAAGACTCTCATTGATTTCAGTAGGCCTGTCGATGGGGCCGGCCGTTCAACGGATTAAAACCTGTTTGACATGTTTAAACATCTGTATCTTAACAAAAGAAGGAGAAATGCATTAGGAGAGCTAATTTCACGTGTGGCCCTTTTAACAGCCATCGAGGGTGAAATACAGTGGGGTGTCAATTACATGAGGGTGCTGGTGCTATGGAATAATACTAATGCAGTGCGTTTCAGCCAGATTTATGCAGTGCGTTTCAGCCAGATGGATCCCAAAGCACTTTACAATCTTTGCTAATTGTTTATAGAAGATACAGAGGAATGACATTGCTCACCACAAATGCAGAACAGCAATGCAAAATGCCTGATCTGACACCCACTGAAATCAGTAGAAGTCTTTCCACTGATCTCAGTGTGATCTGGATTGAGCCCACGAGCAATAAACAGTGTATCACAGAATGTGAACAATATATGTGGGGAATTTAGGAAGGCAGATTGTAGTTATCCAAATCAGAGTGCAGCCAAGTCACCCCTGCTGCTTGCTTGGGAACGTTGCTATGGAATCCATAATGACAATAAGAAGAAAGGTCCTAGGTTCGGAGTCTCATACTAAATCTGTGACCGACAACAGTAGAGGACAGGAGGTGAAGAAGACTGCAGTCAACTTAAAGTACATAGAAGTACCCAGATGGGAAAATGGATACTTGATACCCCTCAAAGATTCCAGGGAGGGTTCACTGACCGAAATGGGATGTGTTGGATCAGGCCTTTGCCCTCTTGACAAAGTCTGTGGGGCTCCAAATGTCTAGGGTAAAATGAGACTAGGGAGGCCAACTAGAGGTCCAGGACTGGGGGGCCTGAGGTTATGTGAAATACATCAGACCAGATTCACAAACATTCATGGTTCTGGACTGATGATCGTGAGAGGACCAGAATCTGAACGTACCTTAATATGAGAGTGGTTATAAGGTTCTAGTCAAACTGTTTGTGCAATGCCTCCCCTACATCGACATGCAACAGCAGCAGGGCTTGAACACCATAGCATAGAACTCTACCACTTGAGCTAAAAGGGTAGCTCCTTTAGCTGGGAGCAGTAGTAGGCTACTAGCTTTTAGAGATCCAGCCACTAGATGAGGAGATAACGTACTCTTTGCCAGTGTATTACATTTGTACAACTTTATGTTGCACTAGAGATTCCAGACCCCAAACCAGTGATGCATCTGACCCAGGAGGAGGCAAGAAGATTCTCTGTCTCAAAAACCTTACTGAACACAGCCCTGTAGTGGCAGGGCCATTCCAAGCTCTGAGCCTCACAGCCTGAATACTATAAATATGAATCCAAAAATACAGTGAAGTGACTCACACGGATTTTCCAGTTGCATCTGATGTGAATCCTCTATATTTGCAGAACCAGCTGATCAGAGAGTGTGAGCATCAGGCAGGTGGCATCCAACAAATGGGTTATTGCTAGTGCAGAAGGAAAAAAAAATCCAAGTGCTATTTCCTATTTATTATTATTATATATTATTTGCACTACTACAGAGACCACTACTAGACCAGGGCCTCCTTGTGGTAGGCACTATGCAAACACAGAAACATGACAGTCCCTGTGGACAATCATTCGCAAAATTTGCTTTTGAGCTTAACATGGTAAATAATGAGTTTAAGATGACAACTATTGCAGAACAAACACAGGAAGACAGCTCAGCTGGAACCCTCTGCTTATTTACTCACTTCAACCATATGTTTCAGTCACCATGCTGAAATATTTGCTTGTTGAAAGTTCCTGTTGGTTCAATTTATTTTTGCCTCCCAATATATATGTGCAGCATGAAAAGTTTGAGCTATAACAGCATAACATATATAGTAGAACCTCAAAGATACGAACACCAGAGTTACAGGCTTGCCGGTCAACCGGTCACCATGTGAAACTAGAAGTCATCAATCAGGCAGCAGCAGAGATTAAAAAAACCTACAACCCAGCAAATATTGTACTGCCTCGGGGCGTTAGCGCTGGGACTCACGGCTTCAGCCATGGGGGGGTTGGGGCTGCACCCACGGGGAGAGGTCAGGACTCCAGGAAGGGGTGAGACTTGGGGCATCGGACCCTTGGGAGCACCAGGGCTCAGGGCTTCAGACTGGGGGGAGCGCTGGTGGTCAGGGCGTTATCCCTGTGGCTCCACTCCCAGCTTCAGCCCAGCGAGGGGTGCTGGGGTTTGGGGCGTTAGCTACAAGGGGAGCATTGGTTTTAGCCCCAGTGCTCCCCTGTAGCTAAAGCCCTAAGCCCCAGCACCCCTTGTGTGGCTGAAGCCGGGGCTGAAGCCCCAATCCCCAGCAACCCCCATGGGGCAGAAGCCGGGAATGGAGCTGCGGAGCTGAAGCCCCAGTGCTTCCCCCCTCCCCCCGGTCTAAAGTCCTGAGCTCTGGTGCTCCCAGGTGGCAGAAGCCCTGAGCCCCCCACCAGGAGCCCTGGCAGCCCCTAGGGTCAGAGGCCCTGACCCCACCCCCCCCGCCCACCCAGAGCCATGACACCCCCACCCAACCCTGTGGCTGCAGACCCAACTCCCCCCTGGCTAAAGTCCCTAACATCTTGTTCAGAGTTATGGACCATTTCAGAGTTACGGACAACCTCCATTCCCGAGCTGTCCGTAACTCTGAGGTTCTGCTGTATCATAAAAACATAGGAACGGTCACACTGGGTCAGCCCAGTTGTCCATCTAGCCCAGTATCCTCTCCTCCAACAGTGGCCCATGCCAGAGGCTTCAAAGGAATGAACAGAACAGGAAATCATCAAGTGATCCATTCCCTGTCATCCACTCCCAGCATCTGGCAGTCAGAGGCTTAGGGACACCCAGAGAATGGGGTTGCATCCCTGACTAATAGCTAATAGTAGTTGATTAACCTATCCTCCAGGAACTTATCTAATCCTTTTTTGAACCCAGTTATAGTTTTGCCCTTCACAACTTCCCTTGGCAATGAGTTCCACAGGGAACTTGGCAATGAGTTCCACCTTGATTGTGCGTTGTCTGAAGAAGTACTTCCTTTTGTTTGATTTAAACCTGCTGCCTATTAATTTCATTGGGTGACCCCTGGTTCTTGTGTTCTGTGAGGGGGTAAATAACACTTCCTTAGTCACTTTCTCCACACCTTTCATGATGTTGTAGATCTTTATCATAGTCCCCCTTAGCCGTCTCTTTTCCAAGCTAAAGTCCCAATCCTTTTAATCTCTCCTCAGATGGAAGCTGTTCTATACCCTTAATCATTTTTGTTGCCCTTCCCTGTACCTTTTCCATTTCTAATATATCTTTTTTGAGATGGGGGCAACCAGAACTGCACACAGTGTTCAAGTTGTGGGCATACATGGATTCATATAGTGGCATTATGATATTTTCTGGCCAAAGGCATCAATGGGAGCTGCTGGGTGTTGATAGTTTTTTAGTCTTTTGCTAGTTGCTCTTCAAATTCTTTTTTTGGCCTGCAATTGTGGGCGCATGCATTTGTCTGAGGTAATGGTGAAGGAGAACTAGCCTTGGAAACTGTATTGGACACATACAGCTGCCCTTACAGGCCACGTGGGAGTGAAATTTGTATTTGCCAGCCAGATGCAGTACGATTTTTAGTAATCTACCTTCAGTTGCTACAGAACAAGAGAAAGAAATCCACTATCCAATTTCCACACGTTCAAAATCTGAGCTACTACTTTCTAGCCTATTCCCAGCTCTTCTACTTTTCTGTACAACCAGGAGATTATTTTACCTGTAAATAAAGACACAACATTACTTTTATAATAATACATGCGCCCTCTGTTTGTGTTGCCATACCCTCTGGAAAAATCATGTTAGTGTCACACCTGTTAACCTCAGACAGGTGTTCAGAACCAAAAGAACCCCCTGGCTTAACAGCTCTGTTCTTCGGGCTTTGGACTTACGCATCATGGAAAAATTGATAGATAACAAAAGAACAGAGAAAGCAATTTGTGTGTGGTAAGGCTCCCTTTGAGACTGAAAACAAGAATACACAAGGAAACAACCCTTCCTCATGATACTGTAAGCCCCAGAGCTAAAAGGTTTAGAAGAATAGAACTCTTTGCTCCTTATATAGTGGAAAAGGGGAAAACTCATACTGGGCCAATCTTATTTACATAAATTATAACATTGCTTACCCATAGTTCCACCTTATGTGTGTTGTTGCTTTAGTTAGAATTTGTCTAAGTTCTGATTGTGTAAATGAGAATAAATTGTTACTGTGACTCTGCTTTCAAAAGGGCATATGAATTGTGCAAGATATGTGAGTGGTTCACCCTGACCTTACAGGAATGGACTCTGGTTTGATAAAAAGATTCACGGAGCAGCTAGAAGAATCTATGCTAAAAAACAGGAGCTCTATTCCAGGGATTTTGTTCAATGACCATGTTTTGAGTTCCTCATCGGGAGATTCTTCTGAACCTGGGCTGGAGCAATTCTATAGGAGTATCATAGAATATCAGGGTTGGAAGGGACCTCAGGAGGTCATCTAGTCCAACCGCCTGCTCAAAGCAGGACCAACCCCAACTAAATCATCCCAGCCAGGGCTTTGTCAAGCCTGACCTTAAAAACCTCTAAGGAAGGAGATTCCACCACCTCCCTAGGTAACCCATTCCAATGCTTCACCACCCTACTAGTGAAAAAGTTTTTCCTAATATCCAACCTAAACCTCCCCCTCTGCAACTTGAGACCATTACTCCTTGTTCTGTCATCTTCTACCACTGAGAACGGTCTAGATCCATCCTCTTTGGAACCCCCTTTCAGGTAGTTGAAAGCAGCTATCAAATCCCCCCTCATTCTTCTCTTCTGTGGGCTAAACAATCCCAGTTCCCTCAGCCTCTCCTCATAAGTCATGTGCTCCAGCCCCCTAATCATTTTTGTTGCCCTCCGCTGGACTCTTTCCAATTTATCCACATCCTTCTTGTAGTGTGGGGCCCAAAACTGGACACAGTAGACCAGGCTGAATTGGCAGTGGTAGAACAGAGCTGATTTTGCAGTGAAGCCTGACTGGACCAGGAGCAAATGTCATAGAACTGAACCAAGTAGTGGAGAGACACTCCCTAACTACCACTGCATCTAAATCAGTGGTTCTCAACCTGCTTATGAATGTGTGACGTGGACTGCAGGCTGAGAACCACAGTACCCCCCACACAACCCCTCCACAATCCCCTATGCCTAGTGCCCCCGCCCAGAGCAGGGCAAGGAGCAGAGCTCCGGGCGCTAGGCTGGGCAGCCGGGATCCAGACCCCCTGGGCAGCTGGATCCTGCAGTGGGGCCAGACGCTGGACCCTCTATGCTGTACCACAGGACCCCTCCCCCGGCACGGGGCCTGGTGGCCAGACCATGGGACCCCCCCCCCACGCAAGGCCAGGCGGATAGACCGTGGGACATCCCCCCATGCAGGGCTGGGCGGCCGGACACTGGTACCCTGCCGGACACCCTCTGCATGGGGTCAGACAACCACAGCCCGGGATCCCACCGTGCAAGACCCTGGGACCCCACCACAAGGGGCCGGGGAGCCTGCAGCCGGACCTGGAACCGCCCCCCCCCCAGACACACACATGGGGCCGAGCAGCCGGACCCAAACCCTGGAGTGGAGCCCCACCTAAAACCTGGGGTGCTGCAGCACCCCAGCAAAACTCTAGATCCCAACACCCCACACCCCCTCACTGCCCAGAGCCTCCTCCCCCGCAAACCTACACACAGACTCACTCTCCTGCCCCTTGCCCCCCTGCAGCACTCACCAGAGCCCCCTGCTGGCAGGAGCGCTCCTGCAGGCTGCCTCACTCTCTCTCTCCCCCTCAGCCAGCCCCGCCCCCTGCCAGACCAGCACCACAAATTTTAAATTTTTTTTTTAGCGTACAGCTGGGTGCTAATTAGGCCACAGGTGAGAACCACTGGTCTAAATGGGCCTGTGTGAGAGGTGTTAGTAGGGTGGGGACTGTTTGTGACTAAGAGCTCTGGCCCTCAATAAGCCAGCCAGTTACTACATTAGACTTTTGGGGTTGGACACACTCATAATACACTGACTGGGTTTTGGTCATTTGTAACTATATGTAGGGTTATAATGGTTCTTTTATTTGGTTTTTCCCTTTCCCCCCAAATAAAAGGTACTTGCGGTCCCATGTTCCCACGACTGTTATGTGCCTATTCTTGGATCTCCTTATTGGGTGATGATAGTAATTATACTTAGTTGCTAGACACCTATTTCCAACTCAATTTAGCCTAGGAGTTGTCATTTCACATGCAAGGTAGGACTCCTCCAGTCTGATTTATAGCTTTGTCCCTGCACGCTGTGTTCCCTCTGTATTGTGTTCCCAGGGCACCATATGCAGTAGCACAATGGCCAGGTGAGATCACAGCAAAGAATGGCAGATTAGTTATGAGCAGGTGTAAAACCATTTCATAGCGAAGCCAGTGGACACAAAACTTAATGACAGCACCAAACTCCTTTTTAAAATAAAACTACCAGCATAGAGTTGGCACTTAGAAATCAGCTTTCTGGAATTGTTACAAGTGACCTCTCTGCGGGTTGTGATTTCAGCTGGCTTAGTCCTCATTGTGTCCCAACAGAATTTACATGGACTGACTGATGACTGTTTGAATGTTATCTTTCCCATGGCACAGCACTTTAATCATGTTATAGGGAGAAAGTATTCCAGCACTCTTCTTACCCTTGTCTCTTTCAAACTACTGAAAGACTCACAGGGCTACATTCCTCCCGGATGTACTCTCATTGCAGTCACTGGAATTACACTGGGAATATTTTTAGCCCTTTGAATTTAAAGGTGGAGGAGAACTGACAGGCCATTCTACTCCATCCCCAAAGGGGCTGTGCAAAATTGGTCCTTACAATATATTTTCCAGTGCTTTAGGTGCTCTAGATTTTAATTTCTTAAGTGAAAGGGCTTCCCTTTCTACAATCTCACTCTTAGCAAGTTTGTCCTCAGTCGCTTTACAGCTTCCTTTTCTTGTTTCCATCCCTTTCTCCCACTTATACTTTTTACTACCCTAAACAGTTCCTCTCCCCTCTTAGTGATGGCACTCCTTTAGTCAACGCATAGCCAAGCTGTATGCCCAGGACTAGAATGTGCCATTGAGGCCCACTAGGGGCAGTGTGAAACTCATCCACTGCCCCATGCCCTTAGGAAGGTGCAGGGCCGGCGCTACCATTAGGTGACCCTGGGCGGTCGCCTAGGGCGCCAGGATTTGGGCAGCGGCATCTCAGGTCCCTCAGTGGCCGCCGGCGAGAGAGGCTGCCGCCGAAGTGTCGCCGAGGACCCTGGCGGCCAAAGAAGCTGCCGCCGAGAACTCCAGCGGCACTTTAGCAGCAGCTTCTTCGGCTGCCGGGGACCTCGGTGGCATTTCGGCGGCAGCCTCTCCCGCCGCCGCCTAGGGCGGCAAAAAAGCTGGCGCCGCCCCTGGGAAGGTGCAATGTGCATCGCCGCCTCAACCTACCGACTCTGCTATGGTGGCCTCGCCTTCTCTGCGTTCCCTTTGTGGTGGCTTGAAAGCTGGGCAAGAGAGAAGGCGCAATCCTTGCAGTCCAGAGACCATAGTGCCTGGCCCCTGCTCAGTGGAGGAAAAGTAGCTGGGAACTCCTTGCACCTTCACTCACCCTTTGTACCACCATAATATGGCCCACAGTGTTTAGTGCTTTCATTTTCCTTGTATCAGCCAAGCCGTCCACTCCCTAATAATATTTCTGGCCCTTCTCTGACTTCCCTTCACTTTGCCGCTGTGACAGAACCCCCGTCACTTTCTGATAGTGACAGAATCTTTGCCTTTATGGTCAATATCCTTATTTTTTGGTTAGACTTGTGTTCTGGCTAATATTAAGAATCTAGCAACTCCAGGCCAGAAATATTAGGAGGCAATATGACGGATACAGTGACGTCCACTGGGTTATTGACTGAATTGGGGCATTATTCTACTTAGGGTAACCAGACAGCAAGTATGAAAAATCGGGATGGGGGTGGGGGGTAATAGGCACCTATATAACACAAAGCCCCAAATATCAGGACTGTTCCTATAAAATCGGGACATCTGGTCACCCTAACTCTGCTGCATCTCTGGGTTTTTTTGGTTTTAGTTGTTTTGGGGCGGGCAGGGGGAGGGAGATATTAGCTATTTTGTATCCTATTTTTCATGTGTCACAGAAAGGTTCATTTTCTTCTCTGATAGTGGCATTTGCTACCATGCACATTTTCCTGCCTAAGTAATATTAGCCCTGTAGCATTCACCAGGTAAAAGCTGCTTAGAGAGCTGTTCTGAATTGCATACACACCAACCTTTTCTGGCATAACTGCGATGTGAAAATAAAAGCAACTAAGTCCATTAGAGCCAAATGGGTGCATCATTCATTTTAGTCATACTATAGCTCTCACTGCTTTAAGCAATACTGCAAGAATGGATGGAGAATGGAGAAGGAAGTTTTCAACAGCCCTCTGAAAATATTTACAGGCATGCACAACTGATAATGGTGCATGCAAATCTGGATGCAAAAATGGATTCACTAACTTTTGTGATTGCAATTAAGGAGCGCCGCTCAAAATAGTTCCTACAATGGCCCATATATTTTTTTTAAGTGCATGCTCCTATCCCGTGACTTGTTTTCCAAGCACTTGAACACTCCAGTGTAGGCTGTGCTAACAGGATGTGAGCCAGGATGTGGACAGTAGAGAAAGTGCAGCAGAGAGCTGTCAATGAAGGTATCCTTTGTGGGTCTGCATATGTGCAGAAAGGACACCTGGCCTGAGGTATACAGAATTCAGAATCTTTACCTGTTCACCTAACAGCAGTTCTTGATTGGTTGAGTAGTTTACCTAAGAACGGTTATTGATTGGTTAATCTGTTTATCTAATGACAGCTCCCTCACGTGACTCTGTATTGATTGGTCAATTGCCAATCTATTTATTGCCAATATATATTGGCAATTGACCAATCAATACAGAGCCACGTGAGGGAGCTGTTAGGTAAACAGATTAACCAATCAATAACAATTGACCAATTATATTTACATAACATAACATAATCTATATTTATTATATAATTATATTATATATTATAATAATATAATATACACACACTGTATGCTGTTACCAGTTCTTTGGAGCTATTTGCTGGTCAGGTTACCCCACCCTGACTCTGCTTGGTCAGAAGAGCACTGGTGTCCATAGCCTCAAATCTTTAATAAAGAATTTGTTAAATACTTATCCGAGTTCCAAGAGTCAGTTCCCGTACGGATCAGGAGGGTGGCAGGTGGAACTTGAGGGGATAACTACCACCGAAAGGAAAAGATACAGATCCCTCCCAACATTTCTTACTGCCAACACCCGGGACTCACTTGTCTGGAGCAGGTATAAGGAAGGAAACGTCAATGATGAGTTCAGATTTGCGACAGAAGGAAGGACAATGCTGTTTTCCAATATTTTCCATTTTGGTAAGGAAATGATGGAAGGGTGTAAATTCTGTGAGGATGGGTCTAATGAAAGGGAGGCCCCTCTGGGTTTTCTCAACACTCCTTCTCAGATTGGGGTGATATTGAAAAGTTTCTTAAACAGAATGTAGAGAATAAGAAACAAAAGAAAGACCGGGTGTGGCAGAATATACCAGAATACACCCTACACACTATTGTAATAATGTTTGTTTAAGGTATGCCTTGTGAAGCATCATTTAAAACTCATAATTTGCTGTTCAGTAATATCATGGCAAAATGCACGTAGCAGTGTTATAGGTAAAGTTATAAACATGAGCTGAGATCATGACTAAAAGTTTGTTTTCCAGCCCACACACAGAAATTGCTGAGAGTGACTTACATGCTGGAGGCTGTTAGTGAGCTATTCAGGCTGGAGACCACAGCAGCAAGGCCTAGTAAAGGGCATAGCAGGTTAGAGTAGACACAGCTACTCATTAGTCTGGATTGTGCCCTGGTATGTCACATTGGGTTAGGGGAGTTCTTCTACAAGGCCTTATATGTTGGGAATTCAAGCCTTAGTTTGGGGAAATAATGTCCTTAGGGCAGAGAAAGACAAACTGAAGGAGCAGTTAGCAGACAATATTGAGCAAAAGGAAGTGTATGTCAGGAGTTCTCAAACTTCATTGCACCGCGACCCCCCCTTCTGACAACAAAAATTAATACATGACCCCGGGGGTGGGGGCAAAGCCAAACCCCAAGGCTTCAGCCCCAGGCAGGGGGCCTATAACCTGAGCCCCGCCACCCAGGGCTGAAGCACTTGGGTTTTGGCCCTGGGTGGTGGGGCTCGGGCATTGGCCCCAAGTGGTGGGGTTCGGGCTTCGGTCCTGGCCCCAGCTGATCTAATGCCAGCCCTGGTAACCCCATTAAAATGGGGTTGCGACCCACTTTGGGGTTCCGACCCACAGTTTGAGAACTGCTGGATTACATGCTCTAACAGCCAGTAACAGCTAGTCGGGCAGCATGGAGGAACATGAGAACGTACTCGTATTTTAAATGAAGTGGTATCTCTTCAGGACCAATTGAATGTCTGTCACCAGGATGGGAGGAGGAATACTGAGCCTCTCATTGGCACCTTCATTTAATTATTTGGGAGGGACAATTGAACCTTTGAAGGTGTATGCCCAGATTGTTAAAACTGATGATCATGGTGCAGGAGCAAATGGGGAATGCATTTGAGTCACCACCACTTCCACTGTGCCTATTAAATTTTCAGATGTGCAAATGTTTATTAAAAAATGGGGTCTCCTCTCAGGGATAATTGGGATAAATTTACTAAATGGATGATTTGAGGCTTGGATTTGGGGGAGGCTGTCCAATTAACAAATGAAGATTGGGGTATTATGCTCTGTCATGCTACTGGACCTTTATGATCACGTATGATTGGATTCATAGGATCCACTAGGGAGGCAGCTGGTAGATTAACACGTTTATTATATTGGAAAACATCTGTACATTTAGAATTGACTACGTTATGGCCTCTTAATGAGGAATCTCCCGTGACTTCGCTGAACGGGTATATTGATGGCAAACTTTAAGAAATGTTCAGACTAACCGGTGGGGAGAGGAGGAGCAAGGATTTCTAGATACGGTCCTTGAAGTAATGCAGAAGGGTTGTAAGGATTACATGCATCAATATACCCCTATGGCCAGTAATCTAGATGATATGCTCGATAGGCCTGAGCATTGGTGGAAAGTGAATAAGAATACCATAATGGTTGCAGAGGCAAAATTATTCAAAATGGAAACAGGAAAAACATATGAAAATAATTGGAGGGGTAGAGGGCACAGATTCAGGAGTAAGGGAACACATAAGGAACAAGAAGAAAGGTGTGTAAGAGTTGAGGAGGTATGAATCAAGGGGAAAATTGGATTGGTTTGGGGGAATTATGGGAATTACTGAGAAAAACTGAAAAAAATTTTGAGGACAAAAATCATCTGCTGGACTCTCCTGCAGGGATAGATTCCTGGTAGGAAGGTGTATCTCCCAGTATAGTCAGTGATCCTATCTAGACCAGCACTTAATTTAGTCCCATGAGGAAGGTGGAGGTGTGACTGTGTTATCTTAATCTCTTCCGAGTTGCTGCTGCTACACCCCTCCTCTTTGGTATGTAAGCCATATAATTTTGCATAACCACTGCATGCCCAGCAACTCCGGGCATGAGTCTGCCCCGTTATGATTTTCACACCTCTCCATATCACACAGTGACAACTCCCATATTGTTTGAACAGATTTTACAGCTACTCTGTTTGAAAAACAAAATCATCATTTGCTTGGTCCTTTTATAGATTCTTGAACAGGTATGTTTATATCTGCCACATTCATGGCAGACTGCCAGTGCCTGAATCTATGCAGGAAATCTGTCTTGAAAAACACGTTAATGCTGCCAAGAAATGCATCTACGGTTTCCAAAGGCACAGGCAGACACTGTTTTAATTAGCTGTCTTCAAGAGATCAAGTTACACAAAGTGTTTATCTTTAGCCAAGGCCTGGGAATTATTGCATTGTACAGTAGCTGCCGGGTTTTTATTACTCTTTGGGGCTAAGAGAAAGAGAAAAGCTTCTTATGGGTCTTATTATATGCAGTTACCTAAGGCTTAGTCGCTAGTTCATTTTGTTAGTTGTCCTTTCCTTAGCATAGGACTGAACTGGGTGTGGGGAGAATTGTGGGGGGGAGGGGGTATGCCCGTGTTTGAACCCATGCATGTGCTCTGCAGCATAATGGGGAGAAATCTGACTCATTTGAGATCAGATATTCAAATCACTGGACCCCTTTTGCATTCCTAAATCCGGAATTTTATCTGGAAAAGAATTTTGCCATTGACTTCTATATATTTTCTATCTACCGCTTTAATATATTGCCAGATTGGTCCCTTAGTTTATTGACTTGGGAACTGAAATCTTGTTCTTAACCTATGAGCTCTTTTGGGGAAGAAGCTGCCACTACTTGACTATTTGGAAAACCCCTTTCATAATGGGTAGTGAATGGGTAGTGTTCTTCTTACTGTTCATTGTATAACAGAGGTTGGGCCAAAGCTGAAGTCCTTACATGGATTGTCCTCAGCCCTTACTCTAGTAAGCCACTACTTGTTGTCAATGGGACTTTGACCTGTGTACAAGCTAAGGGAGGAAAATCAGTCCTGTACATCTGTTCATGGAGAGGACCCTCCATGCCTGGATGCCATCACTCCTTCATAGAAAGGTGCTGCTATGGGATTCTTGCCCTCCTTTTCCCCAAACACAGAACTGAGCTTCCTCTGAAGGTCTAGGGAGGGATCAGAAATGGAGAAGGGACCGAGGAGGATGCATATTTCTCACCAGCAGCACCACCCAGTGAGACCTTAACCACTGAGGTGATACACCAGACCTATGTGCAATGAAAACATTCTTTGGAGGGAGTGTGGTTCAAGGGACATCCACTCATGGAAAAAGGCCTGGAAGCCAGCCAGGGGTTTGGAGGAGCTGCAGGACACCTGGGAACTAGCACAGGGTATGCACACGGATGACCCTGACCTTGGATAGACACTCTGACATCTGTTTGGACTTTGGTGGGGGGGATCAACGAGGCTCGGGAGCCAGCTATGTTGCTTCTTCCATGAGGAAAGCAAAACCCACCTCTGGAATGGGAGATCCTGGAGGAAACTCCATGAGAGCAACCTCACAGAGTTTAATTTTCCCTAAAAAGGTAGGTTTCACCCCTAGGGAGAATGATCCAGTCCTTAGGAAGGACATGAGGATGTGGCCTTTGATGGTACTATTATCACTTAGAGAAAATAGCATTATCACTTTATACTCAATGCCAGTGGTGTAGCATGTGCAGTATATTATGTAAATCAGACACAGGGTGGGAAAACCCTTAATTTTCCCAGAACCCATGGATGTATAATGAGCTACAGCTATCATTCATCGTCTACCATGAATGTTTAGGTGGATTCCAGTTGTTCTCTCTGCTGAGACCTGCTCTGTGTTCCTTGCCTCAGGGGGGAGCTGTGAAGAAAGAGGTGAGAGACATCCTCTTACCCTTTGGTCAGTCCAGTATTTCCAGGCTACTAGTGCTGCTTTCCAGGCAATGTGGACAAAATCAAGCTCATTCCATTCACATCACAGTCTCCCAAGGGAAACACTATACATGGCAGTGCACCCTGGGCAACAGGCACTCCTGGAGATAAAAGCAGCCAGATGCTCAAAATATATATCTGGCTATAGGATGGCTCAGCCAGCAGGAAGAGACTAACATAATTCTTGTGCACTGGGGAGCTCCGGGGAGACTTTATGCCTGCCTAAGACATAATCCTTTATGAAGCTTCCCATGGGACTGTGCATCTGTGGCCCATGTCCAGTGCAGGTCTGTGTCTTTAAGAGATTATCGGGCCCTAAAGTAGACGCTCCCAACAGTAGGGTAGGCAGGTCCGGAGCACTGTGGGAGCAGCGCTATAAAAAGGCGCCTCCCCCTGCACTCACCCAGCGGCGCCTCTGGCGGCGCTCCAGGTCTTCGGCAGCAGGTCCTCACCGCTCCGGGTCTTCAGTGGTACCCGCCGCCAAAATGCCACCGAAGACCCGGAGCGCCGCCAGGTGAGTGCAAGAAGCGGCGTTTAAAAAGAAGCAGCGCCTTTTTTTAGCTCTGCTAAAAAAGGGCGTCGCTTCCTTTTTAAGGCACCGCTTCTGCTCACAGGGGGAGCGGCCGCTCCCCCTGCTTCCCCCCTGGCTACGCTACTGGCTCCCAAACTATGGTGCATGACCAGAACACTTGCTGGAGGTCTGTGAATAGTTGGCTGGTCACGTGTTCCTGGCTTACCTCCTGGTTTCCATCCACTAATTGCCAATAAAAGGCAGCTAAAAATACATTGCTTTCCCAATATTACTTTTCCATTGCTGTAGTTTCCACAGGGCTGTTCTGTGAATTGGAGGAAAGGTGCTCTGAGCAATTATGAATGTGAAAGAAGATGGTCCATAGGCCCATCTCTCTATTCAGTTGTGGTTCACCCTTTAATAAGGTGTATTAAGAGAATCAGTTATTTTCGAAGAGCTGTGGAGCACTGAGTTGGTCCTGGGAGACTGAAGACAAGCAAATCTAGTACTAATCTTCACAGAAGGAAAGAACATAAGGATATAAGAATGAACATAAGAATGTCCATACTGGGTCAGACCAATGGTCCATCTAGCCCAGTATCCTGTCTTCTGACAGTGGCCAGTGCCAGATGCTTCAAAGGGAATGAACAGAACAGGGCAATTATCGGAGTCATCCATCACCTGTCATTGAATCTCAGCATCTGTCAGTCAGAGGCTTAGAGTCACCCAGAGCATAGGGTTTGCATCCCTGACCATCTTGATGATCTTTGATGGACCTGTCCTCTAGGAATTTGATGGACCTGTCTTCTAGGAATTTACCTAATTCTTTTTTGAATCCCGTTATAGTCTTGGCCTTCACAACATCCCTTGGCAAAGAGTTCCACAGGTTGACTCTGGGTTATGTGAAGAAATACTTCCTTTTGTTTGTTTTAAACCTGCTGCCTATTAATTTCATTTGGTGACCCCTAGTTCTTGTGCTCCGTGAAGGGGTAAATAACATTTCCCTAGTCACTTTCTCCACACCATTCATGATTTTATAGACCTGTCTCACATCCCCTCTTTTCCAAGCTGAACAGTACCAGTCTTTTTAATCTCTCCATAGTTGTTCCATATTCTTAATTGTTTTTGTTGCCCTTCTCTGTACCTTTTCCATTTCTAATATATTTTTCTGAGATGGGGCGACCAGAACTGTACACAGTATTTGAGGTGTGGGCATAGCATGGATTTAGACAGTGACATTATGATATTTACTGTTTTATAATCTATCCCTTTCCTAAGGGTCCCTAATATTCTGTTAGTGTTTTTGACTGCTGCTGCCCATGGAGTGAGTGTTTTCAGAACACTATCCACAATGATTCCAAGATCTCTTTTTTGAGTGGTTAACAGCTAATGTAGACCTAATCATTTTGTATGTATAGCTGGTATTATGTTTTCCAATATGCATTACCTTGCATTTATCAACATTGAATTTCATCTGCCATTTTCTTGCTCTGTCACCCAGTTTTATGAAAGTCCTTTGTAACTCTTTGCAGTCTGCTTTGGATTTAACTATCTTGAGTACTTTTGTATCTGCAAACTTTGCCACCTCACTGTTCACCCCTTTTTTCCAGATCATTTATGAATATGTTGAACAGCACTGCTCCCAGTACAGATCCCTGGGGGCACTGCTATTTACCATTCTGAACACTGGCATTTATTTCTACCCTTTGTTTCCTGTCTTTTAACCAATTATTGATCCATGAGAGGACCTTCCCTCTTATTACATGACAGCTTATTTTACTTAAGAGCCTTTCATAGGGGACCTTGTCAAAGGCTTTCTGAAAGTCCGATAACCCTATAGCTGCAGGACCCTTGTGCATATGTTTGTTGACCCCCCTCAAAGAATTCTAACAGATTGATGAGGCACGATTTCCCTTTTGACTCAACAAATCGTGTTCATCTATGTGTCTGATAATTCTGTTCTTTATTATAGTTTCAACCAATTTGCCTACTACTGAAGTTAGGCTTACCAGCCTGAAATTGCCAGGATTGCCTCTGGAGCCTTTTTTTTAAAATTGGCATCACGTTAGCTATCCTACAGTCATCTGGTACAGAACTTGATTTAAGTGAGAGGTTCAATACCACAGTTAGTAGTTCTGCAATTTCATAATTGAGTTCCTTCAAAACTCTTGGGCAGGGGTGCTGGAACAATTTTTATAGTGGGGGTGCTAAGAACCATTGAACCAAATGTAAGCCATGTATATAATGAAAACCACTTCAAGCCATGGGATCAGCAGCACCCCCTGCATGTCTAGTTCCAGCACCCAAGAGCCTTGGGGGAATATCATCTGGTCCTGGTGACATTATTGTTTAATTTTTTTATTTCAAAACCTCCTCTACAGACACCTCAATCTAGACTGTTCCTCAGATTTGTCACTTAAAAAGAATGGCTCAGGTTTGGGAATCTCCCTCACATCCTCAGCCCTGAAGACCAATGCAAAGAATTCATTTAGCTTCTCCGCAATGGCCTTGTCTTCCCTGAGTGCTCCTTTAGCACCTCAATCATCCAGTGGCCCCACTGATTGTTTGGCAGGCTTCCTGCTTCTGATGTACTTAAAAAAAACTTGCTGTTAGATTTTGAGTTGTTAGCTAGTTGCCCTTCAAATTCTTTTTTAGCCTGCCTAATTACACTTTTACACTTGACTTGCCAAAGTTTATGTTCCTTTCTATTTTTGCTAGTAGGATTTGACTTCCAATTTTTAAAGGATGCCTTTTTGCTGCTAACCACCTCTTTTACTCTATTGTTTCACCATGGTGGCATTTTTATTTTTTTTTGGTCCTTTTACTAATTTTTTTTATTTGGGGTATACATTTTATCTGTTATAGGGGTTTTAAAAGAGCTTCCATGCAGCTTGCAGGCATTTCACTCTTCTGACTGTTCCTTTTCATATCGATTTAAATAGCTTCCTCTTTTTTGTGTAGTTCCCCTTTCTGAAGTTAAATGTTACTGTGGTGGGCTGCTTTGATATTTCCACCCATTATATTATGGTCACTATTACCAAGCAATTCAGCTTAAGAAAAGTGATCCTGGCAGTTACTGTCCTGTAAGTCTAACTTCTCTCTCCAAGTGGTAGAAACACTATCGCCAGCATCAAGAGATCAAAACTCATCAGTCTGCTCCTAAAAAGTCATAAGACTGGCCCCACAAGTCACAAGATTTTAAAAACATCATCAAACCATGTTTGTTTGTTTTTTGGTCTGGCTTTTGACTCTTTAACTCCCCTTTACTCCTCTGCCAATGTGTGTGATCACTTCAGATTGAAAAGTCAAGCTTTAGAGCACACAAAATGCATGACTCTCCCTGGCACTCAAACAGAGACTCCACTTACTGTCTCCCTACCCCTAAACAGGGGAATGGCCATCCATTTCCTATTACTGTCTTGACTCCCCCCTCTCTTGTCTTGCTGCCTTCCAGGGCTTCTCCCCTTCCCCAGACCCACCAGCATTACCTCCTCAACTCTCCTCTTCCCCTCCCTTTTGCTGCCCCTGGGCTTCTCCCCTTCCCCAGATGCAGCAGCACCAGTTCCTACTCCTGCCTCCTGCAGCTTCTCCTCTGCTTGGATCCCAAATAGAGAAGTCCCAAAGCAGAGGGAGGCAGAGAAGTGTTACTTGGACTATCTGTGTCCTTAGCCCTGAGGCTCTTGCACACAGATTCTTGCCCAGCCCTGAAAATCACAGGATTGGAGGAAAGAGAGCTCTTCCTGCAGGTGCCAAAATCCTGTGACTCGCCATCAGTTCATGAACATTGCCAACACTGCCTTCCCCAGCTGCTCAGTGGGGACTCCCTTGACCCACTACTATCCCCAGGCTGGGGGAGCTGCCCGATCTCCTCTACCTCCTACCTCCATCACTACCTCTGCACCCCGCTCAGCCTCTCTCCTGCCCCAACATCCTCCAGCACCCCATTCCCCTGCAACCTCTAAATCTGCCTCTTCCCCGCCCCCATTCTCCTCAATTATGGTGTCTGCTGTTCTTCACAGTCCCTGAGTCCTGGCCCTAAACCATAGAGTGGCAGTAGGCATGGCTTCAATGGCAATGAAAACAGTGGGAGGTGTCAGCCACCTTTATTAAGGGTCGCCCCATTCCCACGTCCAGATAGACTGTAGGGAAATGGCGGCCATCTTGCTGGCTTCAGCCCCATTGACAGTAATAGCAGATGGTGGCCATTTTTAATAAGGGGAAATTCATGAGTTGGCACCTTTTGTCACGTTTTCATGAGACAGGTTAAAAAGCACTCCCAAAATTGCTAGAGTTGCGATAAAATCGCAAGAGTTGGCAATGCTGTAGAAATGCCATGTAGCAAATTGATAGGACTCCCTGAAAAACCAAAACCACTGCTGCAGGCCTAGCTCAGACTGTCCACTAACCGTGCACCCACCAGGAACCCTGGATTGGAGCTGAGGAGCTAAGAAATGGGTTTAATTATTACAACAGGTATAAAGGAGCTTCAGTACAAGCAGTGCAGGTGGCCCCTGCAAAGCTATCAGCTCGGTGATCCACCCGCATTTGTCAGAACAGCAAGACCTACCCCTTGGACCAGGCCCTTCCCCCATGCTGCCCCGAATCTCCTGGAACAGGTTCAGCAGCATGTGTCCACCAGCAGAGAATTAGATGAGGACTTCTCTGTGTGCTAGGTCCCTGATCTGGAAAGTATTATGACACATACAAGAACCTGGCATTCCCCAGGCTGCAGATCTCCACTAGAAATAGCCACTTTGGAAGAGCATGTATTCCCCGTCTGGGGATGAAGCAACTGCTAGACTCCCAAATAGCTGCATAACAATCAGCCTTGGCTTCTAACTTATGGGACATCATCACTCTGCCTCTCACACAGACTCTCCTCCAGCACCCACCTTTCACCATTCCACAGACAATAGCACGCTGGGTTATACAGTGTGCATGGAGAGCTTGTCCAGGGGCTGTGCAACATGGAATTAACTATGCACAGTTGTGTTGCCTAGCTGCACATCAGAAGTGGGGAGTAAACAGGCTGCTACCAGACAAGAAGTAGAGAGAAATTATGTTTGTTTATCCTGCTGAAGGATCAGGACCTAAATGAATAAAATTAGCCTTAAAATGTGAAGTTTGTCACCTCATCCTCCAAATGTTACATTCAAAGTAGCAAATAAGTTTATAGGCTCCATTCTCCTGTAGAGGATTTGGCCTGGGCATTTGTTTTCCACTCCCCCTGAAATAAGTGCACTGTCTATACACCAGACATACCATCGCACCCACCAAGAAATAAAAATCTAAATATGCATCTGCCTGGAATTATGTGAGCCCTAATTTCAATATGGCCAGAGGGACTCTCCTTCTTTTGACGTGCACAGCAATGGTGTGAGCCTGCACTTGGCTAGCAAATACAGAACCAGCCTTAAATAATTTCCCATAACAGGCGCTATTGCACATGCTGCCACATGGTAGACGCACGCCGATGCCAACACACAGAACTCCTGGGGCTAAATTCTGCCACTTGTTGGAACTGACAACTTATCGTAGGAACCACCAATGAAATATTTATGGACCAGTTAGTTTGTGAATGAAGAAATGAGGAGTCAGACAGTATTTGATATGACAAATCTGCCCTTAGCTAACGTTACTTTTAATTAATGTTTCTGGATTATACTTTTAATATAAAAAGAGAGACCACTGGTGAGGCTCAAAGACTTACCATCATGCCTGTGAGATGTTCTAAAGTGGTTCTTTTTCCTGTATCTGAACCTACCACTAGCAAAGTGGGCTCCCAAACTTGGCTGGGGTTTCAGTGTGTGACTAATACAAAGAATACAATAATAATTAATAAGTAGCATCCAGTAACAAGTATCCAGAATGAACCATTACTGCAGTAGCGTAGCCAGGGGGGAGCAGGGGGAGCGGCCGCTCCCGCACTGAGCAGAAGCGGCGCCTTTTTTTGCTCCCGACGCCTTTTGCTCCTATGCTGCAGCCAGAGTGGAGCTTTTTTTTTTTTTGCTCCCGACGCTTTTTGCTTCTACACTGCAGCCAGAGTGGAGCATTTTTTTTTGCTCCCAGTGCCTTTTTTTGCTTCCGACGCCTTTTGCTCCTACGCTGCAGCCAGAGCAGAGCAAATTTTTGCTCCCGGCACCTTGTTTTGCTCCTGACGCTTTTTGCTCCCGGCGCTTTTTTTTAGCTCCGCTCCCCCTGTGCTCTAAACCTGGCTACGCCACTGCATTACTGATATTAGGAGTTGTGGATGGTATACCTCTTCATACTGATACACCCCATCACACTCAGCAACTCCATGAGCAATCGATTTAAAAAGAAAAAGACAACTTTCCTTTTTCAGAGCCTATGAACACTCCTCTCCCATCCATACCTTGATGTTACAAGTTTCATTGGTAATTCATTTTGCATGGTTAAAGTGACACTCTGTAACCTCCATTCTTGTGACTCTACAGACTCAGGCTGTAAGCATCAAATGACCTGAGAGCCATCTGATTTACAGAAGCCTCAATTATAAGAGCTTTCTACTCTGCCAGCAAAATATCTCTGAGCTGGCCAGAGGAGAGCAAATCTGAAAGTCAGAAATATACTTATACTTTAGTAAAGATGCCTTCATTAAAATCCATGAAAGGAACTGTTAATGTCTGATAAGTAAAACTATTCCATTTTCTTTTGCATTTGAATATCCAACTCTGAGCCAGGCTATTCAGGAAACTGCTACAGCAATTAAGGAACAGCATTGTACGGTTTAAAAATTAAAGAGAGAGACAGGAGAAGAAAATTGGCTGGTAGTTAGGAATTAGGAGTAAAATTTTCCACGAAAACAGTGTAAGAACAGAGAAACATCCCATGGCTTATGGGCCTGTTAAAAGGCAGAATTTGTATGCATTATCTCTTTTCCTGTTTTTTTCACTGTGCAGATAATACAGACAGTCGTCACTCACCCTTGAAAGGAAACAATACGATTTACATGAAATAATTGGACAGGTTCAGCTGCTCACATCAAGTTTGTGGTATATTGTATACATGCAGGATTCATGTATTCATTTTATTTTGTAATGACAGATAGGGACCTTAATGTTTTCTGCTAACAACCCAACATGTTTTAGATTTCACTCTCTTAAAAGAAACATATTCAGTTTCATGCTAAGGATTCTGGGTACGTCAATCCAGCAGGCATTTCCTGTAATTTACTGAGAAGAATTATAATTGGAACTACCATTGGGGGCTATTCAAAGCACTAAGTGCTCATATTACTAGATTACAAAGCATCTATTAGCTAGCATCCATCTTTTGGATGTGATTCAGAAACAAGGCCTTTGCTACCTGTGGTCATAGGGGGATTTATCTTTCAAGGCACTGAGCGCTCCAAAACCCATCCCAGCAAAGCATTTCAGTACAAGCTTAACTTTAAACACATGAACAGGTGCTCCGATACCACAGTGGTGGATGTAGGCTAAGAACTCGAAGAGAAAAGCAGAATCCTATTTATTTCAAATTAAGCATGTGCTGAAGTGCTTTGCTGGATCAGGGCCAGAGAGCTTGCAAGGATCAAGCCCTAAATATCCTAGACAACTTTTCACAAATGAAGTGGTGTTAGCGCCGCTAGCTTGGTTAAACGGCAATTATCACAACTACGTTCTGCCTACTTATATTCCCCACTTCCTGTATGTAAGTGTCCTGTGGAATGCCCGTGTGATGTTAAAGAGTTGCCAGTTTTCACCCAGACGTGGAAGGTGATTCCTGCAAATATGAGGCCCAGACCTGTGAGCCTGATGCACAGGATTCATTTCACTGCATGAAATGGGACTGCTCACATGCTTAATTTCTTCAGGATCAGGCATTATAAAGCACCATGAGATCTTGTGGGATCAAAGAAGCTACTTAAATGTTCAATATTATTATTTCTTCAACTGGTTTATTTTTCCCATGGTAGGGGAATAATTCTGAATACAGTTTATGTCTGGAGGTAGTATATATGCTATAGCAATGCCATTTATTATTGTATTTAATTTCATCTGCAGAGGGAAAAGTGGTGTGAAAATGCCTGGAGAAACTGAAATGTGGTAATATGATTCCCCTGTGCACAGAAGAGTCTCACGCAGACAGCAGCTTGATCAAAGAAAGTTGGCACTGATATAAATTCCTAATTGGGGTGGTATCAAAAGCAATGGTTATGTAGCGAGACTAACTGACTACCACCTCTCTTCACAGAAGGCTGTACAAGTGTGAACCTGTTTTCTTATCTCCTTCTATCCTGGAGTAATTGAGTTCTTTCCAACCACCTGTATATAGCTATCAACAGTTTGAAATCCAAAAGCAGTGGTCTAGGTCTTGCATCTGGAGTACCTTAATGCAACTACAGCATAGTTCCGAAGTGTTAGATCATTGTAAAGGTGAGCTTCAAATTAAAGACTCTCCATTTACATCAGCAGTATGCCCTGAATATCCCCATGCACCAAGTCAAGAGGGACTTCCAACACACACACAAATAAGGCCAGTGTTTGCAATATGGTAGCCTAAATTTAGGCACAAAAATCACATTGACTCAGATACCCAGCAGCAATGAAAGCCAGCATTTATTTAGGGGGGGCTGAATATGGATTTAGGGCAGAAACCAATGACCCAAAAATTTGTAGGATGCAAAAAAATTAAATAATGGGTAATTTTTTGTAGTAGCCTGTGCAATGGAAACCCTGCTTAGTGGAGTTACTGGCACAGTTCAACCCACTCTCCTGTAGTACACAGACTGTTGCTTTTTATTTGCAGTTCACGTCTGACATTTGCCCATTTTTCATACTTGAATGATCTGTGTTTATTTCATGCTGGACTAACCCTCCTGGGGCCAATTCTACTGGCTCTAGGGTCACTTTGCATTGGGGCAAGGCAGCTGCAGAGCAGGAACTGGGCCACTATTTCAAATACTGACCAGAGGCTGCAGGTATCAGAGCCTTCTCACTGTTGTGTAGATTGCAAATCCTCTGTATACAAGACATGGCTCTATTTGGTTTGTCCCTGCATTTGGGTTTTATTTAAATCAAAGGAGCTTCTCTCTTTCTCCCCATTACTAAGTCATCAGCATAGGGTGACCAGATGTTCTGATTTTATAGGGACAGTCCCGATATTTGGGGCTTTTTTTTATATAGGTTCCTATTACCCCCCACCTCCTGTCCTGATTTTTCATTTTGCTGACACAGACTAACACGGCTACTACACTGAAACTTGCTATCTGGTCACCCTACATCAGCATAACACCTACAACTCTTCAGCTGGAAAAGTGAGGCCCTAAAACCATTGCAACTACATGCATGAATCCACAGGAATGGAATTCCCACCTTTCAAAATCTCCAGAAGAGCTGCTTGTCTTCAGAACTAAGCTCCAAGCACAGAAAAAGACAATAGAAAAAGTCACTTAAAGTGGGGCCCAGCAGTGCAAACCCTCCTCCTCATGGAAACAGTCCCACAATCCAGCCCTGTGTAATTATTGTTTATTTAACTAGACTCCACCCCATTCTTGCCCTTTTTGGCTTTGAATTCATTCTTGCAGCACACACTGGCTGTGTGTTTTCCTCTTCAGGCTGGTTTTTCCATGCTGTTCTATATTTTCATGAGTTAAAGCCCCAAAGCCTTTTGGCGTACAGTGCTCTCCTATGCCTCTTGTGCATGACCCATTCTGGGCCACCACTTACTGTGGTCTCGTAGTTTCTGCCCTGCCCCAGAACCCAGCATACAGACAGCACCAAATGCTTTCTTTGTGCAGTGAATCCTTTCATGACCAAAGAACTGTGAGCAGCCGGAGAGCATGGAATTATTTTGCTTACCAATAAAACTCATAGGGCCAGATTCAGCAAAGCTGATTCAGGGAGGGGTAAATGACACCCACCTACTCCGGGCCAGAAAGGCCAGTTGTGGTTCCAGTGGGATAACGTGGCCACTCTCCCTTGCATTTGCCACCAACCTGGGGCAGCTTTAACTAGCTCCAGAGCAACACAGCTGGCAAGAGACAGTGACTGGAAGGGCTGAATCAACACACTCCTTGCCTGTTCCAGCCACACCCTACCCCACCTGCCAACTGTTTAGCCTGGTGCCTAGGCCTAAACCAACACCTTGCATTGCTGCTAACTGCACCTCCCTCCCCACTCAGTGGACTTTCTGCTGCCAGCAACCTGAAGCAGGGATTTCAGCATAGTATAAACCCTGCTTGAATCTAGCTCAGGAGGTGTGGAGCAGATGAGAATTTAACTAGCAAACTGATTCAGCACAACATGTGTTTGGGCTTGTGTGTGGTAGAAGCTAGTCTGGGGAGGCTTTTCTGTTGACTTGCTTGAGCTGTTGAACTGCAGAAATCCAGGTTATTACATTGCGGGATCAGACACCGGATCAGAGGAAGACCCGTTGCTGCAGGCTTCCAAGTCCTTTTTCACAAACTGGCATTCAATCTAATCATTTTTACATCTCAGAGGAACTAAAGCGTCAAAGCCCGTCTTTGCAAAGGCATGCTCATAACCCAGTATTAGCCAAAGAGATTTTCGCATGGTATATGCAGCTACTGCCCACCGCTGGAAAAGGTGACAATGTCTTAACTTGAAAATGTCAGGGATAATTGAGGTTAGGTTGTAAATCAGGCTAATGGTTTCAAGAAATTAAAGGGGCGGGGGGAGGATTTACAGCTATGCCCTTTCATACTGCAAAATCTATTATTGCTAACCTTCATTTTTCCCACAGGAAGGTGAGAACACAGGAATAATATCTGAATACATAAACATAAAACCAGCTTTTTATATTTCAAACTATAGGAGACAAGGGGCCTGATCTGGAGTTTTGCCATTGATTTCAAAGAGAGCAGGGCTGAGCCCTAAGAAAGAAAGAGACAGGTTGGACACGTTTATTATTTATCTTTATTCCAGTAGTTCTTAGAGGCTCCATCTGAGACTGGGGCCCCATTGTGTCAGTGCCTATACAATCACAGATAAAGAGACAGTGGCTGCCCCATAGAGCATGCAGATTAAATGGACAAGGCAGAGAAGAGGTGGAAGGTAAAAACAGAAGCACAGAGGTGACCTGATTTGTCCCAGAGCAAATAGTAGGTCAGAACCCACGACTTCTGACTCTCTCTGCAGTGCCCCATCCGTGAGACCACCCTGCCTTGTGAGTATAATGTGCTGTGCACTCAGCAGTACTAAAAGCTCTGAGCCCCCAAGGACCTGAAATAGAGATGCAAAGGCTGCCTGCATTTCCCCAGGGTTACAATGCAGTACGGAGTGATTCAGCACAAGCAGCTGGGAGGATTTAGAGCCTTCACCTTAAGCAAACAGAGTGTTACATCCTGTCAGTGTTGCAGTACACATGCAAACACAACAGTTAGGCCGGGCCAAGAATGGAGTGTTGTACAGTAATGACATTCTTTGTTTTTTGAACGCTTCTACGAACCCAACCCAGTTAGTTTTTGTGTGCTCACAGAATTCATTGCTCCTGATTCTCCCTTCACTTGTACATGTTTCTCACCAGTGTAACTCCATTGACCCTGAGTTACTCCTGATTTACCCCCAACATAAGACAGAGGAGAATCAGAGCCCAGGGTCCCGGTTTTTGATCATTGCTAATTGACCTAGTCCAAATGGTTACATATATTCCACTGCCATAGTTCCTATACATGAGCTAGTAAGTGTGTTTGTTTAGACATCACACATTCACTGGGGGGAGGGGAGTTATATTTTTCCTTCCCCTTGGATTCTATCACCTAGTTTGCTCCCCTTTGTAATTGTAAGGTGCAGGGGACTGGACTATATGACCTCTCGAGGTCCCTTCCAGTCCTATGATTCTATGATAAGGACTAATATAAACCACAAACTTTCTAGCAACATCCCTGAGTTATTTGTTTTGCATATCAACTCACATCCTCATTTCAGTTTACCGTTCTCATAAAAGACACACTTTGCACTTCCATACTGCCTTCCAGCCATGGATCTTAAAGCACGTTACATATAAAGTAAGTAAAACCATTTATGGTGACACCATAGCAGAATTTGCAAAAGCCTCCATGATCCATCGCTAACTTCAAGCACTCAGAAGCTGACCTTCCCCTGATCCGCTGCACACCGTCCACCCATCTCCTCGCAAGTCATCCCCTACTATGATGATCCTCCACCTTTCCTTCAATAATCACTTTTTCAGGGTATTTCCTTCTCTACACCTAATATGACCAAAGTACTTGAGTTTGCAACTGTTGATTTCCAACATCGGAATCTACTTCTCTCCAATAATATTTCTAATATTGGCATTCGTCTTTTTTTCCCCATCTAGGACATATGCAAGAATCTTCACTAGCACACATTTCAAAAGCTTCAATTTTCTTCTTGTCATCAGCATTAACGTTACATAATTCACATCCATAAATCACTATGGAAAAAGTTAGGCTTTTCACTTGTCGTACCTTTGTACATTTCAAGATGCTACCATTTTTCCACATTTTTTGAAGGGAGGCCATAGAGGAGCAAGCCATCCCAAGTCTTTTTCCAATTTCTTTGGAACAGTCTCCTTGGTTACAGATATATGATCCCAGATAGTTACGTTCATCTACTGCCTCTACAGTCTCTCTGTTAATTATGATATCCTCCAGCATCCAGTTTTTGTTAGCCATGTCTATGTACATGCATTTTATTTTCATCTCATTCAGGAATAGTCCATATTCCTCACTAATTGTTTTTAGAGACCCCAACATTTGTTACATTGGTTCGGTGGGTGTATCATCAGCATATCTGAGGTCATTCAAGAGGTATCCAGCAATGGAGATCCCAGCTCCTTCCACTTTGTCTAAACCTTCCAAGTCCTGCCCCATAATAAATTCTGTGTATATCTTAAAGAGGCTTGGGGACAAAATATACCTTGCCCAGTGAAAAAACACTCACTGTTGCATACTGCTGTTTGCACCATGGTCTGTTGTTGATGGTGGAAACTTGCAGTGAATTCAGTGAGATGCTTTGGAATCTCATGCCTCCCAGTATCCTCCAAAGACAGAGGTGTTGGATGGTAACAAATGCTTTTGAGTAGTTAATGAAGCACACAATCAATGGGTGACTGTACTCTGCATTTTACTATGATGTGACAGATATTTGCAATTTGGTCATGTGGGCCTCTGTCCTCCTGAAACCAACTTATTGTGGTGGTAGATCTGCTTCTACCCTTTGTTTCATGTGATCTCAGATAACGTAGAGCAGAACATTGCTCATG
Organism: Macrochelys suwanniensis; assembly: GCA_033296515.1. Classification (NCBI taxonomy): domain Eukaryota; kingdom Metazoa; phylum Chordata; order Testudines; family Chelydridae; genus Macrochelys; species Macrochelys suwanniensis. The sequence continues at coordinate 17,640,622 of CM065781.1, read as the reverse complement.
TACGACATCAGGGAGATGGTACAATAGTTAATACTCTTGTTATGCCTTCCTTATTTGAGAAGGACATAAAAATTCCTTTTATCCAGCCAATTTCCAGTCATGCATACAGCCTTACAAATATACCACATAAGATCAGTACCACGTTTGCCAGTCACTTTTAACAGTTCCGCAGGCACGTTATCTCTCCCCTGCTCCTTTTGCAGGCGTCATTTTCAGAAAATCATGTACCACTTCCTCTCACGGGGTTGATGGCTCTGGTTCATACTCTTTTCTGTTTTCCTGTATTATGAGTGGCTTTGGTGAGGCATACAGACTGGCACAGTAATCTCTCCACCTGTGTTTAATAGCATAACCCTCAGTGAAGACTCTGCCATCATGATCTTATATTATGTTTGTTTTCAGGGTAAACCTTTTGGTAAGAAGTCAAACCACTGTGAACATAGCTTTTGTATTATTACTCTCTTTATAATTCCCAAGCGGCATACATTTTGCCCTTATATAGTTATTCTCTCATCTAGTCTGCCTTCAAATGTATCTGCTCAGTTCTTTATATTCTCTCCTACATTCTTCCATCCCCATCTCTTTCACTCTATGGTCATTTTTCCGCCTGTTCAAACACCTTCTCAGTTAAACATGGTGCGGTCTGACACGGAGTTTTCTTAATGTGTGCTTTGGCACTTTCAAACATAATAGTTTTCATTATATTTCACGGTTTGTTGGGGTTGTTCTCCTCTTTCACCTCAAGCTCATTCTGGACAGAAGTTACATAATTATGTATGATATAATTAATGAAAGTTATATATTATATAACACGTGGTAATGGATCAAATCTCACAATGCTATAGTGGGGCAGGTAGATATCCTCCCAATTTAAGGAGAGGGAAACTGACACAGATTGATTTTCAACATTCTCAAATGTGGCCACTCATTTGGGTGCCCAACTTGAACCATCAAGGGTCTGAGCACCCTGTGACACTCTGCACTCCACATTCATCACAGTGGTATGATTATAACATAATTATGATGCATCTTGTACAAAATGTGTCATGTGAAGTATCAATGGAAAAGTTATGGTTTACTGAATATGATTATCCTATTTTTATGAAGGTATCCTTTTTGTATAAGGAGTTATAAATATTGACTATGTATCTGTATTTCAAATGTGCTTGCACCTGGGTAACACCCACAAAGCTTTACATACAGTCTAGCCAGCACATCCCGCCTATTCAAGTTGAATGGCCCATCAACAAAGACAATGGGCCATGGAAAAGGCTTATCCACACCTGGGGACACTTCCGTCAGCCTATGGATAATGGCTGCCATGACTCGTCGGTGCATGCAAGGGCTTGTGACTAGATCACATGATGCTGAACTCCATGTTGGTACCTGTATTTTTCCACAAACTGGGCTGGGAACTTGACTTGGAACAAAGGGATTCCTACCATATGGAATAAACTATAAAAGGGGGAAGTGACATCACCACGAGGCCTCACTCCCCACACAAGAGAACACTTGGAAACACCTAATGGACAAAGACTGAACTAGGGGAAGTGCTGGTCCCAGGCAGGAAGAAGGAAGCCTGCCTGTGTATGGGAGCTGGGTGAACTGTTTGTACTATCTAACAGGGTGAGACACTGCTTGATTCAAATCCTATCCAGTTTAGAGAACTTAGATTGCATTTGTGTTTTATTTCTTATGGTAATCTCCGTTGATCTGTACGCTATTACTTATCATCACTTAAAATCTATCTTCTCTAGTTAATAAATCTGGTTTATATTTTCTGCCTAAAACAGTATGGTTTGCTTGAAGGCTTGTGCATGATCTTCTTCACATCAAGGGAGGGGTGGGCTGGGAAATAAATGTGTACTGGTCAGGCTTTTGACCAGGGCAGGATGGTAAAGCTCTGGGATCGTAGGCTGTGGAAGAGCCTCTCTATTGCTAGTTCATGAGTGGCTGAGGAGAAGCCGTCATGTAACTGCAGCTGGATGGGTCCCTGCCTGTGTGAATGCTGGTGGGAGTCCAGGACTGGTGGTGTCTGCAGCTTGTCACAGTAGTACAGTGTGCAAGGGAGCCCAGGCTGATAAGAAAGAGGGCTCAGTGGTACCCCAGTTCCAGGTTGTACCCCGGGAGAGGGGAACCCGTCACACACCTATAAATCCTTTAGACTTCATTCACTACAGATGTTCAACACTTCTGAAAATCAGGACCAAGCCATCTTAAATGGATGTGCCCAAAGTCACACTGGTACAGAGCCAGGAATAGAACCTAGGATTCCTGCTTGTGTGTGAGTTTAACTGCACAATCATCTTTTCTCTCGTTTTTAGTAGAAACATTTCTCTGCCTCCTTTGGGATGATTTCCTTTTTAATATCACAGCCCTGGCACCAATCTCCTACAGCGATGCAGGACAGTTACAAGTTTTGAGCACGCTGCTCATGCCCCTTCTCCCATACAGACATGCAATGCTGGCTGCAGTGATATGACCCCTGTTCTTTGTTTTCATTCATCTTTCTAAGTCAGCTCAACAGCGTCTGCATCCCTCCAGTAAGATACAAAGGGTGACTGCTGCACCATCATGCTACGACAACGGAACCTCAGAGTTACAAACATTCGTAACCCTGAACAAAATGTTATGGTGGTTCTTTCAAAAGTTTACAACTGAGCATTGACTTAATACAGCTTGGAAACTTTGCTATGCAGGAGAAAAATGCTGCACTTAACCATCTTAATGTAAAGAAACAAGCACAGAAACAGTTTCCCTACCTTGTCAAATCTTTTTTTAAAACTATTTTTTTCATAGTTTACATTTAACACAGTACTGTACTGTACTGGCTTTTTGGTTTGGTCTCTGCTGCTGCCTGATTGTGTACTTCCAGTTCTAAATGAAATTTGTGGTTGACTGGCCAATTCGTAACTCTGAGGTTCTACTGTATGTTGCCAGCAAAATGTGCAAAGCTAATCAGTAGGGGCTCTGGAAACCACTGAGACCTTTAAACTCGGTCTTGGCATGCTGCATGCAGCCATTGCATGACAGGTTTCTATCTGTGATACGTAGATACTTAAGAGTTGGCACTCTGTAATACAAAGTGCCTCTGCACTAAAAACGTCATTCCCTATCCTTACTCCAGAGCAGGATGAAGCTGTTTGCAACACTCCATTGTCTTTCCTGTGAGACTTTACTTTCTATGGAAACCTAATGATTTACAGTATAAATATTGCATATTTTGTACTTTCTAAAATAAAATGGGTGGGGAGCTACATTTGGTCACCGTTGTGACATGGCTGTTTTTTTAAATAAAGGCCCTGAAGTAGCCATGTCAAAGGTACAACATATAATTACAGTGAAAACTAACCCCAGTACTTTCAAATACGGGAGTCTGATTTTATGTTAATTTATAAGTCAGGTGGATATTTTGGAATGGGTGCCATAACTCAGGGCACTAAGATGATTTATTACAGTAGCTATCCTCTTCGACCTCAGGCAAATCATCCCACTTGTGTATGTCTCTGTTTCCCCCTTCTAAGATAGTGATAGCAAGGTTTATTTACATCAAAGGGACACTTAGCTAATGTACGACCAGTGCCTTGAAGCTATAAACTGTATATACTGTAAGTAAGTGATTCATATTATTATTGTGTAACAGCGTTTCCCAGACTGTGATCCATGGATCACCAGTGGTCTACACAGTGCTTTTTGAGGAGCTGTATAGTGGAATATGTTGACAATCATAGGGTAAACTGGAGGCTGGGCAACAGGTTTCTTCATGGGGTCAGGAAGGGAGGAGGGAAATCTCCCAGGTGGAGATGCACTGTCACACCTTTTGAAAAGAGAAACAGTAGTAATAACACAGTAGTGAAGAATGACAGTATTTTTAGTTGAGCGTTCTCTATTTATTCCACAAATTAAAGTTAATCTACGATCTTAACTGCATATTTTCCAAATTAATTATGTTGGTACGTTAGTCCATCTATGCAGCTTCAGTTATTTTAGGGGTTACTTATTTATACCTATGATATTCAGAGAGATAGCACCAATCATAGTATCTCCGTGCCGGTAGCCATATTTAATGTATAGCTAAGAAGCAAGGCTTTGCAGTCTAACAATGTATCCAGTAAAATACATGTTGAAGTAAGAAGAAGAAAAATCCCCCTAAAACCAGCTAATTTGTGCAGCCATTTCTATAAAAACTGAAACCCCTTTTAAAAAACCCAGACATGAATATTTTGATGTCTGACTCAAATGATGTTTTTTCTACTGTGATTTTAAAATGGATGATTTTCGCATTCAGCATACTCCAATAAATGCATTTTGTCCGTGGGATTGTATTACCAGGTCAAAGGCCATCCTGGTTGTAATTGAATAACAGCACAGACCTTTGCCACAGACATTTATTATGGAAACTGAGAAATTAAGAGTGGTTATACTAGTTTTCAAACAGCATTCTACAGGGAAATAAAGGTCTGATACATTTAAAAGACCCTATATAAATAGATTATATAAAAATATAGATGCCAGGAAGAAATGCAGGTTGGTGACTGCTGTAGAAGTTAAAGGCTAAAAATCCCCTGGGCAGGAATGCAATGACAATGTAAATGCTTTTTTTTGTCTTTTGCATTAAAGAATGGCTGGGTAATGTATTTTCAGTTCACAAGGATTATTTTGGGAGCCTCTGGGTTTTCAGTATTAATCAGTGTAATATGTGTAACTCTTCTGCCAGGTGGAGCCAGAAGCAACCAGGGCTGGGTTCATTCTCTAGGGGTTTCTTTCCATTGATACAACACAGAACCGGCTCGAGTCCCCACCCAGTAACCTGGGAAATTTACACACCACCCTTGGGCACCTCTGAGAGGCAATGCTTCCCCACTCGCAAGCAGAGTCTGAGTGTAGAAAAGAAACTTTTAATAAAAGGAGGGAAGTAACTCTGAGTTAATTTGGGAAAACACCACAAACAGGGTTCATAAACATAAACCATGAGTAAAAGACCCACCCCCAAGTAGCTTGGGCAGTGTCCTTTTCCCCTCAGGTTCTTAATTCCAGCAACCCAAAAGTCCCTTTCACATGCCCAACCCTTCTCTGCACCCCCACTCACAATTGGGCAGACCCAGAGTTCAGAGGTGCATCTGCAGAGTTCACCTCCCCCTCCCATGGGGGAGGGGGGGAGGAGTAATGAGGTACCTTACTCGCTCCACTGCTCGGGCACTCACTCACCACTCCTCTCTGCCAGCCACCCTGCTGGCCGCCTGCTCACCGCTCTCACCACGCCTCTCCACCAGTTGCCCTGCTGGCCTCTCGTCACGGCTCTCCACTGCCACCCTGCTGGCCGCTCATCACGCCTCTCTGCCGCACCAGCCACTCGTTCACCAGCTTACTCTCAGTTGCCTTCTACTGCCACCTGCCTCTCTGCTGTGACCTCTGCACATCAGTCTCTTAGTCATTTTCAGCTCTTTGCAGGCTGGGAAGAAACACTGCCCCATCTCAAGTGATTTCAGCGCTCAGTGATTTTTAGCACTTAGCAGGCAAGGCAGAAACACAGTCCTGATTTCCACAGCTGATTTCAGCTCTGATTAAGCATCTAACAAAGATGCTCTTAATAAAGCCTATTTAGCTTTATTCTTTGAACAGTGGGGAGGAACAAGTAACACCAGGCTAGGGAGGACCCTTGATGAGCATGTGCAGCCTCCTGGCTAGGGATACCTGTCCACAACCTTCTTACTTTTACAAAGTTCTGACATTCGAGCCCTGGCTTAACGAGGTACTTTGAACTGAGGGTGGCCCCCTCATTTGAGACAGGTTAAGCAGAGTCCTGTTTTCCTGCATTCCTACAATAATTACAACATTGGTAACCATATTTCACTACCCCTGCATTCAGTACTGATGATTTGTACCAAACACCAGCCAAAGTTGATCACTTTGACATCACTGTATTTGCTGAATATGTAAGCAGAGCAGGAGCAAACTGTATTTACATAAACACACCCAAGTCATTCCCACTCCCAGCTAGCTGTTAGGGAAGCATTCATTCAGACCCTGCTTACATATGCATTCATTTTAATGATATTTGGGGTCTTAAAAAGGCTGTGCACGCATATGTTATAAGGAATTGACATGTAGAGTTTTAGACGATAGTGAACAGAATGGTTTTATTTATACTCTAGTAGTGCCTAGCAACTCTGCTGAGATTGAGACACTATCACGAGAGGTCCTGTAGACACACTATGTAAAAGAAGACAGTCCTTGCCATCTATACCAATAAGGCAGGAAAGAAGAATTAGCATATTTTACATATGGGGAACTGAAGCAATGGGAGGTTCGGTGACATGTCCAAGATCACACAGGACAACTCTATCAGACGCAGGAGTTGAAGCCAGGTCTCTCAAGCTCCACTACAATACCCTACCCACAAGGCCATCCTTCCACTCTATAAGATGCAAACTCATCTCATTCAGGGATGAGTAAAAGTTAATCAGACACAATCAGCTACCATTTGGTAGTAGTTCTCTGATTCATTCATGCCATCCCTGGGATTTCTGCATGAGAGAGAGCTCCTCTTATGGATCATTCCCCACTCCCATGGTGCTAACAGACTAGTTCCAATGTTCCTCACTTTGTGGCCCACCAGTAAATGTTCTGCAGAGCATCAGTAATCCAGGGACACAGGCTGAGAACTACCAAGCAGAGCTCTGGTAAGACAGCCATACCTACGGCCTGACCCAAATCCTCTGGCTGTATCACAGCTGTCACTACAGCACACAAAAGGCCAACAACTGAGTCACCGGCCTCGGATGATCCTGTTAAAAAGAATTATAGAGTTCAATTGTACAGCTTGACCATTAACAGCCCTGCACCTGCTAAGCTGGTGTTATAAACAGCCAGAGTTCAAGACTCCATCCTTGATGTAATGCGTCCTTAATGTTTATACATCTTCTGTAAAACTATAAAAAGCTAGAATTGTAGAATGGATGGTTTGCAATATTAGGTGTATGTGATCCATTTAGAAGCTAACAGAGTGGAGAGATAATGCTTAAGACAAGCCTGTCATTCTTTAATAGGGTTAGAGGGGGCTGGAGTGTTAAATTCTCCATTAATGGATTGTTTTCAATGTCTCCTCTCTGTAATGTGCATGTAATCCATAAGTACAGTAGCTTCCCCCTTTGTCTCAATTGTTAAATCCTCTTGCAGTTCTTTGTAAGCCAATCTCTCTTTGAAGTCATATTCAAAGCACTTCTACTTCACATTTAATCAACAGCAGCACAATTATTTCTCTCCATTACCCTAGGAGAACTATGATGATGATTGGACAGCAAGGAGGGCAAAATTCATTTCTCATTTCTGATGGGTGGATCCCAGTTCCTGGCTTCCTTTCTCCCTGAAGCAGGTACCCCAATATGCCACCAGTGTCAATGGCACATCTGCACTTGTGTAGGAAATAATGGGTCAGATATTCTGCTGGATTCAGTAGGACTGACAGGAAGCCAGTTACAGAGCTGTGATTCTCTGCCTGGACACAGCCCTAGCAGCAGGTTAGAACAGCCTGGGGGTGTGACTTTAAACTGTGCCTACTGCCTATGCTTTGCAAGGGATCATCCACCAACTGCTAATTCCCAAAGTTCATTGCACTCTCTGTCCCTGTCCTGCTATGTGGAGGGAAGCATAGGAGCCAGCTCTATGCCTGCACATTCTGAGGCTGGATATTATAGGCAATCTCTGCTCCAGTAGCTTTCCACCTGCATATTTTGAGAAGTAAAACTAGACCCAGATGCTCATATTCTCAAGGTGCAAAATTTGGATAAATCTACAATGCCTCCAATCCCTCATTAAAGAGAAACCTTCATTAGATTACACAAAGCCTCTCGAATTAAGATGACTGATATACTAGCAAATTGGCAACACATTTCATTCTGTCTTGGAGACACAAACCTCCATTTGCCATTGGCTACATTATATTGACATGTTCTATTTTGTAGATCTTGCACAGCTCTGCTTTGGAATTTGAGCAATGTATAAATCATCTTGATTCACATTTTAAAGTTGATATTAAATTGAGCATCTACTGGACGTCAGTTTTTTAGGCAAGAGCTTTCAAACTAATGAGAAGGTTGAGTTCCCCTTAAACTGCACACCAAAGAACAGGAATAAATTATTACTGAATTGCAGCCAACAACCACTTAAATTAAAGAAGAATCTAATGATTAGTCAACTTCCATAAAGTCAGCACATCTGTCCAGGTTACAAATTGGAATCTTCTGCCATAAAGCTGATCTCAACCAAGAGAAACAGACCTGGATCTTGACTTCTGGGGCAGAGGACTGAGATCGGATTGTCTTTTTTCTATATATACTGGGACAATGGCAGAAAGCTCTGCTTCTTAAGGATTAACAGTAGCTTTAAGGTTAATTGTGAAGGCCCGACTTAACTTGCGATATTGTGGAAATTGAGGATTCCGCAATATTAGGCTTTCACCGCTATTTTGAGAATGGGAACTCCACCGTGCATGGGGTGACGGGGGAGCCCTGGCCGCCCTGGGAGGCCGACAGCGGAAAATTGTGGAAAAGTAATAATTGACTTTATTACCGCAAATAATAAGGTCCATTATTACTTTTCTGCAGTTTTCCATGGCTTGTCCGCAACTCAGCCAAATCTTTTTGACACTTATCCCGCAATTCAAATAGGGCCTTATTCATTGTAACAGTAACATTTTTGGAATTCTAAGATGTCTTTTTTTTTTTCTTCTTTTTTTTTTAAAGGGAGAGTGGGGGGCTATCAGAGGTCCGGTTTATGTTAAGGGCCTGATCATGTACCACTAATGTTAATGGCAGTTTTGCCACTCACTTGAAATAGCCTGAGAGAAATTGTAATTTTTTAGAAGCTTTTGAATTGTTGATGTTATCTCAATTCATGCAAAACTGAACAGTTTAACTAGCATTTTAAAGTAATAATAATACTAAGCTCTTATATATAGCTTTTCATCCATAGATTTCAACATAACAGTAGTATCCCCATTTTAATGATGGGGAAACTGAGGCACCAAGTGGGGCAGTGACTTACCATGTGTCAGCTAGGGGCAGAGCCAGGAACAGAACCCAGGTCTCCTGAATTCCTATACAGTGCTCTTTCCATTAGGCCACAGTGCCTTGAAGTTATTAGACTGGAGTATTGGTGACCTTTTCGGATGGTTTGGCATCTTTCTGTAATGCATAAATAAAGCTGTATATTTGGGAACTCCGGCTTTGTCTTGTTTGTTTTCCACACAGTAAGCCCAATCCAGCTCTCCTCCCTGCCTCCCCAACTCTCCTCTGCAAAGTGCTAAGTGTCCAGCCTAGGGGTGAATGAGAAACACATTCTAATCGTTATCTTGATGAAGTTTGTTAATCCACCTCTACTTTTGGCAGTCAGTCACGGGACACATGCCACTAGCTACTTTGGGCCGGATCCTCAGCTGGTGCAAATGGGTCCATTGACGTCAACAGAGCAACAATTTCCATCAGTAGAGAATCCTGCCCTTTCACTTGTACAGAGCAAAGCACACACTTGCAGATTGTCAGTACTGTGCTCACTCACGTTAGCCTTCACGCTCATTCCAGATACAGCACAGCCTCCTTATTAGTATCAATGCACCTGAGAGAAAACATCTTTCTGGCAGAACCTTCATAGTTCAGTTTCCAGAAGTGTCCTGTGTCTAGCACAGCACTGCTCCTCGGAGTGTGCAGGGGATGAGTATTGGCTTTCTTAATTTACTAGTAATACCCCACCAAATATGACATCATCCCTTCAGTGGAACAATACAATGCATTAGATTGTTAAAATAATAACAGATAATTATGCAAAGGGAAACTGCAATTAAAATATGACCTATTATAAAATTATTTTTGTAAAGCATTTCCAGGGAGACAATCCAACAACAGAGGATATGGCCTATAGCAAAAAGCTGACCTGTTTGGCTATTATTATTATTTATAGAGCTGATTCAAAATTTACAAAAATGCAAAGTTTTGCAGAAGTTTTTTCCCCACAAAAAAAATTCAGATTCTTCCACCAGCTCTAGTTCTTTACACAGCACTGGTGGGGGGATTTGTGCTTTGCCAACAACTGAGACAAGGTCCTAGCTCCAGCGAGCTTAGAGTCTCAGGGACTGAAATGCAATGAAAAAAGAACCCAATAGGGATACATTGGAATGAGTCTCACACATGTTGCGGAGGGGATGGATTTGAACAGAAAAATGTGACGTTTTTCAAAACTACCTGCCAAATTGTGAGAGCAAAATATGCACATGCCTGCTGCACATATAAAAACCTTAATCTGCATGTGCAAATAGGCCCATGTGTGCAAATATCTGTTTGCATATACAAATGTTCATCAACAGTCATATGTTTTAGAGGGGTGCAGAGGCGGGTGCAGTTATAGTGGCCAAGTTTTTTAATTTGGCCCAAGACTTTTAAGTCAAGTTATGTATGTGCAGAATACAGATTTGTGTCCTTGTTATTTGGTTATATAGCTCTATACGGGTGTATATGGGGATATGCAATCAGTGGACCATGCCCAAGAGACAACAGTCTGAAGGGAATTCATATGGAGGCTGGTGTAAATCAGCCATTATTGTCAATGGAGCTACACTGATTTATGTGTGCTGAGGATCCGGCCCAGAGTTAGGTATGCATTTCACCTGGTTTTAAGCCAGACAGTCCTGTTTTTGCAAGGTTTGGCCCCTGTCTGGTACAGACATAAAACTGGATGTGGTTTTGTGCGATATCATGTGGCATGGGATGGAGGACCCCATTTTGAAGAGCATGCCACCCCACCCCTGCATAGTGCATGTGAGGTCATGCTGAAGGTGGCGGGGTGGCGTGCACTTCAGAATGGTATCTTCCATGTGATATGGCCTCACATGCACCATGCGTGTAGGGTCACCCTGGCTTGGGCAGGGCCACAGAGGTGGACCCATGCCATTCCTGGAAATACTAGAATATCCAATGTTCTGGGGACACATCAGTGGCCACCCTACCCAGAGTCCTTCCACTGACTTTAATAGGATTGTCGTCAAGCGTCACCAGTGCGGTGCTCTTCTCTATCTTGATAACAGTCGGCTGCATGCGTGTGTTCCCTCTGCCTGCTGCCCCAGCTCTACGCAGATAGCTGGCACAGCAGACCCCGAGAGAAACCCCAAGGACCACAGACTCTGATAAGGTCCGAAGGCACCCGGCCAGGTTTATCGCCAAACGAAACACAGTCTCTAGCTCCCCGGATCAAATGTCTACAGTTCTGCTAGTACATATGTGCTCCCTGACAATGAACCGGCGCAGTCAGTCGCAGGATTTACCACTGCCCCCTAGGCCAGACAAAGACAATCCTTCAGGGGTGCATTCTTATACACAGGTACAAACAAGTTACACCTCACTCCTGACGTATTGAGGTGCAACCCCTCTACGTAGTAAGGTGCCGCCTCTCACCTTGTACATGTTTGTTCGATCATCATATTACCCTTTTGCCCCTGTCTTTAGGATGGGTCAGCATGTTCCTTGTTATCTGTGTGGAATGTGCTAGTATCGGAGTGTTCTGGTACCTACTGACATATGTTTATATCTCTAGTGTCCAGTACTTTTTAGGGATGTATGTTTTTGCAACATCAGCCCTCTCCTTTCCAGACTCTGAGCAGGGCCTGCCTCTTGCTCACAGCTCAACTTTGCTTTATGTTAACAAAGTCTTGACCATTACTTTAGTTCAGGCCTTAGACCTCATACCTGGCCTCTGATACAAGGGTTTATGTTTCAGTGCCCTTAAGCTGGGGGTGGTCTTAGTCAGCAATAAAGATCTGAGACTGAGACCCACTGATCTAAGGTATCGTAATTGAAGGCAACACTTGGGCTCCCCTTTGCCTTCCATGCGTTATCCAGGATTTAGGACTAACCACATCACTGGTCCTTTCCTGATCCAAAGCCTGAAGAAGTAAATTGAAAGATTCCCAGGTGTTTCACTGGACTTTGGACTGGGCTCATAGCCCCTGTGGGTCCCAATTTAAAATGCAGGAAGCTGAAAATCCTACTAGAGTCTGAAGCGATATTTGCTTTGCAAAAAAAATCAGTGTCTCCAACTTACCCCAAGGTAAAGATTTCAGGGGGGATGAAACCCTTTTCCACAGCACAGCTCTTGCCTCTGACCTTCAGAAGTGTGATGCTCCAGCAGGGTTTTCCTTGCTGACTGCAGTTTTTCCACTGATAAGTGAAGTTTCGTTTCACTCGTTTTTGCATCCCACCCCACCCCCACGCCCATAAATCTTCCATGGGCCAGATCCACCGATATTGTTTTCACTGTGTGTTCTCACTCCTCAACTGAAATAAATCAGCATAACTCCATTGGCTAGAGTGGAGCTACACTGATTTATACGTGCTGTGGCTCTGGCCCCAAGTTTTCACAGTAAAAAGAATTTAACATGATAATAGCTCTATTTTTAATCGAAATGGCCCTCTGAGTGCAAAATGTGCATCTCAGTGGGTATGTGCCAGGGTTAACACCCTCCTGTGTAAAGGTAAGACTAGAGCTGCATGCCATATAGGGTAACTCCTGTCCACCTGCAGTTAGCTTATAATAGGATATTGTACTTTGTTAGAATATTGGATATTCCGTTTCTAGCTAGTAACTTCTGAGATGTCTCCATGCTATTCTTTGCTAACAGGAAACCTCTATCTCTCACTCAGATTAATTCCAGCTGAATGTATATATTAATTTCCACTACTTTTTTCCCTACTGTTCTCATATAAAAATGACTCAATGTACTGAAAAAAATCCCAGAAGTGTCTGTCTCCTGGAACAATTATTGTCATTATGTTTACCATCATAAATTGATCATTCATCAGAGACTTTCTCCACTGTAACCACTCAATATTTCACAGCTAGTTCAAGAACTCATATTAAATCAAGATGATTGGCACACGCCACCTCCAACAGAGAGTAGACTTTGAAAAGTTAAATGGTGGGGTCTGCTTTGTATCTTTTTAACACAGGCTGGGTTTTTTGGTTTTGGTTTTTTTGTTTCTGTAGGGGTAAAAATGGAAAGCACAGTTCTGCAGTTGCTTACTGCAGGCCAGTCTGTTTCCACTATCTGGAGCCAGGCAACTCACAAGAGTTCCTACAACTGCAGTTTGTCAAAAAAAATAGCAAGAATTTTCTGGGCAAATTTTTTGAAGGATATTAAACAATTTTGTTTCATTCCATGTTATTTCATTGAAATTTTAGATTTTTTGTCCAGATGAAAAATGTCCATTTTCAGTGTTTATTGTTTTGGGTTTTCCCCCTTCCTTGTTATCCATTGGAGAGGGTAAGGGGGGAAAAGAAAGATTGAGAGGAAAAAACAATAATTGGGTCAAAATGAACATTTTTATTTTGACCCCCAAAAAATCAGAAGATTGTGGGGAAAAAAAAGTTGTGAAAGTTTTGGGATTGTTCAACAAAATGTCAACCTGTTGTGCTCTGCCTCTTATTATTATTGTCACTGCAGTAGCATCGGGGCCAGGGGGAGAGTCATGGACCAGGATCTCATACAAGTTTATGAGGGTCCCAAAGCCGGAGAGGCCTATGGAGACAGGATGTCTTTTCAAATGTTACTATATTTGAAAACATCAAATGTTCAGTTACTAGAGAAAGATGAAGGGGGGGGGGGGAATCCAGCCACAGTCAAAGCAGGTAATTCCTTGTCAGCCTGTCAGTCTACAGCATGTTGTATGCAGTGTTGTTGTAGCTGTTGTCAGTTCCAGGTAGGGTGACCAGACAGTAAATGTGAAAAATTGGGACGGGGGCGGGGGGTAATAGGAGCCTATATAAGAAAAAGACCCAAAAATCGGGACTGTCCCTATAAAATCAGGACATCTGGTCACCCTAGTTCCAGGATATTAGAGAGACATGGTGGGTGAGGTAATATCTTGGTTTACCTCAGTCACCTTGTCAGTCTGCAGCATGGCAGGCTTAGGAGTATAACTCAAAGGAACAACAAAATCCTTTTGACCTGTGTATATAGCAAACGAAATTGCACTCAGAAAGCAAGACGTTCAGCTGGCAAGATGAGTTCAGAGTGCCAGGAGGGTTGCAGTGAAGCCGCCTGGCCTTAGCAACACAGGTTAGTTAAAGCAACGAGAAGTGTGTCAAGTCAATCTGAAGTAGAAGCATGATAACCAGCAGCCAATTAGCTTTACTAACACGCTGGAAAGAGGTCGGTAAGCAGCAGGGCTTCTAGATTTGTCAGACTTTGGATCTGTCGGGAAAGTTCTTTGTTTCCAGTTTAAATAGTAACAGGTTAGGTACTAGGCAGTGTTTCTCCTTGGAAAAGGAGAGCTTTACTAAGTCACTTTTGAAAATGGACAAGCATCCAAGTCCCTTGGGTCTTGCAAAACTGAAGCAGAGCCACACCTAACTACTACAGCAGGCCAGGAATTTCACATTGGAATGATTTTCTGATAGAAAGAGCCCATTTCCTAAAATCAGCATTTTCGGTGGGAAATTTTGTTTTATTTTGACCAGATGACAGCTCCCCGCCTGGAAAGCTCTTGTCAATTTCACTTTATCCCAGCAGGCGTAAAATGAAATTGACAAGAAGCTTTCAGAAACTGAGCACCGCCAGTTCTCCTCCTCACTGCCTGGCTGCCTCTCCAGCTACTAGGCAGCAGGGAGAGGCAGAGAGCTGGGGCACTTAGCCTCCAGCAGCCTGCCTGGAAGTCTCATGTCAATTTCACTTTCCACCTGACAGGAGAAAGTGAAATCGACAAGATCTGGGAGACCATGAAATTGACAAAAATCCTCCTGATGAACATCCAGGAAGATGAAAAATTCCATTTTCATTCTCCCAGAATTTTGGGGGAAAATCCCTTCCCAAGAAAAATTTTGCATTTTTGATTTTTTGTCCTGATTTGAGACATCTTTCAAAAACATCAATTTTCTGAGGGAGGTACATCCAGTTTTTGGTCTGCTTTATTAAGTACCTTTAAAAATTAAGGCCTCAAAAAAATCTGTGTTTCAGTTCCCCATCTATAAATTGGGTCGAATAGCATTTCCCTACCTCACAGGGATGTCGTGAGGATAAATACATTAAAAGATTATGTAGGGTTCTGATATGACAGAGATAGAGGCCATATAGTTTTTTTAAAAGGGGGCCAAACTCAGTTTGGGTCTTGTCTTACCACTGAGCTGTTTTCAGCTGTTTTCATGCTTTTGTCAACATGAGGTACATTCCCTCGTGTAGACAAGGCTCAGGTCTAATATTTACTTTACACAATGGTGTTTAACATAATTTTGACCCAGCCAAACCAGCAGTTACGATGTGTTGAGTACTGGTTTAGCATGACCCCTCTATCATCAGCAATGGGTCAATCTGTAAGAGCATAGATGGAGCTCATGTACTATCTTTCTGAGACATGTCCATAAAAATCTCACACACTTTTTGTGCTCACTGTTTGCCATCTGCTTTGTGGTACAGTACATCCTGTTGCAAAATGTGGACCTTTGACCACCAACATGTAATTTCCTTTCTCTCATCGAACAGTGAAATAAAGTGGTGTAAAAGCACATCTTCACCTCATGGGCACCCTCTCATTTCTGGTCATAGCATCACATGGGATCCTCATCTCTGGCACACCCTACTGGGTACTTCCTCAGCCCTGCACTGGCCTTTTCCCAGCCTTCATCTTCTCCCAATTCACCCTCTGGGTGTTCCGGGGCTTGGCCCTCCAGCCAAGTCACATGACACTAACTCCCTTCTAGGGTAACACACACAAGTCCCATGAAAGTCCAAAACAAATCTTCAGACTTCCCCTGCAGAAGCCTAACCTGATCCTGTAGCTTTCTACCTCCATTGTTCCCTGTCTGTTAAACCCACTCCCAGTGCATCTCCCCCACCAGAAAGCTCTATATCCTCTACCATCTCCCACAACTGAGCTCCCTCAGTCTACTTATAAGGCCTAGCTCCACCTCCTCTAGCCAAGAGCCAATTAGCTCCACACCTGGGTGATGAGTAACATGACTAATTGGGATTGTTTCCTTTGCCTTGCAGGTGATGGGGGTTAAGCCCCTGCAAAGAGCCAGTCAGTAATCCAGAATGTTTACGCAAGTCCAACGATGATAAGAGCCTACCTAGTGGTGGGAATTGAACTCAGTAGGCCTGATCCTGCTACCCGTGGACTCCATTTTCAAGTTTTGCCACTGGCAGAATCAGGCCAGTCTCTTCATAATCTATCAAATCACCCCAGCCTTTTTAATCATCACCCAGCAAAACACTTTAATTAATGCAAACCTCCCCTCCCCAAGCTGCTGATCATCTGACTTTAGCATAATGCAGTCCTCAAAATACAAGCAGACAGCACATGGTTTACTGGAAGAAGTCAGTTGTGCTGATTCATACTGTATAGCACAATATGTTATGATTAAATCTGAAGCAGAATGGTAATAGCAATGACTAGGACAATGTCAAACTGCTTAGAAAGGTATGTGCATGCCTGGCCCAGAATAAACACACACACACTGGATATTACATGCACAGAGGCTTCGTAGAGGTGAGGAAAAAAGACCACAGTGCAAGATTGAAAGTTTGATTCTGCTCTCCCTGTAGAATGAATAAACAACTGGAAAGCAGGTGTATCTCTGCCCATTGGAAGGCAGCACAGCTTATATTGTAAACTGCTCTGTCTGTTGTAGCAGCAGATTTGTCTGCATGGATGTGGCTGTAGATGGGTGGGTTTTTTTCATGCTTCAGCCAAACTGTACTCGGCTCCTCTGTGGGTGCAGAGGGAAAGGGAGGTGCAAGGATCACTCCCTTCTGCAGTTTCAAGGCACAGGTGCAGTCCCTGCATTCCCAACCCCCACCCTCCCCGCAAGAAGTATCACAAATCTACATGACACTGACATCCTGGGTGAGCCAGAAGATATGCAGAATCCCAATGATTTATCACTCTGTTGATGCTTCTGCTGGCAGAAAGCTCCTTATCTAATGCAATTCCGAGAAGCCACAACACACACACACACACACAGAGAGAGTTTGTGCTAGCAAGTATGTGGAACACATTTCCCTAATGGAAGGTCAGTCCTGCGCTGCTGACTCCACAAAATTGGGCCCCAAACTTGCTCCCAATAGGTTAATTTCCTATAGGACACTGGGGCCCAAACTTTTCCTGTCATGCCCCCTCCCCCCACCAGTAATGGAACCGGTCCGTGCCCCCCTCCCCATTACTACACAGTTGGCTCAGCAGAGTTTGGGCTGAAGGCGGAGCTGGGGCTGAACTGGGGATGTGGGAGGAGCTGGGGCCAGAGGCAGAAATGGCCGGGGGGGAGAGGG
The DNA here is from genome assembly GCA_033296515.1 of Macrochelys suwanniensis. Lineage (NCBI taxonomy): Eukaryota > Metazoa > Chordata > Testudines > Chelydridae > Macrochelys > Macrochelys suwanniensis. Next base: position 17,623,314 of record CM065781.1, on the reverse strand, counting down.
GGGCAGAGAGGGAATGAGGGCAGAGCTGGACTAGGGGAGAAGCAGGAAGTGGAGTGGAGCTGGGCCTGGAGCCGGACTAGGGGCAGAGCAAAGCTGTGGCTGGGCTTGGAGCTGGGCTAGGGTTGCCAGGTGTCCGGTTTTCGACCAGAACGCCCAGTCGAAAAGGGACCCTGGTGGCTCCGGTCAGCACTGCTGACTGGGCCGTTAAAAGTCTGGTTGGCCGCACACCAGGGCTAAGGCAGGCTCCCTGCCATGCCTCTGCGCAGCTCCCCGAAGCAGAGGCATGTCCCCCCTCCAGCTCCTACGCGTAGGGGCAGCCAGGGGGCTCCACATGCTGCCCCCGTCCCAAGCGCCAGCTCCGCAGCTCCCATTGACCAGAAACTGCAGCCACTGGGAGCTGCGGGGGTGGCACCTGCTGACGGGACAGCACGCAGAGCCACCCGGCCGCGCGCCTCAGCTTAGGAGCTGGAGGGGGGACATGCTGCTGCTTCCAGGAGCTGCCTGAGGTAAGCGCTGCCCGGAGCCTGCACCCCTGACCCAGCCCTGATCCCCCTCCTGCACCTCAAACCCCTCATCCCCACCCCCACCCCAGAACCCACACCCCCAGCTCAGAGCCTGAACCCCCTCCCACAGCCCAACCCCCTGCCTCAGCCCAGAACCCCCTTCCACACGCTGAACCCCTCGGTTCCACCCCTGATCCTGGAGCCCCCTCCTGTACCCCAAACCCCTCATCCCTGGCCCCACCCCAGAGCCCATACTCCCACCCAGAGTCCTCACCCCCTCCCACACCCCAACCCTCTGCCCCAGCCCAGTGGAAATGAGCGAGTGAGTGAGGGTGGGGAGTGCGAGTGACAGAGGGCAGGGGGATGGAGTGAATGGGGGTGGGGCATCGGAGAAGGGGTGGGGCCTCAGAGGAGGGGCACAGCAGGGGGTGGGGCAAGGGTGTTCGGTTTTGTGCAAGTAGAAAGTTGGCAACCCTAAGCTGGGCGGGGGGCGGAGTGGAGCTGCGGGTGGGGCTAGAGCTGGGCTGGTGGCAGAGCGGGGCTGGGTGACGCTCCCTCTCCTCCCCCCCCCCCCGTGGGGGCTGGCCTGGGCCATGCTGTGCGCCCCTCCCCCCCAGAACATTGCCCACCACGCCCGCTGTTTGGGGAGCAGTGCCCTAGGAGTACGCTAATAGCTAGTGCCCAGAGCTGAAACCTCCCCCCTGCAGGGAGATCGTGCCCCCTTCTCGGGAACTTTGAGTGCCGCATTTGTGAACCCAGAACAAACCTGTGGCAACAGAGCTCCCGAGGGGCTTCAGCAGGCCAGGGCAGCCGCCATTTTGAGCAGAGGCTGCTGCAGGCCCCTTCTATGTACACGTCTGTTGCTGTGCATGTCGGTCTGAGATCTGAACAGAACCCTAAACAAACAGCTCCTTAAATGAACTGTCATCTTTACTAATCGTTTCGGGCCCGATTGTTAGACTGGTGAGCAGTAACTTGCTTCTTTGCAGTCAATGGGATCACTCATGGGAGGAACTGCTCCCCACTGGCAGACAGAGGTTCACAGCCTGGCCATGTGGGAATTCTCCCTCCCCCACAATGTAGGGTTTCAGATCCCCGGTGAGCATGTGCCTGAGTCAGCATGGGCTGTATTTAGCTGAAATAAGTGAAGCTCTCAGAGGAGATTTAAACATCAACACCGTTGGGCCTTGTGCCTAAGCTGAACATGAGCACTCAGTGCGTGGCCAAAAGAGCTAATGTGATCCTGGCGTGCGTAAACAGGGGAATCTCAAGTAGGAGAAGAGAGGTTATTTTCCCTCTGGGTTTGGCACTGGAGGGGCGACCATTGCCAGAATACTGTGCCTAGTTCTGGTGCTTGCAATTCAAGAAGGATGTTGATGAATTAAGAGGGTTCAGAGAAGAGCCATAAGAACAATTAAAAGATTAGAAAACCTGCCTTATAGTGAGAGACTTAAGGAGCTCAGTCTATTTAGCTTAAGAATGGAAGGTTAAGGGGGGATTTAATTACAGTCTGGAAGTATCTACATGAGGAACAAATATTTAATACTGGGCTCTTCACTCTAACAGACAAAGGTATAATATATTCCGATAGCTGGAAGATGAAACTGGACAAATTCACACTGGAAATAAGGCGTAATTGCTCTCACTGTTACAAAATTAACCATTGGATCAATTTACCAAGGGGCATGGTGGATTCTCCATCACTCAGGGCCTGTGCAAGGAAGTTTCGCGCCCTAGACGAAACTTCCTTGCACTGGCCCTGCCCCCGCCCCCCGCAGCCAGTCCCCCCCATGGTGGCTCCCCCCCGCCAGCAGCTTAGCAACCCCCCTGCCCATAGCAGCCTCCCCCTGCCCGCAGCTCTCAGCCGGGAGCCGGGAGGGCGGGCAGCATCCGCAGCCAGCCTCCCCCCCACCCGGCTCCCGGTTCAGCTGTGGAGCCAGGAGGACGGGCGGCAGCCGGGGCCAGCTGCCCCCCCGGCTCCCAGCTAAGCCCTGGAACCGGGAGGGTGGGAGGCAGCCGCCGCCAGCCGCCCCCCGGCTCCCGGCGCCCTAGGCGACTGCCTAAGGTCGCCTAGTGGGCATGCCGGCCCTGCCATCACTGACAAGTTTTAAATCAAGCTTGGGCGTCTTTCTAAAAGCTCTGCTCTAGGAAAGATTTCGAGGAAGTTCTCTGGCCTGTGTTATACAGGAGGTCAGACTAGAGGATCACAATGATCCCATCTGGCCTTGGAATATCTGACATTTTCCATCAGCTACGGCTGAGCTCGAAGACAGCCGCCTGCTTTGATCTTCAACTTCAGCCCTCTGGTGCTAAGAGCATGAGCTCTTCTCCGACAATGGAGGAAGGATAAGTGAGCAGTGAGTTAGCTACAGGGTAACGTGCAGCATGCCTAGTGAGAGGGGTTTGGGTAGGGAGGGGTTGGGTGTGTGAGGAAGCACTCTCCCCCCCAATACTGCAGCTTAGTGGATGAGATGGGGCTGCCAAAGAGAGCAAAAAGAAGGGGCGGAAGGTCTTGTTTTGTGTGAAAAATTCCAGGCCTTGTGAACTATAGTGGCTACATCTCAGCATCCCATTCTAGCAACTAGCCCAGCACAGCAGAGTTAGCTGCCCCCTCTCTGCAGTCCTCCTGTGCTCTGAGCAGGGCGGGAGACTTCATTTATACCTGCTGTGATGGCACCGCACAAGCAGCCGGAGAAATGCAGGCAGGAGCATTGCTCATCGCATGCCCAACATCCCTTCCACAGCCATCATCTCACGGCCCTCTTCCGTGTTACGATCTAATGTTGAATGGCTCCCCAGCCAGGGCTAGGCTGACCAGACAGCAAGTGTGAAAAATCGGGGGGGGGGGGGGGTGTAATAGGAGCCTATATAAGAAAAAGACCCAAAAATTGGGACTGTCCCTTAAAATCGGGACATCTGGTCACCCTAGCCGGGGCGCCGTAAGAGCAGGCAAAGAAGAAAACTCCTGAAGCCTGGAAAGTCAGCAATAAAGGAGAGATCCGTTTTATCACAAATACTATAGCAAAGCAAACATCAGAAGTTTTGCCAGAGTAGCTGAAATAAGGGACCTCCCCCTCTCAGGCTGAAGTTAGCACAACAGCCAAGGGCGGATTAAACTTTTGTGGGGTCCTGGGCCAGAGCAAGTGGGGGCCCCTCCCCATCCCTTCCGCCTGCTGTGCCCCCCCACTCCCCCTCCCCATTCCTGCTGGGGAGTGGGGTTGGGGCTCAGGGGCTTCCCCTGCTCCCTGGCAGGAGTGACAAGTCCCTGTGCCCCAACCCCGCTCCCCAGCAGGAGCGCCAGGCAGGCAGGTGGAGCAGGTTGGGGGCACCCATTTTTCCAGGGACCCCCAATTGGCCGGGGCCCCAGGGCACAGGCCCCGTTGGCCCAGTGGCTAATCCGCCACTGACAACAGCAAACTGCAGATGCAAATGTAAGCTACTGGTCAGTGTGTGTTGTGTCCCTCCCCCACACAGGCACAATCCACAGAGACTGTGAGTCTGCTACAGCTCCCAGCTTGCTCGTTAGCTCTGGAGGTCTCAGGTTCAGTATCTGGTGTGAGCCAGGATGGCGGCTTTACACAAGCGTCTCATTTCACTCGTTCACACTTTCTCCAGCCGCTTATTGTTTGAGTGCAGCATGGTTCTGCTCCTGCTATAGTCAGTGGCAAAACTCTAATTGACTTCAACAGGAGCAAGATCAGAGCCCGTTGTGCTTGATTCTCAGCCCTGGATAATCTAGTCTCATTGTCTGGGTGAGCCACTAAAGTCCTCTCTCCTCTATCCATTGCCACAAGCGAATAGTCTGCAACAAAACTCACAAGCAAGACAACTGGAGGGAATAAAGTCCACCGATGACTGAAGGGGATATTCCCATCATGATGTGAACTATGGCCACCTGAGATCTGACCCCGCAATGGACTCCCCGTGTGGTACTTCAGCAGCAGGAGGGAACCACTAAGGCCCAGGTCCTCAAAGATCAATAAACTCAATGGGCCCATGTTCTAGTCTATTTTGTTCTTTTTTTATTCAGGTTCATATATAGCCCTCATCATTGTAGTATCTGAGCACCTCAGTTCCCTTCCAATAGGCCACAGGGAAAATTCCTTTGCAGTCGGGGGTGCCAGAACGGGGGGGGGCATGTCCCCCCTTTTACAAGCCATAAGGGTGAATGACGGGTGGAGGGAGCGGAGAGGAGCGAGGGGGGAACAGGGTCTTGGGGGGGAAGAGGCAGCACAGGAGTGTGGCCTCGGGGGAAGAGGTGGTGCAGGGACGGGGGCTCGGGAAGAAGGGGTGGGGCATGGGGTGTGGCTTCAGGGGGCAGGGCAGCGCGGAGCCTCGGGGGGGCAAGGCGGTGGAGCAGGGCAGAGCCATGGTTTAGGCACCTGTGGCCCTCCCACTTTTAGTGCACTTCCGCCACTCCTGTTCCCAGTCCAAGTACCCGTCAGTTATGGCATAGGGCTGTTATGTGTCACTAGTGCTAGGCGATATAGACAACTCTCTGGATGAGCGAACTGAGGATAATCTCATGCCCACCCCTGTTCAACTGCCTATCAAAACAAAAACTGAACCTGGCCACCTGCTAGTCAGCAGATACCATCCTAAAAAACACCAGAGCACCATAAGCGTCCAGGTGTATTTGTGAGCCTAGTGCCACTCATCGGTGGTTTGAGCTACAATGCGGTAAGAGGGAGATCCTGTACCAGGAGAGAAAGTCCGTAGGGACTGAGGAGCCCCCTTTCCCTCATAGATCTCATCTTATTTCACTTACTCTTCATGTTCTAGAGCACTGGTTCTCAACCAGGAGCCTGCGCACCCCTGGGGACACGCAGACGTCTTCCGGGGGGAATTTGCCTAGTTTTACAACAGGCTACATAAAAAGCACTAGCGAAGTCAGTATAAACCAGCAGTTCTCACACTTTGGGTCAGGACTCTAAAGTGGGTCACAACCCCATTGCCAGGGCTGGCTTAGACTTGCTGGGGCCCAAGGCCAAAGCCCGAGCCCCACCGTCCGAGGCTGAAGCCCAAGGGTTTCAGTCCTGTGTGTTGGGACTCGGGTTACAGGCCCCCCGTCTGGGGCTGAAGCCCTGAGGCTTCAGCTTTGCCCCGCTGCCCCCCTCCCGGGTCTGTGGGGCTCGGGTGGGCTGAGGCTTCGGTACCCCTCCTGGGGTTGTGTAATAATTTTTATTATCAGAAGGGGGTCGCGGTGCAATGACTTTTGAGAACCCCTATTATTCAGAAACATACCATGTATATACGCTCTCTATTTGACATGTGTTTTATGTCATTTACTGATGCATGCAAGCACATTAATGACGTTGAAGTTGTCATGGTGTGTATGCAGTTGTGATGTAAAAATGGCTAGATTTTTAAAATGAGGAACTGGAAGCGTCTGGAGTGGCAAGAGTGAAAATTGTAAGAAATTGAAAATGACTGGAAAAAAATTATCGGCAGTTCTGCAAGAAATATATTGCTTTTGGATTCACATCTACAAATAGCGATCCACCTCAAGATTGTGTTTCCTTTGCGGAGAAACTCTCTCAAATAACAGTATGAAGCCGACGTATTTGCAACGACATTTGAAGACAAAACACCCTGTGCATGCTGGAAAGTCAGTAGAATTTTTTCAAAGAAAGCTTTGTGTTCCAGAGTTGCCAGCTTAAAATGAAAAAAAGCTTTTGTAAGCGCTATACCATCTGCAAGTAGTTTTTAAGTGAGGTGAAAGTTGGGTACACAAGGCAAATCAGACTCCTGAAAGGGGTATAGTTGTCTGGAAAGGTTGAGAACACTGTTCTGGAGAGTGATTTGGATTGCACTTACACTGGTGAACATGAGGAGTAATACCACAGAAGCCTGTGGAGTTACAACAATGAAACTTGCCATAAGCAAGATCAGAAACAGGTTCCCTTGCATTTTACTATGGCCTTGCTTCTGAATTCCAAGCAGACAATCCTTTGTGCAATCTCAGTTCGTCATTTCTGGATAATAAATTCCATTATCAAACTGCAGACCCATGTATTTTTCTGTACCTGGCTGTCAGGATCACCAGATCATTTTGTGCTGTCTGGGCTTTACCACTGTTTTCATTCCAGTTCATCTGTAAATGTAATTTATTTTTTAGTATTTTGATTTATTTTTAAAGACGACATCTGTCTGAGTCTATGTAGCTGCAATGCCAACATGAAAGTAAAAAGACTTTGTTAAAATGTTTGCAATATCAATCATAGATGCCATGTGGGTGAACTTCACAGTGGTGCAAAGGGGTAACCCAAGATCTCTGCAGCACTTAAGTCCTACTTAAATTCTAATTCAATTATTTTTATTCCCCTACTTTGCAGGGTAAGACCCCGGGTTCTAGTCAGGGCCGGCACGCCCACTAGGCGACCCTTGTACTAGCCCTTCACATTATATCAGAATGGAGAGGACTGCACAAACTCTTGTGTATTCGCAGCCGTTTAACGTCAGCCTTGACTTTGACACCTAATCACTCCGCCATTGATAAATCCCACCCCAGTCGCTTGGTGCTACTTTAGAGGGACGCTATTGGGTTCCACTGCCCCACCTGTGCACTGATGTGTGCAATTCATCCCTGTGCCAAGGGTCAGCAAGAGTCTGTCTACACCACCCAGGGCAGCCTGCCTTGGGCAAGCAGGGCTTCTGCTAGTGCTCTAAAGATAGCTGAGAGACAGTGCTTTGAAATTGCAGCGTGGGCTGGCGTTGGGCTCTGAAGCCTAGGGACGGGTGTGGGCAAGCTACACGGCTATTTTTTGAGAGTTACTGCAAGCTCCACCAGCCCACATCCGTCAACCCAAGCAGGAGACTCAGGCCTGTGAGCTGTGTAGACATAGATCAAAAAGGGCCTATTCCCCACTCAAATCTCCTTTAAGCCTGAAATAAACCAGAGTGGTGGTGCCTAAACCCTGTGCTCCACCCTTGCAGGATGGAAGCTCCCTGGGACATTAAAGAGTGTCACACACATAATTCTCTCTCTCCTGATGATGGGCACTTTGATCAGATCCCCTCAGTCTGACCCCATCTCATAAACACAAAAGGGACAGTCCCATGACTCTCACTCGTTAGCAGCTGTATTGCCAAACTGAAAAATGAGTGTCACTGCTCAGCAAACCAGTCGTGAGATCTGTGCAAACATGGCATGTACTTACTTGTTCGTGTAAGGAAGTTCTCTTTTTGTGTAGGATAATTAATTAATTCTATTTAGCACTAAACAACTTCTGGCACTGTCTGAGCATTACTCTCATCTCAGTGTAAACATCCGGCTGAAGGATACTTCTGTAATATCCTGGGACACACAACAACACAGCAAACACCCACTTGTCTCTCACTTCCGTTTATAAACAGATATGGCGCCTGATCCCAATCATATTTCTCCCAGTCTTACACTGATGTAACCCAGGGGTCTCCAAACTTTAGGAGACGAGGGCCACATTAGATTTGTGAAGGGGCTTCGCAGGCCGGCTTTAGGGAGTGCGGGGCCCGATTTCGATGGGGTCCTGCCGCCGAAATACCACCGAGGTGGCAGCAGCATTTGAGCTGCCACCGAAGTGTTGCCAAGGCAGCGGCAGCAATTGGTTGGGGGGCCGGACAAATTGAAGCCGCGGGCCGGATCCGGCCCTCGGGCCGTAGTTTGGAGACCCCTAATGTAACCCAAAGGCGTGGTTCCTGGTTTATACGTGTCAGTTAGATCAGGATCCTTTGACTTTGGGGCTCTTTTGAATTCCGTTAAACTGGGCCTCGAGAGTAATTGATGCAAGAGATCACTAGTGAACGAAGAAAAGATAAGGCAGCTGTTGTTTTTAATCTGGTGATTTACACAGATTGTAAATTTTCTCTGTGTGTCATAGATTCATAGATTCTAGGGCTGGAAGGGACCTCGAGAGGTCATCGAGTCCAGCCCCCTGCCCTCATGGCAGGACCAATTACTGTCTAGACCATCCCTGATAGACATTTATCTAACCTACTCATAAATATCTCCAGAGATGGAGATTCCACAACCTCCCTGGGCAGTTTATTCCAGTGTTTAACCACCCTGACAGTTAGGAACTTTTTCCTAATGTCCAACCTAAACCTCCCTTGCTGCAGTTTAAGCCCATTGCTTCTTGTTCTATCCTCAGAGGCTAAGATGAACAAGTTTTCTCCCTCCTCCTTATGACACCCTTTTAGATACCTGAAGACTGCTATCATGTCCCCTCTCAGTCTTCTCTTTTCCAAACTAAACAAACCCAATTCCTTCAGCCTTCCTTCATAGGTCATGTTCTCTAGACCCTTAATCATTCTTGTTGCTCTTCTGTACAGGTCTGTACAGCGCCTAGCACAGCGGGGTCCTGACCCATGAGTGGGGCTCCTAAGTGCTATGGTAATACAATTAATTAAGCAAGCTTGATAATGTCTTGAACCAGATCCCCAGCTACCTCAGGCAAGTTCTGCCCTGCTCCTGTGGCACAAAGCTTCCATACCAGTCCTGGATGATCTGCCCTGCACAGTGGGATCCTCAGCTGGCACAGACGTTCCATATCGAGTCTACACCAGCTCCCTCTCTGCAGCAGGCTGAGTGGTTGTGACTAGAGAAAAGGGGTGTGGCCGAGTCAGCCTTGCGCTCTGGTGGTACCCAGCTGCTGTACCTGGCTGTGTCTACACAGCAGCAGTGAGGTGTGGCTCCCAGCTCAGGCAGACGTACACAGGACGCTGCCTGAGCACAGTCCTGCCCTCCCCCATGGATAGGCCGTCAGGCAGCCAGCCCACCAACCTACCCCGGTCTTTGGTGGGCGGGATCAAACCTGGGATCTCAGGAGCTAAATGCATGAGTCTCTACTGCATGTAGGGTGACCAGATGTCCCGATTTTATAGGGACAGTCCCGATTTTTGGGTCTTTTTCTTATATAGGCTCCTATTACCCCCCCACCCCCATCCTGATTTTTCACACTTGCTGTCTGGTCACCCTAACTGCATGAGCTAAAAGCCACATGGCTCTTAGCTGAGTCTGTAGCAGACTCATTCATCTCTAAGTGGTCTTGGTGCCACTAGAGGGGACAGAGCACCACACCCAGGAGGTGTGTGGGTCACACAGCCACTCGGTTTTTGTTGAGTGCTGGCTCAAACAAAAAGGGGAGGTGTCCTGGGAATGACACCTCCCCACTGCGATGCAGATGTACCCCCAGTCATAGCTCTTTGGTACAACTTAGGGCACCTTCCAGCCTTGCTCGGAGAGGGGACCAGCATTGTGTAGAGACACCCAGGAACTGGGGTACACTATGGGGGTTTAAGGCCACCTTTGCCCCCCTCCTTCTTGAGCCCCACTGAGTGCTTCTTCCCCCCTCCCCCCCCCCCCCCACCGCAGGAATGGCCCTTCATTTCCAAACACATCCCAAGGCAAAGAAGAGCCAGTGCCACACAACTCTATGTAACAGCCCATCGCGACACCCCCACATACAGATTGCCTGCCACAGATGTACTCCTAGATCCACAGCTCCAGCAGCCCCCTTCCCTAGTCCCTCCGGCGACAGCAGGGACAGTGGTACATTTGGGCACAAAGTCATCCCCAAGGATTATCTCAGAGCCAGGCCTCTGTGTTTGCGCCTCAAACACAAAAGCTCTGGAACTACATTTCGTTTCCTTGCGAATGGAGCAAATGAAAGCGCTCATCTGGCTGTTGCCTGTCTCCTGGGGCTTGAACACCAGCCATTCACTGGGGCAGTTTGAAGCACTCTGGTGGAGCAGCAAACATAGGCTTCTTTTTTCCTTTGGCGTGGGGAATACTCGTCGCGCCCAGATTTACATATTATATAAACTTGCCAATCAGCCCAATCCCACCAAAAGAGAGCAGAGGCTAGGTCGACAAAGAGATTTAGGCACCTAACTGCCTCATCTCTGCACTTCCTAATGGCCAGCTTAGGCGGCTCCCCGGTCTGCATGCTGGCTTTTTGAATTCCAGTGTTAGGCAAAGTAATGTGCCTCATGCATTGTACAGGGAGCCTGGGCCTCTAACTCAGGGCTGTGGATTCCACTGGGCAGCAGGGCTCCTCAAGTTAGGCTCAGAGTTGTAACACCTACGTCCTCTTTCTGGCTCTAGCCCCAGATGACTTTGGGGTTGGCTGCAGTTCTGGTTTTTCATCAGTTTTAAGGCCCATTATCATCATGTAATCTGACCTGCATTCCTGAATGTCACTTCTGAGCTGCTTTCTCCATTTGTAGGGATTGGTGATTTAGGACCCCTACTCCCCTAGCATCTGTCAAACACTCCTACTGTCTGGCAGGGAAGGCGGTTGGCCATCCAAGGGGAGGAGATTGGGGAAACCAAGGTTGGTGAAAACAAAAAAATCTCTTCCAACTTTACCCCCATCTCTTATCCAAGCCAAAAAAATCATCAGTTGTGTGAGCTTTCTTTTCATCCTGGTCTAATCAGGGGGAATGGAAATCCACAGAGGCCATAGTAACTACACGCCTTAAGGAGAGGGGACTGGACTCGGTGACCTATTGAGTCCTGCACTTCTGTGATTTTCCCACTCCCTGGCAGTTATGTTTAACCAGAGTTAGCTTAGCACAGATTTCATTACAGGTGTAATTATTTATCCCATGATCACATGGATGAACCATTTTGGCAAGCACAACTCTGACCAGTTGAAATAATTGGTGACAAAAATCTCTATTCACCACGCTATCTGTTCACATTGCTGTCTTGGTTAAGCTCCCATCACCTTTAGGTTTAATGGTAGCTTCCTTCCCAAAGAAAACAGATGTCCTACTGTTTTGTGGTGTTGGCTACCACACTGATTGAAACGATAGTACCAGGAGGTATGAACCTCCTCCAGTCCTCCTTACAACTTACTAACTTCAAAGCCTGTTCACTTATGTGCTGTAAACACTAATGAGCAGGTAGTCAAAACACAAACACCCAATTTAAACTATTGGAATATTATGGGTTTGAATCTGAGGACTAGGCAAAAACTGAAAACACACACCTACAAGAAAGCCCTACCTTGGACCCAATTATCTTGTTGTGACAGCTTAGTGGTTTTGTTTTTCTGAATGGCTATTTTAGATGAGCTCTCCCTTGTGGTAAATGTAGTTACCATATGAGACTCAGATGTTTTTGTTTTCTGAGTAATACACATTTAAATTTCTAAGAGTTCCAAGAACTCTTCCTATATGTAGAGACAAAAGCCATTTTGTTTTCTGAATCACTGCAGCCTATACAGAGTGAGTCAAACACACTATCCTCTCCCACGAAGACTTTATACTTGCTCTTTCTTGGTTTGCTGTTTCCTTTAATCTAAAATAGCAACAACAATCCAGATGGGACATACATGTCTGTTCTTTCTTTATAACCCCCCCCGCCCCCGCCACGTTTATTAACCTTTTCTCTAAGTTCATATGATGTATTAGTGAACTGATATACCACACAAGTTTCACCATCCTGATGCTGATTGATTAATTCTCCAGTTGATCATTGCTTCATCCACAGAAAAATAAATTTTACATAGCTCTGAAGCATTAGAACTAATCTGAACCTTATTTTTTTTTAATAACCTCATTGTTTTGGAAGGTATTAACTGACTCCTAACTGTGATTAACTGTAATACTAAACACATGTTACCATAACTCTGGAAAAATAGAAATATTTATACAGATTCATTTTAAAGTGGGTGTGGATATTTTCACTATGAATAACTTTATACATAAAATAAGATTTATTTCCTTCTTACTCTACCCAGAGATGTATATATCTACATTAATATCGTCTCTATGAAGGGCTTCCTGAAATACTTTAAAGAAGCTTCTTTCTTTCTTGAGAACTTTTTCCTCCTCCCTTCTACTAAGAAGAATTTGTGCAGTCTCTCGTCAGATGAAGAATGTGCAGGTGAGAACAGTAAGCTCTGTGACTTTCAACGCACTCTGCCTAGCGCGCACCCACTCACGTGGTAACTGAACCAGAAGGATTCCAGCAGAAAATTATACAGCCAACAATGCTCCTCCTTTAGTAACAATCACACAATTGCAATGAATAGAAATTTAGAAATACTATTCAGAGGAACTGAAGCTCGACCGCTTCTGTTCCAAGTCCTGGTGTATTTAAAAATTACTGTTTTAAAACATATTGGGCCAAATGTAGCCTGGTGCACAATGCCCAATGACTTCATTGTCATTGCACACAGTTATTAAAGTAATGAGATACAAATTTTATTAAAGCTAATGATGGTAGGACAAGATTTCAGCCAGTAAGTCACAATTTCCTTGAGTTCCCATACAACCTCACTTACATCTCTGGCATTATGTAGGGGTAAAAGAGGATAGGATTAGATCTGCTGCTTAGATTTCTCAGGTGTTCGTTCTTCATGGGCTGACTGCCAAGCATGACAATTGCTATTCATTTGCTCTGAAACCTGCATTAGACAGAGGAATGTTGGCAGGTGCAAATCGGGGCACTAATAAGTAAACATTTTGGTTCTTGATCGGTCCATGAGGGATGGTCATTCTTTCACCTTCATGGGGATATCTCCTCTCATTGTGAGTTAAGGGGACCTTGTCTCATTGGCCTTCCAGGCCACTGTGAGACTTATTGAGCGGCATTCACATCCCATGGTGGCACTCAAACTCTGGTGATGGCAAGCAGAAAGAGAGAGAGACACACACACATCTATAGAAGGCCTTTGAAATCTTTGGCTGGATGGCACCTGTATGCATGCATCTTATTTCTACGGTATTGTAGTTCTCCCTTCTAATGGAGACACAACACAACTCCCCACCAGATGTGACCTATAGAGTCTTGAATAATCATCTCTCTCTCACGCCTTGATACTCCTGAGGGTAAAACCCAGCAGAGTATAATGAGTGAAGTGTAACTTGGCCCAGGGAAGCTGAACTTTAGCCACCTGGAAATTAGCGTGGGGAAAGAAACCAAACACAGAACATGGACAATGTGTCCAACCAAGCAAGGATTTTAATGCCTGCCTGCTAAAGACCTATAGAGAATTCCCACGTTTTCCCTTCTTACCAAGATGGAATAAAGCTTAATTAGAGAGTGAGCTAAGTCATCTTACTCGCTTTACTACTGAAGGCCCAGTGTTTCCAAATTGCTTTGAGATCCTCAGTTATTAAGTGCTATAGAAGTCTGAGGTATTATTAATTATTATTACTGATACTTGCAAGACTCCCTCTGTTTGGAATGCCACCCCCTTTCAATGAGACAGTATTATCACATGGCCACGTCACTGTAAGCAATAACACGTGTTTGTCAGCCCGCATGCACATGCACTGCCAGTGAGCTGGGGCATATTGCACAGCCGCATGGCTAGCACACCCAAGGTTTGTGTACATTGGCTGAAGAACACTCCTGCTATAGCGTTCTATGCGCTAAATGCAAGATTGTGATGGCCAGTTTAGTTATTCCATCCATAGTTCCATTGACTTCAAGGGGGCTACTCCTGGAGTAAGATACTACTCGGCAGTCCAAAATGGTTGAAAATTTGGTTATTTTCTCGATAAACATGTTAACAGTCAGCTTAATAACTCCAGTTCACCAGAGAAACAACTTGTTTGCAGTGTTTGCTCGGTCAGCAATAACGGTCCTTAGCACTTGACAAGCAAACAAGTCACTAACCTCTAATGCTACAGGGTTGCAAAACTTTGCTGTAGTTTTTACTGTCTGCCGCATTCAATTTTTTGCCCCCTTCCCTCCGGAGTCAGTAGTTGGCTCTAGCAAACGTGTGCACACACAGCATGTTTCTGTACCCCATTAAGCCCCGCAACCTTCACCCCTCCCTCGCTCTGCATCTTCTTCCTCTCCGTCTTTCCCTTCCCTCAGCTGCATGGTAGCGTGGGCCTTTGAAAAGGGAAGCCACTGCTGCTGCCTGCACTACTCCACTCATAAGTTCAACAGCAGCATCGCTTCAAAGGAAAAGCATGAGGAGCAGGAAGCCCTGTGACTGCCCCCTGTGAGGCAGGAAGGCTCAAAGTGCTTAACATCAATGGAGCTAGTCACCTGCTTCAAGTTACACACATGCTTATGTACCTTCCTGCAGGAGAGATGAAAGGAGGACTGGAAAGGGGCTGGACTTGATGACCTCTCGAGGTCCCTGGCGGCAGCCCTGCATTTCTATGATCCTAAGAACAGGGGATGAGGTGGGAAGAGAGCAAAAGGAGGCAACCACATTGAAAGCAGAAGAAAGACGGGGATAGGAATAAGGCTGCTGCAGGTTAAGGGAGTAATACCCAGCAATCCGGCCTCCTCTCCACTAGGGATGTGTCCTCATTACAGTCACCAGTGATGTAGCTGCACTGCTCCAAACCCCTACATCAGATCATAAGGCAACCAGTGAGCGGTGGCTCCCTGCAAAGAGACAGGGAGGCTGGATGAGGGAATTTGGCCTGCAGAATGATCTTGTACAGTTTCAGCTGCTCTCTCCCACAACTTCAGGGGCACATACATTAGTAGTTAGCCACTCAACTAACGGCCTGATTCAAAGGTGCAAGCAGCTAACTGTCTTTCTCCCTGTTCTGTTCAGGTTCTTATGCTATGCTATATACCTTGCTATAGTATCTTAGGTCCAAATCCTCTAAGGTATTTAAGTGCCTAATTCCCATGGATTTCCATGGGAGTTAGGCACCTAAATAAGGATTTGGACCTTAATGCCTTTCAGTGATGTGCTACGCAATGTGACTAGTGTAACCCATGGGCCAGTGTGTCTCCCTCAGTGCCTGATCCACAGAGGATGTGGGTCTGTAACAGCTCTCGCGTTGAGAGCCTGGCTCTTTAGTTCAAGCTGTCGCAACACATGCTTTTAAGTCTGGAGGTCCCCGTTCTTTCTCTCTGTGATGTTCCACCCCTCTTCCTCTCCCCTATGGGAAAATCTACATGCAGGTTGCCTAATTTTGAATATTTGCACCTGTAATTAATTGCAGGGATAAAAATATAGGCACAGTCATTTGAGAGCACAAAATGTCACCCCCCAAAATGAAGGCCGTGTGTATATCAGGTTAAGAAGGTCTTTGATAACCAATTAGAAGCGCATATTAAAATAGTTGGGGGTAGGAAGGTACCCCATATACAGGCCACCAGTCTGAGCCATCTCCAACCAACAGCACTTTATTTTATCTCAGACCCCACCTCTTAAATTAAGTATTGCTGGGGAATTCATTCACGTTTATCTCAGTCCTGGTTCTGCTTGTGTTGCCAAAATGTGGGTGGTTTCAAATCCTAGTTGTTTGAAATCCTGTTGGAACATGTCTGGCAAAAAATGCAGAGCAAGCTACTACTGATTTTCACACTGCCAGTAAGGACAGTCAATACCAGTTCTTGCACAGCACTTTGGGTAGGAAATACACCTTTAAAACTCCTCTCTGTCAGTCAGGGGATGAGTATCTCTGAGAAAGATTTAAGCTTAATACCCAGAGCTGCCTCAGGTATTTCACTGTCTGTACTGGAACATTGTATGTTATCAGTTTACATCTAAGCATTTCATTCATGAAATCAATTGTTCTATTTCCACTCCCAATTTTAGTTAGTGGCATATTTAGAAAAATAGCAATCCACCTCTTTACCCTGTGTTCCTCCCCCCCGCCTCTGCCCCCCACTCCCCTGTGTCATCCATGCAAGATTTAGGATTCGAGCTTTGATTCTGTAGTGAGTGCTGGTGGGAGGGGCGGAATCCTTGTGACTCCCCAGAGCCCCCCTGCTTTTAATGGGGTGCCACCTGGGCACAAGAGTCTGCCCATGTATTGTTCTCTGCAAGCTCAGGGCCTAGATCAGTATATTTCTGAAGGACAAACGTTGACTGGCGATTGATAACTCCTAGAATTCCTGGAATAATATGGGCGGCAGGTAATGGAGGCTGGGGGAGGCTAAGCATCTCCAAACCTCCACTAACGCTCATTGCCGCCGTCCCAAGGCTGGGCCACAACGGGGCTCAGCACTCCTCTGGGTGGCCCAGGCTCAGGGCTCGGCCCCGGCCAGCCGTCCGGGGATCAGAGCTGCTCCGGGCACCAGCCGGGGTTTGGGGCTGCTCTGGCGGGCCAGAAAGCAAGAGCCGGGGGGCAGAATGGGGGTAGGGGGGCTAGCCTCCCCGAATGGGGGCCGCACACACCACCCATGTGGAATGGTTTTATAAAACATTATGGAGAATAACTAATGGCTCAGAGGTAAAGACTTAGCTATAGAAACACTTCCCGGGTTGATTTTAGCAAAAGGAAATTTTCAGCCTGTTTTAGCAAAATAAAACCAAGATGACAGTGAGGGATATTTTCATGGAGTGTGTTCCTGTATCCCACATACAATCTCAATTTCCCAGTGGTTTCAATGGACGTTTTGGGGGTGCTGAGAATGCAAGATCATTCTCAGGATCTGCAAAGACTTGTGTGGAACTGTCCCACTCTTCACTGCTTTCCCCAAGGGGGTAAGCTTTTTAGAGTCCCGTGCAGTAAGTGAGTCACGAAAATGCACATACCCTCCCTGCAAGCTAAACCTCACATTCGTGCCCATAAACTAGCATGTGCACATGCACAAATAAAGAGTTTTGCCTAAGCAATGGGTGTATTTGCACCAATCATGTGGGGCTTTTAACCTTTGGCACAATACAACAGCAGGTCAAATATGGCAGGTATTTTACATTAAATTTTAAACTAGGTTTAGAAAAGGAGCAATGACTTATTCATTCCAAATGTTTCCTGAAAATTTGTATCAAACATGCTCCATTTTGAGGGGCTTGGTTTTCTCCCCTCTCTTTCTCTCTTCCTGCCTTTCCCCTTTTTCCTTGGCCTGCCACCCTTCTGTCCATTTTGCAACTGAAAAATAGGCGAGAAAAGTCAAAAACAAAACAACCCTACCCCGCCCCTGCCCAAATGCAAACATTTTCCACATTTGGGTTTAATAGAAAAACTGGAAAATTTCACAAAACAACCCTGGATCCAAAACTCTACCCTTAGGGATGCTCAAAATCACCCCCCGAATCTGGACCTTGCTTTTTGAGAGCATCGCTAAATATATCTGGGGCTTTTTTATGTCTGCCAGTTTCTGGGCCGTGTGGGTCTGCCACATGGAAGTCAATGGAAAAGGCTTTGGATGTGGGCCTGTGAACAGGAAGGTGTACAAAAACAGTCGGAGAAAATCAACACGACATAGCAAATAATGCTCTGTCTCTGTCTGGGTGTGTTTTATGCTGTCGGATTCAGGGCCGGCTCCAGGCACCAGCAAAACAAGCTGGTGCTTGGGGCGGCACATTTCTAGGGGCGGCATTCTGGCACCGGCCATGCTGCCCCTAGAAATGTGCCCCGGCCGGCCGCCCCAGCTCACCTCCGCTCTGTGCCAGCGCGGCCGCCACCAGCTTCTCCCCGAGCAGCGGCGCGCAAAACTGGTGTTTCGCGCGCCACTTCTCCCCCTCCCTCCTAGGCTTAAGAGCCTGGGAGGGAGGCGGAGAAGAGAACTCGAGCGGCCGTGGCGCGCGTCTCCCCCTCCCTCCCAGGCATGCCCCGGCGCTCTGGCCGGGGAGAGTGGGGGCAGCCGGCATGCCGCGCTCGCTCCCCGCCGGCTGGGGAGACGCTGCCCGCCCGTCCGGGGAGAGTGGGGGCAGCCGGCATGCCGCGCTCACTCCCTGCCGGCCGGGGAGAGTGGGGGCCGTGGGCATGCCGCCCACGCTCCCAGTGGGAGAGGCGGGGGGGGGGGGGAGTTGTTTCAGCAGTCGTCGGGGATTGTTTTTTTGGGGGGGGGGCGGCGTTTAGGTTTGTTTTTTGTTTTTTTGCTTGGGGCGGCAAAAACGATAGAGCCGCCCCTGGTCAGATTCTATGTATTTGTAGCTTTATCAGTTTAATAACAAATTAATAACAGGCCCAAGAGCTCCTGCAATTCAATAGACAGAAAGCATGAAAATAGTCCTTTGGAAAGTTTAAATTGGAAATAGTAGCAGAGAAGAGCTACCTCCCATTTTTGTCTGCCAAGCACTTGCCTGATTGCCTTTAAACACACCTCTTGGGACTCCTTCCAGTCTTGGGCTCCAGGCCATTTTTTCACTCCCTACGACCAACCACCAGGATTGTTGGCCTGTGTTTCCTAGGCATGTGTCTGAGCAAGGTGGTGAACTCCTCAGGGTAAGGAGTGAGCCTTGTGTGACTCAGGTGTACGGTTACAGTGCTCCATGAATAATGCATAAGACCCATAATGATGATGAACGGGCCACTGTGGGATGGTTACTTATTTTATATGCAGAAAATTCTGCTTTCCAACTGCTAGCTGGCTCTTTAAGATCAAAGGCAACTGGTCAAAATGAAGGGAGGTGCACCAGGGGTCACCAATGAAATGAATAGGCAGCAGGTTTAAAACAAACAAAAGGAAATATTTCTTCACACAGCGCACAGTCAACCTGTGGAACTCTTTGCCAGAGGATGTTGTGAAGCCCAAGACTATAACAGAATTCAAAAAAGAACTAGATAAATTCATGGAGGATAGGGCCATCAATGACTATTAGCCAGGATGGGCAGGGATGGCGTCCCTAGCCTCTGTTTGCCAGAAGCTGGAAATGGGCGACAGAATGAACCTGTTCTGTTCATTCCCTCTGGGGCACCTGGCATTGACCACTGTCGGTGGACAGGATACTGGGCTAGATGGACCTTTGGTCTGACCCAGCGTGGCCGTTCTTATGTTCTTAACAGCCGGCCCATTGGAGAACGAGAGAGGCTGGCATTTCGATAGTGACGGGAGTCATTTAACCTGGTCCAGCCTAGATTTACTTCACTTTTGGATGGCTGTCAGTTGCACAGCGGATTCTATTCCCATGAGACTGAGGAGTTATACTGTACGTGTATCTGTACCCAGCAGTGCAAGTACGCTGGTATGCGCCGGTACGCTGTACCAGCAAGTTATTTATAGCCGGTACAGCCTACCGGAAAGACACAGCAGCAGCCCCGCTGGAGGAGAGGTCTGGGGGTTCTGCTCCTTTCCCCATTGGGTGGGACAGCGGGGAAAGGAGCAGAATGCCAGCAGCTCCTCCGGCAGCCCTGCCCCACCCCCAGCCCAGTCCTACGGCTGCTGCTGCCGAAGTACACAGACGGAGGACGGAGACACAGCTCCGTGGAAGGGCAGGGGGTGAGGCTGGGGGCGGTACAACCACTGGAGGAGTTGCCCGTGTTCTGCTCCTTTCCCCGCTGCCCCTACCAGTGTGGAAAGGAGCAGAACTCCCTGCCCTGCCTCCTGCCCTTCCAGGCACGGAGCTGCATCTCCGTCCTTCCTTCTGTTCCTCTTCCCACTGTGGTTGCCAGGAGAGCCCTGCCCCGACGTCTCCGGTGCAGCAGGAGGAGGACAGAGCCCCGCCCCCAGGTAGCATGGGATGGATCATGGGGAGAGCATGGGGGCCCTGGGCTGGGTGGTGAGGAGTCACATGGAAGATCACGTGGGGAGGTTATGTGCCCCCACCCCAGTTGGTGCCCCCTCCATACCGGTAAGAAATTGATTTTAATTGCACCACTGTCTGTACCACACACACACGCACACACACTACCCAAGGACAGCTATAAATGTGGGTGCTCATGAATTTCTCACCCATAACTCTAGAAAGGTTCTTTGCTTTGCCACACACAAACAATTCCTGTAAAGCTAAACCAACAATTCACAACAATTCGACTGCATTGACACGTAAATCAGTCTGTCATGCACTTCTGTATAAGCACATTTTTAAAGAACAACAGTCTAAAGCCACTGAAGGTAGAGCAATATTTATTGCAAACAAACTGTTCCTCAATAGAACTTTTATACATTGGTGTAACCTTCTTCTCCGCCTCCTAAAACTAAGACAAAAGCAGCTAGTTATTTCATCTACAGCACACAGCAGAAATAACACCTTAAATTATGCTTTTCTTCTGCTTGGCTAAGCCTTGAAGATCGAGGACAACTGGTCAAAATGAGGAGACATCAGTGGATGGGGTTTTGACAGGAGCCATTCGTATTGACAGGAGCCATGCAAACAGGGTAATGATTTACTAATGGAAACGTTCAAGTTAAATTCCATGGTAACTTTCTTGGGGGAAAGGAGGTCACGAGGGGGGTCTGTGGATAGAAAGAGGGCCTTAAAATAAAGGGTGGGTAATTTTATTTTAATGTACAGTAAAAGTTCTATCCTGTAAGGTGCAAAGCATCTTGAAGATGCTCAATACCTCTATGGGTTGCTCATCACCTTGCAGGAATTAGCCCTGACTGGTTAGGTCTATGCACATTGTCAACCGTGCTCTGGAAGTGATCACTCTTATTTTGGTTTAAGAGTGGCTTACTTTGGTTTAGTTTAAGTCAAATAGGAACAGGTTTAAATTAAATCAGACTACGTCACTCAAACCAAAGTATAAGGGCTAGTCTACACTGGCAATGCTAAAGTGCTGCCATGGCAGCGCTTTAATGTGGCTTGTGTAGTCACGGCAGAGCGCTGGGAGAGAGAGAAAACCCACCTCCACGAGGGGTGTAGCTACCAGCACTGGGAGCCAGGTGCTGGTGCACTGTTTACACTGGCGCTTTACAGCGCTGAAACTTGCTGCTCAGGGGGGTGGGGTTTTTTTACACCCCTGAGCGAGAAAGTTGCAGCGCTGTAAAGTGCCAGTGTAGACAAGCCCTAAGTATCTACACAGGGGTTTGCACCAGTTTAACTAAATAGGTTTAAAAACTGGTTTAAGGTAAACCAGTGCAACTTCCTTGGGTAACCAAGCCCTAGATGTTCTACAATGTAACCACTTCTGCTGGTTTCCATTGGAAATTATTTTCAATCAGATTATTGGTTTCTCATCTCAACCTCTTTTTCCACAATTCTCCGGCAGTGCCCTACAGAAGGACGGAGTTAATATAACGTTGCCCTTTCAGCTCTTCTGATATTTCAAGACTTCACTTTGATGGGAACTGTTTCAGTGAAGATCAGTGGACTACCAGTACTTTTAAAAACTATGATATGTCAAGGAGTATTTCTGTGCTGTGATGTGTGCCATCATTTAGCTATAATAGCATTGACATTTTTCAGTCCCTTCCTCTCATACATCTAAAGATTAGGCTGTAATCTTTCCAAGGCAAAGAAAATGCTTCTGCATCTTATACACCAATATAGCTTGTGTCCATGGGAAATGCCTTTAAGAATGACTTTGTATAATGAGATAAATGTTAAAGGTTATTCAGGCAAGTGTTTCCCATCAGACAAATATTTTGCAGCTTTATGCATGCATGATGAATCATTAAATCCAAGCATTAAGCAGCTTTACAAACACCTAATCTCCAGGAACTATCGAGCTACAAAAGAAATGAGCATTTAAATCATTGAATGAATTAGTTCCAAAACTCCAGTTTGCAAATCTGCAAAAGCTACCCAGATGCTGTATTAACAGAGGAGTGTCCAATATATGTATTGGGCCCACACAATACGCCACATCCTCTCCTCTGCCTTTGCCCTCACTGAGAGCTGGTAATCAGCATTTCACCCACTTACATGGCGGCACACCACTTAGCAAGCATCACTAGGAAGAGTGCCAATAGGTGGCAACACTAATGTTGTGCCAATGGGTGACAACACCATAGCTGTGGCTCTGATCAGCTACTTCAGTGGGAGCTGCTGGGTGCTCAGCACTTTTGAAAACTCCCGTCGCTGGGAGCCTAACTTTAGTCACTCGTGTTTTTAAATCTTGGCCAATGTGCTGAGCTGCTGTCAATATGTGTGTAGCAATGCAGAGGGTAAGAAATAGAAAACAGTGCTACAGTGATTTCCCTACACCCCCCCTGAATTTCCCCAACACCCCCCCAGTTTTGTGAACTAGTTACATGCCAATTTAGTGACACCCCCCACACACACACCCCAGTAAATTCGAACACCGCCCCCCCAAAATTTCAATTTCTGGGGAGGCCACTGCAGTGCTGTCATTTACTGACCCGATTAAAAATGTCTGCAGTGGGCAGGGAATGACTGGTGGAGGCAATCGCTGGCCACCCTTGCCTTCAAGCAAATGCTTTATCAGCCCAGCTGCTGTTCCTAATGCAAAGTCCCAATTAGATCAAGCTGTGTGGACTACTTAGCAACACACTCAGAGAGGCTGTGAGATACAGGTCAGACCTTAGAGCCCATGGGAGAGACCAAGAGGATGCCTGTGGCAGCGGAAGAGCAGTTAGTCGTGGGGTGGTGAAGATGTGGTCCCTGCTTCTTATCCATGTGAGTGCTGCATTTTACCCAGCTCAGTGATGAAGTGGGGTCTAGAACCACGAAAGCTTATGCCCAAATAAATGTGTTAGTCTCTAAGGTGCCACAAGGACTCCTCATTCTTTTTGCGGACACAGACTAACACGGCTACCACTCTGAAAC
Organism: Macrochelys suwanniensis; assembly: GCA_033296515.1. Classification (NCBI taxonomy): domain Eukaryota; kingdom Metazoa; phylum Chordata; order Testudines; family Chelydridae; genus Macrochelys; species Macrochelys suwanniensis. The sequence continues at coordinate 17,600,495 of CM065781.1, read as the reverse complement.
AGGTTCTAACAGTTCCTCTGCGGTGTGGATGGGGCTGCCTCTGTCTTCGTAAATGGGTTAGCCAGTCCTGCCTGCAGACTTCTGTGCACGGAGACGTCTCACTGTGCATCGCACTGTGCAAAGTGCGCACACAGATTCTGCCCCAATTATCCGCGGCTGAGGCACAATGAGACAGAGCACCCCATGCAAACACCGTGTGATTGGTATAGAGATGGACCAACATGCTTAACACACAGCTGTTCCATGGAATACGCTGCTTTGCGGACATGCTGCAGCACTGGCTGTAACCATTTCCCGTGAGCACATCAGAGGCTGGTTACACCTACCATGGTCTTTTGATAGTGGGCCTCTGGCAACATGTAAGCTCTCTGGCCACAATAAATCCTGCCTGGAATAGTCAGATGTAACAATCTGCTGCTAGTTTGTTAACTAAAGAGAAATGCCTGTTCGTACAACTCGTTATAAACAGATGTTTGTTCCAGTACGAGACACTATTTTATACAAGGTCACATTCCCAAGGATCAGATAGATGGTTTAATAAACCAGCAATTTTTGAATGTAGAAACAACTTGATTTCCAAAATGGTGTAGTGATTGTGCTGTCATTCAGTCACACTCCCTGCGTGTTATGAAGAGTCTGTTAAGTTACTGGGAAATACATAGAGAAGGAGATATTACTTTGGTGTCAGTCTGCTCTTCTGCACACAAATCAGTGCTGCTAACCGTAAGGCATATTGATTCTTGGTTTCATCCTGCTATAGATCTGACTTTTAAAATAACCCATCGAGTCTGGATGACTTTTAGTGTTGTATTTTTGCCATAAATTATGCCAAGCTCATTAACTGGAGCTAGGCAGATTTATGGGGGGTGGGGGGACAGGGAAGGATGGAGAACAGGAGCAAGCAAGCTCTCTTATGTTAAGTACAAATTCTGGAGCAGCTTGCATGGTTGCACAGGGGAATAAGAGAGCATAAGGCAGATTACCCACCACACCATGGGTAGCTGTGAGGGGGTGTAAAGGGCAGCCTCTGCAAGGCTACTGCTCTCTCCCCCTCTCACATGTGGGCAAGAAGGGACAGACCGTTGACTGTGCACCCCCACTCTCATGTGCCAGTCAGCACAATGGCACCAGCATGTCAGGGGACACATGCTGTGCAAGGTGTAGACCTGGCACAGGGTATCCCCTGCACAGAGTAGGATGGCACCTGGGAGGCAGACTGTAGCTCACAGCGTATGTCTATGTTGCAACTTGCTGGGTGTCCTGACCCATGTTTCAGCCCAAACCCCACCTTACATCTGGCCAGAACAGACAAAAGCCAAGTTAGAAGTGCCTTGGCTAGATGCGTGGGTGGACTAGGAATACTGCCACACAGGGGCTTGGGAATGACAGACAAGTCCTACTGCAATACGCTGCAAATCAACCGCTAGAGCAGCTTCAGCTAGTGAGGTGTTAAGAACCCGGGGATAAGATCCCAGTCATCCAAACATCAAACGTCTTGATACATCAACAGTGTGAGAATGGGGTGTATGTGACTCAGCAGTGTGGACTTGCCTTACTCTGTTTTTTTAATTGTATCCGTCTGTTAATATTCTGGGCAGTATGGCTAACTGGGTGTTTCCCTCCCTCCCTGCCCCTCCCCCCAGTAGTATTAGAAACTTAGTCCAGCTGTTAGTAAAGGTGTGTGAACCCCTTTCTGGTTTTTACCATAAATAGCAATGAGCTGAAACGAACACCCTGAATCCAAATCCCCTGCATTTTGGAAAAGTTGGGATCTAGAGCCAAACTTTGAAGCTGTGGGTCAGCTCCAATTGTAACTATTAGTTCACTGATTGTTATGACTGAGGTTGTTTTTCTCTCAGACCCGTAACCTCAGCAATACAGCAAATAAACTTTTTATAAGGTACATGCTGCCCTCTCTTGGCTGTAGATGTGAGAGTCCTGAGCCCAGGAATAGTTGCTTTTGTACTATGATCTTCACTGTAAGTGATACTGCATAACTCTTAAAATGAAGATGCTACGTGCTACGAAACAGGAGTGCACTGATGTTTCTTGTCTACCTGACTACTAGCTCATGTCTTGCTGCCATTTAGCTTTAAAGATTTACATTTAAAACAGGATCGTGTATTTAACCACCTTAAATATGCCATTTACAATAGAGCTCAAGTGGAATTGCCCAAATATTAACTGGAGAGACAAGGTGGGGGAGATAATATCTGTTATTGGACCAACTTGTGTTGGTGAGAGAGACAAGCTTTCAAGCTCCACAGACCCTTCTTCAGGGCTGGGAAAGGTATTTAGAGCGTCACAGCTAAATACAAGGTGGAATGGATTGGCAGTTAACAGGTATTCTAAGAGACCATTCAAGGTGAAGTGGCCAGTGGACACCTTTGCAGGCACAGGGCAAAACAGGGGGGTTAGTGGGGTACCACCACCTACAACTCCAAATATGCTGTACAGTTCTGCAGAAGGACTTCAGGAAAACTGAGGAACCCTCTTCTGCATCCAACATACTTCAAAGGGGACCACTTCAAACACAAAATCATTGCATATTCCCACACATTGGAAAGAAAAAATAAGGAAACATACTGGAGATCATGCAAGAAACCCTAAACAGTTATAAAAAAAAAACACCCCACAAACCTGATGACAGCCATCCAACACAAAAACAAAAAGTGGAACCAACTACAAAATTCCACAACCCACAGAACACCACCTCTGGAGGAAGCCTGGCAGCAGGACCCACCACAAGACTACCCCTAACCAGAGCTGAATTATTTGTACTCTCCAAGGAATTGAATTTCTGCTCCACTGCAGAATCTGATACCATACTAATGTGGAGAACTAGAAGCAAAAGAGCTCTGTTTAGCTCAGAAGCTTGTCTCTTTCACCAACAGAAGTTGGTCCAATAAAAGCTATTACTCGACCCACCTTGCCTCTCTGATATCTTGGGACCAATACAGCTACAACACTGCAAACACCAATATTAACTGTTACGCTGCAATGAGTTTATGGAAATACTGACTGGTGAGCTAGTTGAATTATGATGTTTACCATAAGGGAGAGTCATTTATACGTATCATGTGTGTGCAATTCTGGGAAAAGTCCTCTGTGTCTCCTTTCTAAATGCAGAATATACTGCCAGCATCTCAACCTTCGTTGGAAAAGGGGAGGAGAGAGAGCTAGTCCATGAAACTATTTACTTTTCCTTAGTGTGGCCTAGAACACAGATACAATATAGAGTCAAAACCAAGACTTTGAGAGCCCCTTTGTGCCGTTCTGGCCCCTTCCCCTGACATAAAGGGGCTGGAGCAGGGATGAGTATGTCAGCCTGCATGCACAGAACCCCCGTTGACCATAGCGAGAAATCTGCATGTTGTGGGCTTGCAGGATCAGTTCCAAATAGTGCAAATGATCGTGTGTGGAAGCCTCTTTTGGTTTGGCCTTACGTTTCATACCTGCCAGGTCTGACTGGAGATTCATGAACAGCTGAAACTCAAAGTCTTTTTGCCAACTAATTCCATGTTATTCTTTAAAAGCTAGCAGATACTTTTCATTCATGCCAGACTAGCACAGGGAAAATAATCTGATCATTTTTACTGCTGATTGAGTTTACTTTGGGAACTCAGCATGGTCTTCATGTTAGAACCAAGGACTGAGACGCATGAGACACGGGTTCTGATAATGACTCGCTGTCTTCCTTTGGACAAGTAACGTAGCCTCTCTGCGCCTCACTTGTAAAACAGAGATCCTGATCATTACTGCACCTATCTCAGAGGCATTGTGACGTTTAATTAATGAATATCTGAAATCCTTGAACGGCAGGAGCCACAAAAGTGCAAATTATTATTACACAGTATGTCTGTCGGACACTCCTTGTAATGTGGACAGGGGATAACTTGTAGCGTGGCAGTTAATTATCACATGACTTACTTTATATAGTGTTACTACTTCAATACAGCCATTTACTGAGTTTCATAAGTGTCAAGTGCCAAGGCTTAACATGGTGGTGCATAAACATTACCAATCAAGTCTCAGACCCTTCTACAGCACTATTTAACAAAGCTGGTCAAATTTCAGGGCAAGCTATTTAATACTCAGTGTATCACACCGGGCTCAGCACAGATCAGGACGCTTAGCTCCGAGCCCTTGTGAACAAATCTCCTCCTCCATCCCCTGCCCCCATAGTCTCATTAGCAATAATGGATTTCAGACCTAATCAAGCAGTAAAAAGAGGATTAGCAAACAGTCGATATTTCAACTCATGTCACTGTGCATGCCTGGAATTCCTTGAAGCTACAAGGTTAAATGTTTCAAAAAGTAAGTGCCCACGCATGAGAAAAATCCATTTGGCAGCCAACCTCATTGGACTCCCAGACCTACTACATGTAATATACACAAGTATTGACAAATATCGAAGGAGAAATGATGTACTCTAATCTCTACTGGAAAGCCCATTTCAATGGACTCTAGGAGCCTAAATACCTTTGAGGATCGGGGCTGATGTTCTTTGGGACAGGGAGCATGTCTATCCAAGTGCTTCTACAACAGCTTTCACAACTCTGATTGGGGTATAATAAATAATAATAATTCTCTGGACATTAAAAAAGTCAAGGCAGAGCCTCCACCTGCTGTTTAAAAGATCCTTGTCACTGGTACATTGAAACCTAATAAACCTGCTGAAGCATTTGCCTGTACTGCAAATAAACTCTGATTGTAACATTTTGGCTAAAGGTTTAGCACAGAGACGAGAAACTGCTCTGCCTAGTGTAATTCACCTTGACCAAATCAGTTTTATACGTAAGACATAGAGGGCCAATAACTTACATCAGCCAATGGACATAATGGTGTGGCATCAAGACTGCATCATCCATCAGCCATAATCTCACTCAGAATGAATACACCCGCTCATATCCCACACCGACTCAACTTTATACCCTTATCGGTTCCCAAGGCAGATTTCAAACAGAGACAAAATGCATACAGCTTTTCTCTGGGGAGGAGGGATATGAGCTAGAGAGTGCCACAGGACCAACTACCTCCTGCTAATGCAAGATAGGGTCAGATTTCCCAGCCCCAGAATGTAAGATTGCTCTTTTCTGCTGACCCTCTGTGGTGTGAGTACCCTGCATTTATACAACATCCTTCCAGGACTTCAACGTTACATGTTATCACCCCCATTTTACAGATTGGGAACAGACGTACAGAGTGGTGAAATGACATGAGTGTAAGCTCTTGGGAGACAGGGAACATCTGTGCTTGTACTGCACCTACCACAATGGGCCCCTGATCCATGATGGAGGCATCTAGGTGCTACTGCAGTACAAATAACAACAACTTTCTAAAATGCATGGCAGATGGCAACAGAACCTAGGTCTTCTTGCTCCTAGTCCTCTGCTCCTAACAGCAGAGAACACTGACTCTGCACTGCTGTATTTGTTGTTATTCCAGAGAGGCAAAGGATCTGTTTTTAACTGTAAGTCTGTCTGTGGTCAGTTAAACTTCTCTTGCACAGTGGATGCCATTAAAACGTTGACATTTCCCTGGTATTCGCCAAGGTATGGACAGAGAACAGGGCAAATGCTGGGGCACAGTGTCAAAATTTTAGTGGCACCCACCCTGTATATTACTGCCCTAATTTTCAAACATCTGTGCCCTTCTTGGGCACTTTTAGTTGGGCACCTAAAGTCCATATTTAGGTCCTTAAATAAATGGTCTGGTTTTCAAAAGGGCTGAGCACACACAGGACCCATTGAAATGAAGAAACAGCAGGTGTTTATTTAATGGTCTAAATCTGGATTTATGAGTCTACATTTAGGGACCCAGGATTGAAACTTTTGGCTATTAAATCTTTAAATGAAGACTGGCTGCCTTTCTAAAAGATAAGATCCAGCTCACACACACAAGTTATGGGCTTGGTGCAGGAATTACCGGGGGAGGGTCTGTGGCCTGTGTTATGCAGGAGTCAGACTAGATACGAGTTCGTCTTCACTACAGAGTGTTATAACTTGAAGGTTGCCTGGAACTTGAGTCCGAGCTACATGTAAAACCCTTAATTCGAGTGTAGGGAGGCTTTCAATTTGAATGGTCTGAGGGGGGAAGAGGGTTTACAGGCTAACGCTCAAGTTAGCACAACTCATCAGATGCTAACCCCGTGCACTGTGCTGCACTACGCTCTGTGCAGCTCGCGCGAGTAGCCGCTCTCACCTGAATTAGGCTAACTCAGGAGTTAACGGGAGTGTAGATAACTCTGCAGTGAAGACCCAGCCCAGGACGGTCCTAAAATTGGCAAAGCAGCAGAAATTATTACAGAGATTATTCTTTCAGTGACTTGTTTGGGGCGTTGATACCCATGTTACAGGCTCTGAGAGGTTTTATTGGTTACTTCCACTAGATGGCACAGCTTTGTTAGGCCTCTTTGCTTCTGAGGGCCAGACTAGGGGGAGCCCAACTTATTGTGTGAAGCTGCCGCCTCACTTGTGACTCAGGAGCCCAGAGCCAGCAGCTGCTGTTCCCACAGTGGGCTATTATGTGCTCTGGAGAGATAAATAAAGAACATTGTTACCTCACCGTGCTGGAGTCTTCTTAGTGAGGCTGCTAGTGTTACAGCAAGAGGACAGACACTGTGATCTGTTCCTCCCCTACACCAAGGGTTTGGGCCGAATTCTAGCACTCCTCAGTTCTCCCACCCCCAGTCTTAATCGTGCATCAGATTCCAGCTGGCCTCAGCCAGGCCTTTGGGCCCTGTAAAGCCCCTGGCTGTGAAGCCCCTCTGACTCGGGGAAGGCTGGACTGTAAAGGAGCCTCTCAGCCTTCGGTTAGGAAGCTCCTTGCCCTTTGCCTTGGGAAGGCAGCCTTGAAAATGTAAAGCTTCGCAAGCCATTCTCAGGAGCTGGAAGGAACAAGCAGCTCAGAGCCGCTGCGGCAGGGCCAGGGTGGAAAGGGGGCTGGAAACATGAAGATCTCCAGCATGCATATGCGTGTGTGTGTGCCACACAATGAGTCAGCTACCTGTGGGAATGGATGTGTCTCAAAGAATGATCGGACTGACCTTTCCCAAATCCTCAGCCTGGCATAGTGGGGTGATGATGAAGGACAGGAAATAGTTACAGTGAGGGGGTGGGGAATTGGTTTGCAGGCCCTCCTATCAAATGCTACTTTGGCTGCGCAGCTGGGCATTTCCCCACATTCAGCCTCTCACCCCAAGTACAGTGTCCCTGCCTGGAACAGGAGTAAGATGGGTGGGATGCATACTCGTGACATGCATGGACAGTACTCCCTAGTCCCTGCTCCAGAAAACCTCTCTCCTCCCGTTTACAACTGTCCCAGGCTGGCTGGGACTGCCAGAGATTTTTAAACCCGGCCCACAGGGCAGTGAGCTACACCCAGAGGCCTAAGGAAAGACTGAGCAGGGATTTGTTTGTGTGCTTGTTTCAAATCTGTGTTGCTGCCAATAGAGGGTGAGAGCAGAGCCAGCCAGCAGCAGCAGCCTTGGGCTGAGTGCCTCCATCCTGCTCCCTGCTTCAGCTCCTGTGTACTCAAACGCTAGAGAGAAAGTAAGTGAGGCAGGAGTCTCAGTCCCAGACGGCTCTGCACAGCCGCAGGATCAACAAGCACAGTGGAAGACTCAGCTCTCCAGTCCCAATGCTGCAATAAGAAATGGAGGAGGCAAAGAGAGTGGGACAAACAAAAGTGGGGGAGGAATGGGGACAAAATGGGGGGGGGGGTGTTAATAGGGAGCCACGCAGTGAGGGACAGCAGCATTGCCAACTCGCAGGATTTTATCCCAAGTCTCACAATGTCGGTGGGTTTTTTTAAAGCTCCAGCTCCTGGAATCTTGTGATTGTGTGTGCATTTCAGCTGGGTTAAATATAAATATATATATCATTTATTACTTTTTGAAATTCCATTATTTTAAAGCCAACCTCACAAGTTGTGACCTGATTCGAGATTGGGGTTGGCAATAGTGAGCCAGAAAGATAATAGCACATAAAGGCTCAGGGGATAAAAATTGAGGGGATTTTAAAAATCAAGAGAAACTGGAGAAAATGGGTGATATCAGTTGGAGAAACCCCACATACTCTCATGGGAAAGGCCACTAGAGAGATACAAAGACCTATGCCCACCTCCAAAAAGGGGGAGATATTGCGGGAGAGAGAAGATGCCTGACATCTCCTTAAGGCAATTCTCACTCCGAGACATTGAGCAGTAGGGAGAAGCAGGGCTTAAATTCAGCTGGAGCTGTCTGGAGCCGAGTTCCGGTAAATATTCTCAAACCTTGACTCCAGCCTGATGCTGTTGTGGTTCTCAACTGGGGGTCTGTGGCTCTCTGGGGGTCCACGAGCTGATTTCAGGGGGTCCACAAGGCCCTGCAGGGCTGAAGCCTCGGTGTGCCCCCACTCCCATGGGGCTGAAGCCCCGAGCCCCAGCACGTCCCATGGAGAATGGGGCGGGGGGCATGGCGGGCTCTGGGAAATACTCTATGAGAATTTAAGCACTGGGGAGAAGCCTGTTAGGAGAGGCTTTTGTACGGTTAGATGGTTGTTGGGGCCTTTACAGCGCTAGCTCTGGATGCCTGAGCCACCCCCAAACCTGCCAAATTAGGATATTAATATGAAAACCATTCTAAAATTCACCAACATGCCCACAGCCATCCAGCGGCCTAGCATCCCCCAGGCCCCTAGCTTGTCAGCATTGTTCCTGGCAACATTTTGACAATATTGATAACTATGCCTGCTAGATCTCCACTTTTGGGATAGTTGATGTGGGCTTGAGAAGCAACTTCTGTGCACTTTGTGGTGAGGAGGCAGAATCAGGGCAGGTGACGTTGATGTGGCAACATCTGCTGCAGCTAAATGGACCTGATGGCACGTGAGATGCAGGCAGAACTTTCAGATGGCTTGAGTCTAGGAACGATACAAGTTCACCCCGATCCACCGGCTGAAAACCAGCAATGACTTCTCCATGCCAATGCACCGGGAAAGCCATGGCCAGAGGAGAGTGGAGGGTGGTGGCACCTGGCCCAGCACATGGTGCAAGCAAGCAGCCTAGGTGGGGGAGAGGAACTGCCCCTTGTGTCCCTATGAGCCTTTCCCACTGTTTGTTAGGAGCTGTTTGGGGCTGCAGGGCTGGCAAGTCTTGTCCCCTGCCTGGGCAGTAAGGGGGTGCCAGAGGCAGGCCTAGGGCAGGGGTGGGCACTACAGGCCTGGCTGAGCTGGGGCCTGTGGGACTAACAGCCAATTTTGATCCCTCCACCAGCCTCACACTAGTAATTCCACAGGGAGGCAGAGCTAAGCCTCCTCTACAGCCAGCTACGCCCCGCCCCCGCAGTGTGGCCCCGCCCCTACCGACGGTAGGTGCCACCCCTGGCAGTGACCTCACGCCCGGGCTGTGCGCCCCCCCCGGCTCCCCTCCGGCCCCGCCCCCAGGCCGGCCGGTGCTGGCTCGCGCCGGGACTCACTCTCCCCTCAGCCGCGGTGGCCGAGGCAGCGGCGGTCATTGGCCGGGCCCGGCCGTGCGGGTAAGGCTGCCCCTCCCCCCGCGGCAGGCCGGCGGTGACAGGCGGGGTCCGACCCGCTCCCCTCAGCCCCTGCGGGGCGGGGCCACCAACCGGCATCCCTCCCTCCCTGGGGTCCGGCCCCCGGCCCCCGCCCCGGTGCGCGCTCGGGTTGGGCAGCGCGGGCGGGACCCGATGGCCCCTGGGGGGCCCCGGCCGTGACAGGGGGCCGCTGCGCCGTGGCCCGGGCGGGGGGACCCGCGAGCTGCCCCGATCCGGCCTCAGCGGCGCTAACTGCGGCTGCCCGGAGCGCGCCGGGCCCGGCCCAGTGCCGAGCTCCGCCCCTTGTCCCGGGGCCAGCGCTTCACCCGGAGCCCGGCCGGGCGCGGGGGCAGCCCGCTGGACACGGCGCAGAGCCGGGCACAGCTCCCCCGGCGCGTCCCTCCCGACAGTCACCCAGCCTCACAGCCCGGGCGCGGAGGGGCGGGGCCCACGTCCCATCGCCTCCACGGGACAGCTGGGGAAACTGAGGCACGGGCAGGCCACTGAGCACACGGGGAATAAAGGAGGGCGCAGGCCTGAGCACCAGACCTTTCTAGGGCACTTTCTGCCGGCGTTAGAGAGGCTGGTCGGGGGTTATTCCTGTGAGTGAGCCGGGGTCTGAGGCGTTGGGCAGAGTGCTAATAATGTGCTGTCATACACAAAACCAGGGCCAGGCAACTAAGGAAAAAAGGGACCAGCAGAAAAGCCTTATACCCACTACAATCGTGAATTTCACCCCATAACTTATTTCCCTGCATTTTGCTTATCACTTGAAATATACCTGACCAAACTTGTTGCCACAATACCAGGGAGCATGCAAGACAGCTTACGTTTTTTGTCAATATTGATATCAATTTTTGTGGCTCACTACTACCTATTCTCTCTGTCTGGTTTCTGAGTAAGCTTTAATATCAAGACTAATGTGGACTGAGCACCAGCAAAGTCTTCTGGGGGAAATAATCTTTCAATGATTATTTCACTTTGGAGTTCTTTATCATTTGAATTTGCATGTTTTAAGAATTTTAAGATTAAATCAGAGCTTTCAAACATTAATATCCAAGTTTAGAAATTCAACCTTACACATTCAGGCACTCCTTTAGAAGTCAGAGTGACTTCTAAGCACTTTTAAAAAATAATTAAAGGTATTGTACCTTCGCTGGAGTCCCACTGCCAGTTTTTGTGATTTTACATCGTCTCTCACACATGAACACCCCTTTAAAAAAAATCTTTCAAACTATTGCTCTGTGAAGGACAGATACAAAAGGCAAAACAGACTCCAGGGGACATGGTGAAACTGACTAGGCACAAAGTGTTATCAATTGTGAAAAAAATAAACTACAGATGGATCATTTTTAAACCAGTGTCCCCTTAAGTTTCTGTTTTCAACAGTATAATATTGGAATGGATTTGTTTAAACATGAACATTTTTTTCTTGCTTTATCAGGCATTACAGATGTCTTTATTTACAATCCTTCCTTTGCAGACTGAAATCCGCAGTGGAACGAGAGTCAGACTGAATAACACTCACAATGTTGATGACTGGGGCAGAGAGTGAAGGACACACTGTGCTTTAGCATCATTATTACAGACTATTTAAGACAAAATGAAGATCTTTATTCTGCTTTGGAAACATTAAAATTTAAGCATCTAAACTACATTATAAGTTTTACTAGTGATCCCATATTATTGCAGTAACACAGAAATGCAGGACCAACAATTGGTGGAAAGTCCTAGCACCATAGAAGCATTAAGCTGGATGTCTTTGAAAGATCTTACAGCCAAAGTGAGTGGTATGTCTCTCGGTCAAAATAATGAGGGAATTGATGAATGTAACATAAATGAAAGCAGAACTAAGGAAGATACAGTGGAACTTGAAATGATGCATCAGAGCCTCCCGTGGGGGAATGGTAGAGGGAGAAATTGTGAAGGGTTTTCTGAGAGCATTCATTGTACATCAGAATCCAACAGTTCTTGGGGTGATTTTGAAAGTTTCAGTGAATCTGTAGTCAAGTCTGAGAGCATCAGTCACACTCCTGAAGTTTTGGAGAATTCAGCAGAAACAAAAACATCTAAAACGGACGTGGAGTTACATGGAGAACATTGCAACACTTCTGATGGGCATCACTGCTCCAAACCATCTGTACACAATGGGAGGGAAACTAGTGCTAGTTCTCTGGATAAGGTATGTATTGTTAGTAAGTCGGAGACTGCTAAAAGTTTAAATTGTTGTGCTACAGTTTCTTTGGGGTACTAGAAAGCACTTTCTGCAAACTGTAGATTAGTATTTAATGTTTTTATTGCTGTAATAGAGGCCACAATCAGAGTGTGTTATGCTTTGCATCATATCAACATAAAGTAAGCTACTGTACATGCTTTGGGGGAGGGACTTATCTAAAAGACAATAGCTAGAATATGTGGGTGAGGAGGACAGGGTTACAAACATTTTATATATTTAAAAGCGGAGATTAGTAGTATACATAATTCTTAGCCAATTATATCAGTAATTACAACTCAACACCTACCTACATGTTATCAGATGGTAGTTTTCTTAATGTGCTATACCAGAAGTGAGTTTTGAGAAGGGATTGAGTGGGGTGGTGAATTTATGGATTTTGACTGGGAATTTTATCCAGGAGCAAGGAGGGGTAGCTTGGGAGAAAGCACAAAGGTGCTTGTGGGAGAAGTGGTGATTGATGCTGGAATCATTGACAGAGAAAGGTGGGAGTTGCCTTGTGATAAGACACTGGAATGTATAGAGAGGGAGGCTCTAAATTGTGGAGGGTTTTGAAAATTAGGACAAGAAGTCTGGTGTGGTGGGACAGAAGAGAGGGGAGCATATAGAGAGATAAATACACATTACTAGTTACTCCTGGCCGAAATAGACCACACCAAGTCATTGGATTTCTTTCTAAAAGAGACATTTAAATCTCTTCTGCTACCAATATTCTACTTTAATCTGTATGCTTAACCAAAGCAAAGAGATGTATCTGATACCTCATAGTTGAGTGGCACACCCCACTTTGAGTTGTGTGTTCAGTTTCAGGGCAGAAAGACATTAATGGGCTATTGGGAATTCCCCTTGTATATATAATGTATAAGAAAACAATGTAATTTATCCCTCACTTCCCTCCCCCTCCCCCCTTGGCATATTGCTTGCCTACAACTGTAAGGTCTTTGGGGCAGTGACTACATCTTGTGTGTGGAACATACCTAGCACATTGTCACTGCTGCCAATAATAAATAGTAATAGTTTGAGACAGAGCCCTTAGGCCTCAGGATGTTCGTTGAACAGCAGCTTCCTGGGCCTATGAAGAGACTTCCTGCCTGTCCCTCCCCCCATGTTATTACCTAATTGTCAGTTATGACATTTTATACCTTCTTCTGAAACATCTCCCATTGGCCACTGTCAGACAGGATACTGGACTAGAAAGACCATTGGGCTAGTCCAGGGATTCTCAAACTGGGGGTTGGGACCCCTCAGGGGGTCACAAGGTTATTACATTGGGGGGGGGGTGTCGCAAACTGTCAGCCTCCACCCCAAGCTCTGCTTTTCCTCCAGCATTTATAAAGGTGTTAAATATATAAAAATGTGTTTTTAATTTATAAGGGGGGAGGTCACACTCAGAGGCTTGCTATGTGAAAGGGGTCACCAGTACAAAAGTTTGAGAACCACTGTGCTAGTCTGTTATGGCAATTCCTCTGTACCTAGCCTTAACAAAGTAACAGATCTGAACTCTGACCTGCATTAGGCATTCATTATGACAAAGCCACAAGATGAGGGAAAATAGGCTGGAGTTGAGCGTTAGAAATAATGTAACTAAGCAGATAAGACTATACATAGAGAGCTTAACATCTAGGAAAATGATAAATAATGTATTTGTACTAACTTACCTTTATCTGATTATACTGTAGACTGGTGGGCCAGCTCACTGGCCAGTACGTTGAAGAAAGCTGACATAATTTCAGCATTTTAACAAAAAGAGTTCAGTATCAACTCAACACACACTTTTCATAGACTATCATTCCTTCATGAAAGTCAGGACCTGCTGCCTGACCTTTCCTAAAGCCTCTCCCCTGCAAGGCCTCTAATCCCTGCAGCTATCCCCTACCAGCCCATCCACCTGATTGATACAGAGCCCCTCCCCAGTCTTTCCTGACCCACTCTCTCCCTCTCTGACTGAGCAGGCTCCCTCTTACAGGAGGTGTTCTGTCACATGAACAATTTCCCCAGCCACGTGTCTATATAGATGGTTTGGACACCCCAACAATAACCCTTCAGGAAAGTTAGAGCATCTGGGCCTGTAGGTTAGGAATAAATCTCCCTTCTGACAGTATCAGGAGTTTGTGGGCAACCTAGAACTCAGCACCATTCCTTGAGACTTTCTGGGCAGTCCAGGCTCATCCCCTACATAAGCCTTCCACCAGCCCCACTGAGAGGGACGGAGCATATCCTGTCTGACCAAGACCAATCTCCTGCTCTATACCTGTAAAATAATATAGGAAAAAAAGCCTCCAGAGTTTACGTTCCTGGTTTCCAAAGTGTCACTATTCTACAAAACTGTGGCTAAGATGCCAACTCCTTTACACCCCATCATGGAATGCAGTAAAGAGTGATATAAAAAGATGCTCCTCTGCCCTGCCTTCCGCACAAAAAGGTGGTTTAAAAGGACACAACTAAATAGTTTAGTCCCAAAATTAGACCAGCTTGGAGAATGTTATAATTTGGTAGCGAAGCAGCTGTAGATTTAAACTATTTGAATTTAAAAACACATTAAATGGATAGTGTCAAGAGTTCATATTTTGAAAAGTCCCTGGACTAGCATTTACTTACACTTAAAACTGCCCCCCCCTTTTTTTTTTACATGTTTTTATTTTTGCACTTTACTCATCTTAGACAATGAAAACAGACTAGAGAGTTTCACTTTTTGGGTCTCACGCAACTAAAGGAATACTGTAATCCAAACAAAGTTTTTTAAAAAATACTAAAATAATTCTATCATTCTGGGCAAAAATGGAATTAAAAGGTCAAAATCAAAACTTTGGAATTTCTAGAACAGGGCTTGATTCTGCATATCCTTACTCATGTGAGCAAGTGAGCATACTCCTGCAAGTAATCCTATTAATTGTACTGGGACTCTTTGCATGAGTAAGAGTCGTTCATGTGGATAAGGACCTGATTCTCCAAATCCTCAGTCATTGTCATAGGAGGAACAAATGTGTAAGGTCTCTCTCCGGGCTCTATACCAGCAATTAAAGAAAAACGCCATTTTATGGTGCACACACAAGTAAACAAACAAAGATTGATTTCAGCCTTATTGGATATCCTGTAAACTGTGTGCATAGAGTTAACTATTGACTACTTATATAATGTGAATATACCTCGTTTAATTGAGTGTATAAATATGATGTGTGCATATCTACATCTGTCACATACTCTGGGCCCGATCCTTCATTCAAGCAAAACACTCATAGATTTTAGTGTGTGGTGTGCCACTACTAATGGGCTTTGCATCAGGCTTAAAGTCGATGGAAAAAACTCCCATTGACTTCAGTAAGCTTTGGATCAGGTCCTGTGTGAACTGCAGGATTGGCCTTATGAGGTGTGTAATAAAACTCTGCTTTTTCTAGGCCAATCTCAGCTATGAGGATATTTTTAAGTTGAGTTTTCCAGAAGTCGTTGTACCACAGTCCACAGAGAGCATAAGAAGCTTAGATCAAGTTCTTGACACGGATACTGAAGACATTGGGATTCCTGAATTTACGAAGAGACCTCGTTGGTAATGAGTTTAAGTAAACATTCAAACACCTGGCAATAATACTGTTAATTTTTCTGAAAGAAGGAAGTGGGAGGAGGAGAGTGATCTTGTTTCAATTTAAAATAAGCTATTTCAAATCTTTGGTTGTTTAATCAGTACATGAATTTTATCAGATTATTGGGTTCAGAAAGGAAATGGGATTGTTTTTCTAGTCCCTGAAAAGCGTAACAGTCCACCTATCAGTGGTATTCATTCTTTAGGTAGAATTCTTACTGCTTTTGGTAGCACTTCTGATTACTAAATTCCTGGAATGCTGGACACCAGCCGACAGTGTGTTCTCTCTGTTGTCAGCATTTCTTCTCTTTCCTGCATGTCTGTGTTGTTTTTCTTTCATCAAGAGTAGCAACACAGGTCCTTCTTTCCCAATCGCTGGTACTTTTCTGACAACAGCCTCCCAATTCCCCCAGTAATTATTGCTCCTCCTAAATTAAGTTACATGCTCTCCCTAATCAGTGGTGCATCTGGTTTCCTTCCTGGAGATTATGAAGTTAACAGCAGTTGAAATGGGTAACTTGGCTGTTTAGTCTGCTGGAATGCTGATCAACTTGTTACCTTTAGTGCTTCGGCATTAGTAGCTGTTCTGGTTTCTGCATACATCTGGAACATTGTAACTAAAAAGTAGGCTTGGTTACTTGTCCTGTATATTAGTGAAGGTCCTAGGATTAACACATGCAATAAAATAAATGTTTTTATTTAGTTTTCCCTCAGTAAGCTCCTCACATGCACACCAATCTGATCAGGTAATTTACAGTTGGGAAAGAAGAGAGAGGGAGGGAGAGAGAGAGATTGTCATTTTTAATTCTTGGAAGGCACACCAATATTATGGTGCTGTGTAACATACAAGGAACTTAGATATTCTTCGTGACAAACTACCCAGATGTTAACCACATCACTTAATGCACTACTGGAAGGCACACAGATAGTGTGGTGATGAACATGGCATAAGAACCTGAATAGAATAAGTAGTTAGGCTTCTGCAATTTGAAATCCTGATTTAGATGCCTAATTCTTTTCCTCTATGTTTCCTTGGAGCTGGGCCTTTGCTTTAAATACTGTTTGAGCATCACAGAGAAGGAAATCACACCTACCCAGATGAGACCAAATATGAAAGGTAACCCACATGAATATCAGGCTGGCTCACTGCAGCCCGAAAGCTGAAATAATGAAGAGGGTTGAGAGACACAGACTAACCAAACTGTAGGTTAGCTGCCTTTGAAGAGAAATAAATAGAGCTCTGCTTTGTCCCTGCTTGCTCTCCACAACATGAACTGGACATCACTACCTCTGGATCATGATTTTTCTAATGCATATTTCCTGTCTACTTCTACTCATTCTGGAGATATGTGGGCATATAAAGCTCTCTCAGACATGCTCTTACTGTATGGCTATTTATTTGATGAAAAAAAAGCATGCACAATTTTTTTGCTATTGCTTGTATCATTGAGCATCATGCATCTTTGTTAGCAAGTTGGATTGATGATTCAAATAATTATAAGAAAGTCAGATTCCATAGTAGGTGGTTCAAGATGTACCCCTGTACAGTTGTCTCCAGGGAGGTTGCATTAGAATTGAAAATTAGATAATGGCTTTATATGAGGTATGGGCTCAAGATCATTGGAAATTTTCTATGAACTACAATTTCAAGTTGCATTTCTTTTCTAGCATTGACTCTGGAAACCTCTGGAGAACTCTTAGAGAACCTGATAGCACCACGGGCTTAAGATGTCCCTGGAATAAATCCTATTGCCAGGAAAACTTCTTATCTGCTCTTGGAATAGATGTAAATCAAAAGGTAATTTAAAAAAATGTTTGACTAGAACACCACTGTAAGTGTTTGATTTAAACTTGTATTCATTTAAGTCATCTAGGCAGAAAAAAACATCTCAGTCACACAGCTGCACTAGGAAGTGTAGCATTTGCGACCCTCCAAAAGAATGTCTTCAACTAGCGCCTTTTTGATGATGTAAGGGCTTGTCTACACACGGAGTTATTCCTGATTAATTCCTTGTGTGGACACACTTATTCCAGAATAATGGAGTAAATTAGGAATAGTTGTTCCACTTAAATTCACACCCTACTTTATTCCAGATGAATTGTCATGTGCGGACAAGCCCTTAGTTTAAGACTTCTCTGCTAAGATGTTATAACTATTATAATGATGCAAAGACCAAATTCTGGCTGTCTTTGCCAATTTATAGTAGAGAATGTATTGAAGTCTCTGTTGTAATAACAGTATGTCACTTCGTGTGCATTATGGAATCAATGTCTGATTTAGTTGGCAGAATTCCACAAAAGTAGGGTTTTTTGCCTACTTTGAGGTGGAGGAGTTACCAGAATTTATACAGGACATTATGGGTTCAGTCCAGTGCCAGTGAAGTCAGTTGACTTGACTTAAGTGAAATTGGACTGCTCCTTGTGAAAAATGGAATCACTTGGTCCAATTAAGTACTGTATGCTTGAATATCTGGCTTAACTGTACAGGTTGGAACACAATATTCCTTTACTCAAATCATTTCACCCATTTCCGGGTAAAAAAAATAGAGAAAGTGTGTTTTAAATAAATTCAAAGATTAAAAACCAGCAAAGATTTAAACTCTCAAAGCGGAATTGTTACTATTCAGTCTTTTTATGTTGGAAAGATTAATTGGAGTTAGCTTTTTATTATAATCACCTGTTTACTTAGCACAAATTTAATCTTCTTGCCCTGCTTTTCAGAGGTAACAATATCTTCATTAATAGTTGCTGTTAGCTTTCCTGATGGTTGCCTATTTGAAACTCTTGGTGTTACCTGGATTAATCAACCTTTCACATGAGTTTCTCAAACAAAATTGCAGTGCTGGTTAGTCATGCAAGACCTGGTCTACACATGAGTTACACTGGTATAACTGTGTTGACTAGAGGAATTATTTTATTTTTAATTGATATAGTTAGAGCATTACTAGTCTTAGTATGGATGCAATTATATCAGTATAAAGGCACCTGTCACAGGGTAGGTACCCCCCATCACGGGGTGTCCGGTCACGTGTGGTCAAAAAGAAGGGAAAAGGCTGTACTGCAGCCAGTTAGTTCTTATGCTGATGTCCCTTATTATAAATGTGGTAGTATGGCCTAGTGGCCAGCGTCAAGAGCGTAGCCCTCCTGCCCAGAGCCATGTGGCCCAATTGTCAGAGTCAATAAAGTCACCCCACTCTGTGGAATTAGGTGGTCTGTTGGTCCCCTGGGCTGCTTCCGACCCTTTCTCCCTCAGTGGTGCTCCACAGTTCCCACGGGTCTCTGGGGTTCTTGGGTGGCGTAGTTCCTGCCAGCGCAGTCTCGTCTCTGGGCTCATCAGACAGCCGAGAGTACATCTGGAACTCTGCGTGCCGTGGCTCAGTAGCTGGGGCCTGTAGCAGCTCCCTGGAGAGAGCCTGCAGTCTGTATTCTCCCCCTTCAGCAGCATGCCCAGACTGAGTGGTGCTGCTTTCTTTTATACTCTGCCTCCAGGCTGAGCATGCCCAGCAGAGTCGGAGGGGCGGGGCTTCCTCAGTTTGCAAAGCACAGTTAACCCTTTTGGGGCTGGTGTGGGATAGGTACACCCCATCACAGCACCTTATACTGGTACAGTTAGCCCTATTTCTGTACAGAACTAAATATACTGGTACAAGATGTCTTTATGCTGATATTAGAGAGACTAGATGGTGAGGTAATATCTTCTATTGGACCAACTTCTGTTGGTGAAAAAGTTTCTAGCTACACAGAGCTCTTCTTCGGGTCTGGGAAAGGTACTCAATGTCACACCTAAATACAAGGTGAAACAGATTGTTTAGCGTAAGTAGTTAACACACACACATATATACCCCTGGTTGAGAACCCCAATGTACCCCTGGTTGAGAACCATTGTCATTATATTGGTTCTCAACCAGGGGTACATTGGGGTTCTCAACCAGGGGTATATATGTGTGTGTGTTAACTACTTACGCTAAACAATCTGTTTCACCTTGTATTTAGGTGTGACATTGAGTACCATTCCCAGACCCGAAGAAGAGCTCTGTGTAACTAGAAACATATATATATGGAGAGAGAGAGAGAGACACACACACACAATGGTTCTCAACCAGGGGTACATTTACCACTGGGGGTATGTAGTGGTATTCCACGAGATACATCATCTCATCTAGATATTTGCCTACTTTTACAACAGGCTACATAAAAAATGCTAGTGAAATCAGTACAAACTAAAATTTCGTACAATGACTTGTTTATACTGCTTTATATACTATACACTGAAATGTAAGTACAATATTTATATTCCAAATAATTTATTTTATAATATAGTATAAATGAGAATGTAAGCAGTTTTCAGTGATAGTTTGCTGTGACACTTTTCTATTTTTATGTCTGATTTTGTAAGCAAGTAGTTTTTAAGTGAAGTGAAACTTGGGGGTACGCAAGACAAATCAGACTCCTGAAAGGGGTACAGTAGTCTGGAAAGGTTGAGCACCACTGATCTAAGGGCTTCAAAGTGAAGTGGCTTATTATTACCTATGCAGTCATAGGACAAAAAATGTGGGGTTATGGGGCTGCAGGGTGTTGTAATAAGCCATAAATCCCATCTCATTATGATTTCTAGCAAAGCTCTGAATTTAAACTGCCAGGTTCATCTTTTAAAGGTGTTGTGCAGATTTCCTTTGAGGATGAGGACTGAGAGATCAGATATGGAGTGATCACTTTGTGAAAAGTTACAGTGTAGTAGTCATGTTAGTCTGTGTCAGCAAAACGAAAATAAGAAAGAAAGAAATACTTGTGGCACCTTAGAGATTAACAAATTTATTTCAGCATAAGCTTTCGTGGGTTAGAACCCACTTCATCGGATGCATGGAATGAAACATACAGTAGACAGATATTTATACAGTCAGAGAAACATGATAAGGTGGAAGTGCGTAGACCAACCTTAAGAGGCTAATTAATTGAGAGGAACCATAACAGCAGGGGAAGAAAAACCTTTGAAGTGATAAACAAGATGGCCATTGTGGACAGTTGACACACAGGTGTGAATGAGGATCGTTAACTTAAGGGAAATAGATTCAATTAACGTAATGGCCAAGCCATTCCAAGTCTCTATTTAATCCTGAGTTGATGGTATTGTGGCAAATTGCCGGCACTACTATGATGGGTCCCGCACTTTCTCTTCTTGTGGGGGGGTTTCAGGGTGCCATTTCTTGCCCCTGAACTGGGGTAACAGCTATCCTACTAGTATCCCAGGGAAGGGGAGTGGAGAGGGGGGGACCCAGGCCCGCCCTCTACTCTGGGTCCCAGCCCAGGGGCCCTATGATAGCAGGTGAACCACTTGTACCAGTGATTCTTTCCCCTGGGCTACTTCCCTCTCCTGACCTTCAGCTTGTGGGGCTTCCTGCCTTCCCTCTGCACAAGCCAGGTGTCCCTTTACCTAGGATCTTGGTCTTCTTAGCCCACCGCAGCACTTCTCAAAACTCTCCTCCGCTTTCCTCCAAACTGCTCTTTGTTCCACCACCAGTCCACTCTGCTTCACTCCTCCAAACTGCTCTTTGCTTCACCACCAAACCACTCTGATTCAATTCCTCCAAACTGCTCCAGCTCCTCCTCACTCTGCTCCAACTCCTCCCCTGGCTGATTGAAGCAGGGGGATTTTATCAGGTGACTGGCTTCAGGTGCTCTAATTGGTTTCAGGTGCTTTTAATTAATCTACAGGGAATAAGGCTTCTCCTCATCCTAGATCACTCTCCTGCTGCCTTCTGGCCATGCTGTATCACAGTATCTGATGAGCCCCTGATGGTGTGGCGGATGTGATTCACCTGCACATCTACCAATGTGATATATGCCATCATGTGCCAGCAATGCCCCTCTGCCATGTACATTGGCCAAACCGGACAGTCTCTACGCAAAAGAATAAACGAACATAAATCTGACATCAGGAATCATAACATTCAAAAACCAGTAGGAGAACACTTCAACCTCCCTAACCATTCAGTGACAGACCTGAGGGTCGTAATTTTGCAACAAATAAACTTCAAAAACAGGCTACAAAGAGAAGCTGTTGAACTTGAATTGATATGCAAACTAGATACCATCAACTCAGGATTAAATAGAGACTTGGAATGGCTTGGCCATTACGTTAATTGAATCTATTTCCCTTAAGTTAACGATCCTCATTCACACCTGTGTGTCAACTGTCCACAATGGCCATCTTGTTTATCACTTCAAAGGTTTTTCTTCCCCTGCTGTTATGGTTCCTCTCAATTAATTAGCCTCTTAAGGTTGGTCTATGCACTTCCACCTTATCATGTTTCTCTGACTGTATAAATATCTGTCTACTGTATGTTTCATTCCATGCATCCGATGAAGTGGGTTCTAACCTACGAAAGCTTATGCTGAAATAAATTTGTCAGTCTCTAAGGTGCCACAAGTATTTCTTTCTTTCTTATTTTCCTTTTGTGAAAAGTGTTTGCCCACGGGTGATATAGTGGTTTTGTCTTATTTATCTGTGGGAGTTCATTTGAGAGTATAATGATTGTCTAGTTTCACCCACATGGTTGTTATTGGAGCACTTAGTGCACTGCATGAGTAAGGCTACGATTTTGTCATGGAATCCCTGACTTCCAAAGACCTCTGTGACTTCAGCCCGCAGCAGCTGCGAGGTAGGTGGCAGGGCCCTGGGGCTCCTAGCCACCAGTGGCAGCGAGGGTACCCAGCAGCTCCCCGCTGCCATGGGGGACGGGGACTCCAGCTGGGGATCCTTGGAGCCCCCAGCTGCTGCAGGCAGCAGGGGACCCTAGCAGCTCCCCGCCGCCACTGGGGGCAGGGGTACTCCCACAACTCCCCCAGCTCCCAGCCCTCACAGGTGGTGGTGGGGCCCCAGGGCTCCTAGCCAGCCCCTGCAGCTCCCCAGCGGCTTCCCATTTTGTCATGGATATTTTGCGTAAAAGTCAGGGATAGGTCACTGCTTCCGTGAATTTTTCTTTATTGCCCGTGACCTGTCCCTGACTTTTACGAAAAATATCCGTGACAAAATCTTAGCCTTATGCATAAGGTATGCCATGTGTTGGGATAGACATATGCAGTACCTGTGGACTTTGAAAGGTGTGTTGTTGGGGGTATAGCAGTGGAGATTTATCTGCAGGTTTTGCATCTGTTGTTATGGCAGGCAGAGATGGACTAAGATTTACTGGGACCCTGGGCACAAAGAACATTTGGGCCTTACACTTCTGGAGCGGCCCACACTCCCTGGGCAACTCCTACCACTGCCTGGCTCTGGCTTCTGGCCTGGCCAGGAGGCGGGGCCTCAGGGGGGAGAGGAGAAGCAGGAGGCAGGGCTACAGTTCTGGTGCCAGCTGCCCCCCTACTTCTGCCCAGGCTCCTGTGGGTGCCCCCAAATTGACTTGGACCCCTAAGCGTGGGTGTGTGTGTTAATCCGCCACTGATGGCAGGATCGGGTGCTGTTTTGAGTTGGTGAGTCCTCATCTGTGGGAAGCTTCCTTCTGAAGATGAGCTTGGTGAGGCTAGGGGATTTGAAGGCCAGAAGAGGGGGTTCAAGAAATACTTCTTTCAGGATGTGGTCTCCATCGAGTATGGGTTTTAAATGTTTAATACCACCCAGTATGGGTTCCATTGCGGAGTGGTAGGTGACAATTAGGAGTGTGTGGTTGGAGGGGTGTTTTTCTGTATTCAAGCAGATTCTCTCACATTATACTATATAACAGCATCCATAGTAGGGGGTGGTACCACTTTAGTGATACTGGTACAGTTAAAATGGAACAACTTTCTCGTGCACACAAGGCCTAACCCAAAAAAACAAAAACCAGTAAGAGTAGTCTCCAAGCAACCTTTTAGGCCACAACAATCCAGCCATGTGGGCAAGAACCTTGCCCCAGCACAGAACTGCACTGAAGGCAATTGGATACACATTACAGATCTGATTATAGGACACGGGTTTAGATTGCAACTTCCAAAAATAAAGTTAAATGCCTATTTGCTTATTAGTTCTGAGAGGGCGTCCTTTTTTGGAGGGCCAAAGCCCATTCCTGAATAAAGCATTTCTGACATTGATGGCACTTATTATGAAGAGTGTTTTAAATTATGCTCCTTGTTTATTAGGACTTCTCAGGAGACAGCAAAGAGGGTTTGGAGGAGACAAATGTTAAAATAAACGAAGACTTAGAAGATGGATTCAATATTACTAAGTGTAAAGCACTAATTCAAACCAAGGTAAGAGTTGTTCTGAGGCAAGTACATGAGAGAGATACAGGTCTCAAATTTTACATGTCCCTGGGTGCTGTACAGACAGAGTTGTCAGGATTTCCCCTCCCCAGCTGGTGTTTTAACATACTTTCTAGTGGGACCTGGCCGTTCTTCAGCCAAATTTTGCTTTCTCAAATGCTCCTGGAAATTGTGCACAAAGTACTGTGTATGCACCAAGTGCAAAGTGATGTAAGATTGGGAGAGTTAAGGAACACATGATTTGAAGTTCAAAGGAACTTGAGTTGCATGATTAGTATGGGCTCTATGCTAAGATACTAGCAAACATGTAAGATTGATTGATGACACTTTGATGACTGAGGCGGTCCAGTCACTATATAACTGGATTAATGTGATGAAGGCATGAATAAAAAGATAGCAACACAGACTCGACTCACTCTTAATGAACAGTGAGTGAGGAAGGGAAGAAGAATGGAGGAGGTAATTGTGTCCAACTGGTATTTCAGGTATTCAGAGTGACTCAGAGGTTAGGCTTCTTCAGCGGAGGGAAAGAATAGAGAAGGTGAGAAATAAACAAAAACGACTCTCAACAGAAGACTCAATAGCAAGTTGTTTGAAATAAAGAAAAATGGAACTGCCCTAAGAGTTTGGGTTTTCAGGAGCAAAGGATATTATTGGGATTTAGCCTATTTGTGTTAAATAGGCTGAGAGAGATGTAACTGGAAATATTTAAAGTGTTAAAGCTAGTTTAATCAGGTAATTACTTACCAATTGAAAATAACATTTTCTGGTGTCTGTGTACTTTGCCCTTGAATTTAGTCTCCATTTCAAGTCAACATTTCTACGCGCTGGGGGCAATTGTTAGTGAGCCTTGAAAATTCCATCAGTTTTCTGCTAAAGGAATTTAGTTCATTTTGAAGGAAAACTTCACATTTAGAAATGTTGCCAAACTGCATACTTCATTACTCTAAGAGAAAAGGCCCTCATTCTGTGTTTTTAATAAGCCATGGTAACGTTTAGATGAGTATGTCAAACAAAAGTTCCCTTTCTCTTGAACAGAAAATAAACCGTCTTGTTGCTGTGGTAATGCAAAGTGCACGCACACACACATGCATGCTAGTTTTTAGTCCACTTTACAAGCTGAATATTGAACTGTATTCAGTTTTGGACACGTCAGTATCTGAAAGATATAAACAGGAGGGAGTTTAGAGAAGAGAAACAGGTGGGACAGAGAGACTGGTAGGATTGATTCATGAAAGTATAAACTGCAGATATTTTGTTATTTGGTAAGGGTGGGGAGATCTTTGCTGGCTACACACCTTGAACATTTGTAAGAGGCAGGGTTTTTTGTGGGAGGAGTGAATCAAGAGGTAAAAATCAACATGAGGGGATGAAATTAAAGAGGAAAATGTAGGCTGAACAGGAAAATCTTATTTAACAAGATCTAATGGACTTTGGGATAGCTTCTCAGGAGAAACAGGAAGTCCCAGAGCTAGATATTGCAAACTAGAATACATGTTAGGCAGTGTCTTGTAATGAACAATCCTGTACTCACTTAGGGATGGGTTACATGCACTAATAGGCTCTTTTCCATTTATGTTCTTGATTGTAAACATTTCAATTTGGTAACCCTATTTTTGTCAGTAAGACTAATAATTTCACAATCTGTTTGAAAATGTGAACTGTTTTAATTGCTTAACGAGTTAATTGCAGAAAAACTATTAAACTTTTTTCTTATTTGACTCAGCTGTCTGTATCACCAGATTCCAGACATGGTCATTTCTTTAGTTATAACCTGTTTTTGAAGAGGACACCATCAAATGGAAATATGCAATTTAAAACAGTCCCAAGAAAGAAGAGGATTTTCAGTACACACAGTCTAAAAATGAAAATTTTCAATAGTGATGTTTGCTAAAGCAAATGTACCTATCTTTCCTTCATTTAAAGTGTGGTTTACCTTCATTTTGTTACTGGGTTGTTACCAACGACTAGAGGAGATGTGTTTTTTTGGGGGGGTGGGGGGGGAACCTTATATAATAGCTGTATGTCACACCTAAATCAATTCTCTTACTAAAGGGTACATATTCTATTTCGTTTTAGATTTTAGTTTTGTCCTAGTAAATTTTGGTTTCAGTCATGGTAAATGATGAAGTCATCTCTTGTATGGTAATCCAGCTAGAACCAAGCGTTACATTTAAAGGCATTTGGTTATCACTCTGTGACCTTTTCACAACTGTTCCCTTTTGGGTCTAAATGGATCTTTTTAATTCAAACTCCCTCCTCCCCCCAAAAATCTGAACACATCTTCAGTGTGTTGTAAGGTGTGCCTTGGTGTTACCATCTCTTTTTCTTGACTTGGTTTGTTTTGGACCATCCTTGGCTCTGGTACGGTGTTGCTGCTGATCCCCTACTCTGAGGGGCCCCTCTCCACCTCCACCACACACACACTGACTTTCACATTTTCTGTTTATAACCATGGCTCTGTACAGTTTACCTCTGTTGCTGAATGGCATTTTTACTGAGTGGTGTTCTAACACAGTTTAACCAGCTAGCCTGGATGGAGTCAGTGTTATAATCAGGTTCAGAAACTGTTCTAGGATCAGTCTCTGCTTGTAATAGAATATCTTTTGAATGTGGTTGTAACATGACTTTAGAAACATTCAGCCCCCAACCATTTTAAACTGTGCATAGTCGTCACGGTTGTAAAACTGTTAGAAGCTAGTTGTGCAGTCAAGGCCTTATACTGTGCAGTGCTGTAGGCTATTTTAAGACTTTAAATTTCATACTGATGATTAACTAGTTTGCCCACTGTCCTGCATGTACAAGTCCCATAGTATCAAGTCAGGTACACTTCATATTTAATATCAGCCACAGAATCTATGGCTTGCTCATAAACATTCATCTTCACTTGGTGTATAAGTTCCATTACTCATTAGCAAGAACTTTATATGCAGGTTATATCAATATTTTTGTTACTTTGTCCCTTATGAATGTGAAAACATTGTATAATTGTTTTTATTCTAACAAGCCAGATAAGCCTCTACTGTGACTTTATGAAGATAAAGTTACAGCATTATAACGAGGTTTTGTACATGTTAAAATATATTGTATATAGTTGAATTGTAAAGGCATGTGACAGAGAAACTGGATAATCTGAAATTAAATGTTTTAAGTGTTAATTTAAATTCTAAAATAATTCATTGTGTGTGTGTTAGGACCTGTATTTAAATGAGATTCTCACCAAGGCCTTGCCAACACTTATGCACATGCTTAACTTTAAGAACATGTGTAGTCTGTGCTTTAATGAAGTGCATAGGTATTGGCAGAATTGAGGCCTAAAACTGTGTAAACTCCGTTCAGCAGTGAAATCAGAGCTGAATTATACATTTACTAGCAGCAGTAACTTTCAGGATACCTCAGTGCTATTAATTTAGGAAAAAGTGTTTGCATAATGTCTACTCAGTTAATGGCAACAGTCTAGCTGAACCATCAGTCTTTTATTTGAATAGGTGCCATTTAAAATGGCCCAGGAATCTAGGGCTCTGATCCTGCAATGACTTCTGCGTGGCTAGACCCAAAGCTTTATGTGGGTGTAGGATCAGGGCCGAAGGTATTATAACTTTAAAGAAACACTGAGCTTCCTAGCTTCAGAAACCTTCTTATAGTAAAAAGTTGGCAAAAGCTAACAAGTCTGCACTGATTTTTGTAATGTTGTATTTAATAAAATGTTCCAGATACAGATTTCTGCTGTATGTATTTTTTCATCTATTTTGAAATGGAAATGCAATCATTGCATTAAAGTGCTGATTCAATAAAGGTGCTTAAATACTCATGTGCAACTTTAACTACTGGCTTCACATCCTCAAGAACCTTGCCAAATTGGGGGCCACAGCTATAGGATTTTTATTTTGCTAGTCTAACCAGTTTTAGTTTAAAACATACCAGACACCATTTCAAGATTAGCTTGTAAAAAACTCTGTCCAAGGAAATGAGGGTTTGCAAAGCTTATTTAAGCTACCTGAATGTCTTTCCCTACCCCAAATATAGCTTTTATAGCACCTCTTATCAAGAGCATCACTCTTTACAAGCATCATCAAATAACTCTTAATCTGAATAGATTCCTAAGTAGATTCACATCCTATACTTGCCTCAATTCCTGTGCCAATTTTGTGGTTTTACAACCACATTTTGCTCTCCCCTCTTGCCATATGAAAAAACAGGAGAAACTGAATACATACACATAATGCACAAAGACTCTGTGACAAAGTAGACTGAGAAAATAAAAACAAATATTTCAGTTAATACCTAATAGGTGGGTTTTTCTTTTATCCATTATTGATAGAAAGCAGAAATACAATGTTTACGTAGGCAGTGTCTCTCTAATACCCTTTAATGTGGTCAAGAATTTCCATCTTACAGATGGGGAAAGCTTTTACGAAGGTTGAATGACTTGCTTATGGGTACACAGTAAATCAGTTGCGGAGCTGGGTATACAAACCTGAAATAACTCCCTAGCCATTGCTCCAACTACTAGATAATGTGCATAACAGGCTAGGGCATATGATCACAATTCCTTCAAGTGGCTAGCCCCAGTCACTACACAACATACATGTGTGATAGGCAGACAGAGGACTTTTCCATTGACACCTAGATTAGCATTTTTACCTGTAAATGCATCTCTAATGCACGACAAACAGTGAATTTCTGTTGCCGAGAGAGGCAGGAGTATCAGGGCTGTTAATTTCACACACTGATGTAATTAAGATGACCTAAGCCCCAGTGTAAACACCACGAGGTTGATGGAAGATTTCTTCTGTCAACCTAACTAGCACCTCTTGGAGGGGTGGATTTACTGCCGTGACAGAAGAACCCCTTCCATCACTGAGGTACGTATCTACGCTACAGCTGCCCCGCTGTGGCGGTTTCTAGCGTAGACATCCCCAAACACCTGCCTCAGTGAGAGGACTTGTAGTGCCGCTACTTATTAAAATTCCCAGATGGATCTCCCACAGCCTTCAAGAATAAGAGCAATGCTTAAAAGCAGGGACTTTAGTAGTAAATATACCCCCAAAAAATTAGCAAAAGGGTCCCGTCGTTTGTTACGGAAGATCGTAGTTGTGACAAAGTTTAAACAGCGTCAAAAAGTTGTCAGGCTGGAACTCTACTAGTGACCTCAGCTCACAAATACCAGACCGGGAAAAGTAAATTCCAGGATGGTGGTTTAGACGTGCTGACACCATTTACACAATGTCTAAAATCTCTTAAAAGCAGGTAACAATGAGACATCATTCTTACGTGTGTACCTGTTCTGAGCACGTCATCAGGAGCATCTGAAAGAAAAATACAGAGGAAAAGTTTGATAGGGAGAGTGTGGTGGGGGAGAAACTCCTAATGTCAGTCTGCAATCTTGGGGCTAGGGAGAGATATGGAGGGTCCATCTTTACCAGGCACATCAAGAGCAGGAATTGGGGAGTGGAGTGCCTTGAGGAACATCTGATTTTGGCACTCCGAGCTGGAAGGATGGTCCAGTGATTAGGGAACTGGCCTGGGACTCATGAGATACGTGTCCAGTTCCCTGTTCTGCCCCAGACTTCCAATGTGACCCTTGGGCAAGTCACATAGCCGCTTTGTGCCTCAGTTCCCTCTCTGTACAATGGGGATAATAGCACTTCCCTACCTCATAGGGCTGTTGTGAGGATAAATACATTAAAGATGGTCAGATGCGCAAATATTACAATAATGGGACTCAATTAAAAGCCATCTGCTCCTATGCACGTATTTACACGGTAATGCTAGGTGGACGTATGCTGGAAAGATCATACACAGATTTGCATGAAACTTCAGTGAGGCTACTTCTACTCTTTCTGCTCAGCAAGCGTCTAAAGGCCAAGGAGCGAGCTCTAATATTCAGAGGACAAGTCCCATCTGCCAAACACGACCCCTGAACACAAGTCTAAAACCAGTGAGCTAAGGTAACGTTACAACTATTGGCTCCCTTCCTGGGCCCCTCTCAAAAGAATCATTTGCAGCAATAAAATTCCTAAGCAGAGTTTCAAGGCTTTTCTAACTGCAAGAGGCTCTGTTAGCTAGCTTTTGTCCTTCACAGTCTAAAAAAAAAACCCCATGTCTTGGTTAAATAAGAGGGCAGGAACTGTTAGACACGTCTGGCACTAGCTGGGGAAGGGAAAAGTTGGTCAGATTATTGGGCTCTTAAGCCTGCCCCTGCAGAAACTATGGCAGCAAGAAAGAGGCCCTTGTCCGTGGCTCAGAACCCTGGAGTCTAGAAGACTTAGGGCTCCAAGAACCAGGCTTAAGTGCCATCTTCCCCACTAGTTTCAGCCACATGCCTTAGCTTAAGCTAAGATTAGATGTAATTAGAGACAGGGACTTTTTTTTTTTTTTATCATGGGTCTGTGCAGCACCTAGCACCCTGGGGCCCCAACCTGACTGGGACCTCTATTACAAATCACTACAAACTGGACAATAGTAACTGCAGCAGAGGACCCTGATAAGGGATGCAGCAAGTGTGATGGTTAGATCTTTATCAAGGAAGGCGAGACTGTCAGAAGGGAGAAGGTAGCTCTAGTTCCATTGATTTAACGCCACCAACAGAAACAATTTAGCTGCCTAGGATTATAAACCATGAACTTTTTCAGGCATTGGTAAACAGCCATATTACTGATTGAAAGTCAGTCATTAAATGCATAGTAAAGGCTTGTCTACACACAGTTGTGCGGCTTTAAACTATACCGGTATAATTTAAATGGTACAACCCCACTAAGGGGGACAGAGTTATACCAGTAAAAAGGTGTTTATACCAGTACAACGTATTCCCATACAGGGAACCTTATACCAGTATAACTGTGTCCACACTAGGGCTATGTCTACACTTGCAGAGTTTTTGTGCTGTCAGTTTCGACGGTGACAGTGAACCAGTGAAAGAAAAGCGCTGGTTTGTGTACTCACTCACTTCCACAAGCATCAGTGTTTACATTTGCAGCACGTCCATCGCTGATGAGACCAGCACCCTGAGAGCAGCTATCCCACAATGCAGCTCTCTCCATTTTGATGATAGGTCTTGTGGAATGGGGGGGCATGATCGCGGGGTATCCTCGGTCCCTGCACAGCCTCCTCTCCCCAAACACTGATGAACTCCAGTAGCTCAGCATTGCTCCAAGCAGGGGATGCTCCCTGGCGCAGGCATTGTCACCTGGCCAGATAAGCAAGCACTTGCCAAGAAAACAGGAAGGGGAGTTTCAAAGTTCCCGTGGCTTTACAAGGGGAGGGGCGGATGTCTGTTTACCTGGTGTCAGAGCAGCAGAGCTGCTGGCCAGAGTGGTCACCTAGGCACTGTGGGATATCCTGCAGAGGCTAAAAGCTGTGTAACCAGGAAGAACGTGTCTTCACTGGCACATCACCAGTAAGAGCTCTACGCCTCTCATGGCAGTGGGTTTGTTTTTTTTTGTGGTGAAACTTCTGAGTTTCCCCTCAAAAAGTCATTGGCAGGTGTAGACGCTCCCCCAGTTTTTGTGCAAAAAAACCCAACAAAAAAGGGGTGGGGGGGCTTTTTCCTCTGCTTTAAATGGCAAGTGTAGACACGCCCTAGGGGTTGTACCAGTTCACACTAACTGCAATAGTTATACTGGTCCAAAAATGGGTGAACCAGGCCTAAGTCACCAGAGAGAAAGTCTAGGGGGAAAATGTCGAGGTAGCTTTCATAGAAGTGAAGAACCCTCCATGTAATTCATTTAAGGCACAGATAGCAAAGAGGGGAGTGGAAATGGTTAGCTGGAATAAAGAAGGTGGTGTCCAACTTCTTAAGCCCTCCCATCCACGCTCTTTTCAAGGGGCAGCAGGGACAGCAGTCTCTTCTATAGGAAAACAAATGTAACTGCAACAGGAGGCACAAAGACGAACCCACCTTAAGACAAAGGAACCGTAGTCTGGCTATGTTAGCAGCGTGTAGTTTAGCCAAAGCAGTGGGAAGAGCAGATTTCATGGGAGGAACTGGAGCCATGTGCTAGTGACCTTTTGCTGATGTATGAGCTTCGGTGCTGGAACTAAGGGCACTGGGGTGCAGCGGCTTGAAGTGGTTTCCATTATAGGCGGGGTTTACACTTTGGTTCAATGGCTCTCCGCACCCCCACTATAAAAATTGCTCTAGCACCCCTGCGTATGAATGAAAGAGAATGACACTATTACACCTTTCTTCCTAAAAATAACAGTACGCTTGCCCAAAGTAACGGCTTTTGTGTGGGTTTGGTTCTGCCATGGACAGTGCTATTTTTATTAGCTATAAAAGTCAGCCCTCCCATAAAAACTTTGAGGGGAGGCAGGGCTCTCTATTATCAGTTTGTCCTTCAGCTACCAGGCTAAGTCAAGTGAAAACAATCTGTAAGGAAGACCTAGCTATTCTTTGTCTCCAAGGACAAGGAGAAACAATGGATTTGAGAGAAAGATTTCAGCTGCGAAAGACTAAATTGCAGCTAGTGGTTTTACCAGGGCAAGAGAAAACAATGGGTGTTTTTACTGTGAGGTGTATTGTCAGGCAAGTTTGAAGGACACCCTGGAATTGGACGTCATTGCAAATTTGAAGGAACTTCTGGAAATGCTACTTCAAAAGCCTTAGCAAGGAGGGGTGGTGCGGACATCTTGTTCCTACATCCTCATGGCCCTGCTCTGGCAGTTGTAATCCATTATAGTATCACACTCCAAGCGTGCATGTCTTCCAGCACCACCCAAAAAAAGCCTCTTTAGTTTGGGGGTCTCTCAGATAAAGTCACTATCCTTCCCCCCCACCCCCTTTTCTGAAGCTCTGGGCAGACCAGTTGACCTGGTGCAGTTATACGACTACTTGCTGACTACTCTAGAGTGATATGCATCGTTGTTGTACTGCTCTAGAATACAGTCAGGGATGATTAGAGCCTTGCTCAGAGCAAATGCAATCCCAAAAGTGATGTAATTGGCTGTGCACCATTTGAGGCAATGTTGTGTGGCCACATGTTGGGTTACAGGCATTCTAGGAGGTTACAACAGCTATCCTAACACTTTGTTCTCCCATAGCAGGGCCTTTGCAAGCTTGTCTGAGCTGAAGAACAATCTCCTTCATCTAACCAGTCAAGAACGCTGAGTCAAGACAGGCTGATATAGGAGGGCGAAGCAGAAATATCAGCACGACAGGTATATTTTGGCATAGAGGACTCCCTCATCCAAGCACGTCAAAACCAAACTCCCATGTCACAGGAGACATGCAGTTACTGCCCAAGGCCAAACGCAACAGCTACAACAGTCTTAGGTAAATCATCATCTGCCTCACTCAAGCATCTCCCTCACTTTCTGCCTAACTTGCCCCTGCTTTTGCAGAATATCTACACAAAGTGTGTTTGATGAGGTTCACGACTGATACTTGCAGCATTTATACCACCAGGTTCCCGTGTTTCTAAATAGCTAAGCATCATTTGCTGCAAGGCCCAGCACCTCTTCAGTTCACAGCCCAACACCTCATCCTTACTTTCACAAATGCTGCTTGGAATACAGCAGGCAGGTGTGATATCCTCTATAGTGCAGACTGCACTGTCACTGCTTGGCAGCAGGCTCCTCCATCTTGCTTTCAGCCTCACAAGACACATTTCCACCACACCGTTCTGCTCCTGTCAAGTCTGTATTGAACTCCCAGTGTTGACAGGCTTTTACACCTCCTGGCCAGGAGATGGCAGATGGGGAGAGAAATAGTTTCAACCTGTTTCCTGCCTTAGGTCTGGTCTTCACTAGGAAATTAGGTTGGAAAAATCCACACCCCTGACAGTAAACCGACTTAGCACCCTGGTGTAGACAGCACTAGGTTGACAGAATTCTTTTGGAGAGGTGGACCTCCACCAACAGGAGAACCCCTCCTGTCGGTGTAGGTAGCATCTTCACTGGAGTGTTACAGCGACACTGCTACATCATTTTAAATGTAGACAAGCCCTTAGTGGGAAGCCTGCACCTCAGCTAACAGGAGGCAACCTGTTGATATCCGCTGGGACGGATTTCTATTTTCTAGTAATCTGAGGCCATCTGAACTCCCCAAATTTAGCTGAGCACAAGATCCAAGGACACCACCACTCAGGAGGACTGAGAGCCAAGACAGGTAGGAGCCAGCTGGAAGGAAAGTTGCCTCTTTTAAAAAAAATATTTTAGGAAGACTAAAGTTAGAAGTTATTTTCAGTTTAGAGTTTCCGAAGTTTTGTCAAAAAAAAAAAAAAAAAAGGGTTAATTTAGACAACATATAAATTGTAAATTTATACAAGCATTCCCAAAATCCAAATACAACTTAGGTAGGAAAACTGTGTGGCTAGAATCGAAGCAGCCTCATGCTAGTTCTCTGAAGCTAAGAGTCTGGGAGAGGGTGGGAAGAGGGCCTCAGATAAATTTCCTGTGAATACTTGCTGTTCATTTCCTTTTGTTTTTTGTTTGTTACTCCCATTCCTTGGCATTGAGTCATTTGCTCTAGCTGAATCAGTGACTTCCCAGCATCTGACATGCAACCTTGCATTAAGATAGATAATGTAGTACCCATTCTGTGAAGGAGAGGGGGAGAGAGAAACAATTACACAAGTGTAGTTTTAGAGGGTGGATTTCAGGAGGTACTGCATATTCTTAATGCCATTCACAAACCTTTCATTTTGATTATGACTTTACATTCTACAGAATAATACAAAAACTTCAAAACAAAAAAAGTTTCGAATTGAAGGAGGGGGGAGAAACATTTCTTTCAAAAAAATGTCAAAACAGGACATTTCAACATTGTTGAAGTTCCTTCTCCCACTTCGCCCTCTTCTCCACCAAAACAAGGTTTTGATCAGAGACAATTTTGAAGTGTATTTAGACTTAGCTGGACCTGCATTCTGATAGTAAACTGTTGCATGCAAGTTTTTCTGACCACCTCTAATTATTCTAATATATATAAAATAAAATCAGGAAGTCAAAATGATTTTAGAATTTCCCCCTAAAAATCTCATTAACACCCATTCCTGCAAAATATTTTGATTTGGACAAAACTGCATTTTCCAATGAAAAACTATTTTGTAAAAAAAAAAAAAAAAAAAAAGAAAAAAAAATTCAACTGGCTCTAATTGCCATGTTTTGTGGCCTGTACCATGCAGGGGAGTAGACTAGAGGATCATAATAGTCCCTTCTTTCCTAAGTATCTATGAATAAATAAAATATAATTTAGTTGTGCTTTTATTTCAATAAAGGTATTACTTGATATCTACATGCTTCTGAATATACGTTAACTAATAAACTTAGGAAGAACACATATGCTGTCACACATGTATAAACCTTGGTTTAGACAGATAAGGTGAGTAACATCTTTTATCTGACCAACTTCTGTTGGTGAGAGAGAGAAGCTTTCCAGCCACACAGCTGTTCTTCAGGTTTGGCAAAGGAACTCTCAGCATCACAGCAAAATGTAACGTCCCCATACTAATTTTCCCCTACTGTTATTCACACCTTCTTGTCAATTGTTTGAAATGGGCCACCCTGTTTACATTGGCCTCATTACCACTACAAAGGTGATTTTTCCTCCCCTGGTATTCTGTTGAGAATAGCCCACTTCCACTTTAATTGAATTTGTTAGTCTCTAAGATGCCACAAGAATTTCTCTCTTATTTTCTTTTTGCTGACACAGACTAACACGGCTACTACACTGTAACCTTTAATTGAATTGTTTCCTTAGCACTGAACCTCCCCCTTGGTAAGGCAACTCCCATCTTTTCATGTGCTGTGTATTTAATACCTGCTACTGTATTTTCCACTCCATGCATCTGATGAAGTGGGTTCTAGCCCACGAAAGTTTATGCCCAAATAAATTTGTTAGTCTCTGAGGTGCCACAAGTACTCCACATTGTTTAGTATTTAGCACATATTGTAAGAGTCCATTCAAGGTATAATGGCCCATTAACACCTCTGCAGTTATAGGAAAAAAAGAGGGGGTTAGTGGGTTAGATTGTTGTAACAATAACAAGCCGTAAGTTTAGACGGCCATTGTAGCATGGCTCAAATAGCATCAATATTTTTAACGCACTTTTTTTTTTTTTTTAAAAGGACTATTAACATTGTAAGTTTCCAAGACAACCCCTCCCCTCCCCCGATCAGAGACACAATGATTTAGTGGCATGTATGCAGATTAGCCAGTATGCAGGAGGACCTTGCACCCTGCAGAGCTGGGCTCTGCACCAGTTCCTGGAAGGTTTCAGAGTAGCAGCCGTGTTAGTCTGTGTCAGCAAAAAGAACAGAAGTACTTGTGGCACCTTAGACACTAACATTTATTTCTGCATAAGCTTTCGTGGGCTACAGCTCACTTCATCAGATGCATGGAAGGCCACTTCAGAGTGGGGAGATGTGGCCAGTAAGTTGGCAGATTCAGCTCAAACTCATGGAGGTTAAATACATGCAGATCTCAGGCTCTATTCCAACCAAGGTTGCCTTGCTCATAGGAGGGAGTTGATTCTTTACTAAAGTTCCCCATGCGAAAAGCTTATTTATATAGGCTGTATGCAGTAGTGTGTCAATTTCACCCCTTGGGATTAGAGTTTGCTCAACTGTTTCAAATTTGAGGGCAAGTTTTATTTGTAGATTCCACTGCCAGAAGAGACCATTGTGATCAGCTAATTTAGCCTCCTGCACAACACAGACCATAGAACTCCCCCCAAAATAATTCCTAGAGCAGATTTTTTAGACAAACATCCAATCTTGATTTAAAAATTGTAAGTGACGGAGAATTCACCATGACCCTTTGTAAGTTGTTCCAATGGTGCATTATGCTCACCATTAAAAATTTACACTGTATTTCCAGTATGAATTTGTCTAGTTTCATGATTGTGTTATATCTTTCTCTCGTAGACTGAAAAGCACATTATTAAATATTTATTCCCCACATCGGTACTTCTAGACCAGTGGTTCTCAACCTGCGGCCTGTTTGTGGCCCAATCAGCAGAGCTGCAGTCCATTTGACATCCTCAGGGCCATACAGGTAGTATTGGATGTGGCCCACAACAGTAAATAGGTGGAGAACCACTGTTCTAGACTGTAATTAAGTCACTGCACTGAAAATGTTAGTAATTAAAATCAAGTAAATGTAAAGTTCAGCTTTATGCCTCCAGATTCGCATTCTCTCAATGAGTGTAAAAAGCTACATACAAGTGATATGCCACTACAACCTTTGTTTAGCGATTTTGACATCTAAAAAGCCAAACAACATTTGACGTTTTTCCCAATTTTTTTTTATAAGATCATTGGGGTATCCGAGCTCCTTCTAAGAGTTACCACACATTGATGTTTGAGATGCCCTATACTTAGAACAGGAAGTAACTGCAGTGATTTTAAGGTAAGGTAGCCGTAGGCAATGCTGATCTTTTTAAAAGAATGAACACTAAGTATTCCCTGGACTTTTACTACATCAGTTACTACTACAGAGACCACACAATTGAAAGTGAGCCGGATTCAGAAAGTTGTTTATTACATCCTGATTACCTACACCTGTGCACTCATCACTGAAGGCCAATTTGGCTTGCAGAATCCATTGTTGGTGGCAATTCATGAGAAGAACCCAGACTTGACTCTTAGGGCTTGATCCAACTCCAACTGAAATCAATGTAAGCTATCCATCGACTTCAATGAGAGAGGAACCAGGCTCTTAAAAGTCCAGGATGCATTTGTGGCAGTGGCAGTTAAGACATTTTTACCTGTAATTAGTAACCTTATTTGGGGAGAACACGGACACCAGTGTCAAACCCCACAGAGCCATTTTTATTTAGTCACTTCTCAGAGTACAACTGCACTTTTTAAGCGAATGAGTGCTTTATAAATCTGTTTAATAAACTAAATTCCATAACATATGTAAAGGCAGTTATTTCTTTTGTGGTAAGAACACATGATTAGGTGTCTGGCCCCCATGTGAAAGCAATTGTATCCATATTTCTTACCCTGATATGAAATGTTCTATATCAGCAAGACAACTTACAGAGTCAACATTTCTAAGGCACAGCATACATATCCCAACTCACCAATAAAAGAAGTTACTCTTAAGATGTTATTTTTAAACTAATAAGCTCATTTAAAGATATATTCCCCATCCATAGGGTCTGTTCTCCCACTGGATGACAGCTACCTTCCACTAATGCTGAGTTAAAAGCACTGTTAGTCCCCATACACAGATGGGAGCCTCAGATCTCAGTTGTATTTCCACCAAGAAAACAGTGCATTTGACCTTGTTTCCTGCAGACTAAGTTGAAAACTGCTGTACATTTGTATAGACAGGGGGAACTACATTTAATACTTGTAGGAAAGTGATGTTTGACTACCAACAGCAGCGAGGCTTTTTCCAGCACGCTGACTTGGGAGAAATCGCCATGCCCAACCACCACTGTTCTATAGAGATGTGGCTTTAGAAAGATGGGGTCTGGGTGTGACGAGATAGGCAAGTTTTCTTATTAAACTGTTATTCCCAAAAGCAACCTGTTAGGGAAACATTTATTTTGCATCTTCATTAGTTCAATGAAGAAAATACTGGCAAGGTTGGTAAATTTGTTATACTGGAAACTTCATGAAATTATGGCTAAATTCGAAAAGTTATTGCATTTTTTCCTAAATAACTGAATAGACCTCCCTAGCTACTCTGATTTTATTTTATACTGAATTAAAATCAATTAGTGCATAATTAAAATGATAAAAACTTTCCTTTTACACAAAATACCATATCACCACCCACACCTCATTACCTATCAGTTTATGGTTTTGGCACTGGGATACTAAGCAACTAGTTAAGAATTAGAGTTTAGTGGCAAGAGCTCTATGACCAACAGAAAAAGTGAAGTGTCATCCACTGTATTCAACAATTTCTATGAATTACCAAAGTGTATAAAAAACTAGTTTACAGCAATTGCATGTGAAGTTAATTCCCCCAACATCTTATGTTTCTGCAGAGCAGGGAGGTGAATATGGTGGGAACATATTAAAGATAATTTGCTACATGGTATGAATGTAATACTAAACAAAAGGGTGATATTTACTGCATTGTCAAATTCCACATTTGCAAATGCAAACAAGAAATTAGATACAATTTTTATTTCTGTGACCAAAATTAAAAATATCTTTAACCACAATTCTGCTTCATCACAGTGCGGAAGGACAGGAATATTTCAAGGATTTATTGAGGCATATCTTTACATACAAAAGTAGAGATTGAGGAAAAGCCAGAGTAGTCTATACACAATGCAGTCTGTGTACATTCTGAAGCTGTACCTTCTCAGTAGCTATTTATACATTTTTCAAACTAATAATCCCTTATCCAATGATTTAGAATGTTTTATACCATCAGAATTTCTAGATTAATTATTAGAACCATTGAGCGCATATATTTATACCCTTCAATTGCCAAACAATCCAGATGGCTGATAGAATGTGACCTGAACTGGGTTTGCACAGTTTTGGGGGACAGACTGAGGAACTCACATGGTCTGAAATGGAGATCTTAGCACAGGATAACCGATGCTGCAGCACGTTTAGGACTAAAAATCCCAGGTGAAATATTGGCCCATCTCAAGTTAATGGAAAAACTCCCATTGTTCTGCAAGACAAGGATTTCAACCCTTGTTTTTGAGATACAACACTTAGGGCACATTTTCTTGCTCTTCATATTCTTTTCAGATACTGCACCCACAAAAAAATTAAAGAACAAATGGAACAAAAGCAAACACTTTTAAAAAACACGTTGAGGGATATTAGGGGAGAGCTAAGCAGCGCTCTGAGCAAAAGACATTGAAGTGAACATGAGCGAGTTCATACTAAAAAAAAAAAAAAAAAAAAAAAAAAGCAAAAATTATCTTTATCCAAAATGGAGACATTATTGCTGCTAAACTTCTGCTACTGGCTGAAAGAGAATGACATGGGAAATGGCGACTCAGAGATGAACTATAGAAGCTTTTAAAGCTCACTACAAACTTTTTTGTCCTAAATGTACTGCAGCGTTAAAGGCTATATTGAAACAGTTTTACAGTTTCAAGGGAAAACTAGTGTCATATAGTTTAGAAAGCAACTCCAGAGGTTAATAAAGACCCCAGTCTGAGGGAAAAATTATTTCCCACTATCACATGGAGCAATAGTTCACTACAAACCTCATCTTCAATTAATAATTTAAAGAAAAACTCACCAAACCCTCTGTTCCATATCTGAAACAGAAATTCTTTTCAGCACACTTAGGCCCCAGTCCTGCAACCGCATCTGAATGAGCTGACCCCGAGCTTTCACAAGACAGTACTTAGTCATCAGCAATGACCCACCACATTTACAAGAACATTTCAGGAGTATTCAAACCAGTAAATGTTGGTACTATAAGAAATGCTTAACTCATTTCTTAAAAGGATACAGAGACACTGGCTCTTCAGTACCTTTCCCAAGGTGCTACTTCACAAGTTTAAATTTAAAGCACTTCTTTCTACAGTGTCATCTGTGCAAATGTGTATCTGTAAGTAATATTGCACATTAAAAAAAAAAGCTTTGTAGTGAAAACAGGACTGAAAAGACATATGGTGTTCTCCAAATAGAACAAAAAGCTATCTGTACAGTAAATGCTAATTTAAAGAACGCCAAGATTATTTAAAATCTAAGCACATAATACTGACAGAAAATGTTATTGGACAATATACATATAAATTACATTTGCAAATACTTGTAGAAATTTTAAACATTTAATACTCTTAATTTCACAAATCAGCTAGGTCATCACTGTCAAACAAAGGATCTAATTAATGAATTAAAAATGTTTTTCCCCCCACCAGAAAAATACCACAAAGAAACAAAAAGGGAAAAAAAAAAAAAAAACTTGCAATCTGAGACAAAGCACTGGAAAGAGTCAAAGCATTTCAGCTTATAGAGGTAGTACTAGTCACATCCAGCTAGAAATACATTATATTTGTACTATGATGAAATAACGTAGTAAAATGTAGAAAGACTATAAAATTTACAAAAATAAATAGTTTTGAATGCTTTAGAAAATGCAAGATACTTCACTGACAAGTGTCTTGAGTCTGCTTTTCCGACCAAAGGGAAGTGACATTTGTTTTAATATTTTTAAAATATACCTATATCTCTAGGAATGCTGATGGATTTGCACAATCCAAATATGCAACTCCAATGTATGCCAACTTGGCATGTATTTTAATATTAAAAATAAAATCTAGGTTTCATAAGAGACTCCCATATGAAATTCACTTTGTATGTAAATTCTTCTGACAAATTAAAAAGTGCACATAAACATTTATTCAAAGGGTAAGGATACGTGAATGTTTTATGTCAATACACATACACGCACCCCCAGAAGGAAAAAGATGATTGCACAATTTGTCAAATAAATAATTTCATTTAAAAAACTGCCACTTTTTTGATTTATAACTGAGACATTTTAAGAACTACTCATGGACAATTGTGTTTTGTTTTAAAAGAAATTCCTTGCAGTTTTCCCAGTGGCTTTATCCTCAAACCAATGTTAAGTGGCAGTACAGAAAGTATCTTTGGTTAAAAAATAAATATCAAGATCCAACAAGAATTTCCATGATATGGTCCAACTCACTCAGATCTGTTCTACATATCGGAATATTGTTGGCTGAGGAAGAATTGCAAGATGGGAAGGTTTTCAATGTTTCTTCTGTAGCAGAAGGTGGTGGTCTAGGCGTCATTAGTGGGGGAGCGCAGAAGTCTGAATCATACATTGAAGTGTCAATATCTTCAAAGATGTCATCTATAGCCAAATCTTTTAAGTAACTGGTTGAATTCGAAATTTCAAAGGAACCAAATACACATTCAGCTCCCTTCAAATCTTGTCTATCATCTTCAAGTTTTAGACATGTGCTTTCTGGAGACTTCGGCTCATCATCTCCAGCTGGAACCAAAGAAGTAGGTGGACTTATATCTTCCATGAAGTCCAAATCCTTCAGAATAGAGGAAATGGCAGATGACATGTCATCATCTGAAACCATCAGCAGGCTATTTTCAATTGGGCCTTCTGCAGACCATGAGTTACAACCATTAGACTCTTGCTGGTTACTACCTGAAGGCAAATGTAAAGAAATTCCAGATGATTCAATTCCTGGGTAGCTGAGAGGATTGGGAGCAATGCCATTGCATACATTAACTGGCTGCTGGCTACTCTCTTGTCTCATTTCCTCCTGAATTTGCCTTACTGTGTTGGCTATGAGCACAGAACGGTGTAAGTTTGGTTCCACCACCATTTTGTAAGTTTGTAGTTTAGTGAGGCACATATTCAGCACTAACTGCCTCTTAAGTGAATATGGCAGATTTCGACTGGAATCAAAGGCACTTGAGAGACCAGCCATGTTCTCCTCATAGTCACTCAGCTTGCGTTTTAGGCCTCTCCCCAACATGAACCTGCAAAAGAAAAATTCTAGTCAATCTTTTATACTTTTAATTAAGCATCATTGGAAAACACCACACTTTTGCAAAAGCTATATTCCTAACAGTGGGCAATGGGGATAGCGGAGATAGTTTGTCTAAGTTAATCCATGCTAATGAGAGCAGATCACACATAACTATTAAAAAGGGAGCATAAAAACTTCTGGGGAAGAGAGGGTATTTCTATTGAGAAAGATGTACTTTTTACCAACTAGATTCCCTAATAATGGGGGATTTTAGATTAGAGAAAAAATACTTCAGCTATTTAATCATGAGATGTGAATTGTATTTAACAACAATAGTGAGAACTACAAAAAATTGCTACAGGACCATATTGAGGCTCAGGGTGGATAAAAATCAATTTTAAAAATAAATACAAAATTGGATTTTCTTGATAAAAAGGTTTTTCCCTCAAAAAGCAATCTAAAGATAGTTTTAATTAAGATCCATGATGACATATCTTTGAGCTATAATGTAATAGGGATTATAAATTCTAATTCTATAGTATGAGACAATATATTCATGTAATGTTTAAGAAAAATTTTGTAAATGAGTTCCAATAATTCATGGATTAGGGACCCAATCTTACGGGGTTCCACAGGCTTCTGTATAGATTATTTAGGTTAATCTTTCTATCTACTCAATGGGACTCAGTGCTCAGTCTAGAAGATACCATCAGAGATGCTTAGTTTTGCAGTTCTCAAACTGTGGATGTGTCTCCCCAGAGGTAATGTGCTTGTTAACAGAAAAAATGTTTTTAAATAAAATAAATAATATATAGAAGTGAGAAATAACAGACCTCAACTCTATTGTCCCTCTGCAAATTTGTGTACACAGAGTCAATCCCTTACCTCTCTCTAAAAGTGAAAAGTTTCAAAAAGTTCAATGAACAGAAGATTGTTGGGGGCAGAATAGATCTAGACAAGGAGAAGAAGTCTGGAGATAAAATGTGAGACGCAAGGGACATATGCTTGTTTTGTTAAAATATTATGTGTTTGCTGTTGAAGAAAAAAAAATCCAGAATACTTAATGTTGTTTTAGTTAAATAAAACAATTTTAATGTTTGTCTGGTGATGTTCTCCTCCTAATATAGCACGGCAAGAAAATCCTCCAAGTATTAATGATTAACCTGTTGAATGGGAGATAGTTCACCTCCCAATGACTTCATACATATCTGCTTCAAATACCTTTGGTAAACGAAATAACCAATCATTCATTTTCTGATATAGCTGTAAAACTAATCTGAAAAGTTTTTAAAATAAAATCACTGTTTAAATATGTATAGTGTGTACCTTCTAAAAATGAAACCTACATCTATCTCAGAGTTGTTGGTTGTTATAACCTTAATACGTATTCACAAGAATGCTCTTTTATGTAGAAAACCATGATTAAATCAACCCTGTTGAGGCGTTTTATAGCTGCCGTTTCATTCCCAAATGTAAGAAGTGCGCGTAGAAGCTCACTGAAGACTCTTAAGGGGGAAGAGCAAGCCTGCTGCTTCTCAGTGATGCTACTAGAGGAGGTAAGTGGAATTGCATAGCACCAGCGATGACAATTGCGGGCTCTCGCTGTTAGGGTATGGCTACACTTGCAGATGTAGAGCACTGTGAGTTAAACCAGCCCTCTGAGAGTGCAGAAGGGAAAGCGCTGCAGTGTGTTCACACTGTCAGATTCAAGCACACTGGCGTGGCCACATTAGCAGCTCTTGCAATGCCACAAAGAGCAGTGCATTGTGGTAGCAATCCCAGCATGCAAGTGGCTGCAATGTGCTTTTCAAATAGGGGGTGGGAGTGGAGTGTGACAGGGAGTGTGTTGTGTGTATGTGGGGGGAAGTGGGTTTTTGGGGGGCTGAGAGCATGTCAGCATGCTGTCTTGTAAGTTTAGACAGCAGCAGACCCTGCTCGCTCCCCCCACCACTCCATACTCTCAAAAGCAGCATGCCACACTAATGGCTTGCTTTATCCCGGAGCAGATAAGCATGCTGACTGTCAGAAACAGAGCTTTGAAAGGGCATATCCGCATTCCTACAGCCAAGTTCAAAACAATGACAAGAGTGGCTACTTGATTTAAGGGGATTATGGGACATTTCCAGAGGCTGATCAAAGTGCAGTAATGCAACACCTCGTTCACACTGACGCTGGGGCGTTTCAGCTGAGGCACAGTAAGTAAGCATTATCCTTCTCGTGGAGGTGGATTACCAGGAGCGCTTCAGCTGAAGAGTCCAGGCGCTTTAAGTGCTTTGCCAGTGTGGACGGGTCGTGAGTGAGAGCACATTAAAGCAGCCCCAGGTGCCCTAACTTGCAAGTGTAGCCAAGCCCTTAGATGATCCCACAGATGTTAAGGCCTTGAAAACAGAGATATTCATCTTGGACTCCAAAGCTAAGTTCCTATTTAGCAACAGCCTATTTAGCACCGTGCAAATGCTTAGGGAACCCACCCGGGGGACCTGCTGCAGCCGGGGGACCCCTCCCCCCAAGCTAACCCAGCCCCCAACCTGCCG
This sequence comes from Macrochelys suwanniensis, assembly GCA_033296515.1. Classification (NCBI taxonomy): domain Eukaryota; kingdom Metazoa; phylum Chordata; order Testudines; family Chelydridae; genus Macrochelys; species Macrochelys suwanniensis. Next base: position 17,555,983 of record CM065781.1, on the reverse strand, counting down.
CGGTGGCCCTCTGGCCCCAACTATGCCGCAGCCCAGGCACCCCTCCCGTAGCTCAGCCCCAGTCTGGACCTGCAGGGGCTGGGGGAGGGACGCCTATCCTGCGGCCCTAGCCCTGGAGCTGCCACGGCGGGGAGAGGCGCCTCTTTCTCTCTCCCCACACCTTTCCCCCGACCCGCCCAGGTGCTGCTGTAGGGAAGAGAGAGCTAGGGGGAGTCCTCACCCCGGCATAGCCCCAGGGCACCCTCCTGCACGCCTCATCCCCAGCCCCATCCCAGAGCCCTCCCTCCCCTTGCCAATCCTCTGCCCCAGCCCTGAGTCCTCATTCCCAGCCCACCTCAGAGCCTGCACCCCCAGCACCCCAACCCTCTGCCCCAGCCCTGAGCTCCCTCCCACATTCCAAACCCCTTGGCCGCACCCCCAACACATGAATGTTATGTGCACCGACTGATATAAAGGTGATGTGTCACACACCACCTCCATAATGGTGCACATAAAATGTATTCCGCACATGGGTGGGAAAAATTAGAGGGAACACTGGTCCCTAGTATAGGTATACAGCTCTTCCCCCTGCCCCAAACAGCCCATCTACACACAGCACCCAGAATTCAGTCTTCCTCAAAACTGTTCCATAACTGCCAACATTTATATGAAACCCCATAAATTCCTGGATCTGTTCTTACTCATCAAAACTGATTTTTCACAGACTTATAGATTCCAAAGCCAGAAGGGACCACTGTGATAATGTATTCTGATCTCCTGAATAACACCAGCCAGAAAACTTCCCCAAAGTGATGTCTAGAGAGTATCTTAGAAAAAAATAAATCCAATCTTAGTTTAAAGATTGCCAGTGATGTAGAATCCACCACAACCCTTGGTAAATTGTTCCACTGGTTAGTTACCCCTCACTGTTAAATTACTTTTTACTTGAAGGGGAAAGTAAACTTTGTATGCTGGACTATTTCAGTCCCATAGCTCTAAACATACTAGGAGTTTTGTACTGCATGTGTAAAAGTTACTTTTCCATTATGGGGGGAGAGAGAAGAGAGAACATGCAGTAGTCCTTGGTAAGAACTAATTGCCAAGTTTCAGCTTGAGAAATTCAGCACCGAGTAACGTTCATTATACCTTCATAAATCTTACACCAGAAAAGTCTTTCCTCTACCCTTTCATCTCAAAAAGTGAATAGATTGTGCTCCATACTCTTTCAGCCCCCTCTCCCCAAATTCACCTACAGCCTGAGAACATGTACAGAAAATTGTATCTAGAGATTTTCAGAAAGCTAAAAGGGAGGTAAAGTTTTATAATGAAAGTCTCAACATAATACTAACTATAACATGTATAAACCACACATTTTTCTATAAACAGACACACAATTGCTCACATTTACAGCATGCAAATGGAGAGTCAAACTGAGGCAGAGAACACCCCAGAAATGCCTACAAATAAATCAAAGACAAGGTGAGGGAGGTGATATCTTTTATTGGACCAACTTCTGTTGGTGAGAGAGAAAGGCTTTCCAGCTACACAGAGCTCTTCCCTAGGTCTGGGAAAGGTACACAGTGTCACAGCTAAATACAAGATCAAACAAATAGTTTAGCATATGTAGTTAGCACATTCATAGCCCTGGTCTACACTACGAGTTTAGGTCGAATTTATTAGCATTACATCGATTGATCCATGCACCCGTCCACACGACGAAGCCATTAACATCGACGTCTAGGGCTCTTAAAATCGATCTCGCCACTCCACCCTCAACGAGAGGATTAGCGCTAAAATCGATATTGCCGACTCGAACTAGGCTTAGTGTGGACGCAATTCGACGGTATTGGCCTCCTGGATCTATCCCACAGTGCAACATTTGACCGCTCTGGACAGCAGTCTGAGCTCGAACGCTCCACCCAGGTAGACAGGAAAAGCCCCACGAACTTTTGAATTTCATTTCCTGTTTGGCCAGCGTGGTGACCTGCAGGTGAGTGCAGATCTCATCAGCAGACCATGATGGAGTCCCAGAACCGAAGACGAGCTCCAGCATGGACCGAGCATGAGGTACGCGATCTGATCGCAGTATGGCGAGACGAAACCGTACTAGCAGAGCTACGGTCCAAAAGAAGAAACGCCAATACATATGCCAAAGTCTCCAAGAGCATGCAGGACAGAGGCTACAACAGGGACGCGCAACAGTGCCGCATGAAAATTAAGGAGCTCAGGCAAGCCTACCAAAAAACCAGAGATGCAAACAGCTGCTCTGGGTCAGAGCCCCAGACATGCCGCTTCTATGACGAGCTGCATGCCATTCTAGGAGGTGCAGCCAGCACTGACCCACCCATGTGGTATGACTCCGTATGTGGATCATCAGAAACCACAGAGGAGCATTTTCGGGGAGAGGAAGATGCGCACAGACACAGCAAGGAAGCGGAGAAGCCCTTTTCCCTGACAGCCAGGAACTCTTTGTCATCCTGGAGCCAGTACCCTACGAACCCACCCAAGGCGTGCTCGATGCCGGAGAAGGGACCTCTGGTGAGTGTACCTCTGTTAAATTAATACATGTTTTATAAAGTGTGTTTAATGATTAATTCGCGGCCAGTACAGCTACTGGAAAAGTCTGTTAACATGTTCGGGGATGGAGCAGAAATCCTCCGGGGACATCTCCAGAAAGATCTCCTGGATGTACTCCCAAAGCCTGTGCAAAAGGTTTCTGGGGAGGGCAGCCTTATCCTGTGCTCCGTGGTAACACACTCTACCACGCCAGGCCAGTAGCACGTAGTCTGGAATCATTGCTTTGCAAAGCATGGCGGAGTATGGTCCCGGTGTTTGCTGGCATTCAAGCAACATCCGTTCTTTATCTGTCTGTGTTATCCTCAGAAGAGTGATATCATTCAGGATCACCTGATTGAAATAGGGGAATTTTATTAAGGGGGTATTCAGAGGGGTCCGTCCCTGCTGGGCTGTTTGCCTGTGGCTGAACGGAAATCTTCCCCGCTGTGACCCACGTGGTGGGGGGAGGGGGAACAGCGAACATCTTGGATGTGTGTCTGTGTGTGTGTGTGTGGGGGGGGGGGGTGTCGATTAGGTTCGCGCTGCACGTTAACCCGAAAACCGCCACCCCTCCCTTTTCAATTGTCAACCAGTTTTAAATTGCCAGCCCAAAGGCTGTTTGTTATGGGAAATGAGGGGGTTGCTGTTTGAAAACAATCCCACATGTTATGAAGGTTAAAGAAGCCTATAGACTGTGGCTTACCATGGCTGCCTGCAAGCCGAATTCCGTTGCCCGCCGGACCTGCTTGTGTGATCTCTCACACCAAACCGGCAGACCCTCAGGCAAAGTGCAACCTTGGACAAAATGCACATGTGACATGTAATGTTTGGAGCATTGTTCTCCAATATGTGTCTTTTAAACTACTCCTCTCCCGTTTGTTTCCTCCCGCAGCTGCAAATGTTTCAACGCCACCCCTTTCATTACCGTCCCAGAGGCTAGCGAAGATTAGAAGTAAAAAAAGAGGAATCGAGACGATATGTTCAGAGAGCTCTTGCAATCCTCCCACACTGAAACTGCCCAGCAGAATGCATGGAGGCAGACACTGTCGGAGTCCAGGAAGGCAGAATTTGATCGCGCGGACAGGTGGCGTGCTGAAGACAATGACTGGCGGGATGAAGAGAGACAGCGGCAGGATGAAGAGAGTAGGTGGCGTCAGCGTGCAGAGAGAAGGCAGGATGCAATTCTGAGGCTACTGGAGGATCAAACGGAAATCCTCCGGCTTATGGCTGAGGAAAGGCGTAGGGTTCAGGAAAGGCCACCTGAGCCCAGACCGCCGCTACAGCCCCTGTGTAACCAACAGCCCTCCTTCCCGAGTCCCATAACCTCATCCCCGAGACGCCCAAGAACGTGTTTGGGCGGCCTCCGTGCACCCAACCACTCAAGCCAAGAGAACAGTCCAAGCAACAAAAGGCTGGCATTCAATAAGTTTTAAAGTGCTGTGTGTGCTTGTCCTTCCCTCATCCCTTCCTCCACCACCCATCCTGGTGCTTCCCTTCCTCCACCACCCATCCCGGGCGACCGTGGCAGTTACCCCCCGTGGCAGTTACCCCCATAGTTCCCCCTCTTTGTTTTATGAATTAATAAAGAATGCATGATTTTTAAGCAACAACGACTTTATTGCCTCTGCAAGCGGTGATCGAGGGGGGGAGGGCAGGGCGGTTTGGTTAAAGGGAAGTAGAGTGATTCAAGGGGCGGGGCTTTTCATTAATGGGGAAAAACAGAACTTTCACACAGCATCCTGGCCATTCATGAAACTGGTTTTCAAAGCTTCCCTGATGCACAACGCACCCTGCTGTACTCTTGTAATAGCCCTGGTGTCTGGCTGCGCATAACCAGCGGCCAGGTGATTTGCCTCAACCTCCCACCCCGCCATAAACGTCTCCCCCTTACTCTCAGATATTGTGGAGCGCACAGCAAGCAGTAATAATAATGGGAATATTGGTTTCACTGAGATCTAACCTAGTCAATAAACTGCACCAGCGAGCTTTTAAACGCCCAAATGCACATTCCACCACCGTTCTGCACTTGCTCAGCCTATAGTTGAAAAGGTCCTGACTACTGTCCAGGCTACCTGTGTATGGCTTCATGAGCCATGGCATTAAGGGGTAGGCTGGGTCCCCAAGGATAACTATAGGCATCTCAACATCCCCAACGGTTATTTTCTGGTCTGGGAAGAAAGTCCCTTGCTGCAGCAGCCAAACAGACCAGAGTTCCTGAAGATGCGAGCGTCATGTACCTTTCCCGGCCATCCCACGTTGATGTTGGTGAAACGTCCCTTGTGATCCACCAGTGCTTGCAGCACTATTGAAAAGTAACCCTTTCGGTTTATGTACTCGCTGGCTTGGTGGTCCGGTGCCAAGATAGGGATATGGGTTCCGTCTATCGCCCCACCACAGTTCGGGAACCCCATTGCTGCAAAGCCATCCAGTATGAGCTGCACATTTCCCAGACTCACAACCCTTGGTACCAGCAGCTCGGTGATCGCCCTGGCTACTTGCATCACAACAGCCCCCACTGTAGATTTTCCCACTCCGAATTGATTTGCGACTGACCGGTAGCTGTCTGGCGTTGCAAGCTTCCACAGGGCTATCGCCAGTCGCTTCTCTACTGTGAGGGCTGCTCTCATCTTGGTGTTCTGGCGCTTCAGGGCAGGGGAAAGCAACTCAAAGTTCCATGAAAGTGCCCTTACGCATGCGAAAGTTTCACAGCCAATGGGATTCATCCCAGACTTGCAGCACTATGTGGTCCCACCAGTCTGTGCTTGTTTCCCGGGCCCAGAATCGGCGTTCCACTGTATCAACAAGCCCCATTACCACCATGATGTCCACCTTGTGGGGGGGCCTTTTTTGAGAGAGGTCTGTGTCCATGTCCTCATCACTGTCCTCAGGGCGCTGCTGTCGCCTCCTCGCCTGCTGTAGCTGTAGCAGCTCCTGGTTCTCGTTCTCCATATACTCCTGGACAATGCGCGTGGTGTTCATAACGGCGATAACAGCCGCGGTGATCTGATCGTGCTCCATGCTTTCCCTGGTATGCTGTTTGCAGGACAGCAGAGTGGGAGCAGAAGCGGTAGGTGGATAACAATGGTGTCAGCAATATGGCGCCCGCATGAAAAAAGGCGCCAAAGGATTTTTGGCTCCCCCCTCAGTTGCTTTCATGGAGGGAGGAGGGAGCAAGGGTTAGGCTCATTTCGTTCTAGCAGCAGATGGTACAATATGCGGTGAGCAAGGGTTAGGCTCCTTCCCTTCTAGCAGCAGATGGTACAATATGCTTGATATCCATCATCATCTCCTGGCCCCCTCAAGGATTGAACTCGCAACCCCGGGTTTAGCAGGCCAATGCTCAGACTGCTGAGCTATCCCTCTGCCCGTGTTCCAGGCAGTACTGAATCTCCCTTAAACAAAATGTAAAAAAGAGAATGACCAGAGTCACTCTGGTCACTCCCATTTATGTCCAAGTGCCCTCGGCCAGCCACACCATAGGCCGCCGGCCAGGAGCACACGAATTTCAAGCATATTGTACGATCTGCAGCTAGAAGGCAAGGAGCTTCTGCTGTATAGTCCTGCGACTACGACCATTTATGGCATACTGCACCATCTGCTGCTAGAAGGCAAGGAGCTGTGTAGTCCCGCGACTACCAGCCTCAGGCGGAATGGCCCCCCTCAAGGATTGAACTCGCAACCCCAGGTTTAGCGGGCCAACGCTCAGAATGCTGAGCTATCCCTCTGCCCGTATTACAGCGCGACTGAATCCCCACTAGACCTAATGTCCAGGCGTACGCTGGAGATTACGGTAATTGTGAGCTGAGCAGGCTCCATGCTTGCCGTAGCAAACTGGGAAACCCCAGAAAAAAGGCGCGAAAAAGATTGCTTTCATGGAGGGAGGGAGGGACGTTTGATGGCTTGATGACATGTACCCAGAACCACCAGCGACAATGTTTTCTGCCCCATCAGGCTTTGGGATTGCAACCCAGAATTCCAATGGGCGGCGGAGACTGCGGGAACTGTGGGATAGCTACCCGCAATGCAACGCTCCGAAAGTCAGCGCTAGCCCCGCTACTGTGGACACAGTCCGTCGACCTCATGGTCTTAATGCTCTTTGTTTGTATGCATGTATCATTGTTGTAGTTGGAGTTATGAATATTGGTTTTATATTTCGCTCAGCATCCATAGTCTCTTCCTTCTAAGAGTTTTCTCACTTGTGGCAGAAGCTACTCAGGGAAACCTGCAAGAGGGATGCCGCGGCAGGCTCAGTCCAGGCAAACTCCTCCTGTTTGCTTCTCTGCTGTTCGCTGCTCAGCTGGTTCGCAGCTGACTGGCTTTTTATAAAAGAAAGAGTCAGGCCCAGCTGGAACAAAGCACTCCCAATTCACACTGTTCAAACAGGCAATCAAACAATCAAGCACACGGTCAAACTGCCAAACTGTCCCCTCAACAGACACTCAGATACTCACCAGCGCAGTCCCCCTAAGGCAGCACTCAGCGCACCTCCGCTCAGACAGACGAACAATGAGTCAACAGTGTGCCCTTGTTGCCAAGAAGGCTAACGGCATTTTGGGCTGTATAAGTAGGGGCATTTCCAGCAGATCGAGGGACGGGATTATTCCCCTCTATTCGGCACTGGTGAGGCCTCATTTGGAGTACTGTGTCCAGTTTTGGGCCCCACACTACAAGAAGGATGTGGATAAATGGAAAGAGTCCAGCAGAGGGCAACAAAAATGATTAGGGGGCTGGAGCACATGACTTATGAGGAGAGGCTGAGGGAACTGGGATTGTTTAGCCTGCAGAAGAGAAGAATGAGGGGGGATTTGATAGCTGCTTTCAACTACCTGAAAGGGGGTTCCAAAGAGGATGGATCTAGACTGTTCTCAGTGGTAGAAGATGACAGAACAAGGAGTAATGGTCTCAAGTTGCAGAGGGGGAGGTTTAGGTTGGATATTAGGAAAAACTTTTTCACTAGTAGGGTGGTGAAGCACTGGAATGGGTTACCTAGGGAGGTGGTGGAATCTCCTTCCTTAGAGGTTTTTAAGGTGAGGTTTGACAAAGCCCTGGCTGGGATGATTTAGTTGGGGTTGGTCCTGCTTTGAGCAGGGGGTTGGACTAGATGACCTCCTGAGGTCCCTTCCAACCCTGAGATTCTATGATTCTATGATTTAGTGGGGACACACACAATCGATTCCATAAATTCGGGTTTTAAAATATCGACTTCTATAATTTCAACCTAATTCTGTACTGTAGACGTACCCTAAGAGACCATTCAAGGAGAAGTAGCCCAATACCCTTGTAGTCATAAGACAAAAAGAGGAGTTAGTAGGTTACAGATTGTTGTCATAAACCATAAATCTTGTGTCTTTACTCAGTTCATGATTTTTAGTGTCTAGCAAAAGTTATGAATTTCAGCTCCCAGGCTCATCTTTTGAAAGCGTTGTGCAGGTTTCTTTCAATGAGGAGGCCGACGACAGATAGGTCAGGTATAGAGGGATTTGTGAGATGGTGTTCTTGTCCTTTATCATTTTCCTATGAGACTTCATTTAAGAGTACAGGATTGTCTGGTTTCATCCACATATTAATTTTGGGGTGCACTGGATGAGGTACACCACATGTTGTGATAGACATGTGTAGGACCCATGGATCTTGGAAGGTGTGTTGTGGGGGGTTGTTGATCATTGTAGAATGATCTGCAAGTTTTGCATCTGCAAGTCTGCAAGTTTTGCATCTGTTGTTCTATCGGGGCCTGATGCCACTTTGAGTTGGTGTGTCCTGGTCTGTGGGGAGCCTGCTTCTGATGATGATCTTGGAGAGGTCAGGGGGTTGTGTGAAGGCCAGAAAAGGGGGTTCAGGGAAGATTTATTTCAGGTTGGGGTCTCCATCGAGTATGGGTGGAGGTAGTTTGAGGATACCCCAGATGGGTTCCAGTGTTGAGTGGTAGGTGACAACTAGAGTTGTGTGGTCAGAGGGGGTTTTATTTCTGTATTGAAGCAGGTTCTCTTGGAGTACTTGGGTGGCCTGTTCCATGATGCGAGCTACTTCTCTGGTGGAGTGTCCTTGTTTGGTGAAGGTGGTTTTGAGTGTGCTAATGTGTATCCTGAACTTTCTCCTCAGAGCATATTTTGTGGTATTTGAGTGCCTGGCTGTAGATAACAGATTTCTTGGTGCATTTGGGGTAGTTACTATATCTATGAAGATAGGTGTGCAGATCTGTGGGTTTCTTGTATGTAGTTGTCTGTAAGGTTCCATTGTTTAAGCTGATTGTGGTGTCCAGGAATTCGATGTTGGTGTGGGAGCATACCAGAACCACTTTCTTGGATGGGTGGTGGTTGTTGAAGTTGTGGTGGAAATTAGGAGGGATTTTAAGTCGTCTGTCCAGAGGATGAAAAAAATCATTGATGCGTCCTGGGAATATCCTTGGCTCTGTGGTGCATTTATCCAGAAATTCTTCTTCAAGGTCCAGTGAAGATGGCGGCATACTGGGGAACCATGCTAGTACCTATGGTTGTTCCCATGGTTAGACAAAGTGTTTGTTGTTGAACGTAAAACTGTTATGGGTGAGGATGAAATGGATGAGTTTGGCAAAAGTATGGAGTGGATATCGGAGGGTTGTCCATGTCCATTGTCTTGTAAATATTTGAGGCAGACAGCTATGCAGTCATTGTGGGGGATGTTGGTGTATAGGAAAGTGAAATGCATGGTGGCAAGGATGGTGTTCCGAGGGAGGTTGTTAATGTTGCAGTGTTTGGACACTTCACCTGGAATGATCCTCAGAATATCTGTTCAATGTTGTATTTAGCTGTGATACCCTAAGTACCTTTCCCAGACCTGAGGAAGAGATGTGTATAGCTGGAAAGCTAGTCTCTTACCAATAGAAGTTGGTCCAAGAAAAGATATTACCTCACTCACTTTGTGTCTCTAATATCCTGGGACTGACACAGCTACAACAACTCTGCATACTTATAAATAAAATCAGTCAGATGTGGCTTGCCCATACTTTAGACTTTTTTTTGTAAGATATGGGAATTGTAAATGCTACTCCCTAATAAATGAGAATTGTCAATTGTAAATCAAAAATATCAATCTTCAACGCCTACATCAATACAGACTGGGGTGGGAAGAGGTCTGGAATGTTAACAGCAGATATTCAAGGAAGCTCCTTCGATGCTGGATATTTGTTTGTTTGTTTTTTACTTTTTATAGTCACTGTTGGTGCATCATCTTAAGACTTGCAAAAGGAAAATAAAAAATGTGAAGAGCATGGGACAGTTACAGTCTTAATAGCATTACCTAATAGCTTTCTTTGACAAGGTAACAAGCCTTGTGGATAGGGGGAAGCAGTAGATGTGGTATAGCTTCACTTTAGTAAGGCTTCTGATACTGTCTCGCATGACCTTCTCAAACAAATTAGGGAAATATAGCCTAGATGGAGCTACTATAAAGTGGGTGCATTACTCATTGGAAAACCATTCCCAGGGAGTAATCACCACAGTCAAACTGGAAGGGCATACTGAGTATTGTTTCTGGGTCCAGTTCTGTACAATATATTCATAAATGATTCAGATAATGGCATAGAGTACACTTAAAGTTTGCAGATGATACCAAGCTGGGAGGGGTTGCAAGTGCTTTGGAGGATAGGATTAAAATCCAAGATGATCTGGACAAACTGGAGACATGGTCTGAAGTAAAGAGGATGAAATTCAATAAGAACAAATGCAAAGTACTCCACTTAGGAAAGAGCAATCAATTGCATGAATACAAAAAATGGGAAATGACACGTAGGAAAGAGTACTGTGGAAAGGGATCTGGGGATTATAGTGGATCACAAGCTAACTATGAGTCGACAGTGTAACACTGTTGCAAAACAAAGCCAACATTCTGGGATGGATTAGCAGGAGTGTTGTAAGCAAGACACTGGAAGTAATTCTTCCACTCTATTCAACCATGTGGGCAGAAGTTTTCCACAAAAATATTCAGTTGTTTCAAAGAACAAGACTAGAGACTATACTGAACAAATCACTTAAACTTTTAAAATGGGGTCATTAATTGTCTCTTTTTTTCTAGGTGCTCATCTTAAGACATCTGGAGCCTGATTTACAGAAATCCTGAGCACTTAGCTGTAGATCAAGTCTATAGAAAATATGCTTTGAACATATAAAATGCAAAAATATTGTGAAATACTCAAAAATCAGATCCTACATAATCTCAAACTGGACACCCAAAATTAGGATACTCTGGCAATTTGGGCCGCAATCTTTGTGGTGAAAAAAAATCTATTTTAGAAATGATGTCACTATCTCATCCCACGGGAGCCTTGTGAAAATAATGGAATTAGTGTTTGCAAAGCAGCCATCTGCTACGGTTAAGAGTGTCATAGAAAAGCCATGAGAAAATATCTAATTCTGCAATCAGTGCAGGGTTTAGATAATGTGCAGCAAAATGGCCTGGAACCACATGCTGAATGAGGATAAAAAAAAATACTGAATAGCTTACCCATTCAGGGAGCGTCATCCATCCTGCACACTGAATGAAAAAAATAGTATGTGGTCACTTTAATTAAAGACTATCTTAATACATATGGACAAGAGGGCCAAATTAAGGTTGTATAATAGGAAACCAAAATCTAGTATTTCCTAACTTTTGAGTGTTTGACTTCGCAACCTTTAAGTTATTTTAATGTAATTTTTCTGCAATACATATTTAGGCTTCATTGTCAATCCAGGAACCTTTATAAGTCTAATCAATTTGACTAATATAGGTAAATGCTAATCCCTACATTCTCTCTCAGAGAGGTGCATGGTGTTTTAGTTACTGCAAAACAATCAGTTTTAGTAGGAGACACTCAGCTAAATTCCAGCTCATCGCACTGAAATTTTCAGAGACATGGGCATTAAAAATCCTTAAAGTTGCATGGAACAGTTTGATATAGTTTAACTTTTCATTTCACATAGTGTGCCTATCATACTAAAAACTCCAACACACACATGCATTAATGCCCTCCCTTACCTCCCCCCACAATAGCTAAACAAAATAAGTTCCACCTCCTTAATACTAGCTGTTCTAGAAATGTTTAAGAATAATACAATTATTAGAGTCACTGTAGCTTTCTAAACATTACACTTAAAACTCTTCTAGTACATGAAGCCTAAGAGCAAAGCAAATTTGTTTTTAACTAAACCTATTTCTAAATCCATAAAGGGGGTGAGACTTTTAGAATACCTAGTCTTATTTGCAGCAGCCTTAACTATGCCTGTTTAAAGTGACTGTTAACTGCACAAATGCTGCAAGTCTGTTTTTAAAAGCTAGATAATTTTAGAAGTATAGAAATTTTAACGAGGATAATATAACCAAAGCAGCATTGCTATAACTCTACAGCTAACATTTCCACTAGTAACCATGATACTACTGTCATTTTACACTTTAATTCTGTGTGAAATCCACTCAAATGTCGACCTACAAAAGACATGAAGCCTCTCCTACCAAATACACCAGATTTTAATCAGGCCTTTTGCTTTACTTTCTAGTATAAAATAATTTGTCAAATTGTCACAAGAGTATATCTTTATCAAGCTGCTCCAGGTTTCTATGGGTAACTTACCTTTTAAGAGCACTGTCATTTTTTTCAGGTACTTTTTTTTTTTTTTAGTACTGCTCAATTACACAGCATGGAACTATGACCACGTTTTTTTAATTTTGTAATCCGCTTCCCACTATAATTTTTGGTACAGATGAAGAACCAACCTCTATCAATTCCATACCCAGATAATCCTGTGTTACTGAGTGACTGCTCTCCAGTTGTCAGTCCTTTCAAACAGCTGACAGTCCTGTACAATCTGGTCAACAGAGAAGCACAAACTGGACATGCTAGGATTGTAGGAGGAGCTTCTGGAAACTGCTGTGAAGTGTATCCTTCCCGCTTTAGCCTAATTCCAGGAAGCTACTCAACACTCAAAAATAGGGCCCTAGCAAAATGATCATGTGGGTAATGATTTAAAAATTCCAGTGTAAATATACAAAGTGAGCACAGACTAAACATAAACCTGATATTTGTACTTATCCAGTTAGAAATGAAAGGACAAGTTATAGATGACACTTTCCTTAAAACTTAGATAAAAACTAGAATATGTTCTAGAAAATAATTTAGGGTCTCCATTGGAGTCCCTGGTCATGACGCACACAGAATAATTAAAAATAGGGAATCCTATACTAAGTATTTTGGGTACTGTCCTCTCATCTACTTAACCAAGTTAGCATACAACACGAACCAACATTGAGTTATAGGTCATTTATGATGGAAAGCTTACATTAAGTGTTTTGAAAGCCTAATTACTTCTTGCACATTAATAAAAAGTCAAAAACAGCTTACTTTTCACTGTTAAGAGGGCCAAACATTTCCATCCATATCAATAAGCAGAGATGAGCTTGCATCCATAGATCCAGTCTGGAGTAGGTGCTGGCTGAGCAGCATGCTTCCCACTTAAGACCCATGGTAGCTCCACAGGAATTTTGCCCCTTTGGGTTTGGGAGAAAGCAAGCATGGGCCACAATTCTAAACTGTACTCAAGTATGAAGGAAGCGGGAGGAGACAGGGAGGGATGTCACTGATTAACCATCAGCAAAGAATGCCAAATGGGAAGCCTGGTCAGAGCAGGCAGCGATGCAAAAGAAACACTCCACTCTCCCAGAAATGTTAACCTTGAGAAGCCTGTGGCAGATTACACAAGTACTATAATTTTAGAGGAAGACACCAGCTCCATCTGTCACAGGGACTGATGCTGCAGAGCAGCTGCTGCTGACATGTGGTGAGGAAGTGCAGCTGTAAACAGTCACAGGAGGAAAGCAGTGAATTATTGAGTTAGACTCTCCCATTATTTCTGCTTGGGCAAGCCCACTTCCTTGTTTCCTCTTTCCCCACCTTTCATAAAACATCCTACTAGAAGTATGCAACATTGCTAAACTTTAGAACTGCATGTGGTGCAAGTTTCAACAAGAGAAAGCTTCCAAGAAAGTGAATTTATAGAATCTAGGACTATATACAGTGTGCACACTCTTCCTTCTCATGAACAATACCCAGCACTGGGGCTAACTGGCATTCATTTGCTGTTACAGTACATGCTGATGGACATGACCTCTAAGGAAGCATTAGGCGTGCATTATGCAGGTGGTCAGACTGGCTGATCACGATGGTTCCTTCTGACTTTAGAATCTGTGACTTGGCCTTGTTGGATCTCCTGGTGCTTTTGTTTCTGCACAGGTGAGGGGTACTTTTACAATCATCTTTATTGTTCTTATGCCTCTTTAAGGGCATGTCTACGCTACAAAATTAAGTCAACTTAAGTTAGGTCCACCTACAGTCACCACAGTAATTAAATCAGATCTTCACGTCCACACTATGCTCCTTCTGTCAGCAGTGCACGTCCTCACCAGAAGCACTTGCACCAACTTTAGTGGGGCCTTGTGGGGCACTGACAACCGGAACCCCACTACCTTTGGCCGACAACCGGAGTCTGACAGGGCTCCATCTGTCAAAGGCAACAACAGGAGATGTAAGCAACACAGTGTCTACACAGACACTGCGTCGACCTAACTACATCAACCTAAACGCTACTCCTGTCACGGAGGTGGAGTTATTAGCTCGGTGTAGCGGGCGAGTTAAATTGGCAGGCGGAACACTGCAGCGTAGACGTTTACGCAGTTAGGTTGATGTAAGCTGCCTTACGTTGACCTAAGTCTGTAATGTAGACCAGGCTTACTACCTTGTGGGAATAGCCACAACAATCATGTTTGCCCTTCTTATTTCCAAGTCTTAATAAACTAGAATAACTATACCAAGAAAGTCAAAATCAGAAACCTAGAGTTGGAAGGGACCCTGAAAAGTCATCAAGCCCAGCCCCCCATGCTGAGGCAGGACCCAAGTAAAACTAGACCCTCCCTCACCAGTGTTCATCCAATCCATTCTTAAAAACTTCTAGTGATGGGGATTGCACAAGCTCTCTTGGAAGCTTATTCCAGAGTTTAACTACTCTTACAGTTGGAAAGTTTTTCCTAATATCTACCCTAAACCTCCCTAGCTGCAGATTAAGCCCCTTACTTCTTGGCCTACCTTCAGTAGATATGGAGAACATCTGATCACAGTCTCCTTTATAACTTTATAACAGCCCCTAATATATTTGAATACTTATCAGATCCTCCCTCAATCTTTTTTTCCCTCAGGACTAAACATGCCAATTTTTTTTAACCTTTTCTCATAGGTAAGGTTTCTAAGCCTTTTATCATTTTTGTTGAATTGGACACAGTACACCAACTGAGGCCTCAGCAGTGCTGAGTATAGCAGAACAATTACCTCCAGGTTTTACATACAAACTCCTGCTAATATAATTCTGGGATGTATTAGCCTTATTCACAGCTGCATCATGTTGACGACTCATTCAGATACAGCATATAGTTTGACTGACAGGCACTTAAGATAAAACACCTAAAAGACAAGTCTCTCTGTCCCAAACTTACAATACAAGTGATGGCCTTGATAAACAAGCGGATAGGGCAAGAAAGGGCACAGGTTAAGGAGATTTTACGTGATGACCCAGTTTAAGTTTCCATACATCTTGGTGGTACTTTCTTTTTTATAAACACTCATTTAATGTAGGCAATACTAGAGAAGTGAGATTTTTAGCAATAATTTGAATTAGGTGAGGGTTAAGAGTTGGGGGCTTGAATAGATTCTGAAAGGGTGGTGTTCCAAGCACTAGAAACAACATAGGAGGAGGTATGGAGACATCAGAGACATGGGGTGCTTACAGTAAGTCAGCAAATTAACACTGGCCATCTAGAAAGGAAGTTAATTGTAGGTGACTTAGAAATAGTTATAATTCAGAACCATCAAATTGTGCACACAGCTAGTATATGTAACTATGTGAACTTGTTATCTTCATCTTTTCTCCTTCCCTCCTACTATTTGCCACTTACCTATCAATCTGTGGTACTTACCTGGCTCCTCCCTTTCCTCCCCCCAAAAAGAGAGACAAGACCAGCAAAGAGGCAGAGAAACTAGTGTTGTTAATGGAGCAGAGATCAAGTGACAAAACAGAAAATGATCAGGTTGAACATTAGGAATGGATTTACACTGACAACCCAAAATAGCTTACATAACACAGCAAGGTGTGATTGGATAATCACAACTGGTGCCCTGCTAGCCAAGGTCCCTGAGGATTTTACAGTTCAACTCAGGTTTCTATTAACAATGAAGCTGGGTCATTTTATGAGGTGAGACAAGAAGGATTAAATATGTTATACTAAACGATAAGATATGACTCTAGCCTTATGGACAGAATGAGACAAAGAAAGGCATTTTGCTTTTTATTTTAGCCAAACGGTATGAGAGATTAAATAGGAGGTATGTCTGAAATGGTTTAAAGAGGAATATTGCCACATACTGCCTTGAATCTTTATTACTTCCAAAAATCTAAGCTCTTGTGCAGTGAAGTTATTTACTGGAGCTGGCATCCAAAAGGAAATAGCTCCTCAAAAAGGGGAATGGATAACGTTAAGTGATTTTAGAGCAGGATATATTTTTGGTCCCCAAATACTGACAGATGCTTCACATAAATCCTTCTATTACTATTAAAAGTTATCTGAACACAGCGACAAGAGATATTGTTAAGATTTTCATAAAACTACAAATGAGGACAATCCACCTGCCAAACAATGTTTTTAATATAGACACAAGAGTCTAAAGAGCACTAAATTAAATAAATGAAGAAATGACAGCCTTGGTAAAGCACAGCACTGGGGGTTTAGAATCCTCAGTTCTATTTCGTAACTTCTCTGCACTAGTTTCACTATCTGTAGACACAGGATAATGCAGACCTTTACAGGAGTGTTACAAAGCTAAACTAGTGTTTGTAAAGTACTAAGGTCCTTGGATAGAAGGTGCTAACTCAAGTGAAAAGTTTTACCTTCATCTAAAAATAAGAGGTGAAAAGAGGAAAAGTTTAGTAATAAAAATAATTATGCTAAGAGACTTTCTATACTAAAAAGAACCTCATTCACAAGTCATTCTTTGTAAAGCAACAATAATCAGTTTTCTGTGTACAGAAAATGAACAGCTGTTCACTTACTGCTACTTCTTAGTTTTGGTATTTCATTCTGGGAAAGCAGCAGCTCTGTCAGGATTTGTATTTTTACCTGCTAAAACAGCATGGTGTGATGTCTCTGGGACTGCTTATAGCAATAAACAATTAGTACTCTTAGCATCTAACATTTATCACTAGAGTCACTTGCAGGAGAGTGTAATGAGGTAGCATGGCTTTAAAAAAAAAAAAAAAAAAGGAAGGACAACCATGTCTTTTAAAAATCTTGTTCCCAAACTTCTGTCATTTGTGCATGATTCCACTTTCAGATGTGAACCCTGCAAGTATGTACCCTTAGTATATAAAGTGTTGCAGCAGCTACATTTCAGCTGAAATTTTGGGTGAAGGGTTTCAGCGGGAAGAAGGGGAAGGTTGTCATTTAAAGCTAAGGCATAACAGAACAGTTCAGCTGAACCAAACATGATCAAAAGTTACTAGCTCTAGAAACTGCAGCAAAAGTTTAATTAAATTTGAACTTTTTAACTGTGGTTCCACCAAAGCAAAATACAGCTGGATTGACAAACTAATTAAAAGATCATCAGATCCAATGTAATGCCTATTACCAGCTTTTCTTACTTGATAGAAAACAGTTGGAAAAAAAACTATTCCTTCTTTAAGTCACCTATCTACTGAAGATGCAAAACTATTGCATGTGACCACATATGTAACACCATAGACAGAAACTACATATAAACTGCAGTGATCCAGATGAAAATCCATCGTCAAGAGAATTTAGATTATTCAGAATGATGAAATGCTAGTATGTGAATTTGGCAGAGAATCAGAGAAGTTTCCACCACCAAAATAAATAAATGCAACTGATCGGGGGGGGGGGGGGGGGGGGGGAGGAGTTTCTCCTCATACATAATGGCATACATTTCAATATTTCACATAATTCATTAAAGTGCATTAAAACATTTGACTGGGCCAAACTGGGATGCATTCTTTTAATCACACCCAAGATCTTACAGTAGAGCAGCATATATCAGAAATACCACATCACAAGAGAGCGTAGTAAAAACATAACATAGGTATGTCCACACTACCAAAAAAACAAAACTAAACTAAAAACCCCAAACCCACAGCAACAAATCTCAGAACCTGGGTCTACAGAAGTGGGCTCACACTACGTAGCTAAAAATAGCAGTGTACATGTTTGCAGTCATGCTGAAGCCTGGGCTCTGAAACTAAGCAAGAGGGGTGGGTTTCTGAGCACAAGGGGGAACATCTACATTGCTATTTTTACTGCTCTAGTGCAGTGATTCTCAAGCAGCGGTACATCAACTCACCTAGATATTTGCCTAGTTTTCCAACCGGATACATAAAAACACTAGGAAAGTCAATACAAACTAACATTTTATACAATGACTTGCGCACACTATATACTATCCACTGCCATGTAAGTACAATATTTATATTCCAATCGATTTGTTTTATATGGTAAAAATGAGAAAGTAAGTAATTTCTCAATAACAGTGTGCTATGATACTTTTGTATTCTTATGTCTGATTTTATAAGCAAGTAGTTTTTAAGTGAGGTGAAAACTGGGGGTACGCAAGACAAATCAGACTCCTGAAAGGTATACAGTCATTTGGAAAGGTTGAGAGCCACTGCTCTAGCGTGAGCCAGAGTCTGTAGTCCCGGACAGTTTATTTTTATTTTTTGCACTATAGACATACCCCATAAGGCCCCCAATTCCTGCACCTGAAGGGACTGCCAATGAGCATGCACCACGGAGCTCACTGCAGGATTGGGACCCTAGTTATTAAAAACCCAGAAAAAAAAATGGGGTCTTATGCAAACAATTTATTGTAACACTAATGTTTGAGTGAACAGAAACTCATATAAAACATGCAATTCAAAGCAAATAATCTGAAGATTTTACCCTATCCGCTAACCATAAAGAAGCCCACTGTCATTTTGGACTGTTGATTTTACCACAAAAAGTTACTTAGAAGATGGATATTAAGAGAGTCTAGCTACAAGCATAACGGAAACTGTATAGGTAAAAATAAGATTTCACAGAAAAACGTTACCTTTACGAGTTAGAAAGGTGTTCCAGGTAGGAAGATTCTAGATTTTGTTTAAAGCGCATTCATCCGAAATGGTGTCGAACTATACAACTGTGATAACAGCCCAAGTCATCCGCTTCAGCAGAATGATGCAACTTTAGGACAGAATTATAAAAATGTTCTATTACTATGACATTGCTTTACAAAAAAATGTCTGAATGTACTGAGACAAATCATCAGCATGAAATTTAAGACAACTTTCTTAAACTGACATTTTAGATATTCAGTGCTAATAGGACAACTATAAAACAACTGAAAAATATGAATTGATACAAGAGTCAAAATTAAGTTCATCTGATGCCTTGGGCTCATACTTTAAAATTCTAATTTATATTTTGTCAGCAGATCATGTTAAATAGTAATTACCTTCCATAATTAAACATGACACAAAGAAAACTGACCACTAAGTACCAGTTTCAGCTATATTAATTTTGCATCATCTCATCCAACATGCGGCAACAACAAACTGTTCTCTTTCAGAGGATTTCTAACATGACCATAAAGACAAAAGGCAGACCAAGTTATAAGTAAATATTTCTGGATAGCATACATATTTCAAAACTGATTTATATCTACTGAGCAATGTCATGAGGCAACCAGATTTGGATTTTATTAGATTTTAGTTTAATGAAAATATTTTTCACAGTAATTACCCAAATTTCCTCATCTTCAATATATGTGAGGCCACTAGGGAATACAGTGAACTGACCTGAGCCATAAATTTGCAGATAACACAACATAGTATCATTTTCATCATACCCAGAGAGCACAGTGTGTGTGGTTCCTCAGTGCACAACAGAAACTGCAACTTGGATTATAACAAGGTGGCTGAAGTTCAAGTGATGCTAGTGGACTAGGCAAAAGCTTGAGGGTGTAGTAAAAGGGATTGTTCAGCCTTCACTGAGGTTCACAAACTGGGGTGCTCTGATAGTCTCATTTATTCTTGGGAGCAGATCCTCAGCTGATGCAAGTTGTCATAGCTCCATTGACTTCAGCTATCTGTCCCCTGGAATCCCATGTGCTGTTGGTAGCAAAGTGCTTTTTCAGTCTGTGCCTGGAATGTTTCTTCAAACTTGGACCTAGCCACAGTAGTCGGTCTATTTAGAAAATTCAGCACTGGAGTAAATATCAACACTATATCTAATTGAAAACATATTCCTTTGTAACCAAGAACTTGCTTTTCAGTTCAAAATCCTCATTTCAACAATCATACTCAATTATTCATAAACCAATATTTTTGTTTTCTGCAAGTACATTTAACATAGCAATTAGTTCTAATATTCTATTAACAGAGAACACCTTACTTTATTAGCATCTGGCTACAGAGAGCTCTGTAAAATGTATGGGTTTGTTTGCTTTTCCACCTCAAAATTTCACCACACAGGACCAGCTGGTAAAAAGAGAAGTAATAATCCAGCAGCAGAATACCCTCAGTTTGAGACTGCCAATTTAACCCAACAATAAGACAACTATTCAGATACAACTCCCTACTCCTCACAGAAATTGGCTTCTTGAAGGTCTGCGCCATTCTTGACAAGAAATTAAAATAGGTTTTTAACATTGAGTAGAAGTTTAACATTAAAAAGCATGATTTTTTTGAAAGCACTAACATGGTTGATAGTCCTGAAAATTGATCTACTTTTTAAAAATCTATTTGTGAAGCACTTGGGGAATATAGTCTTTATAAGAGTGTTAATGAGATTTCACATTTTAATGGTCAGCCCAGCACTCAAGAATAGCTCTGGAACACACAAGTCAGTGTGCACACTCACGTAAGAAAAGATTTTAGTTTCAAACATGAGATTAATAAAAAGTTTTCATAATGCAAAAGTGGTTTTGTTAACTAAGGTGAAAAATATGTAACATCCTTCAAAATTTGATCTCTGATTGGAAAGACTGTTGGAATTCAAGGTGTATTATTGATCTTAGTTCTTTAAGGTCTATATGTAAAGAAATTATTAAGAGGATTAGCTAATTGGAAAGAGATGACCTTTTCCCTAACTACAACTCATTTTCATGCTCCAAGCCACCAGTTTACCATTCTTAATTAATTTTACACTGGTATGCAATGAGTGACAGTACAAAATACAAAAGACTATCAAACGCAAGTGGCCTATACACTAGAAAGCGTTCATTTTTAGCATATGCTGGGGAACCTAATTGCTTATTCTGTAAATAGTTACCAGTTTTATAGACTATAAAAATACTGTATATTCCTCTTTCTTCTGTCCCCCTCCAACTCTATGTTCATTCTTCCAGTACCAATTTGTTTTAACCTAAACACTGTAGTATCTAATTTTTGTATATTATTTCAACTCAACTGAACTCAATTTAGTGCCCACAGAACTGAGAGATCCAACACACTTGGCTGAATCAGATATAAAAGAAAAAGCCACCATGCGAGCTTCCCATATAGCTCTGTGAAGGCAGCTCATTTCTAAATTGCTGCAGCCTCTCAATAAATTCCAGCCCTATCTTGAGTAGAATGTTTTAATCATGTTCGTTAGTGCAGCAAATTTGCAATATGCATGTAAGAGACTAGGATGAGAGATAGATATGAGCCATTTGCTGGAAATTGAGGCAAACTTGGGAGCTCATAAAATAGACACGAGGAGACATACGATAAAGGTACAAAGCAGTTATGTAGCGGCTGCAATTAGCATTTTTCAAAAGGCAGATGCTTGAACGCTACATAATTGCAAATGACAGAGCACACACAGACAGGGACCAAGAAAGATTCTCTTCCCTGCCGCCATCCCTACAGCTACTATTGCAAATGCACCATTTCTAATAAAGCCCAGGGGAGCCCGCCACCATCTGGCCTTCGTGAAGAGACCAGACAAGTTGGGTACTTCCTGAAATCGGCTGCCTGTGCCGCCCCCAGCAGCAACGAGCAGCAGCCAAACCAAAGATAAGCCTGGGCTTCCTGAACTGTGAAAAGTTCCTCTCCTCCCCTTCCTCCTGCCCAGTTTTCCAGAGGTTCCAGCCGGGCTAATTGTAACTGATCTGAGCGCTTCATCCCAGCCCCGACTGAACATCGCCAGCCAGGTGTCCCCTCCCAGAGGTCTTCCCCGCAGCCAGCCCGGTTCCCACCCTCCCGAGTCCCTGCAAGCAGCTAGCCAGTCACCCAGGTCCCATCCCCACCCCCCAGGCAGCCAGCCAGGTCCTCCCCTCACCTCCCAGGTCTTCCCCCCCGCCCCCGCCAGGACTCGCCCCCCCCCCCCCGGTCAGGTCCCCCCGTGGCCCCCTCAGATCCCCCCCCCCCGTCGCTCCCTCCCTCCAAGTCCCCCGCCGAGCACCTCTCCTCCCTCCACCCCGCCGCCTCTGTGCTCAGTGGTCCCGCTCCAGCCGGTGCCTCACCTAGAGGACGAGCGAGCGGGGCCGCCCGCTCCTTCGCAGGCTGCTCTGCCCTCCCCTGCCAGCCGGGCGGGCTCCCTCCGCGGGGCTGGGACTCGGACTCCTTCCAGGCGGAGGCGAGCGCCACCCCCGCCGGGCCCCGGCCACCTCAGCTCCTCCCCTCCGCACGCAGCACCGCGGCCGGCCCAGGGAGGGGGGGGGCTGGGTGGGTAGCTGCGCGCGCCGCGCCCGCCGGCAGCTGGCCCTCCTCCCATTGGCCAGCGGCTCTTCAAGCCGGCCCAGCAACCATTTTCTCACTGGCCGGCTACTTTGGGGGGGAGGGGGAGGGATGGGCTCTGCCGACCCAACAGCAGCGACCAATCATAAAGCCGCCGGGGCCAAAAGGGGGCGGGGCGGCTACCCCCCGGTCCAATTGGAATGGGCGCAGCCGCAGTTCCGCCAGAGCGCTCCTGGAGGGACGGGTCTCCCCCTCCACTCTCCGGGCGGGAGGAGGCTCCCCTCGCGCACGGCCGTGCCGCCCAGGCAGCGCGGTGCCGCGGCTCTGGTGCACGGCGCCGCCCCCGCTGCAGCTGGGTGCCCGGGGCGGAGCAGTCAGCAGCGACCCGGGGGTTAGCGGTGCTTCTGCCCTCCAGCTGCTGTTCACTGCGAGCCCCCGGCCGCTGCGCCTCTGAGTTCAGGCGGAGTGTCAGGGAGCCCCATTCTTTGGCGGGGGCCCCGTCCGTTTCCTTGGGGAGCTTCGAGATCCGCCCATCCCGTGCAGCCCTGAAACAAACAGGCGGAAGGACGGGACCCACCCACCTCTTCTTACTGCCAATGTATAGGCAGCCCCTTAATGGTGGCTCTTGGACCCCTCGCTGGTCGAGGCAATGCGGAGGCTCTCCTTAGCCCTGGCGGAGTTTCGACCTATGGCTCCTCAGCGTCTTTTTCAGCACCAAGCACCTTTTTAACACGTCATAGCACCCCATGAATACAGCAGGTTTCAGAGTAGTAGCCCTGTTAGTCTGTGTCAGCAAAAAGAAAATAAGAAAAGGAATACTTGTGGCACCTTAGAGACTAACAAGTTTATTTCAGCATAAGCTTTCGTGGACTACAGTCGTCTTATACAGCAGTATAAGAGCTAGTTTAACGGACTTTCCTTCCACTTACTTTTGGTGCTGCACATCTGTCACAATGAAAAGCCTTGTGCCTCCAAAAAGAGCGCCACAATTTTATGAATACTCTCCCTTGTTAAAGGCAAACTGAAAACACTAAAAAGTCATAATATGAAAAATGATTGCTGCTACAAACCTAGGGTAGACCATGACAAATACAGGGCTTGCAAGAAGATATGTTTGAAAATTTATTCATATTTAGGGTGGTCAAGTGATTAAAAAAATCAATCACGATTAGTTGCACGATTTAAAAAATTAATCACAATCACATTGTTAAACAACAATAAAATACCATTTATTTTAAATATTTTGGATGTTTACTACGTTTTCAAATATATTAATTTCAATTACAACACAGAATACAAAGTGTACAGTGCTCATTTTATATTTATTTTTATTACAAATATTTGCACTGTAAAACAAAAATTGCATTCTTCAATTCACCTAATACAAGTACTGTAGTGCAATCTCTTTATCATGAAAGCTGAATTTACAAATGTAGAATTGTATACAAAAAACCCTGCATTCAAAAATAAAACCATGTAAAATTTTAGAGCCTACAACCCCACTCAGTCCTACTTCAGCCAATCACTCCCACAAACAAAGTTGGTTACAATTCGCAGGAGATAGTGCTGCCTGCTTCTTGTTTACATCACTTGAAAGTATCTCCTGTCAATGTAAACAATTGTTTTTCTTCGTGATTGTCAGAATAAGAAGTAGGACTGAGTGGATTTGTAGGCTCTAAAGTTTTACACTTTTGTTTTTGAGTGCAGTTATGTAACCAAAACAATTCTGCATTTGTAAATTACACTTTCATGATAGAGACTGCACTTCAGTACTTGTATGAGGTGAATTATAAAATGCTATTTCTTTTCTTTATCATTTTTACAGTGCATATATTTGTAATCAAAATAATAATATTAAGTGAGCACTGTGCACTTTTGTATTCTGTGTTGTAATCGAAATCAATACTGAAAATGTAGAAAAACATCCAAAAATATTTCATAAATTTCAATTGGTATTCTATTGTTATAAGTGCGATTACTCTTGCTTAATTTTTTAAATCGCGATTAATTTTTTTGAGTGAAATGCATGAGTTAACTGCGATTAATTGACAGCCCTATTCATATTGTAAGTAGTTGGTAGCCAGTTATGGCTTTATTTGTACAAGCTAATGGGCAGAAGTACAAAGGCTGCAGTGATATTCTGCATGAACAACACCCAAAGCTCCTCAACTGCTGTACCAAAATCTGTTTACTGGTGTTAGTGTTACAACTACTGCACCACATGCCAACTTCTGACCTTATCTAAAACACAGCCTTTGATTGATACTCCCTCCCGAACAACACCATCTCTTCCCAAATCAGAAAAGAACAGAATTAGGGGCAGCAAGCCATGACTAATCATGATCACTGATTCAGTGAATAGCAAGGGTGTTAGTAAATAGCCATTAGCAGTCTTCCTTTTTCTGTAAGTGCAGTGGAGTAAGACACCCACATTCTTCTGGGATAAAGCTAGAGTTGGGCAAATATTGCAAAAGTCGTTCACATTCACTTGATTTTTTAAAATGAGTTTTCTTTGGACATGCTCACACGTCTTTTATATTTGTTTTCCATGAACATTTGCGTCATCAAGGTATGTGCAAAGCAAATAGAAATACTTGCATGTGCAGTTTTGAAAGATCGATTTGGAGTTCTTTTAAACAATATTATGACTTTACCTTACAAAACTACAGCTAAGCAACACTGCTCACATTTAAGATAGAAGCCCAGGGAACTGCTTCAGATCCAAAATACAAGGCTAAAGAAATCTTTTTTTAAAATGTAAACTTTTTAAATAGATAAGTTTGTAAGCAAACTGCAATTTCTCTGAAAAAATAGACAGTTTGCAGGACCCTCTGTTCCAGGAGATTGTTACCCCTGCTGCATCTCTGGATGGGCAACAGTGAGGTGAGGGGCTGGGGCTGTGGCCTGAAAGAAGGGCAGAGGCCTAAGAGGCACAGCAAACCATGACCAAACCAGGTAAAATCCCTTGCGAGAGGATGAAGAACTGTCCCTCGAGGTTCCTTTCAGCTTCCTCCCTCCCCTGAACATGCTGCCTTTGGCTCCTCCTGGGCCACAGCTGTGCTCTGACCTTGCTGCTGGGGGTCACAGAGCACAGAAAGGGAGCAAATGCTGCTGCAAGCAGCATTAATGAATCTTTTTTGACACACTACTTGGGCAGTATTGGAGAGGCACATGCCACTTAGAATGGCTGTTCCGTGACTCCCCCTCCCCCATGGCCCATCTGCTGCATTGAGTTTATGCAGAGGGTCTGGTGGCAGCTTTGAGGGGAAGTAGCTGCATTTCCCATCCATACAGCTTCCCCCTCACCACACAGGTGGACATAAATAGAAGAAACTAGCTCTAAGATGAATAGATGGCAGCCCGAACAAGACAGTTGTCACCTACCACCCCCACACTGGAACCCAGACAGGGTATCACCAAACTACAACCCATACGGAATGGGGACTCCATCCTGAGAGAAATCTGTCTTGAACCCCCTCCTCTGGCCTTCAAAACAACCCCCCAACCTCTCCATGCTCATAATCAGAAGCAAAATCCCCATAGATCATGACACATCAACTTAAAGCAGCACTGGACCCTGACAGAACAACAGATGCAAAACTTGCAGCCATATCTCCACTACTACAATGACCAACACTCCCCCGCCCCCCACGCCCGACAACACTCCTTTCAAGATCCATGGGTCCTACACATGCCTATCACAACATGTGGTGGACCTCATCCAGTGCACTAAATGCCCCAACAATAACAGGAAGTTTTTGGAAAGTGTAGGGGACAATTTCCTGGTGCAAGTACTGAAGGAAACAACTAGGGGAAAAGCTCTTCTTGACATGCTGCTCACAAACAGGGAAGAAATAGTAGAGGAAGCAATAGTGGATGGGAACCTGGGAGGCAGTGACCATGAGATGGTCGAGTTCAGGATCCTGACACAAGGAAGAAAGGAGAGCAGTAGAACAGAGACCCTGGACTTCAGAAAAGCAGACTTAGACTCCCTCAGGGAACTGATGGGCAAGGTCCCCTGGGAGAATAACATGAGGGGGAAAGGAGTCGAGGAAAGCTGGCTGTATTTTAAAGAATCCTTATTGAGGTTGCAGGAACAAACCATCCCGATGTGCAGAAAGAAAAGTAAATATGGCAGGCGACCAGCTTGGCTTAACAGTGAAATTCTTGCTCATCTTAAACACAAAAAAGCAGCTTACAAGAAGTGGAAGATTGGACAAATGACTAGGGAGGAGTATAAAAATATTGTTCAGGCATGCAGGAGTGAAATTAGGAAGGCCAGATCACACTTGGAGTTGCAGCTAGCCGGAGATGTTAGGAGTAACAAGAAGGGTTTCTTCAGGTATGTCAGCAACAAGAAGAAAGTCGAGGAAAGTGTGGGCCCCTTGCTGAATGAGGGAGGGAACCTAGTGACAGAGGATGTGGAGAAAGCTAGTGTACTCAATGCTTTTTTTGCCTCTGTCTTCACAGACAAGGTTAGCTCCCAGGCAGCTGCACTCCGCAGCATGGTATGGGGAGGAGGTGACCAGCCCTCTGTGGAGAAAGAAGTAGTTCGGGACTATTTAGAAAAGCTGGACGAGCACAAGTCCATGGGGCCGGATGCACTGCATCCGAGGGTGCTAAAGGAGTTGGCCGATGTGATTGCAGAGCCATTGGCCATTATCTTTGACAAATCATGGCAATCGGGGGAGGTCCCAAATGACTGGAAAAAAGCTAATGTAGTGCCCATCTTTAAAAAAGGGAAGAAGGAAGATCCGGGGAACTACAGGCCAGTCAGTCTCACCTCAGTCCCTGGAAAAATCATGGAACAGGTCTTCAAGGAATCAATTCTGAACCACTTAAAGGAGGGGAAAATGATCAGGAACAGTCAGCATGGATTCACCAAGGGCAAGTCATGCCTGACTAACCTAATTGCCTTCTATGATGAGATAACTGGCTCTGTGGATGAAGGGAAAGCAGTGGATGTGCTATCTCTTGACTTTAGCAAAGCTTTTGATACAGTCTCCCACAGTGTTCTTGCCAGCAAGTTAAAGAAGTACAGGCTGGCTGAATGGACGGTAAGGTGGATAGAAAACTGGCTGGATGGTCGCGCTCAACGGGTAGTGATCAATGGCTCCATGTCTAGTTGGCAGCCGGTATCAAGTGGAGTGCCCCAAGGGTCGGTGCTGGGGCCGGTTTTGTTCAATATCTTCATCAACGATCTGGAGGATGGTGTGGACTGCACCCTTAGCAAGTTTGCAGATGACACTAAACTGGGAGGAGTGGTTGATACGCTGGAGGGTAGGGATAGGATACAGAGGGACCTAGACAAATTAGAGGATTGGGCCAAAAGAAATCTGAGGAGGTTCAACAAGGACAAGTGCAGAGTCCTGCACTTAGGACGGAAGAATCCCATGCACTGCTATAGACTAGGGACCGAATGGCTGGGCAGCGGTTCTGCAGAAAAGGGCCTAGGGGTTACAGTGGACGAAAAGCTGAATATGAGTCAACAGTGTGCCCTTGTTGCCAAGAAGGCTAACGGCATTTTGGGCTGTATAAGTAGGGGCATTTCCAGCAGATCGAGGGACGTGATTATTCCCCTCTATTCGGCACTGGTGAGGCCTCATTTGGAGTACTGTGTCCAGTTTTGGGCCCCACACTACAAGAAGGATGTGAATAAATTGGAAAGAGTCCAGCGGAGGGCAACAAAAATGATTAGGGGGCTGGAGCACATGACTTATGAGGAGAGGCTGAGGGAACTGGGATTGTTTAGCCTGCAGAAGAGAAGAATGAAGGGGGATTTGATAGCTGCTTTCAACTACCTAAAAGGGGGTTCCAAAGAGGATGGATCTAGACTGTTCTCAGTGGTAGAAGATGACAGAACAAGGAGTAATGGTCTCAAGTTGCAGAGGGGGAGGTTTAGGTTGGATATTAGGAAAAACATTTTCACTAGTAGGGTGGTGAAGCACTGGAATGGGTTACCTAGGGAGGTGGTGGAATCTCCTTCCTTAGAGTTTTTAAGGTCAGGTTTGACAAAGCCCTGGCTGGGATGATTTAGTTGGGGTTGGTCCTGCTTTGAGCAGGGGGTTGGACTAGATGACCTCCTGAGGTCCCTTCCAACCCTGAGATTCTATGATTCTATGAACTGTGTGGGTGAAACCAGACAATCACTATGCTCTTGAATGAGCTCACACAGGAAAATGATAAAAGACAAAAACACCAGCTCACCTGTGGGTGAACACAATCACTCTATGTCTGACATGTCAGTTCTCATCCTCAAGGGAAACCTGTACAACACTTTCAAAAGGTGAACCTGGGATCTTAAGTTCATAACTTTGCTAGACACTAAAAATCATGGTCTTAAGACACTGGATTTATGGCTTATTACAATACTTTGTAACTCACTATCAACCCCCCTAGCTGTCCCCCTCCCCCTTCCTTTCCTCTTTATGACTGGAGGGACGTTAACAGGCCATTTCACCTTGAATGGTCCCTTGAAATATGTGCTAACTACTTATGCTAAACAATCTGTTCAAATCTTGTATTTAGCAGTGACCCTTTAGTTTCCCAGTCCTGAAGAAGAGCTCTGTGTCAGGTCGAAAGCTTGTCTCTCTCACCACTAGAAATTGCTCCAATAAAAGACACTACCTCACCCACCTTGTCTCAGGGATAACTAGAAGCATTACCAGGATACACCTCTACCACATGCTAGGGACTATCCCTGAAAAACAGGTCTGGAATCTTACTATTAGGTAGGCTTGGAAGGATTAGATCATTGGTAAATGTCTGTAAATGTCAATTTCACCATACACACAAAACAACAACAACCAAAAAAAAAAAAATCCATAGACATTAATCCATTAGGATAGTTAAGGGTATATATGAAGCATTTTTTCCTAGTAGATGTGGAAGTGATTTTTTTTTTATTATAGGGTGGTGAAGGATGTACAGTAGTCTTACTGAAACGAAAGTAATTGCATCACAAAAATATTTCAATGACAGTGATGTGATGGCATCATTATAGTTAAGGTGGTGTCATGACTTCTCTTTAAACGTTGACCTAAGTCCCCTAAAATTGACATGCTTAGTTGGAGTCCTCTGAAATGTGGTGTGCTTCGGGAGAGTGCAAGGTAAGGTTAGTGATCCAAATTTAGGGTCATTTGGCTACGGGTTACAGCGATATAAGCCCCCACCGCCAAATAGCCATTTTCAAAAAAGTTTGTAGGTGTTTTTTGTGTGCGCAGTTACAGCTCAAACTTTTGATGTGATGTAAGTTAAAATGGTCTCAATCTGTCGAGTTTTATCCAAGGTAGTGCATGGCACCTACTAAATCTTTGAGGGACCCAAATTGAGAATGGCATTTAAGAACATATTCATTTCTTTACTTGCATAAATGTGCAGTCTGGAAAGATTACAGCACACATGCATCAATAAAGAAAACATATGAGAGGGTTTCTATTCAGCCACGTTATGCTTTCCTGGGTAGTTTGAGGGAATGTGCCAATGCCATTGCCCAATGAACACTCCACCACTGTTTGTAGGCTGAACCTTCGTACACCTGTATAATAATTTAATAATGCATGTTGCTTGCTAGAAGTTGTCTCTTACAATACAAGATATTTTATGGGGAGATTTACTTGTGAACATAGCAGAAGAGTCAG
Source organism: Macrochelys suwanniensis (assembly GCA_033296515.1). Taxonomy (NCBI): domain Eukaryota; kingdom Metazoa; phylum Chordata; order Testudines; family Chelydridae; genus Macrochelys; species Macrochelys suwanniensis. Next base: position 17,526,048 of record CM065781.1, on the reverse strand, counting down.
CAGCCAGTCTAACCAAAATTTTTGTTATAGCAGATGCGGAGCAGCCGGAGACAGAGGACGTTGTGGGTGGGTGGAGTGGATGTGGGGACAGAGGAGATATACTCGGTCCATCGTCGAGGAGACAAACTGAAATTGAAGAGGGTCATAGCCAGATAGAATTCACATATATTGTGACCATCTTAAAGACAGCAACTAAGGTCAAAACATGCAACCACCTGCTCGAAAAACTGGCCGGAATGACACGGGGTGCCAATGCCCAAAAATTATGCACTTCAATCTTGGCACTTTGTTACTCAGCAGCGGAGTACTGCAGTCCAGTATGGACTAACTGGTCTCACACAAGGATGATCAACTTAATTCCACCATACGTATTATTTCAGGCTCACTTAAATCTACTCATCTTCCATGGTTACTGGTTCTCTGCAATATTGCTCCACCCAGTGTTCGCATGGAGGAAAAAATAGCAAACGTCGTGACTAAATTGCGCGATATGCCACATCTGCCATTAACTAAAGGCTTGTTTAATCCTCCGCATGGTCGTCTGCCGTCATGACACCCGCTGTGGATAAGTTTACCGGGTGAGGGATTTACAGTACAGGATGCATGGCAATCTTCATGGTCTGCCAAGAAAGTGACAAATAATTCTCTCTCAGACCCCACTCAATGTCAATCAGGATTTAATTTACCAAGAAGGTAATGGAGCCTTCTTAAACAGTTTTGTACTGGACATGGAATTTGTGCTGTAGCAGAATTTCGGTGGCATTTTAGAGACAGTCCACTACGTCAATGTGGGCAGCCACAAACCATGACACACACTGTTTAGGACTGCAAAATGACTCAATTTCCTGGAGGTCTTTGTGCCTTGAACATTGTTGATAACGCTGTGGCTTGGCTGGACTGGATTGCATATGCCAACAACTAATAACCAGACTTGCTGTAAAGTGCTACATGGATATTGGGTGCCAGATGCACTAAAGATTCATATGTCCCTTCATGCTTCAACCACCTTTCCAGAAGACATGCTTCCATGCTGATGAGATTCTGCTCGATAACGAACCAAAGCAGAGTAGACTGACGCATGTTCATTTTCATCATCTGAGTCAGATGCCACCAGCAGAAGGTTGATTTTCTTTTTCAATCGTTCGGGTTCTGTAGTTTCCTCATCAGAGTGTTGCTCTTTTAAAACATCTGAAAGCATTCTCCACACCTCGTCCCTCTCAGATTTTGGATGGCACTTCAGATTCTTAAACCTTGGGTTGAGTGCTGTAGTTATCCTTAGAAATCTCACATTCGTTTTTACCTGCACACACTGCAAGCAGGACTGAACAATGAGCTCGCACTGACTGCGGCTAACGTCAAGCTTTTGGTCAGAAAAGCCAGATAACAGGCCGTACAATTTTGTGGGTGGTAAGTGTCCCCATTCTTCGTGGAGCCAGCGCAGCAGCGGGTCGGCCTGTGGGGCGGGATTTGCCATATGAACTTGGGAGACCTCTCTCATTCTTTGATCAAGACTGGAATGCAGGGGGTTAGAGTCTGGTCGATGAGAGGGGCAGTGCGTAACGAACCAAGGGTGAGAGAATTTACGAATTAGGGTAGAAATTTGGTCCCACATTCTAACAAAAGCTGAGGGAGAGGCTTGCTCAATCAAAATATCTAAACAAAATTGAGAATCGATACCTAAAACAACTTGCTTGTTGGCAGAGTGGGCATTAGCAACATGCTGGGCAGCTAAAAGAACGCCCTGCACTTCGCATTCTTGTGTGGAGCAGGAGGGGGGCAGTAACTCCACAGTAAAGTAATTACATGTGGAACAAAGAACTCCCGCCCTAGGGGATGGTGAGGTGCCCCCGTCAGACACAACCCAGGGATCATATTTTGCTTCAATGAATAACGGTTGGTGAGATGGGGGGGGCTAAGATGTTATCGCTGGGAGTTAGGGTCCATGCCTGCCAAGCTACCTCAACCTGGAAACATAGAAGCTGCCAGGTGCGAGTAGTGCCATGAAACTCAGGTGGAGGGGTACTTGTAAGCCACAGGATTAAATGAACACGTGGTCCAGACAAGGTACCTGGGATAGGGACTTGGGACTAGTGACGAGCACTGGACGCAGCCAGTAGCATTTTTCCCACCAGACCATAGTTATACTGGGGTCCAGACAGGCGATGGGCCCAATTGTAAATGGCATTACCATGTTGCAATACAGTGAACCCTACATGGTGTTTTGTGATAAACAAATTAATGTTGAGGGGTTCTTGGGAATTAAAACGGGCGAGGGGGCGTTTAGAGGCGAACCAGCCAGCGAGCTTCTCTAAGCTTTTTTGTGCTGATGCATTCCACACTTCTCGGGAGCGTTTAGAAGAGAGAGAGCTTTGTAGGATTTCTAGGTTAGAAATTAATTGCGCCGGAATATATTGGTGGTGATAATTAAGGAGACCTAGTAGCTGCTGAAGCTCTCGTTTATTTTTTGGAGGGGCTTCTGTCCAAGGGTCTAATACGCTGGCTAGGGCTTGTGTGTGAGTGGTGGGAGTGAAATGGAGTCCCAAGAATGAGAATTGCTGGCTGGCCTGCAGGTGGCTCTTTGTTTTGTTAATTTGCCACCCATCTGCTTCTAATGCATCTATTATCATTTGGGTGGTACTTTGAACTGCTTGTGGATTGGGCCCACAAATGACAATATCATCTACATAGGTTAACAGGGCCACATCCTGTAGGGGTTTTACCTTTTGTAAGGTGATATTGAGATGGGATGATGCAATTGCAGGTGAATTACAGAACCCCTGTGGGCAGACTTTCCATTTATACTGGACGCCCTTAAAAGCAAAATTTAAGATTCCTTGTGTGTCCTGGAGTGGGATTTGGTAAAACATATCTTTTAAATCAAGAGTACATGCCCACTGATTACTTGCATCGCTTAGTTGCCGCTGTATTTCTGGAATGGTGACAGAGCTGGAAAATGCAATAGGCTTTACACGGCTGTTAGCTTGTCTATAATCAATGACAAGGCGATATTTAGAGGGATCGCCGGGCTTGGGAATACCCCAACCCGCGGACAGAAAGGTGGATGCAGTAACCCTTTCTATTTTTTTTCTCTTCTAGAAGCTGAGTGAGCAAAGCTTCAATAAGGGGAAGCCCTTCGGATTTTGTGGGGATAGGGGAAAATTTCCATGGCTGGGAGTTAACTACTTCGGGGGTATAGGGGGAATGATCACCTACGGTTATAGGGAGGGCTTGCAGAATTTGATTATGCAGTTTAAATTTTTTAATATCTGAGACACCTAGCAGATGTTTTGACCCTAACAAGGCTTTTATTTTTCTTACGTATTTTTTGTGGACAATTTTAACCCAAACCACGGGTTTTTCTTGTACTACATTGAGGCCTTGAACAAACATAAAGGAGCCAGTAGGACAGTGGGGAACGTTGGGCTCAATAATGCTAACTTGAGCTCCAGTGTCTAATAAAAAGGAGGTGGGGGTGTCACCGTTAACTAACAGGGTGGCATATGGGCGTTCATCGGTGGGATCTTTAATTTGGGCCGGGCAGCATCCGGCCCCTATTCGTTTTTTGACCTAACATAGTCCTCCCAATTTTTCCAGCCTAGCTGTTCGGCTATATTTTGCTGCTCTTGGTCTGACATTTTACGCAGGGCTTCTTTGGGGATTCCTTTGTTAAGAAGGAAGCCAAATCGTGCCCGTTCAGCTTTAGTTCGCTCAGGATATTTTTGGGGATTAAACTGACTCTTTGGAGGGTCTTTTGGTGGCGAATCAACTGGGAGGACAACAGGCGGGGGCGGCAGTGACAACTTAATTTTACTAACTACTTCAAATAACGTTAAGATGGATCTGCGAACAGCCGCATGCAAGTGCAGCATGGCACCGGTGTCAGCTCCAGGGGCAGCTTCTAATGCTAAATCAACTGCCTCTGCTGAGACAGGAATTTGGGTGGGATCAGTAACATGTATAAAGGGTGTGACCACCAATTGCTGTTGAACAGTTAAATTAAGTGGGTTTTGTAGTGGATCTCACAGGACTATGGAAGCTCCTGCGATTGCCCATATTAAATCGTGTGGAGTAACTAAGGCTCCCGGGGGGATATACAATCCTTTAAAACTGCCTTGCATTGCTAAAATGGCAGCTGCCGGGGTGGTAAGTGTCCAAAAGCGATTATTTAATAAAGCATGACCCGGGAAGCCTCGTGCCCAATTGGCCGTTTTGGCTAAGATGCCAGCCTCCTCACGGTCCACCAATTCTGCTCCGTGTTCTAAGGCTAGCCGCCCGATCCAAACCATAGGTGCCTCATCGGCTTTTCGTTGCGTTTCCTTTAAAAACTCTTTAAGTTCGGCCTTAGTACGTGTTCGCAGTTCAGTAACCTGCGTGGTGTTGCCTGTTTGTGCATCTATTTTAGTTTTAGTTATCGCAATAGGCAAAGCTTCTGCTACAGTTTCAGATTCAGTAAATTCTGGGGCTGTTGGCAGAGCTGGATACAGAGGAGTTTTAGGAGCTTCATATGGGGGTGGCAAAATTTTCTGAGAGGGACTTGGGGAGGGGGAGGTAGTGATGGGCTCTACCTTTTCTGTCTTCTCCTCATTATCATCTTTAGGAGAGCCTGGGGCTGCCTGTTTGGCTGCAAACATTGTGCCCCCGTGGAGGACAGAGCACAGATCGAGGGCCTTGCATATCATGCTAAACAGGACGGTGGAAACATCCTCAGATTTATATTCATTGGGTTGCAATTTTTTGGTTTTCTTAATTAAATCTAATTCTTTTATCATCTGGCATAATAATTTGTGTGCTGGATCAGCAGGTATTACCCGAGGTGGAGGAATCAATTTGGAAACGGTACCTCCGGATTTTCTAACAATGCGGCTACACTCTCTCCAAAGCTGAGAGGGATTTGCAGCACCGAGGTTCTCCACAGTCTCCGTGCACTGAGGCTGTAGGGAATAATCGGCTGGCTGACACCTAAAGCTTGGGTGGCACCGAAGGAGGCATCCCGTATCTGCCAGGGTTAATGGTACAGTATAGCCTTTTAGAGTTTTACCCGAGCCAAGGGAACAGATCCATTCTATTTTTGGATCAGTCGAATTTTGGCTAGTAAAAAGGTGAAACTGCAAATGTTGGAACTGTTCAGTTTCATCATCTGCGCGGTCTGCAGCGTGCCACGGGCATGGCCCAACTCCCTTGTATCCTGTTCATGACACCATGTGGATTGCCACGGGCACGCAGGGGCGAAAGAAAATGCAGGCCTGTTATTTACTAGGCTGCACGTGGCAATAGACTATATTGGTAAGGGATGCAAGGAGAGTATGGGTCACGCTGCAAACTGCAGACACGCACACACACACAACTAAAATAAATCAATTTAAAGTTTTATTGGGGATAATTACAAGGGGTAAGGGAGCAGCGTTAGATTAGCTAATAGAGTTAATGAAACTTAAAACACACAATGACTAAAATATCTACTAACAATATTTATAAACAAAGATGCAGAATTTAGTAATAACTGATACTCACAAATACAAACCAACGCATAACGACCGGCAAACGTAGAAACTCTGTTTGAAACACGTGAGCTGAGAGAGAGGCTTCGAGGTGATCAGTCTCGGTTACGGGTGTACATAGGATACACAGGATTCGTTTTTCTTTCTCCTCTTCCTGCCTGCACATGGCAGGCAGGCCCATAAAGTACCAACTATGACATCATAGAAGTGTCATAGGGGACGGGGCCCAAAACCTGTTTGTGTTCGTTTCTGATTGGCACAAGCAAAGTTAACACCAAGTAGGGGAGCAGGTGCCTCAAAGTCTGGCTTCGCCCCCAAAAGGTGAGGAAATGCATATTGCTTTAGAATGCATGCCACACTGAATGACAAAAGAAGAGGCCAGGGCAATACCGGTTTGGGCAAGTTTTTCAGGAAGCAGACAGGAACTCATCTCAACAGGTACCTTCTTTGCGTTTTGTCAAATCTGCTGCGAAAGTGTTCTTAAAACAAACATGTGCTGGGTCATCATCCGAGACTGCCATAACATGAAATATACGGTAGAATGTGGGTAAAACAAAGCTGGAGACATACACCTCAAGGAGTACAGTCACAAAAGTAACTGATGCATTATTTTTTTAATGAGCATCATCAGCATGGAAGCATGTCCTCTGGAATGGTGGCTGAAGCATGGAAGAGGCATACGAATATTTAGCATATCTGGCATATAAATACCTTGCCACGCTGGCTACAAAAGTGCCATGCGAACGTCTGTTCTCACTTTCAGGTGACATTGTAAATAAGAAGCAGGCAGCAGTATCTCCCGTAAATGTAAACAAACTTGTTTACATTTTTGTCATTCTTTTGTCATAGCAACTGACCGAACAAGAAGTAGGACTGAGTGGACTTGTAGGCTGTAAAGTTTTACAGTGTTTTATTTTTGAATGCAGTTATTCTTTGTACATAATTCTATATTTGTAAGTTCAACTTTCATTTTAAAGCTATTGCACTACAGTACTACTATTTCTTTTGTTTGTTTATCATTTTTACAGTGCAAATATTTGTAATAAAAGATAATATAAAGTGAGCACTGTACACTTTGTATTCTGTGTTGTAATAGAAATCAATATATTTGAAAATGTAGAAAAACATCCAAAACTATTTAATAAATTTCAATAGGTATTCTATTGTTTAACAGTGCGGTTAATCATGATTAATTTTTTTAATTGCAGTTAATTTTTAAGTTAATCATGTGAGTTAACTGCGATTAAATTGACAGCCCTAATTAGAATCCTTTCATATTCCACCTCACAGCTGACAATATCTTTCGTAATAAAAGCCTATGCCTTGCTACTTACGTAACCTATGCAATTCTGCATAGAAATGATGCAGACTGCATCCCAAAGGCACACATGCAACTCTTCTGTTTTCTCACACACGGGGCTGGAAAACACAGATCTCCTCATATCACAATTACAGCTCTGTCATGCACCTCAAAGTAATCCAGAGCTCTCACAAATACACCTCTATCGAGATGAGCTGTTGCCTCTGCCACTCACTGACCACTGGAGTGTGCCTGCAGAGAATAAATGCTTAGACCGGGGCGATGGATTCTTCCTAAAAGTGGGGTGGGGGGCACAAGTCCCTGCCCCCTTTGTGGCCCCACCCCTGACCCTCATCTTCCCCGAGGCCCTGCCCATGGCCAAGCCAGAAGCCGGAGCCAGGCTGGGGAGCCTGGGGTCCTCCACCTCCCTGGGTTGTGGGGCCCGAGAGAAGCCCCCAGCCCATGTCCCCCACCCGGGGCAGGTGGAGGGTCCGCGTCTGTCCACGTGGCTCTTACCCAAGCCTGGCTCCGGCTTCTGTTACATCTCAAAGTAATCCACATGTCCTCATACCCCAAACACACCTTTACCAAGCCAGCCCCACTACTCACTCAGTTCAGGAACACTTAATACATTGACTGTACCCGGAGTGTATGCAAATAATTCCCATTGGCCAGTGCAGCTCCAAGGGACAAGAAGGAAGGTGGCATGGGCAAAGATCTTTCCCCACGCCTTTTTGTCCTTTAATAGTGTTTGATGGAATCCTGTAGTTGAGAGTGAATGGGTTGTAAAGGAGGTGAAGAGATTGTAGATTTCAGCCACTGCAGAGTAAAGGTATGTGTTAAAAGGGTATGTTAGGTCATTACTGAAAGACGGCAGAGTTAAGTATCAGAGGGGTAGCCGTGTTAGTCTGGATCTGTAGAAGCGACAAAGAGTTCTGTGGCACCTTATACTAACAGACGTATTGGAGCATAAGCTTTTGTGGGTGAATACCCACTTCTTCGGATGCATGCAGTGGAAATGTCCAGGGGCAGATATAAATGTGCAGGGAAGAGTCAGGCTAGAGATAATGAGGTTAGTTCAATCAGGGAGGGTGAGGCCCTCTTTTAGCAGTTGAGGTGTGAACACCAAGGGAGGAAAAACTGCTTTTGTAGTTTGCTAGCCATTCATAGTCTTTGTTTAATCCTGAGCTGATGGTGTCAAATTTGCAAATGAACTGAAGCTCGGCCATTTCTCTTTGAAATCTGGTCCTGAAGTTTTTTTGCTGCAGGATGGCTACCTTCAAATCTGCTATTGTGTGTCCAGGGAGATTGAAGTGTTCTCCTACAGGTTTTTGTATATTGCCATTCCTAATATCTGATTTGTGTCCATTTATCCTTTTGCGTAAGGACTGTCCAGTTTGGCCGATGTACATAGCAGAGGGGCATTGCTGGCACATGATGGAGTATATAACATTGGTGGATGTGCAGGTGAATGAACCGGTGATGGTGTGGCTGATCTGGTTAGGTCCTGTGATGGTGTCCCTGGTGTAGCTATGTGGGCAGAGTTGGCATTGAGGTTTGTTGCATGGCTTGGTTCCTGAGTTAGAGTTATTATGGTGCGGTGTGTAGTTGCTGGTAAGAATATGCTTCAGGTTGGCGGGTTGTCTGTGGGCGAGGACTGGCCTGCCTCCCAAGGCCTGTGAAAGTGAGGGATCGTTGTTCAGGATGGGTTGTAGATCACTGATGATCCGTTGGAGAGGTTTCAGCCGAGGACTGTAAGTGATGGCCAGTGGAGTTCTGTTGGTTTCTTTCTTCAGTTTGTCTTGCAGCAGGAGGCTTCTGGGTACACGTCTGGCCCTGTTGATTTGTTTTCTTAAGGTTACATGGATAATCGTGACTGTATATTGCCTGGTTTTCAAGTTTGAGTTTTGCTCAATTCAGCATTCTGCAAGGGGAGGACCTACCACCAAGCAACCTTAACTCTGCCTTAATGTAGCTTCCCGCCCCCATTGAATAACTTGCCAAATGTTAAACCACTGTAAAAGATAGCCAAAAACAAATCAGTCTTCTAGGTAGTCTCAGTGTGGACGCTGTAGGCAGTTTTACTCATAACCCTTAAAAGGGGTAGGGTATCACTTCAAATAAGTTATTACCTAGTGTCTACTACCAGCCAATACCTCAATAAGAACAGTGAGGGCAGGCCTGTAATTTGAGATACATAGGATAAGTAGTCTAATGTAGCTGCCTGGTTTACAGAGTGGAAACTTTTTTACCTAAGGATATGTCTTCTCTACAGCTGGAGTAAAGGAGTTCTGATGTTTCCACAAAGGTTGAGACAAATCTATGCATGCTCTGACAAAGATCTGTGAAAAAACATTAACACAGTACTGCGTATAGCGGTGTCCAATATGTTCGCCACTAACCACATGTGGCGAATAGGCTATTGAATTGTGGCTAATACATGAGCAATGCGTTGGTGTATTGAAGGCAGCAGTACTGGAAGATAGGGTGCGTGCTTTGATATACAGCTTGTTAACGTGGCTAGGATATAGTAATTTTGTGTTAGTAGTACCTATTCATATTTTTTTGGTAATATCTACTTATTTTTGATATTTGAAATGTCATTTGTAGTATGTTTTTTAATCCTTTTTTATAATGTGGCGAATAAGAAAAATTGAAAATCACAAGTGTGGCCAATAAGAAAAACTGAAAACCACAAGTGTGGCCAATAAGAAAAATTGAAAACCACAAGTGTGGCTAGCATCGAATTTCTATTGGACACCACTGATACATTAACACCAAGCAAAGCTCTGATGAATGCAATTTATAATACAATGACTGCTAAAACTGCCACTCTGGTAGAGGCTAGTGTGGAAGGCAGATTTAAGAGTTTGTGTCTGACTTGTGGCAAATAGTTGTAGAACTATGACAAAAAGCTTTGAAGATAATAGGGTATATAAAAGAAGTGGGGTGCAAACTTTAATAGCCTTAAAAATGAGTCACAAACAGCTGTAGATATAGCTCTCACATATCTGAAGACAGATCACCAATATTCACTGCATCTCCAACTAGTGGATAATTGTATAAGCTTTGTAAAAATCTCACATTTCTGTGCTCACATTTAAAGTTGATTTTTCTTGACAAGTGCCCTTACAGCTATATACTTTCTCAAAGAGGAGAGATCACATTCTGAGAGTTTCTAACTTTCCTTATTTTATCTCAGATCCCACAGCATGAAATACTCAAGGATTAAACGTGGTCTGTTTGACTATACCCAATGCAATTTGAACAGAATACCATCTTAATTGCACTTCTGCCCTTGCAATAAGTGTCCTGGGAACCTTACTGACCAAAAGTGATCAGGACCTCAATTTAATATCTTGGCTGAAAGACAGTACCTCCAGCAGCCTTTATTGACCTTTGCATTAAGATAGCATTGATTTAAAAATAAGTAGAAAGAATGCCTTATCTTGGATCAATGCCACTTCCTGTAACATCTATGTACTCCCTGGAGGTCTCCAATACAACTAACAATTAGGCCTAAAGCCACCCAAGGTGGTATAGATACAGTATCTGATACAGTAACAAATTTCTTTTGTTATAAAGATTCATGGCTATATTAAAAAGTGCTTTTCTTTTTAGACATAAGGTAGACAGAGAAAAAGGCATGCAAATTACATTATAATATTTAAAACAAAAGTGTAGTTTTCTGCAAGTTAGCTTTTTAAAAAACAAAAAAACAAAACTCCAGCTCACTATAGAAAATAACCAATAGTTTGCACTTCAGTAGTTTCTTTCATCTGAGACTCTCAAAGAACCATCTACAAATTTTAATTTGCCCTCAACACCTGTGTGAGGCAAGAACCCTCTTTCTACAGATGATAAAAACAAAACCCCCACAACTAAGCCAGAGGGAGGTTAAGTGACTTGTCCAGAATCATAGTAGTCACTGGCCGATCTAAGAACAGAATCCAGGTCTCTTGCCATAGTTTTCTGCCTCAAGTACAAGATCTTCTCCTACTTCCATGAGTTAAGTGGAGTTATGATTAACGATTTAAGTGTTTCAAGGACAATACAGTACACTGTATGAAGATTTCATGCAGTATTTTTATAGGAACATATTCCCTGCTAATTTTTATTGACTATTAAACATCTGCATCTTCTCACCTACATCTTCCACATAAGTTCAAATATGGCAACGGAAGTACTATTTTAGATGCCAACATCTTTGATATACTGAATTGCTCAGTTTGACACCAGCATCAAAGGAGCCAGAGCTGTGTGAACTCTGAATTCTCTTTTTCTTTAAAAAAGCAATCAAGGTAATTCTGTCTTCCCATCTTATGGGCTCCTCACACTGGTCCTTGTTTTAACAGCCTAAACGTTAACTAAAAGTTTGAAAGCTCCATTTTGCAGAAGCACAACCTGCCACTCTCTTTAAAAACAAAAGCGGAAAAAAAAAAAAAAAAGCTGCTTTCAGAGGCTTCCTATTATAAGAAGCCATCTCTGGCTTCATACTTTCCAGTGGACAGATTAGTCAAATGTTAACATGCCAGAAATGTTGATAGCCAACTCTGTTCTATTTCTGTGTAAAGTAGAGCCTATCACAGTCATACATGCTAGGACCTAGACACTCTTGATGACAGTGTTATCCTAGCCATTTTGGTCCCAGGACATTAAAGAGAAGGTGGGTGAGATATCTTTTATTATACCAACTTTTTGTTGGTGAGGCTTTTCCTACACTGGACTTTCGTCAGCAGAACTTGTGTCGTTCAGGGGTGTGACCCCCCCCAAATGCCAAATGCCAAAAGTTTTGCCGACAAAAAGAACCGGTATGAACAGCGCTTTGTTGGTGGGAGAGCTGTCTCCTATCAACAAACAGCGGCTACACTGTGTGCCTTTTAACAGCATCGCTGTAGCAGCACAGCTGTGTCACTAAAATGTGCATAGTGCAGACATCTCAAAAGTCTCTCTCGCTTTGGCTCTTATACAGAGCTCTTCTTCAGGCCTGGGAAAAGTATTCAGTGTGTCACAGCTGAATACAAGCTCGAATAGTTTAGCAAAAGTAATTAGCACATATTGTAAGGAACCATTCAATGTGAAGTGGCCCATTAACACCCCCTTTTTCTCCTATGAGGGTGGAGGGGGGTTAGTGGGTTACAGAGTAAGGTAATAAAACATAAATCCATGGATCTTGAAAGGTGCATTATGGGGAGTGTTGACCATTATAGTGCTACTTCGCTGGTGGAGCATCCTTGTTAGGTGAAGGCAGTTTTGAGTATGTTAAGTATATATCCCAGACTGTCTCCTCAGAGCATAGTCTGTGGTATCCGAGTGCTTGGCTGTAGGTAACATTTCTTGGCGCATTTGGGAAAGTTACTGGATCTATAAAGGTAGCTGTGCTGATCTGTAGGTTTCTTAGTTGCCTGAAGGATTCCATTGCTGAAGCCGATTGTGGTGTCTGGGAAGTTGATGCTAGTGGGGGAATGGTCCAGAGAGCGTTTAATGGATGGGTGGTGCTTGTTGAAGTTGTGGTGAAAATTTGAGGGAGTTTGTTAGTTGTCCAGAGGATGAAAATACCATCAATGTATCTCACCTATATCATTTGCAAATGCCCTACAAAACCACTTATCTCAGAACTAGCACATAAATGACTAAATGGGCTAGAGAATAAAGAGTGAATAGATTTACAACAGAAAAGGTGAAACAAGTTAGAGTATGGAGGCATGGGAAAACTGGACTAGTCTCAGCTGCAGACAGAATACCGGTAGCAATGAAACAACCTTGTGTTAACATTGGCTGGAAACTTCTGGGAAAGTCTAGAAATGGAGCTTCAAGGTGTGACCAAAAAGTAATTTAGCAAATCTCTTCATAAGCATGTATTCTTTTCAAGTTTCTGCTAACTATTCAGGACCAGATTTTTAAAGGTATTTAGGCATTACTGTGCTCAGCATTGCAATGCCTAGCTTATTTAGGAATCTAAGGGCTGGTCCACACTAACCCCCCGGTTCGAACTAAGATACACAACTTCAGCTACGTGAATAACGTAGCTGAAGTCGAAGTATCTTAGTTCGAACTAAAAGGTACTTACCACAGGTCCAGACGCAGCAGGCAGGCTCCCCCATCAACTCCGCGTACTCCTCTTGCGGAGCAGGAGTGGCGGTGTTGACTGCGAGCACTTCTGGGATTGATTTATCGCGTCTAGACAAGACACGATAAATCAATCCCAGAAGATCGATTGCTTCCCACTGAACCAGTAAGTATAGTCGTACCCTAAATCTCATTTACAAAAGGGATTTAGGCACTTAGGAGCCTAAATCCAAGGTGCAGCAATGCCTAAATACCTTTAAAAATCTGGGCCTTAGTTTAGGGTAACAGGCACGCAACATTACATATTCAAAACCAACGTTTTAAAGTTAATTTTAGGAGTCAAGTGAAAGAAGATGCATGTATCTTTTGAACGGCCATTTCTATAAATGCATACATTAGTCAAAGCAGAGAGTCTTTCCAGCTAAGCCTAGCATTCTCTGCACATTAAACTAACTGCTAGGTATAATTGCATAATAGAAAAATTTATTCTTTCAGTTCATTGAACGTGCTTGTCAAGATGCTTAGTACAGCTATGCTGCATTTAATATAATTTGTGCATTTACATATTTGACAAGTCCCATACACAACCGTAGACACATCCTAGCTCAGTCAATGTATTTGTGTCTTCCCTGCATCCATAATTTAACAAACATTCTTGAAAAACGAAAATAAGAAAAACTTGTAGCACCTTAGAGACTAACAAATTTATTTCAGCATAAGCTTTCGTGGGTTAGTACCCACTTCATCGGATGCATGGAATGAAACAGACAGATATTTATACAGTCAGAGAACTGACTGTGTATTTATACAGTCATGCACCTCCACCTTATCATGTTTCTCTGACTGTATAAATATCTGTCTACTGTATGTTTCATTCCATGCATCCGATGAAGTGGGTACTAACCCACGAAAGCTTATGCTGAAATAAATTTGTTAGTCTCTAAGGTGCTACAAGTTTTTCTTTCTTATTTTCATTTTGCTGACACAGACTAACACGGCTACTACACTGAAACCTATTCTTGAAAAAGCTAGCCCTTTAAAGGAAAGACATCAGCAACTTCCACCTGCTGAAGACAGAAAAATCAATTAAGAATGTTGAAACGTCAAAGCAATCTTAGGGGAGATTTTCAAAGTCACAAAATTGGTTAGGTACACAACTACACCAACGCTCCTCTGTATGCCTTTTGAGCATCAAGGGGGAAATGCCTCCGATGTTTAACCCTAACTCACTCACCCTTTGGATCCATCCAGAAAACAGACATCTTAAGCAAATTTCCATGGGCATCATTAGATTTAGGAAGGAGTCATCTCCATCCATGCTGTGGTACACACCAATTGCAACATAAAAGCTAGTTTGTATTTATAGACAATTTGACTACAATAAAGAGAAAGGTTACAGCACTTATATCCAGTTTAATAAGGATTACCTGCTGTGTCACCTTCTAATTCGTGTGTTGATGCAAATATTTTCTAATCTAAAAATTCTTAGATATTCAAGCCCTCTATAGTATCTTTTCAATCCAGCTAAGTCGTACCAATTTAACTTGCAAGTTTTCATGCAGTACTTCATCCAGCTAGTTCATTAAATTTCAAATGGACAGTGAGTTTCTATTATGAAAGCAATGTTTTACTACTAAACAAATAAAGATCACCTCATGTCCAAGTTTAATACAAAAACATTTTCAAGTTCACTGAAAGCTCACATACAAATGGTATGGTCTGACACAAACTTGAGTTAAAAATATGCATCCATCTACTGCAGTGGGAAAACTTAGCTATACAATGCTGCTTTTTCAACCAACCATTTTCAAAAGCACTTAAATTATTAAAATTCTAAAGTTAAAGACGCATTCAGCTATACACACTAGAAACAGGAGTATTTATATTTAGAAATAAGTTTCATGGAAGTGAGGAACTGGAATGTATTTAAAATCTCTAGTTAGAGATTTGAGAATCATGAGACAGACATGAAATAGGTCAGATCACCTGTGGGAAGACAAAAAAGTTTGCTAAATGCAAAAACGTTTATTTTTTTATTCGGTCCCTTGATACACCAGTGAAAACAACTGAGCTATTTGCAATCTCTTCTCCCCATACAGCCAATATCAAAAGGTTCCAGGAACAACATCTCTTTTTCCTCCCTTTACTATCATGTACTTTGATTTTTTTCTAGTACCAGTTTACCAAGGTAAAAATTGCTCATTTTATAGCAAAAATGTATACCACATTTGATCCACCCCACCCCCAAAAGTGCCTTTAGGGACAAGATGGATTACACACACTCTAAAACGAATGTGTAAGTCCTTAAAGAAAGCAAATACTAACCCACATTATATTAACTTCTGTTAATCAAAAATAAGTTGACAAGAAAGTCTAGGTAAGGGTGGGACATACTAATTTAAAGAAGACATCGGAACACATCATTAGAGATTTAAAGGCCTCAGTAATACTTTTTGTAGTAATTAGCGCAAGACTGTTCTTATATAAACAACTATTTGATGGTAGACTTCAGTGATAAATAATTCACTTGATGACATTTACATATAAATACACATAAATAAAAACCTATATAATTTAGGTCTGAAATTAACAAAAATGTGGTTTGAACTGTAATTGCATCTAGCTGTATCAGAGCTTCTCCGCCAATGATGCTCAAGTTGTATAAAAAGCATAATTGTACAATTCTTAGTTTAGTAAAGTACTACTCTATAAAACAGAATCATGAAAACAGTGCTTACATTTTAATGTAACGTATAAAACGAATATTTACATTTACACACACTTTACTGAACTACATAAGGTAGCTCATGGTAAAAAAACAAATCCTTTCTTGAAAGTCTTTCAAAAATACATCAACTGCAAATATTTATGATTAAAAGTTACTAAATTAGCAGCTGACAGGACATTTATAGTAAAAAATATATTTTAGGAAAATAGCTGGAAAAAATCTAAACATTGATAAACACTTTAAAACTATATTTAAACAGAAAATTTTAGCAAAAGCAGACATAAAAACTAGAATAATGGGAACTATTGCATACTGCTCTTCAAGAGCCCTGCGGTAACTGCAGGCAGAACAGTGGAAGTGGATAAGGAAGGAATTAAGTGGTGGTAGGAATGAAGTTTCCAGAATCAGGAGGTAAAGGAGAACCCAGTCTCTTTCTGTAACTGCTGCCTCTTTTAGGGGGGGGTGGGGGGGGGGGGAGGAGGGGGAGGAGAAGGAGAAGGAGAAGGGAGAAGGAAAACAAAAGATATAGAGAGAAACCCTCTCACCGAACATACACCCCCTTCAAAGGCTAGAAAAAGTTGGCAAAACAGCCCAGTTCTGAAAGCCTTGGGCCCTAACTTAAAACCATTTACAGTATGTATTTACAGTTAAATGGACAAAACAGAATGGCACTACAAATTGCATGTTAACTTCAAAAATTAACATTTTGCAATATGAAGTGCTTTACATATATATATTTTTTAATAAAATACATGTGCAGTTTTGATAGTTTTTCTATCTGAAAAATTGTTTCCACAAGTCCTCTGGTTCCTTGAAGGATCTTTGTCTTCTGCACATTTAACAGTTTCAGGATTCAACAAGGATCTCCACAATATGATCAAGCTCATTAAGATCAGATTTACAGTTAGAGTTAGAATTTGCAGTTGTCTGAGAAGGAAATGTTTCGAGCACATCACAGTGTCCCATTTTTGTGTTGCTCATCATTCCTGTTAATACTGTATCAAGGTCATAGTAAGAATTGTCAACTTCTGAAAATAGATCTTCAACTGTATTAGGACTTTTATTCTCTAACGTCTCAAATATTTGATCTAATGATTTTTGAAAGTTTCCTCTATTTTCTTGTGGATTCTCCATTTCCCACATGTTACTTTGCAGGTTTCTTGGAGCTTGTGGTGACGTAACTGTTGACATAATTTCTGAATTATCTTGTGACTGGGTACCCTCACAGTCTTTAGTGAAGGTACTATAAACTGGAACAAGCTTTCCTTCAGCTTGTTCCTTGGATGAACGGCAAAGGATATCCGTTGAAACTAAACGATCTAGAGACGTCTGTCCTGCACTCTGTGTATTTATCATCTGCCAAGTCCCATCCTGGGTCATTTCCTCTTGGATTTGCCGCACCGTATTGGCTATAAGTACTGAACGACAAAGATTAGGCTCAACAAGCATGTGACATAATTGAAGTTTGACCAAAGACATATCTAAAAGTGACTGTCGCTGAAGATTATATGAAGGGATAGCCTTAAAACCAGCCAGAGTTCCTTCAATATCTTCTTCACCATCAAAACATTTTCTCTTCAATCCTCGCACAAACATTGTGTCCTGTTGAGAAAAAATGAGAGACTCTTTAGCACAATCCAGTGGCCTAACAAGTTAGACACTTCAGAAAGGAAACTACTGCAAAAACTTTAGAATCTTTCATTTAAGAAACAATTAAAATCACTTTAAGACATAAGGATTGTCATACCAGCCATTAACGATGATGTATCTGGTACAAGATGCTTCAGAGGGACGTGTAAAACATAATGGACAATTTTACAGCAACATACCTACACGGGAAAGTCTGTTTCAAACTACAGGCAGCCAGTCAGTGATTGATTTATCTTCTGAAATGTGAGTGTTAGCTATCTAACTGCAGATACTGGTCTGGTAAGCATACAAATGTTCTCTGAATTTTACTGATATTGACCACATCTTAAAGTAGTGAGTGCCATAAGGTAATTTGTTAGGTGTTTAAAAAAAAAAAATTAAATTGGCCTTGAATTTCAATAGGTGCCCCCTGATTCTAATGCAACAGTCAGTGTAAATGAAAGGGCACACGTTTACTACACAATTTACTATTCTATACACCTTTATATAGTGTCCCTTCTTAATCTCTCCTCATATAGAAGTGTTAGCATGCCTAGGTTCAAAAAAAGAACTAAAGCTGATGAATGACAGATCCATCAGATCATCAGGGATGCAACCCCATCCTCTGGGTGTCCCTAAACCTTTGACTGCCAGAAACTGAGTCTTTGTGACCAGATGGATCACTCAAAATTAACCTGTTCTTTTCATACTTCTGAAACATCTGGCACTGGCCACTGTCAGAGACAGGATACTGAGCTAGATGAACCATTGGTCTGACCCAGATGGTGTAGGTCTGACATTTTTGCCTTTTTTTTTTTTTTTTTTTTTTTTTTGGAGGGGGTAACCAAACCTAAACAAGTTATTCAAGATGAAAGTGTACTAACTTCCCCCACTCTCCCATGACATTTTCAGTATTTTTCTCTACTTCCCTCAATACACCCTAATCTCTCATTTTATGTTTCTGACTGCTATTGTGCACCAAGCTGATGTTTTTCTATGAGCTCTCCTCCATGTCTTTTTCCTGAGTGGTTAGTTAACCCAAAATCCAACATATGACATGGTAAATTGTTCCTTCCAACATGTTAGACTGTACTTGTCCACACTGACTTTAATCTGCCATTCTGTTCCCTAGTTTTAAGGGCTTCTAAAATTCTTTACAATACAATGCTCACTAAAAAAGTAGGTCACCCGAGTGTTCACCCTGCTTCCAGATCATTAATATATTACACCACTGACACTATGGTTCTGTGGGCACCTAACTTTAAAACTCCACACAGAGTAAATTGTGGTCCATTTGGACACACACTCTTGGAGCAAGTATGCCTTGTTTGTGGGATACTGGACAATTCTAGAAAGCAGTGCACATCGGGGCTACTCACACCAAGCTTGTGTGGTTAATGTCACTTTAATTCTGTATTTCCTGGTTTGCTATGTTGTTTTTTACTTTAACTGTAATGTTATTGTAAGGGATATATACGACCCTAACTGACCATAAACTGTTTTTCAAACATTTGATATTTGAAAACTAAAACTCACTGAATGGAAAGGAATGTGGAGCAAACAACAATATTGAGCACGTGCAAACTTAACTCTACCTTTCTGCTTTCTGTGGGGGAATTAAAATATAGGATCACCACCAAGCAGAGATGAAACTAAATGAGAAATCCTTCAAGATAAAAAAAATTCAGATTTTGCCAGAATGTCCCACTGGTTTCTACTGCATTGATTCACTTGCAAATTGATAACCCACATCATAAATATAGAATCTTGTTGCCCAATTTCTGAGACTGCACAAAATATAGCTGGTTTAAAAGTTTCACTTAAGAAGTTACATACCAGTAACTGCGTTTGGTGGAGTCCTTCCTCTTCTCCCATGCTACAGAACAAGATTCCATACAGCAAGTATTATAGCTTCACCTACCAGGCAGCAGGAGACAGGAAGTCAGTCAATTACAGAAGGTACACAGCAAAACTTCATCCCTGGTTTGCTATTTCAGGTACTTGTATAGTCTCCATTACTTGATTATCTGAGCACCTCACAAACTTTAATGAACTGACCCTCGTAACACACCTGTAAGGCAGGGCAGTGCTATTATCCCCATTGTACAGATTTTGAGCAGAGAGGCTGAGTGATTTGCTCAAAACAGAGCCGTAACTAGGAATTTCTGCGCCCGAGGCAGGGGCGCAGAAATTCCTAGGGGCTTACCCTCCGCCGAATTGCCGCCGAAGCCGCGGCACCGGCAGACCTCCCGCAGGCAAGCGGAAGCAGCTTCGGGTATTTTTAGCAGCCGCCGAAGCCGCTTCCACTTACCTGCGGGAGGTCCGCTGCTGAGTGTGCAGAAGGCCCCCTCCACTGATTTGCCGCCGAAGCCGTGGCACCGGCAGCAATTCGGCGGAGGGGCCCTTCTGCACACACACCGGCAGACCTCCCGCAGGTAAGCTGGGGTGGCTTCGGCAGCGGGGGAGGACAGGGTGCCAGCAGTGCGCCCCGAGGCGAGTGTCTCCATGGCCTCGCCCTTGTTACAGTCCTGGCCCAAAGTAACACATGAAGTCTGTGCGAAAGTAAGGACTTAAATCAGTGGCGGGCAAACTTTTTGGCCCGAGGGCTGCATCGGGTTTTGGAAATTGTATGGAGGGCTGGTTAGGGGAGGGAGCTGTGGCTCAGCCCCCACCTCCTATCCATGCATCGTCCCCCCCCCCCCCCCCCCCCCCCGGACCCTTGCCCCATCTACCACCCCCCGCTCCCTGTCTCCTGACCACCTCTAAAACCGCTGCCCCTGACTGCCCCTGCCGCCCCATTCAACTCCTCCTCTTATTCCTGACGGCCCTGCCCCCAGAAACCCGTGCCCCATCCAACCACCCCTTCTTCCTGTCCCCTGACCGCCCCGGAACCCCCACCCCGACTGCCCCATCCAACCCCTCCTCTCATTCCTGATAGCCCCCCAGGACCTCTGCCCTGTCCAACCACCCCTTCTCCCTGTCCCCTGACCACCCCCGGAACACCTGCCCCTGACTTCTCCATCGAACCCTCCCTCTCCTTCCTGATTTTCGCCCCCCTGCCCCTGACTGCCCCCGCCGCCACATCCAACCCCCCCCCCACCTTCCTGACTGCCCCCCCCCGGACACCTGCCCCCATTCAAACCCCTGTTCCCTGCCCTCTGACCACCCCAACCCCTATCCACATCCTCGCCCCCTGACCACCACCCCTAACTCCCCTGCCCTCTATCCAAAGCCGGGCTCTGCAGCTGCGCTGCCCCAGGAGCTCTCAGCCCCACTGCCCAGAGCACTGCGCTTGCGGCGGGGCGCGTTGAGGCTGTGGGGGAGAGGGGAACAGCAGGGGAGGGGCCGGAGGTAGCCTCCCGGGGCAGGAGGGTCCTGCGAGCCGGATGTGGCCCAGGGGCTGTAGTTTGCCCACCTCTGACTTAAACCCAGGGTCTCCTAATTCCTAGGCTAATGCCCTAACCACTGCACCATTCTTCTTCCTTTCTTCTCCTCTCTGTCTTAGCCACTGAAATAGTAAACTAAATATCTAACAGTCACTTGGGGTATGGAAATATACATAAAAATTACATAAGAGGGGAGAAAAGAAATCCTCTCTGTAAAACAAAAGGAAAAAAAACCCAAACACACAGTATACTCCCATTTACCTGAAACCCTATTATCCAAACCCCTTCCTTGTCCCTGCTGTATCTGATGTAGGGAGATAAGGAAGGAATTTAAATAAGGCAGAGGTTCGATTAATAGAGACCCCCCAGCCAGGACTGCAAGAAGGAAAAGGAGGACAAGCCCCGAGCCGCAGGAAAGCCACCCTGATGCTGAATGGTCCTGCAGCCCTGCAGGGAGCCCTTTGCAGCCCTGCTGTCACAGGAGTGAGAGCAGGGTTGTGACAGCAGAGCTTCAGGACTCCCTGCACTGTCACAAGGCCAGTGACACTTGATCCCTACAGGCACAAGGAAGGTTGCATTCTTGGCAGGGCAGAGCAAAGTCTTGGCCATGGATTTCTGCTCTGCCCCGCATCTGCAAGGATTGGGTGTCACTGGTCGTGGAGCACAGGGAGCCCTCTGCAGCCCCACTGTCATGGGAGCGAGCGGGGCAGAGCAGAAACCCTCGGCCAGGACTGCAAGGAGCTGTCCTCTCCATGTCTCCTCCCCTCTCTATTAGCTGAGCTCCCAATTATCCACACAAAAGCTGCATGCCCCATGCTACTTGAATAATCGGGGTATACTATATTGCTGATTTTGTCACTCTCTTCTCCCATCTGACATGAAGATTATATCAACGTAAGTGGTAAGCTGTGAAAATAAGGAGATGAGTTTTCCTATAGCAGCAGCCATGAGAACTTTGTGACTTAAATATGCCTTGCAAGGTGATAGATTTGCTAGCAAATAGTGTAGGAGAAATGTGTTTTGTTTATAAAAGCAAGTAGACTTTCAAAACAATTTTTTGGCTAAATAAAGTTTGATAGACCTCTTAACATATTGACTCTGAATGTTCTCTGCACTAGAGTTACCGGTCAGGAAAAAAAATAGCTAATTCATTTGAAATTCTGAAAGCTTCAAGGGTAAACTACAAAAATAACTCAAATTTTCTTCTAGAAACATCTGTCATAGATAAGAATTCAGTGAGCTCAGCTCAGTTAAATAAGAAGGGGAGGGGAGGGATTTTCCCAATAATGCTACTTTTTACCAGTTTTACATCCTAAGGACAATCTGTTACAGAATGCATCTGGAGTATATGGTAGCCACCTGCATTCTGAATCTGACTGAACCCTCTTAAAATAAAATCAAGACATTCTAGTAAAGATCAAGCAACATTAATAATATATGCTGCAGATTTGAGAATAAGTAACCAAGACAGTAGCAGAAAACACTATTTAGATATTTGAGCATTCTAGAAAATAAAGCTTACTTCAGAAGACAGTCACTATCATCTGCCAAACCAACTGAATGAAATGGTAATGCCTGCTGAAGAGAACATGAGCTTTCAATAAAAGGACAGAGGGGAGGATTCATTATCAGGTCCAGAAACTAAAAGACAGTGATACTACAGAGATGGTTTCAGCACAGTCAAACTGGAACTTCAGTAATACACACTGGGAAAGGAACAGGTACCCAACACAAGAAAATGATACACATCACCTGTTGCATGTGATTTTAGGTCCTTCCCAGGAAGGGGAAAAAAAAAAAAAAATCTTTGCTCAAAAGAACAAATAGGTGCTCTTTGCATCCTCTTATTAAGTAGAGTCCTATTTTTCATAGTTATATGGTAGCAAAGCCTACCACAGATTCCACCCACTGACACACAATTGTGCCCCACAATCTAAAATTTAATTTAAAACCTTGAATTTTTAGCCCTTCTGATTTTTTTTAAAAGCGTGCAAATATAAAATATACACATCTTGCTGTTTTTCCTGCACCTGCACAGAACCCATAGTAGTTATGAATTGGCAATTCATCGCAAAAGAGTGTTAACACTAAAAACTAAGGACATACCTACACTACAATCTTAAATCAACCTAGGTTAGGTCAACTTATACTATCACACTTCTTCTGTCCGTGGTGTGTCTCCTCACGTGGAATGCTTCCACTGACTGAAGAGGGGCAGTGTGGAGCACTGAGTCAGCGCTCTCAGTTCTGCACAGCTCCCCACTGGGAGCCCAAATGCCCCAGGGCTTCCTGCCTCGCCCCTCCCCAACTGCGGAGGGGGGAAGGAAAGAGAACCGCCTGGGGCTTCTGATCTCTGGCGGGGAGATCCGAGCTTGAAGTGCGGTCAGCTGCTATGCTCCAGACAGGGAGCCAAGAGTCTGAGTGGGGGTAGCCAGGGTCTGAGCCAGGAGCCTCGGTGCAGCCAGGCTTCCTGCAGGGAGCAAGGACCTGGGATGGGGAGGGGAGGGCAGGAGTCTGGGCAGCAGCCCAAGCCAGGAGCTTGGGTGGCAGCCCGGTTTGGAATGGAGACCACAGCCAACGGCTGATATAGGTAATGCAGTGTCTACATGTCATCCTAACTACACCAACACAAGCCCTATGCCTCTTGTGGAGAGGGGAGTTATATTCACTGTGGTAGTACACTTACATCAGTGGGAGCAAGGCTAGCGTGTATATTGACGTAGTTAGGTAGACGTACGCTGTTTTATGTCGACCTAACTGTGCAGTGTAGACCAGAGCTAATAAATTTAATTGTAAACACTTGTTTCTCTGCTGATCACTATATCAGAGCAATTCAACAAGTGTACTTAGTCCACTGCTGTTGGACATAGTGACAGATGAAGTCAAGACTGCTGTCTGTTTGGAAGCTAGAAGCTCAAGTTCCCTGCCCCCAACAATTCAAGTAAACTTTAACCTTGTCTAAAAAGGGGAAGAAAAGTTACATCCTTTCCCTAGCACTCTACTACGAGTGCCAAAAGCCCAAACTGTTCTGTTTTCCTGTGTGCCAAAAATGGCAAAAGTCCCTCGATTTTGCAGTTAATCTTCGACGGCTCCTACAGTACAGATGTGTCAATACAAAAATCTGCAGCACATGGACATCTGAAAATTTGAATAGCATAAAATATATTGGATTGAATATAAAAAGAAGTAGTTCAGGGAATAGTATTAATGTATTTAATTCATTAAAATAATTAAATTTTAAATGTACTTGAATCTGGCGCATTGCTTCCAGTTTGCTGAAGAAACCGTGACCTTACCGCAGAATTTAGGTCCAGATTTTGCTAAATTATAAATGACTGTACAGACACCATTTCTGAGACACAATACCCAAGCAGAGTGTGTGGTTGCGGGAAAAGGCAACCCTTAGGACCAGGGTGGGGACAGTGCCAGGTCCCCCACCCCCTAGCAATAGAGTTGTGTGTGATGGATCTGGGAGTACAGGGATGTACGTAACAGTAATGAGAGGATGGGACAAAAGGAGAGTGTAGTCTTCCCCCTCACATACAGATGATGTAGTGGAAAGAGTAAAAAGGTGCATGTGGTGGTGACAGGGCTGGAAAAGTGCAGAGACGCGTATGGCCGTGGGGGGGAGGGGAGTCATCCCACGGGGTTACAGAGGTTCCCCGCCCCGGGGGGCAGGGCAGTGGCCCACTCCCCTGAGCGTGCAGCCCCCCGAGGCGGCAGGAGTCACTCTCCCAAAAGTACAGAGGCGGCATGTGGGGGTGATGGCAGAGGAGGTGAGGGGGGGAAAGCACCGCCCTGGAGGAAGGAGGTGGGGGAGGGAGTGTCGGGGAGGAGCAAAGTGCCGCGGCGGGGATTAGGAACTGGGGGGCAGGGGGCGTGCGGGGAGCTGCGGGCCAGGGGGAAGACGGGTGCGGGCCGGTGCGCGCGAGGGGGGGCAGTGCGCGCGAGGGGGGGCAGTGCGCGCGAGGGGGCGAAGGGGACAGCGAGCGGAGGCCGCGGAGCACTCGGTGGGGGGGGGGGGGCGCCTTCCCCGCCGCAAAGCGACCTACCCCGCTCCGAGGAGACCCTGGGCGGCGGCAGCTGCTGCTCGCCGCCCCGCTCTGCTCTGGGACCCCGGGGAGGGGGATCCGCCGCCATTTTGAATCCGCTCTCCACCCCGGGCTCTTCCCCGCCTCCAGACCCGGCGCCCCGTTTCTCTGCCCGCGGGGCAACGACAAACCCCGGGGGCGGCTAATCCCGGGCCCGCAGAGCGCTCAGCCCGACCCTGCTCACCTCCTCGTCGCCGCCCGCTGCTTCCCGACCCGAGCCCGGCTCCCGCCTCACCGACCGCTCCGCGCCTGAGAGAGGGGGCGGGTCCAAGCACACTGGCCAGCCCCGCCTTCCCCCCACCCGCCATCTTATTGTCAAAGCCCACAAAGAAACGGCCGCCCGCCCTCCCCTACCAGGCCTGCCATTGGGGAATGCCTCCACCACGAAGCCCCGCCCACAGCCAACCGCTGACCGTCATTGGCTGTATCCTGACCGT
Organism: Macrochelys suwanniensis; assembly: GCA_033296515.1. Lineage (NCBI taxonomy): Eukaryota > Metazoa > Chordata > Testudines > Chelydridae > Macrochelys > Macrochelys suwanniensis. The sequence goes on along the minus strand of CM065781.1, from coordinate 17,500,910 downwards.
GTAGCACCGCCCACATGGGATCTAGCCTTCCATTGGGTGACGGGTTACCATGGTGTTCAGCCCCACCCGCCTCCTAACGTGCGACTGGCTGAGGGGTTACCATGGAGCCCAGACCCGCCCCTTTGCTGTAACTGGCTGAGGGAAAGGACGAGGTGGAGTCTAATGTTCAAATAGCTGCCAATGGGCTAGGCGGGTCTGCGTCTGGTCTCCCTCATGGACCTGGCTGGGCTTCTGGCCATTGACTCCAATGCCAGCAGAAGAGGGGCCTGGCTGAGAGCAGCCCTGTAATCCCTCCCTCCTGCCACGTGCCCACCAGGTGCCCTTTTGCTGCAGGGGGCTCATCCTGCACATCATAGCTGGGCACTGTGCGCCCTCTGCTTAGTGCTTTCCCCCTGGCTGGGGGGGGGGCTCCTCCACGTCTGGCCATCTCACAAATTCCTTGCCTGGCCCTTCTGTAACACAGCAACACCTGAGTCCAGCACCTATGGCCGGAACCGCAAGGGAACATACAGACAGTCGCACTGAGTCAGACGATGGTCCAGCTAGCTCAGTATCCTGTTCTTCTGGCAGTAGCCCCTGCCAGGTGCTTCAGAGGGGATGAACAGAGCAGGGCAATTATTGAGTGATCCATCCCCTGTTGTCCAGTCTCAGCTTCTAGCAGTTGGTGATTTAGAGCAGTGGTTTTCAAACTTTTTTTCTGGGGACCCAGTTGAAGAAAATTGTTGATGCCTGTGACCCAACGTGGCTGGGGATGAGGGGTTTGGGGTATGGGAGGGGCTCAGGGCTGAGGCAGAGGGTTGAGGTCTGGGGGTGAGGGCTGTGGGGTGGCGCTGGGAATGAGGGGTTCAGGGTGTGGGAGGGGGCTCGGGGCAGGGGGTGGGGGTGAGAGAGGGGATCAGGGCTCTGGACTGGGGATGCAGGCTCAGGGGTGGGGCCAGGGATGACGGGTTTGGGGTGCAGGAAGGAGTTCTGGGGTGGGGGGGCAGGGGGTTGGTGTCATGGATCTGGGCTGGGGATGAGAGGTTTGGGGTGCAGGAGGGGCTCTGGGTTTCGGGGGGAGGCTCAGGGCTGGGGGTTGGTGCACAGACTTACCTCCGGCAGCTCCCGGTCAGCAGTGCAGCCGGGGTGTACCGTGGACCGCACTGCACCCTGGAAGCGGCCAGCAGCAGGTCTGGTTCCTAGGTGGAGGCGCTGCAGGCACTGCCCTTCCGGTTCTCATTGGCTGGTTGCCGGCCAATGGGAGTGCTGAGCTGGTGCTTGGGGCAGGGGCAGCGCACAGAGCCCCGTGGCCTCCCTGCCTAGAAGCTGGACCCGCTGCTGGCCGCTTCCGGGGCACAGCACGATGTCGGAAAAGATAGGCATTAGCCTATGTACTAGCCTATGTTTGGCTAATGTACATGGCAGAGGGGCATTGCTGGCACATGATAGGCACTAGCCTAGAAAGATAGGCACTAACCTATGTTTGGCCAATGTACATGGCAGAGGGGCATTGCTGGCACATGATGGCATATGTCACATTTGCAACTCTCATAGTTGTGGAGACAGTCTTGAAAATGCAAACCTCTCAAGAGGCAAATAAAAAGAACCCAAAATATATTATTTTTAAAATCTAATTTTTGAACACTTGGAGTTGGCAATACTGATTCAGTCTTGATGTTGTTGCCCTCTGCAAACACTTTGTTCCTAACGCTTAGCTGCTGTAAGCTTTCCCCAGCTCCCTATCCACTGACTGGCTCTCAATTGATCAGAAAGGAAGGGCAAGTCAGGTCTAGCTCACAACTGAAAGCTGCTCTGCTGTTCTGGCCCTCAGCTGGTAGAAAGAGGATCTGCAGCCTTGAGGGAAGATGTGAGGAGGAGAATGTAGAACAAAAAATTAAACTCTGAAAACGGAAAGGAGGAGTAGGATGGACTGTAGAAGGAACAAGAAATAAGATAGAATTTGGAGATTAGGTGTAAGGAAGGTTGAAAACAAGTAATAATGGCATGCACCGAGTAAAATTAGCTAGAAGTTGGGAACAGGTTTAGGCTAAAAATTGTAATGTCTTTTTTATTCTTGGGTCTAACCTGCCCTGCTCTTACCACAGCATGGTGCAGAATTCCCAGTCAAAACGCTAAAAGAAAAGAAAGTGATATCACAGAGGAAAAACTGCCACATGTTTAGACAGAGAGACATAGATAAATCTCTGTATTAAGTATCTTCACATAATTTCATATGACTTGGCATTGTGCTATTTTGTATTTCATATGACTTGGCATTGTGCCTCTCTATATAACCTTGTATTAAGCTATTTTCATACAACTTTGTATTAGATCCCTATATAGAAAACTTGTAGAAAACTTTGTACCAAGGATAGTATAGTTAAAGTAGAAGAAAAATGTGTCTTTTTGCTAGGAGTAGGAGAAGATCTTCCCCCACTCTGTAATCAATTGCCCTGTTGACTGAATGAGGTGTGAATGAGTGAGGCTTGGAAGGCAGCTACCTCCAGACACCTACAACAGTTGGAGAGGGGATGGGAGCCAGATCCAAGGACCAGTGGCCTCCCCAGGAATTGAAATTAGGGGGGTGTTCAAATTTACTGGGGGGGTGTCACTAAATTGGCATGTAACTAGTTCACAAAACTGGGGGGTGTAGGGAAATCACTGCCAAGGACAATACAACTTGTCAAGAGGGCTCAATAAAGAAGAGCAGACATATTGACGGCCTTGGGGATTAGAAGCAAGCACCTTCTTTAGAAAACGCCCTCTTTGAACAGCATTGGGACAACACCCAGAGAAAAGCAGCACAAAGACCAACGGACACAGACCCAGATTTTGAATCTGGGACAGATTTGCATAAGAGGGAAGCTGCTATGAAAGTGAGGTGTCTTGCAGAAGACCCCGGGTCTCGTCGTGTCACCATCGGAGCATCTATCCGGATCAGCAGAGGCCTGGCCTCCCTCGTGTCACGGATCCGGGCAGAGTTCCACTGGGCAGCGTCCGCTGGCTCCCTCGACAGCTTTGAGGAGCAGTGGGCGCTGTCCGGGGCTCTCTGCTCGGTCTCCCCATCCGGTCTCCTTGTTTTGAACCTTTGACCCTCACTTGATCCCTGTTTTTTCATTAGTTGTCCCCCGGATTTACTTGGCCCCTGGGTCTAGTGGTCCCTCCCGCTAGGCTGGGGGAGGGGCTTTTAGCAGTGGGCGGGCTTGCGCCCGCCCACCTCCTGGGGATCCCAATAGGAGCAGAGGCCTGGCTCCACCCCTCCCCCATCTAACTCACCTGGCCAGTGAAGTTAAGGGGAGCAACCAGCTGGTAACAACACCAAGACGGAGTGTGCTTGTGTTTGTGTGTGTGTGAGTGCATGAGTGTGATATGTACATATAATGTAATACATATATATATATATATATACACACACACACACACACGATAGAGTATTAATTGATACCTGTATTACTAATAAATGTGTCGTTTTGCCTTAATCCCCCTGAAAAGATCCTGTATAGTACTTTGAGTACAACAGAGACACCAATTCCTTCTCGCCTAGTTGCAAAGAACTTAGGCCCTGATCCTGCAGTAAGCCCTGAAAGGGCTATCCTTGTGCTAGCATAGAGCTCTGTTACTGGGTTCAATAGGTGTGGTTCTTTGCAGGACCAAGACGATAAAGTAAAGTGCAAAGAAAAAAAGTGATATCAAACAAGGGCATAAATATTTATGTAAAAGGACTTAAGATTTTTCTCCCTCAAAATTATTTTTTCCTTTAAGTTAGAAATATCAGGTCTTAACATCGCCACACTTTCAAAAAGTTCTCCAGCAACATGAGGGACCTAGTTAGATTCTGATATAACAGGAGACTGAGCGGGGAAGGAATTTTACTGTTTAAAACTCTGATTTTGTCAATGCAAACTGACATAAGGCCAGAGAGAAAACCTGAAAGAGTCAACCTTCTATCTCTTCAGTTATGGTCTGAGGAAGCTCCCATGGCAGATCTCTAGTCAGGGTATGACAAAACTTGCTATTTTTAGGAAAAAATTAAACAATCCTTGTGTTTCCTTTATACATGAGAAATAAAACCTAGCAAATCACAGTGGTATGATCTGGATAAACCTATACAAAACAATGTAACCCAAGAGATTTACTAGAGAACAAACCATCACAAAGATAAAAATAAAGCAATAAAGAGTACAACAAGGCTGTGTCACCTTTTTTCCACCCACCCACCACACCGAACCAAACTCTCTTGTATTGGAAAGAACATAAAAAAGCGACAGTGTAGTAGCCGTGTTAGTCTGTGTCAGCAAAAAGAAAATAAGAAAGAAATAAATACTTGTGGCACCTTAGAGACTAACAAATTTATTTCAGCATAAGCTGTCGTGGGTTAGAACCCACTTCATCGGATGCATGGAATGAAACATACAGTAGACAGATATTTATACAGTCAGAGAAACATGACAAGGTGGAAGTGCGTGAATGAACCTTAAGAGGCTAATTAATTGAGAGGAACCATAACAGCAGGGGAAAAAAAACCTTTGAAGTGATAAACAAGATGGCCAATGTGGACAGTTGACACACAGGTGTGAATGAGAATCGTTAACTTAAGAGATATTTCCCTTAAGTTAACGATCCTCATTCACACCTGTGTGTCAACTGTCCACATTGGCCATCTTATTTATCACTTCAAAGGTTTTTCTTCCCCTGCTGTTATGGTTCCTCTCAATTAATTAGCCTCTTAAGGTTGGTTCAGGCACTTCCACCTTATGTTTCTCTGACTGTATAAATATCTGTCTACTGTATGTTTCATTCCATGCATCCGATGAAGTGGGTTCTAACCCACGAAAGCTTATGCTGAAATAAATTTGTTAGTCTCTAAGGTGCCACAAGTATTTATTTCTTTCTTATTTTATAAAAAAGCTAGACTGCTAGTTTCCTATACAGAACTTTCACATTAGCAGGCTCCCTCAGCACAGTGAAATGTTCACAATTAAGACAACTCTTAGCAAAAACAGAATCTATGACTAGAAGTCAGAGGCAAAGACTAAGGGCAGGGCTGGCCCTACCTTTTTTGCCGCCCCAAGCAAAAAAAAACCCCAAAAAACCAAGCGCCGCCCCCCCCCCCAACGCCGGCCAAAACAACTGCCCCCCCACCAACGCCGCCGCCCCGCCAAAACGCCGGGGGAGCCGGCGGGGAGGGCGGCATGCCCGCGGCCCCGCTGCCGTGGTCGGGGCGCCGGCGGGGAGCTCGACATGCCCGCCGCCCCGCTCCCCCTGCCGGTGGGGAGCGCGGAACGCCCGCTGCCCCGGCTGGGGCGCCGGCTGGGACCGTGGCACATCCGCCGCCCCGCTGCCCCGGCCGGTGGGGAGCGCGCACGCCTGCCGCCCTGCTCCCCTGGCCGGGGCACCGGCGGGGACCGCGGCACATCCGCTGCCCCTCTGTCCTGGCCGGTGGGGAGCGCACACGCCTGCCGCCCCGCTCCCCCAGCCAGGGCGCCGGCGGGGACCGTGGTACATCCGCCACCCCACTGTCCCGGCCAGCGGGGAGCGCGCACGCCTGCCGCCCTGCTCCCCTGGCCGGGGCACCGGCGGGGACCGCGGCACATCCGCTGCCCCACTGTCCCGGCCGGCGGGGAGCGTGCACACCTGCCGCCCTGCTCCCCCGGCTGGGGCGCCGGTGGGGACCACGGCACGTCCGCCACCCCAGCCGGCGGGGAGCGTGCACGCCTGCCGCCCCGCTGCCCCGGCCGGGGTGCTGCCAGGGAGCGTGGCACCGTGCACGTACGCCGCCCCGGCCGGCGGGGAGCGCAGCACGCCAGTGGCCCAGCTCCCCCGGCAGGGGCGCCAGACGAAGATTGGGGTTTTTTGTAAATAAGAAAAAAACCTTTGCGTGCTGCCCCCCTCCAGGTGCCGCCCCAAGCACATGCTTGGTAGGCTGGTGCCTGGAGCCGGCCCTGACTAAGGGGAGACAAAACACCATGAAAAAACAGAGAGAAATGTCTGCAACAGCTTGATAGAGGAAACTGAAATTGAGACACTTTCTACTCCAGCATAAGAGAGAATGCTTAAAAATCATGTATCTTGAATGAACAGACATGACATAAGACTTTATGTTGCCAGCAAATCAGAAATGGCTAGTAGCCTGTGAGGAGCACTCTGCAGCCCTGTCCTGGGACACCATGTCCCTCACTGTAGCTACTTTGGCAGGCAACACAAAGCTGAAAGTGCGGGAGGGGAAAGTGATTCATGTGTCTTGGGGAGGAAGAATCCAGGAGGCAGGGGGTCTCTCTTAACTGGGCCCCCACAGTGCAAGGCTGGGCAGGTTCAGCTTGGCCAGGCTGCTGTAGCTGGTCCCCTGCGTGCTATCTGGCTGGGCTTCTCCTAGGGTGACCAGACAGCAAATGTGAAAAATCGGGACAGGGGGTGGGGGGTAATAGGAGCCTATATAAGAAAAAGACCCCAAAATCGGGACTGTCCCTATAAAATCGGGACATCTGGTCACCCTAGCTTCTCCCCCCCGCCTTAGTTGCAGGAGGGACTAGCTCCCTCCCTTTATGTATGTAGTATAGTTGTCGCTGTGTGTCGCAGGATATTAGAAAGACAAGGTGGGTGAGGTGGTAATAGCTTTTACCGGACCAACTTGTATTGATGAGACAAGCTTTTGAGCCACACCGAGCTGTTCTGTGAACTTCTGGGCAGGGACTAGCAGAGCTAGGAGCTGTTACATCCCTTCCCCGACTTGACTGGGCAACAGGCTGGGCTAAGAGCGGCTTCCCCAACCTCCAGGCTGCAGCACCTCCACCCACAGTGTGAGCCCTTATTCTCCCCACCACGTGAGCCAGCTCTGCCGGGAGCGGTAGCCCACCTCCTTGCTCTGTGCTAACCTGTGCTGGGTTGCGTGACCTCAGAGTTCCTCTGGGCGGCGTCCACTGGCTCCCTTGACGCCTTTGAGGAGCAGTGGGCGCTGTCTGGGGTTCTCTGCTTGGTGTCCCCATCAGGCTCCCTTCTTTTAACCCTGTGACCGCACCCCTGACCCTGTTGTTTCATTAGTTGTCCCCCGAACTCATTTGGATTCCAGGTCCTGTGGATCCTCCCCTTAGGCTGGGGGGGTGGGGGGCATCCTTTAGCAGTGGGCGGGCTTCCGCCCGCCCACCTCCCGGAACCCAATAGGACACAGATGCTGACGAGTGCTGCTGAACGCTGCAGCCCGCCCGCCACCTCCCTACCCAATTGCGTGAGCCAGTGCTGGGCTGAGCATTAGGCAGGGGCGGCAGGTTGGTATAATACTGGGTGGTGCCCAGAACAGGTCCAAGTCCCACGCCCCCACACCTGCCTTGTAAGCCAATATATATATTTTTAAATCATGTACAAATGTGAGGGCTCTGGGGTGGGGCTGGTGATGAGGGGTTTGGGGTGTGGGAAAGGCTCAGGAAGAGGGTTGGGGTGCAGGGGTAAGGGCTGCAGGGTGGGGCTTGAGATGAGGGGTTTGAGGTGTGGGAGGGGGCTCAGGGCTAGGGCAGAGGACAGGGTGTGTGTGTGGGGGGTGTGGGCTCTGGGGTGGGGCAGGGCTGGGGATGAGGAGTTTGGGGTGCAGGCAGGCTGCTACGGGGCTGGGGCCAGAGAGAAGGACTCCCCCCAGCTCTCTCCCTGCTGGCAGCAGCAAGTTCCAGGGGAGGGGCCCCCCTTTTGCCCCCGGTAGCACACTCATCTCACACCACTGTCACTGCATGTGCTCCTAGGGCCCCTTTCAGGTCCAGGAAGCTCCCTTGCATCCCCTGTGGTGGGTGCTGGGGGTGGGGGCTGCCATCACACGTGCGCCTTCTCTCTGATGCTGCCCCTCACTGTAGCCTCACGGGGGGTGGGGGATGGGGCTGCCCCTTGCCCAGCGTGGGGCAGGAGCAGTGACTGTGGGCGAGGGAGGGGGCCTGTGCTGGTGGAGGGTCCCTTTGGAAAAGGGAAGGGTCCGAGGTGGAAGGGTAGGGTCAGGGCAGCCTACCCTGCCACTAGTGAATCGGGGGCACTAGGACCTTGCGGCAGCAGTTGATGCTGGGAGCTTGGGGCGTGCTTGGGGCGGCACCTCCTAAGGGGCAGCCAATCTTGGGGCCAGTGCTTGGGTTTGTTTGGTTTTTTTACTTCCGGGAGGCAGCGCTCGGGGCGGGGTTTTGTTTTTTGGGGGGCGGAGCTCGGGAGAGTGGGGGTTGTTTTGGCGGGGCGGCGCTCAGGGGAGAGGGGGGTTGTTTCGGCAGGGTGGGGCGGCGCTCGAGGGAGGGGGATTGTTTTGGGTGGACGGCGCTCGGAGGAGGAGGGTTGTTTTGGCGGGGCAGCGCTGGGGGGGGTGTTGTTTCGGCAGGGCGGGGCGGCGCTCGGGGTGTTTGGCTTTTTTTAATTTTGGTGGGGCAGCGCTCAGGGGGGGTGTTGTTTCAGCGGGGCGGCACTGAGGGGATGGGGTGGGGTGGCTTTTTTTCCCGGCGGGATGGCACTAGGGTTTTTTTTTTACTTGGGGCGGCAAAAAAGTTAGACCCCACCCTGGCTGCAGGGGATTGGCAGGGATGCAGGGGCAGCAAGTGGGGGCCGGGGGACACTCGGTGGAAGCACGTGGGTGCGGCCAGCGGGACCGGGGGAGAGACCTGCCCCCCAAACATCGGTGGTGCCGGGCCCCGGGCCTTGAATATTGCTGGAGCCCAGGTAGGGTGACCAGACAGCAAGTGTGAAAAATCAGGACGGGGGCGGGGGGTGGGGGTAATAGGAGCCTATATAAGAAAAATACCCCAAAATTGGGACCCTATAAAATCAGGATATCTGGTCACCCTAAGCCCAGGCACCACGGGCCCATACAACTCGCTACCCCTGGCATTAGGGGCTAATTGAGCTGGGAGCTGGATCAGCTGCCTACAGTGTTGTCACTCAGCCAGTCCGGTGTGGGTGGGACTTTTACACAGCAACAAGGGAGGAAAAAACAGTTTTAAAATAGGAAACTGTTTGTAAAACCACCAAAATGACTGGGAAACTCAGCCCCTGGGCTTGGGCCTGAAGTAGTTCTTCTCTTTTAAAAACTAACTAGATTTTGAGTTTGTTTATACAGCGACTAGTGCAATAGGGTCCTGGTCAGAGTGGAATGCCTTGGCGTCAGCACTACTGCAATACAAATACGAAGAAAACAGAAATGAATGTCCCTTCTGATCCTGCTCATGCTTACACATGTGAGCGACTAATGAAAATACTCCCGTGAGTTAAGTTACTCACACACCTATGCACTTACAGGATGAGATCCTTAGACCGCAGTCATTTTCAGGAGAGCAAACTCCTTAAAGTGTTTCCTTTGAGCACTGTCTCCTACTAGGTGTTTGTACATCTCTTAGCAATGTTTCTCAACCAGTGGGTTATGACTAGGGTGACTGTACATCCCATTTTGGCTGAGACAGTTGCTTTTGTAAGGCCTGTCCCGGCCATCCCGACTTTTTTGGCAAAAGTGGGCATTTGTCCTGTTTGCTCTTGCTGACTTGATCAGTTGGCAAGAGCAAACGGGACAAATGCCCACTTTTGTCAAAAAAGTGTGGTGTGGTACAGTGGAATATGCGGGGGCAAGCAGGGGGGCAGACAGGGTTCCAACGACCAGAGACCCCAGCCACGGGGGCGGGAGGGGGGTAAGGGAGGGTACCAGCGACCCCCATCTCTCAGCGGGGGACGGGGAGAGGGCTCAGGCCAAGCCGGCATGGTGTCCCGTTTTCCCTTTCGGAAATATGGACATCCTAGATATGACCCCGGGAAGGGGTGTCACAAAAGTCACTTGAGGAAGGGATTGAGATGCATTGAAAACTTTATAATGTTAATCAAAAAAATCTCCCTGCCCACCCTTACCCTTCAAGATCAAATATTCTTTGTCAACCTCTGGAAACACACTCACAATGAAATTATATAACTTAGCTTTGTTATCACCGATACCTTTTTACTCTTACAGTAGCTATAAGGGGATCGTGAAAAGTTTTGACTTTAAATAAGGAGTCGCCAACCTGAAAAGGTTGGGAAATATTAGCCTAGCACAATGGGGCTCTGATCCTGACTGGAACCCCTGACTGCTACTGCAATACAAATAATAATGAATATAAACAAAATGTGATGAGCTTAAGTTCTGACTGTGACAGATATGGCAATTTCCTGCAATACCTTTGGAAGATTTTACTGTATTAAGTTTATGTATAATTGTGGGCCAGGGATTGTATGCAGTTGCATGGGGGAGGGTGACAACAGTCCTCTAGGAACTACGAACAGTGGGGGGTGATTAGGCAAATTCACTCAGGTTGTAACACCTCCAGAGAGGTACCACCACCTGGAAAGACTCGCAGATACTGGTTCAAACTGGATTCTCCAGAGACTAACAAAGAAAGGACAAAAACAACCAGGAGTCCGATGGCACCTTAAAGACTAACAGATTATTAGGGCATAAGCTTTCATGGGTAAAAAGAAGTGATGTTTTTTACCCACGAAAGCTTATGCCCAAATAAATCTGTTGGTCTTTAAGGTGCCACCGGACTCCTCATTGTTTTTGTGGATACAGACTAACACGACTACCCCTCTGAAAGAAAGCATAGTTTAAACTGGAGTTTAAACCTTATGTCCAAGGAGGGCCCTAAATTCTTCCTGGGAAGGTTTGGAAGGACTTGGCCTACTGAGGCCCATAAGACTGACGGGTGAGCTCTCGTAGGCTTGTAGCATGCATATGGGACATTTTATTATTTTATACGTTTTCTTTGTAATGATTTCACCTTAAGAATAAATGTGCTTAGAAGGAGCTGTGTGGTAACTTATAACTGTGGGCAATTACACTCAAGTACAGATGCTGGCCTGTTAAGGTAGTCTGGGTTGCTGGGAATAACACAGTGCAGGCAGGAAACTGTGCAGCTTGGAAAAATCCTGCTCAGGGGGGAGAGCGACATGGATCTCCATTCTAGAGGTGACAATGAGGAGCCTGGAGCCTAGAGTGTGTGCCCCTGAGGGAGCAATACAGGTGCACAGTTGCCCTGAACTGTGGCACCCGTGACCTACCACACCAGCAAAAAGTTTCTGCTGACGTGACACAGTTAAATAGGTAATGCTGACACTTCATTTACTGTCACCTGCCAGCAGATTTAGGCCCCAGGCCTGCAAACACTTAGCAGCTTTACTCATGTCACTACAGTTACACGCATACTTAAGTCAGTGGGACTACACCTGCGAACAAAGTTATGCACCTTAAGTGTTTGCAGACTAGGGCCTTAGATGAGACAGAATTACTACTCCACTGAGATAAATGGAAGCAACTCACCCCCCTTAGGGCTACTGGTTCAGTTTGCAGACCCAGTAAGGCCCCAATCTTGCAAACACTTACACATGTACTTAACTTTAAGCAGGTGAGTAGTGTCACTGGATTTTTTTTTCTCACTCTTGTTGCTGGGTGAAGTCAGTGGATATATTCACACACTTAAAATTAAGCACAGGTGTGTTTGCAGGATTGGGGCCAGCACCTTAGCAGGCCACATTTGGAATAGAATCATAGAATCATAGATTAGGGTTGGAAGGGACCTCAGGAGGTCATCTAGTCCAACCCCCTGCTCAAAGCAGGAAGGCTTTTGTTTGCATCCATAGTGGCTAGAAACCAACTTAAAAAACCAAGAAAGCTTAAGTTTTGAAGACACTAATGGTTTTAGACAATACCACTGTGTGATTGATCAAAGCACCCCTGCCTACAACTATATTAAAGAACTCCCCATCAAACTACTGTACTCTGCAGCTGTACTTAGCCTTACCTGTGAATGTCGGGGTTAGCTGTTACAGAGAAACTGCCACTTCAGATCAGACTAGTAGCCCATTTAGTCCAGTATCCTTGATCTGTCAGTTACAGAGCTTGACTAATGCATTTAGGGTTTGTTTTGCATCTAGGGAAGCTGATCGTGCCTCCTTTGTTTAACTTGGCACAGCAGCAGATCAGGAGGGTGTCTGGTAGGAAATATGTTGTGTTCTTTAAATCTCATATAGCTAGGATGGATTGCCTTAAAAATGGCCAGTAGTCTGTCAGTATGGTGAAACAATTCAGAAGAACTTCTGCAGACTCTCACCTTCCTAGGGCAGAGCTCAAGCTAAAGGATCCAGAACCAGAAGAAAGACTAGTTAAATATGATCATTCCCTAGGAAGTAGGCCCTGTTATTGCAGTAGTTCAGCTGGGCACGTGACAGCTCTAAGCTTTGGAAGGCTGCCTGCTCTGCCTATTAAAGGGGTCGGAAAGAGAGGGAGCTGGAATAAGGCTCCAGCTGCGTTCCAGCCAATGATGAGACAACAGAAAAGGGCCAGCTTTAGATGAAAGTGGGCCAGACGGACAGTGATATGTTGCTAACGTGCTCCAGCAGAAATGTTCTGTCTCATATATAAGCTACGTTCCTCGGGTACAATGTTGTTCCTTCTTTCCCTGCAATCCTAAATCTATTAGCTCCATACTCTCCCTTCTTCTAACCCCACTAGTCCTTCTAACAGCATTTTCTGCTCTAGTATATCCGTGCTCCCCTCTTCCAATAACTCCTTGAGGTGGTTCCACTTTGACACTGATCTTTTTGCTACTTCGTTTACTGAAAGTAGGGCATACAAGTCTTGATCTCTGGCTGGATATCATCAGTCTACTTTCCAAGAAAGAGCTTGCCCTACCAAGAAGCTATCAAGAAGTCTATTTCCTCTGAGGGTGTTCATCCAGAAGCAGCACAGTGTGAGTTTTTAGAAATTTACCTACAATGGCACATTCACATGTCCCCCTCTAGTGGCTAGAAGCTGTTGTTGTCAGGTAACAGAGTTTCTCCTTTAACTCCAGTGGCAGAGGCTTGTGCTTTTTGTTCAGAAGGTCCAGTCTCTGTGAACAATCCTGATGAGGTCATTAATGAAACTAGTCCACAAGGTAGTTACTGGTGATGGTGTGTAGCGTGAAGATCTGTGCATTACATAGTACTAGCAGTGGCGTAGCCAGGTTTAGAGCACAGGGGGAGCGGAGCTAAAAAAAGGTGCCGGGAGCAAAAAGCATCGGGAGCAAAAAAAAAAAAAAGCTCCGCTCTGGCTGCAGCGTAGGAGCAAGAAGCGTCGGGAGCAAAAAAAAAGCGCTGGGAGCAAAAAAAAATGCTCCGCTCTGGCTGCAGCGTAGGCGCAAAAAGCATCAGGAGCAAAAAAAGGTGCCGGGAGCAAAAAAAAAAATGCTCCACTCTGGCTGCAGCGTAGGCGCAAAAAGCATCAGGAGCAAAAAAAGGTGCCGGGAGCAAAAAAAAAAAATGCTCCGCTCTGGCTGCAGCGTAGGCGCAAAAGGCGTCGGAAGCAAAAAAAGGCACCGCTTCTGCTCAGTGGGGGAGCGGCCGCTCCCCCTGCTCCCCACCCTGGCTACGCTACTGAGTACTAGTCAGCAACGAAACTGTATCAAAATGCTGCAGATTGTTTAGGGCTTTCTTTTAACATCCCAGAGCACTCTCCTGGATAATCATTGTAGTTTGGTTTATTACTGTAAGGGGAGGATTTTTTTTTGTTGCAAAGCATCACGTTAGAAAGAACTTCTAATAACATACCTGTTCACTTCATAACATTTTAAAATATTTTTAAATTTTTTTGACACTTGCATGCCGTGCAGTCCTGTGTTGCTTAAAAAAGGTGTTCCACCATATCACAGCATAAATACCATAGAATATGACAGTTACTATAGCAACTAAGAATCTACTGTTAAATAGCACCGACTAGCTCATAAAACACATGGAGCCTGTCAGTGCATAAGGTACTTCTGACTTTTCAGTAACATAGGTATTATATTGTCTTCAAAAGAGTTTGTCAGTTTAGAAATGAATGTCAATGTGATTATATTTTGCATCTTTTTGTCAGCCAACTCTGTGGTCTTTTGGGAAGGGCAAATCCCATAGGAACAAAACAGACAGACAAATACAGTCTGGAGAGGAAAGGTTAATGAAGTAATTCTCTTATCAGGCAGTCATTCTGAGACACCAGCTTTGGTGCTGCACTTCGCTATTCTCCAGCTTCTGGTTTCACAACGTTTTAGTAAGACATTGATTCCACAGCACTGTTCTGCTTTCAAAAATCAGTATTTCCAGCGGTGTAGTATCATATGCAGAAGAATTTTCCATGAAAGGCACAATACAAATGAGCGATGCGGTGGCCCAGTTAGTGCAGCCTCACCAATCCCAAGAGTTACAAAGCAGAAATCAGGCCCCAAAATCACGAGCATGGCTGAACATTGTGACTCTTTTCCCAAAATAATATGTTAGGGTCTTTTTCTTTGCCTTTTGGTTTCTGAGCCTGTAGAGTGGCACTTGGCTCAAGTTTCCAAGGTTTCTATGCAACCACAAGGGCTAGAAATGTACTTTAACCCCTGAGATTCTCATGCAATCCCTTAATTTCAGCACCTTGGAGTTTAAGAAAAACACCAAATATTACAAGACTTGTGATAAAAAAGTTGATAACCCTGTAATAGACAATGATGCCAGTGTACCTGGATTCTTTCTTTGGACGTTCTATTTCAATAGCTGTTTAGCGTTGAGATACCAAGGTGATTGGCTCCACACAAATGCCTTAGATCATGGGTTTGCAACCTAGAGGGAATCAGAAAGAGATCCAGGCAGGTTGCACCCACCCTCCCTTTCTTTATTGTTAGATAAAAGGGAGGTCTCAAAACTCTTTCGTGGTGTACAATGGACTCATCCTCTGGAACAGATTGAGAACCACTGCCTTAGATTGATAAATATCACAACCCCACCTTATACATGGCTCAGCAGATACCTACATATTCAGAGCATCATTAGTGTTTTCAATCCCAGTCAGTTGGAGGTGCTGAAATTGTCCCCTTTCCTGAACCCAGGTCTCTAGCCTTTAGAGGTTTAATTCTTAGAAGCCAATACAGATCCCTGTTTTTCATTTTTTAAATTTGTGCTCTATTTTTCCCCATAGACCACGCCTGCGATTTAAAATCGTTGTCACGGCATAGATCAGATTTGCCTTTTATATTTCCTCGCACTCATTTTTTTAAACCTTAGCATCATGCAGCCTGAGAATTTGTGATGATAGACAAAAAGAAAAATGAAGAGAGAGGCTCATTTTCTTTCCTCGGCTGAAAGGTCCAGCATGTCCTAGAAGTGAGATGACATAGATTAGGGTTTGGTGCCCTCGTGTGGCCATGTGCACTGTTATTGAAACATGACATTCCATGCAGTATGAATCAGATCTTTTTGGTTACATTTCTTTCCCCTTATCTGCATATGGAAGCCAAATAAAGCTGCCAGCTAGACAATTTCAAAACACTTTAAGGCCAGGCCTTTTTGCTTTGTATATCAAAACAGTTATACTTCCTTGTACCAGGTTAATGATATCATTTAAAGCAGGGATCTCGAACTCAAATTACCACGAGGGCCACATGAGAACTAGTAAATTGGCCCAAGGGCCGCATAACTGAAAGCTTTTCATACAATGATACAAAAGTATAGTCAAAAATGAAAAAAATGAAGAGTAATATAGTATTCTATTAAAAGTCAATTTATTAACTTCTAAAAAACTATAATGCAAAGAGAGGTTTTAATAAAATATAAACACTCAGTAATGTTTGGAGCTTGGCTGTCAGTGGATTCGGCGCCTATGGCGGGCCACAGGAAATAACTCCGTGGGCCGCATGTGGCCCGCGGGCCATGTGTTTGAGACCCCTGATTTAAAGTTTATAATATAGAGACCAGTGCTTGACTTACACTGGCTAAAGAGACCACAGGTACATGGAGCTGAGAGGGAAACTGGCAACTCCCTGAGGACATACTTCCACATCACCCCAGGGATCTTATGGGCTCCCTTTGTAGGCATGCCACAGTATTGGGGGTCAGGATGGAGGAAGTGGCGTTACTCTCCACAGCCTCTACTGTGTCCATAGTCTGTTTGACACAGGCCATAATATTATGTCATAATAATTAAAAAGTAGAAACAATGAAAATAATATGAATGATGCATTCCTTGGATATACAGTAATGTTATCTCTGTGTAGCCCAAGGTCCCGTGTGCTTCAACAATTCAACTGGGAACTACAAGTTGTGGACTACAAACTGCGGCATGTTGGAAGAACTTCCTGGTTACTGCCAGGATGTACCTCTGCCCCCACCCCAGCAGGATGTCTCAGCACTGACTGACCTGGGAGCATGTAGCAGGCAAGCAGAGAGGAGGCTGCGGGACTGAAATCCTGTTCTATGTTCTTTACAGAATAAAGCTCTGTTCCTGGTGATTTGTCTGAGTGGGTCTGGTCAGGGCCATCCTTAGGATTTATGGGGCCCTAGTCAGTATTATTAAACTGGTGCCCCTATGCCCGACGGCAGCCAGGGCTCGCATGTGTATTTTAGATAAGGGTGGTCTTTTGAAGGATTTATTTAAAACACTATATGTCTGAAGAGCCAAGCATTTAAGGCTAAAGATGAATACTCAGATTGTGAATCTAAAAATCAATGCAAGGATTTTTTAGAGATGTGATTTCATAATCTTCAGCAACACACTAATAAAATATTTTTAAAGCAAATTTTAAACTAAGGTCCAGTAGACTAACATGTTCTGAGTAAATATTACAGTAATGCACAGCTGTTTTTGTCAGTAAATTCAGAAAATGATGGTATATACCTGGGGGTTGGTAAATGCCTGTGAAATGGCTTCATTACCACTTGAATGGCTCTTTAACAGTTTCAATGTTGTGCTAATAGGTCTGGCAGGCTGGAGGCTTTTTCACTTTCAAGTACTAGATCCCCTCTTCATTTTTTTCATTTTGACTATACATTCCATGCATCGGATGAAGTGGATTCTTAACCCACGAAAGCTTATGCTGAAATAAATTTGTTAGTCTCTAAGGTGCCACAGGTATTTTTCTTGTTTTCTTTTTGCTGACACAGACTAACACGGCTACTACACTGAAACCTCCGGAGGAAGACTCACCAGGCTGCAGCAGCCAGCTGTGGTGGGAGCCTGCAGGAAGGGTCAGAACAGGGATAGGAAGAGGCTGGAGGGTGGACACTAAGACCCAAGGGTGCCCCAAATTTTCGGGTGCCCTACGCAGCCGCGTATGCTGTATATGCGTAAGGACGGCCCTGGGTCTGGTCTCAGGTGAACACATACTGACACACAACACAGAGCCTCAGATCCAGTTTCTCAAAGGTGTGTAAAAAGTCACAAGGCAGCCTTGCTCTATCTTGAACAACCTCATACTGGACTAGTGAACAGGAAAGGGGGGCTACATCCGTGTTAATTAACTAGATGCCTAATGCTGGGGCGTAGAGACGTTAAGGTTATCTGTTATAACTACTGATCATTTTACATCATTGTCAAATACGATAGAGAGGTGGACCTGAGTCACAATGTTTGAATCCAGACAGGAATTTTCCCAAAGTCTGGAGGTTTGAGGGGTGGAGATCACTGTAGGGCAAGGATTCTTTTCTTTCTTTCCACGGACAAAAAATATGTTTTTTCATTTTCTTGGCAGGACTTTCCAGCTCCGCTAGACCCAGGTAGCCATCCAGGTATCTTCAGGCGAGGACCCTGAACCAGTGTAAGGAAAAGAAAAGGCCCAGGGATGACCCGCTACATGAATGCTCTAGGTAGACTTGGTCATGGCTCAGCACAGGGGGCCAGACTAGATGACCTCTTGAGGGCACTTCTATATTTCTGTGATCCTGATTCTAGACGCCAGCCACGAGGTTCAGATTCAGATCCAATCTTCCACTGACTTCAGGGGTGTCTGGATCCAGAGTTTTGTTTCAAGTCAAGTTGTCTGTAATTGCTTTATATGTCCTCACACATGAGATGGATTTGATAAGATTTGATTCCTTTTATGCTGTTATTCCTCATGTGGATATTTCATTAAAAAAAGCAGGTTTTCACCTTGAAGAAAAATAAATTAGAGGCTATTCTGTAAAGGAGGGAATCCAGTTCTAGCGCTACGCTCGGCTGATGCAACAACTCATGGTGTCGGATGCCATCAGGTGGTCGAGGGACATCATAGAACACATCCCCAGACATCGGAAACACCAGGAGGGATGAGCTGGAGTGGTGATGAGAAGCGCCGTGCGGGGGGGGGGGGGGGTGGAGTATCTGAAATACTTTCCTCATGGACTGTATTTTCCAAATGGACAATCTACCCTAAATGCTCAATTACTGACGGACAATCTACACTCATTCCTATATTTGCTTTCTACAACCAACTCTCTGTATAACTTTTCATGAGAGATGGACCCGAGTATTTGGATTCTAATGTCTAAACTATATTGTTAAATTTATTCACCTTAATTTGGGTTATTGCTGATTATGCACGATATGTATCTTATGACTTTTTAAAACAAAATTTGTATTGTGGATAATCTAAGCACTATACCCAGATGTACAGACACTCTTTTCTTAACCTCTGTACTATATAATTTTTTTAACATTAGCTTTAATAAAATTTTTAAATCTGACATTGAATAACATGGCAGCACAAAGCCTTATTACAGTTACTGACTTCCTCATGTGAGAGGGAAATTTCTAGTCAGGCAATGTGGTTCTTTGAATAGAGAAACACTGACATCATTCTGTTAACTCTTGGGAAGACCCTTGGCTGAGTCATAAGGAAAAGTGCATTTACAAAGCCCCATGCGGCATATGGAGTTCCCAGAAGTACTGGAGATGGTCTCCCATAGCCTTGTCTTCTGTTGCAGTAGGGTTTGGTAAATCTCCCCTTCTAATTGATCTGCAAGACTTTCATTCACCTCTCCACAGACCTGGCAAAGACTTCTTCTTTCCTGCCCTACAGAGGGTGCTCTGGTTTTCACTTCCCCTTTTATTCTGGGCTATTCCCCACCCCCAGATATGTATATCATGACATCCATAATTAAACCTCAGGAGATCAGGGAGTCCATTAAGCTGAGTAATTATGAGAAATACTTGTTTTAGATTTGTACAGTAGTCAGATTAGTAGTAGCCTACTTGTATATACTGTTTAGGTGTCAGTCTTCTCTGAAGATATTCCTGTTAATACTGCAAACATATCTCCTAAATTGCAGTAAATGTACTACTCCCCCGAGGGGCTATGGACCCACAGTCACCAAAACTCTTGTCAAGGAAAGACTTGAGTTGAATTAAAGAAACAGACAGGATTTTATGTATCGCTAATGGGAAATGACCTGGCGTATTTCAATAGCTCATGGAGCACCTATCAGTATGGCATCTTGGGTGCTTACTTACAAATGCTCGAATCATGTGTAAGCAGAGTCAGGATGAGCTCTACCCTGACATCTGGTGGTGAGTTGTGGAAAGGGATGTCAGGGATGTCAGGGGCTAATCTTGTTTGCATGGACACACCCACCCTGCAAAGCATGATGGACCACTTGCCCAAATGGTCACTTTGACTGCTGTGGGAGCCCCAGTCTCTCTGTTATTGGGGCAGGAAGAATAAAGTGTTGTTACCCTGATTATGGGAATCAAGGACAGTGGGCTTTTGTTATGATGAAGGGCCTCACCATTAGCTGAGCAGCACTTGCTAGGCGAGGGACATGGATTCCAAAACCCAGTGAATTGAGAGAGGTTGGGGACAGGTATTTATATCTGGTGACATGGGCCTCTTCTGAGGGTCCTAAATGTCAATTGCACTGCCTTCTCTCTTGCCACTGTGGAATATCAGAGCTAATTTTGAGTTCCTTAGGAGTCTAATCACAGGCTGCTGAGTTGCAATTACTCTGGACTAAGTGTGCAAATGAGCACACAGGCTCCCCTAACTACAAGCTGCAATCACTAAAAAGCTGAAATTGTTAAAAGCTGAAATCACTGAGCACTGTGTTAAGTAGTGGGGGAGCCAGAAGATCTATTGCTGAGCGGCTGGTGGAGCGGAGCTGCTGACAGAGCGGAGCAGTTGGCGGGACAGCTGGAGCGACTTGCAGGCCGGCTGACGGCGCGGAGCTGCTGGCGGAGCGGAACAGTTGGCGGGACAGCTGGAGCGGCTTGAGAGACGGCTGAGCGGAGTGACTCGTGGGATGGCAGAGCAGAGCCGAGCGAGGCCCCACGAAGGGACGGGGCCGTCAGCTTCGAGCCGTGTAAGGTGCCCCTTACCTCTCCCCTCCCCAATTTTACCCAGACTGGAGGGGGTGTAACACTCTGCAGATGAACTTTTGAACTCTGGGTCTGGACTTTTGGGTTGTTGGACTTTTGGGACTTTGGGTGATTTTGGGGGTTGCTGGACTCAAGAACCAAAGGGAAAGGACATGGCCAATTTGCTGGGGTGGGTCGTTGTTCACAGTTTGGTTTACAAATCCTAGATGTGGTATTTCCCCAGCAAAATGCCGCATCGTTTCTCTCTGTTATTAAAAGGTTTTTCTACACTCAGACTCTGTGCTTGCGAGAGGGGAAGTATTGCCTCTTAGAGGCGCCCAGGGGGGGTGATATATATTTGTCCCAGGTCACTGGGTGGGGGCTCGAGCCGGTTTTGCATTGTGTTATTGGAATGGAACCCCTAGATACGGAACCCGGCCCTTGTTGCTGCCGACTCTGACTGGCAGAAGGGTTACACATGCAGTAAACAAAGCTACCTGAAGTGGGTAGTATTAGCCTAAATTGGCAGATGATGCCCTTAAACTTTGCTAGGCCTGGGATTCTACAGGCTGTCATAGCCATCCAGGCCCATGGTCCTCTGCTCAAAAAGTCCCATACTGACAGCAAGTGCCTCCCACCTACCTTTACTGCTGCAGTGGAGGAAGATGGGAAGAGACTCTGTCAGACAATCAGGTCACTCAGGCTTGTAAAGATTCTTGCCAACACCTTGAGCTGCCCCCACAAGTGAACAGACGTTATAATGGTAGGTGCTATTAGTATTACTGGTCATTATCCATGTTGCAGCTAATGGTGTCCTGTTTGTCTCATTGAACACAGGCATCTGTCCCAAAGGGCTTATACTCTAAATGCAGACATTACATACATACTGCCATTATTCATTTACTCGTTTGATTGTGGGAGCATGTTAGGGCCAAGAATTGGTTAAAAGTGTCCCAGAAAGGTCCAGAGTTTATAAAGTGGTTAAAAAGCATCTCAGAAAATTCCCCAAAGGTCCAGAAACAGGCCCAAAATCACCTTCAGAAGGTCAAAAAGCTCCCAAAGTTCCAGAAAAGTTAAAAGGTTCCAAAACTGTCCCAGAAATATTGATGTAAACTATTTGCTCTGGACCTGTCCCAGCAAACGCTGAAATATTATTATTTGCATTTCAGTAGCTTATGGAGGCCACGATTAAGAGCAGAGCTGTAGTGTGCTAGACGCTGTACAAACACATAGGAAGCGACACTCTCTGCCCCAAAGAGAGTTACAGTCTAACTAGACAAGACAGACAAAGGGTGGGAGACGGGAAGGATTATTATCCCCATTTTACAAACGGGGAGCTAAAGCACAGACTGATTTAGATTGTGAGCAACTTTATGTACGTGTGTAATGTTAAGCACGTGCATTAGTGGTTGCAGGGTTAGGGTCTTCACCAGTGTGTACATGGCTGTCCTGTGCCTTGCACACTCAAATGCCATCTCTTTCTCAAGAAAATGTTAGAGTAAGACCTCGTGATTTGATAGATTTGATCTTTTCTGGTTATAGACCCACTCTGGGCCCTGTTATGTATCGAGGCTTCCAAAAGAGATGCATTCTTTCTTTCCACTACTAAATAGGCAGCTGCCTCTGACCGCTTGAGTATAGCATTTGGGTTTCACATGATGTTCCGTGACATATTTTTACCACATTTCATATCTTAGGCCTTCATCGCTCAGCAAACGTTTAGCCTTTCTGCAAAACTGTGTTGGGTTTTTTTTGTTTTTTTGCTTCATATCTGTGAAACTCTCTGGAAGGGACAAAAATCTGAAGACAACCCCCAACGGTTATCAACGAGCTCAATGAAATGCATGAGGCATAAATGATTAGTTTAAAATCCTAGTTAAGGGTTCTTGTCCTTGCTGGTGATGAGAGCAGCTGCTCTGGTTAAAGTGTCAAATAATATTTCAGCTAAGCTTTTCTTTTTACGGCTCATGTCAGTTTCTTTTTAAATTTGTGTGTTATAGGGCTAGCTTGTGTCCGGCTCTTGCAGTGGCTGATTACTGCACAGGCCCACAGGGTCCGTGCCCAGGGCCCCTGGCCAATTTGGGGGCCCACGCAGAAGAGCTGGAACCCTGGCCCTACCTCCTGCTCCTTCTCTCCCCCTGAGGCTCTGCTGTCCTGCTCTTCCTCTTCCCCTGAGGCTCTGACCCCTGGTCAGGTCAGAGGCCGGAGCCCGGCTGTGGTAGGGTGAGCATATTCCCTCCTCCCTCCCCCCGTGAAGCTGACCCAAGCCCCTCTCCCCCGTTCCCCCATGTGGACTTGGCCCAAGCCCCTCCGCTCACACCCCCCAACCCCTTTTCGGCAAAACTGGGCATTTGTCCCATTTGCTTCTGCCACCTGATCATCAGTTGGCAAGAGCAACTGGGACAAATGCCCAGTTTTGCCAAAAAAGTCGGGACGTCCGGGGCAGGGCTTAAAAGGGGGACCGTCTCAGCCAAAACAGGACACATGGTCAGCCTAGGCTGTAGTAAGAGCCACCCAGGGAGCCCAGGCAGATGTGGGGAGCCCTGAACCCTTCACCTGCCCTGGGCAAGGGTGCTCGAGAGCAGCCCCCAGCCTGTGTCCCTTCCCCCCCAGGGCACGCTGCCCAGGACAGATGGAGGGTCTGGGGCTCCCCACAGTGTCCCATGCTTCCTGGACAGGTCTTACCATGGCCCGGCTTCTGGCCAGGCCATGGGGGCGGGGCCTTGGGGGAAAGAGGAGTAACAGGGGGTGGGAACCTGTGGCAGGGGTTCTTTGTGCCCAGGGCCGCAATAAATGTTAATCTGCCTCAGGGCCCTTGTGCAAATACAGGGCAAGGTGGTCCCCTCTCTTGTAAAAGGGTTAATTGCACAGGAGGACCAGAGAGACTGCTACATTTGTTTCAGGGTGCACGTCACCCCAGCAGGGATGGGGAAGGGACCGGGTCATGTCCTCAGCAGCCCTAAATCCTCACCACAGAACCATCCGGGCACGCTGGGAGGTGCAACATAGAGGACATTGCACCTGGCACCCTCCCCATGCACATCAGGAGGTATGAAGGGCAATTGCATCTCCTTGAGACACAAGGAGATGCATGTTATGCCTCTTTGGGCAGTCTCTGGGGCGGGGAGGTTCGGCATTGCTCCCCACTCCAGGCTGCATCGAAAAGGCACAACCTAGCCCATGCTCTATAGGAAGACAAAGTGGTTAAGAAGAAGAGCTATCAAATTGCTGCATGAAAGAATTATTTGGAGTCCCCGAAAAAAACAAAACACAGGCCAGCATGTGTGGGATCATTGGAGGTGTGAGCTTAGAGGCTGTTGTTGAAAACTTGGCCCTGAGTTAGTTTTCACAGACTTATTGAATTGAAGAGAGTTTTGCCATGTTCTCAGACACTGAGTCAGGGTAGCCACAAGCACAAAACCACAAGATCTCCTATCTTGCCATCAAGGAGTTTGAGCTCACACTCGTCATAGCATGTCTGTTTCCTGCCTGTTAAACGACTTCAGGTACCAACTACATAAATACTGCATGTAATAATACCTTTTAAGGCAGAGTTTAAAAGCATCGCTCATACTGCAATTCATCTATTGGAAGGATTTCTTAGTTTTTCAAACATCTTAGCAGTAACAATATCAACACACTGAAGCCCAAGACATGGAAGTTTTAAATAGTCTACTATTTTTCATGTTCCCCCTAAAAGTGGCTACAAATAAGCTGATTATTTTGAAAGAATCTGATGAGTCACTGAAAAAATTCCAGTCAGATAAATTGGTTGCAGTGAATTATTTGAGCAGCTCTAATTACCAGTAAGAAATGATTCATGTTAATAAATATTCACCAGAGATGCTTACAGTCACCACCACGGCACTCAGCTTCCAGTCATGTTATGAATGTCTGGGCAACAACGCAGAGAAAGCAATGGTTCATTTTTCCCGGCCAAATCAAGTCATGGGAATTAGGCTTGGGTAAAGATTGAGTTAAAAAACATGTAGGACTTTAGAATGTTGCACACCAAAAACTCTCACCCTCTCTTGTGGGAGGCGTGGGTGTGCAGGGATTGGAGGATTGGACCTCTGAAGACCAGTTACAGGGAAATCCAGGTTTCTGGAACACAATCAAAACTGATGCTATATCCTTGCCAACTTCTCTCCAAACTCAGGCTTAGTCTAGCAGTCTGGAGGTTCACATGGGGGTCACGTCCAAGTAGCTCTGTGTGTGTGTGTGTGCGTGTGTGTGCGTGTGTGTGCACGTGTGCGCGTGCGGAATCTTGCTCCCTAAGATGAAATGGCACCTGTCGGCTTTTAGGCAATACCCCTGTAGTAGGAAAGGCTGGAAAAATGCACATCGCTGCAAATCTCCAGTGCTCCTCTTTCCTGAGTGTTGCTATGCTGGGGACTTGCATGGAACAGAGCCCTGTACCGAGTTCCCCTTTTTGTCTAGGTCACAGAGTCCAGAAGGCATAGTTAGCAACTTGTGATAAACAGCAAGGTCACATCCTTGCATTTGTATTACAAGACCCAGCAATTCATCGGACTTGATATTTTCAGTCATTTGGAGATGTCTTGGTGCTGAAGTATACAGCACCCCTTTTGTGCCTATGAAGAGAAGTGGAGGTTTGAATTACCTATGTAGTGCCTGATGCAATGCCCATTGACTTCAATGGATGTTGGATCAGACCCTTGTAACATCCATTGCCCCTGCATTTATGACATTAAGCCAGCTCCAATGTTAATAACTGGCAGCCAGCTTTTAATTTCAGTTCAATGCAGCTTTACCATCAGAAATACAACATCAGGCGACATTTCCAAAATGAGCAGATGATGCGGATGCCCAATTCCCATTTATTGTAATCAGATTTGGGAGGTCAGATCCCTTCAGCGAATGAAAATCTCTGCCTTAATGTCTTAAACTTAAATAACGAGGAGTCCGGTGGCACCTTAAAGACTAACAGATTTATTTGGGCACAAGCTTTTGTGGGTAAAAACCACTTCTTCAAATGCGTGGAGTAAAAATTACAGATGCAGACATAAATATACTGACACATGAAGAGAAGGGAGTTACTTCACAAGTGGAGAACCAGTGTTGACAGGGCCAATTCAATCAGGGTGGATGCAGTCCACTCTCAATAATTGATGAGGAGGTGTCAATACCAAGAGAGGGGAAATTGCTTTTGTAGTGAGCCAGCCACTCCTCTCTTGGTATTGGTCTCTCCCCAGCAACATTATATCTATTTGTTAATAGTAGAAGTCCAGATTTTCAGAAGACTTCATAAGAAATTTTAGGTATTCAGCACTTTCCAAACAATCAAGTCATAAATCTGCAGAAGGTTTAATCTCTTGTGTCTAAATACAAGCATTGGAAAATAACATTGCTAACATGAAACACATTAGAATTTCATTCTGTTACCTAGCAGCTCTGTATTCTTGGGGAACCAGGGTGCAGTACCCAGCCTGTCTGACTCATGAAAGACCTTTCCACCCCCAGCCTCTGCTTGAACCACAGCTGATCAGAAGAAAGACTTACAAAAATCAATGAAAAGGCAGTAGGAGACACACCTAAATTCCTAGGACAAGGGTGATAGGATTACGGAAACTCCCCTAGCCTTGTTTGCATCGAAGATGGGACAAGGAGGCATCCCCATTAACATACAGGATGGAGAACAGAGATTCCAAGGCAAGAACTGCACAAAACTCTGAGACCAGAAAAGCAGGGAACACTGCATGATGGGGAATGTCTGTTCTAGATATTAATGAACCCACGCCTGCACACACCCATCAGACCAATTCTAGTAATAAATCCTTTCTTGGTATTCAAAATAGTGAAGCTCCCTAATTGCATTGTGAGCTCCCTCCAAGGAACACCGCCCTAGCCAGGAATGAGGGGGGAGGGATAGCTCAGTGGTTTGAGCATTGGCCTGCTAAACCCAGGGTTGTGAGTTCAATCCTTGAGGGGGCCACTTAGGGATCTGGGGGAAAAATTGGAGATTGGTCCTGCTTTGAGCAGGGGGTTGGACTAGATGACCTCCTAAGGTCCCTTCCAATCCTGAGATTCTATGATTCTGTGATCAGCTTCCATTGCCTAGCCTGAACAAAACAACTTTGGTACACTCCCTTGAGCCGTCAGTTTACCCATAAACAAATGTGGTGTTCTCCCTTGAACCATTGTTGTTTCTCTACAAAAACCCCTACCCATGCTCAAGTAAGTGTTCTGATGACTGGATCCAAAATCTCCACCATTGGGACTTCACCTTCTCTTGACTGATTGTGCTGGGGGCTCTGCCCGTCTCCAGCACTCCCGACCCTCAGCTACCACCACCACCTGGGAACCCCGATCGATTAGATTTAATATTATAACTCTTTTGGTTGTTTGGCTCCCCTATGGTTATTACCTGGCAAGAAATAACTTTCATGATTAAGCTGTAGAAGCGACAAAGGGTCCTGTGGCACCTTATAGACTAACAGAGGTATTGAAGCATAAGCTTTCGTGGGTGAATACCCACTTCTTTGGATTCAAGCAGTGTCCACTGCTTGCATCCGAAGAAGTGGGTATTCACCCACGAAAGCTTATGCTTCAATACCTCTGTTAGTCTATAAGGTGCCACAGGACCCTTTGTCGCTTCTACAGATCCAGACTAACACGGCTACCCCTCTGATACATGATTAAGCTGGTTGCTTCTCTCTCCCTCCCCCCACCCCCTCCCGTGGGTGTTTTTTAGTTTCCTCATTCGCTCTGCAGCAATGCTCCTCGTACCTAAGCTAAAAGATCCCTGCAATGCCCCCAAATCCTGTGGGGTTTGCTCATCAAGTGGGTTACTACCAGAACAATTGTAATGTGAAAGTGCGGACAGAGATGTGTTGAACCTCGGATATATGAGGGTGGCAGCTTGGAAGCAGGGCCGGCTCTGGATTTTTTGCCGCCCCAAGCTCTGAGAATTCAACTGCCAAAGCAAAGAAAAAAAAAAAAAAAGGTGGCCGGAATGCCTCCGAAGCAAAAAAAAAAGAGGGCCAGATTGCCACCTCTTGAAAAGTGCTGCCCCAAGCACGTGCTTGATTGGCTGGTGCGTAGAGCCGGCCCTGCTTGGAAGTGCTGCTCGACCCAGTCTGCTGAGTCCAGGGACATATGAGAGTGACAGCTTGGAGGTGCTGTTCGACCCAGCCTACGGAGTCCAGGGACATATAAGGGATCAGTTTGGGAGTGCTGATTAACCTGGTCCTCTCAGACATGCTGTTAATGTGTGTGTGTGTTTGTTTGTCTGATTCTGGGGCTGGAAGAACTCAGGCTGGACAACCTAGATCCTGCAGGATAGCTCCATTGGGAGGGAACTTACAGAAGCAGAGCTCCGTATGAGAATACAGGTGACACAAGCAGTGCATTGATAGAATTACAGAATCTCCCCCCACAAAAGAGTAACCCTAATAAATGAGCATACCCCAAAGTAACGGGCAAAGCTGGTAACAATTCTAGACTTCAAAGATATATTTATCTTCAGAAACAATTCCCAAACAGCATTCAGCCTTCTCCTAAATATTTTTCGGAGACAGACATTTTGAGAATAGGCACCAGAGGATAAATTAAATAGATAATAGAAAGAATAAACATTAAAAAAATATACTACATTCAGGTAAAGCCTGCTGGCTCAAAGATATCTTTTTCAAAATGTAAAAAAGAATAGGGAATGATACATTTAAATGGTAATAAAAGTTACAATACATGTTACAGTTGACATACATTTATATCTTATTCTGGTTTAGTCCAAGAAAGTAACACTAATTAAATAAAAGAAATAATGGAGCAACAGTACAAATAAATTACAATGACATTACTGTATTTTATAAGAACACTGAAAGATGAATTTAAATAAAGAAATACCAAGAATGTTTCAAGATAAGATTTTATGTCATCTTTTGCCCACTTTACCTAGGGACTGTAGGAGTCTGAAAAGCATGAGATCTTATCACAGACCATGTGCTGCCATCTGACAATTATTTTTCATTTTTTGTTTGTTTTTAATTTGTCCTCATGAGATATGATGGATTGAAGGCACTTGACACTACATATCTCCATTTATTCGCAGGTACAGTGTAGCCAGCAGTAATGAAAGTTTCTCAACACTGTCTCACCAGTATACCACTACCATGTCCTGGGGACCTAGTGCCAGAAGGTAGATCAGTCTCTGTGACTCAGTACCTTGCTGTTAATAAGGCAGCCAACTGTGCTGTGGACTCCTATCTGCTAGGGTCTGGACCAAACACTAATATTGGAGGATCAGCTCACAACTTAGACCCTGCAGTTCTATTTGCAAGAGATTGATGCCAAGCCAAACCCTGCAGATATAAGGTTCAAGTTCAAACTGTGGAGGAATCATCAAAAATAGTCATAAATGTACTAGATGCTACAACGTCTTGCAAGATATATTAAGTACAGTACAAGATTTGAACAAACATAAAGAATCAAACATTTGAAATATACGTTTCCATGAATTCCAGACCTGTACAGTAGCTTGATGCAGGGGTTTTATCTGTATGCTCTAAGCTGGTCACTTATGGTCTTAACGCAAGGAACTCTTCTTGATTTCTGCCTTCCCCTGATGATGTCAGGTAAATTAAATCCAAATGTCTAAAGCGTATTAGAAATATTTACAGGGCTTTAATTTGGGTCTACCATTTCCAGTGTTTAACCACAAATACTAGTGCATGCATGCATGTAAACCCTGGGATGTTCCTTCTCGATTAGAACTACAGAGTTCCCTTAGAAGCTGAAGTTGGTGCTGGAAGTGTACGAGAAAAGGATTGATCCATGAGAATAAATTTGTCAAATTTGTTTGACTTGAAGGAAACCAGTCAATTGATCGTAGGTGCTCCTTGCAAAGCATGGTTTAGAATGAAAATACTGGTGGGCTGTGATTGAAGTAAGTTGGGAGGCAGACAGCAGATCCCTCTTCTGATAGGCATTAGTACTCCTCTGACATAGCCTCCAGGAACATAGTGCTGGGGCCATGCATTGTGACAAAGCCACAAGATGTTGTGTCAATATCCCCATGTTGTGATGCCCCAAACATGTGACCTTCATCTCTTTTGGGGGACACCTTAAACACGGCCAGCAGAACCCTCATTAAGGCACTGTTGATAGCTGACACCGCTACAGTTCCTTTGAAAGTGTGGCGATTATGATAAATTTTGATTTTCTGAGGTCTGTGCTGCTTCCTGTGATTCTTTTGAATTTTTCAACTTGAGGCTGGTATTGATGGATGTCTGATATCTCCATTTTGTCAGACTCTTGTAGAAATCTTTTCTAACATGTTCACTAGCCAATACATAGATGATTGGATCAGCAACGCTGTTAGCAGTGGATAAACACAGAAATGCCGCAGAAGTAGAATATATGCGATGTTCAAATGTACACGAGCCGTTCTGATGCAAAAGAAAGTGTATGGATCTTATCAGGAGCACCAAATGGTAGGGAGCAAAGCAGATCAGAAAAATGGTGATGATGGCTATAGCCAAGTACTTCACTTTGGCTTTTTGGCGTTTACCCAAGCTGATGCTTTGTTCGGTATTTTGGAAAATTTTGTAGTTTGTGAAAATGAGGATTGTGCAAGGAATGGCAAATCCAATCAGGAACCTGGCAAGGTTGAAATAAGCCAATTGTAAGTTGAGTGGTAAAGTCTCAAAGCAGGTTGTAAGGTTTGAAGTCTGCTTGCCATCCGGTAAAATAAATACTGGGCAGTGGATTACTAAAACTGCAGAAAAGAGAATGAATGTGATGAAGATTGCAGTTCTCTGATGCCTCGCCCCCTTGGATTCCAAAGCATACACCACTGCTACATAGCGATCAATAGAAATGCAACACAAGAGCAGAATGCTGATATATATGTTGCAGAAAAAGATATATCCTGTTAGCATGCAAGCCATTGACCCCATCTCCCATCTGTGTTCGTTTTGTACATAGATAGCCCAGAGGGGCAGGGTACTCAAGTACATCAGCTCGCACAGCGATAAGCCAAAAAGGTAGATGGCAAGAACGTTCTTCCTTCGGATTTGTACAAATGTTAGCCATGTAGTAAAGCAATTTGCTGGCAAGCCTATGGCAAAAACAATACTGTAGCACACAACCAGCAGTATCCTGCTTTCCTCATAGGGCATTGATGGGCAGCAGACTTCCAGCCTGGATTCATTCATTATGGGGATGCAGCGGTGTGCAGAAACCCCAGAATAGCTTTTCCCGATTTGTGTTTCCTGTGAATTAAAAGATACGATGGAATGTTAGCCGCTGTAAAAGACCGTTAAAAATGTAACAGTAAAGGTTTGATAACACAGGGCTAGATTGTGCAGCCCTTCCTCACCTTGATTTCACTGGCACTGCCTATGTGAGTGGTTGCTCATCAAGACCGTTGCATAAGCCAGTCCATAGGGAGTTTGTGGATGCTGCCATGTTACAGGTGGTTTTAAACCAGAGCTACTCCACTGAAGTCAAAACTGGTGTAACTAAGTGGAGGATCAGGCACACTGAGTTTGTGACTTCTTACTGTTTGTATTGCAGGGGTGCCTAGGAGCCTCAATCATAGACCAGGGACCCCATTGTGCTAGGTGCTGTATAAACACAGAACAAATGGACGGGCCCAGCCCCAAAGAGAGTACAGTCTAAGCGAGTTTACACTCTCTTTCCACAGGGCCCACCTGAGAACTACTCTTTTGTGACTGTGACCTAGTACATAAATCAGAGAATCTGTGACATAAACGAGACTCTGCCTTTTCCTAATCTGTTTTTGTGATCAGGTTTCTTTCCCCATTTCCCACAGATCTACCACAGGCAGCGTGAGTGGTGCCATATGCCTAACAGACCCCCCCACACACACACACCCGACTTCTGATTTCAAACCCTAATGGATCTGTAGGATAACAACCAGTTTAAGCTTTTCTGAGGC
This sequence comes from Macrochelys suwanniensis, assembly GCA_033296515.1. NCBI lineage: Eukaryota > Metazoa > Chordata > Testudines > Chelydridae > Macrochelys > Macrochelys suwanniensis. Next base: position 17,469,939 of record CM065781.1, on the reverse strand, counting down.
TGCCTGCTGTCCCAGTGCTTTGGCAGGGAGATAGGGGGGGAAATAGCACCCATGTCCTATGGAGGAAGAAGCGTCAAGGAAAGCAGGCTTTGGGGACTCATTGACAATACAAGGCCCTACTGAACACCTGTCATGTGTAACACAGGATTAATTTTCATACCGTTTCCCAATTAGCCACATTATTTTTAAAAAATCCCGGAAGCACGGTGTTCACTGCGCAGAGTACAATCCCTGTATTAGTTCAATAAGGCATAGGAATGCTTCTCTCCATCGGAGGTGCTCCAAACACTCCACAAACTTTAAGGGCTCCGTTGCACGGTGAGCAGCTGCACTACCCTAGGAGAGACTGTGCCTCGGAGCTCGTGGGAGTGCACGGGTATCACACCCACTTCTAAACCTGTGATGGGATGCAGCCAGCTTCCTCCAGCATGCCAGGCCCACTCCAGAAGCTGGTATGTAAGCGGGCAGAGCCACAGCTCCACCACTTCCCCACCCCACCCCGGATCTCTTTGGTGCTCCACGTTCAGAGAGGCAGTAGACCCCAAGTGCAGCCACTGCTAATCTGCTTGGCCTTTATGTGACCTATGCCAGGGGAGGGGAGGTTCCTTCTGCCCAGTCCTTGCCCTCCCCACAATGTGCACCCTGGTAAGTGCCAAGCAGAACTTGATCCCAACTCTCATAACATCCCACTGAGGCAGGTAAGTATCAGAGATGGGAAAAATAAGGCACAGGGAGGTGAAATGCCCAAGTTGCATTGGAAGCCCGTGTCTGAGATGGGGTAGAGCCCAGATCTTCTACCTGCCAGTCTTGTGCCCTGTTCGCCGGGAGCCAGATTCTGGTTCCCTCACTCCTGGGGAGGAGCACCATCCTCCTCAAGAAATCTCACTGACTTCAGCGCAGCCTAGCACGACTCACTGGGGGAGGGCATCGGAAGCTGGCCCTAAACCATGTTGCCTCTTTAATAAACCAAAGCCGCTGCTCAGTCCCAAAGCCAACACCACCAGGAACTCAGAAAACAGACACACGCAGCATACCCCTTTCCATAGACTGAGAGCATCAAATGCTCCCCATCAAACTGAAGATCAAAGGCAGAAGCAAAACTCCAGGTGCTAGTGGGGACGGCAGAGGCAGATTCCTGAAAGCAGCCATCATGTAGGGCCAGCCTGTGGTCCCCTTGCTCACTGGAGTCAACGGGGATACTCATGGAGTAAGGTGTGACTCACAAGGAGGGGATCAGAATTTGACCCTTTACATATGCTGCTGCCCTTTAATACACTGTTGTTGCTCTCACTTAGGGCTTGGATTCTACCCCCCGTTCCCAGCTACTCGCCCGGAGAAGCCAATCGTTTCAGTGAAGTGAGGCAGCACGTCAGGCAAGGAAGGGAGCTAGTCAGGTGCCTCATCAGAACGTGGGTAGCACCTGTCTCAGACTTCTTGGAAATGACAGGAAGTCACGGTGCAAATGGCCCTCGCTTTTATAAATAAGTTAAAGACACGAGAACAAAGAGAAGAACGTAAACAAATGTCGGAAGCGGAGGCCAAGGAAAGGAAGAAAAGCAAAGCACTCTGAACAGGAGGGCTAAGCACCCTTGTGGGGCCACTGATGACAAGAGACGGACATGGGGAACATCAGTGTTAACCACCCTGGCCTAGGCGAGTGAGAAAGGCTAGCCTATAGCATTCCATTTGGCCACCTAGACACAGCCCAGTGTAAAGGGATGTGGAGAGGAGTCAAAGTGCCGTCAGATTTGGCCACCTGGAGCTCCTGGGCCCATACAGGTAGCGTACTTACCGCTCTGCTCCTTTATAGCTTGCAGCTAACTGCCCCCTGCTCAGCTGGCTGGCTCTGCAGCTCAGTGCACAAGGGATTGTCAGGGACAGGGCCCCACCTCCTCCCTGCCATTCCCTTGCCCCTCTGGGGCATCCTGCACCCCTAGAGTTTAGGCACAGAGCAGCCCTCTCACTCCCCTCACACAGGGACTGCTGTTTTGCCTAGCTCTACGAGGTGAACATTTTTCAATTTTTTTCCACTGCATTTTTCATAAAATTATGATGGGGAGAAAAGAATCCACTGGAAAGCACTGACAAAAAATCTTCATCGGGAGCTCCACAGAGTGAGTGGAAATTGCTGAGAGGTTTGAAAACAGTCAAAATAATTAAAAAAAAAACATATAGCCCCCCCACACACACACCCACCCGCTCAAACCCAGTGTTTTCTTTTTAAGCAGCTCTATCCTGGCCTTTCTGTGGGATGCACAATTGGTTTGGGCAGGTTCCTTTTACTCCTGGGTTTTCTCTGACTCTACACCACTCTAAGGACCAGGCACAATCTGGCCTGTAGGTTTTTTCTCCATAGATTTTTTTTTAATCCATACAAACAAAAGCGAAGGCTGTTGTTGCAGGTGTCGTTGTTTTGGGGAGGTTTAACGCCCATAACCAGGCGAGTGCGAAGGGCTACGGTTTTGCTAGGTAGGAGCTCATGTTTGGTTCTAATCCACATGCAGTCACATCCCAAGACTCGGGGTCAAACTGAGCCAAAATCTCAAAGCAAAACACAACCACAGCGACTGAGTGTCACTTGATTTTGTTTGATTAATGTCACATAGTTTCAAGGCAATATCATAGAACCACCGGGTCTGCTCAGAACTGCACCGCATTCACTCAAAAAGTTTGTGAATCTTAAGCCCTCTTCCAAAGTACCTGGTATGATCTTGAAATTACACTTAAACCAGGCAAATTTGGAGTAGTCTGACCTCCACTCCAGGCATGGGGCTCGATTCTGGGCCATGTTTCCACAGAGAGCTGCAGCACAGAAAGCACAGCTCAAGTGAGCAAAGGTGGATGAAGCATTCCCACAGGGTAAGGTAGAGCAGCCTCAGGGGCTGGTCTGACTTATGGCAGCCGTCCCCAGGCTGCCTATTGACTACTCCACAGCCCAGAATCCCCCCATAACATCAAGCACTACAAGCATGCCCCCACCAATTATCCCACCAGCTACACTGGGGCCTGAGAAGGGAAGCAACACACTGCTACACCACTCATGTGCAGAGGGAAGTTCTACGCTGGCTCCTTTGTGGCCCCTATATACCACTGGAATGACGTCTAAGGGGGCAGAATCCAGCCCACTTTTGCAACATTTTAAAAAGCTAAGATAAAAGCAAATGAGCATTTTAAAAAAGGTATCTGGACAAGTTGCGGAAGTAACACAAGCTTCCCTAGTGAGCTGGAGTTATGTCACCTCCCATCTACTGTGTTGCATCTGGCTCCTGGTCCTGTAAACACTTACACACACACAAAGAAGTTTACTTTGTTGGGACTGTGTGTGTAAGTGCTGCCATAGAATATGGGTGGTCCAGTGGTTAGGGAGCTAGTCTGGGACTTGAGAGACCAGAGTGCAATTCCTTGCTCTGCCACAGACTTCGTGTGTGACCATGGGCAAGTCATTTAGTCTCTCTGTGTCACAGCTGTAAAAGGGGGATAACAGCACTGCCCTACCTTACAGGATGTTGTGAGGATAAATACATTGCAAGGGCTCAGATACAATGGTAATGGGAGCCGTAGAAGCACTCTAGATAGATTAGACCCTTAGACAGTAAGCTACTTGGGGTAGCAAAGCTCTACGTGCATCTATTGCACTATATAAATAGTAATAGAGGTTTTACAGGAATGTAAGTTCTCTGTGTGTATATATATAGCTCTGTGTTGCTCACCACAATCAGAGGTTTGCATGCTGTCAGGAGTGTCTGAGTGAAGACAAATTTCCAATCATGACAAATGAGCGGGCAAAGAACAGGAAGGAACTTGTGTGCCAGGTTCTGACACCCTCACTCCTAAATGTCTTACCCCGAGAGTAGTCCTGGCACTGCTGGAGGGGTACGGTGGCTGTGTGTTTGTAGAGGAATTAAAGAATCAGCTCTCTGCAAAGAAAACAAGCTGAGCGGCTGAGCTCTCTGCATCTCCCTTTGTGGCACACCAGGCCACACAGAATAGGCATTAGGAGCCAGTGGCCACTACATTAATCAGGTGGATTAACCTCTGCCCCTAGCAGGGGCCACAATGCCTCATGTTCCTTTGCTGGAGAACGGAACCTTCCTGTTCCCAGTGTGTTGATCCAGATACTCTCAAGGGGGATTTAAAATGCCCCCTTTTTTTTTAAGCATCAAGCATTAGAATGACTCGACAATGAAGCAATGGTGATTTTGTGAGGGAATCTACAGACGACGAAGCAACTGTTTTGAGGCGGTCAAAACTGTTCTATATAGGTTCTTATACTGTGCTAATCACCATAGTATCTGAGAACCTTCCAGTAGTGCATTAAGCACAATGTGACTCACATCGGTCACGTGTTATTTGTTCTCTCCCGCTCTCCCCAGGGGGTGAGATGTGCGCAGTGGAGGGTCTTGTTTTGGTAGGATTTTAGGGTATATTTTAAATTTTTTTGCTATATATTTATATTAAAGGAGGCAGGTCAAAGAAATGTGCCTTGCACTTGGAGCGAAAGGTGGTGAGGTTTCTGATGGGCCTTAGTTTCTGGGGGAGTACACTCCACAGTCTCGGAGTGCCTCCGGGAAAGCCCTGTCTCCTGCTCAGATGAGCTTTACCCTTATTCTAGAGAGCTCCATTGGGCACGGGGAGCAGAGTTGTTGACCACGGTCTTTATCCCCAAGATTTATGTGATCTTTTAGATATCTGGTCCCAGGCCATGGATCACCTTGAAGATAAGGACCGAGATCGTGACTTCGATTTAAAATTCTATGGGAAGCCAGTGCAGAGAGTGGTGGAGAGGTGTGATGTGCTTGTGGTAGCCCATGTATACACTGGCCTGAAAGTTGACATGCAAGGTCTCAACCTCAGAACAAATGCTGTATGATAAACTTATAAAAGAGAAAAGAGTTTATTATTGTTAGTATAGCAGCAATAAACCCAAGGCCCACAGTCAAGTAGCAGGTCCCGGTGCGCCAGGCACTGTACAAACACCACAAAACCAGTTCGGTCCTAGACAGCTCATAATCCAAGACAACAGGTAGTCAATGAATAAACTACAAAGCAGGGGACAAGCTAGCAGGAGAGACCAGTGCATCTGCATACTCACAGTGGTCACTAATGTAGTCAGTGCCAGTTTGACCATTTAAAGCTACTTTTGGGGGGGCACGTTTGTTGACGTAACTGTTGTTTATTTAATGTCACCTTTCTGCACTGCCTATGCCCACCTGCTGCTAGTCACTGAAAGGACACATTTCTGCCGAAGAATATCTGCAGTGTAGCATAGGAATCAGCAGCAAGGTAGAAGCAGGAAGGAAGGAGTTATAGTACATGATGCCCTATTGACCTGATGGACAAGGTAGTTATGAAAATAAGCCATAAAGCAACAACAAGGGCTAGGTAAGCCTCGAGTAGAGGTTAGTGCAGAGTCACCCATTCTCTATGGGAGCATCAGGAATCATTGTTCCTCAGTGGTGCTTGGAGCAGCCTGACGTTCCTCAAAAGGGGTGGGCTGCTCTCTTCCCCTCCTCGATCAGCCAGTGAGGGAGAATCACTGTCCTGGCTCCTCCCCATACCCCCAGCTGTTTTGGGGATGTTGTGGCTGAGCCCTGGAAGGAGATGTGTACTATTTCTTTGAGTCTATTTAGGTCTCTGCAGATAGCGATGTGCTTATTTTTTGGCCTCAGGTATGCTATTGAAACAAAAAAGTGGATGCCAATAAACTTTCTCCTTAAATGACTGTCAAATGTCTGTGAGAAAAATCTAAGGTGGTAAGAAAGAACAGTTGTTGGCATTGGTATAGGAGCAGGCAAAGAAAAATGAGCCATTAAAAGCCTCTTCTGGAGAGACAGGCCCAGATCCTCAAAGGAATTGGTTTCAATGAAGCCTAAATACCTTTGTGGTTCTGGGCCATGATCTTTGATATCATTTTGCAGCTTAGGTCCACACTGGACATTCTTTTCACAAACAGTGCTCCTTTAGAAATAAGCCTTTCAGAGCACTAGTGGTGCATCACCAAATGGGTCTAAGGTGACCAAATTTCAGAACCTTACAGTCAAGTTTGAAGGGGAAATGGTTTCCCACAAGCAACCTTCTCCTCTGTCACTGGCAGTGTATAAATACGATTGTTATTCTGCACTTGTGCCATATCCAGCACTCATGTTTATATCACTGTGTAGAGTAGGCAAATTTCTCAAAAAATGTTCCTAGATTATTCTTTCAAATTAAAAAAAGGATCTATTTCAGTTGTTTGCACTTTTTTCGTATTTACTTTGCGCGAATAGTCTAGTGAGCGAGTTTACCAGCAGCAGTGTTAATGCAAATGGTTGAATTTTGAGTAAATGGTAGAGATTTTTCAGAGGCAGTGAGCTTTAAACTTGTAAACATGAGTACTTGCATCAGAATCATGGTCCTAAAAGTGATGCCCATCCAATCAGGGAAACAAAAACATACCATGTGACCTAGGTAACCAATCAAAATGAACTAGACAACTCAGATTTCAAAATACTCACACAAGCTGTAAAAAAACCAGGAGTACTTGTGGCACCTTAGAGTACTCCGGTTCTTTTTGTGGTCACAGACTAACACAACTGCTACTCTGAAACAAGCTGTACACAAGATGGAGCATCAGAGTTATTTATAGAAGCGTTTGACAAATAATTCAGAATAATGAATACATTCAAGAAAGTCAGCAGCAGCTCTGAGGTAACTCCTGCAGCTAAGAAGAGCCTACACGTGTTGAGTAAATGAATTTTTCACTCAGTTCTCGCAGTGAGCATTCTGCATACGGAACAAGTACAAAATAGCCAGTGGAGATCCACACTGTAGTGCAGACCAGAGGCAGTTTGACTGCCCATCTACATTGTGATGCATTTATAAGGGTGACAGGTGAGCCGTGATGCGAAGGTATTACAGGAAGGCGCTCCAAAGTCCGGAGATAGGAAAATGTGCTGTTACACAAGATCAGTTGTTTACATGACATCTATCAGCTTCCTCCTGTCTTTCGATTGACATTTCGGTGAGGTAATCATTGCCCTTCCTCAGGAGATCCCCTTTAGACATAGATGGGCCACTACAGTAGTAGCCGGTCTGCTTTACTGTGCTTCAGCAGTTTCAGTTAAATGTAGCTGCACTCTGGGGCTTCTCTATTCCCTTGGGTCTGCTGCACACAACTCAAACCAGAGTAGCACATGTAAGTTCCTACCCTTCTGGTGAGACTTGCTAAGATCAGTGGCGGCGTCAGGGTTTTTGTTGCTCGAGGCAGCAGCGCTCCTCCACCGTAATCAGTGGCGCTTCGGCGGCAGCTCCTTTGAAGCTGCGTTCCCGGCGGCGTTTCGGCGGCCGCTTTTCTTGCCGCCGAATTGCTGCTGGGAAATGAGTCGCCACCGAAATGCCGCCCCCCAAATCCTGCCGCCCTAGGCGACCGCCTAGGGTCGCCTAGTGGAAGCGCCAGCCCTGGCTAAGATGCTCACCTTGGCCATGATTCAACAGAGCATTTAAGAATGTGCTTAACTTCAGGCAGATGAGTAATCCTATTCCATGTGCTCGAAATAAAGTGTGTGCATGCTCTGGGACCTTGGTCCTTACAAGGAGTCCTTGGGACTGTGCAGCGCATTCTGGATTTAATTCATAAATTGGATTCAGTAATCAACATTCACAGCTTAGTGCGGGTGTAGGGGGAGGGTGATACCTCAGATATGATACCCCGAGTACTTCACAATTGATGTCACTCTAGTTCATAAACTGCAGCTGAGACTCTCATTTTGAAATGTTGCTTTTCATGAAGAACAGAGAAGAGGTTCCGGGTTTCATTTTGAGAGGTTCTGAGCAACCACAGCTCTGATTGACTTAATCGAGAGCAGCTATCGCTCAGCCGGACCAGCTGTCAATTTGCCACCAGTATTTCACAATGTATTCACTGCCAGAAGCATTTTGCATCAGCTCACTCTGATTAAAAAAGAGAACCTACACCCAGAGGGATATGGTTTAAAAAGATGATCTATTTTATGTGTATCTATCATTCATTAGATTTCCAAACCTCACTCCTGTGAAACAACTGTCCTGATCTGCAGAGGAAAAGGGAGTGGGTTACAAAAATAGCTACTATTACAAAAAGCAAAGGAAGTTGCAGCACTGCAGGCTACTGCAAGAGTTAGGAGGGTTCACCACAGTGGAACAAAGGCACTGAGCTGAAAGTCTTCGGATGGACTCATTTGGAGAGGAGGAAGAAGAGAAGAGAAAAAAGACACAGCAAAGATACATCTACACTTGTGATTCCCAGCTCTCACTGAACGAGCACAAGGAAGCTAGTAGTGTAGCTGGGGTAGTACAGGCAACAGTGAGCAGCAGCATGGGCTAGCCCCCTGATTGAGTACAAATTGCCTGGATCCTGTGTGTACATACTTGGGGCGGATAGCCTGTGCCACTGCTTGCCGTGTTACCGTGGCTACCCTATTACTTTTAGCATGCTAGCTTGATGAGAGCTAGTGCAAGGATGTCTACGTGAGCTGGGAATCAGCCCCCCAGCTCCGAGTGTAGACACAGCCTGAGCTCAGTACTGTGGGCAGAATCAAATCTGTAGAAGAGTTAAGGGGAGAGACAGGGCGGGTGAGCTAATATCCTTTAATGGACCTATTTCTGTTTTAGTAGATGTCGTGGCGAAGTTTTGCTTCGTGTTGTGGAATGTACATTCCAGATGGCAAAATTGGGTATCTTTCATTGCTGTATGCAGTGCTGTGTTAGCCAGATTGGTCCCAGGATATTAGAGAGACAAGCTGGGAGAGGTGATAGCTTTTATTGGTCCAGCTGCTGTTAACCTTAGGGGATGGCTGACTGGTTCAACACAAGTTGGTCCAATAAAAGGTATCATCTCACCCACCTAGTCTCTCTAATATCCAGGGACCAACATGGCTACCACAACACTGCATATGGTTAAGCGGGATGTATTCTATTTTTTCCTGGCTTCCTAATCATCCCTGCATGTGAAAGGCTGTCATTAGGAACAGAGAATTTGGGATATTTATATGGATCATAAAACATCCCCCGCTACAGTGGTTAGGATAAAAACCCACCCCCAAACATTTGGAAAGGATTTAAATCCTCAGGCTTCAAGGCAAAAGCCAAACTAGCTAAAGGCAGAGGAGTAGTTTCCTCTTTGAGGTTTCTTGCATCTTCTTCTAAAGCAGCTGGTACCAGCCAGTGTCGGAGACAGGACATCTAACTAGACAGACGAGTGGGCGGATGCAATATAGCAATGCCCGAATTCCTGTGTTCTGTCTGGAACAATGACAGCGATGCTAGCAGAGCAGCGTCACTTGCATTCGGTGCCTTTTCTGAATCCTGGTTCCAGCCCAATAGCGGATTTCAGCCCTGCCTCGGGGAAGCCCCCTCTGATTGGCTGCCTCTCCCATGTGCCCCACTCCTGGGGAAGAGCAGCCAATCTGGGCTGCTGCAGGAAGCAGGCAGATCTCTCTCTCCTCCTCTCCTCAAGAGCCAACGCTACTCCCACAGGAAGGGAGGGGGGAACAGAAAAGGGTCAGCATCTCAGACTGTATCTGCCCCCTCCTGCCCCTTCCCCTTCTATCAGTGGCGTAGCCAGGTTTAGAGCACAGGGGGAGGGACACTATAAAAAGGCGCCTCCCCGCTCCCCCTGTACTCACCCAGAGGTGCTTTAAAGCAGTGGCGTAGCCAGGTTCTAACACCAGGGGGAGCGAACACATAAAAAAAGGTGCCACCCGACCCGACCTGGGTGGCAGGAGCCCGCGGGGGGGAATCCTAGAGTGGCGGCTGGGTGAACCACTCAGCCCGCCCCGCTCTGGGATCCCCCCGCGGGCTCCTGCCAGCCGGGGTCTCTCAGCCCGCTGCTGGCCTGGGTTCTTTCACCCAGGCCAGCAGCAGGATCTTGGTGGGGCCAGCGACGGGGCCCCCGCGTTATTTTGTCGCTCCACCTCTGTCCAATCCGTCTCCACCCTTTCAAAAATTAAAAAGGTGCCACTTTTGGAAAATGTGCTCAGGGGGAGCGGCCGCTCCCCCTGCTCCCCGCTAGCTACACTACTGCTTTAAAAGGCCCGGGGTTCCAGCCGCTGCGGAGCTCCCAGACCCTTTAAAGCGCCGCCGGAGCTCTGGCAGCGGGGCTCCAGCGGCGCTTTAAAAGGCCCGCGGCTCTCCGTGGCTGCAGGAGCCGCGGGCCTTTTAAAGAGCCTCCCCCTCCCCCCAGCCCCGCTGCTGGAGCCGGGCTGTGGTGGGGAGCGCTTTAAAAGGCCCCTGATCCCGGCTCCGGTAGCGGGACTCGGGCAGCGCTTTTTAAGGCGCCGCTTCTCCTTACAGGGAGAGCGGCCGCTCCCCCTGCTCCCCCCCGGCTACGCTACTGCCTTCTATAGAGCAAGAGGACAGCGCCTCTGCTTTTATCCCCTTCCTGCACCACCTTTCCTGGGATGAAGACCCCGAGCTGCAGGAGGAGTAGAAATGAGGCTGGGAGGTGGGAGGGGAAGACGGAACGGATACGGGGGACAGACCTGATGTGTGGCTAGGGGACAGGACTGATGTAGGAGTTGGAGCAGAATGCATTGCTGGGCAGAGGGACAAGCAAATGTAGGGGTGAGAGCTCCTACACTGGGGATCAAAATCACCTTGATAACTGTAGGGGAGTTGACAACACTGATTGTTACACACTGGGGATAGGCAGGGAGGGGATGTCAAAACTCAAGACAGACAAAAACCCCACAATAATTTTTTAAAAATCATGATTTGTCTGACATTTTATACCATTGTGGTTGGCAACACAGTGTCCTTCTTCAAGAGCTCATAAAAGGCATCAGAGGACTTGGCAATTTTCTGGTTGTAGGAAAGCAGGGGCTGATCTGATTGCTTGTCCCTAAAAGGTTGTCTAGAGCAGGGCTTCCCCAACTGGGGGTCGTGAGGTTATTACATGGGAGGGTTGCAAGCTGTCAACCTCCACCCCAAACCCTGCTTTGCCTCCAGCATTTATAATGGTGTTAAATATATAAACAAGTGTTTTTAATTATAAGGGGGGAGGGTCGCACTCAGAGGCTTGCTCTGTGAAAGGGGTCACTGGTACAATAGTTTGAGAACCACTGGTCTAGATGGAGAATGTGTTGCAACATGAGGAGAGAGACTTTGCAGTCAGGAAAGTAACCAGGATTCCCCACAATGTCATCCTTGGCTACAGACTGAAGTTTGAAACCAGGGAAGTTAATGGTTTAAGGAAAGCAAAGCATCTGAATGGGTCAAAGTAGCGCCAGTGAGGATAACCTAACACACTGTGCCAAACAGCGGCTCCTGCGGTTTGACATCACCACACTATTGAACCCCACCCTCCTTAGCTGCAAAGGAATTGGCAGGGTTTCATGCTTGGATGCCCTCTTAAAGTTCTCACATACCTCATATGAGAGTCTTGACAGTAGAGAATATGATAATTTCCTGCAGATAAGGTGTTTGTAACTTTACCAAGCAGGACTTGATAGCAAAATTCTAGGTGCCGCCTCCTCAGCTCATTCTTGGAACACAAAGTCTAGCAAAGAAGTCAACATGTAGTGTTCCATCAGACAAACATCTAGCATCTCTGAAAGACCTATCAGAGGTCAGCAGGTCAAGCATTGAGGCCCTGCTCCCGCAAAGCACTCGTGACGGGTATGGGGGCACTAGGTAATGAATATTGCTCTGAAAATGGGTTTTAGCTGTAGAATCATAGAATCATAGAATCTCAGGGTTGGAAGGGACCTCAGGAGGTCATCTAGTCCAACCCCCTGCTCAAAGCAGGACCAACCCCAACTAAATCATCCCAGCCAGGGCTTTGTCAAGCCTGACCTTAAAAACCTCTAAGGAAGGAGATTCCACCACCTCCCTAGGTAACCCATTCCAGTGCTTCACCACCCTACTAGTGAAAAAGTTTTTCCTAATATCCAACCTAAACCTCCCCCTCTGCAACTTGAGACCATTACTCCTTGTTCTGTCATCTTCTACCACTGAGAACAGTCTAGACCCATCCTCTTTGGAACCCCCTTTCAGGTAGTTGAAAGCAGCTATCAAATCCCCCCTCATTCTTCTCTTCTGCAGGCTAAACAATCCCAGTTCCCTCAGCCTCTCCTCATAAGTCATGTGTTCCAGCCCCCTAATCATTTTTGTTGCCCTCCGCTGGACTCTTTCCAATTTATCCACATCCTTCTTGTAGTGTGGGGCCCAAAACTGTAGGGTTCCTGAGATGGAGGCTAGGAATGTCAGGCAGGCAGGCAGTGTCAGCTAGAGTTGCTCCAGCTTTTCCCAGGATTGTGCCTTTTTTGAGGTAGGCATCCTGGAAAAGCTGTACAGCTGCCAGCTGTTTTATGGGCTCAGGGTCATGCCACATATCCTTGTTTTTTGTACCTCAGAGGTGGCAACCTTAGGGGACGGCTGACTGAGACAAACCCGGCTCAGGCAAAAAGACGACGTCACATGTAGGCCTTCTAACAAAAGCCATTGAGATAAATGGCAATTTGGTTCTGACTCACACAGGGCGGGTGGGACTTTGAGAAATGGGAGTCTCCCCTGAGGATATAGGTCTACCCTGCAATTGGGAGGTGTGCCTGCAGACGTACCCAAGCTAGCTCAAGTAACAACAGCAGTGAATCCGCAGAAGCAAAAGCAGTTGCATGGGTTCACCCAGGGTGCATGCTTGAGTGGACGCCCCACAGGCTGCCACCACTTCACTGCTAGATGAAAGCTGGCTGGGGTATGCCTAACCATGCTGCAGTCACACCTTCTGATTGCAATGCAGATGTACATGGAGAGGGAAAAAACAGACTCTGGGGCAGGTGCTTTCTGGAAGGCAAACTGAGACCAGGCTGGTTCCAGGAGCTCCTGGGCTTGCTAGAAGAATGTCAAGTTAGGCCCGTTCTGTTCCTGTAACTCCAGAGGGAAGTCCGTCTCACTGAGCTCATGGTGAAGGGTAAGGTTAGCTGCATCGAAACATGCATGTAGGCTCTTTTAAAATAATCTTTGCTGATGCTTTGTTCTATTTGCTAAATGAACCTACTTGCTCTTAGAAGGCCGTTTGTCACTCTGTATCACTGGTCCCAGACTCCCAGAGGGAAGAGACACAGGTGTCCAGTCCAGCCTGCATGGGAAAAAGCAATTGGCTTAGGTGGGGTGCTGTACCCAGATAAGGTGTAAGAGTGGGAGAATTGTGGAGCTTCATTCTGGGATATGTAAAGGCATGAGACCTGACACCTGGGAAGAGGGGCACTCTGGGACAAGCGGAGAAGGCACCCCCGGAACCATGACAGCACTTAAGCCCGTGTATCACTTTTCTCAAGTGCACAATCCCCTTGATTCCACAACACGTTCAGTTCCATTACACGTGTGCTGAAGCGCTTTGCAGGAGCAGGGATCAAAACCATTCTTGAACCGGATTTGTCAGCCTCTGCTGTGTAATAAATATGCATGTTACCATTACCTTAAATGTACTCTGAGTCAGAAGAACAGCAGGCCTCTGTTTTATGGTTTAAGGGCCTAATCCTGGGGAGTGCTGAGACCTCTCTACTCTCACTAAAGTGAACAGAAGTGGAGGAGTCCAGTACTGTGAACCTTGAAGGATCACGAGCCCAAAGCCCAACCCTGCTTCCACTGAAGCTAACAATGCCGGGGTTCTCAAACTCTCTCAGATTAGGGATCACACCTTAATACACAAATTACTTCATGGACCACTGGTCCTCCCATTCAGAATCATGCAGACCACCTCACCTCCCAAAGGCCATCAAGTAACATCCTCAGAGGCGCTACAGCACTTGCTTCCATGGAAAAGCACTCTGGACATAGCAGGTAGGGATTGTGAAACTCAAACTGCAGTCACCGCTGTCCACAAATCAGTTCTAACTTAACCTCCCTATTGCAAATCTTTTGGTTAACTGCCATGCCTGCTGTCTTTGAACAGACACCAAGAAACAGGCATCATTCACCTTGCGTGAGCTGTTTCCCCGGTTGCATTGCTTTGGCAGACAGACTCCCACATACTGTGCTCTTATAGTTCCTACCCGTGCTTTGAGGGGCCGGGCAGACCTCATCCAGCCCTTGCACATCTGCCACATTTCTGCTCAGGGAATCCATTGCTCTTAAGAGGCATCTCCCACCCCCTTTACTTTTCCCCATGAGACTTGTTTTCTTTACTATTTCTTGCCCCATCAAGCACTACTTCCTAGCTGAGTGACTAGGCAGTGTTGCTGTAGACATGTCGGGCCTCAGGATATTGCAGAGACAAGGTGGATGAGGTAATAGCTTTGATTAGATTGAGAGAGACAAGCTTTCGAGTTTACACAGGGTTCTTCCCCAGGTCTGATGACACAGCTAAATACAAGATGCAACAGATGGTTTAGCATTAGTAGTTAACATGAATTCTAAGAGACCATTCAAGGTTAAGGGGCCAGTCATAGGGGGGAAAGAAAGGGAGGGGGAAAGTAGGGATCAGGGAGTGGGGAGAGGAACTGTTAGTGGGTTATACATTGTTGTAATAAGCCATAAATCCAGTGTCACTATTCAGTCCATGATTTTTAGTGTCTAACAAAATTATGAATTTAAGCTCCCAGACTTGTCTTTTGAAAGTGTTGTGCAGGTTTCCTTTGAGGATGAGGACAGATAGGTCAGATATAGAGAGATCGCTTTGTGAAAAGTCTGGGATGTACATCTTAACACACAAAAACACCTTCACCACACAAGGACACTCTGCCAAAGGAGAAGATTGCATCCTGGAATGGACCATTCAAATACACTGAGAGAACCTGTTTCAATACAGAAATAAAACCTCCTCTGACTACATCCCCCTAATTGTCACCTACCATCCCACACTAGAACCCATATGGGGTGTCATCAAACAACTACCACCCATACTCAATGGGAACCCCTTTCTGAAAGAAATATTTCCTGAACTCCCTCTTCTGTCCTACAAAACAACCTCTCCACCCTCTCCAAGCTGATCATCAGAAGCAAGCTCCCCACAGACCAACTCAAAGCAGCACCAGACTCTACCAGAACAACAGATGTAAAATCCGCAGACATTTCTCCACTGCTACAATGATTAAAACGCCCCACGACACACCCTTCAAGATCCATGGGTCCTACCCATGTGGCGTACCTCATGCTGTGCACTAAATGCTCCAACAACAACTGTGTGGGTGAAACCAGATGCTCTCGAATGAACTCACACAAGAAAATAATAAAAGGCAAAAACACCATTGTGACACACTGTACCTCGGAGGAACACCCTGTACCCCCATGTTCATCCTTATAATATGAT
This sequence comes from Macrochelys suwanniensis, assembly GCA_033296515.1. NCBI lineage: Eukaryota > Metazoa > Chordata > Testudines > Chelydridae > Macrochelys > Macrochelys suwanniensis. Next base: position 17,454,674 of record CM065781.1, on the reverse strand, counting down.
TGTGTGGTATCCAATGCAAAATTTGTCATGTTGGGTGTCTTCAGAAGGCTCATGATGCACTGAGCATTGTTGTTACAGTAATGTTATAGGTTGTAATTTCATGCATATAGTTATGAGGCTGAAAGTGTGCCCTCATGGCTTAAAACATGCCCAGGAGCAGAGGGGCAGTTCACACCTCATCAGGGCATGTATGGGACAAACCCAGCCCGGCCTCACAGGAACAAAAGACACTGGCCTAGGCAGCAACAAAAGGATCTGTTGGACTCTCGAGTGAGTCACTCCCCTTCCCTTGGTCAGTTTGGGACTAAGATGGGGTAATGCTCACCTGACTCTGAAGTCGGGGGGCAAAGCCAAGAAGGAAGAAAGAACATGATAAAAGGGAGAGACGTCTGCCATGCTCTCTCTCTTCCACCTCCATCTACAGACACCACCACCAAGCGACTGAAGCGCTGATCAAAAGGGAGAGCCTGGCTGAAGGGCAACCAGCCAGCCTGTGGTGAGAACCATCTAAGTTTGCAAGGGCACTGAAAGTGTTAAGATTAGCTTAGAACGCGTTTTGATTTTATTTCATTTGACCAAATCTGACTTGTTGTGCTTTGACTTATAATCACTTACAATCTATCTAGGCCCAGTGTGGTGGCGCGTGCCTGTAATCCCAGCTGCTTGGGAGGCTGCAGTTGGCGGATCGCTCAGGAGTTCTAGGCTGTTGTGTGCTATGTCAATCGGGTGTCCGGTGCTACTGACAGCCTGGCCAGTGGATAGTTGGAGGACTGGCTAGAACAACACATCTGACGTGTTGTGATCGGCACTCTCTCTGTGACGGCTGATGGACCGCTCAGTGACAATCTATCTTTTGTAGCTAATACATTTGTTTGTTTATTCTACCTGAAGCAGTGTGTTTGGTTTGAAGTATGTCAGAGACTCCCCTTGGGATAACAAGCCTAGTAAATATCAATTTCTTTGTTAAATTGACAAGCTCATATAAGCTTGCAGCATCCAGCAGGTATTACTGGACACTGCAAGATAGAGGTTCCTGGGGTTGTGGCTGGGACCAGAGATATTGGCTAGTGTCATTCGGTTGCACAATCCAAGCAGTGGCTGGCCAAAAGTGCTCACTCGCGTAGCTGGGAGCAGCTTACATGCTGGAGGCTGTGCGTGAACAGCCCAGGAGTGGGGGTTCTCACAGCAGAGCAGGGTAAGGCTGGCTCCCAGAGTCGAGGACTGGAGTGACCTAGCAGATCACTGGTCCAGATAACACCAGGGGAACGTCACAAGCATCTCACTTGTGGGTGAACACTTTCCTCAAAGCGATCTCTCTGTACCTCACCTATCAGTCCTTATCCTCAAAGGAAACCTGCACAACACTTTCAAAAGACGAGCCTGGGAGCTTAAATTCATGATTTTGCTAGACACTAAAATGCATGTACTGAACAGAGGCACTGGATTTATGGCTTATTACAATAATCTATAACCTACTAACAGCGCCCTCCCATCTGACCTTTCCCCGCTATGACTGGACGGGTTAACACAGGGGTTCTCAACCTTTTTATTTCTGAAGCGCTCCTAACATGCTATAAAAACTCCATGGCCCACCTATTCCATAATAACTGTTCTGTATATTCAGTAGCTTAAAAGTGAGGGCTGGGGTTAGGGGGTAGCATGCAGGGCAGTTGCCCAGAGCCCCACACCATAGAGGGCGCAGCAAAGCTAAGTTGCTCAGATGTCAGCTTCAGCTGTGTGGGGTTCGGGGTTTGGCTTCAGCAACTCTAACAATGGCCCTGCTGTCTGGTTTATTTTGGAGGATCACCTGAAACCTACTCCCCCCACCACCACTCATGAGGGCCTTTGATCCCTGGTTGAGAACCGCTGGGTTAACGGGCCACTTCACCTTGGATAGTCCTTTGAAATACATGTTAACTACTTCTGCTAAACACTCTGTTCCACCTTGTATTTTGCTGTGACCCTCTGAGTACATTTCCCAGACCTGAAGAAGAGCTGTGTGTAAGGTCGAAAGTGTCTCTCTTTCACCAACAGAAGTTAGTCCAGTAAAAGATATTACCCCATCCACCGTGCGGCTGAGTGACTGGCATTTTCACAGTCTCATGCTGCCCTGCATTTTGCATCACCCGTTACAAAGACAGGTCAGACTCTAACTGTAGTTTTTCCTTATTTGGTATTATTTAGGCCAGCAACCACTTGCGCCTAAAGAGACCATTCATGTAAACACACCAGTCTTCGCTTAACGTTATCCTCCCCCTTGTCCCTTGTGAGGTCAGTCTCTTGTCACCTTTTGTTTACATCCGAGACCGCAAGCTCGCTGGGGGCAAGGACAGTCTGTGTTATTTGTTTGTACAGTGCTGAATACTATGGGGCCCTGATTCTTGACTGGAGCCTTTAGGCACTACAATAAAGCTAGTAATTTAAAATCCCAACTACCAGTGATTTCCAATGTACCCTTCCCTTGCCGATACCAAGATCACAATGTTCTTTTTCTCCATACAGGGCCACTATAAAGGCAACCACATTCTTTTCAGTCCTCCACCCTTTGGTAAGATCATGCCTGTCCATGGAATGAAATATCCTAATATTTGGACAGTTGTGCTTGATTTTGTGAGTTTATATTTCATCCATTAAGTTTGGTGAAATTGAGGTCAGGAGGTATTTACACAGCATGCTGGGAGAAAGCTCTCATCCCATATCGTGTCAACATTTAAAAAAACAGTGATATTTCATAGAATCATAGAATATCAGGGTTGGAAAGGACCTCAGGAGGTCATCTAGTCCAAACCCCTGCTCAAAGCAGGACTAATCCCCAAGTTTGCCCCTAAATTTGCGCTGGCAATAGGGTGACCAGATGACAGATAAAAAATATCGGGATGCTCACCCGGCACGTCCCGGTCTTCAGTGGCACTTCGGTGGCAGGTCCTTCAGTTGCTGACGGTTGTCGGCGGCACGGCGGCAGCGGCTAATAAGTCTTGCCGCCGAAGAAAGAACTACCCGCCGCCGAAGTGCCGCTGAAGACTGGGATGTGCTGAGTGAGTTTAACAATTGAAAAGGCGCTCCCATGACCTCTCCCCGCCGACGAAAGGGGAAAAAAAAAAAGGTCCCGAAACAAAATATCCGGACAAATGGCGTCCCGACAAACTGCTCAAAATCGGGACAGTTCCGATTTTATCGGGATGTCTGGTCACACTAGCTGGCAATGCAGTCAACATACATCTGCTCCAAATCCCTGAGTTTAGAAACAAACTTGAGTTTGTTTGCAGGGCTGGAAATGTCAAAGCAGTGACGGTCTTCGGGCCAGATTCCTTAGGTCAGCAGATTGACACAAAGGAGCCATAAAGCAGGCAGATCTGTCCAGCTGAGGACTTCCCCAGTATTGGGGGAATTTCCAAGTACCTCCTCCAACATCTCTTCTTGAAGGGCCCAGCATAGCGGGCAAGGCTAAGAGAAAGGAACCTGGCTGGACTAGTGCAGCTAATTTCCAGTAATCCCCTGCTAGTGTATTGGCCCCTAGGGACCACAGCACATTGGCATAGTTTAGAGCAGCCTGGGGATACTATAAACCACATCAGGGGCTGGGTTAGAAGAAAACTAGCCCCAGATTTGCAGAGATACAACCAGGTTTTTTATGACGATGGGTGGTGGGTATCGAAGGCCAGGGGAGGCTATGCCTCGCAGAACCCAGCTCATAGTCCTGCTCATGCTCTGCACTGATGCCCGGCCCTTGCTTCCCCTCTCCCCTGAAGCCAGTGGGGGCTCAGCTCCAGCCAGGTTGGGCCAGTTGCCGTCGCTGGGGCTCCTCTGGTCACGGGGCGGGGGGCACTCGGGGCTGTTGCAGGCAGGCAGTGGGCTGGGGTGGAAGGGGCAGTGCCAGGGGGATAGCCTCCTTGAAGCTGGGGGTCACCTGCCGCCCATGTTTCTGACCCACCCTCAGCTGCACCCTGGTGACATTGGGCACAGCAGCAAATCTAGGTCTAAATCTAAAGGGGAGTGTTCGCTAGCTACCACCCATAGTGGCTGCAGTAGCAGGCTGCAAACACAGCTGGGAAAGGAAACAGCAGGGAGCTGTATTATAAAGCAAAGAAACAACAGCCACACCTGCAGAGGACTAGCTTATGAGAAGTGAAATTCGGAGAGCTGCTGCATTCAGTTTGACTTGTTGTTGTGGGGGAAATGGTGTTGTACGCCATTGCATTCTGACGGGCAAAGACGAGACCCTCTCGGATACCAGAAGCCCTTGCCACCACAATCAGGATTTTTAAATATGAAAAAACAAAAAGAGGAGAGTGGCATAAACGGACAAATTCTGCCCAATGTTTCCAACTCACACTTTTATCATGAGACTCGCAATATTTGGTGTTATTCTTTAAGCCCCAGCTGCTAAATTAAGCAATTGCACAAGAATCTCAGCTTTCGTTTAAAAGGAAAAATACGTTCAGAATCCTCCTGGATGCAGGGAAAAGTTTTAAAATAGGACCTGTGTCCTAAATACTTAGAAACCAGAAGGTAAATAAAATTAACCCAAAACGCATTTAAAAAAACCAAACAACCCCCGCCCCCCTGCCTCATGATTCTTAAGCCAGTCTCCTAGTTTTCTGGGGCTGCCTCCTGATTTTTGAATGTTTGAGGTTGGCAACATTGCAATGAGATAAAGATGGGAAGAGAGGAAAAACCTAGGTGCCAAGTCAATAGCTACTGTGCCGCCAGTGAAACATCATTTTACTAATAAAATACTACTCCAGCACATTGAGAAAGGAGAAGGTTTGGCGCGGAAATCTGTTCTCAATACTATTCAGGCAATCTGATTTCAGCTGACAGAACCTGCCTTCTTGTGTTCAACTATGATTTCATCAGATTTAAAGTCTCTGCACTGATGGTTAAACCAAGTCCCACAGTCAACCCAGACCCAGGTAGTATTTTTATCCCATGTTCTATTAATTATCATTAGCTACCACTGACTGCAATCATTCACGCTTTCATTCTCACACGGGTGTGTTCTTTTCAATGAAGAAATACGTTTCCTATAGTAAAGGGCATGTTATTCTTAAGAAGAGAGATCATAAGCACCCCCATCAATTGCAAAGATCTCTAATTAATATAGTACTGACCATTTTTTTGTGGTCTTAGTACATATCAAGCTAGATTTTACAGAGGAGTTCTACTTTGCAGCCTTATATAAAAAGAGCCTGTATTTCATTAGCACATGTGGGCTGACGCGCGACTGCCCACATTTAAATATAAAGCGTGGCGAATCGGTAATAAAAACAAAACACAAATCACTTTAAATAGAATTAATCACTTGCCTTGCTGTCAGAAGTCAATCTTATTTCTGTCCTTCTTGACTTTCTTTCTTGGAGGAACATTAAGGTGCCGTGACTGCACTAGCACTGACTAGCTTATCATATGCAAGGAATCAACTCCAGGAAGTAGCCACCAATAGTGCATTATGCAATTAGCAGCCTCTCTTTGGCGTAAAACAAATGGCAAGTTCAACAGGAAGATTGAGTTGATTTATGGATATGCACAAAGAATTTGATTCTGCTGCCTTAACTCATGCTAAGCAACATCTTGCTCCTCATTAGTCCCATTGACTACCGCAGGAGTTGTTAGGCGCTTGGCACTTTTGAAGAACAAATTACTCATTTAGATGTCTAAATATGGATTTAGGAGTCTAATCTGGGTTGAGGATTTATTATTACTAAAACAGAGGACACTAATTGAAACACTTGCAGCAGGAAATTTCTGCATTACCTACCCCAAGGATTGCACCTCAAAAGTATATCAGTTTCCAAAATATGCTTGTAATAGAGTAATTGAGAACAGCCAACATAAATCTGTTCAGCAGTATAGAAAAGAGGAAAGATTATCAATATTTCAATAGGAAAATGTAGTATCAACAGAAAAGGTGCAGGGGGGACTGACCACGTTGGGGGATACAGAATCATAGAATCATAGCATCTCAGGGTTGGAAGGGACCTCAGGAGGTCATCTAGTCCAACCCCCTGCTCAAAGCAGGACCAACCCCAACTAAATCATCCCAGCCTGGGCTTTGTCAAGCCTGACCTTAAAAACCTCTAAGGAAGGAGATTCCACCACTTCCCTAGGTAACCCATTCCAGTTCTTCACCACCCTACTAGTGAAAAAGTTTTTCCTAATATCCAACCTAAACCTCCCCCTCTGCAACTTGAAACCATTATTCCTTGTTCTGTCATCTTCTACCACTGAGAACAGTCTAGACCCATCCTCTTTGGAACCCCCTTTCAGGTAGTTGAAAGCAGCTATCAAATCCCACCTCATTCTTCTCTTCTGCAGGCTAAACAATCCCAGTTCCCTCAGCCTCTCCTCATAAGTCATGTGCTCTATCCCCCTAATCATTTTTGTTGCCCTCCGCTGGACTCTTTCCAATTTATTCACATCCTTCTTGTAGTGTGGGGCCCAAAACTGGACACAGTACTCCAAATGAGGCCTCACCAGTGCCGAATAGAGGGGAATGATCACGTCCCTCGATCTGCTGGAAATGCCCCTACTTATACAACCCAAAATGCCATTAGCCTTCTTGGCAACAAGGGCACACTGTTGACTCATATTCAGCTTTTCGTCCACCGTAACCCCTAGGTCCTTTTCTGCAGAACTGCTGCCCAGCCATTCGGTCCCTAGTCTGTAGCAGTGCATGGGATTCTTCCGTCCTAAGTGCAGGACTCTGCACTTGTCCTTGTTGAACCTCATCATATTTCTTTTGGCCCAATCCTCTAATTTGTCTAGGTCCCTCTGTATCCTGTCCCTACCCTCCAGCGTATCAACCACTCCTCCCAGTTTAGTGTCATCTGCAAACTTGCTAAGGGTGCAGTCCACACCATCCTCCAGATCGTTGATGAAGATATTGAACAAAACCGGCCCCAGCACCGACCCTTGGGGCACTCCACTTGATGCCGGCTGCCAACTAGACATGGAGCCATTGATCACTACCCGTTCAGCCCGACCATCTAGCCAGTTTTCTATCCACCTTACCGTCCATTCATCCAGCCCATACTTCTTTAACTTGCTGGCAAGAATACTGTGGGAGACTGTATCAAAAGCTAAGCTAAAGTCAAGAAACAGCACATCCACTGCTTTCCCCTCATCCACAGAGCCAGTTATCTCATCATAGAAGGCAATTAGGTTAGTCAGGCATGACTTGCCCTTGGTGAATCCATGCTGACTGTTCCTGATCACTTTCCTCTCCTTTAAGTGGTTCAGAATTGATTCCTTGAAGACCTGTTCCATGATTTTTCCAGGGACTGAGGTGAGACTGACTGGCCTGTAGTTCCCCGGATCTTCCTTCTTCCCTTTTTTAAAGATGGGCACTACATTAGCTTTTTTCCAGTCATCCGGGACCTCCCCCGATTGCCATGATTTGTCAAAGATAATGGCCAATGCCTCTGCAATCACATCGGCCAACTCCTTTAGCACCCTCGGATGCAGTGCATCCGGCCCCATGGACTTGTGCTCGTCCAGCTTTTCTAAATAGTCCTGAACTACTTCTTTCTCCACAGAAGGCTGGTCACCTCCTCCCCATACCATGCTGCAGAGTGCAGCCGTCTGGGAGCTGACCTTGTCTGTGAAGACAGAGGCAAAAAAAGCATTGAGTACACTAGCTTTCTCCACATCCTCTGTCACTAGGTTCCCTCCCTCATTCAGCAAGGGGCCCACACTTTCCTTGACTTTCTTCTTGTTGCTAACATACCTGAAGAAACCCTTCTTGTTACTCCTAACATCTCCGGCTAGCTGCAACTCCAAGTGTGATTTGGCCTTCCTAATTTCACTCCTGCATGCCTAAACAATACTTTTATACTCCTCCCTGGTCATTTGTCCAGTCTTCCACTTCTTGTAAGCAGCTTTTTTGTGTTGAAGACGAGCAAGGATTTCACTGTTAAGCCAAGCTGGTCGCCTGCCATATTTACTTTTCTTTCTACACATCGGGAGGGTTTGTTCCTGCAACCTCAATAAGGATTCTTTAAAATACAGCCAGCTTTCCTCGACTCCTTTCCCCCTCATGTTATTCTCCCAGGGGACCTTGCCCATCAGTTCCCCGAGGGAGTCAAAGTCTGCTTTTCTGAAGTCCAGGGTCTCTGTTCTACTGCTCTCCTTTCTTCCTTGTGTCAGGATCCTGAACTCGACCATCTCATGGTCACTGCCTCCCAGGTTCCCATCCACTATTGCTTCCTCTACTATTTCTTCCCTGTTTGTGAGCAGCAGGTCAAGAAGAGCTTTTCCCCTAGTTGGTTCCTCCAGCACTTGCACCAGGAAATTGTCCCCTACGCTTTCCAAAAACTTCCTGGATTGTCTGTGGACCGCTGTATTGCTCTCCCAGCAGATATCGGGGTGATTATAGTCACCCATAAGAACCAGGGCCTGTGATCTAGCAACTTCTGTTAGTTGCTGGAAGAAAGCCTCGGCCACCTCATCCCCCTGGTCTGGTGGTCTGTAGCAGACTCCTATCACGACATTACCCTTGTTGCTCACACTTCTAAATTTAATCCAGAGACTCTCGGGTTTTTCTGCAGTTTCATACTGGAGCTCTGAGCAGTCATACTGCTCTCTTACATACAACGCAACTCCCCCACCTTTTCTGCCCTGTCTATCCTTCCTGAACAGTTTATATCCATCCATGACAGTACTCCAATCATGTGAGTTATCCCACCAAGTCTCTGTTATTCCAATTACATCATAATTCCTTGACTGTGCCAGGACTTCCAGTTCTCCCTGCTTGTTCCCCAGGCTTCTTGCATTTGTGTATAGGCATTTAAGATAACTCACCGATCATCCTGCTGTCCCAGTATGGGGCAGGAGCCCTCCCCTCTTGCACTCACCTACTTGTGCTTCCTCCCGGTATCCCACTTCCCCACTTACCTCAGGGCTTTTGTCTCCTTCCCCTGGTGAACCTAGTTTAAAGCCCTCCTCACTAGGTTAGCCAGCCTGCACTTGTACCACTATGCCAGTGTTCTGAATCCAGCCCAGGACAGTAATGCCTGATGATCCCCCAGTGTGCTCGGTGCAGAAATAACATGCCTAGGGGACAGGAAAATCTGAGTGTTCCCAAACCCCCCTGGATTTCAGGTGCCTGGGTTATCTTCATGGATTGCTGTGCCATGCATTGCTTCCAGAGATTAAACTGCTCTCACTCACTAAAACTGCTGGGCCCTCCAGAACAGGGGTTGGTGCCCTGATAGGGAAATATGGGGAAGATTTCCTTTGCACTGCCACTGCCTTCTACAATGGGCCACAAGTCTAAAATCATGGTCACATTGTGGGGAGGAGAGGTACGTGAGAACGACAACTCTCCCACCAGCCACAAATGAACATTGGCTGATACCTTTGGACTGTGTCAGCCCCCATCATTTATCTCTGGGGAAGCCTTCCTCTCATGCATGTATCAGCCCATATGGAAAGCCCTTGGTTGTCAGTTTTTACCAACAATTTACCTGGGTTTTACATGTAACCCTTCTGCCAGTCAGAGATGGCAGCAACAGGGGCCGGGTTCAGTATCTAGGGGTTCCTTTTCAACAATACAACAGAAACCGGCTCGAGCCCCCATCCAGTGACCTAGGACAATTACACACCACCCCCTGGGCTCCTCTAAGAGGCAATACGTCCCCTCTCGCAAGCACAGAGTCTGAGTGTAGCACAAAACTTTTAATAAAAGGAGAGAAATGCGGTGTTAATTTGGGAAAACACCACAAACAGGGTTTATAAACATAAACTATGAGCAAAAGACCCATCCCCAAGTAAGTTGGGCAGTGTCCTTTTCCCCTCAGGTTCTTAAGTCCAGCAACCCAAAAGTCCCTTTAACATGCCCGTCCCTTCTCTACACCCCACTCACAATTGCTGTCCTTTGACAATGCAGACCCAGAGTTCAGAGGTGCATCTGCAGAGACCACTGCCCACCCTGGGTGGAGGGGGCGGTTATGAGGCACCTTATTCGCTCCGCTGCTTGGGCACTCATTTGCCACCATTCTCTTCGGGGCTCTGCTCTGGCACTCCCTGCCAGCCTCCCTGCTGGCCGCTCACCATGTCTCTCTGCCAGCCATGCCAAGATGTCTTCAGGGGCCCCCACTTAACATTACTCTTAGTGATTTCAGCTCTCAGTGATTTCAGATGTTAATGGGGGAGCTTCACTGCTGGTGCACACTGGGTAGGCTCTTTTATTAGAGATACTGTCCCAATGCTGATCTAATTCTAAGACCTAGGTATTAGTGATTTCAGCAGTACAGCATGTAACAAGACTCTCAATTGAGTCTAAATTAGCTCTGTTACTACACAATGGAGAGAGAGAGAAAGGGTCAGATGATGTCTGGGACCCTTAGGCAAAACACACACCGCCATGTACAAGTACCTATTGCCACCCTCTCTCAACTCACTGGGCTTTGGAACTCATGTCCACTGCCTAGCGAGTGCCATTCAGTTGAGGGTGAGTCCCTCAATCAGGAAATGCCAAGTACAGTTCTGCTGCCCTTGATTCACACAACAAGGATAACACCACTTTATTACTCCTGTCCCAATAACAAGGAGACTGGGGATCCCACATCAGCCAAAAGTGACCATTTAGGCCAGCAATCCCCATCCCACGCTAAGCACCTAGGCAGGGAGGGTGTGCCCTTGCAAACAAGATCAGCTCCTGGAGTCCTTTCCACAGCTTATCACTAGATATCAGGGGAGAGCTCATTCAGACTCTGCTTACATTCAAAAGCCACTGTTCAGTTTTTGCTATTTTTCACCCACATTTTGGAAGTGCTAGTACTTCCCAGGCCCAGATCCCTGCTTCAGCAGGTGAGATGGCAGCTCGGTAACCTGGATGACTTGGTTACCAAGCTTTTATCGTTTCTTCTGGAGTGGGAAGCCGAGTCAGAAGGACTGGAATGACCCGAGCACTGGTGTACACGTCAGTCCCACACCTACCGCATGCACATTACCAGCATTACAGATCATTATCTCTGCCAGCAGCATTCACAGCAAACATGGGTTAACGAACTGCTTTTTGTGACACAAATGAGTCAAACATGAAAAACCATATCCAACTATGTTTCAGAATGTGTGGGGGCTTTGAAAGTTAAAAAACCCCGGAAGAGTGATATTTACCCCAAAACCCACAATGTTTTTTGCATCATTTATTTAAATTTTTGTAATAAACACTCATTAAAATTTCCCAGAAAATTTCAAACTAAATAAAAACTGAAAACATAGCGCCTTACCCGTATGCTATGCTCTGGTGTCTCCTGTAAGAATGTTCCCGGCGATTCCTTGGCATCACACCACTGGGAAATACCACTGGTGCAGTAGGAAACTTCTATCCCAGCTGGCTCTCCTACCCATGTGGCTGTGGTGTGGGACAGTGCTATCTGAGGAACCTAGCTGATACCAGTTAGCCTACTTTACCTGCAGTGGCGGGGGGCAGTGAGGGATGCAGCAGCTGGGCCTGCACTCTTTATTGGGCCTTGAGAACATGAGGCAGGACTGGCTTCTAGAGTTGGCTGGGCTGTTAGTGGGAGACAGAGGAGATTGTCCTACCTACCCCTTTGCCTGCAATGGCCAGTTGTAGAACTTGGCAGCCTCTATGAAAGAAGGCCGGAGGGCTGGCCTTATGGGAGGAAGGATGGCTTGGGGGGTTCATACACTGGACTGGGTCTCAGGAAAGCTGGGTTCAATTCTTGATTCTGCCACAGACTCCCTGTGTGACCATGTACATGTCACTTAATCTCTCTGTGCCTCAGCCCCTCAGCTGTAGAATGGGGATAATTCCTCCCAACCTCCTGGGGTATTGTAAGGATCAATTCATTCATGTTTGTGAGGTGCTCAGGTACTACAATGATGGGGGTCACAGAAGCTCCTAGCCAGACAGAAGAGGCTTAGCAGCAGGAGGGAAAGGCAACTATGGAGCAAAAACCATGGTGGTGGAGGCAGACAAGAGCCATACAGGAGTGTAAAATGGTGGAACTGAAAGCCCGAGGAAATGCTTCAAGGTGTAGTTGCCTAGTGGACTGCACTGCATGTTGCAGGGAGGACGGCTGCAAAGCCATTGCTATCTACGTGGAGGAATAAGATAATATCTGTGGTGATTCAGAGGAACGGGGCATGTGGTATTTCACAAGACCACTTACCCACTGTCCTGCGGCTTTTTAATGATGTAAGAGAAGAAGGTTGGGCCAGAGGTTGGGGCACTAGTATAGGACTCATGAGAAGCTGGGTTCCCTGCTTCAATATGGACTCCCTGCATGTCCTAGGGCAAGTCTATAAAGTTTGCAGATGACCCGAAAACTGGGGGAGTGGTTAATAACGAAGAGGGCAGGTTGCTGATTCTGAGCTATCTAGATCACTTGGTAAACTTCGCACAAGCAAACAATAGGCCTTTTAATATGGCTAAATGGAAATGTATATATATGGGACCAAAGAACGTTTGCATTACATGCTTATAGACTGGAGGACTCTACCCTGGGCAGCAGTGACTGTGAAAAGATTTGGGGGTCATGCCGGATAATCAGCTGAACAGGTGCACCCCGTGTGACACTGTGGCCAAAAGAGCTAATGAGATCCTGGGATGCATAAACAGGAATCTTGCGTAAGAGGAGAGAGGTTATTTTACCTCTCTACGTGGCACTGGTGCAACCGCTGCAGGAATATTGTATCCACTGCTGGTGCACAATTTAAGAACGATGTTAATACACTGGAGAGGGTTCAAGGAGCCATGAGAAGGATTAAAGGGTTAGAAAACCTGCCTTATAATGATGGGACTGAAGGAGCTCACTCTATTTAGCTTAAGAAAGAGACAGTTAAGAGGTGACTTGATTACAGTCTATAAGTACCTACACGGGGAACAAATGTTTACTAACGGGCTCTTCAATCTAGCAGAGAAAGGTACAACACAATCCAATGGCTGGATGTTGAAGTTAGATAAATTCAGACTGGAAATAAGGTGTAAACTTTTAACGTTGAGATTAATTAGCCACTGAACAATTTACCAAGGGTCGTGGTAGATTCTCCGTCACTGACCATTTTAAGATCAAGACTGGATGTTTTTCTAAAAGACCTGCTCTAGGAATTATTCTGGGGAAGTTCTATGGCCTGTGCCCTACAGGAAATCAGACTCACAATGGTACTTTCTGGCTTTAGACTCTATGAAAGCCACTTAGAATCTGCACTCTCTGTGTCCCCCCCCGGTAAATTGGGGACAACAGCACTGCCCTGCCGTAGAGGGGTGTTCCCTGCCATTGCAGGGGCCTCGAGCACTGGTGCACCTGTGTCCCTCCTACTCTCTGTTTGTAATACGGGGCTGTAATACTTTGGTCTTGTTTCAGTTAAGGGATTTAGAGTGTGGCTACTGGGTGGTGCTGGTGGCTTGTGATATATAGGAGATCAGACTAGATAATCTAGTGGTCCCTTCTGGCCTTAAACTCTATGGGTATGTTGCGAGGATAAACATGCTAATGACTGCGAGATGCTCAGCTACAAGGGGGCAGGGGGGCTGAATAAGTATCCAACCTAGGTGGATAACTGTGTTTCCAGAAGCGACAAAGCGTCCTGTGGCACCTTATAGACTAACAGAGGTATTGAAGCATAAGCTTTCGTGGGTGAATACCCACTTCTTCGGATGCAAGCAGTGAAAAATCACTATACCTGTGTTTCCAGGTATATTTTTATTGTTGTGATGAAATTAAAATGTTCTCTTTTAAAAATAAAAGTAGTGTTTGCCAGATGCTTTCAGGGTGGGGTAGAGACAGAGCTTTGGGTTCAGCTCAGCTGCGGGAGAAGTTTCTGGGAAGGGATCTGTCTGCAGGGATCACTGCCCCTTCCCTGAGTCCCCACTATTGTCCCATCAGGGAAGCGGGAGACTGTGAAATAGGATGCCTGGGCCAGCCGGCAGATTCCAGGACAGTGTAGGAGGCCTGGGCTATTCAGATGAGGCCTTGTGGCTCTGCATCAGCTCTGGCTCCTGACTGTGGATATTGGCAGGGGCAGAGAGGAGACATCATGAATCTACCCTGTCCCAGTATGGACACTGCTCCACCTAGGGTGACCAGACAGCAAGTGTGAAAAATAGGGACGGGGGTGGGGGGTAATAGGAGCCTATATAAGAAAAAGACCCAAAAATCAGGACTGTCCCTATAAAATCGGGACATCTGGTCACCCTAGCTCCACCTGCCCTTCCTAATCTCCATACTATCCTCGCCCAGGCACCAGACCTATTGAGGACACTGCAGTGCAGGGTATGGAGGGGAAGAATGGTGCCATAGAGGTGGCTGGCTGAGTCCCATTTCCATGCAGGCTATTCATGGGCAGAGGGTCCCCTCTGAATACTGCTCTGGGGGCAGAGGGGCCAGGCAGGGGAATGATTCCTGTCACCAAAGACTACATTTTCCATAAACTTTGACAGTCGCACCTGCAGGATGTATCGGGGCATCAACCACATACATGCGCATTCTCAACTATACAGTCAAATACTAGCAATCACGTGCACACACAGGCGTGAAGGTTACCGGGCACCAACGGAGGCACTCGTATGTTTGGTGAATGGATTTTGTGATGGCCCATTGAAAATTCTCTCCAGAGAGAGGTGGAAAAGGATAGTGTGGCTCGGAGCTCAAGGAACAAACCTCACTGGTACCCCTAGGACATTCCAACCAGCTCTGGAAAGGTCACGTTATAACAGTGTGATCAACCAGCCCCTGCTTCTGACCACTTCCCCTTCCAGTGAATCCCAGACTGACACCACAAACAGTTATTGTTCTTGACGTCACAGATCCAAATGCCAACAGTCAAACTTGTCAGATGCGTTCAGAGGATATTGACAGAGCTCTTTTTACAACTGGCAACTTTTCCAGCACTGCAGGAAAAAACAGGGCTAAACTTAGTTGTTCTTTAATTATGAGCGTTTCCATTGTGGGCAAAACCGAACAAAGCAGTTTAATTGGCGCTTTAAAAATATAATACATGGAGAAATATTTCATACCTACCCTGGATATGGTATCCAGGCTGAACAGACCAATTAGGGAGACATTCAGGAACCAGGGAGATTCTGGCCTTGGTCCAAAGGCCACTGAGGTCAATGGAAAGATTCCCATTGATTTCAATGGGCTTTGAATCAGGCCGTGCTAGAATACTGGCATTTAGGGCTACCTTTAATTGTTGTGCAGTGCTTAAATATCATGTTAAGTGCCTTTGAAATACGACACGTATAAAAGACAGACTAGTTAAACAGGTCCGTACGGATGTCCCTTTCTAGACGCTCTTCTGCAAGTTGCTTACTACAGTGCAGCAGCTGCCAAAATGATAAGAGAAAGGAGCCAGGGATCCTAAAAGCTACTTTTCTTCTGCTATACTGTGAAATACATTCAAAGAATCCATGTGATTTTCACAGCACGCAAAGAGAAAATCCTTGGGTGCCACTGAGAGGAAGCCAGAAATCGCCGTTAGAGGTTAGCAGGGGACAAAACCCTCAGAAGGCTTCCACGTGGTGTTAGCTCTATGTGCCTTTCTTGTCTAGAAATTCTGCAGGAGTTTTGGTACTTACCTAGTCTGCTCAGGCTAGAAATGCCACAATAAACGGCTTTTCTTGTGGGGGTTTTTTTTGGGGGGTGTTTCTATTTCCATCTGTGGCCAAAATCAAGAAGTTCAGAGACGTGCAAAAATAAACATAAAACGGCGTTGGGGGGAGTTTTTTTGATTCAGTTATTTTTTTAGTCAGACCTCAGAAAAGGCTCAGGTTTGGTGCACCTTTTGCAAGGAGCTGCAAGTTGGTTCTTATTTGGGTTTATTATTTTAGATGGCACCACAGTGCCCAGTAACACTCTTGCCCAATGTTAATCTTCTGGCGGATTTAGAGTCCTTTTGCACCTATATCTGCAGAAGGGCATCAGAATGGCTCCACTCCCTAGTTTTCCCACCTGGCAGATGCACACATACCCCACTGTGCAGCTGTCCCCTATAATGACCTCATTAGAGCAATGGTACATCTCTGCAGGCCACAGCCAGTCATTCTGAAAACAGTCTGCGGCTCATGCAAATTTTTCTTAGAAAACTAAAGCTTTTGGAGAAGAGCGGCATTGAAGAATCATTAACTAATCAATAATGAATCAATAATAATTTTCCCAGAAAAGAAATGCGGAAGGACAGAGCTTAGGCCAAAATTCTGCACCGGATTTATCCTGGTGCAAAGGAGAGGACTTTGACTCCTTTGTTGGTGTGTCCTGCATACAACATACAAAGATAAAGTCTCTGCACAAACTTGACTGATAACATGAGAGTGAGGAAACCGAGGGATCAGTAGACTCACTCAAAGTTATACTACTCTTAAGAGGTGAGGATGACTCATTCCAAAAATATGGGCTCAGTAGGAAAGAGCTGATTGTCCAGTTTCCTTTTACTCATTTGGCAGGACATTAAACAAGAACTCAGCAGCAGACCAGTCTGGAGGAGGCAACAAGAGCTAACATACGTCATGGAGACACTGATGAGATAGCCTGGGATCCCAGGTGAGAATGTCTTAAATAAAGGCAAGACAGGAAGGGGGCGTAACCATATCCTCACCAGCATCCTGTCTTCTTCTGGACCGTGTAGAGAGCTCTCCACGAGGGCAGTGACTGAAGCAGGGCTAGGGAGGGTCAGAACACATCCTTGTTCACTCATCAGCCCTACAGCGTGACAGGTGGAAAACTGTTTCTGGGTGAATCTCTATGGGCATGATCCAAGCCCTCTAACATCAATGGGAGCTGCTCCATTAACTTCAGTGAGTGCTGGGTCAAGGCCTGGATATAGGGTGACCATATTTCCCAAACAGGGAAAATGGGACACCACATGGGGCTAGCCCAAGCCGCCTTTCTCTCCCATGCAGGGCTGGCCTGAGCCACTCACCTGAGTCCTGCTCATGCTCCCCTCAACAGGACTGGCCCGAGACGCTCACCTGCACCCTGCCCCCATGACACTGCTGCTTGCCCGAGCCCTGCCTGTAGGCTCGGAACACCCGGTTGAAAAGGGACACTGGTGGCTCTGGTCAGCACTGCTGACTGGGACTTTGCACAGCTCCCAGAAGCAGCTGCCATGTCTGGCTCCTAGGCGCAGGGGCGGCCAGCGAGGCTCCATGCACTGGCGCCACCTCAAGCACCGTCTCCGCAACTCCCATTGGCCAGGAACTGCGGCCAATGGGAGCTGTGGGGGCAGCGCCTACAGGCACGGGCAGCGTGCACCACCCAGAGCTGCCTGGCCGCCCCTGCGCCTAAGCGACGAACATGGCGGCCGCTTCTGGGGGCCTTGCGGAGCCAGGGCAGGCAGGGAGCCTGCTTTAGCCCTGCTGTGCCACCGACCGGGAACCGACTGAGGTAAGCACTGGCCAGCTTGGAACCCCCTCCTGCACCCTAATTCTCTCCTGGAGCCTGCACCCCACACCCTGCCCCAGCCCAGAGCCCCCTCCTGAACGCCAAACCCCTCATCCCTGGCCCCACCCCATAGCCCACCCCCCCAGCTGGAGCCCACCCCCCCCGCATCTGAACCCCCTGCCCTAGCCCTGAGCACGCTCCCGCACTCTGAACCCCTTGGCCCCAGCCCAGAGACTCCTCTTACACCCCAAACCCCTCATCCCCAGCCCCACCCCAGAGCCCTCACCCCCTTCCACACCCCAACCCCTGCCCCAGCCCAGTGAAAGTGAGTGAGAATGGGGGTGAGCGACGGAGTGAGTGGGGATGGAGTGGGGGGGGGTGGGGCCTCAGAGAAGGGGTGGGACGGGGCAGGGCCTTGGGGAAGGAGTGGGGCAGGGGTGTTCGGCTTTGTGTGATTAGAAAGTTGGCACCCCTACCTGCCTGCCCCCCGCCCAAGCCTGCCTCCCCCGCTGTGTGGGACTGGCATTGCTGCTTGCCCCCCCCCCGCACATTCCTCCCCACCCCACTTTTTTTTTGGACAAAAGTGGGCATTTTGTCCTGTTTGCTTTTGCTAAATCAAGTTGGCAAAAGCAAATGGGACAAATACCCACTTTTGCCAAAAAAGTAGGGATGGCTGGGACAGGGCTAATAAAAGGGACCGTCCCTGCCGAAACGGGACATATGGTCATCCTACCTGGATAGGAGTGCTGTTAATGTAGCTCCATTAGAGCTGCCAAAAAAAGCCAGAGGCTTGTGTGCAGACGGCAATGGCCTTCTCCAGGGTCTGCCGCAGCTGTGGGAGCACCCTGTGGCCAGTTCAGGTGGAGGGAGTGGAAGGAGGCAAGTGTTGCCCCGTGGTGGAACAACTGGTTCAAAATCTCTAAGAGGAAATGCTCACGGAGCGCTCCTCCCATCAGCTCCCTCCCACAGGTTTTTCTGCAGGAGGAGCTGGTCGGATCTAGTGACGTTACTACTGTGCTCCTGCTGCTCATGGCAGTGAAACAGAATGAGATGTGCAAAGGCATCGATTTTAAATGCACTGGGATTTTAATGCGATGTCTATTATGTTCCTACTGAATTAACAGGTGAGCCTGTCTAAGGTCTACTATGTAAGATTATTACACTTGTGCACAAATATTTGTCAGCTTAAAACAGTATCATTCATCTCACATTGGTGCTTCATAACTCATTTTGCCTTTGAGCTTCGTAACGACACGTGGAACTTCAACTATCGTCACCCTAGGAATGACATAGTTTCTGTTCCCGGGGACAAGGAATTCCTTAAATCAAAGCACTGAGAGTGGAGAGTTAATCATGTCTGCACTGGGTAAAATTCTTCCTTCTGCACAAAGAAGAATTTCATACTCAGTTCAACTTCCTAAACTCTATCCCAGCATGCATTGGGATTAATGTATCATCTGGGAAGGGTTCTCCTGGGCTAGATTATTCTTTGTTTGTTACCTAGTCCTTGTCAGGCATCTAGACTCTTACTAAGCTCTGGTCTATACTACGAGGTTAGCAGCGTGAGGTCGGTTTTATAAGCAACCAACCCCGTTCCGTCGACCTAAAGGGCTCTTAAAATTGACTGCTGTACTCCTCACCAGCAAGGGGAGTGAGTAGCGCTAAAATCGACCTTGATGGGTCGAATTTGGGGTAGTGCAGATGCAGCATTGTGCAATTAGACAGAATTGGCCTCCGGGAGCTATCCCAGAGTGCTCCAATGTGGCCGCTCTGGCCAGCACTTTCAACTCCAATGCCCTAGCCAGGTATACAGGAAAAGCCCCGGGAACTTTTGAATTTCACTTCCTGTCTGGCCAGCGTTGCGCGCTCATCAGCACAGGTGACCATGCAGTCCCAGAATCGCAAACGAGCTCCAGCATGGACCGAACGGGAGACACTGGATCTGATTGCTGTATGGGGAGAAGAATCTGTGCAGGCAGAACTCTGATCAAAAAGAAGAAAAGCTAATATATATGCCAAAATTGCACAGGGCATGGTGGAGAGAGGCTACACCAGGGACACAAAGCAGTGCCACGTGAAAGTTAAGGAGCTAATTTCGTAGTGTAGACATACCCTTAGACTGGAAGTTGTTTGGGATGAGGACCTTCTGTGTTTGCACAGCACCTAGCACCATGGGATTTTGGTCCATGACAGAGGGTCCTAGGTGCTACCACAATACAAATAATAATAATAATAAATGAATAGTAAGGCTGTGACAGTAGTGTGATACCTATTACAGCTGAGATCAAAACGTGAGTCACAAACAGCCTGGGTCAAATTAACTAATGTAATTTGGAATTCATTGGGCTCCCTGTTTCCCATTTGTGAAAGGACACGTCCCCAAGCATGCATATCAATTTATATTGTTATTTCCACAGGATGAACTGCTGTTTGCTCCACTTGCAAAATAAGGTAGTGTCAGATAGAACTTGCAGCTCACTTGCCATCCACCAAGGTTGTCTAGCCACACGAGTTCAAAGCTGTGCACTGCCTTCATGTCCTGATGTGAAGAACATTGCCAGTGACAAACATGTGTGGTTCTTCTTAAAAAAACAAAACGAAACAAAAAAACAACCTCCCTCCTGCCCCCACCCATTACAGGGCAAAAGTAGCACCCAAGATCAAAAGGTCACAGTTCCAAGAGATTGCCTGCGCGCACTGTAAAACAGGAAATGTAGTGTGCAACAGACTTTAATTTTTGAAATGAAAGAATCTAGACTGCTCAGGCGACAGGTGTTGCCAGAAGGACTGCGAGCCAAACTCCTGCTAGAGCAGTGATTCTCAAACTTTTGTACTGGTGGCCCCTTTCACATAGCAAGCCTCTGAGTGCGACCCCCCCCCTTATAAATTAAAAACACTTTGTTATGTATTTAACTCCATTATAAACGCTGGAGGCAAAGCGGGGTTTGGGGTGGAGGCTGACAGCTCACGACCCTCCATGTAATTACCTCCCGACCCCCAGTTTGAGAACCCCTATACTAGAGAGCTGATCCTGCATTTCTTGGGTGGCCTGAACTCGTAAGGAAGCATGTTCATCCCTGTTTGTAAACAGACCCAAGTCAGCTGCCTTTTTTTCTTTACTGTATAAATCCAAGTTTAACCTACCTTATTTTCCCCAGAAGACTCCATACAGAGCTGGAGAACTAATCAGACTATACCATCACAAACACCAACCAAGGGGAGCTTGATCCGTTGAGAGGGGAAGTGACTTTTATTCTGAATAGGGTGACCAGACAGCAAATGTGAAAAATCGGGATGGGGGTGGGGGGTAATAGGAGCCTATATAAGGAAAAGACCCCAAAATCGGGACTGTCCCTATAAAATCGGGACATCTGGTCACCCTAATTCTGACTGTCCAAAACACTTTGTTTTTGTTATTAGCCAGTTCAATTTGTGCCACCTATAAACCATTGAAAGAAAAGAGGCATGTGTTAAGGATTCAAAATGCCCCTCCCCCTTTTAATCAAAGGCTGAGAAATCTCATAAGGAGACCCCATTTTCTAAACAGGGCACTGAAGCACAGACAGATTAAACGCTGCATGTGAAGTCTATGGAAAAGCCAGGAATTGAATCCAAAGTGCCTATATCCAACCCTGCTGCTTTAACACAAGACCATCCTGCCTTTTTACCATGCAGTGCAGCTGCATCATTCTGAAATTGTAGCCCTGTATTGTCTTCCCCATGGGTCTGTCTGTGCTTGACAAATAGCCACTAGATATGTAGCATAGTTACAAAGGGCCACTAGTGCGTACGTTGCATCAATTCCCCTGAGCGTGGTCAGGGAGCTTTCTGCTGTGATTACATAGCGGTGACTCTCCAGAGCTGATTGGCAATAAGCCAGTCACTAAACATCCAGGCCTTAGAGAAACACTGGTACATATTGTCCTTGTTCAAAAGCCAGCAGAATTTATTATTATTATTACGGTAAGGGCAAGTTTGTGCTGTACAAAAGGGGGGTGTGTAGCTTTCAAAATCCTGTGCCAGGTTTGGGGGATCTGCAGGAACCACATGAACAGCCTGCATCTTAGATTACCAGCGCTCTGGTGCTTACTGTTGTAATGCACGCCGGAGAATGCTTTTGGTTGGAAAGCAGGAAATGTTCTGCCAAACCCAGATAAAGTGGAAAATAATCGTTTGTGAATGATTTGATCCACTTATACATATGCACAGACCCAGCCCTTCAACAGCCCCAGGAAAGGGAAACAGGAAGCAAGGGGAGGGGGAGGAAATTAGGAGTTCAGAGCAGCAAAGTTTAATCAGGGGTCTGGACTTAAATACTGGGATCCTCTCTCCAAAGCAATGTGTGTCATTTGACTTTGCAATGCAAATAGGGTGACCAGACAGCAAGTGTGAAAAATCGGGACAAGGGTTGTGGGGTAATAGGTGCCATATAAGACAAAGCCCCCAAAAATCGGGACTGTCCCTATAAAATCGGGACATCTGGTCACCCTAAATGCAAAAGTCTTTGATCATTCAGGTGTCTGCAGCAAGGGCCTGTGGATCCACTCTCATTTGCTCTGTAATTTAAGTCACTCAGAGTCCAGATAATCTCCACTACCTCATCTTTAAAAGTCAAGGTGAACAGGCGGGAATTAGTAGCTCTCCTTGGCAGTCATAGCAAAAGCAGCGAAGGATCAAATGGGCTGGAGCCCGACTAACCCTCTCGCCCCTAGAGACACCTCCTCTAGCTCAAAGCGTGTGAAGCAGATTGGCAGGGCAGCGTGGAAACATGCATTTCTGCAGCCCATGATACACACAGGAAACTGACACCAGCTGTCACCCTGGCTGGCACCTTTCACTACCAAAAAACCCCAACGGTGCATGGGAAACACATCTGACGGCTCCTGAACACTGAAGAATAAGAGATTTCCTGTGTGTTAGTACAAGTCATACTAGTAAATACCATATTTTAAATGCAGCATTTCCCCCTTGATTCATAATCTTTAATGGACTTCAGAAAAAAAATCTGCTTAGGGCTACGTCTGCACTACAGACCTTAGAGTGACACAGCTGTACCGCTGCAGCTGCGCCACTTAAGGTCTCCATTCTATGCCGGTGGGAGAGAGCTCTCCCGCCGGCATAATTAGTGAGCGGTGGTAGCTGTGTCAGCGGGAGAGCATCTCGTGCTGACATAGCGCTGTCCACACCGGCACTTTTGTCGGTGACACTTATGTTGGTCAGGGGGCTGGTTTTTTTCACAACCCTGGCTGACAAAAGTTTTGGCGACAAAAGGCCTTGGCTACACTTGCACTTTATACCGCAATAAAGCCGCCTAGAGCTGCTTTACCTCACTCCCCGTCCACACTGGCAAGGCACGTAGAGCGCTCTGACTCCGCGGCTGGAGCGCTCCTGGTACTCCACCTTCCCGAGAGGAATAACGCTTGATGCGCTCCTGCTGGAGCGCCACAGCGCCAGTGTGGACACCTAATGCACTCTGATTGGCCTCTGGAAACATCCCATAATCCCCTTAAATCAAGTGGCCTCTCTTCTCTTTGGTGTGAAATCGGCTGAGGAATGCGGAAGTGTCGTTTCAAAGCTCCGTTTCAAACAGCTGGCTGATTATCTGCTCCCGGCTGCTTATCTGCAACAGTAAATGTTTGCTGCAAGTGAAAGAGGGCGGGGGAGGAGAAGGGGGTGTGAACTTACAAGACAGTATGCTGACACACTCTCAGCACTCCAAAAAACCCACTCTCTCTCTCCCCCCGCATACACACAACACACTCCTGTCACACTCCACCCCACCCCCCGCATTTGAAAAGCATGTTGCAGCCACTTGAATGCTGGGATAGCTGCCCATAATGTACCACTCCCAATGCCGCTGCAAGTGCCGCAAACGTGGCCACGCCACTGCGCTTGCAGCTGTCAGTGTGGACAGACTGCAGCGCTTTCCCTAGTGCACTCTCCGAAGGCTGGTTTAACTCAAAGAGCTCAGCATCTGCAAGTGTAGCCATAGCCAAAGCCTCAATCTAGATCAAGTGAGAGTGCTAATGGTATGCATTCTCTTGAGACCATTCCCTAGCCCTTCCCCAAACTAATCCTCCAAAGCAGCCAATGAAAAGCAATGTTAATTTTCTTGATATTGCTAAAGAAAAAACAAGCAGGGAAAAATATTTAAAAATAATCCCCCAATTTTGTAGGCCTTCTTTACCATCAAAAAGGATCAGGACACAAGTTTGATTTTTCAAAAATATCTTTTGCAATCGTATTTACAAATGCTGTGATTTGAGCCTAGGAATAATTTTCTCAGTGTGATTAGCAATGCTGGCTTTCTTACCAGAAATTCGAAATTATGGATTACTTCCACATATTCACCACAATTCTTTTAAACAATGCTGGAAATGCAAGTTACAGTTGTTGGATCATATTAAAGAAGTTCTGTATTAAAATCACAAGTAAGTTTGATTCCCCATAGTTTAAATTCCAAGGCATTGCTAATTAAGAGGTCTCTTGTTTTCTGTTTCTCCCCCTCTCTGTGTGAAACTTGCAGGCTGCTAATTGTGTTAGTTGCGATACTTTGTAACAACCACTACTCACACAGACAGAGACACTTTGTAACGACAGAAACACCCTGAGAGTTGTTAAAGTCGGGAGAGACAGCGAAATAACAATTGTGATAGAGGATGTATGTGTAGGGCTGGCGCGCCCACTAGGCGACCCTAGGCGGTCACCTAGGGTGCCAAGATTTGGGGGGCTGCGGGCGACTGCCCGCTGCCTCCCCGCTCAGCAGCTGAGTGGGGAGACAAGGGGCGGCTCGCCGCGGCTGCCCCTTGTCTCCCTGCTCAGCGGCTGAGCGGGGAGCCGGAGGGCAGCCGCAGCGAGCCGCCCCCCTGCCCAGTGCCTGAGCGGCCTGGGGGGGGGGGGGGGGGGGGGGCGCTGAGCGCCCACGGCAGGGGGGAAGGCTGAGCTCCCACGGGCGGGGAAGCTGGCTGGGAGAGTGGCATTGGGGGGAGGGGCGCAGGGCTGGTGCAAGGAAGTTTCGCCTAGGGCGCAAAACTTCCTTGCACCGGCCCTGTATATGTGGATGGATGCTTGGTGTAAATAATGAATGAATGATCAGGGAAGTGCCAGCCTAGGAATTCAGTATCGATCGGCCAAAGAATGTGCAAGGTGGAAACAACCAAAAGACCCCCAGAGGGCAGACTGGAATCCACCCAACAGCCTCAAGGATGGGAAAACCGAAGAACAACACATCTGACAGCACGCAGCCATCAGGAATGTGCCATCTGCTGCTTGATTCAGCAACAGCATGATGAAGCAATTCCCATAAACTGACATAGGAATAAATCCCTATAAGAACAGGACCAAAAAGACTGAGAACTTTGAGTCTGATTCTGCTACCACCCTCCAGGAGCATCGGATGCACATCTGACAAAGACTCGGCTCCAACCTCATGCCCAAGTTACCTGGCCAGTAACTTGGCATGAGCAACCTCTAGGCTGATAACTATAACAAATTTGCATGAACCTGTGCGTGTGTATGAATGAATGTGAAACTGAATGAAATGTTATAGCTATAACTGACTGCTTACTAGGACTCTTTTTGTATTCACAATAAATGTGGCATTTTGTCTTATCCCCTTTAATAAGATCCTGCTGGTTTTCATTTTATTGGTATAACACAGTCTCAGTTTCCAAACAGTGCTATTATGACCTGTTAGCTATTTTTGAGGACCCCATTTGGGACAGAACTTTTTTAAGCAGAAAGATTCTTTATTCTTGTATTAAAAATAGCCGTTTCATTCCATGCTCTACTGACACTAACAATTCTATTAGTTCTGTAAACAGTGACCCACAATAGGTTATAAAGTGTAGCTTTACATGGTGCATTTTAAAACACAAAGGTGGAGGCTAAATGCCTTCAACATCTTGAGATGTGCAAGTATCTGATAGTGTAACAGACGTTGTAGAATGTGGGGCCTAGTGGACAGAACACTAACTGGGGCACAGGGGGACATGGGTTTAGTTCCTAGCTGGGTGACCTTATGCTGACCTACTAAAGGCTGAGATAGTGCTAGGTCTCTTTTAAGGTCCAATCATTATTATAGGATTCCCTATCATTATGCATTATATCGTGGTAGCATCTGGGAGCCCTAGTCCCGGACCAGAGCCCCATTGTGCTAGGCGCTGTCCAAACACAGAACAAAGAGCAGTCTCTGCCTCAAAGATGCAAAAACTCTCTGGGCCCCAATACAGCAAAGCACTTAAGTAAATTCTCAGGTCCACCTTAAGCATGGCATGTGCTTTGAGTGCTTAGCTGAACCTGGACCTTAGTGCAAGACCTTAGCTAAGGAGTTTTATGTGAGCTGCTGTAAAAAGCGGCTTCCTGGTCTAGGAAAACAAAATGGGAATTCCATGGTGGCCCTTATTAGCATGTGTCAGGATATTTTTTAAAACACTGTTTTTGTCTGTGAAAAGTGGCTGGACCTTCAGCCATGGGAACTTCAGCTAATCCTGTTGTGTTGCATTCTTAGGCCCTGCTGATCAGCTCCTCCTCCTCCTCCCTCCTAGTGCCTGCCGTGGATCAGCTGTTCAGCGGCGTGCAGGAGGCACTGGGGGAGGGAGCGAGGGCGGGATGTGCTCGAGGGAGGGGGTGGAATAGGGCTGGAAGAGGTGGGGCAGGGGTGGAGTGGGAGCGGGCTCTGGGGGAAGACGTGGAATGGGGGGTTGGGCCTGGGGCAGAGCAGGGGTCGAGCACCCCCTGGCAATTCAGAAAGACGGTGCCTCTGGCTCTACTCCAGCCCCTGATGTGGGCATAGTAATAGAGGAATTGGAAATAAGGGTCTCAGTTTCTCAAGCAGATGCATGCACATGCTTGCTCTCTCCCGCCCCCTCCTTAAATCCTTGCTTAAGACTCACTTCTTTCTGCTTCCCCGCACCACTGGTCTTTCCTCACTCTCACTTCCCTGAGCAGTTTTCCCAGGTCTCTTACCAAGTTTGTCTTGTGTCTCCCAAAATGCAAGGTAAACTATTTGGGGCAGGAAATGTGCCTTATTCAATGTTTGCAAAGTGGCCCGTTAATTTCAGGTTTCATTTTGATAAAAGTAACAGTGATGGGTAAACCGCAAATGGCTCATTTCCCATGCAATATCTGGATGCTAATTGGAACTGCATGGGTTTGCAAAATTAGGCTTGAAAGCTCATGAGAACAGAACTTCCCATGAGGCTTCTGGTCCTTCCTGCTTCTGATTAGGGGAGATATAACGTGAGAGAAAACAAGTTTCTCATGTTGAATTTGGGTAACAGCTTTCACTTCCAGTCCCAGTCAGATTCTAGAAGTGAACATATTAGAGTAATATTTATGACTGTGATGCTGGCTAAGCAGGTGCCAGCATATGCCAAGGTCCCCATGCCTCATTTCAATACTGACAACCTGTAGCTGGAATCAGTCATGTGTTAGTATTGGTAAAACAGGTATTAGAGTTAAAAAGAATATGCTTATTGTTCAGGGTTTATTGAATGCCTGCAAATTGCTGCATGCATTAATCATAGAAGTATAGGACTGGAAGGGACCTCTGTGGGTCATCCAGTCCAGTCCCCTGCATTCAAGGCAGGACTAATAACTAGACGATTCCTAACATACATTTGTCTAACCTGTTCTTAAAAACCTCCAATGACAGAGATTCCACAACCTCCCTTGGCAATTTGTTCCAATGCTTAACCACCCTGACAGTTGGGAAGTTTTTCCTAATGTTCAACCTAATCCTCCCTTGCTGCAATTTCAGCCCCCTGCTTCTTGTCCTACCCCTAGAGGTCAAAGATGACAATTTTTCACCCTCCTCCTTATAACAAGCTTTTATGTACAGGCGAGTCACATCTTAGGCGCATTTAACATGTACGAATTCAGCTTTGTGCGGTCGGCAAAAACAGAAAAAAAAAAAGAAAAATAACCATTTTAAAATGGCATCGGTACTGCGGGCAATTCCGTCCGCCATTCAACTCTGGCATTTCACTATACGTGGTTTTTCGCTTTACGCGCTAACCGCGGAACGGAACCCCCCCGTAAGATGAGACTTGCCTGTACTTGAAAGCTGTTATCATGTCCCCCCATTTCTCCAGACTAAACAAACCCATTTTTTTCAATCTGTCTTTCTAGGTCAGAGTTTCTAGACCTTTAATAATTTTTGTGGCTCTCCTCTGGACTTTCTCCAATTTGTCCACATCTTTCCTGAAATGTGATGCCCAGAAATTGACACAGTACTCCACCTGAGGCCTTATCAGCGGGGAGTAGAACAGAAGAATTACTTCATGTGCCTTGCTTACAACACTCCTGCTAATACATCCCAGAATTATGTTTGCAACAGTTACACTATTGACTCATACTTAGTTTGTGATCCACTATGATCCCCAGATCTCTTTCTGCAGTACTCCTACCTAGGCAGTCATTTTTCTTTCTGTATGTGTGCAACTGACTGACTGTTCCTTCCTAAATGGGATACTTTGCATTTGTCCTTTTTGAATTTCATTCTATTTACTTCAGACCATTTCTTCAGTTTGTCCAAATCATTTTGTATTTTAATCCTATCCTCTTGCACTTGCAACCCCTCCCAGTTTGGTATCATCCGCAAACTTTATAAGTGTACTCTATATGCCATTATCTAAATCATTTATGGAGATACTGACCAGAACTGGATCCAGGACTGATCCCTGTGGGACCCCACGTGATACGCCCTTCCAGCTTGACTGTGAACTACTGACTAGTCTCTGGAAATGGTTTTACAACTAGTTATGCACCCACCTTATAGTAGCTTCATCTAGGTTTTATTTACCTAGTTTGTTTATGAGCAGGTCATGTGATAAAGTATCAAAAGCCTTACTAAGTCAAGATATACCACATCTACTGCTTCCCCCCTATCCACAAGGCTTGTCACCCTGTCAAAGAAAGCTATTAGTTTGGTTTGACATGATTTGTTCTTGACACATCCATGCTGACTGTTACCTATCACCTTATTATCTTCTAGGTTATGCAAATTGACTGCTTAATTATTTGCTCCATTATTTTTCTGGGTATTTGAAGTTAAGCTGACTCATCTGTATTTCTCCTTTTTGTCCTTATTTCCCTTTTTTATAAATGGGCGCTATATTTGCTCTTTTCCAGTCCTCAGGAATCTCTCCTGTCTTCCATGACTTTTCAGAGATAAATCGCTAATGGCTCAGATATCTCCTCAGTCAGCTCCTTGTGTATTCTAGGATGTACTTCATCAGGCCCTGGTGACCTGAAGACATCTAACTTGTCTAAATAAATTTCAACATGTTCTATCCCTATTTTAGCCTCTGATTCTACCTCATGTTCACTGGCATTCACTATGTTAGATGTCTAATCGCTACTAACCTTTTTGGTGAAAACTGAAACAAAAAAGGCATTTAGCGCTTCTTATCTGCTGCTCCACACACACACACACACACACACACAAAAAAAAGCCCATTGACACCAAATGAACTATTGTGGAACATCAGAGGACAAAATACTTTGTTGATTGCTGTCCTCCATGAAGAGGAGACATGAAAGTGAATTCTTCCCATCAGCTATGTTTGCAACTCGAAGCAGAAGTGGGGAAGAAATAAAATGCCCTAACAAAGAAGGACCGTATCTCTGTGCTGCTTGGACTCTGTGGGAGGGGCGAAGTTTCTAGGCATAAGCAAGAGAGCCCCAGAATTTAGCTTGGGTTAGCCCTTAAGGACATACAGAGCTTCCTTATTATAGAATCTTCTATTACTTCTTGAAACTTTACATTGTAACTCCTTTGTGTGTATGTATGCTTACCTGCTTTAACCTTGTAAATAACTCTTATTTTATTTTCCTATATAATAAATCTTTTAGATCATTTATTATAGGGTTGGCTACAAGCGTTGTCTTTGGTTTGTGATCGAAGGTGCAAATTGACCTGGAGTAAGTGACTGGTCCTTTGCGACTGGAAGCAACTGAATATTGCTCTGATCTTTGGCATAAGGGGCCAGCTGTCACAAAGGTACACTCACCTGGAAGGCAGGATAGATCGAAGTACCCAAGGAACTGTCTGTGACTCCATATTTAGGCTGTTAAAGTGCCTGAGTTTGAAATCTAAGTTATAGAAGCCACAGTCAACTGGGGTTTGTGCCCTGTTTTCTAACAGTCTGCCTTGAGGCTGGCAACCACTCTTTTGAGCCTTTGCAGGGCAGCATAACAAGGATTATCATTTATTACTTGTATTATGGCATTGCTTACGTCCCACAAGCGAAAGTAGGCAGAATATATTGGAGAAGTGTTGGCTGCTCAAGTTGTGTGAAATGAAACCTTTAGTTTTGTGGAATACTGGGCTATAGTAGAGTGGAAGGGGGCGGGGGCTGTCTGAATGAGGCAGCCTGAATCTCACAGGAAGAGGGGCTAATATCTTGGTTGGAGACTAGCTGGAGAAGTCAGGAGGACATTAAATGAACAACACAAGGGGGAGGGTGCTAAAAAGGCAAATATGGTACAAACTTAGTGTCTTGTGAGCAAATTGAACCAATGTGACAAAGAAAGTGAAGAGAAGAAATGTTTCATTTGCTTATATACCAATGCTAGAGGTCTGGGTAACATGCAAAAGAAATTGGAAATTGTCACTGATGTGACAACATTTGATACTATTGGCATTGCTGGTGAGATAAGTTGCATGACTAGAAAGTTAAAATCACTGGTTTATACCCCTTCAGGAAAGATAGTGTGGTTAAAAGAGGTGTGGGGTAGGGGGCGGGGATGATGGCTCTCTATGTTAATGACATAATTACTGTATTAGATAACTCATGCACAGGATCTTGCATGCATGTGGATCAGTGTGCTAAGTAAAGTCCAGGAGGAGGTGCTGGGGGCGGGGGGGGGGGGGGGGGTCTGTTTTAGACCACTGAACCAAACCAGAGAACAGGATGAATTATACCTTAAGCACTTGTCTGTAATGTGTGGAAAGAAAAACATGGTGTTATGGGGACTTCAGTTTTGGGGGACATATGCCAAGGTCTCATGCAGCCAGTAGTAAAACACCATTAGTTTCTGAAAATTATAGATGATGATTTTCTATTTTCTAACACAAAAACTATTACACCCAACATGAGGTAACTCTGTTTCAGACTTTATGATGGATGAAGAATTCATCACTGGACTGGAAGGTGGTGGTTGCCTAGGGACTAGTGATCATGACCTGATTATGCTGGACATGGGCAAACAAACAGATGATAGTCACAATCAATAATATATATACTTGGTTCTTGAAAAGGGCTAACTTCCCAAAGCTGAGGAAAATTATGAGCAAAATGATTGGGAGGAAAAATGTAGAGAGAAAAATGTGAAATAAAATTGGGAGCCCTTTAAATGAGTTTATAAAATGGCCTAAGAGCCACAATTCCACAATAAAAAAGGAAGACAATTTTGATTAAAAGCCCATCCCTACTTTAGCAGTAAACTGAATGTGGCAATTAGAAATAAAAGTGCAACAACAACAAATGGAAAAAAGGGCAGATAGCAATGAATATAAATTAGAAGTTATGAGGTCTCAAAAATTGAGAAGGGAAGCTAAAGACATCTGGGAAAATGCATTGCTAACAAAAAGGAATTTAAGTAGGAACAAAAGAAATTCTAGCAATGGCATAGGCCTATAACTAGATAGAGATGCTAACGCTATTAGTAATCATGCAGAAAAGTCTCAGACTCATAGACTTTAAGGTCAGAAGGGATCATTATGATCATCTAGTCTGACCTCGTGCACAATGCAGGCCACAGAATCTCACCCACCCACTCCTGGAGTAATCTTCTCACCTATGTCTCAGCTATTGAAGTCCTCAAATCATGGTTTAAAGACTTGAAGGTGCAGAGAATCTTCCAGCAAGTGACCCGTGCCCCATGCTGCAGAGGAAGGCGAAAAATCTCCAGGGCCTCTGACAATCTACCCTAGAGGAAAATTCCTTCCCAACCCCAAATATGGCGATCAGCTAAACCCTGAGCATGTGGGCAAGACTCACCAGCTAGTCAGAAGTGTTGAATAAATATTTCTATTCTGTATCTGGAAAGAAACAGGATGATATACCCCTACTCATGAGGATGATGAAGTACTTTCCAGTCTGTTACTAACTAAGGAGGACATTAAACAGTATCTACTAAGGATAAACATTTTAAAAATCAGCAGGTCTTAGTAACTTGCACCCAGGAGTCCTAAAAGAGCTGGATGACGAGATCGCTAACCTGCTGATGTTCATTTTTCATAAATCTTGGAATATCAAGGAAATTCTAGAAGAGTGCTAATGTTGTGCCAATATTAAAAAGGACAAATGGAATGACTGCTGCGGGCAGGAGTCAGGGGGAGGGGAGAAGAGAGGCGCGCCGAGTCCTCGCTCCTCCCCCTTCCCTCCTGCCCGGGGCAATCAGCTGGCTTGCGGAGTTTAGGAGGGAGGAGGGAGGACTCGGCCCGCCTCCCCCCTCCCCCTGCCCGCGGCAATCAGCTGGCGGGCGGCGTTGAGAAGGCAGGGGAGGGAGGGGGAGCCTGCGCGCAGAGTCCTCACTCCTCCCCCCTCCCTCCAGCTCCAAAACGCCGCCAGCCAGCTGATTGCCGCGGGCAGGAGGCGGAGGAGGAGGGGGAAGGCGCTGATCCTTGGGGTCTGCCGCGGGCGGGCGGCGCTGTGGGGAGGGGAGGGGGCGTAGGGAGGCTGACAGCTATGGAGAAAACAGGCAGCCAAATGACGTAAGAGTGGAGCATTGTTCAACGTTAAATGAGCATGTTCCCTAATTGATCAGCAACCTAACAAGAAAACAACGTTAACCGGGACAACTTTAAGTGAGGAGTTACTATATAAGCTGACTAGCCTGATACCAGTCTTAGGCAAAATAATTACTGATATGGGATTCAACTGATAAAGAATGAAAATATAGCAATATAATTAATGCCAGTCAACATGGTTTTATGGAAAATAGGTCTCATCAAACAAACCTGATTTCATTCTTTGAGATTACAAACTTGGTTGATAAACAAAACTGTGTAACTATAATAGGTTTGTAAGACATTTGACTTAGTACTGTGCAACATTCTGATTAAAAAATTAGCGCTATGCAATATCAACAAAGCACACGTTAAGTGGATTAAGAACTGGCTAACTGATAGATTTCAAAAAGTAGTTGTCAATGGGGAATCATTATCAAATGGTGTATTTCTAGTGGTGTTCCACAAGGATCAGTTCAAGGCCTGTTTTAAATTAATCCGAACCAAGAGTTCATGCCCATAGTATCCACAGGGGGGAGTTACAGCACTTTAATGTGCATTGCTAGTTACCTACCCCGTAGTCTGAACTTTGGGGCAATGTACACATGCCCTGAGAATGACCCAAAATTACAGAGGAAGTTTGCAGCAGAGCTGGAAAATTGATCTTGGCTCCTCTTCTCTCTAGTCTAGTGCCTTAACTGCAAAACCATCTATCTTCTGAGCCATAAAGTTCTGATCTGGATCAGAACTTTATCAAAGATCGAGTGAGTTAGGATTAGAGGTTTGCGTTCAGGCCTACGGCTGGCAGTAATATAAATGAATGGGATCAGGGGTGGAAGTTAATTACAATTTATTTGAACCACAGATAAGGATTGGTTTGAATGCAGGGAGGTGGTTATTTAATCTGAATAGCTCAATCATCCTTTCTCTTGATATGATACGAGTTGTAAATATCCGAAATCCCTATGTAAAGTAATTGCACTGTGCCCAGTCCTTAACTGATGTAAATTGAGAGACTAGCATAGGAGTCAATGGAACTACAGTGAGTTACCCTCAGCTGTGGATCTGGTGCAATTGTATGCTGGGAACCTGAAGTGGGATTTTCTTTTGACCTGTCATCATGATAGCAGCGTCCAGTATATTTTTAACAAGTTGGGATTCCCCCTATTTCTTTAAATTCAACAGAACTTTCACTTCCTTTAATCTTTTATCATCATACTCCAGTCTCACCCCACCTCCCACCCAGTTGAAGAAGCAGCTCTGAAAGGGAGCTGTCATTTTTTCTTCTTCAAGAAACCCAGTTTTCTGAGTGCTTTCTGGCTTGTTCTTTCTCATCTGGAAATCCCCCTTTATTATGCAATGAATAAACTTTCAAATAAACCCCAATGTAAAGTGAACTGAATTTCAGTAAGTGATTTTGAACATCACTCAAGTAAGTAATTCAGTTTCCTATGTAAAGTAGTGTAAAGGATTTGGTGAGTGACCGATATTACTTGGGTGCTGGAGGTACTGTACTAAGTTTACCTGCAGTAGAAAGGCCGCTAAACTTTAAGGACTCATTCAGTTAGGGTGACCAGATGTCCCAATTTTATAGGGACAGTCCCGATTTTTGTGTCTTTTTCTTATATAGGCTCCTATTACCCTCCACCCCCTGTCCTGATTTTTCACACTTGCTGTCTGGTCATCCTACATTCAGTACACAGGAACATAGTATATGGCAGACACAAGATAGGAATGTGTTTATTCTGACAGCAAATAGAATAATAATATAATGGAGTCACAGACCGTCTTCTTAGATACTCCAGTCTATCTTGCCACCCAGGCAAGCTGGATTATGTGATAAATGGTCACTTATACCAAAAAAATTCAAGGTGACACCCAGTCCCAAGAGACCAGTCACTCACCCAGGTTGATTTGCATCCTGTATTTCACACCAAAGACAACACTGGCAGCCAATTTTATAGCAAACCAACTAAAGGTTTATGAGCTAAGAAAAAGGAATGAGAACTATTGAGAGGTTAAAGCAGGTACATGTGAGTACAGAGTCTATAATTTCAAAATGTAGCAGAGATGTAGTAATTTGTCAGTTTCCGAAAAGTCTTTTAAAGCAACTGAGAGTAACTGCGAATCTCTGTCTTCTCGATTAGTTATTCTGTCCTGTTAGAATACAAACAGTCGAGAGACGATGAACTTTTGATTGTGTCCATACATATAGCTTCTACTCACAGAAAACAAGCTGACAGTTCGGCTATCCACGTGGTCTCTTCCTTTGATGACACAGAGAGGAGTGCATTTACAGTCTTTTATCTCTGATCATCACCCACAGTGACCACTTGCCTTCACATGCTCAAGAATTAGCACTTTCCTGTTAAAAGTTCTTCTTTTGCATTACCCAAGGCTTCTTTCTCACATGATGAGTTATTTAGTTACAGGGGTATGTATATACAATGTAAATGTTTGCTATTACATTCTAAGGCAGTGGCTCTCAACCTTTCCAGATGACTGTACCCATTTCAGGAGTCTTATTTGTCTTGCATAACCCAAATCTCACCTCACTTAAAAACTACTTGCTTACAAAACTAGACATAAAAATACAAAAGTGTCACAGCACACTACTGCTGAAAAATTTCTTACTTTCTCCTTTTTACCATATAATTATAAAAGACATTGATTGGAATATAAATACTGTACTTACATTTCAGTGTGATACCTGAGCCTGTTTTTCATTTGTGAGACTTGTCTGAAGCCAGGCAGTGGGGCTGAAACATGTAACTTAGCTTCATGGGGGCCCCTATGGCATGGAACCCCGGGTATTTGCCCTGCTTGCCACCCCCTAATGCCAGCTCGGCACTTGCAACTTCCCAAACCTGTCCTGTGACCCCCCACGGGGGCTGCAACCTCAGGGTGAGAAACACTGATCTAGATGAGTTGAGTACTCCCTGGAAGACCTCTGATTACCCCCAGGGGTACACATACCCCTGGTTGAGAACCACTGTTCTAAGGTACGGATAAGTGAAAACAATGCATGCAGCCTCCCATTAGTTTTCATGAAGTTTAAACACCAAATACGTTCTTATGCTTTTAACAATCACTTTGATCTGTACTAACACATGAGTGAACTGGCCTGACTTCCAGTTGTGAGTTTGTCAGTCTTTAGCTGATGCCTAGGGCCTTGGCATGAGCTGGCACCTGGTCTGCCAGCATCACCCAGTGTATTATTATAAAAGAGCCACTGACAACTCATGGAAAACACTGGAAGATACTCTGTTGAGAACACTGTACGTTATGTTCTCTCTGTCTTCACCTCTTTTTAATTACTAGGGATGTTTGCAGGGAGGTGCTGTAGGGAAGGAGAGGAGCTGATATGGGAGCTACCGGTGGCTGCTGAGCACCCACTATTTTTTCCCCCATGGGTTTGCCAGCCCTGGAGCACCTACAGAGTCGGCGCCGGGGAGTAGAGCTTTTGCCATTCCTACACAGGTTGGGAGACTGTGACGTTACTGACATGAACTGTGACCGTATAGATCACTGTTGCAACCAAGGTCCTATACTGGCACCAAACCTTGTACAAAGGAGGTCAAGTAAGGTGTCCATGACAAGGTTATGATTTGCTGGTTATGATTATACTATCTGTATGCATGTATCATTTTTGCATTTAAAGTTATAAGTATCGGCTCTATATGGTCTGTATTTCAAACTTGTGCTATGCTTCTGGGTGACACCCCAGACAATTTGGCATCAGCACTGCCTAGTCTGCTTGATGGCCCATTAAGGACCATCAGCTACACAACTGACCCATTGAGAGAAGGCAGATACACCTTGTGACTCAGCAAGGCATGCAAGGACTCTAAGGTTTTTCCATGCAATGTGCTGGGTAGCTTGTGTTTGGAACAAAGGAAGCACAAGCCACATGGCAAAAGGACTATAAAAGGCAGCTGCGTCATCTCCATTTTGTCTTCAATCCGGCTTCTTACCTCTGGAGGAACTTTGCTACAAACTGAATATCTGAACAACGGACTGAATGACCCATCCGAGCTGTGGATGTACTCCAGAGACTTAACTTAAGACAGCAGTTTATTCCATCACTGCTACAAGCCTGAACCAAGAACTTTGCCATTACTGTATGTAATTGATTCCATTTAACCAATGTTAGCTCTCATTTATATTTCTTTCTTTTTATTAATAAACCTTTAGATTTTAGATTCTAAAGGATTGGCAACAGTGTAATGTGTTGGTAAGGTCTGACTTGTATATTAACCTGGGTCTGGGGCTTGGTCCTTTGGAATTGGGAGAATCTTTTTTCTTTTACTGGGGTATTGGTTTTCATAACTATTCATCCCCATAAGGAATGGCACTGGGATACTGGGAAACTGGAGTGTCTGAGGGAATTGCTTGTATGACTTCTGGTTAGCCAGTGGGGTGAGACCAAAGTCCTCTCTGTTTGGCTGGTTTGGTTTGCCTTAGTAGTGGAGGAACCCCAGCCTTAGGCTGTAACTGCCCTGCTCTAAGCAATTTGTCCTGAACTGATACTCTCAGTAGAGTCCTGCCAGCACATCATTACAGGGACCCAGTTGTGCAGAGAGCCACTCCTGCCCTCTTTTTAAACCCTTTTTATACTGCCAGAGCTGTGTGAAGGGGCCTTGGGTTAATTGAGAATTGGACTCAAAGAAGCAGGAGACCATTCCAAGCACAGAGAGACCCAGGCACGGGGTGCAGAGCCTAGAGAAGAAAACTGGGAGAAACTTAAGGAGCAAGTGGGGAAGGAAGAAGAGAGGAAAGCAGAGAGATGTTGGGCCTGAAAGTGAGGACAAGGAACCAGTAAGGGACAGGCAGTCAGTTAAGGGATTTGAAGGACAGGGTGATGGGAACGGGAGACTTCTTCAGCAGTGGCATTTTGGATAGTCAAAAAGGGAGGTGAGGAGAGTAGGTGAGGGGGAAGGCAGGAAAGGAAGCTGTTATAGTAATCAAGGGGGGAGATGAGCAGAGCATGGGAGAGGGATTTCACTGTGAGCAGAGTAAGAAAATGTCTACACTTCAGGGATATTTAACAGGCTGAAGAGACGGCAGCTAACAAGACTGAAGGGGAAGGAGAGTCTGGGCGAAGAGGACAGCGGATTCCTCACTAGTGATGGAGAAGGAGGTAGTGGGGAAGAATCAGGTGTGGTTGTGAAAAATCATATTTGGGGTGAGGGTGGGACATCCAGGAGGGCAAAGCTATAGATGCCCAGGACTGGACAGGGAAGCAGAAGTCAGGCCAATCAGGTAGTTTTAAGAATCATCCTCAGAGAGGTGGTAGTTGAAATCAGGAATATAGATACATTTGCCAAGGAAGGAACTGAGGCTGCAACCTTAAGGGACACTGACATGTGGGAAATGACTGGCACTGCTGCAAGATGGGCCAAAGAAGAAGCTGTAAGTGGAGAAACAGGAGACCAGAGAGCTGCAGAAGCCAATAGAGCAGAAAGAGCCAAGGAGAAAAGGATCAATTGGGCTGGAAGCAGCAGAGGGATCAAGAAGAAAAATAGATGAACACTTTGACTGAACTAGGTCATTCCTGACCTTAATGAGTCAGGGCAGCTTTGGTGGAGTAGGGAGGGCAGAACCTCATGGGAGGGGGCTGTGGAGAACGGGTTTATGCAGCATGAGTAGATAACAGTTAACAGAGTTTGGAGACCATGGGAAGGAGAGCAAGGGGACAAGTATTAGATAGGCAGGTGACCCCCACTCAAAATCCTGATCAAAGTTAATTGTTCTATTCCATGCCTGCTGCCTGAGGTGGGAAGAATCTGCAAAAGTATTAAGTGGGATAGAAATTCTGATAGTTTTACAATTGGAAATTTAGGAATAAACTGATTCTTTTGGAGAAAAGATTAAAACAAGCCTTTAAACAATTCATTAAAAGGGGACAGTTAAGTAGTAATTTCTAATTTACTAGAAATTACAAATCTCTCCCCAACCCAGCATCATAATATGTGTTTGAACAGTGATAGTCAAACTGCGGCTTGCGAACCGCAGGTGGTTCTTTAATGTGTCTCCTGCGGCTCTTTGCAGCACATGATATTAAAACACTGTGATTTAGGTATTAACCAATCTAAGTTTTTAACAAATCAGGATGCTTTTACTATGCTATTAGCCAATTGTAGTTGAAAAAACAATAATATTTGGTCAGTCATTTAGCTGTGAGAATAATATTTTTTTTATATATATATATATATACACACACACACATACACACACATACTATTGTGGCTCTTTTAGGTTATGTTGATCACTAATATGGCTCCTGAATAGGGTCACCGTATTTCCCTATACTGAATATGGGACACCTTGTAGAATTATTCATATTCAAGCAAGTTCAACAGCAATCAAAACTATGCAGTACAAACATTTAAATCATCAAGTTGACTGAGCCCGTTAAAAAGAAGTAATGTGTAGTTGGATTCTTTTTATTTTTCTTCTTATCTTTAAGACTGTAGGGTTCACACGGGGAGGGGTGACACACACCCTATCTCCCCCACACACACAGACAGGGAGAGGTGACACACTCACACACACCTCTCTCACATGGGGGGAGAGGGGTGACGGACTGACCAGACTCTCCCTGCCCGGTGCTCTCTGCCCTCCATGCCCGGCTGGGCCCCCAGGATGGAGCCGCCTCTCCTGGTACCTGGCGCTAGGTCTTCCCAAGGCAACATATGGGGGATGGACGCAGGGTCACATGCCCCCCTCCCCAGATTTCTGCCAGGGTTCACACCAGTACATGGCCAGCAGCAACCTTTCAGCACTGTGTGGGAGGGAAGGGATGGGAGCCGCTTTCAGCTGCGGGGGGGCAGGGGGAAGGGATGACCTGGCCTGTGTCTTTGCAGAGCTCATCTCCCCACCCCCACCCCCTGTGTGGCTGAAAGGAGCGTGTCCCTTCCCACCCGCAGAGTGTCAAAAGGCAGCTAATACCTCCAGGCTGCTGCTGGCCACTGACATAACCCAGCCGCCCCCGGCTACAGCATAGGCAGGAAGGGGTTAGGCCCTAAGGATGCATCGTGCACCAGGGCCCAGGGAACCTGACTGCAGGGGCTTCAGCAGCGGAAGCTGCCTAGGGGACGGAGCAGCCCCATGCTCCCTGGGGGCAGGACCCAGGGTGGGAGGGGCAGGTGAAGTGGGTGCTAAGCCCCTGCCCCAGGGGCTTCTGTGGAGCCTGCCGGTCTGGGGCGTGAATAGGCTGGAAATCACTCCCCCTCCCCCCAACTCCAGAGGGGAGGAGAGACTTCCCCATGCCAGTGCTGTGTGGGGCTTTGGCACATGCAGGGCTTGGCTCCTCCTGGCCAGCACCCCAGGCCGGAGGGTCTTGGGCTTTCCCAGGGCGCCAGCCCAGCCAGAGGCAGTGGGGGAAGGAAGGAGCCACCTGCCGGCCAGGCTGTTGTGAGCTGAGAGCTCTGACCAGGGGCTGGTTCTCTGCACAGTGTTGGGAGCGGGACACGCTCCGCTGGGGGATATATGGAGGAGCAGCGGGGACGGGGGCACGAAGGGGCAAAGCAGGGAGAGGACAGCGAGAGGGGGAGCACGGAAAGAGCCGATGGATGGACATGTAACCGGCCACCGCCTGGCGCCTGCCCACACTTGCCGACCGCTGCAGTGCGCAGCCAGTGCCGGCCAGAAACGGGTCGGGGGCGCGGCCCTGCTGGCCAAGAGCTGGCATGCAGCGGGGGGCTGCACTGGTGGACCAGCAGGGAGAGCTGCCGGCCCCTTGCACTGCATCTTCGGCCTGACACCAGCCTTGCACACCCACCCCCATCATCAGCCACCAGACCCCCCAACTCACTGCTGGTGGGCAAGCGGCTGGCGAACCGGGATCCGGCCAGCAGCAGGACCTGTCAGTACTGATGGGACAGGACAGAATATATGGCACAATTTGCCCGTTTAAAAAAAAAAGTTGGGACACCTGCAGGAGGGCTTAAATACAAGACTGTCCCTTTTAAAACAGGACATCTGGTCACCCTACTCCTGAACCACCGAGCTCTAGTATCTCTGTGTTAGAAGTATGTTAAACTTATAACAGATAATGTATCTTTCCTAGCAGGACATCTAGTGCTTATTCAGGGTATTGCAACCTTGTTAATTAGTACTGCAGGGTGCTGCAGACTTGAACGCTTCCCACTACAGCTGAGCAAAATTTTTCAGACCAACCTTTTTTTCCTGCAAAAAAATGCAGATTCAGCAACACCAAAGCATTTAACAAATTCATGTTGATTTTGAGAACTTGTTCTGATTAATCTCCCCACCCCCAAAAATTCAGAAAAATGTCAAAATTATTCCTTTTGATTTGTCATTCCTGAATTTCCTTCAATTTTTAAAAATTCAAAAATGTTTAAATGATGAAATAAAATAAAACCATTGAGTTGAACTTAAAACATTTTTAAAAAATTTTCATAATAGCCAGTGAGCCAAAAAAAAAATATTTGCACAACTATTATTATTAACAATTATTTCCTTTAGACTCAGCCGAGCCTTTTCAAAACCCTGATGAAAGTCAATTCATTTCATGAGGCAAAAGGAAGATTTCTGACATTCATAACATAGGGAACTAAGGCAGAGTGTAGTCAAAATGAAAATGACCTCTTTTAGTTCCTGGTTAACTCTCCTCTCTGCATCATTGGGAAATTGAAATGACAACACTAGCTTTTGCCACATCCCTTTTTCTCTCTTTTGTTCAGTCTCTGGAGGTTCTGAATATTTAGAAACAGGCAAGTCATATTATTCAAACATTCAAGTCCTAGTCCTTCCTTTAGTGCATGTGGTTCAACGGGAGTTAGGCATGCGAGATCTGCAGAGGTGGCCCACAGATTCTAGAGGATTCACCATAGATGGAAGAAAAAAAAAATGTGATCACTAGAGATTATGTGGAATCAAAATTTCCCCCCCTGCTCATAGTATCAGATTGCCTGGTTTAGGGATTATTGTTAAAAACGACATAAAAAATTCTCACCACCAATCATCCATTTACAAATTGGGAAGGTTTCATAAGAAACAAAATATTTGGTCCAAAGTTTGCAGAAGTGGGCAGTGATTCTGGATGCCTGACTTGAGACATCTGGGGTCTGATTCTCAGAAAGCAGGAGCACCTACAATCCCAGCTGAAGTCAATTACAGCTGTCAGATATTTACCACCCTGGGAATATCTGGCTCATGGTGTCTCAAGCTGGGCTTTCAAGAAAATGGAAACTCACTGACTGCTGCATCAAAAACCCACTGACCACTTCTGCGCATATGGCCTCCACGGTTTCTCATCCGGAATAGTGCTATTTTCCATGCAGACAAGTGAATAACTGTGTTTTTCCCGGACTCAGAGTCACACAAGAAGTCGACATCACTCAAATGGAAAAACAAAATAGTACACTTCCCACACAATTCTTCCCTTCGTAGAGAGGGTGAAAGACCAAACCATATGTAAACAGAGATTAGCCACGTTGCTTAGAGCATGACTGGCAGGTGTTTGGTTACTATGGTTTTGAGGGTGGTATAAGAAACTTAATAGAATAGAATAGAATAAGCAACTGTGTGAAAGTCTTCCAAATTTTGGACTGCAGTAATTCATGAACATGTCCCAAAGTGGAGTGTTGCCATGAAATCTATATTTGCTATGGGGACATGGCTACCTTTTGCCATTTACCAGATGAACAAGTTGTCTCCAAAATAGCAGTTTTTCTCTGTGAAAGTTCACCCATCAACAATACATTGTTCCATAGTGCTGAGGGCCTTGTGACACGATAAGCAGTAAACAAACTCAATTTGCACCTAGCTAATACAGAGAACACCAAATAACACAAATACACCAAAATCTGAACACGGCTTTCCCCCCAAGGGACGGAATGCAGTGCCACATCATTTAAAGAGCCAGAAGCCTCCTCTGGCAATGATAGCCATTAGATTAGGAAGGACTAGAAACAACATAAATTCCTCTCTCATAGTCAGGGCAGAGGATTTATCTCAGTCAGGGCGGGCCTGTCCGAGAAACTTCAGCCAAAGAGAAACAAGAACACGTAGTGATTGCAACATACAGCTCGGTTAGCTGTTCTGTTCTCCACTGAGATTCAAGGAGCCTGGGATAAAAACATTTGACTTAAGCTGGCAAGTAAGTTAGCAAAATAGTCATAGACATGTTCTGCACTGAGCATGAGCAATTAGTGGCCATAAGAGTTTATCACCTAAAGCCCTGTGCATGGAAAGGAGACTAACTGCAGTGGAGAATGCAGCTGCCTGCCTGCTGAGGGGCACGTAACTGGGGCCGAAGCTTCTGGAGTAGCTTCTGCGACAATTCAAGGCGTAGGTGCCCTGGCTGATAAGTGTAGAGATCACCTCTCTCCCGTTCTTCATCTCAGATAAGATCAGCTGGGAAGTCCTTGCTTTGGAACCTAACAAAGCACATGCCAAGGTGGCTGTGGCTTTTAAGCCCTGCATGGCAGGTGATGCAGAAGTGTCCTTTCCTAGGCAGAGCCCCAGGGAGCAGGGGGACATTGTGGAACCACACAATAGGGAGTCAGGGGGTAGCCGTGTTAATCTGTATCAGTAAAAACAACGAGGAGTCCTTAAATTTGTTAGTCTCTAAGGTGCACAAGGGCTCCTCGTTGTTTTTACAATAGGAAGTGTTTCTTATTTGCCCCCATGTGCCCTCATGTGCTGCTCCCAGTCGGGACATTTCTGATCTGGCTTCCCGGCTCTCGTGCTCTTCAGGACACAACACAGGACCCATTGGTTGGGGTTAGCCTGTGCCCAGCTGGTTTGGTCTCCAGCTCGTCGTGTGATTCCGTTTTCTGTAATAACTCAGCAGCTGCTTCACAAGGGCAGCCAGCACAAGAGAAAAGAGTGAATACATGGAAATATTAACACTAGACGGTCCTCGGCTTAACAAAATAATTCTCGTGGGGAAATACTTGTTGCAATCTCCTGCCCCAGTTTTTACAGCGCTGTGGGTTAACTGGATGGATCTCTCTTCTCTGCAGTATCTTCCTTTCCTATCCCTTGTACAGCCTATCAGAAGAACTCTGTATAGCATCATTTTTTTTTTTTGCAGTGACAAGGAAAAACACCTTCAGCCCTTATGTTGCTATTAGCAAAATCTGTGGGCATAAGGCAATACATTCCTGACCGAATCATGTGCACCCTGCTTGCCTGGCTGCCTGTCCCCATATAGGCCCTCTCTCTCTGCGACCAGTTGGGAGAAAAGGGCTCCCTCACTTTGTCAATTAAAGGCTCGTTGAGCAGATCTGCGCTGCAGTGTCTCGCTCAGGCTTAGGAGGTTTTTCTCCTCATTAACAGAAATTTGCTTTTATTGTTATGCTTACAGGATATGGAACCTGAAAGCTAACGCAGTTCAGTTCTGCCTAGAAAGCCCCTGGGGAAGAGCCCGCGTGCGGCGGGAGAAGCAGCGCACCAGAGGTATTCATTGCTGAATCACAGTCGGCGTGTACTTTTTACTTGGTTATTTATTAAAGAGACCCTGCAGCCAAGTGAGCAGACTTGCACTCTCTCTCTCTCTCTCTCTGAGCATTTAAGCTGCTCTCATTTACATTTTGTGTGTGTTATGCTAGGCTGGCTTCCTTGATAAATACCTTCAAACGAAGGTTGGCCATGCAGAGCTCTTCTTGTCCCAACATGATGGAAAGCATCCCACACCTTTCCACAGAGAGGAACTGTAGGTGATACAGAAAGGCAGTGGCAATTTACTGATTTGAAAGGGACGGGGGTGGGGGAGAGCACCCCCGCCCCAGTGAATCTTACGCAATCAGGAATAGTTTTTCTGGGTCACTCGTCATCCAAACTATTCAGAAGTTACTCAGG
The DNA here is from genome assembly GCA_033296515.1 of Macrochelys suwanniensis. NCBI lineage: Eukaryota > Metazoa > Chordata > Testudines > Chelydridae > Macrochelys > Macrochelys suwanniensis. The sequence continues at coordinate 17,410,760 of CM065781.1, read as the reverse complement.
GGTATAGGGAGTTAGCCAAGAGTTTCCAAAAGAGGCAGATTCAGGCATGCCCAGCCAGCAGAGGCTGGACAGGCTGCCCCGTTGCTGGTAGAAGCTATTTAGAGGTTCTCATATTAAAAAGCAACAGGACTGGGAATGTTTGCACTAACATACCGCCCAACCCTGCTCCCAGGGAAGCCAGTGAGTGCTTGTCATGCGTGTCTTTCAGACCAGGGCACCCCTATAGTCCCAGCTTTGGCCAAGTTCCCCCTGTTCTGAACCCCACCTTCTAGGGAATGACCCTGACACTACACCGTTCTGGCCCTGCAGAAAGGATGGCTTCCTGTTCTACATGTCCCCTTAGTCATGTATCAGGGGTATGAGTAGATCCTCCACTGGGGGGAGGGGGGACTCATGAAAAGCCCCAAGTGCACCAGATGGAACCTCACTTTCCCTCCCAGGAGCAGGGAGCAGAGGTGTTTCTCCCACCCACTACTGGCCCAGGTAGGAAAGAAGCGAGTTAAGCGAGTTCCAACTTCCCATTCAAACCCCTATAGAACCTGAGCCCTCAACCTAGGAGTCGCAAACACCCTGTATTTCTTTATAGCTACATGGTTGAGGGCGTAAGGGGGAGGAAAGTCCCAGAGCCTTTTTGTTGTTATTATTGTTGCTGTTGTAACACGGTGTTATGGTACAGAAAGGACTAAGACCCACCAATGTAGGCCGAGGAATCTCTTGTGCTCCATTAGACCCCCTTACCACTTCCATCCCAGACAAGTACGACCTTTTAGGGACCTCAGGATTGTTTCATTGCTCCTGCTGCAGCTGTAAATCATCCCAAAATCACCAAAGAAAAATCACAATCCCCAGCATTCTGTACGGCCACCCATTAGTTAAGGTGCTCCTTGCGCATAAAATCTCCGGAGCAGTGACATTTGGGAAGATGGGGTGCAGTTAATTTGCAGCATCATGGAAATTTCATGCTCACTTGGATACGGAACTAAGTGAGTCAGGCAAATGAGCTATTTTACTCTCTCCCTGACCTCAGTGCAAATGTATGTAGGCCTTGACTCCTCTGGGGATAATTAGCTCTTAGATAGCGACCGGTGTGTTTCAGAGGCTTTTTAGAAGTGAATTTAGGCAGAGATTTTTAGAAGAGCCTAGGGGACTTGAGCACTTTTGAAAATTGGAGCTTCAGGGTTTGTACAAAATGCCAGCTCCAAGACTGAACGCCTGAATTTACCCATGCCTCGGTTAGAAACTCCCCACACTGCTCCATCATTGTGCTCAATACCCACACACAGGGGACATGCTCACACACCCTGCCTCAGCTTTGTCCCAGGGTTAATCTTAGGGGCAAAATGATAGCTCATTTCTCTCCATGGCCGATTGCTCCCTAGCCAACAGGTACCAACAGTGTGTTGGTGATGTCCACTAGAACAGTGGTTCTCAACCAGGGCCCCAAGGCCCCCTGGGGGGCCACGAGCAGGTTTAAGGGGGTCCGCCAAGCAGGGCCAGCATTAGACTCACTGGGGCCCAGGGCAGAAAGCCGAAGCCCCACTGCATGGGTCTGAAGCCCGGGGGTCTGAGCCCCACCACCCAGGGCTGAAGCCGAAGCCTGCGCAATGTAGGTTTGTAGGAGGCCGTGTGGCATGGGCCTCCAGGAAATTCATAGAATCATAGAATATCAGGGTTGGAAGGGACCTTAGGAGGTCATCTAGTCCAACCCCCTGCTCAAAGCAGGACCAATCCCCAATTTTTGCCCCATATCCCTAAATGGCCCCCTCAAGGATTGAACTCACAACCCTGGGTTTAGCAGGCCAATGCTCAAACCACTGAGCTATCCCTCCCCCCCTAACAGCAGCCCTGACTTTTATATGCAGAAAACCAGTTGTTGTGGCACAGGTGGGCCGTGGAGTTTTTATAGCTAAGGCTAAGATTTTGTCACGGATATTTTTGGTAAAAATCAAGGACAGGTCACGGGCAATAATGAAAAAGTCATGGAAGCCCGTGACCTGTCCCTGACTTTTACTAAAAATATCCATTGCAAAACGGGGAGCCTGGACAGCTGAAGGTGGGCTGGGAGCTCCAGGGTCCCACTCTGCTGGCGGCTCTGAGCTGCAGGGCTCCCCCTGCTGCCCACAGCAGCCTGGAGCTCTGGGGGTCCCCTCTGGTGTCCGCAGCGGCTGGGAGTGGTGGGGGGTCCCCCCTGGCAACAGGGGACCCTGCAGCTCCCAGCCAGCGCTGGCTGAAGTCACAGAGGTCTTTGGAAGTCATGGACTTTCTGTGAGTTTCATGACCTCCGTGACTAAATCGCAGCCTTATTTATAGCATGCTGGCGGGGGAGCTCAGAAAGAAAAAGGCGGAGAACCCCTGCACTAGAAAGTGGACTGAGGGAACCAACCACCTGTAAGATGGTAATAGGCTTTCAGTGCCTTTAACCTGAACTGGCCAGATCTTGGATGGGAGAGGAGTGAATGGGAGGAAGAAAGCGAGAGACAGAGACAGTTAGTTGCCAGAAAGGGTTAAGCTTCAGAAAAAAAGAGCCGAGGATAGGAACAGTAAAAGGAAAGACGGACGGAAAAAGCCAATAGACACGTAGTGAGCCAGTTACTCAGCTGGGCTAACACCTTTGCCAATTTACACCAGCTGAGGATCTGGCCCATAAAGTTATTTCTCACGGTTACAGAAAGTTTCTTTGACATGACATTGATGGTTATTTGGTTTCATGCAGACATTGCTCCAGCTCAACCTAGTGCTCTTCGTTGCCTCCATGCCCATGATGTTGATGGGCCCTTCTGCAGTGAATCTATATAGTTCATTGGCCCACTGGCCCTTTATACTTAATTAATCCATTCCTGCCCCTCCAGGGATGTGTGCAGCAAGCACTGAGCTTATGGAGGCAACATGAAGGCCTTATACCAGGTTTCACCAGAGTGTGGCAGGCAAGCCCTGTGCTTTTTCTTTTAGCTGGAAGCGTGTCTCTGGTCTGCAAACGCTGCAAGTCAGGGCCCCTTTGCTATGCTTAATGCTGTTGCCTCTCTCTGTTGAATGACCTTGGTTTTGTACCATTAAAAGTGAACATTTAACGTGCTACAGACAGTATAGAGCCCCCCTGTGGTACCCCTTCTAAGCACAGGAGATGCTCTCATGAAGTCAAGTCCATGGCGCGGTGTTTATGAATCTGTCTTTGAAACTTACCCTCCCTCCACTTTTAACTTCATAGTCCTGTTTGTTAAAACGTAAAAAGAAAAGACAAAAATAAAAACAAATCCACTGGCCGGCCTGAATCACCTCTCATTGACACCAGCATAATCCCACTGATTTAAAAAGCTATACTTTGGCTTTATGCTTTGGTGTGACTCCAGCTTTACTGTTTGTACAGCAGTGAGCACATGACTGGGGCCCCCAGACCCTGCTGAAATACAAACATTATATTATTACTCAGACACCTATATAAATGAGCCCAGAATCAGGCCTCTCTTGGTTTTTGGTGGTTTATTATAGTGTTGATATGAAAGAGATTCTGGCCTGACATTTAGTCTGCTAGCTGTGGTCCCGAGGGCCATTAAAAAAGCCAGCTCGGGTTTCTTTTATTTCCCAAAGGAAAGGGAAAAAGAAAGGAGTGCAGAAAACCTCTCAGCGGTTACTGATTAACTTTTTGTACCCATCCAAAGCTCATTCAATAGGAAGTGGGTCTGACACGGCTAAAGCCAGTGGAGTTGCACTGTTAAAACAGCATATTGCAGAGACGAATAAGGCTCGCAAATAGGCCCCAGTTCGGCAAGGTACTTAAGCGCGTGCCTAACTTTAAGCACATGTGCAGTCTCATTGACTTCAGTTCGGTCTCTTTTGGCATAATGTTTAAAAAAATAGAACTCTGGCTTTGAAAACTGCGTGGACGTTGGGCCAAAGGCATTTGACCTCCTCGTGTCTCAATCAACCCATCCAGAAAATGAGAGTGAAAAATCAACAGCACCTCATTAAAAAAGAAACAGATACCGTGACTGATCTGAGCGTCCCTTAGTAAATCAATTACCAAGTAAAATGGCTCTCAAAGAGCTGTTTTGTCTATTGGGAAAGGACACCCACTTCAGAAACTGCCTACACATATATCTATGTATAAGTGACACATGGTAGTGGCCAGGAATGAGCTACTCTCATTCCCTATCAATAAATAACACACGCGTGCAATGTTTTCCGTATCGTGTTCATATCTGCATGACAATCAAAAGGCAGGAACTGTGGACAATGTACACACTAGTGCTGAGAGGCCCAGGTAGACAGCAAAAGCTTTGGATTCACATCAAGGCTTTCCATCCAGCTGCCCGTCACGCTTGCTTCCCCTTCCTCAAACAGAAGTGGCCCTGGCCCAGTTTCACTCCCTTACCCACCCAGAGGGAATCGGCTTGTTAATTCAGGTGTTCCTAGGCTTGCAAACGCTGCTCCTTCCAATGCCACTTCCTAGGATGCTAAGTACTTCCCTGGCACACACAGAGCTTCAGGGGGCCTCTCCTGTACCTGGGAAATACAAGGAACGAGGAGAGAGCACTGGGGACCTTTAAAATTAGAACACGACCACTAACAACAAGTTTTGGTCTTAATCCAAATCAACTCCATCCAGGGACAATAGAACCAATTCCAGAAAAAAAGTCAGAAGTGGCTTAGCCCAAACTGATTGTCCAAACTAAATCTGAACCCAAGGTTTGGTGGTTTCATTCCAATGAAAAAGTCCTATAGAACTTAATAGACAAGAATAAGTTTTGTGCACCACCCTATAGATTATTTACTATAAAATTCCAAAGGATTTGTTCCTCTCTCTTTATTAAATACTATTGGTGACACCCTGGCCCCACTAAAGTCAATGGAAAATCTTCTATTGACTTCAATGGGGCTAGGATTATTCAGGTTTTTTGAATAACTTCTATAGCACCCCATTGGTTTCATTGCTTAAGGACTATAGGATATTTCCAGAAAGGGAAATAAGAGCTCACCCATCTCTTCTCATCTTAGATTCATAGAACCACAAGGTTAGCAGGGACCACTAAGGTCATCTAGTCTAATCCCCTGCCAAGATGCAGGGTCTGTTGTGTCTAACACATCCAAGACAGATGGCTATCCTGCCTCTTTTTGAAGACCCCCAGTGAAGGAGATTCTTCCCATCTCCTTCCCTTTCCATAGCAAGTTACGATGAGGATAAAGGAAAGTTTAAAACTGGATTGAAATCATTTTACATAGAGCACTGCGCAATTGTTAGACGGTGATGACGTCGGGTCACTTCTCTCAATAGCAGTCTTGACTATGATTCAAGCAATTGCCACTGAGAAATAGATGAAGCAGTTCTTAGCAAATAAAAATCAGCCCTTACTCAGAGCCAGCCCAAAACCTTGTCAAGATTCAGTCAAATGTAGAGAAGGACACATCCCCATTCCCAGCCCTAACAGATCACCCTTCTTCTCCTGAGACCTGAAGGGCTCCTAACTCTCATCCAGCCTATTCCCCTACCCCTCCATAGCTTCCTCTATCTTTGGGAATTCCAGTGATAAATTATTAACCTAGTTATGGGTCATATGAATGGCCATTTTATGGTTTCAACATTGTAAACTGCATTAACAAGAGTTTCTCTATGCAGTATGCCCACGCAACACGGCACAGAGAGTACACTTACTGAGATGTAACCATAAACCTAGCAGGCAGATCTATACGCCCAATGGAAGAGGATGCCAACCTTGTATATGTATTTACGGACTCAGTGCAGAACTAACGTAGTGCTGGATGATTAGAGATGCAGCCTCTCTTCATGGTGTTTCTTCCCCAATTTAGTTTAAATTAAAAAAACCTGTCCCAGAACCAAAACAACAAACATCACATTTGTCTGTCACGTCCCTTATGGAACAGTCCTAAATAATTTAATGGGGATGAAACAAGCAGCATTTTATTGACTTAATTCTCAAAAGACTGTCTCAGGCAGGGATGTGCAATTTGTACTAGTCATTCCCCAGTGCACTGGTCTTTGGAGAAAGTCTTGCGACGGACAGATGATGTTAAGGTCTAGGGAGCAGTTCAGGTCTTTGCTTTAAACATGCAAAACTGATATATAGAGCCCTAGAAGTGGGGGTGTTTCAGTGGTGGGTGAAGTGAATATCCTTGTTACAAGGGATCCACTGGGAGAACTCTTAATTTGTGGGGCTATTGTTGAAAGTTGATTGTATTGATACAGAGGTATCCTAGGGAGGTGCTAGGTACAAATAGATAATGTATATTTTTTAAAAAGGTGAATTACCTAAAATTCCAGCACTTATATGATATAATTTTTTTATTTTGTGTAGTGTAATATTTAACTATTTACTTGTACTTTTCAGGAGGCGCTAGAACATTTTGTGGTCTTTCTGTCCGCTAACCTAGGAAATTCTCATCACCAGCAGCCATTGGAAGCCCTGATTTCTTGTTCAGTGGAATATCCAGACTTCATCACTAGAGGCACTATCCCTTCAAACACAATAAGGCTCTGTGGTCCAGACATCTATGGAACTACCCAGATTAGTTAGAAAATGTCTGGGCACCAGAGTCCTTTGAGCCAATTTAACAGCTTTGTGGTCAGATTCTTATTCTGTTACTTGTGTTGAATAGTACTTTACTCCATGAGGTGCCCTATTGAAGTCAATAGGACGTTTTGTGGAGTAAGATGCTTCTTGGCATGAGCAGGGCTATCAGAATCTGGCCCTTAATTTGGAAATGCTGTACACAAGTCAGATCTGTGGTATTCAAGGTGAACTCAATGGAGTTGTGCCAGTTTACAACTGCTAAGGATCTACCTTTCTATCCACACCTTGCTTGGCTATTCAGTACAATGTGCTTTTACAGCTGCATTAGTTCTAAATTTCAACTGCAGAAAAAAAACAAAAACCCAAACAACTCATCAATGTATCAATGGAAGAAAAATCAACCTTGAAAGGTCTAGAGTGTAATCTTGCCTATCCTTATTTATCAAGTTCAGATCCTTTGAACCAGCTGTTTGCATATGTTAAAATCTAATTTCAGTTATTCATTACGTAGGGCTAGTTTTTTTTTTTAATGAAATGTGACCTCAAGGCTCTATTAAAAAGCCTCATTAAAAATCAGTCAAAAGCCCCTCTTCCAGTGTTTGTGCCTGCGGCAGCATTTCCACAGTGGTATCAAAAGCGTAGCTCATTACTACTTAATTAAATTTTGCCTCTCAAAGCTGCAAGTTCTCAGTGGATCTGCTGGAGTTCCAGAACCTTGTCTATGTAATGTTGACTTGTTCATCTTTTGTTTGCAACACTCATGACAACATGTAGCATTCTGCAGGCTCCATGCTTCTGTCAGTGGAAAGACATTCACGGCTGGAATTCTTAACCCAGTAACATTCTGGTTATGATGGCTGAAGCCAACAAACTGAGTATCAAGGACCCTTGTAGCTCACAACGTTGTGCATGTCCTGCTTGAATTCAATGATCTAGTAGGTCTTTTCCATCTTTAAATATTATGATCCGAACCAGTCTGCCTATTACCAGCTTGCAATTTTTAGAAAGCTGACATTTGTAATGAATAGAGATGCTAGACTGGGTCCTGCCTGTCCATCCCCAGAATATTTTGCTGTTGGGTTGGCAGAGGTTTCCAACACTTCCAGGCATGGGAGCCAGTGATGATGGTTAGTTTTCAGGATAAGAGTCTAATATTCCCAATTTTCCCCACCACATGATTAATTTCCTCTTCTGGCTTGTATATGGGTGGGCATGTGTGTGTGTGTCAGGGTGTGGGGGGCGAGATGGAGGTGTGACTAGGACAGTGAAACAAAGAGAAAGGTATGGAAAAAGGCAGGGGAGTTGACTCAGCTCCAAGACAGAACTTTGTAATGCTTTGGAATGTTTTTATTTTAAAACTTTCTGAGATGAACCGAGGGCAAGGGGGAGCATCATGGCTTGAACATCAACACACGCCATGGAACAGCTTATTTGTCTTGCAGGAAGTGTCTGGCAAAAGGAGCATGAGCCAAGCATCCAAAGGACACTTAGAGCAGGGTTGAGGGAAATTTTCATAGCAGGCTCTCAAGCCAGGAGACCCTGGCTGGCTTCAACTTTCATTACTGGGCCTGGTTTTTCCAAGCAGACCCTGTAATTGCCAAAGATAATGTTGAAATACTGCTCTGATTTATACCCATGCAACCTTGCTGAAGGCCATGGAGTTACCTGGGCAACTGAGGGGATCATGAGTGGAAGAAAACCCAGCACTGATAAAAGAACAACAACAAAAAAGAAACCTGTTTTTTTAAATAGAATTGGGCCCCACACTCAACTGCTGCCACTCCCTGAGGGTTAAATTCAGTGGTGTTGTGTAACAAGGTGCAAATTACAATTTGGCAAGTGGGTGGGTGTCTAAGGAAGGCTAAGTTGGTGTCATTTCCATGCTGAGGAGGCTGGAAGAAGGTGCAAGTTACTCCTGCTGAAATTGGCCCACGCATGGTAGAACTTGACATATCTACGTCATGCAGCTGCCACACCAACCCCACGCATGGCTACCCGATCAGTTGGCTGTAGTACCAAAGCCAGGCCAGCCAGAGCTCGAAGAGGTGGGGTCGCATTTCTTGCTGCGGTCAACAGGCAGGAGAGTTGATGCCCCAGCCAAGGGAGTATCGCAATCGCATGTGCGTGCCAATGTGCTTTGAAACTCTGTTCTTATTCTAAAAAACCCCACCTCCCTGGATCCTCCCCAGGGGAGCGGCTGCTTCCAGCCCCAGCACAGCTCCAAAGCAGCCCTCACATTGGTGTAACTGGCCCCCTCTAGAGGGATTCTCCAGTGGCAGGGATCTGGTGTTTTGACTCCTATGGAGGTAGCTCTTCAGCCCTAATCGCTGTTGGATTTGAGTACCTCACAAGTGCTAGGGGATTTTTTTCCTTGCAACACCTTCATGAAGCAGGGGGGTATTTTCCTAGTTTACCAAAGAGGAGCTGAGCCACAAGGTAGATTACATGACTTACCCAACGTTACCCAGGTGGTCCGTGGTTGAGCCAGGAAATGAACCCAGGCCATTAGCCTGTCCACTAGCACTTCTTCCTATCCACCACCACCTTCCCTTCCTGCTGCTGGTGTGGTTGGGGTGGGAGGAATGGCTGGATCTCCCTTGTCCCAGGAGGGCACTGGCAGACAGTGTATCTCAAGATACGTCTACAGTGGAGTGGGAGCTGTAATTTCCAGCTTGGGTAGACATATGCACAGTAGCTTTGATCGAGCTACCATGGTAAAAATCAGTGTAGCCAGGGCAGCGCAGGTGGTGGGATGGACTAGAGGCTCGAGTAGGTCACTAGGGTCTCCGATGGCACTGCACTCTGGCTGACTAGGCTGTCCCACTGGCTACACCACTGCTGCTGCACTGCTATTTTTAGCACGCTCGCTCAATCAAAGCTAGCACAGCTTTGTATACCCCAGCTGGAAATGACACCTCCCGCTCCACTGTAGACATACCCTTAGAGTAGTCCCAAAGATGCTCCAAATTGTGCCCGGGGATCATACCATCAGTCACACAACTCAGAGTAAGACCTATAAACCTATAGACCAGGGGTGGGCAAACTTTTTGGCCTGAGGGCCACATATGGGTATGGAAATTGTATGGCGGGCCATGAATGCTCACGAAACTGGGGGTTGGGTTGCGGGAGGGCTCCAGCTGGAGGTGTGGGGTGAGGCTGGGGATGAGGGGTTTGGGGTGAAGGAGGGTGCTCTGGGATGGGACTGATTAAAACGTCTGGAGGGCTGGATGTGGCCCCCGGGCCGTAGTTTGCCCACCCCTGCTACAGCCACCTTGGATGGGCAAAGACGCAGCAGGGATAAATCTCCAAATACTTGGAGAATAAAGCAAAGAGGGATTGTTTAAGGTGTGATGGAATGAAAGCTAGGAAGGGACATCTAGGCTGCATACTATGTAGAAGTGCCTGCCAGAGAGAGCTACTCGCCTGTTGAACAACTTCCCAAGGGAATCCTCACCATTATGGTCAAAGCACTAGAAAATGTACAATGGAGGAAAAATCTTGCAGGGGCAGGAGAATGCACTGGTTAAGATAACAAGTCTTGTCCTGCTCTAAATTAGGATTCTATATTTTTTGCTTTAGGTTGATTTTGGCGGGGAAGGAAGGTTACACCAAGACAGGGCAACTCTGGACAATTTCATGTGCTGTTCCTGCAACTGGATCTGTGCAGAGCCTGATCAGAGGGAGTCAGCCCATGCCGATCCAATTGCAAGGATCAGGGCCTCAGTTCTTTTGCCTCCTCCTTTTCATCTACTTACGTCTCCCTTTCCTTCTTTCCACCCCTGACGCTGTCTGGCATGAAACGGAATATGACCCCTTCAGTACGTGCCTGGTGCAGCCCCACCTTAATCCATGTGTGTACGTCGGGCTTTGGGACTGTCAGGAGTATGTTTCCAAGGAATTATTTTGTCATTTCATGCAAAATAAATGAACGCTGATAAGGATCTGCATTCTGCTTCCATAAAAACCTATAGCTACCATATCTTGCGTCTAAATATTTTCTCACACGAACACACAAGTAACTCATTCTTCTCCATAAAAGCCGGAAAAGGCTGATGCGATCAGCTGTTCCAGTTAATGTCTGGGAGGGAGGCCTTTTGCTCTTTCATTATCAGCAGTCACCACAAAGTGCTGGGCAGGGAGGGCTCAGCATCACAGCAGGAAAAGGGTTTCGGAGCTGGAAATAATCTCACAGGAGTCGCTCCTAAGGCTGGAATTCTTGGCAGAAGCCTTTCGTCGAGGCGCCCTGAAAGAGTTATGCAATGTGTTCTCATCCTTTTGCTAACCCCTGCAACGTTACCCATTTTACTGGAATGTTTCTAAAACGACCACGCTCCAGCCGAAAGGAATTGCAGAAAGAAAATGTCTCTCATTTAATATTAGATATCTGATATAAACCATCCAACCTATGGCACACCAGGCATCTCGGACATGTTCTCTAGGTAATTACATGGCTCATGTCGCTACAATAAACTAAATCCTCCCATGCACTAGTTACACGTCTCTCAAAACCTCGTGAAGGGGGGTGCATTATCCCCATTTTATGGATGGGGAACTGAGGCACAACACAATTAAGGGCCATGTTTTCAAGAGAGCAGTGTGAATTGGGGCATTTGAAAAACCTCCCTCCTCCAACAATTTGTCCAAGGCAGGACTAGAACCCACATCTCCAGAATCACAAGGCCACTCAGCTATTGGCTATGGAGAGCTGGTGCCAGCAACTCAACCTCATTTTATTTTTCTGTTCCAAACTGTGGGATGTACATGTGGATGCACAACAGGCAGAGGAGGACAATGATTCCAGGCCAAGCAAAGATTTCTACTCACCACATGTTAAATCTGCTGTGGGGAGGGGAGCTGGGGGGGCTTTTTTTGGGGTTATTGCATCTTAGCTCTTGAATACAGATGCGCTTATACTACTACCCCCAGTCTAAACATTGCACTTGGGGAACTTGAAATCCAAATCCAGCTCTGCATTGTGCACTTGCGGTTCAGCTCTGCTTCTGGAGCTCCACTGAGCCCACTTACAAGGAGGCAAACAGCTTGTCATAGTGCTAATGATATTATTCTAGAAACTCTACATTTGTTAGGGAAAAGAAGCAGCCGTCTCAATTTCAGATATACACAAAATACAGAAGAAAATTGCTAAATGGAACTACACAAAACTTCAGGAGTGGAGGTGGGGAAAAGACTTTTGAGCTGCAAAAGAGGGTCTTACAAAAAAAGGTAGAAAGGCCCTAGATCAGCACAAGATAAGTTAACATTGTGCTTTTTAATATTAGTAACGTGACAAAAAAGGAAAGTCTTCTTCCCTTGAAATTCTCCGGTTGCTGTTTTGTTTGCTCCTTATTAAGGAGTTAATAAACAAAACTGTTTGGGTTAATTTTATCATGTGTATTGCAAGTTGCTAAGTAACATGGCTCCACTCTGCCTGAAGTCTGCATCGTGAGACAACTGAGGAAGGCATTAAAGTGCTATAAAATAAATGGAATGGATCACATTATACTGTACCAAGCCACAGCTCAATGTTTGAGGTTTTTTTTAGCTGAGGGGGAAAAATAAGGTGCAGAAGCGGCCACTCCTGTTACTGTTTAAGAAGGTGTCAGTTTGTGATTTACAGCAAAAGGTGGTCAGTAGCCTTGGCTTTTCTGAGGTCACAGACAGTGGAAGCTAGCAAAAATGTACAGATCTAGTGGGATGAACAGTGATCCGATTTCTGTCCAGGGAGAGTAATCAATACTTCTTTAGGAAGTCCTGAATCATTTGGAAGGGTGCAGATGCAGCCTGGATGATATTCAACGAGGAGATTAAAACCACTTCTCCCACTGGGGATTGTCTGCAGGGTGGGAACAAAAGCCCCATGAACTGCATTGGTGTTACACCGTAAGCAAGAAACAGAGAATTCACAATTAGAAGTAGGTTGAGTCTGTTCAGATATGCCTGAGAGCTGCTTGACTCATGGGATAGAAAGGAAGCCTGGAGGTAGTGAGGTCAGATATTACTACTATCTATCCTGCAGAAGTCCGGACTGGAACTGAACAGGGGGAGGGGAGGGGAGAAAGCAGAAAGGCCAGAGGGGAGGTGGTTGTAGTCAGGATGGGAGCTAAGCCAAGCTGGGACAAGGGTCTCAGCAGTACAGATGGTAAGGAAAGGATGGGTATCAAGTGGTGAAAATGCTTTACAATCAAACAGGGAGATGCTGTTTAGCTTACTAGATCTTGGAACCAAACTGGAGAGTTTGGCAAAGCATTAAAATAGACAGAGCCCAACTCATTTAAAAAAAGATAATATCATTTGAATATGAATGTAAATGGACGATTATAGCTGCAGGCAGGTGGGAAGGCAGATACTGTGTGTTAGGTCTAATTTCATACCAAGAACAAGTGGCAAGGAGCAAGGAGTTAGTTTTGATGTGCATGTGTGTGCGTGTGTCTGAGTGAATGAGTATGAGAGAGAGATATTATGCTGAGATTCACAAGATGGCGCTGTTACAGTTTATCAATTTTTAAATGACATGCAAGTTGGGTCCAGTCTTTGAAGAAACGCTGTGTTGTTGTCAGTTTTGTTATGTACTTTCTCTTTGAAAGGAGCTGTTGCAAACAGGAGAGTTTGCTCCCTGTCTAATCTCTCTAACTAAAGTCAATTCTTCTGACAGTTACTGCCTGGGAGCTAGGCACTGGTGTTTTGGGGCTGCGACCCCTGACCAAAGGGATTGCCTGCACACTTTTGATGACTATCTCTGTTCAAGGACTGGTGTACATAGTGCAAATAAACAAGTTACACTAGGAAAATACACAGATTCTATGTCACCACTTTCTCCTCCCATGGGAAACTGACCTGCAAGGCTTCAAAATCTGCTACTACTCAACAGACAGGAAATCATTTAATATTGTGAATGCTGCTGAGCAACTCATGAAGCAATTTCCCCAAACATGAAAATTCCCTTTAAGTTCAGTGGTTTTAAATCAGGGCTATAGTGTATGAAATCAGGGCAGCCTGGGAAGAAACAGAATTCAAGCATAATATTCATTCAGGAGATTATTCAGAAGCAATCATCAGAGAAAGTGGTCTTTTTTCAACTTCTCTTGTAAACTATATTTTGGTTTCCCAAACTACTTTAATTTCACAAACTTTTTCTCCTATAACTTCAAATATTTTTTCCTCCTCAAGAGTGATTTAGCTATTAACAAGCCGCTACAACAGTCAGGGCTGGATTAAGGCATAGGCAGGGTAGGCTCAGTCTAGGGTCCCAACTCCTAGAGTTATGTGATTACATCAGTATTTTAGATTTCATTAAAAATAAAGCCCTTGCGGTTACAAAGAAAAGCTTGAAAACCTGAGCTAAGTATAACTGATGCAGTAATGTCTGGTTAAATCTGCAGAGAGCCAGGAGCCAGAAGCAAGATCTCTGAGAGGTTTGAACTGTGCCGTGCCTCTCAATGGGGTGTTAACTCCAAGATTCACTGCTCTGTGGGGCCCATCACCACCTCTTCAATAGAGTCCTGTGGATGTAACAGGAGGGGAAGAGTGCAGTAGGCTCAGATCCCCATTCACCCACTGAGACACAGCCCTACTGATGGGATAAGTACTGAGACCCCTGATCCTAAATCACTCCAACTACTGCCCTTCCCTCTCCAGAGGGAAGAGTGGAACTCCTGTTGCTCCTTATGAGAAGGGACCTCTGCTTCCACAGCAAAAGAAGCCCCCATGCCACAGCCTCTGTCTGGGAAGGGAGAAGCCCAACATTGGCACTCAGTGGTAAGGTTGCCAACACTGTATTTCAAAAATAAGGGACTGTTTTCATAGCACCCCACCCCACGTCTTCTCCAGATATTATCATTATTAATAACAACAACAAGCAGTACTCACCTACATTTGCCACAGGTATTTCTTGGTGCTTTTTGCAGCACTCAGCAACTTCCGATCTTGTTGTACAGAGATGAAAAAATAAGGGACATCCCTTGTAATAAGGGATTGTTGAGAACCCTACTCAGTGGGGGCAGGGCTACATTCCAGGGGTGAAGCCACAAGAATGCCCTTTGTTGTAATGGGACTAGGGCACTGAAGCGCCTTAATCCAGCCCTGGTGACTTCTTTTCAAGATGAAGAGAAACCTGGGCAGTGCATTAGGGATATCAGAAGAGCGCGCTCAGACACCGAGTGCCCCCAGTAGAAGTTTCCCCTCTCTGCTACTTTTCCCTACACTGCCTCTATTTCCTGTGCACTCTGTCCCACCTCTGCTATTCCCTCACCCACCCCACTAACACCCCATCCTGTCTCATAAGACAAATGTTATTGGGTTCATGTGTAAGTCAAACCTTTGAAGCCATGACATCTCAGAACAAGTTATCCCATCTCCACCCTTCACGAATTCAGAGTCAGTTAAGCCCAGATCTTCAAAGAGATTTAGGCTCCTAAATTCCATAATTTCAATGGAAGTTAGAGCCTGAATCAATCTGAGGATCTGGGGCTAAGTGCCAACCAACTCCCTTTGATGGGCCCACCTTCCAAAAGCAAATGAATAATCTGCTGATGTTTTTGCAGCCTTTTGTCCAAGGTAGCTTGACCCTTGTTTCTTGTGTTCCGCAAATTTCACTCCTGTGCAGAGAGGCATCACAAGGCCTATGTACCACTTAACACCCACTCAAAGTAGGGCTTGCATGGGACTTAAGTGACATCTAGGCCTCATGCCAGCCCCTTGTACAGGGGCAAATTTTATTAATTGAGAGGAAGGTTAATTTTGGAGAAAGCAAGGAAACTGAATATGGAAAATTATACTCTATTCAGGAAGGTTTAGGTTGATATGGCAACAAAAAGTTCTGAAAAGGGTGAAAAGCAAATAATATTCTGTAACTATATAAATAGCTATGTCAAGTTGTTATGGAAACCCAGTAAACTGGGTTAAGTTGGGCTACTTTCTCTCTTGCCAAGGCTTTCTGAAACAGCTCGCAATAGCACAACCTCGTTACAATGAGATAAAGAAAAAGGGGGCATGGCAATAGGGTGCTGCTAAGAGATAAAGTTTGGATTATATACAGATATTGTAATTCTACAGAAACTATGCCAGGGTGAAGATAAGAATCACTATCAGTATGAACTGGGGGCGAGACCCTCACGCTCCAACCCCCAGTATACCAAGGAAAAAGGCCAGAGCAGCTAATCTGGCTGGGGGGAGGATTGTCCCAGTGCAGGCACTGTAGAAGACAGCTGTAAATCTGCCTCCTAACGTGACCATCCTGCCCCAGGATGGTCATGTTGCAGAGATACCGGGCAGTGCTATGGCCATAGGGAGCCCAGGCCGGTGTAAGTTATACCGGGGGGCTCCTCAGTCCACAGAAGAGCCCAGGATGGGGAGGGCACCAAAGGTGCTTGATGAAGCATAGCACAGAAACTCGCCCCGAGGCCACTTCACCTCAGACTTTGGTTGACGCGAGGTACGCTGGCATACAGCCACCCCCGTTAGTGTGCTGCTCTTGCCTGTGCACACCTGGGCCCTTGCGTCAGTGCTATGTGTACTCACCAGGACTGCTCGTGTCGATGCATAGTGTAGTGTACTATGGGTAGGTATCCCAGTGTGCAACTCACTCTCATCTGGCACACTGTGTTTTGGGACATTTTAAGCAATACATGGTGGGGCAGCGTGACATTCCGGGGTACCACTCACACTAGTGAGGGGCTGTGTCACCATTACCCTGCAGCCTTGACTGCCTTACAATGCCTTGCTGAAGTAGCTCCGACCTGGGCCTCTCACAAACAGCCTTCCAGCATGCAAGCCACACCCTGAGTATGTGTGGGAAACTGCAGCCTGCCAGTTACATCCTGGCTCTCACCAGTCTTGGTTATTCTGCAGGGTGACCCCAACACATCCCTGGTCCCGTATTTTCCCCCAGCAATGTATGTCCTGTATTGCCCAGCCTCTTCTAGACATTACAACTATATTAAATCCACTATTCCTTAAGGAAATAATATGTCAGCTTATCTTAACGAGAGTTACCAAGACACTTCAATTTAAACACACTGGATTAGATAAAACAGCCAAACAAGTTTAACAACTACAAAGATAGATTTTATGTGAGTATAAATCATGAGGCATAAAAGTCAGAAATTGTTACAATAAAAAAAAAAAGATAAACAGACTTACTAGTGCCTCATAAACTATACTAGACTCAAGCAAAATTTGTCACCACATGTTTCCAGCAAGATTAATGTCCAAACTCTTGAGATCAGGGCTGTGCCCCCCTGCCCCGCCAGAGTCCAACAGCTGTTTTCCTTTGTCATCTTCGGTGCAATGTCAGAAACAGACAAGCAGAAAGAGGGGGTGTCTTGGGTGTTTGCCCCTTGTTTTTATAGTTTGAAACCCCCTCTTGAAAAACATTTCTAGCTGGGAACTAGGAGACAGAATCTGTGTGGAAGGATGTTCCCTTCTGGCTTTATTCCACCTGTTTGAGCTTCCTTTGTTTTCCCTTCTTGCTTGATGATTCTTAATTTGCATTTAAGCCAGGTAAGCACACATTCCTTCCCTTTGTCTAGGACAGACCTGATTCTGTCTGGGCAGGGCTTTGGGGTTTGGAACGTGTGTTAACATCATACAGGGGAATCTTATACATTCACATACAATGTTGCCACACATTTTACCAGGACAATGCTGACCAGTAAATTAGGAGTTTTCCAAGGCATACTTTGTATAAAGATTACTACAATAATGTGTAGGGGGTGAATGCAGGCAGAAAGTAGCTGTGCAAAGGTGACTGGGTAAGGAGACGTTCCCATCATGCAACTTTCTCCATCCCATAATACCATCCATGTCCTATCATTTTCACTCTTTTTTTTTTTTAAAGTCCCACAAACCCAGTCTCTCGCTTCTCGCTGTCTCTGACAGAAGCATGGAGCCTGCAAAATTTTGTACCACTGTCATGAATATTGCAAGCACAGGCTGCACAATCCTCTAGTATTTTCAAAGCTGCAAGAAGAACTGTGGAAGTGGGGGATGTGACAATTTTGTGGAGGACAGCTTGCTGTGGGATAGCGAAAAATCAGTTCAAAGTTATTGGTGGGATTCTCAGAGCAGCTGCAGATGGTGGAGCACTGCTTCTGGGCCTAAAACATGGGCACTGGCTGGTGAGATCTCAATGTAATGCAGGTCTGAGATGACAAGCAGTGGTTGCAGAACTTTTGGATGCAAAATTCCACATTCCTAGATCTGTGCACCAAGTTCACCCATGCAGTGCAGGGACAACAGAAGGAGAACTGCACTGGCCGTAGAGAAATGAGAGGCAATCATACTATGGAAGCTTGCAACATGGGATTGCTACCAGTCAGTGGGAAATCATTTTGGAGTTGGAATATCCACAGGGCAGGTTGTTGTCATGCAAATAAACAGCGCCATTAATTGTCTCCAGCTATGCATGACTGGAACACTTGGCAATGTGCAGAACATAGTAGATGGATTTGAAGCAATGGGGTGGCCAAACTGCAGTGGGATGATATATGGCACGCATATCCTGGCACTCACCCATCTTGTCATGGAGATCTATATGAACCCTAACAGTCCTCCAGTGGCTGTTCCACAATGCCCAACACTGACCGCTCTGGTCACAATCATGAACTCCACTGCCCAGAACTCACTGTGATCAGAAGCTGTTGCCGCCAGCACCCACCTTAACAATCCTGCATATTTTTGAAATGCCTTTTCCTCATTGCCCACCTTGGCACGTGCACCTCGCATGGCAGCTTTCTTGCTGTGTGTAATGGCTCGGCCCAGCATGCTGGCTATATTCCAGACTCTCTCTTGCCTGGAGTCGGCAGGAAATATTGGATCTCCTGGGAGCGTGGGGAGAAGAGGCTGCGTGGGCACAGCTATGGAACAGTCACAGAAACCTATGAGCACCTATGAGCAAATTGCCTGTGGGATGCCGGTGATGGGGTATGGCGGGGATCAGCAGCAGTGCTGTGTGACAGCAAAGGAACTGTGGCAGGCCTACCAGAAAGCCAAGGAGGCCATCACTCGATCTGATACCGAGGTGCAGATCTGCTGCTTTTACAATGACCCATGTGCCAGACCTGGTGGAGACTCCACCAGCATCCTGCAGAGCACTGTGGATGCCTCAGAGGAGCCTGAGACACAGACCCCTGCCGGGAACAGCAAGGAGGAGGAAAAGGAGGAGAACGGTGGACATGTAACTAGGGGTCCAGCTATGCCAACAGCCAGGACCTTTTTGAAACTCACCATAGACTAGTCACTCCCAGCAACCAAGCACAGGTGAGCCTGATGCAGGGGAAGGAACCTCGGGTGTCTGAATGTGTTTTCTATTACAATGCTTAAATGTACTGAGGGTGCCTGACCCCCAACATAGCAAGATACAGGTATCCACTTTCCCTTGTTAAGTTCTGGTCTGTTAATTCATATCAGAGTTTTTCAGAAATTATTGTGTTTGTTTTTAAGCTACATGTAGTTTTTATGCACTGGCTTGGGTATGCAGTAAAAATCTCTATTACTTCACAACACACGCTGCAGAATGCTTCACACCACTGAAAGCACCCACTACTTGTCATTGTACAGGATGACAGAACTCATAGGATCGGTGACAAACACGGTGTAGTTATAAAGGTTACAGCAAGCACCGCAAAATTAATAGGTGCTTTAACAGACAGTGTTCTATTCATACATGTACACCAAGCACCACACAATTCCTGATAGCCCCCAAAACTTCAGGGCTGGGCAAAGGTCCGCAAAGCACAGTCCACCACACCACATTACTGTGGCTGACTGTTACGGTGCTCTTTCAAAGCCCCCTTGAGCCATATAGCCCTTGAGCTCTTCTCATAGCCCTGATGTCTGGCTGCTCAAACTTAGCAGACAGCCGCTCCACTGCTGCCTTCCACCTGGCACCAACTTTTCCTCCTTTGCCTCCCAGATATTATGCAGGACACAGTAGGCAGCGATAACCATTGGGATGTTTTTCTCACTGAGAGCCAATCTGGTGAGTAAACAATGCCCCTTCATCTACCAAAAGCACATTCAACTCTCATTCTGCACCTGCTGAGCCTGTAGCTGAATCTTTCCTTGGTGCTATCAAGGTGGCTGGTGTATGGCTTCATGAGCCAGGGGAGCAAGGGGTTGACTGGGTCCCCTAGGATCACTATTGGCATTTCAACATTGCCAATGGTAATCCAGTAATGGGTAAAGAATCCCTGCTTGCAGCTTTCTGAATAGTCCTGTGTTCTTAGATATGAGCATCATGTACCTTTCCTGACCAGCCAACATTGATGTCAGTGAAGCATCTCCAGTGGTCCATCAGTGCTTGCATAACCATCGAAAAGTAGCTTTTTCTGTTGATATACAATGGTTCTCAACCTATTTACCATTGTGGGCCACATTCAATATTACCTGTATGGCCCTGAGGATGTTGCATGGACCGCAGTTCTGTGCTGATTGGGTCACAAGCAGCCCGTGGGCTGCAGGTGGAAAAACACTGATATAGATCATACAGTGTCTACACTTTCACTGTGTTGACCTCCGTACATGAACCACGACTCTGCTCTGTTCGGGGAGGGGGCTTTATGGCATCATAATGGGACACGTACTGTATATCGCCAGGAGACAAATTTGAGTATGGATGTATGGACAACTAGGTCGACGCAAAGCGAATTACGCCAACCTGTCTTTGTAGCGTAAACTAGACCTGAACATCTAACTATAGACTTGTGCTAAGTTACAATATACGAGACTGTTCATGGTTTTAGTTTCATTCCGCATTATAGCCCCTTGTATCTCCCTACATAGTTCCAACACTACTTAGTAGTCACATCCTACCAATATTAGTAACCTGTCTGCTTGTTCCCGGAGTTATCATTTATCCTAGCTACATATGGAAGATACAAAGCAATGATTATTTGTTGGGAGCATTGGGACATTATGTGGCTTTTCACGGAGACATCAGGTCTTGTCAAGTCTATAAAACACTATGGGTCAGCATATACCTCAAACGCAAGGGTATCCTTTGACATGGGCTGATTGACCACTTATCTGGAAAGCAAACACCCTTGTAGCAGAGTAGTAGATTGAGTTGCAGTTGCAAATGGTTTTCACAGTGCAGTCCAATGGAAGGCGCTACGGTCAAGATTAAAAGTGTAGTTTGCTAAGTTCTGAAACCGACATGCCAAATATGAATCAAAGGGGCCATCCTTTGATGGGAACACAAAAAGGCTGCTAGGAGAATATCAAAGCAAAGTGGCAAATTACACTTTGGGCACCACTCTTTTGTCCTAATGATTTTCTAAGAGGAGCTATACCTGGAACATCCAAGTCACATCTATAGGATACTTCTATTCTTTGGTTTAGAGTGAATGCTTTGACATCCAATTTTCAAACACAGCCCATTTGTGAGACACACAAAAGCATCACTTGAATTAGCCTCCTCCTTGTGGGACGCACACTGTTTTGTATTGTCAGATGGGTGATTTTTAGATCAGTGGGACTGTTCTCAATTCCAGTTCACATCCTTAGGAATTTTCTCTCTGTGGTTTCCTGTAATGAAATGCAACTTGATCTTTTTGGAAGGATACCAGACAGGTAAATTAGCTAGTCACATTGCTATTGCTGCTCTGTTATTGTCGCTACATCTGCCTATGAAAATCATTCCAGCAATACAATTGTTTATGGTATGCACAGCTTTCTTATCTTTAGTTCCACTGATCTAGCTCCCTGGCACCCTATCACTCTCAACACAATCAAGATTAGAGTCAGATGGAATGAGGTTGTTGAAAGCTTTTCTTTTCATATTTCCAAAGACGTGATAGCAAAGGGAATTTTAAAAGGGTATTGCTAAGCTGATGTACAGTGGGTATTCAATCGCTATAAAAAGCCCTCTGTCACATATTTGATTCACCTTTCTATGGCTTAACAGTCAGCATGCAGTGTTATGCCACAAGGGGTTACTGGAATGTGCTTTGTTCCCATGTATAAATAGATAGCTTTTAAATACGAGCATTCAAAAGTATGCAGAAGTGGACAGGATGTTAAGACCAAGAGCTCCTTTTCCTCTGGAGCTGTGCAAGAAAAGTTTCACACATAAACTCAGCAGAGTTTGGCTTTTTGCCTGTTTTGCAAGAAATGCTGGGGGTGGCAGGGAATCTTCTTTCACCTTGGGAGCAAGTTTTTCCCGTCATCTCTTCTGCCACTAAAAACTGCCATTTGCTTTATGAAAGAATAAAAATGTTGCATCATGGTGGAGGGTGGAACCTGAAGGTCAAGGAGTAAACTGCTCCCTTCCAAAAGAAATCTGATGAGGTTCAACAAGGACAAGTGCAGAGTCCTGCACTTAGGACAGAAGAATCCCATGCACTGCTACAGACTAGGGACCGAATGGCTGGGCAGCAGTTCTGCAGAAAAGGACCTAGGGGTTACAGTGGACGAAAAGCTGAATATGAGTCAACAGTGTGCCCTTGTTGCCAAGAAGGCTAATGGCATTTTGGGCTGTATAAGTAGGGGCATTTCCAGCAGATCGAGGGACGGGATTATTCCCCTCTATTCGGCACTGGTGAGGCCTCATCTGGAGTACTGTGTCCAGTTTTGGGCCCCACACTACAAGAAGGATGTGGATAAATTGGAAAGAGTCCAGCGGAGGGCAACAAAAATGATTAGGGGGCTGGAGCACATGACTTATGAGGAGAGGCTGAGGGAACTGGGATTGTTTAGCCTGCAGAAGAGAAGAATGAGGGGGGATTTGATAGCTGCTTTCAACTACCTGAAAGGGGGTTCCAAAGAGGATGGATCTAGACTGTTCTCAGTGATAGAAGATGACAGAACAAGGAGTAATGGTCTCAAGTTGCAGAGGGGGAGGTTTAGGTTGGATATTAGGAAAAACTTTTTCACTAGTAGGGTGGTGAAGCACTGGAATAGGTTACCTAGGGAGGTGGTGGAATCTCCTTCCTTAGAGGTTTTTAAGGTCAGGCTTGACAAAGCCCAGGCTGGGATGATTTAGTTGGGGTTGGTCCTGCTTTGAGCAGGGGGTTGGACTAGATGACCTCCTGAGGTCCCTTCCAACCCTGAGATTCTATGATTCTATGAAAACATTTCTGAAAGCTTAATCAGCTACTCTACGATCATGTCAGCACGTAGCTTCCCTGGACACAGAGAGCTGGTTTTGTACAAAAGTGACAATGCTGGGGTGAAAAAATCAATCACTTTTTTGGTGTTTGCTTAGGGAATACAATGGAAAATGAGCACGTAATGTCTCACTTTTACGTTGCAGGCGGAGGAGAAAAAGACGAGGGAAAAAGAAGGGTGCTTTTGTGGTGGGGCTAGTGATACTGGGTATGTCATTTAGCCTCAGCTCTGGGACTTTTAGATTGTAAACTTCTGAGGGGAGGGACTGTCTCTCTCACTGTGTTTGTACAGTGCCTAACACAAGGAAAGCCTGTTCAGGTACATAAAAAAAATCAAAGGGAGACATGACAGACTCTAGGAAGTCTGCTAGGGACCTCACTACTGCTACTGATTTTATATAAAAGGCACTCAGATACTACAGTGATAGATGGCAGTATAAAACCCTAGGATAGACAATACAATACAATAAATAAATAACAATAGGGTAGGGGAGTTGCAGTTGCCTCATAAGCAGACAGGAAGAGAACAAAAGAGGATAAAGACAAGACAATCAACAATTAGGGAAAAACAGCCCTGGTAAAGCCACTCCTCAGTTAAGAACAATTGGAGGGCAAAAAGAAAGAATAGTGGTGCAGGCACAATGAGACCAACAGCAAGAGCTATAATAGAGGAATTGCCACGCTGGCTCTCGTTAGCCAGAATCGATGGCCTATGGCCTCTCCCATGGAAAAATTCATAGGAGGGGGAAGTTGTGTGTGGAAAACATAACCCTTCTCCCCTTCAGGGGGAGTGGCCACTGACCATGTGGAGAAAGCAGGAGGAATGGCTTTTAACTGCATGAAGTCCAAGGGTCCCTGGGAACCAGCAGTTTCACCCCTATGGATGTCAGAGCATCTGCACAGAACACATGCCGCTCCATGCTGGTTGGGCTTCCCCTTCTCCGGACAGTATCTCTTACTTGGGGTCTATTCCCCCCACGGGACCTGAACACTATCTACTTCTGGGGTGGGGAAGGGAGAAGACGGTCAAAGGATCAGAGCTGATGTTATGGATCCACACCATGCATTCTGCTGGTTTTTTGAACAGCATTTCTGCCAATTTTGGAATGGAGCCAGGAGAGAAAGGGATTGAACAAAAGGATTAGTAAAAGAGATGGTTGAACTGGTTTGGATAAAACTATAGATTGACTTCAGTCATGGCCCCAAACTCAATCTTAACCTGAGCCAACCATTTCTGAGAGATGAATAAGTTTCATTATGTTTCTTTCACGTTCACATGTCCTGCTTTTCTGGGTTGGGCAACATCTAGGACCAGAAGTGCAGTGACAAAACACATAGAAAAGCTGATCTCCTGGGTATTTCTGGCCTGATTTTAGAGCAGGAAGTAGAGGAAATGAGCAGAGAGATCATAGGCTTTTGAGAGCTAATGCCCACGGGTCTGACAATGCAAAAGCTAACTACCAGGTACGGTGCTTAATACTATGGATCTATCCATGGTAGAAAACACTATAACCAGTAGCAACTGTGGAGACTAAGAAGAGCCATATACAATTGGATACAATAACTTTCTTCCATTTCGAAAGATTCTACCAATCAGAGCTGTTCCCTATTTTTAAAATGAGGAATAACTCACTAGAATCCATAACACATTTCAAAACTGAAACAACCTTAAGGGCATCATTAGGCTGAACTATTCGGTTAAAACATTTTGCAACATTTCATCTTGTTCTGAGGGCTACCCTAATGGAAGGCCAATGAAACGACAATACTTCAAATGTCATTTAGCTAAAGAAATCTCACACAAAATACCTTCAAATGTACCCCTGAATCTCAATGCACAATCCAGTGGTTCATCTTCCGTCCTTTCCAATCTCTTCATAAGGAGTAGGCTGTGTGGTGATTGGGAGATCTTAGTGGTTTAAAGCTAAGTTCCAAAAGAGACCTTTCCCTCTGTCTACACAGCCTATATTTCCTTGTTTCACTGTGGTTTGAGTCTGCTCAGGCATATTAACCAAAGGAAAGTTGATGGGTGAATTCACAGGACTTTGCACCTAAGCAGGTTGAGACATTTTCAGTAATGGAACCCAGTGGAGACAATTGTAATACTTTTTGCCAGTCTCTCTCATATTACACACACACGTGCGGGCACACACACACACCCCTACGTATATTTTCAGGGTCAGATATTGTAACAATCAGCATTAAATAAGCAGCCTGTTCATTCAATAAATATTCTTACAAGTAAAGTAAGAGAAAAGTGTAGCCTCAAATTCTGCTTTATAGGGCAGTACAGTTCCCCAACTTTGCCATGTCTCTTCTGTTCCTCGTGTTCCCTCCATCTCTTAACTTCACGTTCTTTCTGGTACCATTGTTTCTTTAGGATGCTCCCCCAGTTTCCTGCTGTTTTTATGCCCACTCATAATGTGCCTTATCTTAGGATTTCATTTCTGCATGGAGCCCTTTATTGAGCAGAGTCTCGGCCTAGCAGCTTGTCATTACACAACAACTGATTGTGAGTGGTCACAAAAATCGGGGGAATCCTTTTCTAGATATCAGATCCATGAGCCTGACTCTTATTTTGCACCGTGGTGGCTAAAAGATCATTGTAAGTTCCTGGCAGATATGGGACCTTTTAGACATTGACATTTTCCCCCAGTGCTGGAAATGTTTTTCATAGTTTGCAGATGGGTTAGACGATTACCTAAAGCAACGCATGAGGGTAAGGAGTCTTGAAAATAATAAAACGGGAGACTAGTTGAAACTGGTCTCCTTTTTCACTTTGCTCAATGATATTTAAATATACACCCACACAAACTATGTTCAATCTGAGCAAAACAGTGTTCCCTACATACTACAGCAGGGAGGGAACTATCCTATGAGGGCACTAGCCATTCCAGGAGAGTTCTCCATTTAAACAGGCTTGGTTTTTTTTTGAAGTCTTCATGTATACAAAGTACAAAAGTCATTCCTACACTGGTGCAATGTTTGGTACGGGGCAGCAGTAGGGGGCCGGGGGGAACAGCTTGCCCCTCCCTGATCCTAGAGTTGCCAGGGACCGGCTAGCATCAATTAGGGCAGCTGTAACTTGCAATCTGGTTGCTGTGGCCCCACAGACTTAGCAGCAGCCAGGTTGTAGAATGCTTGGCCAGGCCCCTTCTCCTGCCCCAGCATGCCCCCCTTCTGGCCCTTGTGCTAATGCTGCCTGTGGGGCATGCACAGAGACAGAGTAGCCAGGTGTGTGTGTGTGGGGGGGTGCCCCTGTGCCAGGTTGACATAAAGAGTGAAGAAGAAATTAACTAAAGCATAGGGATTAGAGATAGATACACCCAATGGCCATCTCAACATGGACATGTCATGATAACAGGACATCAGTTTGATACATTAAGAACCTGCTAACACTACCAGCTTCATTGAAATTAACTGTCTATCATGCAATTAACAATAAGGAAGCAATGAGACAAAACCTTTTTTCATTTCTTCCAGTCATCAGCTTCCAATATGCAACCCAATTAATCTGATGGGTTCTCATCACATAAATTAAGGCTTTATTCTCAGGTCACTTCTTAAGTCATAATCAAGTGATGGAAAAACTCACAAACCATTAACACGAGAGGGAAGGAGCTGACTTTCAGATGGGACAAGAGAATTCACTCTTGCTATTTAAACCACCTTGTCTGTAGAGGAAGAATAGGGTTTAGAGAAGGATAACTGTCCAGTTTCTCTATAGTAACAATTTCCCTGTTCTCAGGCATTTCAGATGAAAGCTTCTCCTTCCTCCCTCTGAATGGATGATCTGCTTTATATGCACTGCTTTCATAATTAAGTGGTCAAGCCCAGCAGCAGCAATCTGAACAAGGAAACACATTTGTGAAGAAATATATTTCTATAGATGATCTCGCCATGCATGCAGGTGTCCAATAATTGTAAGTTGTAGGATTTGTATGCTCACCCTTTTTGTATCACTTCCACAAACTAGACTGAGTCCAAAACCCATTGAGATGTAGGGGAGTCTTTCCATTGACTTCAAGATGCATTGAATCAGGCCCAGTATCTAGGATAACTGTGTGTCAGATCCTTCATTCCAGCCTAATTGTTCTCAGTGTAGGATTTGGGGAGGGGAGGAAATGGCTCTAAGCCATTCTGCTTCCCTGATCTTCAGACTGTGGGATCCTGGCATAATTTATAGCAGCCTCCGCTAGAGACCCTGAACTAAATGCAAGAAGCCTGGGGAACAAAGCAGGGAGAACTGGAAGTCCTGGCACAGTCAAGGAATGATGATGTAATTGGAACAACAGAGACTTGGTGGGATAACTCACATGATTGGAGTACTGTCATGGATGGATATAAACTGTTCAGGAAGGATAGGCAGGGCAGAAAAGGTGGGGGAGTTGCGTTGTATGTAAGAGAGCAGTATGACTGCTCAGAGCTCCAGTATGAAACTGCAGAAAAACCTGAGAGTCTCTGAATTAAATTTAGAAGTGGGAGCAACAAGGGTAATGTCGTGGTGGGAGTCTGCTACAGACCACCAGACCAGGGGAATGAGGTGGACGAGGCTTTCTTCCAGCAACTAACAGAAGTTACTAGATCACAGGCCCTGGTTCTCATGGGTGACTTTAATCACCCCGATATCTGCTGGGAGAGTAATACAGCGGTGCACAGACAATCCAGGAAGTTTTTGGAAAGCGTAGGGGACAATTTCCTGGTGCAAGTGCTGGAGGAACCAACTAGGGGAAAAGCTCTTCTTGACCTGCTGCTCACAAACAGGGAAGAAATAGTAGAGGAAGCAATAGTGGATGGGAACCTGGGAGGCAGTGACCATGAGATGGTAGAGTTCAGGATCCTGACACAAGGAAGAAAGGAGAGCAGTAGAACAGAGACCCTGGACTTCAGAAAAGCAGACTGACTCCCTCAGGGAACTGATGGGCAAGGTCCCCTGGGAGAATAACATGAGGGGGAAAGGAGTCGAGGAAAGCTGGCTGTATTTTAAAGAATCCTTATTGAGGTTGCAGGAACAAACCATCCTGATGTGTAGAAAGAAAAGTAAATATGGCAGGCAACCAGCTTGGCTTAACAGTGAAATCCTTGCTCGTCTTCAACACAAAAAAGCAGCTTACAAGAAGTGGAAGATTGGACAAATGACTAGGGAGGAGTATAAAAATATTGTTCAGGCATGCAGGAGTGAAATTAAGAAGGCCAAATCACACTTGGAGTTGCAGCTAGCCGGAGATGTTAGGAGTAACAAGAAGGGTTTCTCCAGGTATGTGAGCAACAAGAAGAAAGTCAAGGAAAGTGTGGGCCCCTTGCTGAATAAGGGAGGGAACCTAGTGACAGAGAATGTGGAGAAAGCTAGTGTACTCAATGCTTTTTTAGCCTCTGTCTTCACAGACAAGGTCAGCTCCCAGACAGCTGCACTCCGCAGCACGGTATGGGGAGGAGGTGACCAGCCCTCTGTGGAGAAAGAAGTAGTTCGGGACTATTTAGAAAAGCTGGACGAGCACAAGTCCATGGGGCCGGATGCACTGCATCCGAGGGTGCTAAAGGAGTTGGCCAATGTGATTGCAGAGGCATTGGCCATTATCTTTGACAAATCATGGCAATTGGGGGAGGTCCCGGATGACTGGAAAAAAGCTAATGTAGTGCCCATCTTTAAAAAAGGGAAGAAGGAAGATCCGGGGAACTACAGGCCAGTCAGTCTCACCTCAGTCCCTGGAAAAATCATGGAACAGGTCTTCAAGGAATCAATTCTGAACCACTTAAAGGAGGGGAAAGTGATCAGAAACAGTCAGCATGGATTCACCAAGGGCAAGTCATGCCTGACTAACCTAATTGCCTTCTATGATGAGATAACTGGCTCTGTGGATGAGGGGAAAGCAGTGGATGTGCTATTTCTTGATTTTAGCAAAGCTTTTGATACAGTCTCCCACAGTATTCTTGCCAGCAAGTTAAAGAAGTATGGGCTGGATGAATGGACGGTAAGGTGGATAGAAAACTGGCTAGATGGTCGGGCTCAACGGGTAGTGATCAATGGCTCCATGTCTAGTTGGCAGCCGGTATCAAGTGGAGTGCCCCAAGGGTCGGTGCTGGGGCCGGTTTTGTTCAATATCTTCATCAACGATCTGGAGGATGGTGTGGACTGCACCCTTAGCAAGTTTGCAGATGACACTAAACTGGGAGGAGTGGTTGATACGCTGGAGGGTAGGGATAGGATACAGAGGGACCTAGACAAATTAGAGGATTGGGCCAAAAGAAATCTGAGGAGGTTCAACAAGGACAAGTGCAGAGTCCTGCACTTAGGACGGAAGAATCCCATGCACTGCTATAGACTAGGGACCGAATGGCTGGGCAGAGGTTCTGCAGAAAAGGACCTAGGGGTTACAGTGGACGAAAAGCTGAATATGAGTCAACAGTGTGCCCTTGTTGCCAAGAAGGCTAATGGCATTTTGGGCTGTATAAGTAGGGGCATTTCCAGCAGATCGAGGGACGGGATTATTCCCCTCTATTCGGCACTGGTGAGGCCTCATTTGGAGTACTGTGTCCAGTTTTGGGCCCCACACTACAAGAAGGATGTGGATAAATTGGAAAGAGTCCAGTGGAGGGCAACAAAAATGATTAGGGGGCTGGAGCACATGACTTATGAGGAGAGGCTGAGGGAACTGGGATTGTTTAGCCTGCAGAAGAGAAGAATGAGGGGGGATTTGATAGCTGCTTTCAGCTACCTGAAAGGGGGTTCCAAAGAGGATGGATCTAGACTGTTCTCAGTGATAGAAGATGACAGAACAAGGAGTAATGGTCTCAAGTTGCAGAGGGGGAGGTTTAGGTTGGATATTAGGAAAAACTTTTTCACTAGTAGGGTGGTGAAGCACTGGAATGGGTTACCTAGGGAGGTGGTGGAATCTCCTTCCTTAGAGGTTTTTAAGGTCAGGTTTGACAAAGCCCTGGCTGGGATGATTTAGTTGGGGTTGGTCCTGCTTTGAGCAGGGGGTTGGACTAGATGACCTCCTGAAGTCCCTTCCAACCCTGAGATTCTATGATTCTATGAACCCTGGTTCTGCCCCATCTCAGCTCTAGCCATGCTCACATCCCTTACATGATGTACAAGCATTCCTAAAACACCCACGAGGGAAACAGACAGTGGGTTTTTAGTCCAATCCAACAAGTTTAAAGACTCCACAAGCTTGCTGTGAGTTGATTAATTTGGACCAATAAGCTGTGGGAGATGGCCACTATATTTCACCCATTTACTATACTATTGCAGTACCTAAATATAAACTGCTCAGGGTCAGGTTTTTCCAAAGGAGCCTCAAACAGACCTCCATTTTTGCATGAGCAATCACTAGCAAATGTGCGAGCGTGCATGTGCACACATGCACACAAACCCCTTGCACTTGCATAGCTTGTTTGCACTTGGTTTACATGCGCAAATAAGGATTTACATGCACAAACCTATCATTCACATTGTGCAAAATTAGAAGCCATGGGTCTAAAATATGACCCTCTACCATTAAGGATGCTCAAAGGAAGTTGCTTTTGCTACAGGACCAATGGATTCTAATTTCCTATGCCCTGACAACCACACCATAGTCTTTGCGGGTGTCTTTGCGGGTATCTGTGATCTTCTCTTATCTTCAATAGCCTTATATAATATTCATAGATTCATAGATTCTAGGGCTGGAAGGGACCTCGAGAGGTCATCGAGTCCAGCCCCCTGCCCTCATGGCAGGACCAATTACTGTCTAGACCATCCCTGATAGACATTTATCTAACCTACTCTTAAATATCTCCAGAGATGGAGATTCCACAACCTCCCTGGGCAGTTTATTCCAGTGTTTAACCACCCTGACAGTTAGGAACTTTTTCCTAATGTCCAACCTAAACCTCCCTTGCTGCACTGGGAGCAGTTTAAGCCCATTGCTGCTTGTTCTATCCTCAGAGGCTAAGATGAACAAGTTTTCTCCCTCCTCCTTATGACACCCTTTTAGATACCTGAAGACTGCTATCATGTCCCCTCTCAGTCTTCTCTTTTCCAAACTAAACAAACCCAATTCCTTCAGCCTTCCTTCATAGGTCATGTTCTCTAGACCCTTAATCATTCTTGTTGCTCTTCTCTGGACCCTCTCCAATTTCTCCACATCTTTCTTGAAATGCGGTGCCCAGAACTGGACACAATACTCCAGTTGAGGCCTAACCAGCGCAGAGTAGAGCGGAAGAATGACTTCTCGTGTCTTGCTCACAACACACCTGTTAATGCAGCCCAGAATCAAGTTTGCTTTTTTTGCAACAGCATCACACTGTTGACTCATATTTAGCTTGTGGTCCACTATAACCCCTAGATCCTTTTCTGCCGTACTCGTTCCTAGACAGTCTCCTCCCATTCTGTATGTGTGAAACTGATTGTTCCTACCTAAGTGGAGCACTTTGCATTTGTCCTTATTAAACTTCATCCTGTTTACCTAGTTACTAGTTAGCTTTGGATAATGTTACACTAGGTTCTTTTGAGCCCTTGTAAGATGTTTGCACATCAACCAAAATGAAATACTAAACCAATTAGGACAATAAGACGGCAAACTGTTAGTACGCAATAGCTAAAAGAGCTTTGTATAAAATTTCATAAGTTTATTGACAATGCCTGTTTGATGCTATAGTAAGTCATAGGCAAAGTCACCAACACGAGATAACTCACATCAAGAGCCAGATTCACCAGTCTGCTAAGTCCACATGAAGTGGCTGGAGATGGTGAGGGGAGAAGTCCATTGGTGGGGGAATTTGCCATTGGTGGAAATCTGGCAGAGCCAGCTCTCTGACCTCCTACACCAGCACTCCCCTTAACATAAGGAGATGGAGGTGGTGTCTGAGGGACAGGCAGGGAAGGGGCATGGCAGAGTGGGCCCTACAGTACTGGCATAAAGTTAGAGCTGATCCTTTGCCATTTCAACTTGTGCCAGGGCTGGGCCGCTCAGGGCAAGGGAGCACCGCCAGCCCCATCCACTCACCGCATTTGAGCAGAGCCTAGGATGTTTCTCTCCTTTTGCCGAAAAGCCGTCCATTGCTTGGCTTTTAATGCTGAAGTGCACAACATCACTAGCTGACATCCAGGGGTAACATTTTAATGTGGCTCATCGAAAGCACATTCACAAATAGAGTTGTACACACACAAACTATTTCTGCACGTTGTTAAATTATCCCCTTCCCAACAACAAGGAGAGTTCAGGATACCCAGTTTTATTTATTGAATACTTATACAATTGAGCTGCTTGGTAATTTTTTGACAGAACAAACTCCTTTTGTTGGAATCAAAACAGTTTGATGGAATGTGCCAGGTTTGACAAACATTTCAGCAAAAAAAGGTCCCATGCCCAGGATGGACTTTTTGATCAAAACACACATACAAGAGACAGTGCACAACCCACAATAGCCCAGTTTTCTGGGATGTGGAAGACCTGCGTTTGAGTCCCAAACCAAGAAGATCAGGGACTTGAACCTGAGCATCTCACATGCCAGGCAAGTGCCCTAACCATTAGGCTTTAGAGCTCATTTATTGTGGATACAATGAATATGTATTTATGCAAGAGTGGAACAGCTCCAACGGCATAGACAAAGAGAGACAGCCCTAATTCAGGTCTCCCACATCCCAGGTGAGTGCCCCATCCACCCGATGTGCTCTCTCTCTCTCTCTTTTGTTTTTTCCACCAAAAAACTTGGAAAGGTCTCTGGTTTATCATGATGCAGAACAGGAAAAGTTTCCAAGAAATGTTTGCAGCGTGGGAAAGCCTTTTGCCAGCCACTTCTATTACACAAGGCACTTGTCAACAGCCATCTATGGCCCACACAATATCACCAACATAATACATGAAGGACCAGATTTTCAAACATCTGTGAGAACACCTAGAAGTGTGTTCCTATGAGGGTTTTCCCTCACGCCGGGGTTTGCATGCATGCATGCATCTCCAGCAAAGGCAAGATAGAACATGTCCTTTCATTGGGATGTCACAAGAAGAGGGTGGGGCCAACCTGGCTGGAAGTGAAGGAGCCTTAACTGTCTGTCAATGCTGCCTTCTCTCAGCAAAAGTCCACCCCCTTCTCTGAAGGATAAATCCCTTCTCTACCACAGCTTGTGAATTGATCCCCCTGCACCTGCGGGGCAAGTCTGTCCTGATGTATTTGATTTAGAGGAGGTGCGAGGGAACAGACTTATTTTGTTGCCCCCTGCCTCAAAAAAAAAAAAAAAAGTTCTGGAGATGGGAGAGTGCCCAGTTTCACCTGAATCCAGAGCCAGCATTTTGACATTGAAGTGCTGCGCAAACAAACAGAATGTAACTTGACATCCCATTAGGAAACTTGCTAATTGGCCAAAGAGCAATCCAAGTGAAAAATAGTGTCTGCATTTCAGATTGGAGGTACAATCTCTGAAGCCAATTAATGTGCAGGTACAGAGTGTCTCAACCTTGGTTTATTAGCCAAAGATTCAGGTTTTATAGCAGCTGGTGTTAGCCTGGGCAGGTCTGGACTTGCAGTCTGACCTTCCTGAGGTGTTTAATTGTGTGCTTGAGAGCAAGGTTTAAACAAGTCATTGAAGGCTGACAGATCACAGGTCTATTGCAGTGCTCAGGATTCTGCAGGAGATTTGAGGCTTTTGAATTGTACGAGAGTTGGCATCAGTGTAAACCATGAACACCTGAGTACAAAGCAGCCTCAGTAACCTGAAATTCCCTACTATCCAAAACAGGATCTTGTTCACCAATACCTACGATGCATCACATATAGATACTCTGAATACAAAATGATGGGGTCTAAATTAGCTGTTACTACTCAAGAAAGATTTTGGAGTCATCATAGATAGTTCTCAGAACACATCTGCTCGATGTGCAGCGGCCGCCAAAAAAAAGCTAACAATGTTAAGAACTATTAGGAAAAGGATAGAAGAAAATATTATAATGCTACTATATAAATCCACGATACACCCACACCTTGACTACTGGTTCTGGTGCAGTTCTGGTTGCCCCATCTCGAAAAAGACATACAAGAATTGGAAAATGTACAGAGAAAGGCAACAAAAAATGGGAGTATGGAACAGCTTCTGTGTGAGGAGAAACTAACAAGACTAGGACTGTTCAGCTTAGAAAAGACACAGCTAAGGTGGGATATGATAGGTAGAGTTCTATAAAATAATATATAGTGTGGAGAAAGTGAATAAGGAAGTGTTATTCACCCTTTCACATAACACAAGAACTAGGGGTCAACCCCAATTAAATTAATAGGCAGCAGGTTTAAAACAAACAAAAGGAAGTACTGCTTCAGACAACACACAATCAATCTGTGGAACTTGTGGCCTTCACCATATCCCATGGCAACAAGTATAACTGGGTTAAAAAAAAGTTAGAATAGTTCGTGGAGGATAGGTCCTTCTATGGCTAATAGCTAAGATGGTCAGGGATGCAACCCCATGTTTTCGGCGTCCCTAAACCTCTGACTACCAGAAGCTGCGAGTGGATAACAGGGGATGGATCACTCCATAATTACGCTGGTCTGTTCATTCCTTCTGAAGCATCTGCTGCTGGCCATTGTCAGAAGACAGGATACTGGGCCAGATGGACCATTATGTCACCATTGACCATATCTTCCAATCTCACCTCTATGCTGGTGTATACGGACGTCTGGTTCTGTAACTAACGCCACACAGTGAATATTCCCTAATGCCCAAATCTCCCAATTGTAAGTAAGGGCTGGTATAAAACTGTTGTACATGAAGAGTTGTAGACCCCTAGCCTCAGGGCCGGCTCCAGGCACCAGCTTTCCAAACTGGTGCTTGGGGCGGCATGGAGAATGGGGCGGCAGTTTGAGTCCCGCGGCGGCAGGTCCACTCGCCCACCACCGAATTGCTGCCGTGGTGGATGAGAATGGGGCGGCAGTCTGAGTTGTGTGGCGGCAATTTGGTGGCAGGTCCACCGCTCTTCCCGCCGCCGAGGCGGGCGAGAATGGGGCGGCAGTCCGAGTCGTGTGGCGGCAATTCGGCGGCAGGTCCGCCGCTCTTCCCGCCGCCGAGGCGGGCGAGAATGGGGCGGCAGTCTGAGTCCCGCGGCGGCAATTCAGCGGCGGGAAGAGCGGCAGACCTGCCGCCGAATTGCCGCGGCGGCGGCGACTGCTTGGGGCGGCAAAATTGTTAGAGCCGCCCCTGCCTAGCCTCAAACTGGAGATATGATTGGAGATGATGGAGTCATGTCCTGTGTTATGTGCCACCCTCATACTCGCCTGCTATTCACAGTCTGCATTACAGGTAGTCCATGAAGGGAGAACAGATTTCATGAGGCCTGGGCATAGAATCATAGGACTGGAAGGGACCTCAAGAAATCATCTAGTCCAGTCCCCTGTATAAGGCCATGCAGGTGGGCAGGGAGTAGACAGGGAATTGAAGCACAAGCTTGGTTCTGCCCCCTCTGGCTATATGCTTGCCAGAACAGCTGGAAGATGTCAGGGAGGGGGAAATCATCTGCAGTAATTATAGAGCTCGTCTCCAGGGGAAGTAGAGACCATATTGTGCTTCTGAAGTAGCAAAGCTATGAGTTGCCCTTTATTCAGGTCTTATGGGAAAGCCATAAAAACCACAATCTAGCCCATTCGGCTCAACTGGAAACACTTCACTCTCGGAAATGGTTTTGTTCTTATGTCATCTTAAAAATAAAAATAAAAAAAATCACCCTGTGTCCAGAGATTGGCCTACAACTTCTTGACACAAGTTAGCACACTTCAAACTTCCCTTCTTGCCCTGTTCATTATATTGGAACTCCCAATTGTCAGCTGTTCTTATGACTTGCCAGGCCAATATAAGCAGCTTTTTGTCACTACTCAGTACAGCCAAGGTAATATGCCCAGGCAATGGTAGATTAGTCAGTCAAATTTTGCTCCCCACCCACAATTTGCAAAGAGCCCTTGTATAAGTATTTCTCCCAGAAGAGTGAAATCCACCCCAATGGAGAGGAGCTAAAACAAGGCCTAGGTGACATTTAAGTCTCAGTTAAGCCCGGTGTTGCTCTGTGGATGAATAAAGGCCTCCAGTCTCCAGGGCTGTCAATGCAGCACCTTTCACCAACACCACATTCACTTTGACTCATTTCAGGGCAACAAACCATTACAAGAGATGAGTAGTTATTAAATTTATGACCTTTTTCTTAATGAACTGCCGTTACCACTTTGCATGCTACATAACTTGTCAATAGGAATGCAGGACATTGTGAACAAACATGTTTACTTTAGTCAGGAGCAGAAACCCAGGACAAACTTTTCAGTAATTAGATTATGCAAGCTGGGAGACTGGCAATTCTTCAGTTAAACAGCCTGTGAAAATCTCACTGCTCACAGCAACTTTGCAGGAAATGGATGTACACCCTGATTATCTGACATGATTAGTTCTGTGTATCAGCAGAGGGCAGCAGCTCAACACTGATGCTTCCTCTACTGCAGGGATTTGCAACTTCTCTTGGTCTGAGAGCAGTTTTTCCTACTGGCCTCTGTAGTCATAGGAAGTCACAGGCAGGTTTTGGGTGACAGTGTCACATCAATCACGTGTTCTTAAAACAAATCCAAACAGCCCTTTGTAACAGGCTGAGAGTGCTTGGCTGAAACCCGCACCCTGCTAGCAAGTGACCATACTACTGGAGAATGGTAAATGCATTTTGCTAACTCACTACAACAGGTTGCTTATTACCTCACCTTGATATAAGGGAAGTGGGAATGGCTGTCTATAGAGAGAAAGAAGACAGAGGGTGTGGGCTGAACACAGTCAAAGAGGAACTCTGGGAGCAACCGAACCTGGGGAGAAGGCTCAAGGCTCAAAACTTTCATTTGGAGTTCCTTTTGAATGAAATTAACTCTGCGCAGAGGGCCAGCACAAAATAGAACTTCAATGGACTTAAGTGGTCCATAGATCCTGTGTTGACCTTTCACAGGGATGAGTTCCACTCTTTGGAAATAAAAGCAAACCCAAGGACAGTGTTAAGTTCAGATCCACTACAACATGTGTGGACTTTTTCTGGAGCAGCCTGGGGAACCACTTGCTCACACCCCATGGATACCAAACAAATGATCCTGAAGACAAAGATTTAAAGAGCCCTTCCCAAAAGGGAAAGGCAAAGTGTGCAGAAAAAGCAAGATGATCCCTCCCAACCAACATCAGCTGTCTCGTCAAATACTCCTTGCCAAGACCTCAGGAAACCCACCATCTACCCCACCCTGAAAACCATGTACAGTCTGGGGGGAAGAGAGCTAAAACCAAAGCACACCAAGCTATATGGCAGTGAAATGGATGAAACCACATTACATGATCAGATCCAGGTATGTGTAGTATTGTATATTGTCCACCTTCCTTAGCATTAAAAAAAAAAAAGCATTCAACAAGTGGCAGTAACATATTGAGAGCACTATGGGTTACTTATTTACCATACCTATTTTGGCAAGCTTAAGTCTGCCATTAGCTGTGTGAAAACTACCACACAGTTGATCCCGGGATCTAGAGCTGGGGCAGTGGTTTTGTTTTTATTCTTTAACTAAAGTGTGATGCAGTTGTATAAATGTTAGTAATTCAGAGCCATGCCCTGCTTTATACTAGGTCAAAACTATACCACAATGGGAAGCCAAAGGCTGCCACTTTATTCAGGAAGGCCCAGCAATAGCACACTGACCTGGTATTGTGTTAAGTCGCCTATTTACCACAGGGGTGGAAAAACTGAGTCACACTTACTTGGTACAATCTCCCCACAACTGTTTTCTCGCCTCTATCTAACATGTGACCGAACGGCAATCTGCATACTTGAGCTGTCAATGCTTGCCTCTGATCAGCCCATGCTGCTCGGCTCCATGTCCCACTTACTAGATTTTCAAACAAGCACCTTCGTGTTTTCTCCCATGCTGCTCCCCATGCGTGGGAGGCGATCCTCAAACACCCACCTTCGGATCCCTCCTTACACTCTCCTTTGCTGTGATGTCTACCTTGACAACGGTGAGGTTGCTGGTGTGCTGGGCCCACTGCACATCATACTGACCAACGTAGTCTCATTGTTTCCTAGTACTCCTTTGTCTAGCTGCATCCATCTGTTGTCCCGTGCCTTATTTTTACACTGTAAGCTCTATGGGGCAGGAATAGTCTTTTTATTCTGCCTCTGTGCAGCGCCCAGCACAATGGGGCCCTGGGAACTACGGTAATACAAATAATAAATAGCAATAACTATGACCAATAACGTTCTATGAGGCCTTGGCCTTTGTTCCTTGCTATCCTAAGTGACCAAACAACATGGGAAGGGGAAGGTGATCATGCTACAGCATTTCCTGCCTCATTCCCTCAGGGAAAGGCCCTTCAACAGCTTTATCCGAACTTCAGAATAAAGCACAGCAGCCGTAGCACTTCTGCACTAGTTTTCCTCTTCAGGCCTGTTCGGACCCAGATTTTCCATCTTCAGTCACTTGTGACACACGTAGAAATCCAGCATTATTTTTAACCTCGAAGGAGTCACCCAAGATAAAGTTTCATATAGGTTAAGTAGCATTTAGGCCAGGTCAAATTTAAAACAAACAAACAAACAAACAAAACCATACCCAGTCTGCTTTCTTCACATCTGCCAGAGAATATCCCTCTCTCCCCTTGAGGCGCCAGTTTTAAATTGCCATCAGAATTTATTAAAATCAAAGCTTCTGCAGCAGCTAGACACAAGGGGTATTTTCAATCTGATTATTTGCAGGACCAGGACTACAAATCTGGGTAAACCAACACCCTGGAAAAATGACATCACATGCATAAAGATCGTACTCACTGAAATTGCTCACTTGTGTAATTTATAGTACTTAGCTCTTCTATGTTCAGATCTCTAGCCTGTTGAAGTTAATGGAGAGACGTTGGATTAGCCATTTTCATCCGTTGACCTCCAAGCATTTTAAAAAGCAAAGGGGTATCATTTGCCCCATACTACAGAAAGAAAACAGAGGCAAAGTTGCTTGCCTGAGGTTATACAACAGAGCAGGAGCAAAACTGGAAACAGACCCCAGGTCTCCCAAGTTCCAACCCAATGCCTTGCCCATTGGACTACTACATCACCGCCCCACATTAGCGTTTGAGGGTTTGGGCCTAAAAGAGTACAAGATGTTCAAGGGCAAGGACAGTATCTCTACACTTCTGTGAAGCATTTGGGCACACCGTTGTTTGCTCTAGAAAGAAACAGTGTCAGAGACCCTCTGATTAAGCACTCACCCAGTTTGCTCTGCTCTGTGGAAACTCTATCCTGATGTATTTCCTAGCTATGATTTATGCTCTTATTTGTAGGCATTTCCATGGCGCTCACTATGACAACATTGTTACACCCAACTGTTGCACGTTCCATGCTCCTATCAGATCCATTCAGTACCCTCTATCCCCATCCTTACCCGCCCCCCCAACTACTGAATTACTGAGCAAGGAATTATTGTTCTGTGCAGTCACAAAGGACATAGACGTTAATTTGACACCCAATCTTTTGTTTCCCGAATATGAACTAAGAGCCACTCTCTGAACTTTTCTCTGCTACCCCTTTAGAAATACTCGGTCTGTGTTGACACTAGCCTCTTTTGGGATATCGCCCAGTATTTCACTGCTGCCTGTATGGCTCCACTGTATGGCAGTAGTAAAGATGGTGGTGAACCTGATGTAGACAGGGCATTGATGTTTTCCCCACTGTAGCGTAGCCCTCCTCAGAGGGGATTTAAGTGACAATGGTGGAAACATCAGAGAACCTCAGGCCCCTGCATACACGGTTGCTCCCATGAATGGAGCTGATTTAGTAGCAGTGAAAGATGGATACATTTCCCCAAAATATCTAGTGTAGACAAGGTGTATGAAGAGAGTCAGTGTCTAGGGATGAAGAATTGCAAACCTGCATTCTAAGCACAAAGCCATAGTGGAGTAGAGAGAAATTCCACCCTAGATGGCCTAGAAATCTTTAGCTTTTAGACAAAGTTCTTGAGCCAAGAGGTTGGAGGTGTGAATCTTTGTTTCCTTACATTTATACTGATGCAATCCTTGATAAATCGTGTGGCTGGCTAAGCCAAGTGACTAGGCCACCAGCTCCAACAGTAACTGGCTCAAGAATGTTCTGGGAGCAGGCAGCAAACAACTGTCCCAGCTAC
This sequence comes from Macrochelys suwanniensis, assembly GCA_033296515.1. Taxonomy (NCBI): domain Eukaryota; kingdom Metazoa; phylum Chordata; order Testudines; family Chelydridae; genus Macrochelys; species Macrochelys suwanniensis. Next base: position 17,370,991 of record CM065781.1, on the reverse strand, counting down.
AGGGATTTCTTGTCTGTTGAGCTGGACACACTATTGTATATAAGGATTTAAACCCATGAAGTGGAGGATTTTCAACCACTGGTTCCCAGCTGCTAATAATCCTGATGCAGTACCTGTAGGTGGCAGCAGAGGGAAATTAATAACGTTAGTGAACCCAGTACGAAATGTTTGCGCAGATATGTCAATGTTTACAGGGTAGTTAGAGAGGGTGTTATTTCTCCTAAGACATCAATCATTTTACTTTTTTTCTAGTATTTGTTATGAACAAAATCAAGTGCTCAGGATTAAAAGAACCAAACATTAGACGTCACTTGTTAAAGAAATAGAAGATATGACCTATATCGACATACAGCAGCAGTTCTTAATATCAATCAGATGTTATGAAAAGTAAGTGGCTACAGATCAAGATCAGAATGACACTGCAATAGATTATACTTTGATTACAAGCTCTTTGGGGCAGTGATCATCTTTTTGTTGTGTGCGTGTACAGCACCTGACGTAACGGGGGTCTGGCCCCTCACTGGAACCCCTATACATTACTACAGTACAAATAACAAATAGCTTTGACTTTTAGAGCTGTTATGTTGCCATTAGCCACAATTATTTGCTAAAGTTTTACAACCTGCACTGTAACATTTGGACTTTTGATTTCAGGTAGGGAGCAGTTAATACTGTTGCATAAAACCCAGAGTCTTCCCACATATATCTGGTGGGAACAGGCGACCGTATGACTATACGCATGGCTGCACGACCCTCAGAAGTGAGCTTCTCAGACCCGTTCAATAGATTTGCAGTTGCAGGGCTGGGCTAGCATTCTAAAAATAGCTGTGTGGACAGCACTCTGAAGCTGTGGATCGAGCTGGAGCCTGGGGTCTGAAGCCAACCCCCTTCCCTAGGGTCTGAGCTCCAACCCAAGCTGTGCCTGCAAAGTGCTGTCCACACAGTTATTTTTAGATCCTGAGCCCTGCTAGCCAAAATCCATCAGTCCAGGCTGAGGCGCTTGCTTCCATGGGCTGCATAGCCATAACTTACCAGGGCTGGCGTTTCAATGTAAAAGCATCTCTATGCCTACAGTGAAAATGGGATTTTTCTGTTTTCCTTCTATAGGAAGTGTTTGAGATGGAACATAGAGGAACTTTCATCCGTTGAACTCACAGAGCTGCTATTTATGAGCATTGATTTCCTACTGTGAACGTTGATCTTGACCCTTATGTCCCCAGCTAGCATTTTGCATAAACAAAAGAGCATTGCAAAGAAGTCAAAGCCGGATGTACCTACAGCAAATAAATCTCTCCCTTGCTGACAAACACAGAATGAATTGAGCTCTTGCACGTCACTTCTGGTCGTCTGACCAAAACTGCCAGTCACAGCTTTACCTCTAGAAGCCTGCTTGAAGCACACGATATGAGTGACATAAAAGTAACATCACTTACACTAGGGGTTCTCAAACTGGGGGTCGGGACCCCTCAGGGAGTCACGAGGTTATTACACGGGGGGTTCGTGAGCTGCCAGCCTCCACCCAAACCCCACTTTGCCTCGAGCATTTATAATGGGCGCAGAGAGCAGGGTACTAAGGGATACCTATTTTTAAAGCTGAAGTTGCATTAGACTCCCTAACAAGGTTGAAGCTGGCAGGTTGACAGGTTTAGAAATAAAAGTGTTAGGCTTGTGGTGCCAATCCCATTTACATGCCCCAAGCCCATTTACTCTCTCCAAGCCCAGGTGTTACACCTCCGTTGCCCCACTGAAATCATTGGCGTGACATAGGGTGTAGGCTAGTGCTGACTTTGGCCCTGGGATTGATGCACTGGAATGAGCATCTCCACGTTTTTAGCCTCCAGGCTGCAAGGGGAATGGCACACTGGCAAGAAACCCAGACTAAGAGTGACCAGCGTGACTAGCGATTCCAGGGGCCTACTTGTGACACCTTAAAGGGGTGTGATTTTCAGAGAGTGGGTGCTGAGCACTTTCTGATGAATGAGGTCCCTTTAGGAGGTCTCAGATTAGGCACTCAATTGTTAAAAGTGCCCCAGGTCACTGGTTACTTGCAAAAATCTTGGTCAGTGTTTTTGAAAGCAATGAAATTCTTACTGTTAAAAGAGATTAATTATTCAGATAAGAAACCTCAAAGACAATGGGGTCAAGTTCATTCCTTGTGATCTCAGTGCATTTATGAATTTGGTCCATGCAATTTGTCTCCTGGGCCTGTCAACTCTCCAGAATCAGGTTATTCCATGTAAAATACCCATGTGAAAGGCAGAGCAAAGCTGCAGCGTGGCAGTCCTGAATGGGATAATTATCTGGAGAATGAGTGTAGAAAAAGGTCACAGTTCTGAGTTTAACGGGAGCACTACTGAGTGCATTAAAGATTTAAAAGAGGGGACTGCCAGGCTTTCAAGTGCACAAGGAGATTGTAAGGCGGAGCAGAAATGGATACCGCATCGTCACTGATTGCAGTTCTAATGGAATAGATTGTGAAATGCTTGTAACGATACATGCTTTTAACTTACTCACTCAAACGCTAATTGGTCTCACTCCCTATGTCCTCCAGCCTCCGCTTGTACTTGTCTAGATGGGGAAAATGTAAAGGAATGACAAATACCTCCACCCTAATTCCAGTTCCGTTAGGTCATGTACCACTCCATTTTTATGGATCTTAAAAAAATTCCTTCTACCATAGAGTAAGTTTGCCAAGCAATATAGACGCAGTTCAAATGAAGAACCAGGAAGCGCATTCCCCACTTAGCTCAGTCAAGTTTGAAGTTCATATGGAATTTCTCTGACAATCATTGACACTGGGTAATGGTTAGGAACATTTCAGGCTATGGGAAAGTTGCTTGTTGTTTAAGGGCAGTAGTTTTTTGGGAGTGGGGGGCTGTTTTGTTTAAGAAAAGTAAAGGGAGGATGTTTCTCTGCTCTATTACATCAGTACAGAACATGTGGAAAAGCCTCTGATTCATGCAATAGGAATTTCTTGTGTGGATGAATACATAATGACTGTGAAGCATTTGCAAAACACCATTCGTGTGCAGTGGGGAAGTTCTATTCCATTTTGACAGACAGGGAACCATGGCACAGAGAGACTAAGTAATTCAGCTTCCAACCATTGGAGCTTGTTAAACTGAAGCGACACAAATTCAGACTGGAAACACAGTGCACATTTTTTGACAGTGAGGGTAAGTAACCATTAGAACAATTTACCAAGGGTCATGGCGGATTCTCCATCACTGGCAATTTTTAAATGAAGAATGAATGTTTTTCAAAGAGGTTCTGCTCTACTTCCAACTGGGATTATTTCAGGGAAGTTGTATGGCCTGTGTTATGCAGGAGGTCAGGCTATATGATCACACCGGTCCCTTCTGGCCTTATTTATGAAAAAACTTGTCCAAGGTCACACAGGAAGTCTGGTAGGGCAGGGAGTTGAACCCAGACATTTTGCCTGGGTCTCGAATCAATGCCTTAGAACTAAACTATCATTCCTCTCAGCTGTGGTAAACATTGTGCAAGGAATAGTAGCAAGGGTGAAAGGGCATCGCTCATGACAGCAAATCTCTTACATTAGCAGGCTTCATCTTAGTATACATCATACCATGCTGGGCTAGGAATCAACTTCTTAGGAATTGTATTAGTGAATGTAAGTGCTTTCAACTAGCTTAAAAGTTTACAGTGTGTACAATGTGTTGGGGCCTAGTAGCTGCTAGCTGGGTGTGCACAACCAAGGCTCTAGCCTCCTGTCCTTTGATTATCCTTCCCATGTGTGTTAACGAGGGGGAAGGGGTGACGTAGGAAAAAAGGGCTCAAATAGCCAGACACTTAGCCCAGGTCTACACTGGCGGGGTGGGGGGGTTCGACCTAAGATACGCAACATCAGCTACAGGAATAGCATAGCTGAAGTCGACATATCTTAGGTCAACTTACCTCGGCGTCCTCACAGTGGCGAGTCGACCACTGCCCCATCAACTCCGCTTCCACCTCTCCTGGCGGTGGAGTTCCAGAGTCGATGGGGAGAGTGCTTGGGGATCGATTTATCGTATCTAAACTAGATGCGATAAATTGACCCCCAAGAGACTGATCACTACCCGCCGATTCGGCGGGTAGTGTAGACCTGCCCTAAGTGACCAAGGGGAGGTAGGAAGCAAGGGGCAGCAAACCGGGGCCTTTGTAGCAGGGAGAGAGCATGAGATCAGCATGATTTGGGAAGGCTGCAACGCCAGTGCCAACACTGCTCCTGGCTTCTGCATCTGCATGCAGACAGAGAACTTAACCATTGATGCCTCTACCCAATTTCTGGTGTGTATTTGCAGAGACTGTAGCCAGCATTTCCCCTGTCATAGAAAGTCAGACTGAAGAGATCAGCCAGTAGTAGAGGTGCCTACTGGTAGAATCTCTGCGGAAGCAGGTGGAACAGCTACAGGGGGAGGTGGCTAGGCTGAAGAGCATCCATGCACGTGAAGAATTCATTGAAATTATGCATGTCGAGACCTCCAAGGTTGAGGCGACAGTCCAGACAGACAAAAAAGTAATTAGTTTACCCTACTCAGCACTGATAAGACCTCAGCTGGAGTACTATGTCCAGTTCTGAGCACCACATTTCAAGAAAGATGTGGACAAAAATTGGAGAAAGTCCAGACGAGAGCAACAAAAGTGATTCAAGTTCTAGAAACCAAGAGGAAAGATTTTAAAAAAATGGGTTTGTTTAGTCTGGAGAAGAGAAGACTGAAGGGGGACAGGATACCAGTCTTCAAGTACATAAAAGATAGTTATAGAGGATGATAAATTGTTCTCTTTATCCATTGAGGATAGGGCAAGTACTAATGGGCTTAAATTTCAGCAAGGGAGATTTAGCTTTAAAAACTTCTTAACTGTAAGGGGAATTAAGCATTGAAATAAATTGCCTACGGAGGTTGTGGAATTTCCATCACTGGAGGTTTTTAAGAACAGGTTAGACAAACGCCACTCAGGACCAAGTATTATCTACATCGTCCCTGCCTCAGTGCAGGGGATTGGACTAGATGACCTATCGAGGTCCCTTTCAGTCATACATTTCTATGATGAGACGATGTACAATGTATTTGTAGTTTTCCATCCCACCATTTCAGCCTCGGAGTCAGAGCTTACTATCAGTTTTGCTGTCTTTTCCAATGCAAACAACCTCACAGAACAGACATTATCCACACTTCCTCATAAACTGGCTTCCAGTCTAAGAAAGCTCTATGGAAAAATTATACACCCCCCCCCCCCAAAGAAACATTTCACACAGTTCTATTTAAATAGGACATAAAACTCTTCACTCTGCAATGGGGAGGCAGGTAGAAAAGCAGCAAAAATAATTTAAAAATTTAATTGGAACAGTTAAAGAATGGGAAAACATTTGCTACTGAACTTGCGGAAGATTCAAATGACGCCAGAAACAATGGAGATCCACAGAGCTATTAAAACCTTGACAGAATGGTCAGTTCTCTGCATCAAGAGCTTATTCTGAATGGCATTTTCTTTTGTCGTCTGTGGCTGACTGTCCTACTCTCCTGATTACATGGGCTAGATTCTGCCCATCAGGGGCACAGGAAAACACAGTGGCACCTGTGTCAATAAGCCATTCTCAAACTCAGAGGATAACGCAGCTTGAAAATATTGCAGATCTACAGAGAATGAAAAATAGCAAAAGGCTTCTAGGAGCAATGAATGGGCACCAGTGAACAGTCGAAGGAGTAACTGCAGTTCAGATTCAAATCAAGGCAGACTTCGAGTAATGTTGTGGTTTGAACCAAAGAGTTTACATGGCCCTACAAGCTGGAAACAAGCACTCCATCCACACAATTCTTTGATGTCTTTATTTTTACAAAAAAGTAATTAGAAAGCATTCAAGAGATTGAAACAGGCAGTGTCAAGAGAAAGGAAGTGTGGCTTGAAACCCCAAATACTCTCAATTAGTTAATTCCATATTGGAGGCATGATTTAAACTCAGATATACATTGCTTAATTCAGATACTTGTAATGACAATTACATTAACCCCTTTGGCATGGGGGGTTTGGGGGGTGGCACTAGGGTTTTCCCAATGCCAGCTCTAAATAGATGCCAATTGTAAGGCAAACACGCAGTGGGGATTATCCATGTTTTTCCTCTGAACTGTGCCAAGAAACTCCTATTTTGTGAACAGTTGATCCAGCTGAATTTAGAAAAACACCATGCTCTGCAGAGGTTGACTTCTAGCACTTGGAGACAGTATACTTCTTAAGCAGGATGTGTCTTGTTAGTTGGAAAAGCTTAAAAACCAATACTTCAGGGCATTTGGCTGCAGAAAACTTCCACTAAGGAAGCATAAAGGTTTCCTGAAATCATGTTACAAAAGGAGGTAAGAACCCTAGAAACTATGGAGTTTTCTTATTCTCTTAAATCTTAAACTGGTGCGGTACCTTCGTTGGGATAAATGATTCCTTATTTACACAGTGCCTCTCTCCTTTAAGTATTTTATAGGGATGTAACATTTATGCAGTGAAGTTCAGCCACCTCTGAAGGAGGGGACCACAACCAACTGGTGCACAGCAGACCCACGTGCTGGAGAGGAAACTGACATCTCATGTTCCTAAAGGCCCCGCTTAACTTCAAGGACATGCTTAAGTGCTTTGCTGAAACAGGGCCAGAGTGCAACAAGCTCTATGCACCCGATTCCATAGAGACTGTATGGCCTTGATTCAGTAGGAACAGGCCCTATATGAATATGAAGCCCTAGTGATTTGCCCTTCTGCCTTCTCAGGGCCTCTTGTGCGCGCCATGGCCGTCTTGTTTAGATGATAAGCACGACTGTCTAGGATGTGCCTAGGATGGGTCTGTGATTAACAAAAATAAAGATTTTCTCCCCCTCTGGTAGCTTCAGAGCACTTTGTAGAGAGTTTTGGGTATGAGACATTTTCTCACACCCCACAAGTATCTCGGTATGTGTAATTGCCTATTGTTCTCACTCCCCCTTAACCTGTCTATTATTAAATTTGCATTGCCTAGAGGCCCCCAGTGAGATAAAGATGTCATTGCGCTGGGTGCTGTACAAACACACTTAGACTGTGAGCTCCCTCAAGGCAGGGACCCAGCCAATAAATAAGTGATCTCTCTCTCACACACATTTTTGGGAAAATTTCTGTCCCCCACAGCCCAAAACAGAATCATCTAAATTGCTTGAATGCAAACTCTGAATGAAGCTGTTGCTTTGAACATGTACAGGCAGTGATTTCCATAGCAACAGAAGCTATGTGTGAAAAGCCCTGGGAACAGTTCCTCCTCCTCCCATTCAGGTTTCTTTTCAGTTTTTTTTTCTAATAGGTGCCCATATCAATTCACTCCATGAACCAAACACCTAGGGAGACACTTTGAAAGCAGTGAGCCAGATTAGCACTGCACGACACCAATTATCACACTGACAAACCAGCTTGTGGGCGCCCCATACTGGAAAAAAAATATATTCTCCAGTATCTAAGGAAAGTCTAATAAGGCAAATTGAAAGAAAGTGAATTGTGGGAGGGTTTGCTTCCTTCATTGAGGGCCTTAAAAGAATATCCCAAATCCATCCTGAGCAAATCCTGTACAGCATTATTTACTTGCCCAGTAGTTAAGTTAACATAGGCGCAACAAAAATTAAATCCATTTAACATCAGGTTGCTAATAGCTAGAACAGCACATAATCATTTAGGTTAAGCAACCCCATAATAAGCAGCTCATTAGAATGAGTTACAATTAGTTTACTTAGAAAGCTGGTACAGCTTTAAAAAAACCCACACACCCCTCCTGAAAACAGGCCCCATTACTGTGTGTGAAATGTTAAGATGGAGCAATTTTAACATTCTTGTAAACGTAAAGGGTCATATTCCCAACTAATGGCATAGCTCTCCAGTGGCTTCATTGGAACTATGCCAGTTTCAACCAGTGAGGATCTGCCTCAAAGTTCTCTTCATTGACTTTACTGTTGTTCTTTGGCTACAAGTCAAGGAAAAACATTTTATAGAGTGACCGCAGGTTGTTTCTTTTTTCTTCGGAGTTTAGGATTACAGGCATAACCAATTCTGACCCAAATTTGAGTTAATCTTATCACTCATTTTCAAGGATCCAGATGTCTGCTAGTTTATTCATGAAAACATTTATCCATTTGAAAAGTTTCACCAATTGTAGTGACAAATATTTGTTTGAAAATCTGTACTAGAGCTGGTCAAAAAATTTAAGGGTTCTCTGCACCTCCCACTGAAAAAATTGAATTTTGTCAGAAATTTTAAATTTGGAAATGATCGATCTGATCTATCATTAAGTGTTTGATCCATTATTCACTATTGTTCTGTTTAATAGGTTACAGTCATGCAAAAAGGAAGCAGAAAAACCATGTGACCAATTGCACACCACAGATTCATAGATTCTAGGGCTGGAAGGGACCTCGAGAGGTCATCGAGTCCAGCCCCCTGCCCTCATGGCAGGACCAATTACTGTCTAGACCATCCCTGATAGACATTTATCTAACCTACTCTTAAATATCTCCAGAGATGGAGATTCCACAACCTCCCTGGGCAGTTTATTCCAGTGTTTAACCACCCGGACAGTTAGGAACTTTTTCCTAATGTCCAACCTAAACCTCCCTTGCTGCAGTTTAAGCCCATTGCTTCTTGTTCTATCCTCAGAGGCTAAGATGAACAAGTTTTCTCCCTCCTCCTTATGACACCCTTTTAGATACCTGAAGACTGCTATCATGTCCCCTCTCAGTCTTCTCTTTTCCAAACTAAACAAACCCAATTCCTTCAGCCTTCCTTCATAGGTCATGTTCTCTAGACCCTTAATCATTCTTGTTGCTCTTCTCTGGACCCTCTCCAATTTCTCCACATCTTTCTTGAAATGCGGTGCCCAGAACTGGACACAATACTCCAGTTGAGGCCTAACCAGCGCAGAGTAGAGCGGAAGAATGACTTCTCGTGTCTTGCTCACAACACACCTGTTAATGCAGCCCAGAATCAAGTTTGCTTTTTTTGCAACAGCATCACACTGTTGACTCATATTTAGCTTGTGGTCCACTATAACCCCTAGATCCTTTTCTGCCGTACTCGTTCCTAGACAGTCTCCTCCCATTCTGTATGTGTGAAACTGATTGTTCCTACCTAAGTGGAGCACTTTGCATTTGTCCTTATTAAACTTCATCCTGTTTACCTCTGACCATTTCTCTAATTTGTCCAGATCATTTTGAATTATGACCCTATCCTCCAAAGCAGTTGCAATCCCTCCCAGTTTGGTATCATCTGCAAACTTAATAAGCGTACTTTCTATGCCAATATCCAAGTCATTGATGAAGATATTGAACAGAGCCGGTCCCAAAACAGACCCTTGCAGAACCCCACTCGTTATACCTTTCCAGCAGGATTGGGAACCATTTATAACTACTCTCTGAGTACGGTTATCCAGCCAGTTGTGCACCCACCTTATAATAGCCTCATCTAAGTTGTATTTCCCCAGTTTATTGATAAGAATATCATGCAAGACCGTATCAAATGCCTTACTAAAGTCTAGGTATACCACATCCACCGCTTCTCCCTTATCCACAAGACTCGTTATCCTATCAAAGAAAGCTATCAGATTGGTTTGACATGATTTGTTCTTTACAAATCCATGCTGGTTATTCCCTATCACCTTACCACCTTCCAAGTGTTTGCAGATGATTTCCTTAATTACTTGCTCCATTATTTTCCCTGGCACAGAAGTTAAACTAACTGGTCTGTAGTTTCCTGGGTTGTTTTTATTTCCCTTTTTATAGATGGGCACTATATTTGCCCTTTTCCAGTCTTCTGGAATCTCTCCTGTCTCCCATGATTTACCAAAGATAATAGCTAGAGGCTCAGATACCTCCTCTATTAGCTCCTTGAGTATTCTAGGATGTATTTCATCAGGTCCTGGTGACTTGCAGGCATCTAACTTATCTAAGTGATTTTTAACTTGTTCTTTTATTTTATCTTCTAAACCTTCCCCCTTCCCATTTGCATTCACTATGTTAGGCATTCCCTCAGACTTCTCGGTGAAGACCGAAACAAAGAAGTCATTAAGCATCTCTGCCATTTCCAAGTTTCCTGTTATGGTTTCTCCCTCCTCACTGAGTAGTGGGCCTACCCTGTCCTTGGTCTTCCTCTTGCTTTGAATGTATTGATAAAAAGTTGTCTTGTTTCCCTTTATTCCTGTAGCTAGTCTGAGCTTATTTTGTGCCTTTGCCTTTCTAATCTTGCCCCTGCATTCCCGTGTTGTTTGCCTATATTCATCCTTTGTAATTTGTCCTAGTTTCCATTTTTTATATGACTCCTTTTTATTTTTTAGATCTTGCAAGATCTCGTGGTTAAGCCAAGGTGGTCTTTTGCCACATTTTCTATCTTTCCTACCCAGCAGAATAGTTTGCTTTTGGGCCCTTAATAGTGTCCCTTTGAAATACTGCCAGCTCTCCTCAGTTGTTTTTCCCCTCAGTCTTGATTCCCATGGGACCTTACCTATCAGCTCTCTGAGCTTACCAAAATCCGCTTTCCTGAAATCCATTCTCTATTTTGCTGTACTCCCTTCTACCCTTCCTTAGAATTGTGATCTCTAGGATTTCATGATCACTTTCACCCAAGCTGCCTTCTACTTTCAAGTTCTCAACGAGTTCCTCCCTATTTGTTAAAATCAAATCTAGAACAGCTTCCCCCCTAGTAGCTTTCTCAACCTTCTGAAATAAAAAGTTGTCTGCAATGCAGTCCAAGAACATATTGGATAGTCTGTGCCCCGCTGTGTTATTTTCCCAACATATATCTGGATAGTTGAAGTCCCCCATCACCACCAAATCTTGGGCTTTGGATGATTTTGTTAGTTGTTTAAAAAAAAGCCTCATCCACCTCTTCCACCTGGTTAGGTGGCCTGTAGTAGACTCCTAGCATGACATCACCCTTGTTTTTTTACCCCTTTTAGCCTAACCCAGAGACTCTCAACACTTCCGCCCCCTATGTCCATCTCCACCTCAGTCCAAGTGTGTACATTTTTAATATATAAGGCAACACCTCCTCCCTTTTTCCCGTCTGTCCTTCCTGAGCAAGCTGTACCCATCCATACCAACATTCCAATCATGTGTATTATCCCACCAAGTTTCGGTGATGCCAACAATGTCATAGTTGAATTTATTTATTAGCACTTCCAGTTCTTCCTGCTTATTACCCATACTTCTCGCATTTGTATACAGGCATCTAAGATACTGATTTGATCTTGCCTCCCAGTTTTGCCCTGACCCTTCTATCTCTTTGTCATTAGAGCCCACGCCCCCTCCTATTTCCGACCCATCTCCCAGGTCCCCATGTTCTCCACTTACCTGTGGGCTTTGCTCACCTGTCCCCGTCGAACCTAGTTTAAAGCCCTCCTCACTAGGTTAGCCAGTCTGTATCCAAATAGGGTACATCCATTATTCACTATTGTTCTGTTTAATAGGTTACAGTCATGCAACAAGGAAGCAGAAACACCATGTGAACAATTGCACACCATGAACAGTGAATGGCAGATAATAGTCTTAAGCTTTGTCTACACTAGCACTTTTGTCAGTCAGGAGTGTGAAGAAAACAAAACAAACAACAACCCTTGACTGACATAAGTTTCACCAACAAAAGCACCGGTGTGGACAGCGCTATGTTGGTGAGAGACACACTCCCGCCAACATTGCGACCGCCGCTCATTGGGGGTGGTTTAATTATGCCAGCAAGAGTGAGATCTGTTCCTTCAGCACAGAACGACTATATAGGAGACCTTAAATCGGCACAGCTGCAGCAGGATAGCTGTGCCGCTGTAAGGTCTGGAGTGTAGACACAGCCTAGGTGAACAGCTGCCAATCAATAGGCAGAAATGTAATCACACCATTTGAAGAATTAAGATACAAATTTGCAGAAGTCTGGATCAACCCCCAAACAAACTGCAAAAAAGGATTACTGGTAAATTGATCGGATCGTTTATTTACAGTGAGTAATTCCATCAACTCCAATGCCCAGGCAAAAGTCTTGCTCAGAAGTTTTGGCAGATGTAAATTGATGTAAAGATTTAAATATTAAACCATATCCTTGTACTCTACCTTAGAGAAACTCCCTTCCTCCCAGTGTGACTTTGTGAAGAATGTGTGCTTTAAAGATGCCTCAGAGGAGCAGTTTAGATGTAGGTGGGTAGACTGATGGGGAGGGATAGCTCAGTGGGGGGAGGGATAGCCTGCTAAACCCAGGGTTGTGAGTTCAATCCTTGAGGGGGCCATTTAGGGATCTGGGGCAAAAATTGGGGATTGGTCCTGCTTTGAGCAGGGGGTTGGACGAGCTGACCTCCTAAGGTCCCTTCCAACCCTGAGATTCTATGATTGATTCTATAATCTCAGGAGGACAGAACCTGATATATAGAAGGCCAAGTTCCAGTTTTGGGGCAAGCGTGAAGGTATTAAGAAGATATTAACCATTTTTCAAGTACAGGAGACCCCCACTAGAACACGCGTCAACATAGCGCGAATTCGGAAATAGCGCGGTCACGACCATGGATCCCAAAATAAATTATTTAAACTGGAATCCATGGTAATGTGCCCCCCCACCCCTATAATGCGGTCCCCGCGTTAATGCAGTATCACGCATGGCTCCCAAACCCCGTGTTCTAGCGAGGGTGCGGTATATACAGGCTAGATTCTCAGCTGGTATAAATCAACATAGCTCCGATGAAGTTAATGGAGCTATGCCAATTTACACCATTTTTACTGCTGTTTGTATTCCTTGTATTTTTTTTTTTATTGCCGTAGAACCCGGGATCCCCAACAGAGATCAAGGCCTTATTGTAGTAGGTGGTGCATGTGCACATAAGAAACAGCCCCGGCCCTGAAGTGATTACAGTTTAATAAACCAAACCCAGGGGTGGAGAGAGGGAATTTTTATTTTCCCTATTTTACAGATAGGGAGCTGGAGGAGAGAGAGATGGTGTGTGACCATGAGCATGTAACTCAGTCTGTAGCGGAGCCAGAAGCTAAAGCCAGATCTCTTGAGTCCCAATCTGGTACCTTAATTATGAGACCATCCAACCAAGAAACTTCATAGTCATTGGCATAGTTGGCTGACAGTGACTCAGAACCAGAAAAGGCTTTTAGCTCCGATGATACAGAATGAAAACATGCATGTTACAAATTTACTGTTTTCTGGAAGGAAATATAGATGTGTTGGTAAATCTATAGGAGTGTTTGTCACACCATCATCTTTATAAATGTGCTTTGCAGCTTCTGCGCCTCATGGCATTTTTTATACAAGATCACTAGGGTAATGTGGAAAAGTATTTCACACAGATTAAAAACGTTAAGAAAACTCATCAGGTGCAAAAATATAACAGCAGGCTGCCAGAGATATTACACAACACACAAGCAGGGAAACAATGAAAAGTGAGGTGCCAATATTCAGGTCAAATTGCTTTAGCTGTGAAAATAGCTTAAAGGAGTGAATATTAATGAAACAGTAATTTTTTTTTAAACTAATGAATGCTGCTTTTCTCTAAGCTTCACTGTGTGCCATGGTATGGGTGAATGCTAAACCCTGCTATCTCATTCATTACCCCCAGGTTCTAATTAATCCTTATTCTGCTTCCTGAGAAAGTCATGTTTCCTGTTAGCCCCCGGCCCTCAAATTCCCTCTGTCCCATTCTCTCTGGCTCACTTTTACCTTTCACATTTACCTTTGGAGAACTTTTACAGATATCCTCAAACAAACCCCCAGATCTCTCTCATGCCAGCTGTTTTCTTTTTAAAACCAGAGGAATCTTTTCTAAAAAAAATTCATCATTACAATCCATTTGTAATAATTGCCTAAATTATTAGACTACAATAATAAATAATTCAAACCAAAGCTCTTTGGAGAAAGGACTGTCTTTTTGTACTATGTTTGCATGGCACCTAGCTCACTGGAGGCCGTAATCCATGACTAGATCCTCTAGGCACCACTGCATTACAAACAAAATAAAAAACTGGATCTAACATTGCATTGGCGCAACATCTCTGCAAATCTAGTTTGTTTATTTTTAATGTAACCAAATCAATTTGCTGTTTCTTAACCTGACTATGGGTGTGTCTACACTAGAAACGCTACAGTAGTGCATCTGCAGCTGTGCCGCCATAGCATAGCTCACTACAGTGACAGAAAGGGTTCTTCCATTGCTGCAGTAAATCCACATCTCTGCGAGGTGGCAACTAGGTTAATGGAAGAACCTAGCAGTGGTTACACTGGGGCTTAGGTTGGCTTAATACGTCTCTCAGGGGAGCGAATTTTTCACACCCTGAGCAACACAGCTACGTCGGCCTAACTTTGTAGTTTAGACTTGTCCTATTAAGGCTCTGATTCTGCAAACCGTTATTTAAGATACGGTCCCATTAATTTATGTGTACCCCTCACATATGCTGGCTTTCTGTGAATATTCAAACCACTGAGATCTATGGACAAAAGTGTTTGCGGAAAGGGAATTTCAAGTTGCTCCAGGTACATTTATGGAAAATAATTTAAAACTGCTGAACACAAGTGCTCACATCTGAAGTACATGCTGTTGCAACTCAACTTTTGAATATTCATAAACAACCCATAATGTGAGATTTGTCAAAGAAATTCAGACAATTAGAGGAAACAAATATTCCCTGATCAGAAAAAGTAGTTCCATTAGTTCTAAATTCACTGCAAAATTAGTCACTCTACTTGTAATAAGAGTAGTACTTGTAAAGAGTGCTTTCGGGAAATCACATCCCTGTTAAACCCATCCCTATTCAGCAAAGCATGTGTTTAAATCCCACTGAAGTCAAGTAGACATAAGCACGTGCTTAACTTTAAGCAAAGTAATTAAGTACATGTTTAATTGGGACCCAAGTAAGGTTTCAATGTGTCTTTCAAGAACAAGACGAGATTATATGAGAGACCAGTAATCTCAAAAATGATCAGCAATACAGTAATGACACAGTGTGTGGTATGCTTTTAAGAGAAGACAGACAACCACGGGGGAAATACTGATAACACCCATTGCTGTAGTAAACAGTTTCACAGCATACCGGACATTGTGCTGCGCCTCAGCACCTTCTCGGGGTCCAAGTACGCTACTTACAGTAGCATTTCATAGGGCCGCTCATTCACTATTTCATTCCCAACTTGCTTTGCCCAATCCCATTTTATTTCTTTAAAGCAACAAGAGTGACTGAAAGCATACGGGCAGCAAGCAGGGTCTTGAACTGGTGCAAAATACAACAGTGATCGTTGTTTTGGCATTTGTGAGATGAAGAAAATAGGGTTGTTGGCGGCTGTGTTTATTCTGGCTGAGATTTCCAAAGCAGCCTGTGGGTGGAGGGTGCCCAATGCCCATTGAAACTCACTTAGCTCAATAAAGCTCCTTGAAAATCTCAGTCTTCATCAGTGTATCCTAGCAAATTCTCGCTCTACGGGCCTGATCCAAAGGCCATGGACTTCAGTGGGTTCTGGATCAGACCCTCTAGGAACATTACTAGAAATAGACAGGATCCTAGAACAATCAAATCTAAACTGACATGTCATCAGTACCACTGAGACACTCCCTAGTTTACAAAGGATTGAGACCTTCCCTATCATCTCATCCTATTAGAAAAACCCACCACCCTCCCCTTCCCTATTTAGCTGGGGAGAGGATGAGGGTGAAGAGTTAACATCTGGGGGATGTTTAGGGCTCAGTCCTACAAGATGCTGAACACAAGGGCCCTGATACAGAAAGCCACGTCTGCATTTGATTTTGGCCTTAAAAAAAAGCTATGAATAATCTTCTGGATTTGATCTGAAGGGAAGGATCTGAGTGATTTCAGGGTATTTTCATTCACTCCGCAGGCTCTGGGAGAATTTGGGGATCGACAGCGTCAAAAGCCTTGGAGGCGTGTGGATGCACTTCCCTTGTTCTTGGAGAGGAAAAGGTTGGTCATCCACCAGAGGAGCAAGTGTTGTCTCTGGGCACTGCCCTGAAGCCTGACACAGGGATGCAGGAAATGGGAACCTGAGAAGCAGTGTCGGAGGCTAGTGTGTTGCTTACTTCACAATTAGCTCACGTAAGAGAGGTGAAAGCAAGTGGTAGTTTGACCCGTACTGCAGAAACCATTGCTCAGCAGCAGAGACCTTGCAGACTATTGCACTGTGAAAGGTCCCCCTTATTAAGAGAAGAGTTTATTACCCAGGCTGGTAGGGGGTATCAGGTGTTCTTTATGCTCTCTTAATATCTAGGATGGACAGGGGTCAAAGTCAGTGGGGTAGCACTGAGGACCCTCAATGTTTCCAGGACTACTTTGGAGAATGAACAGAAGAAACCCAAGCAAGACAATCATTGCTGCCATAGCAAGGAACAAAGAGGAACGTGATTCTGTGCTACCAGCCTAAGGCAGATTAAAAGGTTAAAATTAAAGAGGCAAATCACATGCATTATATACAGTGGAATTACTACTTCATACCATTGTGATTTGATTTCCTCAAGAGAAATAGACAATGAAAGCCAGGAAGGGAGATCATAAATCTGAAATTAGACAAGGGGATAACAGCTCAGCGGAATGTGGCATTTTAGATACTTTGACTGACTGCAATTTGGAAAATAACCCACCCTAACCCTACACATTAAATGCTCAACATTTATTGCACTATGAATTAAAGTGGATTTTTATAGGAATTTGCATACAAACATCAAATACCTACCGCCCCCGCCATTCATATTATAGCTGTAGTGAGTAATAGCTAGCACCAGTTATATTGGACCTTGGCAAGCTTCAGTGTCTTTCCCCATGAAATGAAGGGGAGTTGATCCATATTCCCCCCTCCACCCCAAGGTCTGTCCATCTGTGAAACCCTCCTCTCCCCATCATGGGTAGAGAGATAGAAGCCTTTTCCAGGCTAGACACTCAAGTCCCACAGAGTCGCTGGCTGGCCTTGCTTTATAGTAACAGGAACAAACTGGTACCGGTGTCAGATTGCAACTGATATCATCAATTATTTGTATTTCAGCAGTACTAAGAGATCCCCACTGAGATCAGGGCCCCATTGTGCTAGGAATACATCTAGTCAGAGAAAGTCCCTGCCTCACAGAGCTTCTAAAACAGACAAGGCAGACAAAGTGGAGAAAAAGTATCAGAGGGGTAGCCATGTTAGTCTGGATCTGTAGAAGCGACAAAGGGTCCTGTGGCACCTTATAGACTAACAGAGGTATTGAAGCATAAGCTTTTGTGGGTGAATACCCACTTCTTCGGATGCAAGCAGTGGAAAAACTGGAGAAACTCTCCCTATTTTATAACTTGGGAATGGATACAGAGAGATTGGATAATTTGACCAAGGTCACACAGGCAGTCTGTGGCAAAACCAGGAGTTGAACTCAGCACTCTGGAGTCCCAAACCCTTAACAACCAGGCCATCCATCCTTTGATTTAGCAAAACTAAACATGAGTGTAGTTTGGAAATTAGAAATTTTAACATTTCCATTTAAAAAAAAATGAAATGGTTAATTTGGGACCCAGATAATTTCTTCTAACTCCAGAAATAATTCAACTAAAATGGGGAAGTATTTAGGAAAACAGATCAGCAATTGGTATACAAATTGGCACTTATGTAAGTGTACTACCCCTTGTATCTTTAGAATCACTCCTAAAAAGCTATTTTCAACATGTCTGCATTCCTGTTACCATGGCATTTCCCTTTAGCAATATTTGAAATGCAGTCATTGGTGTTAATTGGTTGCCAATGTCTTGAGAGTGCGATGCACTGCTTTGGCATGGCCAACACACACTTCTGAAGCTGGGCTGCTAAGCAGAGAAATGAGTGGGTCCCAAATATTTTGATAGGTACAGCCCACTACAACATCAAAATAGGAAGCCCGGCTACCCACAGATATCCGTGCCTCCAGCTATAATCTTGATCTGTGTCCAATCAGCAGCCTACAGGAGTGAAATGCTGGATATAAAATTTCTCCTTCACTTCCTCTTTTCTTAGGGTGACCAGACAGCAAGTGTGAAAAACCAGGAGAAGGGGTGGGGGGTGGTAATAGGAGCCTATATAAGAAAAAGACCCCAAAAATCGGGACTGTGCCTATAAAATCGGGACATCTGGTCACCCTATTTTTTCTCCACCCCAATCAAAGCTTCCATGACTACTTCTGCAGGCACCCATTGCTGCAGCATCATTATAATGTTCCCATGTATCATGAGCATGTCAGTGTATTTTACATGGCTTAGGCTAAACCCCACAGACATGAAGAAACCCTTGCCAGTAAGATGAGCGTCCAGAGACTAGTTAGCAAGACAGCCTGGACAAAGAGGTACATAGAATGCCATTTTCTGAACGTGACCAGGCTCAGGATTGGATGCATTTGTGTTGGGTGTGGATTCAAGAGCAGAAGGCCTGTTACAGGAATATCCTGCCTCTGGCTCCCGAAAGCCCTACCCACTGGGGACAACCGGCTCACATGTTCCTATTGAAGACAAGTCAGAAATGGGGAGGCAGGCTGATGAGATGGGCCGAAGGCCATTTGGGGCTCAGCAGATAGCAATCAGCCCCTTGCATTCCGCCCCGAAGTTGGCAGGCAGCCAGCACAGACCATGGAGCACCCAGCACAATATGCTGTTACTGGTCCAGCTCACTCAGAAGATGGGAACTAATTGGAACTGCCAGCTCAGGGCTGGGTCTAAATGATGCAATCTCACCCCACGCAGTTGTGATTTCAACTTCTCTTTCTGAAGCTGGTTCCCTTCTCATGCGATCTTGCTATTCAAACTCAATTGATCTTGCTTCCATCTTCCTCTCCACTGGCCACAGAACCATGCTGAAAAACTGTGTAAACATAGACCAAACTATTGCAGTCAGTTGAACATAAGAACGGCCATACTGGGCCAGGTTTTGATGCTTCAGAGGGAATGAACAGAACAGGGCAATCACGTGATCCATCCTGTCATCCACTCCCAGCATCTGGCAGTCAGAGGCTTGGGGACACCCGGAGCAGAGGGTTGTCTCTCTGACCTTCTTGGCTAATAGCCATTGATGGACTTCTCCTCCATGAACTTCACATTCTTTTTTGAACCCACCTATTTTTTAGCCTTCACAACATCCCCTGGTAACTAGTTCCACAGGTTGACTGAGTTGTGTGAAGCATTTCCTTATGTTTGTTTTAAACCTGCTGTCAATTAATTAGCCACATCGTGTGGTCAGGGAACCAACCAGGTTATAAACTGGTTCAGCAATCAGTTTTAAACACTGTTCTTTTGGATAGTGAAGACAGCTAAAATCTTCTCAGCCATTCCAAGTGTGACCTAAGTCAAGTCAATAGGTTATATCCTCTTACTCAGTGACAACTAGCTTTGGCCCTATGCATGCAGGCCTCTCATTGTTAACTAATGGGACCAGATTCTCTCCTCTTAAGCAGCATTCCTTTATGGACAGTTCCATCTACACATCACCAGACTATCCCATGCACCCTCCAATTTTCCAGGCTGTGCATGTTTATTTCCCTTGTTCTTTTCTCACTGATTAGGTCATTCCCTCC
Organism: Macrochelys suwanniensis; assembly: GCA_033296515.1. Taxonomy (NCBI): domain Eukaryota; kingdom Metazoa; phylum Chordata; order Testudines; family Chelydridae; genus Macrochelys; species Macrochelys suwanniensis. The sequence goes on along the minus strand of CM065781.1, from coordinate 17,351,454 downwards.
ACTCTCCTGCTTATCCTAGTTAATCTATAGTATTAACTGTTTCCCTCTACCCTTCTTATTGTGCACTGCTCAAAATGATACTAAAAATCCTACACTGGATCTTTTGATGTAATTCTTTTTGCATGAACACTCATTTTTAATTTTTCATCAACTTTTGCACTCTGGGTCCTTCTCTGCATTACTGTTGTCTACAGCCTCAAGCTTCCCATTTTGCACTCATTTGTAAGAGTCATTACCCATGAGGGCTACTCCACACTTATCTTTGTTCAATTTCATGTTATTCCCCTCTGCCCATCATCAGCTCATTAAATCCAGGTTCCCTTGGACTGCTGTCTCTTCTAAATGCTTAGCTATCCCCACCCCAAATGGGTAATAGATATGAATTTGACTGATGCATTTTCTACCTCTTGCATACATATCATAATCCCCCCCGCCATATGCACAGAACCCTCACTAATAGCCTCTCTGATGATTAGATGCAGAATTTCACCTGGAACTGTTAAGCTAATTGGTCTATATTTCCCTTTTGGTAAAATCAGTACGTTTTTCCTGTACCAGTCACCAGGGGCCACCCCTGTTCTCCAGGAACAGTTGAACATAATGGATAATGGTTCTAAGAGTTTTGCAGCTAATTCCTTTAATACCCTTGGGTATATACCATCTGGCCCCGTGTGCTGATTTAAATGCATTCACCTCCTGATATTTCTTTGCTGGCTCTTTAATGACTTTGCTACTTTCTCTCATCTGACTGTTCAGCTGCTTTCCTTATGTCTAATTGTTCATTAAACAAACTCCTTTTAAGGGAAACAGGATTGAAGTAGGTGTTGAGTTCTTCGCCATTTCCCTCTCCTCAGTAAGTTGTTCCACTTTCTATGACCCTTACCAAAAGAATACAGTTTAAAGTTCCCTTTTCTAACATAGAGTCACTGAACCTAAGAAGTCAGAGATAGACTAGAAAATGTACTGGATGCACAGTCCTGCTTGGGTAGGGAGAGAACTAGTCTTTTCCTAAGTGTCCCAAGCAATAGGGTTTCCTCTACCTCCTTCTACTTGCACGATTATCGTTCTAATGCAGCTCACTGGCAGGGAATTTTCCCTTTCTCAATTTCATCTCATTTTATAGTTCTCTAAATATAGTGTCTCTGCCCCTGCCCACACCCTTCAGAACTTGTAGACTGCTAGCCCCCTTTGTTATCCCTTACGCAAGCTCTATTTAAACATCTCTTAGCCTTCATAAGTCACCCTCCCACCCGACACCCTAATAATCATGTCTGTTGCTCTTCTTTGAGTGTTGCAACTCAATATATTATTTGGCAATGTAGTGCCAAAACGTTAACATAATATTCCAGCTGTTGTTGAACCATGCTTCTTAAGGTGATGCCATTGTATATGCATCTGAGAATTGCATTGGCCTTTTTCCCCACAAGCTAAACCGCACTGTAAAGTCATGTCTAATTAGCTGACAAATATCTGCCCTCACTCTTTTTAAGCATTCTGCCATCCAGTGTATTTTGGATGATTTTTCTTCAACTGTACTAGCCTGTATTATTCCAGTTATGCTATTTCCTGGCCATATTACTAATCTCTTTAGGTGCCATTGGGTTATTTCTCTGTTCTCAGTGGCATCTGCAACTCCTCCTAATTTAGGATCATTAACGAGCTGTTTACTACCTCTACATACTGCGCACTTCCTCTGCACTATTTACAATTCATAGCCTGCCTTTGCTTTCCTCCTACCTTTTCTTCCTCTTCCCCATGCTCATCTCCAAGTGTCTTTTCCTTTCTTATATCATCACACACACACACACACACACACACACACACACGAAAACAGAAAATTCAACAGATTATGTCCTTCAAGTACTACTAGCCAATGATGATCGCCCAGGGCGATGATAAAGGATAAACCCATTGGTTGAAGCAGAGAGAAAAGGATATTCAGCATACTTTTCATGCTGGGTTTCTATTTTGGTTTCCATTCGCATTGGTTGGGTTCACTGTAACTCACTGGATGGCTCCCCGTTCACTTGGACACTGTTTTCAGGGCTCTGTGAGGTATATATACAGTCTGCAAAAAGCAGGTACCAATTTTTGTTTTCCACTCTCACCTTTAACAAGATGGGAAAACTACATATATTGTCTCAGACCAGGCAAACCGAAAGCTAATCCAGAACTGGTTTTGCACTCCTCTGCCCATTTGAAACCACACAGCAAATCATTCCCAACCTGAAATCTGACATTTTAAGCCCAGTATTTTCCTTCTCTCTGCCCTCAGTGTTTTATTGTTAATTGAGAGAAATTCTCATGTCATAGCCTCCAGCATCCAGCTTGCCCAGTACTTCTAGATTTCCAGGAAAGCATTGTCTGGATTCAGAGTACTTTATGCTCATACAAATGTTAGAGGGGATACTATGGATGCGGATTTGGTCATGTTTATATGGGTGCAGAGAGATACTGCCCAGGAGAACAAACAGTCAGTTATGGATTTATAGGGAAAATACACAAAGCTACATTTAAAACTGTTGGCTTTGGAGGATAGTGCTTGCAAAGTATTTTCTTCCCTGGGGGGAGGTATTACTGGTGGTGCAAAAGGAGCTTGCAAACCACTTAAAGACTAAGGATCCACAGAAAGTCCTTGCCAAAAGGTGGGAGACACTCTTTGTACCATCCTGGATTCTACCATCCCTTCCAACACAGTCAACTCCTTGGCCATCCTCCTATCAATCTTCCAGCCCATAGTTATACACAGCTTCCCTCTGCCAGAGAAAAAGAAGCCCTAGATTGCCTTTGTGTTGCTCTGAAAGCAACTGACCTCCATGGTGCTGTCTACTGGAAATGACATCGATATCAAAGGAGAAGATACCATGCTGAATGGCTGTCCCCTCCAGCAAACCACACTTCCTGAAAATACAGAGATCTAAACTCATTGTTCAGAGGATGGCATGCTGCTGGCATTGGACGGTAGCACATGGCATGGTCGCAGCTCCCCTCCTATTCACCTTGGTCACATTGTGTTGAGAGAGATTTGTGCATTTGCTCACCTCTGTACAATTGTGCAGAGAATAAATATTTAGCCCTATATTACTATTTCTAATGCAGTAGTGCCTAAGGACCCCAAACAAGGGTCAGAGACCCCTTGGACAAGGGATGGTACCCTGTTCTAGAGAACTTAAATCTTATGGTATTGACAATAGGTGACAGGTGAACCGACAGACAAATGGGGAAGACGGATGGAGTACAAGGCAGCTGTAGAAATTGGTGCATTTGCATCAGAAGTCTCAATAGTCAACCCAACCTGTGCCAGATAGGAGTGAGTTGAAGGCATCATGAGAGAGAGAGATGTTTTAAAAGGTGGGATTTAAGAGGGACAAAGGGGTGGGCTTTGTGAATTTTAGTAAGGAGATCTTTTTAGTCATGGGGGAAAAAAAAAAACTTACAGAAATTAAGGACATCAGATAGCTATGAGGCCAGCTACTCTATCCCTTTAGAAGTGCAGGCTTATCCCCTATACTACAGCTTCTCGCACCGTTTAGCAGGTAGAACACAAAACCACTGGGTCTTACTCATTTTAAATGTTCCTCACTTTTTTAAAAAAAAAATCATGGACCCATAATGCAACATCAAAGAGCTGGGTAGAGCACTTATAAATAAAAATAGCTCTGCAGCCAATATATTTAAGGTCCTTGAATGGTATCTCTGAAATAATTCATCCTAAGCCTGTGAGAGGGGGTAGAGTGTTGTTTGTTAAAGGAATGTGTATTGTGCTGATAACGGGTAGTGCTGACATGCTAAAGAGCGAGGAGTGATATTACAAAACGAAAGCAAGGATCAGGTGTGAGAAAAGGAGTATGAAGGGAGACGTTATGTTATACGGGGAAGAGGAGTGAAATAGCTTCATGATAAGCGTGATTATAATGGGGCATTCCCAGCTTTTATTCGGTCTTCAATATCTAAAGTTGAGCAATGAAAAACTCCTACATCTTCCACTCTCTCAAGTTTGATTTTTAAAATCGCTTTATTGTTAGTGTAACATATGGAACAGAGGCATGAGTAGCAGAACATTTGGAATGGCGCCTGAGTGTGTTTAGGATGTGTCTGGAAAAGGTACCATTATCTGTCCAAGTTATTTCAGGCAAGCAAGTCATTTGCCCATTTGGTGCAGTGCAAAATGAAAATATGGAGTAGGAGGTCACGAGGCCCAAGAAAGAGAGGCTGAAGTTCGTCCTTTTTGGTATTCAGAAATGTAAGTCAGACATTACAATATGTGCCTTGTACATAAGAGCGGCCATACGGGATCAGATCAATAGTCCATCTAGCCCCGTATCCGGTTTCCTGATAGTGGGCAATGCCAGGTGCTTCAGAGGGAATGAACAGAACAGGTAATCAAGTGATCCATACCCTATTGCCCATTCCCAGCTTCTGGCAAACAGAGGGGCTAGGGACAATTCAGAGCATGGTTTTCAATCCCTGCCCATCCTGGCTAATAGCCATTGATGGGTCTATCCTCCATGAACTTGTTATAGTCTTGGCCTTCACAGCATCCTCTGGCAATGAGTTCCACAGGTTGACTGTGCATTGTGTGAAGAAGTACTTCCTTTTGTTTTAAACCTGCTGTCTATTAATTTCATTTGGTGACCCCTAGTTCTTGTGTTATGAGAAGGAATAACTAACACTTCCTTATTTACTTTTTCCACACCAGTCATGATTTTATAGACCTCTATTATCCTCCTGTTAGTGGTCTTTTTTCTAAGCTGAAAAGTCCCAGCCTTATTAATCTCTCCTCATATGGAAGCTGTTCCATACCCCTAATCATTTTTGTTGTCCTTTTCTGTACCTTTTCCCATTCCAATATATCTTTTTTGAAATGGGGTGACCACATCTGCATGCTTTATTCAAATTGTGGGTGTACAGTCTTATAATCTATCCCTCTCCTAATAATCTTTCCCTTTTCCAACATTCTGTTGATTTTTTTTTTTTTTTTTTTTTTACTGACGCTGGAAATTGAGGGATTGTAACTGCCTCAGTGGGTCACAACTGAGAATGCCAAATTCAGGACAAACTGCTGAGAAATAGGGCGGATACACCCCAAGAGTGGTGGCTAATCCCCCATAGATATACCAAATCAGCAACCAAAGTAAACTTCTGTTTCACCACACTGGCTAACAAGAAGTCAGAAAAGCAGTTTCCTTAGGCATTCCAGTCCTTGTATTCGCACCGAAAACACTAAACAGAGACGAGTGGTTCTTTAAAACCAGTCTCTTCAAATAAAAGGTTTTTCTGATCCCAAAGGACCAGCCACACACCCAGGTCACTATATTGCTTAGATCTTACCCCAAAAATCACACTGATGTGAATCCTTTAGTATCTAAAATCTAAAAGGTATATTCATAAAAAGAAAAGGAAGGCGAGAGTTAAAATTGGTTAACGGAATCAAATACATATGGTAATTGCAAGGTGCTTGATTCAGTCTTGTAGCAGTGATGGATAAACTGCTGGCTTAAGTCAAGTCTCTGGCTGCTTCCAAATCATTGGAAGGTCCTCAATTCCTTGGTTAGAATGCTCTCATTAATATAAATTCATAGTCCAAAGGCTGGAGCAGAAAAGAGGCTGCAGCAAGAAAGAGGCAAAATGGAAGTGTTTCCAGTGCCTTTTATATCCATTGTTTCAAACAAAGCCCTCAGCACAACTAGTAGAAACTCTCAGGTGACAAGATGGGGTTTGGAATTACATGGGCAAGTCACATGTCCATGCATATTTTTGCTTAGTCACAGCAGGAAAGTCCATTATCTGTAGGTTTCAGAGTAGTAGCTGTGTTAGTCTGTGTCAGCAAAAAGAAAATAAGAAAAGGAATACTTGTGGCACCTTAGAGACTAACATTTATTTCACCATAAGCTTTCGTGGACGATAGTCCGCTTCATCGGATGCATAGAATAGAACATACAGTAGGATGTACATCTGTAGATGTATCTCCCATGGTGCATTGTGAGTTAAGTGTCCTTTTGATGGGCCACACAATTTGAATAGTCCCTCCAAGATGTGCTGACCCTAACCTTGTGGGCGTTACCACAGGAGCAAACATTTGAAATCCAGGTATAGAGCCAATATTCATAACATCAAATACAAAAATGATACATGCATACGGATAGCATAATCATAACCAGCAAATCATAACCTTTTCATAGACATCGTACATGCCACATTTTGTACAAGATTTATTGCAAATATATAATGGTGGTTACAACCATGATCTATATGGTTATATTTTAATCAGATAACATCACAGGGATGTTTTCAGAGATCTCTCCACAATGACTCCAAGATCTTTCATGAGTGGTAACAGCTAATTTAGATCACATCATTTTACATGTATAGTTGGGATTGTGTTTTCCAATGTGCATTATTTTCCCCATCTCTGCAACCTTCTGGATTTGATTTCACCTGCCTGCCACTTTAAGTGATACTAGAAGATGGAGAAATTAACAAGATAGATGCAATAATGCATTTGTGATTCCTTAGTGCAGTTAGGACTGTTCCTCCCTTTTGATTTTTAGTGCTCCTAGGCAAGGATCTCTTATGTGGAAGTTAATTCAGTTACAATAATATATTTAGTGCGTGGGGAGAGGGATTTTCAAAAAGCACTGAGCATTGGCCAAAAATCTACTCCTTTCCACTGAAAATGCCAGCACAACTGTCATAACAATGTTTTAGAAAATGGTTTTCAGTTTTCATAGCCGACACTTCTCATTAGTAGTTCTCAGATATGATCTGTAGGTCATCAGTGGTCTGCAGTGCCCCACCTGACAGCCAATAGAATGAAGTGTTTGAGAATCAGGCCATGAAATCTTGGGGGAGGGAGGGGTGGGTCACAAAAGGCTCTCAGAGTGGTCCTCTGAATGAAAAGATTAGGCACTTGTTTCTTTAATACGCCCATGCACACACAACTAACCATCCTCCAAAAGCTTGTGTGAAGAAAAACCCATTCACATGGAAGTTCTCCAACAGCAATCAACGAGGGAGTATGAACGTGGCTGAATCAAACAGCAACTCAACTCACATCAATGCTCATTAACTCCGCTTTGCATTGTTCAAACAGGTCTACTTTTGAGCCAGAATGCACAGAAAAAAGGGATAGAAAGGTGGCTTGAGCACAAAAGACTGATCTCGACAGAACAGTTGCTAATGAACGCTGAGAAGTACGGCTGTTGTCAAACAGACGTCTTTCTCGCTGGCCCCAAGGGCTGTTACCCTAACTTGATAGCCTGCTGCATTTATTTAGTAGGATGAACAAGATAAAAAGGCCTCAGAGTGGGATGCCAAGGCAGCCTTTAAAACATCATTGACTTGCAACTCGCAAGCTGGGACTCGTTTTGCAAGTTCAACCTCTGTTCAGATAGGATCAGGGAATGTCTCTGGACTGCATCGCTTCCTTCACAGAGTCCTGCCAAATATGCTCTGCCCACAGTGCAGTCCAGACCCGTCTGATGATATTTCTTCTAGTTTTACTAAAGTATGCTTGGCCCTGCTTCCACAATACCTGGGGCTATGTTTATAATAAAAGTGCTGCACACAGGCTGTGGGTGGGTGTGCACGGCGGTTGGGAGTCCAGGCACGCGAAGAAGAAGACTTCCTAATTACAGTATATAAATCAAGAAACAAAAAATCACACTGATCCTCCGATTGTTCTCCCTATCTCTGCTTCTGAAGCACACCCACACCCTAGCCCCACTGTCTGCCAGAAAAGACGATAGGTTTCCCCCACATCTTTTCATCTTCTTATCCGACACCCTGAGCAATGCACATGGAAATTAGGCACAGACTGTGTGGTTTCAGGCTATAGAAAGTGTTGTGCGTTCAGAGCAGCCATGTCTACTGCAACATCTTCCATGTTTTACCTTTGAACAGGAGCAGAGAGGCCCAAGTTTTCAATAAGTGATCAATAATTTGGGGACCTCCATTTTTTTGGTGCTCAACTTGGGACCCCTAGGGATAGAATTAATAGTGATCATTAGTGATGGACCCTATTGCTTTTAAACAAACTAAAACCTGTAGTGTTGATGCTAGCAATTGGCGGTAAACTTGCCTTCAAGAGCTGGACAAAAGTTGGCTTCGGGTCAAGCATGCTGACTCAATGATGGTGGTTTTTTCCTGCAAATACCATACCATAGTGCCGAGTAAGGAAAAAACCCATAGAGGAACCTCTTGACATAGCAGCCGTTACCATTCACAGGAGTTATGCACATGCATGAAAGGAGAAAACAACAAACTATCAGAACAGATTGACACTTGCAAATGTCATCTTTATTGCTTCTACAGATCCAGACTAACACGGCTACCCCTCTGATACTATCCAACTCCTGTTAACCTTGACCTCCCTTCTGCATTATCGCACTGGCATGTTCCTGACCACAATCACGCCGTGGACACCTCCGTTGTTCCCCAACGGACTTTTCCCACTGGGTTCCTAAAATAATGCAGCATTGATGCATTCTGCTAACAAGACAGCATGAGGAGGGTTGCAAAGGCAGTTATCATCCTGGGAAAAACCAGGATTTTCACAGAGCTGAAAAAGTTTCAAGACTTTTGACAGGGACTTGAGAAATTGAATGATTTGACCTAGAAAGACAAGATAAGATGACTCAGTATGGTGTGGACATAAGTTTACCTGCCTCTATCTGGAATCCACATAAAACATTTAACTTCATCATGGATAGGACATCTATCATTGTTGTCCTACTCCAGAAGGCTTAGTTTTTTTAAAAGTGTACTTGCATCTCTTCCCCCTGCCCCCCCCCCCCCCCCCAAATACAGCTCACCACTCAAATCTGGTAGGAACGTTATTGCCAGACCTCTGTAATTAACCCTTTTGTAAAAGAGCTATGTTCAGCCAAAATTATAGTAAGATACCGAGCTGTGGTGGTAATGATGTTTAAATGTTCCATGGGCTGGTGATCAGCACTTCAGAGCACTGTCTGCTCAGATGACAGGGATACAATATAAAATGGCCAACTTATATAGCCCATTTCCCTATGCCGTTTTTTCTTTCATCTGCTCTTCATTGCAATTGTAAACTGTGTCTCATTTAAATCAATGATATTTTTAGGAAGACCTCATTTGTGCTCCGAGGCAAGTCAGACAATGTTTGTCAAAGTGATGCATTGCCCTGGAAAGCTCTTCAAAGGGGTTTCTTCCTGTGCCCTCCAAAGAACGCTCCCCTCCCCATGCCGCCCCAAGGTCAGGGTACAGCAGGTTCAGTGCTTTAGATACTCCAGGCTTTATTAAATGGAATTTAAAACTTAGGACCACCTACCAGCCTCCAGGGAGCTGGAAGAGAAAAGTGTTGCCTGGCCTAGGTTAGAGTCACCTTACCTCTTACATAGAGGAAAATTCTAGTGCGAACCTGTGTGCATAAATAGGGGCAGAAAAGCAGCTATGCAATTGCCTTATGATCATTGGCAGAAAATAGTAAGGAGCCTTCCCTTGTCGCTTGTGCCATGTGAGTGATGGGCAGAGGTGAAAGTAAGCCGATACGGTCCGGTATGGCGCACCGGCAAGAGCCAGTACACCGTGCTGGACCGTAGTGGCTTCCCCGGCAGTGATTTAAAGGGCCCAGGGCTCCAGCCGCTGCGGGGAGCCCCGGGCCCTTTAAAGCGCTGCCGGAGCTCATGCAACGGGGCTCGGGCGGCGCTTTAAAAGGCCCGCGGCTCCCCACGGCGGCAGGAGCCCGGGCCCTTTAATTTGCCCCAGGCTCCCAGCCGCCTCTGCAGCTGGTAGCTCTGGGGTGATTTAAAGGCCCCGGGGCTCCCAGCCAGAGCTCTGGGGCCTTTAAATCGCCTCTTCCAGTTGAGGCCACGCCCCCACCCATGACTCCAGTGTACCGGTAAGTCCTGTAAGTTACTTTTACCCCTGGCGATGGGCACCTGTAGAAGTTCTAAGAAGATCAAAGATGGGCAATTCACAAGTGCCGCAGGGATTTGGGTACCATTTGAAAGTCAGTGGGTCTCGTGCTTAAGCGTTCTATAAAATCCCAACTCAAATCTATATCCACTTTGTTTTCACACAACCCCCTTTAAAGTCCTGACTCCCTTCCCTATTGTCTCCCCAGCACATGTCAGTCACATTACACAAACACCACATCAGCATCTTCCCTGGTCCTCAATTATTTCCCCCTCCCATGGGCTTCCTACCTCTCACGGTCATGTGACAGGCTTCTAGCATCCCCAAAGTCTCCAGAGTTTCTCTGCAAATACTGCCATGATTTGGGGGACCTGTGTCCGACTGATGAATTTTGGTTGATAATTATGAAGTTCTTATGATGTTGCTGTACCATGGAAGGCCAGCTTGTCTGTCTATCTGTTGAATCCACCATTGCTAGCAAGGCTGTGTCACCTCTGTGCCAAAACAGGGCAATACTGGGGCACCAGAACTCAGTGTTGGTGTGTTCAGGGTGAAAAATCTTGGGTGAAAGGGCTCTCAAGATGGGAAAAGATACTTCCTCCTCTTATCTGATGGGAAGGGGTAAGTGAAGAGAGTAGAAATTCCCCAAACAGGACAAAGAGGTGACTCAGCAGGAGGCTACAAAAGGACACGCAGGGGAAGACAGTGAGGAGACAAACAGGAAGTTTGGGCAGGAGAGGGGCAGGGGATGGATTGGCCAAGGTTAAAGTAGATAAACTAGGGAAGAAGGCTCCATGTTTCAGAACACAAGCCCTGCACTGCAGCAGAAGGATGTGGGGAGGCTCCAAAGGCCTCTTACTCCAACCCAGAGAACGCTCCAGAGTGGCGAGGAAACTGAGGCAGGGAAGTGTGTGTTTATAAGGGTTTATTATTTTTGTATAGATTTGTGTAGGTCTTGTGCTATTAGAGAAAGAGCAATAATATGTTACGTGCTACCTCTTACCTGTCCCCTGAAGAGGTAACCAAGAAGGCTCACATCTTTGGGTGGAGTTCAGAGAGGGTGTGTTTACAGTTATGGGCCAGCACTGGTTCCATGAACCCTGGCAGCATGCTCTAAACTTTCAGGAGTGAGTGCCAGACAGATCTGCACCTAAAAGCGTGGCTGGACATCCTAAGCCAGGGGTAGTGACTCCACTCCCTTCAGATTCTGGAAATAAAAAACATATGGGATTTGGTGGCTGGGTTCCCTCACAGCAAACTGGTGAGTGGCCAACAGGGGGCGCTTGACTGGACTTGTGACAGTAACATACTCTCCTTTAGACCCAACACATTCCCGCCCTGTGCACTAAAGTGAAATTTCAGGGCCAGGCAGAAAATCCTACAAGCACAAAAAGATGGCCTTCATTCTGGAGACACCAGAATTGCTGTTCCACACAGGGCTGTTTTTAATGATTAAGCTGCGAGAACATGAGATGAAAGATGCCTGAGAAGCTACTGAATGCTCATAAAGCTCACAAGCAGACATGCCAAACCCGTGGGAAAAATGCAGAAATTGGACTTGTTTTTGGCTTAACTGGCTTGTGAGTTGCTTGTTGGCTAGTAGCTTGTTGCAGCTTGATGCTTCGGTTTTTTTGATCGGCTCCTGGCAAGCAGGAGCAAGGGGGGTGGAGGAAGAGTCGGGGTGCACAGGAGGACCACCTCAGTCCCCAGACTGCACTCCGGGGAGATCCAGTCACAGAGTGTCGGAGTTCTTAGGGATTGGCTTGTTTTGAAATGGGATTAGCCTGATTTTTGGCTTTTTGTGAAAGTCAGGGTGCTTATTTACCGTGCGAAAGTTGGCAACTGCGCTCACAAGTCCACTTTAGCTATACAGAATAGAATCCAAGTTATAAGGATTTTTTATAAGGGGTTTTTAAAAATTAGGGGATCCAATCTAAGAGCTTGGCCTGAATAGGGAAACTCAGGCAGAACTACTTCACATATAGGTGACATAAGGAACACAGAGTATTAACAACCCTAAGCATTCAAAATCTTGAGTCAAAAATTCCCCCCTCCCAAATCATGAGATCTTAAAAATAAATTGGGTGGGGGGTTGTTTACCTTTTCCTTGTGGGGACAGGTTTGTTTGGGGGGGGGGGGGGAGATTGTTTGTTTTTGGTATTTTTTTTGCTTTTAGGGTTCATGTTCCCAAGCTTTTTCCACAACCATGTAGGTTGAAAACTTTTTTTGTTTTTGTTAAATGAAAAAGAGGAGCAAATTGAGGCTTGTGTTTAATAACATGATTCCATGAGCTAGTGTTTTAATGAAAAAATGACCAGATATCACGAGACTTGGCAACGCTGGGCATGTTGTGTTGGGGATAGTAATTAAGTGAAGGTTACAAGTTCAGACATACATGGATGGGAATGCAGACGTAGCACTGTGCAGCCTAGTGCAAGGAGAGCCTTTTTCAGTGTAAGTGTCTGTTTCACACAGCAATGGCTAGAATGCCAGTTTTGGCTCCACCACTCTAAGGCTTGGGACCCTGCCAAGTCATTAGTAGCACACAGAGGTCTGGACTTCTGGAAAACACTGCAGCAGTGAGCTGCGTGGCTGGATTCTGACAGGAGGGTCAATAAACACAGCAGCTTGTCACACTCCAACGGTGACACCAGAGAGCAAGTACCAGCCTCAGGGGCACTGTTCCCTCTCAGCTGTGCGCGTGTGCATGCACGCACACAGATCCTAAACCCCGTGCACACGGCAAAACACTGCGTGCACAAAAATGTGCACAGAAGCACAACAATTTGCACAGAAGAAATTTTTTGCGCAAACAGCCTGTCAAAAATTAGAGGGAACGTTGCTCAAGGGAGACTTAAAAACCAGGCACAAACCTCAAGTTGGTCATCAGTTCTGGACTTAGATTTCATCAACCAACTTCACCAAGTGCAAACTCCTCAGGCACTTTCACACACTTCACACGGAGCCACAGACAGTCCCCCTGGGTATTCTGCTCTGTCTTGCCACCCAGGTGAGCATCTCTCTGTGATAGATGGTCCCTTATACCAAGAATCACAGCAATATCCTGCTTACTCCTAATGCAAGAGGATCAGTCACTAACCCAGGTCAATTGTGCTTTAGGTCACATACCAAAGACAATGCTTGGAGGCAATCCGACAGTGAACAATATGAAGATCCATTAAAGAGAAAAAGGAAATGAGAGAGTTATTTACAAAGTTAAAACAGGTAGACAGGCACACAAACAAGTTACAGTATTAGGTTTCAAAAGGTGATAGAGGTTTCTATAACCAGCAAGCTCTGTTTGACCTTCAGGGCGAACCCCGGCTAAGCATCCAGGGATCTCTTGCTTATGCCTAGAAACATCTTGCCCACCCAGAGTTCAAGCAGCATAGGGATCTTTAGTTCCTCTGCCTCTTGCCATGTGCTCTGAGCTGCAAACTCAGCTGATGGGAGGAGTCCACTTGCAAGACTCATCTTCATGGGGAGAACAGAACAATAAGAGTCTTTAGTCCTTTTATTGACAATTCCTCAGTCCAGAAGCAGGGAATTTCCAGTTGTAAAATCCACCCATTGCCTGTCTGGTATCGATAGGTCCCTTCTTTTGGGAAAGGCATAAAAATTTCTGTAGAAGAGCAGCTCTTCACATGAATTCTTGTCCCTCTCCTGTATGGCAATTCATACAGTCAAAGGCTCCCAGTACAACTACTCAAATATTACATTACAATATGGAACACAGATACTGCAAGTGATATTAATGCAAGCAGCAACTCACAAGCATGCAACGGAGTCACACTTCCTTAGAATTCTAATACCCGTTTTTTCAATATTAACCCACAAGTGAGCTAGACAGATTCCAGTGATGTATCTGTTGTGGACCTAGGCATGAGCTGGCACCTGCCTTCCAGGGACACACAGCTATTACACATCCCCCTGGTCTGGGAGAATAGCCCAGAGAAGGGAGAGAAAGCAGGAAGGTGGGAGATGAAGTTTCAGGCTCAGGCATGTTGTCTCCTCTCCCTCCCCCCCCCCCATTTCTGAAGCTTCTGATACACATCTCTCATTGCTCACTGTCTCCTTCCCCCTCCCCCAAGGTTGAGGATTCAAAATAAAGGGTTCCCAATAGCCACAGCTGATTAAATTTAAGCAGGTTCCTCACAGCAAGGGTTCCCCTAAAGTAAATCACAAGAGCACGTCCCTGGCATATTCGCCCTTAGTGCCAGAGCAGGTCTAGCAAATAGATCAGTTCAGTCCAGTGGGGGAAGAGACTCGCAAGGACTCATTCTTCTTATAGTGTGTTGGGACACAGCAATTCATTCCAGCTGAGCCTAGCCACATTCCTCTCATGGCTGGGCTTCCTGGCAATTCCGGTAATGAGGGCTGACATCTGTGGTAGCTTCTCTCCCTGAGCAGAGTATGTATAAAGTACATGGATCACTAACCCACCACTGTAATACAGCTGCTTCTGAGATGAAACAGTAACTGTTCTGAGCCAGCAGTATTATACAGCCATTATTTAGGAGGGGAAATTAAAAAAGCAAAACCAAAAAAAAAGTTAAAGCCACAGAAGAAAATTAAGTTAGACAACATTTGACTAGGTCACCAGTGTTCATACTCCTACGATTGACAAAGTGCCATGGCATTTTTAGTGAGCACAGGGAATTAGTTTGAGTGTCTTTTGACAGGGGGCACTGTGCTGCTGGAATCTAATCCCATGCTGCACAGTTTGTTCTAAATTGACTCCGACAGCATTTCCTGCAACATCTGGGTTTTCTTTGGCTCTCTCTCCTTCCAGTACCAACCAGTTCCAACCCTGCTTAGCTCAGGAGATCTGATAAGATATGGCTTGCTGTGAAGTGGCTGCTGTCAAAGGCCTTGTCTATACCAAGAATCAGGGCTTAAGTTCAGCTGGAGCTGTCCAGAGCAGAGCGCTCAAATATTTTCAAACCCCATGGAGTTTTTAATAGCATGTTGGGGCGGGGACACGGGGCTCTGGGAAATACTCTGAGAATTTATGCCCTGCCGAGAATATTAGTGCCCAGGCACAGGTCTTCATGCCACTGTCAAAGAGCCTGGTGTGCACTAGCACTTACATTGTAGGTGGCAATGGCACAACCGCCCTATTGCTGGAAAAAAGGGTACGAGTTTTCCCTGCACCCTTCCCAGAGTGTGCAGTCACTTAAGCCTTTCCCTTGCAGGCAGCAGATGCCAAACAGCCCACCTTCAAGCAAGCTCAAACAGGAGCTGCTAATGGAGAGGAATTCCACCCTCCATTACACACACAAACAACCTGTGAGGATGAGTCAAAGCACCTGGGAAGATGAATAAGTGGGAAGTGAATGAACAGGATGCCAGACATTGACAGAAGGATCAATAAGACATTTTTAAGCTTTCAGAGCCTGGATCGGACCATTTTTGATACCCTGGGGCACCTTTTACAAGTGCCAATGAGTGCAAATTCCAGTTGAATATTTTTACCTTCTGCTCACCTGAAAAACCCCCTCAGCTGGATAAAATATTCTTCGCCCAACTCTTAAATATTGTTGTGCCTTGTTAAACTACTTCTGCCTTCCACCCCAGAAGTGGATGCATTTCAACAGGCGAGGATGTGTATAAAATAAAGTGTGAACACAGATTGCAAATCAGTTTAAAGAGAACATTAAAAAAAAAAACTAAATACCCTAAAGTAATCTGATAAGTGTCAGTCATAGTTGGCTTACATAGAAGGGACAGTAACACAGAAGCATGGGGAATAATTGAATCTCTTATAGCAACAAAGCCAGTCTGGGCATCCATGCTATCAACAGTGGAATGGACCACAGACTGTACAGGGGTTTCCTTAATACCGCTGCTGCTACAGTTGAACCGAGTTCTTGAAGAAAAAAGCAAAGCCCTTGTGGAGTGTGTTTTTGTGCACGTGGAGGGCGTGCCATGGAGCCAGAGTGTCTGGGACAGCAGCGGTCACAGGAAGCTGTTGCTACTGCTCTTTAGAGAGGAAGTCGGCATTCCAAGGTTGGAGGCAGAGTTAGTGCTGATTTTTCCTGTGGGGAGTGGGGGAGGGGAGAAGGGAGAGCGGCCTAAGAAAAGAGCGAGGAAGGAAAAGGCTCAGAAAACATGCTGCTGATGAAATCACAGCAGAGATAGCCAAGAAAAGACTTTGTAAAAGAAAAAAAAAAGAAAACTGTATGCTCAGAGAATTCGAGTTCTGGTGACATAGGGGAGAAAGGGTGGAGAGAGTATAAGAAAATATTCAAAGATACGTACATCGAAGTTGTCTCCCGGGAGTGGAGAAGCACTTTGGGAAAGGAATCAGGTTGGAGGAATGCACCCAGGGAGAACAGTCAGGACTGGGAAAACGGCACCAGGGACCAAGAACCAAGAAATCATTGCTGTTCTTAGAATATAGAAACATAAATGATGCTACCATTACAGCTGGGGAAGAAACAGCCATGTGAGAGTTGAAAGCCAGCTCTGGAGCAGCCGGCATGGGTAAAAATATAACTCCCATCCTCATATATATATTGCAATGGGGAAGCAAGTAGGAGCAGTTTTAATTCCCCAAGCTTTGTCGTTTCATTACTACAACAATATGCTTTAGCACATGTAACCCACAGGCTTTACACTACAGCCGATGATATTTAAGCCCAAAGAAAGGGAGAGAAGCAGTGGGGAGAAGACATGGATTTTGGTTGGAGCACAGACTCTGCACATGTGCAGAGGGCAGCACAACTCAGCTGGAAGGGCCCCTCCACCACTCCTAGAACTAGGGTGTGGCAGTTACTGAGCATGCACAATCGCGGTGCAGAGAGTTTTCATTAAGGGCAAAGAGGCTTGAAAGTTCTATAACCCGGTGGACTCAGTGGCTGATGGACGCAGAACCAAGAGACACGTTTGCTGGGGCTCAACACCTGCACCACTATAGAAACAGGCAAGCGGAGCGCTAGCCCAGCTTTACTTACTAGGGAAGCCTTCTATTAGGATCACGACTGGTCCAAGGCAATGTGTTGAATGGTCCTAGCAGGAGAGCACAGAGGGAAAGCTCCAGAACTTATGGACTTGACAGTTAGCTATGAGCTAACTACTTAGCTAAAGCGAGAGAATGGGGCAGAAGCCAGAGAGGCGAGGGTTTGTAAATTCTTACCTGGCTTATGGGAAAGGCTAGTGGCCAGTAGACTGAAAACCTTAGAAACCCAGGGAATGGTTATTTTCTATGCTACTCCAAATACCTGTACCACTTTGGACACAGGCTGCACCTTGCCTTCCTTACCAGCAACCAAGGAGACTAGTCAGCTACGATCCCAAGAACTGAATGCAGCAAACTGTAAGGATCCCCAGGCTTGTTTGCTGACAAGGCTGAAAGGTTTGGCACCATCTCAGCCTCTGAGAAGAATCGTCCATTCTTGTCTGGCAAATTCCAGTGACAAGCTGCACGTTATGGCCACCCTGTAGAGACTGAGGCCACATCTACACTAGGTAGGAGTACTTTGCTGGTCTAGCTGCGCCACAATACTACACCAGCAAAGCATGCTCAGTGTGAATGCGGGTATAGCTCTTTCCAGACCCCCTCCCCAAAACTATGCTTGTGTATCAGGTTTGTACGTAGAGCAGCCCTGAAAATTGTAACTCAATGCGATGCTTTCTGAAGGGATGGAACGCTGGCCTCAGGTCCAGCGAAGAGTGAAGCGGAGATGCAAGAGAAGGGCCGGGTAATAGAGTAATACATAATGGGGGGGGGGTCACACTTTGTAGCTGCTGTCAGCCGAGCTCATTGCACACCCCCATTTCCCAAAGAAGCTCCCTCCCATCCCCCTCTATATCAGGTACTCCCTGCAACTTCAACTTCCCCTCATGCCTGGGGCTCTGTCACCCCTATTTCTCTCCCCCCCCCCCGCGCCTTCATGGCATGGGCTCTGCAGGTCCCCTGCTCCCACTGCCCGTCAGGGTTGTGTGTCCCCATTCTCCACCACGTTCCAGGGTCCCCCACATGCCCGGGGCTGCATGCTCCTCCTTTTCCCATTGTAAGGGCTCTGCATGGCCCTGATACCAGGGTTCTCCAATCTCCCTCCTGCCTATGTGTTCATGTCACCCCATGCTGGGGCTCTGTGTGCTCCCCCAATACCAGGATCTCCTGGTCTCCCTCCATTACTCCCCAGCCCATTCCAGGAGCTCTTAAGCCCCCCCATGCCCCACCCTCCACCACTATTGTTTGCCTTCCGGCTGGGAAATAGGACATTCAGTGTGTCAACATGTTAAACTCTATTGGGAGGAGGAGTATGAGGCAGGGGTGTTGTTATGCCCATTGTAAGGCATTAATGGGAGCCATCAACTGGTCCTTTGAGCTACAGAAAGCTGCAGAAGGGCTTGAACCTGTGGGTCTGCGAAACAGATGACCGAGGCTGCACATTCCCCTTTTGATGTTCTGGTTTTCCCTCAGAAATCACTAGGCTTCTGTGCACCGATTCCTAGAACCTTCCCTGAAGCTTTTGAGTTGATTGGATGCAGCATTCAAAAAGGTATCTGGTGCAGACCGATGGACAAATGCCGTCAAGACAAGCAGAAGACCTCACAAGCTCAGCCAGTTACATCAGCAATCCCCCACCTTCCATTACTCAAAGGCACCAGAAATTTCACCCCCAAAGTGAAACTGCTAGAAATTCACCAGAGTCGTTTCAGGTGACATTTGTTTTCCATGCCTTGAGGGGAACAAACAAACAAACCGTTTTCCCAGGGAGTTTCAACAATATGCATTTTTGACACCGAACCACTTGCTGGTATGTGCCGAGATGCTCTGGTGAAAGACAGCAAAGTGGGTTCAGAGGGGTTGGCAATAGCATGAAACTGACGACTGGCTGGGTCAGAAGAGCAACTCTATACAAATGGCATCTTTTAGCTCGATGTCTGCTCACACTGGACTGCATCCTGATTGTGCCAAGTGCCTTCTTAATTCCTATGTCCCAATTAGTGTATACCAATAGGAATAGAGAGCACTCAGCACCTTGCAAGATCAGGCTGCGTGTGGGGCTTTGGATCATATGTTCACAGCTGATGCTCCAAAAAGTTAGATTGAAAACATATATATTATTGTTGGAGGGTTGCAACATACCTTACTTTGTTTCTTAGAATTCAGAACAAGCAAGAAAGAACCGAAAAACAAGGACACAGAGTAGACTGCTCCTAAAACAGAGACAAGTCAACTCACCTTACTAGACACACAGCCCATAGATCACACACTACCCTGGAGAGGGCCTAGCCTGGAAAACCCCCTGAGAATGTAAAGTGACAACTTGCAATTTTAACAGTTTTCAATACACTACAAAAGGCAAAACAGGATTCTACCCTGCTCCAGCAACAAAACTGGTGCTTAAGTTCTGGCTGTTAGAATCATGATACTGGCAGAGGGGCGGAAACCAACAGCTGGATTTTCAGATCCCATGTCATCAGAGCTGGTTCTAGGGGCAGGCAAGCAGAGCAGTTACCCTGGGCACCAACTTCTAAGAGGCATCAGACCACTCTGCTGCTGCCCAGCTTTTTTTTTTTTTTTTTTTTTTTTTTTTTAAAGTGCTCTTCTGTGGTTGGCCAGCCTGTTTTTGCTCGGCTCATTGGGCCAGCCTTCCCAACCTGCTTCACTGATTGGGCAACCGGGGTGGGTTTTTTTGCTCCACCACCCAAGTGGAATGGTACTGAAAATGTTTACCAGCCTGGCTGGGGCAAACCAGCTAGGACCACTCCTGCTTGTCATGCTGCCTTTCCATTTGTAAACTAGACAGACACTTTTTAAAGATACAGTAACATTTTCATTAACAACCAATGCAGACTTAATTGTCTACAACATATAACCACTGAGTGGATTGTTAGAGTTAAACAGCGCAAGGTATTTCAGTACAAAATTTCCATTAAGTCCTGATGAAAACCGTTAATCTTTTCACAGTAAAGTAGATTGGCATATAAAGTAAGTTACCCCTCTCTCATTTCAGGAGAGTTCAGTTAGTGCAGAATGCAACTGCCCACTTGTTAAGTAGTACAGCCTACCGAGAACACGACACCGGTGCTCCACAGCCTTTCCTGTCTGTGACTTGCCAATCTTACTTAGCAGGTCAAGTTAAAGACTGACTCACTAGAGTGAAAACTAGAAGCTGCTTGAACTCACTAGAGGCAAAGGCCTAGTGAAGACACAAGCTCAGCCAGTTACATCAGCAATCCCCCACCTTCCATTACTCAAAGGCACCAGAAATTTCACCCCCAAAGTGAAACTGCTAGAAATTCACCAGAGTCGTTTCAGGTGACATTTGTTTTCCATGCCTTGAGGGGAACAAACAAACAAACCGTTTTCCCAGGGAGTTTCAACAATATGCATTCAACAGTTAGCTAGCTTGAGTTCACACACCTTTTTGTCACCCCTAGTGAAGACAAGGGCTTAGTTCCAATAACAATGATAAGTTGAAATATATCAATACTTGCTCACATTTGAAATTGGACTATGAGATTCCCCGCCCCCCCCATCTGCAGTGCTACGTAAATGCAAAGTATCACCATTAAGTACAACAGCTTAAGTTAAGAGAAATAATGAGATGGGGGTCAGGGAGGGAGAGGGGGAAGTGACAAGTGATAGCATTGGTTTGCCAAATTAGAATTAACCAATTCAGTTCTGGCCCCTTACTGGACTCTTACTGTACCTTTTGTAAGCTGGTTACAGGACACAAAGATTTGAGAAAAATAAGCTTTCAGTTTGAATTTCCTCTCTTTCCTGAAAAAGCAACAAACTGAAAGATAACAGCATTAAACATTTTCTGGCCACAAAAATACTTCAAACAAGAGGCAGAAATCAAGACAAACCATGTTTTGTCCTTCATCAGCTCGAGTTCAAAGAATTAAACAGTAAATTAGTTTCATAACAGACTGAACTTAAACTAATTGCCCCAGAAATTCATTCAGAGGACATGACTAAGAGTCACATGACTGATGACTCATTTTCAGTATGCGATACACAGATTTCTCTTGGTGACATACATTTCAGTTATGTGATTTAATAGAACAAGATTCCATTAGAGATACATGACTTGCACTAGTGGATACATATCTTACGCTGTATCATATATGCATGTCATTAGAGGAAACATGCATTTCTAGATCCAAAGTTTTGAATAATATCCCTAGAGGTACCTCATATCACTACAGTTTTCTTTTAAACAACAAACCATGTTTATCGTTTGGATTAGAGTTTTTGGAATACACTACTGTACTTGAGCTTCCAGATATAGTTGTAGAACAGTCTGCCAACCACCGCAAAACAGAAACAAGGAATGCACGCCATGTCTACAGATTGGGGGGCTGCACCCTGGAAAGCAGTGACTCTGAAAAGAATTTAAGGATCACAGTGGACAAACAACTGAACACAAACTCCTAGTGTGATGCTGTGGCAAAAGGAGCAAATGAGATCCTTGGATCTATAAATAGAAATAGTGAATAGAAGTAGGGAAGGGATTTACCTCTGTATAAGGCATTGATGAGACAATACTGGAATGCTACATAGAGTTATGGTGTCCACATTTTAAAAAGGATGCTGCAAAATTAGAGAGGGTCCAGAAAAGAGCCACAGAAGTGATCTGAGGGTTGGAGAAATTGCCTTATAGTGAGAAACTTAAATAGCTCAATCTGTTTATTCTAGCAAAAAGAAGATTGGATTACAATGCAGAACCAAGGCACGTTGCATATATGCTAAGATGACTACCTTCATGTGGTGTATGGGAAATGGGGCTAAAGTTACAAGTTCTCACTTTAAGCGTGAAAGATTTTCAAGCAGCTCCAGGAAACCAAGTCTTCAAACCAAGCCTGGCTGCCCTTCTGGAAACTATACTTCAGCCAAAGCAAGTTATTGGACTCAGTACAGGTGTAACTGAAATTTTTTTGACCTGTGATATACAGAAGTCAGACTAGAGGATCTAATAGTCCCTTCTGGCCTTAAACTCTATGAATGCTGCAAGAAGATTAACTAGTAAGCAGTTCATGTTCACCTATAAGGCCAAGTGCATAATCTGCATTTGTCTACCGCTTCAGGGTTAATAATCCTACCAGGTGCATTCACATATGACTGCAGGAAATTCACCCAGCATGTGGATGAACTTTGGAACAGTACATCATGTAAGAGATATGGGAATTTCGGGGGAAATATGTACTAGATCTGTGCAAATAACTGATTTTTTGGAATTTTGGATCACTGGCAGTTCTGAAGAGTTGAAAAATTCATTTCAGGTTGAACAAAATGTTTTGTTTTTATTTTGATCTCTTCAATTTTATTTTAAAAAAAAGTTTCAAAAAAGAAAGTCATTCTGAACCAAAACATTGTTCTGAAAATATCAAAACAAAAATATTTAGATTTTTTTCTTAAGTATTTTTGGTAAAGACACTTCAGTAAATTTGACAGAAATTTGCAAAATATGTTTCAGTTGATCTGAATCTACATTTTTCACCAACTTTTTTTTTGGTCAACAAATTTCACTCAGCTCTAATCCATACTATTTAATTCTAACATGCCGTTTATGTCATACTAGGAGAGACAAAATGCAAAGGTGAATGCTGTCATTTGCAGACTTTCTTGCCATCTTTGTCAGACTTTCTTAACCAGAAGATTTTCCTCCTTCCCAGCCCAGCCTGTCTTTGGTCACTGAAGTTTTCATGCTGAATATGTAACAGCTAAGCATACACAGTTCCATAGCAACAGTGATGCCACAAACACAGGAGTAGGTGACTTCGCTGCGGAGTCAAGCAGAATATTAACAAGAACACCGATAACAGTGGTATTTACAAAGGTACTTAGGTGCTTAACTCCCATTGAAATCAAGGGGAGCTGGGAGCCCAAATACCTTTGTGAACCCTACCCTAGTAACATTTGTATGGCACCTCCCAGCAAAGGATTTCAGATTTCTATACAAATATCACTCCCATTTTGCAGATGGAGAAATGGAGGCACAGAGGGATTAAAGGCCAAACCCTCCGCCCTGCACCAAGATAAATAAATAACCTGGGCTTGGTGTCCATGCTGTTGAGAACAAAGAATCCTTCTCACCTCCACGCTGTGAAGTGATAATAGAGCTGCTCCTTCTACAGCAGCTCAGTGTTGCAGCACCACCGGTTCCTCCATCCACTGCATGTTATTAGGTAGCACATCCCACCAGCCTGTCTCCATTTTCCCCACTCTCTACTCAGGGAACGCCCATTGAACTGTGCTTTGTGGTGCACTAGGGGGTGCATGCTCTCCGCGCATTGTGTAATGGCACTAGTTCTATCTAAATAGCTATACGTCACTGAGCACATTGAGGTCAGGACCCACAGGGAAGAGAAACAGGGTTGGGCCCCAAATGACTAACCTACACTGACACCAGAAGTGTCACACACAGCCAGTAATAAAACCCGACTCTGACCTCAGTCCTCTGCTAATTAAGACACAAATATACTAGATTGACTTGGGCAGAGGAACACAGAGTGTGACTGGTCAAGCATAATGCTGCCTGCATAAGTGTAATTGGAACTACATGACACTATTTCTGAGCCATGGGCTGTCCTAGTCAGCATGGAAGCGCCAGTGTCTCCAAAGTCACATGACACAGCATGGAATACAGCCAACATCAACGAAGCTGCAGATTTAAACAAATCTATTACTATTTTTTCCTTAAGAAACTCGTGAAGTCTTTGAATTCTGGAAGCAATTTATTGGAAAGCGATAAAAGCATGAAATCCCCATCCTTCCCTCTGGATAATTGGATGTAAATACTAGTTTCTTTTCAGGCACTTAAACTCTTACCTGTAATTAGAACTGGATTCATCCACAGTTATTGGTATCTCATCCAAAATGAGTTTAGATCAGGTTATAAAATACCAGGAGATTCTATTATTTGTTTGTGAGAATGGACGAACGTGGAGAAGAAAGGCAAGAGTGCGAGAAGAATGGCAGACGTGTTGTGATCGGCGCAGTCTTAACGACAGCTGAAGTCCGATCGATCCAGGTGGTGATCCAGGTTTGTTAGAATACATGTCAAAACGACTTCCAGAGGGTTGCTTGTGTTTAGAAAGGAAGATCTGAAGGACTGCTTGGCAATTGAAACCCAGGCACCAATCCTTTGTATTTTGTCAGTTGTATGTCTTTGCAATAACAACATGCCAAGATAGAGTATGGAGAGTTGTTAATTCTAAGACCCTGCTTCAGTGAACCACTTAAGCATGTGCTTAGAGTTAAGCATATGCCTAAGTACCATTACAATCAATTGGATTTTAACACGTGCATAAGTGCTTTGCTAAATAGGAATGGGCTTTAGGTACATGCTTAAAATTAGGCATGTGATAAATGTTTTACTGACTTGGGACCTGACAAAGGGGGATAGAGAGGTGGCTGAGGTTGACTCTGTCCCTTCCCATAGCAAGTCATAGGCAGGCTGGACTCCCCAGAGGGATACTCTCTCTGCACCCCAGGCCACTCAAGAGGAATGGTATCCGCCTAAAGCACAGTCATCTTGGAACAACCGCTAAGGTAGGGTGGCTGAATTTTGCACCCCACATGGGTCAGTGGCTCAAAACTCCAGTCCAATTCAAAGCCCGCTGAAGTGAGTTGGACTCTTTCCACTGATTGCAAAGGGCTTTGGATTAGGTCCCATGTGAGTAAGCCATGAATACAGTGAGGTTACATACTATTCAGGATTACTCACAGAAGTAAAGTTGGGCTCAACATACTTAAGAGTAGCAGTGGGAAAGAGGAACAACCTAGTCAACCTGGACATCTATCACACATCACAGAAGTGCCTGAGCAAAGCACCCCCTAAAAACACAAGAACAGCCATACTGGGTCAGACCAATGGTCCATTGAACCCAGTATCCTATCTTGTGACCGTGGCCAATGCCAGGTGCTTCAGAGGGAATTAACAGAGCAGGTAATCATCAAGTGATCCATCCGTCACCCATTCCCAGCTTCTGGCAAACAGTGGCTAGGGACACCATCCTTGCCCATCCTGAATAATAGCCACAGATGGACCTATCCTCCAGGAACTTATCTAGTTCTTTTTTGAACCCTGTTATAGTCTTGGCCTTCACATCATCTAACAGAGTTCCACAGGTTGACTGTGCATTGTGTGAAGAAATACTTCCTTTTGTTTGTTTTAAACCTGCTGCCTATTAATTTTATTTGGTGACCGCTAGTTCTTGTGTTAGGAGAAAGAGAAATAACACTTCCTTACTTTCTCCACACCAGTCATGATTTTATAGACTTCTATCATATTCCCCCCCTTTTCCAAAATATCTTTTTTGAGATGGGGCGACCAGATCTGCACGCAGTATTCAAGTTGTGGGCGTACTATGGATTTATATAGAGGCAATATGGTATTGTCCGTCTTATTACCTATCCCTTTCCTAATGATTCCCAACATTCTGTTAGCCCCCCGACTGCCATTGCACACTGAGTGGATGTTTTCAGAGAACTATCCACAATGACTCCAACATTTTTTTATTTTTTTTTGAGTGGTAACAACTAATTTAGACCCTCATCTTTTTATATATACAATTGGGATTATGTTTTCCAGTGCATTACTTTTCATTTATCAAACATATCCCATGTTCAAGAAGGATTAATTCAAACTGGAACAGGTACAGAGAAGGGCTACTACGATGATCTGAGGAATGGAAAACCTGTCTTATGAAAGGAGACTCAAGGAGCTTGGCTTGTTTAGCCTAACCAAAAGAAGGCTGAGGGGAGATATGATTGCTCTCTATAAATATATCTGAGGGATAAATACCAGGGAGGGAGAGGAATTATTTAAGCTCAGTACCAATGTGGACACAAGAACAAATGGCTATAAACTGGCCATCAGGAAGTTTAGACTTGAAATTAGATGAAGGTTTCTAACCAGAGGAGTGAAGTTCTGGAACAGCCTTCCCAAGGGGAGCAGTGGGGGCAAAAGACATATCTGGCTTCAAGACTAAGCATAAGTTTATGGAGGAGATGGTATGATGGGCAATTAGTTGATCTTAGACTATCAGCGATAAATATGCCCAATGGCCTGTGATGGGATGTTAGATGGGGTGGGATCTGAGTTACTGCAGAGAATTCTTTTCTGGGTGTCTGGCTGGTGAGTCTTGCCCACATGCTCAGAGTTTAGCTGATCGCCATATTTGGGGTCAGGAAGGAATTTCCCTCCAGGGCAGACTGGCAGAGGCCCTGGGGGCTTTTCACCTTCCCCTGCAGCATGGGGCACAGGTCACTTGCTGGAGGATTTTCTGCACCTTGAAGTCTTTAAACCATGATTTGAGGACTTCAATAGCTCAGACATAGGTTAGAGGTTTATTACAGGAATGGGTGGGTGAGATTCTGTGGCCTGCGCTGTGCAGGTCAGTCTAGATGATCATAATGGTCCCTTCTGACCTTAAAGTCTATGTTTGGTATGCTTTTCAAAGCACTGATTGCTTGTCTTTACCAGAGACTACCGTTGCCATCTCTCCCTGGGTTTTTTGCATTTACTCAATTATTCTGCCCATTTAGAAAGAACCAGTAAAAATAATTCTATGACAAAATTGCTGATTGGAGGTGGGGTAGCATTGCTGAGCAGCAGATCTCTGTGGGGCCTGGAGGCAATTCTGTATCCAGTTTCTGCGCTTGGTCAGAAAGTGCTGCCCATGTGTAACAAAGTGGGACAGCATAAGACAACTGAGTGCAAGTGTTATAAGCAAGCTCATAAATTAAACAACATCCACTATGAAAGAAAATCCATGTGCACTATAGCATACATTTATTGCACAACCCTACTGGATAACAGCTGCAATCCGTGTTCAGTTACTGATGTCTCAGCCTCAGAGATTTTACCCAGACAGATTTTAGCTATAACTGTACAGAGGGACAAAATGAGGTTGGGGAACTAACTGTTTGCACTTAAGCCATCATTGTGTCAAACTAGAATTACTTGGGAGTCCAATCCCAAGTTACTTTTACTGTGGCTTAATAGGAAGAGGACACACCCGTTATTGTCGTAAACTAGAACGTACAGTACACGAGAGAGATGAAATAACAAGCCTCATATTTATGCACGTGGCTGGGGCACTGTGGGCAAGCAATCCTACTTCCAATACAGCTCACATATCATCTGGGGATGGTTACTAAGCTTCTCCAAGCCTAGTGTGAATTCAGCTCCAGAGACATTTTGCGTAGCTAGTTCTCAGCAGAAGAAACTGCCAGCTTCACAACAGCAGGGCCGGCTCCAGGCACCAGCCGACCAAGCACGTGCTTGGGGCGGCACCTTGCAAGGGGCGGCACTTGGGGTTTGTTCTTTTTTTTTTTTTCCCCCTTCGGCGGCGGCGCTCAGGTTTTGTTTTTGTTTTTACTTCGGCGGCGGCGTGTGGCTCGGGGAGGGGGGGTTGTTTCAGTGGGGCGGCACAGGGCTCGGGGGAGGGGGAGGTTCCTTTTTTTTCCCCCCTGGGGGGGTGGCGCTCGGGGGGTTGGTTTTTTTTTTTTGCTTGGGGCGGCAAAAAGGTTAGAGCTGGCCCTGCACAACAGCCAGTGGTGGAGTCAGAATGAGGAGCCCGGAAGTAGCTAGCAATTAGTAGCAGTTAGTAAGAATTTAATAACTTAAACACCTTAGAGCCAAACTGAACAGAACACTACCAGTGGCGTAGCCAGGTTTAGAGCACAGGGGGAGCGGCGCTATAAAAAGGCGCCTCCCCGCTCCCCCTGTACTCACCCGGTGGTGCTTTAAAGGGCCCGGGGCTCCAGCCGCTGCAGAGCCCCTGGGCCTTTTAAATCCCCGCCCCAGCCAGCTCTGGTAGCAGGGCTGGGGGGGGGGGGGGGCGCTTTAAAGGGCCCACGGCTCCCCGCAGCGGCAGGAGCCGCCGGCCTTTTAAATCCCCGCCCCAGCCGGCTCCGGTAGCGGGGCTGGGGGGGGCGCTTTAAAGGGCCCACGGCTCCCCGCAGCGGCAGGAGCTGCTGGCCTTTTAAAGCACCCCCTCCAGCCCAGCTCCAGCAGCAGGGCTGGGGGGGTGCTTTAAAGGGCCAGCGGCCACTCCCCCTGCTATGCTACTGAACACTACATTCTAACCAACACATCAAAACCTGCAGGAAATGGTGGCTTTAAAGCCATTTGGCATTGGGAAGTTACAGGCAAGGTTTGGAAGTAAATGTATGCTCATGGAGTCATTATGGGCTATATTGGCCCCAAACAGCTGCAAAGTCAATGGAAGGCTCACCTGGAATAACTACCACAAGGTTCCATGGGAGAGAGATGTGTGAGGAGATGAGCCCTCACTGCTACCCTAAATAGCACCAGAAACCAAAGCAGTCCTCCCCCGCCCCTCCTCCTTCCCAACAGCCCACCTTCAATCCTGGGATAAGGGAAGTATAAGCCACATCTCCTTCATCCTTGTGCAGGCCTCGGCGCTAGCCCAGGGATAAATCAGGCCCTCAGTCAGCTAGTGCTGTCCCTAACTGAAACGCAGGATAGGACAGACCAAGTTCTGCCCTGAATTCTGCGCAAAGCGCGACTCGGATTGGGGTAACTTGTGCAGCCGTTTTAGTTGCTGGGTAATGAAGATCTTTGCAATGAAGAAGTGAATGCAGTCAGTTCTTGCTGCTACGGTGACCTTGTAACCTGTGTTTGGAATGGTGTCAGCAGCCCAAGCCTTTGCCTCTGAGCCAAATCATCCCTGATGTCTCACCAATGAAGCAACACCAGGGATGTGTTTGGTCCTTTACCCTTAGTGGGGTAAACATACGATGGACCAAACAGAGATGTTTGCTTTTTACATCCCTTTTTCTACTTGCTTATGTGCACCACAAGTTCACTTCTATATGTAGCACAGAAATATAACTGATCTGGCCATAAGACAATAGACCTGCACATAATATAGGAGGAGCTAAATCCTAGGATGTCTATTGACCTCTGATGGTATCATGAATGTACCCACTTCTAAAGAATATAACCATTTCTATGATTTGCTAATTCAAGTACCCCTAAAGAAAGTGCATTTCTAGGCTGGTTACCATGCACCACGTTTCATGTGCTCAGTACCATTAGAAGATGCCAATGTAGGGAGTAGATTTAGATAAGTATTGTTTCTTGCTTAAGTGCACATTGAGGCTTTTCTTATCAGCATCTCTCTGGAGTGA
Source organism: Macrochelys suwanniensis (assembly GCA_033296515.1). NCBI lineage: Eukaryota > Metazoa > Chordata > Testudines > Chelydridae > Macrochelys > Macrochelys suwanniensis. The sequence goes on along the minus strand of CM065781.1, from coordinate 17,322,431 downwards.
AACCTAATAAAAACCTAATAAAACACAGAATAAGTTATAACATTATTATTGTTCAGAAAGGAGGTGCGTCATCAAGGAAATGGATACCCGGAGAGTTTGTTTTCTGCAAAAGTAAACCTGAACTCTGCTGCCCAGGATCCTAGCCTAGATTTCTGAGAACAGACGCGGAGCAACAAATCTAAGCTGTGTGCGGAGTGAAGACACTAAAGCTACAAATTCTTACGAAAAAGCCCTATAGAGCTCAGACTGTCAATTTACTGCCATTCACGCAGCAAGAAAGAGCGTCCCTTAGGGTCACTACGGAGAACAAGCAAACAGAGGGGGGGGAAACCCCATACACCTCAGTTTGCCTCTGCTAACAGTACTTTCCTGTGTGGCAAGGGCTCCCTACATTAGCCTTTTGTCTTGATAATCTGAAAGCAAGTTTGGTGGTGCTGGCTTGGGACAGAATGGCGACTACAAGGAGAGAAAGGAGAACATGCATCATGCGCACGAAGAGATAAGAGAGGCATAAGGCAACCCCCCGAACAAACCTAGAAACCTCAGAAACAAGCAGAAAGGAAAGAAGGAAGAGGTAAAGCCATTCAGTGCTGATAAAAACAACCCATAAACCATGAAGGATAGAGTCTGTATCGTTGAGGTTTTGAATGCCCCCCAAACAGATTTTACTTACAGCCTCAGCCTCATTTCAAGACTCTTGTTATGAAAGGCCTCAATGGGCTTTTGAGCAAGAGGAGGGAGGCATTAATGCTAGTTGCTTGGGCACGTTTTTATGCTCTGCCCACCTAATTCCCCCTCAAGTCTCACTGAAGTTGTTCTCACTAGCTCTGTCTTTGGGTCGAGCAGTAGCATCCAGCCTTTGCAAAGTGAGGGCCAGACATAACTCAAAGTCAAGAAGCTATATAACATCTTACCTTTTTTATGTGGAGATGCTTCCACTACCTCAGTTTCCCCTCACAGTCAGTCATCCTTGGTCTGGTAAGGTGATTTGGCCATGCCATAGCAAACAAGGATCCAAACAAACACAAACAGTCTTTCAGCCCTCTGCGGGCTCTACAGTCCCTGGTCTGATCTCTCTCCTTAATACAGGAAATTGAAAAGTGTTTTTCATCATGCTCTCTGGAAACTCCAGCCTGAAACCCCTAATTAAGGACAGGTGTTAACACTGCACCATCACACCAATAATGTGTTGTTCCATGGCTTTTCCTTCACTGGTTTCATTCTTCTCAGGGGGCTTTTTAACACTACCATTGCATAGGCCTTTCCCCCTGCTCTCCTAGCAAAGCACCCTCACACTGAATATGGTGTCTCTAGACTGGAGGCTGCTTCTTATAGTGTCAGTCACTCTTTCCCAGCATGCCTTGCAGCATCCTGGGAACTACAGGTCCCAGGATGCCAGTCCTTAAAAAGCCACAGTATGGAATGGGGATGTGCTGGTTTAGGCCTGCTCTTGAAGTGATTGGACGCTATGTGATAGACCCCAATCAATGCTTTGGAGTAGATTCTCTGCCCTGTTCTGTTCCCTTGGCATCTCTCAGGGAGTATAAAGAGAAGAGAAGCCACCCAGTGCTCCCTTGATGAAGATTCCCCTCACATCATGGAAGTTCCTAACAAATGAAAAAACAGCTATGCTGGTTCCTAGGCCTCTGTGCTTTCAGTCCCTGGGGAAGAGGGAGTGCTGGAGTATACTGAACTCTGGCTACCACCAGCTGGTATATGATTGCTTGGGGCCTATTGCCAACTGGCACCATTTTATCTAATTTGGGCTGGGGCAGAGAATCAGGGAGTTGTAACTGGCTGTGGCCCTCAAATTCTCCTCAGTTTCCCTTTTCTTGGGTTTGTGGGAGAGGGGAGAGAGCCTTTGCTAGGTGCTGCCCCAGGCTGAGGAAGAAGCACTCAGGGTATGTCTACAGAGCAATTAAACACCCACAACTGCCTGGGTCAGTTGACTCTGGTTTGGGCTCCAGGCAGGGGTTTGGGCTCGGGTCCGAGCTCTGTTGCTTGTGGAACCTTAATTCAGCCCTCATGTGTGTTTGCATTATGAGACAGTCTTTAATTACATGGTCACATACTACTTTTTTCCACAGGGCCCTGCCTCATTCAGTGCATATGATGGACAGTGTTCTTTTAATGAGCAACGATTCAATATGTTGCTTTCTCTTCACCGTTCAATATGTGGCTCCAGGCCTTATTCACTGCACACAATATGAACTCTGATCTGAAGACAGAATAATTAACTTATTCATAGGCTGTTCTATGGAACTTATTGCTATAGTATCAGAGAGCTTTATGAACATGAATGAATTTATTTTCATAACACTCATGTGAGGAGAGCAGGAGAGGAGTATTGTCCCCATTTGACAGATGGGTGCTGAGGCACAGAGAGATTAAGGTCAAAAGTATCCACTAATTTTTGGGTGCCCACCTTGAGAGGCCTAGGACCTGATTTGTCAGAGTATCTAGCATTATACAGCACTTTACATATTCAAAGCACAGCTCCCACTGACTTCAGTGACAAGTGTGAGAACTCAGCACTTCTGCAAATCAGACCCCAGGATCTCAGTTCCAGTACTCAGAAAATGAGGAACACACAATCAGTGACCTCCTGTGAAAGCTTTGGTTTAAATGATGTGACTAACCTCTCATGGGAACCCTGCGGCAGAGGCAGAGATAGAATCCAGTTCTCCAGCAGTCAACTGCTTGAACCAGGAGACCTTTTCTCTTCCTGCAATCCCATGCCTCATTCAATTCATACCTTCCAACTTCTGCAACAAATGAAGCAGGGGTCCTACAGAGAAGTTTCCTTTCACTACACAACCCTGATTGATCCCCAGATCAGGTCTCTCCCGTGCAATGAAAGAGGCAGGAGATTCTGTTGAAAACATTGTATTTTATAATTTAACCATACACAAGGGGGAGGGGGAGAAAATGAATTAAGGTTGCACAGGCAACCTTAATTCTGGCATTTCCTAATTTTTGAGTGCTTGACTTTAACTTTAATAATGTTCTTGTAAGGTAGATTTTTCTGTGCCTGTGATTTCCTAGGTTTTAAAAAAAGGCAAACTGAAAAACAGAAATTCCATCCTGTGGCATCATCTTGACACCCACATGAGTCATCAGCAATGTTGGAACTTTTAGATCCACCACACAGACCTCTTCCACTTGAGCTAACAGAGTAATTCATAGCAGCAGTAGGTTGTCATCCTCTGCGTGGACCAGGAATAAGAGGAATGGGACACTTTGCCAATGGATTTCACAGATATCTGCTAACAGCAGTGGAATGGCAAGACTCAGGAATCTTGGGTGCCATTCCAGGCACTGGAGGAGAGTGGGCTCTTGTGGTCACAGAGTCTTCTGCCCATTTGCCCACAAGTATTATCCCTTCTGCCCTGTCCCTTCCAACCTGCCCTTGACCCAGTCCCAGTCGCCCCACACACTCCCAGTCCCTTGCCCAGCCAGTCCCAGTTCCCCCATCCCAGCTCCTTACCCCAAATCTGTTCACCAGCTAGACCCACTTGTTCCAACCTAGTCCCTCAAGGTTTGGCTCCTCTGCATTCAAATCAAGCAGCTTCCTCCTTGATGCTGCTTGGGCCCAGCAGGTGACCACTGAGAACATAGAAGAGACAGGGTCCCTACTCTCAGTTCCAGTGTCTGGCCCTGGAACCAATACAACCTACAGCAGCCTAGAAAAGCAACTGCAGGGAAAGTCCTGCTCAGCCCCACCCTGGAGCAAGCCCAGTATGCACGAACTCATCAGGTAATTTAGCTGTTAAAATCTGCTATCTATTGACCACGTACAAACTGTGATTTCTTTTCCAAGCACTTATTACTTGGCCAAATGTAAGTGGATTTTCACAAGGAGAGCAAAAGGCACAGCCTGGACACTAAGGCCACTCCCCTGCCAAATTTCAAGGCCCTGCACCAAAACACAGTGGAATGCTAGAGCTTTTAAAAGAAAAGGTGGCCCGAATTTCGTAACATGGGCAAGACAATGGATTTTTCCTAGTCTAATTCTCAGACATGACCACCGTTTTAGCTGAAATTATCCAAAACAATTCAGCTTGATGCAGACACCCAGCATGAAAAATGTCAACCCAAACAGTTAAAGTTTGGCAAAGTTATTAGCAACTGAAAACAGAGTCTGATAATGGGATGTGTCAGGCAACCCATAGGCAGTGCTATCAGAACACACAGCCAAGTCCTGCTCATCATCCTTCCTTGAGAAGTTCCATTGACGTCAACAAGACTACTCATGAGTAAGGCAGGCAGGATTTGACCCTGCCTATTCAGAAATGTGGCAGTCATTCTATATCAGCCATTCTAAAGGAAAGTTCCTTAAAGAAGCTATAGTTGTGACCCAGTACCCCATTATTTAGCTGCCCGCCCCAGCTAGTGAATCCCATTTTTCCAAGCCCAAGTGTGAGAACCCTGGTGTCCACGTTATTACTGCTGTTTTTGTGCTTGTTGATTCTTAGTACTGGAAGTCCCTGTGTTTCCCCTACAGCTGATCTTCACATCCGATGAGAATTCCCACTGGAATTCTCCAGAACAATGGAGTTAATTGCTCCTCCTCTCAATTTGACACCCCCATAATTATCTTTTGGAGTAGTTATCTCAGAAGTTTTCAAAAAGACAATGCATCACTGTGAAAAGGTTTCAGGATCTGTACGTCCCCACAGTAGCAAGATGCATGTATCTTTACTTTCATCTGATCATATAATTTGCAAGTTATTTTTACACTCACAGACACACACACCCTACCTCAGCCATTCTGGCATCCTAGTTGGGAGTTTTGAAGAGGAATTTGTGGTGGCCTGAGGACTGTGTTGGAATATCAAGCTATCACTTTAAGTGCGGAGGATGGGGAAGGGGAGGTTCCTGGTCCTGCTTGCAGCCTAGGGGCCTCTGTAAGGAAGTGTGTGTGCAATCAGATTCTAGGCTGGTTTTTCCAGACTAAGGTAGGGTGAGTGGTGCCTCTCTGCCTTGGGGAATAGGCTGCAGCGCCTCACTTTGTTTTGTTTTTTTGGTTACTGGGTGTTATTGTTCTGGCTTAAAAGAATAAAAATAGTGTGATGTTGTAGCTTTCCAGCATGAGTATTTGATGTTTTTACCTAATTTCTCTCAGTGTTCACCACAACAGAATTAAAAAAAACACCCCAAAACCAAACACCCTATTCTGTAGACCTCAAACAAATGCAAGTTAGGATTTTCCCTGCATCAGCCACAATAAACATGTTTGTTCAAGAAGAAAACCCTGGTTCGGAGAGAAGATGTGTGTACTGAGGATGCAGGAAATCATGTTTATACCTGTGAAGAAATTGTTCAAGCACAGTACATCCTTGTGAAACTATTCTCCCCCCACCACCCCGCCTTCCCAGTGCATACAACTGCCAAGGTCTTTGAGAGCTCAGGTTGTCTAGCACACAAGCACCGGCCACCTATATTACAGCTGCTAGAACACAGTGTGCCCTGGTGGTGTAGACCAGGGGTTCTCAAACTGGGGGTTGTGAGGTACGTGGGGGGTGGCAAACTGCAGCCTCCATCCCAAACCCCGCTTCACCTCCAGCATTTATAATAGTGTTTTAATTTACAGGGGGGGGAGGTCTCACTCAGAGGCTCGGTGTGTGAAAGGGGTCACCAATACAAAAGTTTGAGAACCACTGGCATAGACTTTGGGTTTTGTGCCTCTTGCTTGCTGCTTTTGATTCTTCCTCCTTTCTGTGGGTTCTTTGCCTCCTCTGAATTTCCATGTCTATTGCCCACGTCCTAGATTGTGACTTCATTTACATACCCCTTTATAGCCCTGTGTGGGCTATCTGGACCTTGGGTCAGGGCATGCATGTGCACCTGCTTACTCTCTCCTCAGAGCAGGTGGGCATGGAAATAGGACGGGTGAGAGCCACAGTCTTGTCTCTGGCTCATCACCCACTAGCCAGCATAGCTGAGCCAGTACAAGGCGGTAGGTAGTAACTGCCCGATGACATAAGCCACTAATAAATTACTACTGTCCAAGAGTAAAAAGGGAAGCAGGGAGATTGCCTGAGCCACAATTCCTTCCCTAGGATGCTCCTGGGGTGGACTGGCTACATGATGGGACCTTACTCTTGACAGGGACCGAAACACACAGCCTAGCCCTAAATGATCTGTTGGAGAGGAACACTGAGGAATTTTTATTTGATATAAATTGTTTTAGAGGCAAAGTGCATGTTATATATCTGAGCCAAACACTGGGAATTGTATGAGATTATTGTTTGGATTTTCAGGTTTTTTGGCATTAGACACCACTTTTTGCAATGTCTTGAGTCTTCTCCATCCTAATATATTACAGTGTAGCAATACTGCACAGCTGAGTCATGACATGTCAGGCCTGGAAAGATTCCAGGAGGCATGGATTAACATGATATAAACTGAAACTTGAAGGTAACATTAAATTTTAAAAAATTATTTTAACCCTTACCAGAAGCAAGAGCCAAGGTATGTTTATGTTATCCTTTGCATTGAAGTAGGAAGGAAGTAGTTTAATACTCACTTGTTGGTTATTTGCAGGCACATTCTTGAATTCCACCGCCAATTTTCTGCCTATATGTCACCACGTGCCTAAATTGTGAACCATTGGGCAGGAGGGGGGATGGAGTGGTACGGAATGGAACACAAAGAGCAGTAATGACTTCCTTATAAAATATCTGCATGAAAATCATGTTACATGTAGGTAACATTTTTAGTGAAACAGATCCAAACCATGCATTATTTGTTATATTAAACTTCAATAGCTTCAAAGAAGATTACGTCTACATCCAGTTTTGAAGGATCAGACTGCAAAAGTCAGTTAACTGCCTCTGGGGAAGAACTAAATACAAATGATGTTGCCTAATGCTGCAAAATCTAATTTTTACCTCTTCTTTTTTATTAGGAAAAAGTGCAGACTTCACATTGTTTTATCCTGGTCTAAAGTTTTGAGATCCTTTGTGGAGTGGGATGGGTGTGCATTGAGCAGAAAAGTGTCTTGTGTCCTTAGTATTGTGTACATATTATTGGACAATTACTTTGGAAAAGTCTTTTCAGATACGATACATCTGAAGTCAAAATGTTCACACTGTGGAAAAGTGTCAGGTTTGAAAGATAAAATTAAAAAATCCAGTTAGTGAGATAAGAATGCTTAATGCCAAGTGATGACTTGTCTAGCCACACAACAAGGACAGCAGATCCTCATTAAAAGCTCTTTTTAAATTTCCCCTAGCCCATGCATTTATGCCCAAGAGTTAGATTGTGTGACGTGGACTAAAAACCCTTGTGAGGGAATAACACAAGGGAGTATCAATCACTTTTGTTGCATAAGGTGTAGCCCTAAATATGGGTAAGGCTACTAATGTTCAGATACAGGTTCAGCATATAAAGAGAGCACCAGGCAACAGAGCTTTGTATGTATCCTCAGAACCACTGAACTAACACTGCATTTGACACTCAAAGCAATGAGAAGTCATGCTAATGGGTCTCACTATATGTGTTGAGGGATAATGTATCTAGATAATGCAAGAGGGGTCAAAGAATCAAACAAAAAAGGACGAGAGTGAAGGAGTATTTTTACACCATTATTAATTAGCACAGAACAATTGTACTACCGCTTTCTGTTTCCTCTCTATGAAAGAGACTGAAAGTACATGTAACTATTTATCAACTGCACAACCAACTCAGCCTTCAGTGAAAAGCTAGAGACATGCAGCTACTCCAGGATTGTGTGCATAATATAATATATGCAAACAAACATTTCCTTCTTCTGAACTCACTGAATGTTCTAGCCACTGACTCATTCAGTGCTTTCTGGTATCGCTTCATATGCTTCCTAGAGTCACCTTTCAAGCCGTAATTTAAGGTTATCCTATAGAAAATAAACTGAGAAACTTATACAAATTAATAAATAATATTGTGTGTGTTCATCTCATAAGGCACCTAGGCATTCTAGCAAAGAATCCTTTCCCTAACAAGGATTAGGAACTTTTCATATAGGCAGGTTGTGCTATAATTGTTCATGATGGGGATCCTTGTATCTGCCTCTGAAGCAGCTGATACTGACCACTGTCTGACAGACCATTCGAAAGACTCCCTTTTACTACATCAGTATTTCCAATACTGATGTAGTAAGCGGTGGCCTAGAAGAACTGCATCATGTCACAGAAGATGCCATCGCTAGGCTAGATGACTATGCACATGCTGAATAAATAATACTACATCAGTAATGGAGAGGAATTCATAGACTGATATTTTATGACCAGAGGGGACCACTATGATCATCACCTCCTACACAGAATCATAGAAATGTAGGGTTTTAAGGGGCCTTGAGAAGTCATCCAGTTCAGCCTCCTTTGCTGAGGCAGGACCATCCCTGACAGGTGTTTGTCCAACCTGTTCTTAAAAACCTCCAATGACTGGGATTCCACAACCTCCCTGGAAATCCTATCCCAGAACTTAAACTGCCCTCATCGTTAGAAAGTTTTTCCTAACATCTAACCTAAATCTCCCTTGATGCAGATTAAGCTCATTACTTATTGTCCTACCTTTAGTGGACATGAACAATTAATCTCTGTCCCCTCTATAACAGCCTTTAAAATATTTGAACACTGTTCACACACACCCAGTCTTCTTTTTCTCAATAATAAAACATGCTCAGTTAGTTTTAAAACCTTTTCTCATAAGTCAGGTTTCTTAACCCGTTTATCATTTTGGTTGTTCTCCTCTGGACTTTCTTCAATTTGTCCACGTCTTTCCTAAAGCATGATGCCCAGAACTGGACAAAGTATGCCAGATGAGACCTCACCTGTGCTGAGCTGAATGCAACAAGTACCTCCTGTGTCTTCCATACAACACTTCTGTTCATACACTGCAGAATTATATTAGCCTTTTTTATAATTGTGTCACATTGTTGACTCATTCAATTTGTTATCCCTATAACTTCCAGATTCCTTTCTACAGCACTACCACCTAACCAGTTATTCCCTATTTTGATTTTTCCTTCCTTAAGTACCCAAGGATGAATTTCATCAGGCCCTGGTGACTTGAATACATCTAACTTATCTAAATATTCTTTAACCTGTTCTCTTCCTATTTTGGCTTGTGTTCCTTCCCCCTTGGTGCTAATATTAATTGTGTGGAGTATCTGGTCACCATTAGCCTTTTTAATGAAAACAATCAAAATAATCATTAAAAACCTCAGTCACCTTGATATCATCAGTTATTAACTTTCCTTCTCCACTAAGAGGACCTACACTTTCCTTAGTCTTTCTCTTGCTCCTAATACATTTAAAGAACCTCTTATTTACTTTTATGTCCTTTGCTAGGGATAACTTATTTTGTGCTTTAGCCTTTCTGATTTTGTCCCTACATGCTTGTACTATTCTTTTGTACTGCTCCTTAGCAATTTGTCTGTTTCCACTTTTTGTAGGATTCATTTTTGATTTTCATGTTATTAAAGAGCTCCTGATGGAGCCACATTGGCCTTTTACTATTCTCCCCGTCTTTCGCATCAGAATAGTTTTCAGTTGTGCCTTTAATACTGTGTCCTTGAGAAATTGTCAGCTCTCCTGAATTCCTTTATCCCTTAGACTTCCTTCTCGTGGGACCTTACCTACCTGTTTTCTGAGTTTGTTAGGGTCTTCTTTTTTGCAGTCCACTGTCCATATTGTGCTGCTCTCACTCCTTCCTTTCATTAGAATCATGAAATCTATCATTTCTTGATCACTTTCACCCAAATTGCCTTCCACTTTCAGATTTGCAACCAGTTCCTCCCAGTTGGTCAGAATTTGTCCCCTTGCTTACTTACTCCACTTTCTGAAATACGAAGTTGTCCCCAATACATTCCAAGAACTTATTGGAAATTGTGTTTTGCCATATGACCTTTCCAGTGGATGTCTGGGTTAAAGTCTCCCATTGCTACCAGCTCTTGTGTTTTGGATATTTCTGATATTTGTTCTAGAAATGCCTCATCCACCTCCCCTTCCTAATACGGTATCTGTAGCAGACCCCTACCATAACATCATCCCTGTTTTTCCCCCTTTTGCCTTTTCCCCCCAGAGACTTTCAGCTGGTCTGCCACTCACCTCCTTCTGGACCTCAGAACATGTGTCTATATTCCTGATGTATAAAGCAACACCTCTTCCCTATTTTTCCTGTCTGTCCTTTCTGAACAAGCTATACCAATATTCCAGTCATGAGGACCTTAGTGACCTGGCCAGAAGGCCAAGCCATGAAGAGGAGACTGCAGTCCCTGGAGTGAGAGGGGCCGCAGGGTAAGATACCCCCAAAGGGGGAGCACAACACCTGGCAGAGCTAATTCCCAGGATAGCCAGCAGGAGGTGCTGCTATCAGTGAGTTAACCCCATGACATATTCTTTTTCTAATCACACATCTTTCTATGGTTGTGCTGTTCTTTTTCTAATACACTAAGCCAATACATACCTTCATACAAAACACCCCCAACTTCCTAAAAATTGTCCTTATGTTCAAAAAGTTCATCTTGTTCTTTAGGCAATTTATAAAATAGACATGTAACTTCATGTCCAGAGTGTTCTGCAAACAAGTGTTTTAAAGACTGCCTCTTACTAAACTCAACCTTCCGCAGGAAGCCAAGCAGTACAGAATATAAAAACCACCCCACTGTTTTAACACTGGCACTGGAATTTCAATATCCACCATCATGTAAATACATCTCAAGTCCTAATTAACTCTTTTTTAAAATAGACAAGTATTGAAACACTAGATATAAAGTAACTGCAGTACAGACACCATTAGAATGTTTAAGAATACTCTCTGACCAAACACGCATTCTCCGCTTTTTTGAAAATTATTGGATGTTGACATGTGGCCTAATATTTTATAAAGTGATTAATGTTTTTTGGAGGCCCAACGTAAGACAACTTATAGGGGCCTGCTTTTAAGTAGGTAGGTGATCAGCACTTTCTGAAACACAAGCCTCTAAAAGGCAAGTTGGGCACCCAAAAATTAGGGGCTCCAAAATCACTAGTGATTGTTGAAAATTTTGGCCATGGTGGAAAAACAGATCTCAAAAAGGAACTGCCAAGGGATTGTCTCATCAATATTTAAGGCGGGCAAAACTGGAGAAAACAAAGGCAAAGGAACATGAGCTGAGCAGAAAGCAGTGAGCTGGAAATGTGGAGGAAGACTGTGCCTGCAGCATTTTGTTGAGAAGGGTGAGCACCTGTTCAGTAATCTATGCCTGCATTATCTGGGAGTGCTGCCACTCCTACCGATCAGAATTCCAGTAATCACACAGGAAGTCCCTGGTGTGCAAGTTTAAGCAGCGTACAAAGAATACATGCATAGCTGGTGCCAGCCTCCTTCACAGCACGCACCATTGTCAGCACCCTTCTCTTTTGAAATATTTCCCAGTGGTGCGCCTTCCAATCCGGTGCAGTGGAGGAGAGGGGGAGTTATTCGGATGGTTAAATCTGATCTCAAATAGAGCAGGTGCCCCGACCAAAGACTTGATTCATGTAGGTGTGTGTATATCCAAGAATGGGATTAGCGGGAATTGTGGCGATGTTCAGGCCAACCGACCGCACCTTTGATTCCCTGGTTGAGCTCACTGAGTTTTTGCCAGCCTGGTGTCGGAGTTCAAAGCTTATTGTCCTGAGTGACTTGGTTTTTCCTTTGAATGAGGTTTTATTGGGCAGAGTCAAGATGGGAGAACCGCTAATATAGCCCACAGTTTTAACATGGGCACTGGAGGATTGTAAGCTCTCTAGGGCAGGGCAGGTGCTTTCTGTAGAGTGCCTCACTGTCCTGTTTTCACAAATGAGAAAGCTGGCCACCCTAGTTGCACACACTTCATGGTTTGACCTGTTTAAGAATGAAGCTCACCTTTCTTTCTGTCAGAAAGTCAGGGGGACAGGTTATTCCTGGAGACACTATCATACTTGTTTATCCTCTGGTACTAACAGACCTCGTGGCATTTCATGTCCCTGAAGAATACACCAAAGATTGTGAATCACAATATTGATGGTTTTGTAGGATTTTATAACCACTTTTATTCAATTATCAGTACAGTAGCTCCTAAATGGCCAATATTGAATGAGTAATAAATACATCACCTTCATGTGACTTTCTAGGTAAAACTCAGGAATTATTTTATTTTCAAGGAGAAACGGAACATCTCCTGGTTAAAACACCAGGGCCAGGAGTAAGGTGACGTGTGTTCTCTTCCTTACTCTCCCCCAGGCTTCCTGCATGATCTAGGGGAAGTCATTTCACTTCTCTATCTCTCGGTTTCCCATCTGCAAATCAGGAGTAACACTTCACAGCAGTGTTGCTTCCTTAGTGACTGTAAAGGGCTCTGAGATCTTCAGATGAAAGGCAGTAGAGATGTGCAAGTTATTAGTTATGATCATAACACTCTTAATGTAATAATAAGTATTAAATATTCTACTTTTAATTAAAAAATCTGAGACTATTAATATTAGTGACTAATATCAGAAAGTCGTTTCCTGTAGGTTTAGAATATTTACTGCCAAATTCTCATTCTGTAGAAAAGACTGTCTCTATCACACTGGGAGACGCAGTGTAACCATACTTTAAAACAAAGGCAAGGGACTAATTAATGACAAGACATTTCTTTCCAAACTGATCTTTTTGGAGAAATTTCTGAAGCACAGGCCACATGCTTTATAATCAGCTATTGTGACTCTGCAGGATTTCTGCATTATGCTGGTGCAGTCAAATGGACGAAATTCCATAAAGCCAGACAAATTCTGTGAATGTTTTCATCTTTTTCTATTGAACACTATGTACCACTATTTCTGCTGAGGCTTGGCAAGTGGTCAGCCAATGGCTAAACTCCTCCTCTGAGCCACACTGCAGATAAAAGATCCACGTCAAAGATGGCTGAAATATTTTTGCTGACAAATATTTTTCCCCAACAAAAATTTTCCTTTTTGAATGATATACATGATTTTAATGGAAAGTTTTCATATTTTAAAATAGCTTTTCTTAAAAACTAAAATCATTGATTTGATTCAAAACAATTTTTTAGATTCTAATAAATTTAATGTTGTTGTTGTTGTTGGGTATTGGTTTGCCCCATTACACCCCTGCCCCTTAACACTTTTTGTTGTAGAAATTAAAGTTTTCATTTTGTTTATAAAAAAATGAATATTTCCAAAAAATGTTTGAACAAAGTAAAATTTTCATATGAAAATTTCAATGAATTAGTTTATTTTTCTAGAGAAATTTAGCATTTTCCCACCCAGTCCTAATCTACACTACAGATATTTACTATATAGTCTGAAGTCATTCCATGCATGCAAATCCCATTGATATCTATGGGCATTCTTCAAGTACAACAAGAGCAGAATATGCAATAGACACACACGATGCAGATTTTTATGCACGTGGCTCAGACAGAAGAATTTTGCCCTAAATCCTTCCTCTATATGCAGGCAGACCATGCATTTTCTTGTTAAAACTTAATCATCTACTGTTGTCCAACCATCGGTGATCAAATTCAATGTCCATGATCTAACCACAAGACATGCATCGAGGGACATCAGAAGTGCATGACGGATGATAAAGTGGTTGAATTCCATATCTGCCCAAGGTTAAAAATAAAAATAGGTGTGCAGGATGCTTATCCATTCTAAAAAATATTGGGGTGTGTTGGCAACATTTAATCATAAGAGGCCAAGGTTTGATTTTTTTTTACACCCATACAAGTCTATGCATACAAGTGGGTGTAGTGAGAACAGACCCTGATCCAGTATCTGCAATGGCCACAAGCTGAAAAGAACTGAGGTCAAATTTCATTCATATCCCAGTTCTATATATTCACAATTTGTGAATTGGTGTATTTTTAAGAGGACACTTGAGCAAAGATAAGTAGTTAAGTATTCACAGCTTTGCTTGTGTCAGTGTTATCAGCAGACATTCTTTTTCCACACCACTTCTGGCAATTTTTTTAATCTATAACCAACACATTCCTTAGATGCATCACATACATGTTTGCACTTTGTATGGTTAAATCAATAATAATGCAATTTCATGTGCTTAAATAAATTATCCATTGTGTTTGATATAATTTCACATGAGTCCATTACAAATATGCTGAATTTTACACATACGATATGCAGTCTATCAATCTGAGTGCTTCAGCAATGCATTTCTTTACTGCTAATACACTAGATCTCTCTGGCTTTTTAACCAGTAATTCATAGATGGAAGGCAGGAACAGTGGTGCAAATATGGCAGTACGGTACTCTGTACCAGTAAGATATTTATAGCCGGTACTCCATACTGGAAAGACACAGGAGGAGGAGCAGAATGAGGGACTGCCAGGCGGCCCCCCCCACACCGGCAGCTTCTCTGGCACGGCTGTACGGCCCCCAGCCCTTCCACGCAGCTGCGTCTCCTGTCTGAGGTCTGTACAGCAGCCCTGATGGAGGACAGGGCTGGGGGAGGTACAGCCATGCTGGAAGAGCCACCAGCGTGGGGCCAACCAGCAGCCCCACCTTCAGCTCCTTTCGCCGCTGCAGTTCTGGAGAGCCCTGAAGTTCAGAATTCTCCGGCGCAGCAGGAGGAGGAGAGAGCCCCCCCCCCAGGTAACATGGGATGGATCATGGCGAGGGGACAGGGAGAACACAGGGGCTGGGGACATGGAGGAGTCATGGAGGGGGTCACATGGGAAGGTCATGTGCCTCCCCTTTAGCTGGTGCCCCCCCCCCCCTTTGTGTCTCTCCCATGAGTGCAGCGTACTGGTAAGAAAATGAATTTTACTTGCACCACTGGGCAAGAAGCAACCCTGAGAAGTCAAAGTCTAACTATCTGCACTGAGGCAGAGCCAAGTAAACCTAGACCATCCTTGACAGATGTTTGTCCAACCAGTCCATAAAAGTGTTCTGTTACAACAGACCGTATGGAAGTTTCTTCCTATAAGTGTATTATGTGTCTTAAAATGGGTAGAGATGAAAGTGAGTTTCATATGAAAGATTTTTAAAATGTAGATGAATGAAAATTTTGTCTCCCTGTTCAAAATGGAGCCAAATTCTGTCAACAGTTTCACACTGCACATGTCTGGGTTTTATTGTAAATTAAATTTGTGAGGGTCAGAAGCTTCCCACACATCAACCATTCTTGTATCTCCCCCACAGTGTCTCTCATGAGCATAAACTTCACCTTGGCCCTAATTGAACCCCCTGTCTTCCCTTCCAGACCACTCCACTCCCTGCTTTCTGTCACCTTTGACAAAAACTACCATCCTCCCTGTCACTTAGGCCTGTGACCTGCTGTCATCTCTGCCTGCTTTCTCTAGACTTGTACATTCAGGCCATGCCCCAGACTTCTCACTTTTTCCTTGGCATCATCCGTAAGATCTAGCCCATGCTGCTAAAACACTCACCCAGGCCCTCATTGTATCCTGTCTGGAATACCGCAGCCTCCTCCTCTCTAGACTTCCTAACATCTACCTCATTCCCATCATGTCCATTCAAAAACCTCCTGCTAAGACCATCGTCCTGGCCTGTTATTTTGACCATGCCTCTCCTGCTTTTGAGTCCCCCTACTGGATTCTGCTTCTCCACTGCATTAGGTGCATACTTCTTGTCCTTCCTATTATGGCCCATCACAATTTAGTCTCTCCCTTCTTATCCACTTGTGTTTCTTATTGTGTTGCACCACCAATGATGCCATTCTCCATTGACCATTTCTGTGCGTCTTCCACAAGCACCTTCACACTTTATTATGTGCCACCCCTTCGGAATGTAACACTCTTCCTGAACTAGTCCATAAAGCCAATACTCTCTATCCTCTCCTGTGATGCCTATCGGAAACTGCTGACAGTTACCTAGATGGCTAGAAGGGGCTTCAGATACCTATGTTTACCTACATCCTACAATTGTTTTAATTACAAAAGTCTACCCAACTTGCAACTATTCAGTTGCACCTCCTCTGGCCTGTGTGAATGTATGTTCTTATTACTACATCCCTCATCCTTCCTCCCCCTTCCTTTGGATTGTTTTTGTTACAGTGTTGTTGCATCTTAATTAGCTACTAAGCTTCCCAGAACAGGGCAAGAACAGGGCAAGAAACCAACAAACAGCCTAATCTTCCAGTGAAGATACCATAGGGTGAATGGATGAAGGGATGGATGGAGCAGAGCTTTAGATCATATAACAAATAAGTCACATATCACGTCCGCCATACAGACAACCACAAAATTCCACACTTATGTGAGCCGGTCCTTCAAAAAACGGATTTGGCCCTTCTGGGGAAGGCAGCAGGGACTCCGAGGCTAGATAAGGGAACACTTTTAAAACCACAAGCGTTCTCACAAGGATTGTTATTTGTAATGAGGGTTTTAACTGATATTTTTCTCTAGAATGTTGCATGCACATATGGCACACGAGGCAAAATTAGGTAATTTCCTACGCACAGAAAGGCCGTGTTCCAATCCACATTTTACTCCTTTCATAAAATTACTTCTAGCAAAATTTAGAATAAGATAAAGCCACCCTACCGAGTAGACTATCATAGTCCTTTTCTTGAGTGACACACAAAAGATCTATACAATAGTTGGTGGGGTCTGATTTTATTCCTATCAAGGACTGAACCTGCTAGTTGCTGAATGCCTCCTACGGCATATTGAGTTCCCTCAGCACCCACTGTAGTCAATGAATGCTGATAGCGCTTAGCACTTCTGAGGAATTGCTCAGTACCTTTCATGACCGGCAAATTAACCCTCAGACTGGAGCACCATCCACCCGACTATTGTAGATGTCCACCTGCGACATTCCTCTGGCTGAAGTCATTTTAAAATGATGACAACTGAAGGGTTAGTGGAGTAAAAAAAAACAAAACCCACCACCTAAAACAATAGATCATGAACATAATATGATAGCAACATGATAGGGCTCTCATACAGAGCTATTATAGGACTGGCATGTTGGCCTGTAATGGGTCACTTGCTCTACTGCCAATGAGTGTGAAGGAATGGTGTACATTTCTAAGTTTCTAAATAAGGCACCAGACACTTCACCCCACTGTACTGCAGCGGAGTGCACTGAACCGAGTAACAGACAGCGTTCACACTTTTTCTTTAGCAATAGGGCCTCGATTTTAACCGCTTTTGGTTGAAATGGTTTCCCCCCCTATTGTCAACATCTAAGCTTCAGCTGTAAATTCACCCTGACCATATGGTGCCAAGTTTTCATTGTAACTCGCCGCCTGTTTATGTGCCATTTGAATGCTTTCTGTGGTACATTAAAATGTGCACCACGTGTCTGGAAATATTTAGGTGCACAGAACAGGTGCAGGTCACATATCACTATTAGGTACTGAAGACAGGAAAGATTCTGTGTAGAGCTGACTTATTTATCATTACTTGTATTGATAAACAAACATGATTACAATAGCACCTAGAAGCTCAGCCAAGATTGGGGCCCTACTGTCCTAGGCATGAAGAGCTACATAGAGGCATTTCCCACACCCAAGAGCTTACAATCTATATAAGCAAGACAAAAGGGACGAAGAAAGGATTTTATCCCCCATTGTACAGTTGGGGAACTGAGGCCCTGGGAGTGACTTGCCCAAGGTCACACAGGAAGATTATGGTAGAATGAGGAATTACACACAGATTACCTGGGCCCTAGGCCAGCGCCTTAACGCCCAAGGCCATATGTCCTAACCATTAACAAAATAAAACAGATGTATAAATATCCACAATTGATCTGCGTGTACTTTACCTCCAGCTTCAATGGGAAGCCCAGGGCATTTGGAATAAGGTAAAACAGACTAAAAATACACAGTGCGTAGTGCCATGGCAGTCAGGAGAAGCTGGTGAGTGATTGAATGGGTTTTTAGGAGCTATCATTAGCATTTAGAAACCTAAAGATGTTGCCAAGTATTCATTATTAAACTCAGTTGTTTTACAGTGCTTGGGGAATAGATTTTACATGAGATCTTATTCTTAATCTTAGCCCCAAGATTAGTAGTAAGTTTTGTCCAAAAGAACTAAACTGGCAACATTTGGGACCCAGGATTTCGATGTCAGAGCTTTATCAGATTCAGAATCATATAATGTCTCCTTTTGCTGCCAATAAAGCCAGATGCAGAAGTATCTTTGAGTGTTTATTGTAAGTCCATAATTTCATCAATGATTTAGATAATGGCATAGAGTACACTTATAAAGTTTCCAGATGACACCAAGGTGAGAGGGGTTGCAACTGCTTTGGAGGGTAGGATTAAAATTCAAGATGATCTGGACAAACTGGAGAAATGGTCTGAAGTAAATAGGATGAAATTCAATGAGGACAAATGCAAAGTACGCCACTTAGAAAGGAATGGGAAATGATGCCTAGGAAGGAGTACTGTGGAAAGGGATTTGGGGGTTATCGTGGATCACAAGCTAAATATGAGTCAGCAGTGGAACACTGTTGCAAAAAAACCCAAAACACTCCCCCCACATACAATCTGGGATGTATTAGCAGGAGTGTTGTAAGCAAGACACAAGAAGTAATTCTTCTGCTCTAATCCCCACTGATATGGTCTCCACTGGAGTATTGTGTCCAGTTCTGGGCACCACATTTCAGGAAAGATGTGAACAAATTGGAGAAAGTCCAGAGAAGAGCAACAAAAATGATTAAAGGTCTAGAAAACATGACCTATGAGGGAATATTGAAAAAAATGGGTTTGTTTAGTCTGAAGAAGAGAAGACTGACAGGGGACATAAGTTTTCAAGTACATAAAAGGGTGTTCCGAGGAGGAAGGAGAAAAATTGTTCTCCTCAACCTCAGAGAATAGGATAAGAAGCAAGGAGCTTAAACTGCAGCAAGAGCAGTTTAGGTTGGACATCAGGAAAAACTTCCTAACTGTCAGGGTGGTTAAGCACTGGAATAAGTTGCCTACGGAGGTTGTTGAATCTCAGTCATTGGAGATTTTTAAGAGCAGGTTAGACAAACCCCTGTCAGGCAGGGTCGGCACTACCATTAGGCGACCCTAGGCGGTTGCCTAGGGTGCCAGGATTTGGGGGGCGGCATTTCAGATCCCTCAGCGGCCGCCAGCGGGAGAGGCTGCCGCCAAAATGCCGCTGAGGTCCCCGGCGGCTGAAGAAGCTGCCACCGAAGTGCCGCCAAGGACCCCGGCGGCACTTTGACGGCAGCTTCTTTGGCTGCCGGGGATCTCGGCAGCATTTCGGTGGCAGCCTCTCCTGCCGCTGCCACCTAGGGTGGCAAAAAAGCTGGTGCCGCTCCTGCTGTCAGGGATGGTCTAGATAATACTTAGTCCTGCCTTGAGTGCAGGGGACTGGACTAGATGACCTCTCAAGGTCCCTTCCAGTCCTACAGTTCTATGAATGTCTGGTAGGACCATAAATGGAGCATGGCTTCAGTAGTTTATACACATACACAAAAAGAAAAACCACGAGAGAGCAGAGGACAAGTACAGCATATTACATACTAAAAGAATGTGATGGGTCTTGTAACTCAGTACGTGGCAAAGCAAACAACAAAACCCCAGATCCAAGAGCACAGGGGCAGGTTTAAAAACGAGTCTCTGTACCCTGAAATTCAATGGGGTTCAGAGTTCAATACAAAGTACTGATCCAGGAACAGAAGTTTCACACACCCCGTTGCCTTAAGGAGAGGAGCTGTTCATTTCATCTTGAAGTTAAGAAAAAAAAAGTCTTTGTTTGCTCATTGGCTTATGAGGATACGTTTCCATCATTTTCACTTTCAGTGAGGGTTTCTTTGCCCAGCTCCGTAGCTGTGTTCAGGCAAGATGATGCTATTAAAGGAGAAACTAAGGTCTCCAATAGCCCTGAACACTGAACTAACCTCCCTGGTCCCATCCTTACAACTATTAAGCCTGGTTTTGTATCTAACTGGTTAGAGGCACATTCATCCTAATCATTTACAAGCTACAGGGCTCAGTTTGTTTCCATGCAACAATGTTTCTGCCATCAACACTATGGCTTGCACCTACCCTGGTGACTAACTGTGTACATATCAGTGCATTCTGGGAAAATATGGGTGTCTATCCCATCGTGCCTCACTAGGAGGACAGGGTGACCAAAGCCAGGGTGGCATTGCTCTGAGTCCACACGCACAAAGGTCAGTATCAGCAACATGCGGGGCAATGCCCTCTGGGACGTCCCACCACACAGAAAGCTGGGAGGGAGGAGGACCAGGGAAATTGGTTACACAAACACAGCCAGCATGTCCTGTTCACACTGCAATAACTATTGAGCTGAATCAGCATGGTACTAAGGTAGGCACCTGGCAAAGAGAAACACTGACTGCTATTGACTATGGTTAAACTGGAGTTTTAATTTGGGAATACAAACCATGGTCCAAGCCACCACAATGGTGCAGCTAACTAGTTACATGCTCCGTTAGGAGCTGTAGCAATGACAGGGCCCAAGATGGGTCAAAGCACATTGGCAGGGGCAGTACAGGAAAGATTCTGTGCAAAGAACAGCATGCAGGATTTCGGTTTCCAGTGCATCAGTCGAGCATCTTCACCAGCATTAAATTCATTTAAAAAATAAAATACCATCTATTTGAGGAAAGGGAGAAGCCCTTAATGAAGATGGAAATGGAGAAGGATGAGCTCATTAGCATGTGCAAGGGTTCTTTGGTGCATTCTACTGCAGTTTGATCAACCAGGGACAAGATTTATGCACTAGAAACTGCTCTAGGGATTCTGCTTGATGCCAAATGTCTGCACCTGGGCTTCTGAAAGTATTGCTAAGGGAATGGGAATATTTGTATAGACTTTCCTAGAGCAAATGACTACTCTTTGGCAGGGGAAATGGAGAGTGTAATGTCACCTGGGGGAGATTTGTAGTGCCACAAATAGCTGTTTGACACCCGGCTCCCAGTAAAAAGTAAGGGGGAGCTGAGCACTTAATGGCCATTCGCACCTTGGAAAGTCTCTCTCCCAACCCCCCAGTTATTTGGTCTCTTCCAGTCAAGGTATACAATGCAAGATCAGTGATCAAGGAGAATTCCATTGAGTGATTTTAGGGATTTTTTTTATCTTGAATTGTTCTGTCTGTTCCTTCCACATGGCGCAATATATCCATAGCACATAGAACCTTTTTTTTAAGAACAGAAAAGAGCTCAGTTTCACTCAATGGCTGCATTATCGTCACACTCTTGTATGGCATCTGTCTCAAACATGATTATTTTAAACTGCGCACACCAAAGGGAGTAACAAGGCAACCATGAATGTTATCAGCCTCTCAACAGACATGGAACTTAATTTTCATCACTTATTGTTTAAAAGTGTATTGTGCTGCGCTTTTAATGTGGCCTGCATTAAAAATAAATATGCTACAGTGTGGGTTTTTTCCAGCCCCTTCTAGAAACCATCAACAGTATTCAATATGTTGGGATCTTGCAGTATTTGTCTTGAAATAATGGTCAGTCCATGTGATCTCGCCAAGCCCTAAACAAGAGTAGGCTTTTCAAAGCAAGTATTTTAGTTCCTTTTCCGGCTGCCCAGTATTTCTTTTAGAAATGTGGCTTTGTATAAACACCAGATCCAGTTAACCCAGTTCAGATGTGGATCCAATTTCAGTTCCACAAATTGTGATTTGGGCTCATCTCCAGTTTGCATGATGCGGGGGTATAAAATAGTGAGAGCAGTGGTGACTGCTAGATAACGATGCTGATGAAATGAAATAGAGAGCAGAAATAAGTGAGTCAGAAGGAAGCTGATAAGCACACCCCCCCAATCACTTTTATAAGGGTAAATAAAGACGTCATCTGAGACAAACTGGATGCTCACGCGCTTCATCTGTCCTGTTACCAGTGAGGCAAAATTGTTTGAAAATGTGAGAAGGCTCAAAGCCTCTATGGAGCAGCTTGCTACCTATGGAGACAATGGGACATGCCTTCCCTTCTGCACTCTCTCAGTTCTGCTGTTGTGCATGGGGTGAGGATCGGATGCAATGGAGCCATTACCCCTTTGTGTGAGCTAGCACCAATAGGAATGCTCATAAAGCATTAGCCTCTGGCACAGTTTGGATTTTCCAAATGGCCTGCACATACCATGCCCCACTGGGGTCTGAATCCTACATGGCAAATGCAGTGATTTCTATAATCTGGAGTTTTTGACAAGGTGCTCCCATCACCTGCTGTTGACACTGCCCACCACCACCTCCACCTTACCCTTGGAGGTATGTCCTCTGCACCAACCATTACTGGACTCATACCAGATCATTTAGCTGCATGAGATACAAGTACAAATGTTTTCATTCTTTAAACCAACTTAAGCTACCAAGGACACTATACTACCTCCTTCTCTCGATGCTAGCTTTCAGGATAGATACCTCCTAACTGATGCAGAAGAGGAAGATTTTATACTCATTTTAGCCACTCTTTAAAGGTTCATGAGACTCTTGCCCAGTTCCAGCTTGCTCCTGTCAGTTACTCAGTATAGTATGAGTCTAGAGAAGGTGCAGGAGGAAGAGTGGCCATGATTTTGTATCCAGCTTTAGATGCTAGAGAGCCCTTCCCCTCCCTCCACCTCATTGCACTGTATCATAATAGGGGACCTCAGTGCTCACGGAGACAACGGGGGAGATTTTCACGTGCACAAATGGCAATTAGGTGCCTAATTCCCACTGACTTTCAATAGGAGTTGGGAGTCTGTCATTTATACCTTTGAAAATTTCAAAGGTCTCCAACATATCACCCGAAGATCTCAGCCATCACAACCACCATCAGCAGCCATCCCCAGAGACACCATGGCTCACAATGGGCTACGGTGGATGGGACGAACAGCCAACCAGATTTGGATTAATAATGATAATGAATGGAGATATGCCAATCTCCTAGAACTGGAACAACCTTGAAAGGTCATCAAATCCAGTCCCCTGCCTTCACTAGCAGGAACAAGTACTGTCCCCTGACAGATTTTACCCCAGATGGCCCCTTCAAGGATTGAACTCACAACCCTGGGTTTAGCAGGCCAATGCTCAAACCACTGAGCTATCCCTCCCCACAAAGGGGATTCAACAGCACCGACACCTGGCAAGCTCAAGATTTGGGCCTCAGCTAGCAGCAGTCTCACAAGAGTTGTTGATCTCCATTGAAGCTGTGCAGCCAGGCATGCCCCAGTTGGTGCAGTGGAGAATCCCCTTAAAAGGGGACTCTCCAGCACAGAGGATACTCTATAGGAAAGTTAATAGAGCCAAAGGCTCTCCTCTTGCTGCTGGGTAGCAAGAGGAGATGAAACTCATCCTTTTTACACTGCCCTTAACCACACTCCAGGACCATGGCTTTCCATCCCTCCGGTCCACTCCCTACTGACAGATGGGCAGACCCATGGAGAGCCCTCTGCCTTCGGAGGAGGTAAATCTACACAGAGAAGATTCCCCTCCATGCATGGATCCTAAAGGCACCACCCAGCCCTTCGCCCCAGCCATGCTGGCCTCTCTAAAACTGGTGACTCGGCCAAGCTGCATTGGAAGATTCAGAGAGGGGAGCAGTGCATTTGATGTCGCCAACTCAAAGGATTTAATCAGACTTTGGGTCCTTTGGTTGAACCATGGTTCCTGAAGGATTCTACCCCACCAATTACCCTTTACAGGGATGTTTAAGGCACTGGTCCACATTAATCTTAGCTTAACCAGCTGCTGAGTTGGATGTATGCAGCTCATCATTACGCTGTGGCTTTCAGACCTGAGATGGGTTACAGCAGTGCAGCATACTTCTCTACAAGCGAGAGGTAATGCCTGAGCAGGAGATGACAAATGTGTGATCATACACTGGTGGATCTGACGATAGTGCCAGTGATGCAATCTGGGTATGTTATGTTCCCCTTCAATCTGTGGAAAGCTCATAAAACTGTTATACACATCCATATATAAGCCTGAAATATATCCCTCCCCTCTTGCCACATAGGCCCATTAATGGGTTTTTGATCTATTTAAAGATGGGGCTTATTGCCTACTGAGGAGCGCAGTGACTTATTTGGATGTTTATTGGTTAAATGGTGACATTTAAACTAAATACGCCCCTCAGCTGGGGTAAACTGGCACAGTTTGACTTCAATGGAGCTGTGCCAATATAGGCCAGCTGAGAATCTGGTCCATTAATAGCCAATATGAGCATGATTTCCCAATAGTTTCCCTGCCTCCTTGTTATAAGAGAGCACAGATGTCTTTCCTCTCTCCGGTAAAAGTGGCAAGCAACCCCCTTCATGGGTATCAGCGAGAGTGATTTAACTCTTTAGTGCTCTCCCTTGACAGTGAAATACAACACCTCCACAAGGGGATTTAACTTCTGCTGGAGACCATGAGTTCTTGCTTGAAATCCAATCTCCATGCGTGCAGGGGGAGGCTATAAATAGCTGCTGTAGTGTTTTGCAAACTACTGTAAGTAGCAAACATCATCCAGCAATGTTATTTGTAATTAGGACGTGCAGCTAAAGACAACGAACTCTCCCTTGAACCCATTTTAAAACACAATCAGGAACTTCCTTACAATGAGTTTGGAATGCCTCCAGCTACAACAGAGTTGTTGGCGTGTATAAAAATGGGCTGGCTCCTAGAGAATTTGTTCTTATTAAAAAAATTCTGTACTAAGAAATTACCTATTGTCAGATCATGTTTTGCCCACACAACCAGCCAGATCTAAATGGAACAGACTGAGCAAAACTCAGTCCCCAAACCCCTCCCATAATACACAAAGCTGTTATCAACCCCCTCCCCACACTCCTCCTGGTAGCAAAGTACACATAAACCATGGGAAGTAAACCAAGGAGGACTTTCCATAGCATTTCCTACCCAAAAGTGGGATTCCTGTATTTCAGGCACAGAAGATCTATTTTACATTTTATAAAGCTTTTTTTTTAATGCACTTGAGTATAAAAAAAAAAACCTTGAGACATTCTAGGACCTGATCCTGCAGCCATTCTAGTTCAATGCACTTGAGCTAAATGAAAGAGTAGATAGAGCAATGGATTGGGACTCAGAACACCTGGGTTCTATTCTTCTTGTTTCATCTCTCTGTGACTCAGTTCTCCCATCTGTAAAATGGGAATAATGATACTGACTTCCTTTGTGAAGTGCTTTGAGATCTGATGAAAAGCGCTAAGAGCTGGGCATTATTATTCATACAGTAGCTACAGGATTGAGTCAATAATGCTGTAAGCCAGATGTCAAGGGCATTGTTTCACACAGTTGATTTAACATTTCTGTATAGTATTTTACCCAGCCATTGCTCCAAAAAACAAATGAACAAACATGCACAACACAGTCATTATTCTGTATTTAAATTGCCCCCCCCCCCCCCATGTACATTTTCTCATGATTACATCAACTACTGACAGGGAACTGTTGAAATACTCAGCAACAGACCACACAATCTGTTTGTTTTTTTTAAATAAAAGAAAAAACAAAAACAAAAACAGAACTTGCAGACAGAAAACAGACACAAGAATGTTACAAATTCCATCATTGTTAGAGAAGGGAGGAAGCACAAGGGGGAAAAAATAGATCATAACTTTTCAAACAACTAAAAGAAAAATGGAAGTCATTTTCCTAGAGAGAACAATTGAAAGGCCAAACAACACAGCACGTGGAACAATATAAATCATTCACCAAAACATTAAAAATAAGTCAAACAATATCTCAGACAGGCTATGATGATGTCACATCATCAAATAAGTCAAATGATATCTCAAACAGGCTATGATGATGTCACACTTTAAGAATAAAAGTTTAAACTTGACTTGAATAATTCTCTGCAACTTCTGTGTGCTCAGTGCAACAGCTATTTAAAGGCATACTGGGCTAAACTCTGATTTCAAATCTGGAGTAACTCCATTGTGTTTAGCTGTGAAGAGCTACTCCAGATTTTCACAGGCATAATGATAAGAGTTTTGGCACTGTATCTGAACGTGTCAAGTAAACCTGTATCTTCATTTTCCCTGCAATGGTGCACACTGAATAATAAGTGACATGCTGCAGTTTAAGAACCGAGAAATAACTAGGAAAGCACAATAAATGTTCATAATTGTGATTGTATTCATAAGAGATCAGCTTATGTCACCCTGTGCATTCAAAACCGATTCAAGGTACTAGATCTAAGTGTTTGCGAAGCTAAACATCTTTGTTCTAAAGAAGTAAACTAAGCAAAACACAAAACAACCCAAAAACCTGTTCTGTGAAGAGGCAAATGTGTAGCATAGAATGGGAGAGATTCTGGTCTCAGTTACACCAGCTGTAACTCTGGAGTAACACCTCAGAAGTTAATGGAGTTATTCCATTTTACCCTGGTACAAATGAAAGCACATGCTGGCCTAAAATCTGCAGAGTTCTGCCACAGTCTGCCCTTCTGCTCTGGGCCCCTTAAGAGCTCAATTACTGTTGGACTGTGATGTTAAGACACTCCCCTTCTGGAGTCAAATTTATTTAGTCCTTACTCTCACTGGCTCTGCAGGTTCCAACCCAGTTGGGTGTCTATCTTCTCAGGAGTCCCCAGCCCTCCTTCCCAGAGCTGGGGTCAGTTCCGTTACTACCTGTAGGAGCCAGTCGTACACTCTGCAACGCTCACTTACAACTGCTTCCTCAGACCAGCTAGAGCTTCCAAGGTTTCTGCCCGTCCTGGCGCTCCCAGCCCTACCTAGAGGATTAAACTCCTTTGGTCTTCTCTCAGTAGCTCTTCTCAGGCTTCTATCCTGCCTGGCAACTGCAGCGCTTCCTGCCTGGAATGTTACTGGTGCCCACTCAAGGTCCTTTAAAGTCCCACCCCAAAGCAGATGTAGCAGGGCAGGGATGACTGACCCAAGACCTTAAAGGTGCAGGCTGCCCTGTTACAGACCCCACTGTGATTTAGGCCATAGTCTTTAGGAAACTCCCAAACAATTTCACTATCTATTTTGCAATGTTGATTACATGTACAGGAATTGCTTGATTTATCTCAGACATTGAGACAGATCAAGCGGACATTGGGGTGAAACTGTTGCCGCAATGAAGTGGAGCAGAGTTTTGCTATTCACCTAAGTGGAGTCGGGATTTCACCCCAGCTCTTCAGCTCAGTTCTGCTTTCATATGCACCCATGCAAGCTTCATTACAGTCAGTGAGCCATCTCTTATAAATGGGTGCCCCTTCAGTGCAGCCAATGCACAGTGCAGTCAACCCATCTACGCCCACTGAGAATCTTATCCAGTGTGAGTTATTCATGCACATCTAAAGGCAGAATTGACAGAAGTGATGTCATGTTTAATAACATGGCCAACAAAACATGTGCTTAATTGCATTAAATAGTACTAGCCTTCCTTTATTGTTTCAGTTTCTTGTCATATCCCATTTTATCCTAACTTCTCCATTCTCTGTACCGCTCAGTGAGCTCTCAAGCCATCGTTTTTATATTTCTAGGTTTAAAAAATTCTCATGGGAAGCCCTATTTCAGGAACCCAGTATATAGTGCTAATTGTGTGCTTTCCCTGAAAGTCAGATTCTCAGCTTGGGTTAATGACTTCAATAGCACTATGTCTGTTTACACAACCCCAATTTTATGGCCAGTTACCTGGGTTCAGGTGTGGCCTCAAACCAAAATCCTGGGGCAGGGAGAGCTGTGATGAACATAGAAGATGCAGTGGACATCACATTCCAGAAGCCTATATTTCTAAGTGAGGGCCAATATTGCACTGATAGCCTGCTGGCCTTCACAAGTGAAAGGGGGAGGGATAGCTCAGTGGTTTGAGCATTGGCCTGCTAAACCCAGGGTGGTGAGTTCAATCCTTGAGGGGGCCATTTAGGGATCTGGGGCAAAAATTGGGGATTGGTCCTGCTTTAAGCAGGGGATTGGACTAGATGACCTCCTAAGGTCCCTTCTAACCCTGATAGTCTATGATTTCATATTAGCCTGGGTTGCAGTGTGAAGAATAAGTGACAGTGTTGCTTGGACTCCCTTCAAATTAGTTAAATCTGGTCAAAAAGGGAACTTGGCACTAAAAGTCTGGTTACCTGCAGTAACCAGCCTCTGCCACTGGGGGCGGGAAGCACAGCAGCAGCTGCTGCTGGAGCCTGGTGGGTGCAGTGGAGCACTCAGCAATGGCTCTGGCGTAGAGAGGTACTGGCGGCTCCCCTGTCCAGCCCCAAATGCAGCTCCCCCTGCCCCACTCACCCTTCCACCTCTGGAGCATGGCTCTCCCTCCCCCACCCATTCACTCCCACGCCTGTCTCTTTCTCCAATGCCCTGCTGCAGTCACCCCTAGAGCCCTACTCAGCTGGCAGGGGGAGGGCGGTGGAGAGCGCAGTGAGCAATAGTGGGGGGGGAAGAGGAGCAGGGGGACTGCGAGCGAAAGAGGTGCAGCAAGGGGTGGGGCCTCAGGAAAGAGGCAGAGCAGGGGAGGTTCCAGCACTCAGTGTCCAGTTTTCACAAATGAGAAAGTTCGCCACCCTACTGATTCTCCATCCCTTACTCACATGAGTAGTTCCCATGAATTTAGGGGGACCACTCACCTACATACTATCCGTGAGAAACTGTTGCAGAATCAAATCCCTGGGACATTTGAAGGAGAGAGTCACAGTCAGGGCCCAAAAGTTTGGGCCCCTCCCCTTTACCCAAAAGCACAAAACAGGAGAAGAATTTTCACGTGGGAGCCAAAAGCAAATACCAAAGGCATGAATCCTGAAATAATGTCTTTGGGGTTTCAGAGCTTAATTAAAATAAGAAGAACACACAAGGCCAGACAAGTCCATTGGCACACATCAGGATGACAATGACTAGAGGTTTTTTTTATTTGTTTTGTTTCTTGTAGTTAAGTGACATTTGCATGAAGCCAGAAAAAGTCAGCATTATGTATGTGCCATCCCGAGGGAGGGGGAATGTAGTGAGCCGGGGGGCGGGGGGGAGGCAGAGCCTCGGGAAAGGGACGGGGAAGGGGGCATGGCCTCAGGGAAGGGGCAGGGCTAGCGTGTTCGGTTTTGTGTGATTAGAAAGTTGGCAACCCTAGATTGCTGGTTGGCTTGAGGCCCATCAGCCCCTAATGACCAGCCACCCCAGTAGGGTGCTGTGATGGGGTTGCTCTACTCACCACTGGACAGTGCCACCTCCTGGCAGTTCTGGGGATTAACTTGGTCAGGCCAACACCCCTTCCAACAGTAACACCCTGCCAGTTTCCCCACTGCAGCCCCTCTCTTGGTCTCCGGAGCTGCGGCTGTCGTCTTTGTGACTCATCTTCCATCCAGGTTGCTATTGTGGTTTCACTTTCTGGGGGTGAGGGAGGGTATCCAAGTTCCTGCTCTCCAGCAGTCTAAGGCAGTCTTCCGCTTCATTACCTCACAGGGCCACTCCAGCAGTGGCTGGCAGGGGAACCCAAGCCCACCCTCTACTCCAGGCTCGAGCTCAGGGACCCTCTATACAGCAGCCACTTCCATACCTCCTGGCCTTCCCCACTCCTCTGGGTTTGCCAGTTTCTTCACTCCCAAGGAGTAACTTCAGGCAACATGTCTCTGTGTTAATTAATTTCCTCCCTGGAGGTCTTTCTCCTCCCCCCAGTTTCACCTCACATTTCTTTACCTGCCCTTTGGGCTTCTCCACCATTCTTATGAGCTCCTTACAGGCCCCTGGCTCTTCCTTTCTCTTGCCTCAGACTCATAGGTCATCACACTAGTCACAGCCCACAGGTCTTCCTCCCAGTTTACTTGGCTCTGGGTTTATATCTGCACCTGTGAACTGTCCCCTCTAGGGCCACAGTTTCAGGACCCCCATCCTTCCAATTTCCTGTCTTTTGTAGAAGCCCCACTTGTCCCTCCCAGGTGAGCTTCTCTCTAATTAGCTGCCTCCAGCCTAAAGCTCCCCTATTTGCAGCCTAATTAGCTGATTGGGCCCACCTCTAATTCAGCTCTTACAGGTCTAGTGTGGGGAACAAACCCCATCACAGGTGCCTTCACTGAGGCAGGGACCCCATCTCTTATTTGCCTGTGAAGAGTCTTGCACACATATGGCACTAGATAAATAATAAATTTTGATACTAATGATTATTTATGAGCTTTGTAATGAACCTATATTGTTATTCATTGTGCATTTGGTTTCTTTGCCATTCTTGTTAAATGATAAAAATTGTTATCTTCCTTTGGTCTTTCCAGCTTCTGTCAATTGACCAACCATATAATTTTTTAGTGTAAATGATATTAAATACCATGGATGCAGAATTTTATGGATTTTTTTATTTAAACCCTCAGTCCAGGTGCATGCTGGTACTTTCAATGCACTAAGATATTCCCAGTAGCATAGCTGAATGACCTGTCCTAGTTCTAAAATTTAGAGCCTTAGAGAATGTTTTGAGGACTTATTCCATTTATAAAAAAATTTTTTGGCACACAGCCCTGAGAATTTAGTTGACCATTGATGGCATATCTAATGTATCCATCAATGTGGTTTCTAGGGAGCAATAATAATACTTTGCATTTAACCTGCCCTCCACAGATTTCAAAGCACTTTACAAATGTGCATGAAGTAAGCCTTACAACACCACTGTGAGGCAGCGAAGTTTTAACTCCAGGAGAAAAAATGGAGTCATAAAGAGTCTGATTTTCAGAAGTGCTGAGCACCAGTTACTCCACCTGCATTGCAGGCGCTCGGCAATTCCGAAAACCAGTCGGTGGCTGAACTAAGAATAGAATCCTAGAGTTGCAATGCTCCAGAATTCCCACTCCTCATCCCCTGATCTAACCACTAAATAATATTCCTTATGACTTTAGTTATCACTCTACCACCAGTAAAATAAATATTGGAAATACATCACCTGTCAGAATATAAAATTGAACAAAATATCACTTTATCCATGGCTTGGCTATACCAACACACAGAGAACACTGAGTAAAGGTGCTTTTAATTTCAGTATGTGCTCCAGTTTCAAAAGAGGGCAGATGCCTACATTACACATGCCACATTAAAAATGATCTAATTTACTGAACTGGGTCTCACGTTTTTTAATTAACTGTTTAACACCTAAAATGAAGAAATCCCCAATTAAAGCCCAGCAAACATTCCCGCGAAAGGATTACACCGAGATACATAAGGAAGCTGACTTTCTTGAACGACTTTTCTCCCAAACCACTAGCACACATTGTGATAACAACATGATGGTTTCTCCATCAAACAGCAGCTGTGTAAATTAGCCACATTTGTGCTGCACTTCAAGTTAACTTCTGCTGTTTATTGTGAAGTAGCGTTCAAATCAATCAGCATGCCAACAAAATAGGATCTAAACTAACTGCTGTTGTAATTAATCTCAAATCTCATATGGGTATAATAATATTTCTAACTGATAGAAGCAAGAAAATGAGATCAGATTGACCAAAATTAACCTATCTTCAGTGAGCAGAGACCTTTATGCATTAGTTTATGTGAAGTATTTAATGTTATACTTTGGCAAACAGGTACAAGAAACTCCATAATTTTGTTGGCACTATTCTATGCTAACACAGTTTTCAGTTAACTGGTTCCATAGATAAACTGGTTCCATCTAACAGGCAGCATGTGACATCTTGCTCTAGACACCCAGAATTGTAAGCCACTGCATTACCGCTCTGCGTCAGCATAAGTGAGCTTTGCTTCTGCTAAGCTGTGTGTCACTTCTGACACACCAGTTTGTCTGCCTTGGCAGCAAACTCTTCAGGAATGCACCAGGCTAAACCCTGTCTTTCATGTAACAATCAGTGAACCCCAGTTTCCCAGAAACGGCTCCCTGCAGCATCCAGTCCCTCTCACTGAAGTTATGTACACTGCCTCCAGAGAGACAGTGTACACACCGGCCTGTTCGGTGAGCTGAGGCTTCCCCCTCCACGGTTAATACCCAGCACTCAGATGGTTTTGTAATAAAACAAGAATGAGTTTGTTAATAAAGAACAGAGATTTAAGTGATGCTAACCAAGGATCAATGAGACAGGTACGTTACAAATAAAACAACACAAAACACACTTTCCAGTGACTCAAATAAGTTTAGCAAGTTACAATCTCTGTCTAAGCAGGTTTTATCAAGTTTTGCTCAGCTCTTGCCTTTCAGACTAAGGGGATCCAGCTATTATGGGCTCAAAGGATGCTGTCCCCTTACATCCCCTAAGTGATCGATAACCGACATGTCTTTTTTGCTCCCCTTATATTACTCAAAGTCCATTGTCTCTGCCTCAAGAGCCAGAAAAGCTTCCTGGGGTGCAGATTCTGTCCCCTGGTGTGATTGCTGAATGGTCTTCTCCCCTGCTCGTTTAGCTTGATGGCTTTGTTTACCTTATATGTAAATCTACTTTCATTGTTCTCTGCTTGTAACCAAGCCAGTCAGACAGGTATATACACATTACTTTGTCTAAGGGCAGGCTGGTTTTACGCTTCACCTCCCAAACACATCTGAAGAACGTACTTCCAGCACACACTTATAACTCACTATGCACAGCCCATACATACATAATGCAATGGTTTTCAGGACCAGCGTGTCACCAGTTTACATAGGATACATTACGTGACCCCTCTGGAGTCTATATTATCACAACAGTGTGTTGGGGCAATGAGTGTGTCAAGCCTGATGTGTGTTACCACATGGGAGGCCTCTGCAAGTTGGCATTGAGGGGCTTCTGGGTCACTCAGTATGAACTAGGATCGGGATCAATATGAACAGTTCCTGGTTCTGTCGCTGACCCACTGTGCGACCTTGAGCACATCACTTCATTTCTCTGTGCCTCTGTTTCCCCTCCTGCACTTTGTCCGTCTTGTCCCTTTGAGAGTGTCAGCTCTTTGGGACAGGGACCAACTCTTAATGTGCCTTTGTACAGGCTCAAGCACAATGAGGCCACCACCTTAATTTGAGCTCCTAGGGTGCCAGACTACTATAAATAATAATAATCTTATTCTAAGTCTCTCGCACCCTTAAAGAGATCTGAAGAACATAAAAACATGTAGGATATAAGAAAAATATTAAGTCAATATGAAATACTGGCCTGTAATTCAATTTATGATTCTTAGTAAATCCAGGGTGAAATTTTCCTAAATGGCTAAGTGATTTAGGAACCTATGGCCCAGATCCTCAATGGCAGCTAAGCACCTAACACCACTGAACTCAATGGGAATTAGGCACCTAAATATCTTTGAGGATGTGGGCCTAAGTCCAGTTTTCAAAAGCGACTTGGGCCCTCAGGTGCCTAAATCCAATTGATTCCAGGCCCCGGGTCAATTTTGAAAATGGGACTTAGCTGTTTAAATCATTTTACCAAATCATTAATTCATCTTTTTTCTGGTTTATGAACAGACCGTGATTATTATTTTTTACAAATGTGTTTGATTTAAAATTATTTGGTGAATCATTTCAAATAATAACTTTGCTGAAGAGTTATTGATCTGTGGCTCGTTCACTATTTGAAATTCAAAGGTCAAGTTGTAGGGCCCTATTTTTAGGCTGGGTATCTGTTCCTTGATTGGAATTGGGCTTCAGGTGTGAACACCCATGGCAAATGGATTTCCCTCTTAAACTTCCCCTCCCAGCCTGCCCATTCCCTCATCTAACCGCCCCCCTCTTCAAAAGACTGCTGGAGTGGCTGGCTCTGGAGTGCCCCCAAAGTGGATGAACCCCTGAAGTGGCATCAGCATGTGGCTCACTGAGGGGAAACAAGGGGGGTTGGTTGTCATGGCACACAAGGATGAAGGCTGCTGTCACTGGAGCTGTATGTTATATTTTCAAATATCCTTTCCATTGGCCTAGTTGTGCAGCATGGGGTGAGGATTACCTCAGATGCCACGGCAACGGGTGCAGTATAAGAAAATGGATTAGATAAACAAGAAGCTGGATTACTTGTTTGTCTATGGGTTGCGTTTTCCACCTGGTTAAAAGCAGGTAGCCTTTAACTTCCCAAAGGGTTTAGCACCAGCCTGAGTACAGGGGATACTGAAGGGGGCAGGTGTTCTTCATCCCTGGAGAAATCCGCTAAGGCAGCTGCAGGGTTAGTTGCACACCCCTCTAGGAAGAGCACACCAACCTGCAGTCCCAAACCCGTTCTCCTCAGCCCTGCCCTCACGCCTCCGAATCCCCACTTTAATCTGACATCAGAGCATCAGGTGTCCCCAAATCCCTGGGCTCTGAGTCACACTGGGGGCAATCAACTCTAGCACGGGTTCCTAGCATGGGCCCCTTTTGGCCCAAAGTGGCTGGCACCAACTACCCTGCTGCTGAGTCCTAGGGGTTAAGGGAGAGGCAGGTTTTGTGGCTTATTGACAAGTCCTTAATGAGTTTACACGGGTAGAACAGCAGTTTTGAGTATTTCATTGTGCTATTTTCAGCTGACTTTAATTAAACATGACTTGGGCCTTGTGTGTTTCAGTCACGTATAGGGAGGGCTTCTCCCGTCGGCGTAGTTACTGCACCTCCGAGAGGCGGTAGCTATGTCAATGAGAGAAGCCCGCCCCCTGACACAGCGCTGTCTACATGGGGGGTTAGGGCAGTATAACTGCATTGCTTCGGGGTGTGGCTTTTTCTGTAGTGTGGATCTGGCCAGAGGGAATGTCTACAGTGCAGCTGCAGGTGTGATTTGCAACCCATAGAGACGTACCTATGCGAGCTGTACTCTAGTTAGCTTGCTAGAAATAGCAGTGAGGGTGCGGGGTTCATAGATGCTTGTGCAGCCAGTGCTGAAGCCTGGCCCAGGGCAGCCTCACTTCTATTTTTAGTGAGGGAGCTAGAACAGTGATTTCCAATCTTTTTTTTCCATTCGCAGATCCCCCAAAAATGTCAAATGGAGGTGCGGACCCCTTTGGAAATCTTAGACAAGTGGGGTCCATGGACCACAGGTTGAAAACCACTGAGCTAGAACACAGGTAGTGAGGGTCTATCTACATGGCACTGCCATTCATACCCCCAACTGTAATGTAGACATTCCCTGAGACACTGCATCCATGCAATTGCACCAGAGGCTAAAACCAAAGATCTCAGCCTCATACAAAATGCACAAATATATGAAACAGCAAAAGGCCCCAGCCACACCCCCACCCCTACCCCCACACCCACAGAGGGGTTTTCAGTTTGGCCCAGGACAGAGATCAGTAATAGTTGCAAATCTGAGATCTGGGTCCAGATTTCAACACCCCCGCCCTGTAAAATTTGGGGGTGTATGTACTCAGGCTTATCTCTACAAGAAATTTTAAAATGGAAACCATGCAAATACTTGCTGGAGCAAAGATGTTTGCCCCCAGTTCCCCCAGACCCAGTCACAAACAGATGGGACCCTGCCTCTTTATCTTCCTCCTGTGAAAATTCCCCTTGACAAAACTACAGCTGTCATCTGCTCCAGCAGGTACCTTTTATTCCCCCTGTAGATGACTTGGTGTTAATATTAGGGACTAGTGGATTCCTGTTCCCACTCTTCCTTAAAAGGCGTTTTCCCACCTGGCCTAATTATGATCATGAACTAAACGCCTGATACTCACCCTTGCATAACAACTGCTGCGTAGTGACAGATTTTAAGGGAATTGGTGGTTATCTGATACATTGTTGAGCAGCCATGTTCAAGGCTATATTTGATCCTTGCTCTTTCTTTTCTTTGCCACAAGCCCACCTGCTAACTGCAGCTCTTTCCATCAGGTTGGCCTCTAAAAAAAAAATCTTATTAATCTTGTAGTGAAGTTCAAATTACACAGGAGTTATTTGACAGAGTGGTATCCATCTCCTGGATGGAAGAAGTGACTTGGGAATGAAAAATCAAATGGGGTTGTTTTCTTAAGGTTTAAAGTCTGCAGGCTCATCTGCAGACTGAGTAACAGATGATAGAGAAACTTTTTTCCCCTCATTTTCTGCTGCTTAAATTGTATTATAAGTAAAATATTAATTTCTGATCTGAAAGGATCACTTCAGAATAATTAAATGATGCCAGAATAATTAAAACTGCATATAATTTGCAGCATTAGAGTTACACAAGGCTGAGAGCATGTGTGATTTATCAACAGGTCAATATGGAAGTAAATTATGGCTTGTTTTAAAAAAGGAATAATTTGACATCTTCTTCAGCTACATCTAAAATCAGTTCTTACATGTCATTGCAGATAGATAAATCACCACCTTACTTTCTCTCCTTCCCATCCCACAATTGTGATCAGGGTCTACGAATTCATATGGCCACAGGGATTGTGAATCAGTAGCATACTGATTTTTTTTCCATCCTCAGTTATGCCAGAATCAACAAATCACTCATTAAGAAATCGGAAGAAGAAATCCACCTCCATTCAAAGTACATATATATATAAAGAAAATAAGGGTTTAGCAGTAAGTTACCATCTGAGGGATACTGCTACATACTGCCCAGACCCCACTGATTTCTCTCCATATTTTGGGGATTAGTGTGGAACAACTTTTTGGAGGAAAACAGAAAAGATCCTGAACTGAAAACCTAAATATGAACATCCTAGAACTTTGGAGCATTTAAAATCCAGATGCTTGTGATATAAGCCTATTGCATGTATGTGTAAGTTACAGCTTGGGTTTTGTAGCACAAGCAATGACATACTCCCTGCAAAGTCATAATGACCTTACAGTTGTTCGGAGGTGTGAAAGCACTCAGGGTGTGTGTGTGCACGTGCACACAGATCTTGCTGCCATAATACACGTTACTAATCATAATTATTAACAATAAATAATTGTATCTGGTTTTTTTCCCTTTCTCCTGCTCTTTGCTAGATAATTAAGGTTTTAAAAAAATAAAATAATGATGGAAACACTAAAGTCCTGTGTAGAAAAATCAGGAAAGGGAAAACAGCAAGAGGATCATATCTGATCTTTAAATTGAGACAAATTCAGAAAATTGAAGAGACAATAAATGAGGGTGTTACATCTTTGCTTCTTTATGAACTTAAGACGGCCAAAAAGCCACGTGGAATTATACTGAACTGCTTTTCTTTGGAAGTAAAGAGTACTGGAATTTTCTTCTCTTTCTTATGGAAAGCTTCACAATACGACTTGAGTATCTGAACTGGTTTGGCTGAATTGGTTTTGTAACAGCCACTCCTGACTACTAGATAAAATGTGTTTGTGATCCATATGTCAGGTTCTCATGTTGTTAGTGCAGCTAACACAGTCTTTGTGATAGCGTATCTGTCTTATTATAGTACACATCCGTTTTGTAGTCTACAACAAGCTCTCAACTCTTTAGAAGTTGTTCTAAAAATTATCTCTTTATTTCATGAGCTATCCAGAATGAATCTTGACTAGCTTTAGACAGGTGACTTTCAATAGTTTTTACTAGAGCTGATGGACTTTTTTCCCCAAAAGACTTTTGACAAAAAAAGTTTTTTTCCAAACCTGGAAACTTTTAGGAAAAACTCCAAGTTTTTTCTAAATTTTCCCATTTTTCATCAAACTTACTGAGCTCTTTACACCTAGTCTTCCCCCACCTTGTTGAACTATCTGTAAACCCAGTGTTCATCTCACTTTCTGGGATTGGTAATAGGCAGGAAACATCCAGAGATGGAATGCATCATTTAAATGGTTTGCTCAACCTCCATACGCTCAAGGCCTTCAGATCCAAAGTCCACCACTGAACTTTGGTTTCCTTGGCAGCAAAACAATAGAATGCGAGAAGCGCACAATGGGCTCTCTGCTATTAGCTTGAGCTAATAGAGTTGTACATTCAGTTCAGCGCCAGTCAGGAGTTTCACTGTGGGAGGGAAAGGTCTTGCGACATTATTTCTCCAGAGCCTGGATCCCTGTTCACCCACAACTTCACCATGAAGTGCTGGTGAACAGGGATCCAGGCTCTGGATCCAAGCAGTCCCATAAATTGGGTTCTCTTAGGACTAGATGATGGCCCGCTCTAACACAGCCATACTTGGGAGTAAGGCCAAACATCCCGTGAATGGCCACATCAGACCTGCCCTGCTCAGTTGTGAGGAGGACAACACTGACTGCAAGCCTGCCACGTCTGAACAAATGCGAGGGAGAGACAGCACCATTGTAGAGCTGGTTGGGCTGGCGGAAGGAAGCATGCTGTACCTTGTAGGAGGCTGTAGCAGATTACTTTATCCCCAGGGCAAGAGAGGAGCACCAGAGGAACTGTACTTCAGAGGGGTGTCTACACAAAGCTCTTGGCTATATTTTCCCACTTTTTTTGGAGCAGTTCAAGTAGTATAAGCAGAATATCCATTTACACAATAAAAATTACACCACAAATGTAAACAAAAGCAAGTTTATTAGTATCAGAGGGGTAGCCATGTTAGTCTGGATCTGTAGAAGTGACAAAGAGTCCTGTGGCACCTTATAGACTAACAGATGTATTGAAGCATAAGCTTTCGTGGGTGAATACCCACTTCTTCAGATGCAAACTTCTTCAGAAGTTTATTAGTGTCATGGTAACTCCTAGAGCAGTGGTGGGCAACCTGCGGCCCATCAGGGTAATCTGCTGGAGGGTCGCGAGACAGTGTTTGCATTGACTGTCCATAGGCACGGCCGCTCGCAGCTCCCAGTGGCCAAGGTTCGCTGTTCCCGGCCAATGGGAGCAGTGGGAAGTGGCGGCAGCACGTCCCTGCAGCCCACGCCGCTTCCCGCAGCCCCCATTAGCCGGGAATGGCAAACCGCAGCCACTGCGAGCTGCAGGCAGCCGTGCCTGCAGACGGTCAATGTAAACACTGTCTCGCGACCCACCAGCGGATTACCCTGATGGGCCGTGTGCAGCCCATGGGCCACAGGTTGCCCAGCACTCTCCTAGAGGCTGCAGCTGTGATTGCGGCCCTCTCGTGGTATGTACTGAACACACACGTTGTGAGAGACACAACCTGCATCAAAGAACTTCTGTTTAAATAGACAAGGCCTGGGAGGGGGAACAGAGGGGAAATGACTTGTCCAAAGTCACACATCAAGTCAGTGGCAGATCTAGAAATAGAACTAAGGTCCACTCAATCTCAGTTCAGTGTGCTACCCACTGGACTAAGTTGCCCGCTAATATGCAGAGGCTGATTACAGTTTTGTGGGGCACTGGGCCAAAGCGAGTGGGGACCCCTCCCCTTCCGCCTGCAGTCCCTCCCCTCTTCCCAGCCCCCACCTGGGAACAGGGACAGGGCGCGGGGGGTCCCCCGCTAGGCAGAGTGAGGCAAGCCCCTGCATCCAACCCTGCTCCCTGGCAGGAGCCCCAGGCAGGCGAAGCGGGTCAGGGCACGTGGGCACCCATTTTTCCAGGGCCCCCCAATTAGGCCCTGTTGTCCCACTGGCTAATTCGCCACTGCTAATATGCATATATGGATATTACATATGGTAACAGTGGGCTGCTAAATACACCTGTATCCACATCCTCCTTCCTTTGAAAGGGGTAGAATATCAAATGCTAGCTGACCCCAGCTGAGGACCTTGCTCCATGTATTTTATCAATTTAATGGGTTCTTTCATGTACCACATTAAGTAACATCCGAATCAAGTGCTAACATTTAAAGTTTTTCTCTGACCTCTTTTTTTTCCAAGCCAAATGTGCAAAACCAGTAACAGCAAAAATGATATTGGAAATAAACGACTCTTCATTCAGTCTGTGTCTATAATATAATGTTGTGGTATTCATTGCAAGGATGATTTCCACCCCTACGACAACGCTGTAACACCCTATATTAAATGTATTCCTTCGGTCTCGTTTTATCCATTTAAGCCCTTTGAGCAACAAGCAGTTGTTGAGACTCTCCCTACTCCTACTATTAATAGTCAGGACAGTCCATGTCTGCCTACCTAGATTTATTACATTTTAACTAATCTTGATTGAAACCCTCGTATGTATAGGCTCCAGAGCAGTCACCAAGGTCTCTCTCTCTCTCTCTCTCTCTCTCTCACACACACACACACACACACACACACACACACACACAGTTTTTCCTATAGTTAGAACTTTTGAACTCAAGCAAAAATCATCTCTTGCTCCAAAATAATTCTGATTCACCCTCTCCCTTATTAGTTGCTCTGTGTGCTGTAGAATTGTCACCTCCCTCCCCAGTGTGGGACAAATCTTGCATTCCTACTCATGCAAAAAAACTCACTAAAGTTAATGGGGAGTTTTCCCTGAGTAGAAAGGATAACATGGAGTCTTCTGTTATTACTAAGCACCATGCATGTACACAGCACTGCACAGCAAAGGGGGGGGGGGGACCGCGGGGGTGTGCACATTGGCAAAATGCCTGCTAAAAGCTCTGTTGTAGCTCAGCAATTTCTATACAGACCTCTATAGTGAGGGAAGTTAGCATTTACCTGCAAAAGTCCACTCTGGGTAAAATTTGCCCTACTGTTTTTCAGCTACAAGTAGGAGCTGTATCAGCCTACACAAACCCACTGTGCATGGATCTCCCCGTCTGCACGAAGTGGGGTAGGGAGGCATCTTTATGTCACTGTATCCCCCACAGCAGAATCTTCTGCGTGCTTGGAGATCCATGTCCAGGGAGGGGGTGGATCATTACATGAACCATCCCTGCCCCTGAGCAATGAATGTAAAGCTGCACTAACTTTTTACTGAAGCCCTTTCTGTGTCCCTGACAGTATGACTCCAGGCTGTCAGGAAGAAGGAGGCACTAGGCAGGACAGAGGCCCAGGCCCACCAGTGGAAACTGAATGTTGATAAATTGGAGAGGGTTCAGAGAAGAGCCACAAGAATGATTAAAGGGTTAGAAAATCTGCCTTCAAGTGAAAGACTCAAGGAGCTCAATCAATTTAGCTTAACAAAGGGAAGGTTAAGGGGAACTTGAATACAGTCTGTAACTATCTACATGGGGAACAGATATTTGATAATAGGCTCTTCAATCTACCACAGAAAGGTACAACACAATCCAGTGACTAGAATGTGAAGCTAGACAAATTCAGGCTGGAAAGAAGGTGTATATTTTTGATGGTGAGAGTAATTAACCATTGGAGAACTTTAACAAAGATCATGGTGGATTGTCCATCGCTGACAATTTTTAAATCAAGATAGGATGTTTTTCCTAAAAGATCTGCTCTAGGAATTATTTGGGGGAAGTTCTGTGGCCTGTGTTATACAGGAGGTGAGACTAGATGATCACAATGGTCCCTTCTGGCCTTGGAATCTCTGAACTCAGTGAGGGAAACCTCATGCAGTTTTGCTCCTCGGCTGGGACCATGCATGGATTTTCTGCAGCAGGAGTCTGCATGACCCTGAATCTTTCTTCATGCAAACCTCCCATTGCAATCCATGGGAGTTTCCTATTTTAAGTACTTATATGGCTCCCCGCCATAGTATCTGAACACCTTGCAATACTCACCCTCACACCACCCCTCTAAGGTATGGATGTACTATTATCCCCCCCCCTTTTTTTTTTAAAGGGATGGGGGACTGAGGTACAGAGACTAAGTAATTTGCCCAAGGTCACACAGGAAATCTGTGGCAGAGTCCAGGTATTCCAAACCCAAAGCTAGCTTTCTCACCACTGAACCACCCTCTCTCCCCCTCCTAGCTAGTTAAAAGTCCAAAGGATTGGGCCCAGTAATGATGTGCCTGTCCAGGACTTTTCACCTTCAAAGCACTTTTCAAGCAGTAATCCATCCTGACAGCCTCCCCATCCGGGGAGGTAAATCTGT
Organism: Macrochelys suwanniensis; assembly: GCA_033296515.1. Classification (NCBI taxonomy): domain Eukaryota; kingdom Metazoa; phylum Chordata; order Testudines; family Chelydridae; genus Macrochelys; species Macrochelys suwanniensis. Next base: position 17,280,889 of record CM065781.1, on the reverse strand, counting down.
TATATGGTCTTGGAAGCAGAAACAAGTTAGGGGAATTCCCCTAGAAAGTAAATGCAAACATTTATATTTATTTACACACACACACACACAGGTTTGTTTTAATCATCGTTTGAGTAAAGAACGGTCTCTCCCATCACGTTATAAAGCACATTAAGGAAGGTCAAATTTTGGATTTAAAACCTTGATGTTCATCTTTTATCCCGTCCTCACGTATCAATGTACTGCAAAGATCAAAGACTACCTTGTGCATACCACATAGGCTGCAATTCCTAGGCTGACCAGGGCACCTAAAGGATGGTTGTTTGACTGTAACTCTGAATGTAAGACACTGTGGATTTTTCCAGGCTGAACAGGAGTGGCAGCTCTTGGAGAAATCTCACAACCAATAGGTGCATAGTGCAGTTCCAGGATGGTGTTCAGCTGTACTGTGCAGTTGTGTGGCTAGAGGAGTCTGGGGGCTATAAAAGAGCATCCAGGGGCTCAAGCTTAGCTCAGAAAGGTGGTATAAATCTCTCATGGCTCTAGAGACTTGATCCTTCTGACCTTACTCAAACGAATGCTCTCACTGACTGCAATGGAGGCTATTCACATCACTAAGAGCTGCAGGCTCAGGTCCTAGTTAAGATCCATCCAGAGTAGATGGTTTTACTTTATTCCCAAATACAGAGTCAATTCTAATAGCATAAAACCATTATCATCATCATCACTTATGTTTATTATGGTAATGCCTTCAGGCCAGCCAGGAACCTTGCTCCACAAGGGCCTGTATAAACACAGAATGAGAAACAATCCCTTCCAAGTTCACTTACACAACAATAGCATTGTTTTTTGTTTTTAGAAGGCAGAATGATAGTTAGCTATTGCTAACTGCTTTTGTATTAAAGGGGACTCGGTAAATTGGGATTTTGTAACGGGATGTGGAGTCTCTCACTTCAAATCACTAATTTGACTCCAGACCATGTAGCTAGTGATCAGAAGTAATTACCATCTACACAGCTATATAGTGAATGAAGTAGTCTGGTGGGCTCAGACCAATTCTTAATGAAAAATGGTACCTATCATCACAGCTAGTACAGCAGAAAGAAGTGAACAGAGATGGTCACTGTAGGTTTTGCTACATGTGGAATTATTCAGGAATAGCTACTTCTCTTTAAATACACACTTGACCTTAATCCATATTAATTTCCCTGTGTAGACATCCCTTATTCCAGAAAAAAAAAAAAAGAGTACCGTTTTCCAAATTAGGTTAATCCAGTTTGGAAGTGGATTAAAATAAACCAGAACAAGGCACTCCTATTCCAGAATAAGCATATCCACATATGGAATTAGTTGTGAATTTAAAAAAAAGAGTATCTATTCCCACTTTCCCTTAATCCAGATTAATTTTCCTGCATAGACAAGACCTATCACATTTTACACAATAGATTTGGGGCATATTAATTGGGCAATGGCAGGGAATTTGTCCTCTCACTTCTCCATCTGTACTTGATCATGCAACACAGCACCTTCTGCTTGAAATAAGAACAGTAAGTATTTGCATGAAGAGGTAAGTGTCTATATGAGAACAAAGTAAGTGGGGAGAAAGGACTTATGTTAGTTTGGAAGGTGATTAAATAGTTTTCACAATCACGTACTTGCCAGGGGGTTTCAGAATGAACAGCTGGATGATTTGCAACTTTTGTCAAGAGTCAGATGGTATGACTAACTTGTGACAACCACATATGTCAAACCTGGGTAAATGGACATGAGGAAACCTACTTGAATCATTCAAAGTGATCTTGTATCAGCTGGAAGGGATTGGCATCAAATATGTTTTCAGGCCCAGCACAAAAACAGGAACTGATGTAGCAATCCAGTAACTGCTTTTGCCATAGTATACAAGATGTAGGAGCAACAAATCATCATCATGGAAATTTGTAGACTCCTAGAAAAGAGTTTTCTGGAAAGGATGTTTCTCAAAGTCCACACAGGGCAGTAGCTGAAATGGGATCTATGCACACACAATACAGGAAGGTGCAGAATTCACCACGAACAATGTATTTGATGAGTTTCACCTCTGTCTCTCATGAGCCACAAGGAGACTGAAAAATCCCCTAGTTTGTAAATATTCTTAACTGTTCACAGATGTCCTTCAGCAAATAATTCTTAAAGCTGGTCTCCACAGCGAGTTAGTGTGCGGGTAGGCAGGGTGTGAACCTACAGAGCTCTCGTTTACTGCGCAGTGACACACTATGTGGGTCCTGCTACTTCTCACTAAAAGTTGCATAGTGAACGTTGTCGTACTCCTGTGTGAAACCTGCTCCCACGAACAATGGAACCTCTAGTGTGCGGTAGCAGGGTCTACAGGGCAATTTAGTGTGCAGCAAGCTATCATGCAACAGACTCACACCCTACTTTGCCACGCACTAACTCACCAGGTAGGCGAGCCCTTAATTTGAAGATCATTCCCTGGTGTTGGTTAGTTACATGGTGTTGTTCCTGTTCCAAATGATCTTTGAATGATTGATTCCAGTGCAATAAGAAATAAGCAGCTGCATGACGAGTAGTTCATACTTAATCAAGGGAAGATTGAATCGTGATGGCAGGAAGAAGGAAAGACTTACTTTGACTGAGGGCATCCACCATTTGCCACAGTAGCACATGGCTGCAGTGCTGAGCAACGTTATCTGTCACCCTCAGCCAGCCAGGAGACTATCCCCTGTTCCTTAAGGCCGGTTTTCCCCACTATGATCCAGGCCTTTATTACCTCCAGGCTTGACTGCTGTAACCCACTTTACCAGGGATTTAAAATAAATGCCATGCAGACACTCCATGTACAGCACACAGGTGCCTGCCTATGAAATGGCAAAGGCTGGGCAAGGGAACATTGCACCAGTGCTCCATGAACAATCACAGGCTGCTATCTGTTTTGGGACCAAATTCAAACATCTAGCCCTACAAGACCTTGGTGCTCCACAGGTCGATAGGCCCTTGATCAGACTCTCCAGCAGAGGTTGTGGAGCAGCACTCTTCCTGATGGGAGACTGGCTATGGGTGTAGCTTACCAGCAGAGATCAGACTGCCCAAACATGACTACGGTCAGGGCTAAAAGTAAAACCCACCTCTTTGAAAAAGCCTTTCCCCAGCAGATGCATTCCCTGCTCTGTCCTGTCCTTGTACGTGATCAATCCATGATAAGGAGATTATAGGGCAGGGGAAGGGTAAGAAGGAAGAACAGAGAGAAGGACACAGTGAAAAAAATTCAAGAACATGGAGAGATAGGCTGGAACCCCATTGGGGATACTTAGTGCCAATGATAACTGTGGTCTAGACTTCAGCTCTGATCCCGCAACTGCATCTATGCAAGTTGACCCTTGTGGTGATGCAGTGTTATTGAACTCGGGGGGAAGGATGCCAAGGCAGGGTGCAGGGACTACCCACGAAGTGCAGCTGCAAGGATCAGAACCTCAGATCAAAAAGTGAGCTAGAAATGAACAGTTACAAAAGGTACATGATGACTCGATAGGGACACAAGGAAAACATCACATTGGAAAATAAAGTGTGTCAGGGTCTGACGGAATAATTCTTTAGAGCTGGGGTTCTCAAACTTCATTGCACCACAAGCCCCTTCTGACAACAAAAATTACTACATGAACCCAAAAGGGGGGGACCGAACCTTGAGCCCACCCTGGGTGGGGGAGCCAAAGCCCATGGGCTTCTGCCTCTGAGAGTGGTGGGGCACAATAACATGAGCCCTGCCACCCAGTGCTGAAGCCCTTGGGCTTTGGCCCCAAGCAGCGGGGCTTTTGCTTCAGCCCTGGATCCCAGCAAGTCTAACGGCAGCAATGGCAACCCAATTAAAATGAGGTCTCGACCCACAGTTTGAGAACTGCTGTTTTAGAGCCATAATGTCTCACATTTTCTTGATGCAGCTGCTACAAAAGAACATTAAAAATGCCATTATCTGTTAAATAAAAAATAAAGCGCTTAACAGACACTATACATCCAGTAGTGATGCTTATAAAGCACTTTGCAGTCTGCTAACCTCTGTCCCTTCACTTAATTCTGATCTATTATTTACTGCATTCTGCTTCTTAAATAAGGAGAGAGACAAATACAAAAAGCAACTTTGGAACCGTTTCTGGAAGAAATCAATATTGAATGAAACAATAAGGCTCTTGCTAAAAATTCTGCTGCATCACATAATGCTGAACACATGGTAAAGACAGAGGGTTAGCTCATCCATTTGGTTTCTCTTTCTGGGCAGCATTTTGAAAGAATGCCTTAAGATTTCAACATGGAGTCCAGAAAGTGTATAGTTATTTGGTTTGCTAGGCTTAGATACTATACTGTAGGATTACACAGTCTGCCAGTGCATTTTTAGGGCCTGATTCAAAGCCCACTGAAATCAATGGGAGTCTTTCCACTGACTTCACTGGGCGTTTGGGAAGGCTCTGGTACAGTTCTGCTTATCTGAATACCTTGCTTGAGCCTTCTCCTTTTCTTCTCCCCCCTTCCCCCAACATGCAGTAGGACTTTGTAAGGCTGATGTAGTCCAGACCGACTTGAATCAGTTCCACAGAAGTGATTGATGGGCACTCGGGTTGTGGGAGCTCCGAAAATAATCCCAACAAATGTTTCCCCAGTAGCACCTGGCAGCCAACCAGAAGACAGCACTAGCATTTCCTAAATACTGAAAAAATGACTGTCACCACAGATGCCTCAGCTAATTATAACCCCAGTGAGGTGGCAGGCTGTGAAAGGCTGGAGATGGACAGTTACCCGAAACTTATGTATATTACCTATCTGATCTCTCCACTACACCTACACCCCTTGAGATTATTTTCAGCCATTTCCTTTGAAAGTTAGAGGCACAGATCAGATTGTGGGTTAACTGACCCTTGTAAACCAATGAAATTTTGAGCTATATTCTACTACCTTTACTCTGCGAGTAGCCCTTGCATGGTAAGATTCTATCCACAAGAGTAAAGTGCTAACCAGTGAAAGTCAGAGCACTGGAATGCAACAATTAAAAAAAGGTCAGATTTTCACCAGAAAAAAAAAAGCCAATTAATTTACCAGCAGAATCCATAAACTCCTTGGACAATCAAGTGATGCATCTCGAACATCACTGTAAGATTGGATAGGCAAGGATCCATTGGTGATGGTTCACTCTGACACTAATGACTGCTTCACAGCAAACGTTGCAGATAATAGAGGACTTCCGGGAACTTGGAAGCATACCGAGGAAGAATATCCAAGCAATCTTCTTGGAGGGGTTTCCTCTCCCACTAGGGAAGGAAGACAGAAGGCAGAAGATTCTGGAAGAGAACCTCTGGCTAGGTAAGGGGTGGAGGGTTTTGGTTTTGTGGAACATTGCTCCACCTTCTATGGAGAGAAAGGGCTGTACGGTTGGTGTGACTGCCACCTCATTAAAGGGGGAATCAATCTTCTTGGGGACAGGCTGGCTAGATTAGGCAGGAGGCCATTAAAACAATAAAAGGGGAGGATTAAAAAAAGAGAAAAGAGGGAAGATATGAGCACTGGTTTAGCACAGAATCAAGATGCCAAGAACAAAATTAATCAGGGAACCAGAGGAGAAGAAATTCTTTAATTGCCTAGACCCCAATACTAGGACCTGGGTAACAAACATGATGAATTGGAGTTGCTCATTTATAAGCATACATTTAATCTAGCTGGTATTACTGAAGCTTGGTGGGCTGATTCACATGACCGGAATGTTAAAAATCACTGGTTTAACCTATTTAGGAAGGATCAGCGGAAAAAGGGGAGGAGGTGTGACAAACAGAAGTGTCACACACTGCAAGTGGCACCTCCTGCTGGCCTTCCTGGGGATTAGGTCTACCAGCTTGCTTTCTCCCTCCAGTGTTGTCTTCTCCCATCTTGTCTCACTTTGCTACCCTGCTCACTCCTGTGTCTTCAGCTTCCTCTCTGTGGCTTGGCCCTCCAGCCAGGTCACTAAAATCCTCCCCTTCAGGGGAATTCACAGTCTTTCCAGACCCCTGGCTGGCTGGCACTTCCAACACCCTTGCCACTGCCCAGTAGCCAGTAGGGGAACCTAGGCCCAGCCTCTACACTGGGTTCTAGCCCAGGGACTCTAACAAGCAGCCACAGTCCTACCTCATGCTGCTGTTTTCCCCGGGCTTGTTCCTACATATCTAGCTTCCCCCATCCCTGGGCTTGACAGCTTCCAACTCCCTCCACTCAGGGAGTGACTGTAGCCTACATGCCTGCAGCCTTTCCCAGCAACCTCTGTCCCCATCTCTGGGACCTGCTACCTGGCTTTACACAGGCCAGGCCTGTTCCTGCCCAGGTGAGCCTGTCCTTAATTAGCTGTCTCCAGCCTAAATCTCCCCTGCTTGCAGCCTAATTTGCTGATTGGCGTCATCTGTCTTACTGTAGCTTTTGCGGGGCTAGTGTGGGGAGTCCACCCCATCACATGGAGCATAAGCCAGAGTTTATGCTCCTTTCTTAAATCCTAAGGAAAATAGAAAAGAACACTAATTCCAGCCAGTGTAAAAGTAAAATTAAGCAGGCCACAAAATAATTTGTAGAGCAACTAGCCAAAGACTCAAAAACTAACAGAAAAAAAATGTAAGTACATCAGAAGCAGGAAGCCTGCAAAACAGTCAGTGTAGCTGGTGCACACAGCTATGTGGCAAATTTTGCCACCTCACTCTTTTTCCAGATCATTTATGAATATATTGAAAAACAGGTCCCAGTACATATTCTTAGCAGACACCACTATTTACTTTTCTCCATTCTGAAAACTGACCATTTATTCCTATCCTTTGTTTTCTCTCTTTTAACCAGTTACTGATCCATGAGAGGACCTTCCCTCTTATCCCATGACTGCTTACTTTGCTTAAAAACCTTTGGTGAGGGATCTTGTCAAAGACTTTCTGAAAGTCCAAGTACACTATACACTATATCCACTGGATCACCCTTGTCCACGTTTGTTGACCCTCTCAAAGAATTCTAATAGATTAGTGAGGCGTGATTTCCCATTACAAAAGCCATGCTGTCTCTTCCCCAACGTCTTGTTTTCATGTATGTGTCTGATAATTCTGTTCTTGTTTCAACGAATTTGTCTGGTACTGAAGTTAGGCTGACTAGCCTGTAATTGCCAGGATCACCTCTGGAGCCTTTTTTTTTTTACAAATTGCTGTCAGAGTAGCTATCCTCCATTTAAATCAGCTTCTGTACTAGATGACTGATCAGTTACATACCACAGTTAGTAGTTCTGTAATTTCATATTTGAGTTCTTTCAGAATTCTTGGGTGAATATCATCTGGTCCTGGTGACTTATTACTGTTTAAAGTATCAGTATGTTCCAAAACCTCCTCTAATGACACTTCAATCTGGGACAGTTCCTCAGATTTGTCACCTAAAAAGAATGGCTCAGATGTGGGAATCTCCCTCACATCCTGTGCAGTGAAGACGGATGCAAAGAATTCATGTAGTTTCTCCTCAATGGCCTTATCTTTCTTTAAATGCTCCTTTAGTACCTTGATTGTCCAGTGGACCCACTGACTGTTTGGCAGGCTTCTGATGTACTTAAAAATTTTTTTGCTGTTAGTTTTTCAGTCTTTGGCTAGGTGTTCTTACAAATTCTTTTTTGGACTTCCTAATTATACTTTTACACTTGATTTGCCAGAATTTATGCTCCTTTCTATTTCCCTCCATAGGATTAAATTTTCAGTTTTTAAAGGATGCCTTTTTGCCTCTAACCACTTCGTTTACTTTGTTGTTTAGCCACTGTGGCACTTTGTTGGTCCTCTATGTTTTTTAATTTGGGATATATGTTTAATTGGAGCCTCTACTATGGTGTTGTGTTTTTTTTAAAAAAAAGTTTCCATGCAGCTTGCAGGCATTTAATTTTTGGGACTGTACTTTATATTTCTGTTTAGCTAGCTTCCTCATTTTTGTGTAGTTCCCTTTTTCTGAAATTAAATGCTATTGTGGTGGTGGTCTTTAGTGTTATCCCTCTACAAGGATATTAAATTTAATTACAGTCACTATCAACAAGCGGTTCAGATATATACACCTCTTGGACCAGATCCTGTGCTTCATGTAGGACTAAATCAAGAATTGCCTCTCCTCTGGTGGGTTCCAGGACTAGCTGCTCCAATAAACAGTCATGTATGGTGTCAAGAAATTATCTCTCTGCATCCCATCCTGAGGTGACATGTACCCAGTCAATATGAGGAATAGTTGAAATCCCCATTAATTATTATTATTGAGGTTTTTGTTTTTATAACCTCTCTAATCCCCCTGAGCATTTCACAGTTACCATCACCATCCTGGTCAGGTGGTTGGTAATATATCCCTACTGCTATATTCTTATTATTAGAGCATGGAATTACTATCCATAGAGATTCTATGGTACAGTTTGGTTCACTTAAGATTTTTACTTCATTTGATTCTATGCTTTCTTTCACATATAGTGCCACTCCCCCACCAGCATGACCTGTTCTGTCATTCCTATATATCTTTTATCCTGGTATTACCATGTTCTATTGATCATCATCATTCCACCAAGTTCCTGTGATACCTATTATATCAATATCCTCATTCAATACCAGGCACTCAAGTTCACCCATCTTAGTATTTAGACTTCTAGCATTTGTATATAAGCACTTATAGAATTTGTTACTTTTTAGCTGTCTGCCTTCGTGTGATGTAATCGGAGACTCCTTTTCATTTGACTGTTTCTCATCAGATCCTATGTGTACTTTATCATCTTCCATCCTTTCCTCCTCACTAGGATATAGAGTATCCCCATCAATAAATCCTCCCCAAGGGATGTTGCTGTCCAAAGTGCGTGCTCCTCTGCGCTTGTTGGCTTTCCCGAGCCCTTAGTTTAAATACTCCTCTATATGATCTTCTTAATTTTACATACCAGCAATCTGGTTCTGTTTTGGTTCAGGTAGAGCCCATTCTTCCTGTGGGAACTCCTCCTTTCCCAAAAGGTTTTCAGCAGACTCTGGTGCCCCCAGTGCTTGGGCTGCCCAGCAGCTTTGGCATTGACCCCCCCCTCTCCCCCCACTTTTACAAACATTCTGGCACCACTAGTGTAAGTCCTCTACTTATCAGGAAAGGAGAGCTAATAACGGATGACATCAAGAAACCGGACGTATTGAATGCCTATTTTTCTTCAGTCTTCACTAAAAAGGTTAATGATGACTAGATACTCAACACAATTAATATTGACAACCAGAGGGAAGGGATGCAAGCCAAAGTAGGGAAAGAACAGGTTAAAGAATATTTAGATAAATTAGATGTATTCAAGTCATCAGTGCCTGGTATTCATCCTAAGGTACAGTACTTAAACTAGCTGACGCAATCTCAGAGCTGTTAGCAATTGTATTTGAGAACTCCTGGAGGATGGATGGGAGAGATCTCAGAAGACTGGAGAAGGGCAAACATAGTACCTATCTTTTTTAAAAGGAGAACAATGAGGACCCATGGAATTATAGATCAGTCAGCATTACTTCAATATCTCGAAAGATACTGGAGCAAATTATTCAAGCAATTTGTAAGACCCTGGAGGATAATAGCATTAAGGAATAGCCAGCATGGATTTGTCAAGAACAAATCATGCCAAACCAACTTAATTTCCTTCTCGGACAGGATTACTGGCCTAGCAGAGATAAGGGAATAAGTTGATATGATACACCTTGATTTTAGTAAGGTTTTGACACAGTTCCACATGACATTCTCATAAGCAAACTATGGAAATGTGGTCTAGATGAAATTACTATAAGGGAAGCACACAGCTGATTGAAAGACTGTACTCAAAGAGAGTTATCAATGGTTTGCTGTCAAATTGGGAGGGTATCTAGTGAGGTCTCACAGGGGTCAGTCAAGCTGGGAGGGATTTCAAGAATTTTGGAGAACAGATTTAAAATTCAAAATGACCTTGAAAAATTGGAGAATTGGTCTGAATTCAACAAGGTGAAATTGAATAAAGACAAGTGCAAAGTACTACATTTAGGAAAGAAAAATAAGATGCACAACTACAAAATGAGGAATCACTGTTTAGGTGATATTACTGCTGAAAAGGATCTGGGGCTATAGCAGACCACAAACTGAATACAAGTCATCACTGTGATGTAGCTCTTATAAAAAGGCTTATATAATTCTGGGATATATTAACAGGTGTGTTGTATGTAAGACAAAATATAACTGTTCCAATCTACTCAGCACTGGTGAGGCCCCAGCTGGAGTACTGTGTCCAATTCTGGGCACCACAATTTAGGAAAAATGTGGACAAATTAGAGAAAGTTCAGAGAAGAGCAACAAAAATGAAAAAAGGTTTAGGAAACCTGACCTAGGAGGAAAGGTTAAAAAGGCTGGGCATATTCAGTCTTGAGAAAAGAAGACTGATGAGGGACCTGATAACAGACTTCAAGTATGTTAAGGGCCGTTATAAAAAGCATGGGAAGCAACTGTTTTCCATAGCCAGTGAAGGTAGGGCATGAAGTACTAGCCTCCATCTGCATCAAGGGAGATTTAGGATAGATATTAGGAAAAACTTTCTAACTATAAGGATAGTTAAACTCTGGAATAGACTTCCAAGGCTGAATGTGGAATTCCCATCATTGGAAACTTTTAAAAACAAGTTGGACACACACCAGTCAGGGATGGTCTAAGTTTACTTGGTTCTGCCACAGTACAGGGGGCTGGACTTGGTGACTTCTCATGGTCCCTTCCAACCCTACATTTCTGTGAGTCTATGAACTAAACATTAATGGTAACTTAGGTACAAGTGATCATCACTTGATTACATTTATAGAGTGCAAACAGAATAAAGTCCAAACCAGTAATATATATTTGGTACTTTAAAAGGGCCAGTTTCACAAAACTGAAAACAATTATGAGCCAAATCAGCTTGGAGGAAGAATTTAATCAGAAAAATGTGAATGATTATTGGGAATCATTGAAAGAACACTACTAGATGGCCCAAAAGTCAAAATCCCACAACTGAGGAAGAAGGCCATATTGGTTAAAAACCCAACCTGTTTTAGACAGGAAGTGACAGCATCTATCAAAAGAAAACAATATATAACAAACTGAAGAAAGGGAATGTTGATAACAATTAATATAAATCAGAAGCAAGGAATGGTAGAAAATTGATAAGGGAAGCAAAGGGATGCAAGGAGAAATCTATGGCCAGCATAGTTACAGACTATAAAAAGGAGTTTCTAAACCATATTAGAGAAAAAAAAAGGATCCTGACAATGGTATTGGTCTGTTACAAGATGGAAATGGTAGAATTATCAGTAATAATGCCGAACAAAGGCAGAAGCATTCAATAAGTATTTCTGCTCTGCATATGGGAAAAACCAGATGTAGTCATATCATATGATAGCACTTTTTCCATACCACTAGTATATCAGGAGGATATTAAGCAGCAGCTACTCAAGACAGACATTTTTAAATCAACATGTCTGGATAACTTGTATTCAGACTTTTAAAAAGAGTTGGCTGAGGAGCTTGCTGGACCATTAATGTTGATTTTCAATGTGCTGTGGAACAATGGGGAAGTTCCAGAAGTAATCTAATGTCGTGTCAATATTTTAAAAAGGGAAATGGGATGACCTGGGTAATAGGCCTATAAATCTGAGATTGACCCTAGGCAAGATAATGAAGTGGCTAATATGGGATTCGATTAATAAAGAATTGAAGGTGAGTAATATAAATAATGCCAATCAACATGGGTTTATAGAAAACAGATCCTGTCTAACTTGTTTTTAGGTGATCATCAATTTGGTGAACCAAGGTAATAGTGTTTATGTAGTATAGATTCTAGTAAGGCGTTTAATTTGGTATCGCATGACATTTTGATTTAAAAAACCTAGAATATAAAATTAAATGGATTAAAAGCTGTCTAAGTGATAGGTCTCAAAATGTAATTATAAATAAGGATTCATCAATGGGTATGTTTCTAGTGGGTTCCTGCAGGCATTGGTTCTTGGCCCTATGCTATTTAACATTTTTATCAATAACCTGAAAGAAAACAAAAAATCATCACCGATAAAGTTTGAAGCTGACACAAAAATTGGGGAAGTGCTAAATAATGAACTTGTATAGATTCATGCATTTTAAGGCCAGAAGGGTTCTTAGCTCATCTAGTAAGATGTCCTCTGGAAACAAACATCGCTTTCTGGGTGCCCAGTAACTCTAACACAAGCTACTTATTTTATGAGCCTAACTATGAATTAATTGCCCTGATAATTAAGTTAGAACAGTTTGTTCTAAGAGGTAAAATGTACTCCTTAGTACATGAGCACACATCAACATGAAGCTTGCAAAATTAGCCTTGGAAATGTGTGCAAATACAGTAGCCAATTTAACAAGACACATCATAAATCATACCTGTTTATTGAAGAGCAGGATGGAACCCAAAGGGAAGGAAGAAGAGAAGGATGGTTTCATTAAACTCCTATCATGTGCTCCAGGAGCAACGTTGCTTAAGAGATAAATTGAGATAGGTAAAAATTAGTTAAAATAACAAGAAATATTTCCTATCTAGTAGATTGCAGAATAGCCTCACTAGGGAAGTGATGAAAATCACCAGCGCTTGGCACCAGACTGGAAACATACCTTTAGCAAATGTATAGTTAGGAACAATCCTGCACTGGCTGGTAAAAGGGCTAAACAGGTCTTTTCTAGCTTTATATTCTATGAGACAGATTTTCCTTCAGGATACAGCCCCTATTTATTGCTCTGTTAGCCCCATAGGGCATTAAAACTGTTGGATCCAACCAGATAAGGATGTATCTGGTGTGGAAATCTTTAATTACCTTCCAGGTGCCTGGCTCACATACCACAGGCATTTGATTTCTAACACTTTACTTGAGATGGGCCAGAACTGGAACTTCAAATTGGAACTCTGTTGAATTTCAGAGGCAGGGAAGGTGTAATGGGGTCAGCCCCTGCCTCTCACAACCAGCCCCTTTCAGCCAATGGATCTCTCGGTGGGTCTACAGTGACTCAGTTCTCTGGCCAAACCACCTACACTGTCCCCCTTTCTGGGGTACGCTGTCCAACCAGGCCTATCTCAAAGCCCTCAGTAATGTCCTGTAGCCCTCCCCAGGCTCCAGTCATCAGTCTGATAACAGGACCTATCTCAGTACCCTAGTTGGCCAGCTTACATGTGAAGGTTCCTGCTCTGGGGTGGAGCAGCACCCCCAAGGCTTCCTCCCTGGGGGCTCTTCACCTGCCCTTTAGTCCTATGACCCCAGCTCTCCAGCTGGGTCAGTCTAGATCAGCCCCCTTTCAGGGGGTAACAGTTCCACAGGCAGTCCCTTCCCTGGGCTTGTCTACACTCCCTTGTCGGGGGGGAGGAGGGAGAAGGGGCTAGACCCATCCACTACTCTGAGTCCCAGCCCAGGGACCCTCTAAGGTAGCAGCCACATGCCACATTTATAGACTCATAGACCTTAAGGTCAGAAGGGACCATTATGATCATCTAGTCTTTAACTAACTGTATTTTCCTGGGCTATTTCCCCAGAGCCTGTTTCAAGTGAGTGCTGGCAGCCAACCAGAAGCTATGCCCTCTCTTCCCTGTCCCTGCCAGCACACCTGACTTAGCCCTTGCAGCCAGCCAGGAGCACCTCTTGCTTCCACAATCCCTGCAAGCAGATGGCTCTATCTAGGCCGGGGTGGGCAAACTTTTTGGCCCGAGGGCCACATCGGTGCTGCAAGACTGTATGGAGGGCCGGGTAGGGAAGGCTGTGCCTCCCCAAACAGCCTGGCTCCCACCCCCTATCCTCCCCTTCCCACATCCCACCCCGACTGCCCACCTCAGAACCCCCAACCCATCCACCCCCCCCCCACTCCTTGTCACCTGACCACCCCCTCTTGGGACCCCCATCCCTAACCACCCCCCGGGACCTTACCCCCTATCCAATCCCCACTGCTCCCTGTCCCCTATCCACACCCCTGCCCAACTGCCCCCTGGGACCACACCCCCATCCAACCCCACATGCTCCCTGTCCCCTGACTGCCCCAACCCCTATCTACACCCCAAACCCCTGACAGTCCCCCCAGAATTCCCACACCTATCCAACACCCCCTGTTCCCCATCCCCTGACTACCCACCCAGAAGCTCCACCCCATCCAACCACCCCCTGCTCCCTGTCTGCCCACCAGGACCCCCTGTCCCTTATCCAACCCCCACCCCCTTACCATGCTGCTCAGAGCAGCAGGCACTTGCAGCCCCACTGCCCGGTAGAAGCAGCAGGCCTGCATGCTGCACAAGGCGGCGGGGGGGGGGGGGGGGGGGGAACCTCCACAGGCAGGAGCTCAGGGACCTGGCCAGATGTGGCCCAGTGGCCATAGTTTGCCCACTTCTGATCTAGGCCCTTTCAGCTCCTCTTATATGAGCCTGCTGGCCCCTCATTGGCTGCTCCCTGCAGCCTCTCTGATTGGCTGCTTCCCCTGCAGCCACTCTAGCCTGCTTAGAAGACCTCCCCACTACTCCTTTCCTGGGATGGGTGTGGCAGGACCCTGAAGCCTCCAGTAGGGGGGCTGTGAGCCTAGTCCATCCCAACACAGAAGGGTAGGGAATATCACACATGGGGATTTGCATCCCTGAATCTGAAATTGCCCCTTTGACTTGGTTCCAGATGACAGCCAAAACTGGAAGGGGCTCTATTTTCCAGTTCTCATTCAGCTGCAGCTGAAGTCTTCTGACTAGATTGTAAATTCATTAGGGCAGAGACTCTCTCCTTGTTACAGGATTGCACAGTGCCCAGCTTCTAGGATTAACAATGGAGACAACTCTGGAGCACTTACTTTGTTTCAAAGTACTCAGTGTTATCACTGATGTGAAGTGGAATTTTGAAGGACATTAGACCAACCCCCTGATGTCCCAGGTACTACTCCCTACTACCAGCACTTAATTTCCTTTTGAAGCATTGCTTTTACATGACTCACACTGATGCTTAAGAATATCAAGAAGAACAAGTAATTTCAGAATTGAAAATTATGGGGTTCAAATTCTCCTTGCAGGTGTTCTCTTCTCCCTAACAGAAACAGTCATGGGAACCGTTCCTACAGCAGACACGGTAAACAAACGAATATAGAACATATTACTCCATAGAACAGCTGGTGAGAAAAGCTGTAAGGGCAGCAGTGTCATTTAAACAAAAATATCTAATTTGGGAACTCCTGTATAGGACATGAGCTCCTTTGAGTTGCCAGCATTTGTTTATTATAGAACGTATGCTTATATAGCGTTTCCATTTTTAACTCCATTAGTATCTGGATCATACAGTCTCACATCCCAGGGTGAAGCATGTGTATCTCTTAATTAAAATGGAGACGCGTTAAGTTACTTTGGAAGAAACAGAACACTGCAACCTTAGCCTAAGAAAATGTAGCGTAAGATTATAAAATGTTGTGTACATTTTGTCTCATTGTTTCCTTCTCTTCCCACCCATCTGTATCCAACTGTCATCTCACACTGAAGCTGTAAGTTCATTGGGGGCAGAGGCCATCTTTATTCTGTGTTTGTACAGCACCTAGCACAATGGGGTCCTGGTGCACGACCGGGGTTCCCAGGTGCTCGCACAATAGAACTAATGAATAAGAATAGTTATGAACTAATTTCTTTTGCAATATCAAGCAGGAGTGGAAGATATTTAAAATGCACAGTAGATACAAACCCTCTAATTTACAGTGCGGTCTATGTACATTGTGGCAAATTGCCAGCACTACTATGATGGGTCCCACACTTTCTCTTCTTGTGGGGGGGTTTCAGGGTGCCATTTCTTGCTCCTGAACTGGGGTAACAGCTATCCTACTAGTATTCCAGGGAAGGGGAGGGACCCAGGCCCACCCTCTACTCCGGGTCCCAGCCCAGGGGCCCTATGATAGTAGGTGAACCACTTGTACCAGTGATTCTTTCCCCTGGGCTACTTCCCTCTCCTGACCTTCAGCTTGTGGGGCTTCCTGCCTTCCCTCTGCACAAGCCAGGTGTCCCTTTACCTAGGAACTTGGTCTTCTTAGCCCTCTGCAGCACTTCTCAAAACTCTCCTCCACTTTCCTCCAAACTGCTCTTTGTTCCACCACCGATCCACTCTGCTTCACTCCTCCAAACTGCTCTCTGCTCCACCACCAAACCACTCTGCTCCAGCACCTCCTCTGGCTGATTGAAGCAGGGGGATTTTATCAGGTGACTGGTTTCAGGTGCTCTAATTGGTTTCAGGTGCTCTAACTGGTTTCAGGTGCTTTTAATTAATCTATAGGGAATAAGGCTTCTCCTCACCCTAGATCACTCTCCTGCGGCCTTCTGGCCATGCTATATCACAACATGTATAGGGTGGAATGATGGTCTTATGATTTGACTTAGATTCTGTTCTTCACTCTGCCTCTGCTTTCCTGTATGTGCTTGGGTAAGTCACTTAACCAATCAGGGCCTCAGGAACCACCCTTCTGCTTGTGTGCTGTATCCCTTTCTTCTATCTTTTGGCTGCCTTGTCTTTTAGATTGTAAGCTCCCCAGGACAGGAATTATTTCTTACACTGTGTTTGCACAGTGACTAGGGAGTGAAGGGAACAAAGAGGAGCCCTCCACCCCTCCCTTCTGATTTCCTGAGTGTCCCTCCTACACTCTCCTTAAATCTGCAGGGGAGTACATCTCCCGTGGCCTATAAGGTGGTAGATGGGAACAGGGTGACACCCGGGAAAGTGCACCAGTCCTTTGGCAAGTCCTAGGAGGTTAATCAGAGGCTCCTCAGGTCCCACACTGGGGAGCTTTAAGAGGTTTGCTGGGGGCCCCGGTTCCATCAAGATAAGCCTTAGGAAGTTGTTTGGGGTCCTGCTGAACTCCATCCCACCATGAGTCTGACAAAGCTCTACCTCCCACAATACCTGTGATGCTCTTTAGAACTCACTCAAAGCCCTTGCCGGCATTGGCTGGCATGAGAGTTAAGTTGACTTAGCAGGGAGCTCTCGGCCTCCCAACTCCATTGGAAGTTCCCCCCATGTCCCACGCTGGCATTAGCGGTGTTCTGGGGACCCCAGGATCCGCAACATTTTAGGAGCCTGGTTCACACTGATGTTTCCGAGTTATTCACTTCCGTGCACCATTCCTTCCAGCCGGGAGCTTGAGAACATCTATTGCTTATATATGTATTGCCGTGAAAGCAGCGTGGCTGTCAGATCCCGGTGCTTAAAACAACACCCCCTGCAGAGACCTGTGATCATCAACTATTTAAAGTTAGTTTTTAAATTATAAAACACGAATTAAAAAGAGCAGGGGCTGCATTTTACAGATGGGAATTTTACTTTAGAATATCCTGTTTAATAAACAAACCCAAACCATTTAACTTATTCCAAATGCACTACGGATGCTTCAGATCATGTCATCTGTCCAAAACCCCTACTTCCCTGAACCATCCAACAACCACTTCCCCAGTAAGCCTGCGTGAAATTTCTGTACCAACCTTCCTTGTAGTTACATACACAAATGGACATTTGATCCATGGTAAATTTTCACCTTTCAGCCAGGGAGCTCAAATTTTACGTGCTGAAAACAGCAAAAATTCTATTCCTTTCTGTATTTACCAGAGGTAGAAATTGGGCATGTGTGTTACACATGGGCATCATCATTTTCATGTCAGAAATGTGTCCTTTGCTCTCAAGAAAGCTCAACGTGAGAAGAAAAGAATGACTATTCTTGATATGCGATTCCTTACTGCTTTCACTGGCTGTAAAGGCCCCAGTTCAGACAAAGCACTTAAGCATATACTTATTTTCATTGCTACCCACTAGTACTGAACTTTAAATCAATAGGACTTAAGCATATGCTTATGTGCTGTGCCTAATAGGACAGACTGCGATATCAGGGCCTACGCCCTGGGCTTTAGAATGGGGTGTTGCTCTGGGTCCTGGAGGCCTTACCATTGGGTGGGTTTATGCTCCTGTCATCTGGGTGTCCAATGAACATTAAGGCTATGATTCTGCAAATACCCACAAAAAAATTAGCAAACGATCAATTACTGCAAAAATGTTCACTATCCACTGAGATGAGACATCCAGGTGAGGAAAAAGAGAAAGTGCAGAATTGGCAAGAGAACTGTCCAGAAATAAGTGCAGATTAAGGTAGGCTTGAAAACCAGCTGTAACATGCTACACAGGAAAAAAAACAGAAGACAAAAGCCCTATTATGCTTTCTTAAAAATGCAATCACACAGCCTACACGTTTCCTTTACAAGGTCACTAAACTTCAGCTTCATAGACCCACAATGGGCTGTGACTGGTATGCAGTACAATGCGTATTTGCATTTCAATTCACAGTGAGGTAGCGCAACCCGTATTGGTCTCTGCCGTCTGCAAAACAGCATTTTTAGCCCAGTGAGGATCGTTAACCATTTTGTTTTATTAGCATGCAGAAATGTGGCTAAACCCACCCTTTTTTATCTAGTTTGTTTGGAATGACAAGCATGTTCTGACTAAAAAAATAATTCTGCTGGGTGATAAAACTTGTTTTATTATGCAGGAATTTGGCACTGGAAGGGGGGGGCAAGAAAAACATTTAATTAGGCATGTATCTGAAGCAGCTAATTTGATCTTTCAGGGGAAAATAATCACAGGTTAAAATGAAGATTATATGCTCTGAGTGAAGAAGGCATCTCTTTGCTGATGCTTCTTTCAGGCTTTGATGATGATTCTGTTAGGAAACAGAGGGCACATTTCTTTTAAAGTAACAGCAAGAGTAAAGTGGTGTATTTATTATAGGCACTGTCTTATTACCTCTATTTATCTTTGTACAAAAGCCTAGTTTTTGTTTGATTGCTGTCAATCATATTTTAGATTTACAAGCTTGTTTCTTTCCTAATACACTTCTCCATGTGTATACACAAGGATGGCGTGTCTGTCATGCTAAGACTCCCTTTGTTGCTCTGGCAGCCTGAAAAAACCTTTAATGGGCAGAAGCAGGTGCCTCAGCTGGTGCAGCTCTGGTGAAACGGCTCTACGTTGGCACTACTCCCAGCCCCCAGGACTGGGGAGGATCAGGGGAGAGGGACATGGCTAGATCACTCTGCACAACAGCTGTTCTTTGCTTCCCTGCACTCACAGGAGGCCACAAGAAGCAGAGAGTAAATAAAGAGCAGCCCTGAAGCTGCTCTAAATAGACTGCAGGCCAGCTCGGCTCCCACCTGGACTCAGCATATGGAAGCAGAAATATGGCTCGAAGCCACCTGTGTCTAGGGTGACCAGATGTCCCGATTTTATAGGGGCAGTCCTGATTTTGGGTCTTTTTCTTATATAGGCTCCTATTACCCCCCCCACCCCCCGTCCTGATTTTTCACGCTTGCTGTCTGGTCACTCTACCTTTGTCCCCTGCTCCTGTCCCTGCCCCAAGTGCAGAAGTAAAGTAAGTTAGAATCAGGTCTGCAGCCTTTTGCAGGATACATTATTATGAGCTCAGTCATGATCCCATAGAAGCCAGTGGAAAAATTACCATTCACGTCAATGGTGCAGGCTCAGCCCCTGTAAAATCACCTATAATGGGCTGCTGCAGCTAAACGTTTTATCATCCTTTAATACGAGCAAGCTTTTCGTATCTGCCAGTACCACAATGTAAACTGAAACGGGACCAGGAGTGATGCTGCGTAGTGGGTCTTAGCACTGGATTTACCTGATTTACAGTGCGCAAGTCAGCATTATTCTACATCCAGGCTGCATATCATTTATTAAGGGCCCCACCCTCTTTGTGGTTATGAGCAGATGGGCTCTCTACCACAAAAACCACATTTTCCGGAAGTACGGTTCTCAGACAGAGTCACTTCCTGACCAAGAGATTTTTGTCTTTTATCCGCGGGAACATAACCCTAAAAAGACCAATGATTACTGAATGTTTTTTATTTTTGTTTTAAAAGGGTTCTCTCCTTTCTTATGAGTGTCCTTACAGTTTTATTACTCATCTATGGCTTTTACGAGTTGTCTTTCATGTGAGACAAAGTGAAGTGGTGTTACATTCCATGCATGTAGAGACATAGCTGCAGTTTAATTGTGTATTCAACCCTATAATTAAGAAACAAATGGAAGACTTTGTGCCTTTAAAGCATAGAAATTCTAGGTTTTTTGGCAAAACACTTGGCTAAGTGCGTAGAAAGCCTTAAGTACTTAATGGTCTATACATAAGGAAATCTGTTGTTAGTAATGTACCTTAGAGGCAGGACCTTGGGGAAAAAACAGAGCTAAAGCTCTTGATGTCTCAAGATGAATTCTTCCCGCATATATTTTTTTTCTTTTGAAAGAGGCACCAGAAAGAACAATCACATACGGACGATCTCATTGCCTGCACTAGATTGCTGTTAACCCAAGTAGCATAAGCACTAGTAATCAGCAAAAACCTTAGGCTGACATTCAATAAATTATGAAGCACTCAGCCCTTTTGCTGAGATAGCCGTCTCTAAGCAAATCAATACCCCATTGCTGAAGAAATCCTGACTTGATAGGCAGTAACCCAAGTGTTAGGAAATCACATAAGGTCACCCAACCTGGGGGTGGAAACCAGCCTACTTCAGGGGGATATTGGGAAAAGGAAAGGGGCCGTGGGGCAGAGAGCTTTGCATGATATTCAAGGATATTAGACTGGCTGTGGGTAATCACAACTGTAGGGCCAAATGTGGTGCAGTCGCACAAGAGACAGTTTCTCCTAGGCACAGTGGAAAATCTGTACAAGGAAATGATTGAGTTTGTACAGCACCCAGCACAATAGGATCCTGGTCCATGGCTAGGGCTCCTAGGAGCTATGGAAATACACATAAATAAATACATAATAATGAGTCTACAGAATGCCACTATGCACCTGCTTAGCTGACTATGTGAGGGATCTGGGACATGCCTGGGGTAAGAGAAGAAGCTTCTGTCCCTGCATGTGATGCTCCCCCGTAATCAGTCATCTGTCCTTGCAAGAACATTGGCTACTTGACTCCTCACCCTTTCCTGCCTGCCTCTGCTCTTCTCTGTGCCAACAGCCCGTTAGCCCCTTGCTGCTCTCTGCAGTGCCCAAACCTTGAACCCTGACTCTCAGCCGGAGTAACTTCTTAGGAGAACTGGGGCAACTGAGCAGCCACTTGACCCACAACTCAGCAAGTAGAGTAGTAACTACAATGGGATCTGGCCAACTCATATTTTCCTCTACCCACCTGGAAGCATGAAGAGCTACACAGACCAGTACTGAATTTGGAGAGGACTTTGCTTTGGAATGAATGGAGGAAGTACTGGTCAGCATCTCTGGCATGTACCTTGGTGTAACCAATAAAGACAAGGGCCCAGAGTCATTGGGCATTAGTCTAAACAATATCATCAAAATCTCACTAGAGAGTGATAACTTCCTAGAACCTTATTTTCACAGATGAATGCACCAGTTGTTCAGATACCACAGTGATGGACAAAACAGTTGAATGGAAACGAACAGGATCCCACAATTTCAGCAACCAAAATAAAATCACATGCTAAACAGATTATGGTTACATTAAAAAATGATTCTGGAACAGAGTTTGCATGCGCAGGGCCAACAAAATTTTTTAAAAAATACAAACATCCCCCCACCCCCCAAAAAAGCATAACAAGAGAAAGTGGAAGATACTTCCTGAAACTCCTGAAAAGCAACCTTACAAGAAGTCATTACATTATATGGCCCACATCCCCAGCTGATGTAACTCAAGATAGCACCACCGACTTGAATAGAGCTACGTGGGTTTACACCAGCTGAGGATCTGGCCCTATGAAAGTTATATGTTTACTTATTTCATCCTGTTCTTAAAAAAAGACAAAACATACTCTAAACGTTCTGGGGATTTCTCTGTTTCTTTAAGAAGATGATCTGCATATCAGAGGGGCATGAGATATGGCAGTTACTATAGTTACTATCTTTTGTTATTAATCAGAGTAAATAAGTGTATAAGACCCACACATAATCTCTTGTTGGGACACACATTGCAAATGCTCCGAGGCCCAAATATTTTACACACCCTCCTGTTTGATTTTTTTTTAATGGAATATTCAAAATTGACATGTTTCAGCTGGGATTGTCAGTCTTTGAACTGACTGTTCTCCATTCTGGTGTTGTAGCCACTAGAGAAACATAACTGAGAAATGGAATAGAAAGGAATTTGGTGTGTTTCACACTCCAGATAGTCCAAACTGATTTTGGAAAGATGCTCATGGACCTCAGTAGGATTTGGATCAGGCCCTTACAAAGTAAGGAGTTCTCTTCTGGCTGTCCAGACCAGGGGCAGCATTGCCAAAGAGCCACAGTAATACATCAGCAGCCCCGCATCACCTACCCCCCCACCCCAACTCCCAGCGCCTCCTGCCCACCGGCAGCCCCACTGATCAGCGCCTCCCCCTCCTTCCCTGCACCTCCTGATCAGCTGTTTCGTGGCATGCAGGAGGCTCTGGGGGGGAGGGAGAGGAGCAAGGGCATGGCAGGCTCAGGGGAGGGGGCGGGAAGGGGTGGAGTGGGGACAGGGCCTGTGGTAGAGCCAGGGGTTGAGCAGTGAGCCCCCCCGGCACATTGGAAAGTTGGCGCCTGTAGCTCCAGCCCCGGAGTCGGTGCCTGTACAAGGAGCCGTATATTAACTTCTGAAGAGCCGCATGCGGCTCCGGAGACACAGGTTGGCCACCCCTGGTCCAGACGGGCTGATACACAGAATAATGCATATACCTTTCTTGACCTCAAGAACCATATTTTCAAAGGATGGGTTTATAGTGAAGCATGTGCAGGACTTGTTGAGAACATGAACTTGGTCCTGGTGAAGGCACTCTGATATCAATGGTGGTGTCTGTAGTATAAGAACCTAAGTAGACCAGAATGGATTTGAACAGGTGACACGGAGGTGAAGGCACTACCAAAAGAGCCCCTGCGACACCCATTTGTGGCATCCCTTTGGAAACTACTCAGCTGATTAAGTACTACTCATTCAAAGTGAATACATGTTGCAGAATTTGGCCCTTAGGTGGAGAAGTGCTCCCACAGTAGCTTATTCAAACACAATACAAAAGAGGAAGTGAGTAGCTCAGACACACTGATGAGTCAAAGGGAAATTACAACAGAAAAATTGAACCCAAGGAAGACCTTGCATTAGACCCACCGCAGTAACCCGCCCAGCCATTCAAGAGGCCAGTGGAGAAGACATGGAAGAGGTCAGCTGAAACAACAAGCAGTACCTAGATGCCCCTGCCAAGAACAATTCACTGTGGAGCTTGAGTTACACTCCCTGTGTAAACACCCAGTGATCAGCTCCGTTTCTTTGATAAAGCAGATAGAGGGGAAGAGGAAAGCAGAGGAGAAGAGAAAACAACATATGGCAAATGCATATACTTGGGTTCACCAGTTCTGCTTCTGTTTAGAAGCATGATCCTACTCCCGCTGAAGTCAATGAAAGTTTTGCCACTGACTTCAGCGGGAGCAGGATCAGAAGCTAAAAGAACACAAAGCCTTAAGAAAGCCTGTCTTGTAACTTTACACATTAATATGGAAATTTGCTTTCCCTCAATAGGGACATGTACCACAGTGCTAAACAAATACTGAAGCCATGTGGATACCCGAATGCTCATTAAAACTAATTGCCTAAGGCGATCTTTTCCGGAATATGTTGCAGCAAGAGAGCCAAGATCGGAAGTTTGCATTTCTCCAAAGAGGAGGATTTGGGGGTAATGGATGTACTCATTCAAGTTATGCTACAATTCTGTCATTTGGAAACTATTACTAGTTATATCCATTTATCATCAGGAAACGGGGAGGGGGAAGATATAACGAACCATTTCAACCTACATAAAAACTGACCCAGAACTTTAGCTGAGCCAGACGGAACCTTTCCCAAGGCTCGTAAATGTACACTCATTTGTTTGCACTTTCAGCCAGGATCAGAGAAGGAACTAAAAAGACCCGGAAAAAGCTATTATCACAAGGCCTGATCCTCAGCAGGTGTAAATGGGCAGATGCTAATTGACACTAGCTCAGGATCTGGCCCAGTGTATCTACATCACAGATACTAAAACCAGGCAATACTGTGTGTGTAGCACCTCAGACAGGGTCACCCAGCTCCCTGATTTCCATCCCCATTTCCCTTTGCCTAAATACATTCAGATTTCATGCACACACCTGTGTGGGACACTTCTGGAGGTCAGGTTGGGGCTAGCCAAAAGTATGGCTTATAATGTCACAAGACACATCAAGGAGGCCGAATTCCAGGGTGCTGTTGTTGCTTCTCAGTATGGTGGCAAAGCCTACAGCAGAGCCTACAAGTTTGTAATATCTGGCACTCTGTGATTATGCCTCTTCTGCACACACCGGGAATGGCCTTTTCCCCTCCTCCTAAGCCAGAGGTAGTCAGCCCAGGATCTGCGGCCACTGGTGGTCCGCAAGACACTTGCTGCTCAGAGGGCTGGCTGGTTATATGGGGCCAGTCCCACCTCCTGGTTTGCAGTAGCTAAATTTCATTAAAACAGCTAGAAATTCATTAAATATGTCCTAGTAGTTGCCACAGGGATGTTAATCAGGCAGCAATGAGAGGGGGAAGCATCCACGAGCCCACCTATGCACTGAATTGCAATCCACACTCAGAAAAGGCTAGGGAGGGTGTCTGTCCTCCAGGCAGGCTCTGGATTGCAGAACAGGGCTGGGGCCACACCCACTAGGTGGCTCTCCCTTGTGAGGGAGCTGCTGTTGGTCAACGCCAGTGCCTCTATGATTGGGGCTGCGATTGGCTGGTCATCCATAAAAGGTGGGGCTGGGAGAGGTTAGTGGTGAGCAGGGGTGATGCTGAGTCCCACTGCTTCCCTGGGGGTGTGTGGACAGGTTACACCCCATGTTCTATGATTCACCATGTGGCAGTCTAGACAATTGTGCAGGTTGTTTTGCTGGAGAGAGGAATGTGCGTGGGTGTGGGGGGGCTCTCTTATTTGTCCGCCCCCACCCCCTTTCCCTGGCTGGACCTGCGGAGGAGTCACAGCAACCTTAGCTCTGGGGTAAGCTCTGCATTCACTTCAGGAGGGAGTGAGGGGGCTAGGAAGCACTGAGAGTTAATTCAGGCCTGGGAGCTGATTTTATGAGCTACAGGCTCTCTCCATCTCGGGTTGAGCGGCAGGCAAACCCGCCCCAGGATCAGTTGGTTGGGCCTGCAGCTGGCTCATGCAGCATATGGGGTTTCACAATCTGTACTGGATTTGGCACTGGGGCAGCTCAGAGAATTACAAAGTATTCCTGTTCCAAGAGAGAGCAGAAGCAAACACTCTAAGTACTTTATATTTTACTATTGATTCCTATGCACACATCCCTCCCCCATACATCTCCTAGGTAGCTCTTACAAATGATTGTAAAAGGTCTTTCTTATTGTCGTAAGGAACTCAGCCTGACGGGTAGCATCTTTGTCCTTGAAAGGTGCTCTCCTGTCCTTTCAATTCCAGCCATCAACCCGTCTTTCTCACAGGTTATGACGAAGTCTGGTTTTAACAAAGATGAATTGGACATTTTCCCCTTTCAAATTCACTGAATCCCCTTTCCAGCTATTGTCAGTTTCTCTCTCTCTCTGAGCTCACTTAATAATGCATGACTAGGAGCTAAGGCAGTTTGATCTGCTACACCAGTAATAACATGGAGTGTATCCTCTGCATTCGGCATCAAGTTACTGTCATTTGGGAATTCAACAGATGGAAACTCTGGGATTCTTTCCATGTCACTTCTGCTTTGGAGGGCTCCCAGTATAGTAGAAGATTACAAACATGGCATATCCCAATACGGGTGCCAGGCCTGGGGGAGGGGGGAAACATAAGTCACTGTTCTGATGATCCACTACTGATGATGTTAAACTTTGCTCTAAGTAGCAAGTCACTCTCTGGTTGCATTTGTAATCTCACTTCTTTTCAAAACACTTTTTTATTTCTAAAACAAATGGCATTGATTTTATTTTTCATTACCATCTCCCAGCTAGTTACACAGAGAGCCAGATATGTTCCTTGCACATTCCTCATTAAGTTCTCTTCAGATTCCTTCATTTTATTCAGTGTGACTCGTGGAAGCTCATCAAGATGCTGAAACATTTGTTTCTTCTTTTTTCACAAGGTGGTATGGGGATTTTGTTCTAATATTGCTGAAACAAACAATCGAGAAAAATCCTGTGCTATAAAGCAGCCAAAAACACAATAAATTTCAGCGACATCATTTGGAAATGTAAGTGGCAAGATATTTAAGCACTTAATTCCCATTGAAATCAATGGGAGTTAGGCACCTAAATACCTTTGGCCCTGCTTTCCAGACCTGGTTAGCTCTAAGCTTTTCCCCTCGTTCAGTCTCTCCCCAGAAAGCAGAAGTTCATTTCCTTTCCCCCACAATCCACAAGATTCCCCCATCAGCCTAAATCAAAAGTATCTAAGGGGAGCGAATGAAAGCCTGTCTAATCCCAGGTGTAGGTAACAGCATCTGGAGGTGAGGAAAAGCCTTGGAGTTACAGTGCCATGACTCAAGTACTTACTTCCTAGAGCTCAGGTATCTCCTCTCGTAGGCTTTGTCTCCACTAGTCTTTTCCCCCTAGAATTTCCCACAGCTGCTCCCACTGTGCAGTTCTACCTGCGGAAGAAATAATGAGGAGTTGTAATGTAGGTAAGACATCTGCAGCCTCCAGTGTTTTTACAGTAGAACCTCAGCGTTATGAACACCTCAGGAATGGTGGGTGTTCCTAACTCTGAAACATTTGTAACTGAACAAAACATTACGGTTGTTCTTTCAAAAGTTTACAACTGAACTTTGACTTAATGCAGCTTTGAAACTACTATGCAGAAGAAAAATGCTGCTTTCCCTTTATTTGTTTAGAAGTTTACGTTTAACACAGTACTGTACTGTATTGGGTTTTTGTTGTTGTTGTCTTGGTCTCTGCGGCTGCCTGCTTGCGTACTTCCAGTTCCAAATGAGGTGTGTGGTTGAAGGATTAGTTTGTAATTCTCGTGTTCATAACGCTGAGGTGCTACTGTACCACCATTTACAACCCGTTGTATGTATTGTGGGAGTGCCCAGAGTGCCCAGCTGAGCTCAGAATCAATCATCGAATGTCAGGTTTGGAAGGGACCTCATGAGATCATCTAGTCCAACCTCAGGGCCCCATTGTGCAAGACATGGTATATTCACAAAAAATAGTCCCCGCGCTGAAGAGCTGGCTACCAAAACAGACAAGAGAGACAAAGGGCAGGAGGGGAAAGAGCCAGAGAGAAGTGAAGAGGCCTGACCAAATTCACCCAGAGCCAGGAAGAGAACCCAGAGCTCTAGCCTGCTACTCTGCTGCCCTAGCCACTGGGCTCATTAATGCTTTCTCTACACCAGTGTTCCCACCTCTGCTACCCCCCACAGAGCTGCATCCCTGTTAGCAACAGAAGGAAATTTTAGAGAAAAAAGGCTAGTGCAGCCTTAGTTTCAGATTCTCTAAGGTACACAATAAGCATTGAGCCTGCTGGACGATCTTCCATTGTGTGTTCCAGCTCACTCCACAGTGAACAGAAATCCTCATCTCCGTTCACTACCTAGCATGGATCACTTCAAAGGCCCCTTTGAACTCAGGGAGGTGTTCAATATAGACACAATCCTCTTTGCATACCCCTACAGGTATCCACACTGCCGTGCTGTGAACAGATACCCCTTCATGCTGCAGGCCCTTTCGAATGCTAACTAGATTTTTGCAGTCCTTGCCTGAAACGTTAGACCAAAAGCACCTCCTCTTTTTGTCATATTTTCCAAAGGGATTAAATAGGTTTCAAATCATTCCAATTTATAGCAAATGGCCCTTGGATAGTAACTCAGACCATCACAGTAGGAAAGGGAAATTTTGTCTGATCACAGAATCCTCTGAGGCAAAGCAAGCCAGCACCATCATGCAGAAATTGTCTGTCTTTTTCTTTTGTGTTTTCCTACCTCTGCTGCTTTTGAGAGTTATAATTAGGGAAGTATTTCCAAAGAAGAGCAAGAAAGGGAATACAAGTGTGAGGAGCAAAGAGGTGGATGGGGTAACTCAAGAGGAGAAAAGCAACCCTCTGTAAAGAAAGAAGGAACAAAAGACAAACTGCTCAGAAAGGAACAAGCTAGTTCAGCTCTGGTTCACATTAATCAAACAAACAAACTCGTAATTTTTCCAAAGCATGTGGTTGTTTGTGTATGTATCCAAAACAATGGAAATGGCTTTAAAAAATATGATTAGGCCAAAGTTTTTGAACGTGAATGCCTAAAGTTAAGTACCTTAATCCATAACTAGACCCCGATCTTGCGAGGACTGACTGATGCACAAGCTTTAATGTTTTGCACCAGGAGTAGTTCAGTTGACTCCATGGGAATCATAGGCACTGACTCAGTGGGTGCTCCGGGGCTGAAGCACCCACAGGGAAAAACTGGTGGGTGCAGAGCACCCACCGGCAGCTCCCCGCCGGCCCCCCGCCCCCGCTCACCTCTGCCCCCCTGAGGCGCTGCCGCTCCGCTTTCCCCCCTCCCTCCCAGGCTTGCCGCATGCCAAACAGCTGTTTGGCGTGCAGCAAGCGTGGGAGGGAGTGAGGGAGGGGGGAAAGAGGAGCAGCAGTGCCTCGGGAGGCGGAGCGGAGGTGAGCTGGCGGGGGTGGGGGCAGGGAGCTGCAGGTGGATGCTCTTCTTCTTCCCCCTCCCTCCCTCCCAGACTTGCAAGCCTGGGGGTGGGGGTGGAGGGGAAATTCAGTGCACCGGGGGGCGGGGATTTGGGGAAGAGGTGGAATGGGGGCGGGGCTGGTGGTGGAGTTGGGGCGGGGCCGGGGGCTCGTGCGCCTATGATGGGAATATCCACAGAATGTAACATTAATCATGTGAGTAAATCTTTGCAGGACTGAGGCCTTCAGCACCCATGTAAGTGGCCTGATTTTCAGAGATGCGGAGCTGTCAGTGAGAGCATTGACTGAGTGAGGATTTACAGATATAGCCCATTATATTCTATTAAAAATATCCAACGTATCTATTCTATATAGCCTGCCATCCTTCCGAAGAACTGATAAAGGCTGCCGTCTTCCAGATTTAATTACAATTCAGGCCGGTTGCTTGTTACACCAAGAACTGTAGCAAACTTGCAAGGAATCATTTTGGTTTTCTAAAAATGCAAAAATCATGGCTCCCCATATTTTAAATTAGTAGCAGCTGGTTGGGAAATTTTGACAGAAACTACATTTTCGTTAAACATAATTGCTAGGAAAAGTCACCTCAAATGAAGTTGATATTTTAAGTATTTGTGAAGTTTTCAAAACAGCTCTAATTACCAGTAGGTTTATTTTCTATTAGAAAACTGTTGAGTAGGAGCCTGTAGTAGTTTAAAAGCATATAAATTAGGAGAATGAAATATAGATAAAGGACTGGACCCTCAAGCTGCTGGAATACGTCATAGCTGTATTTGAAGTCAAAGCTGATTTACATCTGGCCCAGAACATTTCATAGAGCACTGGCTAGTATATCAGGCTTTGATAAAGCATGGTCTGCATTTCTGAACTACAGAGGACCAGATCCTCAGGTGTTGTACTGGCATTAACCTAGAATCATAGAATCATAGAGTTAGAAGGGACCACAAGGGTCATCTAATCTAACCCCTTGCCAAGATGCAGTATTTGTTGTGTCTAAACCATCCTATCCAGACTCCTTTTGAAAATATCCAGTGAAGGAGCTTCCATGACCTCCCTAGGCCATCTGTTCCATTGCCCTACTGTTCTTACAGTTAGGAAGTTTTTCCTGAGATTTAATATAAATCTTCTGTGCTGTAGTTTGAACCCATTGCCTCTTGTCCTGCCCTCTGTGGCAAGAGAGAACAACTTTTCTCCATCTTTTTATGGCAGCCTTTCAAGTATTTGAAGACCACTATCATGTCCCTCCCTTCATCTCCTCTTTTTCCAAACTAAACATACACAGTTCCTTCAGTCTTTGCTCAAATGGGTGGCAGTCCATCCCTTTGATCATCGTTGTCACATGCCACTGGATCCTTTCCACTTTCTCTACATCCTTTCTATACATTTGGTGACCAAAATTTGACACACTACTCCAGCTGAGGCCTAACCAGTACTGAGTAGAGTGGAACTATCGCCTCCAGTGACTTGCATGCTATGCCTCTGTTAATGCAACCTAAAATTGCATTTGCATTTTTTTTGCAACATGCTGACTCATGCTGAGGTTGTGATCCACCAAATTCCCAGATCCTTCTCAGCAGTTCTGCTGTCAAGCCAGTTATCCTCCATTCTGTACTTATGCATTTGGTTTTTCTTCCTTAAGTGTAGCACCTTACATGTGTCTCTGTTAAATTTCATTTTGTCATCTACTGCCCAGTTCTCCAGTTTATCAAGATCCCTCTGAATTTTAGCTTTATCCTCCAAAATGTTGACAACCCCCGCAGCTTTGTGTCATATGCCAATGTGATCAGTATGCGCTCTATCCCTACATCCAAGTCGTTAATAAAGATGTTAAACAACACCAAACCCAGAACAGATGCCTGTAGAGCCCCACTTGAGACCTCCCTCCAATCTGACATCATTCCATTAATAGTTACTCTTTGTTTGCGGTTGTTTAACTAACTTCAATGGTGCTGATTGCCAAGGACCTGGCTCATAGTTGTGCAGCTCTGACTTCATCTTTGAACACAAACACGCACTGCGCACACACACAAAAAGAGGGTAACAAAGGTTCTGACATTTTGGGAAACAACCCCATAAATCCCAGATTTTGTCTCGGTTGTGACAAACATTCAGCTTTATCAATGATGGGAACATGGTGTAAACGAGCAGAAACAGCCTCATGCAATCCCCCTGACATAAGAGCACAGAGCTGATGCAGTGTGTTTACACTGTCCTGGAAGGTGCAGGGGGTTTCAGGGGAAGGTGGCTGGGGCTAATGTAGGCTGTATTCTGGCTATTCTCAGTTGCTTACCAGGATGCAGGGCAGTGTGAGTCAGCCTGAGGCTTCTCTAATTTACAGTAAAGCTGAGCGTGTCCATGGTAGAAGGAAGATCTTCCTGGCAGTGAAACCTCTCTCTCACATTACTAGCCCATCTCCCAGTTCCCAGGGGAGAGAGAATGCATGCAAACTGGAATAGCATGAAATATCCGGAAGCAGGCTTGCAATCTGACTTTAGCCATTTATAGGGCTGTTTTATGTTTTGTGACAGTCCTGGGATCAAAAGAAACTTCGATCAGAGCCAGCATTTGCTCCAAGTCTCCAGTTTGTTTAGTTCAGCCACATACAAAGGCTTAAAGTGCACAAAGAACAGAAGACGCTACAGATTCTGCACCAAAGTATGTCACCGCTGTCTGATGCAATACTAGCAAGAGACAAGGGGACTTAAGTCAGCTCATGAAAAAAATGCCATTAGGCTGGCCTTTAAACCCTGCCTCCAAGCTTTCAAACCTAAAATAACACACCATTGGTCATTTATGTTTAGATCTATAGAGTTTTTCCCCCTGCATGGAATGTGAGGATTATATGGTCTTGTCCACTTGTGGGATTACTATAACAGTGCCCCGCAAAGCGATCATATTATCTTCTATTAAAACTGGAGATAAATTGGCAGTCGTGGTGCAAGAGCATATGCATGAGTGGAATTCCAAGGTACAGTCTGCTTCAGCATGACATTTCACCAGCATGGCAAAGAGATAACATCTCAGTAAAACGGGATAAACTGAAAACAGACGATGCAAGCTAGAGCAGAATGTTTTAACTGAGTGATGGGTTTAAAACAACATCACATCATGGTTGGCAGAGATTTGTAGGCAGAGGGTGGGGGACAGCATGCACCCACCAAAATGTCAGAGGGGCTGATCCAGCCCTCATTGAAATGAAAGGAAAGATGCCTGCTGACTTCAGTGGAGTGGAGTCAAGCTGTCCATGACTCTAGGAACCAGCTGCAGAGGGATATTAATTAGCAGCTACATACTGTAGTTGCAATCTTTATGATAGTGCTAGGAAAACAGGTGCTTGATGGGAGGGTGATGCTGTGAGAGTAGTCAGAACAGACTTAGGGGTAACAGCATGCAGAAAATTAGAGAAGGGATCATTCCAAAACCCCTGTCCAGACTTTGGAGAATTCAGAATCCAAACCTGGAGCTAGATTTCAAAGCTGGCTCTTAGCTAGGGTGACCAGATGTCCCGATTTTATAGGGACAGTCCCAATTTTTGGGTCTTTTTCTTATATAAGCTCCTATTACCTCCCACCCCCTGTCCCGATTTTTCACACTTGCTCTCTGGTCACCCTACTCTTATCTAATGGGCTAAAACAAAACCCTGTGTCCAAACATGCCGAGTCTCTTATGTGGGGGCAAAAATGTGTACTGGAAATTTGAAGCTCTGACCCATCTCTAGATATTAGCTCAATATCCAAGTAAAACTGTCCATGCAGTTTTGGGCCACAGTCACAGAGGCACAGTGTCCGGGACCAGATGAGTGATACTCCCTCTCTATGGCAGCGGGGACACCACATCTAACCAACAATGCTGCCAGCAGGAAGTCAAAAAGTTATACAGAATTTTCAGACCAAAGCAACTAAGATGAAGAGCTGGAGGGAATGACCTGCGAAGACACTTGGAAAGAGCAATTCTGAATCCCTTGGCTAACTGACCACAGAAAAGAAATACAATAACTGCTTAGAAGTATTTAAAGGGTGTAAAGATCAGTGAGGAAGAAGACTTGTTCAGGAAGTTGTAAAGGGGTGTGTGACAAAGTTCCTCCTCTACCTTGGTGAGTCCTGCGCTTATTGGCGGATTTTGATCGCCTCAGAGATCTTCCCCTCTGGTAGAACGCACAGTCAAATTCCTCCTGTGTCTGATCAGGAGTTGGGAGGTTTGGGGGGAACCCGGGCCCACCCTCTACTCCGGGTTCCAGCCCAAGGCCCTGTGGATTGCAGTTGTCTATAGGGTTTCCTGTAACAGCTGCGTGACAGCTACAACTCCCTGGGCTACTTCCCCACAGCCTCCGCCCAACACCTTCTTTATGCTTACTGCAGGACCTTCCTCCTGATGGTCTGCTGATGCTTGTACTCCTCAGTCCTTCAACTCTTCTCACTCTCAACTCCTTGTGTGCCTCTTGCTCCCAGCTCCTCGCACGCAACACCACAAACTGAAGGGAGCTCCTTTTTAAACCCAGGTGCCCTGATTAGCCTGCCTGTCTTAATTGATTCTAGCAGGTTCTTCTTAATTGGCTCCAGGTGTCCTAATTAGCCTGCCTGCCTTAAATTGGTTCCAGAAAGTTCCTGCTTTTTCTAGTGAAGCCCCTGCTCTGGTCACTCATGGAACAGAAAACTATTCATCCAATGGCCAGTATATTTGCCTTCTATCAGACTTCTGTACCCCACTTGTCTGGGTCTGTCATAGGTGTCACTAAGGAGAATGGGCTGAAATGAAGCAAAAGAAAAACGTAGGCTTTAAGATCAGGACAAATCATTCTCAATGGCGAAATTTACTAAAAAAGAGGGGTATGGTCTCCAAAGGGAAGAAGTGTGATCCTATTGCATGAATAATTTTAAAAAGGATTAGACAAAGCACCCAGGAACAATCCTGCATTGGCAAGAGGAACGGGCTGAAGACTACTAAGGGCTAGAGTGAGACATTACTGTCCACAGTAAGTCAGGGCAGCGCATAGCTGCAAGGTCCCATGAGCAGACCAGAAAGTGAACTGTGACTCAGAGTTCCAATTCTTCCCCCATGCTTTGGGGCTGGAGGAAGATATTTAGCTCATTTTCATGGAACAGCTTATTCCCTCCTGTGTGCCTGGCCAACTACACTCGCCAGCGAGCAAAGAGTGAAGCTATGGATCTCTGACACAGGGAGCTTTGATGCAAAAAACCCACATGAATAGGACCGTGCTGAGCACACCAGGCAGGTAGATTTAGAAGAACGAGCCTCTTTTACACACAAAGTTTATTATTTCAAATACTTGAGAGTCACAAGTTACTTGTGATCTTTCCCATTCTGACTAAGGAATCCCATTTTCACTGTTAGGAAAAAAAGCACAACCAGGTTGTGATCATTTCAATCAATCAGGTTGTGATCAATATCATGGTGATAATTTTGCTTGACATTCAAAATGAGTTTGGGTAAGCTACCCAGCCTGACCCAGTATAATGAGGCTTACCGCTGATTCTGCAAAAGTGATGTATTCCACCAGCAAAACAAGCTGGTGCTTGGGTCGGCACATTTCTAGGGGCGGCATTCTGGCGCTGGCCATGCCGCCCCTAGGAATGTGCCCCAGCCACCCCAGCTCACCTCTGCTCTGTGCCGCCGCCGCTCAGCTTCTCCCCCTCCCTCCCAGGTCCCAGAGCCTGGGAGGAAGGGGGAGAAGTCGAGTGGCGGTGGCACTGTTTCACGCGCGGCAAGCCTGGAAGGGAGGAGGAGAAGGCAGTGGGGGTCAGGGGCGATGTGCAGGGGTGAGCTGGGAGCCCTGCAGCTGGGGGATGGAGCCTGTTGCCGCATGGCCAGAGCCTGTCACGCACCACCCCAGGGCTTAAGCCTGAAGCCCGAGCCCCACCGTCCCCAGGAAGGTGGGGAACTCATGCTGGCCGCCTTCTCCTACAATGTTTGTGGCTCCAAAAGGGGACAGAGACCAGCTCCTGCTGGCGGCCCTGGCGAAGTGTTACTCCCCCCACCCTCATCACCCAGGAGGCTGTGACCACAAGAAAAGCCCACGGTGACTGCATGCAGCCACGGTGGCCGCATTTGAGTAATGCTGATCTAGAGGCACCTGCGGGAACTACCTGAGCTCGGCTGTGGCATCGTTCCAGTGCTAGTTCTGTGCCACAGAAGCCTCAAATCTACTGCCTTGCTGAAATAAGTCTACGCTTGATAGGTCAGTTTGGTCACATGACTTTCTTACCCAAGTAGAGCTTCTCTTGAAGCTCTTCAAAGAACAGACATTTAAAAACCAACAACCTTAGAATGCTAAAAGCACCTGATTAAAGATTGAATTTTCAGTGTTTATCTTAAGTCATGGGGAGAAATCAGGTACCCACATTAACAACACAGGAATTTTTCATCTGTCTATGGCATATTTTAAGAGATTACATTGCAATACTGGGATGCTAATCTGAACTAACTCCACAACGCTTCCCCCTCCCCAAAGCATTATAAAAAAAGACACCCAAAATATCACTGTGGTATAAGTCAGTCCCCTTCCACACACTCCCACCCCTTTATTGATTATAAAATGCTTTTGCAAGCCATCACATACACTATTTCTCTTAAAGTGCTTAGAAATACAGAGCCAGACTCCAACACAACAGAAGTAAGGGTATCTCACTTCACAAGTGACCCCACTGAAGTGAATGGGAACACAGCTCATGGTAAGTAAGAGTATCAGAATCTGGTCCTATGTGATGAAGCGAACAGTGAAAGAACTCCATCAGGACCTCTTTAATGACCTGGATATAAAAAGGAATCCTACAAAATGTGGAAACAAGGATGAATTGCTAAGGAGTACAATACAATAGCATAACCACATAGGGACAAAATCAGGAAGGCTAAAGCGTAAAATGAGTTACACCTAGCAAGGGACATAAAAGGCAATAAGACGACGTTCTTTAAATACATTAGGTGCAAGAGAAAGATTAAGGAAAGGTCCTCTACTTAGCAGGGAAGGGAAGCTAATAACTAATGACATCAAGAAGGCTAGGTGTTTAACGCCTACTTTGCTTCAGTCCTCACTACAAAAGTTTATGGTGACCAGATTCTCAATACACTTAATTTTAACAAGGGGGAAGGAACACAAGCCAAAATAAGGAAAGAACAGGTTAAAGACTATTTAGATAAGTTAGATGGATTCACGTTGGCAGCGCTTGATGAAATTCATCCTAGTGTACTTAAGGAACTAGCTGATACAATCTTGGAACCATTAGCAATGATCTTTGAGAACTCATGGAGGATGGGTGAGGTCCCAGAGGACTGGAGAAAGGCAAACATAGTACCTGGCTTTAAAAATGGGAACAAAGCCAAGCACATGCATAAGTGCTGTCCTGAATAAAATGGCATACTTAAGTTCTTTCCTGAACCAGTGCCTATGCGAGCAAATGGTGTGTCAAGTAAATATAGCCAAGTCATTCTTTGACTTCATTAGCAAATTCATAAAATACTATCAGCTGGAGACTATGCTAATGAAACTTGACCCAATCCTCCAGCTATGCAACTCTCCAGTATTCTTTTCCTTGACACAACCTTACAACCCAGTCCAATAATTTTTAGAACAGTTCCAGAAAGAACTCTTACATGAACATCTCCATTAGGAAACACCACCCCCTACAAGAAGATGCTGAAGCATGAATCTCTCCCCAAATAGTTGAGTTTGTCTTTGGCAGGCACTCGCTGTGCTGCATAGCTGATGTCGTTTATTGACACCGCAGAGTGGTTTACAAGAGCCGGTAACAACTGGAATGAATGAGAGGACTTCTGGAAGAAGATGGATATTTAGAGCACTAACTGAGATGGTGTTGGAGGGGGTGAGTTCTAAACAATGGTCTTGTTTTTATACTGGCAAAAGAAATTTTCATCTGGCTCCTTAAATAATGTATTATTTTTGAAAGAAGATGAGGGATCAATACATCTGGAGAGCAAACGTTTAGATGTCAGATCTCAAATCATCTTCCTTTTCTACTCCTTTAATAGTGCTTCCTTTGTAAACTCTAGGGGTCTGCTTCTCAGTTACTCCATTTCTGCACTTGCAACAAGAATGAGGCTTGGGGAAAAGCCATCTTCGTGCTTCTCATACACTAGGGCTGTGAAGGGTCCTTAGGCCACTCTAACAATGCTCTGCTTTCCCCCCCAGAATGAACCCTGCAAATTGGAGACTGGCCATGGTACAGAACTCTCAGGCCATATCGCCTTCCTGGAGCAAGGATGATGGTCTAGCATTTACATCAGTTCTACACCAGGTGGAAGGCCCCTGGACAGAGGGATTCTCAGGGATTTCTCCACCCACTTAAAGCCCCTTTTTGCTGCCAGAATGGCATAAAAGGGCCTCAGGCTAACCAAGACCTGAGTTGCTTTCCCAACAAAAGGGATTGGTCAGGCTACTACTGAAGTCACTGGAAGTTTTGCCATTGACATCAATAGGAGTAGGACTGGGCTCAACACAGGCAGAAAAGCAAAGAGCATAGGACTGGCTCATTTGTCCATTGGCCACAGTATTTCCAAAGCAGAGCTGATGATTTGGCTCTGCTGAGGGCCCTGTGATAGAATGAAATAGTAGGAGTGCAACATGGAAAACTGATGTGGAGCAAGCATGTATAATAGATACCTGGAGCCAGAGGTGATAGCTACAGATGGGCTCTCCATTTACATGTTAGACCAAGCTACATGTAAGGAGCAAGCAAGTCTTCAGATTACGGGTGGGATTTTCAGGGTGTCTACCTGACCTAGAACGAAGAAAATCAGTGTGCTTCTAAGGCCACTGGGATCACACAGTTTGTGTGATCACACCTCCTGCCTAACTCAGGCCATAGAACTTCCCTGGATTCCTGCTTCAACTGGAGCATCTCTATTAGAAAAACATCCAGCCTCAGTTTAAAAATTGCCAGTGGTGGAGACTCAAGGGTCTTGTGCCCCTAAGTCACTTAGGCCCAGCTCCTAAAAGGTATTTACATCAATCGGAGTTGGGCACCTAAATACCTTTAAGGACCTGAGCCTTAGGCACTTTTCGAAAATCCCACCCTGCATGCTTATATAACAACATTAGAATGGACATATTGGGTCAGATCAAAGGTCTATCAAGCCCAGTATCCTGTCTTCTGACAGTGGCCAGTGCCAGGTGCTTCAAAGGGAATGAACAGAACAGGTAATCATCAAGTGATCCATCCCCTGTCACCCATTCCCAGCTTCTGGAAAACACAGGCTAGGGACACCATCCCTACCCATCCTGGCTAATAGTCATTGATAGACCGCCATGAACGTATCCAGTTCTTTTTTTAAACCTGTTATAGTCTTGGCCTTCACAACATCCTCTGCCAAAGAGTTCCACAGGTTGACTCTGCGTTGTGTGAAGAAATACTTCCTTTTGTTTGTTTTAAACCGGTTGCCTATTAATTTCATTTGGTGACCCCTAGTTCTTGTGTTATGAGAAGGAGTAAATAACACTTCCTTATTTACTTTCTCCACACCAGTCATGATTTTATAGACCTCTATCATATCTCCCCTTAATCGTCTCTTTTCCAAGCTGAAAAGTCCCAGTCTTATTAATCTCTCCTCAAACAGAAGCCATTCCATACGCCTAATAATTTTTGTTGCCCTTTTCTGAACCTTTTCCAATTCCAATATATCTTTTTTGAGATGGGGCAACCACATATTCAAGATGTGGGCATACCATGGATATATAGAGATAATATGCTATTTTCTGTCTTATTATCTATCTCTTTCTTAATGATTCCCAACATTCTGTTCACTTTTTCGACTACCCCTGCATATTGAGTGGATAGTTTCAGAGAACTATCCACAATGACTCCAAGATCTCTTTCTTGAGTGGTAGCAGCTAAATTAGACCCCATCAGTTTATATGTATAGTTGGGATTATGTTTTCCAGTGTGCATTACTTTGTATTTATCAACATTGAATTTCATCTGCCATTTTGTTGCCCAGTCACCCAGTTTTGTGAGATCCCTTTGTAGCTCTTCGCAGTCTGCCTGGGACTTAACTATCTTGAGTAGAGCATATGTGGAGCATAGGTACATAGACTCACTAGACACATGCAGGGACAGGCTCTGGTCCCCACTCTAGCTGCTTCTACCTCTTTTTAAGCACCATCTTCTCTTTCACATACTCTTTTCCCTATTAGGCCTCATTAATGTCACTTTAAAAGACACTCACCCTTTTACCCGTCCTCCCTGCTTTATGTAGTTCAGAGATTGCGTTTGGCTGTGCTATTGCCTTGGGAAGTCTCCCCTGCCATCACTCCCTGTCCTGGGAGCTGCACCAGCATTAGGATACTGTAGGTTGTACATAGGGATGCTGTTTGTTCAGGTCACACCAGTTGGCTCGCAGCTGTAATTTGCTCCTGCTTGTCTGTACATTTCCTCCATGGATAAGAGTATTGTCTCAAGGAGGGGCATGTGTAGGTGAGGGATCAGGAAACCTGTCTGGTCATGTCCCGACCAGAGCAAGAACACTTATCTCCTCTAAACACCGAGTGCTTCAGCCTGCCTTCTGCAATGTACTACTCTATCCAAGCCTCCCCCAGTTCAAAACCCTGCATGCATGAAATATCACCCGTTCACTAGGGATGAAAAGTGCTGGCAGCCATGTACTGTTTCCCTAGAGACTACGTACAATGCATGGGATGGGATATATGCTGGGTTTGTACATTGACTGCAGCATCTCCAAGGTTTAGCCACTACACCACAACCCAGTTTGCAAGCAGGACGAGCTGCACTGATACAAGTCACAGTTCAGACCAGATCAGTACATGTATCCTAGGGGCTTGCACCACAGCTGCAGCTATACTGGTGTGCAAATCCCCTCCTGCCAGTATAGACAGGTGCTTACTAGCACCCCCACACCCACTTAGGGTTGCCAACTTTCTAAAGGCAGAAAACCGAACACCCTGCCCGCCCCTGCCCTGCCTTGCTCCTTCCCTGAGGCCCCAGCCCTGCCCCACTCCTTCTCCAAGCTCCAGCCCCCACCCTCGCTCATTTTCACCAGGCTGGGGCAGGGGGTTGGGGTGTGGGAGGGTGAGAGTTCTGGCTGGGGGGGAGCAGGCTCCAGCGTGGGGCCAGAAATGAGGGGTTCAGGATGTGGGAGGGGGCTCTGGGCTGGGGCAGGAGTGGGTGGGGGGTGGGGACTCCAGGTGGCGCTTACTCATGTGGCTCCGGGGAAACAGCAACATGTCCCTCCAGCTCTGCGCGCTGCTCCCACCCACGGGCACCACCCCCGCAGCTCCCATTGGCCAGGAATGCACAGGGTGGGGGCAGCGCGCAGGGCCCCTGTGGCCACCCCTACACCTAGGAGCCGGAGGGACATGTCACAGCTTCCTGGGAGCCACGCAGAGCCGGGTAGGGAGCCTGCCTGCACCACCTACCAGACTTTTAATTGCCCGGTCAGCAGTGCTGACCGGAGCCGCCAGGGTCCCTTTTTGACTGGGCGTTTCGTTCGAAAACCGGACACCTGGCAACCCTGCTGCCACTATGTGAGAGAGACTAAGCTGGCATTACATACTTGTTGAGGGGACCAGAGATCGGCTTAAGCTACACCCATTTGAGCCATCCGCCGAGTGCCTCCTCATGCGCAGAGGTCCCTTTACAGCAGCCTGCCTGCGTTCTCTCTTTCCAGGGCCCATCCCTGAGGATCTCTCTTTCCCTCGAGCACGGCCCATCCTCCCTGAGGATCATCTGTCTGTCTGCTTACTGGTATCCCCTGCCTGGCGTTTGACCTTCTCTACAAACTTCTCAGACAGTGCCTTCCTTCTGTTGACTCAGCCTTCTTACTGCACGTTCCAGCACCTACAGGAGATTCGTAAACTCTCCCGAGTTACTAGCAACTTCCTGCTCTGTTTGTCCTGCCAACACCTGATTCAACCCAGATGTGGCTCATCCTGTTTTCAGGGCTGATGTAGTCCCAGGCTTGCCAGCCCCCTACGCTTCGATTCCCTCAACTCACAATCAGGCCCAGGGTGTAGCGCAGAGGTGGGACCCTCCTGCCCGGCCCTTGAGCTCCCCACCAGGGAGGCTAGCCCCCAGCCCCTCCCCTGCTGTTCCCCCTCCCAGGCAGCCTGAGGTCACCGTGCCGCCAGCGCTCTAGACGGCGGGGCTGCGAGCTCCAGCCGGGCAGCGCTGCGCCATGGTTGGCTCCGGCCAGGCAGTGCAGCTGCCAGTCCTGGTGCTCTGAGCGGCATGGAAAGGAGGCGGGGAGTGGGGGGGTTGGATAAGGGGCTGGGAGTTCCGGGAGGCAGTCAGGGGACAGGGAGCAGTTGGACGGGGCAGAGGTTCTAGGGGGCGGGGGCGGTCAGGGGACAGGTAACAGGGGACGTTGGATAGGCGTGGGAGTCCCGGGGGGCCTGTTAGGGGGCAGGGGTGTGGATAGGGGTCAGAGCAGTCAGAGGACAGAGAGTAGGGGGTGTTTGATAGGGGCAGGGATGGTGCAAGGAAGTTTCGCGCCCTAGGCAAAACTTCCTTGCATCAGCCCTCTGCCCCCCCCCCCTCAGCTAATGCCGCCCCCCCCCCCCCCCCCCGCCGGCCCCTCGCCCATGGGGGAGCTCCTCCCCCCCCTTGCAGGCCATGGGGAGCTCAGCACCCCCCTGCCCGTGGGTCGCTCAGCTCCCCCCTGCCCGCAGGCGGGGGGGAGAGGAGCGACCCGCGGGCAGCTGAGCGGGGAGGCAGGAGGCAGGGGGGCGGCTCCCGGCTCAGCAGCTGAGCATGGAGGCAGGAGGTAGCCACCCGCCACCCCCCAAATCTTGGCACCCTAGGTGACTGCCTAGGGTCGCCTAGTGCTAGTGCTGGCCCTGGATAGGGGTGGGGTTGGATAGGGGGTGGGGTCCCAGGGGGGCGGTTAGGGGTGGGGGGTTCCATGAGGGGGTGGTCAGGGGACAAGGAGCAGGGATCAGAGGGGTAGCCGTGTTAGTCTGGATCTGTAGAAGCGACAAAGGGTCCTGTGGCACCTTATAGACTAACAGAGGTATTGGAGCATAAGCTTTCGTGGGTGAATACCCACTTCTTCGGATGCAAAAGGAGCAGGGAGTGTTGGATGGGTGGGGGGCTCTGAGGGGGGCAGTCAGGGGGCAGGAAGTGGGAGAGGGCAGATAGGGGGTGGGGGGCCAGGCTGTTTGGGGAGGCACAGCCTTCCCTACCCAGCCCTCCATACAGTTTTGGAAGCCCGATGTGGCCGTCAGGCCAAAAAGTTTTCCCACCCCTGGTGTAGTGCGCGAATAGCCAGGAAAATGAAAACCTACAAATACATTCCAGAGCGTTCCCGAGCCAAAAGGCCCAATAACAGCTCCTGCTTTGCAGGCATGCTAGAGCGTGGAACAGGAAAGCACTATACTCAAACCTGCCTTCACTCTTTTCATGCTACCAAATGCCGTAATGCTGGCCAGTCTGAGGTGGGCCCTGGGAAAGGCGAGAGGATTTTTTCCTTTGCACTTTCTTCTCTGAAGGAGAAGAAAACAAATATTTCAGTTGTTGTGAAGGGGGAGCTTTAATACACAGGAGACGGGTGGCATGGCAGCACCTTAACACAGGAGACGGCTGGCATGGCAGCACCTTAACACAGGAGACTGGTAATCCTGGCATCACATGAGAGATGAGCCGCGGCACAGGCTTTGCAGTACAGGGTGACACAGCGGGCTGTTAAATAAAGTACGAGAGCCAGGCCCTCAGCCGGTGCCAATCAGAGTCGCTTCCTCTTCAGTGGGGCTAGACTGATTTACCCCAGCTGAAGCTTTGGCCCATACTGCTGGCCACCCACTTGCACGTTCCAATCTTTTCTCCTATTGGGATTAGCTGGGAAGGCGCATCAGGCTCTCTGGGCAGAGGTACAATAGCAGCAGCAAAAGGCTGCTGGGGCTGAGGAATACAGCATGCAAGCATACGCTACCTCAGGAGGGGACAAACTGTCTGTCTGTCTCTGTGTCTGTGTCTGTGTGTGTAATGTA
This sequence comes from Macrochelys suwanniensis, assembly GCA_033296515.1. Lineage (NCBI taxonomy): Eukaryota > Metazoa > Chordata > Testudines > Chelydridae > Macrochelys > Macrochelys suwanniensis. Next base: position 17,238,274 of record CM065781.1, on the reverse strand, counting down.
CAGCGCACACCCTCATTTCGCTGCATTGTACACCCTGCTATAAGGAGCACTATGAGACCCTACTGTCATTCTTGGTAGAGTTAGGTGATATTTGTCTTTATTCTGGGAGCATTACTGTCATAGAAAGAAGTCACAATGGGAAACTAGAACAATCAGAAACTTTACAGGTGTCTTCATGCTGCCAGGGCTCCCCAGGCACAGATCCACTTTTGAATGATCTACTGTTTTGTTTTTCTTTCACGTCGACACATGGCGATGAAAGAATCAGGCAGGAAACTTTAGTTAATGGGTTTCTTCTTGGGAATTTGATGGCTGGGTTGTAAAGGAGTAATGGACTGGTCTCAGGGGCAGGGGCTCTCAACCTTTCCAGACTACTGTACCCCTTTCAGGAGTCTGATTTGTCTTGAGTCCCCCTAAGTTTCACCTCACTTAAAAAACTATTTGCTTATAAAATCAGACCTCACAATTACTGAAAAATTGCTTACTTCTCATTTTTACCATATAATTATAAAATAAATTGATTGGAATATAAATAGTGTACTTACATTTCAGTGTATGGTATAGAGAGCAGTATAAAGTCATTGTCTGTGTGAAATTTGAATTTGTACTGAGTTCGCTAGTGCTTTTTACATAGCCTGCTGTAAAACTAGGCAAACATCTAGATGAGCTGATGTACTCCCTGGGAGACCTCTATATACCCCCAAGGGTACATGTACCTCTGGCTGAGAAGCACCGCTCTAGAGGTTTTGAGATCATGTTGAGTGATGCACTCAGAAGTCTGGGTGTTCATTTGAAGAGTTTCCAAACCTCTTAGGTCTGCAAAACTGGAAGTCACATGATGGTAAGCGTTCTAGCAATATTTCAGAGCTTGACCTCAGACCCTGATTGGCCCAAGCAACATTATATGGCATTCAAGAACAGAATAGGCAAAAGCCCCAGAAAAGTTTGGTTGAGGTTCAAGGTAGCGGGAGAGGGTTTTTGTGATATTGTTTCTTTTAGGGGATGTCAGAGTGTATCCAAACCAGTTCACTCATCCTCATTCTGAATGCCCCAGTAGCAGCCATAGCTAAGAGCACGTTGTCCCATGTGTGCCTGGCAAGACGTGTGCACCATTTTCTCTGATTCAGACCATATCACAAATATCATGACACAAATATCCATGAGATTGGAGTGGAGATCAGAAATGGAAGCTAGTGCACAATGCCGTGGCCTACCTATCACGTGGAGTTTCATAAAAGGATTATATTACACCCACGTGCCAGGATCTGCATTAGATTCCAGTACATTTCCAGTTAGAGTTAAAGGTGCTGGTTTTAACCTATAGGCATATAAATCACAAGTTGCTTTTGAAATTATACCCTGTGCCTGAGCTCTCCATCTGTAAAATGGGGATAATAATACTTCTGTCTCGGTCTTCTCTATTTGGATGGTAAGCTCCTCAGTGCAAGCACTGTGTCTATGTGTTTGTACAGCACCTTGTACAGTGGGGCCACAATCTCATTGGGGGGGAGGGTACATGTTATCAAATAATTAATAACAAGGAGCCCACATGCTGTAAGAGGGCAGGCTTGAATGGGATGCACCCCATTCAAGGTGTAAATACTGGGGCAAATGCAGACAGTGCTCAGGCTTTGGTCTAATGTAATTAAATATATTGTAAACAAAAGGATTAAGAGCCTCATTCAAGGTAAAGGCCAATGACTCTTTGCCTTTCCCTCTGTCCCCTACAGAGAATGCCAGCAAACAAAGACAGCACAATATTCCTTGGATTAATATGCATTTGAGGCAGGTACTATTCCTGATGCAGGATTTTTTTGCATGCAAGTCACAATACAAACCTTCACATGATGGAAACAATCTGTTTGTTCTTGGTGGGGGGCGGGGGGGGGGGTTGGTGAGGAAGTGGAAAGGCAGAGACCCAATTTGCTTGATATATAGTGCATTACCTCCCCTTATACAATTGAGTCGTCAGTCCAGTGATGGATGGACTGCTGGCCCTGTCTATCCAATACCTAGACTCATTAACTAAAGTTTACTGGGGTCAGAGAGTGGAGCACCATTTCTATTCCCTTTGGTGCGCATGCCTATGGAGTCATTTTCCCCAGGAGAGAGCAATTCCAGGGCCATGTGATCACAACCAAGTCATGTAGGAATATTGGGGTGAGTGACAATCTATTTGCATAGCCAGCAGGGGAACATGCTGTAGCAACAGCAGGACTTGTGTCATTTAGCTACCGTATGTGCAATAGCTTTGGAAATTAATGCAGGATTTTCCAACTGTCTCAGCTTAGTTTCAGAATGTAGCTGAGTTTTTTCTTAACAAGATTAATTGTAATATGAAAAACATTTGAACTCTCTCTTCTCTGTACCCCTTTGAGGTTCTGAAAAGCATGGCCTTCCTCCCATTTCCCTTCAGGGCTCTCTGCAATTGCTCATCTGCAACCTGTCTGAAAATTACCTTGAACTTGGCGGTGTCTGACCTGTAAACCATGCAAACAGCCTAGGAAGCTGCTTGTATTTGTTAACGTTAAATTCAAAACAAATTCCAGCTAACATGCTCCTGCGGAGAGGCTCTTACTCACTGTAGAAGCCAGACTGCAGCAAAGAAATTGAAAAGCTCATCCACTGAGCTCATGTGAGTGCAACTGATGAAAAGAGAGTCATATGGCCAACTCAGGGCCTCAGTTAGCCCACAGCCATGGATCACGTTGGTGAGAGTAACTTTATGATCAACTTTTATTCTTTTGTCTCCATAATACTGCAAATAGAAAATAACAGTCCACTTAGCTTAACTTCCGGAGTCTGAAGGTTGTGGATTCAACTTTCATTGAAGGCTAACGGACTTACCCACGAAATCCTGCGAAGGAATACATGTATACCTGCACCCACTGAAGCTTAACTTCAATAGCAGCCAAATTGGTTGAAACTACAATAAAGAACAGAATTATCCAACACATAGATGAACATGATTTGTTGGGAAAGAGTCAACACAGCTTTTGTAAAGGGAAATCATGCCTCGCCAACCTATTAGAACTCTTTGAGGGGTCAACAAGCATATGGACAAGGGTGAACCAGTGGAATAAAAGCAAGTTTCAAAACGGCTGAATTTCCCACAAAATGGAAATTCTAGCACCTACCCAGGGTTAGTCATTATAACGGAAGATTGCCAATCGCAGTAACTCTGTGTGAAACAGAGGTAAGTTGGGCCCTACAAGGAGTGTGACAAGAGACACTTGAGAGGTATCCAAAAAAGTGAGTAAAGTAAACAATCCGCTAGGAAAAGTGATTTTTTAAAAAATCATGAATGCTCCCTGCAATGTTCTAGGTGTCAGAGCCCATAGCAGGAAGTCCAGAACGGAGAGTTGAAACCTGAATCAGACCTTTCCTTGACTCACTGCTGGCACAAAATGAATAAGGCAAATGAACATTTTCCTCACTTCCCTATAAAATAAAAGTACATATTACAACCGCTAAAATAGACTGTACCACCGAATTACAACCATCAGAGAAAGTTCAGGCAGAAACGAAAACAAGCCATATACTCCAAAGGAAATACAGAGTGAATGAGTGAGTGAGTGAGTGAGAGAGAGCGCGCATAAGAGCTTTGCAGATTCTATACACTCAGATGAGGTTGGAAGAAAACTACCCATAGGTACTGGAGCTCCTGGCAGGCAAGGAAGCTGCCAGCCCCACTGCCTTTGGTTCGACTTTCCCATTGGACTACTGTGCTCCCATTGACTTCAATGGGAGAGTTAGGCCCAAGTTGAAAATCCAACACTAAATTGCACAATCTACGCACACAAACACAAAGCAACTGACCCTGTCTATGAAGAGATGTTGCCATAACCCAATTAGAAGACCAGTGGGAGTAGGCAGTGGAGAAACCACTCCACCTAATCAGCAGAACTGAAATCCAAAAAGCCATTGATTCCACGCCCCCTCCGATCCATCCTTCCATCAGCACCATAAATATTCAAGTTTGTGGCATGCCTGGCATACGCTAATATTTTGCATTTCTATAGTGACTTCCATCCAAAGATCTCATTAACATTTTGAAACCATGAAGTGGCTCTCCCCTGGATTCTTAGTTCAGATGGCTATGACGGCCTTATTGAGAGGCGTACATAAAACGGTATTTAAGAAGTTGCTGTGTGACTCTAAAGAAAATATTGATATCAAGAGCACTCCCTCCTCTTTTACAGATATGAGACCAAACGTTGTCAAATCCAGAACGTGTTTTTGATTACTCAGATTGGCCTCTGATCCTTTTGCTTCCCATTTAACACCCAACCCTGCACCGTGCAGCATGCAGGCTCATTGCTGAGCCTACATTACCACCCGGGACATCCGTGGGGCTCAGTACACACGTAGCTGTCTGCCCACATACTATGGGATCAGGGCCTAAATGGGACCATGAAATGCCAGCCAACCAATAGTCCTCTTAGGACATTGGGAGCAACCAGTGAGTTAGCTTGACATATGGTCTTGATTGGCACTTCAGCAAGAGTATCCCAGCCTTCCACTACACCGAGGGAAAAGTGCGTTAAGAAAATGTACTGAAGAATGACATTTGTAAAAGATGTTTTAAGTAATTTTATGTAGTCTCCTCTCCATTAGAATCATACGCTTGGCATAACCCAATATCCGAAAGCCACTTCAGGTGGCATATTTTGCTGGTCAGATTCACAGCTGCACCTGGTTCAGTTTGCGTCCAGAAGCGTGGGTTCTGAATGCTCCATTTTGGAAGCCATCTTGAGGTCACTTGAAAATTTGGTGCCTAATGTGTTAAAAACTGGAGTTGACTCTTTGGGCTACTGTCATCAGACATTCCATTCCTTTTTTCATGTAGACTTTAAAGAAATCGGTTTGCAAGACAACATGATGTAAAACATTCAGATCAGACACAAGAGCGGATTAATTTTACCTAGTGTATTGGCTGAACTCTTGCTGATTCATGGCACTGTCTGTCTGAGATCACTATGACTAATTAAAAAAAAAAAAAAAAAAGCCAAGGCAGGCTTCTAAAGTCTGCAAGCTGTGGAGTGCCTTGTACGTATTTAATTGCTTAGCTTTGCAAGATAAGAGAGTAGTCACACTGCTACCTGTCCTGATTAAAATCAGAAACATTTGAAATATTCCTCCTTTTGAGAATGAGCTACAGAAGATTTACAAAACTAACAGAAAATGAGCACAGTCCAGCTGAGTGCAAAGGGTTTATTAAGAGGGAAAATTGACATCACCAAACTTGAAAAATGGATCCCTCTTCTGATTACACCCATGTCACTGTTTAGCTGGGTCGCTGATCATCCTTTGGAGCCCATCGTCTGTGGACAAGTGATTCTTAAATTGTAGGCCAAAATGTAATACTCTCCAGCTGGTAAGAAAGTATTTACTCTGGCTGGGTGAATAATTGTATGACAAGGCATTTAATTTACCTGATGAATGTAATCTCCTCTTTTTTCATGAATTGTCAGAGATATTTGAAGTTCTTCACCAACTGATTCAGACAAATCATTCCTAATCTGTTGCTTATTTGCAACATGCAAAACTCAAGCGGTGTTGGTTAGTTTTGGTTGGAAACACAGGCCACATAGGATGTTTCTGGCCCCTCATAGGAGAGGTGTAACTCTTGGAATGGAGGTTCTACTTCAAGAGGACTGTTTGTGAAAGTGCTACTCAGTATGAACATGGGTTGCAAAACTGGACCCAGGAGTACATCATTTACTACTTTAGTCTTATTCTCTGCAGTGAGAATTAGTCATTTTGGGACCCATGTGATATAGTAGATATAACCAAGAATAGAACTACTTTGTACGTATTTATCAAGTAATATTGCAGGTCATCATGTGTCTCTTCCCCCAGGTGCCAATGGCAGCAAAAGGAGTTGGTTTAGTCTGCCTAGAGGTTCTTTTCTAAGATAAATATTACTATGCCTCAAGCTACCACCCCGAGCTGGACTCTTACTTCTAGCTCTGGGAAATGAAAAAATAACCTCCCTGGTCATCTTTGCAGGTTGTTCTTCTCTGCTCTTAAACACTCTGGAGCCCTTAGGAACATGGAACCACAAATGTTTGGTTCCCCCCACCCCGAAAAAGCAAGAGAAACATAACCATCTAAATATTTACATGTAATAAAATGAGCAAAACCCAAACCCTATGTCAGGAGTGTGGCTAGCCCCTCAGTTCTAATGTATGAACTGTCTGGATTGCTGAGGTCCAGCACTCATAGTCCCACAACAATTCCCATCCACCTAAAACACCTCTCACAGTTCCACTCGGACTCACTGGTTACCATGGGTGGCCATTCTCTGCCTGTCTGCTCTAGTCCAGAGATATCCACACCGCCATGTCCCACTCCCATGTGTGGCTTCCTGGTCCAGCTCTTTCACTACTGGTCTGGTCACACCTTACATTGCTGCAAGCTGTCAGGACAGTGCAAAGTCAGCTCTACTGGCCCACTGGAGGATCTGAGAAGGGTGAGGCCATCAAACTAAAAAACATGTCCCCTTTAAGAAGGCCTCCACACCAACCCTGGCTATTAGAACTCCTAATTTCCTCTATATTTCAGGAGGCAGACAAGCTTTCTCCCTTTTCCTGAGGTGCCAGGTCAGGAGAGCAGCAGCTTCACCAAGTTCATAAGGCCCTTTCCTCAGATCCTTGAGACAGAGGAACCAAGCTTATAGTAAGAAAAACCAAGTCTCTAGGCTAGAGTCTTAGGGCTTGCAACCAGTACAAGCCAGAGTTGCTTCTTGTCCCGTTTAGCTTCCTCCTCCTGTTTCTATATCCCAGACCCAGGGTAGGGCAGGGGCAGGCTCCTTGATTGCACCCAAGCTATTGTGAGCTCCAGACTGTTTCTTAAAGGGATAGGACACCCCACCACACGCCCTGCTGCAAAGCCAACTCTGTGCTGCTGCTGCTGCCGCCAGTTCAGTCTGGGCCTGTCCAGTCCCCCAGAATCACTCTGGACCCAGGTCAGAGACTCAAAGGTGGGAAACTCTAAGCAAAACACAACCCTTTGAGTCTTTGCAGACTGAGGAGCTCACTGGACTGTTAATTTTGATTTTCAATAAGATTTAGAACACTGGGGAAGTTCCCGAACTCTTGAAGAAAACTAATGTGCCAATATTTAAAAAGGATAAATGGGATGACCCAGGTAATTTCAGGGCTGTCAGTTCAACATCAGTCCCGGGCAAGGTAATGGAGAGGCTAATATCGGACTCGATTAACAGAGAATGACTGGAATCATAGAATCATAGAATCATAGAATCTCAGGGTTGGAAGGGACCTCAGGAGGTCATCTAGTCCAACCCCCTGCTCAAAGCAGGACCAAACCCAATTAGATCATCCCAGCCAGGGCTTTGTCAAGCCTGACCTTAAAAACATCTAAGGAAGGAGATTCCACCACCTCCCTAGGTAACCCATTCCAGTGCTTCACCACCCTACTAGTGAAAAAGTTTTTCCTAATATCCAACCTAAACCTCCCCCTCTGCAACTTGAGACCATTACTCCTTGTTCTGTCATCTTCTACCACTGAGAACAGTCTAGATCCATCCTCTTTGGAACCCCCTTTCAGGTAGTTGAAAGCAGCTATCAAATCCCCCCTCATTCTTCTCTTCTGCAGGCTAAACAATCCCAGTTCCCTCAGCCTCTCCTCATAAGTCATGTGCTCCAGCCCCCTAATCATTTTTGTTGCCCTCCGTTGGACTCTTTCCAATTTATCCACATCCTTCTTGTAGCGTGGGGCCCAAAACTGGACACAGTACTCCAAATGAGGCCTCACCAGTGCCGAATAGAGGGGAATAATCACGTCCCTCGATCTGCTGGAAATGCCCCTACTTATACAGCCCAAAATGCCGTTAGCCTTCTTGGCAACAAGGGCACACTGTTGACTCATATTCAGCTTTTCGTCCACCGTAACCCCTAGGTCCTTTTCTGCAGAACTGCTGCCCAGCCATTCGGTCCCTAGTCTGTAGCAGTGCATGGGATTCTGCCGTCCTAAGTGCAGGACTCTGCACTTGTCCTTGTTGAACCTCATCAGATTTCTTTTGACCCAATCCTCTAATTTGTCCAGGTCCCTCTGTATCCTGTCCCTACCCTCCAGCGTATCAACCACTCCTCCCAGTTTAGTGTCATCTGCAAACTTGCTAAGGGTGCAGTCCACACCATCTTCCAGATCGTTGATGAAGATATTGAACAAAACCGGCCCCAGCACCGACCCTTGGGGCACTCCACTTGATACCGGCTGCCAACTAGACATGGAGCCATTGATCACTACCCGTTGGGCACGACCATCCAGCCAGTTTTCTATCCACCTTACCGTCCATTCATCCAGCCCATACTTCCTTAACTTGCTGGCAAGAACACTGTGGGAGACTGTATCAAAAGCTTTGCTAAAGTCAAGAAATAGCACATCCACTGCTTTCCCCTCATCCACAGAGCCAGTTATCTCATCATAGAAGGCAATTAGGTTAGTCAGGCATGACTTGCCCTTGGTGAATCCATGCTGACTGTTCCTGATCACTTTCCCCTCCTTTAAGTGGTTCAGAATTGATTCCTTGAGGACCTGTTCCATGATTTTTCCAGGGACTGAGGTGAGACTGACTGGCCTGTAGTTCCCCGGATCTTCCTTCTTCCCTTTTTTAAAGATGGGCACTACATTAGCTTTTTTCCAGTCATCCGGGACCTCCCCCGATTGCCATGATTTGTCAAAGATAATGGCCAATGGCTCTGCAATCACATCGGCCAACTCCTTTAGCACCCTCGGATGCAGTGCATCCGGCCCCATGGACTTGTGTTCGTCCAGCTTTTCTAAATAGTCCCGAACTACTTCTTTCTCCACAGAGAGCTGGTCACCTCCTCCCCATACCGTGCTGCGGAGTGCAGCCGCCTGGGAGCTGACCTTGTCTGTGAAGACAGAGGCAAAAAAAGCATTGAGTACACTAGCTTTCTCCACATCCTCTGTCACTAGGTTCCCTCCCTCATTCAGCAAGGGGCCCACACTTTCCTTGACTTTCTTCTTGTTGCTCACATACCTGAAGAAACCCTTCTTGTTACTCCTAACATCTCCGGCTAGCTGCAACTCCAAGTGTGATTTGGCCTTCCTAATTTCACTCCTGCATGCCTGAACAATATTTATATACTCCTCCCTGGTCATTTGTCCAATCTTCCACTTCTTGTAAGCTGCTTTTTTGTGTTTAAGACGAGCAAGGATTTCACTGTTAAGCCAAGCTGGTCGCCTGCCATATTTACTTTTCTTTCTACACCTCGGGATGGTTTGTTCCTGCAACCTCAATAAGGAGTCTTTAAAATACAGCCAGCTTTCCTCGACTCCTTTCCCCCTCATGTTATTCTCCCAGGGGACCTTGCCCATCAGTTCCCTGAGGGAGTCAAAGTCTGCTTTTCTGAAGCAGAAGGTAATGTAATTAATGCCAATCAACATGGTTTTATGGAAAATGTATCCTGTCATACTAACTGGATATTTTTTGATGAGATTACAGTTTTGGTTGATAAAGGTAGCAGTGTTGATGTAATCTCTCTAGACTTCTGTAAGGCATTTGACTTGGTACCACATGACATTTTGATTAAAAAACTAGACTATAATATGCACATGTTATATGGATAAAAGCTGGCTAACTGACAGGTCTCAAAATGTCATTTTAAATGGGGAATCATCACTGAACAGGTGTGTTTCTAGTGGGATCCCACAGGGATTGGGTTTTGGCCCTACACTATTTAATATTTTAATTAACAACCTGGAAGAAAACATAAAATCAATCACAGACAGAGAGTCCCTTTACCTTGCACAATTCCTATGCCCTTTTACCAGTACAGTCACAGTAACAATCAGAATGTAGACAAATTCCAGATAAAGTACCACCACACAGAATGTGAAACTCTGAGTAAGCAACTTTATAATTCATGTAAATGAGGCTGGCCCTAGCTGGCTTTACACCTGGCGAGGGAGCGGAGAGTTTCATCCCTCTAACCCTTCTAACTTTGGGGTTTACACCACAGAAGCCAAGAGTAATTACTGTGTATACTATACCATGTATACTAGTAATTACTGTGTATACTATTCTGCCATGATTTAGCTTCTAATTCAGCAGCCCAGCCCTACTCAGCAAAGCATGCCCAGCTTTTGACAAGTGCTTAACTCCCATATGTTTAAAGCTCAGCACGTGCCTAAGTGTTTTGCTGACTAGGGATGGACTTAAGCACACACTTAACTGCTTTGCTGAACTGGGGCCCGAAAGCCTTGTGAACAATCCAGTTTTCACCTTGGGCAGTGTTTCCCTCCAGTCTAAAACCCTCCCCCAAGGGCATTCTAATTGCTGCACATTTAATTAATCAAGTCTGCTCTCGTCTCACCTTCTAAGTCTATGTCCTTCCTTCTGTGCACAGAGACATGCAAAACTCAGGTTGTCATCATCTCATAGCATTCTTTTCTATGGGATAGTCAAACATGTCCTGTCTGGCCTAGCCCTGGTATCACGGGTGGAATTGTTCTCTGGAATGCTAACGAGCATGTCCAGTATCAGCACAAGGCCGCTGAGCTGTTTCAGTGCCCCCATGTTGTGTTTTCGTCTCCTTTATCAAACGTTAGCATCTCCCACAGCAGTTGGGTACACTGTCAGGCTGTGCGTTCATACAGGCTTGTTGGTTCTTCCAAAATCTGTTTGTTCTTTTCTCACTTCCTTTCGCTGATTTAATCTTCTAGAGAAGCTGGGCTTTGGAACAGGACCCTGGTTACAAGCTCCTGGAATAGCTATGTACTTGTATGAGATCCAGCTCCGAGTTTTCCCCTTTCTCCTGTTGAGACACTTGGGTGCTTGTCTTGAGTCAACAGCTGGAATCAGAGGTGGTGCTTTCCCAATACCTTTTGGGAGAGGATTGCCTCAGCAACGTGTGGTTGGTTCTTTTAATTAAATTCACCCCATGGCACACTGCATATCTCATGTCTTTTTCACTGCCCAAGGATAAACTTCCCCAGCTCAAGGAATTTTGCGTGGGAAGAAAACCAGATTTTTGATGCTTAGTACCAGGAATGTACGTTACCTGTGATGTATCTAAGAGCCACAAAAATGATTCAAGGGCTGGAAAAAATGCCTTACAGCGAGAGACTGAAGGAGCTTAATCTGTTTAACGAAAATAAGAAAGAAAAACTTGTAGCACCTTAGAGACTAACAAATTTATTTCAGCATAAGCTTTTGTGGGTTAGTACCCACTTCATCGGATGCATGGAATGAAACATACAGTAGACAGATATTTATACAGTCAGAGAAACATGATAAGGTGGAGGTGCATAGACCAACCTTAAGAGGCTAATTAATTGAGAGGAACCATAACAGCAGGGGAAGAAAAACCTTTGAAGTGATAAACAAGATGGTCACACAGGTGTGAATGAGGATCGTTAACTTAAGGGAAATAGATTCAATTAACGTAATGGCCGAGCCATTCCAAGTCCTTATTTAATCCTGAGGTAATGCAATCTAGTTTGCATATCAATTCGAGTTCAACAGTTTCTCTTTGAAGTCTGTTTTTGGAGTTAATCTGTCGCAACACTGCTACCCTCAAGTCTGTCAGTGAGTGATTAGGGAGGTTGAAGTGTTCTCCTACTGGTTTTTGAATGTTATGATTCCTGAGGTCAGATTTATGTCCATTTATTCTTTTGCATAGAGACTGTCCGGTTTGGCCAATGTACATGGCAGAGGGGCATTGCTAGCACATGATGGCATATATCACATTGGTAGATGTGCAGGTGAATGAGCCCCTGATGGCGTGGTGGATGTGATTAGGCCCTGTGATGGTATCACTTGAATCGATATGTGGACAGAGTTGGCATCGGGCTTTGTTGCAAGGATAGGTTCCGGGGTTAGTGTTTTTGTTGTATGGTGTGTGGTTGCTGGTGAGTATTTGCTTCAGGTTGGGGGGCTGTCTGTAAGCAAGGATTGGTCTGTCCTCCAAGATCTGTGAGAGTGAGGGATCATCTTTTAGGATAGGTTGTAGATCTTTGATGATGCGCTGGAGAGGTTTTAGTTGGGGGCTAAAGGTGACGGCCAATGGTGTTCTGTTATTTTCTTTTAATCTGTTTAGTTTATCAAAGAGAAGATTGAGTGATGAGTTGATTATGCTGTACAAGTACCTTAACAGGGATAAAAATACCAGCTACTACAGGGGTCTTTAACCTAGCAGAGAAAGGCATAAGAAGCAACAGTGGCTGGAAGTTAACATAAGACAAATTAGAAATAAGGTGAGGATGATTAGCCATTGGAACAAACTACTAAGGGAAGTGGTGGATTCACCAAGTCTTGACATTTTCAGATGAAGACTGGATGCATTTCCGGCAGATAGGCTTTAGCGAAAAATTAGTTATTGGGTTCAGTGTGAATTGCAGTTTATCCATGAGGATCAAGATGTATTTGGACTCCCTGGGGAAAGGCCTGAATTTAATTAGCTTGCAGACAGAAATGAAGTGGGCTATGTTTATTTAAATCACCTGAACTTTTCTACTTCTATATGCGCGGATCTCTCCCTATGCGTCACTGAGTGGTGTTGATTTATAGATTCTAGAGCTGGAAGGGACCTCCAGAGGTCATCGAGTCCAGCCCCTTGCCCTCATGGCAGGACCAATTACTGTCTAGACCATCCCCGATAGTCATTTATCTAACCTACTCTTAAATATCTCCAGAGATGGAGATTCCACAACCTCCCTGGGCAGTTTATTCCAGTGTTTAACCACCCTGACCGTTAGGAACTTTTTCCTAATGTCCAACCTAAACCTCCCTTGCTGCAGTTTAAGCCCATTGCTTCTTGTTCTATCCTCAGAGGCTAAGATGAACAAGTTTTCTCCCTCCTCCTTATGACACCCTTTTAGATACCTGAAGACTGCTATCATGTCCCCTCTCAGTCTTCTCTTTTCCAAACTAAACAAACCCAATTCCTTCAGCCTTCCTTCATAGGTCATGTTCTCTAGACCCTTAATCATTCTTGTTGCTCTTCTCTGGACCCTCTCCAATTTCTCCACATCTTTCTTGAAATGCGGTGCCCAGAACTGGACACAATACTCCAGTTGAGGCCTAACCAGTGCAGAGTAGAGCGGAAGAATGACGTCTCGTGTCTTGCTCACCACACACCTGTTAATGCAGCCCAGAATCATGTTTGCTTTTTTTGCAACAGCATCACACTGTTGACTCATATTTAGCTTGTGGTCCACTATAACCCCTAGATCCCTTTCTGCCGTACTCCTTCCTAGACAGTCTCCTCCCATTCTGTATGTGTGAAAGTGATTGTTCCTACCTAAATGGAGCACTTTGCATTTGTCCTTATTAAACTTCATCCTGTTTACCTCTGACCATTTCTCCAATTTGTCCAGATCATTTTGAATTATGACCCTATCCTCCAAAGCAGTTGCAATCCCTCCCAGTTTGGTATCATCTGCAAACTTAATAAGCGTACTTTCTATGCCAATATCCAAGTTGTTGATGAAGATATTGAACAGAGCCGGTCCCAAAACAGACCCTTGCGGAACCCCACTCGTTATACCTTTCCAGCAGGATTGGGAACCATTAATAACTACTCTCTGAGTACGGTTATCCAGCCAGTTGTGCACCCACCTTATAATAGCCTCATCTAAGTTGTATTTCCCCAGTTTATAGATAAGAATATCATGCGAGACCGTATCAAATGCTTTACTAAAGTCTAGGTATACCACATCCACCGCTTCTCCCTTATCCACAAGACTCGTTATCCTATCAAAGAAAGCTATCAGATTGGTTTGACATGATTTGTTCTTTACAAATCCATGCTGGTTATTCCCTATCACCTTACCACCTTCCAAGTGTTTGCAGATGATTTCCTTAATTAATTGCTCCATTATTTTCCCTGGCACAGAAGTTAAACTAACTGGTCTGTAGTTTCCTGGGTTGTTTTTATTTCCCTTTTTATAGATGGGCACTATATTTGCCCTTTTCCAGTCTTCTGGAATCTCTCCTGTCTCCCATGATTTACCAAAGATAATAGTTAGAGGCTCAGATACCTCCTCTATTAGCTCCTTGAGTATTCTAGGATGTATTTCATCAGGTCCTGGTGACTTGCAGGCATCTAACTTATCTAAGTGATTTTTAACTTGTTCTTTTTTTATTTTATCTTCTAAACGTTCCCCCTTCCCATTTGCATTCACTATGTTAGGCATTCCCTCAGACTTCTCGGTGAAGACCGAAACAAATAAGTCATTAAGCATCTCTGCCATTTCCAAGTTTCCTGTTATGGTTTCTCCCTCCTCACTGAGTAGTGGGCCTACCCTGTCCTTGGTCTTCCTCTTGCTTTGAATGTATTGATAAAAAGTTGTCTTGTTTCCCTTTATTCCTGTAGCTAGTTTGAGCTCATTTTGTGCCTTTGCCTTTCTAATCTTGCCCCTGCATTCCCGTGTTGTTTGCCTATATTCATCCTTTGTAATTTGTCCTAGTTTCCATTTTTTATATGACTCCTTTTTATTTTTTAGATCTTGCAAGATCTCGTGGTTAAGCCAAGGTGGTCTTTTGCCACATTTTCTATCTTTCCTACCCAGCGGAATAGTTTGCTTTTGGGCCCTTAATAGTGTCCCTTTGAAATACTGCCAGCTCTCCTCAGTTGTTTTTCCCCTCAGTCTTGATTCCCATGGGACCTTACCTATCAGCTCTCTGAGCTTACCAAAATCCGCTTTCCTGAAATCCATTGTCTCTATTTTGCTGTACTCCCTTCTACCCTTCCTTAGAATTGTGAACTCTAGGATTTCATGATCACTTTCACCCAAGCTGCCTTCTACTTTCAAGTTCTCAACGAGTTCCTCCCTATTTGTTAAAATCAAATCTAGAACAGCTTCCCCCCTAGTAGCTTTCTCAACCTTCTGAAATAAAAAGTTGTCTGCAATGCAGTCCAAGAACATATTGGATAGTCTGTGCCCCGCTGTGTTATTTTCCCAACATATATCTGGATAGTTGAAGTCCCCCATCACCACCAAATCTTGGGCTTTGGATGATTTTGTTAGTTGTTTAAAAAAAGCCTCATCCACCTCTTCCACCTGGTTAGGTGGCCTGTAGTAGACTCCTAGCATGACATCACCCTTGTTTTTTACCCCTTTTAGCCTAACCCAGAGACTCTCAACACTTCCGTCCCCTATGTCCATCTCCACCTCAGTCCAAGTGTGTACATTTTTAATATATAAGGCAACACCTCCTCCCTTTTTCCCCTGTCTGTCCTTCCTGAGCAAGCTGTACCCATCCATACGAACATTCCGATCGTGTATTATCCCACCAAATTTTGGTGATGCCAACAATGTCATAGTTGAATTTATTTATTAGCACTTCCAGTTCTTCCTGCTTATTACCCATACTTCTCGCATTTGTATACAGGCATCTAAGATACTGATTTGATCTTGCCTCCCAGTTTTGCCCTGACCCTCCTATCTCTTTATCATTAGAGCCCACGCCCCCTCCTATTTCTGACCCATCTCCCAGGTCCCCATGTTCTCCACTTACCTGTGGGCTTTGCTCACCTGTCCCCGTCGAACCTAGTTTAAAGCCCTCCTCACTAGGTTAGCCAGTCTGTATCCAAATAGGGTCTTTCCCCTCCTCGAAAGGTGAACGCCATCTCTGCCTAGCAGTTCTTCCTGGATTAGCATCCCGTGGTCGACGAAGCCAAAGCCCTCCTAGCGACACCATCTTCGCAGCCAGGCATTCACCTCCACGATGCACCTGTCTCTGCCCGGGCCCCTACCTTTGACAGGAAGGATCGAAGAGAATACCACCTGCACGCCAAGCTCCTTCACCCGTACTCCCAGAGCCCTGTAGTTACTCTTGATCTGCTCAGTGTCACACCTCACAGTATCATTTGTGCCCACATGGATGAGTAGCATGGGGTAGTAGTCAGAGGGACGGATAATCCTTGACAATGCCTCCGTAACATTTCGGATACGGGCCCCTGGCAGGCAGCATACCTCCCGAGATGAAATGTCAGGGCGACAGATGGGCGCCTCTGTCCCCCTCAGCAGAGAGTCTCCGACCACCACTACCCTACGTTTCCTATTCGCAGTGGTGGCAGCAGACTTCCCAGCCTTAGGGGTACGAGGCTTCCCCTCCTCTGCTGTAGGGGGAGATTCCTTCTCTCCTGTATCAAGAAGAGCATAACGGTTTCCTATTACCACGGCGGCAGGGTTTGGAGCAGGGGTGGAGCACTGCCTGCTGCCAGAAGTAACCAGCTGCCAGTGTCCACCCTGAGCCATTTCCTCCTCCACCAGTGGCGTGTCAGCAGTCCTGTGTACTGGGACAGCTACCTCAGCTGTCTCCACATGGACACTGTCCAGGAATTGTTCATGGACTTGGATGCTCCTCAATCTAGCCACCTCCTCCTGTAGCTCTCCCACCTGCTGCCTGAGAGATTCCACCAGCAGGCACCTGTCACATTGGATGGTCCCCCCAGCCTGGATATCTGTAAGTGGGAATTGCAAGTTACAGTACCTGCAAAACCACACCAGGATCTGGGTAGAAGCATCCATGTTCAGGCGCTCTGTCTGGCTACAGGCGCAGGTGGAAGAGACAGAAGCAGTGCTGGCACAGGTGTTGCGGGCCTTCCTAACCATCGTAGGCCTCCCTCTGTCAAACTCCCTCTCAAACAATCAAGGGAACAGGGTCAGGCACTCAGTCCCAACTGCCACAACAGCTGAAACTGAAATTACCTGAAATCAGAATAAAAAATTTAAATTCAAAACAGTCAAACACACACACTCCCACCAACAGCTAGTACTCACTCTCACCTGGTAGACTGTTCAGCCGGGGGATCTCTTGCTCTCCCTCTCAAACTCCCCTGTCTGCAGCCCCCTGTCCGCTCCGCTCCCCTGGTCGCTCTGCCTCTGGCTTTAGTTTGGGTTTGGTATTTACCAAATACAGAAAGTGGTTCCTCAAGGGCTGACCAGTTTCCATCCAGGTGTGTGTTGGGAGGGCTGTTTAAAGCCATCAGTGGTCTGGCACTGGTGAGATTGTGATGTTAGCTCGTTTGTTAGGTTGCTGCTATCGGTCGACTAAGTGATTGACCTTGCCCACCTCTCAGGATCTTCAGGGCCTGCTCAGTGGCTTTGGGCTTCCATGGTAATTGTGCAAGCACTTCTGAGGCCCAGAGTTCACCTGAAGGCCCAAGGAGCAGACAAGCCACCTCCTCACGGAGGGATCAGAGTGGAAGGAAAGGAATTGCATTCCACCACGCTGCCGCTTTCCAAAACCTGAAAGGTTAGAAGTTGCCAAGCAGTCTGTTGGGCCCAAGACAATCACCTACCCCCAAGATGGGCACTTTGCATGGGACTAACTCAAATCCAAACAGACAACAATTAGATTTCACTGGAGCTGGTACAGGTTCACTCTGTCTCAGACCCAGAGGAGGGCTGTTGACTTACTAATCAAGTATGCAGTTTTGGTTTACCAAACCCGTAAGAACACAAGGCAGAGGGGCTTCCATCAAACTGCCACAAGCAATAGGAACCCAGCAAGCCCATCAACCCCCAATACCTGCTCAATAACCAACCAAATTCAAAGCCATCGCGGGAGGGAGGGAGACTTCCATTTTTGAATTTTTTTCCTTGATAGTTTAGCATTGCCTCATTGAAGGACAACTTCACCACCTCGACAGAAAGGCCCCAGCCCCAGCTCTGCATTCCCCCTGGCAATATCAAGCCTTGTCTTTCATTTCATACAGTTTGAATGAAGTACAGGAACCTCTGAACAAAAGCTCGTGAGACAGATTATGTCTAATAGACATTACCCTGTGTTAGGGTGGTGTGAAGCCAACTCATTGGGAATTCCAAGCTAGAGAGAGTACACGTTTGCAGCTCCCCACACCCTAATATATGTGCTCGAAAATCCAGAAGTGGAGGAGGACAGGCCCGCCAACGGAGGGAGGAGGGAGCAAAGGGGCCAATTGCCCAGGGGCCGGGTGATTTAAAAGGGCCTGGGGGCCCCCAGCCGCTGCCACAGTAGCAGTGGTGGCAGCTGAGAGCCCCCAGCCCTTTTAAATCACCTGGGCGGGCCGCAGGGCTCTTAGCGCATGTAGGGTGGTACAGCGGAGGCACCAGGCAGGCATTTAGAAGCTCTGGCAGTGCCGGAAAAGCGCGCCCAGCAGCAGCTCGCTGACCGCCAGCCAGCACAGGCGCAGCACCCCAAGGTCAGGCAGATATTTCTAGGGGGCCCAGTGACTGTTCTGCCCTGGGCAGAGCCGTCCCTAGGGTACGGCAAATTGGGGCGACTGCTCCGGGCCCCACGGGCGGGCACGATTGGACAGCACGGTTGGTCCCAGAAGTGACGGATTCATCACTTCCGCCCGAGGCCTGGAATTACAGTTGGCGGGCCTGAAGGAGGATATGGCTGAAATGAGCTCCTTCCTCCCATTTGTCCCAGGAAGCATATATCCTATTAAAGAAAAAGCAAAACAAAGGTACCCTTGTTTCTGACATATTAATGCAACTGATCTCCGTGCCTAGCCAGGTCCTTTGAGAGCATTTCTCAAGACACTAGGGTTCCAAACCGATATCAGCAATGAAAATTCACATTTTCCCCTTACAAAGAGAAATTCAGCATTTGTTTGCAGTGATTCCTGCCCATCACAAACACCAGGCCATGGCCTGAGCTTCCCTAAGAATGGTCTGGGGACCTCAATCGTCTCTTAGGCCCTAAAATATCCCTCTGGTCCCACCCGTCATCCTCGACATGCTGGTGTATGCAGAGAGTGCCACTGAGCGATGCTCTGAGCTGCTCCTGGAGATCACAGCCCCATTAGCTCCCTCCTAAACCTGTCCCTTTCCAAATCCTCTTGCTATCTAGAGCAGGATGATGCTAGCTTCCAGGACACCCAGACTCAGAGAGAAGGGGACAGCCCTGGACCCTCAGTGCAGCAAGATGTCTGCATCTCAAGATCAGTATTGTATTTAATTTATTCATATTTACAGAAATGTGCCTATTATGCTAATTTGATGGACAGAATTAAACAAGTGGACTCCACCAGATTAAATACTGAAGGCTCCACCAGATTAATTACTGAGGGCCACATCAAAAACATGGCCCTCAAGAACAGAACTAGAAGTACATTTAGTAGCAGTTGAAATCGGATCACAACAGCACAGCTTCCATGGGCAAAGCATCTCTGGAGACAATTTGCTTCCACTAGACTTAACTGCCGGGCAAGTTCTCTGAAAACTGCCTGGCCTCCATCCTACAAAGGACTGGGGCGTGTGCTTCACTCACTCTGAGCACATCAACGGATGTCACTGGAACTGCTCACAGGACGTAAAGCTAAGCAAGGTGTGCAAATGTTTGCAGGATCAGGGCCCTAGCTAGCCTTCCACTGAATATATAGCAATAGAAAAGCTAGTATAGTGCTGCGGATATTTATGTACAATAGATGGTGTTTAAAACCCATCTAAACCTCTCAGAGTAACCAGAGCAGCATTATCACAATGAATGTAGAGAAGGCAGAGCACTCACGTTGTAACAGATGAGCAAAATGCTTTTATATGCACTTACAAACCCACAAAGCATTTTCTTTCCAGACCGGCATTAAAAAGCAGCACAACTGGAGCACAATTTTTATCACCCCCAAAACTATGATTCCCTTTCTATTTTTAAATCTAACAATCACAATAGCACCAATATTTCTCTCTTAACTCCCAGGCATATTTACAGGGAGCAGGATACGCTGCCGGGTATCTCTGCTGCCACACGATTAGTGTTATTTTTCAGTTCCTCTCTCCCGGGTTGATCTTGGCAACAGATCATAAAGCGTGTGAAGCTCAACATAAACTGAAGCCATTGTTACTCAGTCTCCCAGTCCTCATTTCTGGAACAACATTTCCCCAAGCACCTTCAGCTAAATTGTTACTTTGTCCCCCAAAGTCTATTCTTCTATTTCTACTGAACTATTTACTTGGCCTCCCCGGAGGAGCCAAAACAAAATGCTTCCTCCTTCTCTGCTTAATTTACACAGCACTATACAAACGGTCTGGGTGACAGGGCATTAAACAGTCACCTCGCAGGGGCTGTGTAATGTCATATGCGCCAAGCCGACAGAAAGGGGCAGTATAAAAACATGGAGACATTTAAAGGCAATTTTGGGTTCTTCTTCTGACACCCGGAAAAAGACACGTGGGCAAAACTAGCGAGATCCCTGCATGGGAGCATGTTTAGGGGCTACGTAGCCTTCTGCATTACCAATGGACGATAGATGGTTTTGAATAAACACAGTCACATATGGTGGGTTCTTGGCATTTTCGTTTTTAAGATGGCACCAGAAATGGGGCTATTTATACACATAGACAAGCAGACAATTGCTCAACCGTCAGCTGTGGCCAGCATCCTATGGGTGCAGCTGATGTTGGGGGGTGGTTGGCTTTCTGGAATCCTGGGGCCAATTTGTCCCCAACATAGTTTAGGGCAGCTCCAGGGCTGCTCTAAAGCACCTGGCAGACTCTAGCCCCAAGATGTCATTCAGCAGACTTCAGCAGGGCTTACCTGAGTGCAGCAGTGTTCCAGCCATGACACCACCCCTCTGGGAACTCCCTGGGAGAGCAAGGGTAGTGGTACAGGAGCTATGCTTGTGCTACAGCTTCTGAGGACAGCACTACCTTTATATACATTCATATTGTCTCTATATAAATCCATGGTACGCCCACCCCTTGAATACTGCGTGCAGATTGGTCGCCCCATCTAAAAAAAAAGATATATTGGAATTGGAAAAGGTTCAGAGAAGGGTAACAAAAATGATTAGGGATATAGAACAGCTTCCGTATGAGGAGAGATTAAGGACTGGGACTTTTCAGCTTGGAAAAGAGCCGACTAAGGGGGGATATGATAGAGGTCTATAAAGTTATGAGTGGTATAGAGCAGTGGTCCCCAACCTTTCTGTGGCCAAGAGCACATTCATCCCTTCATCAGAGTGTGGCGGGCAGACACACTTCTCGGCGGCATTTTGGCGGTGATGGTTCTCTGTCGGAAGTGCACCTCGCTGGCATTTCAGCAAAAGCTTCTCCGCCGGAAGCGCTGCGCGGTGGCGTTTCAGTGGCGATGCTTCTCCGGCGGATGCTCCTCTCCTCTTCCTTCCTTGGTGCCAGCCCTGACGGTGAGCGCACATAAATGCCCCGGCGGGCGCCATGGTGCCCGCGGGCACCACGTTAGGGACCACTGGTATCGAGAAAGTAAATAAGGAAGTGTTATTTACTTCTTCTCATAATACAAGAACAAGGAATGAAAATTAATAGGTAGCAGGTTTAAAACAAACACAAGAAAGTATTTTTTCACGCAACACACTGTCAACCTCTGGAACTCCTTGCCAGAGGGTGTTGTGAAGGCCAATACTATAATGGGGTTCTAAAGGGAGCTAGATAGGTTCATGGAAGATAGCCATTGATGGACCTATTAGCCAGGATGGGCCGGAATGGTGTCCCTAGACTCTGTTTGCCAGAAGCTGGGATTGGGTGGCAGGTTATCATCAAGTGATCCATGCCCTATCTGTTCATTCCCTTTGGGGCACCTGCCATTGGCCACTGTCAGAGGACAGGGTACTGGGATTGGTGGACCTTTGGTCTGACCCAGTATGGCCGTTCTTATGTTCTTATATACACCCAGTCTTGCTTCCAGCTGCTTCGGACTGGAGCAGGGCTCAAATGACGGTTGAATTCCACCTTTGCCATAACTTCTCTTCCCACATGAAAGGGGCTTTATGTTTATGTCTTTAGTGACAGTAGTTTGTAAGGCACTGTGTGCTTTAACTTTACTGACTCGTCCTGAGCGGTCACAGATGGGCTCGTGACATTGTAGATGAAAGTCTCCAAGATGCACATGCAGAAACAAATAATAAATGGAAGTCAATGGGAGTTTTACCATCAACATCAATGAGAACAGAATCGGTCCCTACATCAGTTGGCACCACTCATTATCAACGTGTATTTGCATCTCCTTCTGGTGCTGTTTTTCAAGGGCTATTCATGGGACAGAGCTGTAGGAAACACTGTTCCTTTCTTCACTCACCGCCACCTTGTTATCTACTGCAGAGTGTTACTCCAAACCCCTTTCTCTCTAGAGCAAGGAAATGCACTGGAGATGGAAATAGTACAGAAGATACAACAACGTACTCGATGTTATTGTTGAAAGCTCTTACAGAAGATTAGGCTTCCTGACAGCATCTCTAATAATTAGTGGTGTTAGGAAAGCAAAACAAGATCGAGGGGCAGATTTTTCTCATTGACACTGCTGTAAATCCAGAATAATCCCTTCAAAGGAGTTGCTATGGAAGTAACGGAGCCCAACAGGTGAACCTTAACAATAAAATGTAATAAATTATAGAGCTATAGTGGAAGAGATAATGGCCGTTCTCTAAACATAACCCCACATGGGACGATTGCCAGAATCACACACTGTATCCCCCTTGTAGAACTGACACTGGAGTTAAGGTGTCCAAATCTCCTGTTACTATCAGAGTACATTTGGGTTTAGATGCAAATGTTCAATATCCACTAAGATTTGAATAGCAGCAGAGAAAAATAGCCAAACATACAAGCCCTTAAGGTTGATTACGGTAGGCGGCTTTTTGGTTACTGTCCTGTATGGAAAAACCTGCTGTCAAAATTCAAAGTAATATATCTGTCAAGGTTCTCATTCACAGGGCCGGATTTTCAGCCCTAGCATCGCTGAGCTCAACAGAGCTACACAGATTTATCACTTGGGGATCTGGACCCTCATCTCTGGAATTCCAGTAGGTTCATTCATTTTCCCAGAGAGCAAGGTTTTTCTTGTCACCCTGGGGTAGCTTGGAGTTTCACGCCTTTAATTTGGTAATCTGATGGAGAAAAACTTTCAGATTCCACTGGAGCCTCTCTCAAAAGTCTCAAGTGTATATTGTGACAAAGTTCCTCCTCTGCCTTGGTGGGTCCTGCGCTTATTGGGGGATTTGCTTGCCTCAGAGATTCACGGCAGCCCTCAGTTTGGCCACTTTTGCTAGTGGCTCAAACCTGCCGTTCACTTAGCTAACCTCATCACTGGCCCGCATGGGGAAAGGGAGGAGAACAACTCCCACAGTCTCTGCTGATCCACCTAGTGGGTCAGGGGACAGGCCAGGGACCTTCCCCTCTGGTGGGACCCATAGTCCAGGTCAACTCCTTTTATATCCAATAGGGGGGAGGGGGGAATCCGGGTCCACCCTCTACTCCGGGTTCCAGCCCAGGGCCCTGTGGATCACAGCTGTTTACAGTGTTTCTTGTAACAGCTGTGTGACAGCTACAACTCCCTGGGCTACTTCCCCATGGCCTCCTCCCAACACCTTTTTGATCCTCACCACAGGACCTTCTTCCTGATGCTAGATAGCATTTGTACTCCTCAGTCCTCCAGCAGCACGCCCTCTCACTCTCAGCTCCTTGCACGCCCCTCACTGACTGAAGTGAGGTCCTTTTTAAGCCAGGCAGCCTGATTAGCCTGCTGCCTTAATTGGTTCCAGCAAGTTCCTGATTGTTCTGGAACTGCCCCTGTTATCTTACCCAGGAAAAAGGGACCTGCTTAATCTGGGGCTAATATATCTGCCTTCCATCACTCTCCAGTAGCCATCTGGCCTGACCCTGTCACATAAAGAAAAAAAATGAATTACAACTACTGCAACATCTATGAGGAGATTTCTACCGTGAGCCCCACTAAAAATCTAGGCAATGTTTTTTACAGCTATACGTACCTCTAATTTTGATCTTCTGAAATATATACATTTAAACATCAAGTAAATAATAAACCTACAATTAATCTAGCAAAATATAACCAGGTTTAGGACACATTTGAAAATCAATTTTGTAAAAACATTCCAAACTTGTAAAAAAAAAAAAAAATCAAATAGAAAGAAACAATTGGTTTAGAGTTCGAACAGAGCTGCAATGACTATGCAGGACCAGCTTTATTTAAACTGCCTAGGAAAAAGCAGGGCAATGGCCTTCTTTAGAGAAGTTATCCAATGACTTTGAAGAAGTTAAAAGAATAATCCAAACGAGAACTCACAGGGCACATACAGTGCATGCATTGACTGAGACAGCGGTAAAAGGAGAGAACTGTAGGGTTTGATGCTCATCTCCGCACTAAGGAACTGTGTTGATTTCCTCTCCCTCCCCACTTTTGGCCCCTTTATACGGCCAGAGCAGTATAAATGAGACTCAGATCTAGAGAGGTTTATGGTGGACAGTACAACCTGAAATAGAGTTGAAGTCCCCTTCTCTAGACTTCTGCATACATATGCTGGGGACAGCCATAAATTTATACTGTATTAGTTGCAATTGCTAGTAGCAGTGGATAATGCCTTTGGGTTACTGTCTGCAGCAGGGCTTACCCAATCTGGCTTCCTTTGCCTCAGATATCCTTTTTCAAACCAGTGGCGTAGCCAGGTTCTAACACCAGGGGGAGCGAACACATAAAAAAAAAAAAAAAGGCGCCACCCGACCCGACCTGGGTGAAAGAACCCAGGCCAGCAGCGGGACCCCTGCTGGCAGGAGCCCACGGGGGGAATCCCAGAGTGGCGGCTGGCTGAGCCGCTCAGCCCGCCCCGCTCTGGGATCCCACCCCCGCAGCTCCTGCCAGCCCGGGTCTCTCAGCCCACTGCCAGTCTGGGTTCTTTCACCCAGGCCAGCAGCGGGCTCTTGGTGGGGCCAGCGGCGGGACCCCTGCTGGCAGGAGCCCACAGGGGGATCCCAGAGCGGGGCGGGCTGAGCGGCTCAGCCAGCCGCCACTCTAGGATTCCCCCTGTGGGCTCCTGCCAGCTGGGGTCTCTCAGCCCGCTGCCAGTCTGGGTTCTTTCACCCAGGCCAGCAGCGGGCTCTTGGTGGGGCCAGCGGGGGATGTCGCTCCACCTCCACCCTTTCAAAAATTAAAAAGGCGCCACTTTTGGAAAATGTGCTCAGGGGGAGCGGCCGCTCCCCCAGCAACTCCCCTAGCTACGCTACTGTTTCAAGCTCCATATTGCAGATGTTTTCACTATCCCTCTCCCCTCGTGAGAATCTGGTTTGTTAACAGAAGAACATTTAAGCAACAACATATTTCCTGCTGGATCCCAGTCCTTGGTGCAAGGTTCTTAGTCCTCCCTCCAGATGAGGGCCTGGTGCCTAGTCACATGATTTCCTTCCAACAAGCCTAGAGCCTAGTCACATGATTCCTTCCATCACCTGACTGCTAGTCTGAGAGGTAAACTAGTTACAGGTGAGGCTGAATGCATGACTCGCTTAAAAGCCAGCTGACCTATGACACTGGCTGTTACAGGCCAGTAAGCCTAACTTTAGTACCAGGCAAACTGGTTGAAACGACAGTAAAAAACAGAATGATCAGAAACAGATGAACATGATTTGTTGGGGAAGATTCAACATGACTTTAGTGAAGGGAAATCATGCCTCCCCAATCTATTAGACTTCTTTGAACCAGTCAGCGAGCATGTGGACAAGGGTGATCCAGTGGCTATAGTGTACTTAGACTTTCAGAAAGCTTTTGGCAGGGTCCCTCACCAAAGGCTTTCTTAAGCAAAGGAAGCAGTCCTGCGATAAGAGGGAAGGTCCTCTCATGGATCAGTAACTGGTTAGAAGTTAGGAAACAAAGGGTAGGAAAAAATGGTCAATTTACATAGTGGAGTGATGTAAATAGCAAGGTCCCCCAATTATCACTATTGGAACCTGGGCTGTTCATAAGTCATCTGGAAAAAGGGTAAACAGTGAGGTGGCAAAGTTTGCTGATGATGCAGAATTATTCAAGATAGTTAAGTTCAAAACAGGCTGTGAAGAGTTACAAAGGGATCTCACTAAACTGGGTGACTGGGCAACAAAATGGCAGATAAAATTCAATGTTGATAAATGCAAAGTAGTACACACTGGAAAACATAATCCCAACTGTACACACACAACAATGGTGCCTAAATTAGCTGTTAGCCCTCAAGAAAGATGTTGATATCATCATGGATAGTCCTCTGAAAACATATGCTCAATGTGCAGCAGCAGTCAAGAAAGCTAAATGTTAGGAACCATTAGGAAAGGGATAGAAAAGACAGAAAATTTCATAATACCACTATGTAACTCCATGGTATGCCCACACCTTGAATAAATGCATGCAGTTCTGGTCGTCCCATCTCAAAAAAGATACATTAGAATTGGAAAAAGTTCAGAGAAGGGCACATAGGTGCTGACTTACCCTCTACCCCCCCATGCCCAAGTCCCTCCCCCTCCACACCTTCCCCCCCCAAGACCCCACCCCTTTCCACCCCTGCACTGTCCCCGCCCCCACTCCACCCCTTCTCCCAAGCCCCAGCCTCTTCCCGCCCCCTCCCCCAAGTGCATTGTGTCCCCGCTCCTCCCCCACCCTCCCGGAGCCGACCTGAACACCGTGAAACAGCTGTTTGTGGTGGGCGGGAGGCACTGGGAAGGAGATGGAAAAGTGATCAGTGGGGTCGCTGGTGTGGGAAAGGCACTGGGGCGGGGGGCGGAGGGGAGAGTCGGGAGCTTGGCTACTAATTTTTTTTTTTATCTGCTGAAGCATGGTTCTTCCAAAGCAGGATCTCTGAGTCTGAGAGCCCCAGTTCCCGAAGAGAGGCTGTTTCTTGCTCACTCTCCTGCAGTGCCTGGAACTGCGATAAGGTCAGAGTTCCTGCCGCCTCCTCTCCAAAGGGCTTGTAAAGAGCGGCTGGGGCGAAGCATCGTCGCTTGGACACGCGGGAGCACCTGCTAATTTTTCCTCCAAGGGCGCTCCCACAGAGTCGGTGCCTATGGTAGGGCAACAAAAATGACTTGGGGTCCGGAACAGCTTCCATCTGAGGAGAGATTAAAAGGATTGGTATGGCTCATCTTAGAAAAGAGGTGAAGGAGGAAGGATAAGACAGAGCTCTATAAAATCATAAGGCATGTGAAGAAATGAATAAGGAAGTATTATTTACCTCTTTACATAACACAAAAACCAGGAATCACCTGATGAAAATTAATAGGCTGCAGGTTTAAAACAAACAAAGAAGTACTTCTTCACAAAACATAGTCAACCTGTGGAACTCATCGTCATGGGATGTTGTGAATGCCAAAAGCATAACTGGATTAAAAAAAGAATTGGATAAATGCAGAGGATAGGTCCATCAATGGTCAGGGACAAACCCTATACTCTGGGTGTTTCTAAGCCTCTGACTGCCAGAAGCTGGTAGTGGATGACAGGGGATGGATCACTCAGTAATTGCACTGTTCTGTTCATTCCCTCGGAAGCATCTGGCACTGGCTGCTGTCAGAAGACAGGGCACTGGGCTAGATGGACCATTGGCCTGACCCACCACGGTCATTCTTATGTTCTTAATAGTAGCTGATCTTAACATGCAGTTGAAGAACAAGTATTTAGAATGGAGAACAAATTGAATCCTAATCCCTTTCATGCATTTTAAGAGACAGAAGAAGAGGAGAGCCAAAGCTTCGATCCATACAGTTTATAGTCCAGAATATAAAGAATTAAGAACAGCCAAACCAGATCAGAACTGTGATTCAGCTAATCCAGTACCCTCTGTCCAAATCAGACTCATGCGCGATCTAGGCTAGATGTTTCTTAGAGAAATGCAAGAAATTCTGCAGAAACAGTCATGAAATAGCTAGCCCAGGGGGAAACTTACTTCCTAACCTATTTTAGATATAGATTGGCTTATACCCTGAAGTATGAGAGTTTTGTAACCCTTCCAAAACTCAGGTGTGCGCATGGTGTGTTAGAATTCTTTCTATTATAGCTCTGGCTGTTCATATAAATGCCTTTTTTGAATTCTGTTCTTGGTAAAGAGCTTGATTCTATTTAATATCAAAATGTCTGTCAAGCACATGAACTAAAACGTCTGAGGAGCAGACAGTCTGGGCAATTCAATTTAAGTATCAGCCAGAAGATCACAAAAACAAAAACAAGAAGCTGGAAAAAAAAGTCAAAGCCTGGTCAGAAAATACAGGACTATTTCAACCAGACTTTGCAACCTTAATGCTATATTGTCTCTAAAGAGAAATCCACGATGCAAGAGCAGTAAAGCTAGAGCACATCAGGAAACCTCTAAGTGGTGTCGATATAATCAGGCTGCAAACACAGTATACCATGAAACGGAAATAACCTTGAATGTCTGCTGGTATTTTTTCCACTGGAAAGCAACAACAGGATATGATAAAGGGACAGAAGTATGGAGTTGGCTGCCAGCACTTACCTAGCTCCATAAATTACGTACCACTACTCCACATACTGAAAGGAGCAGGAAGAGAGGAGAATAGTCTTTTTATGGCATTCTCCTGCATGTGGTGCTTTTAAAGACCATATTCTAGGAGTGATGTCAGTTTTGGCCAATCAGCATTGTCTTATATTGTGAGGTCATAAGCAACAGGATATTTACTCCAGGAATGGCTACATTGGTGGACCACATCTTTTATTCCTTAGGCACTCAGAATGCTCATAAGGAGTTTTGCGGGTGAAAGGAATGGGCCACTAAATGGCCTCGGTAGAGAGATTTGGCTAAATGCTTGACATGAGACTCTACAAATCCCCACACTTAAGCTAAACAAATGTTGCCAGCTAAATTCTGTTTACTTTTAGCAGAGTTAATAATTCTTGGTTCTAATGAGCAATTAAAAATGACTGGAAATGAGCCTGAACCAGACCCCTGGAAAATCAAAACTCTCCATTGTTGAGATGAGTTCCTGGCTGCTTCCTGTAAAACTTGCCCATACCGGTATTGCCCTGGCCTCTTCTTTTGTCATTCAGTGTTGCACGCATTCTAAAGCAATATGCATTTCCTCACCTTTTGGGGGCGAAGCCAGACTTTGAGGCACCTGCTCCCCTACTTGGTGTTAACTTTGCTTGTGCCAATCAGAAACGAACACAAACAGGTTTTGGGCCCCGTCCCCTATGACACTTCTATGATGTCATAGTTGGTACTTTATGGGCCTGCCTGCCATGTGCAGGCAGGAAGAGGAGAAAGAAAAACGAATCCTGTGTATCCTGTGTACACCCGTAACCGAGCCTAATCACCTCGAAGCCTCTCTCTCAGCTCACGTGTTTCAAACAGAGTTTCTACGTTTGCCGGTCATTATGCGTTGGTTTGTATTTGTGAGTATCAGTTATTACTAAATGCTGCATCTTTGTTTATAAATATTGTTAGTAGATATTTTAGTCTTTGTGTGTTTTAAGTTTCATTAACTCTATTAGCTAATCTAACGCTGCTCCCTTACCCCTTGTAATTATCCCCAATAAAACTTTAAATTGATTTATTTTAGTTGTGTGTGTGCGTGTCTGCAGTTTGCATTGTGACCCATACTCTCCTTGCATCTCTTACCAATATAGTCTATTGCCACGTGCAGCCTAGTAAATAACAGGCCTGCATTTTCTTTCGCCCCTGCGTGCCCGTGGCAATCCACATGGCATCACGAACAGGATGCAAGGGAGTTGGGCCATGCCCGTGGCACGCTGCAGACCGCGCAGATGATGAAACTGAACAGTTCCAACATTTGCAGTTTCACCTTTTTACTAGCCAAAATTCGACTGATCCAAAAATAGAATGGATCTGTTCCCTTGGCTCGGGTAAAACTCTAAAAGGCTATATTGTACCATTAACCCTGACAGATACGGGATGCCTCCTTCGGTGCCACCTGAGCCTTAGGTGTCAGCCAGCCGATTGTTCCCTACAGCCTCAGTGCACGGAGACTGTGGAGAACCTCGGTGCTGCAAATCCCTCTCAGCTTTGGAGAGAGTGTAGCCGCATTGTTAGAAAATCCGGAGGTACCGTTTCCAAATTGATTCCCCCACCTCGGGTAATACCTGCTGATCCGGCACACAAATTATTATGCCAGATGATAAAAGAATTAGATTTAATTAAGAAAACCAAAAAATTGCGACCCGATGAATATAAATCTGAGGATGTTTCCACCGTCCTGTTTAGCATGATATGCAAGGCCCTCGATCTGTGCTCTGTCCTCCACGGGGGCACAATGTTTGCAGCTAAACAGGCAGCCCCAGGCTCTCCTAAAGATGATAATGAGGAGAAGACAGAAAAGGTAGAGCCCATCACTATCTCCCCCTCCCCAAGTCCCTCTCAGAAAATTTTGCCACCCCCATATGAAGCTCCTAAAACTCCTCTGTATTCAGCTCTGCCAACAGCCCCAGAATTTACTGAATCTGAAACTGTAGCAGAAGCTTTGCCTATTGCGATAACTAAAACTAAAATAGATGCACAAACAGGCAACACCACGCAGGTTACTGAACTGCGAACACGTACTAAGGCCGAACTTAAAGAGTTTTTAAAGGAAACGCAACGAAAAGCCGATGAGGCACCTATGGTTTGGATCGGGCGGCTAGCCTTAGAACACGGAGCAGAATTGGTGGACCGTGAGGAGGCTGGCATCTTAGCCAAAACGGCCAATTGGGCACGAGGCTTCCCGGGTTATGCTTTATTAAATAATCGCATTTGGCCACTTACCACCCCGGCAGCTGCCATTTTAGCAATGCATGGCAGTTTTAAAGGATTGTATATCCCCCCGGGAGCCTTAGTTACTCCACACGATTTAATATGGGCAATCGCAGGAGCTTCCATAGTCCTGTGAGATCCACTACAAAACCCACTTAATTTAACTGTTCAACAGCAATTGGTGGTCACACCCTTTATACATGTTACTGATCCCACCCAAATTCCTGTCTCAGCAGAGGCAGTTGATTTAGCATTAGAAGCTGCCCCTGGAGCTGACACCGGTGCCATGCTGCACTTGCATGCGGCTGTTCGCAGATCCATCTTAACGTTATTTGAAGTAGTTAGTAAAATTAAGTTGTCACTGCCGCCCCCGCCTGTTGTCCTCCCAGTTGATTCGCCACCAAAAGACCCTCCAAAGAGTCAGTTTAATCCCCAAAAATATCCTGAGCGAACTAAAGCTGAACGGGCACGATTTGGCTTCCTTCTTAACAAAGGAATCCCCAAAGAAGCCCTGCGTAAAATGTCAGACCAAGAGCAGCAAAATATAGCCGAACAGCTAGGCTGGAAAAATTGGGAGGACTATGTTAGGTCAAAAAACGA
Organism: Macrochelys suwanniensis; assembly: GCA_033296515.1. Taxonomy (NCBI): domain Eukaryota; kingdom Metazoa; phylum Chordata; order Testudines; family Chelydridae; genus Macrochelys; species Macrochelys suwanniensis. The sequence goes on along the minus strand of CM065781.1, from coordinate 17,207,204 downwards.
ATAGGGGCCGGATGCTGCCCGGCCCAAATTAAAGATCCCACCGATGAACGCCCATACGCCACCCTGTTAGTTAACGGTGACACCCCCACCTCCTTTTTATTAGACACTGGAGCTCAAGTTAGCATTATTGAGCCCAACGTTCCCCACTGTCCTACTGGCTCCTTTATGTTTGTTCAAGGCCTCAATGTAGTACAAGAAAAACCCGTGGTTTGGGTTAAAATTGCCCACGAAAAATACGTAAGAAAAATAAAAGCCTTGTTAGGATCAAAAAATCTGCTAGGTGTCTCAGATATTAAAAAATTTAAACTGCATAATCAAATTCTGCAAGCCCTCCCTATAACCGTAGGCGATCATTCCCCCTATACCCCCGAAGTAGTTAACTCCCAGCCATGGAAATTTTCCCCTATCCCCACAAAATCCGAAGGGCTTTCCCTTATTGAAGCTTTGCTCACTCAGCTTCTAGAAGAGAAAAAAAATAGAAAGGGTTACTGCATCCACCTTTCTGTCCGCGGGTTGGGGTATTCCCAAGCCCGGCAATCCCTCTAAATATCGCCTTGTCATTGATTATAGACAAGCTAACAGCCGTGTAAAGCCTATTGCATTTTCCAGCTCTGTCACCATTCCAGAAATACAGCGGCAACTAAGTGATGCAAGTAATCAGTGGGCATGTACTCTTGATTTAAAAGATATGTTTTACCAAATCCCACTCCAGGACACACAAGGAATCTTAAATTTTGCTTTTAAGGGCGTCCAATATAAATGGAAAGTCTGCCCACAGGGGTTCTGTAATTCACCTGCACTTGCATCATCCCATCTCAATATCACATTACAAAAGGTAAAACCCCTACAGGATGTGTCCCTGTTAACCTATGTAGATGATATTGTCATTTGTGGGCCCAATCCACAAGCAGTTCAAAGTATCACCCAAATGATAATAGATGCATTAGAAGCAGATGGGTGGCAAATTAACAAAACAAAGAGCCACCTGCAGGCCAGCCAGCAATTCTCATTCTTGGGACTCCATTTCACTCCCACCACTCACACACAAGCCCCAGCCAGCGTATTAGACCCTTGGACAGAAGCCCCTCCAAAAAATAAACGAGAGCTTCAGCAGCTACTAGGTCTCCTTAATTATCACCACCAATATATTCCGGCGCAATTAATTTCTAACCTAGAAATCCTACAAAGCTCTCTCTCTTCTAAACGCTCCCGAGAAGTGTGGAATGCATCAGCACAAAAAAGCTTAGAGAAGCTCGCTGGCTGGTTCGCCTCTAACCCCCCCCTCGCCCGTTTTAATTCCCAAGAACCCCTCAACATTAATTTGTTTATCACAAAACACCATGTAGGGTTCACTGGATTGCAACATGGTAATGCCATTTACAATTGGGCCCATCGCCTGTCTGGACCCCAGTATAACTATGGTCTGGTGGGAAAAATGCTACTGGCTGCGTCCAGTGCTCGTCACTAGTCCCAAGTCCCTATCCCAGGTACCTTGTCTGGACCACGTGTTCATTTAATCCTGTGGCTTACAAGTACCCCTCCACCCGAGTTTCATGGCACTACTCGCACCTGGCAGCTTCTATGTTTCCAGGTTGAGGTAGCTTGGCAGGCATGGACCCTAACTCCCAGCGATAACATCTTAGCCCCCCCATCTCACCAACCGTTATGCATTGAAGCAAAATATGATCCCTGGGTTGTGTCTGACGGGGGCACCTCACCATCCCCTAGGGCGGGAGTTCTTTGTTCCACATGTAATTACTTTAATGTGCAGTTACTGCCCCCCTCCTGCTCCGCACAAGAATGCGAAGTGCAGGGCGTTCTTTTAGCTGCCCAGCATGTTGCTAATGCCCACTCTGCCAACAAGCAAGTTGTTTTAGGTATCGATTCTCAATTTTGTTTAGATATTTTGATTGAGCAAGCCTCTCCCTCAGCTTTTGTTAAAATGTGGGACCAAATTTCTACCCTAATTCGTAAATTCTCTCACCCTTGGTTCGTTACGCACTGCCCCTCTCATCGACCAGACTCTAACCCCCTGCATTCCAGTCTTGATCAAAGAATGAGAGAGGTCTCCCAAGTACATATGGCAAATCCCGCCCCACAGGCCGACCCGCTGCTGCGCTGGCTCCACGAAGAATGGGGACACTTACCACCCACAAAATTGTACGGCCTGTTATCTGGCTTTTCTGACCAAAAGCCTGATGTTAGCCGCAGTCAGTGCGAGCTCATTGTTCAGTCCTGCTTGCAGTGTGTGCAGGTAAAAACTATGAATCGTCCCCGATATGAGCGCTCTGCGTACGCTGCAGAACACTTTGCCCCAGGTAGTATGTGGCAAATTGACTTAATAGGACCCCTGCCAGGTGCTCGTCGTTTTCCAAAAGCCTTGGTTACTGTCGATCTGGGGTCTCGGCAAACTTTTTGTGTCCCTCATACTAAAACCAATGCTGCTTCTGTCGCTGTAGCTCTTAGGCAAACAGCAGCTGCCTGGGGCACTCCCACTGAAGTCCAAGCAGATGGTGGGCCACCCTTTACCAGCAAAAGCATTGAACAGCTCATTTTTGGATGGGGGGCTTCCCTTCACATCCATACTAAATATCATCCTCAAAGCAATGGTGTGGTGGAGCGAAAAATCGCAGTCCTTAAGACTATGCTGCGAACAGCAAACCCCACCCCTGATTTTAAAAACTGGAGCTCATTTTTACCCCAGGTACTTATCGCACTCAACAAAAGTTACTCTTGCTGGCCTCACATTTCACCTACACCTAAGCCGCCTTGGTCCCCCGTGTTTAACACCGGTCAACTGGTTTGGCTTACAGAACCCCAAGCCTCTGGCCTTCGAGAACCTATAAAAGCCACCATTCTCCGGGCCGGCAAGTACCCTAACACCTACTTAGTGGCTACAAGTACCCCCGGTGACAAGCTAGTTCATCATAACTGGCTCAGCAAATGTAGTTCTTAATAAACAAACTAATGCCCCTGAGCAGGGCTCGTATTATTCTGTTTTACAGGTTATGCTGCTTTCCCTCACAACATCTTTGCCCACGGAGCCCTTAGGAGAAGGTGGACTACAAACCTGGTTCGCCACCTACTGGGTGCAGGAGGTCAGCGGAAACCAGTCCCTGTCAGCGCTGAGTCCAGAAGATTGTCTCGTTTGCTCCACTCAGTTCTCACCTAAATATCCATTACCCTTTCAATTTGTACCAATAGTTTATAATTTTTCTTCATTTAATATTTCTAGTGTGAATTGTTCTTCCCCCTATGTGCAGTGGGCTGCTTCTAGTGTTTGGAATAATTGTTCCTCACAATTTAATTCTTATGTGTTTCCAGTTCTTAATGCTTCAGGTCGAAGTGATCATAGCTTTCCTTTAATTGAGAGTATTAGAGTTCCAGCATCTCATTGTTGGGTTTTTGTTGGTAATAGTTTAACCCCAGCCCCTACTTGGGTTGGTACTTATTCTAATTGTTCTATGTGGAGTTTCTCTTATGCTAATACCTCCCTAACTAAACCCACTCTTAATTTTACCTATCCCCCTCCCATTAATTCTTATTGTCTTAATTATGATTTTTTTTGGAACCTTCTATACCTCCATAACACATACGTATCTGTTTCATGCCCAGCAAATGCATCATGCTGAGGCTGCATGTGTCAATCGTGCATCCAGCTTTTATTCTGTAACCAATAATGGGTGGAGCCATACCACAGTTTCTTCCTTAAGACCCGGTCATTTTTGGATTTGCGGTAATGTTGCCTTTGCTGTGCTTCCTCCCAATCCCCGGGGTATATGCACCATTGGCACCCTGTATCTACAAGGCGGAGGTATTTATACCTTGCCATCTAGCCACCGACATCATAGTACCCACTCTGTTTGGACTCGTTTGCAAACAGCAGCATCCTCCCTCGCCTCCTCTATTGTTAGTTTTAACCCTGTTGGTTATATGATGTTACGTGATCAAGTGCTGTTTCAATCCCTTGCTATTGAAATGCTTGCTAATACTACGGGCAAGGGCCTCTCCTTAATTAATCAGCAGTTAAATTCCCTTGTTCAGTATAGTATTCAAAATAGATTAATGATTCAATATTTGTTACAATCTTCCTCATTTTGTACTAAATTTGCTGAAGTATATCCCGACTTTGCTGATAAATGCTGCGTTTCTTTGCCTTCTATTTCTCCTAATTTGTCCTCAATTGTTAAAGACCTGCAAACGTTGAGCTCTACTGTCCAAGAGTCACGAGAGTCCTTCCAGTTTTGGTCATGGCTCGATTGGCTAGGCCGTGCGCCCTACAAATCCTATTTCCAATCCCTGTTTGTGTCCCTTCTAGTTGGGCTTGCTCTTCTCTGTCTCGGCTGTGCCTTCATTAAAGCCTGCATTCACAAGTTTGTTGCCTCGGCCTACATCGCTTCCACCCCTGAAGCGCATCCCCTCGTAGGTGGGAATGAGGAGTCGGACTCGGAAGTTTAGGTTCTCGGCCTAACTATTTCGGCCAGGGCACGGGGGCATGTTGAGATGAGTTCCTGGCTGCTTCATGTAAAACTTGCCCATACTGGTATTGCCCTGGCCTCTTCTTTTGTCATTCAGTGTGGCACGCATTCTAAAGCAATATGCATTTCCTCACCTTTTGGGGGCGAAGCCAGACTTTGAGGCACCTGCTCCCCTACTTGGTGTTAACTTTGCTTGTGCCAATCAGAAACGAACACAAACAGGTTTTGGGCCCCGTCCCCTATGACACTTCTATGATGTCATAGTTGGTACTTTATGGGCCTGCCTGCCATGTGCAGGCAGGACGAGGAGAAAGAAAAACGAATCCTATGTACACCCGTAACCGAGCCTGATCACCTCGAAGCCTCTCTCTCAGCTCACGTGTTTCAAACAGAGTTTCTACGTTTGCTGGTCGTTATGCGTTGGTTTGTATTTGTGAGTATCAGTTACTAAATGCTGCATCTTTGTTTATAAATATTGTTAGTAGATATTTTAGTCATTGTGTGTTTTAAGTTTCATTAACTCTATTAGCTAATCTAACGCTGCTCCCTTACCCTTTGTAATTATCCCCAATAAAACTTTAAATTGATTTATTTTAGTTGTGTGTGCGCGTGTCTGCAGTTTGCATCGTGACCCATACTCTCCTTGCATCTCTTACCAATATAGTCTATTGCCACATGCAGCCTAGTAAATAACAGGCCTGCATTTTCTTTAGCCCCTGCCTGCCCGTGGCAATCCACATCCATGTTTTGGAATAGTTTGCACAGGGATCCAAGTTTAGCAACATATGCCCAATAGTAAAAGTAGCGCAAAAGCCAACATAGTGTATATTTTCAAACCCAAATACCTACATTGAGGCAGCTACTTAAAAGCGGCCTAACATTTACAAGAGTGGGCACCCCTGTAGTTCATTTAAGTCAATGGGCACACAAGGTGCTCAGCTCCCTTGGCAATCAGGCTACTTATTTAGGTGTCTACATATAAATGTAGGTGCCTAAATTTAGTCACCCGAGCTTGAAAATGTTGGCCATATATTACATACATACATACATAGAGAGAGAGAGGGGCACCTATCTCATAAAGCAGTGAGCAAACGACCAGGGAGCTTTGCGAACAGGGCTGCAAACAGGGGAGTTTGAGAGGAATTGCTCCAGGTAAAGCAGGAGCAAATACAGGACCCTTGGGGTAAGTGGCTAGCTGTAGTGTGTGTTTGGAGGTACTTGTGTCTGTCTGTCTATTCGTTTGTTTGTTTGCAGGACCATGTGCTGTGGCTGGCAGTTGGAAGCTGTAAGCTTCTACACCAGGGGGCGGGGCTAATCAATCAGGCAGGCCAGGGCTTTATAAAGCAGTGAGCAAGTGACCAGGGAGCTTTGCGAACAGGGCTGCAAACGGGAGTTTGAGAGGGAGTTGGGAAGGGGAGTGCGAAGGGGGCAAGGTACTCTTGCCATTCCTAACTCCTTTAACCCAAACTAAAGGCAGAGGCTGAGCAACCAGGGGGCTGCAGACGGGGGAGTGAGTGAGTGAGTGAGTGAGTGAGTATGTATCTGTTGTGGGGACAGTTGGACGGTGTGCTTGATTGTTTGATTGCCTGTTTGAATAGTGTGAATTGGGAGTGCTTTGTTCCAGGCTCTTCTAAAAAGACAGTCAGCTGCGAACCAGCTGAGCAGTGAATAGCAGAGAAGCAAACAGGTGGAGTTAGCCTGGGAGTTCGCCTGGAGAGAGCCTACTGCGGCATCCCCCTTGCAGGTTTCCCTGAGTAGCTTCTGCCACAAGTGAGGAAACTCTTCGAAGGAAGGGACTATGGATGCTGAGCGATCCGCTGTCGTGACCTGCACAGGATGTGCCATGTTTGTCTTTCTTCCACAGGATAGAAGCGACTTTGTCTGTACAAAGTGCAAGCTGATCTCCATATTGGAAGAGAAGATTCAAGGTCTGGAGAAACGAGTATCAACCCTGCGTTCCATAAAAGAAAATGAGGAGTTCCTGGATAGACGTCAGGATCGGCTTCAGCGGGCACAGTGTTCTGAGGATTCAGAGCAGGCTACGCAGGGGGGACAGAAGGCCAGTGAGGACAATTGGCGGCATGTGACCTCCAGAAGAGGAAAGAGTATGAGACAAGTCCATGTACCAGAAACGCATATTCAGATGAGCAACCGTTTTTATGTTCTCTCCACAGGTACTAGTGCAGAGAGTGGAGTGAATGATACATCTGAGGGAACAGAGCAGAAGGAGACTCCACTGAGTGGAAGGCATGAGATGCACAGTCCTAGAGATGGGGGTTCCACGACCACCACTCCCAAGAGGAGGAGGAGGGTGGTGGTGGTCGGGGACTCTCTCCTCAGGGGGACTGAGTCATCTATCTGCCGCCCTGACCGGGAAAACCGAGAGGTGTGCTGCTTGCCAGGGGCTAGGATTCGTGATGTGACGGAGAGACTGCCGAGACTCATCAAGCCCTCAGATCGCTACCCCTTCCTGCTTCTCCACGTGGGCACCAATGATACTGCCAAGAATGACCTTGAGCGTATTACTGCAGACTACGTGGCTCCGGGAAGAAGGATAAAGGAGTTTGAGGCGCAAGTGGTGTTCTCGTCCATTCTCCCTGTGGCAGGAAAAGGCCGGGGTAGAGACCGTCGAATCGTGGAAGTCAACGAATGGCTACACAGATGGTGTCTGAGAGAAAGGTTCGGATTCTTTGACCATGGGATGGTGTTCCAAGAAGAAGGAGTGCTAGGCAGAGATGGGCTCCACCTGACGAAGAGAGGGAAGAGCATCTTTGGAAGCAGGCTGGCTAACCTAGTGAGGAGGGCTTTAAACTAGGTTCACCGGGGGAAGGAGACCAAAGCCCCGAGGTAAGTGGGGAAGTGGGATACTGGGAGGAAGCACAAGTAGGTGAGTGCAAGAGGGGAGGGCTCCTGCCCCATACTGGGACAGCAGGACGATCGGTGAGTTATCTTAAATGCCTATACACAAATGCAAGAAGCCTGGGGAACAAGCAGGGAGAACTGGAAGTCCTGGCACAGTCAAGGAATTATGATGTAATTGGAATAACAGAGACTTGGTGGGATAACTCACATGATTGGAGTACTGTCATGGATGGATATAAACTGTTCAGGAAGGATAGGCAGGGCAGAAAAGGTGGGGGAGTTGCGTTGTATGCAAGAGAGCAGTATGACTGCTCAGAGCTCCAGTATGAAACTGCAGAAAAACCTGAGAGTCTCTGGATTAAATTTAGAAGTGGGAGCAACAAGGGTAATGTCGTGGTGGGAGTCTGCTACAGACCACCAGACCAGGGGGATGAGGTGGACGAGGCTTTCTTCCAGCAACTAACAGAAGTTACTAGATCACAGGCCCTGGTTCTCATGGGGGACTTCAATCACCCCGATATCTGCTGGGAGAGCAATACAGCAGTCCACAGACAATCCAGGAAGTTTTTGGAAAGTGTAGGGGACAATTTCCTGGTGCAAGTGCTGGAGGAACCAACTAGGGGAAAAGCTCTTCTTCACCTGCTGCTCACAAACAGGGAGGAAATAGTAGAGGAAGCAATAGTGGATGGGAACCTGGGAGGCAGTGACCATGAGATGGTTGAGTTCAGGATCCTGACACAAGGAAGAAAGGAGAGCAGTAGAACAGAGACCCTGGACTTCAGAAAAGCAGACTTTGACTCCCTCAGGGAACTGATGGGCAAGGTCCCCTGGGAGAATAACATGAGGGGGAAAGGAGTCGAGGAAAGCTGGCTGTATTTTAAAGAATCCTTATTGAGGTTGCAGGAACAAACCATCCCGATGTGTAGAAAGAAAAGTAAATATGGCAGGCGACCAGCTTGCCTTAACAGTGAAATCCTTGCTTGTCTTAAACACAAAAAAGCAGCTTACAAGAAGTGGAAGATTGGACAAATGACCAGGGAGGAGTATATAAATATTGTTCAGGCATGCAGGAGTGAAATTAGGAAGGCCAAATCACACTTGGAGTTGCAGCTAGCCGGAGATGTTAGGAGTAACAAGAAGGGTTTCTTCAGGTATGTGAGCAACAAGAAGAAAGTCAAGGAAAGTGTGGGCCCCTTGCTGAATGAGGGAGGGAACCTAGTGACAGAGGATGTGGAGAAAGCTAGTGTACTCAATGCTTTTTTTGCCTCTGTCTTCACAGACAAGGTCAGCTCCCAGGCGGCTGCACTCCGCAGCACGGTATGGGGAGGAGGTGACCAGCCCTCTGTGGAGAAAGAAGTAGTTCGGGACTATTTAGAAAAGCTGGACGAACACAAGTCCATGGGGCCGGATGCACTGCATCCGAGGGTGCTAAAGGAGTTGGCCGATGTGATTGCAGAGCCATTGGCCATTATCTTTGACAAATCATGGCAATCGGGGGAGGTCCCGGATGACTGGAAAAAAGCTAATGTAGTGCCCATCTTTAAAAAAGGGAAGAAGGAAGATCCGGGGAACTACAGGCCAGTCAGTCTCACCTCAGTCCCTGGAAAAATCATGGAACAGGTCCTCAAGGAATCAATTCTGAACCACTTAAAGGAGGGGAAAGTGATCAGGAACAGTGAGCATGGATTCACCAAGGGCAAGTCATGCCTGACTAACCTAATTGCCTTCTATGATGAGATAACTGGCTCTGTGGATGAGGGGAAAGCAGTGGATGTGCTATTTCTTGACTTTAGCAAAGCTTTTGATACAGTCTCCCACAGTGTTCTTGCCAGCAAGTTAAGGAAGTATGGGCTGGATGAATGGACGGTAAGGTGGATAGAAAACTGGCTAGATGGTCGGGCTGAACGGGTAGTGATCAATGGCTCCATGTCTAGTTGGCAGCCGGTATCAAGTGGAGTGCCCCAAGGGTCGGTGCTGGGGCCGGTTTTGTTCAATATCTTCATCAACGATCTGGAAGATGGTGTGGACTGCACCCTTAGCAAGTTTGCAGATGACACTAAACTGGGAGGAGTGGTTGATACGCTGGAGGGTAGGGACAGGATACAGAGGGACCTAGACAAATTAGAGGATTGGGCCAAAAGAAATATGATGAGGTTCAACAAGGACAAGTGCAGAGTCCTGCACTTAGGACGGAAGAATCCCATGCACTGCTATAGACTAGGGACCGAATGCCTGGGCAGCAGTTCTGCAGAAAAGGACCTAGGGGTTACGGTGGACAAAAAGCTGAATATGAGTCAACAGTGTGCCCTTGTTGCCAAGAAGGCTAACGGCATTTTGGGCTGTATAAGTAGGGGCATTTCCAGCAGATCGAGGGACGTGATTATTCCCCTCTATTCGGCACTGGTGAGGCCTCATTTGGAGTACTGTGTCCAGTTTTGGGCCCCACGCTACAAGAAGGATGTGGATAAATTGGAAAGAGTCCAACGGAGGGCAACAAAAATGATTAGGGGGCTGGAGCACATGACTTATGAGGAGAGGCTGAGGGAACTGGGATTGTTTAGCCTGCAGAAGAGAAGAATGAGGGGGGATTTGATAGCTGCTTTCAACTACCTGAAAGGGGGTTCCAAAGAGGATGGATCTAGACTGTTCTCAGTGGTAGAAGATGACAGAACAAGGAGTAATGGTCTCAAGTTGCAGAGGGGGAGGTTTAGGTTGGATATTAGGAAAAACTTTTTCACTAGTAGGGTGGTGAAGCACTGAAATGGGTTACCTAGGGAGGTGGTGGAATCTCCTTCCTTAGATGTTTTTAAGGTCAGGCTTGACAAAGCCCTGGCTGGGATGATCTAATTGGGTTTGGTCCTGCTTTGAGCAGGGGGTTGGACTAGATGACCTCCTGAGGTCCCTTCCAACCCTGAGATTCTATGATAGAACTGGAAGGACCTTGAAAGGTCATTGAGTCCAGTCCCCTGCCTTCATTAGCAGGACCAACTACTGTCCCCTGACAGATTGTTGCCCCAGATCCCTAGATGGCCCCCTCAAGGATTGAACTCACAACCCTGGGTTTAGCAGGCCAAAGCTCAAACCACTGAGCTATACCTTCCCCTCCCCCACTCCCGACCTTGACTGGTGTTTGTATCTGTCTGCCCCTCTTCAGGCTCAGATGCCCTTAGAAGGCATTGGATCTTGGAACACATTAACTGGTGCTGTCACTCATCAAAAGGCTTTTATCCATGGTGACATGGTGCAAAGTAGATTCTCCTCCTCACTTTTTTAAAGGATATCACTGCACTTGAGATAACCTCGCGGTCTTATCTGTACTGAAAGTAATGTCATCAGGCTGTCAGAACACCTCCCTCAAATCAGCTGAGTTGGTGTCGTCTTATGTATTGGGTGTGTAAGGAATGCCTAGATGGGTGAGGTTTGTCATTGTACAGCTGTTCCGTGGGGCCCTTTCAAGGGAGAGGCTGGCTTCAGAAGCAATCAGCAATCCAAGCAAAACTAGAACGGCAGACACATTGCACTTCAAAGTGTGTGGACAAGGCAGGATCTAGGGCAGGGATCTCAAACTCAAAGTACCACGAGGGCCACATGAGAACTAGTAAATTAGCCTGAGGGCCGCATCACTGAAACCTTTTCATACAATGATACAAAAGTATAGTCAAAAATGAAAAAAATGAAGAGTAATATTATATTAAAAGTCAATGTATTAACTTTTTAAAAACTGTAATGCAAAGAGGGGTTTTAATAAAATATGAACATTCAGTAATGTTTGGAGCTTGGCTGCCAGTGGAGTCGGCGCCTATGGCGGGCCGCAGGAAATAACTCCGCGCGCCGTGTGTTTGAGACCCTTGATCTAGGGACACCAAGCCTATTCTGTCATTTGTCTGCGTGTTTTTGTCCCTTCTCTAAGTGAGAAGAGATCGTCCATCTACTCTCAGCTTTTCGTTTGCTCCCAACTACTTAAATGTTCAAATGCAGCACTGTAAAAATCTCTATAGTATTTAGACTATTAAAAAAATAATTAAAAAAAAGTTAACCTGCAGATGGCAGATCCTGTGAGTTTTCCATCTCTGTCTCCTTTTCAGAATCTGTGGCTTGAATCCTCCAGGGTAATTCTAGCCTTGGTAATAAACTCGCCCGATGGACAAATAGCTCGGTAGCCTGAGGTGTGCACCATTTAAGTGGCACACACCATACAAACACATGCCTGCTGGAGCATCTATTAGCCATCTCATCAGGGTTGAGTGCTCACAACTACACAAGTCTTACATCCATCACACAGTAAGAGAGCAAGACCCTACCTATAGGGGTGGCTACAGCTGGTCAAACTGTTCAGAGTGCAATATACTCAGGAAAGGAAGCTTAATTTTTCCATCTGCAAATAGCCTGACTGAATTTTACAGACCGTTCCCTTTCTGCAATTGTTTGAAGAAACGTTTTTGCCTACAGCTTATTCAGAAAGTGGCCACTGGTTCAGCCTTCGCTAGTTTTATTTTTTAAAGGCAAATTATATGATTGGTCAGTTATATGACATGTACTGTTTCAAATACCTGATTGGGTGACCATAATGTTGGATTTCTGGTGTGAGTGGGTATTTTCATGCAAACTTATATGTGAAAAGGCCAATGGACAAATATCCCCACACAGGGCCGGTGCTAGCACTAGGCGACCTAGGCAGTCACCTAGGGCACCAGGATTGGGGGGTGGGGGGGGGGGCGGGTGGCTGCCTCCTCGCTCAGTCGCTGAGCAGGGAGCCGGGAGGCAGTCGCGGCGAGCTGTCGCAGTCTCCCAGAGCCGGGAGGCAGCCGCGGCGAGCCTCCCCCCTGCCTCCCGGTTCCACGCTCAGCTCCCATGGCGGGGGGGTGGGAGGGTGCAGGGCTGGTGCAAGGAAGCTTCGCCTAGAGCATGACACTTCCTTGCAGCGGCCCTGTCCCCACAGAAACACTGGAGGCTATGAGAGTATGTCAACGAGGGAACCCTCGGTGTGATCTTGAATTGGAGAGCACAGAGACAGCACAGGTACAGGGGCCTCCAGAAAACCGCAGACAGACGGATGCTCAGATATTTTTCTGCAGCATTCACCCAACTCCAGAGGTCATTTGCCTTGAAATCATCTCTCTCTCCATGTCAGGGCATCTCACTGACTAAAATGCTTTTCAGCTAAACTCAGCTTTAAAATACCAAAGAGCTGCAGAGCTCACTCATGAGGTTTTTAAAAGCTGTAAGAGAAGCCAGATTACATGGCATTGAGAGCCATAACCGTTTTGGCATCAATTATTTATTACTGATGACTAAGGAGCAGGAATGTTATTCGTTGACTTCAATCAGATCAGAACAGGAGACCGACGTACATCACTTGAACGTTAGCAGACACGCCCAAATATTTTTCAGACAGATGTATGGATTTTGCCATTCCTTGAGTTTATTGTTTTAAACTCACTTACCAGTAACACACACACTCTTGTAAGGGTGCTCACAGTCAAATGGGTGGCTTATGCTAAAAGTCATACTGGGCAAATATACTACTACTAACATTATAATGAACACACACATTAGAAAACACTGTAGCATGACGTCTTGTTTTAAAGTTGATTTACTAGGCAGGAAAAACAGACTGATTAGGAATGCTTAAGCAGTATCTTAAAGCAATATGAAACTGAATTAGAAAGCCATGTATCACCTGTAATATTGAAGAAAACAGTTGAAAAAATCAGTAGGCTGTAGAAATTGGTGGTTCAGCAATTTCTATACATCTTAGGTGTTTATATGGCTGCCTCACAATCTGATCATCATTTCTCCTCACAACACATCTGTGAAGTGGGACAGTGCTATTATCCTCAGCTTACAGAGCTACTAATCAGCTTGTCCAGGGTCACAAAGGAAGTCCATGGTAGAGCCAGGAATTAAACCCAGGTTTGTCCAGTCTCAGACTATGGCCCTAACTACTGGGCATCCTTCCTTCCAAAGTCAAATCTTGTGGGGGACTTTACATGCTAGTCAATTAAACAATAGATGACCGTTTAAACGACTATTATCCTTGCATCATCAGGGGTGGATAGGCTGAAGTCTAGCAGTATCCTGAATAAAAGGAGTATCTGATCAGAGAGTTAATCTGACCCTCAACCCACACCATATCTTGGTTCACACCTACATTCCTGAGCCTGTTGTTCAAATAATGAGGCCGTTATCAAAATTGGCACTTCAAAAGAAAAGGTTGTCCCAAAAATGCAGGTGAGCAGACAGCTTAAGTTAGTGTGAGATGATGAATGGTTCCCTCAAATTATCTAGCACTGGACTGCAGTGAACTAGAAGAATTTAAACACTGATCCAAGAAAACTTTTTGGCCAAAGGTTTTCTTGGTGTGTCACCCATTTCTGCATGTGGGAAGGGTTCCAATGGCAGTTCCAACTTGGTCACTTTTCTCTCTCAAATGGAACTCAATCTGATTGTAGTGGGAACCTGAGTAACGCAGTTTTTTGGCTCCCCCTCTCTCCCAGGTCCTAAAGAGGTTTCAAAACGCTCCTGTGTGGTATCAAAAGTGGTTGTTTTTGCCAGGCTGGCAAAAATAAATCTGACATGAACATGTGTCAGAGAGCCTGGAAATGCCCTCAGCCATTCCCACGATCCAGAGAACTTCAAGGGAGGGAAGTTGGAATTATTTTCCTTTCTCCCCTGAGCATGGAGAAGCCAGACAAGAAGCCTATACACAAACATCCCTGCATTTACCCTCCTCTGTGCCTAACCAGTGCTTCTCCTCACCACTCCCACACCTCCAGCTGGCAGTAACCTGGTGGCTCCCTTCACTATGCCCCCAGCCCGAGTCTGCACTTCTCCTAGTCTTGTACCTGCTTCTCAATACTCACTGCACCAGGACCTTTGTTTGGAAAAAAGTCCAAAATGGAGGAGAGACCGTGGATAGGATGATTGACAACAAAGCCCTTTGTGAGCGTGGATAACTCCCAGTTGGAGCCAGGACTTGAGGAGAAGCTTCCCCAAGGCAAACAGTGACACACTGAGCCTCCAGCCAGATCATCAGGCCTCCAATAGATCCTGGGTCCCTGTGTGCTGAATGGAGGTAGAGGAAGAAGGGGGGCAAACACTGGCCCATGTCATCTCCCCTCGCTGCTCATTCTGCTGTAATAAATGGCCAATCATAAGAGATATACCTACCCAAATCAATAAATGCAACCCTGAAGAGATCCCTGCAACTTTGCAGAGTCTTGTGTAACCACTGATGGGAATTTAGCACCAAATGGAATGGTGGCAACATCTCACTAACAGAGATAGCCAGCGTGGCTCGGTTTGAAAACGCTACATGGCGCACACTCACAGGAATTCCCAGCAAGGGCTACAGCCAAACTCTCATTGAAAACCATTCTTGAGCCACAATGCCACAGGCCCCCATAGGGCAGACTCAAGCCACGCTCAGTATTTGCATGTTTCTCACACAGCACCATCTCCACTTGAAGGAGATTGCAGAGACTTGAATTTCAGAGGGGCTTGAGTGCCCGTCGTCTCCCATTCACTTTAATAAGAGGTCTATGTGCTCAGTACCTCTGTGGGAAGAGAGGAAATTATATGAGGCCAGTAGGGCTCAAGAATGACCAGCAGTACCTGGGAGAGCATCACCTTATGCCAGTATTTTCTTCTTTAAAAAGTCTCAAAAAAAAAAAATCAACCAGATGAAAGAAGCAGGATATCACAGATCCCAATAATCATCAATACGGTGTGTGTGTTTTATAGAGACCTGAACATTATCATACTTCAGATCTGAATCTGAAAGTCCTGAACTTATGAACAACTATTTATAATGCAGTAGCACCTACATCAAAAATTTCAACCCCCCTCCTCTCCCAGAGTGCTCCTGAGTATATTCAAAACCTGCCTCATCCAGCTCCAGATACCAAAAATATGACAAGCCACAGTAGAGGCCCTTTTGAAGGCTTGGAAGGAACCATCTGACCAAAAACCTTTTGACTTCACTCCTGTGTGATATTTTAAAATTGTTTGAGTAACTACTGTGATAGCGCCTTACAGCAGCTATCACCATTTTGTATCAATGAATAGGCTGGCTTTCATATGGGTCAGTCACACTGGACAGCTTCTGAACTGGACACAACTCAGAGATGGATATGAAAGGGGACCGATTATGGGAGTGGGGTTTGTTGATCTCTCAGCTGCCTAACAATACAGTCAACCATTGTGGACTCCTTGCCAAGATATTAATGGTAACGAAGAACCACCACTTCACAAAGCTAATACAGACCATACTGGAGAACAAAAGATTCTTCGTGAATTTTTGTGGCAAACAGAACAGAAGTCAATGACAGAAGAATTGCATCCCATGAGGATGTGTCTTAGCACCTACATTATTTAATAATTTATACAAATGAGCAGCCAAGCTACCCCAGCACAAGGACTTTATCTATACAGATGACCTGTAGGTCACCACCCAGTGAAAGGAGTTTGGTATACTACAGAGTACTCTGGTGAATGCACTTAACATCCTAGACAACTACTAAGCAGCCAACTAACTGCATACTCACCCAGCAAAGACACAAGTCAGTGTATTCCATCTCAAAACCCAAGAGGCCAAATGCTAACTCCACGTCAGCTGGCTTGGGATGAAGTTTACTCACTACATAAATCTCATATACCTTGATGTTAGTCTCTGCCAGACACTCTTTTCGAGCTCACATAGAAAAAACTAAAGCCAAGGTTAGCATGCGAAGCACTCTCAGATACATCAAAGTGGATAGCAGACCCATTCACTCTGATCAACAGCACTGGAACGTTGCTACTCCTCTGCTGAATATGTTTGTGCAATGTAGGCATAATCCCCTCACACAAAGAAGCTGGACCCTGTACTTTACACTGTCTGCTGCTATATTACAGGATACCTTAAGCCTAGCCACATCAACACCCTCTATATCCTTGCAGGTATTACTTCTCCTGATATGCGCTGGGAAGTTGCTACTAGAGTTGACCGCATAAGGCAATGGGCAGATCCAAGACTTCTTCCTCTATGTGAGTCAACTGAAGACACAACAAAGTTGTCTGGCCACCGCTAGTCCCCTCACCTTGTCACCCAAACAGACAAGGGTTCAGTTACAGCAAACAAAAGCAGAGAATGATCCTATAGCCAGTGCTCCAGCTCCCGCCAGCCCAGCTCATACCACCCAGTGCAGATCAGCTCTGCACTATATGGCATTGCCTTAAAAATTGACGCCACGCTGGAGTTGGCCGGTCTCCAGATGCGATGATCAAGTGGGGTGACATCACTGGCCCCACTGTGTTTGTCTGTAACAAAGATCCTCAAAATAGGAAGCATCTCCCACTACGACATTTGCTTGAGCACAAATGCACTTCTAGTGGCCTGGCGGCATGCAATGATCAAGCCATCATAAGTGCACAAATGTGGCAGGAAGCAGTATGAGGACATGACAAGCAGCAGCACCTAGAGCGAGCTTGACCACATTCGGACTCCATTGTGGTGCACACTACAACCTGGAGTGAGCAATGATCCCTCTCCCAACCAGCGTATGATAATGATGGTAAGACATAGCAGGTGGACAATGTAAACAACCAGGCAGAGGATTGGCAGGAAGTAGGAGAGGGTAACAAATAACAGGGCATTTTAGCATAGACCTGATGTGCGCTCTATTTGGGGTCATTCTGTAATCATGACAATCACTTGAACTGGATTCAAAAATTCTAGATGAACAAAGAAGTTGAGCTACAGACCCAAACATTTGGAGTTGGGCCCAACTCTCTCATATATAAAAACATATATACACCCACGCATTGGAGATTACATCTGTGGAGGTTATGTTCATGTGATAAACTCATTTAACATGCATCTTTGAATGCCTCACCTGTTCTGTTCCCTACTGCCTTACCCCAGGATTCATTCCAACATTCCAACCACCAAGCAGCTGCCTATTTTAAAGCCACACACACTTTGCTCCACATTACAGCTGTCTAAGGCCTGGAAGAGGCAAAATTGAGTCCTAGCTCGGGAACGGCTTTATGTATTGCACCTGTGCTAACTCATAGCCCTGCATAGGCTGTGAAGTGGAGATTATCAACTCCTACATATATGGTATATAAAGAACACCTGATGGTGTAGTGTGATATGAAAGTAAATTTTACTGGCACTTGTAGGAGGGGATCTGCATAACTTCCTTTTGGCTTTAGAATATATGAGTAATGTAACCATCCAAAATTTATGCTGACAAAGTCCTGCATATCTAAAGCTGTGTATCCATACCCCTCAATTATATCTATTTCCAGACAAAAACTACTTTAAAATGGAGTTAAGATTGAGAGTGCATATCAATAATTTAGGATAATACACAGCAGGAATGTTTAATTATCCCAAAATCAAGCATTATAAACCCACAAAATTCAGAGTTAAGGTTGAAATATAACATGCCTAGATTTCTTTCAGGTATGGAAATCCAGTTTGGACACTCAAACAATCTTAATTATTTCCTATAGTGACATCAAACAACAACTATATGATCATGATTGAAGCAGTGCAGTATTGCACTTATGGTCCCATATAAGAATAAATGGATTTTTAAAAAAATCAAATGTTATTTTTCTTTTCTTCTCTTGGTAGGGCTTTCAGTTATGAAGAGTCATGGGAAAATAATTGCCACTAATCCAATATATAAAAGCCTTTCCAAACATAGCCTATGCAGAAACTTTCAGTGAGTTTTAACTAAGGGAAGTTTGAAGTGTCTTTGTTATTCTGTTGCCAAGATCATTTGGGAGAAAAACTGTCCAATACCCAGTGGTAAATTTCTTAAAATGACCCAATCAACTTTTACTCAAGCTAACTAATTTACCTGAAAATTCTGCAAAAGAAAGTGTTCTTTACTCAAAGAGTAAGTACTCCAAATTTGGGGAAGATACACTATATTCTTCGTACATAAAGTACCTGAATCCCTGCTTTAGGTATAAAACTCAACCTTAACTATGGAACGTATCATACTGTTATGGCAGGCGTAGTCAGAGGGCACGGTTAAATAACTTGCAAAACTGTACAAAAGTGTGAAAAATGCTGCATTGTTAGTTTTGTAATAGATTGTTTTGGGAGAAGCTGTTGTGAGGGGAGAGTTTTCTCTGTTTTAATCTGCTTAAGTAGAGTAAATTTTTAGGGCAGAGTTGATCCTAGAGAGCCAGGCATTGGTGATTGCCTGCATGTCATTTGTGACTAGCTCTGTTCCAGGACTGGTCTATATATTGTTTTATATACAAAGTTACACTAAGAAAATATCCTGAGTCTGCAACACAGATGTCTTTTCCAACAGGAAGCTGAGCTGTAAGGCCTTGACATGTGTTACCATTTAGGAAGACAATACATACCCAACAAATTTTCATATACTCATACAAACCCCATTGTACTAAATGCCTGTTAGAGTACCCAAGGGAAAGAAAAGCAGAAGCGCAGATTTTTAAAAAAATATATATTTGATAAAAAACATTTTTCAACGTAAAGTCATTAAGTTAGGCACTGTGTGTGGGGGTGGGTAAGTGAGGTAGTTGTAAAAGGTCATGTTAAAATTGTTATAGCCCTTCATACTGTGTCCTAGTTTACCCCCTATTAACTACTTTACTATCTGCTTCTTTATTCTGAGCCCTACAACAATAAAAAAAAGTTTAACAAGAACCTATGGATGTTTAGAAAGGTCTCTTGTATTTATTCTTAATGCTACTAAGTGATATCCAAAACGATAATACAAATTACACCTCACTTCTGCCAGTTCGCCTTTGAGAAGGTAGGGAAAGTAGAGTACAAGCCCTCTTCCTCTACCCCGCAAAAAGCCCAACAAAATAAGGTACATTAGATCACAACCAGCACCTATCTTACTATGAGTTTTAACTGTCTGGGTAGACTGAAGCAGCTTTGTTACTCTACAGAAGCCACAGGAAAGAGAAAGACACTTTTTCACAGTGTTCACCCACTATTTATTGGATTGTTCTATGGACCCTTACCGTGGGCAATTAGCAGTCAATGGTGTAAATGAGAAAGCTACCCATTGTTGGTACAGATTCTATGCTGCCCCGCCAGGAGGTACATAGATAAGTCTGCCTCAGAGCCCAGTGCCATGAGCTATGCTCAGTCTGGTACTCTCCCCATTAACTGGGAAATACCCTTCCATACATTCCATGTAGTTCATTAATGTAATAAAGGGCAACATCAAGTTATTCTACAATCAACTTTTCACTCAAGCACAATTTGAACTCAAGGGGATTAATTAACTGGCCCGTTGAAGAACAAAACAAACAGACGGCAAACGGCCAAAGAACCACAAGCAACAAAACTCGGTAAGCGTTCCAGGTCAGTAGCGGATTGGAGCATAAAAGTGAAATTACTTTCAGAAAAACCCAAAAGGGGATGTATACAAGGTTTCTTTGTGAATATACTTGAAAGGCTACATATTTTATATACGTCATGCAGTATGAAATTCCTCATTACACAGATAAGTCACTCACTAGACTAAAACATGATCACTCTCAGCAGTTTTACCAAAAATGTGATGTTGGCATAATGTTAAAAATCTATAGTAGCAGACACATTGATGGCACATTGCGGAAATTTATGTGAAAGATTAAAATGCAAGGAAACAATCCAGATGACAAACAGGGGTTTAGAAGGGCGGGGGGTGGGGAAAAAGAAGAGATGCAATTAAAAAAACCTTAGCAGTGACTAAGCCTTTATGTTTTACAGATTTCTATAGTTTATATTTAAAATTTGTTTTAGTGTTAATAAAAAGATTAAAAGCTATCCCTCTTTCCTCTTTAAAGACAATTCTCAAAAATATACCTCCTCTTCCTTCCTTTCTGTCCAGGTGCTTCATTCCAAGTAATCTGTCTTGTCACCACATGCAAGCATCATGGAACAATGCCATTTACATAGTAGGGAATCCATCCATGGAACACCAAGATCACACAATCTTATTTTTCTGCATGATTTCAGAAGTAAACCCAAATGGGAGTGCTCCTTGTACAAGATGTATAGCAACACCAATAGTCTACACCAAACATTTTACTGCGACTCCCTAGATATATTGGGGTGGGTGTGTATTGGGTCACATTGGCCCTTAGAAAAGCTTCACTCTATTTTCTTCAAAGTACAGGAAAGGTCAGATAGCAGCAATTTAATATTAATTGAAGTATCACCTTTTAGTCTCATTTATAAACAGATAACATACAAGACACTAGGCTAATACTTGTTTTAGGGAATATGGGAAGTGATCTTGTAGTTCTCCCGCCTCATTGTTTCATTCTTTATAATGATTTGCTTATGCACACAAAATGCACTAGTTTTTTTGGCACTGATATGTTTTTGCTTTGGAATGTGCAAGGACAACCCTACCCTTATGAAGCTGTTCAAAAACACTAGCAACTTTTACCTTTGGTAGACACAATAGCTATTTGAAGATTTGTATTTCAAACGCAATGCTTTATATTGCTTAGTGATTTCAAACATTGTCTAATTACTCGGCATGTTACATCAATTATTTAAATAAGCAAAATTAGCTTTACAAATACCATTTGTTAAGACCCAACTCCAAGCTCTATGGTGGATAGCAAGAGCCGTATAAAATAGAACCTGTAATTTCTCATTCTGCTGCAGTTGTAAAAGTCTTTGCGATTGTTAGTGTTTGGACATCAGTCATCCAAAGCAGCCAGTAAAAACACCCCAATTACTGTATCAGCACTAACTTCTAATACCGAAGTCTTTCCCCTGCCCTTTGCAGCAGGTAGCCACAAACATTGGTAGGAGTTCCCAAAGACAATAGGCTGAGTTTCTGCATCTTGAAAATATATTTTCTTCTCTGACAGTCATAAGCAGCTAGTGCTGATCCCCTACTGATGTGGAGCGGGGATATCTTCTAGTAGATAGGAAATCCTGGAAAAACCAAGAATGGCTTTAGGAAGTCATAAGGGGAGTGAAGACTCTTCACTAGAGCTTTGGATGTTTTCTGTGGAACCAAATTTGTTGTATGGTTCATGCACCCCACTGCAGGAATCAGGCTTATTAGCCTAAAGTAAATGCAGATAATTCCTGAACTATTTCAGAAACAGCTCTAGTTTAAGTCAAGCAATATTAGTTCTTCAGTGAAAAATGTATGTATTAACTGCATGAAGATTGAAAGATGGACTTTCAGGATATATAGGCTGTAGTGGCCCTGTTTTCTCTACCCCCAGATCAGGTGCTAGGGCAACACCACAGCACTGAGTTCCATATTTCACTACAGAAATATTAGTCTGTCAGTAGAGGAACTATTTACAGTATAACCTCAGAGTTACAGGAATGGAGGTTGTTCGTAACTCTGAAATGTTCATAACTCTGAACAAAATGTTATGGTTGTTCTTTCAAAAGTTTACAACTGGATGTTGATTTAATACAGCTTTGAAACTTTACAAAAAAAGCATGAAAAGCAGCATTTTTCTTCTGCAGAGTAGTGTACATTTAACAGTACTGTACTTTTTTTTTTGTTTAATGTCTTTGCTGCTGCCTGATTGTGTACTTTCAGTTCCAAATGAGGTGTGCAGTTAACTGGTCAGTTCATAACTCTGAGGTTCTACTGTAGTATGTTAGAGGCATCATAAGTTTGCATTAATCAAATAAGTCACGCTATTTTTAAGCCATGTAAGTTACAACAATTGGCAAGGATACAGTTGTACCTAAAGCAGACCATATACTAATATGGTGTTGTCTAGTACAAGGACTGGACAGCGGCAGCGATGTGGAGGTCTGTTTAGAAGAGTAGCTTTTTTCTTTTTTTTTTTAAAGAAAGTTTTACATTCACTGCAAGTACTTAAGTCACAATATAGAACGTTTTAGAGTCTCCCATCTTCAACTGATGAAACGGGAATATAGCAGTAGAAAGGCTGCGGTTTACATTAGCCAACAGTTGAGGTTGGAGCCCCTCCATACGGTGCTCAGTCCTGATGGGTAGCATATCAGCTAAAAGCAGTCTTAGCTTTCCTGAAACAGAGATGGCAAAGGATGAAGTCTGGAATTTGATCTCGAAGCCAAAGGTGGATACAGTAGTGCCACCAGGTTCGGTTTCTAGAGCTAGCTTTTATGTTGAACAGTAAAGTATTCCATTTTGATGGAGCATCAAGGCAGCCAGATAGCACAAGATACTGCTACCATTTTTCCTTAAGTGTGCAGATATTCAGAGGAAGCCAGTTACACATGGCTATAGGAACAACCCACAGCTAAAGCAGCAACTTTGGTTCCTTGTTAATCTCACCTCCCGATTGACTCAAATTTGAAAGTGCTACTGCGGAAGCAAAGTAAAACAGACTTCTAGCAACTGAACCCACTACCCTGCCCTTCAAAGTTTGATGTGGTAGTTCAGTAGAACACCGAGTGTATAGAATGCATTTTGAAAGCAAACACAGTTTAAAATGTATTACACACAATGAGGGAATCATTTTATTAGATTATGGAAGACAGCAGCATTTACAGTACAAAAAGTTACAAGGGTAGCAGAAAAAGTATTTTTGGTTTAAATACTTAGGATTATACTGGGGAACATGTGAAGGATAGTACCCTTTCTAAAGCTACCTCCTAAACCAGTTATCAAAATAAGTTTTGAATATTTAGCACAAAGTAAAAAAAGTTACAACAAACATTGTTATAAAATGCTTTAATAAATAGTTTTCTTCTGAAAGTTATTTAAGAACGTCAAACAAAATGTACTAAACAGAAGATCCTGCAAAACAATTCCTGTGTTCATGTATAAAATAATTGGTTTCAAAACATTCATGTTTACATTGTTCATTGGCCAGGGTTTATACTTTCAGATAAACATCCGCTCTTCTCGCTGGTAAGATAACTAAGCGTATGTAGAGTTATGTTTTTCCAGTATTTAAAATAAACTTATAGTTTGCCCAGTTATAGCAATAATAAAGCTTTTAAAAAGTCAAACACAAAATGCACAAGCCTTTCATTACAACCAACCATTTCTCTAGAGGTACTCCATCTTCTGACTTTGCCAACCTTTTTCTTAGGGCGATAGATGAATAAGCACAACAGAAACAAGAATGAGGAAAATATTGTTCCCTTCATTAGGCCTGTATTTAAATGCAAAAAATATGTAATACCACATGTAATTAACATTCACAAAAGAAAAACAATGCCTTGCTACGTTGTACTGTACAGTATATGCACCCTCTAGTGTTCTTGAGATGGGAAGAACTTGGGTAAAACAAACGTTTCTGGACCTATTTACACGTAAAATGGTTGTGTTCCAATGTAAATACAAATGACCAACAGATTCCTAACATTGATTGTATTAACTAACATCTTCTGCTAATCTGGACATAATACAAAAAAAGTTTTATAAACTGCCATAAAACCTCCCTTTCGGCAACATAAATTAAAAGGAATGACGTAAAAAAAGACCAAAATATTTTAAGTTATTAAATCAAATATACAGAGTGATTCATTTAATATATACATATTTACAAAAAAACCATTTTCACAATTACAAAATAAACCATGTCAGTTAGGGAAACTGAGAATTCTCACAATTTAACCATATCGGTATGGCAGTCTTTGACAGTTGCTATAGAAAAAGTTTAATCTCAAGGCACTTGTCACATGCTTCAATACTGCAATTCTAAAGTAATTAAAACAAAAATAAAAAGGCCACTTTTAAACCACAGTTGAAAGATCTCTATAATTTTTGTTCCTGTTACAAAGTGTGTAAGGCAAATTTGGAAAAAAAAAAACCTTACAGAAGCTACTAACGTAACAAGTGCAGTGAGCTGCCATTAATAGAAATTTGAAGTCAAGAAACAGTTTAAGTTTACACAATTTCCTCAACCAGGAGGTTTTAAAGCCACCATTAAATTAGAGCAAGTAATAAAAAGAAATACATTCTGTAAACAGTGTAGTCTCTTGTAATAAACTTTACACACATTGAAAATACAACCTCTCTCCTCTGCCATACAGCGAGTGTATTACAAGTAAACTTTACAAAAATAGCAACTATCAAAGATTACTCATTTTTTTTCATCTGACAGTCATTGAATAATTTATACAAGGCTAAAGAAACAAAATAAACTTTTTTTATTTTATTATTTTTATTTATTTACTTTTTTTTTTTACGCAAAATAAAGAAACTATGAACATTTGACTCCAGATATTTTAGTCCTTGATGCAAAGTGGAGATGTCAATTTCCCCCTCCCCATTAAGTGTAGGCACAGTACGCCTATGTTCTGGATACAGGTTAGCCTCTACTGCCTTCAAAAGTTTGATGCATTCACATTTTTTACAGATCTGTTGTCCATTTTGCTTATATGATGGGAGTTCTTTACTGGACTGCTCTCTGACATGTCAGATGCCTTTGCTGACAAAGGTATTGTGAGTTTGTTTGTGAGGAATTTGTCCATTTCCATGACCTCTCTTTCCTCCTCCTCCTCCTCTTCCTCATACTCTACATACTCCTCCACTGCATCACAAGTTCTTTTTTGAGGAGATATAAAATTTTTGCATTCGTAACGAATGTCTTTGTTGCTGTAAGGTTTGTCTATAGGATTTCTAATGGGATTTAAAGGTGCCCATTGGTTGTTGGTACTCTCCTCTCGAGGTGGGCGACTTCTCTCTCGCTCTTTTCTTCTCTTTCGAGTCCACCACACACAGATGATTATACAAGTCAGCCATACAATACTAAAAACTACACAAAGTATTGGAACCAGATAATCTAGGGGACAAACCAAAACAGAAAGCCTGGTTATTGAAACTTGTTACACAATGCTGAGCATCCGCAATAAGAAATATCCATACATATGCTGTAGGTACATCCTCTCAGAATCCTTTTGGAAAAAGATGGAATTGCCACAAAATATTAAGTTAAATTTTCTGCTTGAAAAAGTCTAGTCCTTTTGAGTGGTAGAAAAATCAGAGGAGATTTCTGTTCTACTGGACATTGCTACAGAAGAGTATGCCAGTGGTATGGAACACTATTAGAACTACATTGATTAGTTGATATCTGGATTGACTTTCTTCCAGTTACCTTTCAGGAAGTAAAGTTACATATGAACTATGTATTCATTGTTTCGCTCTGTTTCGCTCTCTTTTTATTGCACGTCTTTATGTGATCATATGTACTACTGATGATACATCTATTTTCTAGTAAATGTAACTATCCAAATACTTCTGTATATAGATAAAGCACTCTCTGTATACCCTCACTTGAGTTAATGGAAACTATATTCCTTTCAAGTGTGTCATATGTTTTTTTTAAACCTTACTTGTGGTTTAATACCCTGAACGTTGATCATGTGAGTTTAAAAACATTACATCTAGCACTCTTAGAAGTAAAACAAGCAGAAAAAAAGTACAAGTTTTTCATTTGTTCAAAGTTAATGACATTTGCTGTGACTGCATTCCAGTAGTGAAAACATATTACTCTTTGCATATCACACTACACGGTAACAGGAAATGAGGGATAGTCAATCTAAGTAGCAGTTTTTCTCCTCTCCCTTCCCAGCAAGCCCCAGTGAGTGCTTCCACAGCTACATGAATACAGAAATATGGCAGAGAACAGGCTGTTTTCTCTGCAAATTATGTTCTTTTAAATCAACCTCTGGGAGATCATTTGCTTTGGAAACGTATTTTTGCTAGCTACTTTTACACCCAGTGAAGGATAATTTTCTGTTTATGGCTCCAAAGTCAGGAAGGGAAGCAGTATTAGAGGCAAATATGGAAGAGGAAGTTTAAAGAGAATTCAAAAGATGGGATACTTTGTGCTTTTCTTTTTGAGACCCGGGGTATTGCTAGGGAATGATCATGCAAGATTCTACTCCTAACCTATGCCAGCCAACAGACTGTGTAGCGGGAATACCATGCAGTTGTCTTAGATAAGCTTATCAGGAAGAATTAAGTCAACGGCCTATGGGCAAGCGTTCTCCAGGAGAACTGTTATATGGTCATGGTACCTAGCTACACCAAGATCTGGAGCACACTTCCTTCTCAAACAATGCCAAAGAGATGGATTTGCATGTTTGTCCTGCCTTTTCCAAGAAAGAAAAAATTGGTTCGGAAGTTTTTTTGGACCAGCTATTTTCTTATGTAGACGCCTCAGTTTCAGTTTATTGCAAAAGAGGCAGCCAATGATGAGGGTTTGAGAATCTGCCCTGCATATCAGATCAAATGCAGCTTAGCCATTAAGACTGCAGGGTTGAGTCAACTTGGAATGCAGAAGGCCCAATTCATCCATTTGGAGAATGACAGACTTCTACAGGTTTCAGTGTAGTAGCCGTGTTAGTCTGTGTCAGCAAAAAGAAAATAAAAGGAATACTTGTGGCACCTTAGAGACTAACAAATTTATTTCAGCATAAGCTTTCGCGGACTACAGTCCGCTTCGTCGGATGCATAGAACGGAACATACAGGAGGAGGATATTTATACATTCAGAGAAACATGAAAAGGTGGAAGTAACCATGCCAACTGTAAAAGGCTAATTAATTGAAAGGAAAGGCAGAATACTTCAAGGAGAGGAGGGCCATTCCCACCAACTTCACTGCCAAAATGAGGATATTAAGCTTGTGTTCTCATTGTAACCAGACTTTCTCCTTCTGCCCGACCAATGTGGAGTCACCACTTAAGTAGGTTTGTGCCCATGGTCACCTGAAAACAATAGGTCTTGGAAGGAGTCCCCATTCAGGTAGGTGACTCTGTCCCATCACCAACCATGGGAAGGTTTGTCTGCTTATATCTCAAAGTGTATGAGAGGTATGAAGTGTTTAGTGCAGAATCTCCTATCTCAAAAAGATGTTCCTTATTATCCCATATACCTTATGATTCAGATAGTCATGGACAGAGATATTGGCCTTCAGAGGCAGTTGAGAGTTAAGAACGGGATACTGTTGTCAAGTTAACTTTAAAGTAGGCCAGCCAAAGATCATGAACAGCAATATTTAATCTGTAGATTCCATGTGTGTTCTTAGGAAGAGATGGAGCAATCAAGGAGCCAAGCACACTGCACTGAGCGTTTTAAGGATGGGAGGGAGTATTTGATGAGCCTCCTATAGTTAGACTGGCTTCATCCTCTGGGGCTGTCTACTCTGTTGGAGAAGTGGGAGACAAAGTAATCCCATTCCTCAAGAATGACTCTCCTAGGGGCAGGAGATATGATAGCCTGGGATCAGAGTCTGGATCCAATTCTTCCTCCTTTAGAGAATTCCTGTCCAAGAAAGAGATGAAGTACGCAGATTTTTTTTTTTTTTGCCTCAGAGGACTTGGGGAATACGTGAGAAAGTGTCAAATTTCTTGAAGGAGGGAACGTATCCCCTTGCTCACACCAATAGTGAAAACAAAGAGGCCACACATGTGACTGACCAAGACTACTGGTAGAAGGATTCGTTGGATGAGATCCTGGAGAAGTTAGGAAGAGACTGGGTATATCTCTTGTCACTGTAAGGCCCCCATACTGGGATTCCTGGTTAGAGAGGGGAAGGGGGAAAAGGGGAGAGAAAAAAAAAAACTACACTAGGGATTTTCTACAACTGCTTCCTGTATGTCTCTTGTGCTGGGAGGGACTGCTGATGTGAGACACCTAGTACATAGATGTTCTTGTACCTGCTCTGGCCTCAGTCTTAGGGCTGTATCGCCAAGTGAAGGATCCATGCAGCTGTGCCATATCCCTAGAGGCAGAGAAACATGATACGAACCGAATGGATATGGAGAGCAATGACTGATTATATCAGGCCAGATGTTTGAAAGCGATGAGTATCTAACTCTTATTGAAGTGACTAGGTATTGAGGATGCTTAGCAGCTTGCAAGGTTGCTCACATCATGACCTTTTCTGCTCCTGGGATGGAGACTTGGAAAGTTATAGTACATGTACCCCTGTTGCCCTTTTCCCTATTTTATCTAGAACAAGCTGGGGGGGCGGGGAAGAGAAGGAGGCAATTCAGTGTACCATTAAACGACACATTTGTTATGAGGCAGGAAACTGGGATCCTGCAACAAAAAAGCAAAGCAAGGGTGACAAAACAGCTTCTTTATGATTGACTGCTACTGCCCTCCTGGCAGGACAGAGGAAGAAAGTTATAAAACTGATAGCAGCAGAGCACTGAATATACTTAAAACACTAACGTATCTTCAACTTACCTGACGATGAATGCCCAACAACTATGGTCTCTACTTTGACTTCAGTAACTGCCAGCATAACAGTGCTGTTTTGCCGTTTGGTGATTGCATTTACTATTGTATTAGCAGCATTCTGTATTAGACTGTTATCTTGCTCATCTTGGTGTGGGATAAAAGACTAAGAGGGAAAAAATGGCAAAATCATTTTTATAATTCCCAATCTGTACTTCTCTATGGCAAGGATTCAATCTGTACGACTAATTTAAATTAAGATTAGTTACCCTGAAAGCAGTTTAGAACATCCTAATTTACTATTTCCACAGGGTGGCTGGTTCAGTTTGAAGTAGTATGCAAATATTAGGACAATACTATACTCTAAATCTGTCACATGGCAGGAAGACATTGTCCCCTGCTATACAGCAAGTAAATGCAGCAGACCTCTATATTACTTATACCACCGAGCCAAACTTAGTCATAGTGTAAAGGGTTTCAAGGTATCTCGATAAGAGCTTGCACTAATGACATAATCCATTCTATTTAAACTGTGCAGGTGCCCCTACTTGCATCATAGCTCAGCATGCTCTTTACTGGCTCTGGTAAGCAAAGGTAGCCTAGCTCAGACTATCTGTCTGATACCACGCCTTCCGGCTAGATGTACTGTCCTACTACCTAAAAGCAACTGACAAAAAAGATCCTGCCCAAACTCCCTTACAAGGAACCAAATAGTTCAGCAGGATTTGAGTCAATCACTTAGCTGACTCATATCCCTGACAGATCTCCCCCCACAACGTTATTGACATAAGCTGGGACCGTATACATCATTGTTGCAACCAAGGTCCTGTAGTGGCACCAAATCTTGTATAAAGGGGGTCAAATAAGGTGTCTAAGACAAGGTTATGGTTTGCTGGTTATGATTACGCTGTATGCATGTATCATTTTTGTATTTAAAGTTATAAATATTGGCTCTATACGCTCTGTATTTTAAACTTGTGCTATGCTTCTGGGTGACACCCCAGACAAATTGGTGTCAGCTCTGCCTAGCCTGCTTGATGGCCCATTAAGGACCATCAGCTATACAATTGACCCATTGAGAGAAGGCAGATACACCTTGTGACTCAGCAAGGCATGCAGGGACATGCCTATGGACAGAACTGAGGTTTTTCTATTCCATGTGATGGATGGCTTGTCTTTGGAACAAAGAAAGCAGAGACCACATGGCAAGTGAATATAAAAAGCTGCTGCAGTGCCTCCATCTTGTCTTCAGTCCTGCTTCTTACCTCTGGAGGGACTTTGCTACAAATGGAAGCTCTAAACAAAGGACTGATGACCCATCGCAGCTGTGGATATACTCCAGCGACTTATTCCATCCCTGCTACAAGCCTGAACTAAGAACTTGCCATTACTGTATGTAATTGATTCCATTTAACCAATTCTAGCTTTTTCCTTTTATGAATAAACCTTCAGATTTTAGATTCTAAAGGATTGGCAACAGCGTGATTTGTGGGTAAGATCCAACTTGTATATTGACCTGGGTTTGGGGCTTGGTCCTTTGGGATCGAGAGAACCTTTTCTCTTTTACTGGGGTATTGGTTTTCATAACTATTCATCCCCATAACGAGTGGCACTGGTGGGGATGCTGGGAAACTGGAGTGTCTAAGGGAATTGCTTGTGTGACTTGTGGTTAGCCAGTGGGGTAAAACCCGAAGTCTTCTCTGTTTGGCTGGTTTGGTTTGCCTTAGAGGTGGAAAAACCTCAGCCTTGGGCTGTAACTGTCCTGCTTTAAAGCAAGTTGTCCTGAATTGGCACTCTCAGTTGGGTCCCACCAGAACCAGCATCGTTACACACACATTACACACATTACACACATTACACACACACACCGCTATCTCCCTCCACTAAGGTTTTCAGTTTCCTCTGAGCATCCAGGAGGCTGAAGTTCTCTTTACCCAGAGTAAACGTACAACAGTTATGAAAGTTTCTTTACTCAGCTTATGTGCTCCACCAATAACTTTTTGCCCTAAAGGACAGCTTAGTGTGTCTGCTGAGATTGTCAATAATCGTGGCAGGTGATTGTGCACTAGTAATTGTACTGAACTTATTTCAAATAGACAACTTAGTATAAACAATAAGATGACAGCAATTTTCTGCCACTATGAAAACTGAGTGTTTCAATACAGATCCATGAGGTAATAAACAATTATAGTCAAAATTATAGTCAAACCTTAATACGGATACTTTGATTTACTCAATCTAACTAGACAAACAATTTTCATGTTTAGTTCAGGAGAACAGTTTAGTACTTACAATAGCAACTTCCACTGCATTCTCTGTGGAGTATGATAGATCACACAATACTATCAAAGCCCTGTCCCTAGAAACAGTCCGAGTGGCTGGTAAATATCGAATTTCAGAGCAAATGTTTTCAATGGTAGTGCCCTATTAGAAGTAAGATAAATCATATCTTTAAGTGCAAGTTAAAAATTGTATTTAAAAGGCTACTGGTGTATACAGCTTTATCATCTATTTATTTTATAGTTATAGGAATTCTGGCAAAAACAAGTGTGGGACAGATTATCTGGTCTGCTCTAGCAATATCTGGACAGAACCAGAGCAGTTTGAACAGCATATACTGGTAAGTACTTACCCAGTTTTGTATATATGATTAAGGAGAAATATTAAAATAAGCCTTATTTAGCCCTCTACATTATGGGAGGGAGGGGAGGAGAGGGAGTTGCACTGTGGCTGAATGACAACATCATGGAGAAAAGTTCTCACAGTACAGCTACAGACATATGATAAAAAAGAAGTTTTGTAAACAGAGGGCAGTAGCAGAGGACAGTAGCAGACATTGATGTTTTATATGCACCTACACAGGGTATACACCAGAATCCAGTGTTTCTATACTATTGGGTAAGTATAAAAATTTTGTTCTCACCTGGGGTACCTTGTCTCTGTTAAAAATTAAAGTAATTCTGGCACAATTATTGTCTAAGTATCTAGAACTAGGTGGACACTTGATATTGACAGGTAGAGGCTCCGATGTGCTGCATTCTCCCCAGTCGGTGCAAGGTGGTTGAAAACATTTGATATACATTATTTCTTGGCATGCTTGACCAATGGGACACCAATTGTTTGCATGATCCTGATGTTTTTGCAATAAACATGGTTTACTGCCACACCACACCTAGAAATTGAACGGAGATGAAAAATTCCATTAGTTATCATTGATTAGCTATAATAGTGCATTATAACTAAAATTTACAGTAATTACCAGTAATCCACAAAAAATGGTAACGATCAAACTCGACTTTTATTCTTACTGAAAACAAACAGTTATTTCTACATGTCAGATGCTGTAGTTTTAACTACTGTAGCTCTCTTTAATAGTGTGCTTCACGATAAAAGCTTGGCCACGTTTTCCTAGTGTGACATGACGATCATACCATCACCACCACAGACTTACAAGAGACTTTTCATACAAAGCACTTTAAAAAGATGCTAAGTATCACTACACACATTTTGGGGGAAATGAGGCACAGAGGCCCAAGGTCATCCAGCACACTAGTGGCAGAGCTGCTATTATTATTTGCATCGCTGTAGCTCCTAGGACAAGGACCCCATTGTGCTAGGCACTGTACAAACCCAGAACAAGAGAGAGTCCCTGCTCCAGAGAGCTTACAAAGGAACAGATGGAAACAGAACATAGAGAGGGAAGTGGAAGAAAACAGTGAGACACTTTTGGTCAGTGTGATGGGCAGTAGGCTCAGCACACCAGCAGCCTATGTGGTGTCACATCTTTTCTGTGATGGCTACAAAGAGCTCTAAGGAGGCATTTGAAGTATGAAAATAGTTAGTCGTGCAGATATTTTGTGGGCCTCCTCCTAAGCTTGAGGAATGTTCTATCCACTAGGCCAGGGGTTCTCAACCTTTGTTCCTTTAACCCCCCCGCCCCCAGATGCTATAAAAACTCCACAGCCCACCCATGCCACAACTGTTTTCCAGTAGATTAAAAGCCAGGGCTGGCATTAGGGGTTAGCAAGCAGAGCAATTGCCCAGGGCCCTGTGAAGCGAAGTTGCTCAGGCTCCAGTTTCAGCGGAAGGGTTCAGGCTTCAGCTTTGGCCCCAAGCAGTGGGGCTCAGGTTTTGGCTTTCTGCCCTGGTGCCCCAGTGAGTCTAATGTTGGCCCTGCGCTCAGATTTATTTTGGAAGACCCCTTGAAACCTGCCCATGGCCCCCCAGGTCCCTCACTGAGAACAACTGCACTGGGCCATGTTACCTCTTCCTGGTAACATCTCAGTTCGTCTTAACTTTGGGGTGGGAAGACACTCAGGTGAATAAGTACCATGTTACCTCACTAACACACCTCATTCCTCCTTCCTAGGAAGGGAGTACTATAGGCACACTCTGCTACTGGGAGGTATAGAACACCTCAAGTACAGCTACATTTTAACTCTATACATCTGTCAGTGTATCCTAATGTTATACAGATTCTTCTCCTAGGAGCACATATGGTTCCCTTGGAAGTCTAGACTGGATAGTAAGGATGTAGGCAGTGTTGCTGTAGCCATGTCAGTCCCAGGATATTAGAGGTAATAGCTTTCACTGGACCAACTTCTACTGAGGCGAGACACACGCTTTTGAGCTTACACAGAGCTCTTCTTCGGGTAAAAGATATTACCTCACCCACCTTCTCTCTGAATATAAAGGAAGCATTTATTTTATTCCATTATATATGAAAGAGCCACAAAAACAAGCTGTTTATTTACGGTGATAAATTCCATGTATAGTGCACCTTTGATCACCTCACTTACACTATACTCACTAGTCTTCACTAGGACTATCGTAATGAGCCACCAAAAAGCTAGTAATCCTCATGTTTTTAAAACAGTTTATAATGTGAATTTGAGATCTGGTCTACCTGAAAATGATCTAGAAAATCTTAAGTTATAATTTCTTTGCCCTTGAGGCATGTGTAGCTGGACAAAGAATATAAAGGCAGCTAGCTTTACTGCTGGACCAAAGTGGTTAGAAGTCTTTTTTTTAAAAAACTTGGTATTTTTTCCTACAAAAATTTTGCAGGAATCTATACTGTGGGGTAGTATTACAGATATTATTGGCGCTCGTCTGGAAATTATCTGTATAACTCACAAGCAGTGAACAACATTGGTACTATTTTTCATAGCTCTCCAGCTGAAAAGCCCGTCTATGTTAGTACCATGAGTCCGACTGTACAGTCCTGAACACAAGCACTGTATTCTAGTGATAGTTTAAAAGCAGCTCAGAAGTTTGGAATGTTAGATACAGCAAAGTGGAGATGAATTAGTGGGCAGACGATGCACTCAAATTGAATTTGTCATGCATCTTTACCGCTATTACCTTACCCAATATGATACATATATTATAGTATATAGTAGGGGTGATGTACATGGGGAAAGAATACAGAAGAAAGGGGACTGGGACTAATAACTTGCACATGAAGAAATCCAGGTACAGAAGTACAGCTAAAAAAAAGTATTTCAGAAGAATAATTATAGGTCTAATCATTACCTTGGTGCAGTCAATATGTCCATCCAAACAGTGGCAGTTGTTGCATTCTTGATCCCATCTGCTACCATGAGGAAATGACATTCCTTTAAGCCAGCAAGATTTTCCGAAACCAATCACTTAAAAAAAAAAATTAAGTACTGTTAGTCTTTTAAAGCACTGAATTGAAAACTAGATCAAATTAATGTAGACCTGTATTTATCTACAACAAGAGCAAATAGCATACACAATAAAAACCTATTAGTTATGAAATACTCAGTTGGTTCCTGAGTTAATTTTCCAATAGTTTTAAATTATAAAAGAAGAAAAGTTACCTTCTTGGCATCTAGGGCCAACTCTTCCAGGAGGACAGGTGCACCTGTATCCATTTATTTCATCTATACAAGTAGCACCATATGCACAAGGCGAGGACTGGCATTCATCAATGTCTAAACAAAATCAACAAGTAAAATAGTCAGTGGCAAAGATTGGGCATGTTTCAATATATGCCTAATTATAAGCAATCAAACAGGACAAGATCTGCCATCCTCACTTGTAAGGACTGTTTTGCTATGGGTCTGTGCAAGAGATCATTTGACTTTGTGCTACATGCAACAGCTGCTTAGTCTCAGCAGTTTGAGCGTTCTTACAAAGAATGCCCATTAATGTGGGCATCTGAATTCAAGCACTAAGTAGTAAATTGGCTTGGCTGTGTTTAAAACAAATGGACTTTGTTAGTATAATTTGGCCCATCAAATGATGAAAAAGTAACATTTATGAGTCTAGTCTCTTCCTCATACACCCATGTAACTTCTGTTAATGTCAACAGGAGGGGAAAACCGATCAAATTAATAGTTTAACAAAAAATGGAGCTAATTATCTTACTTCAAAAAGATTTTTAGAACCTTTCTTGCAATCAGAGCAAGAATTTTTTTTAAAGGAATTAATACGCTTGGCCATAAAAATCTACCCCTTTAAAAAAGGGTAAGGAATCAAATGCATATGTAGATGCACAGGGAAGTGCATTTTTTGTAACACTAAGGAAATTAACAGCTGTCATTTACACAACACAACACATCCTTTAACATCAGAGTATACACAGATACTTAAAGTTGCAAAACCATGAACACTGAGGGCAAGTCTACACTGTTAAATTAATGACAGGTTTCAGTGTAGTAGCCGTGTTAGTCTGTGTCAGCAAAAAGAAAATAAGAAAGTCTAAGGTGCCACAAGTATTTCTAATAAATTTATTTCAGCATAAGCTTCCGTGGACTACAGTCCGCTTCATCCGACGCATAGAATGGAACACACACAGTGAGATGATATTTATACAGTCAGAGAAACATGAAAAGGTGGAAGTAACCATATCAACTGTAAAAGGCTAATTAATTGAAAGGAACTGTTATCAGTAGGAAAGAAACTTTTGAAGTGATGATCAACATGGCCCATTACAGACAGTTGACACTAAAGTGTTAAGGGTATTTAACGGGGGGGGGGGGGGGGGGGGGGAATAAATTCAATTAACGTAATGACCGAGCTATTCACGGTCAATATTCAAACCTAAGGTAATGGTATCTAGTTTGCATATTAATTCCAGTTCAGCAACTTCTCGTTGGAGTCTGTTTTTGAAGTTTTTCCTGTTGCAAAATTGCTACCTTTAAAATCTGTCATTGCGTGATTAGGGAGGTTGAAGTGTTCATCTACTGGCTTTTGAATGTGATGATTCCTGATGTCAGATTTGTGTCCAATGGACACATTGGAATCATCACATTCAAAAGCCAGTAGATGAACACTTCAACCTCCCTAATCACGCAATGACAGATTTTAAAGGTAGCAATTTTGCAACAGGAAAAACTTCAAAAACAGACTCCAACGAGAAGTTGCTGAACTGGAATTAATATGCAAACTAGATACCATTACCTTAGGTTTGAATATTGACCGTGAATAGCTCGGTCATTACGTTAATTGAATTTATTCCCCCCCCCCCCCCCCCGTTAAATACCCTTAACACTTTAGTGTCAACTGTCTGTAATGGGCCATGTTGATCATCACTTCAAAAGTTTCTTTCCTACTGATAACAGTTCCTTTCAATTAATTAGCCTTTTACAGTTGATATGGTTACTTCCACCTTTTCATGTTTCTCTGACTGTATAAATATCATCTCACTGTGTGTTCCATTCTATGCGTCTGATGAAGCGGACTGTAGTCCACGAAAGCTTATGCTGAAATAAATCTGTTAGTCTAAGGTGCCACAAGTATTTCTTTCTTATTTTCTTTTTGTTAAATTAATCTAATTTACATTACTCAGGGGTGTGAACCCCACCTCCCTTCCCAAGCAATGGAAGTCGTGTGCTGTCCACACCAGCGCTATGTCGGCGGGAGACGCTCTCCCACTGACATAGCTGATGTTTCTCACCAAGGTGGAGCAATGACGACAATAGGAGAGTGCTCTCCTGTCAGCAGAGCACGTCTGCATCGGACACGCTACAGCAGCGCAGCTGCATCAGTGCAGCTGTAGTGTAGACTTGCCCTGTGTGTTTTCCTTTCCAACAACAGCCGTCATCTCAGCATTTCTCCCTTTCCCGAACATTTTCAACGATATTTTAAACTTATAAATCAAATTTCTTCCCAAGATTCACCATCATGATCTAAGTGAGTGTGGGTTTTAAGTTGTGATTTGTAACCGGAAGTGAAAGTGGTATGGAACAGCAACATGACAGTTATCAGCATATCTAAAGAAAAATGACAAGTGACAGTGGAAGTACATGTAGCTCTTCTGGTCTCTGATGCCCTCCTGGAGGGTCAAGGGAGTGGTTTACCATTCTGTGCTAGATTCTTAGCAAACTCCTACAGTTGGCTGGGGTTTTATGAGAATACAATCGTACCTAAACCAAGCAAGTAGAGCATGTTACCACTCCTTGTTTCTTTCAAAAGGATCCTAGTTAAGTCTATCATTTCACCATATATATGTTGATCAGCATTCACTGTTATCAGTACCATCACTGTCACCCTAAAGAAAGATTTATGGTTCAATTCTCTCACTTACTACAGAGTAAATAAGGAAGAGTGCAAATCAGGAATCCTGTAACAGATACAGCTGTAACCATGCTAACAGAGCAGTGTTTCTCAAACTTTTGTTCTGGTGACCCCTTTCACATAGCAAGCCTCTGAGCGCGACACCCCTTATAAATTAAAAACACTTAATATATTTAACACCATTATAAATGCTGGAGGCAAAGCAGGGTTTGGGGTGGAGGCTGACAGCTCTGAGGGGGTCCCAACGCCCAGTTTGAGAACCCCTGTAATAGAGTATAGCTTTATCCCCCACCCCATAACTAGGCCACAAGAGTCTGCTTCAGCCTCTGAGCTAATGGATCTGCTCATGCATTTAGGTACAGATGTCCCAGGTTCAATATTTGCAGAAAAATCAAACCAAGGGCATCGTTATAAGGGGGTGACACAGTTGCCAAGGTAACACTAGGCTCACTACTTGACACCCCGTTGGGTCATCGAGAGAGAGAGAGTAAACCCAGGAACTCTGGGCCTAAAGGCATGAATCTCTATTGCTTGAGCTGAGGGACCAGGTGCACAGGCACAGAGGCAGTTGATATGTAGTCTTGCCATGAAGGGGGACAAAGTCACACTATCAGTGTGGGTTACACAGTATTAAAGATTTCAGGTTTTTATTTAAATAAACTAAAAAGTTAATGTTTCAATGTAAGGGTCACATTCATTCGGTCTTCCATTTCCCCACCTTACAAGCCACACAAAATGCAGCAGTTAGTCTGTACAGTTCTCATGGTCCATATTGAAGGATAACACTAAACAGTCCTTAAGATAAACTTGCAAATGTGGTACTACATGTTCCACGATTTACTCCTTATGTGACTATACTGTGCCCTGATCTTTGTGTTTCAGTTAGCTATGAAGCTGCTGACGTAATGGGTTGGAAATAAGAATACAGAGTGAGAAACACTAAGTTATTACTGCAAAGCAGCATAAAAATATGCAAAAAACCCTGTTCTCTCACTACAAAGCTAATGGAAGGAAAAAACCCACAAAAAACCAAAACACCTACATAAAATCCAGCAGTAGATCTTTTGAGTACAATTTAAGCCAAGTCATTTTAGTTGCATTTATCAAATGAATAAAGGGATTCTGTCCCAGACTAAAAGAGCCCATTATTTACAAGGTGAGGATCAGTGTCTATGAATAATTCAGTTAGCTTCTGCTTCATTATTTGGGGTACAGCTGACCTAAGCTTAATGCATGAAATGTCAAAGGGTCAAGATAACAAAGATTTTGGGTCTTGATGGCATGACCTCTCAGTCCTTCAGCCATACAGGTACTTACTAATTCTGCAGTCAGGACCAGCAAACCCGGGAGCACATTCACATCGAAACCAATTCACACCATCTACACAGATGCCTCCATTGTAACTGTAAAAATAATAAACCTATCATTACAATGAATGCGCTCAGGGTAGATTCACAAGCCTAAAGATAAGCAAAAATCCTAGTTCTTTCACACAAGTCTGTTCAAATGCAAATTTCTATTGTTCCTATTCATGGTATTTTCTCACTGTTCAACAATATGGAATTAAAAAATCCTTGCTAATTCATAATATGAGTTTATTTAATAAGCCATATGCATTGTTTTGTCGGTCTCTCTAATTAAACCTTTGTTAATTAAACCTTCTGCTGCTGTTTAAAGGGATGATCTGTTCCCACTAAGAGAAAGGGTATCTGGGATATTGTTATTAAGCAATATAATTTATCTGATAAAACAATATTCTAGAAACTGTGGGAAAAACTATAATTAGGAACATTTATAAAGAGATGAACACAGCTCGGGGAAAAAATGCAATGGCTGTGAGTAAGATGTAAAATAGAAATTGAAGGTTTTGCCCCCAGACTGTTTGGAAGTGTACAAAATGC
This sequence comes from Macrochelys suwanniensis, assembly GCA_033296515.1. Lineage (NCBI taxonomy): Eukaryota > Metazoa > Chordata > Testudines > Chelydridae > Macrochelys > Macrochelys suwanniensis. The sequence continues at coordinate 17,168,273 of CM065781.1, read as the reverse complement.
AGAGTTTGGATCAGAAAATGAAAACTTGCAAGGTTTACTGGATGTTTGCTTAACCCAGATGTCTGCATTTTAAAAACAGATTATACATAAAATCAGAAATTTACGGGAGTAGCATTGTTAGTAGCAAAATGTGTTAGACAATGGACAAAAGAATCTGTATTTTCAGTGTCAGAAGAGATTGTGTGTATGAATATCCTGCTACTTATCAAATTTCATTAAGACATTTTAGAAGATTCAGAACCAATATTTGACCTTCAATGGGATACAATTTCTTGTATATATTATAGTAAGAGCTAAGCAAAATAATTTTCAATGAATAATATGGGTGAACTAAAATTTGTGATGGCTATATTCTTCTTTCAGGGAGTATCTTCACATTTTTCATTCAAACTTGATAGCAAATATTTTAATTTTGATCTTAGTTGAGATTCACTACATAAAATGCTATTTAATACTTCTATTTTTTGACTGGATGAGCTTTCAAAAGGACTTCTGGCATGAATACTAACACAAGACTTTGAAATTAATTCTTATAAATATTTTCACCAGTGAACTCTAAATTGCACTATTGTTGGCAGAAAGCAAAAACAAACAAAGGGCGCACAAACAAGCATATTTTGTTAAAGTTTCAGCAAGAATGTTTAGAATGTTGTCTTTAAAAGCTCAGGTCTCATTATGTTTAGAGTGCAATTTTGATTCACTGAACTATGAATATTTTTAAGAGTAACATAACTATGTTCAAGTGCTATGAAAATAAAAGAATGAACAAAAGGCTTTTAGTGCTTACCATGGATGGGGGTTGCAGTCATTGGTATCTATAATAGAGAGTAAACAAATTGTATGAATTTTAAAATATGTAGCATGCGAATTATAATCTGTAAAACTAAATCTATAATAAAACTAAAAACCTAAAGGAAAAAGCATAGTAAGCCAAAAGAATTTTTATTATTTTCATCTGCAATAAAGAAATTGTAATATAGTATGAATATACTAACTACATAAAGGGTTGTTTTCAGGTGAAACTCCATAAGGTAACAGTAAAATGGTTTAATATTAGCTTTTACATACAATGTAAGTGGCAAATGCTAAAGATGGTATCTGGCCATTTAATTCAGTGACCTTTGAACTCCTGTCTCAGTTGGACAGATCACAATTTCAGAGATTAAAGTGCTGTGGCATAGCAGCTAAACTCAGGAACAAACAGCAAGACTATACTGACAATTACAATGGTATTGGGCTATTGCTAATTAAAACCAGCCTCTAGTTTCTTAAAGGAGCACTACTCCTTTGACCTTTCATATGCATGTATGCAATTTAGCCAGTTTTTTTTAAAATGTGTATTTATTTTACAAAACCTTGTAATTATAAGCAAATTCACAGTTTTTAGGGTTAATACCACCAATATATTCAACTTTGAACTATCGAATGAAAGCATAATTTCAGAGTTGATTTAAGGTGAAAATGCAGTTCAGATGCAATGTTTTCTTCATGTTATGTCTTGAAGAAGCAGAAATGCAAGCTTTGCCCCACCTATACAAGTCATCCTGTTGGTATGTCACTAAAATAGTGAAATGTTAACGTAAAGGAAAATAAAAGCCAACCATTTTAGCATTCTTAACAGGATATATAGTTCAGTCTGCTTTTCCACCTGCTACTAGTTTTAGAGACAGATATTCAGTGAGAAAAACAATCTTTGTAAAGTTTTGGGAATAAACTTTCAAAGATAATTTCTTCAGAGGAAATTAAATGTTTATGTTGGCAAAAATTAGGTGCGAAACAAACAAGCTCTCACAGTTCATTAGACAAGCTCTGTCCCCTCTAGCTACCTCCAACCCAGAATGATTCATATATGTTGGCACCTGAACATTAAAAACCTGCTTTGGTTTAGTTAACAGCTTTGTACCAGACACTCCTACTATCTCAGTGGAAAAAAAAGAAGTCTTACTCTGTGTGCATGTACGTCCTTCCCATCCTTCTTTACAGATGCAAGAAAAAGAATCGCCACTGCCAACACATGTTCCCCCATTCATGCAAGGGTTAGGAATACAGCTGCTGTTTTTAGCTTTGATTTAAACAAACAAAACAATTATGTAAAACAGTGTCAAAATCTAGATTTCAAACTTCGATCCCCATTTTGGTTGGTTCAGAGGCATTGCCATACTGGATCAGACTCACGGTCCATCTGGTCAGTGGCAGTGGCCAGTACCAGACGATACAGGGGAAGGCTTAGGAACCTAGAAGTCGGTAAATATAGAATATTATAGCCCGTTTTAGGTCTGATCCTGATCCCTATTAGTCAGAGATTGCCTTAAGCATGAGGTTTAATAAACTTTTCAAATTTTTGTTATGACTATAACTCTGGGTATTCTTGTTATCCATATAAAATATCCAACCCAAAAGTCTTGCTAGTTTCTTGGCCTCGTATTCTTCCGGTATCAACATTTTAGAACAGTGTGGTAAATATGAATGCCAAGCTATAACTTAAAATTCTACAACCTAGTTAAACATGAGTATGATGTATATGAAATGGAACCAGAGCCAAATGGATGACTAAAACTGTGCTGTCTTAATCTAATTTTTCACCTCACATTCCTAGTGGAAGTTTAGTACCCATGAAAACAGTTCTTTAGAAATGGAGACTGACGTCTTCCATTTGTTCACATAACAGGTACCAAAAACAAAAACCTAGCCCCACAAAAAAAACACCCAACACAGCAATGCAAGCTTCCCCACATTGCTCCCAATGAACTTCTCCCAATGCTTCTCAATGCCCATTCCATCTTTTCCTGGGAGTGATGGTGCTAACTGTAATACATATTTTTTATTATATGGACATTCTACTGGGTAGAAATGACAAAATTCTTGTTCAGGGTCTACATGAAATGAAAGGTATTAAAACTTATGGTCACTGGCCACTGGGTTGGACTTGAACTAGCCCCTCCCTATTACCAAACATTTGAGAGCTATCTAGAATCCTCTCTGCCTCAGCCCATTTTGGACTGTACCACACATCAGTGAGTAAAGTTAAAAGCTTACCAATGTTGCAAGTGCTCCCTTTCCATTCTGGAGGACATGAACATCTAAAAGTGTCTCCATTATCATAACATGTTCCTCCATTGCTACAGGTATTGGCATCACACTGATATTCACCTAGAAGCCACAACAAAACAAGAACTAAGCAGCACATCAAGAGTGAATGGAAGTTAACCAAGATATTAAACATTTTCTGTGGCAGACATTGCAGAGTATGTTTGGATGTAGTTTGATTTCTAATTTTTAGAACAAACTTTATATTTCAATGTAATACTATTCAGAAAGTGCACAGTTCCTTTTGCTCTGGTACTGTAATGAAATGAAGCAAATGGAAGTTATCTTTCCTCCACTGTTAATTCAACAGCCTAACATGTTGCACAAGATGTTTTTATTTTTTGTAAAGGTTCAGTTTTGGACTGGGAAGGAGATTATGAATATGGACATTGATTCCTCCACAGGCGCTGTCTCAAATCCATTTCAGAAAAACTAGTAGTTTCCCTTCCACCCTCTATGGGAGAAAGAATACAAGTATGTGCACAAAAGATGAATATGAACAAAGTAAACACTTACGTGAATGGCAAGTTTTGCCTTTCCAACCATTTTTACATTCACAATAGAAGTCATTCACCAAGTCGATACATCGGCCTCCATTGTGACACGGATTAGGGGAACAGTCGTTAAAATCTATTAAAAAAATTCAAAATGCTCAATAAAATGCAGTAGACTAGGATAGAGGAGTTTTTCTTTTTTTCTTTTTAAAGTTAGATGTATTGTCTTTTATAAAGAGATAAAATGTCTCCAGACAGACAAGAACTGGTCAGAATTGCAAAGAAAGCTTCAGACCTTGGCACAAATAGTGGCAAAAAGATGACATGAGAATCAAGAGTTTAATACTCAAAACCATGAATTAAAGAAGTCTTAGGATATTTAAATTTTCCTTTAAGAATATTTCAGACTCAAAACTATTTTTGGGAAAGGTTTATACTGACCGATCTGAAGACTGAGCTTTTACTACCCATAGAACAGGTACTGCACAGGCACCGTTAGAGCAAGCTTCCTCACTCAGGGCTTGAGCCAAAGCCCACTGGAATCAGGGGGAAGATTCCAACAGACTTCATGGGGCTCTGGATCACGCCCATACTGCCCTACCAACGGGCCTCAACCCAGCCCTAGAGGGACCGCCTCTAAGTGGTGTTCAGTATTTGTTAAATACTTGGCCCTTCTGATAAACTTTTTGGATGACATAAAATCATCAACTGACACCATCAATATTACCTGGGACTTTTAGAACCGGAAGAGAAGAACGCTTTTTTCTGTTGAACAGGGGAAAATTTTGTAGGCAGAACAATTATCTAAGATGGAATTTAGCCAAGACACCGGGTTACCATCTCTTGCAAAAGAACCAAAGGGTTAAGGGTTAAAGGCCCTTGTTTCACATCTCATCTGAAAGATGGCACCTGCAGTACCCTAGTAAGCCCCTAAATCCAGGGTTTAGAAATGCTTTTCTAATTCAGAGGGAAGAGAGATCTACTAAAATACCAACTCCTTTCTCCTTTGCTGTAATCCATCCAAGTACTGATCAAATATTACCCGCTCTGCGTTCATCAGTCCAAGGTGGTAGGAACAAAGGCCTTACTCATTCAAGAGGGGAAGTTTTTCCCCTCATGGAAAAAGATCCAGATAGGATATAACTTGGTAACAATTGAGAGTACATTCTAAAGTCTAGGTCATATTTAAGCTAGTTCTTTCGTTCCAAACTCAATTACATCAAATTGTTATGGTTATGCTTTTTAAAAAATATGATAGTTCAATTTTTGCTATATATTTAATCTACAGTATTAGATGACTCAGTGGGTTCTCATTAGTGGGGTGGATGGCATACCTCTGAAGCAGAAGTCCTTGAAAAACTGTGCTCTGGGCAGTTACCCAGGATACTCCAGTACATCAATTACAAATAACTAGCCTAGACAGCCTCTGGCTAGCATATTTTGGTTTTTACTCTAATAGTACTTCTGGAGATATCAGTAGGAGTATTTATAATACTATCTTAGAGTTTAATTGAAGAAAACATGAACATCTCTGCAATGCAGACTGTTTGAGCTATTCTATTCTTCCAACCTCTAGCACTTAAGATTTAGTTGTGGTCCAAGTCTGGGCATTAATCTAGATTTCCATCAATACCACCATAAAAAAAGACAGATTCATATCACAGGTTTGTTTGGTTTTTATTACACCTGGACTATCAGATTGCTTTTGGTATGGTGACAACTGTGTTGCAAGAATGTTCTAAGGACCAGCATATGGCTTCCTCTAACTATTTGGAAAGCGTTAGTTAACAGGATGAAAAGTGATAATTACTGAAAGCTTTTATCAAAAAAAGCACAGTATTGCAAAATCAGGTTACAGTCACATTTAAAGAACTGATCCCCTTAGAAGCTGCATTCTTAAAGCCTCCTAAACAGTCATTTGGCAAGTGGAATAGGAAATGCCATGGTTCTATAGAATGGTCAGAGAAACGCAATTCCAACATTATTAACGGCAAACTAAATGCCTCAAAAAATACGTTATCGAAGCTGGAAATTTTTAGTTGTACCCACTTGTGTCACACAATTCTCCTTCCCAGCCACTTAGGCAGAAACACCTAAATGAATCTACTTCATCAATGCAAGTCCCACCATTCTTGCAAGGTTTTCCAAGACAGTCATTGATATCTAAAGAGAAAGTCAACACAGGGTTATAATTGGGACTATTTTAATCAGTGCATTAATGCAGAAGACAGTTTCAGATTCATGTTAAACATTTTAAAGAGCTAGGTCCAGCAAAGTGTGTGCCAGATTGACAACACTGGAACTTATGTGCGTCATTTGTCTACGTACAATGGGCGCACGCACACACACATTTTCAAAAATTGTTAATGGTTCTAATCATATTCTCACTGTTGATACTGTGAATTTCCATCCATCTGGCAAATACTCTAAGTCGCTGTACCAAAAATGCTAACAGTGCACAGCAGGCTCTCTTACATTGCCTCACCAACATGCCTCAAAACCTGCTTCAAGAAAGTTCAAATTCTACGTCTAATGAATCCATAGCTTCCTGTGAAGGGACTGCCCATGAGGGTGCCAGTTGTAATGAAGACACCCATTCCCTAAAAACTGGATTAAAACCACAACTTGTTTTACAGAGAAAACTAAAACAGTACCATAATGACTTTCAGTCATTACCAAGATGACCCGGGTTTGAACAAGTGACCTAGAAGCGAAGCACTCTATTTAACATTAACTGTCAATTTTTTAAAGAAAATTTCAAAGCAATGTTCCTTTAATGATTGAAAAAATCTTTAAGTCTTCAAGCTTTTAAAGAGACAGACAGGACAGACTTCCACTTACTTTCATGGCAGTACGTTCCAGTAAAACCCCTCTCACAAGCGCAAGTAAAATTCCCTCCTGGCTGACTAATGCACCGTCCATGGGGCCCGCAAACATTAGAAGAAATGAAACGGATACCTTCCTGCGTAGCATTTGTGAATACTTCTATTGTACAGCTGTCTATTACTAAGAATAAAAAGGTAAAATCAGTTACTCTTAAACACCATTAGCTATATATAGAAAAGATTGTGCCAACCAAGAACTGTGGCTTTTTTAATCTTAGAGTAGTAAACACATTGTTCATATAATCTTATTGGAAAACATTTTCTGCACATTCTAAGATTATAATATTAAGTGAAAGTTATCTTGTGTATTACTTGCAGGGTGGTGCAAGATTACAAGCATATTTCCCATTCCCCCAGCCATCATGTACTTGACATGGTCGAATGTCTGCTGGTGACAGACAAAACTTTTGAGCCCCACACAGCTCTTCCACAGCTCTGTGCAGCTTGAAAGCTGGTCTCTCTCACTAACAGAAGCTGGCCCAATAAAAGATATTCTCACCATCCTTGTTCTCGCTAATAACCTGGGACTGACACTGCTACAGCTACACTGCATACATAATCTAACTACAACACTTCGATAAGAGGCACTACTCCCTGTCATCCTATAATCCTTTGCATTTTTCTCCCATTGTGTTCTACATGGCTGCCCAAGTGATGAATTCCTGGGGGACAGCACATACCTTTGCAAGAACTGTTCTTGCAGTGGTCCTTGAGGTGAGAACAATTCTTTCCATCGTAGTCATCAGAGCAGGCACAGTAATAATCTCCTCCTAGATCATAGCATTTAGCTGCATTCTGGCAAGGGTTAGGTTCACAGAAATCAATATCCATCTGTAATAAAGAGAATCAGCTATTAGGAACTATTTCCCAGCACAGTAAGCAGTATTATCAATGTTGCCATAGACACAGATGAAGTTATTTTAATCAAGAAATTAATATTAAACACAATGTTTATAAATTGTCTAGATTGCATGCCATTCTACTGCTTGCATACAGGCTGCAAGTTACTTTAGTCAAGTCCACTGAAAAGTAGTTCTGTTACTGCTATAAATGATCACTTTGAAGATACAAATAAGTCCTTATTGAAACAGTTTAGTTGTCAGCAAGATGAGTGTGCAAAAAAAAAAAAAAAAAAAAAAAAAGGGGGGGGGGGAGAAATGATGCATAACTAAAATACAAAATTTAAACTCAAGAAATGTCATATTGTGATCTCTACCCTTACTATTTCTCTGCGTATGCTCTCTAATACTCAGTACTATAACTGTGAATTGGACCCTGGTGCATCTGTATTGTTTTCATACAATCTACTCATGTTTGCAACTATTTGGGATAATACTTCCAGAGCATTCAAAATTCCCGTACAGCTGCTTAATTCTCCTACCACCTCCATTGATAGCAAACAGGCTTTTCATTACTAACCCCATGAATGTGCATATTTAAGAAGGGTGGTTTAAAAGGTCTCTCTTAAATCCTGTCTGTTAGACAAAAAACTCACAACATGTAAACCTTTACACAGACACATCCTTTTAAGGAAGTGACTCGTCTGAATATACAGTCTTCTTGTGTCTGCTACATTTGCTTAAAACAGCCCTCACATGTCAGCGAAAGCAAAAAGTACCTTATACCATGGTACCTTTCCTACCAACTGCTTTTCTCAAGGGCCTATTTTACTTTAGGAAAGGCTTTAAATTTAAGTACTGACCTGTTTTAGTGTTCTCCGGGGGGGGGAGGGGGGGGGGAGAGAGAAAGGAGTTTATTAGCTTCACGGCAGAGTTTTCATTATTTGCCTGTAATTCTGACAACTTTATAGACAGTCTGAAAAAATTGTAGCGCAAAAAAAAAAGTAAACAAACGTAAAGGCTCAAATATCCTAGACGTGTTTCAATTCAATGCAGCATGTGCAACTGAAATATTAGAGAGTTTTCAGCAAGCTATTTTGTTCTACTCTTTTAGAGTACAAAAAGCATTTAGATTCTGAGAAAGATATTCTCCCATCTTGTTCTATCAGAAGTTTCCATTTGTTTCCTTCCATTAGAGTAAATTTCCCTTTCTCAATTCAAGTTCAGTAGCTGCTACTTTAGCATCTGGAATCAGCAGTAGAGATTTCCTGCAACACTCATGGCAGTCAGCCAACTCCCTCTATTATTCATCAGGTTTGATAAACGCATACATTGTACTAGAAACCACGCAAAAGGAAGAGCAAATGATCAGACCCACGTAGAAATAGCATCTGAGCGGAGTTAATGGATCATGGCTATTACTGGCAACTCATTTTTTAAAATTTTAAATAAAAACAGGGTAATTGGTACTGTAAAGTAGTTGTATTTCAAGCAGGGGGAATGACTTTTGCAGTATTTTATTAAATTGAAGAACAGAGATCCTCAATGAAAAAATCCAGTACAACCCCATCCCTAAATTCTAATCTACCCTCACTGGTGGATGTTGCTGTGCTACAGTTGTATCAATGCTTGTATGAATGCTCAGAAATTCACATGACTCTGAAAGTAAAAACTAGATACTGGATGTTAAGGGAAAAGAATTCTAGGTTTTGTTTAGAAAGGGCTGAGTGCCCTCCCCACAAAAACAAATCTTCAGCATCATGAGCGGTTTTAATTCTTACTCATGTTTTCGTATGCAAGTTCTAAACCCTGCTGCAAGCAACATCTCCACACACACTTCTAGTGCAATATCAGCTTTAAGATCCAGATTCTGCACTCTACCCAGGGCTCTAACTCAGGACTGGTGAGGCCTCAGCTGGAGTACTGTGTTCAATTCTGGGTGCCATAGCTTAGGAAAGATGTGGACAAATCAGAGTCCAGAGGAGAGCAACGAAAATGATAAGAGGCTTAGAAAACCTGACCTATGAGGAAAGTTTATTATTAATATTATTATTATTACTATTAAAGTGGGCATGTTTAGTCTTGAGAAAAGAAGACTGAGGTGAGGACCTGATAAGTGTCTTCAAATATATTAAGGGCTGCTATGAAGAGGATGGTGATCAATTATTCTACATGTCCACTGAAAGTAAGACGAGAAGTAAGGGACTTTATCTGCAGCAGGGGAGATTTAGGTTAGGTAGTAGAAAAAAAACAAACTAACTATAAGGATAGTTAAGCTCTGGAATAGGCCTCCAAGGAATGTTGTGGAAGTCCCATGACTGGTGCTTTTTAAAAACATGCTGGACAAACATCTGCCAGGGATGACTGAGGTTTACTTGGTCCTGCCTCAGTACAGGGGGCTGGACTGGATGACCTCCAGCTCTACATTTCTATGAAAACAACACCCACTTAAAGTTATCTTTAAGCACATAAATCGTCCCAGTGAAGTCAAAGGGGCTACTCACAAGATGTTTAAGAACAGACTTATGTATTTATGCCTGATCCTGCAAATGCTTGTTTTAGCATATCAAAAGAGCAGAGATCTTCAAAAAGAAATTCAGAACGAAATTTTTAGACTTGTTTAAGAAATACTGAATCTTAACACACTTGGAGAGATTGACCAATACACGTGCTTACAACGCTTTACAGTTACATGCATTAGGCTGTAGCTTTAAAATGTTACAGCCACTATACCAGTCACTGTACAACAAATTTGCTTATTCACACAGAGTATCAAGTAACAGCTGCATTAATCTGTAATGCTCTGGCCTTGGGCTGCTCTAATTTAAACCTGAGATATGTTTCTTTCCAGAACTCAATCCATCAAAGCTATTACAGCAATTTCAACATCGCTCTCACCTCACAGAAAGCTCCTGCAAAGTCCTGCTGACACAGACAATGGAATCCATTGACCAGGTCCTCACAGCGTCCTCCATTTTGACATGGATTGCTTGCACATTCATTTATTTCTATCTCACAGTTTTTTCCTAGATAACCATGAGGGCATAAGCAATGGTAGCCATTCACTTCATCCTATGCAGAGGGGGAGGAAAGGGCAAGATTGGAAAGAAATGCTTATTGTAAAGTACAGTGTACCTCAGATTTTCAAGATTGATCTTGAATACTGTATTTACAAACAGCACCGGTATCAGATTGATTTCTTTTAATGGAGACAAACTCATTAAGCAATACACAAGCAGTATGCGTCTCCTCCCACTTCATCATCTTATTGAATTAATCTGTAGATACATATTGCATACCAGCGCTAAATTAATACGAATTCTGATTTAAGATTTTAAAGAGGAGCACCTTTTCCCTTACAAAAGTTAACGTGATTAATATATTTTACGAAAAGATTACCTCACAAGTCCCTCCATGTTCACATTGTTCATGACAGTCATTAATATCTATTGAAAAAATATACAAAGACATTATTAATTTACAGCAGAAGTTGGACCCCTTGAAATCTAAGGGCTTGTCTTCACTACCCGCCGGATCAGCAGGTAGCAATCGATCTATCGGGGATCAATTTATCGCGTCTCGTTTAGACGCGATTAATCGATCCCCGAATGCGCTCCTCGTCGACTCCGGAAATCCACCTCGGTGAAAGGCAGAAGCAGAGTCGACGGGGGAGCGGCAGCGATCAACTCGCTGCCGTCCTCACGGCCAGGTAAGTCGATCTACGATACGCCGAATTCAGCTACGTTATTCACGTAGCTGAAGTTGCGTATCGTAGATCGACCCCCCCGCTCTAGTGTAGCCCAGGGCTAAGGGTCCAGAATATATAAACATTTAAAAAAAAAATAAGTCAGTACTAATTATTCTGAGGGAAGGATTTTGACAGGATGCTTAGGGGTAAATAGGTTTGATTTTTGACTGCCTTAAAACTCATTCATGCTTAAATCCGAATACAAACTAAAGTATCATGTCAATTACATTCATTATTTGATACAATATTCTTCTAAGGTAGAAGGGAAAGACTGTATTTTAAACTATATCATTCAGCATACGGTGTGTTTGTAGGTTCACAGTTTTAGTCCATTTCCACAGCGGAAATCAAATGCTTTATATCCAATAAATAAAGCATTTCTATAGACTTCAGTATGCACTCCCAGTTTACTTTGCCAAAAGTTAGGAAAGCTACAGAGACATTTTGAAACAGCATAAAAGTTCTTTTCCCTTCAGTCATTTAGAACTATCCTACCATTATGTGTGATATTTGTTTTTTAAAGAGCAACACACACACACACACACACACACACACACACACACAGACACACACACAGACACACACACAGACACACACAAAAAGAAGAAATACTAACTGATATGACAATTCATTCCTTTCCATCCTGGAATGCAGTCACAGTAATATCCACCAATGAGATTTTTGCAAGAGTAAGCATTAAGACAGGGTTTCCCCTCACACTCATTAGCATCTGTGAAACAAGATAAAAGAAAGAATAGAATAAAGAACAAACCCAGAAACAGACCCCCTTTGCACCAAGCAAAGCCTCCATGCAATCCAAGCACCAGTTACAAGAAACAGTAGAATTTTACTTATGTATGCCACGAAAACACAGTCTCTATATTGTAGCTTTTCAATGCAAATTCATTTACACTCTTACATGCAAGTAAAAGAAACCTCTTCCCCTTAGACAAATCTCAGATAGTGTTAGTTATGGAAGTGTGAGAAGGCTTTTCCCTGAGTAAATTACTGTCACACTAATTATAAAATCAGCCATTGCCGCCATTAAGAAGGAGCTACCATCACCACTATTGTATTTTGAAACAGGAAAGTTAACAGGCATCCTCTAAGATCTGTTACAATTGTATGTATGTCTGGGCTTAGATGCTTATAGGTACTAGTGTTTGCTTTTCATATCCAGTTTTGCTTCCAAAACTATTAAGCAGGAACCAAGACATCAAGAGTAAGTGACCCATATCTTACAAGTTCACTGAAATATGTATCCTGACATAAGAGCTGAATACAAAAAAAAAAAAAAAAACTTAAAAACCCCCCACCCCAATGAGTAAAGGCAAAGTGTGGAATTGTCCTCAAGAGCCATAAAAAGCAATTACTAACCAAGCTGACAGGTTGCTCCAATCCACTGTTGTGGACATATACACTCAAAGCCATTAACACGATCAACACAGGTCCCTCCACGAGCACAAGGATTAGACTCGCATTCGTCAATATCTGTAAAATGGAAAGGTAGCCGGTATAACACAGTTTTTAAAAGTATGAAAAAAATCTCAATTCAAAAAGGAGCAGGGGATTTAGTCACATATCTTAAGTGACCAGTGTGGATAAATCCTCTGCACTGCCTAGAAAATCTCAACCTTTGTTCTTATTTACCTTTAATGTGAAAAAAGTTTCAGGACTTTCTATTTGTGATCTATGACACCTCAACATTGTGACATACAGTGATTTATTTGTTTTTAGTAGTATACTGTTCTGTATTTTCCCACTATATCCCAATGAAACTAAAATCTCTTTGGGGACTGAAGCCTGCCATTTAATCACAGTTCTCCCACTGTACAGTGCTGTGTAGGCCATTGTTTATACATTTATGATTCCCAAAAGTTTTAGGAAGATCTCTGCCCTTGTAAAGTAAGAAGATTCACTGAATCTACTAGCACAGATTAAGAGGTTTAGGTCCTCCTTCATAGGTTGCCTTCAGTTAAAGGCAACCAAACCAAACATTCCCTCAGGCAGATGAACTAGTACACTCTACCCACAATGATTGGTTAATAAATTCCACATATTCCAACTAAAACAGCTTTCAGATCGCTTATATGAAGTCAGCAACAAGACATACTCTGCTCTTAAGTTAAAGTGGTGCTCCTGTGTGGTTATGGAGTAAAAACATCACTAATTAGCAACCCATACAGAACGGAGTACAAAATATTTACATATAAATGAAAAGTTAAGCAGTTTGGAGAGAAACACTTCCATAACATTTATTGCAATGCGGGAAGATTCATTTATTTAGGTGCAAGGAAACGTGGGGCATAACATATATACGCTGCATTACATAAAGCAGGTAGTTAGACTTAGGGCTTGTCTACACGCACAGTGCTACAGCAGCGGTGCTGTAGCACTTTTGTGAAGACACTACTATGCTGCTGGGAGAGCTTCTCCTGTCGGCATAGTTAAGCCACCTCTGTAATTAGTTATGTTGACGGGAGAAGCTCTCCTGTTGAAGAGCGCTGTCTACATTGGGGGGTTAGGTTGGTAGAACTATGTCGATCAGCCGTACAGATCTTTTACATCCATGAAGTTTGTATGCAAGTCTGATGTACATTTGGAATGCAAACATGCCCTTAGGTATGCTTTTGTTAACTTTTAGTCCTATACTGCAAAAAAATAGCTACTACTTTCAATGCCTTCCTGTTTTTCTAAGTAACTGAAGAATAATATCATAGAAATACACGATAAAACAGTTTAGAATTCACAACTACTGAACAAAACTCAACTGGCACAGCATGTTACCCACTTTGCCACGTAGCAGGCTTATTCAGCAAAGTGTATAACAATCCTTCAAGCCAGATATGCTAAAAGCAGCTGAATTGTACCTACCAACAGCACATGTTGGTCCGCTCCACCCTGATGGACAATGGCACTTGAAGCCTGATGAAATTTCATGGCAGCTTCCACCATTAGCGCAAGGGTTTGATACACAAGCATGCTCAGCTAAAGAGAAAAGGAAGTCTTCCTAAGTAGAATGATTACACAGTAACAGAGTTCAGTGAGCAGAGTGATACCCCATCAATTAAAATGGGCAGGGACAAGGGACATTGCAGGGGGCAATGGTGAGAACAAGAAGTTAGATGTATACAGAAGATTCGAGGATAATTCGACCATAGTACAGTACAGTCAAACATGAACAGCCAAAAAAAACAAAACCAGGGAAGAGAGAATAAAGGAAAATATAGCATAGCTATGAAACTGTGGCAGAGGAAGTAATTTTCAGAGTGGAATTAGATAGGCTCAGAGCTGCTAGACTGACATCAGGGAGGCTAGAGGGGAGGCGGTTGCAATAGAATTATACTTGAAAACTCTTCTTCTACGTGTCCATGGACATAGTTCGGTATCCAACATTTTAGTCTCAACTGTTCTCAAGAATACTCCATAGCAGGCCTTGAACAGAGAGTTTTCAAACATAGTTTAACCCTGCTGAATGGGGTCCAAACTGTGATATACCTTTGTGGGAAATGCAGTTTCTTTTCTTCAAAGTGAGGGTCAGGGGAATAAACTAGCTAATTTTTGACTTTCTTAAAGTAATTTTTTAAAAATAAATAAATAAAATAAATAAAATATTTAAGTGCCCTCCTCCCTTTTCTCTGATCAGTTAGAATACCTGCCCAGGTAGACTTCTACTTTATTACAGGGGTCAGGGCTAGAAGTGACTTTCACAAAAGCCTATAGCCTCCTTAAGATGATCCAGGTGTATATGCACACGTGTGCACAGGAGGAAGATAGGGAGAGAGTACAGCAGAAAGAAGTGCACCTGCACCCCACTTCCCAAAATAATATGGTACAGTTTAATATTGGGGGGAGGAAGGGGAGGCAGCACAAGAACAAAACAAAAAAACAAACAAGGAAGAAAGGAGACACACTGGGCCTGATTAAATCTCCACTGCAGTCAGCAGAAGACTTTCCAATGTCCTCAGTAGTTTTTGGATTAGGCCTTTAAGAAGGAAGCTAGCAGGAAGCTGGGTAGCAACAACATCTGTATCCCTCCCTCCAAGGATGTGAATTTGCAGGTGGGTGAATAAATCCTCTTCCTGCTTCCCAGAAAGGGGGGGGGGGGGGGGGACCTGGGATTTTGGAAGGGACCTCTTCTGATGGCTCCCTTTGAAAGGGAAGGCAGCTTTAAGTATAAGACATAATTCCTTCCTCTCTCCATATGTGGCTTAGATGGGGGATATGCATCACTGCAGGGAAACTAGCAGGATGCTTAGAGCACCACCAAGAGCACACAGCTTTCATTCCCCTCTACAACTGCTTAACATAGCTTCAAATTCAAGTAGATGCATGCAATGGCCATCAGTACCAATTTCACAATTCTTTCCAGAGTAACCATCTGGGCAAGCACAGTGATATTCATCTGGTTCGGTGTTCATACAGGTTCCGCCATTCAAACATGGGTGGTGATTTCCACAGTAGTTTAAATCTGGACACAGAAGAAAATGGCAGTTGACAGGTGTAACATAAATCCCAAAGTTACGGTTTTAGTTCACAGTCAAGAGACTACAGGGAGACATACAACGCCTTCCTGGCTTGAATAACATCATGTCCTCCTCCCCCTTAATCCATTTTGACTTCAAGTCATCAATCACTAGCAAGCCTGCCATCCCATTGCTCTCCGTGGAATAAGAAAGGATGGACAAGAGACAACTGTATCAGTAAGAGGGTAAAATGTATCACTCCAAGCCCCTTGCCTTAAAATGGTTTTATGCTTATGACGGTTGAGCAGTCATCTGCCACAAAAAGGATTAATGACAGATGTGCTCAGATAATTGCACATTGCAAAAAGTTAATAAGTTACCAGTTAATCAAGAAATTTTATTACATTTTTCCTGTAAATTAACATTAAGTACCTTTGTTACACAGCAGACCACCCCAGTTGGTTTCACAATTACACTGCCATGGTTCTTTACAGCTCCCATGAGCACAGCCTGGGTAACGGACACACTCATCACAGAACTGTCCTTGCCAACCATAATGACACCTAAGAAGTAAGTGCACATGTTAAACGTGCTTAATTATCTGCAGTACAGGTATTCAGAGTGTTACATGCTGAACAATCCACTTGTTTTAAATAAATAATGAATGATAACACTTCAATATTCTGTTACATTTATTTTCTCTTTTAGAACTTGTTCTGCAACTTGCCTAGTTCAAGAGTGGTATGCATCTTTACTATAATTCACTAGGAACAAAGAAAGCAGACCCCCAAAAATATCACAATAGCTTATTCTAAATAGTACGCACACGTACATACCTGTGCTTTCACAAGAGATCCAGCCCTACACAGTTAGAAATTATCATGCCTCATGGTAGTGTAAAAAGATGGACTGCGTAACCTATTAATTATTTGAAATGAAGACTGCAAATTCATTTAGTGGACCAAGAGGCATACATTGTATTTTTGTTCTGTGAAGATGGCTGGTGAGAGATTAGCTAATTTGTTCTAGAGTACTACACTTATTTCAAGACCTGGGGGTGATCAAAGACGCAGCTGTCTTGTCAATTTTCTCTGAGTTATTTTAAGAACTCTTTCTGCAGATTTAGTCTGTTATGTTCCCACTGTTCTTTAGCAGCTTATTCTAGTGTCCTCCTTACTTGGAGCAGACAAAATAAAGTAATGAACACTTGAGAAATACACAAAAATTAAAGCAATTAAAAACACTTGGTAACAAAACTTTAAACTAGGTTTCTGCTAAAAAACAAACAAACAAAAAAAAAAAAACACACTTTCCTTCAGATTGGATTGTTTGCAATAATGCAGATGTATACTACAAGGCCAGAATTCTGTTAGCAAAAATACCTGTGTGCTCTATAGGGAAGTTTTGTCTTTGTCTTTAAAAAAAACTTAAGTCTCCAACCAGAAGTTATGTCTTTAAGTCAGAAGGAAGCATTAAAGAGAGACTGCCCCAAGAGAGCAGGTGTACTAATCTTAAATTACCACCAACAAAAACAGCAAGAATTTCTTCCTTACCTCAGATGGTCTTTTAAAAAAGTATCTAAATCTTCCAATACAATCCTATTTGACAGTTAATTTAAGCTGGTTGTCTGTTGAACTGGCTATTAAATATGCTTCACTATATCCAGAAAGTCTCATTAGAAAAAACTCTCTGTTCGACTACATTGTATGGATATAATCCCCGTATGCTCTGTGAGGGGAGAGTGTCAGGAACAAAGCTACATTTTTCATATCAATGTCAGTGTCTCAATATCAGTACCCCTTTGGAATGCAGTAAAAGAATGGAATGAACATTTGTAGCCACCTTGTGAGTGAAAGAGAGGAATCAAATAGAGAATCCCCATTCGCTAGGGATTAATATATTAGACTGTTTAATAAGGAGTTGTGGTTCCTAAGACCATATGTTGACAGCATTATCATGCTGCCCTCTGTGTTAATACTAACACAAACTACTCCTTGCTTAAAGCTCTGAATTTCTGCTCTTCTGTATTTAGTTACAAAGGTAGCTTTTTTCCATGTACTCACATGTGTTTAGTGTCTCACTGGTAAACTTCTGGAACTATACTGTGGAAGTGACAGTGCTAGAGATTGCTCTGATACTTCCTACATACTGTAAACTCAGTTATCTACATATTTCAGGAGACAGTTTATTCAGATAATTAAAAGATTCAGATAAACGGGGTTGCCAGGAGTCTGTAGAATATATAAGCTCTACAGGACAGCAGTTCTCTCCTCCTGTGTTAATATGTTGTATAGTGAAACAAGATAAATATAATTAGAAAGCTAGTTCATACTAAAAACTCATCCTCTTTCCTCTAGGCAGTACCAATTACATACCCACAGAGTACAGCTGTTTCCAATGCTAGGATACCTACTTATGGTAAAGCATGCATGATTTCTTTAATGTTTTAAATTTTGGCAATACAATTCTGATATTTAAGTGCATTCTCACACACTTCAGCTTCTGTAACTTGGTTCATTATTGCCAACAGTCTGTTTTAATCCAAAAAATAAATACCTACTGACAAATGTGGCATGTCAATGTGACTAGGACAGGAAAGTGTATTTCAGTAACTCCTATTTAAATGGGCCATTAGAAACTGAAAAGCTTATGCATTAGCAAAGCAGAATAATTGGTTAACAAATTTCTCTTTTAAAACTGGGGGGGGGGGGGGGGGGAGAAGAGTCCTGTGGCACCTTATAGACTAACAGACGTATTGGTGCATAAGCTTTCGTGGGTGAATACCCACTTCATCGGATTCATCTGATTCATTCAGATCCAGACCAACACGGCTACCCCGCTGATCTTTTAAAACCGTGATGGTGCTCTATGAGCATGGAAAGGGCAATGTAAATTATCTTCTGAAAAATGGAATTAAAAAGTGGTTTTAGCCCCTGCTAGAACACACAAAAATGCTTAATTTGGTAGGAAAGGGTTACTGCTTGTTCAGGACATTAACTGTAAACTTTGTTTCCGGTATAAGTTGAGTTACCATAATAGCCCTAGGGAAATCATTTCTACAAGCTACCAGCAGTCCAACCAAAGGAACACTATGTTTACAAGTCAAAAGGTTACTATGTGGTAAACTGATCAGTCTTCAGTTTACAAGGAAGAGTAAATTAGGATTTCCTCTCAAACAGGAAGTCTGGTTGCATCCTACATTAGCAGGTGCTAGAACAGCTTTAATTCCACTTCCTTCTTGAAAGATAACTTTTACATGGATCTCTGCTCACTCCTAGAGCAAAATGTGGTAAAAAGAAAAACTTGTTCAACAGCTTGTGTATTGAAACTTGAGAAAATCATGTCAAAACATTAAGGAAAAGAACTTCAGTTCACCATAACAAAGGTTTAGAGAGGAGTGGACTTGCATTTAAAAAAATAGAATTAAATCTTTTTCACCCCAGTAAACAAAGCCTAAAGAGAAGCTGTTTATGCAGCCAACAGTGGACTAGATTAAATTTCTGCCATTATGGATGGCAAAGCATACTTGAAGTTTCCATAATCCTAGGATTAATTTTGAACCCGATTATGAATATTGTAAACCATTTTTCCTATTTAAAGTGAAATTCACCCTGTATAACAACCTAGGCTCAGAAAAGCCAAGATTCTTGATTGGGGTTCATTTCTTGTCCCTTTCTCCCTTCCCTTTTCTGCCAGTTTTACTAGCATTAACTTTATGACCATGGCTATGCAAAAGCAAATCAAAGATAGCGTAATCTAAATTTCTGGGTTACTAACAGTACAAAGGAAGTTACCATAAATAGATTGTTATAGTTTAGTGATTTCCTGAGGGAAGGCTGAAGCATACGCATCAAGTCTCAGATCAGACAGGTCCTCTACGTCAGGTTTAAGATCAACAAAGGGAGTGCAACAGGCACATATAGGACTGATCATTATTTTTATGGGTTTTTAATTAAAAATTACTGAACAGTTCTACAAACTTAGCTTAGCTGCTTTCAAAAGCAAAATGAAAAGGGCTGCATTTTCTTTAGACTACACAGGGATTGGTAACAATGGAAACCTAGTGTTTAGATTAAGGCTGAAGTAGGCTATTTGAAAGAACAGTATTAGCAAAACACGTAGGGACATCAAATTTCACAAACTAAATAAAGGAAACCAAAGGAAATAATTGTGCAGTAGATTACTACATATGCAGTTATTTTAAGCTATATTAGCATGAATTGTATCAATATATTTAAGTTTGTATAAAATTTGTTCACATTACTAGTAAGTGTGGCATGAAGTAGGTAAAGGAAGATGTGACAGCCAATACATTTGTAGAAATGCTAAGTCTGAGTGCATTAACGCTGTGTGAAACAGCTGACAAGGTCAAGATATCCCACAAGAGTAAAAAAACAAAAACAACCTAATAGCGTCTGGTACACACTGCAACCCCAAACTGTACACAGAAACAGCAGCAAAAAGCACTGAAAGGCAATTGCGGGTGACAATGTGGCTACGATATGTTTCTTTAAATTGGAGTTTTGATATTCTACTACAAATTGATTAGATTTTAAAAAGTGTGAAGACTGTGCAAAGACAAGACCCAATTTTTCGAACCATCATTTTGTGGAAGAGGAGTATTTACCAAAACAAGACATTAGTAACCATCAAGCAGTTGAAGTGCTGAGATGTGCCCAGAGTCTATTGAACTTAGTAGGGGTTAAGGATTCTTGGCACCTCTCTGGTGGTGCTTGCATCTTGTATGATTGGGCCCTTGATTTTCAAAAATAGATTCCTGGGGCTTGTCTACATTACCCGCAGGATCGACAGGAAGCGATTGATCCAGCGGGACGATCGATTTATCGCGTCTACTCTAAACGCGATAAATCGACCACTGAGTGCTCTCCCGTCGACTCGGGTACTCTACTGGAGCGAGAGGCGCAGGCGGAGTTAACGGGGGAGCGTCAGCTGTCGACCACTGCAGTGAAGACACCACAGTGAGTAGATCCAAGTACGTTGACTTCAGCTATGTTATTCACATAGCTGAAGTTGCGTAACTTAGATCGATTCTCTCCCCCCCAGTGTAGACCAGACCTAGGTTAAGCATATGAAATTATAAAACTGCCAATGCATGATCCTGTTCACTTGGCTGTTTCATGCAAGTCTTTGCCATTTATTGCATGTAATTTACTTTATTTTCACCTTTTCAACTTGTTCCACTTTAGCTTTTGAGAGGAAAAATGGATCTAGTTCAAACACTCAGAAATAATACCACAAGCGTTTGCAAAGTAGACTCACTGGAGACACCTGGATCTTATTCCCCTCTTATCCACCTACCAAGACAATCAGGTTATCCCAACCTGTATTTAAAACAGGCCAATGACTTAGAGGCTATAGAACAGCACATTGTACACTGGAATTAGTTAAATTATCAGTTTCTCTCCTAGCCACATAGATCTGTGGAAGTCGAGATTTAGCTGCAGTTGTTTCCCATGAGAAGTAGCTGAGCTTAAGTTTCACTTGACAAAACTCGTACCATAAGTTACTGTTGAACAAAACTAACATTCGTGACCAGAGAGAAAAAAGTGTGTGAGGTAATTATCTATATTTATTGGACCAACTTCTGTTGGCAAAAAAGACACAAGCTTTCAAAAAAAGTTACACAGAGCTCTTCGTCAAGTCTGGGTGACTGTAAGTCAGTTTCGCTGCTCTAAAGAGGGACATCTTAATTTTGAGAGCTCCTCCCTGTCAGAAGTTAAGGGAGTGTTTCATATGTCAGACTGTCATGAGTCAGACTCCTGCATAGGGTCCAAGGATAGCACCCTGACAGGAATCTCAACAACTGAAAGCAGCTGAGCTTGGAATTGCATATGGACCTCCCTTGGGGAGCCCAATTAATCTTTTGCATATACTTTTGGCTAGTAGGCTTCATGTTCTGGCTAAATATTTCAAGCCCTGGTGGTAACTAATCTATATTATCAATGTTCAAAACAAAGATGAGGAAAAAGGTATTTACACTCAGAGCTAAAGCCCACCTTAAAGGCCAATTGTCTCTAAAAGAAATTAAGCGCAAGTGGGCTGAATCTAGTGATCTTGAATCCCACCACTTTACTAGTGTATCTTTAAGAAAGAGTAACATGGAATTGAATGGCTTAAATACACACGTGCATGCCACCCAACAAAAAAATCTTTTGGGGCACAGATTTATGCCAATTTGCAGACCATACTTCTATAGACTGATAAAACTCCTCAATACAACATGCAGGATTCTTTCATTATATCTGCACTAACGGGTACTTCTCCACTACAGTTATTCTTCAGTATCCCACTACCATGCATCCTGGCAGGCTGGCTATGGAACATTAGGCTCCTACCACTCTTTTGGTTAAAGCAGTTCAAGGAAGCGGAAGGAACTATTACACTTCCAAAGGCTGAGCTGAAACGCTTCAGCCTAAAATAAAAATCCTACATCCTGCAAGGCAGAAACAAACATCACAACTGTGTCCTGTTACTCACATGTGCATTTTTTTCCCTACAGAACCTTCCTGACAAATAATAAAAATCCTCCTGCACTTAGACTTCAATTAGAAATTTTAGCCAAAACATTCATGACAGGAAAACAAAGCAGATTCAGTGATGCTAAAGACAGAAGCAAAATGCATCATTCAGTGGGTGGGAAAACAAACCCACTAAATTTTCTGATGACATACACAGGATGGTGTTGCACAAGCCAAAACAGCCATCTATAGTTATTTACTTAAAATAGGTATCAAGAGTCTGCTTAATTTAAGAGTCAAATTGTTACATATGAGGAGACAACGTGGTCTAGTTACTAGAAGAGGACACTGAATTGGGGAACCAGGTTTTAAGACCTGTGATTTTACTAGCTCAATGAGGAGTGCTCAGCGATGTCTGCTCAGGTCTGTTAGAGGCTTTTTCCCTGCCAGATCTGAGGGGGCACTCATTGACTGCTCCAGGAGAAAAGCTTAAGTTGGGCCCCCCTTGCCTTCTGAGTTCTTCTCAAGAAAGAACGCCAAACCGAACACCTATCAGGAATATGCCCTCTACGCCAAAACAGAAAAGGCACCTTGAGTGCCAGGCATTCAGCAGGGTAACCACAATAAAAGAGGGGAAAGTTTTGAAGCCTGGGGATTTCGCTTCAGTCATAGGTTCTAAAGCCCCATGTGAGGGAAGGCCCGAAACACTTTTTTTAAAAAAAATTACTGTTGTATTTGTATTAGCCAACAGCCTTTAAACAACTAATCCTAAAACTACACTAACTACAACTGTACTATTTACACTAGTACTAATTATACAGACACGTATACACATGGAGAGGACTTAAATTGCATAGTGTGCAAAAAGCAGTGGACACTGCCAAAGTTCCCTCTTGTAATCACAAGCAGTAAGAAGGAAATGAGGAATGATTGGGCCCATCTGCTCTTTATCCCTCGGATAGGGGGAGTAAGCGTACCTGGGGCACTGACACCACCCCAACGAACAATGCTGGCCAAAAATCTCATTCCCAGTCCATTTGACTTAGTCTAAACATCCTCTATAGGACACGTTTTTCTTTATCTTTTAGAAATGAATTTTTTTTAAAGAACAGATGCATGATATACACTTACCATAGTTCTATGCTGATTAAGTTTTAATTTAACAACATATTGAATATGGAGATTTGGCCCCTTTAAATTGTTTTTGAAGCAAGATACTCTGTAAAAGCTTAAACCAAACAAAAGGAAAGTACAAAGACTTTATACACAGCACTACCATCCTGGCAAGGTGGGAACAATGTAGCTCAGATACTAGACATACCTGGAACTTCTCCAAACACATACCAGAGTGGATCATGAGGAAATTAGAGATTAAATTAAGTGTACTGACAACTTGTTGAGAATGGTACCAAAAGACTCAGATAACCTCTCTCGAAGAACTAGCCTTTAGATTCCCCTTTATCTATGGCCATCCAGGACTTCTGTGGTGTGCAGGGCCCAGTTACTCTGAATAAGATACTCAACAAATAACTTTTAGATCAAAGATAACCTATTGCTGTGTAGCACAAACAATACAATCTAGTATTGAAGATCTGCTGTTGTCCAAATTGTGTAAAAAGAAAAAAAACAACCCCAAAAACCAAACCCACACACAAGAAAACAAATCGCCTCCACCACCTGAACTTTTACGCAATCATCCGTGATGTGAATCAGCTCAAGGTACTGTGAAGGCACTGATCAACAAGACCACTTAGCCTGCAACTTAATAAAAACCCAGTTTTTAAGACAGAGTAGTGGTCCCAAATCTAGCTATTTTATCAGACAGTTTTTAACAGCTGATTCCTGTCTACACAAGAAGCAATTGGTTTGATATCAATGTCATTTTGCCTGTCATCTGAGCAAGCTTTTCACTGTTGTTTCTTCTGAATGGACTCTGCGGTGAAATCACCATCACATGAGGAAAACCATTTCTGAATCACAGCATATTCCTTACCAAGTAGAATTCCTGCATATATGTTGTACCCTGTAAAATACTTTAAAAATTACTCAATTCCATGTTGACACTTATTCTAGAATGAGGTACCAGTATAATAACCACTTTCTCAAGAGAAAGTAAGACAAATATGAAAAATCCTCTTCCTCACACCCCCAACCACAAGATACATCAGACCATTAGTCCTCAAGATAACTTTTTACAAGGGCTTGCTATAGGGGTTCCCAAAACAAGTTAAAATGAAGACCTGTATTTTTGTTTTCCTTCCTACAGGGCTAACCAGACAAAACAGATACACTGATAAATAGCTCAAGCAACACCAACAAAAAGGACTGAAAAAAAATCAGATGCAAGACAGCTTTCCAGCAGATAAGCAGGACAGTCCTGCTGCTGCCAAAGGCATAACGGAGAATTTAGTTATTTACCAGCTGAATGGCTGCATCAGACTGCTACGGTTCTAAGGTCTGCTTCTACAGAAGCACTTAGTCCAAGGAATCACTTTGAATTACTTGATATCAAGAGTAAAAGCAAAAAACTACTTCAGTAAAAAGCGGTCATTAGGATCCTCACACTAAATCAGAGATGAAAACAGATTTTGCAATTTTTTTGTGTATAAAAACAATTGTGAAGTTTCAGAATAAGGCAAATCAGTTTATGAGCCAGACTACTGGCACCAGCAGACTTCCATGCCTCTCACACCCATTCGCCTTCCTCCCATTTTTCATTTTCCTTTAGAATTAGAAAGCAGTCATTGTTTTTACCTGTTAAATGAGGTGGCAATAGTCCAAAAATCCAAAGAAGGAATTTAGATTATAATTCAATAGCTCCAAACACAATTATCCCAAGTACATCTAAACAGTCTTCTTTGCAAGGCTGTAAACAACAAAAGGTCACGCCTGCAAGCCTTGTTTATACTTCACTTTTTTATAGAAAATTTCTACCATCTAGTCAGTGTTCTTGTCTAACATACACCAATCTCTACCACGGCATGCAAGAACGAGGTACACTAAGTACCAACTGTGAGGTTGGCTTGTCTGATCAGTAACAAATGATTTATAAAAATATATTTTAAAGACTTGTTGCATTAATGGATGCTTTAGGGTCATTGTATTAACTTCTATAGATCAATTCTATATCTTTGACAGACATGCAGATCAAGGGCTACATTTTTTTTTAAAACTGGTATAAAACTATAGTATTGACCTACTAGTAAATCTTTGATACCTTAGTTCAGGGGTCGGCAACCTATGGCACACGTGCCAAAGATGGCACGCAAGCCGATTTTTAATGGCACGCTGCTGGGTCCCAGCTGCTGGCCCCGCTCAGCCTGCTGCCGAACCGAGGCTGGCGGCGTAAGATCAGCATTTTAATTTAATTTCAAATAAAGCTTCTTAAACATTTTGATAACCTTGTTTACTTTACATATAACAGTTTAGTTATATAAAAGACTTGTAGAGAGACCTTCTAAAAACCGTTAAAATGTATTGCTGGCACGCAAAACCTTAAATTAAAGTGAATAAATGGAGACTCGGCACACAACTTCTGAAAGGTTGCCGACCCGTGCCTTAGTTGATTCTAACAGTCTCTCTACTTGCTAACCAATTTCCATGGATTGGTGACATCATTTGTAGGTATGAGGCAAGTCTCCAAAAAGGGCCATATTTTTGGAGTTTAATGGACCCTCCCTACACCCACCTCCCCACATCATATACATAAAATAAGCTTTCCAATGCTATGTTCAGAAGAGCTGTCAAGTGGTGCTGTAAGACTGTAGGCAAGGTGAAACAATGGTATCCAAAATGAGAAAAAGTGTCATTTTTTGCAGTTCCAGAAATACTCCAACATGACTATGACTACAGTTTTTGCTATTTAAGTTAATTTCAAACACCTTAAGGTGGTGCTAATTGGCCAAAACTATGACGTATTACAAGATTTTTTTTGGTTTTGCACAGGCAAGTTAGTTTCCCCCCCCAAAAGCGATGAAGCTGTAACATGCAGAAAAAATGGCAAATCTGCATTTTGCAATAAACCAACATGAAATGTTTTCACACATTCTTAATTGTTAAAGTATTTTACAAGGGAAAACATTTGCTATATTTCCAACTGAAATTTGCCAACCAGATCAAGCTCACACTGAAGATTGTGCACCGGTAGCAGTAGATTTCATGCCTATAGTTTGTACTGCATAGTGGGAAGATAAATGTATGTGAATTCCTAATGTAATGCTTCTCCATTTGTAAGCTTTTGTACATACAATGCAACATCTAGTCTGCCTGGAAGAAGGTCTTAGTTTGTAGCTGGCTCTGCATGCAATACTAGCCTTTGAAATATTCTAGAAACTAGTTTAATTCAGTTATACTTAAGTACAGGTCAGCTATAGTGTTAGATATGAAAATACACAGTTATATATTATGAATATGCAAAACCTATGAAAGAAATGGCCAAAGTAGCAGCAAACATACATGTACCCAAAAAAACCCAAAAACCCTTGACTCCGCACTGAAGAGGGATGAAAAGAATGTTGTAGCTCTTCCCAACCATGTCATCCACAATATGACAAACCCATTTGACACTGAGTCACAGCCAAAAGGTGCTTAACATATCTAATGGACTGCATGTGACATCAGATGTACAAGAGTCTACTAAAATAGCAGATTTTGGTGAAGAACAAATAGAGAGATTTGAGAGGAACATTTGATTCTGATGGGGCATGTAGCTTCTTCAGATAGTTAAGAAACCTGGCATCACAACATTTGCTGACGTAGCCAAAACCACCAAATATAAGTCTGGTAAGAGAGGGACAATCACAGCAGCTATCAGTCCAAAAATGGTCTTCCACAGAACCCTGTCCTTAGCAAGATGCAGAGATTATGTTTCAATAGCAACTGTTCTTAGTCACCCAATAGGACCTGTGCCTATGTCCCTCTTCCATGCTGATAAAACAATGAGAACACCAGACACTCAATTAGGGCATCAGCTGGAAGAATCCATGAGCTAGGAGTATACAACAAAGAAACCACAGTGTACATCAGAGATGCCATGGCTATTATACAAATAATGACCAGAGAAATTCCACACATTTGATTAACTGGCTGCTGGGTACTTGAGGCAGGTCCGGAAAGAATTTGACAAAGCTAATTCTGTAACTGAAGTCTTTGACAGATATGACAAAGTAACTGAAAACTGCAGAAAGACCACGCGAGACAGGATCTAAAGATGGAGGCAAAAGATACCAGGTGATTGGTGGACGCTCTGTGCCTCCATGGAAAGAGTTCCTAAACACGGCATTCAACAAGCAGTCACTTGTAAAATTCCTCCGTGAAGATATGGTTTAAATGCACATGATAATGTAGGAGCACACCCAACACAAACACTCTAGCTAGAGGCTTTTCCAATGGTAAAGCAGCAAAGTCCATCATCAGTAGAGGTGCTGAAGAAGCCCAAGAAGGTACTCAACAGGAAGTGGTCACAAGGATGCTTCTGCATGCTTTATGTGCAAGTACGGCTTTTGGGTCTCCCGGTACCAAAGGAACCATGGTAATTAGGTTATGTGATACACGTTTTGGTCCTTGCTGTTCACTACTTTCCAAAAATGGAACACATACATAACATGAATTGAAACAGCTGCCATTACCAGCACAATGGAGATGCATCACTTCACATTTGTGCATGCAACTTGTGAAGCACTCAATCCTGACTTCTGTAACATGCTTCCTGCTGCACAAGTATTAACAGGATGTGATGGTCATCCTGATTTGGTATTGGTGAAAAAGAAAATCCGTAATGTTGTCAAAAAAAAAAAAAAAAAAAAAAAAAGAGCCCACTCCTTCAGAGATGTTGCCAAACTGGGAGAGGGTGATGGATAAGCTGCAATTTCTGCAACAAGGAAGTTGGTAGATGACTAGAGCAGGAAAGGAAAGGAGACCCACAGAAATCTGAATTGTTTGCATCTCAATCTAGCCATCTACAAGGCCAAGTCACTGGCCAAACACTCACCATGTGAGGACAGTTTTGAAGAGTATATCAAAAGAGCATCTTGGCACAGACTGGGATATCTTCACACATAGATAAACCATTGCAACAGAGATGGAAAAGTGTGGGTGAAGAACTATTTCATGTATTCTTCAAGGGCCCAATAGCATTTGAGTTTCTACAAGACCTTATTTGTGCCTATACCAATAGGGATCACTGCACAATCAATTGTGTCTGTAGTCAGAACAATATTCCCTGCACAGAAATATGTATGGGCCAAGGCAATCAGAATCATAGAATATCAGGGTTGGAAGGGACCTTAGGAGGTCATCTCAGGGAACTGATGGGCAAGGTCCCCTGGGAGAATAACATGAGGGGGAAAGGAGTCGAGGAAAGCTGGCTGTATTTTAAAGACTCCTTATTGAGGTTGCAGGAACAAACCATCCCGAGGTGTAGAAAGAAAAGTAAATATGGCAGGCGACCAGCTTGGCTTAACAGTGAAATCCTTGCTCGTCTTAAACACAAAAAAGCAGCTTACAAGAAGTGGAAGATTGGACAAATGACCAGGGAGGAGTATATAAATATTGTTCAGGCATGCAGGAGTGAAATTAGGAAGGCCAAATCACACTTGGAGTTGCAGCTAGCCGGAGATGTTAGGAGTAACAAGAAGGGTTTCTTCAGGTATGTGAGCAACAAGAAGAAAGTCAAGGAAAGTGTGGGCCCCTTGCTGAATGAGGGAGGGAACCTAGTGACAGAGGATGTGGAGAAAGCTAGTGTACTCAATGCTTTTTTTGCCTCTGTCTTCACAGACAAGGTCAGCTCCCAGGCGGCTGCACTCCGCAGCACGGTATGGGGAGGAGGTGACCAGCCCTCTGTGGAGAAAGAAGTAGTTCGGGACTATTTAGAAAAGCTGGACGAACACAAGTCCATGGGGCCGGATGCACTGCATCCGAGGGTGCTAAAGGAGTTGGCCGATGTGATTGCAGAGCCATTGGCCATTATCTTTGACAAATCATGGCAATCGGGGGAGGTCCCGGATGACTGGAAAAAAGCTAATGTAGTGCCCATCTTTAAAAAAGGGAAGAAGGAAGATCCGGGGAACTATAGGCCAGTCAGTCTCACCTCAGTCCCTGGAAAAATCATGGAACAGGTCCTCAAGGAATCAATTCTGAACCACTTAAAGGAGGGGAAAGTGATCAGGAACAGTCAGCATGGATTCACCAAGGGCAAGTCATGCCTGACTAACCTAATTGCCTTCTATGATGAGATAACTGGCTCTGTGGATGAGGGGAAAGCAGTGGATGTGCTATTTCTTGACTTTAGCAAAGCTTTTGATACAGTCTCCCACAGTGTTCTTGCCAGCAAGTTAAGGAAGTATGGGCTGGATGAATGGACGGTAAGGTGGATAGAAAACTGGCTGGATGGTCGTGCTCAACGGGTAGTGATCAATGGCTCCATGTCTAGTTGGCAGCCGGTATCAAGTGGAGTGCCCCAAGGGTCGGTGCTGGGGCCGGTTTTGTTCAATATCTTCATCAACGATCTGGAGGATGGTGTGGACTGCACCCTTAGCAAGTTTGCAGATGACACTAAACTGGGAGGAGTGGTTGATACGCTGGAGGGTAGGGACAGGATACAGAGGGACCTAGACAAATTAGAGGATTGGGCCAAAAGAAATCTGATGAGGTTCAACAAGGACAAGTGCAGAGTCCTGCACTTAGGACGGCAGAATCCCATGCACTGCTACAGACTAGGGACCGAATGGCTGGGCAGCAGTTCTGCAGAAAAGGACCTAGGGGTTACGGTGGACAAAAAGCTGAATATGAGTCAACAGTGTGCCCTTGTTGCCAAGAAGGCTAACGGCATTTTGGGCTGTATAAGTAGGGGCATTTCCAGCAGATCGAGGGACGGGATTATTCCCCTCTATTCGGCACTGGTGAGGCCTCATTTGGAGTACTGTGTCCAGTTTTGGGCCCCACGCTACAAGAAGGATGTGGATAAATTGGAAAGAGTCCAACGGAGGGCAACAAAAATGATTAGGGGGCTCGAGCACATGACTTATGAGGAGAGGCTGAGGGAACTGGGATTGTTTAGCCTGCAGAAGAGAAGAATGAGGGGGGATTTGATAGCTGCTTTCAACTACCTGAAAGGGGGTTCCAAAGAGGATGGATCTAGACTGTTCTCAGTGGTAGAAGATGACAGAACAAGGAGTAATGGTCTCAAGTTGCAGAGGGGGAGGTTTAGGTTGGATATTAGGAAAAACTTTTTCACTAATAGGGTGGTGAAGCACTGGAATGGGTTACCTAGGGAGGTGGTGGAATCTCCTTCCTTAGATGTTTTTAAGGTCAGGCT
The DNA here is from genome assembly GCA_033296515.1 of Macrochelys suwanniensis. Taxonomy (NCBI): domain Eukaryota; kingdom Metazoa; phylum Chordata; order Testudines; family Chelydridae; genus Macrochelys; species Macrochelys suwanniensis. Next base: position 17,137,961 of record CM065781.1, on the reverse strand, counting down.
TGACAAAGCCCTGGCTGGGATGATCTAATTGGGTTTGGTCCTGCTTTGAGCAGGGGGTTGGACTAGATGACCTCCTGAGGTCCCTTCCAACCCTGAGATTCTATGATTCTATGATCTAGTCCAACCACCTGCTCAAAGCAGGACCAATCCCCAATTTTTGCCCCGATCCCTAAATGGCCCCCTCAAGGATTAAACCCAGGGTTGTGAGTTTAGCAGGCCATTGCTCAAACCACTGAGCTATCCCAGTGAAGACTTGGTAACCCATGCATGCTCGGCAGAGATCATAACAATGAACAGAATGACAATAATGATGGTGACTAGAAGTGTCACCAGTGTTATTACATTTCCAGGATACCTGTTCAAATTTATTATTAGATTTTGTTTTACCCTTTCGTTTGTTGTTGTGATGCTTTGAGGTCAAAGAAATCCAATTGCATGTGTCTTGAAATAATACAGAGTCATTAAACTTGTCATTAAAGTGACCACTGAAATACTTGCATGTGTTGATGGTGTCATTGCTTACCGCCATTTCTATGGAAATGGCACCACTTGATAGCTCCACATCATACTGCATCTTATAGTAGACATAAGCAGCTTTCAAATGAGGTGCATGTGGGTAGAGGATACATTAAGACAACCAAATTGGTAGTGTTTGCTGCTTTCTGTTGAGACCTTACGTATATTTTCACATCGGTCAAGAATCTGGCAGGTGGAATACAATTCATCTGGAGTATTTTTACACCTAGACTTTCCTTTGCTATCTTCTCTTCCAGCAAAAGAGAGGCTGCTGTTTAAACTTCCTGAATATATAGGAGTGAATCCAACTAGACAGAACAGAATAATAGGAAGAGCCTCTAGTCAGAGCCCTTAAAAGAAACTGGGACTCTACTTTTCTGAAATTTAACTCAATTGGGTACCTTAGAAGGGCCATATGGATATCAAATATTAAGGAAACAGCTCTTCATGCCCTTTAGAAACCAAGGGGATATGTAACAGGATTGCCTCCTTTAGTTTTAAAGCTACACCTTTAAAAAGCCCCCTTCAAAAGCATCTAGTCTCTTGGGAGTCTCAACCTAATCTTTAGGGTCCTATGTGTTCTCCCCTTTGAACCTGTCAAAGGTATTTTTTGCACTCTTCTGCTAGAACACATTCCTGTTAGCCTTTATTTGTTTCAGCAAGATGAGGGTACTTACACTACCTCTCCTACATGGAGATCTGTCTAGCGTCTCTCCCCTCCTGCCACTTGTAATACCTTTTTTTACCTTGCTTTGCTTAAGACTATGTCTACACCAGCACTTTTTTCGGTAAAACTTTTGTCGTTGAGGGGTGTGAAAAAAATACCCCCCCCAACTGACATAAAAGTTTCACCAACAAAAGCACCAGTGTGGACAATGCTCTGCCGACACAGCTACCACCGCTTGTTGGGGGGGGGGGGGGGGGGGGGGGGGGGGGGGGGGGGGGGAGAAGGAGAGGGAGGTAGTGATGCCAACGGGAGAGCTCTCTCCCATCGGCATAGAGTGGCTACATGGGAGACCTAGCCTAAGTTTGTGTTGTCTTTTCATCTCAACTGGTATTCCCTTAGATGCCTTCTCACATCCCACTACTCTGGGCCAAAGAGATCCTGTGGCACTACCTGGACATCAATAAGGCTACGAAGATGCCCTACCCACCTGAACCAAAATTCAGGAAAGTAGATGCTCAGTTTTTTTCCCCCTTAAGTGTTTTTCCCCTTGGGGAACATTCCCAATCTAAACTGATGGTCATTTGCCCAAGTCAGAGTCATGGTCTGAACTGGTGGCAGTGAAATCATAAACGCATTTTATAACATTGCATGCAATGTTGTTGTATCCCCAATATCCTGGGATCAACACAACTACAAGGTAGATGAGGTAATATCTTTTACTGGACCAACTTCTGATTGCAACAGACAGACACTTGTGAATTTATACAGAGCTCTTCTTCAGGTCTGGGAAAAGAACTCTGAGCATCACAGCTAAAAACAAAGTGGAACAGATTCTTTAGCATAGGTAGTTAAAATATATATTACAAGGGACCCTTCAAGGTAAGTGGCCCGTTAACACCTCTCCAGTCACATGGGGAGAAAAGGAAAAATATTTTTGGAGAGGGAGGAGTGAGTTTAGTAAGTTATATAACTACCCTCCCCCCATGCTTTTTTTCTTTGTATTCCACAAAACAGGAACTAACCTCAGTCAGCCAAGACTTTCATGTTGAGAGCTGCAAGATATTTTCTTAACCAAATCAAGAATGTGTCTAATTAACAGAGAACTGTGTTTTGATAAGGTTGGCAAGTAGTACATAATTACAGGAGAATAGACTGATGCTTACACTTTGGCCACAAACATTTTTGAGTACTTGTGCAAAAGGCAAGTTTTGAAGAGTTGGGACAAGTATATTTACAAAGCCAGCTGCAATAAGCTAGCACTGGTTCTCTCTTGACTGACCCTGTTAGCAGATGTTCGAACTCCTGCACGGAAGTGATGACCAATTCATGTTCATGATGGCAGGCACTACCTTTTCACCTTCCCTTTATTTTCAGAGCAGAGTTAAGTGGTTCAACCCAGAGGAAACTAGAGTCTGGGACATATCTAGTATCTGCAAGGAAACCTTAAGAACAGGCCTGGCTTGGGGTAGAAAGCATAGGTGGTGTTTTATTTAGTGTTCTCAATTGAAAAATATCACCTCAAGAAAAGGGTTGAGTTTGGCACTGATCCAGAATGTACCTTCTGTGATGGAGTTGGGAAAGGACCATCTACCCATACAACCCATTCCTTAAAAATAAATAAATAAAAAACAATTGAAATGAAAGACTTTTTTCAGAAGACCTGGATGAGACCTACGGGAGACCTAGAAATATTCAAATTTAGTGCAGGTTAATAAATTTTCTGCTATTGCAGGTGATCTTCAAATAGAATAAAGTGCTGGTTCTTGTTTGAAGTGCCTCATCTAATCCCAACTGTTTTTTGCAAATCCCTTCAGTCACAAACACAGAAGCAGACAACCTCTGAATGTAACAAGTTCTGTGAAACTCAAAGTCTGAAATAAATGTAACTTAATATTGCATAGACTGAATATAATCCATATCTATACCCATCCAGCCAATTTTTATTTTATGTACACTGCCTAATTGCTTTTAGCAGTGATTTTACCAAAGTACTGGAAAACCAGTGTTCTTCTTTCACACTAAAATAGCCAAGTACATATACTTACTTGCATTCCCCAGGTACACTGCAACCCCCATGGAGTAAATTACATCCTTGTTTACATACAGCTGTGAATAGAAAAAAGGGTTTAGACTTCAGTTAGTATGGGCAGTAAGACTTCAATTAATACAGAAACACTGGCTCCTAGTCCAGCAATTAAAGCAATTTCATAATGGAGTAGCTTATTCATTGCTCATTCCTAAAACAGTTTCTTTCAATTAATTCTGACACAGACAACAAACATCACAACCATTTAAAAAACCATCTAGCTCTTCAAGCTAGCTATTTCATTAAAATCAACTGAGGTAGCCTCTTGTTTAGCATGTATCTACAACCATGGATTACATTTTTAATGTTATACCAATTAATTTGATTTGTTACATGGGTTCAGACACTTTTTAAAGTTACTCAACCTTTTAAAATAAGATATTGTACTAAAGACCAGTACATCTTCAAAAATTATACAATACTGGCTAAAATAGCACTAAACTGGTGTTCTCGCATCACTTGACTTTTGTCACAAGTGAAAAACAATTTTAGTGCTAATTACCCACTGAAAGATAGGAGGAAAAATGCTGTGGGACTAAATTGAACATTCCAGGTATATTTAAGAAGGACCGCACTTGAACATTAACAGACATCAAAAAGCTTTCAGCTTTGTATACATTAAACTTTAAACAGCTTTATCCTCATTTTCAAGAGTTACAAGGACATTTTTCAAGGACTGAAAAATTCACACAGTATTACTGAATCTGATACTGTAAAATGTTATTAAACACACCTTCATTTTAGAAATCTGTTGAAAAGCTATAATGCATCATTTTTTCTTAAAAAGGTAGCTCCTTGAACAAAGTTAACCTGTACCTTCAGTTTAAGTTAAAAGGGCATTTAATTCACTGGTTTAAAGACCTCCTGGTTTGACAGGCAGTCAGACAAGTCCTCTCTACAGCAACTGGATCTCTATCAGATTCTGCCAAGAGCTTCACTTCACTCTTACTAGAGCAAGTCAGGTTTTTTTGTTTTTGCTTTTAAAAAAAAGCAAAAGAAGCAGCATCCAGCAACAAAATAGTGCTTGCATTCACAGTGGCAATTCATAGTCATTCATAGGGATAGTGAATAGGCATTGGGCCAGGAAAAGAGAATGATCAAGTTAGCTTACGGTTCAACTCAATGATTTTTTTGGAATTGCCAGCAAACTGAAAAATCCATTATTTGCCCAGCTCTAACAAAGCAAATCTATTTGTATTGTGCTAGCGCACATGGCAGTATAGTTGGTGCAGCATGCTATTAAAAAAAAAAAAAAAAAAAAAAAAAAAAAAGATTTCTCCTCAATGAGACTTCTAGTTTCAACAACAATTATGTAAAATAGTAAACAAAACATTACCTTGTTTACATTCTTCTCCCATCCAACCTTCCATGCAGGCTTTGTTTCCATATTGGTCACACGTGTAGTGACCAACAAAGTCATTACGAGGGCCGCAAAATTTATTGCACCGCGTGCTGTAGTAATTCTCATCACATTTCACTCTTATTTGCACTTCAAAATGAGCTACATGCCCCTTAAATGGTAGTGTCTTCCATCGATCCTCAGGGTTGATCATACCAGCATACGACACTCTCTCTATTAACAGCTCTTCATCTTTTAATAAAGAGAAAACAAAAATCCTAATATATTGCAAGCCTGATACACACAAATGCAAAATTAGTTTTTTTCCTGTGTTAATTGGTTAAAAAGACCTTCAGTACATTAAAAACCCCCACTAAACTTAAGTTGCTGGAGGGCTACTAACCCCACATTTATTTTTCTCTGCCTTGCAAAGTTATAGCACTTTAAGAAATGGATCAATAGGAAATGGTTTTGTGTCAATGCATCCAAATACACCACACCCACACAATGTCAATCAACAAGTTTATCTTTAAATGAGGCTGTTTTTTTATTCTTAAATTGCAAAATCTGCATAAATCCAATAAATTGTTGGAATAGGGGTTCTCCAATGTGAGTAATTTAAAAACAACCACCACCACACGTTCAGCTAGCTTGCTCTAGACACACATACAAATTTACTCCTCAATAAATCCTGGTTTATGTATGTAAAAAACTCATCCACCTCACAGAACCTCCCTTCAAAATTTGAAATCCATGACTTTAAAAATGCCAAAGTGAGACTGCCTGTGTTATTTGTAAGTAAGACATCTAGAATTACAGAGAGTAAACTCATAGTAATATATGGAATATTCATGATTACTTTATCACTTGTTCATTTTTTTCCAGTACAATTAAATGAATAGCATTTCACCAACTTTGATATTATTCTCTAGGATATGCCAGTCTTTTTTTTTTTAAAAAAGGTATGGCAGGGGGCAAATCACAGTGATCAAAGGACTGAGTGGACATGAAGACTTAAGTAGTCTCACCTGACAAGAGGGTCATGGGACACAGATTTAAGGAACTGCTACCATTATACATATTTCATAGTTAGAAGACTTAATGATTGCCAGCATTGAAAAATTTTCATGAGCAATACAAAAAAAATTAAGGGATTTGTTTCCCAGAAGAGAGCTTTAGCTAGCATTCAGTGTTTAGAAACAATAGTAAGCATCACTTCCTCTACTCCAGATGTTATGTATATAAAATCATAAAATGAAAAGTTATCACCTGGTATTATGACTTTTCTAGATTTACTTCAGTAAGTAATCTAAAATAGCACATACTTCTTTTACTCCTGTGAAGAGGTTATAACAAACCCTGAACTGGGCACGTATGTACTGACTTCATGCATTATAACAAAATGTGCTAAAGATACTTCAGCATTTGTTTTCTTTGAACACCAAATGTTTCAAATAAATACAAATAAAGCACAAAAGGAAAGCTAAGATGAGTAGACAGTTTCCACCTGGAAAGATCAAGTCCCGTATCTCCAGGTCTATGGTTCACATCTAGTCCAATCCAGGCTAGTAGTGAATGACATGGTTACTACTGCATGGTTTCAGCACCCTATGCAAAGTAAGTTTGTGTTGTCTATCCAATTACAAATAGATAATCATATAATTAGCGTAACTGTCTTGCTGGCAGTCTTAGATGATGAACATGAGACTTGTGACCCTGCTTGCCCTTATCATGGCTAGGCACACTGACAGTGTGGGGCCTCTTGTATGTCTGTTGCCATAGTTACACCTCTTTGGTAAAGAGGAGAGGACTTCAGTGGGACTAGAGGTCAAGTGAAGATTTTTCAAGTAAGTCATTCAAACATAAGAAAAAAAAATAAAAAAAGAGACTATAGAAGTAGAAGTCCTGCCCCTTCCCAAAAAAACAAACAATGTACTAGCATTTCCTCTTAAGTTCAGCCTACACGAATGGCAATCTATATCTTCCCTTCAAAAATTAAAGAACTCAGATACAAGAATTATGTAAGTTTAGTTCAAGCATGACAAGGTGCTCAAGTTTCAGTAGGAAGTGAGCATAATCCCAAATCCTCCAGCCCAATAAATATTTTAAAAGTTAGAAGTAAATATAAAAAGTAGGAAGATAACAGTAAAAATCCACACAAGAAAGCTATTTTGTAAGACTGCTAAGACTGGCTTGTATTAAAAACTGAATTTATAAGATGGATAAGTTCAAATATCTGCCTATTGCTGTTCTTTAAGGACATGCCCGTAAGTCCTTTTATGTGGGTTCTTTTCCTTTGCTGCAGCACATGGCCAGTTCAGAATAGGCAAAATATACACCTTGGGTGGGCCAACCTAAAGCACTGCAAAGAAGAAATTTCAACATCAAATTAGGACACATTAAAAACTAGTGTGGTGTATTACATGTAAAAAAAAGTTAGTGACAGTGAGATCCAAATAATCTATATCTAAATATCCACCACTTTTTTTTTTTTTAAACTGCAGGAACAGAACCAAGCAGTAGAAGGATGAAGAATCCAGTCTAAACTGCTATGTTGTTTATCCTTCAGCTCAATACAATGGGCACTCTTCCTCAGTTAGGAACCTACATGACCCCAAGGACTGACCATCATGATAGCTCAAGTAAACATTCATTGATAACTGTTTTCCAAGTGTGAGAAATCCACACAGTTTCTACAAACTAAGAGCTGCAATGTCTACCACCATATACTCTTGGAAAAACCCGCTGAGGTATTGCTATCCACCTGACTTAAGACCTGAACGGAAAGGAGTAGCTTTGGTAATGAAATCTCATTAAACATAAAGTGGGCTAGTGCACATTCGTTAGATTCAGTTAAGGCATTAAAATATTGATTATTTCTGGAAGAGCTGATACAAGCATTTCCACGCAGAACCTTGTTCTCCTGAATCTGAAGTGAGGTTCAAATGCCCCAAACTCCCCACTTTGCCTTCTTTCAGAATAAGTTAACCATCCTGGAAAATATTTTCCTTTTTGGGGATTCTTCCTGGAGCTCCTGCCTGATACTTATCTAGGCTTCTAAATAATCTAACTCAAGGAATTGGCTCTGGGCCAAGTAGTGGAGAAAGAGAGGGAAAAAGTTGTTAATCAGCTCTCAGACTTCCAGCATCCAGTGTTATCAGGGTCATAGTCTACTTCAAGAGCAGAGATGAAGAAGGCCCCTAAATCCCATATATGTTTTAAAACAGGGACTGCAATATGTAGTCAGGAGCTGGCCTATCCAAAGGAAGAGTGATGGAAGAATACTGACACAGCTCTTCCTCTGCTAGGCCAAAATCTCCTTCTAGTCGAGGCTGAGAATCTGACTAGAAGGTCTTGGGTTCCAGAAACTCTTATTACCACTCTCTTGATGAGATGAAGGAGTTGCCTTTTAAAGTTTATTTTATGTCCTTGTCTAACGATTCTCCAAGCAGCCTACAAAACTTAACTTCTGTGAATTTGGCAAAAAGGGACTTTTCCTAGTTCTCAGCTAGGGTTACTTGGCAGGGTATTTAAGAAACTTATCTTGCTGCAAGTCTTACTGATTAAAAGAAGTGTGTGCTACAGAGACAGACCAGACACCTTACTAGTAGCAATTTGACTTTTCCATAATCAGAAATCAGTTTTCCCACAAGCCTATTTTTTTTGGAAATAAAGGTGGCAGAGAGGCTTGCATGATAGAAGAAACCCTAAGAGCATCAGCTGCTAAGTTAGAAATTAGTCTCTGCTGAATCACCCACTTCCACAAGCTCTGGCTGACACCTTGCAGCCCTTCAAAGGAGAATTTGGAAGACAACAGCCAGTGTTTTGCCTCTGTGGCCCTTTTATATTGTATGACTGATCTTATTCTAAGTGGGATGAAGCATATAAGAGAGGAAAGTGAATGTGAGTCTATCCACTCTTCCCAGAGACTTGCAGTAAAGGAGGAGATATTCCAGGACCCACAAGTAGCAGGCTGGCAGGTAGTTAAATTGCAAGCTATTTTACCAAGCAGACACTAGCCTACTTTCCTAAGGGTCTACGCTGGGCCAAGACAACCTTCCTTCCCACTCCTAGTAGGAAATAAAATGATTCTATCTAAAGGCTTGTCTACTTGAGGCCACTCATGAAATTTAATCCAAATTAACTAATGGTGTGAATTAGAAGTAGATTAGTTAAACTGCATTAAATCCCTGTGTGGGACTTGTATTATAACTGGTTTACTTAATTAAGGCCACTTTAATTCTGAATGAGAGGGTGCACACAATTAATGCAGTTTAATCCCTTTGTAGACAAGACTAAAATCAAATGACAGCTGGAAAGTGGACAGCAGGGCCTGTTATGTCTGAGAGGAGAGAAGCTAGAACTTTGCATCAGTTTTACATCCATTCAATTTGTCCCTTCCTTCCATCCCCGCTCCACCCCCCCATCAAAATAAATAAAATAACCCAACAACCTCAACACATCCACTTTCTCCCAATCACAAGTAAAGTAATGCTGCTTAAAGCAGCTCTTTGAAGCATCAATCTTTTCAACAAGATACTGGGCTAGGAAAGAGAGGAAGCAGGAGAAAAAACACAAAAAGGGAAGGGGATGGAGGAGAAAAGACAGGAAGTACAAGTAAGTAGATCTGGTAGTTTTGGACTTCTTGTAAAATAGGGTCTCTAACATTGGTGATAACATTCTTTATCTGATGAGGCTTAGAGAGTCTTTCCTAGAACCCGAAAATAGCAAGCTTAAATTGCAACATGGCAGAAAGAAAAAAGTTACTACATTAAGGGAATGATAAATAGCTTCACTACACATATCAGGTATTTTGTTTAATTCGTGCCTTATGGAATTGATAAGGGCTTCCCAAATTCAGATTTAAAGGTTTTGTTATTGGGTTTCGAATGCCAGTCCAACTAACTACATTCGGATGCACCCAAGAATGAAGGAAAAACTTACTCCACTCTACTGCACTTGTACGCCTACACATTAGTTTGCAGCTCTAAAGAAAGTGCTAATCTGACAATTCTGTGGTCTTCTACAGGTTATGCAAATCCATCACTGATAGAGACCAAAAAATGCTTATGGGCTATTGCTCAGTCCACAAGTGTTTTTCTAGACTCAATGAAGTTTATTAGAATAAGTCTTTCTATATGTGCTTTTTACAAGATCGTAAAACATTAGCCATTCCCCCAGGCCCAAAATACCAACACTGATTACCCTTCCACTAAGCTTCCTTTAAAATTCAAAGCCATTTTAAGCTCTGAATGTGCAAGACATTGAAACCTTATAATATGCCTCTCCAACTGCCAAATATTTGTAAGAAGTTACAAAAGCGTCCCGGAAGCACTGAGGTTTCATCAGCTCATGTTTATAAAATGTCTTTAAGAAAGACACGTTAAATGTATACTAGATGTGACACCACATCTCCCCCTCTGAAAGCAGAGGCCTCCATGTATGCACAGATAGTTCTTTCCTTCTCCACCTTGGAGGGGATTTGCCAGATAGCGCTATGTAATTTGAGTATACTAGTGTGAAGCGTTACTTCATGGCTGCTACTGCAGTTCCTTCTGGAGATTTAAATGCATCTTTTGAAGTTTTAAGGCGCAGATGCTGGATTTATATGGCACTTGAATTCTCCCCCTTTGCACAGACCTATGGTCCAGAGATAGAGGTGAGTTGAACCCATTCAGTTGTCATCCCTGGACCCTGGAGGGAACAGAGAGCTTTAACAGGCTGTAGTGTTAGCACAGACTAGTAGCAGAACCTGGCCTAGTGCTAGCAGCACAAAATATAAAGTATTAAAATCAGCTTGATTTTTCAATTCCCTAAGCAACATAGTTTTGCCAGAATTTAACAAAGTTATTTCTTATAGATGTGTTCTCAAAGCACCTGACAAATATGAAGGTATTACAGATGCTAAGGAAGTTAAAAAGTTGAATCTCTAATTATGCTCCTAAATGTATTGGTGTGGACTGCTATTAGTGACACTACCAGCTGGATTCTTAGTGGTTTCAAGTTCACAAGAGCCAATCCAAGAGAACAGAGTAGATCACTTCAGTTTTAGCACAAAACAATTTAGCATCCAATCTCTCAAAATATATCCAATTTTGAGGACATTCTGAAATACCAGTTCAAGACAAATTTCAGTGTTTGATATCTGAAGCAGACAATTGTTTCCTCTTTGGTCAGGTTCATGCTGGCAAGCCAGCTACCCTATTATAGGTCTCCCAGATATAAAACTATCAAACCACTGTTTCGATTTGTAACTACATTCTTTAGTGCAGCTGAAGAGCTTTTTTGTTTTGTTGTATAATATAGCATAAAGTTTTAAAAATCTGTTACTAGCGCAAAAAGGTTTGTATCCAGCCTTAGAGCGTTTACTCTAAAATATTAAACGTCATCATATTACCCAAGCTTAACTAGAACCTATGCTTTAGGTCTCATTTAGGAAGGCATCCATCTATAGTACAGTGTCAAGTCTTGACGGTGTGGCAGAGCTCCGACCCTGTCCCGGTGGGTCCTGCGCTTCTAGGCGGTTTATACTAGCCTCAGAGGCTCACTGCAATCCTCCACGTAGCCCTTCTCTCTCTAGGACCAGGGTTACAGTCTACTGAGCCCTTTTCATCATAAGCCAGCACAAGGTTGGTGAGAGAACTCCCACAGTCTCTGTTGTCCCTATGAGCCTATCTCAGAACAGATTAGCTTCCTGTACTGATAGGGGCCTGTCTTCCCCTCCCAGGAGGTGTTTCTGTAGTGACAGGTTGGGGGGAACCCGGGCCCGCCCTCTACTCCAGGTTCCGGCTCAGGGACCTTAGTGGTAGCAGCTGACCTTTCACTGCCAGAGTTGCTATGTTTCCCTGGGCCACTTCCCCACAGCTCTCCTGCTTCTCACTTCTTCACCCTTACCTTAGGGCTCCCTTACTGACGGTGCGATCATGTCCTCATTTACTCAGTCCTTCAGTAGCAACAGCACTTCCTCTCCTCTGGCTCCCTGGCTCTTCCCAGCCTGACTGGAGTGAGCCCTTTTATATGCTCAGAAGAGCCTTAATTAGAGTCAGGTGTTCACATCACCTTAATGGCCTCACCTGACTCTTTACAGGTTAATTAGGGTCAGGTGTCCTCATTAGCCTGGAGCAGTCCCTGCTCTGGTCAGTCAGGGAACAGAAAACTGGTAATCCAGTAGCCAATATATCTGCATGCTGCTACTTTGTTGTACCCAACTGGCCTGGGTCTGTCACAACGGTTACACTTTTTACTTGAATAATCATGTTTGTCCTTTTAAATGGGCTGATAAAAAGTGAGGGGGGGGGGGAAGCTAGAGCTAGTCTAAAAAGGGAAATATTTTGCCAAAGTGAGATTTCCAACCTCTCTACCGTGCTCTAAATTTATATCGGCTTTAACAGTAGCCATCATAGGAGTCATGAATCTCTAACTACTCTTAACATTCAAAACCCAGCACCACTAATCAAGACAAAAAGTTATGGGGGATCTCATTTATATGTTCTCCTAAGCAGTGTGTTCAAATTAGATTCTTTTATGCTATTGGGAGAAGAAATGATGGCCAGTTCACTCAGTACATTTTAAATTTTACAGTGCTGGTACAGTATGCTCTATTTTTCTAACAGCAAGGGGACATCCCTGCCCATATTGTCTGCACCAGACAGCATTAGTAAATACATTAGTACTTTTTTTTAACCCCCCCCCCCCCAAAAAAAAGTACAATGAAATTATAGGGCAAAAACAACTTAGAAAAGGAATTGCATTACAAAAAAATATATATATATAGCACACCACAAAAGTATGGTGAACATTAGCTATAGAGGTCAATCATACTTATGGATGAGGAAGAGAGAAATTGGGGTTAGTTTAATGCCCATGAAAACTGGGAACTAACCACACTTGTTCAGTATGAGTTGCAGAGACCAAATAAGAGTGTGTGTGTGGTTCAACAGTGTGGGCATAAATTCCCCTAGCAACAAGAGCATTCAAGACTTGCTTTTCTTTGAAACAATTGAAAACTACAGGTCATCAGGAACCAATGACTAGAATATATTCACTTGCCATCATCCAGTCCCTCAAATAGCTTGACAAAAATACGAGTCACATTTTCCTTCCATCGGACTTCTAACACGTTTTCCACTTATCACAGAGAACTAGGGTGACCAGATGTCCCGATTTTATAGGGACAGTCCCGATTTTGGGGGCTTTTTCTTATATAGGCACCTATTACCCCCCCCCCCCTTCCCCACCCCATCCCAACTGTTCACACTTGCTGTTTGGTCACCCTACAGAGAACTGCTATTCATAGTGTGTGCTTATGGAAGTCTGCCCTTGCTTATTATGCTTTCAGAGGTTTCATTTACCTCTAACAATTAGCCACATTAGAAATTTTAGTGACTACTAACCTACATTTTTCCCTGTTAAACTTCCAATTTTCAATGCAATATCCCAGGACACACGCATTCAGAAAAGGCTTCCCAAATTCAAGATTCCAGTTTCAAACAAATATACACAATTTTGCCGTACATTGTGTAAATACACTTTTGGATGAGCAAAATATGGAAGTTCTTCATAAATACTCACCATTTTTTGTTTCGTTATCCCAGTCCCAAGCTTCTATTACTAATGTGAATGATCTCTGAAAAGAAACAAACACCAGTTAGATACAGGTTAAACAAAACCAACCAACCCACTCACCCGTATTTACAAAGCCAGCCACAAACAGTGATTTGGAAAACAGCATTTGTTATTGCCAAGAGAGATCCAAGGTTCAAAGCAAAGCAATCTCAAAAACCTCACTTTTTTTTTTAGAGTTATGCGAAATCTCCAAAAGGTACCACTTACAATCTTGCATTAGCAGCATTAGTTTGTGAAGCAGAGCTGTTTAAGCAATATAAACAGCACTAAGAAACAAAGCACATATGGAGACCCTCTATTAAGTTTAAGTTCCAATTAGGCAGAACACCACAACTGTATAAGTTACTATCCTATTTTAAATAAATAAATACATTCATACAGCTGAAGAGAAGTGTAACTACTAACTACAAGAAACAGCTAATAAATATTTAGGCTAAAAAACTAAATTAAAAAGAGGAAAACCACCATGTGAAGATGTCCAAAAAAACCCAATAATCTAAACGGATCCCTGGTTTAGATTTATAATGTTTCATTATTAAGACCTACTGAACATTTAGACTGATCTTTTCATAAAAGGGGAAATATGATGAATGCACCTGGAAAAGGCTCAGCTCTTCAGCAAAATTAAACAGAGCATATGTGGGGGGAGGAGGGGAAAAATGTACTTTGATGGACATGTTCCTTTTCTAGGAAAAGAGGGAAAGCAATACTTCCCAGGTTTTGTGATCTAGAATGAAATAGCTATGGCTTGGAGGTAGCAGTGGGGAAGAAGCAAGCTTTAAGTTAAAGGTAAGTTAAAAGTTAAGCCTTCAACAGTCTTGAATATTGTTTTCACCACAGTATCCAATTAGTCCGATCATAACTGTCTAGCACATTTCAAGTGCTGTACTTATTCAGAGGGGAAGCTAGAGTCCTATTTGTAGGTCTAAATATTTACTAGATCGTCATTTCAACTGAGAATAGCTGTTTATCTACTATATTATCTTACAGTCTTGTTTACATCAAACTGACGTGCTCACATAAATTTAACTAAAACAAAACCGGCTGTGCAACAGCACCCGAGAACTCTTACGGGAAACATACAATAGTCATACAAATTTATGCTTGAATTAGAGGCATAAAAAAAAAGTCTCAAGTTCTCATATACCACACTTAAGTTGTTCAAAATTTAGTATGTGCAACATTCCTTAAGTACAGCAAATTACAGAGCTGAAGTGATCTGGACAAGTTCAGTTTCCAAATAGAAGGCCCCCTCGTTAGGAAAATGAATCTGGGTCAATTTACATAGGTTATTTTTGGAAGGAGGCAGCAAGGAAGGCTATCTAGGGTTACCATACATTTACATTAGCAGATGTATACCAGTGTTTTACCAAAGTTCTTTAGCCCTTAGCCCCCCTCAAAAGAACTTAAGACTCCAAAGTTTACATACTTTAAAAGCATAACTTGTGCAGCACCCCTAGAAGATAAAAAAAAAAAAGAAGAGTATTTTAAAGACAATGCCAATTATTTTGGTTCCTGTAGGTATACCACAAGAAGTCAGCAGGGCCTATTTAGACATGCATCTTCTAGACCTCATTTTTTAGATACAAAAATGCTGAGAATTTTTGTGAATATTGGGGACATTGGTTACAATATCTGAATAAATGCGCCTCATGCTCTTTCAGCTAAAAATGCAGTTTGTTATGGTTTGAGGGTTCTCTCTACAATTCTGCAGACTCCTGCACTTTGCAGCTCTTCAACTGATAATTTGAGTATAAATAACTTTTCATTTACCAAAGCACCAGGAAAGATTTAGCCCAATTTTTGACTGGAGGAGGTAACAAGGGGACAGCAACAGTGTTGGGCAGATTGTCTCTTTAGTGAGAGATTGCTTTGGAAAAGGACAGCTGGTAAAGAGCATAGCTAGGAAAAAGAAACAATTATTTACTTGTTCAAAGCATGACAGCACAGCAGTCTTCACGTTTCCAAAAGACCTTCCCCCAGAGCATTTCAACTGTTCCTCATAGGATAAGTAGCTGTGCTACTCAAAGTTTTAAGACCTACCTAAATGCACATTTCTTACACGGCTGCTATTCATTTAGGGTATAAATGTAAAATCTCAGCAACTACATACAACAGGGATATAACAAATATTCCATGAAAGTTGTATTCTAATGGTTAAGAGATGGCTTCCAAAATATATGCTCAGAATCTCTGACTGAACATTGTTTTAGTAATGATATTGTAATCTTTTATGTATTACATCAGGGGTGGCCAACCTGAGCGGGAGAAGGAGCCAGGATTTACCAGTGCGCATTGTCAAAGACCCACAGTAATAAGACAGCAGTCCCTCTCCCACCACCACCGTGAACTGAAGCACAGCCTGAGAGAGATCCAAAGACTGGCCAATGGCATTTTCAAGGAATAAAATAGCAGGCTGTCAATCTTTCAGCCATTGTCCATCAAAGATATGTTTTAATGAGCCTGAGCTTCAAAAAGCTGCATTCACCACTCCCGACTGTCAAACATTACTTCTTTTGCCATGCTTAACATGCAACAGTATTTCTTTTATACTGTTGCAGAGATAGGAATTTGATAGATATTTCTGGTGTCTCATTAAATATGTCCTTTATTAGTTGCTACTTACACTCTTCAAGTTTTAAAACAGGTACACTTTCACAATTATACAATAAAACAAGGTTCACAATATTGCAGCTGGGCTCTCACTTTGTTTTTATATCTCACTGACTAACTGGCAACACCCTGCCCCCTATATGCCCACAAAGGCATGGCTGACAACATTCTAGGAGATTTTAGGAAAGCGTAGTTCTCAGAAAGTCTGTAGAATCTCATGGAACCTTCCAAAGGTCCAGAACATTCTAGGTGGTTAGTGAAAAATGAATCCACATATGTAATAACTGAAACAAACATTCTATTTTCCCTTTTGTCACTAACAAACATCCCAATCCCAGCACCCTCGGTGGTCACCTGCCCCTAAATCCAGCCCTGCTTGGTAACATTCCTTCCCCCAAACACCAATTCAGAATTTTGCTTAGGTTCCTGCTTTTATTAATTTACATTTTTATGCAAGGTAATATATCAGAGTTCTTTCTAGTCTGTAGTTTTAGCTTTTAAAGGTCTTCCTACCATTAGTGTACCATTGCATCCCATTTTAATTGCATTAAAACAATGGGCTACATGCTTTAAGGCACGTATCAGAGGGGTAGCTGTGTTACTCTGGATCTGTAGAAGCGACAAAGAGTCCTGTGGCACCTTCTAGACTAACAGACGTATTGGACCATGCTTTAAGGCCTAATTTTTAGACTGTCAAGACTAAAGGCTTCTTCTGCATATACAATGATCTCTGTTTACACCAATCCCAAAAGGGTTCTGCAAAATCCCAACCCATCTTGAATGCTACTCAAAAATACTCTCCGCTGTCCAAGAAAGTTCTTTAAACTGCAATCTACTCGGATGGCTATAGTTTAGTCTAGATTCTAGGGAAGTTTGAGGTAAAGTCCAGTTTAGTTATTCTGCAGCTTCTCCGAATCTTTATTTCAAACAGGTATTCAGCATGATCCACTCCAGGAATCACTGGCCTTACATTAAGTGCACTAATTACTAACCTGCATACACTAACATCTCCAATTCTAGATCTCAAACTAGCAATATGTGACTCTTCCACATTTCTTAAAATGAGAGTATGAAATACTTAGGGTTCCAATGGACTCGACAAAGGTCATGATTATTAAGAGTCCAACTCATGCAAGGTAGATGCTTAGTGGTAACGATTCTGCCACAAATTAGATTTGTATTTCAGATGCGATATAGTATCTATTAGCTGCTGAAGTGCACACTCTTCCCTGTCTCTTCAGATGGTTAAAATTCCTCAGAAACAAAGAGAGGAAGGGGAGACCAAAGGGAGACCAATAAACGTAAACAATAGGTCTCCTAATCTGATAACTACTTATGTGTTTAAAAATGTTTTTTAAAAGCATGAGTAGTCCCACTGATTTCACTGAAACTCCTCATTTGCTTAAAACATCCACATAACTGTTTGCAAGATGGGACCAAGGCTTATACTGTGATACTGGTTGTCAAAACCGGAACAATTCTGGAAGAGTAGTGATCACACTTGTTAATTAAGGCTGTATAATCCAGTTCTACCCTCAAGTTTCAGTTCAGAGCTCTCCCCAAAAGGTGAACATTTTTCATAAACACATAAAAGCAGTTCAGCTTTTGAGGATCATATACACATTTTTAGTCCCTTCCTCCCTTCCGCCCCCTTTTTTTAAAATAAAGGCAAGAGACATATCCAGCTATAAAAATACTTAAAAAAAAAAAGTTGAAGTGACTGAGGGTTTAAAATTACAATTTAGCATGGTATTAACCCTCACTGAAAACAAGAGCCTCCAAGCAAATGTTGGTTTTGATTTGACCAAGTTATGACACTTTGAAAAAGGGTGTTTGTCGGAGGCGAGTGTCATGGGACAGTCTGTCCAGTTTATTTTGCCCAGCATATCAAGTGTACAGCTGAAAAGAACTTAACTAAATTAGCCATGTATGCATTCTCAGTAGCACACTGTAATGTAATGGAGGTGCATATATGAGCTGAGAGGACTTCATAGGAATCCAAACAGTGTGAATAGGGTTATGAGGTAATTTATGTACTTTAAATTGTGTGAAATAGGGAATCCCATAGCTGAAGGTGAAGTGCCTCCAGTCTATGCTTGCACAGTAGTATACTATTTCTTATGCAATACAAAACTTAAGGTTGTTGAAAATTCCACATCAACTTGCAACTTCTTGTAAATACAGTGTCATATATACAGTACAATATTAGGAGCAACAGAAATTTCCTGGCATACACAGGTCACTGAAGTCAGCTTAGGCAAACTGCCTCATTCCCTGAATTGCACCAAGGAAAAGCTGCATGGTGGCTAAAGAGAAAATTTACAACACAGAGGTGCCCAAAATGCTAAAATAAAAAAAGTTATGCCAAAACATATTACAAGAACATTAAAAAGTATACAAGAATGAAATTGCAAGATGCTATGCATGTAAGGTGCAGAAAAATTGCATGGTTTTATCTGACAGTCACGAATTGCATGATCACACGTTCAGCTTAAGTTTTGGACTCAAATTTAACATTCTTACATATTTGTATTAATAATTTAGACTACTGAAAGGTACAAGACAGTCTTGTAAAACTGAGGAACTACATTAAAAGTACTTTCTCCCTGCCCCACCACCCCAAAATGATGTTTTAAAACTACATCTCAAAACGTAAGACATAAATAGGGCCAGAAAAGTGATGAAGAAAGGACCCATACCATTACATTCTAAAACTTGCTGGTATCCCACACTCTCACCTGGTCTTTCAGATCTAATTCTGCCTAATACAAAGTATCTGGATTATGAATGTCTTTTTTTAAACTACCACTGTACCTATGCGAGTATATGAATATTAAAAGGCATTGCCAAGAAGTTTCATATTAAAAATGCTATCAAGTACTACATTTGTCCATCAGTAGTTTTCTTTCAATAATTCTTTCATTATACTCAAATGACACTCTCAGTTAGGGTAGTTCACAATTATGAAATTTCCTGATTTTTACTTGGCTGTGGAAAAGAGCATGAGCGCTTTTGCATAAATTATTTTATTCAGCTGTCCGGTTAGGAGTGTGGTATCAGAGCCTCTACCAAATTGAACTATGCTCCAATTTGGTGTTTGCTCTTCTACGTCTCTAGAAAAAAATATACCCATACACATGGCCATCTCAGCTTCTAACCCCATCCTCAACTCCAAATATTCAATACGTTTAAACAAAGGAATTAATTTTTGCGGTGGGAAGAGGTCTCATCTAACACGAAAACAAGAGAACTCCATAACTTAGTCCTCTATTTAGTGCATGTACAACTATTAGTTTCAACATCTGTAAAACAAAAACAAAACCCCCACACTTTTTTCAAGCTGATAATGGGTCTGCTCTATGAAATAAAAAACTTTGTATTAGCCTTTTTGCATCCCCAGTTAAGAGAACAGCAGATATCCATGACATACATAGTGCTACTTGACCCTCCAATGACCTCTTTGAAGGATATATGCTGCATCCTGAGGCACCTAAGATTATAGCCCAACTATCAAAAGTTATTCAGTAGTCCTGTGACTGCATTAATGATATTTTATATCTAAATATTGTATATACTGACCTTATCATAAGATCAATAATTTAACACTCATTGCCTGCTCACAATAGTGACAGATATGTACCAATACTAGATAGTTTTTATTAAAGTCTTACAGAGTACAATTTTAATAGTACTGAAAGATCAAATTTTATAAACGCAAGATTGGTCAAATGTAGCAAAGCTCATGCTCGTCAGTTAGAAATAAACATTACCTAGCAGGCCTTATCTTCTGCCACATGCAAGACAAAATTCTTCTCCAATACAAGTGTTTTATAGCAAACAATGTTCTGTATTCCTAAAGACAACAATCTGGGGAAGATTTATGGAAGCCAGTAGTAACACTGCTCTCTCCCACAGGCCAAGCCTGATTTACATTTGATATCTTTTTATAGGGGATTTTTTTTTAATACAACACTATTAAAGGACCAGCCGGAAGCATAGCTCCAAAAAGGCAGAACTATATTAAGAGATTTAGGGTTAGTTTTAAGTACATTTAAATTAGAATATAGGCTGATAGTCTAGACAAGATTTCCCTATTAATGCAACCTGTCATTGTTCATGCATAGAGACTTAGTCACCTATGGTTTTCTAAAATATTTTACTAAATAAGCAACTATAAAAACACCTCAGAAGAAATATGTCCAGTGAAACTGCTTTGAAAAGTCAAAACTACCGCACATTTAACCAGTATGAAGTTAAAAACTGATAAAATATCAACTTGTATGTTATATGAAGCAATTAATGGAAGCGGTTTGATATCAGATAGCATTTACTGTTTAATGTGGTAGCAAATGCTACACTGGAAGACAATTCCCCCCCCCCCCCACCCCTTAATCAACACCTAATGTGAGTTACTGACATATGAAGACTGTATGAACAGCTGATAGCACTATAAGTAAAGTCTCATTTTTATTGACTTTGATGTGCAAGTTTCTCTTTCAAGAGGAAAGTGATTTAACCCAAGTGTTCGCGTGAATGAAGCAACTGAGAATGTGTCAAAGGCTACCAGTTATGCAAACGTTCAGTTTCTATTTTCCTGCAAGAAATACTACTCTGTGAACTAAAGAGAACTGCTTGTTCAGCTTTCTGAAGAGATGCATTTAAAGACTTGTTAAATAAAACTGAATCAGTGTTGTTGGGATGATTTTAAGGCTTCATGTTGACCAAATCCACTTGCTGAATGATTTTCCATTAACCTGCCAAACAAAACTAACTTTATTTTTGGGTCTATGTCTTTTCATGGGTTAAGCCTTTAACACTTATGATATATTCTCAAAAAGCAAACGCCACACAATGGATCAAATCCTAATTTCAAGGACATTAACATACCAAGAAAGATTCATCTCAGGTCACAGTTAGCCTGCTGATGTACACACCACAGATTAGACTGTAACCTCAAATTGTTCGCTAATTTGTACCTCTCCCCTCACGTTCAAAAGAATTTTTTTTGTACGACTGCAAATTAAGTCTGTTAGCTGAAAGTGACACTAGATGCATTGTT
This sequence comes from Macrochelys suwanniensis, assembly GCA_033296515.1. Classification (NCBI taxonomy): domain Eukaryota; kingdom Metazoa; phylum Chordata; order Testudines; family Chelydridae; genus Macrochelys; species Macrochelys suwanniensis. The sequence continues at coordinate 17,117,056 of CM065781.1, read as the reverse complement.
TCCTGTTTCAGATTCCGTAACATGCCACTGTATATTCAAAGGGACACACTGTCAATTAAGGGTATTTCAACTGCATTGGGATTCTGTCACTAAAACAGTTTAATCAATATTTTAATAGGGACAGAAGGTTGGAGGAAGCAAGGAATGCATTATAAAATGGAAAAGATTGGCCAGTGAACCTCTCTGCATCCAAATGTTACGAAGTGTATATTTTCTGTTCCATGGCTAAATTAGCACTTTTCTGTACGCATTGTCTACTCTAGTTTCACAGTCTGCAGTGAAGCAGGATCCCACCAGTATCGAGTAACATCACTTATCCCTGGCATGCCTCAGAGGGGAAAAAAAAGAAAAAGATGCTTTTATGTTGCAGAGATGCTCAATTCTGTCATTTTGGTTGCCTCACTTCAGACCTCTTGCACTTCACAGAGCAGTATTATTCTGACTTGATAGTTACCAGGGGTCAGTGAACTAATAGAAAGAACCTCTCGCCATTGCTTCCTGTCCAGCTGGACCTATTAATCCAGTGCAGTATGGTTGAATCTCCCAGCTCTTAAGAATGGGGTGGGAGGGGAAGACATCTTAAGAGAACCCTTTAGGTTAGTGAGACAGAACATATCCAGGCTCCTACTCACTGTCGGATAGCAAGGGGATTGGGTACAGATGCTGCTCTCCAAAACAATCCAGTCAGTTCACTCAACTGCATGGGAGGCAAAGAACAGCTGTGTCAAGATCTTGATAAGATGAGCCCAAGAGAAAGGAAAAACAAGGTGCAAGAATCAGATTTCCCCCCCTTCCCCAAAACCATGTTAGAATTGAGGCTAGAGAATCCTTCAGTGATCTCTTTAGATAAAATGAAGTTAAGTAACATTTTCCTTCACTTTTTGTTCATACGGGTTTTTTTGGTATTCTCACTCCTGGAAAGCAGAAACTTTAGGGATGTTCTAGATGTGAAGTTAAAATTGCAACAAACCCTACATGGAAGAATTGGCCAGGTGAAGAGAAGGAACATCGTAACCATCACCCCCTCCCCTTACCTTGGAAAAAGCGCCAGGCCTGGGGAATCCCAAATAGAGATTCCTTTTTGGAAGCCAAAGCCAAGCAATTATACTTTGCGTATTGAGAGGGAAACAAATAACTATTTTACAGACATCTGTAACAGACAGTGGAAACAGCCTTGCCTCAATTTTAAACAAGCTTTATTAAGACCTATTTTCAAACTAGGTCAAGAACTACAATGACAGTTACGGGCCTCTTGGCAGATACAATAAATAAATTCAAAACCCAGCTGAAAGGAACTGGCCATGGACCTTACTTCCAGAGCAAGTTTTTCAGACTCTAGATTCATCAATTTAAGAAAAAAAGTGTTGCAAAAAATCTTCCTCTTCAAATAAGCCTTTCAACCATAATAAGAATGACATTGACACACCCATCTACCCAACTAAAATCTTGAAACACGCAAACAAAATAAACCCAAGTAGAATTTTTACTCCAAAAGAGGCGATCCAGAGGCTCCATGAAATTCACCACAGACTTCGCTGCTCATATTAATTGTATGTGGAAGGTGCTCAGATCCCAAAATGATGGGCTAGCATATGTAACTAAGACAGAGGTAACAATGTGAAATGCTAGCTGAAATCTATGCAGACATAGCACTTTATTGGACAATGCTGTTAAATGGATATTTTAAAAAACCCCACCACATATACACAAACAAGGAACAGAGTGCTTTAGTCCATTCCAAGTAGCACCCCAAAAAGGGCCTTTTAACAGCAAGTGCACAGCGATGGGTATACATTTGTTGAAAGAACACAGTCAAAGAGACTCATTAAAGATGGAGAACGATATTGTAGATTTCCCTCCAAGGTGCCAAATCCATAGCACCGCATTATTGTAAGTCCGATATTCAATGGCAATGGTTCAGTAACTAGAGACTGAGACTCACTATGCAAGTCAGTGATCAGGAAGAAGACACTGTTCCAGTGAGTGTCAAGGGGCGGGGGGGGGGGGGGGGGAGGAGAGAGGCATTTTTAGCCACTTTGTTAGGACTTCATTTATCTTGTGGGACAGGGATTTTTTTTTATTTTATTTTAAGCCGCAGAGAAACGGATCTACTTTTAGTAAGTTCATAAGCGAAAACGCCTGGAGAGAGCTGTCCTTTAAATTTTGGCTCAACAATTAAAGTACTCACTCATTTTTTAAACACTGGTCTGCAAGCTTTTTCCACTGGCAATTGTCCCCCCTCTGGCATCCACCAGAAGGGAATTACTCACCTGCTCTGAAATACAATTTTCTCCATCTATACACACTCTCTTACAAGCCAAGCTATCAACGAAAACTCTGGGACTGGGATGAACTATGGTGCCCCAATTTTGAGGGATCCAAGGCCTGAATCACAGCTTGATGGACACTTTGCATTGCTATCTGCCACAGAGTTCACAACCACACTTGTCTGCACCAGTACAGGGATATTAGGATCACATTTTGTCTGAGTTTTGCCAGTACCTTTGCTGCCAGAGCAATTGGTGCAAAAGCATAGCAGCCTCCTTCTCCAGTGATTGAAGAACATGTTCCCTTGCTAATGCAGTTCTTTATCTGAGCCATGAGAAGACAGACATTAGCTTCTTGTTTAGTCCAATGGCAAAGAGATTCCCTCCCAATAAGTCCCTAGAGGAAGGTCTGATCTGTCACTCCCTAATCCAGAGACCACTCATAAGGATCTACCAAGGAGACTCATTACATCATTAAGTATTCTCCTTTCCTGCAAAATACATGGCAACGAAAAAGCTCACATTGGACAGAGTGCACTCCTGAGGGAGGGGCGGGAAGGTAGAGATGGGAATACTAGGTCTCTAGGCCGTAATCTAGAGGTCAGGATTTCATCCAAGGATTTTTGTCCTATTTTAAAAAGTCTCAGGAAACAAAAACAAAAATTACTACTTTTGTTTTCTCTTTTACCAATCTGTCACCCAGAAAGTGAGGGTAGATAGTGAGGCAAAAAGGCATCCTTTAAAAAGTGGAAGTTAAATCCTATTGTGGAAAACAAAGGAGCATATATTCTGGCAAATGAGGTGTCAAAATATAGTTAAGGAGGCAAAAAAAGAATTTGAAGAACAGCTAGCCAAAGACTCAAAAATAGCAGAGAAATTTGTAAGTACATCAGAAGCAGTAAGAAGTGGGGACACTGGATGATCGAGATGCTAAAGGAGCACTCAAGGAAGATCAGGCCATTGCAGAGAAACTAAATGAATTATTTGCATTGGTCTTCACAGCTGAGGATGTGAGAGATTCCCAAACCTGAGCCATTCTTTTTAGGTGACAAATCTGAGGAATTGTCCCAGATTGAGGTGTCACTAGAGGAGGTTTTGGAACAAATTGAAAAATTAAACAGTAATAAGTCACTGGGACCAGATGGCAGTCACACAAGAATTCTGAAGGAACTGCAATTTCACATTTGAAAAACTGTGATATGTAACCTATCATTTAAATCCGCTTCTGTACCAGACGACTGGAAAATAGCTAATGTGACACCAAATTTTTAAAAAAGGCTGCAGAGGCAATCCTGGTAATTACAGGCCAGTAAGATCAACTTCAGTACCAGGCAAACTGGTTGAAATTATAGTAAAGAACAGAATTATCAGACACATAGATTAACATGATTTGTTGGGGAAGAGTGATCATGGCTTTCGTAAAGGGAAATCATGCCTCCCCAATCTACTAGAATTCTTTGAGGGGATCAACAAGTATATGGACAAGGGTGATCCAGTGGATATAGTGTACTTAGATTTTCAAGAAGCCTTTGACAAGGTCCCTCACCAAAGGCTTTTAACAAAGTAAGCTGTCATGGGATAAGAGGGAAGGTCATCTCATGGATCAGTAACTGGTTAAAAATAGAAAACAAAGGTTGGGAATAAATGGCCAGTTTTCAGAATGGAGAGAGGTAAATAGTGGTGACTGCAGAGTCTGTACAGGGAGCAATACTGTTCAACATTCATAAATGATCTGGAAAAAGGGACACTCAGTGAGGTGGCGAAATTTGCCCATGATACAAAATTATTCAAGGTAGTTAAGTCCAAAGGAGACTGCGACGAGTTACAAAGGGATCTCACAGAACTGGGTGATTGGGCAACAAAAATCACAGGTGAAATTCAATGTTAACTGCAAAGTAATGCACACTGGAAAACAATCCCAACTACACATAGCTAATTTAGACCCGATCATTTTAGGTTACCACTCAAAGAGATATTGGAGTCATTGTGGATAGTTCTCTGAAACCAGCCACTCACTGCAGTGGCAGTTCAAAAAAAAAAAAAAAAAAAAAAAAAAAAAAAAAAAAAAAAAAAGCTAACAACGTTGGAATCATTAGAAAATATCTTATCTATCCCTTTCTTATCATAGGGCCTCTATATAAATCCATGGTATGCCCACATTTTAAATATTGCATGCAGATGTGGTCGCCCCATCTCAAAAAACATATATTGGAATTGGAAAAGGTTCAGAAAAGGGCAACAAAAGTGATTAGGGGTATGGAACGACTTTCATATGAGGAGAGGTTAATAAGACTGGGACTTTTCATCTTGGAAAAGAGATGACTCAGGGGAGATATGATAGAGGTCTATGAAATCATGACTGATGTGAAGAAAGTAAATAAGGAAGTGTTATTTACGCCGTCTCACAACACAAGAACTAGGGGTCACCAAATCAAATTAATAGGCAAATTAAAAACAAACAAAAGGAAGTATACAACAGAGTCAGCCTGTGGAACTTTTTGCCAGAGGACATTGTGAAGGCCAAGACTACAACAGGGTTCAAAAAAACACCTAGATAAATTCATGGAGGATACGTCCATCAATGACTATTAGCCAGGATGGGCAGGGATCATGTCCCTAGCCTGTTTGCCACAAACTGGGATGGATCAGCCTATGATTACCTGTTCTGTTCATTCCCTCTGAAGAGCCTGGCATTGGCTACTGTCGGAGGACAGGATACTGGGCTAGATTAACCTTTTGCCTAACCCAGTATGGCCATTCTTATGTAGAACAATTTAGTATGGCTGGCAAGGAACTCATCACCTGAAGTCATGAGGCACTGTGACAATCTGGAAATTCCAGCAACGGAGACAAACGTGATAGTACCTTCAAGCTAAATTAGAAACAGCATCCCAGAGGTTGATGGCAGAGAATTCCCCTAATGAACCACTTCAGTCACAGATTGAAGTGTTGTCATCCATAAATATGAAGTCTCCAGAAACTTTAACAAGTGCCTAGAATCAGCCCAAGATACTTCAACCAGGGAACATTTTTCTATCCAGTCTCTTCCTGAAGGAAAAGGGTTGTTACCTGAATTCCTGGCAGGGGCCATTAGATAGCCTGAATTGCTACCTGTTAGACTGAAGAGCCTGCTATCTCATTTCTGTTCCCCCATGTAGGTATCTACAGAGTGATCAAGCCAATGCTTAACCTTCTCTTTGTTAAGTTCAGTTGCCTTAAGGCACTCAGCCTAACACTATAAGGATATGTTTTCGTCAATCATTCAAATCATACTTCAACAAAAATGATTAAAGGTCTAGAACACATGACCCTATGAAGGAAGATTGAAAAAAAATTGGGTTGGTTTAGTCTGAAGAAGAGACGATTGAAGGGGGACATAACAGTTTTCAAGTACATAAAAGATTATTACAAGGAGGAGGAAGAAAAATTGTTCTCCTTAACCTGAGGATAGGTCAAGAAGTAATGGCCTTAAATTGCCGCAAGATTTAGGTTGGACATTAGGTAAAATTTCCTGTCAGGGTGGTTAACCACTGGAATAAATTTGCCTTGGGAGGTAGTGGACTCGGCCATTGGAGATTTTTTTAAAAGAGCAGGTTAGACAAACACCTGTCAGGAATGGTCTAGATAATATTTAGTCCTGCCTTGAGAACAGGGGACTGGACTAAAAGACCTGGTCCCTTCTAGTCCTACGATTCTATGATCTCATGGCTCTTATGTGTTCTGTATCAGTGAGCTGTCCTCTTCATTATTTACCACTCTCTCAATTTCTTGGGTCATCTGCAAACTCTTTCAATGATGATTTTATGGTTTATTTCCCCGGTCAGAGGAAAACAAACATATGGCCAACAACTGAACCCTGTGAGACCCTGTTCGAAACACCAGTTACTGACTCTTTACAGTTACATTGAGATCTGTCAGCCAGTTTTTATTTCATTCAGTACATGCCACATTGATTTTATATTGTTGTAAGTTTTTCTTTTTTTAAAATCAAAATGTCATGCAGCTATAGATGCATTCCAAAGAATAGCCCCAGGAGGGTGCACCTAGCATCAGCTGTCAAATAGGGCCATGTCGGAGTACAGCTTCAGAATTGGGAGACAGGGAGAGAATAATAATGAGTCAAGACCTAAACCAAACCCCATTAGATTTTGGGGAGAAAAAACAAAAACAAAAACACAGGCCTTCTGGATCCAAGACTGCAGAGGCCAAACCTGAGGTTTTATAGTTCTCAAACGACTGGATTAACATTTTTGTAATAAATTCCAATAAGTCATTATTCAGTAAAGCCATAAGCACTACCATGCTGGGAGAGGTTTTGATTAATACACAGGTACTGTGAGGAACAGTCTTCTCAGGAGTCCTTTTTAGAGGCTGAAGAAATTTCCAGCAACTCAACATTCATAGCTATTAATGCCATCACTTCTTCCACTAAGGAGAGCAGGATCCCACCACATTTGGCATGTCCTCAATCTGAGGGGCAATGTTTGACTAACATTGCCTGAGACATGGACATGCCTCCAGAGGTCCACTATGCAGGACCAGTGCTCCCTAGTAGGCTGCATGCATCAGGAGTGAGAACTCCTCTTATAAAAAAAGAAGCAAGAGCCTCCCTTGCAGTGCGATTTCTTCCAGATGTTAGATAAATGGGACACACTGTTCACACACAGATTCTTCCACAAGTGCTGTGATGTAAGGAAGGAGAGGCTACTCAAGCAAAGACAGGCTACATTTCAGCTTGTGTCTTATTTCCCAGGCCTAACACTTATCAGCTTCCAAAACAAAGCCAGGAGACAGCACGAGAATTACTTCCCACTTGCTGGAGCCAGCACAGGAAACAGAGCTAATGCAGCAAGCAAATATCTGTTTGGGAAAGCAACACTAGAGCCCTTCCCCCCAAATCTTCCTTCAGTTAGCTAATGAAGTAAAGCCACTTGTACTGATGTGAGAGAATAGTGAAGTAAGGATGTTCTACAGAAACATGACTAAGTATAATCTCTGATAACAGTTTTGAATACTTCATGTTTTGGCAACATGGTAAACAGCTGACTTAAGTTAGCTGGGAGTGTCAAACTACAGCTTTTTTATTATAAACAAAAATGAGGATATAAGTCAATTCAACAAAGCTTTCTTTTTACACCTCAGAAAGGCTGCTGACCAATATTAAAAATGCCAGTGTAAGTTTCAGAAAACAAAACTGACGGTCCCATGAACTGCAAACATTATTTTAGTAGCTGTTGTATGCAGGACCACCACCATGCAAGTGTTAACATTCTTTCCCCCTCAAACTTAACTTCTATTTCCAAATAAAAATTAGTACTTTGAGCTGGGATTCAAGCTCAACAATAGGCTTAAGTCACATGAATCCATTTGATCAGATTCCCAACTGAGTGACTCCTCCCTCAGTGTCACTCTTCAAAAATACTTCTGAAGTGGTGAGAGGAGAGCACCCCCCCAAAAAAAGAAATTTCTCTCAATTTTTTTAAAAAAACTTGTCAAAGTTCATCTTTATGTTTCCCCCCTTACTATTCAAAGTAGAAGCAATCCTTTTATATATAGCTAATCACTGTAACGTTAATTTAAGAAATCAGAGTCACCACTTCAACAGAAAGCATCTTTAAAATTGTTATGCTAATATCTTTTTAACCGCTTTGAACTTTGGTTTAAAACACCGCCAAAGACTTCTCCTTCCACTAGTTGTCTGAAGAGGATATTGTCTTCAGAGGAGAGACATGATGGATGAAGACAATAGACATGCTCTTTGCCTGGTCATAACAGCCTAGAGCAATTTCCTTCTCTACTTCCATCCCAGATGCTTTCATGACTACACAATTATTTAAGATTTAGTGCTCTCCATGCCAGCTGATTGAAGTGAGCTTCAAGCCATTTCCATGAATTCACATGGCGTGCTCTAATAGCAGAAATATACAATGAAGCATCTATGAAGTTAGAAAACTTGCAATACAAAACAAGCATGAACCATCTGCAATACAGTCTTGTGTGAAGTTCAGTCAGCACCATTTTTACTCAAATATTTGAATATTCAGAAAACTTCCAGCCTTACTACCATCCTTTTGGCCTGTTTTGGACATGCAGGGTCATCTACCTCCTATTCACTTCTCAAAAAAGTCACTTTGAGTTTTGATGTGCATGTTTTCCATGACCTATAGCTGTTACAGGGAAACATGCCTCCTGCATTCTCCTCTTATGCTGATGAAGATGAAGCTAAATTGTCTCTTTAAAAGTGTATGTAATGACCATGAAGCACCATTAATGATTTACATAATTATTTTATGCCGATATTTAGAATTCAAAGCTGACCTAGTAATTAATACTGTTCTTCCCCTCCCCCCTATGCTCCATGTGGCATGGATATTATCGGGTCCTCTGGGTATTTCAAGCTGTGCATCATTATAATTTCAACTTCAAGTCAAGAGGGAATTAAACTAGCCATGTAATAATGTACTTTAATTACTGTTCTAAACAGAGAACACCTGCATGCGTTGTATTTTGTATTGAAACTGTGTATACTAAAAGATAAACTTCTATTTTGATTATGCATGTCTTACAGTTTCTCCAATGTATGGCAAACATTTTTGCAAGAGAGTTATTTTTAATTCTTAGCAATTGTAATATAAATAAAATGATGCAACACTAGTCTAAAAGCTTGAGTAATTAACAAATATTAAACAGTTAGATGTATGCTTTTTAACAAAGCCACATACACATCCAGCAAGACAAGAGACCTGTTTTTAAGTCATTAGAAGCTCCTGCTAAAAGATGAAACATTTATCCATTCAAACATGCAATATAGGACATGTCCCTAGGTAGGCAGCTTAAAAACAAACAAAGCTCTGTACTATCAATATGAAATCACCCCTATTTTGAAGGGGAAGTTCCCCCCCCACCCAAATCCTTGGCTTCTAGCTAGTTCCTCAAAGGGTACCAATTGCTGCTGCTTCTGTGATATGGCCAAGTGACCATGAAGAACTGAAATGAAGCCACTTCCAACCATCAAGATGTTAACAGCTCTTCACCACTTTTTAAATCTAGTCCCATAACTTAAAAACTATTCCAAAGCACTCCTAGCACAGCATTGGTCACAATTAGCAACAGCAAAACATGCAACCACTAAAAAGAAGTTTGTTAAGCTGAAAAAGTGTCCAGTTTGTCATGGATTCCTTATTTACGGTCGCTCAATCCAGTTTCTTGGCAAGCTAATAAATGAGGATACTTGATTTTGCAGAATAGCAAGCTTTTGAAGCTATTTGTGACAATTACAATCCAGCATACTTTGGCTGACAGTTCTCATGAGGGGCAGCAGGCCCTAGTGGTTAAAGCACAGGTATGAGAGTCCAGAGAGCTAGTTCCGCTTCCAAAATTTTTTGCCACCAACTTATGTAGCCTTGGGCAAGTCATTTAGCACCCCATTTTCCTCTGTAATAAAAGAATATGGCCTTACTTCATAGCACATCTATGCAGCGTGAAGTATAAAGCTTTGACAGCCTTAAACAAATGGCACTATTTAAATATGATGATGGTTCTCGGGGTATTCAGGACTGAGATTCACCTTGTTACCCACCTACCTCCAATGAGACTAGCTTGTGCTTAACTGGATGCCAGTTCCCTGACACCTCCAGCCTGCTAGTAACCCAAATAATCCCCTCTGGATTATGCCAGCCCTTACTTTGCCTCACAGATTAACAATAGGTGCACCTCAGTCCTCCAAACCCTTTGAAGCATTCCCTTGAAGTGGAGAGCCCCTTATTCACTGAACACTTACCAGGTCTGCTGCCCCACAACAGAAACAGCATACACACCTTCTCGATTAATTCAATTTAGGATCAGCTCCTTGTACAGACACCACAGCACTGAGATATTTATAGTGAAAACTGTAAGTATCCAAGATCAGGATTCAAGAGAATGAGTGAAGATAATGGAAACGGAAGGGTTACACATAAAACAAAATCAATACATGCTTTCTAGAGACTAAACTTAACAGACTAACCTCCTGTCTAGCGCAGTTTTATTTTACCCATAGCCTTGGTTTGAAACACTGCAAAAGGCTCATTGTGATCCCACTTTGTATGTAAATATGCGGTCCATTTACTTCTTAGGTACAGGATAACAGGGTGCTTTACTTGTCCCCCAGTTATAGTCCAATAAACCTTTGAAGTGAACCCTCAGATAAGGCTTTTTCCCCCCTGCTGTTCTTCTCTTCATCTGCATTTAGCTCAGACTGAACAGGAAGGACTGAGACAATACTCAATTTACATTGCAACAGATGGATAAACATCTCTACTCTGACAGAAAACCAGTTTCTCACTTCTCCTGGGGATTAACACCTTGATACAAACTATAAGCACATACACACACCCCTCCTTACATAGTAGCAGTACATAAAAGTTATGACAATATTCCTAACCAGTGACACCTGTTTTCCTTTAATATCCTACATGAGGTTCTTTGGTGAACCAGGATGTAACATACCAGTCTCAGGAAATACTTGTAAACACTATGCACCCCCTCTAAGGTTGCCAATTCTAGCTGGACATATTCCTGGAGGTTGCATCACATAACAATCTTTAATTTAAGATTAACATTTAATTCCTGGAAACTCCAGGATAATCCTGGAGGGTTGGCAACCCTAACCCCCTCTATGCCCCTTTGCCAGCTGGCATTAAGAGATTCTTGGATCACAAATATAAATTATTTTTTACCCTCTGGAGGACTTTACAGCTGCACAAGTCTAAAGGATCTCGCCTCCCTATTCTGCCCCACCACAACATTTTTCTTAAATGATGGTTTATAATACAAGCTATTAGAAGACTTAATGTTACTGTACCAAAATTCATTATGCAGTCAGTGTGAATTTCATATTGGAAAAGCTGTTCATTGCATGTTTGAGAAAGAATACTTTTCTAACTGAAGCTGTACTTTTGATCTTTAATATTTGCATCTTCCTTTCAAGTTAAAAGGAAGCACTATGGGCTATCAGAAGGACCCAGAAGTTAGTTTATGGAGATTTGGATAACCAAATACAGTAGAACCTCAATGTTACACACAACCTCTATTCCTGAGGTGTTTGTAACTGAAATGTTCGTAACTGAACAAAAAGTTAAGGCTGTTCTTTGACTTAATACAGCATTGAAACTTTCCTATGTGGAAGAAAAATGCTGCTTGTAACCATTTAAATAAAACAAGCACCAAGTTTCCCTACCTTGTCAAATTTTTAAGTAATTTATGTTTAACACTGTACTATGCTGTATTTGCTTTTTTTTCGTCTGAGCTACTGCCTGACTGCATACTTCCAGTTCCAAATGAGGTGTGTGGTTGACCAGTCAGTTCATAACGAATGCAGATCCATAAAACCTCTTACATTTTAGGGTCAAAAATCCAAAAGGACTAAGGCTATATGAGCAAAGACACTATGGATTGCAATCCCAGCAAGACAAAGCTCACCATACAAATTGCAATTAATCCCCAAGAACACTTGCACTGTACAAAATTTCTAGGATGTGGGGCAGGTTTTATCAAATATTATTTAAAAAAAATCAAGGTAGACTAGTTTGCTCTGCACGAGTAATAGAAGAGAACCTGTCCCAGAAAAAGGCACTAGCAGTCCAATGAAGTACACAAGCAATAGTTACCCAGGAAGATTAGTGAAGAGACGAGTCAAAACAAGCAGACACTGAAGGGCAAGAAATTTAAGTTTCACATTTATCTAGTTTTAACCTAAGATAGGACTCTGGAACAATTTCCAGTATCTTAAAGCAAAAAGCACATTCGAAACTATAGAAAAAGAGATGACTATTCAGGGGGAATAAAAAGTAAGAGATATACATGAATGCTAAATAAAGTATAGTCTAAAGAATAATACAGGGAATTTAAAAAAAACAACACACACACCAGAGATGTGTAACAAGGGACAATTTTTTTAAAAAAATATATACACTTTACAACCTGCTTCTTAAGTTTTAATCAGGTTGCAGTTTACTTAATACTTCAGTCTTATCCCAGGTTTCAAAAAAAAAAAAAAAAAAAAAAAAAAAGTTACTTCAGAGCGCAAGCACCTGTGTATCTGTCCAAGGGGCATATAATTGGTTATTCAAGAACTATTAGCCTGTTTCTTAGCAACCTCTGTAAGCTCTAATCAAGTAAGGCCAAGATTGTCATTTATCCTTGAAATGCCATGCCCCTTTCATTTAATAGAGGATTCATCTAAGAGAGGATTCTAACTACTATTAGGCAACAAATAGTTTTAGCAATGGCTAATATCCATGCTCACTACACATTTCAGCTGAGAAGTCTTTCTAACGCCAGAGATCAGGAAAGCTCTTCACTATATGCCTTTCCCTTTATTTCATTTAGCTAACTGAAATACTGACTGCTGAAATAATCCAGTCTCTTCCCCTCAATTTGTTTAGATGAACTGTCAAGCTAAACCCACTGAAACTAGGGGCTAAGTGTTTGTAGTTGGATCTTTTGGGAAGAAACGCACTATATAATCAGAGTAGTCAGTCATTGGAACAAATTTACCAGTATCATGGTGGATTCTCCATCACTGAATTTTAAAATCAAGACTGGATGGTGTTTCTATAAAATATGCTCTAGGAATTATTTGGGGGGAAGTTCTATGGCCTGTACTATAGAGGTCAGACTAGATGATCACATTGGTCCATTCCAGTCAGACTCTATAAAGAGGTAAGAGAGCCTGGTTCACAAAACAAGAATTTTTGTAGCAGTGAATGTCTTCAGTATGAAGTTATTCAAGAAAAGCATCTTTATACCACAAGCAGCAGTACGGACATGGAGATTAAACTTCATGAGCCCCCCCAAGAGTATTTAAGCCCCCAAAACTTGAGATGGGTAAAAGGATTATTTTATTTACCATAAAATGCAGCCATTTCAATGTGGAACACAGCTGGCAGAGCAACACTATGGCAAGATTTGAGATCAAATAGTTCATTGGATCCTATTAAAAAGCACACCGTTAACTTAGGTAGCAAGAATGAAATTATCCAAGTAGGAATTTGGATATATGCCACTGAGGACTAAACTGACCCACAAACACGGTCTCTGTGGATTTCTGACAGCCTCTATTCTAAAATTCATCCAAGAATGTTCCATATGACATTTTGCTAGGAGTTGATCCCTATTCAATTAAAAGCAACAACTGAAATGATTTAGATACCTACTAGCCAGAAGTGATGGTGGTGGTACCAGCAGCAAGGTCCAGGGCAACTCACTGATAAGAAGCTTAGAACCTGGCCACATCTCCACTGAAAGGGGCAGGATGGTAGGATTCCTTAAAAGGTGCTCTCTCTCTAGCCCCTGTTCAGCAGCTCCATCTTTTGGATGATCCTCTGCTAAGTCTTGATACATTTGAAGCACCACCTTTGCCCCCATCCCATTCCTGGAAAAAATATTTCCTCTTTCAACCTGCCCCTAGGAGCTTCCTGGCTGCTGTAAGTAAACCAACAGAGTGGGGAAAGAAAAAAACAGCAGAAAGTAAGTTTTTCTTCAACTACTGTACCACATCTCCAACCTCAATTTTTTATCTCTCCCCCCCTGCAAAGTAGCTCCATTACTTGCTTCTGTCAAGGACTTTTCAATCAGCATTGACACAAAGTTGACATAGGATGGTTAGTTTTATTCCACTGACTTTTGGGAGGGGGGGGGAAGATGCGTGCGGCAGGACAGGGGACAGAAATTTATGAGCACAAGAGCATCTACAACTGTCTGCAGACTAAAGGATAGTGCTGCATCTATTCACAATTACTTTAAAATAAAGTTGGTTGAGGTAAAACTACAACTTGCCCTGTCTACACTTAGTTTTTATAACCTTTGAGTTATCTCCTTGTAAAAACACTTTTCTTGCAGTAGACATAGCCAGAGTGGCTTAGAATCATAGAATATCAGGGTTGGAAGGGACCTCAAGAGGTCATCTAGTCCAACCCCCTGCTCAAAGCAGGACCAATCCCCAATTTTTACCCCAGATCCCTAAACGGCCCCCTCAAGGACTGAACTCACAACCCTGGGTTTAGCAGGCCAATGCTCAAACCACTGAGCTAACCCTCCCCACCTCATAATAGGGTCAAGCTGCTCAAGACAGTATTGTGAGTGGAAATGATACAGAGCTTCTACTATAATAAATTGTGACAGGCAAGAACCTCCTTCCCCACCCTTTACCTTTATTTTGTTTAATATATATGGGATGCTTTGATTGAAGATGGACTATATATTAGAATAACAGATTAATGCATATGTCCTGTGTACTGCAACAAGAGTGTAATGATCTTATTGATGCACTGCCTGGAGTGCCTTCTGAAATGGACTGATACCTGGTAACCAGAATTTCTTTCACATCTATAATACTAAAGCCTGCACAGTCTGCTTCAGTATCCTTAAAGAGAACTTTAGTAAAACATTGGTGTGTCAAAGAAGTTTTAAATGTTAGAATTAAATAAGCTTTCAGAGGCACAGATATAGAATCATAGAAATGCAAGACTGGAAGGGGCCATCTAGTCCAGCCCCCTGCACTAAGGCAGGACTAAGTTTAAACTGTCCTTATATTACTACTATCTGAAGAGTTATTCGAAGTACTCTTCAGGGCACATGAAGGAAGAAAGGTTAAGAAAGTATAACACAACAGGTGGCCAGGCCACTAATCTCTCTGCAATGCAAGATATTTTTACAAGAAATTCTAGGTTCAGTTACAACAATGTCTGAAATATGCAGGGGACATCAAGGGTTATCTTTCCACTGAAATTTGGAAGAGAAGACTTTTCTATAGTTACATGAATCTTCTCTCTTCATACTTTCTGCTCTGGGCAAGCTGCAATATTAGTTGTTGGTACACACAGTATGCCAGTAACAAAGCCCCCCACCCCTTTTGTTTGGTAAGTGGCACCTGCAACTACCATTAAAACCAAATGGAGAAGTCCATACTCAGCATACCTGAAAATCAGAGCCTAGATCACCATTTCTCAAATGCAGCCACCTGGTGGTTTCTCTGCGGCCACAGCAGTTTCCTGGGCAATGGGGAGGCGGGGGAGCGCATCAGCCCCTCCCCTTCCTCCTTGTTGCTCCTGCATGCACTGCCTCTCTGGAGAGGCAGGTGGGACACACAACGCTTAAGGAGCAAGGTGAAGAAGGCGTAACGAGGTGATGGGCGAGGAGAGCAGTGGGTGCGATGGGTGAGGAGGCGAGCAGCTGGGGAGGGGAGAGGAAACAAGCAGCGAGGCGAGTGGTGGTGGGGGGGTCTGGTGGGGAAGTAAGGAGGCGAGCAGTGAGACAGCAGCAGGGCAAGGAGCGGGGGGGGAAGCACCTGGTTGCGAGCGGGGGAGTGAGGTGAGTGGTGAGACAACAGCAAGCGGGGGTTCTCGAGGCCACCAGGGGGTGCCTGTGGCAGGGGAGTGAGGAGAGTGAGCAGGTATGCAAGAGGCAGCAAGGGGCGAGCACATGGGCATCGGGTGTAGCGCCCCGCCCCTCCCCCCGACTACACCCTATCCCTCCGCGCCTCCCCCCACCCCACCCCTGGCAGCCAGAGCCCCAAGACCCCCTGTAGCTGAAGCCACAAGCCCCCCTGCCTGGAGAAGCCTCAAGTGCTCCCCCTTGGCCAGAGGAGCCCCGGGCTAGCTGAAGCCCTGAGACCCTCCCTGCCCCCACCCCACACACCTGGCCAAAGCCCGGAGCACCTCCCCCTCCCCACCTGCCTGGAGGAGCCCTGGGCCAGCCACAGCCATGCCCTCCCCATCCCAGACACGTTTTTAATTATTGTTTGGACTTCTACTACATCAAAAGCATTTTTAAATTTACTTCAGAATTGTTGTACAGACAACCACTTTTACCCAAAAAAAAAAATAAAAAAGACAAGAATGTGGAAAGCACCTTATTTGTGTTTCTATTCTGTTAGGCCCAGTAAAGAGAAAAAAAAAATAATGCACAGTTGAGTCTGCACAAACAAAAAACCCCAAAACCATACATAAATTACAATATTTGGATGTATATATGTGCATGTTACTTTATTAACTTTTGGAAAAATAAATAATTTTAGGAAAAAGTGTCAGTGTATTGGTGGCCACATTTGGAGGACACTAAAAAATTTGTTGCGAGAACTCCTGGCCTACATCATTACTACATTATCAACAGTGAACATGCAAGATTTAACTCAAAAGCTCTCTGATCTAATATTGAAGGGATACTGTTTACATACTGAAATAGTCCCACACACAAACCCAAAATCCCAAGAGTTAGATCTGTGAAGACAAGTACTAAGCAGCTGGAAATTTATCCAAACTCACTTATCCACTAACCCATAGGAAACAGAGAGCAAGATTTTCTTGTACACCCCAGTCTTCTATGTATTCATAAATGCATAGCAGAGAGGCTGCAGGGGATGATTTCTGGTGCACATCCACAAGTTATGATTATCCAGAAGTGTCATTTTGGGCTATTAGCACTGCGCATGTCCTTTAAAGAGTCATAAGAGAAAACTTTCTATGATAGTTATTACAATACTACTAGAATGTTCTCAAATTGCCTAGCCAAAGTGCCACAAAAAGGCACTAATTAAGAGTAAATATTTCATTTGAAAGATGATTAAACTAGGGGCTTGCCTACACAAACACCTATTTTGTGGCAAACTGGGGTGAAAATCTACCCCACATTAAGTGTCCATGTGAACATTGCTGCTGCACACTAAAAGTTTCCTACTGCACTTGGATCTATCCTGCTTTGAAACAGTAGATTGATGCACACTAGGGAACTTTTAGTGAGGGGCAGTAGTGTCCACATAGACATTACGTGCACAGCAGGCTCGCACAGAGTAGATTTACACCCCAACTTACCAATATGAACACTCAGTTTGTGGCAAGACCCAAGAGTTTATAGAATCGTTGGCCAAGCCAGAGTAGATAAAAATTAAGCATTTAAAAGAAAAAAAAAAAAAACACCACCCAAAAGAAAAAAAAACCTCTCACAGATTTTTTTGATAAAATGCTTCGAGGAAAACACCTATCTAAAGATGGGTTTAATTAAGATATCTAAGTTATACTGTATCTCATCATGGAACAGTGATTATAAAATTCTGTGGTATGAGACAATATATTCCTGTAATGTTTAAGAAAAGTTTTGTAAATAGTTCCAATAGTTCATGGATTAGGGACCCAATGTTATGGGGTTCCAGGGGCTTTTGTATAGATTTAGGTGAAATCTTTCTATCTATGCAATGGGACTCAGTGCTCAGTCTAGAAGATACCATCAGAGATGCTTAGTTTTGCAGTTTTCAAACTCTGGATTTGTGTCTCCAGAGATGACATGCTTGTTAACAGCAAAAATATGTTATATATTTATATAAATAAATAAGAGGTGAGAAATAAGACCTTAACTCTATTGTCCCTCTGCAAATGTGTGTACAGAGTCCATCACTTTCTCTTTGAAAAGTGCAAAGTTTAACAAAGTTCAATTAATAGAAGATTGTTGGGGACGGAATAGATCTGGACAAGGAGAAGAAGTCTGGAGATAAATGTGAGAAGGGAGGGACAGGCACTAGAAACAAAAGTGAAACTGTTTGAGTAGCATATTCCAGATATCTTGAGGTCTTTCTGAGTGTAGCCTTAACTGATTTGAACTCTACCATACCATTCTCTCACTAGAAGGGAAAAACCTATAATGGCAGCAGGCTGTAAGAGAGACCCAGTTTGGGAATATATTAATGATGTTCCTCTACCTGTGGGTAAGACAGGCATGCATGCAAACAGTGCAACAAAGAAATGCAAGGCCTGGTTGCCCGAATGAAACATCATGAGAAGTGCTCCTTCTCAGGAGGAAGCTGCATTGAAGATGATGAAAGAAACATGCCTAAACATGTAGGATCTTCAGGTTGGTAACAACCAACAAGCATGCACTTTTATGTAGAAATCTATGATTAAATCAAGTCTTCCTGACTAGTGATTTAAATCAAGATTTAAATCAAATCCACCCTGGGCCAAACCATGGCTTGCAAGCTGCATGCGACTCTTTTACAGTTAAAGTGCAGCTTGCAGAGCCCTCCACCCCCATTCTCCACGTATCAGACTGGGCGGGGGAGTTGGGGACCTCTGCCTTGTAGCGGGGTGGTGATGTAGGAGCTTCTGCCCAGCAGGGAGGGGGGGGGGGTCTCAGGGCTTCAGCAGGAGTGGGGCTGAAGCCCCAACCCAGGCAGGCACCTCCTGCGGGGCTGAAGCCCCGAGCCTCAGCAGATGTGCCCCAGCTCTTGAACTTCTGAAGATTGTCATATGCGGCTTGGAGGGTCAGTAATTTTGGCCACCCCGGTTTATAGGGAAACTTTTTATCGTCAGCACAGACTTCCAATAAAAAAGCGCTGCTGTCAAGTTAAGTTGCGTTGCATAGATATTTTATGTTTGCAACCAATGTGTAGCTACCATCGCCTTCATTTTTCATATTAACTTCCTGTTATATTGGCCTAATTCATATTATGTGCTATTACTGCACCCATCCCTGAGAATTTTAGTTGGTTAGATGATCTTATGTTCACTTTCTCTCCTTCCCCTCAGCCACTCTATTCTATATCAAGTTTTGTTTTAAAACTATAGTGCAAATGGGGTGAAGGGACAGCTTGTCAAAAGTAGGATTTACATTTCATTCTAAAGGCATTTAGTTTGCATTATTAACTTGGGCTGGTCCCATGGAAGACTGAATATGACATGACCTTGAATTTGATCCAGTAATCAATGGGAATCCAGTGAAGAAAGCATTGCTGATCAGAGATCCCACGTGCATTGCATAATGGTAATCACTGCCTGAGTGACAAAAGAATGGCTCACTGCAGCCAGACCCAGAGCTGAGAAGATGGGGTGGTTTCCTAGCCAGGGGTGTGGGGGGAGGCCAGGGAGAGGCATTTTCCAACCAAAGCTATTTGGGTGCCCAAAAGGTAGCGAGAAATCTAGGTAAATTTCAAGACCACAGGCCTTCCAATCTCTATTCTGCCCTTACTACAACCATACAGCTCTCAGATTTTGAGTTAGGGGACTTTACATGAGCTAGCTGTGTATGCAGGATTATGCTGAAGAAGACAACATCTAAAGAACAGGTTTAAATTATATATTAAAGGTATAGTGGCAAGTGGATCTTAGATGTACTGGTGCAGCCAAGTTATTCTTTCAACAGCTTTGTGTATGATATATTCCACACTCTAGTTCAAACTTGATCTAAAGCAAAAACAATTCCAGACATCTGGATGAGACCAATCACCCTAGTATCTGGGTACAGCGTACAAAACTTAAAGTTTAAAAAACACTTTCATACACAAGATCCAATACCTGAAAGTTCCCCTCAGTCCTACAAAACTTTGCCTGAGAAGGATACTTACAGGCTAGATAAGAAGAGCTGAAAACACTTATGGAAATCCTGGACACATTCCAAAAGCGTAGGGCACACTAATCTTCTGGCAAGTTCCTGGAGCTAACAAATTAATAGAAAAAAAAAAGCCTAACCACCCAGGACTCATTCTTGGTTAGTTACCTTGAGTGTTCCAGATAAACACAAGTTGTGTGACACAAGAAGGAAGGTGGTAGCAAAAAGTCTTTTAGGATTTTGGAGACAGAATCAGCACTTTGAATTTTACCTAGAGAGTTTGACAGCCTGTGTAGAACACTGGTGTAATATGCTCTGACCTGACCATCACATTTAAGGGTCTGAAAAATGGGTGGTGCAACTACTGTTTTTCCATTCTCTCTGCTCAAAATTTTCAACTTCAAGACCTGTCAGTACACCACACCTGCATGTCTAACTCAACTGCACAGCCAGATAGAGTACCAATATTTTTGGTGCCTGGTGCAGAAAAGTGAAACATTTTTGCCAAGAAATTCACCATTTCATGGCATGGAGAGGTGCCAGACTGCATGGCTACAGAAGACCAGAGGCAATGGAGCCTTGAATGTAACAGTTCACACCTTTTAGTGTGATTGTTTCAGCCAGGAATCACTGCAGTGGTTTACACCGGTTCACACTTTCAAGGTTCTCTGCTACCATAGGGGCTGAAGTACTGTTTCATGAAAGGAGAACAGAGGAATGGTGGTAGCAATCCCAAAACTGTTTTGTTGCAACCCACAGGTGGAGAAACCCTGGTCAACATTCTAGGATATCAGTTAGCCCTCTGATAGGTCAAGATGTGATCTAGTAGGTTAAGGTGTAGCACTTTTTTTTGTGTGTGCACAATAGCCAACAAGGTATTTGCAAAACATTGGCATACATGCCCATCTTCTTGGCAGAGACCTTACAGATACAGCTTGACTCCCAGAGGAGCTGACCTCTTACAGAGCAGACACAAGTAAGCCCCTAACAGGTGGAGGGGGGGGGGGGGAGAAAGAGACAGAGAGAAGACAGACCCTCTTTTAGAGTCGGCAAAGCAAGAACCTAGCCTTGGATAATTAGATACTGGGTATTTTGATAATGATTATGTGCATCTTCCAACTACGATTCTTGGGAGCTTCTTACAAATGCTAAGCCTTATGGATGTGATGGACAGTCAGTATTAAGTGACCCAACTCCCAATCTTTTGCTCTAAACATTAGTCAACACTCCACCAGTTAAACAGGCTGTGCTGGGATAGCCCCATTCATATATAATACACCTTTCAAATGTTTCTCTCCTGATCAAGGCACAGAACCAATTTTTAAAATGAATGGAAGCCTAAGCATTTTGTGGAAATGCGGGACCAATTATTATATTCCTGCATCTTCAAGATGTCTGATAGCCCCAGCTAAACAGATACTATTTCAGAAAGTCTGAAAGCTACCTTACTACTTATTTCTTACATGTCACTTACCAGTTGCCATGGCAAACTTATTCCAGAATCAATCCATCAATTAAGGAAGAGCCTGTTCTGAAGCAAGAGATTAGACTCGACTATAAATGTGAAGTTTCTCATGATCTCTTGATGCAGACAGTTCCCAGTAATACAAGTTAACACAATGTATTGGGCAAACAAGCTACCACTTTAGAAGTTTGTGGAATGTGAGCTTTTAATATAAAAATCTGGTAGAGCTGAAATTCTGCATACAGAAGCATCCCAATTGCATTCAAGATTGAAGTGTTTTGATTGTCAACAAGCCTTGCAATGAAGTCAGTTTTCAATAGTATTTTAGACAGTGGTTTAGAAGCAATTATTGCCATCTATGCAGTTTATATTTATGAATCTAATATTTCAGTTATAAAATTGTATGTAGTTCTCTTAACTTGAGAAGTATTTATTTTAATGAAGTTAAATTTGTTTATTGATAATCTCTTTTACATGTTAAGCTTCTCAAATTTGAGAGCAGATGGGAGAGGAGAGTTGGGGTGGGTGGGTGAAGAAGACAGCTGTATGGTTCTAGCTGTTCAACTTCTCCCACTGCCAAATTTCTGCAGAAGACATATCCCAAGGTAGCAATTTTAAGAACTTTTTGGCAATATCCCAACCTTCTTTTGAAAATAGATCAGGCTAGAAAGTTTTAATAAAAAACAAACAAACAAACATGAAACAGGGAATGATATGAAGTCAGTTGTTGCTCACCTTGTAGGCATCACTGAACTAAGGTGTTTCAGCATTATAGAACAGAGTTGTTGTACCTCAGACTACTCTAAAGAAGACCGTCTTTTTAAAAGACCTGAAATATGCAAATCTAACTGAAAAGTAGTATGTTTTATTGTAATAAAGCATCTTAACAGATGAAAAGGGTGTTTCTATCAACACTGTTATAAACATTTCATTTACAGCCATTGTTAATTTGTGATATTAAGAGATTACACAGAGGGAAGAATACTGGAGACAAGTTTTCCTCAGTGTTCTAATCAATACTAATAAGTTAAAAACCAGTCTCCTTAAGTAGGCAACCAAGCCTTCAATTAGTGGCCAGTAATATGCAGGCCAGTAAGAAGTCCACATATACCAACTTTTGTTTTCATTAAGTGATATTTTAATCTAAAGATTTTTATATTTTTTTCCTGGTTTATACAAGACATTTTGGACTTCAAATCCCTTGGTGACAGTACATGCCAAACCAAATGCATTTCAGGTAAGTTAAGGACATGCTTTCTTATCCTCTTTAGTGGCATCTCATCCAACTTGATCAGTAAGTGACATTACTCACTACTGGTGTGCTTATGTGCACACTGATGTGCATAAAACTAGCTGTACTCTTGTCAGGAGGCGAGAAAGAGGTTTGCCAATATGGAGAGTTTACACAAAGTGACCTGTTTTGTAAATGGCAGTTTTAAAGAGTTTGATGTTTAAGTTGACTTTAGGACTATTCACCAATGAAAACAATTCAGCTCCAAAAATGTTTATGTTACACTATTGTTTCTAGTATTTACATTAAAATAAAAAAAGTCTTACATAAACTGGGAAGTCTTTCAATTTACTCATGTTCATCATAGGTCTTATTGTATAATTTATCACAGAAGTCTGGCATTCCCGTGATCTTCCTCTTAAAGCTTGACACTCATGATGAGGCTACAACATACCAGTTTAAATGCAGCGTATAAAGCAGCTTGGGTAGTTTTTAAAGCTGTAGTACAGCTAGTCTACAGTTATTTTTAGACTTAACAGTGGGCAGGGAGAGGACTTTATACCTTCCAAACTGAAAATGCAAGCCACCCACCAAACTGCATTTTGTGACTGGCTGCACTGTTTAAATAAATTACAGGTTGCTTTGCAACAGCTGCAGAGACACTGGAAATGAAACACCAAGTGTTTCAGCTTCAATGCTTCCATAAAGTGGTGTGGGTAGCAGTGTAAAGGATTTGATGGTTAATTGGGTGCTGGAAGTACTGTACTAAGTTTGCCTGAAGTAGAAAGGGCTGTTAAACATTAGGACTTATTCACTATACAGGAACATAGATGGTAGCTGAAAGATAGGAATGTGCTTATTCTGACAGCAAACAGAGGTCTGAGCTTGGGAACCTGTATGATGAGGACTACCTAGTTCTCTGCCAGTTTCAAGAAGCAGTACTAGAAATTGGCACAATAAAATTAGCTAAATTACCTCTACCTCCTGATGCATATTAAGTAGAAAATGTTTTCAGATGCTAATGTTGCTCACTTGACTTTGAGGAAGCTAAGGCAATAATTTCACCTCACCTGTATTTTACAGCTGACTTAAGCCAGAATCTTTATTTTATCCTTGATCACATTTCAGCTAGCTGTTCAAAGTCGTTCCCAAGTATCACGTTTATATAGTATTCACCATACTCCCTCAGCAGGGAGCTTTGTAATTCAATAGAAGACTAGGAAAGAGTTAAGAGTTGCATTGGCCATTAGAAGCTAAACCACTTTGTATACGGAGATCAACATGTAAGAGCTTGTATCCATTCCAAAGTTCTTCATATGGATTTAAACAGCGAGAAGTTAAAGTAGCTTTCGAATCTGAAGTATCCACGCTCCCTTCTATACTACAAAACGCCTGTTTAAAACTGACCAGCTCCCCCACTAGTGGGAACTGTTGGAGGAAGAGTCTTCCATAGTACAGAGGGGGAATTTAAATGTTGCGGGGATGTACTGCTTTAGCATGAACAGTCTTTAACCCGAGCTTCCTCATTTAACATTTCCAACCGACTGATGATCCCCAGAAGCCAGAGGAAGCTCTTACAAGCTTTGCACAGCCCAAGGCAAGCGCGGATCCAGTCACCCACCACGTGCTCGGCCCAAGAACGGCCAGGGCCGGGGTTCACCCTCCCACGCGAGGCTCCTCTCCTGACTCGGACACGCTGCCGACTCCGTGCTACAGACACTAGCCAACCCCCACCGCCACCGCCCAACGGCAACGCTGCGCCTGCAAGATCGCACCTGCCCGGCGCGGGGCGGGAAGGCTGGAGCTGGCTCCCGGCTCGCCGCCTCTCCCGTGCTCACCCCGCTATGGGCCACGTGACACCGACCCCTCTGTCCCCCTCCCCCACACCAGGCCGGCCAGTCACACGGGCCTCCTTGGATTTCGCGCGCCCCTCAGCGCCAGTCAGCGTCACGCTTGGCGGCTGCGGCCCCACACCCCTGGGCAGGGCGCCACCAGGAGCCCCGAGGCAGCCCCGAGGCCGGGGGGGAGGGGAGCCATGACCGACCCAAACCCAACGCCCTGCCTCAGGCTGCCTCAGGCCAGGGCGATGGGGGCCCTGCCCCCGCGAGACGGTTCCCGGGCTCCTGGCGTCTAGGCGCGGCGCACCCCAGAGCGGGGCTCACACGCCTACCAGGCCCCGCCCAGCCCTGGCCCCGCCCACTGCTGCTCCAACGGCCGCCCGCCAGCCGCTTCCTCCCGCCCCCGGGGCCGATCTAGTTCCAGAAGCTGAGCAGCTCGCGCCCTTCGCGAGCCGCCGCACGCGCTCTCCACTCACTCCCCATAGCCTGGGGCCACTGCAGCGGCCGCCGCCTCGCCTCCCCACGCCCCAGGCTCACCGCGGTGCATGCGCCCCCTGCCGGGAGGCTCCCTTCAATGCATGCCCCATTTATCTGCAAGCAGGCAGCACCTTGCGCCACAAACAGGGGAGGCTCCAAGTCTGTGCAAAGCTGCAGGACCTCGAGCCAAAGCAACGTATCTCCTTCCATGCAGAGGTGAATGCGTTTTGCATGGGCTTAGTGCCCACACCTGGAACCTGCGAAAGCAGGAGCTGTCACGCAACTAATTCCCCAGCTGCTCCTGCAGGCCTGAGACGCCCTGATGTAGGTACTTCTGGGATTAGTTTTCGTTGTATGTTTATTATTACACAGCAGCCTGTGCTTTATATCTACTACTGCCACAAATATTCCGAGTCACTAGGCTGCAGCCTGTTGCAAGCGTTTCTCGAATGCCTCCCTATCATTACACAATGGAGTTAATACAGCTCCCCTAGCCCTAGAGATCCCGATCTGCAAGACAAATGAAAGCGTTGCTGGTAAAAAGGGGAAACCCCAGCTTTGCCAATGTACATGTAAACAGCGTCAATATTAAACCTGGTAATCATCACCTTCCATACCTCTTCTAACCTCCAAAAGCAAAAAAAGAGTACACACTCTCTTCAGTAGTCTACTAAAGGGATTGCAGCGCAGTGTGGAAGGAAAAAGGCAACTCAAATTAGAAAGTGGAGCAACGAACACAGGGAGGTCATAACTATTCAGCCATCCATTTGCAACCATCAGGAAAAAAAAACCCTATTTCCTAGTTTATTCCTTCCAGCCTATTCAAATGCACAAAGAAAAAGAAGGATTTTGCTTTGAGGACATTAAAACGTTATAGAAAAAGGGATGAGTCTCAACCTACCGGCCATGCAAACTGAAAAGGTATAACAATCCTGCCCACGTCATGATTTTTGCCCTGATGATAATATTTGTTGCTGTTCAAATAAAAAGTATTTCCACCGAGAACTGGGGTAGATCCGGATCCGTAGTTGCAAGGTCCAATGGGAGTGATCTTGGCCTGATATTCCTTTAAACAAACTTTCACATAAGTATCACATTCATCCCGGGTACAGTTCAGGTTCTGGGGACTTTTCATGCCATCACAACATTCCCCATTCAACAATTCTCCGTTTACATTCTTCACCGAGTTAAGCTGCAGCTCGAAATAGCCCGTGGATTGGGACACCTAAAAATAAAAATCAAAGGGGAGTCAACCTCATTACTACAGCGTCTTGGGAAAGTGCATGGAAGTTTGCAATCAGCCAATACAAGGTTTCCTCCCAAGCCTTCCAGTAAAGCGTTTTGCTATTAAAATTCTATTTACTATAAAATAATACAACTAGAACTGTATAGAGGTTACTGCAGCAATAAAAGAAGCTGCACTACGTAACACCACTACAAAAGTACTATGCATAAATATTCCACTGCAAATGATAGAGACATTTTAAAATCCCTCAAGGCTGAATACATTCTTGACAAAGATATGAAGAGGAGACGTATACAGAAGTGAGCACCCAACTCCTGAAATACAACAGTAAATACGATCCCTGCAAATGCAACCTTCATTTTCATACAGAGCCGCTTAAAATAAATAGGTGTGAAGGAAATGTAGCTGCAAGTTGTATATGTTCCTCTAACACCGCATATTGATTTCCTCCCCCCTCGTTTAAACCCACGGATCTAATGCCATGAACAGGAGACTGATTGAAAGGCTACAGAGACAGAAAGAAGCCATGGCAACCCCCACAATAAGATCAGGGCTTTAGGTCTGGGAGCCATGCCCCAAAAGGGGCAATGCTAAAAAGACGGTTACCTCTGCCTACGAAATTTAATGCATTCCCCCCCCCTCTCCACCGCACCCCATTTGGTGGGAGAGGTGTAGCCCCTTCAGAGAGGAAAGCCTTCTGCTCCAGCCCCCCTCCCCCGGGCATTTCCCCAGCACTCTGCAACCGCCAATTTTCTTACCTGCACCCACAGAGTTAGGAGCAGCACCAGGCTCAGTGCCGCTGGGAGGGGAGCCCAGTGCCGCCTGCTAGAACCCAGCATGCCTGCTGCTCCGAGCCGAATGGTGCTTGATCAGAGACGGACGAGGAAACCAGCCATGGACCGGCCGCTGCTCGGAGCATCGACGGCGAAGCTCTTCTCATGCACAAGGCGGAGGCTCCTCTGCGTTGCCTGCCGCCCGGGAAGCGTTCCCCCCACCGCCCCGAGAGGTGCAGGGCATGGGCTGTCAGCGCGGACCGCCTAGAGCGCTCCCGCAGCAGCGGTGCTAGCTCGCAGGCAGCTCGGCTCGCTCTCTGCGCGCCCGCACTGCACGAACACCCAACAAGTAGGTGCCAGAGTGACAGCTTCATTACCCATTAGTCACCGGCGCCTCAGCCTTCATATTAATGAGGGGGACGGGCCCAACCCAGGAGCAGGCGGGTGTGGCCACACGGCGCTGCTCCTGTTCTTAAAGGGCTGGGGACAGGGAGACGGCGGGGAACGCCGGAGATGGGCACAGCCCGGCCCCGGGGGCGTGCGCGCTAACCATAGCCCGGGAGCGGGCGGGGAGGGGGGTGCATGCCGACTAGCCGCAGGGATCGGGAGTGCGCGCTGTGCGCCCCAGTACTTCTCGTGCGTGCACATGTAGTCACCTGCCCTATCCGCTACGGCGTGGTTCCCGCTGCGTGCCCTGTAGGTGCGCCATCAATCGTTCGGCGGGGGTGGAAAACTTTACCAGACCGTAGCAAGCCCAGAGCACACTGGGAGGGAGTGATAAGACAGCAGTGAGGGCGAATGCACCGGTGACAAGCCCAGTCCTCTTCCCTTCCCTGGCCCCACCTGCTGCTGGGAAGGGGAAGGCTGGAGGAAGTTCGGAGGGTCCTCTTTTTTTAAAAAAAATCCACCTTTGGGTAATAAGACATGTGACGCTACCCTCTGGCTGCTGAAAAGGAAAATGGATTTTCCCTCTTACCACCCAAGGGCCCCTGGCCGGGGGGGAGATGTTGATACTACTCTGCTTCTGCCAAGTTTCCTGCTAGCTGGGAGAAGGCCGGCTGCTCTGCCCCCATCTACTAGTCTCCTAGCTGCTGCAAGGGGCGACTCCTCCAATTTCTGCTCCTCCACAGCCTCCATTTTTGTGGTCGTCCTCCTTTCTGAATTGTCCCGACTTCTGCTGTTGCCCACAGCTTTCCCAAGCAGCAGCCTCCGCAGAGTGAAATTGACATGAATCTTGCCATTTTACTGCCCTCTACATGGTTCTGAACAGTACCGACCAAACTGAGCAGAGTTTTGTTAATTTCACTCTGCTTGAGAAATCTCAACAGCAGAGTTGCCTGTGCAACCTTCATTTGGCCCCCTTACGCCCATGCATGATGACACAGTCCTTAATTGCAGGATCACTTTTTCCACAGGACCCCTGCTTTATTCTGCACATGCTACAGACCTGTTCTGGGGATGAATCAGGGTATTGGAGAGAAGGAAACTGTTGTCTGTAGGATCCCTACTTCATTTGTTGCTGAAGTTGGAAGGTGTTTAGTGAATGAGTCAGAGGTTTGTAGAAAGAGAAAGGAGGGTCTCATTGTTAAAGCAGTTGAATGCTGCCTCAGAGAACTGGATTCTATTCCTGCCTGCACCACAGATTTCCTGGGCAATGCTAGGCAAGTCACTTCAACCATACTTCTCACAGGTAGTCACTAATTGTGTGTTCCTCATTTCCTGAGTGCCTGGCTTGAAATGCTGGGGTCTGATTTGCAGAAATGCTGAATACTCTCAGCTGCAACTGAAGTCAATAGGAGTTGTAATTTAAACATATGAAATGTTATCAAATGCTCTGTACTCTGAAAAATCAGGGCCTAGGCATCTCAAATTGGGCACCCAAAATGAGTGGCAACTTTTGATCTTAATCTCTGTGCCTCAGCTCCCAATCTGTACAATTGTTTCTGTCCCAGTCCTGTCTCTTCCCGACTCCTAGCTCCTTATTCTAGTCCTATTCTCCCTGCCTACCCAATCTCACCCTTCACGACTCAGGCTTCTCATCCCAGTTCCAGTTCCCTTACAGCAGCCAGTCCCAGTTCCCCCACTCTCATCCCAATTCCTTGTCACCAGTCTCCTTGCCCACCCAGTCCTAGTTCTCCCCTGCTGAGCTTCTCATTCAATCTCAACCTTCCTGTTGTCTTTGTCCAGCCTGTCTCTGTCCAGCCAGGCCCAATACGCCCCTCCCCCAGCTCCTTCTCTAATTTCAGTGTTGCGCCCCCCTCAGGCCAACCGGCTTCCACTTCTTCGTTTCTCTCACTGACTCCTAGCCTCCCTACCCTCACTGGCTCCCAAGTCCCGTTTCCACCCCCAGCCTCTCATCCCAATCTCTTTGCCCACCAGTACCAGTCTCCCTCCCCTCCAGCTCTTAGTCACAGTCTCTCTCCTTCCAGGCCCCAACTCCTTTTCCCAATCTGCTCCTTTTCCTCCATGCCCTCCCCCTCCCCAAATCTGGCTTTTGTCCCCTCTGTATCTAATCAGAAGGCTTCCTTCTCCACAACACCTGGGTGTCAGCAGGGGTGTCATTGAGAGCACTGGCTCCCTGCTCAAACGTCCAGTGTCTGGCCCCACCCCACCCCAGCTCAGAGCAGCAATTACAGAAAAATCTGGCTCCACCACTGTAGCCATAGGCAACATGCTCAGTTGCTCTGTGGGAATGGTGCAGGCACAGTCTGGTCAGCACTGGCAGCTGTGAGGGGATGAAGCATGGAACCTTCAGAAATTTAACTGCTAGTACGAAAGAAATCTCTGCTGAGTGTTAGTGAACTGTGATTACTCATTGTTTTATAACCCAGCCAAATTTGGTCAGATTTTCATGAGGATGGCAAAAAGCACACAGGCCACCCTCCCTGACAGAAAGCCTGGGAGCACTGTTCAAAGAAAATGTCTCAAGAACTTTTTTAACATGGGCCAAACAATGTATTTTCCCCTAGCCTTATTCTTAGGGCAGGTCTACACTAGAAGCTGTATACGAGCACAGCTGCTGTAGCACATCTGGTGCTGATGCTCTATGCCGATGGGAGATCATCTCCCACCGATGTAGCACCGGTGTGGACAGCACTTAGGTCCCTCAGAGGGGTGTCTTTTCACACCCTTGAGTGACGTAAGTTAGATCGACTTAAGCGGTAGTGTAGACCTGAATCACGTTGGCTGAAATTTTCCATAACAATTCAGCCTGAAGCAGATACTAGCATGGAAAACATCATCCAAAATGGTTAAAGTTTCACAAAGTACAAGCAACTGAAAACAGGGTCTTATAATGGGAAAGGCTGGGCAACCTTAATAAAAGGGGGATGCTACTAGCCCAGCCTATAATATACAGAACAGATGATTAAGTGGTATGATCCTGTCCTCCTTTAGAGGCTGGCTCAAGGAAGTGTAAGAGCCTGCTATAAGACTAGATTTCTCCTTTAGCTCCAGGGGCCAAGGTTTTGGTGCTAAAGATAACAGGTTTGATTTCTTCTGACCACAGAGCTCCAGTGTGTTACGGATACATTATAGAAGACTGGCTCAACCTTTAGGCCCTAACATTTTCTGCCACTCCTCCTCACATTAACCTTTTATTACTGATGATCCAATAAAGTGGACCATTGGGAACAAACAGCTCAGAAATCAAAGGGCTGTAGCACTCCCACTGTGCTGAAAACCTCACAGAGCCAGCCCTCCTCCTTTCTTTGCAGAGACCCAGCCTGACTCCTCATTCCCTCCAGCAGCCAGCCAGCGCACCACTTCTCCACTATTCATGGCCAGCACGCAGCTGCAGCTACTCCCCTAGGCTGACACAACAGCAGCTGCGATATGTGTGCCAGCTGGCCAGCCACTCACCAAAGTTCTCCTGCCCTCCCCATCTTCCTTTGTTGCTTCCCCACCCATAGGCCTGCTTCTCCTCCGCCACCCCTTTTCCCACTCACCACAGTCTGCTACAGGTACCCATTCCCCTTCTGTCCTGGATCCACCCAGCCGCTCCCACAGCTATCATTACTCACCTGACTTGACTTCAGGAAGCAACCTTCAATCCCCAAGTTACTCCTGATTTTCTACTTTCCCCTCTAAATTAAAATAGCGCAGGCCTGAAGAGATGAATATTCATTTTCATTTATGCTCTCCGACCCCTCCCCCACCCCCGTAGATGTCCCCCATCCTAGCTGCATCCATCTGTCTATTGGTTAATATAGCCTTGGCACTTTCATCTATTGTGTGTGCACAAATCTCCCTCCTCAAGACATGGCCATCTTTAGAAAGAGGCATAGGGTAATTTTCAGCAAAGGGGAGGTGGAGGAGGAACAAGAGTCGGGCCTAGCATGATATTTTAAGATTACTACATTTAATTGCCAGGCAAAAACCTTCACTAACCCCCATCCTCCCACCTCTTTCCCATCCCAAGTTCCAAAAGGAAGGGTAAAGTGCTATTTAGCTTTAACCTCTTCTCCCTGGCTGCTGGGGAGAGGTCCTAAGTACTGCTCTCTGCCTAGTGATGACAGCATGGTAGCTGGGAATTGGTTATACTGAAAAAGCAGCACAAAAAAAAAAAGTTAGAATTTAGCTAGCAGGCCAGGCACAAAATGCTAAGGCCATTCTATTTGTATATATCATCATTACGAGTATCACACATCTACTTCAGCATTCTAAAGTCAGTATGCGTGTGGAAAAAGAATACATATATTTTTATCACTATGCTAAGAAAATATAGCACAAAGAGGAAAGATGGTGCAGTAGTTACAGCACTATCCTGGGACTGAAGATCCAGCCTCACTTCCTTGCTCTGTCACTCACTGCCTTGGGCAAGTTGCTTCATCTTTCTACTTTCTGTGCCTCTGTTCCCCATGAGTAACTATTATCAGTGATCAGATAGTCTGGCAAAAGGGCACATAACTAGCTATGACACATATGGGGGGAAGATGTGCAATGATATGACACCATTTAAAAATTTCTCTCTCAACTATAACCATACTTCAGAAAGAATAGACAGATGAGCTAATTCCATTCGTCTTCTTTTCTGGTTATGCGTTTCTCCACAGTTTTAACTATTCCCTATTGCGTCGCAGCCTGAATCACGTTTTCCTGATGGGTATTTTACTGTAGCTATTGAGCATGAACTTGCTTCAAACTTTATTTCCTCAGAGTGCCATAGGTTTTCACTTTCTTCTTCTACATGGAGGCATTTGTGTGTATAACGCTAGTTTTTCGAGCAGGTGAAGGTAATGTTAGCGTGTGACAGACGTGCTGATGAAAATGTTTTTCATTTGTGAATTTAGTTCCTTAGAAATGCGCTATGTTACCAGCACTGGGCTCTGACGCTCGCTATTCACAGAACAAGTATAGCACAAGCAGCATCAGAGGAAACTTCCCTCATGGCTCAAATGTTGTGCATTAGACCTGGCCTGGAGGGACCACCTCTGAAGGGAGGCAGGTGAGTCCTATTTGCTCATTGTCTTCTCTCCTGAAATGGCCAATGGTAGTGGCGGTTTTTGCGATGCAGACTAGTGTCCCCTGAGAACTGTACTGAGATCACAAAATCCATGTAACAAAGGGTATCGGACAGCTCTGGGCGGTTTTTTCCACACAAAATGCTAATGCTAAGGTCAATGGGTGTTTTAGGCGAGCCATAACAGCAGGGTCTACCCTCAAAATGGTAACAGTTTTCAGTCACTTTTGACCAGAGCCCTGCTCCTGCAGGCTGCTTGAGCCGGCACACGGAGCAGTGTTTAAGGTCCCAGACTAGATTTGAACCCAGAACCCAAAAGGTGAAAGTACAGAGCTCATTGCCAGTGCCCCTCAAGGCACAGCTCTGCCAAGTGTAACACACCTGACATTATACACACCCCTGCAACCCAGCCTGACTGTCACCCAGTCCCACCTCCTATCCTGACTGCCATGCGTCTGGCTGAGCTGCAGAGAAGCAGTAGCAGATGTTTTGCTCACAGTTGTTACTCCCCGGGGCCAGGGACTGCTGTGGCGCCTGTTGAGCAGGCAGCCCCTTCTGTCTCCCAACTTGCTACTCCCCCTGCTGGATCCCAGTGGGGAAACAACGGGGGCTTCCTATGTGGGCCTAGGTTACCCCCATCATCAACTTCTGCTCCTCCAACTACTTACCCCAGCATGAGTAATTCTCCGACTACCCTCCACACACTATTTACCCCTGCAGCTACCCATCATAGCTCCCTGCCTCACCACTCACACAACTGGCTTTGGCACCAACACCCTGGATTCATTAGACTTCCCCCCCTCTGGTTCCTCCTTCACCTTAACAGGCCATGCACCTGGCTGGTAGGCAGTATGCTGTCTGCTCAGTGCCTGAAGCCCAGTGATCTGTGCCAAGAGACACCTACGCTCTGCCTGGGGGAGGGGACCCTGGGACTCCCCTTCCCTACCACACCCTCTTCTGCTTCTCCCTCCTGGGAGAGGCAGGCTACCAAATGCCCCTTCCTTGCCCTGTCTATGTGGAATCAGTGGCTTCTGAGCTGAAGTTTAACATCAAGATGCACAGTCTCTTCCCCTCCCTCAACCCTTTTCCATTGGCTCATTCCTGTTCCACCTACAATCCCGACTGGTAAGTGTGAGCTATGGACAGTATAAGGAAGCAGCACAACCCCTGTGGAAATGGGAGTGGGAGAGACTGCGCTTTCTTTAAACATGTTTTAAACTTAAATTTGGCATCTATGCATTCTACACACCAAAGGAAACCAGAGCGCGTTGGTCCCTGTGGCAGAGGAGGGGCTCAGCTCCAACTCCTTCAAGACAGGGTAGGGTTCCACTCCTATTTGCTCCCAATGCTCTGGGGCAGGATTTGTGCCTCTCACGCTTTTTTTGTTTAATGATTATATGCAAGTCACTTGCAAATGTGCACACTGGCTCATTAAATCATTTGTATAAGCTGTGACATGGAGCTGCAGAAAACTTGGCACCTATGAAGACACAGGAGACAGTATTCACTATATTCTCTTGCCATGTTGTCTTCAGCAATACATAGAAATGGACACTCAGTATGTGTGTAAAATGGGAACCCTCATAGGATTACCCAAACCAGAATTTATCCACTGAGAAGGTTAAGGGCAGGAGGAGCACGTTGGACATTGTGGTGATGTATATAGACTCCATTAAAAGCTTAGCAGGGAAGGGGTTAACCTTCTCCTTCAGGGTACAAGAAGGACCATAGATTCTTGTCCTAAGTGCAGCAAATTGCAGGACACAACCAGCTTGAAAAATTCCTTCCTTCATCATCCAGCACACTCCCAGAGGAAAGTGTGGTGGGCTGAGTCTACTAATGAGTGGGGAAGGCTCAAGAAGAGAGTTGGCATTAAAAGGTAATTGGAGGAGAGGGATTTCTTTTCCTGTCAGGAACTTGGCTGAATTGAGACACTTTTGAGCTTTGCTGTGGACATGACTGAATCTAACTATGTCTTATCCCTGGACTTTGTTTGGCCCATTTAGTGTTTTTACAAGCATCTTTCTGCATGGAAACAAAGCAGCCTGAACTTGAAGGATATTGTTTGATTGGAGTTACTAACACAAGACAATGGACCAGATTCACCCAAGTGAGACTAGGGAGGTGTAAACTGCTGATCCCCTGGATCTCAAAGAGGACAACTGATGGTATTAGCAACAAGATGGACAAGAGAAGCTCATGGATGAAGAACAGCTGCTTGAAGCTGAACCCTAGCAAGATGGACGTTATGCTGGTGAACACAGCAAAGCACTTTGAGGCACTCACAGCTACAGTGCCACCTCCTTAGGTTGAAGGCAAACACCCACAATTGGTCAACTCAGTCCAAAGTTTAGAAATGCTCCTGGATTCCTTATTGACATGAAGTTCTCAGATGGCATCATCCTCAAGTAATACTCAAGTCTTGGCTGGGAGACTCTATCCTAGCCTGGCAGATGATGACATGGCCGTGGTTACACACGCCTTTGTCACTTTCTGTCTGGACTATAGCTATGCAATATTCTTGGACATGAAGCCATCCACCCTTAGGAAATTTCAACTAGTACAGAACACTGCAGTGTGCCTCTGCAACCACACAGGGTACAAGTACCACCTCAAACCTGTCCCCCACTCTCTACATAGGTTTCCCATAGAAAATCGAATCAAGTTCAAGGTCTTGGTCCTTATCGTCAAGATGCTCAATGGCCCAAGTTTAGGATAGCTAAGAATTTTCACAGTTGACACCTCTGCTCCTCAGGCACAATAGAACTTTTCCCCATAAGAGTAAAGCTTGTCTGTGCAGAAGACAGAACTGTCCCGCTGGCTTATCCCAGACTGTGGAACAAACTCACATCACAAACTTCACCGCCTTCTTCTTCAAGTGCTTCGACCTGCCTTTGTGTACAGTTAAAAATTAAAAAAAATATCCTCCCAAAATGAAACACTATCCTGCACCCATGATTCTCCCTCTGGGGAGAGAATGAGAGCAAGAGAATAAGTCATATGTGACAGAAGTTAGTGATGTCACATAATGCACGACTGGAAAGGCGCTCAGATGCTATGCTATTGAGGGCTATATAATAGAACACCCCCCCCCCCCAAACACAAGTAATGCAAGACTTTTTTTAGGTTGTGTCTCATCATACCTGTTGTTACAACATATATTTATTTGAAGCTGGTGTCCAGCATATAATTTTATTTAATGTGCACCTTTATGTGACTTTTCTGTTCTTCCTTCTGCACATCCTTCCCTTTCATTTTGATTATAAAATTGGCATCATGGTCTTCCACATTTATTGTGTCTAGGTGATTTCTATGTAAAATATGCTCAATTTACAATTAAAACATCTTTCTATCTAAACTGCGAGCCCTGCAAAGTCCACATGGGATCTGCAAGCCAAGTTGGGTTCCCTTTTCTCATAGATCATCACCAGCAATAAAGGTGCTGCAGGCCAAATTATCAATGGTCAGTTGAGGCTCTCAGTTACATCTGTGCCATCCCGTTACCATTAAAGGGCTTGAAACTGGCTAGAATTGAGTAAGCAATTCTGTTCCTAAAGCACAAGAAAGAACAGAAACTAAACTAGCTGGTTCATATCTGTGGGGATAACATGAGTAAAAACGTATTTGTCACCAAAGTCAGCAGATCGGACTCTGAATACACCCAAAATCAGATCTGGGCTTCAATCCTACAATGATTTTTTCAATAGCAGAGGGGAGCTCACTGCAAAATCGGGGCCCTGATGGATAAGACGGTATCATTTTTACATAGTCACTTATGGGAAAGTGATACTTAAAAATCACATACAGTTATGGCAGCAGATAGATTAAAGTACCTCTGGGTTTATTTGGGGCCATTGTGTTCCTAAGAGAAATGACTATCCACACAAGAATTCTTGGGTTAAATTGCTTATACCCATTGCCTCCATGAGCACTTACTTTCATCAGGATTAGATTCAGCCTTTGCCCTTTCTTTTGATCAGTGGCTGATACTGCTTTTTGTAAGAATTTTTGTGGGGTGGAGGGGTGGAAGGAAGGAGCAAATGCAAATATGGGCTCCCTCTTCCAGCCGAGGTCCCTTACCCCAAAATAGAATTCCATTCTTTTCCTAGAGCCAGGTGAACTAAGCCCTAGGGGTGTCAGATGATTTAGCCATCGGCGTCTGCCTGTCACAAATCATAACTAAAACAAGATTACCCCAGAGAAGAGTGCTATTAAAGGAGGAAACTACTGCGGTAATTTTGTTAAGGGACAGGATATTATTTAAAAGCCTTTTAAAAGCTTTTGTTATACTACTCTCTTTCCTATAAAGCTTGAAGTTGATTTGTCTTAGCCAGCTTAGATAGTGATGTCAAGACATATTATAGGTTTCATTACATTAGTCCCAACAAATATTTGCCACCTTGGCTTATCAGAGGCTGCTAGCATACAGTGAAAACTGTATCCATTGCCATGGTGGATTCAGTGTGAAGTACTGCACGCAATTGTAGTTTAGGATTTTTCCCCCCTGCTCATTTTTCTGGCAATAACCACTCCCTGCCCAGCATTTCTATATGATAACAATTTTACATTGTTCAAAATGCTGTACAATTATTAAAGATTCAATCTTGCAAACACTTAAGCACATACATAACTTTACCTATGTGAGTAGACCAAGACCTCACTGCTTCATGCCCACAGCACCACTGTGAAGCAGGTAGGTGGATATTATTAGCAGTGATTTGACAGGAGATCCAATGTATGCTCATTTAGTCATCCATATAGACACTCCATGGATGTATTCACTATCCCCAAGAGTGCTGAGAAAAGGTTAAATAAATTGCATGGCAAATATTTCCTTAGCTAACACTGTGGCTATGGGGGATTGTGAAAAACCAGCCTGTATGCAATGCAGTAGAGATCCGTGGGTGCAGAATCACAGATGGTTACATGTTGGCACATCCACAGAACAACAGAAAATTTTGGTAAAATCTGTCACAAAATTATCTCGCACTTGCTGCAGAAATAAGCCCTGGAATGCTGTAGAATTCCATCTACCCCAACTATAACAGAGTCCCTGCTGAGCTGAGCTAGCACAGCTGCTCCTTTAGATCAATGGCAGATCATTCACTTGGAAAGTCAGAGATCCTATTCTCCTTCTCAGAGCAACTTCTTCACATACCATCTGTGTATTGAGACAGATAAAGAAGATTTGTGGTGGCCTCCAGACAGATTACTGGCCTAGAGTAACATATAGCACCTTCCGATGTGATTTTTGGTGAAAATAGGAAAATAGCATAGCAGAAGCCCAGGGTTAGTATGTAGGATAAAACTAAGGAACTAAAGGGATCCATTAAATCAGATGCTTTAATCAAAAGAAAAACATTTTTGTGTCATGTCAACCCGCAGGTGGAACTATCTGTTATCAGATTTACAGATTTTAAGGCCACAAGGAGCCATAAGGCTGATCAATCTAACCTCAGCTTTTTCCAGGCTTTCATTTGCTTCAGGATTTAAAAGAAGAATAGACTAAGTATCAGGTATTGGTTATGTGAATAGATTTCCCCATGACAAAGAATATTTTAGAATTAAGTGAAGATATTTTTGTCAATGTAACATTAAAGTTGTGCTTTATTCTTCATAATAAAGTAATTGATTTCCTATTTTAAATGCAAACCTCCAAAGCACCATAAAACACAGGCTTTGAAATGGCACTGAGTTAATATTGCTGTGGGACCTTTGGCCCTTTCTGACTTTTTTTTATTTTAACTGCACAACTTTAACACAAGGATCCTGAACTCCAGTCAGAAAAGAGTCCCCCTGAAGTAAAAAATACCAAATAAAAAGCCTGAATAAAATTTGAATATGAAGTTCAAGATTTGGTCCATGGTTTCTTTGCATTTAATTTCCTTTTTATAGTTAAGAAAAAAGGAGAAAAAGTTGTGTTTGTGCTTAATAACAAGATGGTGAAGTCTGTTAAATTCAGGAAAAAATCCCATTTTTTCCCCCTCCAGGTTTCCACTAGTCTCACTCGATCAATCTTGCAATAGGAGAGATGTGAGTTAACATTTTAAAAAGCTAAATCTAATATGGAGTATCTTGACTGTCTTTATGTTACAAACATTCAAAGTATAGCATAATAGGGATGCCACACAAAAAGCCTTCATGTTTGCACACAAATGTGTAGTTAGACCAATATGCACATGCTGCAATGCAGGAATTTGTGGGTGTAACAGGTACTGTGCAGTTACACCTGGCTTTGAAAGACAAACCTTTACAATTAAAAAAGAATGATAACAGACAAAGGACTAGCCATTCCTTCCATTTCCTATGTTTGGAAAGGATATTGCAAATCTGTTCTGAATGGAATCGGACTAAACATGCTAAATGTGTTGATGCAAGTACTGAGTTAGCTGTCTGTTAAATTAGAATGAATGTTGCTCATTTCCCATCTGGTCCTCTTTGACATTACTTCCAGAATGCATTCACAGCTCTTATTTGTACAGTACAAGTGGCTGGCTAGAATACCAAGTTTACCTTTTATAGGCTGCTAAAATACCTCTGTGCCAAATCACAAAATAATGCTCTATTTCTACCAATGAAAGGTAAACATCCGCAGCCATTATGAACTCCAGCCACCTTCACTTATTAGCCTCTTACTCTCTTTACATTTAATATAATATATTAAGTGCATTTCCTGCATTTGAAAATGGGTGACTTGACAGTCCTGGAGACTGGACTCTTCCTTGCACAGAAAAGATACAGCACATCTAGAGGCAGATCAAGCAACTCAACATCACCCCCCACAACTCTGTTCTGCATAGACTACCACTGGGGTTGAAAGAGCACTTAATTTTCCATCTCTGTTCACTGCTGGGACGGCCAAGGAGAATGCCAACTAGTGACAGTTGTGCTAGTGAATTTTTGATGTGAAGCCCTATCTACTTGGCACTGTGCTGGAAATGCCAGCTAATTTCACAAACAGCCATCAGACAGTAACAACTTCATTACTACTGGATTTGAACAGCTGATCCCTCAATTTCATATTCTCTTACCTAAATCACCGAGTCACTCTCCTATGGTCACTTTCGCAAGTGTTTGGTTTTGATTGCTTCATTGCTAGATTTTTTAAGTATTTTGATTCTATTAGCTTATCTCCTATGATGCATTTCAAATATATCATTGTGAATATTGTATTATAAATCTGAAATTCTGTCATGGGGTGCTGCCTCCCACAATGCCCCCCTTTGTGGTCCCTCATGGCCCTGTCAATGCCCCCTTGGGTCCTTTAAATCAATGTACCCCCTTCGTTGGGTCTGATTAAATCTTCCTACAAAGTGTAACTCACTCCATTAGTCACCCTAGTTCACACCCACTCTGGGTGCTGGCTTCTTGTTCCTGTCCGGGAGATTCCCTAGCCTTCGGTTTGCCAATTTTGGTTGAATGTATTCCTGGAGGTTTCATCACATGGCAATCTTTAATTAAAGATTAATCTTTAATTCTTGGAGACTCCAGGACAATCCTGGAGGGTTGGCAACCCTACCCAACCCCCTTTCCTGGAGTTGAGTTTCTACTTTATTCTCTGTTCCTCCTTAAGCCAGGAGTCCCCAGCTGTCCTCCTTGGAGCTGGGTTGTAATTTAGGTCAGTTGTAGGACCTCAGCAAGGTTCTCCTCCACCTAACCCTTTCCCTAAAATTAGTCCTTCACTCCCATAGTAGGAGGGTTCAGCAAGCAGACCATCCCCTGCTGGTGTCCTATCTGTTCTGCCATGCCCTGCCCTGCTATGAGGGAGGAGGCAGCATATATGCCAGTCCCCTTCTCCAGCTCATCCCCAATTGGTCAGGTGAACGTAACCTTGCCCCGCCCACTCTGCAAGGCTCCTGGTCCCTTAAAGAAACAGTAACTAACTTTCTCCCAAACATTGCTCATGCTTAGGACTGCTTCCTTTCTACCAATACCTCTTATTTCCTAGGAGTGTGCATACGTCAAAACCTCCCCAAATCTTAAAGGGCCATGCCACATGATGAGGGGAGAGTTGACCCCTGGGCATCAGTGTGTTTAAGGGAGAGGATTATCTTGTCACAAATGCCTATGTTTTTGGCTGTTTATAGTGACCAGCTACTACAGCACAGCACAGAATTCTCTCCATAGCAACTACCAGTATTGACAGAATTCCGCTGCTTATTAAATAGGCTGTCTGTTTACATCTTAGGCATGAAAGAGTAGATTGAAATTGCAGTGAAATGCTGTAAACTGAACAATGCCACCCTGCCTCTAATATCTCCACATATAAAACATATAATTATAGCATTTAGGAAATGAAGTATGGCT
Organism: Macrochelys suwanniensis; assembly: GCA_033296515.1. Classification (NCBI taxonomy): domain Eukaryota; kingdom Metazoa; phylum Chordata; order Testudines; family Chelydridae; genus Macrochelys; species Macrochelys suwanniensis. The sequence continues at coordinate 17,076,636 of CM065781.1, read as the reverse complement.
AGAAAGTCTATGTGGGGTATGAATGTTGATGGTGGATTGTGATACACTGTCATTACCATCAAACCAACAAGGGAGTGCCTCTGAAGCTGAGGGTATAATGGACGTTCTTGACATATATCCAGCAGAGTGAGAGGCGTTATATTGGTCACATCTCCTGGAAGGAGGATAACAATTTAAGTGAAGGTGTTTACCAGCTAGCAGAGAAAGTGTCAGCAGGTGGCTAGAAAAAACCCCAACCATTAATGGTACACCACCACAGAGGTAGCAGGCGGTCACTTCCTTGTAAACGCCACAGTGTAAATGGCTTTTCAAATGTTTGTCAAAGATCCAAAACAAGGAACAACAAACACAAGACAAACCCTGTAATGGTACAGGATCAATTTCCAGGACACACATAAGGTTTTCTAAAATTTGAAGCTCTCAGACTGTGGTCCATAAAGCTCCTCCAGTGAGCTATGGAATTTCTTCTGTCACAGTGATAAGGCACATAAGTTTCATAGCCCACGGTGTCCAAAGGAGTGATGTGGCCAGCATCATGTCGGACTGCCTTTGATTGCCCTAACCCCATAGATCAGGTACCCATTTTGCAGCTAGATGAACTGTAGGGGTAACTGATGTACCTTAAACGCATCAGCCTGATGAGCTATTGGCTATGGGAAACTGACAATGATAAGGTATCTCAGTCTTTAAGTAATGATGCTTCCAGTAAGTTAGCCCAGTCCAGGACTCTCTTAGGCTTCCGAGAGGCTTTTTGTCTTGCTGTTATGGCACAGGAGGAGGAGTCAGGAAATCTGGGCTCTACTCTTGGCTCACTTAAGTCCAAATTTTCAAAAACAGGGTGAAATCCTGGCCCCGTAGAAGTCAATGGCAAAACCCCCACTGACTTTAAGGTGACCAGGATATCACCCATATCCTTTAATTTTGGGTGCCCAAATTTAGATGCCAAGGGCCTGATTTTCAGAGGTGCAGAACACCCACAGTTTTTGCTGAAATCAAAAGAAAAAGAAAAAAAAAGAACTGGAAGGACCTTGAAAGGTCATCAAGTCCAGTCCCCTGCCTTCACTAGCAGGAACAAGTACTGTCTCCTGCCAGATTTTTGCCCCAGATCCCTAAATGGCCCCCTCAAGGATTGAACTCACAACCCTGGGTTTAGCAGGCCAATGCTCAAACCACTGAGCTAACCCTCCCCCTTGAAATGGATGAAATGGAGAGAAAGATGAGTCACGCCATCTTCTTGCTCCTGCTGATGCAGTCTTTACAAGGATAAAACTCCTTTTGAAGTAAGGACTGTATGATCAGCCCTGGGCAGAACTTTTTGAACTTATGGCTAGCTCCAGAACACAGGAACACAAAGTTAAGCCAACAAGGGTCTAGGAACAGAGGAAATTTAGGAGAAATGTCTTGACTCAATGATAATCAATCTGTGGAATCAGCTACCTAGAACAAAGAAGCAATTAGAGGGAGTTAAAAATATGTCAACATTAGCGAGGTAGGAGGGGTGAGGTGTTTGATGCCAAAACTTCCTTCTGTCCCTATGCTTCTATGACTGCAGTCTCATAGCAGTACTCTCGACCCATTTACATATGGCTATTCTGAGGTACCTTTCAAAGCATTAAGGAAAGCCGTTGTAGAAAGTGAGTAGTGCTGTTGGTACAAACCAGCCAATAAACCCCATTTTTTTCTTTTCTCTCACTGGTCGCCTTTCATTACATTTTTCCCAACATTGAACAAGTCCAACTAACAGTTAGCAAAATCAGTTCTGTGAAAGAACTAGCCAGCTGTAAGATACACCCATCTGTACCCATTTTCATTAGCAGCCCTGTCAATAGAAATTAAATTACATGAATACAGCACCATCACTGCCAACATCACTGCGGGAAATCATTAATTAATCCTCATTTACATTACTCAGTGCTACCATCAAATAGACTCTTCTGTTGCTACAAAGACACTTTCACAAATGATTGTTGCTACATGATAAACTGATTTACAGCACCTCACTAACTCCCTTATTGGTGGCTTGCCACCAAATGTATGGAGGGTTCTTTTCATGGTCTGGATTGGTCACTGGGCCTCTGAACTATATTCAAACCTGACACAAACACTGAATGGGCTTTTTGTTTTAAAGAAAATAACTCAGCTCTCCAGCCTAATTTACTACAGTCAGATTTAATTTACTTTTACAGTATTTTTAATGTGCCCATCACCATTGTATCTAGACACCACAAGGCCTAAGCTTAATGACCTTTCATAAGGTACTATAACAAAAAGAGAGGACTGATCTGGCCCTTGGCTTGCATATAGAGGAAAGGTTAAGAAACTAAACTCTTTCTAGGCCAAATGACATGAGATGTGCCCTAAACAAAGCTAATACTTCAGAACTTTGAGATTTTTCAGTCTGGACCTGAATCTTGTTTTGAAAACAGCTCCTATCTTTTTAATTGGCCAGCTCCCCCAGGTCCAAACACTGCTGACCTTTGAGGTATTTAAAATCCCAGTGCAAATTCTGCAGTGTGATTAATTCACACCAGGGCCTGATTCTGCATTGTTTTGTGCCATGTGTAATCATTCACAGCTGTGCAAAGTGGATCAGAAATGCCACCAAATCAGAGCAGGAATGTTTTGCACCCACTTTGCACTCAATTTTCAAAGGTGCAAAGGGCTACACAAGGTGCAAAGCAGTGGAAGAGCAACCCCAGAAGTCTATTCAAAGTTAAGTATCATGGAACATTTCAGGATGGTTTATTCTTAGTTATCATCAGCTTTTCGTTTAGAGCAGGGGTGGGCAAACTTTTTGGCCTGAGGGTCGCATCTGGGTATGGAAATTGTATGGCAGGCCATGAATGTCTGGTGGGGGAGGGGGACTCTATGGGGTGTAACGTGGGGGGTTCTATAAGGGATGTTACTGAGGTGGGGGGAGGGGTCTCTACAGGGGCTGTACGAGGGACTCCTAGGGGCCCTGCCAGCAGTGACACCAAGGTGGCTGTACCAGGCACTGCCACGGGCTGAGGCACCCAGCTGGGACGGGTGTGGCCCCTGGGCAGTTTCAAGGCTCTCGAGGGTGGGGCCATAGGAGACTGGGAGGGGATTGAGTGCTTTGCCCGGGGGAGGGAGGGACTGCCACATAGGGGCAGGGTTCCGATCCCAGAAACAGCACAGAGAAGTTGCACCTGCTCAGTGTGGCAGAAAATGGTGCTCACCAAGGGAATTGAGAGTTGGGAGCTGGGGAGTGCCGGGTGGGCAGAGCGGGGCAAGCCCCTGATTCCACTCCCCAGCGGGAGCTCAAGAGCTGGATAAAAATGTCTGATGGACCGGAAGCAGCCTGGGGGCCATAGTTTGCCCACCCCTGGTTTAGAGGGACTGTCCCCAAAGCAAACCTAAAGTTAAGGGCTATACATGTCACAATATCCATTTCTGTTCCCTGGTGCAGATCCCTGATGAGAATTTACACTAGGTGAAGATCTGCTCCCCTCTGTTTAGATCACAGGAAGGGAACACATTGCATTCCCACTTCATTATTCATTTTCTAAAAACAAGCATCCAGTGGTGCCAGTTCAATTGCTATTTGGGCACCTTGTCCAAAACAACATGGACTTCCCCACTTCGTTGCTATACATATATCTCACTGTTTGAACATGTACCCTTTTCTACTTCCGTATACCCATAGACACATCCCCGCCCCCGATCTTCTCACACCGATGATGTCTCAGTCTCTATCACGTGGCCTCCAAATGTGTGTGTCACCTGGATGCTCCAGAGCCTGAGGAAAATGGCAGCCTCTCAGCTCCCCTCCAAACACTTCAGAATCTCCTCAGCAAAACAGTCCAAAGTCCTTACAACCAGCAACAATCCCAGACCCTGAGCTAGTAGCTGACTGTGTCTCCTTCGTTTCTAGCAAGACAGACTCTGTAGTCACAATCCAAATGGGTAGACAGTGCTTGGCCACAACCAACACATCTTAATCCTTCATCAGTCACTTTGTTGAGTGCAAAGGGCTGCCTCCAACTCCTGAATTTATAACCTTTCCCCCTAAGCTCCCATTGGTTCAGCTCTCAGATGGTAAATACGCAGAACCTGCAAGACTACTTACCCTTAATGGAAACATTTGGTGCAGCAGCTTCAGAAACAGCTACTGAGAATGACTAGTACTGTAACTACCACACCCTGCCTTTCGCTGTCTCTTCTACGTACCCCCTTCCCCCCCCCCCCCCCCCCCGCCCTCGCCCTGCTCTGAAGTGTTGCCAATTTAGCAGATTTGCCATTAAATCTAATGACCTTTTAGGTCTCCGAAAGATTTGCCAGGCTTTGCTATGACAAGTCAATACATTGATTTTTTTTACTAAATCTGTTGCTATTCTAGCCACATCTGCTTTGCCCAGGCTTAAGGACGGGGCTTCATTTCCAGTCAGGTACAGGCAGCCTGGCTTGGAACTGGCAGCATCTGCGCATGAGCACGGCATGGGCGCCAGGATCTGCGGGGGGAGAGGAGCTGAGGAGGTGCCAGTCACTTCTCGTGTGGCTGTGAGCAGCAGCACATGGCAGCTGGTGCACACTCGAAAAGCAGCAGCATCGAAGACAGAGCCTCTGTCTGCAGATAGTCTCATTGGGCTTGGCAGGTAAGAGTCAGGGGCAGCTGAGCACTATGGGGAGAGTCCCCCTCCCCCGACCTTAGCCTGGGATGGGGGAGTCCCCGCTGGTTCATGTCTCTACAGTGGGACATGGGGAGAGGGGTCCTGATCTCTCTGACGAGGGGGAGAGGGAGGTTGCAGGAATGTGAAGGGGGGGAAATCCCATTCACACACATGTGCCTCTCAGCCCCCCCCCCCCCTTAGGAAAATTCTGGTTTTGTCCCTGTGGTTGGGTACTGGGTACCTGCTCCTGACCAGGGGATGCACAGGGAAGGAGGGGAGGCACCCGTGCCTCCCCATCTCCTGCCCCCACCCCTGCTTTCCTCAGACACCAACACCCTGCCTCTTGCATAATCCCTCCTGCCTCCCACAGACACCCAGTACCCACAACCCCCCTAGACACCCAGCATTCGCCATCCCCCCAGGCCCTTGCATCCATCTAGCTGCCCAGCACTGAGCCCCCTGTGTCCCCTACCTCTTTCAGGCATCCACAACCCAGTTCCCTGCATCCTCCTAGACACCGAGCACCCACCAGCTCCTTGTATCCCCCGAGACACACAGCTCACAGCCCCCTGCATCCCTCACCTCTTGCAGGTACCCACCACCCAGTGCCCTTCACCCCCAGATTGCCAGCACCCCTCTCCCCTTAGTACCCTGCATCCCCCAGACACCCCGCACCTCCCATCAGACACTGGTCACCCTCACAGTCACCACTTTCCAGAGCCCCTGACACCACCTTCTGAGACCCATCATCCTGTGTCCTACACAGAGCCTCTTGCCCAGATCTCAGCCATCCAGCACCCATAATGCTTCCACAGAGCTCTGTCCACACCCAAGCACTTAACCCAGACCAATTACGTCTTGTTACAGTATATTTAAAAGGGGAAGCATTTGCAGCAGAATCAGAATTGTCCTTTTCAGTAAAAGAACCAATCTCTTGTATCCATGCAGAAGAAAAGTAATTGGTAGTCCTGAAGCCTGTATTCACTTTATTTAAAATTCAGTGTTAATGATTTTAAAACTCCAATTAACTGTTTCTAAAGCTATCCTAATGTTTGAAAGAAGCAACTTTTCTTTTTAGCTTTTATATTTTTGGATTTTTATTGCAAATTGCATGCTACAATAACATTCAAAAATGTGACATTTAAAACTGATTCTGCCACCATTTGAGTAAAACCCATATAGAATAATTCAGGGTTATACTGATGTAGTTCATATGTTAACCATGTTTTTCAAAAAATAAGAAAAAGAAACAGAGAGAGGAAATAGTTCATTAAAATGTACCCCTGCAAACAATTATATAAAAGTGTTACAAAGTATTCTATAAAGCTTTACCAAATATCTAAACATTGCAATCATATGCACTCTGGTTTTGTTGTTGGTTACAACACTCCTACAGTTTAGGCTGCTCCAAGTCAGTTACTTTAATAGCAGTAGAATCAGGCATAAAATCTAGAAAGTAACGTGGAGTTGGTACATATTTGTACCATACAATGACAGAGACCAGTAGAAAACAATCAGGCAGTTAGCCAGACTCTAATAACACAGGCTCTCTGGAGTTTATAGATATTTTGCACTGTCTAGAGACTTTTCAAGGTGCATCTGGTTCACTAAGGCCTTGGCTACACTTGCAGATGTACAGCGCTGTGAGTTAGACCCGTCTTCGTACAGCTGAGTAGGGAAAGCGCTGCAGCCTGTCCACACTGGCAGCTGCCAGCGCAGTAACGAGCACTAACGTGGCTACATCTGTGGCACTTGCAGCGGTTTTGGGAGCGGTGCATTATGGGCAGGTATCCCACAGAACACCTCTTCCAATTCTGGCGCCGTGGGTTGTGGGAAGGGAGCGTGGGGTATGGTGCATTCTGGGTCCTGTCCCAACGCCCCGTGATGCATCGCTTCGCATCCCAGCAATCCCTGTGTTTCCGGCCACATTTGGCGCCATCTTTCAATGGTTTCTTTGTAGCGCGATCTGTGCTCCGTTTCGGTCAGCGGGAAAATGGATCCCGACCTGTTGAGCAAAATACTGACGAGTCTCACTAGCACGTCACGTCTGGCAGTCGAGCTCTTCCTTAAGATCCACAGTGACAGCGAGGAGTCTGACGATGACGATGAAATTGTCACGCGAAACACGTACGACACGAACTTGCTTGTGGCATTCACGGACATGCTATGCACCGTGGAACGCCGCTTTTGGGCTCAGGAAACCAGCACAGAGTGGTGGGATCACATTGTCATGCAAGTCTGGGATGACGAGCAGTGGGTGCAGAACTTTCGGATGAGAAAAGCTACTTTCATGGGACTGTGTGAGGAGCTCGCCCCCGCCCTGCGGTGCAAGGACACGAGATTGAGAGCTGCCCTGGTGGTGGAGAAGCGGATGGCTATTGCAATCTGGAAGCTCGCAACTCCGGACTGCTATCAATCAGTAGTGAACCAGTTTGGAGTGGGAAAGTCGACCATTGGAATCGTGCTGATGCATGTTTGCAAGGCCATTAATCGCATCCTGCTCAGAAGAACCATGAGTCCGGGTAACATGCAGGACATTGTGGCTGGTTTTGAACAAATGGGTTTCCCTAATTGCAGCAGGGCGATAGATGGGACGCATATTCCTATTCTGGCACCACCCCACCTAGCATCCGAGTACATTAATCAGAAGGGGTATTTCTCCATGGTTCTCCAGGCGCTTGTGGATCACCGTGGGCGTTTCATTGACATCAACGCAGGCTGGCCCGGAAAGGTGCATGACGCACGCATCTTTCGGAACCCTGCCCTGTTCCGGAAGATGCAGTCCGGGACTTTTTTCCCAGACCGGAAGATCACAGTAGGGGAAATTGAAATGCCCACTGTGATCCTTGGAGACCCCGCGTACCCTTTAATACCGTGGCTCATGAAACCCTACACAGGGAGCCTTGAAACCAGCAAGGAACGGTTCAACTACAGGATGAGCCGGTGCAGAATGACTGTGGAGTGTGCTTTTGGCCGTTTGAAGGGCTGCTGGCGATCTCTATATGGGAAGCTGGACTTGGCCGAGCACAGCATCCCCGCGGTTATATCCGCGTGCTGTAACCTCCATAATATTTGTGAAGGGAAGGGTGAAATGTTCACTCAGGCATGGACCTCAGAGGTTCAACACCTGGAGGCTGAATTTGCACAGCCAGAGAGCAGGGCTATTAGAGGGGCCCAGCGTGGGGCTGCAAGGATTAGGGATGCCTTGAGGGAGAAATTTGAGGCTGAAAACCACCAGTAATGTGTGCTGCCCTGCACGACCCTGAAGTGAAGTGGTTCCAATGTTATTAGTAATCTGTCTTTGCTAAGCTGATTTGTGTTTGCTCAGCTCACTTGCGTTGCCTGTTTCTTTCCTGGGCTAAGGTATCTTTTTCCTTATTCAATAATAAAGACTGTTTTCACATCCAAAGAATCCGTTTATTACAGAGAAAATACATGTATTAAAAAGAAACACAACTGCTTGTGAGACAGAAAGGGCAAGGGGGTGGTGGGTGGTGTGGGGAAGGGTTCAATCGCAGGGTATGGTATGTCCTACTTTAATACTCGGGCTTCCTGTCTGGAGTGCTGTGCAGTGAGTGCTGCACTTCAGAATGTCTATAATTCGGGATGGGAGTTGAGTGCAGTGGGTAAGGGTCATAGTTTCCAGGGCTGTCTGGTGAAGCTACAGGTGTTGGGGGCATCTGGTGTGGGCGATAAGAACCTGGATGTTGGGTGAAGTGGGCAGGTGGTGACATGGGGGCACAAGGGAAAGTGTTTTGGGACACTGGCTGCAGGGGGTGGCGGGCGCGGTACTGCTCCGCCTGCATGGCGACGAGCGCCTGGATAGAGTCCGCTTGGCGCGCCATGATGCTAATCAGTTCCTTTGTGCTTTCCTGCCGGAGCTGCATGCTTTGCTGCCGCTGCGCTGCGTTTTCCTGGCGGAGCCTGCTTTCACTTTCCCTCCACTCCCGAGCCTTTTGATTCTCTTTAAGAGACTGTTTCATAGCTTCCTGCAGCATGTCTTCTTTCGTTCTTCTGGGCCTCTTCCTGAGCCTTTGGAGTCTCTCAGCCGGTGATAAGATGGACGGCGGAGATCTCAAGGTTGCATCTTGAAGACAAAATGCAACATTTAACAGAGGCATCATTGTTTTATGACAGACAGAGCAATGATTCCCCCACACTTAAGGAGGGCACACACAGTCTCCAAAACAGCACAATTTTCCCGTCCCAAACAGAGCGCACAGAACCCACGGGAGCCCCAAAATGGTGAGTAAGCACAGGGTAAAGGGGGACTGATTGTTTCACGGATGTACTGTCCGGTGGGATTCTGTGCCTTGGGGAGAGCCAACAGCTGCAGGGGGAACCTACACTGAACACTATCCCCACATTTTCCACAGGAGTTCGTCCTGGAAGATATCTCGCTGCTGAGGGTGTCCAGGGAAGCAAGGGAGGGTCTTCTACTGCAATGTGGCTTCCGCCCTGGCCCATATGCAGCTTGCCTGTGTGCAGCAATGGTCCCCCCGCCCCTCACGGCACAGTGGCGAGGACACGTTACCCTGAATGGGACAAGGACCACGGCAGCTCTCCCAATAAACCTGCGCAAGCGCATTGCCCACGTTCTGGCTGAGACTTTCGAAGAGATTACAGTGGCCGATTTCTCCGATGTGATAGACCACATCAATGCGCTCTTCCACATCTAGGCATGCATGCAGCCCAAACCCTCCTCGCCCAAGGACCCCGCACCGAAAAAACTCCTTCCCGAAAATAAAAGCTGCTTACCGCGAACCTGCTCTTCTCTTTCTCCTCCAACGCGTACCGGCCGCTGCAAATGGCTCCCTTCCTCCTGGCTCGAGAACAGCTCCTGGCTGCATGCCCCCAGGGAGTCAGGGGTGTCTCCCCCAGCCACAGCACCCTCACTCCTGTTTTCTTCAACCCCCTCCTCCTCCTCGTCCCGCTCTCCCATGTCCACGGTGGTGCTCAGAACGGTAGGGGGGTCACCCCCAAGTATTGCATCCAGCTCTTTGTAGAATCGGCAGGTTTTGGGGGGAGCACCCGAGCGGCTGTTTGCCTCGCGGGCTTTGCGGTACGCACTCCGCAGCTCCTTTACTTTTATCCTGCACTGCATTGCGTCCCGGTCATGGCCCCTTTCAATCATGGCCCTTGATATCTGGCCGAAAGTATCAAAATTCCTACAGCTGGATCGCAGCTGGGACTGGACAGCTTCCTCCCCCCAAACAGCAATGAGGTCCAGCAACTCGGTATTGTACCATACTGGGGCTCATCTGGCACGTGGAGGCATGGTTACCTGGAAAGATGCGCTGAGAGCACTCCACGCCTGGCTGAGCAAACAGGAAGTGGATATTTAAAATTCCAAGGGAATTAAAGGGTCGGAGTGGCGCTTGGTCCCCTGAGGCCAGGGCAGTAGAGTTCTAATTGATGACCAGAGTGGCTAGAACAGGCATTGTGGGATACTTCTGAATACTTCTGGAGGCCAATAGCAGCGCATTGGGTGGCCACACTGTAGCCGCAGCACACCAGCAGCAGCGCAACAAACGTTATTCCTCTCGGGGAGGTGGAGTACCTGCAGCACTGTACCTGCGGAGATGCAGCGCTGTACGTGCCTTGCGAGTGTAGACAGTTAGTGAGTTACAGCGCTGCAGGAAGTTTTATTGCGCTGTAACTCGTGAGTGTAGCCAAGGCCTAAGTGGCAATTGGTAACACTACCAGTGCTCTCTGCACATGCACAAACACAGAGAAGACTCAGCTGAAATCCATGTCTCCTCCTCATTGCTTCTCTCCTTTCCTTTGGACTTAAAAAACAAAACAATAAAATGCAGCATATACTTTATGTCTTGTCTGATCTTAGGGCTTTGTACTGTCACCCATCACCATAGGATCTTAATGTCTTCCACATAAAATCAGTGAAACAGTATATATATTCCAGTATCTGTTGAAGTATTGGGTAAGGGTGTAGGAAGAGGCCCTCCAAAGTTGGCATGTGGGTCAGATTTCTCCAGTGGGCCAGTGCCTGAGTTATGGTTCTGCTAAAAGGAAGTCTGAAATGAAAACAGCAATCTCAGCTAAAAGAAAATTAAACGACGAGGTGAGTAAAAACCAAGAACGCTTCTAAACTCTAAAGCCGACTTCCTAAGAGCTCTCTTCACAACCCATCTGCAGAGTTGCAAATTATGTTGTGCCGCTGGCTTTTCAGAGCCATACCTACAACTGTGAATATCAGACAGATAAATGTTTTGTCTTGTATTTTCTCTGCAGGAGCCATATCAGTCTGTTTATACTGATGGGAGTTAAGAATAGGTAGAAGGGGAAATCATGACCACCACTGGCTTTTGCAGATAGAGAGATAAGATAGTGTATTAGCAGTTCTCCACAGACTGTTCTTGTGTCACATTCACTACCTTTCCTCCACCACACAGGGGTTTGTTGTGGTTGGAACTGGATGAGCATTGTACCATAATGCTAACTACTTTGACTTACAGAGCAGCAAGTTCTTATAGCTACTAGAGATCCTGCTTGGTCTACTGGAGGATATAATACACTGGGTCTTGGTTTTTTTCAGGAATCAGCATGGACACCAGGCAGTGCATTAAGAAGTGTTTTGAACCACAGTTTGCCAGTAACACTGGGTAAAGCAGCAGCAGACATATCAGCCTTGAATTTCTGCTTTCTCAATATGTTTTGAAGATCAGCTGAGCTTTGTCTAAGGCCACTAGGATATGGAAATGTATTGGAGAGCTGAGAATGTACTCAGGTATGACATTTTGGAAAAAAAGGTTACATTGGAAGTGGATGCAACAATACAACAACGTTGCATCTATCTCTTCCCCTCTCTCTGCTGTTTTAGCTATAGAACTTCATTTACAGAGTTGCCAAAGAGCTATGTGTGGGTGACATTAAACAATGAACAGCAATTTCCCAGCTAAACAGCTTAATTTAGCTAGAGTTAAAGCTGGAAATATATATCAGTAAGTGAAAGGATAAAGGCCAGAACATCAGATAGTTAAGAAATGCAAAGTTAAAATTACACATTATAAAATTTCTAGCGAGGAAATGCACATTTAAATAACCTTAATTACTCACCCTTATCCTGCCCAAGGATCAACCACGCTGGTAATACAGATACCGGGGGTCCGATTTGGGCCCCTGATAAGTCGGACTTAAAGCTGCCCTTAAAAGATCCCCCCAGTATAGCCAGCTCCTAACCTCCCCTTCCTGGCTTTGCCCTGGTATAAAATCATGGCTGGAGCAAAATGGCCCATGGGGGAGCCATTCAAGCAGGGAAAATTTAGATCAGCCTTGAAGCTATTTTATCTTGTGCCCCAGGATCAGAGGGTGGAAAGGTCTCCCAGTAATTAGTGTCATCACGGTTCTTCTGTATGTTCCCATGTCCCTAGGAATGAATGCATATAGATAATTTGAGTACACTTTCTGCTGCAGCTAATGCCATGGAAAGATCTCTCTAGGACAGCGGTTCTCAAACTTTAGCAACCTGAGGACCTCCATTTTGATTTTAAACTTTTCAGGGACCCCCAAGCTCCTCTCCTCAGCCCTTGGCCTGCCCCCTTTCCTGAGACCACACCCCTCCCCACCCTTTCTCCGAGGCCCTGCCCCTGCTCACTCCATCCCCGCTCCCGCTGACGCTTGCTCTCCCCGACCCTCACTCATTTTCACCAGGCTGGGGCAGGAGATTGGGGTGTGGGAGGGGGTGAGAGGTGGGGGCTCTGGGAGGGAGTCTGGGTGTGGGCTCTGGGCTGGGGCAGAGGATTGGGGTGCAGGAGGGGATGAGGGGTGCAGGCTCCGGCTGGGTGGTGCTTACCTTGGGCGGCTCTTGAAAATGACCAGCACATCCCTCTGGCAGCTGCTCCTAGGTGCGGGGGAAGGAAGTCTCCACGCACTGCCCCTGCCCGCAGGCACTGCCCCACAGCTCCCATTGGCCAAAGTTCCCAGCCAATGGGAGCTGCGGAGTCAGTGCTCAGGGTGGGGGCAGCGCGCGGACACCCCCCGCCTCCCTCCAGGGGCCACAGGGAGGTGCCGGCCGCTTCTGGGAGCGGCGCGGGGCCAGGGCAGGTAGGAAGCCTGCCTTAGCCCTGCTGAGCTGGGAGGGAGGGGGAGGAGTTGATCAGCAGGGCCCCGCGAACCCCTGTTTGAGAAATGCTGCTCTAGGAGATAATGCTGTACAACTCTCAATGAAAATCAAGTATCAGAGGAGTAGCCGTGTTAGTCTGGATCTGTAGAAGCGACAAAGAGTTCTGTGGCACCTTATAGACTAACAGACGTATTGGAGCATAAGCTTTCGTGGGTGAATACCCACTTCTTTGGATGCATGCAATGGAAAACCTTTTCCATTGCATGCATCCGAAGAAGTGGGTATTCACCCACGAAAGTTTATGCTCCAATACGTCTGTTAGTCTATAAGGTGCCACAGAACTCTTTGTCGCTTCTCAATGAAAATGTAAGCGAATTTTTGATTCATAGTAAATTATTTGAAATGCATGACTCAGCCATATTGTACTATATGCCAACATTAAATTAATGAGCCACAGATTATTCAATTAATACCTACAGTCTGTCTGAAAAAACATGGCCTCCTACAAATTCTAAATTTGCCTAGATTTCATAGACCTGTTTGTGACCTCACACCACTTTGAAGCCATAGTAATTGCTCCGAATTCAGTGGAGTTACTTCTGATTTGTAAATGAAACCAGAATCTGGTCCCAAATGTTATGCTAAATCAAGTTGTATTACTTGTGACTGGAAGCTTGAGCTTTATAAGATAAAAAGGCAGATATCTGAGTTTTTCAAACATTTGCAATTAGCTTCCTCTGCAGGAACTATATTATTCTTCCTATAAAATAACGCCGGTCACTTTGTTAGACTACGAAGCCTTTGTTCTCCAAAGCAAAGTAGGAATGTATGTGTCCTCTTATTTGGTGGAATACTGACAAGATTGTGTCAAGTAACATTAAATAGCAATCAGACAAAAATAACGTGGCATTATTAAATAGTAACAGTGCTGCCAGTGCAACAAAAATGGATGATGTTATTGTTCTATTCTTGTTCCATCAGGGTCTTTGCAAAAATAAATTCAGTAAACAAGTTTTCAAATTCACACAATCTAAGCACTCTAGAAAGGAAATCACTGATCATGTTAAGAAAATGCCCACTTAACTGAAAACAATCTCCTTCACTAAACCCACTAATTGATTTCAATAATGCCATCTGGCTGAGGTTTTAGTCAGGGTGCAGCTGGGATATCCCTTCTTGAGCAGGATATATCACTGTACAGTCCTGACCATTTTACCCTCCTTCCTCTCTTGGACTGGCCTGGTTTCTAGAATGCCTTCAATGCTGAGCAGAGATGGCTGGAAACAAAGGCCATGACAGCTTGCTAGCCTGGTCACTGCCCCAAAGAACGTACTATCTTAGGCTCTGATTCTGCAAAGATTGAAGAATGTGCACAACTTTACTCATCTGAGCAGTCAGTGGGACTATTGATGTGCATATAATTAAGAATGTGCATAAGTCTTTGCCCAATTGAGGCCTAATTTGACCACCACCAAGACAGGGAAAGGGATTCACTCCTCCCCCACTCCCTATACACCTCTCTGGCCTCCAGGTGCTGGGGGAGAATTTCCCTGGCTCAGGAGCAGTATAGCACTGGTATAATTGGCTGTGCAAACAAAGCAAGCCCCGATATTGGGAGTGTGCTGGAGGCATGCTATGGCAGGAGGAGCCATCTCCATAGTGCATGGACCATTGGAGATTCTGGGCTGTGGCAGTTGGAGCTGCTCTGATTTATGCTGGGGGCTGCACTGAACCCCAGAATCCAAGCAGCACAAAGGTGGCTTAAAGCAATAGTCTCAATGGGAGGAGAAAGGAAAGAGAGGAGCTGAGAATGACACTGAGCCCTGGGCTACACTAGAGGGGGGGGTCGATCTACGATACGCAACTTCAGCTACGTGAATAACGTAGCTGAAGTCGGCGTACCGTAGATCGACTTACCTGGCCGTGAGGATGGCGGCGAGTCGATCGCTGCCGCTCCCCCGTCGACTCCGCTTCTGCCTTTCACCGAGATGGATTTCCGGAGTCGACGAGGAGCGCATTCAGGGATCGATTAAGCGCGTCTAAACGAGACGCGATAAATCGATCCCCGATAGATCAATTGCTACCCGCCGATCCGGCGGGTAGTGAAGACAAGCCCTGAGACTGCAGATACCAGGAGCAAGAGGACAGTGGAGTTACCTAGCATGAGCACTTGAGTGGAAAATGCACAGTTCTGCTTTTACCATACAGAGTTTGTGCTGAGATGCCAAGAGAGATGGCTGCAGATGAGAATGGAAACATATGGGGAGAGGTCAGGGGTGACAAGATAGCTTTGGGAATCATCAGAATAAAAGTCATTGAAGCCGTGAGAGAATATGAAGTCACCTAGAAACATGGTATAGAAGGGCAAAAGGAGGGTGGCCAAAGATGCAGCCCTGTGGATGCCAACAGGGAGCAGGAAGTGCGTGCAACCACCAACGGAGATGTTGAAGTAGCTGGAGAGGTAGGAGGAGAACTGGTCCAGCTTGGAGTCATTACTGTCCAGGGAAAAGAGAAAACTAAGGAGGATGGAGTGGTCAGCAGTGTCAAAAACAGGAGGTACGTCAAAGATGATGAGGATGGAGAAAAGAACCTTGGGTTTCACTGGGAAGATGACATGTAAATTCAATGACAGGCAATATTGTAGGTTGTGTCACCTATTATTAAGGTTGCCTGAAGCTTTCCATTCTAAGATCCTGTTTTCAGTTGCTTATATCTTTTCTTGAATGGTTTATGCTTGGAAGAAGTTTTCTATGCCAGGTGTCTGTCTCAGGCTGAATTTTTTTGGGGAAAGGTCCAGCTGCTTCTCAGAATGAGTTTAAGGGAAAATACATTGTTTTACCGATGCTAAAAAAAATCTTAAAACCATTTCTTTGAGAAACTCTAGCACCCGCTCTGTGCTAGAGTCTTGAAGCAGGGTCTTGAAGCAAGTCTTCGAGCAGGGTCTTGAAATTGGCAAGCGGGTGGGGTCGCCCTAATGTCAGGAATGTGCCTTTTGCCATTCATGTGAAAATGTGCCCAAACTTGCCCAAGTTATAAGCCTCTGAAAACATCTCAGTTTGCACATGCTCAGTAGAGGTTTGTTAATTTGGCAGCTAAATTTTTAGAAGATTCTGTCAGCACTGAGCATGTTCCAGACTCTCACAGCTCCTGCATACCAACCTGACAGCACATGCGCCATTCCCAATTGCTCCGTTCTTCAGCACTCCTGCCTCGGTTAGTACACACAACACACTCTGCTCTGAGAACGAATCAGGATTGTGTGGTACAGGAGGCTGTTGTCTGTAGGATCCCAGCCTCCTTTGTTGCAGAAATTGGGAGGTGTTTAGTGAATGAAGCACTGGAAAGAGGGTCTCATGGGTAAGGCAGTTGAATGCTGCCCCGGAGAATTGGATTTCATCCCTGCCTCTGCCACAGAGTTCTTGTGTGATGCTAGGCAAGCCAGTTAGACCAAAATGTTCACAGCTAAACACTATTTGTGTGTTCCTCATTTTCTGGGGGCCCAGCATGAGACATTTCTCTTCTGTCTATTAATATGACTTGTGCTTTTATACTGCTGGCCATCAATATAGCATCTGAGTGCTTTTCACGTAAAACCCATAGCAGTATCAAAGTAGCTAATTGACTTCATGAAGTCTCTGGCACTTCTTTCGATTCAGGATAAAAACTCTGCTTAGAGTAGGGTTTTTTTTTGTTTTGGTTGGTTGTTTGGGTTTTTGAAAGATTTTAATCATTTCTGTTGTTTTGGTTGGTGAGGATTTAGGCTTGGAAGACAGTTTCAGTGTTACACTTGGTTTCAGATTTTCAGAAGTGCTGAGTACTCACAACTGCAGCTAAAGTCAGTGGAAGCTGTGCTTTGGACATATAAAGTGTTATAAAATGCTAAGGACTCTGAAAAATCAGTCCCCAAGTGTCCCAAACTGGACACCCAAAATTAGTGGTCATATTTGGCTTTAATCTCTCTGTGCCTCCATTCCCCATCTGGATAATAATACCCCCCAATCTCACAGTGTATTGTGAAGACAAATTCATTACTGTTTATGAAGCACTCCGATACCATGATGAGAGTACCATAGAAATGCTCATGACAAAATTAAGAATTTTGTATTCAATGTAGGGTTTGGATGTTGTGTGGTAAATAAGACCTCCAGCCACACACTGAATGAGAAAGATAAAAATAAATATTGAATAACTACCCATTCTCTAAAGGAGTCCTGTGGAAAAAATAGTATGTGATCATATAATTAAAGACTATATCATAATACATACAGTCAAGGGGGGCTGAATTAAGGTTACACAGGCAACCTTCATTCTGGCATTTCCTAACTTTTGAATGCTTGACTTTGCAATCTCAATGTTCTTTTAACATAAAGGGGAGGGGGCTGTTTGTTTGTATGTTTTAAGAGATTTTTTGATGTAATTATTTATGTAGTGCCAAATTTACACCCCTGTACAAAAGAGAGATCCCTGCCTCATGGCTGATCCTAAGACTCATTTATCACCCACAACCTCTACAGTCTTTAAATATCTTTAGATAACTCATTCACTTTAATGGGAATTGCAGTTGCTCAAACCCAAATCAGATATAACAGCATGGCAAATTTTTAATGAACAAAGGGTGGTGGTGGGCTCAGGAGGAAGAATAATTATAACAGTAAGATATCAAGATAAGCTTTGTTATGCAACTTATTAATTCATTTATTATTGCTATTTGTACTACCTAGAAGCCATAGTCATGGGCCAGGACCCCACTCTGTAAGGTTCTTTTTTGTTCCTTTTCTCTTGTTTTATTTTAAATGTATTTTAAGTGAATGGTTTATTATTTGAGGAAATAAAGTTGGAAAGAGACCAGAAGTACAGGTTCATGCTCAAAGGCTCTCCAGATTAAATGAGCCTTACATATTTTGTAAGAATACGTAAAACATACATCAATAGGACAAGGTTTAATCATAATCGACAATGGTGGACCTTAAAAACTGGCCAATTGCCTCAGACGACTAAGAAATATCTGCAGCTAAATAAGGTCAGTATTTGCAGCATTCAAGGCATTTCCTCTAGCAGCAAGTGTAGGACACTAGAGTTGATCTATTTACTTAGGTAAAACTGTGACAGACTGACAATTTCCTGTAGTATCCTGAAAAAACCTTATTGAATGAAGTTAAACCATATTGAATTAGGGCTAATACCTTTGGGATCCATTGTATTAAACATGCAGTTGTGTGTGTGTGATTGTGGAATTGTATGTATTTTCATGGGAAGGATAAATAGGAGAACAGAGGGTGAGTGGACAAATTCATTCAGGATGTGACCTCTCCAGAAAAGCCACCCCTGTGGAAAGGTGTACATACACTAGTTCAGATTGGATTCTCCTGGGATCAACAGACAAAGAAAGGGTTTTTGGATAAATAGCCTGGTTTTAAACTGGCTCGGGGCCTTCTTCTGGATCTAGCTAATGGATGGGCTCTCTGGTCTATGGAGAGCCCCAATCTCAGGGTGGATTGGAAGGACTGGGCCTACTGGATGCTTGTTCTGAGTTGGAGCTGTGATGAACTTGTGACCACAAAACAATTCCCTTGGGTGGGGTGTTGAAGGCCTGCTCCCACCAGAGCCCACGTGAAGGGTGGGGTTAACTCTGGTGAGCTTATTAGCACATGTGTAGGTTCTTTTATTCTTTTTAATATGTTTTTTCTTTATAATGCTTTATAGCTAAAATGCAGGTTTGCATAGGAAGTGCTGTGTGGTACCTTATAACTGCAGCAATTACACCTGTAAACCATCTCTGAAGAGAAAGCAAGCAGGGGTCCTGGGCTACCTGTCTGTGCTGGGAAATACACATTGCTGAGAGGTAACTGTGCAGCCTGGCAATACCGTTTGGAAGGGAGAAAGGCACGAGTCTCCACCCAAAAAGGCAACGGCTGGGGAGCCAGAAGCCTGAGGGTAGGTGCCCTTACTAGGCCCCTGAGGGGAAATATAGGTGCAGTTTCCCTGAACTGTGACAAAAACTATTTAGGTAGGTACAGGGTAACTCATGTACAAACTGGCACCACTCATGGAATGATGAGTTCCTGCGTTCTCCTACGTCATGATCATTCCAATGAGAAATGCCTCAAAGGCCAGAGCGTAGATAACTGGTAACAGTAGGGAATGCCCGGGTTTCAATGGCACCTCCTGTGTCAGACTAACTGTCCAACTGGGGTCACAGGCTCACAACTGCTGTAACCCTGCCTAGCGCCAGGCTCAAGTTAAGCTGACTGGGGTATCCATTAATCCTAGGTTCCCATGGAGAGATTTAGCAGGGCTGGGGGTATTTTTCCCAATTTTATCAATATATTTTTTCTTCTGTCAGCCCAAGGTCCTGCCTAGTCGTACATGTGCTCAGCCACCCTACCACCTTGCTGTTAAGCACCGATATCTGACCATCTGCCTCCCCGTTAGGGGCAGAGATAGAGCTGGTTAGAAAATGGGTTGTTTTCTCCTCACAAAAAGTGTTGACCTTTCAGATGAAAAATTCAGCTTTTTGTTGGAAAACTGAAAATTGCCACAAAGTGAAATAGTTTCAGCCAAAAAAAAAAAAAAAAAAAGAAATCAGGTTTTGAGTTGTCTGATGAAAAATTGAAACATTTTGAGTTATGCAAACACGTTTCACAACAATGTTCACTGCGTCGAAAGCCCAATTTTCTCTCACAAAACATTTCAATGAAAAATCTTTGACCAGCCCTAGTTGGAAGCTCAGGATTTCACATCCCTTCCATAGCCACCACTGCTTCCCCTGACTGACAGAGAGGCTCCTGTCATTGCCACTGATCATCCATGATCTTATCTTGGCTCTCCCCTCCCAACCTTTAGGGGGAATAAAGATCCTATTACCCTCCCTTACTCCCCAGACGGAAGGCCTTCTGGCACCCAAGAAACAGCAGGTATGGGTTGTCCTAAGATCAGGTGCTGGAACAATTTGTATAGTGGGGGTGCTGAGAGCAGGGCTGACGAGGAGTGGGGCGGGGGGGGGGAAGCCGGTACAAATTACCGGGGCCCGGCGGTCCAGAAGGGGGCCCGGGGCCTGACTATGTAAAGATTTTTAGCCGGTCCGCCCTTGCTGGAGGGCCCAAAAAAAATTTCACTGTGGCCCGAACCCACTCTCGGTGGCCCTCACTGAGAGCCATTGAACCAAACTGCAAACCCTGAATATAATGGAAACCACTTCAAGCCAGGGGGTGCGATAGCACCCCTTGTTCCAGCACCTATGCCTAAGATAGGAGAAGGACAGGAGCAATTGATGGAGAGATAGGTAAGAAAGAGGTGAAAGATGGGATAAGTAAGAGAGAAACAGAATGGGGGAAAGACTGGGGAGAAACTGGGGAAATGAGTGAGAGGGCATGACTGTGGGGGAAATAATGAATGAGGTGAGGGTAAGCAGAGTGAATCAGTGCAGGGAAGAGAGTGAATGAGAATAGCTGGACTGAATTCAGAGGTGACTGAGAATGCAAAGCAGGAATAGATACCAGGCATGTGAATGTGAAGGGAGAAGGCGCTGTGCTCCTAATGACTAAACTGGTGCTCTGTTAGCCTGGCATTAGAGGAACCTTGCTCTCAACTATACTGTAAAGCAAGAGATTCTCCATAAACTAAGGCTACATCTATACTACCCGCCTGATTCGGCGGGTAGCAATCGATCTTCTGGGATTGATTTATCGCGTCTCGTCTAGATGCGATAAATCGATCCCGGAAGTGCTCGCCGTCGACACCGGTACTCCTGCTCTGCGCGAGGAGTAAGCGGAGTCGATGGGGGAGCCTGCCTGCCGTGTCCGGACCCGCGGTAAGTGCTGTTTAGTTCGAACTAAGATACTTCGACTTCAGCTACGTTATTCACGTAGCTGAAGTTGCGTATCTTAGTTCGACCCAGGGGGTTAGTGTGGACCAGCCCTAAGAAAAAGAAAAAGTGTCTTGCGGGGGGAGGAGAGAGAGAGAGAGAGCGCAAGAGAGAGCCTCTTACACCAGAAAGTAGGCAAAGCATGTTCCTCACAGGGCGATGTTTCCGGGAAAGGACCAGCATAGATTGTAACTTTTTCTAGCTACTTAAATATATATACACACACATCTTTATGACAAATCCCCAAGCCCAGACAGTGCTCTGGTATGCTGGCCACTCAGCTGAATCTGTGCAGAACATTACACAGATCTACAGACCCTGGAATGACAGGGATTTTACAAAGGACATATACACATAAGACCTTGAAGCCTAATAAGGCAACCTTTTCCCTTTTGTTTAAAGACCTCGTAATTTATGTTTTTCATCATCTTACCAGACAGAGAAGGGGTGTTTACTTTTATTTGTTGATGCAGCAATTTGTAATGTATGTTGGAATCTGAGAAGTGACACACCTTATTGACTAGAGAGCAATCTCAAACACCTAGCAAATGAGAAGGAAAACTGGATAGGTAAAGGACAGACAACTTAAAATATTGGAGTTATCTTACACAATCCCCTGCATTTTATTTAACGTTCATGATCACAGACTACTTTGCAGGGAGGATCAATGACAGGCAGAAATGAGAAAGGTAATGTTACTGCACAATTCAAAGTGGGGTGGGGAGCATCTGAGTGGCTTGGAGGAAGGGAAAAAAGTGTCCCAGATAGACAGGACAGTACAAGATAAAGAACCCTCAAATGCAGTGGGTTATGGTCTGGGAATGAAAAGATGTGAATGGGCCTAGCAGGTAGATACAAAACATAGCCATGAAGTCAGGGAGGTATGGTGAAGCGAGCCTACGGAGAATCTAACATGATAAACTGTTTGTTCTTAATATAAGCACATTCATAAACCAATCTGATCCCCCAAGCTTGAGGGAGAACAGATACAGAAAGCACGCTTTCCACGGTGTAGATGATGGAAATCATACCTGGAAATACTGATCCAGGTATAGTATTGTATCGTATATTGTATAATCTCTCTTATTAACACTCTTCCCGCTAGGATACCCTAGCATTGTCATTTATAAGGAAGCTCACAGTTCCTTCTGCAGGTTGAGCTGGTTTGGTTTTGTAAGTACATATAACATGTCCCGTCTCGGAAGGGCCTAGCCTGGCTGAGGGCGCTTCAAAAGCTCAGTACTACGGCTGCTACCCAATGCTCTACTATATTTATTGCACCGCCAAGAAAAATTATATCAGCCACAAGATTAGAAATACCCTTGTGCAATAGAAACCCACAGGAAGTTTTTAAATTAAGGGACTTATTGGAACGTACCCTGTCTAGCCCCAGTCAGAAAAATTCCTTGTGTTTGTTTCTAATCCTAATTGCCATAGGCGAGGAACATTTGTCCCGTGGCCTGTACTCCAGTGGACTGGGAACTCTCAGCTCTGCCACAGACTTACAAGTCACTTACTCTCTCTGCACCTTAGTTTCCATCTATTAAATGGTTATAACAATAGTTCTTTACTCCCACTCTGTACGTGTCTTGTCTATTTCTGCCATAAGGCACAGGAACTCTCGCTGTATTTGTACAGTGCCTAGCACACTGGGACTTGATCTTGCATGAGGCCTCTACATGCTACTGGAGCACAAGTAACAAAAAATACTAAGAGCTAGGAATGATCATTAATAAGCTGAAACTTAATTGTACTTTAAAAATAAAATCTTATGAACAAGTGGCCATTCAGACACGTTTAAATAAATCATCTCACCCTCACAGGTCCTGGGTGCTGAGAGAGCTAAAAAAGCAGCTCCCGCATTTCTGAACAAAAATCCGACACCAGGGCATATGTTCGCAGCAGACGCGTTATTTCATTTTTTCTGTGTGTACATTTTGTCACCTGGTGATTTACAGCATGCAGGTTCTTGGGCCTAACAGTGAAGAATGTAAAGTTCATGTTTTTGCTCCAGTGTCCTGGCATCTCCTCTTGTTTTCATTCACGATATACAAGTGAACTGATGATCATAAGTGGGGGGCAGAAGATCTACAATTCTTCAAACTTTTTACAAGAAAAGAGTGCACTTTGCCTAATATGGGCTGCCCGAGGGGCTCTTTGCTTACAGTTGTAATTTTAAACAGAAGGCTCATGGTTTTCCCCCCTGCTTGATCTCATTTATTTCACGACAGAGAAAATGTGGCAAAGTAGTTTCACTTGTTAGTTGAGAGGGATGGACTTCCACGAACAGACGAGACGCAATGGTTCAAGTTTGACAGTGCATTTGCCTACATCCCATCTGTACCTAGAAAAGGCCAGCTTCTGCTTTTAGTCACACCAGTGTAAATGTGACATAAAAGGGCTGGCTGAGAGCAGAATTTGGCAACGGTTAAGTTGCTGGCGTGCTGAGATCACAGCCTATCATGATGACCAATATTATCTCATTGTTTCCTTGTAATCCTTCATTGGTCTGTCTGTGTTGAGCTATTGTCTCTTGTTAGACTGTAAGCACCTTGGGGCAGAGACTGTTTTTTGGTGTGTGTTTGTACGGTGCTTAGCACAATGGGGTACTGATCCATAACTAGGGTTCCTAGGTGCTGCTGCAATACAAATAATAAATTATGATAATAATAGCACCACAGCCTAATTTTACACTTACCGACCAGATCCTGCAATGAGCTCCACATGGGTGAACCAATGAGCTTGCACAGAACTCATTACAGGAATGAAGCCTTGGGATGTATAAGCCAAGGGTGAGATTTTCAAAGCCTACGCTGATGACCCTGACTATAATGCGTGGAAGGATGTCCTAGTGGCCAAATTCACTAAAGGCACCTTCCTTTATGGGGCAGCATGGCCCAATGGCCGGAGTCAATGGAGCGGCCCTCCTTTAGGGGGCAGCATGGCCCAATGGCCGGAGTCAATGGAGCGGCCCTCCTTTACGGGGCTGTGTTGGCCTATTGGCCCACTGGGGAAGTGAGATGCCACCTAGGAGTGTGTGGTGGCCAGGGTAGGGGGACTCAGGCCCTCCCTGTTCCTCCAAATCCCAGCCCAGGTTAGGGTGCTCGCCACTGAGTCCGTGGGAATTCCCCCAAAACATGCTGACCTGTTCCCCAGTTCTCCAAGCAGAGCAAAGTCTAATTCCTCTGGGCTGCTTCCTACTCTGTTTTCCTCAGTGGTGATCCACGGTTCCCCTAGGTCTCTGGGGTTCTCGGCTGGTGCAGCTCCTGATGGCTCAGTCCATTCTCTGGGTTCTGGAGGCAGCTTGGAATCTGTCTGTGACTCGAGGCACCTTGGCTCTAACCCTAACCCTGTAGCAGCTCCCGGGAGAGAGCCTGCAGTCTGCATCCTTCCCCTTCAGCAGCCTACCCAGACTGAGTGAGACTGCTTCCTTTTATATCCTGCCTCCAGGCTGAGCACGCCCAGCAGAGTGGAGGGGCGTGGCCTCCTTGGCCTGCAATGCGCAGTTAACCCCTGTGGGGCCAATGCAGGGTAAGTACACCACATCACACAACCCTTAATATAAAATGTTTCTCTTTTGTTTTTTGAGATTTGTCTTTTGTATTTACATCTCAATACAGCTGGGAACTTATTTGCAATAGCTGATATCAGACCTTCTCACACTGTGCCAAATGTTTACTGAGTGGTATTTTGTAGAGACAGCTAAAATGATAAAACTGGGTAGTGCATACAGCTCTAACTCCTGCCCTTGTAGATTTACTTTTAATAAGAGGCCAAGGAAGCAAGACACATCAATAAGCAAAGAAGAGATCTAGCTAATAACTGGAGCTGATCAGGAAATTAACATTTCACCCTTCCCGCCCCAAGAAAATTTGTGACAAAAACAATTTTTGTTTGCATTGCAATTTTTCACCGTTTCCAAGGAAAATTTGAAATTTGTTTTTACAAAAAAAGAGAATGGGTGTGGAATGTTTTTTGTTATGATTTGATGTGTGTGTGTGTGTGTATGCATCAGAAAAAATTTGCAACAGAAACTTTTCCACTAGCTTTACTAATGGTTTGTTAACATGATTTGATTCTGGTAAGTATTTTAAAATAAATATACAATTACTAATACAAGTCTGGTTCAGGCTCAGATTTTTTTCTGCTCAGATCATTCAATGTCAATCTTCTCCCATAATGGAACAATTATTTTCCATCTTGAAAGATGTATTTTCTATACCTTCAATTCCCATCTTTTCCATTGAAGACAAGACCTTACTGGTCTCAAAATGTGTATTGTTTAAATAAGAACATATTTTGCAATATTCTACTTACATATTCCACTGATCCTTAGTGTATCAATAAATAAACACACCTTCATTGTAAAGTTATATATACTCTAGTGTGGCTCAACCTAGTGTTAAATAAACAGCAATAGCTTAGGGAGAGATTCAGGAAGGCTTTCTACATAGAAGACTTTAGAACATAATTAATTTTTTTCTTATATTCATAGGCCAGAAGGAACATTGTGATAATGCCGTCTGACCTCCTATATCGCACAGGCTATAAAACGTCCCCAAAATAATTCCTAGTGGAGATCTTTTAGAAAAACATCCAGTCTTGATTTAAAAATTGTCAGTGATGGAGAATCTACTACGACCCTTGGAAAATTGTTCAAATGGATAATTACATTTATTGTTGAAAATGTACGCCTTAATTCCAGTCTGAATTTGTCTAGCTTCAACTTCCAGCCAGTTCATGTTATACCTTTCTCTGCTATACTGAAAAGCTCATTATTAAATATTTGTTCTCCATGTAAGCGCTTACAGACTCTAATTAAGTCACCCCTTAACCTTCTCTTTGTTAAGCTAAATAGATTGAGTTCCTTGACTCTCACTATAAGGCAGGTTTTCTAATCCTTTAATCATTCTCGTGGCTCTTCTCTGAACCCTCTCCAATTTTACATCATCTTTCTTGAATTGTGGGCACCAGAATTGGACACAGTATTCCAGCAGCAGTCACAAACCAATGCCAAATAGAGAGGTAAAATAACCTTTCAACATTATTAGCCAACATTTATATATATATTAGGTGGAGTATACACCACAGTAATAGGTATTATTCACACAGTATTAATATAATATACATCACATAGATAAGTGTTGAGAAGTTATGTTAACTGAATGTATTATGATTAAGGCTAAGATTTTGTCACGGATATTTTTAGGAAAAGTCACAGACAGGTCATGGGCAATAATAAAAAATTCACGGAAGCCCGTGACCTGTCCCTGACTTTTACTAAAAATATCCAGGACAAAATGTGGAGCCTGCACAGCTGCCAGTAAGCGAAGAGCTCCAGAGGCCCCCTCCACCCGTGGGGGCTCGGAGCTCCAGGGTCCTCCACCACTGGCACCTCCGAGCTCCGAGGGTTCCCCCTTGCCACCCAGGTTGTCTGGGAGCAGTGGTGATCCCCCCTGCCACCCGCAGCAGCTGGAATCGGCAGGGATCCCCCCCTGCCACCGCTGGAGGCTGGGAGCGACAGGGATTCCCCTTGCTGCCCGGGGCGGCAAGGAGCTGTGGGGGTCCACCCTGCGGCCTGCCATGACTGGAAGCGGCCGGGGTCCCCTGTGCTGCCCACGGCAGCCAGGAGTTGCAGGAGGGCTGCCTGTCACCTGCGGCAGCAGCTCTCAGCCAGCGCCAGCTGAAGTCACGGCCTAAATTATGATATACCCACAACTCTGTTCACCAATGTCAAGTATCTCACAACACTTTGCAAAGCTGAAGTTAGCTTTGGCATAAGAAAATTGGACGCCTATCCAAAACACGATATAAAGAAAGGGACAGAACAGCTAGTTAAGGAACTGGTATGAATTGGTGGGTTAATCTATAAAGTACTTTCTGGCTTGTATATTGGTCTGCTATAAATACATGGTCTTAAATGCATATTTCAGGGCGCGCCTTCTGTGTAAGATGAACATGCTGCGAGATAAGAATTGCTTCCTAGAAGGAGAATGTATATGTCTTCTTTTCATATTGTACTGTTTTGTCGTTAGACAATACATTTGGCTAAGTTTGGTTATTTGGGCTCTTGAAAATGTTTAATAACAAACCGTGAATATAATCCAAACAATTGGCTATACAATTAATCAGCGACTCCTACTTGAAAGTCCCCGGTCTGTGCATCCAAAGATCGCATTAGCTCCTTTGACCACAGCATTGCACTGGGCGCTCATGTTTAGCTGATTATCCCCCAGGACCCCAAATCTTTTTCAGAGTCCCTGCTTCCCAGGATAGAGTCTTCCATATTGTAAGTATGGACTACACTCTATGTTCCTAGATGTAGACATTTACATTTGGCCGTGATAAAATGCATACTGTTTGCTTTCACCCAGTTTACCAAGCAATTCAGATCACCTTGTGTCAGTGGCCTGTCCTCTTCATTATTTATCACTCCCCCAATTTTTGTGTCAGCTGCAAACTTTATCCGTTTAATCGTCACTCTTTCTGAACACTGCAGTGTTCAGCAGAAATCCTGCACTCCATTGCATTTCTCAGTAGTCACTGATATGATGTACAGGACCAAAAGATTGGACAAGTGACCAGGGAGGAGTATATAAATATTGTTCAGGCATGCAGGAGTGAAATTAGGAAGGCCAAATCACACTTGGAGTTGCAGCTAGCCGGAGATGTTAGGAGTAACAAGAAGGGTTTCTTCAGGTATGTGAGCAACAAGAAGAAAGTCAAGGAAAGTGTGGGCCCCTTGCTGAATGAGGGAGGGAACCTAGTGACAGAGGATGTGGAGAAAGCTAGTGTACTCAATGCTTTTTTTGCCTCTGTCTTCACAGACAAGGTCAGCTCCCAGGCGGCTGCACTCCGCAGCACGGTATGGGGAGGAGGTGACCAGCCCTCTGTGGAGAAAGAAGTAGTTCGGGACTATTTAGAAAAGCTGGACGAGCACAAGTCCATGGGGCCGGATGCACTGCATCCGAGGGTGCTAAAGGAGTTGGCCGATGTGATTGCAGAGCCATTGGCCATTATCTTTGACAAATCATGGCAATCGGGGGAGGTCCCGGATGACTGGAAAAAAGCTAATGTAGTGCCCATCTTTAAAAAAGGGAAGAAGGAAGATCCGGGGAACTACAGGCCTGTCAGTCTCACCTCAGTCCCTGGAAAAATCATGGAACAGGTCCTCAAGGAATCAATTCTGAACCACTTAAAGGAGGGGAAAGTGATCAGGAACAGTCAGCATGGATTCACCAAGGGCAAGTCATGCCTGACTAACCTAATTGCCTTCTATGATGAGATAACCGGCTCTGTGGATGAGGGGAAAGCAGTGGATGTGCTATTTCTTGACTTTAGCAAAGCTTTTGATACAGTCTCCCACAGTGTTCTTGCCAGCAAGTTAAGGAAGTATGGGCTGGATGAATGGACGGTAAGGTGGATAGAAAACTGGCTGGATGGTCGTGCTCAACGGGTAGTGATCAATGGCTCCATGTCTAGTTGGCAGCCGGTATCAAGTGGAGTGCCCCAAGGGTCGGTGCTGGGGCCGGTTTTGTTCAATATCTTCATCAACGATCTGGAGGATGGTGTGGACTGCACCCTTAGCAAGTTTGCAGATGACACTAAACTGGGAGGAGTGGTTGATACGCTGGAGGGTAGGGACAGGATACAGAGGGACCTAGACAAATTAGAGGATTGGGCCAAAAGAAATCTGATGAGGTTCAACAAGGACAAGTGCAGAGTCCTGCACTTAGGACGCAAGAATCCCATGCACTGCTACAGACTAGGGACCGAATGGCTGGGCAGCAGTTCTGCAGAAAAGGACCTAGGGGTTACGGTGGACGAAAAGCTGAATATGAGTCAACAGTGTGCCCTTGTTGCCAAGAAGGCTAACGGCATTTTGGGCTGTATAAGTAGGGGCATTTCCAGCAGATCGAGGGACGTGATTATTCCCCTCTATTCGGCACTGGTGAGGCCTCATTTGGAGTACTGTGTCCAGTTTTGGGCCCCACGCTACAAGAAGGATGTGGATAAATTGGAAAGAGTCCAACGGAGGGCAACAAAAATGATTAGGGGGCTGGAGCACATGACTTATGAGGAGAGGCTGAGGGAACTGGGATTGTTTAGCCTGCAGAAGAGAAGAATGAGGGGGGATTTGATAGCTGCTTTCAACTACCTGAAAGGGGGTTCCAAAGAGGATGGATCTAGACTGTTCTCAGTGGTAGAAGATGACAGAACAAGGAGTAATGGTCTCAAGTTGCAGAGGGGGAGGTTTAGGTTGGATATTAGGAAAAACTTTTTCACTAGTAGGGTGGTGAAGCACTGGAATGGGTTACCTAGGGAGGTGGTGGAATCTCCTTCCTTGGAGGTTTTTAAGGTCAGGCTTGACAAAGCCCTGGCTGGGATGATCTAATTGGGTTTGGTCCTGCTTTGAGCAGGGGGTTGGACTAGATGACCTCCTGAGGTCCCTTCCAACCCTGAGATTCTATGATTCTATGATGTGTTACCTGCAATGCAATTTGCTGGCAAAATTGGGGTCAGTGAGGGAGGAGCGATGGTCTTGTGGCTAAGGTGCTGAGTTGGAATTCGGAAGTACGGTTGGTCAAAAATCTTCCCATCAAAACTGTTTTTGATGGAAAATTGGGTATTCAACAAAACTTTTTTTTTTTTTTTTTTTGCAAACAGTGTATGCTTGCAATGGAATATATAGTTAGCAGAAATATATCAATTCCCAATGACTCCCGCATTGCCTCATGGGACTTGTAGGTTCAGCTATCTTACAGTCCCATTCTCCTCTATAGGCTGGGCTCTCTGGCTGGACTACATTTCCCATAATGCATGACTACCAGGAACTCTTATGATGATCCCTCCACCTCACCAAGAGGGAAGAAAGTGGGGCATCATGGGAGATGTACTCCAGCCAGAGAGCCTGGCCCAGAGGGGAGAATAGGAGCATAAGGCATTCAAACTTCAAATTCCAGGAAGCATGATGGCACCATTTTGAATTAAAATATTTTGGTTTTAAGCCTAACATTTTGGTTTTCAATAAATTTTTTTTAAAAAAATTACTCATCAACATTTTCCACAGGGGAAAAAGGTCCCTATTTTTCAACGTGACGTATTCAAGTTTGGGTTAAAATCCCAGCTGTGCCATAAACTTCCCGTCTGTCTTATAAAGCAGGATTATCATTTAGACCATAAATACTAATGTTGCCTTTAAATGTAAGAGCCATGTTCTTGGCAGGCTGAAAACATCTTGACATCTTGCATCACGTTGATCATCTACAAGAGCTTTTGTTTGCCTGCCCTCATCGGTACATATAGTACATAAAATACAACTTTTGTTTCTATAGAGCTCAAATCCCTGCTCAGACATACCAACCTCCATGCACAGTAAGACAGTACTTCTGAAAGCAACAGAGTGAGATCACTCATTCCATTACTTTTAATGGGTTAGTCTGCAGTGGCCCACCTGGTGCTCATGTTGCTAAATATAGCAGGGTTGAGTGGCACCAGCAAACACATCTAATTGTCATGCAGCAGATTTTTACAGTAGATGTCTCATGCTGATTTACCACACTAGTCATTTGAAAGATAAAGCATGCACAGGATAAAAGCCCAGGAGATGCCTTACAGATGGTTCACTTACAGCCCCTGAACTTGTCTTGGAAACAGTTGGATTTGAAGTCATTGCAAATGTTTGAAATATCTACACAACATATTTATCTGAGCTCATGGCTTCAGCACTTAGTGTGTCCTGCAGTCTGTTACCACAGTGTGAGGGCTTTTGCATCTGCCTGTCAGAAAAATGTCCCAGTGGTCGTTCTCATGAGATTAATGTAACAGAAAATGTTATAAATATATAAATGCAATGGGACAAATGCATCTTTGGAACAACCTTGCTGGCTCTGGTGGAGTTATGCCTGGGATAAAATTGGACCAATGTCTTTAACTGTGGTGAATTTAACTTGTGTAGGTATAAATATAAATGCTTTGGGCTTAAAGCAGTATGGAGAAGTAGCATTAAAATAGATCCGGTCTTGCAAAAAAATCTGTAATATCTCACATAACTAGTTATCACAAATGAATCAAACCAAGATACTGAAAACAATGTGCTAAATTGATGACAAGGAATTGAGTTAATGTGTCCCACTTCTTAGGGTGAAATTCAAACCACATGTAATTGGTTTTTGCACAAGTGACTACTCAAGGGTTGGAGGGAAGGATTCTGCCCCCCAACGTGGAGCCAGGGCAAAGAGAAGTTGGATGCAGCAAAGCAACTCCTTTGCAGACTCTGGTCTGGATCACAATTTGAATATAATTCAACAATGTGATGCGGTTGCAAAAAATTCAAATATCATTCTGGGGTGTATGAACAGGAGTATTGTATGTAAGAGAGGGGAAGTAACCATCCTGCTCTACTCGGCATGAGTGAGTCTTCGGCTGGGTACTGTGTCCAATTGTGGCGCCACTCCTTAGGAAAGATGTAGACAAATTGAAGAGAGTCCAGAGGAGAGCCACAGAAATGATAAAAGGTTTAGAAAACCTGACCTATGAAGAAAGGTTAAAAAAATTGGGCAGGTTTAGTCTTGAGAAAAGAAGACTGAGGGGGAACCCGATAACAGTCTTCAAATGTGTTAAAGGCTGTTATAAAGAGGACTGTAATCACTTGTTCTCCATGTCCACTGAAGGTAGGACAAGAAGTAATGGGCTTAATCTGCAGCAAGGGAGAGTTAGGTTATATATTAAGAACAAATTTTTAACTATGAGGGTAGTTAAGCTCTGGAATAGGCTTTCAAGGGAAGTTGTGGAATCCCCATCACTGGAAGTTTTTAAGAACAGGTTGGACAAACACTTGTCAGGGATGGTTTAGGTTTATTTGATCCTGCCTCAGCGCAGGGGGCTGAAATTGATGACTTCTCAAGGTCTCTTCCAGTCCTACATTTCTATGGTTCTATGCAGAAAACCCCTGTGTGACCACTTCCCCTTCATGAGGCTTTCATGGCCCTCAAGTGGCATGGAGTTGTTTATATTGGCCTTCCATTCTACTGGGAAAAAATGGTTACCTATCTTTCGTAACTGTTGTTCTTCAAGATGTGTTGCTCATGTTCATTCCAAGTAGGTGCGTGCACACCACATGCACAGTCACCGGAAGGTTTTCCCCTAGCAGTACACGTCAGGTTGGCTGTGGAGCCCCCTGGAGTCATGCCTTTATGGCGGTGTATATAGGTCCCTGCCGACCCGCCTCTTCAGTTCCTTCTTGCCAGATACTCCGACAGAGGGGAGGCGGGTGGGTCTTGGAAATGACATGAGCAACACATCTCGAAGAACAACAGTTACGAATGATAGGTAATTGTTTTTTTCTTTTTCGAGTGATTGCTCGTGTCGATTCCAAGTAGGTGACTGCCAAGCAGTCCCTAGAAGGAGGGATCGGAGTTCACCGAGCCGCATACTGCAGCTCCACTCTGTCAAATGCAGCATCGTCTCTAGCCTGCTGTGTAATGGCATAGTGCAACGTGAAGGTGTGAATAGATGACCATTTCGCCGCCCTACAGATGTCTTGAATAGGAACCTGCACCAGGAACACTGCAGATGAAGCTTGCACTCTTGTGGAGTGCGCTGCTAATGCTGGGGCCGGTATCTTTGGTAGGTCATAGCACGTCCGGATACAAGCCATGATCCATGAAGAGAACCTTTGGGATGACACCGGGAGCCCCCTCATCTGCTCAGCAATTGCAATGAAGAGCTGCGTCGATTTCCAAAACGGCTTTGTCTGCTCAATGTAAAAGGCTAATGCTTGTCTGACATCCAGGGAATGGAGCATCCGTTCCCGGGTATTAGCATTTGGCTTAGGGAAGAACACTGGAAGAAAAATGTCCTGATTTGCGTGAAATTGAGCAACTGCAATTGCACCTTCTCTTTATAAAGCACTCTCTAAGGGGGCTTGGACATCAGGGCCTTGAGCTCAGACACCCTCGTGGCTGACGTTATAGCCAGTAGGAATGCCAACTTTCCAAGAAAGTAAAGTAGAGAGCATGTTGCTAGTGGCTCGAAGAGAGGGCCTATCAGCCTTGAGAACACCAGGTTGAGATCCCGTGGGGGAAACCAGCTGCCTTACTTGAGGGTACAGTCTATCTAGCCCTTTGAGGAAGCGGCCAGTCATGGGGTTAGCAAATACTGACTGTCCAGCTGAGCCGGGATGGAAAGCCAAAATAGCAGCCAGGTGCACCTTTACTGATGACACCGCCAGGCCCTGCTGTTTTAGGTGAAGTAAATAGACCAGGATGAAGGGAATCGATAACTGTAATAGAGGAGTGCCCTTCTGCAGTGACCAAACTGGGAACCTCTTCCTCTCAGCCAGATAAGTGGCCCAAGTAGATGGCTTTCTGCTGCTGAGGAGAACCTCCCTAACTGAGTCTGAGCATGTAATCTCTAACGGGCTCAACCATGGAGTTTCCAGCTGTGAGGTGGAGAGACTCTAGATTGGGATGCTGGAGGCGGCCGTGCTCCTGCGTGATCAAGTCCGGGACCAGGGGCAAAACTCACTTCAGTGGGAACTGTATGGTTGTAAAGAGACTAGGATTAGGCCCTTACAAAATACAGCCCTCAGCCATTTATACTCTCCCCTTACATCAGACCACAACATCTACAGCATAGGAGGGAGAAAAGGGCATACATTTACCTCATAAAAATAAACAGTAGTCTCTGCTACATTCCCGGATTTATTCATTCTGAATAATGTTTGCCAAAATTATATTTGCTTGTGCTGTTCAGGCAAGCAATAGCTGGAGTGATATCAAGTAGGCTGTTCTGACATCTTCAGTAACAATGAGAGTGGGGAAAGGATTGTGTAAAACTGGAGTGGTTCTGTGTAAAGTGAAGTATTTAGTAATAAATCATAAGATTTATCCTTTACAAAGCACTTTTCATCCACGGATCTCAAGGCAAAGGTGGGAAAGTATCATAACCCCCTTTTTATGGGAGGGGACACAGGGAGTCTAAATGCACTTCCCAATGGTCACTTTGCCAAGACAGCAGCAGAAAGAGGACTAGAGCACATCTGGCTCCCCTCCAGCCATCATGTGCCACACTGTCTCTCCTAACATCTTTGAAGCCACGAGGTTTTAGAAATTACCTCTTGCTGGCGGGAATTTAATAATAAATAATTAAACTCCAAGCGATGTTAACGAGAGCAATGGGTGCCGAGTACTTCTGACAAACAAGTCAACAGAGTTCACTGGGATAATGTATCACTCAGATTGCCGGTCAAGCCCCTATAGCATGAGTTAATTGCATCTTGGGTAGTGATGCATATGGCCGACATGTTTAAAGACGCAGCTAGCTGCCTGATAACGCTGTAAGGGAATTACAATTCCACGATAACTGTCTCACATCAACCTCCAGTGTGGTCAAACGGGTACATTCTCTACCATCATCGAGCCATGTTTTACCCATTGTATAGAAAGGAGAACACTGGCAGCTCTAAGGAATTGTGAGTAACAACCTCTCGCTTGGTTCAGCTAGCAGAGCTTCCGATTTAGCATGGAGCAGCACCGTCCTCAATTCAAGTTCATTTTTTTTTAAATTGAGGTGCTCCCTGTTTATCTATGTAGTTGCAAAACAGACTCCCTTTATATATGTTTCTGTAGTAAAGGTCACATAGAATAATTCACTCATTACTAGTGTGTCATGTGGATGAACTTGAAAGTCCCTCAGGACTGGTTGTCTCCTGCATGTTTATTTTACTCAGCAGTATCATGTCAATGTGTCTGCCTAAATATAGCTTCTGTGAAGAGCATTTGTAAGTTTCCTGTTACAGTCTCACTCACAGTTACCTTACAGTAAATGGAAGAAAATCAATGTAATCTCCAGTCCATGCTGCGTGTTACCGCAGCTAACTGGAAACTTTGGCCAGATTGAGTCTCTTTGCATGGAAGTCCTTCTCATTTGGGGTTGGGATTTTGGTGGGGGAATAAAATCCAATGTGATCATTTAAAAACACTCTTTTGCCTTTGGTTTCATGTGCACTGTAGATACGTCTCACAGGAACTGATGATGCAGAAACCATGGCACCCATGGACACAGCTGCAAATGTAAACCCTGGATTAATTGACGCTATACTGGATTTGGATGTGACTTTATCAGCACTTCGACAAAGCAAATTAAATGGACGATTCAGATTCAAGGTAATCTTTGAATGGAAAACACTAACCTTAAGCTTGTTGTTAATCTTTCTATATTATAGCATCAGCATCACAGCTTACAAATAGCAAGAAAATATGTACTTTAAAAATGTATTTAGTTAATGACATTCAAATGCATCTCTCCTACACAGACCCTGGGCTGACAGGAGCACTTCAGGATAGCTAAATTTGAAAAATGCTATTACAATATTATTGCGATGTTAATATCAGCCACTGACGAACAATTACAGCTATAAACTGATCCATCAGATGTTATGCCACAGATGAGTAATCTAAAATAGTAAATCTAAAAATACAGACACAGGAGAAACTACACACCCTCTATTACTCCATGCACTGCCATTTTTGGCCCACCCTCTGTAAAACACAACTGGCTTCTCAGCTCTAATTCAGCCAACACAGTGGTCAGTAGAACACAATGATACAATCTCATGCAGCGTTGTGTAGCCCAAATAAAGGAACGTTTATACTAACATCATTGGGAGTTGGATCAGGCCTGAAGGGAAAATCTGGCTAAGAAATAAAAATGAGGTTTCTCCAAAATCTGCTTTTTTCCACTAATTTAATGCCAGCTGTTACACCGGTTTTAATTGATCTAAGAAACCAAAGCTGGTGCAAGTTTTTTGTAAGACCCTCAATTTCAAATATAACTTACCAATCAGAGAGTTTGGTCGAGCATAATTTTTTTTTACCATAGAAGATAAGGATAGGTTGTGTCAAATTCTCAGATACTTGTATTCCTCTAACAAAGCAACAAAATCTGGTCAGTGCATGAGATTTTCTGTCACTTTAGCAAGCTTAGGCTCTAGTGCCAAGAGAAAGAACATGCAGCTTTTAAGGATTCAAAAGTAACTTGGTGTAATAAGTTTCATTGGAGCAGACAGATAAATATACTGTGATCCTGTGCTTCTGCAACAGAAGAACCAAAAATGTGTAAAGTGGTAGCAGCAGCATGCTTCCTACAGAGAATAGCAATGCAAATAAAGTACCTGAGTAGGCCACACAGCATTTCTACAGAAACTAGATCAAACGGATCCCAGCAGAGGCTTTACTGCATCTGTGGATAGGATTCCACACTCTTATTTTGGCCGTCCGCCATACTACCTCCAACTATGATCTCATCAGATCTCAAAGCTAAGCAGGCTCTGGCCGCGTCAGCAGTTGGTTGGGAAACGTCCAAGGAAAAGCTAAAGCACTTCAGGAAAGAACGCTGGTGATTCTTATGCCCCCATCAGTTCTGATCCCTTGCTGCTGCAGGTGCCATCTTTTGGATGAGATGTAAAACCAAGGTCCTGACCATGTTTAAAGTCCCCCAGAAGAATTTTGCAAGTGTAAGGGTATTAACCTGGGAATCCCAGCTATATTCACGCAGGGTGATTACTGCTTGCCCCGGTACGGATCCTCAGCTGGTGTAAATAAGCATAGACCCAATGGAATGATGTCAATTTAACGTGCTGAAGAACGGGTCCATTAACATTCAACAGTGTGCATGGGGAACTGTGCACCTAGCTAGGTGTGTAATTCATGCCCTCCTCCCTCCTCCATCGCCTTCATTGGTTTGTGAAACCAGCTTGTCTTAGACAGTAAGCTCGGCCTCCTGCTATATGTATGTACAGCGCCTTGTACAATGAGGTCTGCTGGGGCCTTGAGGGACCTTTGTAATGCAGATAAAGAATAATACTTTTTTCAACTGTATGCTCCAGGGATGGCCATTGAGGTTCGGACAGCGCCTAGGATATTGAGACCCAACCTGTTTGGGGCCTTTATGTGCTACTGCAATATAAATGTTAAATGATAATAACAATAAACAATAGTTAATTACACCTATACAAATTGCCACCATCATGTGACCCTGACCCACAGCTGAAGATTAACAGTAACTACCATAGTCCTTAAAGAGTGACTTTAAAGAGAAATTAATGAAGTTCCAAAATACTTATAGCAATTACAGTTTCCATAATTTCTGGATGAGCTGATTCCTCCCTGGGTTGAGAGAGATGAGAAATAACTTGTAACTAAATAATTTTTGCCTAAATGTCGTCTAAACTGTTTAAAATACACCTCCAAAGAGAGAGACTGATACCCTTACTGGCATCTTGCTCCAAGATCAGTTACCATTTGGGCTTGATTATCTGCTGCCCTCCACCATGGGTGAAACCCTGACTCTATTGAAGTCAATGGTAAAACTCCTATTGACTTCAAAGGGGGCCAGGATTTCACACAGTCATTTACACCTGTGCAAAGTGGGTACAGAACATTTCACCCCCACTTTGTATTGGTGTAAAGGATCACACAAGGTGCTGAGCAATGGAGAATGAAGTCTATTGGCTTTAATGGGGTTTCACAAAGGGCCAGGCACTCCTAAGTGTGAGTGATAGTTTTCAAATCCAGCCCTTAGGAAGCAAGTATTTGACTGTTGATTAAGAACTTTTCCCATGAGGATACTAGCAAAACTGCCATATCTTTAATGCCTGTCTTACTTTATTCACGAAGACTAAAAAAACTGGAAATAGTTCCAAATAATCATTACAGTGAGAGCTGCACTTTTCTTTAGAAAATACGTACACAGCTCAATTTCCCCTCCAGAGTAATTCTACCTTTGTAGATTCTTTTTAAGTTTAGTAAGAGGTTAAACTGGGCTAATTTGTTTGTACACTATCGAGAATGCTTCTTGTTTAGGTTTCCCGATAGGCATTCAGATCAATAAAGTTAACGTTTATTTTAAACACTTTCATTTATCAAAGCAGTTTTCTCAACATTCCTGCCTGCTGTTAGTTTTTTCACTGTTATTGGCAATACCTCAGGTGTAGTAAAAGAATCTTTCACAATGTTCTTTGCTTTCAAAGACCTTTTTTAACAAACCCTGCAATGAGGATGTAATTCATTTGATGACCTTGGTCAAAAACAAACATGCCACATGGTGCAGCAGGTGCAAATGTGTTGATAGACTGATAAAACATTTTTTTAAAAAACAAAAGCAAATTCTGGCCACCCTTAGAAGTTAACTGCAGCTCGGTCAATGGAACTTGCTGTTTGCATACTCTAAACTCATGAAATTTATTTTGGGAAACATAAAATATCAGCCACGATTTTCAAAACTGGGTACCTAAAGTTCAGCTGCTAAATCCATATTTAGGCTCCTATATAAAAGGTCAATCTGGCAGATACCTATGCATATGAGCAAATTTACACATGCAAGTAATCTCATGAGTTGACTACCCATGTGTTAAGTTACTTGTATATGTATGTGTTTGCAAAATTGGGTATTTTCTGACCTGATTTCCAAAACTGCTGAGCACCCAATATCTTCCATTGAAAACTCCCAGCATTTTTGGAAATCAGGTCACTTATTTGGATGCCTAAATATGGGAGCCTAAGTTTAGGCTCCCCAGTTTGAAAAGCATGGCCATAAACTCCCAGCTGCTTAGCCAAACCTTCCATTGGTTTGAGTGGGAGTTTTGCATGAGGAAGGACTTCCCGACTGGACAAGTTTCTAATGGGAAAATAAAGTGTATTCTCCAAGCACGGGAGTTTACACAGCAGTCCACGTGGGTTCTTTGTGCCAGGAGTAATTCGAAAGGAGGAAGGTGCATAGAAGCTGCCCCTGTATCTTGGCAGAAGACAGTTTGCACTAAAATACATGGACTATGCCCTCACTTACTTAGAGCTCCTTAAATCAAAGCACTGTGATTCGATAGCAAAATGCATAACTATGGGCTTTATCAATCATATCTACGCGTATGCATACAGCATACTCCTAAAGTCTTGTCTCAGCTTGCTTTGGGCCCAGTGTAAAACCTGTAAAGGAGTCTCTGGCAGTAGACTTTTCTTCAGCTGCTCCAAAGTCCTTGTGAGAACTCTCAAATGGAGATCACCTACGGTGCAGCTTGGGCCACATCCCTCCAATGCCTGCTTTTTGCTTCAGGGGGCCCTTCACCAGGTCAAGGCAGAGAAGACCTGCAGAATGTCAGCCCTGCAAATGTTTGGGATATAGGGCTGTTAAAAAAATAAATCGTGATTAAAACAATTAATCACAATTAATGGCACTGTTAAACAACAGAATACCAATTTAAATTTATTAAATATTTTTGGATGTTTTTCTGCATTTTCAAATATATTGATTACAACACAGAATACGAAGTGTACAGTGCTCACTTTAGATTATTATTTTGATTACAAATATTTGCACTCTAAAAATGATAAAAGAAATAGTATTTTTCAGTTCACCTCATACAAGTACTGTAGTGCAATCTCTTTATTGTGAAAGTGCAATTTACAAATGTAGATTTTTTTAAATATAACTGCACTCAAAACCAAAATAATGTAAAACTTTAGAGCCTACAAGTCCACTCAGTCCTACTTCTTGTTCAGCCAATCACTAAGACATAGGGTGACCAGATGTCCCGATTTTACAGGGACAGTCCCGATTTTTGGGTCTTTTTCTTATATAGGCTCCTATTACCCACCACCCCCGTCCCGATTTTTCACACTTGCTGTCTGGTCACCCTACTAAGACAAGCAAGTTTGTTTACATTTACGGGAGATACTGCTGACTGCTTCTTATTTACAGTGTCTCCTGAAAGTGAGAACAGGCGTTCTCATGACACTGTTGTAGCCGGCATTGCAAGGTATTTACATGCCAGATATGCTAAACATTCGTGTGCCCCTTCATACTTCACCACCATTCCAGAGGACATGCTTCCATGCTGATGATGTGTTAAAAAAAAAGCATGAATTATGTTTATGACTGAATTCCTTGGGGGAGAATTGTATGTCTCCCGTTCTGTTTTACCCTCATTCTGCCATATATTTCATGTTATGGCAGTCTCGGATGATAACCCAGCACATGTTCGTTTTAAGAACACTTTCACAGCAGATTTGACAAAACGTAAAGAAAGTACCAATGTGAGATTTCTACAAATATCTACAGCACTTGACCCAAGGTTTAAGAATCTGAAGTGCCGTCCAAAATCTGAGAGGGACAAGGCGTGGGGCATGCTTTCAGAAGTCTTAAAAGAGCAACACTCTGATGCAGAAACTACAGAACCCAAACCACCAAAAACAAAATCAACTTTCTGCCGGTGGCATCTGACTCAGATGATGAAAATGACCATGCATCCGTCCTCGCTGCTTTGGATCATTATCAAGCAGAACCCATCATCAGCATAGATTCATATTCTCTGGAATGGTAGTTGAAGCATGAAGGAACATATGAATCTTTAGCACATCTGGCACGTAAATATCTTGCAATGCCAGCTACAACAGTGCCATGCGAACGCCTGTTCTCACTTTCAGGTGACATTTAAATATTTAAATAAGTGGTATTGTATTATTATTTAGCAGCACGATTAATCGCTCGATTAATCAAGATTAATTTTTTTAATCGTTTGACAGCCCTATTGGGATACCATGGTTGTGTTCAGTAGTTCCACTAGACAGTAGCATTTTAGGCATATGTCCACACAAAGCCAGAAGGTGAAATTGGGTCCATATTGGTCAGTAGGAGTTTTGACATTAACCTCAGTGGGTCTACAATATCTCCCAGAATATGATCCTTAATTTCTACTATGCTTAATACATTTTGTACATTGCTGGCTGAAACCTGATGTCCTAATGCAGAGCTAACCCAAGAAAACTTGATAGATGGAGTAGAATTTCAAGGTGTTTTTCAAGAATTTCAAACTTCCTACATAGGATCACTCATACTTATTTGAAAAGTAGCTACTTTGAACACAGCAATAACTCCACACCATGCCTTTTTTAAAGGAAATTTCAACGTCAAACCTGCATTTTCCTTCAGTATTTGTGTTTGTGATGTTACCAACTCCTGAAGGGGGAACAATTAACTTGGAACTGAGCCTTGTGCAATACTTGAAGGGACTGAGTTTTCAAGGGGGTCCAATGTGATAGTGTGTTTCTTTTTAATTGCTAGGTTTAGACATGTGTTTCATGAATGATGTGGGCTCATGAACTTCACAGATTTTATTTTGCAAAGTTTACCCTCAAACCAAGAAATGAAATTCTGCATGGCATTTGAGATAACCAGGCTGAGATTGAGAATCAACTAGACAGAGGCAAGTGAGGGACTGTACTAAGCGCAGCTGGATCATCTCGAGAAATTAAACAAATACCCCATGCCCCATCAAATTTATGGTTGACAAGACAAACCACAGAAGTAGCTTTTAGTGATTGTTCTTCCAGAACAGGTTTCTAATTCAGAGAATGAGCTCAAAGCCTAAGATCATGACTGAACAGTGAAAAACTCGACATCTACTGAAGTCTGCTTGATAAGACCCTAAGATGTAGGGATGTCAGTGTTGCCAAAGGGATTTTGAACTTTTTTTCTTTTTAAATTAGACCGTATACAAAAGATCTTGGCTGTGGATGAGTGGGTCTGTGAATGCCTGTAGTAAAGATGACCTTAGATAAGGGAGGCAATTAGCTTGGAATCCACAATGGTGATTTTCTGAAAGTATGGGTTGTTTTTACCTAACTCTGGGACTCAAAAGAGGAAATGATGCCATGGTATTGCAAGCTTGCAAGGAATTACTGGGACAGCCCCCAGCCAAGGCCTTTGATAAACTGCAGCAGCAATACAGTTTCTAAAGAAAGGAGAAAACATCTAGAGAAGCCTCAAGTTGGTCCATTTCCCAATCAGAGCATGTCCCCACAATGCTTGAGAAGGTGAGATTGTAGAAAGTGAGCAGCAAACATGTACAGTTTATAACTGATGCTGGAGACAACGTCCTGACTGAAGAGTGGTGGAACGGACTTATGGGAAGACTGGAGAAAGATGATAATCCTGAAACCAGAGCATTCTGAATCAAGAATGTACAGTAGTGGTAGAATCAACCCACTGGGCAGGCAAAGGACTATCACATGAAAGACATGGTTCAACAGAAAGCAAAGGAAATGTCCTGGGTTTGTTGAAATAATCTGTTGAGCATGTGTCTGAATCAGGGAAGGAGTCTGTTCATTCATTTTGGATCCACCCAAAAATGAAATTTTTGGTGAAAGTTCTGAAAAAAAAATTTATTTCAGGCAGAACAAAACATTTCATTCTTATTTTGGGCATTTTAACTGTTTTTACTCAAGGAAATTTGGAAACAAAGGACAAGATTCACAAGGGAACTTGGGTGCCATTCATAAAACAGAGGAGGAAGTTTTTGTTGGTGGTATCCTTCTTCCATTCAATAGTCAGTGCACTCACCTGGGATCTGGGAGATGCAGGTTCAGATCTCTGTTCTGGAGAAGGAACTTGAACCCAGGTCTTCCCCTTCCCAGGTGAGTGTCCTAACCACCAAGGTATTGCCTGTCAGGGAGCTCTCAATCTCTCCTTTTGAAGCTGTTCCACTTTGTACTTAATTAAATATTAATTAGAGCAGGGACTGTAACCCAGGAGTCCCTAATCACCAGGTTATAGAGTCATTTTCACTTTCCTCTGGCCAAAAAATATTTAATTATGAATGTAGCCCAAACAATCCAAACATTTCATTTCAGAAAGGTCAAAATGAACTCTTTTGACGTTTCTGATCACTATTTTTCTTTTACTGAAACAGTTTTCAGAAACCAACACAAATTTTGCAAAATATTTCAGTTGACTCAACTCTGCATTTTTCTGTGAAAAAAAGTTTCAGCCACAATTTTTTACCCAGCTCCCTCCCTTGCTTTGTCAGCAGCTCGCCAGTAGCATGGCCTCCACAATAACTAAGAAAGCTCAATAAACCCTGCAGGATTACGCTCTGACCCTTGGCCAAAGAGTCCTTACCATCATGGTGTAGAACATTATAACTTCCATTAAGGGAGTGATTAAAAGGGTATCATCATAGCGAATCAGCAATTTAATCTATCCAGGCTTCCAAGGAAGGAGCTCACCCAACCTTAGACTCAAGGTGAATGAGGTTGGTGCAAACTAAAGAGAAAGAGAATCCATTCCCAAATGGAAATGACAGTTAGGAAACTTGCAGAACTCAGGCACCAAGGAGGACTGAAACTATTATCAGGTCTGCTTTGCCAGGTGTCTTTTCAATCTGTTGATGTATTCCAGGTCTCTCCCCCAGTCTCTATGAAAACAGATGCTCGTTAAGTGGTCTAACATCTGAAAACCCACTAAAATACTTAAAGCAAATGAACAATATTCTTGTTATTCTTAATTAGTATGCATATTACAGTAGCACCCAGATATCCCATTGTGCTTACAGTCTAAATGGAGAAGGAACCAGCAAAGGGAGGTGCAGCGTGACATAACAAACAAGCAACGTGGCCACAGTGATGACAGCAACACGAGAAAGGTAGTGAAAGAGGGGAACTATCAAATAATGTATACGTTTCACGTCCATTTGTTACATGCACATTTTGGCTGGGATTGTCAAAGAATTCTAAAGGGGGTTAGGCAGTAAAACGCCAATAAATGTCAATTGGATTTGGGTGCTTAACCCACTTAGGCTCCTTTGCAAATCCTGCCCTTTCTACGCACACATGCCCCATTGTTTGTTGTTTTAAATATCCTAATTTAAACGTACACAGGGCTGCATTCTGTTCTCAGCTACCCCACTGTATCTCTATTGTAATCAGTCCAAGCAATGGAGTTATTATACAGGGGTAACTGTGAGCAGAATCTGGTCCTTTAGATCTGGAATATGAACAGCGCCTAGAATGGGTGTTTTCCCCTCCTGTGTCTAGTCACACTGCAGGACTGGGCTAGGCAGTGCTGGAGCTGACTTTGTAGGATTGGACTTGGCTGGGAGAAGAGCTGACTTTACAGGGGAGCAGGCCAGGCAGCAATCAAGCTGGTGGCGCTGATTTCATAGAACTGAAGCAGGCGGCCATACCTTGGAGTGAGCTCTTGTCCTATAGCCTTTGCTGGACTGAAACAAACAGCCTGAGGGCACACAACAAAGGCCTATTCCAATGCGCAGCTGCCAGGTGCAATCCTACAAAGTGAGCTCCACTGTCAAGCCCAATCCTGTGGAGGTAGCTCTGAACAGGGAGGGAATTGCATAACAAAGTGAAAGTCCTGCATGGAACCTCTGTTGTTTCAGACAACGGTCATCTGGTCCTCTTGCTGCATTTGGGCTCCCTACCTAATCAAAGTCAGCTCAAGAAGGGTCATTTTCCCCAGCCTATACCTTGTACAATATCTCCCCCTTTCACAAATACATTTCCATGTGTCATCTTGTGTCATTTCCAAAACCAGAACACA
Organism: Macrochelys suwanniensis; assembly: GCA_033296515.1. Lineage (NCBI taxonomy): Eukaryota > Metazoa > Chordata > Testudines > Chelydridae > Macrochelys > Macrochelys suwanniensis. Next base: position 17,032,670 of record CM065781.1, on the reverse strand, counting down.
AACTCCAAACGATACAACAGGAAACACTGCACAGAATTGCACGGGGGCAACTCTATAATTGAAGTAAATGAAGTCTGTCAGAGGTAGCTCTCTTGTCCTTTCTTCTGGCTGGAGCTAACTCTTATCTTTCCCTTTAAGCATTCCAGCTCTAGGGCGTATACACAGGTACATAGGACATGCCACAGTGGATCAGACCAGTGATCCATCTCATCCAATATCCTGGCTTTGACAGTGGCTACTACCAGCTGCTGCAGAGGAAGGTAAAAAAGAAACCCCCTCAATGGGAAATTACAGAATAACCTGTCCATATGTGCAACTTAATGGTGTGGGGCTGCCCTAACTTATTGCAGGGGTTGAATCAGCCTCCTGCTGCTCTTAGGATCTGGGGACTGAAGATGTTCAAAAACCACTTATGTCCCTAACTTTGCCCCAGCTGTGCCTGAGCAGATCTGGGTTTAAGTGTCTTGGTTTTTATAGTTGGAAATAAAATGCTGAGTTCAGTGTTGAAATGTTCACTCCACTGGGTACTGTATAAACAACCTACCATAAGAGAAATTCATTCTTAAAAAACCCCCCAAACCCTTGTAGATGCAACTTGGGTTTCATCCTGCTCACACTGAAATCAATGGCAAAGCTGCTGCTGATTGCAAGGGGAGCAAAATTAGGCCTCTGCTTTTTAGGATGAAATATATATAATTACACTATGCAGAAAATGAAATATTCCATCATGACAGCTTCAGAGTTTAAAAGAAATAGATCTTAGCAGATGCTGATCTGCAAGATAAACAAATTAATTCAATTCAGCCTCCTCTACAATTGTACTCCTTTATTCTTTGATTTAAAGTGCCAAATACAGCACTTATATGACATACATGACAAAAAACACATGCCAGGACAGACAAATAAATCTGCAAACAGAAAACATATCCCGTTGTCCTGTAGCTCTGTTGTATTTGTCTATCATCCTTTAACCTTTAGAACCTTGGCTTTTATCCAGGCTGGAGAGCTACAAAAAAAAAAACAACAACCCAAAAAAACCCCAAACCAAACCAAGCAGCACTCCATTTTCAAAGCTTTACCAGCTTGTAAGTGAAATGAGTGCCTTTGATGCTGAAATCTCTCAGGATTACATTCGTGTATTAGGTTGTACTAAGCGAGCAGATTTAGCCTTGTTAGTTTAAAATGTCAAAGTCCAAATGGAAAAAAAGCATTTATTATTAAAAAATGGTCAATGCAATTTCTGCTACCTTGCTCTGTGCCTGTTGTGGAATCCCTCACTCAGTCATAAGCATACATACTTAGTCATGATCTGAGAAATATCTCTTTGTTATTGCAATATGAAAAGCTAAGCTCATGGAATTAAGATAAATGACCGGGCCGAATCCTCAGCTGGTGTGAATTGCTGTCACTCCACTGAAGCTAATAGAGCTACTTCGGTTTACATCAGCTGAGGTCTAGCACTCAACTTGAAGTGATATTTGTTTCTTAACAAAGATTGCATTTCTGCAGCCAACGCAAATTCCTCTTAAGACTTCTGTGATGGGTAAGGTGGCAAGGTCAGTACCACAAGATTTCCTTATTTGGGCAAAGTTAGGGGTCTTATTGATCACCAAGTCAATGTGTGTGGTTCCCCCCACACCCAATAACTACAACTGTCACATATGCAGACACTCTGCAGTCTGACGTCTGGAAATGTGCCAGACCAGGTCAAAATCCTTCCAGACAAGTAAACTTCCTCCAGAAACACAAAGCCTTTAACATGGCATTTGGCACAGTGCTCCGTGCTAGCGTTTGACATGCGTATAGTACAGCACCTTGCGACCACAGCAGCTCATCTGCATGTCTCCTACTTTGCCTGTATTTAAGGCCCTAATAACAGAGTAGGTTCTGCCATGCTGCTGGCAGTGACTCAAGCTGATTTTATATACAGAGCCTATTGTTGTTCTCCTTCCTGTAACCCCAGCTATTGTCTGTCCTTGGACTGTAAGGTCCTCAGAGTTGGGATTTTCCTCAAGTGACTGGGAAGGGCCGGGCACATAATGGGTATTACCATATATACATAATTAATAATTAAGATCTGGTTCCTAAAAAGTGGGAGTGACACAGTATTGGAATTAGGTTCAAATAAAAAATAGCTAAAGGCTCTCTGGTGGAGATACATTCTTTTTTCCTGGAAAGTTGGTTATTTAAACAACAGCATTTCATTTACAGGTCTTAGGGAAAAGCAGCTCTGTGACTCCTCTGACTTATTTCAAGTTTAGAGTAGGATATAATTCAGATCCTTTAATAATTAAAAGGCTTGTTGTCTTCTTAGCCTCACAAAGAAGAAACAGATAAGCAGCTTTCAGAGTACTAGAACTCAGACTGCTGTTGTAAGGGGCATTTCTGGAATATCCTTGCAGTGTTTAATAATGAATTGTACAATTTCATACCCAAATAGGAATATTAATACAGTTGCAATACATAGATAAATTTCTTAACATTTTAGTTTGAGGCCTTTAAACGTTTTTAATTGTGAATTTTAATCTATTATGAACCAAGATCATATATGCTTTGAATATGTGAATATACTGATACATTCAAAATACAATAGTTTAATTCTGCACACAAGATGCAAACAAATTCAAAGTCAAGAATGAAACACAAAACCCATGTGGAATGCAATTCCTGGTTCACAGAAAGGGATGGATATAAACAAATTTCTTGGCTTCTTTCTGTCCTCAAATTTCCTATGACCTGGTGTTTCAATGCTGGCTTTAAATGCTAATTTTATATATAAAATATTAAAAACCACAGGAAATTTACAAGAACTAGTCTGATCTAAAGCCTTTGTAATCTGAATACAGATGACTGGCTGATGTGCTAATACTGTATCAGTATATAATACTGAATACCTTAGTTAGGGTGACCAGAGGGCAAACGTGAAAAATCAGGACAGGGGGTGGGGGGAGGGTAATAGGTGCCTATATAAAAAAAGCCCCCAAAATCGGGACTGTCCCTATAAAATCTGGACATCTGGTCACCCTAACCTTAGTGCTGTGACATATCAGATGCTGCTGCACTGGATCTTAATACCTCCATGTTGCATGAAAAGGTCATTACACTTTTGTGATCTAAAATAATATTGTTGGTTGAAAAACAGGTTAAAGGGGACGAAATATTTTGTGCTTAACCTGCACAGATGGCTTCCATCAATTCCACTACATAATTCTAGTAACTCTGTGTTGTGTTACATAATAAAAACCCATGTTTCTTTGCTAATAACATGAGACAAGTTGTGAAGTGTACAGGATATTTGTTGCATTCTGCTACTTTCTTGAAAACAAGCTGTTTGCATTTGTCCTTTCATGTATCTTGTTCAAAACACTTCTGCCTGAAAAATTTCAGTAGCATTTAAAACCATTATACATGAGACAAGTAAAATGATTAGCCCTAAAGATTGCTGGGCCTGATTTTCAGAAGTGTTGAGGTTCCCACAGCTCCCACTGGACTTCAGCTAGATTAGTGGGTGCTTCCTTTTTTTTTTTAATTAAAAAACCCTCCTTGCTATGGATACAAAAATGTAAATGCATTAGGTACTAAATCAGGTGCAGAAACAGTCTGTGCATCTAAGATAAATTGTCAGCATCAATCCTAAGTTCTTGTATTAGTACTTGAAGCTGATCAGATAAAATGGTGTTTTAGACTCCTGTCCTGTGAAGTGTTATGCATGTGCTAAACTTTAAGCATACGCTTGGACTCACTGAACAATGTGACAATGTTTAGCACAGAATCAGGGGCTTAGAGCACAACACATTTTACCGGAAAATAATTTTAGTTCACAAAAGTGAGGTTTTTTAATTTACTATTTTAAAAATATAGTGAATATCTGGGGCTTTTCTCCCTTGAATGACCATAGAAATGTGATCCAAGCTATGTAACTTAATCAGAAAGTGCATTTGATCTCATTCATGGGCCACCTTAGTTATGAGGACTCTGACATGACGTAGCATTTGGCAAGATTTAAAAAAAATGAAGCAGCAGAGGTTTTCTCTAGTTTTATTCTCATGGATTATACCGAACACGAAAGTTTAAAGAAACTGAACTAACAGGTACAAGGCCACATGCTTCAGTTCTGTGGGGCAGGAGAATACAACACTGGAATCAAAATTCATCTAAAGTATATGAAAATATAGAAAGGCAAGAAGTCCTGTAGCATGCCCTTGGATCTCTTTACAAAGAAATTTGTTGTGTACCATAGTGGACATCATAATTTTAGAATACCAGTATTCAGAGCGTCAAGCCATGGAAATCCTTTTGGGGCAGTGGTACAGCACTCAGACCTAACATAGGTACCTGAAAGTGGCAAAGGGGACGCAGAGCTTCTCATCTCACTCACAATCACATGACACTAGCCACAGTGCAGTTACTCCTGATTTACACCAGTAAGGAAGTGAGATCAGAATCAGACCCTGGGCACATGCGAATACCTCCCACACCAAAGAAAAAAGAAAGAGGCAGCTGAAATCAGAAGGTACCACATGCCGCATCGCATGTATAACTGGAGCCACCTACTACAAGGACCAGAGGACTAGAATCCAGGTCTGCAGATGGCCGATGCTTCTACACTGCCACAGCAGAACTCCCATCCATGTGCTGTAAACCCTGCGGGGACTAAGCATCACAGGAAGTACAGCCCATGGAAGATCCGATTGGCAGCAGCCTTCCGTGACCTCTGATTCGTCCAGGTGCACTATTTAAAAACAGAGGGAATTCCAGGAAACTGTCTGCAACCTGGCAGCACCTGTCCTGTGGCTGTAACAGACCCTGCTCTTGGTTCCTGCTTTGGTCTGGCTGTGTTTTCTGGCTCTGACCCTTGGCTTGACTCCTGACTCTGGCTGTGATCCGTGGCTAGACTCCTGAAGCTGACTCCTGGTTTCTGAATCTGGCTCTGAGTCCTGGCTTGACTCCTAGCTCTGACCACTAGGCCTAACTCCTGATCCTACCCACTAGGCCAAACTGACCGCATCCCCTCCTCTTTATAGATCCAAACCACACCCTCAATTATCATGGTGATCCTGAACCTGTCTGCAGAGGGTGCTTCTACCACGCCATGTTTGATTGGACATCATGCTAATTAGCATGTTCCCACATGACAATGGCAAACCCAGGGAAGTACATGGCACTATTCAGTGCCAACCTACACTCAGAACCCCATGCAGCGCAGTAACGTAAGACCTACAGAGAGCTCTGTAAGGACTATTGGAAGGTCCCAGGAGGTAAGAAGGGGATCTATGAGGTCTCAGTTTCTTTATCCCTTGTAAGAAGGTTTGTAGCACACAATGATACCTTACTCCAGACTCTGGTAAAGTGGAAATCAACACTAGCTAAGCAAACTCTGATCATCCTACTTAGAGACTTGAATTAAAAAGCTTTGTCAAGCAGTCTTGAATGATAGACAGAGGACAGGGCATTAGGGATCAGTCATGTATCACTAGAAGGCAGGACACTTGACCTTAAATTTCATCTCCTTTTCATGTTCACCCTCCCTACCTGACTTTTGCAGTGAGCAGAGCTGTATTAGTAACTGCGGTACATTTACACACCCTCCCTCCAATGGCTGAGTCTCATAGTAGTGTTCCGTTGTGTGCCAAATTCTGTACTAGAGTATGCACAGTCACGTTGCTCTGACCTCTGCCACAGCTAATGCTCATACAGCACTTGGAAAATCTAAAGCCCTCTGTAAGGTGGTATTTACTATTTTGATGTATTATTATTTTCAAAGATATCAGCTTTGAGCCGATTCCTCCGACTCCCCGGTGGGAGGTTTTGGTTTTTTTCGCTCGGTTGAATCGGCCGTGGGAGGGTTTTTTTTCCCCTCCGACAAAAGGGTGCGGGGCCCCGCCGTCGTTCTTCGCATGGGGTCCCGCACCTGCTAAAGCCGGCCCTGCTCACCGGAGAAACCAGGGTCACATTATACAGGAAACCAATAGCATAAAAACGGGGATGAAGATAAAGAGAAATAAACTCAAAGGTGAAAAACACAAAATAGCCCAGAGCACACAGAGCAGGCCAGGGAGTTGGCCTATGCTCCCTCTTTGTACTCTCTCCATTTCTGGGCCAGCTACACAGCAATTTGGTTCCCTGCTCTAAGTTACACCAGCTGCTCCAGCCCCAAGAGAATTTCCAGTCATGTCCCCTTTGCTCTGGCCATAGCCCTTACACTAGTAGCAGGCAACAGCTTTGTCCACTCTGCACCATCTGAGGAGTCTGTCTACATTGGGGTGATTCTCCCAGGGCGCGGGGGGTTATACCAGCTCTGTGTCCAGAACCTGCCGACAGTGCAGTCTGGGGCATGATCTGTGCCAATGTATGAAATGACCTACAATCATAAAGAGCCCAGTTTTCAATGAGGGCTCAAGTGGAAATCACATGCTACACAGCCAGGTTTGTCCGAAACAGCAGGGTGGGATTTTCAAAAGCACATAAGTGACTTCGATGCACAAGTCCCATTGCCATTTATTGTTATATTTTAAAAGGAAGAGGAACTGGAGGTGACTTAGGGCTTGTATACACTTAAAATGCTACAGCTGGGCTGCTGTAGCACTTCAGTATAGACACTGCCTTCCATCAGCGGAGGTATTCTCCCACTGGTGTAGATAATCCACCTCCCAGAGAGGCGGTAACTAGGTCAATGGAAGAATTCTTTCATCGACCTAGTACTGTCTACACGGGGATTTAGGTCGGTTTAACTATGCCACTCAAAGGTGTGAATTTTTCACATCACTGAGCAACGTAGTTATGCTGACCTAATTTTCTAATGTAACCAGGCCTTACTGTCCTCACTTTTAACCCACCCATAAATCTGAAGCCCTTGTTTTATTACCAAGAGGAATTTCCTAAAATCCCTGAAAATAAAACGTGCAAGAAGCAGCCCATTAAAAGTGTATGAGGATGTTATTAAAGAAGCAAACCTGGTTATCAGCACCGCAAGTGCATTCTTCTGGGGTCAGGTGGCAGTGGGGAAACCAGCGCCTCTTTCAGCAATCCCACAGAGATGTTTGCAGAACGACTGCCATTTGTCATAAGAACATTTCTTAAATTGTTCCGAGCACTTTCAAGTGCCTGATTGTGACGTGCCCAGTTATTTTACTGATTAATGCACAAGTGAAGGTATTAATCAAATACCACCTCCATACAAAGGGTAGTCCCAACAAAGGAACCAGAATTGCCTCCTGTGTGGTGGTGGTGGGGGAATTGCAGCATGTTTTATTCAAGGCTGTGCCATTTTGCCAGCAATTCTATTTGTAGTTTTGGCCCTTGAAACTGTTCCCTTTCCTCACGTGAGCTGGTGGAGCAGCTGCAGCCAGCCAGTTGGAGCTCATCCTTTCCATGGAGAATCAGCATAACAGCCACTGTGTGCGCAAAGCAACTGAAAGAGGTAAAAACAACTGGTTTCAAGCAATAGCCAAGAGCAAGAACCACCTGCCAGAGGTAAAAGGGGAAGTAGTTTTAAAGATGGCAGATGGTTTGTCCCACCTGCAAGTCACTGACAGTGACTCAGGTACTTCTGAGCCAGATGGAGCCAGTTGCTCCTTTTGGAATGGGTTTAGAAGCCCCTGAAACTACGGAAGCGACATGGAAGGATGGAGGAAAGCTGTATGAAATAATCCCCAGGAGATTGTATTAACAGCTCACTCCCGTTATGTTAATTGCCCTCATATTGTCCCGTCCTGTCCCCAGACCCCAAGGTTTATCAGAAATCAGAATTCCATTTCAGAACAACGTCAAACAAAAGCAATAATCATGCAAGGGTTGTGGGAGGATATTATCAGTCCGATCAAACAGAACAGTCACATCTACAGTCAAGGGGACATGTAATCTAAACATGTAATCCAGAGCTGTGCCAAATGCTCATAGCACAACAGGGAACCACCAGAAGTTACCTTGGTCAGTATTTCACTACAAACCTGAAACTCAAGCCATGAAAAGGTCCACTAAGGTTCTGATACTTTTCCAGTGGAGCTGAACCAAGGTTTTTCTTAGCGTTTTATTGATTGGTTTACTTTTGTATGAAATCATATGGTTCTGATGTAAAATCAGGTGAACCTCTGCTGTTTTATCCAAAGTTTCTCTTTCAATCTGAGGGTGGCAAACCCCTGGGTATCATGACTCATGATGTTATTTGCTTTTTGCTGAACACTGAACACTGTAGCCAGCACTGCACATTCCCAAACCCATTTTCACACGAACCCATGAACAGCAAAAATTGTTGATTTCTGCAATGGAGAGTCTGAAAATTGTTACTTAGAGCACCATTAGTATTGAAGATTTTATGATACCAAAGCCAGCACAGGATATTGAGTATCTGGAACACTACAGAAATATATCGTTTAAAAAAAATCAATGCATCTCCTATGACAAGAATTGCACTAAAAGAAACATTTCTGAGCCAGATCTGGGAGCGCCGAATATGAGAGCACTGCGAAATGGGACCAGTTGCTGCCTTTTCCTTTTCCCCACATTCTTTATTTGGAGAGTGGTTAAAAAGTTTTCTCGCAATATGTGACAAAAAAATGGTTTCGGGCTGACATAAGATGAATTTTTTTTAATCCTTTTTGCAAACCAAAAAAGTCAAAACAACTTCATTTCAGGTGAAATAAAATGTTTCATTTGACCGAAAACAAATGTTTCATTTTCAATATTTTTTAAGCCTTTTAATAAATACATAAACAAACAAACAAATAAAATTGAAGTACAATTCAAAAAGAAAAGTCATTTCAAATTGGAAAATCAAAGTGTTTTATTTAGAAAATGTCAAAACAAAACATTTTTCAGAATTTTTGTTCATTTGTTTCGTGACTGAAACCATTTGGCAAGTTTGAACTGCTTTTTTCAGCTAGAAAACTTTGCCCAGCTCTAGTGGAAGCCTTTCCATTAACTCCAATAGGCTTTGGATCAGGCCTTAAGTGACTGTCCTGGTTTTCAGAGGCTTCTAGAAATGCTGAGGTGCTGCTGAGTTCATATTTGTTTCATCAGTTGCTTTAACAGTGAGCATCATACAAAACATTAATGGCTCAACCCTCCTTCCCTGAGCCAAACCCAAAGTAGCTGGGCTCGACATGAGCAAGCATGACAGGACTGGGGAAGGAAGTCATTTTCCTGAGAGGTCATGGATCCACTTTGCAACTGAGCCTGAGCCTCTATCTTCTACCACTTGCACTCGTTGGCTACTGTCCCCAGAAGAGGTAACAATTGTGTGGAGCGGCAGATCCATCTGCTGCCACAACCCAGTAGGGGAGGAGGTGCAAGCAGGTTCTGGGGAGGTGAGTAAAATTCTGATCTCTTAGAAGTCAGTGGGAGTTTTGCACTCACTCCGGGGGAGTGGAATTTAGATCAGGATGCTTGGTCTCTCAAACTGTCTCTGTCAGCACCGCACAACCCTATCAATCCTGCTGAAGGCATGGAGGAAAAGGCATGATTGCCCCAAGACATTAAAAACAATTATACTACTCTTTGATCTGTGCATTTATCAGTCATCCTAGAGAAGGGAAGCAGCATAAAATGTAGGACGGGCTGTACCATAAGAGGTAATGCTACAAAGGCCAATTCACACCTGCTAACTGCTGTGACTACACAGCCAAACGGCAGCAGGTGTGTCATTTAAACTGATTTTACAACTGGGTGTGCCTTTAACCTATGTCTAGAGCCACAACAATACCTTGCATTGTTCCTAGCAATTGTCCTAATTAAGAAAAAATACTATTTATCAAGCGATTGAATAAGTGGATTCTTCTAAGGCAGGAGTGGCCAACCTGTGGCTTCGTAGCCACATGCGGCTCTTCAGAAGTTAATATACGGCTCCTTGTACAGGCACCGACTCCGGGGCTGGAGCTACAGGTGCCAACTTTCCAATGTGCCCGGGGGGCTCACTGCTCAACCCCTGGCTCTGCCACAGGCCCTGTCCCCATTCCACCTCTTCCCACCTCCTCCCCTCAGCCTGCCGTGCCCTCGCTCCTTCCCGCCCCCGAGCCTCCTGCATGCCACAAAACAGCTGATTGGGAAGTGCAGGGAGGGAGGGGGAGGCGCTGATCGGCGGGGCTGCCGGTGGGTGGGAGGCGCTGAGAGTTGGGTGGGGGAGCTGATGGGGGGCTGCTAACATATTACTGTGGCTCTTTGGCAATGTACATTGATAAATTCTGGCTCCTTCTCAGGCTCAGGTTGGTCACCCCTGTTATACTGTATTGGTATTCCCCTTTTATTGAATGGCCTCCAAGTCCTGGTCCTATTGGAGTCAATGGTCACTTTATCTTTGTTGTTAGTAGGACCAGGATTATGTATTGAATGGCAAGTGACTTTGACCACCAGATAAATGTATTACACCTCTAGAAAGGAACTAGGTAACCTGTCTTACTTACCCGCCGGATCAGAGGGTAGAGATCGATCTTTCGGGGATCGATTTATCGAGTCTCGAAAGCGCTCCCCGTCGACTCCGGTACTTCAGCTTGCGAGAGGCACAAGCGGAGTCGACGGGGGAGCGGCAGCGGTCGACTCTCCGCCGTGAGGACGGCCAGGTAAGTCGATCTAAGATACGCCGACTTCAGCTACGCTATTCGTGTAGCTGAAGTTGCATATCTTAGCTCGACGCCCCCCTCCTCCCTGCTAGTGTAGACCAGGGCTTGGAGTGGTCTAGTCTAGTAGATCAGGCATTAGCTTAGGATACAGGACACCTGGGTTCTAGTCCCACTGCTACTACTGACCTGTGTGATCTATGTGATTCCTCTCTCCCTGCCTTTTTCCTGTGTTTTATGGTCAGGATTGTCTCCAAATATGTGAATGTGCAATGTCTAGTACCATGGGCCCCATGTCCCAGTGGGGGCCTCTAGGTCCAACCTTAATACAAATAATAATGATAAAAATAGGGGGAAACGGTAGCCATGTATTTAAAAGGCACTGATGCCATTTTAGGACATAACTAATGGCCAGTCTAATAGTTACCTTTTGCCCAGTTTGGCAATTGTGTATATTTTTATTCCCATCCCATAGCCACACCATATTAAAATACATGTAATACTACAACTCTGCTTGATTAAGGTTTCCTTCTTTAATTATAAATGTAGCAGATTTAACTGTGTAACAGAATGATGGCCAATCTCATTTTGAGCAGTAGATTATATGGAATGTGAATGAGTTGTGTTAGCCGGGTTTTATAATAGTCCCTCTTAATTCGTAAATGGTTATCGGTTTTGTTTTTAAGTTTTTACTCTCCAAGGACCAAAGCTGCATGCGTGGCAACCTAAAAAAGAAGAAGTATTTAAAATGCAGATGTGAATTTAAAGATTGCATTAGCAACACTCATTCCTTGCTCTTGGTACTTTGCCCAGACTTGGCAGATGTAAATCTAATTTGCCCTAATTATGCTTTTCTAAAAGAAGACTGATTAGAGAAGCTGTACACAAGTCTCTAGAGTTGCCTTTTTATAAATATGAATCATCTACCATTTTGAAACAACAAAAACCTTTCCCATGTGTTTTCAAACCTTCCCACTTATTTTATAAAAACACTGCAGGAATTAACAGTTAAGAAAATAAGAGACGATATTTTAATTTTTCTCCGAACCTTAATTTCTAATGTTGAAGAGCAAAATGCAGGCTCTTGAAAATAAAAGTAGGGATTATTAAGAGGCACCTGTTGCATACAAAACTGCAATACATCTAGAGTATAGCTTATTGCATCTTATCCACTCTCTGCCATTACTGATGTTTGTGTTCAATAGTGTGTTTGTTGCAGATATAATATAAATGCAAACAGCACAAACCCCAGAAATATTCCCCATGGAATTAACCCCCTAAATTTAGAAATCGTGTAGCCTCAAACACACGGCCAAAAAGATTAGGGGCCAAATCCTCAATTGGTGTAAATTGGTGTCACTCCACTGAAGTGAATAGCTCCACCAGCTGAGGATCTGGCCCCTATATAGCTAAGGATCCAAATCAGAAACTATATTGAGGAAATTAAATAAGGCACATTTTCTGTCCCTCTTCCCAAAACAGTGGCCTTACATCTTTGTATGTACTATGTATGATTATTTGGCTGGGGAGATAATGTGCATGCGAAACAATCAAGTGGCGTGCGGTTCTTGAGTTTTTATTTTTTTGCTTAAAATGGAATTGGACTATATTTTCATAACTTCTTTTCAAACTCCGTTCAAAACTGGGAGGGTTGGATGCTCCTAACAAGCAGGTGGCAAACTTGGAGCTCTAACTTGATAGAACTTGAAACTAGAAGAATTCAAATTGGTAATAAGACACCACTTTTAAGTAGAGAGTATAATTAACCATTAGAATAGCTTGCCAAGGGATGCGGTAAATATTCCATCGCTTGAAGTCTTTAAATCAAAGTAAGGGCTTGTCTACCCAAACAATTAGACCATGACAAGCTGGGGTATGAATCTACCCAGCACTAGTTTTCTGTGAACTAACTGTCCGTGTGGACCCTGCTGACGTTAACAGTTCGTTAACGCACTTTGAACTGGTCCCATTTCAGAGGACTAGATCAGGGAGTATTAACTAACTGGCAGTGTGTGTCAGCAGGGGCCACCTAGACAGTCCATAGCAGGCTAGAGCAGGGGAGATTCACATTCCAGCTTGCCATGAACTAAATGTTTGTGTAGCCAAACCTTGTAATTCAGCCACAATGCTAAGTCAGGGTGAGTTGAGGGCACTAAGCACCTATCAGGTTTAGGCTCAAAATTACATAGATTACTGAGCAAGTGAAAACAGACCTGGAGCAGACAAGGGAAAGAGAAGAGATAAAAGAGAAAGGGCCAAATTTCTGCTAGTGTGACCACTGAAGTCACTGGACCTCCACCAATTTACACCATCGGAGAATCTGGCCCAAACTAAAGAAAAGAAAAATTTCTCTTTAGGAAGCACTATTTATAGACAATTCAAATAGATAATTTTTAAAACATATAATCAACTGTGAGAAAGGGCATAGCATGTCAGAAATGAGATAAGTAACAGAAATCAAGCAGAACAAAGTGATCTTAGAAGTGGATTAGGAGTCTGATTCGAAGCCCATTGAAAGCTTTTGACTTCAGTGCGTTTTGGATTAGGCCCTAGCAGAAGAAAAAGGAGGCATTTTCAGATACAGGACTAGGCATTTATAGCTGCTTTAAAACCAACCTGAAAATCAGGTGTGGGGTTTAAAGACGGATAACTAATGTATCATCACAAAATGATGCCTGTGCAGGAAAGCAACATGGAGACCACCCTGATTACATTGGCCTCATTACCACTACAAAAGTGATTTTTCCTCCCTTGGTATTCTACTGTTGAGAATTGCCCACTTCCACTTTAATTGAATTGTCTCGTTAGCACTGACCCCTCACTTCGTAAGGCAACTCCCATCTTTTCATGTACTATGTATATATACGTGCCTACTGTATTTTCCACTCCATGCATCTGATGAAGTGGGTTTCAGCCCACGAAAGCTTATGCCCAAATAAATTTGTTAGTCTCTAAGGTGCCACAAGGACTCCTCGTTGTTTTTGCTGATACAGACTAACACGCTACCACTCTGAAACCTGTGTCCTTATGAAACACTACGTAAGGGGACCCCAGGTGAGGGCCTGAATCACCCCTATCTTTTGAGCTGGGGTAATGGCCACTAAAAAGGTCTTGCTGCCATGGGTGGCCAGAAGGAACTGAGGGATGGCCCGTCCCCTCCGCCCTTTATGCCCTCAGGTGAAGGGGCCATGAGGGTATCTAGGGTGCAGGTGCAGCCCCAACAAATACTGCTGGCCACAATAACCCAATCTCCCATGTATGTGGCACATGTGCACCAAAAATGGAATCTATGTAGACAATCACAAAGAAAACTTTATAATTTTGTATCTGTCCCTACACTGGGGACGTGCAAATGTAATGGAAGAATTGTATAGCTGTTTTATTAAAGTAGGTGAAAGCTTTAGTTATGAAAAGCAACTCTCAACAATTTGATGCAACCTATATATCCAGTAACATGTCCAATTACTATAAGTGTATGTTAAGCCTAAGACTTTCCGTGCAACCATCACCAAAGTGACTGAGTTATCTGATCAAACTTATTTGTCAGTATTGGATAAAGTAAAAGGCTTATTCAACATTTATAAAAATTGAGAGTATTTTAGTAAATACGTTCCTTTTCAGGTGGATGCAATGAACAGCTGCTTGCTAAGATGTTGGTTTACAATATCTTTACTTTCATGCAGAAACTATTAATTTGCATAAAACGTATAGCCTCTGGATTCATAGCCACTCTAGATTCTTTATAGTCTTTGATTTGTTGATTTTTCTTTTTCCATTTTCATGTAATAGGCTCTTTAGAAAACTCCTTAAAATGCAAGTTCAGTTTCCTGAGCAATCACATTAACCAATAAAGCACTTGAGGCTACAGTTCAAGAAGCTCTATGCATTCTGAATTCATATGGTAAGGTTATCAATTATCAAAACAGTGCACATCCTTTTGCTGTTGTCTTCGCCAAAAACAACACTCCCAGAATTGATCCAATGAGGTGAACGAAGAACGGAACAAGGAATCTGATGTGAAACTGAAGCCCAGCAATGAAGACTGAAAGACTTGACTAGGAGATCAAAGCCCAAGTACTCTGATTGTCACATGGGTATATGGCAACCAGTGCAGAAGCAGTATTATAGCGGTGGCAATGAGTGGTGTTATAGCTAGCCTAAGGCCGTGTCAGCATTTCCGTTATAAGGCCCAGATCCAACTCTTTTTGAAGTCAATAGAAAGGACGCCAATGATTTCACTGGGAATTAGAGATGGTTCTAAGGGCTTGTCTTCACTACCTGCCGGATCGGCGGGTAGCAATCGATCTTTCAGGGATCGATTTTTCGCGTCTCGTTTAGACGCAATTAATCGATCCCCGAAAGCGCTCCCTGTCGGCTCCGGAAATCCACCTCATCGAAAGGTGGAAGCGGAGTCGACGGGGGAGCGGCAGCGATCGACTCGCCACCGTCCTCATGGCCAAGTAAGTCGACTACGATACGCCGACTTCAGCTACGCTATTCACGTAGCTGAATCTGCGTATCGTAGATTGACCTCCGCCCCTAGTGTAGCCCTGGGCTAAATTATGTTTTTCAGGGGGTTGTAATTTGGCCACACAAATTGCTGTCATCTGATGCTTGGAAAATAGGCTAATCTGCCTTGGATTAAACATTTTTGAGAGAAGGTTTAGAAAAAATATGTTGTCTGTGCATAAATTTAATAAATAAAAGTGATTTTGTACAGTTTCAGTCTCTTAGATCCTTGTGTTTGCATTTTTGTATTTTAAAATATTTTGCAGGCCACTGTATTATATGCTGTAAAAGAGGCCCTTTTGACATTTTGCACACACTTTTAACAAGAGTATTTTCAAATGTACATACAGTAGTATTAGCTCCACATTACACAGATTGACAGGCTATTGTGTAATAACTTTGAAGGAATCAAATACACATTGTGGTGACAGCAGTCTGTAAAAAAGGCATTCAAATCTGTATCAGGTACAATCATTATTTATTATTTGTATTACAGTAGTACCTAGTTGCCTCAACTGAGACCAAGCCCAATTGTGCTACGTGCTGTACAGATTCATAGGAGGAGGATCAATGCCCTGAGGAGCTTACAATTCAAAATATGAAAGGCAGACAAAGTAAACCTAGTGCTAATGACAACTCCAGGAATTCTGTTGATCCACAGAACAGCTACAACACAGGCACCAACAATACACATGTGCTTTCACCCTAATGAGGTTAGATTTACCTCTAGGGACAAGTGGATAGTTCATTCTCCACAACCTCTCAATACTTAAGCTCTCTTCTATGACAGCCAGCAACGCTACCAGTAAATACCAATATCAATGGTAACTTCTGTGATTTAGACAACTATTTAGAATGGAACTAGTGCCACCAGCTAATGTCACATCAGTCACTGGGTACAATTACTCACTACTAGTCTGCAATGCATTTGAACCAGTTAACTTATATGCACAAGGCTGTACATCCTACTGCAATTCTTCACAGAATGTCATTCCCTTCTTGTCCACCTAGCACACATAATATTGCTACGGTGATTAATGTTAACAGAGTGAACAACAAGAATTGATGCACAAACGAGTGGCAAGATTTGATTCTCTTCCATTCATGCACGTAGCAGATTCACATGACAACTGGCCTACGTCAGATCTATGATAGAATAGATATTTTATAATCATATCCATCTGTATTAAGAGATAGGATACATGCACACAGCTCCCACTGACTTCAATGGGAACTGAGCAAATAAGGGTAAAATTTGACCCTAAGTAATCCAGTGATTATCCCTAAAACAAACAAGGAAACATTTGTACCAATGTCAACTCACACATTTTTAGATATTTAATTCATACATTACAGTTAGAGGGTGTTAAAATAGACTCTCTTTCAGTTGTCCATCATCAGTTGGTCCATCATCGGATTTGAAAATGAACATCATTAGGGTCATTTGGAAATGTCTCACTTTGCGCATGCTTATGAAATAAAACCTCACCATATTTAGAAAGATATGATGTTTCTTCCCATTGGGCCTGTGCCCAAGGGAGCAGTTCTCTCTGTGGCAGTATGTACAGAGGGTTGGAAATGTGGGCAGGTATGTCTGTGACTACCCAGGTATACTGGCCAAAACCCTGTTTGTAGGGACAGCAGCAAATACTACAGTGGAGAAGTAGCCATCAGTACTATAGCTTATACTGCGGTAGCAGCTACACTGTTGGTCTGTGGCTTTGAGGAATGGTGGTAAAGGCTTTCCACCAAAACAGAGATCCTTTGCACAAAACGTATTTGCTACGCTTTGTACAGGAGACCAAGATTTGGCCCTGAGACACTTAGGGTGAAATCCCAGCCCCACTGAAGTCAATAGGAGTTTTGCGATGGATTTCATTGGGGCCAGGATTTCACGCTACATTTTAATTTTAAAATCCAGAGAGATTCTATCTGTGATCAGTTTTTTTGTATGCATCTCCCCCTTCTGCTTCAATAACAAAGTTTTCTCTACCCATATCTCAGTGATCCATAGAACAAACAGGAAGGCATTTGTCATGTTAGAAAATCGTGGTGCTAATTTTTATTTTTTCAGCAGCCCCAGGGCAACATTGCTCTGGAACCACATGAAGCTGAAGATAACACCCATTGTCTTAGGGAAATCCTCATCAAAAGCAAATTTCATGGAGTCCTGTAAAGGTACTTCTACAACTTCAATCAGCTCTCCCTCTTCAGGCTGGCCTCCACCTTCTCCGGTTTTCATCTGATCGGTTACCTCTGCATAAAATAAGGTTTGCTTAGAACCTGTCACACCAACTCCGGACCTGGAAAAAAAATAGAAGAGGAAAAACTTCACATTTATTTTAAAAAAATGTTATTTTGTACCTAGGAAACTGGGGCCCTGGTCCTCAATTAGTGCCCCTGAGCAATAACAAAATAAAAAGAATTCATTATTAATAAATTTTAAGTATTCAAAGTGACAATGTAGAACCTCTTTTTATTAATAAAAAGTTAACTAAAATTGTCATGCAGAAATATTAGTGCACTTTTGAATTGAGTTCCACTTTAGCACAGATATGTCTACAACTACATTCTGTGGCTGCACTGAATGTTTATTTTGAAAGGAGATGGAATGATTGATCTAACAAATGGAAGATTCTTCAATTGACTTCAGTGGGAGCTGGTTTGGGCCCTGATCTATAGAAACCTGCAAACAATAGGGTGAAGCTCCCCAGGATATTTGAATGTTACATTTGTTTGCTTATTTTTATAATAAATGTTAGATTTCTGATGCTTAAGTAGATTAGGTCTATTCACAGCTGGAGACCTCTATTCATATACTGGATAGGTGCAAGAATGGAGTGGCAGCAGGAGATTCTTTTCTCCACCCCGCCTAACCCTTTTGCCTTGACCCAAATGGACCACCCTAAGAATGAATGCATCTGAAGTAATTCAGCCTCTCAGCTAAATTTGTTATCATGGATTTACTTTAGGATATCTTAGATTATGCAGTCTTTCTTCAGATAGACCACTTGCTGTGTGTTATACTTCTTATTTGTTAATCCTCTATTTCTTAAGAACTACTTCATTTAGATTTTTTTAAAATAAGAGATAAGTACATAATCCACTCACTTGGTCCTTTCAGGAAAATAGTCACATTGCAATTGTAACTTCTGCATTTCCTGTGATAACAAATTACTTTTAAGGCATATTGGGGGTGATCCGAAGCCCACTGAAGCTCTGGATTAGGCCATGAATGCTGAAGAATTATCCTCAATATTATTGTACATAGGATTCTAAGATTTGTAGTAGATTAAAAATTATTTATTCAATACATATAGTTTCTAATAAAATAAAAATCTTATAGCATATTAACCCTTTTTACTCAATCTCTAGATAACTAAATCTCCCAGTTAATCCAAGGTAAACCATATCCCCAGCAGGAATTCAAGCTAGGCAGTATTCTGTCAATCTTCTAAAACAAATCTAATTATTTTGGCTGGACAACTAATATTAGTCCGTTTGTTGCTATATCAATATTCCACAATCTTTTTTCTTTATGAAAACAGAATTGGGAGTCAACAAGCTGCATTCTCTTCCTAACTCTCCCACTGATGTACTGCAGGACCTTGGGCAAGGCACTTCAGCTGTCTGTGCCTCAGTTTCTGCATCTGTAAAAAGTGGACAATGAAACTTCTTATCTTGAAGATCTTACAAGAGACTAGGATGAAGGGTGCTATGTAAGTATTCTATCTAGTCTCTGCTTTCTCTGTGATTGTACTATTCTTCTGATACATTCCTTGGCCAAAGATAATGTGACCTAGTGGGAGGTAGCAAGAGAACAGGTTAATGGGCTTCCCCCTTTTTCTCCCCCCTCTTACTGAAGGATGTGACCTGCTTTTTCAGTAAAACTGAATTACTATTTACTGTCCCTAATGACCTCGTTTTTGCAACCACTGTCCTTAGCATTTGTATCCTATTATGGTGGCTATCACTGCAGGCTTGCCAATAAAAAAATGCTATCCAGCACTGACAATGATTCACAGACTTGATGCACCACTGGCACAAGATCAAATGACTTCTCTGGACTCCCCCCTGCCCTTTGCACCCTTTTCCCTTCTCTAATGGGAAGCTGCTCAGAAGAATAACCCCATCAGGCATGCTGCCACTCATCTCAGTTGCAAGTGACGATCCAACCTGCAAAAGACACAATAGAAATGCAGTCTTTGAAAGCAGCAGGATTTACAC
The DNA here is from genome assembly GCA_033296515.1 of Macrochelys suwanniensis. Taxonomy (NCBI): domain Eukaryota; kingdom Metazoa; phylum Chordata; order Testudines; family Chelydridae; genus Macrochelys; species Macrochelys suwanniensis. The sequence continues at coordinate 17,013,384 of CM065781.1, read as the reverse complement.
ACTGGGCCCACCACGCTGGTTTAATCATTCTGATCTCATTATAAAAGTAAGGTAGACCCATTTTTCATGAAGTTGCTCCTAGCACCCAGTTTTCTAAAGTTGGAATGCCATTTTTATGCTAATATGCTATCAGTGTTCTCTCTGCCATAATGACGATGACACACTTCTACATATTTTCTTGGTACTAATAAGCAATAATGCATGGTACTGAAAAGCAACACAGGAGATGAATCACTGATTAAGAAGAAATAGGGTTATTTCAGAATCCACCCATTAAATCCTAGGAGGAGTCCAAGTTGTTCAGTAAACATGTTGGCCCCAGTTTATTCACCTTGTTTCATAGGTGTAGCTGTAGAAGGGGAAGTAAGGGGGTTGTTGCCCTCCCCCCAAACTGCAAGCCTCGGGCAGGCATGGAATCTGCACCCCCCCCCCATGCGCGGCTCCATTGGCCTGACTGGAGCTGTCTCCCCAAATATAGAAGTCAAACTATGCCTTGGCTTGCTTTCCACCACTGAGCTCCACCCTGAGTGCTATCAATTTTTCCCAATCCTACCTCAGTCTAACAAAATTGTAACTTAAAAGACTTATTTGCCATGGAATATTACATTGTTTTTATATCGCATTTATTTTAATTCTTGGACCTCATTTTCCTATCCTTTTCTATTGTCTGGTATCTGTGTGTTGTTTGTATGCGGGGCACTCTGTTTTTCACAGTCTATTACAGGTGGGGATCTTCTTTTTTCTTGCTGTTCTTTATATAGGGTAGGATTTATTCTTCATCGGTTATTTTTTGAGGAATTGGGTTTTTAATAATTACAAAGTCCACAGAGCCTGGGATTTGGTATTTTTAAGTAGACACCCAAATAAATGAAAATAAATGTTGGATTAATTTAGACTGTAAAATCTTTTTAGGACCAATTCTAGCAATTTGTATCATACTGTATTTCATCTAAAAAATAACAAGTGGGAAAAACAGTTTTGAGTAGTAAAATATATCCCCTTCCCTTTTAACCTGCTTCTGAAGTTTATGACCTTTTTCAAGAAACTAAATTGATGCACATCTGAATTTAGACAATGAAAGCATTAGATGTAACCTAGTCAGTTTGATATTATGCAAAGGATCAGTCTGCAATCCACCAAGTTTAAAAACATATGACCCTTATATAAAAGACCCTTCCATACAAACTCTCTGCCTTAATTATTTACAGGGTAATCTCTTCCTATGGTACCCATGACCTTTTACTTTTGAAATAGCTGCAGCTGTGGAAATCACTGAGTTCTCCCACCATGTATCTTTCCTTTAGTGTAAAAGAAAATTGTTTCCTGAGTCACAGCATCATGAGAGATTCAGTTTCTTGCCACAGGATCTCAAATAGCTTATTGATTTCACTTTAGGATATTATTATTACTTATATGATACGCCTACTTGGTAAAGTCTGAGCTCAAAATATCAAGACTGGCTGTTATTTTCAAACTTACAATGTTTTTAAATGATGTTTGGTCTGGATCTCATATCTTGCCCACAGTTTGTCTCATATCTTGCCATCTATCTACACACAGAGCTTGCCACTGTAATCAATGGAATGTTTGGGATAAAAAAAATTGTGGTAGGATATGGCCACTGGTTCATTTTGTTTGTTCTTTTATTTGTAATCTCTCCATTCCGTTTTAAGACTAGCTTAAATTGCATTTTGAGTTATTAGTTTTAAAATAAATATCTGCCTCCACATGAGCAATATACAAGAACAAAGGGTCCGATAAATGCTTTTCACTGCAGTTTATTTTACTCCTCTAAGACTTTATATTTGTAAATCTATTTATATTCTAATTCAACAGCTCCTCTCAATTTTAAACTGGCTAACTTTGCACACTTTGTATAATATTACATTATCTTCTGTATAAGATTAAATTGAGTGGGTTATGCCTAATGCTTTCATTGTTAAACTACAGATCTGTCTCACTTTGGTTTCCAAAAAAGGTCATCTACTTCAGGAAGAGATCAAAAGAGAAAGCAATATATTTTACTGCACAAAAAGGATCTATTTCCAGTATTTTCCCACTTCCTATTTTTTGTCTAGATCAGTGGTGCCGAAACTTCTCTTGCTGTGCCCTCCCTTACCAGTAATGGACTCGGTCCACGTCTTCTTCCCACCCACCCCAATCACTGCACAGTTGGCTGAACAGAGAAGCTTGGTATGGGGAGGAGCTGAGGCTAAAAGTGGAGCTGACCTGGAGGCAGAGAGGGAATGAGGGCAGAACTGGGCTGAAGGTTGAGCAGGGGGAGGAGTGCAGCTGCGGCTGGGGCCAGACCTGGGCTGGGTGGCGCTCCCTCCTCACCCCCCATGGGGGCTAGCCTGCGTCCTGCCTCATGCCCCTCATTCCCCTGTGCCCCCCCAAGGGGAAGCGTGCCCCACAGTTTGGTGACTACTTGTCTAGATGATTTGGCTTTATCTTCTGATTCAGTTAAGTGTCACCTTCTCATGGATCTATGCTGACTGCCCTTTACTAAAACAGATATTCCTGACTATTGACCACTGCCATCTTTTACAGTATTTCCAACTGGTCTTGCATCCTCTTGTACTCTCCCTTTCCTTAGAGAACTATCAAAAAATCGCCACTAAAAATGTTTTATTTGCTTTGCTATTTCCTACAGAATTCCAAAATGCAACTCACTTGTGGCTGGCATTTTGAAGCAGTTTTAACGGCCTCTTCTGCTCTGATGAAGTCATAAAGCATTTTAACATTCCCCTTTGAAAATGTATATTACTCTCAGAGATTGGGAGAGGGAGATGTTCTAGTAAAGAAGGAAAAACTTCTTTAGGTTTCTAGTAATATCAAACTTCAGTCATTAACACCTTACTGTTATCCTCTTGCATCATTGTTTGCACTTCCTATACAAAATATTCCAAGAATTTTGGTGTGCCTTTATTCTCTTTGATATTTTTATTTCAGTGAAGTCTGCCATCTTCCTGCTCTATATACTGTCTATACATTTTTTCTTCTTAGCCTTTTCCTATAATTTCAAATAAAAAAAAAATGCTTTCCCCATGATCACACAGCGAGCCTCCTAAGAACAGAGATAAAAACTGTATTTATTACTGACACACACAAGTATATATCTTAACTTGCCAAGAACGAACGTGCTACACAATGTGAGACACGTGCAAAGTGAGGGGGATACAAAAATTATGAGTGCAGGAAACTTACAATGCTGCAGGATTTGTTCTTTTGGTGTAAATTACTCTGTAACTTCAATTTCATAATTCTTTATTCCAATCTAAATCATTTTTGACAATAAAAGTGATATGACACCAAATGTGTGTAGAAAGGACTTGGACTAAAATGAATGCAGTCCCTTAAAATGAGCACTATGTACATAGATATACTCTTTTTTTTTTTTTTTTTTTTTTGGCAACCAGTGTGGATGCTTGTAAGTAGTAATGACACTATGTACATAGGTTGTGTATATCAGTTAACAAGAACCCTGGGAAATCCAAGCATCCCTTCATGGGCTCTTTTTTAACCATCTAAGTAAGTGAACAGCTCTGGATAAAGAGGTGGTTGAAAAGGAACTTTCAGGTTTTCATACATTCCTTTTAGGCTATGTCTACACTTACGGTGGCATATGGCGCACAGGAATTACGTGCTGTAGTGAAAGGCAGGCTGTATCTACATTTATTGCTGTGGTGTGTCCTGCTGCTGGAGCCTTTCCCGGCTGCCTCCCCCCTGCCAGAGCCTTTCCCCACTGCCGGAGCCTTTCATTGCGGGAGAGGAGAGGGAAAGGCTCCAGCAGCAGGGAGGCAGCGGGACACTGCACTGCTAAAAATAACGGTGTAAATATGGGAGGCGCTACTCAGGCATGTAGAGCCGTGTAGGGTATAAACTGTGGAGGTTCAGGCGTGTAGGGCCTGTACTCACCTAGACCATGTCTCACCGTCTACCCTGCTATTTATACTTGTGCTAGCTGGGTATTCAGTATCTGACCTCTACCTGTGACCATAAGTGTAAACGTAGCCTTAGTTAGAGCCGCCATTTTTTTGAGTTTTTAAATCTTACTATACAGTACGTCACTTTCCACTTGTTTTATCTCTACTCTGTATGAAGACACTTTCTGGGTTATTCTTCACTAATTCTATCACCTCTCTTGGAAATCAAGGAAAACTTATCCACAATGCTTTCACAAACTTCCCAGTTCTGAGAAGAAACAGCAATCACCAGATGCCAGAGCCAACCCCTGCCAGCAGATCTTAGAAATGTAATTTTGGCTATATTTCATCCACATCTTGTCTATGCTTCTTATTAGCATGTTGACATCTAATAGTTTCATCTAAACTTTTCAAAGGAGCTGAAGTGAATTAGGCATCCAGCACTCACTGAACATCAGTGGGATTTGGGTGCCTAAATCCCTTACAATCCTTTGAAAGTCCCACTCATATATCACTGTGGGACAAATTCAGCAAAGACATAAGTGGGTGGAGTTCTTGGATGTCATTGGGAGCTGCATCCATTTTTGATGAGGGATGAATTTCTCCTGTTTATAATCACTGCAACTGAATGTTACGGGGCTTACAAGTTCAGCTGGTCAAGTCACTAGTACTTGAAACGCACATAAGAACATAAAAATGGCCATTCTGAGTCAGACCAGAGGTCCATCTAAGCCAGTATCCTGTCTCCTGACAGTGGCCAATGCCAGGTGCCTCAAAGGGAATGAACAGAATAAGTAATCATCAAGTGATCCATCCCCTGTCGCCCATTCCCAGCTTCTGGCAAACAGAGGCTATTGACACCATCCTTGCCCATCCTGGCTAATAGCCATTGATGGACCTATACATTAATTTATCTAGTTCTTTTTTGAACTCTGTTATAGTCTTGGCCTTCACAGCATTCTCTGGCAAAGCGTTTCACAAATTGTGCATTGTGTGAAGAAATACTTCCTTTTGTTTGTTTTAAACCTGCTGCCTATTAATTTCATTTGGTGATCCCTAGTTCTTGTATTATGAGGAGTAAAGAACACTTCCTTATTTACTTTCTCCACACCAGTCATGATTTTAATAGATCTTTATCATATCCCCCTTTACTTGTCTCTTTTCCATTCTGAAAAATCCCAGTTTTATTAATCTCTCCTCATATGGAAGCTGTTCCATACCCCAATCATAAATTACATAAAACCCAATAATTTCCAGACAAAGAGCTTGTAAGATCTTCAAGTCCACTAGCACCACATTTTTCCTGTTTTGTTTCAGAGAAAATTAAAATATAGAAACCTATGTTACTCCTGGTAACATTAAAGTTCTGAATGCAAACACTTTCCAGTCAGGAAATGAAAAAAGTTGTGGTTTTCATAGTAATGTTACCTTGGCACATTGCAAAAATGTTGTATTTTCTATTCCAAATTTGCATTTTAAAAGTGAACATTAGCATACTTGGGTCAAATCATGGCCCAGCCTCTACAGCCTGTAGGTGAATAAATGTATGCAAGGCGCCTTCTTATACCCATCTGTGGGTTACCCATACTATAGGGAACAGCAAGGGGGAGACAAAGCCTTTGCAAAGACAATACGTTCTCCCCACACATGGGCATGAGTGCGCTGAGAGGGTGGGGCATGTGTGGGGCCATAGCTAGAGAGTGTTACATATACTACCCTCTCAGAGCAACGGGGAACACAGTAGGCATATTGCAAATCTGGTCTTCTCTTGGAACAGTGCAATGTCATGCTGCCCCTTGCTTAAGGCTTGTGGCAAAGCCACAGTTCAGCCCTGAATATTTAGGTTGTTAAACTCATTCCATAAAATATACATGATGTGTGTTGGGGCTGTCAGTGTTTCTCTGAGAACTGGGACTTTTCATTTTGTGACTTTTGTTTTTTTAAATCATTAAGCCTATATTAAATAAGTGTTATATTTTATTATGCTCTATAACTAGGGAAATAGTATATGATCACCTTTAATTTTTTTTTTTTTTAACATAGTGCTTGGAGGCTGCAACTAAGATTGGGCCCAGCTGCTCTAGGTGCTGTGTGCACACATAGCAAGAGTGAGTCTCTGCTCCGAACAGCTTATCATGATACATATACACATGGGGTCAGAATTCAGGATGTGTGTTCACAGTTAACTTTCACATTTCCTGACTTTTAGGCATGTGCAAACATATCGCATTAACATATATTTTAATGTAATATATATAAATATCTAATCATTATAATTTAGTCATAATTTTAAACTTTCCCTGTTGAGGAATTTGTAGTACTGCACAATAAACATAAACTGGCTTTGTTAGCAATGATGAGATTCTGTATACAATTTCATTCATAAATCTGGTGTGCAGTATATAAAAGCGGAACTACTAACTTTTTCTTAAACAGTGATTCATTTTACAATAATTCAAAATGCTACATGTTCACACTTGAGGCTGGCACACACTGACTTCTTTGTTCTTTAAATGTATATAATTAAGGTGAAGTTCTCTACATGGAACTTTTCTATTTATAAAATGCAACTTTTGTTTGGATGCAGAATCTGGTATGTAGAGAATATATATTGTCATGTCTACAAGCAAATACAGTATCTCAATGGCCTTTGTACTGCATTCCAAATCTACTCAGACAAATTTTGTGCAGTTTCCACTGTAATGTCTTAAGACCTTTATACAGTTTTAATGTTATAAGCAGCAGGTGCAAGAAAGAAAAAGAATAGACGCAATTAACACAAAATTATATTACACAGTACTGTCCACAAACAGGTGTACTAGCAGGTGATCCTTCTAATCATAATACATTTTATTGTACCACAGCTATTCACCACAATGCAATAAGGTAAAAATGGATTGTATTCATAGGTTACTATATAGAAGGAATAATGCCTTTGAAAATACTACAATGCAAGCTCCATAGGATAAGGGCTGTGTTCTCTCCTTTACATCTTCTATTTACTGTAAATGTTCACATTTGGGAGGAGCGTGGGGTAGGAGCGAACTTGTACCTGGTCCTTAAAGAACATTGTATATGGGGATTCTGATATAAGGGCTCAGACTTCTGAGACCCTCCTGGCTGAGGTAATCACTACCAGGAAGGTGACAGAGGGCATGATGCCAGCGGGTCAAAGGGAAGGCCCGTGAGCCTTGACAGGACCAGGTTTAGGTCCCATGGGGGAATGGGTTCATAAATTTGAGGGTAAAGTCTCTCTAAGTCCTTGAGGAAGCAAATGGACATTTAGTGTGAAAAGACTGACCTACCATCCACCAGAGAGTAGAAGGCTGAGACTGCCACTAGGTGCACCTTGATCAATGAAATGGCTAGGCCCTATTGTTTCAGATAGAGCAAGTAGTCCAGCACAGACTGGAGAGGTGGTCGAGTCAGTGAGAGGCCTTTTTGGGATGACCACAGAGAGAAACGCTTCCACTTGGCAAGATAAGTAGCTCTAGTAGGTTTCCTACTACCTAGCAAGACCTGGGAGACTTGTTCTGAACAGGCCAGCACTGCCAGATTTAACCATGGAGCTTCCACACAGTCAGGTGAAGGGCCTTGAGGTTCAGGTGGAGCAATCAGCTATGATCTTGCGAGATCAGGTCCAGGAGGGGAGGGAGTGGCAACAGGATCGCTACTTATAGGTCCAACAACAGGCTGAATCAGCGTTGATGCAACCATGCAGGGGCTATAAGAATAACCCTTGCTTTGTCTCGCGTGACTTTCAGTAGGACCTTGTGCACAAGAGGAATTGGGGGAAAACGTGTACAACAGGTGCTTTGCCTATGGGAGTAAGAAGGCATTTGCTGAGTGAGCCCAGGCTGCAACCGCGTAGCGAGAAAAACTGCTGACATTTCCTGTTCTGCGGTCTACCAGGGGACTCCCCCACATCTTGAAGATGGACCTGGTTATGTTATGAAGGGACCACTCGTGGTGAGAAGAGAAAGATCTGCTGAGATGATCTGCCAAAGTGTTCCAGGCTCCCAGAAGGTGAGAAGCTTCAAAGTGAATGGAGTGCTTTGTGCAGCAATCCCACAAGCGAATGACCTCTTGACGCAGGAGGACGAGTGTGCTCCTCCCTGCCTGTTGATGTAAAACATGGCTGCCATGTTGTTCGTAAGTACCCGCACAACCTTGCCTACAATCTGGGGTAGAAACACCTGGCATGCTAGGTGGACCGCTCTGAGCTCTCTGACGTTTATATTCAAGGAGAGCTCTTCCTGGGATCACAGCCTTGAGTCTTGAGGTGCTCCAGGTAAGCTCCCCAACCTAGACTGGATGCATCCAAGATTAGGAATACTGATGGCTGGGGAGTGACAAATGGTGACGGCTCACGGAGTACACCGAGGCCAGCCAAGCTTGAAGGGATGTGAGGTGCAGTCTCGCATGCTGCACCACGTAAGTGTATGCCGCCATATGACCTAAATGTTTGAGGCAGAAACAGGCTGTTGTGACGGGGTGGGCCTTGACTTGCTATATCAGAGCCAACATTGTCTGGAAGCAAGCCACTGGGAGGAAAGCTCTGGCCCAGGTGTAATCAAGCACCACACTGATAAAATCTATCCTCTGGACAGAGCCCTGGTCTACACTACGAGTTTAGGTCGAATTTATTAGCGTTATTTCGATTGATCCGTGCACCCGTCCACACGACGAAGCCCTTAACATCGACTTCTAGGGCTCTTAAAATCGATCTCGCCACTCCACCCCCAACGAGGGGATTAGCGCTTAAATCGATATTGCCGAATCGATGTAGGCTAGTGAGGACGCAATTCGACGGTATTGGCTTCCTGGATCTATCCCACAGTGCAACATTTGACCGCTCTGGACAGCAGTCTGAGCTCCAATGCTCCGCCCAGGTAGACAGGAAAAGCCCCGCGAACTTTTGAATTTCATTTCCTGTTTGGCCAGCGTGGTGAGCTGCAGGTGAGCGCAGATCTCATCAGCAGAGGTGACCATGATGGAGTCCCAGAACCGAAGACGAGCTCCAGCATGGACCGATGGTGAAGTACGCGATCTGATCGCTGTATGGGGAGACGAAACCGTGCTAGCAGAGCTACGGTCCAAAAGAAGAAACGCCAATACATATGCCAAAGTCTCCAAGGGCATGCAGGACAGAGGCTACAACAGGGACGCGCAACAGTGCCGCGTGAAAATAAAGGAGCTCAGGCAAGCCTACCAAAAAACCAGAGATGCAAACAAACGCTCTGGGTCAGAGCCCCAGACATGCCGCTTCTATGATGAGCTGCATGCCATTCTAGGAGGTGCAGCCAGCACTGACCCACCCATGTGGTATGACTCCGTATGTGGATCATCAGAAACCACAGAGGAGCATGATGATGATAATGATGCTGAAAATAGCGCCCAGACACAGCAAGGAAGTGGAGAAGCCCTTTTCCCCGACAGCCAGGAACTCTTTGTCACCCTGGAGCCAGTACCCTACGAACCCACCCAAGGCGTGCTCGATGCAGGAGAAGGGACCTCTGGTGCCTCTGGTGAGTGTACCTCTGTTAATTAATACATGTTTTATAAGCAAGCGTGTTTAATGATCAATTCGCGGCCAGTACAGCTACAGCTACTGGAAAACTCTGTTAACATGTTCGGGGATGGAGCAGAAATCCTCCGGGGACATCTCCAGAAAGATCTCCTGGATGTACTCCCAAAGCCTGTGCAAAAGGTTTCTGGGGAGGGCAGCCTTATCCTGTGCTCCGTGGTAACACACTCTACCACGCCAGGCCAGTAGCACGTAGTCTGGAATCATTGCTTTGCAAAGCATGGCGGAGTATGGTCCCGGTGTTTGCTGGCATTCAAGCAACATCCGTTCTTTATCTGTCTGTGTTATCCTCAGAAGAGTGATATCATTCATGGTCACCTGGTTGAAATAGGGGAATTTTATTAAGGGGGTATTCAGAGGGGCTCCGTCCCTGCTGGGCTGTTTGCCTGTGGCTGAACGGAAATCTTCCCCGCTGTGACCCACGCGGTGGGGGGAGGGGGAACAGCGAACATCTTGGATGTGGGTCTGTGTGTGTGTGTGTGTGTGGGGGTGTTGATTAGGTTCGCGCTGCACGTTAACCCGAAAACCGCCGCCCCTCCCTTTTCAATTGCCAACCAGTTTTAAATTGCCAGCCCAAAGGCTGTTTGTTATGGGAAATGAGGGGGTTGCTGTTTGAAAACATTCCCACATGTTATGAAGGTTAAAGAAGCCTATAGACTGTGGCTTACCATGGCTGCCTGCAAGCCGAATTCTGTTGCCCGCCGGACCTGCTTGTGTGATCTCTCACACCAAACCAGTAGACCCTCAATATAACAGGCAAAGTGCAACCTTGGACCAAATGCACATGTGCTATGTAATGTTTGGAGCATTGTTCTCTAATATGTGTCTTTTAAACTACTCCTCTCCCGTTTGTTTCCTCCCGCAGCTGCAAATGTTTCAGCGCCACCCCTTTCATCACCGTCCCAGAGGCTAGCGAAGATTAGAAGTAAAAAAAAAAAGGAATCGAGACGATATGTTCTCAGAACTCATGGAATCCTCCCACACTGAAGCTGCCCAGCAGAATGCGTGGAGGCAGACACTGTCGGAGTCCAGGAAGGCAGAATTTGATCGTGCGGACAGGTGGCGTGCTGAAGACAATGACTGGCGGGATGAAGAGAGACAGCGGCGGGATGAAGAGAGTAGGTGGCGTCAGCGTGCAGAGAGAAGGCAGGATGCAATTCTGAGGCTACTGGAGGATCAAACGGAAATCCTCCGGCTTATGGCTGAGGAAAGGCGTAGGGTTCAGGAAAGGCCGCCTGAGCCCAGACCGCCGCTACAGCCCCTGTGTAACCAACAGCCCTCCTTCCCGAGTCCCATAACCTCATCCCCAAGAACGCGTTTGGGCGGCCTCCGTGCACCCAACCACTCAAGTCAAGAGAACAGTCCAAGCAAGAAAGGGCTGGCATTCAATAAGTTTTAAAGTGCTGTGTGTCCTTGTCCTTCCCTCATCCCCTCCTCCACCACCCATCCTGGTGCTTCCCTTCCTCCACCAGCTATCCCGGGAGACTGTGGCAGTTAGCCCCATAGTTCCCCCTCTTTGTTTTACGAATTAATAAAGAATGCATGATTTTTAAGCAACAATGACTTTATTTCCTCTGCGAGCGGTGATCGAGGGGGGGGAGGGCAGGGCGGTTTGGGTAAAGGGAAGTAGAGTGAATGAAGGGGCGGGGCTTTTCATTACAGGGGAAAAACAGAACTTTCACACAGCATCCTGGCCATTCATGAAACTGGTTTTCAAAGCTTCCCTGATGCGCAACGCACCCTGCTGTACTCTTGTAATAGCCCTGGTGTCTGGCTGCGCATAACCAGTGGCCAGGCGATTTGCCTCAACCTCCCACCCCGCCATAAACGTCTCCCCCTTACTCTCACAGATATTGTGGAGCGCACAGCAAGCAGTAATAATAATGGGAATATTGTTTTCGCTGAGATCTAACCTAGTCAATAAACTTCGCCAGCGAGCTTTTAAACGACCAAATGCACATTCCACCACCATTCTGCACTTGCTCAGCCTATAGTTGAAAAGGTCCTGACTACTGTCCAGGCTACCTGTGTATGGCTTCATGAGCCATGGCATTAAGGGGTAGGCTGGGTCCCCAAGGATAACTATAGGCATCTCAACATCCCCAACGGTTATTTTCTGGTCTGGGAAGAAAGTCCCTTGCTGCAGCAGCCGAAACAGACCAGAGTTCCTGAAGATGCGAGCGTCATGTACCTTTCCCGGCCATCCCACGTTGATGTTGGTGAAACGTCCCTTGTGATCCACCAGTGCTTGCAGCACTATTGAAAAGTAACCCTTTCGGTTTATGTACTCGCTGGCTTGGTGGTCTGGTGCCAAGATAGGGATATGGGTTCCGTCTATCGCCCCACCACAGTTCGGGAACCCCATTGCTGCAAAGCCATCCAGTATGAGCTGCACATTTCCCAGACTCACAACCCTTGGTACCAGCAGCTTGGTGATCGCCCTGGCTACTTCCATCACAACAGCCCCCACTGTAGATTTTCCCACTCCGAATTGATTCGCGACTGACCGGTAGCTGTCTGGCGTTGCAAGCTTCCACAGGGCTATCGCCAGTCGTTTCTGTACTGTGAGGGCTGCTCTCATTTTGGTGTTCTGGCGCTTCAGGGTAGGGGAAAGCAACTCACAAAGTTCCATGAAAGTGCCCTTACGCATGCGAAAGTTTCGCAGCCACTGGGATTCATCCCAGACCTGCAGCACTATGTGGTCCCACCAGTCTGTGCTTGTTTCCCGGGCCCAGAATCGGCATTCCACTGTATCAACAAGCCCCATTAACACCATGATGTCCACCTTGCGGGGGGGCCTTTTTTGAGAGAGGTCTGTGTCCATGTCCTCATCACTGTCCTCAGGGCGCTGCTGTCGCCTCCTCGCCTGCTGTAGCTCTAGCAGCTCCTGGTTCTCGTTCTGCATATACTCCTGGACAATGCGCGTGGTGTTCATAACGGCGAGAACAGCCGCGGTGATCTGATCGTGCTCCATGCTTTCCCTGGTATGCTGTTTGCAGGACAGCAGAGTGGCAGCAGAAGCAGCGGGTGGATAACAATGGAGTCAGCAATATGGCGCCCATATGAAAAAAGGCGCGAAAGGATTTTTTGCTCCCCCCTCAGTTGCTTTCACGGAGGGAGGGGGGAGCAAGGGTTAGGCTCATTTCCTTCTAGCTGCAGATGGTACAATATGCGGTGAGCAAGGAGGCGCCTTCCCTTCTAGCAGCAGATGGTACAATATGCTTGATATCCATCATCATCTCCTGGCCCCCTCAAGGATTGAACTCGCAACCCCGGGTTTAGCGGGCCAACGCTCAGACCGCTGAGCTATCCCTCCGCCCGTGTTCCAGGCAGTACTGAATCTCCCTTAAACAAAACGTAAAAAAGAGAATGACCAGAGTCACTCTGGTCACTCCCATTTATGTCCAAGCGCCCCCGGCCAGCCACACCATAGGCCGCCGGCCAGGAGCACACGAATACCAATCATATTGTACAATCTGCTGCGAGAAGGCAAGGAGCTTCTGCTGTATGGTCCCGCGACCACGACCATTTATGGCATACTGCACCATCTGCAGCTAGAAGGCAAGGAGCTTCTGCTGTGTAGTCCCGCGACTACCAGCCTCAGGCGGAATGGCCCCCTCAAGGATTGAACTCGCAACCCCGGGTTTAGCGGGCCAACGCTCAGAACGCTGAGCTATCCCTCTGCCCGTATTATAGCGTGACTGAATCCCCACTAGACCTAATGTCCAGGCGTACGCTGGAGACGTACGGTAATTGTGAGCTGAGCAGGCTTCCGTAGCAAACACGGAAACCCCGGAAAAAAGGCGCGAAAAATATTGCTTTCACGGAGGGAGGGAGGGAGGGATGACATGTACCCAGAACCACCAGCGACAATGTTTTCTGCCCCATCAGGCTTTGGGATCGCAACCCAGAATTCCAATGGGTGGCGGAGACTGCGGGAACTGTGGGATAGCTACCCGCAATGCAATGCTCCGAAAGTCGATGCTAGCCCCGCTACTGTGGACACAGTCAATCGACCTCATGGTCTTAACGCTCTTTAGTGGGGACACACACAATCGATTCCATAAATTCGGGTTTTAAAATATCGACTTCTATAAATTCGACCTAATTCTGTAGTATAGACGTACCCAGGGATAAGAGTTTACTTCTGCTCACTTATCAATAGGCCCAGGGCTCAGAAGGTAGCTTGTAACAGACCGATGCTTGGATCAGCCCTTGATCAGCCAGTCATTGAGATAAGGGTAGACTCGTACCCCGCGCCTTCAGAGAAAGGCCACCACCTTTTTGCTGACAGGCCGGAGGGGAGGACAGTGAATTGGGAGTGTGCCTGCTTCACTAGGAACCTGAGGAACCTGAAAGGTGTAACCTTCCTCCACTGTACTCAGCACCCAACAGTCTATGGTGATGAGGGACAACACTGGGCTGAAGTAGGAGAGTCAGTATGAAAACAAAGGGGGAGCAGGATCCGGTATGGAACTGATATAGTGCCCTGGGCACCCCTTCAAAAGTTCTGCTTGGGGCTGCCCAGATATCTGTGCGGGCTCAGTAGAGGCTGAGGTGGAAGAGGGCAATTGTCTGCACTTATAACCCCTGCTTTGTTTCTTAAACAGGTCTTGGCACGGTGGCGGAGCTGAGAAGCGGACTAGTTGTTGAGGTCTGAAGTGCTTCCTCAAGGAACCAGGGCACAGAGGCCCAGGGACTTGAGGGTGGCGCTAAAATCCTTCAGGTGATGGAGTTTTGCTTCCATCTGATGAGCGCTAAGGTCATCCTGAGGCACTGAGCTCCTCAACCCCCACACAGCTTCATCTGGGGAGGAGAAGGCCTGCACTAGGGGGTCTTCCTCCTCTTCTTCTGCACCGCCCACATCATGTAGCCCCAAGTCCTGAGTACTGGTACCGGGTTCGGTACTAGAGTCAGGGTCAGGTGTTGGATGGTGTGGCGGAGGGGCCTTTCTCTCAGACACCACCGCGTATGAATGGCTGGAAGGTGGTCCCAGTACTGGGGGGAAAACCCACAGATTCCAAAAAGGCTACTGGACCTGCATAAGCTACTGCCCACTGGGCCAAGCCCCTGGAGGGGTACCCACACCAGGATCTGACAGAATGTAGGCCTGGGGCACCTGGCATTGGCCACTGTCAGAAGACTGGATACTGGGCTAGATGGACCTTTGGTGTGACCCAGTATGGCCATTCTTATGTTCTTATGGATACTGGTATCAGCCTCATGGCTGGGTGAATGACTCCATCTCTGACTCCGATGACAAGTCAGCTTGTGGAGACCATGGGGAGGCAGTACCCCTTACTTCCACTGGCTGGTGTTGAGGGTCCAGGGAATGGTGCCAGAGCGGGGAAGCCTTTGCTGACATCAGCAGGGTCGGTTTCCCTCTGATCGGTACTGGAGGACTCGGTGCTGGATAGGATCTCAGGGCAACATGCTCCCTTCTGCTTGCCATCCTCACCGGTGCTGGATCTTGCCCTGCTCGGGTCAGCAGTACCAGGAGTGCCATCAGATCCCTGGCCGCGGCGAATGCCTCCAGGGTGGATGGCACCATGATCCCACTGGTGCCACAATGTTCCCCCGTGTCAGTAGTTGGTCCTGCACCAGATTAATGGCACCGGTGGGCAGGGCAGAGTTGACGCTTGTGGGGCGGGGCCAGAGAAGTGGCCTGACACAGGTCGCACCCTGCTGCACTCCCCATGCTTGTCCTTCCTCAGTTCCAGGGAACGTCTCCTCTCGGACCGCTGCTTTTTGTACTTTTTCCTCAGCACCAGTGAAGGGGAATGGTGCCAAGAGACCCGTGCTGCCGGAGGAGCACTCCGTACCAGTGCCAAGGTACTAAGTGCAGAGTCTGACCGGCTTGTCTCTGACGACGGTCTGAGTGCGGGTTCCATCAGGATGGACTTTAGCTTAGCCTCCCTGTCCTTTATTGTACAAGGCTTGAACTGGCAGCAGATCTGGCAATGCTCTCACACATGAGCTTCCTTCAGACACTTCAGACAGCTGGAGTGTTGGTCGCTCACCAGCATGGGCTTGCCGTAGGAGGCACTGGCTTTGAAGCCCAGAGTCCGGGGCATGCCAGGCCCCAGTGGCAGAGGATGCCCTCTAAACAAATGTGAGGATCCAACTATTTATACAACTACTAAAAAAAATAAACAGAAGGCAACAAAACTTGAAAAGAAAGGAGGGAATAACAAGAACCACTGATGAACACATTGCCGAAGCAAGAGAAGCTGTTCCAGTGACCATCACGGGCTGTAAGAAGGAACTGAGAGGGTGTGGGGCCGGCTGGGCCCCTTAAAACCAGCGCATGAGCATGCAGCACTATAGGATGCTAGAGACAGCCTGATGGATACCGCCGAGGGAAAAATCTCTGTGCATGTGGTGTGTGTGCACACCTACGATGGAATGGACATGAGCAAACACTCAAAGAATGATCAGTAATTTTTATCTTGTTCTGCTGAATTATTTAAATCTAAAGCACTCTACAGATATTCTTGGTGAAGACTTTGAAAATGTTAGAACTCATGGGAGTGCTAGAAGTTAATAGATACCTTACAATCAGGAAGAAAAATTCCATTATTTTTCTTCAGTAGTGCAATAAAACAAGCCTTGAGCATGGCACTGAGGGTGTTGCAGCCTAAAAACCTAGTTCACAGGTGAACTTCATACAAGCTCAAATTTGAAACCATAGCCACCCACCTGGGGACCTGGAGGAAACTTGTCACCATCTAATAAAAGGGGAAACAGAAAAAATCTGGTCACTCATAGGACACAGAAAAACGGGTATTTCTTTTATCAGATGATAATCATACTGCTTTTTTCTGCATCCAATAGAATACAGGTCTTATTCTCTTACACACCTCTAAAGTGCCTAGCACAATGATGGAGCTATAAATAATGACACACAAAAACACTACGTTAAAATAACATTTTTAAGTTGCAAAGCCAAGCACTCAAAAATTAGTAAATGAGTGGGATGAGACACTTTGCGAGGTGGGTTTCATAGATACCTGCTGTCTGCAGAAGAATTGTGAAACTCAGAAATCATGGGTTTCATTCAAGGCTCTGGAGGGGACTGTATTCTAGTGCTCCAAAGCATCGGAATGCTAAAGTTTCTCAAAGAAGAGGGCACCAGAATTTTTATTAACATAGTCAAAGCAACATATGTTTCACTAGCCTGGTTCTCAGAAATGGTTGAACCATTCTGGCTTTAAAAAAAAAAAAAATCAGCCTGAGGCAGACACTCAGCATATAAAATTTCAGCCCAAATGCTTAAAGTTTGGCAAAATTATTAGCAACCGAAAACAGAATCTTTATAATAGGAACTGTCGGGCAGTCTTAGTAATAGGTGGGGCTACCAGCCCCAACTATAATACTCAGATAGCATAAAGCTAAACTGATTCTGCAAGCTGCCCTGAGTAAGAGATGATACATAACTGCAAAGCCCCCCGAGCAGACCAGACAACAAATTATGTCTCTAAGCCCAGGGCTACACTAGGGGAGGGGGTCGATCTACGATACGCAACTTCAGCTACGTGAATAGCGTAGCTGAAGTCGGCGTATCGTAATCGACTTACCTGGCCATGAGGACGGCGGCGAGTCGATCGCGGCCGCTCCCGCGTCGACTCCGCTTCCACCTTTCGATGAGGTGGATTTCCGGAGCCGACGGGGAGCGCGATCGGGGATCGATTAATCGCGTCTTAACGAGACGCGAAAAATCGATCCCCGATAGATCGATTGCTACCCGCCGATCCGGCGGGTAGTGAAGACAAGCCCTAAGAGCCATAATTCACTTCGTGTTACACTCATGCTCCTGGACTATAACAACAGCAGATTACTTTCTCCTCTGTTCTGTATCAGCTGTGATGGTCAGCATATCAGGAGGGGCAGAGTAAAGGCTCTGCTCACAAGCCCTCCCGCCCTCCTATTCCCCTCCCACCTGTGCAAGTGTGGGAAGCCCAGGCAGGGGATTGAGGTTAAAACTTTATAACCTCTGACTGCCTATGCAGGCCCATGGGGCAAGCTGCAGTCTTACCCCCAATAGCTGTCAGACTGTTGAGTAAGAAGGTGTCACTCTTGCACAGTCACTTTTCTAGTCATAACTTTAAAATGTTCCTAATTTTATTCTACTAAAACAGTGGCTTCACGTATGAAAACAAATACAAACTAGATTTGATTACTGTTCACTACTTGCATTCAAACTTGCGCAAGAAGGAAATTCAGAATGAGCACTGACATGCTACTTTTTACTGTATGTCCAGACACCTTCCTCTTAGTTCACATCAAACTGATTTCACAAGTGCACGCCTGTTGAGATGCTTCCCAGGAACAAAGCAGTGGGGACTGAAAATGCAAGGCTGTACAATGTGAAGAACTCTGCACAATACTGACCTGAAATATCGGGTCAATAAATACTTAATGGAAAAATTGTTATATAGATTGCTGAGATGATAAACTATAATAATGGATCTGATTAATGTACTATATGTTCATCCAGAAATCACTGAAACAACACATACTAGCCATTATAATGTCTTATGTCAGTATTTTACATTGGCTATTAGAGGGTTGATAAAGATACTATCTAAAATGAATTTCAACAATCTGAAGAACAGCTATTTTTTCAAACATTGATATTGGTATGCTCAGTGTTCTCCCCACTTCTTCCGGAGGTACTCAATGTCCCTGACAGAGGGGACCAATTCTCATATTCTGCCTTCACAGCCAATACTCAAGGCTCATGTTGGGCCACGACGCTGCAAGCTGAGGAAGAGCGAACAGGACCCAGACACGAATGATGCAAAAGCCCTTCTCCCCAACAGGAGTGGAACATATTCCTTCTAAGGGAGCAAGAACACAGGATTTGGAATCAACTCTATCTCCCATGTGGCAGTGCAGAGTTATAAAAAGTCCAACAGGTGAACTAAATAAATTAGTTTTTAATTGAAACAAACCACCAACACCCTATTCCAAGGTGCAAACTAAATGCCAGAAAAATATCATGTTTAGGGCCACAATCCTGCATTTTGATTTACAAAATGAATCACTCCACCGGCCTGGAGCCCGACTCGGTGGACCTCCGCACAGGCTAACTGCTGTGCCCATAAGGACCAAAATGCAGGACAGGGGCCTTAAAGATTAATCACCACACTAAATGTATTTTATTTGGGAGTCACACTGCAAGTAAAACCTGGACAACTCAACTAAAAAAAAAAAAAAATTCTGTAAAATTAAAAGAAATTTGTTAACAGAGAATGTATATTGTTTAAGCTAAATGTGAATTCTTACTATAGTCATAAACCCTAAAATTGGAGGGTTTACAATGGAAATAGGGTCACAACTTATTTTTTTAAAGATTTTTTTAGATATCTGTGTCTATACAGCACATCAATGTCACACAAAAGACAAACTACTATGAACAGCTTTTGTTATTAATTCTAAAAAGCACTGTTTCTTTCAGTAGAACAAACCCCTAATCTAGCTTCAAGGAGTTGCAAGAGACAACTCCTGTGATTCACCCCTCACAACCCCCCTCCATCAGAAGCGTTGCTTGTTAATCCAGCAGGAAATAACATTTGCCAGGATTGACAGCTGTGGATTTGTATTCAATTCCCAAATTAAAAACCAATGACAGGGTCTAGTTCAATAGAGCTGTCAAGTAAAAATGAAGTAAGTAAAAAACCTGCAGCCATTCTCTGTTAATTTGTACATGTATTTTGGATAATGGTAACAGATGCCTTTAACAATGCTACAGCCTGGTAGGGAGATATAATGGCAATAAGGCTGTGAAAACATTTTCTTCTGAAATTATTTAATTCTTGACATTTCTTTAATTCTAAACAGCACAAATATATTCTCCTCTTCTTTCTGATGTAATTTATTAAAATATTTTACAATGAAATTAAAAACACATGTAAAAATGTTCATAAGAGCGCCAGCAATAAAGTGATATAAAATGTATCTAATACATATTTCATATAAGCTTCAGTTATTGCCCTGATCCTGCAAACAGATCCAGTGGCACAAACCCTCATGCTGGGGTCCCATCAGTGTAGGCTCAGAGCCCATGTTGTGCAGCTCAGTTTTTAATTAGAATAATGGAATTCAGAGATGGAAAAGATCTAATAGAATACGTCAGCTAGCCTATCATCCTGCGAGTATAGGATTGTTTCTTACAATACACTTTCTAGCACTTCAACCACTCACCATTTAAGAGCCCCAAGCAATGGGTTTTCCACCAATTCCCTTGGGGTTCTCTATTCCCCAATCTAATAGTTTTTACTAGCTCAATTTTCCTCAGTTTGAATTTCATCTCATTAATCTCAGTTTATAGCCCTTTATATCTCCCTAAATAATTCCTCTTCTTTCTTGGTGTTTACACCCTTAAGCAATCGTGGATAGCTGTTTCTCCCAACTCATGCTTTGGCAAGGAAATTAATTTACCCCTAGGCTATTTTAACAACTGTCATTTGAAAAAAGATTAAATACAAAGCATCAGCTTGGCTGCTATTTACCTGTACGAAGTGATTCTCTTCAGGTTTGTAATGGGAACATCATAACCACACTCTTCTAAGACTTCGTTGCATGCAATTTCCTCCAAAGAAAGTCCTGGCTTGTCTACTATGCCAGCGCAGAGTTCATAGGTCACACCTTCTGTAGCTGGTAAGGGATCCAATAGAGGACACCAGCTATCCTGGTCTTTACTTTGAAAGTCTTGAGGATGGTGCCGTTCCATTTCACACATGTAAACAGCTGAAAAAATGCAAAAGACAAACCAACTGTGCTTGGAAAAATCTACTTTTACATTTCAAGTGGCATAAAAAGACCTCTTACTCAAAGTGAATTTCACCATGCAATTTATAACAAATCCAACTAATAGACACAATAAATCATGTAGGGCTACATTCTAAAAGGTGTTCAGCTGCCTGCATTGGTGTGTGTGCAAAAATCACGTGAACACACAACTTTTGCACATTATCACTTTTACACACAAATGATGGGTTTTGTTATGGTATGATTTGCATACCAAAGTGACAGGCCACAATAACTACCCACATAAGCGACTGGAGCATACAATATTTCATACCTTTTGAAAATCTGTTTCCACAATATATCATAAAGGTACACAAGTGCAACGAGATGTGGGTATTTGAAACTGCTTAACAGTGAAACATTTACTACTGATGGTGCAATCAATAGCTGATTTTTAGTAAAAATGAGAAAAAATGAAATAGCAGTGGAATTTTTGTTTTCTATTTCATTTCTGTGAAATGGTCCTTTGAACATTAGTTCTGCTTATATTGATATGGAAGTCTCATACATGCTACCAAAACTAAGTGCAGCTGGTTGAACCCAAAAATCTACTGTTCAAAACAACTTCCATTTGTTGGCCAATATACATATCAGGGTTTATTTTAATCTACGCATTTATCTCTGCTGGGAAGTTGGTCTGTACATTTTGTACCATGTGCACAATGATGAATCTTTCAGCCTGTCAACTCAGCTGTTATTTGGACAGGGTTATGAAAAGCATGTATGTTTGTTTGAAAAATCCTCTTTTGAACATATAGTTCCTTGCACAGATTCTTAAGTGGAATTTGAAAAGGACCTTTTGCATTAATCTAGAACCAGCTGTCACTGTAATATACTCCTAAAGGAAATACTAAGGGCCAGATTCTACAGTCTTTAGTCAAAACTCTCACTGATCTCAGTGGACATTTTTCCTAAGTAAAGCCTGCAGGATTGGGTCCTAAAACACAGAGAAGCACTACCAAAAATATAGAGCCATTCAAACTTTCTTTTACAGATGTAGCTCCATTTGTCTCTTCCTTGCAAAGTTTCCCATTTTCACCCCCTTTCTTTTATTAACAAATCTGATACCAATATAGGAAAAACACAATATTTAAATGTTATAAGATATCCAGCATGAAAAGCGTTACTTTATTTAATAATCTGATATCCAGCATAAAACCTGCTGTTTTATCTAATAATCTGTGACAGTTATTATACCTTAATAATGTTTAAAATATATAAGCGTAACATGAGTTTCAAGTAAACAATAAATATGCAAGTTTTTTTTGTCTCAATCCAAATGTTAAAACTCTGTTACATAAGAGAGTACAAATTTAATGGACAAATTTAATGTTAGCAACTGAACTTTGTCCAATGTTTCATTGTCCCTTTTTATCTTTGATATTACTCCCAAAGAAGTAGCCCACTACTGAGGGTACTTGGCTTAAGTCAAGGAGATCCTGAAGACACATCCTTATCTGGTGTAAACTGCCATGGCTCCGAGAGGTATGACCATTTACCTGAGCTGAGAATCTGGCTTTATTTGTTGGATCTTACTTAGCAAATCTGGGGGAATTTTTAATGTGTTTCTTCTAACATCCAAAATCTGAGTTTGATTCAGATGGTTAATGTGGGAAAATATCCAAAACGTTTCTTTCTTTAATTGGGAAAATGCCATGACGTGGTTAGTGAGGTTAGATTCCACCAGTCTTGACTTCAGACAAGGCACCAAATACCTCCAATATACACAACCGCAGTTCAGCTCAGAATTACTCTAACAAATTTCACAAAATGGTTAGTTTTCAAATCAAAAAGAATGTCAGGTTTATAGCTGTTTGCAATGTTACTTTAGCTGTGTTGGTCTCATGATATGAGAGAGACAAGATGTTGTCTCAACAGAAGTTGGTCCAATAAAAGACCTCACCTATCTTGTCAGTTTCAGACGCACATACAAGTTTGAAAAGAATTTTCACTCTTTGAACAAAGCAAAAACAAACAAACCTGACAGCCTGAGGGCTGTAATACTTAAGTATAACTCTGGGTGTTGGGCTAGGTGAGGGGGTAGCTGCGTGGTGCTTAGTGACCTGTGATATACAGGAGATCAGACTAGATGATCTGCTGGTCCTCTCTGGCCTTAAACTCTATAACGGAGTAATTTAGTGCTTATATGAAACTGGCATTATCTTCACTTCCATAAATTGTTAATTTCACCCATTTGGTGTTACACAGGCATTGTCTATACAACGTAATTTATACGGACACATTTGTAATCACATGTGTGTTATAAATGTCAGATATTTTTTCTTAAAAAGATGTTATTGTTGCCAACACTTCAGGTCAACAGAGAATAACATGATGGGCCTGTTCTTCCAAAACACAAGGAAAGAGTTTGGAAAGGGTTGTGGAAAAATGGAAAGGTCTTTCAAAAGACATAATGCATCCTTGTGTGAGGCCCTAATTCTTCTCACAGAGTTAGACCAAGACTTTGCTGTTTAGGTTACATCCCTTGGATCAGGCACTGGTTAATGCTTTTCTATCTTTTGGACATGGTACAAGTACGACCACAAGATCAAATTTGCTGGGTACTTGTTTAATATTATTATGATGGGGATAATAAAAGCCTTTTGGGGAGCTGAGAGGTGACCCCTCTTGGATCAGAATCACCCACTTTGTTTATTATAATAGTGCAATCCCTCGCCATCTTTGACACAATGCTGAGATGTTCACAGGCCAGGGGCAGTAGCCCCAATATACCTTTCTTGATTCCAGGGAACATGAAGCATTCATCATGAATAGGGCCCTACCAAATTCACGGTCCATTTTGGTCAATTTCACGGTCATAGGATTTTTAAAATAATAAATGTCATGATTTCACTATTTAAATCTGAAATGTCACGGTGTTGTAATTGTAGGGACCCTGACAAAAAACGGAGTTGTGTGTGTGTGGGGGGAGGGTTGCAAGGTTATTGTAGGGGGGTTCTGGTACTGCTACCCTTACTTCTGCGCTGCTGCTGGTGGTAGCGCTGCCTTCAGAGCTGGGCAGCTGTAAAGCGGCAGCTGCTGGCTGGGATCCCAGCTCTGAAGGCAGAGCTGCCGCCAGCAGCAGCGCAGAAGGATGGCATGGCATGGTATTGCCACTCTTACTTCTGCCCTGCTGCCTACAGAGCTGGGCCCTCAGTCAGCACCCGCCACTCTCTGGCTGTCCAGCTCTGAAGCAGGGGTGGCAATGCCATATCATGCTATCTTTACTTCTACACTGCTGCTGGCAGCGGCTCTGCCTTCAGAACTGGGCACCTGGCCAACAGCCGCTGCTCTCCAGCCACCCAGCTCTGAAGGCAGCGCAGAAGTGAGGGTGGCAATACCGCAACCCACCTAAAATAACCTTGCAACCCCCCCTGCAACCTCCTTTTGGGTCAGGACCCTCAATTTGAGAAATGCTGGTCTCCCCCATGAAATCTGTATAGTATAGAGTAAAAGCACACAAAAGCCCAGATTTCACAGGGGGAGACCAGATTTCATGGTCCGTGATGCGTTTTTCATGGCAGTGAATTTGGTAGGGCCCTAATCATGAATCTTGATTAACGATCCAGTATGTAGGCAAGATTTGTGGATTCTCAGAGTGGAAAGTTCTAACTATGTGAGTTCCTTCCTGTGCAGCTGGGGCACAGGGAAGAGAGCTGAACTGCCTTAGTCAAACCAGGTGATATTGTTACCCAAAACAAGCCCGTTCAAGTAACTGAAACAAAAGGTTTGCTTGCTCTCCAAGGAAAAAGAGGGGGGAGTCAGCAGTACAGATTTGGAGAGGCTTCTGGAATTTAGCAGATCAGGGAGGGAACTGGTTTGCTGTTTAAACTTTTGATTTCTTTTTGTTTTCACCAATTGTTTTGGGAGCTCTCTGAGGTAAAACCTGGCTGTGACAAGGCTTGGGTGCTATGTATTTTGAGTCACTGGAACAGCAAATACATACAACCCACTGAAAGGTTGTTATACGTTAACTTGAAAATCCCATGGTGTATGTTTAGTGCTACTAACCCAAGGCTTCTCCAGTTACATACTGTTTAATTGTATTTGGAAAGATGTGGTCCATTGACTATCAAATTAATGATATCTAAAGTCTATCTCAATGGGGTATTTGTAAGGGACTAACGTGGAAACCACTGCAGCATTCTTTTAGATTTTCATTTTAGCAGAAGAGAGTCAATCAGTCCTACCCTCTCTTCTGTCTGAGGAGGGGAAGACACATGTATACAACAGTCACACTTGTAGTAGACACATCTAGTGATTTAAACTGCTGTTGATCATTCACAAATTCTCAAATATCCATAGAAATGTGCCCTTCCCCTATCCTCTTTCTGTTGGGATTCTGACAGGGGAGCAAATAGGACACAGAGAGAGAATCATCACTTAATTTATGCATTTTTACGGACAGCATGGCAGATCATCCCCAGGCAATGGAAATCTAACCCTATCACAAATACTCTGGTGGGAGTGGGTATGAGCAGTAGCTGCACTGGAATGTTTGACTGTCCATCTGCACAGAAGGCCAGCCATTCTGAGCACAATCAGGGCCCTCTCTGATCTCTGTGAACATAACACCAAAACAGCAAGCTTTTTGGGAGACTAGGCCTTCTAGAGCCAGCAGAATCTGACATTTCCATGGAGATGGCATATTGGAGGTATCCACTTGGCCAGAACACTTATAGTATTCCATTTAGTCAGTTTTCTCTATTCCCTTTGCTTATGGACCAACCTAATTTCATATTATCTAGCAGCTTAATGTGTTTCTCTTGTCATGAGAAATTCATCCTGAAAAGAATCTATTTTATTGCATTATTTCAGTATTTTATTTGCAAAAATAATTAACTTTATTATGCATTAGACCTGATTCAAAGACAAAATGTGTCCAGCTCTGTCTTGCATAGTATTAAAAGGCTAATGTGTGCATTGAGCCTTTTGCCCTCTGCACAGGAGTGAATTTCGTAAAGTCATTTAAAAAAAGGCATCATGAAAGATATTTGCAGTTACAGCCGCCTAAGAATGCCTCAAAGAGAGTATTAGCCATACTAGCAGTTTCTGTTTGGTTGCAAATAAAAGACATAAGGATTTTAAATAAGCATATAAATAAATCCTATTCCTTACAATAGGCAACAGAGTGCTGAATGAAAACATGAGCTACAAGTTACAATATTGTTGCATTACACTGAACTGCCTGTCAATCACTATAGGCAAGTGCGGATGGTAAGACACTGCACCAGAAAGTTTCCAATGACATCTACCAGAATGGTCTTGAAACAGTCTCTTAGCAACAGAGATAAAAAGAGAGAAATATCTTGTAGATTCTCTCTCTCTCTCTCTCTTTTTTTTTTTGGTTAAAACCAATATGCTGAGGAAAAATACATCTTATTTTTAACCTCCAAAAAAATAAATACTGCCAGAAGTTATAACAATTGATACAAAAACACTAACATTAATTTAAATAGATTCTTTCTTAAGGTATCAACACCTCTTACAAGTAAGAGGGCCAA
Organism: Macrochelys suwanniensis; assembly: GCA_033296515.1. Lineage (NCBI taxonomy): Eukaryota > Metazoa > Chordata > Testudines > Chelydridae > Macrochelys > Macrochelys suwanniensis. The sequence goes on along the minus strand of CM065781.1, from coordinate 16,987,555 downwards.
TAATCTATTACATTGCAGTATTCAATAAAGCAAAAATATATTTGTGCACAGTGTATCAATATTCCCTAATTTTGAGGTTTGTTTTAAATTCCCAAGTATATACTGCCTCACATTAGATAAGATTATTTTGTTTTTAAATAAGGAACATAAAACTTAATGATTCAGGCCATAAGCCATCTGTTAATTACCATAGGTCAAGAAGAAACTTCCTAAAGGAGCAGCTTATTCCATAACTGCTCACTACAGGGCTGTTTGCAACTTCCCCTGAAGCATAGCAGTAGCTAAAGCCAAGACAGACTAATGGACTATCTGGATCACTGGTTTAATCTAGTAAGGCAATTCCTGTTCTGTGGAATTCTGATCTAGTGAATAGAGTGGGCTATAGTACAAAGGAATAGAATATGGAACAAAGATTTTATCACCACTACTATCCGTACACCCTCCAACTTTTAACTGCTAAACCCTTAATAGTTTGCTTCACTTGAGAGCAAAAGTAAAGCTAAAGAAGAGGATTACCTGGGCGGAACTGCTTCACCACAACAAAGCATTGCCGAGAGGAATTAAATACCAGGATTGAGACACTAAGGAAAAGGGGAAAAAAACAGATCAATGCACTCTGAATAAACCAGTATGGATTAATGCAGTATTATTTACCTTACATCCCATGAATTTTATTTTTAACTATATAGACATGTATGATGTTCATTAACAGTTCAATGCAACAAGGGCCTGATTCAAAATCCATTGATTTCAGTGGATTTAGAATTAGGCCCCAAAACACAGGTGACTTTATCCACTCTTAAGTCACTTTGCAGAAAAAAAAAAAAAGACTAAGAATACAGTTATTAATTATAACAGCAGGAAGAGCTTCCAAAATCAAGTTATTTCTGATATCAGAGAGAGCTATAGGCTGTAAACCTGGAATCAAATCTTCATGTGTGCACCCTAGCACTCGCAAGGAGCCCCACTGAAGTCATGGACTAAAAAGTCTACCTATTTGCAAAATCAAGTTATAAATAGTTTCAGCTACTACCAGTTTTTTGTGGTTTCACAAATTTTTTAAAGATTTTTCTTCCCTGTTTCTGTATGAAAGACTCCACCATACTGGGGAAACAAACTGACTCTTCACAGAGTACCGAAAAAGTAGAGAATTATTTTTCTGTCTCTAATTTCTTTCCATTATAGTAATCTTAGGTTTTATTTGTAACATACAACAAGTTAACATTTTCAGATGAAAGTGTGATTGCTAATTGGTGTCCCTTTAAAACTCACAAAAGCAAGTTCATACCACTTGCATCATCATGGTGTCAGCCCTTCATTTGCAATGCCTAGGTGCAATACATATCACTGGAAAGATAATTTATTATTCAGTGAATCATACAGTTCTTCAATCCAGTGGGTTAAGTTAATGATGGAATATTTGCAGGCTGCAGACAAGTATTCAACAATATTTGAAATATAATTATGATGTATATACATTTTTACTGTGGATTTACTAACAAATAGTTGCTACTAGTTTTTTTTGTTGTTTTTAAAAAAACTACTAGGAATATAAATAACTAAAGGGACAACCAAGATACAAAATCTTTATGAAACTTTAGCAGTATTTTAAATTCCATCTTATGTCAAAATGATTATTTAGAGCATTATTTCTATACCAAGAGTAAGTTATCCATATAGAAATCTATTTTAAACTAGACCCTAATGTACATATTGGGGCACCAGGTGCTGGAATTTGGGTGACCCCTGTGCAGGAACATAAGCGGGCAAAAACAACTCCTCACCCACACTGATTTTAATCCCATTTGAAAAGATAACATAACCACAGCAACTAATGCACACCTCCAAATCTACAATGTTGTGCAACAAAGAAATTTTTTTTGCCCTATACTCCCAGTCATGAAGTCCAAATGTGGGCAAAGGGACTGCCCCCAGTGAGTGCTGCTGTTCCTATTAGAAACATGTGCTTGGCTCAGCTGAGGTGATACACAGAGACCTCTATTGGATCCTGATGGCTCCTGCCCCAGATGTCATTTGCAGGGTAATTTAAACTGAGGGACACAGCTTTTTTGTGCTATTGTGCATGAATGGATATTTTTTTCTGTTTACAGATAGAGATTCTCTCTCTGGTTGAATATTAGTCTATTAGCCAAATATTGTGTAAAGACAGAAGGACTGAATTTAAGTGTGAAGCTCTAAAAGATTTCAGTTTGCTGGATTGTGGTATATTAAGTGACCTTCCACACCATTGTTTTTTTACCATTTTCAATTTCTCTTTCTTTTTTGGATACTATTCTGTCCCTATAAGAGTAATTTTTTGTTTGTTGCTCTATTGAACTTCTGTGATGGAATGTACCTCAAAACAGTACCCTAAACCCCAATATTCACCACTGTTATATGATTATGTATGTATTACGATATGTTTTGTACAAAGTATGTCTTGGAAAGTTATAATCTGTGAACATCACTGTTTGGTGAAAATGTATCATTGTATATAAAGTCATGAGATTTTGCTATATGTTTGTTACTGAAACATGTTGTAAGACTGGGAAATGCCCACAGACTAGCTTTTCAGTAGCAACAAAGGAGTGACCAACATCCAGCCAGGTGTTAAGCAATAATTACCGGCCATTCATGGCCCTTCACCGGCAGGGGAGTTGTAAACAAGAGATTTACAATTCATATGAAAGACAGTTGCTTGAGCACATACACCATGGGGCTGTCTAACCCTCATGACACAGCAAGGATGTTTCCAGCACCTGGAAGAGAGTATAAAATAAGGGAAAATGACATCACCACTTCACCTCTCTTCCCCCACCTACACTGAAGGCAACAAGATTGTTCGGAAGACAAAGAAACATTTGGACTGGGTGGAGTGTTCCTAACTGGAAAGGCTACAGACTGCTGTAGGGTTTTTGGTTAACAGAACCTTTATTACTTCAAATTTGATTTAGCTTGATAAAGTTTAGGAATTAGACTGCTATTTTATATTTTATTTCTTTTTGTAACCAATTCTAAATTTCTATGCCTTATTATAATCTCTCTTTCTTTAGTTAATAAACTTATTCTAACATTTTATCTAACCCAGTGTATTTTTGATTGAAGTTTCGGGAATTTACTTAGGTTACAAAGGCTGGTGAATGTTCACTACCCTTTGATGGAATAACAAACTAATTAATGAGCTTCCATTGCTCAAGAAGGTCTTGAGGAGTGTAAATGGTACATTTCTGGGGTGCAAGGTTAAGACTGGGGCTGGGAGGGGGGAAAATTTGCTGGTGTCTCCCTGCATACAGTTCATGAATGGCTGGGGAAAGGATTCATGTACATTGCTGGGCGTGCCTCTGCATGCTGATGGATGAGTGCACAGAGCCTGTAGGATAGCTCATCTAAATTAAATAGTCTCTTAGGATTGGTATGGCAGCTTCCAAGTTTTCTGTATGTATATATACACATCTTACTTCTGTGTGTTCCATTCTATGCATCCGATGAAGTGGGCTATAGCCTACGAAAGCTTATGCTGAAATAAATTTGTTAGTCTCTAAGGTGCCACAAGTACTCCTGTTCTTTTTGCGGATACAGACTAACACGGCTGTTACTCTAGAGCCTGTAGAGTTTGCTGTTCCCTAGCATAGTAGTGTAGGAGACAGCCCGGGCTGGAGAGTTAAAGGGGGCTCAGCGGTTCCATAGTCCAGACTGCACCCTGGGGCATGTCACAACTTCCCTTCTTTTATATTGTGGCTACAAAACTGTACAAGTCACCTGAGAAATTGAATCAACAATGTAAAGTTGGATGGGATAATGGAGACCCCTTGAAGGATAGACTAGCTTCTGAGGTTGTTTAGCCTTCTTTACACCCCTAATACAGGTCCAACCTTTACTTTGGTTGGGCCTCCTTAGCATCTGGAGAGGAAGATATCACATTAAGTAACTTTCATCTGCTCAGAAGGATCAGCTATTAGACATTTCCCTAAGATTAAATCGTCTGAGATATCTATGGAACAGATGGGAAACTTAAAAACAATCTGTCAAAATTAAGGAACAAGATCAAATTAAACTGGAATTGAGTAGTATCAAGTTATTACAATTGTCTGTCTCTCACACCATCTTGAGACAAAAAGGCACAGAGATGCCACAGATTTGTAGAACATTTTTCTTCATTACTTTTAATTTTCTCAGAGACTGACAAAATTCTGAACACAATGTTTAATGTTTATAACTTTTTTTAAATTATGGCAGATGAATTCTAATGTTTCCTTACAGTTTGAGAGTCACAACCTAATAGGTTAAGATTTAAATCTCTCAGAGATGCATTTGCTACAATAAAAGTGCTATTTGGTATGATTTTGTTTTTAAAATCCATCAAACCTCATTCTTGAGACCATGAAATATACTTTCACAGCTTATGATGAGGCTTGTACCTTTTTACTTGTGAAACTCCATGCTGCTAAAATCAGGGGGTCAGGTATTTGAAAAATCCACTAAGTGGGGGCCAGATCATCCAGCTGGATTTGCATGGGTAGATCCCTGAGCCCACAAAGAGCCCCCACTGAATTCAATGCGACTCCATGTGGGTGCAGCAGCCACGTGTGTGGATTCAGATGCAGAATCTGGCCCTCTAAGGGTACAAAAACATCCTTATGTTCCTGAATTTTAAATCAGTTAAGCATATATATCTATATCTATTTATCTATCTATATATATACACATACACACATACAGAGCAAGACAGAGAGTAATTAAAAATTACTCTGAAGGTTTTTTTGGATAGTATATATATGTTGTGGAATGGGCCTAATGTGTTGTAAAGGCAGAATTGTAACAGTCTTTGATTGGCCAAATACTGTAACACATTTATATGCATGTTTGATGTTTCATAGCAATTTCTTAAAATAGCATTACAGTTAACCTTGGTTTAAAGTAATCTATATACAATATAGAGTTTAAAATGATAAAAAGTAAAATCAGTAAAAATGGAAACGTATACAACATACCTTGTGATAAATGGTTGGCAGCATAATACATAAAAAATTAACACAGCCCAAGATTTATGTTATGAGAGTAATGAGAGACCCACAAGAACAGGAAAACTGTAGACTTTCCTTGGAATGTATGAGGTCTGCACAGAATTTAATCTGATATTGACATCAAAGACCCTAGTCTAACAATAGATTTTGTGTGCACACGTGGCAAAAAGATGCATAGGATTTATTTTTGTTGTTCCTTTCCTGGAAAATTTAATGGTCATTCCCAAGGAAAACTCATTCCAGGTATAAGATGGTAGCTCCAGAACTGGTCTTTATCATTTCAAAACAAGCTACTGAGTGAACATATGACTAATACACTGCCCTCGCTCACCCTGTGGAAGGCTACAGGAAAAGAAAACTCCTGAAAATGCTCCCAGGATCATTCCAGGAACAGGCTAATGTTTGCTTCTCCTCAGAATGAGATACCAAGCCCCACAGATCACCTTGGATCTGAAGGAGGGTTAGGATTCTTCACAGTAACTGTGACTGCAGCTGCCCTAAGGCCTAAACTTAGCAGAGAGGAGTGGCAGAAAAGGTATCATAAGCTAGTACAAGTGATGACCGCAGGGTTGGAGGGAGATCGCATGCCCCCTTCAGCTGCTCATGCCAAGTAGCCATTTCACCTGTGGTTCCCAAGAAGCTAAGCTGTGCAGGCAGAAAATCATCTGTTCCACGTGGGACAGATGAGTTCTGCCCAAACAAGGTTCCCCGTGTGCAGGGTTCCCTGGGATGGTCTGGGCCACTGGTTTTATTTTTCCATAAATATATGAAAAATTGGTGGTGGCTTTATCGTGATCTAGGCTCATTTGGTCCTGCCTCAGCACAGGAGACTGGACTTAAAATAAATAATGACATGGACTCAGTGTTTAATATGGCATTTGTTCAGAGAGAGATGAGTACTGACAGGCCAGTAATGACACTTATATAGCACCATTCAGCCAAGAATCTCAAAGCTCATTATAGTCAGGGCCGTCTTTAGGCATACGCAGCATACGCGGCTGCGTAGGGCACCCGAAAATTTGGGGCAGTGTCCACCCTACCATCTCTTCCTATCCCTGTTCTGATGCTTCCTGCAGGCTTCCACAGCTAGCTGCTGCTGCTGCAGCCTGGTGAGTCTTCCTCCGGAGGGGATCTAGTACTTAAAAGTGAAAAAGCGTTCCAGCCTGCCAGACCTATTAGCACAACACTGAAATTGTTAAAGAGCCATTCATTCAAGTGCTAATGAAGCCATTTAACAGGCATTTGCCAACCCCAGGTATACACTATCAGTTTCTGAATTTACTGACAAAAACACTTGTGCATTACTGTAATATTTACTCAGAACATGTTAGTCTACAGGACCTTAGTTTAAAATTTGCTTTTAAAATATTTCATTAGAACATTGCTGTAGATGATAAAATCACATCTCTAAAAAATCATTGCATAGATTTTTAGATGCACAATCTGAGTATTCATCTTTAGCCTTAAATGCTTGGATCTTCAGACATTTTTTTTTAAAATAAATCCTTCAAAGGACCACCCTTATCTAAAATACACATTTTAATTACTACAGTACAAAAAACTTGTTTCCAAAATCTTCCTGTCCTTTCTGACCATCCCATTCTCCTTTAGGGTGACCAGAGAGCAAATATGAAAAATCGGGACGGGGGTGGGTGGTAATAGGAGCCTAGATAAGAAAAAGACCCAAAAATCAGGACTGTCCCTATAAAATCAGGACATCTGGTCACCCTATTCTCCTTTCACACCCCCTGTTGAAGAGAGCCCTTAAAGGGACAACACCCCTTTCCTGCCAGATAGCTGGACAAACGAGTTTCCCTTTCTTTACTTCTGACTATTTGATGAACTAGTTTTAAGAGAACCCTCAAGCAAAATCAGTACCTTAGTAAGATATAAAATCCGTTGTTATGCCTAAAATCTTTGAAAACATATTTTTTAAAGTTGGTGAAATTTCATAAACATGTCTATTGTTATGGAGATAACACAAAGTAAATTAGTATTCTCCTTTTCTAAAAGCAATGAACACTGTTATGAACACACTAAACTAAATTTGTTAGTCTCTAAGGTGCCACAAGTATTCCTTTTCTTTTTGCTTACACAAACTAACACGGCTAAATACTCTGAAACTAAACCTCTGTGACTGATTACTTTAAAATAATGTCTTTGTTTCAGTGAGTTAAATACGTAGTAATCTGGAATGATTACTTTATGAAGGTTTAAGAGTACATTTAAAATATAAAATCAGCTTAGAAATACTGATTAAGAAAATGTAAAACGGAGAAAAGCTGCATCATGTATTCCATAATATTTAATGTTGTATTCAGCAGGACAGCTGACTTGCCCTTACTACAAAGTTTTTGCAAATAAATCTCTGACAAACTTCAGGGTATATCAAAAAACTCATGACTGACATTTTTTATTCCCAAGTTTAGTGCTTTTAATTAGGTACCTTCTACATATCCAGTCTTCACCTTCTGGCATACAGTGGAAAACATGCTTCATTTTCTTTAGAAAGAAATTGCAAAAGAGTGGTTTTTTCAAATGTCATTTGCTTCATTTGGGTACAGGGATTTGGCTGGAAGGGGGTGATCAGGGAGGGAAGAGAGGAGAGAGACAGTGGGGAGAGGGTGGGGCCTAGGCAGAGTGGGGACGGGCCCTGGGGTAGAGCAGGGGTGGAGTATGGGTGGGGCGACAGGCAGAAGAGGTATGCTGGGGAGCTGGCCTCCCCAAGCGGCAGCTTCACCCACTGCCCATGACAGCAGGTAAGAGCGGGTCGGCTCCCGCACACCCTTAGGCAGTCTCTTTAGGCAGGGGCCATATTCATAGGATGAAGGCATCGGTGCCACAGATTCCGCGTGAGGGAGAGGGTACGGGGGTCTCTGTGGGGAACTGTGACTCTCCGCCGCTGTGAGGCAGGTCATGAGGCTTGGTATCCTTTGCTGCCTCAGCCCTTCCACCCCAGGCTGCAAGCCCGGGCTGCTGTCAGGCATAGGGCCACCAGTTTACTAATACTGCGTAGGGCCCCATAAGTCCTAAGGACAGCTCTGATTACTGTCAACCACTTACTACTCCTGCGGGCATTCTGTGCCAAAAAATTAGAAATTCTGCACACAATATTTTAAAATTCCGCAAATTGTATTTGTCAAATAAATGTGGAGGCTCCAACATGGCATTGGGGAGCACAGGCCACTGGCTGCACTGAGGTGGGAGGTCACTGTCCAGCTCCCTCCCCCGGAACATGGACTCAGCGGTGAGGCTGCACCCAACCCTGACATAGCGCAAGGACCAGGCCAGCCCCAGAAACACCCCAGGGCCCTGCCCCTCTGTGCCAGGTGCACCAGGAGTGGGCAGGCAGGTTCAGCAAGGCAGGAGCCAAGTGTGGAGGGGCTTAGTGTGAGGACTCCAGGTGTGGGTTGAGAGGGTTCTGTGTGGGGGCAATCTGGGTGCAGGTGACTCAGTGGGGGATCCAGGTGCGGAGGGGATCTGGATGCACACAGGCTTTTTGGGGGGTTCTGGATGCAACGGTAATGGGACTCTGCAGGGGAGTCCAGGTGAAGGTAGTTTGGGCTCAGCGGGGGGTGGGTGGGTCTGGGAGGGATAGAGCTCAGCAGAGGGATCTGGGGGGCTCCGTGGGGGGGTCCAGATGCTGCGGGAGTGGGGCTCAGTGGGGTGGGGATCCAGGTGCAGCTGGTTGGGGCTTGGTGAGGTGGGGGTGCAGGTGGCCTGTCGGGGTGCTCCAGGTGCAGGGGAGTGGGGCTCATTGGGGAGGTTCTGAGTGTGGAGGGGTGAGGCTCAGCAGGAGAGTCTGGATATGAGGGGGTCTGGATGCATGGGGGTTGGGTGGATGGGGGAGCAGCTCCCTGTACAGGGATCCCTCCCCCTGCAGCTGATGAGCGGTGTGTGTGTGTGTGTGTGTGTGTGTGTGTGTGTGTGTGTGTGTGTGTGTGTGTGTGTGTGTGTGTGTGTGTGTGTGTGTGTGTGTGTGTGTGTGTGTGTGTGTGTGTGTGTGTGTGTGTGTGTGTGTGTGTGTGTGTGTGTGTGTGTGTGTGTGTGTGTGTGTGTGTGTGTGTGTGTGGTGTGCAGAGCTTCCTGCAGCCGGGGGAGAAACCTGGGGGTGGGTCTGACCCGGCCCCGGATGCCATGCAGGGGAAGAGGATGTCCCATCCTCCCCAGCCAAGCCGGGACTAGCAGCTGAACCCAGCGCAGGGTAGGAGCCCCCAGCTGGGTCTTCCCCAGCCCCGCCCCCTGCCCCACAGGGATTTACCTTTCTGCCGGCTGCCCTGGCCACCTGAAACATACTACTGGGGAGGTTCGCATGGCCACTTTTGTGGCTTCCGTTTGCTTCCCTGTCAGAAAGTCATTTTTCTGCAGGAAGCAAAGAAATCTACAGGGGACATAAATTCTGTGCATGGACAATGGCATAGAATTCCCCCATGAGTAAAAATTAAAATTTCATACCATCAGAGACAGGCAGGTATTTTGCTTCTTATTTTAAAAAATTGGTAAATTGAACTTAAATTACTTACCTGTGGCCACACAGGGCTGGGAACACAACACAGGAATCTAAAGTCCCAGTCCCTTGGTATAACCCTTAAAAAAAAAAAGAAGATACTCCCAAATTTAAAACTCTTATTAATAGAGTTCACTCTAAATGCTCCTTTTATTGTCCAAGAACTTCAGCTATAAATTTTAAAATTGTATTATTGGGCTAGAAAACGTTTTGAGTTACCATCTTAACAAAAAAGTTGGCCTAAGTCTAAATTCCTTGTAATGGTGGAAGTTGACACATTTTATGACATTCCTAGAAGTGGCATCTCCAAAGGGCTATATTAAAAAACAAAACAAAAAACAAGGTAAAGATCTACTGGTCCAACACTAAGAGGAATACAAAGTCTGCTTAGTCCATTCCACTGAAATATTATTTTTTCAAGTGCAAAACTCAAATTTGCTTTGCCAAATCCATGAGCATGTTTATTTCAGGATTGTCAGTATGTTTTTTGGTATGGGCACAATTTCACCATGTAGTAATTTTCTTCATAATCTGCTATCTTGATTACTTGGGTTACAGTTAATCCATAAGCAACTGCTAGCATTTACTAATTGCTTTTCCTATGTTGTAAACAAAAACTCAAAAAATTACTTAATGGAAGAAGGGCCTTTATGGCCCCTAGGAATCATATCAATGGGAACTTTAAATGCATATGTGCAAAAATATATAATAAATAATAACAGCAGCTAAAAGCAGCAGGGTCAGCGATGGCTCATGACTTCATGAGAATGAAACAGGATTCCCAGAAGCTGGAGACCAGGTTTCTATAGGAGCTTACACTAATACTATACTAAGTAGTTGATGAGGCAATAAGGGCAAAGAAACTGACCTTTCCTTAACTCTAATCATTATCAAGGCACCTCAATATCACATCCTGCAGACATCTAGGATAATCTGATCAATACGGAATGATCCAAGCTCCCCCAGTCCAAAAACATTAAAAGCAACCACTTACTAGTTTTCTTCCACAGACACTCATGACTGTTTTACTAAAAGGTTAAGAATCTAGTAGACTTCTGAATTGATAATGAATATGATTCTTGCAGGCCACTTGCAAATAATATTCTGAAGCACCTGGTGAGGGCATTAGGCAGAATACATTACTTTGAGTATTACTGAGCATTGTGTGGGCACTCGGTTGGCATTGGTCTCAGAAGGGAACAAAAAACTGTCAGAACTGAAAATGCCTAGGAAAGAAATACCAAGATGACATGCAGAAATAAATAGGGCAACGAAAGGAATCAATCAGAATCTCAATTCTCAAGTGATATCCAGTGTTAAGAATCTTCTTGGTACAGTACACAGAAAAAAGCAAAGCATAGCATGCAACCACAGAGATCTTTGTAGAAATGACCTTTTATAGACTTGATCCTGGTGGAGCACTTCTGGATACAAAAAACTCATGTAAATTTTTTGCCTAGGTCGGCTTGAAGGGGAGCCAACATACCAGCACCAATAAACCAGATAAGAAGAAAAAACGAAGGGGAAATGAAACATTTTAGCTTTGCTTCAAATATTTCAGTTTTAAAGCATGATCTTGTTTTTTCTTGAAGTTTCAAGACTTTGGCTTTCTTTCCTCACCTCCATATCAGAAAGTGGAGCCCAAATTCTCCATGTTGTTCTTCCTATTGAGTCCATCTTTAAATTTAGTAAGAAATAAAGTAGCTTTGAGAAGTAAGCTACAGTCAGAGAAGGAGATGAAGAGAAACTGCATAATTTTACCGGTTAACTAAGAAATGTCTAGACATGCAATTTTAAAAAGATTTCTTTAAAAATGAAATTAGAATTTCTATTGAGGTCTAACACAATTCCAAACCTGTCACATTCTTAAGTACTTTTCGGGGTACAGCCTTCAAAGAAGCTCAGTTCATATAGAATAACCTATCCAAAAAACATTTTCTTTGTGAACAGGCACATTTGTTCACTTTGTGAATATTTTCTTTGAGAGCAGGCAATTGCATGCAGACCCTAGGTTACTTCTCAACTCAAATTAACCCTTCATTTCTTCAAAATAATATTTGGAATTGTCCCTAAAACTTATAATGGGATATCTGAAGTGCTATTGTCTCTCTTTTATCAGGCACCTAGAAGTTTAAGCCAGAGAAAATATAGTCTTTAAATTTTCAGAAGACTTAATAAAGCTGCAGCCTTTGATTTATCCTTCGATGCAACTCCTTTAGTTTCCCAGAACGTTAACTGTAATACAGATAGCCTTGAGATTGAATGTGTGTGTGCTTGCATAATCTTTATTGGTTCATTTAAACCTTCCTTCAAAGCATTTTACATTTTTCAAAGGCCAACACCAATCCAAACAGCTGCTTAAAATGCAGCCTATCACAAAAGCAAAGCTATAAGCTCCTGACAAAAACATTCAGCCTTTCATACTAATCACAGATAAAGTGGATTTGGAAAAAGATAATTAGAGAGGTCTAGAAGACTAATGTATTCTGATGACACTTCCAAGCTATTTTTGAACATCGTTTAAATGTAGTTAATAGTAAGTAAATTCTTTTTAAAAAATGAGACAAGCACATTTAAGAAAACAAACATTACTTTGGAAAAAATGAAAAGGAAGATTTGTCTCCCTGTAAATCTAACTGCAGCCGGAAGTTGCTCATGACACCATAAAGTAGGAAGCATATGTTTGGTTAATCACCAGGCTAGTGGGAGAATGAATTGTAGCAATTATTTAAGATGCATTAACAGTTCCTACTTTTGAAATATAAATTTTAACTACAGTACTTACTTGTTAAGCACCAAGTTATACACAATTTTTTAAATCGGTCCATCTAAGAATGATTTTCAGTAGAATTTTTTAATCGTAAGCGGATGCTCACTACCACCCAATTCCCAGATAATAAAGGAAAAAATATAGATACAGTCAATAAAATTAATGGAACAATTGTGGGTGCAATTTTACCTCATTACAGTGACTGAGCCTGACCTGAGGATATAATCAGGTACTAGCCAAAGCCTAGCAACTATCCTGTAAAACTTCTGGTACATAAATAGAAGCCCTACCAAACTTTGGCTGAAAATCAGGCCCTAAGTACATGTTATTTGAGAATATAACAGGCAAACAAATAATATAATTATCTGAGCTGAAATATGCAGTACCTTCTGTACCATCACTTGAAATATAATGAAAATGCCTCTAGTCATAATCTGGCAAAACTGAAGGCATTAAATTACAGAGAAAAATATGATTTGTGGTATAGCAGCATGACATGGCAAACAGCAGCACATGTCAAGCAGCAAAAACATATAACTGTGATAATCATATTAGTTTTCATGTTAAGATAAATTAATTCTTATATAAAAAGAAAGACAAGTGAAATGTCACAATATATCATAATACATTCGTACATAACATAGGAAATACACATGGGATGAAAGTGACTTCATTCACAGACAGCACCAGTGATCTAGCACAGGGAATAGGCAGAGGGATGGTAATCTGCTCCCATAATATGCTCAGAGCATATGGCTGCAATGCAGTCTCCCTCCACAGCTGCTTGCTGCAGTCAATGGGCTGGAAAAAGTGACCACAATTCCTCCATGCCACTTGTGTAGTTCTAGTGACCCGTAATCTGGCCTACTCTCACAGCATGAAAGGGGCACAGAAATCTCCTACTGAAGCTGCTCCTCTGGCAGTGCCCCTTCTCTCTGCATTGCTCAAGGCCACCGAAGGGCTTGGTGATGCAAAGGGGCCAGGTCAGACCCCCTTCACTGTGTTAAATGTAAAGCATGTTGTAGTGAACTGAGTACATATCTATTTTTTCTCTTCCTGTCTATAATAGCTTTAAGAGTATGTTTCAAGAACCTTTTTCTTCATACATGATAGCAGTTGAGAAGTGCAGACTATTGCTTTGGGATCTGCAGGAGACTATAGAGTGTAATGCTGATTTCTTGGACTTCCTACAGACCTTGCAAATCCTTCCCTGCAAGCCCTTCAGGAAAACTGTATTTTTCATCAGTCTTTACAATAGCTAAAGGATGAAGACTGTTTATTAAATATATCAAGTAAGATTGTGATTACTTTTGTAACCATAAAGTGAATTTATCCCCTACTGAATTCTAAAAAGAGGTGCTATTTTTTCCCCTCTCTTAAAAGGTTCAGGAATGACTTAAAAATAAGTTCTTGATGGAAAATCTTATGAATTCAGGGACTACTAACGAGCCACTAATCAGTGACATTTGCCTTGTGTTTAGGATTTAGGTGGGAGCCACAAGAATATTGGTAAGAGAATAGTCTTTATTGCCCGTCTCTAGTCACATGACATTGTTTGGGGTTACAAAAGACTATAATCCAGTTACATGGCAATATCCACAGATGCCAGTGACTAATGTTACAGTGACTTCAAAGTTTTTCTTTTTACATGAAGTGTGCTTTATGTTGATTTTTTCATCTCTTTAAACTGGTGAACTTCTATCACCTTTGCTTTATACCAATTCACATAACCTGAAAGCTATTCTCTTACTTGTTAACCACTGCATTGTATGCTTATGTTCCAATTCTACGCCTCATACACTATTTCTTGTTCCTTTTTTTATCACTGTGTATTGACCTTCATACATTCTTAAATTCTGTCTTTTAAAAAAATCTTGGATCAGTTTCAGAGAAGTCATTGAAACCTGAAACGAACTAGGTATATTGTTCTACAAAGTTGATGAACACAAAGCGAAAGTATTACATTTCAAACTCTTAGTGTACTAAGTATAACTGAATTAGGGTGAGGGATGATCTAAATGGGAACACCAATCTTGTTTTAGTGGCTCAAGATAATTTTAGTTTTATTACTTCAGTTTATTTTTACAGGCATTAATTATTAATTTGTATTATTTTAGCTGTTTGTATTTCTGCAAGGAAGCCATTACACATTTGTAAGAGGGACACTGTCAAGTCAATTTTGGATTTGGGAGCCTAACTTTACACACTCTAGGTGAAATGCTGACCCCCATTTACATCAACGAGGCCAGAATTTCACTCCTAGTTTTGAAAATCTTGTCCTTCGTTAGCAATAATGAGCCTTACAAAAAACCTTGGGATGACTTCTAATTACAAAGATCTATAAGCAATGCTATTTTAGCAAAACACAGATCCTGATATTATTTTAAAAAAGCAATTCTTTCTGATACAGCCCCCATTAAAGAGTATCCTGAAATATAAATAAAAAAATCCCATTTAAAAAAAACTGCATATATGTTTTCCCCATTGTTCTCCTGTTGATGCTTAAAAGCATTTTTCCAGAAAAGGAACTGACTGACTGACAGACAACACAGAGGAAAAGTGAAATGACTATGAACAATGTGCTGTCAAATGCACAAAGTTTAGATTAACTGGACAGGAACTGTCATTTACTGTATGTGCGGGGCCTACCACAATAGGGCTCAGATATAGTCGAGGCCCCTGGGCACTACCACAATATAAATGTTAAATAACAACTGAAAAAAATTAAAGGATTTTTTAAACCTAACTTCTTTCAGTTACCGTACACTTGGGTATTATTTCTAACTATAGGACCCAATCTTGCACTGAGATCTACTAACATTGACCCCTCTGCCTCACAAAGCACTGTTACCTTTAAGGTAACTCCACAGAGGTTTGCACTAGTAGATCTCACTGTAGGATCAGAGAAATAATAGATTACAATATTTTCAGATAGAAAGGTGGCTTGTGGCTTGCAAGTTGATAGGTTTCCTTTAATAGTTGTCAGTAAGGAACTGAAATACTGAATAAATACATTTAAATACTTGCATGAAATACACATATGTAACATTAAACTCATGCTTATCCTGATTTCAGCAGAAGCCTGTGAAGTTCTCTGGGGCCCCAACTGAGGAAAACATTTAAGCACATACTTAAGCCCAGCACTATTCAGCACTGAACTTCACTTGAAGCACTTACTTAAGTGCTTTGCTCAATAGGGATGGAATGACATCTGCCTATGTATTTGTACAATGCCTACTAGAATGAGGCCCTCATTCTGAATGGAGCCTTTGGGTTCATCCACAATATAAACAGAACAACTTCCTTTTATATTTAGTTCCAAATTGCTTTATTTATGTTACAGTAGTGCCTAGAGACACTAGGGACTAGAGCCCCGCTGCGCAAGGCTATGTACACACAGATAATCTAAATAAGTGGACTAACATTTAAAAGTGCTGAGCACCCAACAGATCCCACTGACTCTGATGTAAAGTAATAAGTTTCCAGCACTTTTGAAAATCAGCCCCAATTTTAGAGAGCACCTAAGCGCTTGGCTAAACATGCTTCCTGAGCAACAATGCTTCCCTGAATCAGGGTCATTTTTAGGTGCCTACGTACTGATTTGGGAGCCTAATTTTACACTCTTTGGGTGAAATCCTGACCCCACAATAGTTAATAGGAGTTTTGCCATTAACGTCAATGGGGCAGGATTTCACCCCTAGTTTTGAAAATGTCCTTCATTAACAATGAGCCTTACAAAAAACCTCAGGCTGTCCTCTGACTACAAAAATCTATAGGCAATGCTATTTTAGCAACATAACACAGACACTGTTAAAACATTTTGAGTTTATTTAAAAATGACTTCCTATAGTTTATAACTATTCTCTCTCCTCCCACTTTTTACAGTTTTATTCCTTCTCTGAGCATCTGCAAAACAGCTTGGTACGGTTTGAGACATTAGGATTCACATCTAAATGTACAGAGAATAGCAAAGGGAACCCTTACTACAAATAAACAATTATCGGTTTAGTGACAATCTGGGTTTTTTTATGTTTTTATCCCATTTTAGAATATTATAGATTAATTAAAAAAGCACTTTTCACAATATTAGTGAAATGATAAAAAAGAACATCCCCCTGCACACAATTTACAACAAAACAGAGCAAATTTATTTTGTGCCACAAAAACAGACAACCAAACAATTACACATTAGCAACAAATCTCCAACTATAAAGAAAAGCTTAGCCATACAACCAGCACAAACATCCACAAACTGTTCTACTGAAATAAGGTAAAATAACAGTTTTCAGTTAATTTACAGCATTTTGTACCCGTTTATGACTCTGATCTATTTGATCATAATTGGTCTCATATTCATGGATAGGGCTTATGTAAGAAAACTTAAATCTTGCAAATAAAGGAACTTTTGTTATTCCTGTGAAATGACAGAAGTTGAATTTAAATTGTTTGTGAAACTAACATTATGCATTCTACAGTTTAACACAGTAATCACTAAGAAGTTAGGATGGCAGCTGTTGTACATGTTAAGCTAACAAATGGTACGTGACCAGAGATGACTGGCGTGACATGTGGCTGTAGCCCTTTTATACAGTCATGTTCCCAACTATTTAAAAAATGTCCACAAAAAGTCCTTTAAAAATAATATTCTCAAAAAGTCCATGGAAAATTGGTCCTATAGTATTTATCCCATCCAGCTGTTTATTATTTTGAGAATATGCACAATCTAAGATTTACATTAAAAAATAATCATACAAGAAGCAATAGTCTTCCAGAAAAAAATTATTAACACTAAGACCTGAAGCTGGACTAGTTTGTCTGGAACCAGAGAGCAAGTATTACATGTCCAACAATCAATTATCAGTCCAACCTTTTGTAGTTATGATCATAAATCTACACACACACCCATAAGAACAGAGAGAAATCTGTTTGTCCTCTAGACAGATTCCAACTGTCAGTCTGAACTGTAATATTCAAAAATCAATCCCTTTTATCTTCATCCTCAAGTATTGCAAAGACTTTTTTTTGATGCATCCAGATATGTTTGATTTTCAATATCTTTCTGTAACTTGTACCTTTGTATCCTTCATTTTGATAAAAATTAATACATGCAAAGGCCTGCCTGGTTGCTGCTACCACTTCATTCATCTCTCAAGTAGCTACATATGACGCCATATAGTAGAAGGGTTCAACTGAGTCTAACACTGGACAATTTCCTGAAAGCAATTGTTTTACTTGATGATCTCACATCCTCAAAGCAGTTTCCCATTTGACTTCCAGTAAGGTCAGTTCAGTAAAACATTTATTACTTTAAATAGGGCTGGGCAAGCTATTTATAAAGAACAATTCATTACTCTAATTTTACTTGATATTTTCTTCATGAATTTTTCAAATATCAGACCTGAATTTTACAAACTTGTTGGAAATTACTCAATGAATGTTTAAGCAATGGACAGCTCATGAACTGGGTCTGCTGTATGTATTATCTATCTATTTGTTATCAGTGTTATATGAATTGGGTGGCAGGATTAAGGAATTTTTATGACATTGTATGACATCTTTTCTTTTCAAGGTCACTTGAGATAGGTCTTGCCTGATACATCATTGCTAGATTAATTAAGCTACTGTAATAATAGGACTTGATCAGACTTAAAATAGAATTTCTTACATCACATGTAAACCAAATAATAGCACATGGCATATTTTCAAACAGCACTACATTAAAGCACACTAAGGACCTTTAGTGTGCACCAGCAGGGTGTACATCAGGGGTGGGCAAACTTTTTGGCCCGAGGGCCACATCTGGGAATATACATTGTATGGCAGGCCATGAATGCTCACAAAATTGGGGTTGGGGTGTGGGAGGGGGTGAGGGCTCTGGTTGGGGGTGTGGGCTCCAGGGTGGGGCCAGAAATCAGGAGTTCAGGGTGCAGGAGGGGGCTCCGGGCTGGGGCAGGGGAGTGGGGTGCGGGCTCTGGGTGGAGCTGGGGATGAGGGGTTTGGGATGCAGGAGGGTGCTCCAGGCTGGGATCGAGGGGTTTGGGGCATGGGGAGAGGCTCAGGGGTGCAGGCTCCGGGCGATGCTTACCTCAAGCGGCTCCCAGAAGCAGTGGCATGTCTCTTCTCTGGCTCCTATGTGGAGGCACGGCCAGGTAGCTCTGCACGCTGCCCCGTTCGCAGGCACCGCCCCTGCAGCTCCCATTGGAGCGTCGGAGGGGGCCCTTGGAGTACATAGGAGCTGGAGGGGGTCCATGCCGCTGCTTCCGGGAGCCACGTGGAGCGACCCTGGGGTGACCAGACAGCAAGTGTGAAAAATCGGGACGGGGGTAGGGGGTAATAGGAGTCTATATATGAAAAAACCCCAAAATTGGGACTGTCCCTGGGACATCTGGTCACCCTAAGTGGCAAGCCCCAGACCCCGCTCCCCAGCGAGAGCTCAAGAGCCGGCTTAAAAGAGCTGGCGGGCCTAATCTGGCCCATGGGCCATAGTTTGCCCACCCCTGGTCTACATGGACCAAAAGTGTGCTTCAGAATTCACACCCCCATAGAGTGCATTACCCCGTTATGTAGATAAGGTGTTAATCCTTTTTATTCTCTGTCTTAAACTGTGGGTCTGAGAGGGCATTTGATTGAAGGTGGCTAGTATTTGCAAGCATTACAGGAGAAGTGGGCCTTTAGGAGGGATCTAAATGAGGAGAAAAAGGGGATCTGGCACACTGGGATTGGGATTGTTGAAGAAAATATCAAATGAAATATAACATGTTGATAAAAGAAAATAGACATGAGCTCATTTGTCTAGGTTTACCTGTCATGTGTCCTCATAAAGTCCCAAAACTTCTTAGTGCCATTCTGGAAAAAAAACAAAACAAAAAACACATCAATACAATTAGTTCCCAATGAAAATTGGCTACCTGAAATCAACATCATTTTAACAGCAGCAACTTCCTTCCTTGGCAAAGCTGGCTGTATCTGGAATATATTTATTGATTTTTGACCACAACAATAGTGCTGCAGGAACAACTATTTAATTTTCAACTAGAAACTGGAAAGGGCTGAGAAAGGGACTAAATGCTTACCTACCACTCTGAAAGAGCAAAGGCAAATATGTTGCAAACATGTGCCTAAAATAGGCACCTACCTCTATATTTAGGCACCTAAATCAAAGATGCCTGATTTTCAGAAGTACTAAGAACATAACAGCTAAAAATATTTGCAACAGAATAAAATCTCTGTATTGTTACCTTATGAAAACTGATAATCAATTAGCTACTGTGCTACAATTCACTTTTTTACTTCCAAGATAATCTTGGGCCAAATTCAATAGACTTGCGCTTCCAACATCACAGCTGAATTTGACTCCCTAAACTGTAATCATTTCCCCCACAGATTTAATAGGTATGTTGACACTTGTTTTACACATATAACTTCACACTGTATAGTGTACGGTATATCTATTAAGGCACCTCAGCTGAACTCAGTAAAAGAATATATCCTTTTCCATCACCTTAAATATAAATTCTCAGATGGTGTAAATCAGCAAAGCTCCACTGAAGTCTAATGGAACTATTCCAATTTGCATCAGCTGAAATGTGGCCTACAGATTTATTCCCTTAAATCACATTTTGGGTTTATCTGATAAATTGGGAGCCACCTGAAGGAAACATCTCTTTTGGTAACCGCCTCTCTCTTTAATTGGACAGGCAAGAGATAGACCTGTTGAGGACTTAGATATCTAAAAGATACTGTGATGGGGTGTACCTTGCCCTTCATGCCCCCCTGCTGGAGAACCTGTGGTCCTACTACACCCCACCCCAGGAAGGAGCAAAGGAGGTGGGTCCTGAAGGCCTTCCTATAGAGGCCTTGTGGAAGCAGCCAATCAGAGTCCAGCAGGCTCAGCTAAAAGGAGCAGGTCAGTTCCTGGCTGTGGCCAGTGGGGTAAGAAAGAGTGTTCCTTTTCTCTGGCCACAGGAGATTGACTGGCTGCGCCACCCCACCATCCCATCGCTGACACATCTGAGACTAGGGACAGCCGATGGTTGAGGCCTGGAGAAAGGTACTCCCACACATACTGCTTGCAGATCGAGCCACCATGGGAAGGACTCGAGGAGTGAGTGAGACCAATTTGTCTAGGTGGTATCGGTTCGGCCTGTATACCAGGGCTAGCCAAGCTTGAAGGGGATGGAGCTGTAGCCTGGCATGCTGTACCACATACATGCAAGCAGCCATATGGCCGAGCAGTTTCAGGCAATTTTCTGCCATATTAGTGGGGAGTCTTCTGAGATCCTCTATGATGGTGCCCATGGCGAGGAAGCAAGATTCGGGGAGGAATGCCCTGGCCTGACCTGAGTCTCGGAGAGCTCTGATGAACTCTACCCTCTGAGTGGGGGTTATGGTCCACTTTGCCACGTTCAGAACGAGGCCGAGTCTATGGAATGTCGTCCGCACTAGGCTCACATGGGCCTCTACTTGGGCCTGGGAGCGGCCCTGATAAGCCAGTCATCTAGGTATGGGAATACTTGCACTTGTCACTTCCACAGGAAGGCTGCCATGACCGCCACGCACTTGGTGAACATCCAAGGGGCCACCGAGAGGCCAAAGGGGAGGACTGTGAACTGAAAGTGGGCGTTTTTGACCACGAAACAGAGGAACTGTCTATGGGACGGGATTATGGACACATGAAAGTCCTCGTCCTTCAAGTCGAGGGGGCATAGATCCAGGGAGGGAATAATGGAAGCCAGGGAGCCCATGCAGAACTTCAACTTCTTCATGAATCTGTTTAGGTTTCACAGGTCTAAAATAGGCCTGAGCCCACCCTTGGCCTTTGGGATTAGGAAATAGCGGGAGTAGAACTCCCTGTCCCTGAAGAAGGACAGGGAAGGCGGGTGGGAAGGCGAGAGGGAACAGAATTGGAGAGAATATCCCAACTCTACCATGCTCAAGACCCATTGGTCTGAGGTGATTTGAGCCCAGGCGTGGTAGAAATGGGATAGAGGATTCACAAAGGGAGGGGAAGGATTCGGAATCTGAACTGGTGTGTTGCCCTCGGGCGCACCTTCAAAAGTTTGTTTTGGAGGCTGAGGGCTGCTTTGCTGCACCTTGGCCCTGGGTTAGAGGAGGACTGAGAGGGCCTCTATTAATCCTGCACCGCTTTCTGCTATAGTCCTGCCTAGGGGGAGCCAAGTAGAAACGAGAGGCGGGTTGCAGTTTAAATGGCTCTCTTTGGTGGGCTGGCATATGAAGCCCCAGAGACTTCAGGGTTGCCCGCAAATCTTTCAGGCTGTGGAGCCTAGTGTCTGTTTGCACCGAGAAGAATCCTAAACAGTCAAAAGTCAAGTCCTGAATATTCTGTTGGACTCATAGACTCATAGACTTTAAGGTCAGAAGGGACCATTATGATCATCTAGTCTGACCTCCTGCACAATGCAGGCCACAGAATCTCACCCACCCACTCCTGGAATAATCCTCTCACCTATGTCTCAGCTATTGAAGTCCTCAAATCATGGTTTAAAGACTTCAAGATGCAGAGAATCCTCCGGTAAGTGACCCGTGCCCCATGCTGCAGAGGAAGGCAAAAAACCTCCAGGGCCTCTGCCAATCTACCCTGGAGGAAAATTCCTTCCCGACCCCAAATATGGCGATCAGCTGAACCCCGAGCATGTGGGCAAGACTCACCAGCCAGACACCCAGGAAAAAGTTCTCTGTAGTAAATTCTAACATCCCATCATTGACCATTGGTCCTATTTACCACTGATGGCAATTAATTGACCTTTGACTAAGATCATGTTATCCCATCAAACCATCCCCTCCATAAACGTATCTAGCTTAATCTTGAAGCCAGTTAGGTCTTTTGCCCCCACTGCTTCCCTTGGAAGGCTGTTCCAGAACTTCACTCCTCTGATGGTTAGAAACCTTCGTCTAATTTCAAGTCTAAACTTCCTGATGGCCAGTTTATATCCATTTGTTCTTGTGTCCACATTGGTACTGAGCTGAAATAATTCCTCTCCCTCCCTGGTATTTATCCCTCTGATATATTTAAAGAGAGCAATCATATCTCCCCTCAGCCTTCTTTTGGTTAAGGTAAACAAACCAAGCTCCTTGAGTCTCCTTTCATACGACAGGTTTTCCATTCCTCGGATCATCCTAGTGGCCCTTCTTTGTACCTGTTCCAGTTTGAATTCATCCTTCTTAAACATGGGAGACCAGAACTGCACACAGTATTCCAAATGAGGTCTTACCAATGCCTTGTATAACGGTACTAACACCTCCTTATCTCTACTAGAAATACCTCGCCTAATGCATCCCAAGACCGCATTAGCTTTTTTCACGGCCACATCACATTGGCGACTCATAGTCATCCTGTGATCAACCAGGACTCCGAGGTCCTTCTCCTCTTCCGTTACTTCCAACTGATGCGTCCCCAGCTTATAACTAAAATTCTTGTTATTAATCCCTAAATGCATAACCTTACACTTCTCACTATTAAATTTCATCCTATTACTATTACTCCAGTTTACAAGGTCATCCAGATCTTCCTGTAGGATATCCCGATCCTTTTCTGAATTGGTAATACCTCCCAACTTTGTGTCATCTGCAAACTTTATTAGCACACTCCCACTTTTGGTGCCGAGGTCAGTAATAAAAAGATTAAATAAAATTGGTCCCAAAACTGAACCTTGAGGAACTCCACTAGTAACCTCCCTCCAACCTGACAGTTCACCTTTCAGTATGACCCGCTGTAGTCTCCCCTTTAACCAGTTCCTTATCCACCTCTCAATTTTCATATTGATCCCCATCTTTTCCAATTTAACCGATAATTCCTCATGTGGTACTGTATCAAATGCCTTACTGAAATCGAGGTAGATTAGATCCACTGCGTTTCCTTTATCTAAAAAATCTGTTACTTTCTCAAAGAAGGAGATCAAGTTGGTTTGGCACGATCTACCTTTTGTAAAACCATGTTGTAATTTGTCCCAATTGCCATTGACCTCAAGGTCCTTAACTACTTTCTCCTTCAAAAATTTTTCCAAGACCTTGCATACTACAGATGTCAAACTAACAGGCCTGTAGTTACCCGGGTCACTTTTTTTCCCTTTCTTAAAAATAGGAACTATATTAGCTATTCTCCAGTCAAACGGTACAACCCCTGAGTTTAGAGATTCATTAAAAATTTTTGCTAATGGGCTTGCAATTTCATGTGCCAGTTCCTTTAATATTCTTGGATGAAGATTATCTGGGCCGCCTGATTTACTCTCATTAAGCTGTTCAAGTTTGGCTTCTACCTCGGATATGGTAATATCTACCCCCACATCCTTATTCCCATTTGTCATGCTGCCACTATTCCTAAGCTCCTCATTAGCCTCATTAAAGACTGAGGCAAAGTATTTGTTTAGATATTGAGCCATGCCTAGATTATCCTTAACCTCCACTCCATCCTCAGTGTTTAGCGGTCCCACTTCTTCTTTCTTTGTTTTCTTCCTATTTATATGGCTATAAAACTTTTTACTATTGGTTTTAATTCCCTTTGCAAGGTCCAATTCTACATGCCTTTTAGCCTGTCTCACTTTATCCCTACATGCTCTGACCTCAATAAGGTAGGTTTCTTTGCTGATCCCTCCCATCTTCCACTCCTTGTATGCTTTCTGTTTTTTCTTAATCACCTCTCTGAGATGCTTGCTCATCCAGCTTGGTCTAAAACCCCTGCCTATGAATTGTTTCCCCTTTCTTGGGATACAGGCTTCTGATAGCTTCTGCAACTTTAACTTGAAATAATCCCAGGCCTCCTCCGCCTTTAGGTCCATATATTCTTTAGTCCAATCCACTTCCCTAACTAATTTCCTTAATTTATTAAAGTTAGCCCTTTTGAAATCAAAACCCCTAGTCTCAGATTTATTTTTGTTTATCCTTCCATTTAGTTTGAACTGAATTAGCTCATGATCACTCGAGCCAAGGTTGTCCCCTACAACCATTTCTTCAATGAGGTCCTCACTACTCACCAAAACCAAATCTAAAATGGCATCCCCCCTTGTTGGTTCAGCAACTACCTGATGAAGGAATTCATCAGCTATCACATCTAGGACTTTGTGCAGGAGTCCTGACACCTGAAGCCATGAGCTCCGTCTCATGGCTATCGCAGTTGCCATCATATGGCTTGCTGAGTCCACCAAGTCAAGGGAGGCCTGAAAGGAGGTCCTCGTGACGACCTTGCCCTCCTCCAGGACAGCCGCACACTCTAAATGGGAATCTGCCGGAAGCAGTTCCTGAAACTTGGACAGCATGTTCCAGGAATTATAGCTATAGCAGCTAAGGACTGCCTGCTGGTTGGCAATGTGAAGCTGGGGCCCCCCCAGTAGAATACACCTTCCTACCAAAGAGATCCAGCTTCTTCACCTCCTTGGATTTAGGAGTCAGCCCCAGTTATCCCTGCCTTTCCTTCTGGTTAGCAGCCTCCACCACCAGAGTACCTGGCTGAGGATGAGTAAACAGGTACTCATACCCTTTGGAGGGCACAAAATTTTCCTCTCCACCCCTTTCGCTGTGCGGGGAAGAGTGGCGGGTTTTTGCTACAACACCTTACTGGTTTAATGTATAGTCTTAATGAGGTGCAAAGCCACCCTCAGAGGACCTTCAGGGACCAGAATGTCAACCATAGGGTCGGTCTCCTCCAACACCTCCTCTGCCTGCATGCTCAAATTTTGAGCCACCCTCCTGGGCAACTCTCAATATGCCCTGTTGTCCATGACAGGCAGTGTGGTAGAAGTGCCTGCCACCACTTCATCTGAGGAGGATGAGGAAGATGCCCGTGGGGGCACTGGGTCTTCCTTACCCTCTGGATCGCAGGAATCCCAATGTGCTGAAATGCCGTGCCGAGAGTGCTGCTGATTTCCGAGCCCGCACCCTTCTCGGTACTGGCCCCAGTGCCAGGTTCCGCAGCGGTGTCGGCCTGCGTGCCCATCTCCTGCCCTTGTGAGTGGGGGACAACCCCTAACTGAAATTTATCTAAATCTAACTAAGACTATTTGAACTAACTAACACTAACTTTTAAAACTATTTGTAAGTAACAATGAGAAAAAGTCTACTAGCGGATCACTTGCTGTTAGCGACCGTCACTGGCGGCAAGAAGGAACTGAAGAGGCAGCGGGTCAGCAGGAACCTATATACACTGCCTTGAAGGCGCGACTCCAGGAGGCTCCACAGCCAACCCAACAGGTACCGCTAGGGGAAAAAAATCTTCTG
The DNA here is from genome assembly GCA_033296515.1 of Macrochelys suwanniensis. Lineage (NCBI taxonomy): Eukaryota > Metazoa > Chordata > Testudines > Chelydridae > Macrochelys > Macrochelys suwanniensis. Next base: position 16,962,024 of record CM065781.1, on the reverse strand, counting down.
GCGACTGTGCATGCAGTGCACGCACACCTACTTGGAATTGACATGAGCAATTGCAGAGAATGTTGTAGTATGCCCTTTGGCACACATGACGGGGGGGGAGTGCAGAGGAAGTCTTCCAGAGGCCAGAGTCATCTGCATGAAGCCCCTGGGCCTTTATATTTGCTCCCCAGCACCAGCCTTCCTCTACCTCAAATAGCAGTATACCTTAAATGGAGCCATCATGCCTTCATTTATGTACCCCACTATTGTTGCTCACCCCAGGAATCCCTTTGAGGAAGGTGGATATTCAGATTATGGAGAGGGAGAAGAGAGCTTGAATTAATGTTTATGAAGCATTAATTTAAATTTAGGCAATTAATCTCTGTGGGATTGCTGAGATTATGCCTTGAGGTGCAGCAATCCTCCTAGCTTCAACTGCCCTCCTGTGCTTTTGCAAATTACAGACCCTGACTGCCATGAAACACTTAAAGAAGGGTTTCCACAAAGCTGAGGAAAATTATACTATGGAGCTGATACCGTGCTCTCCTATGCTCACAACACAGATGCTCCAAATCTGAATCCCCTCTGCTCATATATGCCCCCATTTACAGTAATGGGATCTGGCCTATAAACTGTACATAACTTTAAACAGAAAATAAGAGACTCAGAAATAAAGGAGTTATCAGGATAGGAAGTCCATGTTTTCTGTGAAAATGACTAGTGTTTGCCCACATACAGTTCATTATCTAGATGGTAAAGACATTGAAAGGTTTACTTATTATTACTGACTTTTTAATGTCCAGTGTCACACCCATAAAAGGGTTAAACTAATTTGCATTGTGTCCTTCAAGGTGCTGTTCATCATCATGCATTGATCAGATAATGCTGAAAGTGTATCTTGTGGCTATATTTGAATAATAATCCATTTCATATATCCAACCTGCACCTGTCCAAATAAAAACATCAATAAACAAATGAAACATTCCAACATCCCATTGTTTACAGTGGCAGAAACTCAAATGAGCACCATTCACTCCTATTGTCCAAGTCTAATGTAATTTGAAGTCAACTGTATGGAGTTGAGTTTCTATTGTGCCAGATGCCTGGCTCTCTGCTAACAGACTAGCATAAAGGCTGCTAATTATTAATAGCATGTAAACAGTTACCAATGGTTCCTATACAGCTCTATGTACTTTACAGTACATTAAATCTAACCAGCTTTGTCCAACAGTAAGTAGTATCATTGTATTGATTTATTTCCTCTGTTTAACACAAGATATATATTCACAGCATAAAACGATGCATAGTTTTATACATATAGAAGTCATCCTAAAAAAGCTATTTGCTACACAGACTGTAGTTTTTTAAATTGCACTGATGAAGTAGATCACTTTATTCTTGCTTCTTTGCATGTGTGCAAATAACCCATTTCTGCCTTCGATGGTGTCCTGCTACCATTGCTGCTGTGGAGTTTGGGTGAACTGAAGCACTGATAACTATGTTCATTGTCATTCCAACAGAATAATCCTTCCATGAAATTAGAAATACATCACACTTTCATTTTATTAAAACATATACACACATTTATAAAATAGTGCCATTTACAAAGCTTATCAAAGAATGATCAAAATATCTCTCAATGGTATAATGATATAGATTAATTATAATAGACTTGTGCAAGGTTTAAACACAGATGCTGTGAAAAAGATGAGTACATTAAATTTGAAATATATTTAAACAATTATTCTTAGAACAGGAACATAAGAATGGCCATACTGGCTCAGACCAATGGTCCATCTACCCCAGGACCCTGTCTTCCAGTAGTGGCCGGTAAACATATCTGACACAGAAAAAGATATACTGTATGTTATGTTAGCCTTTACCTGTTTCAAGTGGCAGCTCTGGCATTCCAACAACATCCTAGGATAATATATATTATGTGAATTGATAAATCTCTAAGCACAAAGTAATCACATCCCTTTTCTGTATTTAGTGATCAGGCTCTATTGTGGTGCAATACTGCACTAATGCACACGGTACGTTTAAGTCAAGAGTTGTATTTCAGGAAAGCCAGTATGTGAGACAATTTCAGTCTCATATTACTTGAAAGAGAGATTATTTACATAGGGAGAAACTAAATAGTCCGTTTTTTCCTGGAAAAGCAAGTCTGAATGAGACCTTTAGCAGTGTAAAAACAACTGTTTAATATAAATCCATTGTAAATAAAATCTCCACAAGTTCAAAAACCAGGGCACAAATTTGAGTCAGTTTTTTACTTTTTAAAATCCCTTTCAATGGGGGAAAAAATCAAAATATTAGTCCTTTTAGAGTTTACAAAAAGAAATAACTGGAATTAAGAGGTTATTTTAACCCTTTTATGTATGTAATGAAACTTATGACCTCAGACTTCATGCCACAAAAGATATAGGCTCGGATTTTTGAGAGGGTTTTCAGCATTTTAGCTGCCTAACTTTCAATGAAATTCCATGGGAGTAGTGCCTATCTCCGTTAGTCGCCTGTGGAAATGCCATATAACTGCTAAATATTATTAGTGTCTATAATCTACTATATTATAAACCCTAAATATTTAGAGATGAGAGACCAAATTCCTCTCTCATTTGCTCTGGTGGAAATCGACTTCACCACCACTGAAATCAAGAGTTATTCTAAATTTCCACTGGTTTGAAGAAGAGCAAAACTTGACATAATGTGTTTTGGACAGACAGTTAAACAATTTTGTTTCAACCACATTTAGCCAAACTCTGGGTAATTACTTAGGGCTCCTATTTTATTGGATATACTTATGGTATTTAACAATCAGGAAAGCTATTGGATTGAAGGCACTTGTCTATTAAAACCTGTGTTTAGTCACAAGAAGCTACTTCTTGCACAGACAAACAGAAAACTTCCACAGAATGTACTCTCCTACCAGTATGCCCCAGCATCAACAAAAAGGTTTCATAATCCATGCCTATTCAAACCTTCACCTCTTTAAAGAGGCTGACAATCAGGGTTACAGATAGCGCTGCTTATGATCGTGGAATTTTGTGTGTTGTGGACATATACCCAAAATAAACAGCTAAATTAATTTCACATAAACCAGAGAAATCTTCCAATGGCAATTGTTATCTGTTGTTTGCATTATAGTAGCATCTACAGACCCAAAGATCGAGGCACTAAACAAATATAGTAGGAACAATTCCTACCCCAATGACCTTACAATCCGCTTAGAAGACAGACACGAGGGGGTATAAACAAACAGGGAGTAGAGGAGGGAAGGCAAATATATTCTGGTACAGATATTCTGGTACAAATTGTGAGTAGTGAGCTTCTTATGACAGAACCAGTAGCGGCCTTCTGGTCTCTACCAATCTGGACTGGATTCAAACAAGTGATCTAGAGATGAAACATTCCATATTTCTGTAGAGCCATCTAGCCTTTATGAAATTATCATAAATTGTGTTCTTATTGATCCATATATTCTCTTTGCAGGGTTATAAGACATACAGGAAGGTAATGTCTGTGCTGCAAGGAAATTATGGTAATCTTTCATGCAATAAAAGTGAGACTCTAAATTAAACCAGATAAGAGAATGAATTGCCAAATAACAGTCTCAAGACAAAGTCAGTGTTGCCAAACCACTGTTTAATTCCTGGTAATCCTCCTTCTAGAGTTTTAGAGCATTGTTACATGTAAATGGTTAATTTTGCCTTATTCTTGTTCTCAATGTTTCATTAAGATTTGGAGTCTTACTTCTCCATTGTACATATCTGAGCACTTTCTTGCAGTGTATTTCCAAATGCAAGCAGTTTGCTCTAGAGAACTATTCCCTTTCCATAAAGTTATCTACACTAAAATGTGGTGTCCACACAGTTTGGGCTTTTTGCATTTGGACACTAAGTATGCACCATATTAGACTCCTTGTGACAGAGCAGATGAGTGACTATGCTTGTGTGGCCAGTCTCAAAGGAAGCCAAAATCCAAAGGAACAGGGCCAGTTAGTTCCTGCAGAATATAATCACCAGGAATCCCAGAAATCCATTTGCCACAGAAAAACATGGGAATTTCATTTTACAGAGAATCTTTGGCTTTTACATTTTGTGAAAAAAACAATTACAGTAGAACCCTGTTTATCCGAGCTTCCCTTATCCGACTATACATGCTGTTGTGAAATCTGTATAATCAACAAATTATATTTTACTGAATATATACTGTTAGACTGTACTGAAAGAATGACACAGCAAGCCTGGACTTGCATGGGTGTGGCTGAATTCACACCCTTCACACTATTGTAATAATCGTTTGTACAAGGCATGTCTTGTAAGGTATCATTTGAAAACTCACAATTTGCTGGTCACTACAGTCCTGATAAAATGCATGACAACACTGCATGTGAAGTTGTAAGATTTCCCTCTATCATGTTAACACATGTTCCAAACCCCACAGCCCTGCGCAAACAGAGCTTGGCACACAGGTCTGTTCTGAACAAAGGAATATGTGCTCTGCTCAATTTGCATTTAAGCAGTAAACAGAATCATCATGCAGGGAAAGAAACAAAGAAAGCTCAAACAGGTGAGAAAAAGCCAACAGGGAACATCTTTGCACATAGACTGAAAATATAAAAAGAAGGGACAAACATCCCAAGGGACCTCTCTCTCTCTCTGCCCATTGTATTCACTACACCTGCAGAGACAAAGGAAGCCTTTGTTGGACTCTGGGGGAGGGATCCTGACCTACAGGGTTTAGTCAGTAAGACTGCTTGAAAGCATGTAGTGAGAAACTTTGATTAAATCTCATATAGTTTAAGTTTGGTATTAGTAAACATCTTATCTTTATTTTTATTGAAGCCATTTCTGATTTTTATGACTCATTACTTATACTCATTTAAAATCTCTCTCTTTGTAGTTAATAAAGTTGTAATTAATAAACTGTTATCTCAGAGGGGAAATCAAATCAATATCTTAGATGTCTGTAAACTAATGCAAGACACATGGGGAATAAACAGGAAGAACTAGAAGTACTAGTGAATAAATACAACTATGACAGTTGGCATCACAGAGAGTTGGTAGGATAATAGACATGATGGAATATTGGTATAGAAGGGTACAGCTCGCTCAGGAAGGACAGGCAGGGGGAAAAGGGAAGAGGTGTTGCCTTGTATAAAAAAAAGATGTATACACTTGCACTAAGGTTGAGATGGAAATAGGAGACAGACTTGTTGAAAGTCTCTGGATAAGGATAAAAGGGGTAAAAAACAAGGATGAGGTCATGGTAGGGATCTACTATAGACCACCTGACCAGGAAGAAGAGGTGTATGAGGCTTTTTAAACAACTAACGATATCATATAAAGCACAGGATGTGGTGGTAATGTGGGACTTAAACTATCCAGATATCTGTTGGGAAAATAATACAAGCGGGCACAAATTATCCAATAAATTCATGGAATGCAGTGGAGACTTTTTTTTATGTCAGAAGGGGGAGAAAGCTACTAGGGGAGTGGCTGATCTGGATTTGATTTTGACAAACAGGAGGAACTAGTTGAGAATTTAAAAGTGGAAGGCAATTTGGGTGAAAGTGGTCATGAAATGATAGAGTACATGATTCTAAGGAATGGTAGGAGGGAAAACAGCACAATAAAGATAATGGATTTCAAGAAAGCAGAGTTTCTTGAACTGAAGGAGTTGGTAGGTAATATCCCATGGGAAGCGAGTCTAAGGGGAAAAACAGTTTGAGAGAGTTGACAGTTTTTCAAAGAGACATTATCAAGGCCACAAGAACAAACTATCTCACGGTGTAGGAAAGACAGAAAGTATGGCAAGAGACTACCCTGGCTTAACCAGGAGATCTTCAGTGATCTTAAACTAAACTAAAAAAAAAAAAAAAGTCTCCTACAAAAAGTGAAACCAGGTCAAATAGCAAAGGATGAATATAAACAAACAACACAAGCATTTAGGGACAAAATTATAAAGGACAAGGCACAAAATGAGATTAAAGTAGCTAGAGACATAAGGGTAACAAGAAAACATTCTACAAACATATGAGAAGCAAGAGGAAGACCAAGGACAGGGTAGGCCCATTACTTAATTGGGGAGAGCGGGGAAGAGAACGGAAAATGTGGAAATGGCAGAAGTGCTAAACGCCTCTTTTGTTTCTACTTTCACCAAAAAGGTTAGTAGCGATCAGATATCTAACAGTGAACACTGGTGAAAATGAAGTGGGATCCGAGGCTAAAATAGGGAAACAACAAGTTAAAAATTACTTAGACAAGTTAGATGTCTTCAGGTTGGCTGGGCCTAATGAAATACATCCTAAAACACTCAAGGAACAGACTGAGAAGATATCTTAGCGATATCTTTGAAAACTCATGGAAGACAAGAAAGATTCCAGAGGACTGGAAGAGGGCAAATATAGCGCCAATCTATAAAAAGGATAATAAGGACTGTGACGGGTTTGGTCACAGAGACCCCCTTGAGGCTGTCACCTGACGTGCTGGAATTACCTCTGAGCCCATTTTCCACTGCCACCTTGGGACTCCAGAACACTGCCTTGTTGAGCCAGACATGCTAGTCTGCTGCAACACAAACCCACGGTCTAAACCATGCCCTGAAAGCTGCAGACTTAACTGAAAACAGCTTAGTAAGTACTCCTGTCTCCAGCACCCAGACACCCAGCTCCCAATGGGATCCAAACCCCAAATAAATCTGTTTTACTCTGTATAAAGCTTATACAAGGTAAACTCTTAAATTGTCCACCCTTTATAACACTGATAGAGAGATATGCACAGCTGCGTGCTCCCCCTTAATCACTTACTCTGGGTTAATTAATAAACAAAAGTGATTTTATTAAGTATAAAAAGATTTAAGTGGTTTCAAGTAATAACAAACAGAACAAAGTAAGTTACCAAGCAAAATAAAACAAAACACACAAGTCTAAGCCTAATCTATTTAAGAAACTGAATTCAGGTAAATCTCACCCTCAGAGATGTTCCAATAAGCTTCTTACACAGACTAGACTCCTTCTTAGTCTGGGCCCAATCCTTTCCCTGGTTCAATTCTTGTTAGTTCTAGCTCAGGGGGTAACTAGGGGATTTCTCATGACTGGTCACCTCCTTTGTTCTGCTCCATCCCCTTTTATAGCTTTGGCACAAGGCGGGAACTTTTTGTTTCTCTGGATTTCCACCCCTCCTTCTAAATGGAAAAGCACTAGGTTTAAGATGGATTCCAGTATCTTGTGACATGTTCACATGTCCTGTGAGACTTCATTACTCACTGGCTAGCACCCATCTATACAGGAAGGCTTACAAGTAAACAGAGCCATTTACAACCAATTGTCCTAGTTAATGGGAGCCATCAAGATTCCAAGCCATCATTAATGGCCCACACTTTGCATAGTTACAATAGGACTTCCGAGTAATACTTTATATTTCTATCTTCAGATACAAGAATGATACATTCATACAAATACACTCAGTAGACTATAAGCTTTGTAATGATACTTTACAAGAGACTTTTTGCATAAAGTATATTCCAGTTACATTATATTTACACTCATTAGCATATTTCCATAAACATATGGAGTGCAACATCACAAGGACAACCTGCAGAATTACAGACCAATCATCTTAACTTCAGTACCCAGAAATATAATGGAGCAAATAATCAAGAGCAACTTGCAAACTCCTAAAAGATGGTAAGTAACAGTCAACATAGATTTGTCAAGAACAAACCCTTGTTACCAGATGTGACGAACTAGGACTGTTGTTAAGGTTTCCCTGAGTACTGTGTGGGTGCCTCGGTTTCCCCTATGCAGTGCTTGAGTATCTAGGTGGTGGGACAACGGTGCATGATTGTTACAAAGCCCTAGAAGGCAGGGGTGGGCAGAGGCCTGGACACAGAGAATGGCCCTGTCTCCTGGCAACAGATGGCCCCGGCCCCTCCCCTGCAAAGGTGAGAGATGAAGGTGTTGGAACAAAGGGATCAGGTGACCTCCTGGCCCGGGAAGGAGACAAAGGGGGAGGAGGGGCTGGAGAGTTTCAGTTTGGAACTGGCTGGAGAGGAGGGGAGAGGGGCAGACAGGGTCTGGCCTCCCTGCCTCCGTTTGGAGCTGTGGGGTGAAAGGCAGGGAGCCCCGAGCTGGGGTCTAAGCTCCCTGCCCCCCGGAAGGGCCCAGCTGAGGGGTCCTGGTTGTACTGACAAGCTCTGTTTGGACTCTTTCCTGACAACCCTAATAAACCTTCTGTTCTACTGGCTGGCTGAGAGTCACATTGAATCCCAGGAAGAGGGGTGCAGGACCTGACTCCCCCACACTCCGTGACACCAGATTTGCCCGTTACTTTGGGGTACGCTCATTTATTAGGAGCGACAAAGGGTCCTGTGGCACCTTATAGACTAACAGAGGTATTGAAGCATAAGCTTTCGTGGGTGAATACCCACTTCTTCGGATTCGCCCACGAAAGCTTATGCTTCAATACCTCTGTTAGTCTATAAGGTGCCACAGGACCCTTAGTCGCTTCTACAGATCCAGACTAACACGGCTACCCCTCTGATACGTCATTTATTAGGGTTACTCTTCTGTGGGGGGGGGGTGGTCTGTAATTCTATCAATGTACTGCTTGTGTTTTCATATGGCGCTCTACTACACACACACACACACACACACACACACACACACACACACACACACACACACACACACACACACACACACACACACACACACACACACACACACACACACACACACACACACACAGTCTGAGTGGACCGGGTTACTCAGCACTGTCAAGCTGACCCTTTATATGTACCTGGACTCAGTGGGCTGCATCAAGCAGGAGTTTCGAGCTGCCACCCTTATATGCAACCGGTACCGCACCGGAATAGACTAAGCCTGAGCAGGCTGGGTTGAACAGCACTTCCAGGCTGCCACCCTTATATGCCCCCGGACTCAGTAGTCTCAGTCGAGCAGCACTTTCAAGCTGCCACTCACGCATATCATAGGTTCAGCACGTCCCTATCCCCACTTTCACATTACAATTGTTCTGGTAGTAACCCACTTGATGTGCAAACCCCACAGTATTGGGGAGGGATAGCTCAGTGGTTTGAGCACTGGCCAGCTAAATCCAGGGTTGTGAGTTCACTCCTTGAGGGGGCCATTTAGGGATCTGGGGCAAAAATCTGTAACGGGACAGTACTTGTTCCTGCTAGTGAAGGCAGGGGACTGGACTCAATGACTTGTCAAGATCCTTCCAGTTCTATGAGATAGGCATAGGGCTGGGTGGTGCCTTTAGGATCCATGCATGGAGGGGAATCTTCTCTGTGTAGATTTACCTCCTCCTCCCTCCGAAGGCAGAGGGCTCTCCATGGGTCTGCCCATCTGTCAGTAGGGAGTGGACCGGAGGGATGGAAAGCCATGGTCCTGGAGTGTGGTTAAGGGCAGTGTAAAAAGGATGAGTTTCATCTCCTCTTGCTACCCAGCAGCAAGAGGAGAGCCTTTGGCTCTATTAACTTTCCTATAGAGTATCCTCTGTGCTGGAGAGTCCCCTTTTAAGGGGATTCTCCACTGCACCAACTGGGGCATGCCCGGCTGCACAGCTTCAATGGAGATCAACAACTCTTGTGAGACTGCTGCTAGCTGAGGCCCAAATCTTGAGCTTGCCAGGTGTCGGTGCTGTTGAATCCCCTTTGTGGGGAGGGATAGCTCAGTGGTTTGAGCATTGGCCTGCTAAACCCAGGGTTGTGAGTTCAATCCTTGAAGGGGCCATTTAGGGATCTGGGGCAAAAATCTGTCAGGGGACAGTACTTGTTCCTGCTAGTGAAGGCAGGGGACTGGACTCAATGACTTGTCAAGATCCTTCCAGTTCTATGAGATATGCCTATCTCTTTATATTTATTTATTTATTTTGGGGCACTACAGGGATCTTTAGCTTAGGTAAGAGGAACGTTGCTGCAGAGTAAATGGGGAAGCCAAAAACACAAAAGAGTAAAGTTCAGAGAGAGAGAGAGGGAAGCAACTAGCTTAACCATAAAAATTATTTATTGAATAAGTGATAAACACACAAGGAGAGCCTAAACAAACATAACAGTTACATTATTAAAGATTACAAAAGCCAGATATAGAAAACTATACCCGATCAAACAGGTCAGGGTTAAAAAGTTATACCTGAGGTAGAAAACACAGAGAGAGAGCTGGGGTCTCACCACTCCATGGAGCTTGAACTGGTCGGGGTTCTCAGGTGATGGTGGTAGATCAGGGTCCTGAGTGCTGGAGACATGCAGAGCCCCCAGCACGATGAGTCAGGAGAAGATGATGTCCCAGTGGAACTGATGCAGTTTGGATCCAGGCATCAGAACGCTTACTTGAGCGTAGGTAGGGATTTTTGTAGGGAAACAACAACAGTTCAAGGGAGAACACTAGATTTGTTTATGGGTAAACTGATGACTCAAGAGTTTTCTTTAGGCTAGACCAGTGGTCCCCAACCTTTCTGTGGCCAAGAGCACATTCATCCCTTCATCAGAGTGTGGTGGGCAGCGACACTTCTCGGTGGCATTTTGGTGGCAATGGTTCTCCGCCAGAAGCGCTGCGCGGCGGCATTTCGGCGAAAGCTTCTCCGCCGGAAGCGCTGCGTGGCGGCATTTTGGCGAAAGCTTCTCCGCCGGAAGTGCTGCGCAGCGGCATTTTGGCGAAAGCTTCTCCGCCGGAAGTGCTGCATGGTGGCATTTCGGCAAAAGCTTCTCCGGCGGATGCTCCTCTCCTCTTCCTTCCTTGGCACCAGCCCTGATGGCGGGCGCACATAAATGCCCCGGCAGGCGCCATGGTGCCCACGGGCACCATGTTAGGGACCACTGGGCTAGACAATAGGAACTGATCATTCCTGGCTATGGATGGTGTTCCTTCAAGGGAGCTCACAATGCAATTAAGCAGCTTCAGTATTTTGGATATCAATCAAGGATTCATTACTAGAATTAGTCTGATAACTGCTGAGCTGGATGTGTGCAGAAGTAGGTTCATTAACATCAGGACAGAGATCCCCCATGATGCAGTGCTTCCTGCTTTTCTGGTCCCAGAGTTCAGTGCGGTTCTTGCCTTGGAATCTCTGTTCTCCATTCTGTACGCTAATGGAGATGCCTTCCTGTCCCATCTTTGATGCAGATGAAGCTAGAGGAGTTTCCTTAATCCTTTCACCCTTGTCAGGACGGGTTTAGGTGTGTCTCCCATTGCCTTTTCATTGCTTTCTGTAAGTCTTTCTTCTGATCGGTTTTGGTTCAAGCAGAGGCTGGGGGAGAGGGGGGGGCCGTCATGAGTCAGACAGGCTGGATACTGCACCCTGGTTCCCCAAGAACACACAACTGACTGGTATCACCCTGTCAAACCAACCTAATAGCTTTCTTTGACAGAGTAACAAGCCTTGTGGATGGGGGGAAAGCAGTAGATGTGGTATATCTAGGGCAGTGATTTTCAACCTGTGGTTTTTGGACCCCTGAGGGTAGTGGACTATGTCTAAGGGGTCTGTGAAAGATTGTTGTTGCCATAGAACAAAGAGGTCTGCACCTCCATTTGAAATTTTTTAGGGGTCCACAAGTGAAAAAAAGATGAAAACCACTGGCCTACGGAAGTTGTGGAAACTCCATCACTGAAGGTTAAACAAACACTTGTCCGGAATGGTCTAGTTATTACATAGTCCTGCCTTGAGTGCAGGGGACTGGACTAGAAGACCTACTGAGGTCCCTTCCAGTCTTACACGTCTATGATTATCTAATTCAGTGTGTTTAAATCATTGTCTGAATAACTATTTCAGATGATAAACTGCCATATTATTCCCTTAAGGAATAATGAATTTAAATATTTGTACTATTCAGGAGAGTGCTGGGCAATACAGGACATACATTCAGTAGCGTAGCCGGGGGGGAGCAGCCGCTCCCCCTGTGAGGAAAAGTGGCGCCGCCCGAGTGCTTTAAAAGGCCCGCGGTTCCTGACGCTGCGGGGAGCCATGGGCCTTTTAAAGCGTCCCCCCACCAGCCCCGCTGCCAGAGCTGGGCTGGGGGGGGGGGCGCTTTAAAAGGCCCGCGGCTCCTGCCGCTGTGGGGAGCCACGGGCCTTTTAAAGCGCCCCCCCACCCAGCCCCGCTGCCGGGCTGGGGGGAGGCGCTTTAAAAGGCCCGCGACTCCTGCCGCTGCAGGGAGCCGCCGGCCTTTTAAAGTGCCGCCGGAGCCCCACTGCCGGAGCTCCGGCGGTGGCGCTTTAAAGGGCCCGGGGCTCCAGCCCTTTAAAGCGCCGCAGAGTGAATACAGGGGGAGCGGGGAGGCGCCTTTTTATAGCGCCGCTCCCCCTGTGCTCAAGACCTGGCTACACTACTGCATACATTTCTGGGGAGAAATCTGGGACTGGGGGTGCGTTGGGGTCACCCTGCAGTATAACTGAGACTGGTGAGAGCTAGGGTGTAACCTAAGTGTGGCTGGCAAACTGCAGTTTCACACAGACACTCAGAGTGTGGCTTGAATGCTGTCTATGCGTGGTCCAGGTGGGAGCTATTTCCACAAGCCATTGTAAGGCACCCAAGATTGCCAGGCAAGGGAGACACAGCTGCTCATTAGTCTGGATTGAACCCTGGTATGTCACAATGGGTTTCTGTATAACAAAACTATACAACACTTTCTTTCATCTTTTAATAGATTAACCACAACAGTCAAATATTTTTAGGTTTCAAACTTATTTTTTCCTGAAGATTTACACTTTGTACCATATGTTTATAGATGATAAAGAGCTGACAGTAATAGGTTCAAGAGTTCTTGTCATTCATAAACGCTGTTCAGCACAGGAATATTCCAAATCTCTTTACTTTTTATCTGAACAAAGAATTCTGTGTTATGGAGTATTGATGTATAATTTAACTCTGTCTTTGCTTACTTTTAAAGGTTTAATTTGTGACATGAACTGAGATAGCCCTTCAGTGTGTTTAAAACATGTTTTGTATAGTAGGAGTCTCTTCACTTCAAAACCTCAGGATGGATTCGCAGATAGCATAAATCAGTGTAGCTCCATAGAAGTCAATGGAACTATGTCAATTTATATCAAGTGAGGATCTGACTCCTTATCTTCTTTTATTTCCTTTTGAAGACGTGTATCAGAACTAGGAAACTGTTAAACAATTATCAGTCCCATAATTAAACAAGACAATCAATTAAGTTAGTAATGTTATTATATAGCATGCTAAATCTGAAAGAACAATTCAATAAACAGATATATTGTTTGCACTCTTCCATAACCAATTTCACATACTTAAAACTTGCTACAGTATGTCTGATCTAAGTTTCTCCTTTTTATGCTCAGAAAACCATACATGACATATTAATATGCTAGTTTTATGAGGGATCTTATATTAAACAAGTACAGTTCTCCTGACCTATCCAAAAAGACTTCAGAGTGACAGGAAACCTCTGACTAGAAACAACATTAATCAGAGTTGCCAAGAGGCCTGCACCATTCTCAGTCTCCACTCACGTATCTATTTGCAGCACACTGCATATGCTGGGGTGAATTAAGCCTCATCTTCAAAAGCAGTTTGCGGAATTAAGAAGTGATATCAAACAACTATTTCCTACTAACAGGTTTCTAAAAATCAATAAATTTATTAGGAAGAATCAGGAATGTGTTTCTCGGAATTATGGAGTGACAAAGGGTTTTTTTTGTGTTTGTTTGTTTTTTAGTATGTACTGTAAAAGCCAGAAGAAAGAGGATTTCCAAAGTTTCTCTAATTCCATTAATGGAGTATTGAGAACCATTACTTGAAAAAAAAATCATACTACTAACAACAGAAAAATGTGTTTTGGATGCAAACTCCATACAGAAGAGCAAGCATGCCAGAATGCTGGAACTGAGAAACCACTTGAAAGAATCTCTTATAATTAAGAACATAAGAACTGCAATACTGGGTCAGACCAAAGGTCCATCTAGCCCAGTATCCTGTGTTCTGACAGTGGCCAATGCCAGGTGCCCCAGAGAGAACAAACAGAACAGGTAATCATCAAGTGATCCATTCCCTGTCACCCATTCCCAGCTTCTGGCAAACGGAGGCTATTGACACCATCCCGGCTAACAGCCATTGATGGACCTATCCTCCATAAATTTATCTAGTTCTTCTTTGAACCCTGTTATAGTCTTGGCTTTCACAACATCGCCTGACAAGGAATTCCACCGGTTGTGTGTTGTATGAAAAAAATACTTCATTTTGTTTGTTTTAAACCTGCTGCCTATTAATTTCATTTGGTGGCCCCTAGTTCTTGTGTTATGAGGAATAAATAACACTTCCTTATTTACTTTCTTCACACCAGTCTTGATTTTATAGACCTCTATCATATCCCCCTTTAGTCGTCTCTTTTCCAAGATGAAAAGTCCCAGTTTTATTAATCTCTCCTCATACGGCAGCCGTTCCATACCCCTAATCATTTTTGTTGCCCTTTTCTGAACCTTTTCCAAGTCCAATATATGTTTTTTGAGATGGGGCGACCACATCTGCAGGCAGTATTCAAGATGTGGGCAGACCATGGATTTATATAGAGCCAATATGATATTTTCTATCTTATTATCTATCCCTTTCTTAATGTTTCCCAACATTCTGTTTGCTTTTTTTTGACTGCCGCTGAACATTGAGTGGATGTTTTCAGAGAACTATTCACAATGACTCCAGGACTTCTTTCTTGAGTGGTAACAGCGAATTTAGACCTCATCATTTTATATGTATAGTTGGGATTATGTTTTCCAGTGTGCATTACTTTGCAGTTATCAACATTGAATTTCACCTGTCATTTTGTTGCCCAATCACCCAGTTTTGTGAGATCCCTTTGTAACTCTTCATAGTCTGCTTTGGACTTAACTATCTTGAGTAATTACCTCTTTTTCCAGATCATTTATGAATATGTTGAACAGTACTGATCCCTGAGATCCCGGCGGAGACCACTATTTACCTCTCTCCATTCTGAAAACTGACCATTTATTCTTACCCTTTGTTTCCTATCTTTTAACCACAAAACAACAAGCAGTCCGGTGGCACCTTAAAGACTTACAGATTTATTTGGGCATAAGCTTTTATGGGTAAAAAAACATTTCTTCAGATGGTTTTTTACCCACAAAAGCTTATGTCCAAATAAATCTGTAAGTCTTTAAGGTGCCACCGGACTCCTTGTTGTTTTTGTGGATACAGACTAACCCGGCTACCCCCTGATATCTTTTAACCAGTTATCAATCCATGAGAGGACCTTCCCTCTTATCCCATGACAGTTCACTTTGCTTAAGAGCCTTTGGTGAGGGACCTTGTCAAAAACTTTCTGAAAATCTACATACACTATATCCACTGGACCCCCCTTGTCCACATGCTTGTTGACCCCCTCAAATAATTTTAGATTGGAGAGGCATGATTTCCCTTTACAAAAACCATGTTAACTCTTCCCCAACAAATTATGTTATTCTATATGTCTGACAATATTGTTCTTTACTATAGTTTCAATCAGTTTGCCCAGTACTGAAGTCAGGCTTACTGGTCTGTAATTGCCAGGATCACCTCTTGAGCCCTTTTTAAAAATTGGCATCACATTAGCTATCTTCCAGTCATTTGGCACAGAAGCTGATTTAAATGATAGGTTACAGACTACAGTTAGTATTTCTGCAATTTAATATTTGAGTTCCTTCAGAACTCTTGGGTGAATATCATCTGGTCCTGGTGACTTATTACTGTTTAAAGTATCAGTTTGTTCCAAAATCTCCTCTAATGACACCTCAATCTGGGACAGTTCCTCAGATGTGTCACCTAAAAAGAATGGCTCAGGTTTGGGAATCTCCCTCACATCCTCCACCATGAAGACTGATGCAAATAATTCATTTAGTTTTTCTGCAATGGCCTTGTCATCCTTGAGTGCTTCCTTAGCATTTTGATTGTCCACTGGCCCCACCGGTTGTTTAGCAGACTTCCTGCTTCTGGTGTACTTAAAATTTTTTTTGCTATTGCTTTCTGAGTCTTTGGCTAGCTGTTCTTCAAATTCTTTTTTGGCCTTCCTAATTATACACTGAACCCCCGCTAGAACGCAGGGTTTGGGAGCCATGCGCGGTACCGTGTTAACGTGGGGACCATGTTATCGTGTGGGGGAGGGCGCGTTACCATGGATCCCAATTTAAACAATTTATTTTGGGATCTATGGTTGCCCCCGCGCTAATACCAAATTCGCGCTATGGTGACACGCGTTCTACTGGAGGTCTCCTGTATTTTTACACTTCATTTGGCAGAGTTTATGCTCCTTTCTATTTTCCTTATTAGGATTTAACTTCCACTTTTTAAAGGATGCCTTTTTGCCTCTCACTGCTTCTTTTACTTTGTTGTTTAGATACGGTGGCTCTTTTTTGGTTCTCTATGTTTTTTAATTTGGGGTATATATTTAAGTTGAGCCTCAATAATGGTGTCTTTAAAAAGTTTCCATGCTGCTTGCAGGGATTTTACCTTTTAATTTCTGTTTAGCTAACCTCCTCATTTTTGTGTAGTTCCCCTTTTGGAAATTAAATGCTACAGTGTTGGGCCACTGTGGTGCTTTCCCCATCACAGGGATGTTAAATTTAATTATATTATGGTCACAGTTACCAAGCGGTCCAGCTATATTCACCTGATCCTGTGCTCCACTTAGGACTAAATCAAGAATTACCCCTCCTCTTGTGGGTTCCAGTACTAGCTGCTCCAAGAAGCAGTCATTTAAGGTGTCCAGATAACAGGCCGTACAATTTTGTGGGTGGTAAGTGTCCCCATTCTTCGTGGAGCCAGCGCAGCAGCAGGTCGGCCTGTGGGGCGGGATTTGCCATATGAACTTGGGAGACCTCTCTCATTCTTTGATCAAGACTGGAATGCAGGGGGTTAGAGTCTGGTCGATGAGAGGGGCAGTGCGTAACGAACCAAGGGTGAGAGAATTTACGAATTAGGGTAAAAATTTGGTCCCACATTCTAACAAAAGCTGAGGGAGAGGCTTGCTCAATCAAAATATCTAAACAAAATTGAGAATCGATACCTAAAACAACTTGCTTGTTGGCAGAGTGGGCATTAGCAACATGCTGGGCAGCTAAAAGAACGCCCTGCACTTCGCATTCTTGTGTGGAGCAGGAGGGGGGCAGTAACTGCACATTAAAGTAATTACATGTGGAACAAAGAACTCCCGCCCTAGGGGATGGTGAGGTGCCCCCGTCAGACACAACCCAGGGATCATATTTTGCTTCAATGCATAACGGTTGGTGAGATGGGGGGGGCTAAGATGTTATCGCTGGGAGCTAGGGTCCATGCCTGCCAAGCTACCTCAACCTGGAAACATAGAAGCTGCCAGGTGCGAGTAGTGCCATGAAACTCGGGTGGAGGGGTACTTGTAAGCCACGGGATTAAGTGAACACGTGGTCCAGAGAAGGTACCTGGGGTAGGGACTTGGGACCAGTGACGAGCACTGGACGCAGCCAGTAGCATTTTTCCCACCAGACCATAGTTATACTGGGGTCCAGACAGGCGATGGGCCCAACTGTAAATGGCATTACCATGTTGCAATACAGTGAACCCTACATGGAGTTTTGTGATAAACAAATTAATGTTGAGGGGTTCTTGGGAATTAAAACGGGCGAGGGGGGGGGGGGGGGTTAGAGGCGAACCAGCCAGCGAGCTTCTCTAAGCTTTTTTGTGCTGATGCATTCCACACTTCTCGGGAGCGTTTAGAAGAGAGAGAGCTTTGTAGGATTTCTAGGTTAGAAATGAATTGCGCCGGAATATATTGGTGGTGATAATTAAGGAGACCTAGTAGCTGCTGAAGCTCTTGTTTATTTTTTGGAGGGGCTTCTGTCCAAGGGTCTAATACGCTGGCTGGGGCTTGTGTGTGAGTGGTGGGAGTGAAATGGAGTCCCAAGAATGAGAATTGCTGGCTGGCCTGCAGGTGGCTCTTTGTTTTGTTAATTTGCCACCCATCTGCTTCTAATGCATCTATTATCATTTGGGTGGTACTTTGAACTGCTTGTGGATTGGGCCCACAAATGACAATATCATCTACATAGGTTAACAGGGACACATCCTGTAGGGGTTTTACCTTTTGTAATGTGATATTGAGATGGGATGATGCAATTGCAGGTGAATTACAGAACCCCTGTGGGCAGACTTTCCATTTATATTGGACGCCCTTAAAAGCAAAATTTAAGATTCCTTGTGTGTCCTGGAGTGGGATTTGGTAAAACATATCTTTTAAATCAAGAGTACATGCCCACTGATTACTTGCATCGCTTAGTTGCCGCTGTATTTCTGGAATGGTGACAGAGCTGGAAAATGCAATAGGCTTTACACGGCTGTTAGCTTGTCTAGAATCAATGACAAGGCGATATTTAGAGGGATCGCCGGGCTTGGGAATACCCCAACCCACGGACAGAAAGGTGGATGCAGTAACCCTTTCTATTTTTTTTCTCTTCTAGAAGCTGAGTGAGCAAAGCTTCAATAAGGGGAAGGCCTTCGGATTTTGTGGGGATAGGGGAAAATTTCCATGGCTGGGAGTTAACTACTTCGGGGGTATAGGGGGAATGATCGCCTACGGTTATAGGGAGGGCTTGCAGAATTTGATTATGCAGTTTAAATTTTTTAATATCTGAGACACCTAGCAGATTTTTTGATCCTAACAAGGCTTTTATTTTTCTTACGTATTTTTCGTGGACAATTTTAACCCAAACCACGGGTTTTTCTTGTACTACATTGAGGCCTTGAACAAACATAAAGGAGCCAGTAGGACAGTGGGGAACGTTGGGCTCAATAATGCTAACTTGAGCTCCAGTGTCTAATAAAAAGGAGGTGGGGGTGTCACCGTTAACTAACAGGGTGGCGTATGGGCGTTCATCGATGGGATCTTTAATTTGGGCCGGGCAGCATCCGGCCCCTATTCGTTTTTTGACCTAACATAGTCCTCCCAATTTTTCCAGCCTAGCTGTTCGGCTATATTTTGCTGCTCTTGGTCTGACATTTTACGCAGGGCTTCTTTGGGGATTCCTTTGTTAAGAAGGAAGCCAAATCGTGCCCGTTCAGCTTTAGTTCGCTCAGGATATTTTTGGGGATTAAACTGACTCTTTGGAGGGTCTTTTGGTGGCGAATCAACTGGGAGGACAACAGGCGGGGGCGGCAGTGACAACTTAATTTTACTAACTACTTCAAATAACGTTAAGATGGATCTGCGAACAGCCGCATGCAAGTGCAGCATGGCACCGGTGTCAGCTCCAGGGGCAGCTTCTAATGCTAAATCAACTGCCTCTGCTGAGACAGGAATTTGGGTGGGATCAGTAACATGTATAAAGGGTGTGACCACCAATTGCTGTTGAACAGTTAAATTAAGTGGGTTTTGTAGTGGATCCCACAGGACTATGGAAGCTCCTGCGATTGCCCATATTAAATCGTGTGGAGTAACTAAGGCTCCCGGGGGGATATACAATCCTTTAAAACTGCCTTGCATTGCTAAAATGGCAGCTGCCGGGGTGGTAAGTGGCCAAATGCGATTATTTAATAAAGCATGACCCGGGAAGCCTCGTGCCAAATTGGCCGTTTTGGCTAAGATGCCAGCCTCCTCACGGTCCACCAATTCTGCTCCGTGTTCTAAGGCTAGCCGCCCGATCCAAACCATAGGTGCCTCATCGGCTTTTCGTTGCGTTTCCTTTAAAAACTCTTTAAGTTCGGCCTTAGTACGTGTTCGCAGTTCAGTAACCTGCGTGGTGTTGCCTGTTTGTGCATCTATTTTAGTTTTAGTTATCGCAATAGGCAAAGCTTCTGCTACAGTTTCAGATTCAGTAAATTCTGGGGCTGTTGGCAGAGCTGGATACAGAGGAGTTTTAGGAGCTTCATATGGGGGTGGCAAAATTTTCTGAGAGGGACTTGGGGAGGGGGAGATAGTGATGGGCTCTACCTTTTCTGTCTTCTCCTCATTATCATCTTTAGGAGAGCCTGGGGCTGCCTGTTTAGCTGCAAACATTGTGCCCCCGTGGAGGACAGAGCACAGATCGAGGGCCTTGCATATCATGCTAAACAGGACGGTGGAAACATCCTCAGATTTATATTCATCGGGTCGCAATTTTTTGGTTTTCTTAATTAAATCTAATTCTTTTATCATCTGGCATAATAATTTGTGTGCCGGATCAGCAGGTATTACCCGAGGTGGAGGAATCAATTTGGAAACGGTACCTCCGGATTTTCTAACAATGCGGCTACACTCTCTCCAAAGCTGAGAGGGATTTGCAGCACCGAGGTTCTCCACAGTCTCTGTGCACTGAGGCTGTAGGGAATAATCGGCTGGCTGACACCTAAAGCTCGGGTGGCACCGAAGGAGGCATCCCGTATCTGCCAGGGTTAATGGTACAGTATAGCCTTTTAGAGTTTTACCCGAGCCAAGGGAACAGATCCATTCTATTTTTGGATCAGTCGAATTTTGGCTAGTAAAAAGGTGAAACTGCAAATGTTGGAACTGTTCAGTTTCATCATCTGCGCGGTCTGCAGTGTGCCACGGGCATGGCCCAACTCCCTTGCATCCTGTTCGTGACGCCATGTGGATTGCCACGGGCACGCAGGGGCGAAAGAAAATGCAGGCCTGTTATTTACTAGGCTGCACGTGGCAATAGACTATATTGGTAAGAGATGCAAGGAGAGTATGGGTCACGATGCAAACTGCAGACACGCACACACACAACTAAAATAAATCAATTTAAAGTTTTATTGGGGATAATTACAAGGGGTAAGGGAGCAGCGTTAGATTAGCTAATAGAGTTAATGAAACTTAAAACACACAATGACTAAAATATCTACTAACAATATTTATAAACAAAGATGCAGCATTTAGTAATAACTGATACTCACAAATACAAACCAATGCATAACGACCGGCAAACGTAGAAACTCTGTTTGAAACACGTGAGCTGAGAGAGAGGCTTCGAGGTGATTAGGCTCGGTTACGGGTGTACACAGGATACACAGGATTCGTTTTTCTTTCTCCTCTTCCTGCCTGCACATGGCAGGCAGGCCCATAAAGTACCAATTATGACATCACAGAAGTGTCATAGGGGACGGGGCCCAAAACCTGTTTGTGTTCGTTTCTGATTGGCACAAGCAAAGTTAACACCAAGTAGGGGAGCAGGTGCCTCAAAGTCTGGCTTCACCCCCAAAAGGTGAGGAAATGCATATTGCTTTAGAATGCGTGCCACACTGAATGACAAAAGAAGAGGCCAGGGCAATACCGGTATGGGCAAGTTTTACAGGAAGCAGACAGGAACTCATCTCAACAGTTTAGATACGGTGGCTCTTTTTTGGTTCTCTTACTACGTTTTTTAATTTGGGGTATATATTTAAGTTGAGCCTCAATTACGGTGTCTTTAAAAAGTTTCCATTCTGCTTGCAGGGATTTTACCTTTTAATTTCTGTTTAACTAACCTCCTCATTTTTGTGTAGTTCCCCTTTCGGAAATTAAATGCTACAGTGTTGGGCCACTGTGGTGCTTTCCCCATCACAGGGATGTTAAATTTAATTATATTATGGTCACTGTTACCAAGCGGTCCAGCTATATTTACCTGATCCTGTGCTCCACTTAGGACTAAATCAAGAATTGCCCCTCCTCTTGTGGGTTCCAGTACTAGCTGCTCCAAGAAGTGGTCATTTAAGGTGTCAAGAAACCTTATCTCTGCATCCCTTCCTAAGGTGATATGTATCCAGTCAATATGGGGATAGCTGAAATCCCCCACTATTATTGAGTTTTTTATTTTAATAGCCTCTCTAATCCCCCTGAGCATTTCACAGTCACTATCACCATCCAGGTCACATGGTCTGTAACATATCCCTACTGCTATATTCTTATTATTCAAGCCTGGAATTACTATCCATAGAGATTCTATGGTAAAGTTTGGTTCATTTAAGATTTTTACTTCGATTGTACATTTCTTTCACATATAGTGCCACTCCCCCACCAGCACGACCTGTTCTGTCCTTCCGATATATTTTGTACCCAGGTATTACTGTGTCCCATTGATTATCCTCATTCCACCAAGTTTCTGTGATGCCTATTATATCAATATCCTCATTTAATATGAGGCACTCTAGTTTCCCCATCTTATTATTTAGACTTCTAGCATTGGTATATAAGCACTTTAAAAACTTGTCACTTTTTAGCTGTCTGCCATTACATGATGTAACTGAATAGGACTTTTTTTCTTTTGTCTGTTTCTCATTGGATCCTACCTGTATTTTATCATCCTCCATCCTCTCCTCCTTATTAGGACATAGGGTATCTCCATTATAGAGCCTCCCCTAATTGTATCAATCCCCAATTGCAACATTTAAACAACCTAAACTGTAAGCTATAAAGTGAATGAAGATGAGTAACCTAGAGGTCTAACCAACTAACTGATGGTAATTCAGCAGTCTACGTGAAATGAGCCTAGTTCACATCCAAATCACAAAAACTTCTGCTACAGTTGGCACTTACAGACAATTATAATTGTAAGCGGGGGAATAGTCCCGCTATTGTGGGGAACTTTCCTCGTCTCTGCACTACCCCGGTGAAATGGGCTAGCGGAAAGATCTGAGTCCTCGCTCCCACCTCCTTTACCCAGAGGCCTCCCTGCCCTCGAGGACTCCCCTTGCACTCTCCTGTCTGGCAGAGTCCTCGTAACCCCAACAAGGCTGGGCCCAGGATTCCTGGGGGGCTCAACCCCCAACCTTGCTGTGGTCACCTAGGTCAGGGGCTAGGGTGTCCCCACTCCGGGGTGTACTCTCTAAACAGGATGCTTCCCTGACCCACTGATCACTGCATACAATTCAAAGCAAAGGCAAATTATGTAATTAACAATTAATTTGTAACAGGAATAAGGAAAAATGGGAAAGGCTAATGAAAACACATCCCCCCGCTCTGTGGCAGGGAACATCCCAACAGTGTCTCTGCAATGTCAGGGCAGTTCAGTCTGTTCCTTTGCAAGTCCCAGGCTCCTTCTCAGGCCTTGGCTGTGCTGCAGGGACGCTGTGGCTTGGACACTTGCTCTGGCGGTGGCCACACGCTCGCAGGCTCTGGGCGGCAGGACCCTTCTTCCCAGCGTTGCCCCCGCCCCGTCGGGGTTACGATCCCCCTGCAAGTCTGGCCTGCAGGGCCCCTTGGCTGAGGCGTCTCCCTGCGCTGGGCCCACTGCCCAGGGTTCCCCTCGCTCTCCCCAGCTGCTCACCGCACCCAGCTCCGGACTGCTCCAGCCCCAGCTCCACCGCTCTGCCTCAGCTCCAGCTCCTCTGCCTCAGCACGGCTGCTGCTGCTGCTCTGCCTCCAGCTGCCTGGGCTGCTGCCCTGGCCCCTCTGGCTGCTGCAGCTTCTCCCCCCCAGGGCAGGTCTGTCTCTGGGCTGCAGCTTCTCCCCCCAGGGCAGGTCTGTCTCTGGGCTGCAGCTCTGCTCCCAGGGCAGGTCTGTGTCTCTGGGCTGCTTTTCTGGCCCCTCCAGATCTGGCCCAGCTCAGCTCTGGCCTCTCCTTAGCTCAGCCCCACTCACTCTGACTCAGGCCACTTCAGCTCACACGGAGGACGGGATTCACCCTGACCTCCTGACTCCCTGATTCGCCTGCCCGCCCTGTCAATCAGGCTGACCTGGAGCATTGGCCTCTCCCCATTGCCCCTGGGGACTGTCAGTCCCATCGACCCTTCCCCTTTTGGTACTGGGAGCTCTGAATGTTAGTAAGGGGATAACAGTCCCCTTACATTCCCCCTTGCTAAAATTCTGCCACAACCACAATGTTTACACTAATACCTCCGGACCCATTATTAACAACATATACCCACATCATATCAAACCCATTAACATCAAAAGAACATTTAACATATTAAACATTTCACATCTACTTCTTCATACTATACATAACAATATTAATTAAAACACTACATAGAACCAATCACATAATCATCTCTAAATTTAACAGGCAGTACACCCTTATTAGCCCTCTGGGACCTTCTTAAAAATGGTGGTTCATTACTCATATTTTCTATTTCCCTGTCCTCAGGTAATACTGGGTCAGCTTGAGGGATCTGGCCATTCTTGTTAGGGTTTGTGTTTGCCCCACTCTGTTCCCCTCTGTACTCAGTTTGTGGGACTAGAACCATCCCCCAATTGGTTTCCGTCTCCTCAGGGTGTGCTGATGTACGCCTCCTATGGTCCCTGACTGGACTAAGAGTGCAATGTTTTAGTTGATCCCTATGTACTAGTCTCTCAGGACCTCCTCGCTCAGGCCGGATGGTATAAACTGGTAGCTCGGGATTGTTGTGAGCAACTACAATGTGGGGATTTGACTCCCACTTGTCCTGTATTTTATTACGCCCCTGTTGTCCATGGTTACGAACTAGTACACGGTCACCAGGCCTGATGAGAGCCCCACTGGACTTGCGATCATAAGTCCTTTTCCTACTTTGGGCTGTGTCTTTAGCTGTACTGAGAGCAACTTTGCTGGTTGTCTTTGGCCTGTAATGGACACCTTTGACCCAGTCATCAAAATTGGTCACCTCATCCTTAGAAAAGGCTACTTGATGCTTCTCTGGCAACACCCTTAAGTTAGCCACCTGTGCAGGAATCAGCCCTTGGCATACCGCTTGAACTGGAACTGGCAGTCTCCCACCACATCTTTCTTGAGGAAAGGTAACTTGTTCTCCCTTCTCCCCAAATGTTATCTTCACCTGAGGGATCGCCTCCTCAGGCTGCAACTCCATAGCCTTCACGCTTGGGTTTAAAAGACTCACTGGTACTCTTCCTTTGATGGCACTAGTCAATACATTGGCTGACTGAAGTCCCTTAGGTAGGCTTGACCCAGTTGTAGGCTCTACCAGCACTCGATATTCATTGGTATTTCCTGGCATCCAGCAGCGTTCATGAAGGATCTTCTCTCTCCAAGGAGAAATAATGGTCTTCCGGTTTCTGCCAACTTTAACATTTCCAATCCACCTTGTGGGGCCCAGGGAATGACTCTGCCTCTCCGCTCGAGCCAGTACTCCACTCAGCACAGCATTCCTCTTAGAGTGCCCATGACGGTTCATCCTCCTGGTTCCTTTTACTGGCAACTGTAGCTCTTTCAGCTCACTAATGATGTTCATCCCCAGAATCCCTGGGACTCCTTCTCCTATATGGCTCCCTTCAGAGGCCTTGTCTTTCAGGATGAAGATGCATTTCCCTGGCAGTGTCTGGCCCATGTAGTCGATGTCTGCTTCGAGGCATCCCACCACTGGGATTGCCAGTCCATTAACTGCTGTTAGATGTACAAACTGTGTGTTGTGCATGGTCAGCTCCTTGTCTTTCAAGTATTTTTGAAAATGTGATTCAGTAATGGTGGTGACTTCTGAGCCAGTATCTAACAAACATCTGGTTTTTACCCCTGCTATACATACTTCAGCAGTTAGACAGTCTCCAAATGCTCGCTTACAGAAGTCGCTAGATATGCTGGTCCTGCCCATGTTCCTCCCATCACTGTATGCAGAGTGATTTTCCACGAAGGAGAGGCCTAGGAATCCTTCTGCCACTGCTTGGCCTTCTACTGTAGATGGACCACTCGCTCCTGGTGCCCCACCGATTTCGAGTGCCTGGGACTCTGGTCTCCTTCTCAGTGTACAATCTCGGCTAGTATGTCCTGGCCTTTCACAGGTGTAACAAATGTACCTCCCTAGCTCATCCTTCAGTGGAGATCTTCGGGATCCTGGAGCTCTTGGATATTTTGGCACATTAGTGGAGGTATTTCCTTTCATCACCTCAGTCATCACTTTCAGCATCTCCCCCTGTTGGACAGCCAGTTTTTGGACAGCTTCACTTAGGCTTTCCAATGTTAGCTGTGTTTGGGGCAGGGCCTTTTCCCCAGCAGCTGCATTCACTAGGCCCCCACTTTGTGTATGGGGTTTAGGCTTGGCCCTCTCTGCCCCAGGAACTTCCTCTTCTTCTGACCACATAATGGCAGCCTGCATGAGTTCATGGAACTTTTTACTGGGCTCTTCCTTAAACCTCCTTTTCATTTCACGTCGGAGCGAGTCGTCCTGGAGCCCCAACACCAACTGCTCTTTTAGAAACATATCTGGGTCTGGAACTCGTTGAGAGTCTCGCCGCTCCACTTTGCTCATTCTCTCCTGAAGGTCATATGCGTAGGCCCGGATAGTTTCACCGGGCTCCTGCTTTCTCTCAAAGAACTCCTTTAGTCGAGTTCCAATAGGTACCTTGTCTCCGTACACTTCCAGGAGGAGTTCAAACACCTTTTTCACATCTTTCTTGTCTGCCATTGCCATGAACTTTACAGTGGCCTTCGCCTGGCCCTTGAGGTGTTCCTCTATGAAGTCCACATGGTCTTCCTCAGGTACTCTTAGCACACGCAGAGCCGTCTTCACAGACTTGACCCACTCCTCTACTGTAATGTCTCCTGCTCTGGTCGGGAAGCCACCAAACTCTGTGACCTTCTGCTCCCGTGGGACATAAATAGTAGGGGGTTTCTTAGCTTCTGCTGCCTGTTGGTCTATTACAGCCTTAGCCAGTGATAAGGCTTCTCTCTGTTCTGTTCTAGCTTGTTGTAATGCCTCAGCTTGGTCTGACAATCTGCGCTGAAGTTCAGCAACCTGGGCCTTTAGTTCTTCAATTCGAGCCATGGTAGGTTTCTTGACCAGGCCTGGACAGTGCTACCAGAATGCAACCAGTAAACCAATGGGGTGGACCCTGTGAATAGGATCCTGTTCGTGACGCCAATTATGTAAGCGGGGGAATAGTCCCGCTATTGTGGGGAACTTTCCTCGTCTCTGCACTACCCCGGTGAAATGGGCTAGCGGAAAGATCTGAGTCCTCGCTCCCACCTCCTTTACCCAGAGGCCTCCCTGCCCTCGAGGACTCCCCTTGCACTCTCCTGTCTGGCAGAGTCCTCGTAACCCCAACAAGGCTGGGCCCAGGATTCCTGGGGGGCTCAACCCCCAACCTTGCTGTGGTCACCTAGGTCAGGGGCTAGGGTGTCCCCACTCCGGGGTGTACTCTCTAAACAGGATGCTTCCCTGACCCACTGATCACTGCATACAATTCAAAGCAAAGGCAAATTATGTAATTAACAATTAATTTGTAACAGGAATAAGGAAAAATGGGAAAGGCTAATGAAAACACATCCCCCCGCTCTGTGGCAGGGAACATCCCAACAGTGTCTCTGCAATGTCAGGGCAGTTCAGTCTGTTCCTTTGCAAGTCCCAGGCTCCTTCTCAGGCCTTGGCTGTGCTGCAGGGACGCTGTGGCTTGGACACTTGCTCTGGCGGTGGCCACACGCTCGCAGGCTCTGGGCGGCAGGACCCTTCTTCCCAGCGTTGCCCCCGCCCCGTCGGGGTTACGATCCCCCTGCAAGTCTGGCCTGCAGGGCCCCTTGGCTGAGGCGTCTCCCTGCGCTGGGCCCACTGCCCAGGGTTCCCCTCGCTCTCCCCAGCTGCTCACCGCACCCAGCTCCGGACTGCTCCAGCCCCAGCTCCACCGCTCTGCCTCAGCTCCAGCTCCTCTGCCTCAGCACGGCTGCTGCTGCTGCTCTGCCTCCAGCTGCCTGGGCTGCTGCCCTGGCCCCTCTGGCTGCTGCAGCTTCTCCCCCCCAGGGCAGGTCTGTCTCTGGGCTGCAGCTTCTCCCCCCAGGGCAGGTCTGTCTCTGGGCTGCAGCTCTGCTCCCAGGGCAGGTCTGTGTCTCTGGGCTGCTTTTCTGGCCCCTCCAGATCTGGCCCAGCTCAGCTCTGGCCTCTCCTTAGCTCAGCCCCACTCACTCTGACTCAGGCCACTTCAGCTCACACGGAGGACGGGATTCACCCTGACCTCCTGACTCCCTGATTCGCCTGCCCGCCCTGTCAATCAGGCTGACCTGGAGCATTGGCCTCTCCCCATTGCCCCTGGGGACTGTCAGTCCCATCGACCCTTCCCCTTTTGGTACTGGGAGCTCTGAATGTTAGTAAGGGGATAACAGTCCCCTTACATAATGATAGAGACCATGGATGGCATAGATCTTGGAGGCTGAACTATCCCTACAGGTGATCCCACCAGTACAGTTGAGACTCATTGGCACTGCAGTTTTGGGCAAACTAACACTGTTATGATCTGTGCAGTGCCTATTTTGTTAATATGTAACTTGAACAGGAGCTAAGGGTGCTCTCTCATTGCTAGATCAGACCCAATATGATGCCTGGATGTGATTTTGTATCTCACAATACTTTGAAGCCATTAGCCAGCTAAGTTACTTTTTAAAGAAGTCATAGTATACATCAGTAGAGACCTCATCAGAGGAGCACAGAAAAACACACAACCTGAGGTCAGAGACTATAATTTTTTACAACCCATAGCAATATTTCTCTTCAAAGCAAGAGTTTGGTGGGAGTCCATAATGAAACTGCAGCCAGATGGTTACAGTAGTAGAGTTTACTGTTCAAAGGTGCATTTTTTTACACTTTAGGAGGTAAAATAAACAGTCGAGAACACACATTCATTTATTCACCTGTTAATGCAATAGCTGGGCCAAGCCACTTCATTCATTTCATACCTACCAACTGCCAGTACAACTTTTGATGTATAAGTAAGGCTTCAATCAATGGGAAGTTTGATTTTCAGATACACAATTTATCTTTTGTGTGTACCTTTCCAATAATGTAGTGGCTGAAGTTTAGTTTTGCATATGCCTACTATTGCTACCACTTAAATTTGAATGAAATAAAAACATGAGAATTGACCAGGGTCTTCTTTCTTATATTTCTATGCTAAATTCAGTCACATTTACAATATAGCATTGTAATTAAAGGCAACGGCTCATTACATATAAAACATACTTAATTTCCAAGCATATTGAAATCTATATTAGGAGTCGGGATGTGGTGCTTGCACTAAGAAACATGATGTATTCGCAGGTCAAACTGATGACTTTTTTCACTAACATCATTTTACACCATCAGCTCAGCATATAAATTAAGGTTATAAACTGGGATACAGATGTGGCTCTTCTGGCACCATGTTAACTCTGATAAATTCCAGCAAGTCACCAATTGCAACGTCACACAGTTTGCTTTAGAAAACTGTAATGATACTTAACATATAGGACAGAGTTTAAATTGAATATTAAACTTGATAGCATTTTGACTAATTCCCTAGCATTTAGAGCTTGGTTGCAAATAGATTTTACCCCATTTCATAGTCTCCCTATACATTTATTTTTGGTGCTGACATTTTCTATACTAATTTACACCCTCACCCCAAAAAAAGTCTGAGTAAAATGGAAGGCAAGGGTGGAGAGAAAAATACACTCTTCTTTTAAAAATTTCTGACCACACATTTTAGAAAAAGCTAAATCAAAATAGCTGAAGTTTGAAACTTGGTCTGGATGTAGTACTCATGAGGAACAAATGTCTTTGCATAGTTTGAAATGAAAAAAAGATTTAAGAGATAACCCCTTGAAATCTATGCACTGAGCATGTGGCTTTGAACAGTGTTTCTACAAATGGACAGGGGTACACTAAAATACAAATCTATTGCATATGTGTGGCACAGATAATTACGTGTGCACTTGCGGAAGAACTTACAAGTTCTACTGCTGAAAGGCTTCAGAGCAAGGGATTTACAGCTATTGCCTTCAGCACCTTCCTCTCCCCCACCCCTATACCTTTTTTCTTGACAATAAACAAGAAATTAAACACGGCCTAGAATAATTTCAATTTCAGTTTGCAAGATCATGGACTCCAAACAAACAAACAAAAACCACACCCAAACCCAGGAATTTTCAAAAATTAAGATTTTTCAGTTAATGTAAAGTCAATCCCATTACATGTTAAATGTCAGCCTTAACACGAACCTCAGCTCTTACATTCGGTGGGCCCGATTATGCAAGTAGTTAAGCAAAAGCTTAATTTTATTCAGCTCAATAGGACAATGCAAATGTATAAAGTTAAGCATGTGCTTAAGTGTTTGCAAGATCAGGGCGTACAACGGGCTGAGATAAATGCTTTTATCAGACATGTGGTGTTTTGTGCACAATCTTCATGAAGATTGCCTGTAACCCATCCGGGTGAGCCGAAATGATAACTAGGAACTCTCACATTAGAAACAAACTTTTAATCCCTTCCTGCTATATAGAAAGAAGGCAGAGTACTGAATCTGTTCTGGGGTGGTTTTTTTTAAAGGTTTATAGATTCAAGGACCAGAAGGGACCACAGCGGTCATCTAGTTTGAACTCCTATAAAACATAGGCTATAGAACTTTCCTAAAATAATTCCTAGATCATATGTTTTACAAAAAACATCCAAACTGAATTCTGAAAATTGTTGGTGATGGAGAATCCTTGGCAAATTGTTCCAACGGTTAATTACTCTTACTGGTAAAAATTTACACCTCATTTCCAATCTAAATTAGTCATTGGATTGTTATAGCTTTCTCTGCTAGACTGACAAACCCGTTATCAAATATTTGCTCCCAATGTAGGTACTTATACACTGTAATCAAGTCATCCCTTAACTTTCTCTTCATTAAATTAAATAGATTGAGCTCATTGAGTCTCACTATAAGGCATGTTTTCTAATCCCTAAATCATTCCTGTGGATCTTCTCTAAACCGGCTCCAATTTATCAACATCCTTCTTGGATTGTGGACACCAGAACTAGATATAGTATTCCAGAAGTGGTCACTCCAGTGCCAAATATAGAGGTAAAATAAAATCTCTACTCCTACTCAAGATTCTCGTTTATGCATCCAAGGATCCCATTAGCTCTTTTGGCCACAGCATTCCACTGGGAGCTCATGTTCAGCTGATTATCCACCATGACTCCCAAATCATTTTCAGTCACTGCTTCCCAGGATAAAGTGCCCCATTCTGTAATTATGGTCTACGTACTTTGTTCCTAGATGTCTACATTTAGCCATATTAAAACGCATATTGTTTGCTTGTGTCTGGATTAGTAGTAACTTGTTCTCATTATTTACTACTCCCCCAAGTTTTGTGTCATCGCCAAACTTTATCAGTGATGATTTTGTTTTCTTTTAGGTCATTGATTAAAAAAAAGTTAAAAAGCATAGGGCAAAGAACCGACCCCTCCAGGACCCTCCCTCTAGAAACACAACCCATCAATGATTTCCCATTTAAAATTACATTTTGAGACCTGTCAATTAGGTTGTTTTTAACCCATGTAATGTGTGCCACATTAATTTTATTTTGTTCTAGGGGTATTTTTAATCAAAATGTCATGTGGTACCAGGTCAAACACCTGTCAGGAATCTAAGTATATTACTTCAACACTATATTACATCAACATTATTATCATTATCAACCAAACTTGTAATCTCAACCAAAATCTGATAACAGGTTAGTTTGACAGGATCTCTTTTCAGCTCATATTTTACCTACAATAATTTATATTCCTTTCATTAGGTTTTCAATTTCTGAAGGATCTCTATTGGGCTTCATTAACTACTTGTGCCTTTCCATTTAACCTTGCTCAATACTTTTTTTTTTCTTGAGTTCTTGCAACTATATTATGCAGGCACTGGTCACAACTCCTTAGTTAAACTGAAAACTTCTGACTCAACCTTAACAGGAGCTTTAAATCTTTTTATTTTACAGAAATCTCATGGAAATGGCAAACACGAAAACCAAGACACAGAATACAAACTATGAGTATTTAAATTTTTCCTGGTGTCTTGATGAAAATTAATTGATATAGAGACAATTAGCGTACAAAAATCACCCCTCTGGCAATTTCCCCCCCGGATTATCTCACTTTTGTTTTTGACGCTTTTGCAAAAAGTCTAACACCCTCTAAAGTCTGTTCTTCGTCTACATTATCGCTCTTCGTGTGCCAATTGCTCAAATATGATTTATATGTCAGTAATGTTTGTCTGTAGAGCATTTTTTAGCCCTAAGAAAAAACATGTGCAACAAGTTGAACTTGCCAGCATACAATAGACAGGAACTCACCCCTTCTAACTTATTTTTTAAGTTCCCATGACATTTACTATCCTTATTATTGACTAAAGCCATGAATCCCAACTAAGGCTGTTGTCAAGTACAGCTACTGAACAATCTCCCTCCCAGTTTTGTAAGGGTACGTCTATACTTACCTCCGGGTTCGGCGGTAAGCAATTGATCTTCTGGGATCGATTTATCACGTCTTCTCTAGACGCGATAAATCGATCCCGGAAGTGCTCGCCATCGACACCGGTACTCCTGCTCCGCGAGAGGAGTACGCGGAGTCGACGGGGGAGCCTGCCTGCCACGTGTGGACCTTGTAAGTACCTTGTAATTCGAACTAAGATACTTCGACTTCAGCTACGTTATTCACGTAGCTGAAGTTGCGTATCTTAGTTCGAACCGGGGGGTTAGTGTGGACCAGCCCTAAGTAAGCTGGCAGAGGGTGTATGCAAAATCACAGCAGGCAAAAAATGCAAGTGACTAAAATCAAGGCAAAACCCAAAGGGATGCAGCCTTCTTGCAGATTGAGAGCAACTCAGATCGATCTCCAGTCAAATCCTTAAGGTGGTCTGTGTGGATGTTCAGTCTATATTGATTGGCATTAATTGTATTACCTTCCCTTAATATTTATTGAGTCTATTATCTGGTGTAGGTTCGATGTCAGATTGATAGGCCTATAATTACCCAAGTCATCCACTTATCCTTTAAAAATATTGGCACATTAGCTTGCTTTCAGTCTTTTGGAACTTCCCCAGTGTTCCAAGACTCATTGAAAATCAATATAAATGGTTCTGTGAGCTCTTCAGCCACCTCTTTTTAAAACTCTTGGATGCAAATTATTTGGACCTACTGATTTAAAAATGTCTAACTTTAATAGCTGCTGTTTAACAGTCTCCTAAGATAACACTCTTTTCATTCCACTAGTATCATGATACTACTACATCATGTTTTTTTCCAAACAGCAGAAATATTTATTGAACACCTCTGCCTTTTCTGCATTATTATTGATAATTCTGCCACTTCCATCAAGTAATGGACAAATATAATTGAGAGTATTATTTTTATTTCTAATATAAACTCCTCCTTTTCCTTAACTCTGATGGCCACAGACTTCTCCTTGTGTCCCTTTGCTTTCTTTATCATTTTCTACAATTCTTAGCTTCTGATTTATATTCATTACTATCAACTTTCCCTTTCTTCCAATTGTTATAGCTATTATTTTTTTATAGCTACCTTCACTTCCCTCTAAACCAGTTTTTTAAAATCAATACAGCCTTCTTCCTCAATTTGTGGGACTCTGGCTGTTTTAGACATCTAATTAAGTGTTCATAAACAATTCCCAATCATCATTCATATTTTTCTGATTAAATTCTTTCTCCCAGCTAACTTAACTCATAATTGTTTTCAGCTTTGTGAAGTTGGCCCTTTCAGAGCACCAAGTATATATATTATTGCTCTGGATTTTATTGTTTATACATTATGAACGTGATCAAGTCCTGATCACTTTACCAAGGTTACTATTAATTTTTAGTCCTGTGATCAGTTCCTTTTTATCTGTCAAGATGAGGTCTTACATAGAATTCGCCTATGTTGGATACAACGCTTTTTCAGTTAGGAAATTGTCATTTATAATATTCCGAAATTTTAGAAGCTTACTGTGCATATTCCACTTCCAGTGAGCACAGTAAAACTAAAGATGTAGGGTACAATTTTCAAAATCTCCTAAATCCCATTCACTTTCTTTCAGGGGTAGGCGACTTTTGAAAATTTTACCCACAAAGAAGAAAATCTCCTGGGTTTCTGGGGCTCATTTTATGTTCTTTGTAACAGGAACTTCTGTATCAGACTCTTCTGTTTCCACTGGCAGCATGCTCGTTTTGGATGCAGAACTAAAGAGACAAAGCGTGTTCTTGGAGAATCTCAGAATAGTGATACCCAATGACAGACAGAGGAAATCATTTTACACCTGACATAATACATCTAGGCCTGCTATAAAGTGTAGAGTGAGAGACAACAGCAACTATCCACACAGAAGTAAACAAAATCAAAGAGACCACATTGAAACAGAAGCCTAAAGGGCTAATCTCTTCAGAATGATGCACACAGTCAAACTCTTGCTCTGCACAAATTACACCTTGGCAACTTTATTCAATTTACTCTCCTGGGGCATCAGGGGTATAAGATAGACAAGAAACTGTGGCTGGTGAAGGATAAGACCTCGTCTCAGCCTGATCCAGAGCCCCTTTAATTCAGTGAGTCTTTCCATTGACTTCAAGGGACTTTACGGGAGGTTCTCAGTGCATTTGAGTGCGGGTAGCTAAGAACAACCTGGCAAGCAGCAGACATGACAATAGTTTGTAGAGTGAGAGAATGAACCTTAAAATGATCAGTCCCAAGTCTACTACCACACAAATTTAATCTCTCCTTTCATTCCAGTCTTTGCTGCCCAGTGTCAAGACCCTCATTCAAGAGAAGGGAAGAAACTGTCCTTTCATCATTACGCCCACTTACTGTACCATACAAGTTTTACAGATCTGCAGTGGCTGGATCACATGAGAATGGAGGTAGGAAAACAGCAATGAGAACACAATAAAACCATGTCTTAAGCTGCCACTAACGCTTTAGGAACATGTCAACAACCATTTGCTAATATTTCTTATTCCTTTTTTAGTCATTTTGCTAATGAATGTCACTGTGCCTTAAATATTGCCCATTTAGAATTCTTTGTCAACTGCTCTTTTGAGCAGTCTCTCCAGAAGTCCAAGCTTTCTCCTAACTGGTCTCCCTCTATTCATCTTCCATCAGCCCAGTCCATCAACTTACCCTAAAATGAGTCAATCAGCCCCTAAAAATCCAGGGCTTGCAGCTTTCCTTTGTCACCCTGTCAGTTTCTTGGAGGCAGCCTGGTGTGGAGCTGTTGCACCTCTGCTATCCCAAGCTGTTTTGCATCCCCATCTCTCTCCATTCTCCTTCCTTTATAGCTGGGTTTGTTTCCCTTATTGGTCCCAGGTGGGGGTGAATGCCTTCATGATTGGCAATTCTGGCAGCTGGGCTGGGGGGGTGCTCAGCCTGATTGCCTGTAAGTGGGGACTCTCCTTTCCCTTCTGCTCAGTATGAGGCTTGTAAACCCCATTACATATCCACCCCTAAAGGCCGAGGCCCAGCCTTGACTGGCAAAGGCTACTTCTCTTGATAGAAAATCAGCATTTTCTTCCTGCCTGCTGTTGCCTTCCGGATACAACAACAGACACCACCTCATGATCCTTGGGTTTGTCTCTTCCAGTACATTCACCCTGCGCAAGGGGGCATGATCTGTAACTAATGAGGATACATTCCCCAGGAGGTAGTGCCAAAAGCTTTTTATTGCCCATTTGGTGGCCAAGCATTCCTTCTCTATCACCAAGTATACCACCTCGTGAGGAAAGAGTTTCTGGCTGATGTCCACTATTGGGTGTTCATCTCCATCTACCTCTTGGGAAAGGACCAGCCCTAGCCGTACATTCAATGCATCTGTTTGCAATACAAATTCCTTCTCAAAGTTTGCATCCTTGTATCCATAAGACCTATTTTGAGGCGGTGCCCTTAGCTATGTTGGTTACTGGGGCTACTCTGATGGCAAAATGTGATATGAACCAGTGATAGTAGCTAGCTAGATCTAGGATGGCCTGAACTTGCCTTTTGACGGTGGAAGTTTTATATGCCTGTAAGGCATGAACCTTATCCACCAACAGGTGGATTTTCCCTCCATCGACCATGTAACGGGCTTCCTGTTTTTCTATCACGCACTGGGTGGGTTAGCTGTTAATCTGGATTCCCTCAGTGACTGGAGAATGGCAGCTATTTTGTCCAGATGGGAATCCTTTCTATAAATTACTGTCCTCCCAATATGCTGCTGCATATTGACTATGCTGTTGGAGTAACTGGTCCATCAGACATTGAAAAATAGCTGCTGCATTGTGTAACCTGAAGGGGAAGCAGCGTTTATCTTTCTGAAGTCTATACAGAAATGCAGTGAGTCATCTGGCTTTAGAACCAGCAAAACAGTACTCCAAGTCACTTTGGGATTCGTCTATTGTCTCGAGTTCTAACATGGCCTTGAGTTCTCTTAACATCCCTTGTCAATTTGTTGGGGACTGTCAGAGCCCTTCCCATATTACTTCACTTGGTTCCATATTATTGTGATGGTGAGAAAAGGACATCTCCCCAGGGTGGGCTGAGAATATTTTTGTAAAAGTGGCCACCACTTGGAGTGCCTGTTTCTTTTGCTTCTGGTTTAAGTTCTCCCAAGGAGTATTGAGTTTTCTTTCAGGCAGTTGTTAATTTGGGGTTCCAGTTCTGGTTTCTCGGGACATGGCATGATGGAAGAGACTTTCCCTGGCTTTAGCAAACTTACATGGTAAATTTGGGGAGGGCGTGCCCCTTAGTTGTCTGATTAAAAAGTCCATGGTTCCTACCTTCTTTCTCACCTCATAAGGGCCTTGGCCATCAGCTTTGATCAGAGCTTGGAAAAAGCAGTAGAACTCTGTCACCTGGCTGGAAGGTGCATAGTTGTACCCCTTTGTTATAATGTGACTGTCATTCCTATACTTCTTTGAGGTTTTCTCTAGTGTAGGCCCCCATAGCCTCCAGTCTCACACATAACTTTAAGACATATTCTATAAGGTTTTCAGCTCTTGGACCCTAGTTTTCCCATATCTACTGCACCAGGTTTAGTATGCATCTTGGCTATCACCTATATAGCAGTTCAAATGGTGAAAATCCTGTAGAAGCTTGGGGTACTTCCCTAATGGCAAAGAGTAGGGCCATGAGTAATTGATCCCTGTCAAGGAGTCCAGAGTAATAAATTTCCTAAGACTTCTCTTTAGCATCTGATTAAATCTTTCCACTAGGCCCTCTGTCTTCAGATAATACTTGGGCGTACATAATACTTTAACCTTCAGTAGACCACAGACACCTCTCATTAGCCAGGACATGAAATTTGTTCCCTGGTCTATCAGGATCTCTTTGGGAATCCCTTCCCATATAAAGACCCTCTGTTGCTCATTAGTGATAGTCTTGGCATTCACTGAAAAGAGTGAAAAGAACAGGAGTACTTGTGGCACCTTAGAGACTAACAAATTTATTTGAGCATAAGCTTTCATGGGCTACAGTCCACTTCATCGGATGCATAGAATGGAACATATAGTAAGAAGATATTTAGCCCACGAAAGCTTACGCTCAAATAAATTTGTTAGTCTCTAAGATGCCACAAGTACTCCTGTTCTTTTTGCTGACACAGACTAACACGGCTGCTACTCTGAAAACTGAAAGGAGTGATATGGCTTCTGCATATCAGCTGGTGTAGTCCACAATTACATGTATATGCTGGTGTCTGGAGGCACTTCTCTAGGAGGCCTATAAGTTTGATGCCTATTTGTTCAAAGTGGGTCTCCACCAAGGGAAGGGGTACTAGTGGAGCCCATGGGACTCCTCTGGGGGCCGCTAATTGGCATTCAAGGCAGGATGCACAGAAATTCTTGACTTCTTTAAGGACCCCTGGCCAAAAGTATCAGTACAGGATTCTAGACTGTATCTTATCCTTCCCAAGGTGTACCACACATGGGATTGTGTGCGCTAGGTGTAGACGCTCACAACAGTATACCTAGGGCACTAGTAATTGGTCTGTTTCGCCTGCATCGGCTTGTCCTGGTCTATGTGATATAACAAGTCCCACTTAAGGAGAAAATGAGGGTACTACCATGCCTTCACAGGGTCTGTCACTGCCACTTGCTCAAAGCCTCATAGTTTCTTTGTTCCATGTAGAAATCCTAGAAGCCCCTTCGCCTCTCTGGGTCCAGTTAGAGAGGGTGTGTCTTGTTTTGGTCCTTCCCCTGCATCTTCTGCATTGCCTGGCTCGACTACAGAGTCTGTGGTCTCCATTATGCCTATGGAGGGGGTAGCCTCTCACCTCTCTCTGCTCTTTCCTGTCTATCCGCTTCTCTCTATGTAACTTTTTCCTTCTAGGGCAGTACTTAAGTAGACTGGGATCCTTAAAAGGGAACAAAAACTCTAATGTTTCTTTTGGAGCGTCATTTTTAGGCTCCTGTGTTAAGAGAAACTTCTGTAAGAGTTCTGGAAAATACGTCCAGTCTCAGGCTAATATCACTGGGTAGGAGTAATCTGGAAACACATATACCTTCATATGACTTTGACTCCTGTCAATAGTCAATTTTACTATTATGCTGGGATACCACAGAATATCTCTATGGATGCATTTAGGGGCAACTTCCTCCTTTGCCAGCTTCCCTACGGTTCCCCCTATCTGCTCCCTGACAAACATCTGGTCACACCCCGCATCTATGAGGGGCCATTCACTTTCCCAGGGTTTTTGCTGGGCCCTATTCTCTCTGTCCACACCTGCCCAAAATTTCATTCCATGGAGGAGCAGCTGCAAAACCAGTCCCTGCCATCGACAGGAGTAATACATGACCAAGTCTGTCTATTGTCTTCTAGTGGCCTTGTCATTGTCTTTCTAAGATTCACAGAACCTTTGTTCCTACGTTGGTGTGGGGCATCAGGTGAGTGGATTGTTTAAAGTTGTAGGCTTGCTGTCTCAAGCGAATCTTACCCACAGACCCTGAGAGGCACATCCGTCACCTATCTGGCCCAACAACCAGTCAGGTGTCGGTGTTTTCCTGGGGTTTACCCAAAATGGGACTCCCCTCCTTGGAACTCTGTCTGTTTCCTTCTCCCATATGTATGGAGCAGGTATTTCTGTTGCAGAGGGCCCCTGGATGTCTTGAGCAGTCATGTAGTCCGGCATAAGGTAGGTTGCGTACGCTAGGATTACCGGTCAGTGTCTGCAAACAGTCTTAGCCCACCAGTGGAAGAATCTGTACAAACTGCTCCATAACTGTGTGTTCTGCTATCTGGGGTCCTGTTCAAAACTCTGGCTTTAACCAATGCTGGCCCAAGTCCTTTAGTCTTTGGGTGATTGCCGGTGGCCATGCTTTTGGGGGGTATCGCTTATAGCAAAATGCTGACAGTAGGTTTCTTCATCTAGGACCTAGCTGATAAAATATGGCAGCCTTCACCTGTTCAAAGTCCTGACCTGCTGTGTCTTCAAGTCCCCGGTATGTTGCCCGGGCTTCCCAAATAAGGAAAGGAGGGAGCTGGATTGCCCACTGTGCCGGGGGCCATTGGCAGACCATGGTCACCCTTTCCAAAGTTACTAAGAATGACTCCAGGTCATCATCTGTTGTCTTCTAAGGAAGTGTCAGGGTCGGAGTGGTTCCCTGAAGTGCAGGGGACTCATTCCCTGTGGTGGGACCCTGAGGAGTATCTGGTATCAGGTCTGCCATCCATTGCCAACAACTGTTGCTGTGCAATGCCATCTGTTCAAACAGTTGTTGTTGCCTCTGTTGTTGCTGTGCTTGTGAGTCAGCCAGCTATTGCAGGGGCTAATTCACCTCCCTAGCTCTCGGGTATATATCAGAAAGAAGTATGAGATTTTGTGTTGGATTATTTTCCTTTCTGCAGGGACCATTAAAGTCAACCCGACTTCTGGTACCACTTTGTCAACAGCTCTTTTGAGCAGTCTCTCCAGAAGTCCTAGCTTTCTCCTAACTGGTCTCCCTCTATTCATCTCCCATTAGCCCAGTCCATCAATTTAACCTAAAATGAGTCAATCAGCCCCTAAAAATCCAGGACTTGCAGCTTTCCTTTGTCACCCTGTCAGTTTCTTGGAGGCAGCTTGGTGTGGGGCTGTTGAACCTCTACTATCCCAGGCTGTTTTGCATCCCCATCTCTCTCCATTCTCCTTCCTTTATAGCTGGGCTTGTTTTTCTTATTGGTCCCAAGTGGGGGTGCATGCCTGCATGATTGGCAATTCTGGCAGCTGGGCTGGGGGGTGGTCAGCCTGACTGCCTGTAAGTGGGGAAAGACGCTCCTTTCCCTTCTGCCTATGCTCAGTATGGAGTTTGTAAGCCCCATTACACCTTCCTCAGCTGAAGAGTAACCAGCAGGGAAAGAAACAACCCCTTCCATACACCTTCCATCCCCTGTTCTGTAATCTGTTTGAAAATATGATAGAGCTACATTCAAGAGTCATGAGACAGGTGAGTGAGTATACTAGTTTCAACAGCAATATTACATTTTTACTGCAGCCAATAAGCTCTGTCTTGATTTAATCACTTCACTAAATCACCTGCAGCAGAAAGTTCAATTGGGAAAAGCATGGTGCCTGTCTGTTTAGTCATGTATTATTAAAAACTGGATTAGGAAGCAGTATCTGTGATGTGTGGATTTCTCTTAGGCCACACAGTTTTGTAAATCCACTTGTAAAACTGTCAGCATGTGATATGTAAATTTATTTAATAAAGGGACTGTTTGCTAATTATTACTTAAGCCCTGTAAGAGACAAAATGTTTTTGGATGCACAAATCAACGGGTGCATAAGGAGTGCAGCTCAATGAAATATGCCTTGCATCAAATACAGATCTGGTTTTGGTCAACAAACAACAAGTATTAACAAAACTAGCAAAGGTTATCAAGCAATACATAAACTCCTGAAGGCCTTTAGTGAGTTCCAGTGAAATTGGGAACAAAGCCAGTT
The DNA here is from genome assembly GCA_033296515.1 of Macrochelys suwanniensis. NCBI lineage: Eukaryota > Metazoa > Chordata > Testudines > Chelydridae > Macrochelys > Macrochelys suwanniensis. Next base: position 16,921,492 of record CM065781.1, on the reverse strand, counting down.
CCTGCACCTAGGTATCTCCATGATGCAAGGAAGGTAGAGAAGAAGCCGTCCTCTGCTTTAGAATCTCAAGGGAAGTCCAGCCAATCAATTCTACCCCATGTTCTTTTATAGTGAAGGCCTAGGAACCTCCAGCTATCTCCTCAACAACACAGGCTCCTGCACACACATCAAACCTGCCCGTTGCTCTCTCCACTCGCTTCCAAGGGAGTAGAAAGTCAAGGTCTCAGTCCTTATCTTCCAGGCATTCAATGGCCTAAGCCCAGCATAACAAAAGAGCCTACAGCTCCACAATGATGACCATGGTCAACAACTCTGCTTCTCAGGCACAACAGACCTTTTTACTGTAAGGGTAAAGCTCACCCATGAAGGAGACAAGAGATATCTCCAGAAACAAACAGGGACAAACTCACCCAGGAACTAAGAACCATCACTAACCTTTAGCTCTACCTGCAAGGCATACTTCTTCCACCTGCCTACTCTAACACACACATAGCACCATGTACATTTGAAAAAAAATAAAAACAAAATCCACATTGCATACACAGTTCTCCTCTGGGAGATGATGAGGGAGAAAACAAACCACATCAGACAAATGCTCATCACATCCCTCAATTCAGTACTGAAAGGCACTCACCTAGTATAGAGATCTGGGCTATACAAGAGCCTATATAGAATAGTGGGGAAGATATCACATTGGCAAAATGGTCACTAGTTTTTAACTTCCCTCTTTTTCACTTTATCATTGTTTAATAAAAACAAAATGTTCTAGTTTTTCTTTCTTCTGATGAAACATTTTCACTGATTAGGCTGTTGCCAGTCCTAAACTGCTGGGTCTGATAAGACAATCTTTAAATTATCTCTCATTTAACAATGTTTATATTGGACCATTAATAGCACTTTCATAATATTAATGCTGTGTATACTGGTACATTAGAAACTCTTTAAACAGTAAGTAAAATAAGTGATAAATATCCAGGAAGCAGTTATTCTGATCATTCTTTTGGACTATGATGATAGGTTTTCTGCTGCTCCAACTTGAGAGAATGTCAAGATTCACATGGACCTGCCATTGACTTATCTAAGCACTCCAACTTGGAAAAGTTATTGATCAAGCTTCAAGGTGTATTAAGTCTTTTTTTAAACAAACATATGCCTTGCAGATAAAACACTCTAGCAGACGCTCCATTTTTTAAAAAAAATCACATACATGTGAAGAACTGAAAAACTTTGATTGGTGGAATCATCAAGAGTTTCCCAAAGTATTGCTGAAAGGCTCTTTTCATTGAAAGCTGTCTACAATAGTCCACATATTAAATGAATCGCAATATTTTACATATACCATGATTGTTATAATGCCAAAAGCAAAAAGAGTCCTAAGTGCAGCTGCATACATAAAAAACAACTATGACAGACCTGTCAGAAAACAAGACTTCTACACACACTGCTGCTCTATGTGGCTGCTTCAAGCTCAATATGCTTTTAAGCAGTCATCAAAAAATCACACAGATCTATACTAAAATCAAAAGAAAACTGAACTATAGTCAACAGTTTTATTTCAATTTTACTTTATAAAGGTGATTTTCAATTTGTTTGCAATCAGCTAAAAGTACCTTTAATAGCAGAAGCATCTGTATATCTTATAGACCTCTAATAAAATAATTATTGAGAATAACATTGTTAGTAACACTGTTATACTATTTATTTTATTTTCTCCAAGTGTTGAATTAAAGCTTACTTTGTTACTAAGTGTAGTTTCTGGTCACCCCCTAAGGAAATTGATGATCCCAATGGCAATAATTCTATGTTTGCTTTCTGAAAAAGAAATCCATTAGCTAAACTGTTTTGGAGTTTGCCTCAGAAAGGATTAAGTAAAATCGTGGTCCCATTGAAGTCAATGGCAAAAATCCCATTGACTTTAATGAGGTTAAGATTTCAACAAATATATAAAAATATACAGTAGAGCCTCAGGTTTTGGACTTTAGTGTATTACATGTCTGTTATACTACGTAGTCTTTTTAAACAATATGAAGCTCAGTAAAATATCCTATTTACTACTTTTCAAGTTAATTGTACTTATTACCTAATGACAAAATACCTACTAGGGATAAGTAAGTTTTAAAGGTTCGAGTTACAACCGGAGAAGATTTGTGGATTCCATAATTAGTTTCACACAGATTTTCAGAATACATTTACACATCTTTATGGGGGAAGGGTGGGAGAGAAGTGATGCTTAATGATTATCCAGTATTAGAATTAAGCATAAAGTGATATAATTTGTAATGTAGATAATTAAGATACTTATGCTAAATGTTACTAAACTCACAGTAATCTAATTTTGAACAAGCTACCTTCCTATTTCCTCCTCCAAATATGAAACTGTCTGACACTGAAGTCCTTAGAGACTTTTTAATATAACAGCATATTAGGACTTTCTATATCATTTCTATTTTTTTTTAACCACAGCATGTGCAAAAATCCACTCAGTGCTATGGCCACTCATCAGGTTACTGACAAGAATTGTTTTCTTAATTAAGAATGTGTATAAATGAAATAAATCACTTCACTTCCTGAAACTCTACAAAAACCTGTGAATTTAGACTGAAACTTTAGAGGAGACTTTTGCAATTGCAGTATGGGGAAGGACTAGTGAATAGCATAATGGAATAAGGTGCTTTTTGTGCTTACTAATAAAGTATTTAACAAATCACTGTTTTCATATTGTAGAAAGGTGCTTCTGTATTAAATTATGTTTGTTTATTAAATGTATACATTGATCTAAAACAGCCTTACACACTACAGTGTGCATCTTGCTTTGAAGTAGAAGGCTCAGACTTTTAAACTCTGAGTAGAAGTGTTATTTTCTATATGCACTGAAACCTTTTTTCTATTCAGAAGGTATCAACTGTATAGCCCTAAAACACATTGACATCCAGAGTACAATACTTTTTATTTAAGGCGAGGGGAGGGGTTAAAAATAGAGAGAAACAGGTCCTACAGAAAATACTTACAAGGTTATTTACTGTGTTTGACATATACAATATCCATATGTCTCTCACAGAGTACACACATACGAAATATTTTTATATACTGTATTACAGAGTCAGAGAAACAGCTAGATATTTAAAAGATACATAGATGTCAGAATTTGAAGGTTCAGATATCTTCAAAGGCATCCTTGAATATATGCAAAGGGACTTTTGAAAAGCATTAATTTGAGATTTTATTTTGCATTTTAAGGGTTTTTTTTAATACATGTCCTTCATTCATGCAAATGTAAAGAACTCTAAAATATATAAAGGAATACAAAAAATATGAAAGAGGTACTTTTAACACAGGATCCTCAGCAGATGACAAGCCATTAAGCTTTCACCTTTGAGTAATTATGATGACTGTGATGTCTCTTTTGTATCTCCATTTTTTAATTAGAATCTTTAATGTGTTTAACAAGCAATTCTTCCATCAATCTTTGATGTGTTTTACTTGTAAAGCAATGACAGTTTGCAGTTCAGTCTCCTTAAAGTTCCAGAGAAACCATTTTCCACTCACTTGCTTTGAAAGCCATTAAAATAACTTGATGAAGAACAGCAGCAGGGGGCTAATGGAAGCCAAGGCTTAGTAACAATCTTTAGATTTCCCCCTAAGACTTTCTCACAGGCACTTCTCACAAAGATCCTTAAGACCTTTTATCCTCCTGCCCTCCCCCACCATCAACAAAACCAGCACACAGTTAACAGATGCAACTAGCTCCATGTTTTCATATTTTCTTATTACCTTTACCTTTTATTTAAAAAAGCTAAAACTTTATCTGTTTTCCGTAACACAGACCAACTCTTCATCTTCCCATTTGAGAAAGCTGAAAATGCAGAAAGATTCTAGAAGCAGCTTTTCCTAATTTACCAACACATCTGCTACCTAAGAGAGAAATATAAATGACAACTTGAACTTGAGTGATTTGCTTATGTATATTCTGGTTGTTACTGAAGTATTTTGAGAACCTTCAGGATGAAAGGCTCCCTATAAATGCAACATAGTATTTGAAATACATAGATTTATTGCAAAGAAGCAATACTGTCAAATGATCTCTAAGTAGCCTAAACAAATGTTGAACCCTGAAGCAATCTGGGAGTTCTTCAGATTGCGATTTGGTCCAAATGTAGTGATAGGATTATGTTGGGCACTGAAACTAAACAGTACTAAAGCATATTTTACCTATCTAAGTAGGTTGTACTGTGTTCATCACCATTGTATCTGAGCACCTTTTTCATGTTACTACTCTAATGTAACTGTTTAGACTACAATTCTTCTTGTTAGTTACAAGTTTTTAGAAATTCCTTGAAAAGAAAGACTGTTTAAGCTATTGCTCCACTCAAGACACAGTATATAACATTTTGGCAACAGGAATGGCTACTCTCCCTGCAACAGGACCTTGGAGCACAAGCATGCATCCCACTTACCGCCCTGGGGTCCTTTAAAACTGAGAGCTATAGTTGCAGGGCATATGACTAGGAGCAAGCATGTGACCTACAGAATGCGGGATATAAGATTTCTTGTCTCTAGGACAGGGGCACAGACATAAGAGACTCAAAGTCAGGGAAGTCCAGTCAGGGTTCTTCCACAGTAGCAAGGGAGGGGCGACTAACAGGGAAGTATCTGTCCTCTCCCCTCCCAACTTGGCAGAAGCTGGAAAAGTCTGAGGTGGTTAGTATCCAGTATTTCAAGTGTATTCGCATCTGTTTTGGAACACTTGTTTGAAAGTAAAGCCAGCCCTGAGGAAGGGGTCCTGGACTGCACAGTTGTTCTCTAGTCGGTGAGTTGGCTCGCAGCTTACACTCTCACATCTTCTCAATTTCTACCCTGGCTTAATGAGCCTGTAGTGCCTTCTACAATCTGGGAAAATATTTTATTTAGTGGGACAACAGCCTAGAAGTCTGGAAACAAGCTTTACTGATACCCTCTTGGGTACCAAAGGCTCGCATATATTTCACATATTTCTTGTTCTTGATAAACTAATATATTACTTCAGTTTCAAATGTCAAGAACTTTTTCAGGCCTCAAATGAACGTGGCAGAAGTACACGAGTCAGCATCCAGGTTTTTTAGAAGCTACACAAAGAACATATTTGCCAGTCCATTGGCTTTGCCTAACTGGCTATATCATAAACAGAGGAAATGGATCCAGCAAGAAGTAGCAACAAAAATCATAGTTTTGTGGCACAAAAAGCCCAGGAAGTGCCACACAGGTATTCTGAGAAATAATTGTAGATATCTGCAACATGCCCCCCCCCCCACTGTGTTATGTAGATACCATGTACTGCAAACAAATTAAAAAGCGTCAAAGTACCATCTAAAATAACTATGACTTCCATCTCTTCATCATTTTAGGCTGTCAAAATAAGTACCTGTGATGATATTACTGGTTTAGCAGTAAGTGTGCTGTAGTTTGTTAAAAGTATCACTGAAGAATAAACATTTAATAAAGTCAAAATCAACAGCTATATTCCCTCCTTTTCTGCATTATTTTTCAAACGAACTGGAATGTTTTGTTTTTTACGGAAGGGTGAATCTTTCCCACATTTATATTTAACATTTTCGGAGAAAGAATATCCCTCACCTTTAGGAGTTTTGCCCTCATTTCCCTATAATGTATTCATCACCACTCAGCACATCTGTCCTAGCAAATCCTATTTCCTGTTCTATTCATGAGGCTCAGCAACCTGGAGCTTTAATGATTGCTGCCACACTTTTCCCATGGCCTTCTCACCTCTCAGTCCCCCCCGCAAGTACCCAGCTCCCATTGTTTATCATCTGTTCTCCCCTGCTGCAAACTGCTGTCAGATGTTCACTTATCCCTAATCTTACTCACTGCCTTTGATATTCTTTCTAATCCAACAACCTGTCAACTGGGGCATCAGCCCATGTCCAGACCAGCTGCTCTGTCACAGGCCTTAAGGTTCCCTCTTAGCTTTATATGCAACATTTAAAGGATTTTGACACAGCACGCACAATGTGAAACAGATAATTAATGTTGTTTTGATCAGCGATCATGGCTTTCATGTGACACTAGTCGACCACTAATGAAAAGTAAGCTTTAGTTTGTTTAAATTTTAGTATTACCATATTAACAAGACCTTGGTCTATGTTTACGGGACAACATGTTGAAAGCTAAGTTTTTGGAGATCAGGGAATGCTGCTTTATTTAGCTATAAATTATGTAGAAAGACTAACACAAAAATTTAAGTCAGATAGTTATTTTACAGATTCTGTGGAATAAAAAAAATATAATGTCCCTGTTTGTGCTAAATCATCATTTTCTACATAGTGTTTTCAAATAAATAATTAAAAAATATACAAGTTGTGGCTGCAAAATGTAAAAAATGCATATTCAATATAACTAGCCATTTACATGTAATTTCTTATCATTAAAACTGTGTTTTCAAGGTATAATCACAATGTGCTATACTCATCTAATATAAAGCATTAAAATCTGTTTTTCTCTCTTTACATTTTACACAATATTCCCATTTAGAGAAAAATTTATAACTTCCATAATATCCAAATCCACTGTAAAGGTTTGTACTACTGCTCATCATCTGTATTAAAACTTACACCATATGTATACTGCTACATGCTACACTGCTTCAGATGACAGAATTTTTGGATTGGGAAATGATAAATAGCCATTTTTACTTATCTCTAATCAGACATGTATTTTTAATCTCAATTGAAAAATTACAGACATATACGGGTACATTTCTCCAAGCTAGCTCAATTTATTAAAAAAAAATCATGAGTCATAATTTAAACAAAAAACAAATTAAAGATTGTACAAAAAATGTGACGAGAATACTACTAGGAGTATACAAAACACCAGTCATTTTTTTGTACATAGCAATTGTAATAAAAATCTACATTAGATGTTGTAAAGTGGTTCATTTCTTTGAACCTGATTATTTCCATCCTGGGGCCTGTGTACATGGGGACACTGAGGAAAATTAATTCAAATTAACTAAAGGTGTAAATTTAAAGTGGATTAGTTAAACCTCATTAAACCCCTGTGCACACTCTCTTTCAGCATTCAAGTGGCCTTAATTTGGTTTAATTTACAGTATGTCTACAGTACAGCCACTACAGTGGAACAGCTATAGCGCTGCTGGTGTGCCACTATAGTGTAGATGTGTGTAAATGCTGTAGTGTGGCATAGTGTAGACGCTTCCTATGTTGACAGAAGGAGTTTTTCCTTTCTATGTAGTCAGTCCATCTCTCGGAGAGGTGATAGCTAGGTTGATAAAATTATTATTCTGTTGATTTAGCTGTGCCTACACCGGGGCTTAGTTCTACCAAACTATGGTACTAAAGGGCACAACATTTTTCACAGCCCTGAGCGACATAGCTAGGTCGATCTAATTTTTAAGAATAGACCCGGCCTTAATTTGGAAGTGAATTAAGATAAATCCAATTAACACCACTTTAATTTTGAATGAGAGTGTACACACAGGAGTTTAATGCAGTTTAACAAACCCACTTTGAATTCACACCTTTAGTTAATTTGGATTAATTTTTCTGCATGTCCCCATTTAGACAAGCCCTTAGCAATCATTATTCTGAAGTGAAATAACCTGAGCTAACCATAGCATAAGGGTGAAGTACATTTACTAGCACTCAACTGTGCAGTTATTTCACAAAAAGAACAGGAGTACTTGTGATACCTTAGAGACTAAAAAATGTATTTGAGCATAAGCTTTCGTGGGCTACAGTCCACTTCATCAGAGCACCTGTTAAGAGCATCTGATGAAGTGGGCTATAGCCCACAAAAGCTTATGCTCAAATACATTTGTTAGTCTCTAAGGTGTCACAAGTACTCCTGTTCTTTTTGCGGATACAGACTAACATGGCTGCTACTCTGAAACCAGTTATTTCACTGTTACTCTAAACTTTGAAGTCTGATTTGCATAAATGCATGGCTATTTCTCAATAACCAATATGCCAGTTCCTATGCTCTGGCTTCTAATGGCCTTTGGACATTAAATCAAAACACCATTGTTTGCTTAATTAGTTTATTTCTAAAATGTAGACATACTTGTAAAAATTGTATACAAAGAATGTATATTGCAGGCTTGAACCTGCATTACTGTAATTACTGGCACCTTTGCTACTGACTTCTATGAACGCGAAGTGGATTCCTGCTCTCTGATCAGCTGTTGCCCTCATAACTCCACACCCTTATGTCCACAACAAACAATGCTACCTCAGTTTCTCACTGCCTTCCCAGCCTATTATTCCCGACAATCTCTCAAGTCTCACATCCCCTAAAGATCCTGGTTCCTGAGGAAGCCTAAATTAGCTCACTACACTCACACAAGTACACTTATTTTTTATATTTTTATCATCTTTATCATTTGAGATTGCGGCTCCCTGTTTGTAGCTAAGTAACATGAAAAATGACTGTACTCCATTGTATGCAGATTGCAATCTCTTGCATGCACAGGTTGTATCTTCTTACTGTTCTGTAAAATGCCTACCATTCTCTTGGGATTATACAACTAACCAGACACAACTGATGGAGTTCAGTTAATTTGTTTCATTCGGTTGCGTACATGAAACCATTAGGAGCAAGATTCCCAATTTAAGATGATATTTACTGTTAAGAGTTTGTTAAAATTAAGATAAAGACTATGCTTAACCAAAAAAGCTGGACATTTATGTCACTGCTAACCAATCTCTACATTACCAGCCATTACCTTCTAACTGTCCCTAAGTTATTTCACACTAGGAACAGGTGCAAGCCTGGTGGCCAAAGTGTGTTGAATGAAAATAAACCTTCATTACAGCACACACAAAAATACCCTGATGTTTCCCTTCTACTACTTCTCTGACTTTCCAAATTTTCTTCATATTTTCCCTTCAGCAACTCCCAACCACATCTCATGCTAAAATAATTTTGAAATTTGAATACCATTATATCAGAAGTCTGTGGCAATGCCATGAATAGATCCAGGTCCCCTCACTTCTAGTCCCAATCCTGTGCCTTAACTTCAAGACCACTGTTCATCTAAAATACAGACAGTGTATGCTCATGCTGCTGTGAAAACTATAACTTCAAGGTTCTGTATGTTTATGCATACAAAATGATATATGATGTAATTTCAGCCAAAATGCTGTCTTATTATTTTGCATTTAATATTATCATGAGTACTAGAAAGGGTGAAGGAATTCAGACAAATTCTGCAAAAGAAATAACACCATCATCCTTAACATGATTGCTTTGACAAATGAACACTTCCCAATACTGGAGTCTTTGATGATTTAACAGACCAGTGTTACTTGTTTGAACAGGTTACCTAAAATTCTGTTTATTATTTTCACAGCAACATTTTAACTGTCAAACTAGAATAGAATGCTCTATGTTTACCAAAAAGCAGAATGAAGCTTCAGAAAATGTTTTAGGCAGCTGGGAACACTCATGCTACTATATAAAAATTATTTCTAAACATGGAATTAGTTGGTACAGTATAATAAATAAATAAATAAATAAATAATAACAACAACATCAACAACTTAGTGCTTTTCATCTCCAAAGTTCTCAGGCCATTAATGAGGCCCCAATCTTGCTTTCCCTGAATGGAGCTCCGTGCAGAATTGGGTGTTAATCCTCATGTCCCAGTGAGATAGGTAAATCTTAAATCCCATTTTAATGTGTGGAAACACAGAGAGTAAGGGGCTTGCTCAAGGCCACAGAGGAAGTCAGAGTCAGACCTCTTAGAAATCAAGAATCCTGGTTCGCAGTCCACTGTTAAATTACACATAACTCCATTATTACATGGGGCATTTTCTGCTCACTACACAGTACACCATGGGTTCAGATTCACAACATTCTCTAAAAAAACCAAAAACTTTTAGAATGTTAATAACTTTAAATGTTTTTATTCCCTTAAAAGTAAAAGAAAAGGCCACACATTAAAAAGATTTTTCCCACTTCCATTTCATTTCTATGTATCATATGTTTAACTCAGGAGTGAATGACTGGAAACATTAGTTAATCAATATAGAACAAAATGACAAAGCCAAACACTAAACCATCTGAAGCTCTGAAAATAGAATAAAGCTCACATAAGAATAAACAAAGTTTCTTGTTACAATTGGTCCCCTTATTTGATTAAACCTCACTATATCCTAACTGACAACATAGAACAATTTTTCCGGTTTGTCATAAAAACATAAGAGCTGTCATATTGGATCAGACCATAGTCCATCTTTTCCAATATCCTGTCTCTGACAGTGGCCTGCACCAGAACTTCAGGGAGAGCGTACAGGACAGAGCAATTATGTAGTGATTCACCTGTCTTCCATTCCCAACTACTGGTAGTAAGAGATTTAGGGTCACCCTGAGCATGGGGTTACATCCCAGGCCATCTTGGCTAACAGCCACTGATGGACCTATCCTCTATGAAGTTTTGAACTTATCTAGTTCTTTTTTGAATGCAGTTATACTTTTGGCCATCAGAATATCTCATGGCAATGAGTTTGAATGTCCTGCCATGATTCAAATAGATGCTTGTTCACCATTCCACTCTAGCACAGGCTTGACCATATATATTAGAAAATTTGAAATTGCAGTTTATATTAGTCTAGCCAGTGCACTTCCAAAAGTTCCTTGACAAATCATACACTAAAAATTAAATGGTAGGAAGCAGTGATGAGAGCTGTCTTGTCAGAACAGGCTTCTAAAACAAAGCCCGTGTCAGGGAGTCAGTGTATGAACTAGGACTAGAAGGCAAGAGATTCTGGTTCTCAGTCATGTGCTTAGCACACTAGACCACATCTCTCTCCTCAAAGAAGTCAAATCATAAGAAATATGTAGTGAATAAATGTACTATACTGAAGAGAATATAGTCCCCAAGGGAAACTCAATTTCTGAAACACAGCAGAGCAACTTTCTGCATCAGATATTTTTGGCCTTGGTTACACTATGAAAACAAGCAAGTTCAACAATGGCTTTTGAGCATGGCTGTGGCCCTACTGGTTTAAAACTAAATGTGGTCCAGCCTGCATGGACAAGGCCATACCTGCAGGCTAAATTGTCATTTAAATCATCTAGACCTCAATTAAGTTTAACCACCATTGTCTGACTTGATTGTTTTGGTTGTGGAGATAGGACCAGAAAGATTAAGGAATTTATAATTGAATCTCCAGCCAAATACTGTAATCTTTAGATGGAACAATTAAAGACCACTAGTGATGTTCTGGAGGTACCTAGAGTTCATCAATATTTAAAGGTCATCCATGATCAGAAACGTTAGTTATTTACAAGAATTCTTTATATTTTCTATTTGTGCAGGAAGACACTATTTGGGATATGCAGAAGTTCCCAACTTCAAAATGTTCCCTCCTACTCTGTCCCTGTCTATTTGATCGCCTCCTGCTTTTCCTTTTCCAACACTACAACTCCTAGTCTTAAATATATCTCCTCCACACACACGCCTCCTCTTCCTTCCTTAACAAGTGTCTCTAAGGGCAAGTCTTCACTACAAAATTAAGTCAACTTAAGTTATGTCACCGTACAGCCACCATAGTAATGACTGCAGTGGTTCATGTCCACACTATGCCCCCTCTGCTGGTGGTGCGTGTCCTTACCAGGAATGCTTCCACTGATTTCACTGTGTGGGGCCATTGTGCGCCACTGACAGCTGGAGCCCTGCCTGCCCTGGGGCTCACACGAGGCTGACAACCAACAGGTGATGTAAGTAACACAGACACTGTGTCACCCTAACTACATCAACCTAAGCGCTATGCCTCTTGCAGAGGTGGAGTTATTAGGTCAGTGTAGTGAGCAACTTACATCAGTGAAAGCAACATAGTAGTGTAGACACTTACAGAGTTAGGTCGACATAAGCTGCCTTACAGTCGACGTAACTCTGTAGTGTAGGCCAGGCCTAAAAGAAAGGATAAAAGGGTGAAGTAGAATGAAGAGAAGTAGCTTGGCATTGCTCATTTCTGCAGGGATTGGGTTCTGCTGTATTTGCTACAGCCATGGAATTACAATGAACTAATGGACTTCACTAGGTCAATACTGAGACTGGAGTGACCACTACACTACATTTAATTAGAGAAACAACTGCTCTTTGTACAGTTAGAAACCTATTTACAGAACAGATTCTGAAGGGAAAAACACAATCTGTTACAGCAGCAGATACTAATCTCATTTTATCATGTATACTCTTTGTATTTCTGAGGGCTCTAATTCTCAGGGAGCATCTGAAAGGTGATTCATGTTTATATTAGCGACAAAGGGTCCTGTGGCACCTTATAGACTAACAGAGGTATTGGAGCATAAGCTTTCATGGGTGAATACCCACTTCTTCGGATGCAAGCAGTCCGAAGAAGTGGGTATTCACCCACGAAAGCTTATGCTCCAATACCTCTGTTAATCTATAAAGTGCCACAGGACCCTTTGTCGCTTCTACAAATCCAGACTAACACGGCTACCCCTCTGATACTTGAGACCATGTTTATATTGACATTATAAGGAGAAAGGATGTCCTATTACTTCCATTGCTTCCCACATGGGTGCTGTAAAGTTGGCCGTACATGGCAGTTTCATAACTTTTGATGATGTAGACAATCATCCAACTTTCCTCGAATTACTGCAACTAAATGACTGTGATTTTACATGACATTACTCAAGAAGCGAGGTCCAAATGAGTATTTAGTGAGATATGCAAAGAAAATCAAGTTGCTGTAGACAGCAGTGTTTCAGCCCTAATCAGTACTAAACCAATGCCCAAGCACTAGCAATAGGGGGCACTATAATTCAGTCTTTCAGATGAGAAATAAAACCAAGGGTCAGAGTCTGACCACTGCATACATGACCACTTGCAGTCCTTTACAAAACCCAAATGGTACTTTTTGCAGGTGTGTTTTGGCCTATTTCCAGTTTGCAACGAAAGTACCAACTTCAGTTTCAATCAGATATGCTATCTGCCTTCACTTCCAGTCCTAAACTATTATGTAGGTTGCTGGGTGCTGTTACACAGCTGCATTCTACAGTGACTGTATTTCAGCGGCGGGTGGATCAAGTGGCTCCTGTTTACACAGCAAATGTAAAGCGCTTGGGGATGAAAGGTGCCGTATATAGGAGTAGATTCATATAAAAGACCATAATTAACATGCATTCTAAGACTACTACTGCACTCTTCAGGACGCTATTACTGCTGCCACATAAATACCACCAGCAATCCTTATCATGAACAACCTGCCTGAGAAGAAATTGGGATGGGACGCTCGTGCCTTGTTCAGCTATTAGAAATTATGGAGAGCAACTAACGCCGCCTCTGCTGGTGTTCTGTCAAGCTCATTCGGATGCCCGTTATTTCCAATCTTCCCCGCCGCCTCCTGATTTGACACAGCTGGGAGCACAACGAAAACACAGAGGCAGAGCCCAACGTGCGCAGGGGCGAGGCAGGGGGGCGCCAGGGAACCGGAGTGGGACCCTGGGGGCAGGGTCTAGTGCGAGCGGGGCGCCGCGCTGGTGAGGACTAGCAGTAAGGGGGCGGGGAGGGGCTGGCAGGGCAAGGGGGCTGCAGGGAAGGGCACCGGCACCATTCCGCCCCGGGCCGGGCCGCATTTCCTGGCAGGGCAGCGCAGCGCAACTAGGCCCAGCTGTATCCGGGGCTTCCGCCCGCCGTGCCGCGGGAGCCGGGACTCACCTGCCGGTAGCGGAGCCGGAAGGGCCGCAGGTATTCGGAGGCGGCGCAGGGCGCCAGCGCCAGCTCCTCTATGGCCTCCATCGGCGGCAGGAACCGGGGCGTGACTGCGGGCAGCCTGCCGACTAGAGCGGCGGCCTCCCCCAGAGGCAGGGAGTCAGCGCGGCACCGCGCGCCGCCCGCGCGCCAACCGTCCTCGGCTAAGGAACCCCCCCCCGCCCCAACCGTCCGGCTAACGGGGAAGTGACCCCTCCCCCCCCCAACCGTCCAGCTAAGGGGGAAAGACGCCCCCACGTGTCCTCAACTGAGGGGGAACTGGACCCCTCCCCCCGGCCCAAGAGGCCAGATCTCCTTCCCCACAGAACCGTCCAGCTAAGGGGGAAGGGGAGTTTTCTCTCACACTTCCCCCGCAGCCAGAGGGAAGCGAAACCCCCTCCCTGCACCCACGCACACGTCTACGTGCCCTGGTGAAATCCTTGGCCCCGTGGGGTCAGGTCAATGGCAAAATTCCCACCCGCTTCAGTGGAGCCTGGATTTCAGCTGCTGTGTTTTCCAGGCCCCCTTCCTTCACGGGCTAGGGGCGCGTCTACACCAGGGACACCAGCCGCTGCCGTGTAGACCAGTGGTTCTCAGACTTCTCTTTCCGCGGACCACTTGAAAATGGCTGGGGGTCTCGGCGGACCACTTAAATGATCTTTCCAAAGGTTAAGTATCAGAGGGGTAGCCGTGTTAGTCTGGATCTGTGAAAGCGGCAAAGAGTCCTGTGGCATCCTTTGCCGCTTTCCAAATGTTGTTTGTACCGTTAGCTAGCTATTGTAAAGCGCTTAGGATAGAAGCACTATATCTCTATATCTATATATATAATGATTATTATTACATTACATACATAAAATGTAATAATAATCAACGTTTTTTGTTCTACAAATAAAAGCACACAACTCATTTCAATATCAGTAATTTTACCTTTCTAATTGCGAGGGATGTGCCCTCTCTCCCCCCGCTGCGGGAGCCCCCGAACTCGGGCTGGAAAAGAGGGGGGGGTCTCTCCCTCTCTCCCGCGCCGCAGCAGCCCCTGAGCTGGGAAGGGGAGGGGGTCTCGCCCCCGCCACAGAGCTGACATTGGGAAGGAGGGCCATCTCCCCCCGGCAGCCGCAGCCCTGGAGCCTTGGAAAGTTGCCTCTTTCTCTGGCCACTGCAGCCCTGCATGTCCTAAATTCCCCCCATTCCCTCTTCTCACCCCACTGCCCCCTCCCACCTACCCCCTATTTCCCTCAAGGCTACCATCTCACATGTGCATCTTCTCCAGGGTCCAGGCACCTAATTAGTGGAGCCATGTCTGGGCGGCCCCGGTAATTTGTACTGGCTTCCCCCCCACTTTCATCGGCCCTGCAGGCATGCACCTTAGAGGGAACTATTCGTGGACCACCTGAATGGAGCTCGCAGACCACTGGTGGTCCGCGGATCACAGTTTGAGAACCACTGGTGTAAACACTTCCTGTGTCGCTGGAAAGGGTTATTCCATGTATGTAGGACCTACATAGGTAATCCACCTCCCTAATTCGTTAGGTCAGTTTAGCTCTGGCATGCAGGGGTGAATTTTTCACACCTTTGAGTGATGCAGCAGCTAGGTCTAATTAAATGTTAACTAAAGACAAGTGCTCACATGAGTACTCCCACTGAAATGGACTCGTGCTTAAAATAAAATGTGTTTGTGAGTATTTATGGGAAATGGGATCAGGTCCCAAAGCTGCACCCCTATACACTACATGTTGCCTTCTGAAAAATACATCTCCACCCAAAGACACAATGCGTCACCTTCTCACAAACATCCCTTCAAAACACACTCATTCCTATGCACCTCTGACTACGTGTCACAAAAAAACAAAGATATATTTCTCTGCACATTTTACTTGGCTGTAATCCCCACGTCCCAGGCTATGCTGGTTTTGAACATTTTAACATAGATTCATTATCAAGATACATATCTATTAAAAATTGCTTTTGTCTCTTGCTTTCCTTAATCTCTGAACAGACTTGTGAATATTCATATCCTATATGCAAAACAGGGATGTAGTAGAGAACCACGGGGGTTCAATCTTATACTTTTATGGTTCACAATATTTGTGAAGTAATTTTTTTTAATTGATGTTAAATTTCAGAACATAGTATTTTGGTATCCCAGCTTCATTTTGTCATCTTTGTATAAAACTGGAAATGTAGGCCCTGATCTTGCAAAGACTAGCACACGTGTTGTGTTTAACTTTGCACACAAAGGCCATGTCTACACTGTCGATGCAGCTGTGCGGTTGTAAGATCGCTCATGTGCTGCTCTATACCAACGGGGGAGAGCTCTTCCATCAACATAATTAAACGACCTTCAACGAGCATCTCCCACCGACATAGCACTGTCCACACAGGCACTTCTGTCCGTGTAACTTCTGACATTCAGAGGGGTGGTTTTTTTCACACCCCTGAGTGACATAAGTTATACCGACAAAAGTGCTAATGTAGACATAGCCTAAGTACAATGAGAGTATACATAACATTTTGGGAAATACAATCATTAAACAGTAAGATGTATTAACTAATGAAAATTTTAGCATTTAGTTAAATAAAACAAAACTATAACCCATGTCTGTGTGCGTAATTGTATATACCACGTAAAAATATAGTTAAGAAGAGTACAAGCTATCAGTTTGTGTCCAAATGAGAATAGCAAAAAGATAACGACAGCCCTGCTCCTACAATTGGATCTGTATGAGTGAACACTTGCACGCATTCAGAACCTCAGTGATTTCATTAGGGTTATAAGCTGTTACAAGGTTCCAGCCCTACAGATTCAGTTGGAGGGCTGAGGCCTAAATTACCACTCTGGCAAATGCTGCTCTACCAACCATAGATACCATTCCTGCAACTATAACCACGTAGGCAAGCTCCAGTGCCTGCACAGAGATCTATTGACTTCATGGGACTCCATGCAGATACCGGGATCTGTCCATGTGGATATAGCGGCGAGATCAGAGCTATAACGCTTACTACAATGAATAACACTACTGAAGTCAATGGGGCTATTCACAGTAGTTGGAAGTAAGCTTGATAGGATGTTTGCAGGATTAGGCCCTAATTCTATGTCCCATCCAGTATTTCCAAATCCAAACATTCAAAAGTCACAAGTGAGGCCCCCAAATATCATGAGACTGGCTTTAAAATGATGGGTTTTTAAAATATAATAAATATTGGACTCTTTTTATTTGCCTTCTGCTTTTGACTTTTCAGGTCACATTTTCCAGCTTTTCTCCTCAACCACAAGGGCTAGAAACTTACTGAAAGAAAAAGAAAGAAAGAAAGAAAGAAAGAAAGAAAGAAAAGAAAAAGATGAGAGTCTCACCAAATAACATGACTTCAGAAGCTGAAGGTTCCTGAGGTTTAAGAAAAAACTCCACATATTGCAAGACTTGTGGTAAAATTGCTGCATACTATTGGTAAATTTATTGTACTTTAATTACAAGATTTATTGTGCAAAAAATCCATTGCCAATTAGCCAAAAAGCTGCATCTTACAACTAAGTAAACTGTACATTTCACATCTCTGACATCTTTGCTTGAGCCTGCAATTAAGTTTTGGGGGGTCCAGGTGTCCTAAATAGAGCTTATTGCTTTTGTCATGAAATACAATTACTTTAAGTGTTACCAACACCAAAGCCAAAAGTTATGTTTTAGCCAGTAAGAATGAATTATGCAAGTGACCTAAAGTCAACTGTATAATTTGCTAGTTTACTTCTGTGTCACAATCCACATGACCTATCTCGTTTATTACATTTTTGCAAGTACAATACAGGCAGAAATACCTTAAATTCTTCACTGCAATGCAATGGTTAATATATACACATACAATCAACCAATAATAAATTCAAACCTTAATTTCCAATTTGTCAGCCTTTTTATATGCTACAATGTTGTGATGGTGATTATGGAGTAATGACAAAACTTTGTAAATAATACTACTTGGTACTTGTACTATAGAGTTATTTTATTTCAAAGCATTTGATAAACAGAAACAAATATCTTTTTCCTTTACTGATATCTATTTTGTCTGATTTTTTCTTTCTAATTCTAAGCAGCTATCACTGGCCTTATGGCCTATATACTTTATGAGTGCCCCACATTTACTCACTATTTTTGTTATTGTGCATTGGACTTGGAAGCTATTTCAGTAATACCATCACCTCCAGTTCACGTCATTTTAATTTATATAAGTAAATTTATAAAACATACTATCTGGAGCCTGTGTGATTTTAAAAAATAGCTTATACTGGATGACTCTTGGTCCCCACTAAACTGCATACCACCCTCAGACTCAACACCTGTTGGCAAAGCCTTGAGAAAAGAAAAGGACCTTACACAATGCCTTTGGGGTCAACAGATGGGTTTCTGGTGCTTTGGGAATTACAGGCTTGTTGTTCATGTACAAGACTAGGAGTCAGGACAGCTGGATTATTACATTCCTAGTTCTGTCGCAGTCTTGGGGCAGATCTTGAGCTGATGTACATGGTCATAGCACCATTTACCTCAATGGCACTATGACAATTTTACGACCTAAGGGTCTGCCACCCTTTGTGAATTTTGGACAGAATTTAGGGCCCATTCCTATTCTAATTGAATCAGTGGCAAAACTCCCATTGACTTCAATGGTGCAATGAAATGTTTCTCAGCCTCAATTTGTTCATGTATAAAATGTAGATAATAAAAATTGCCTACAGTGTAAGGCTGTTGTAAGGCTAAATTTGTTAATATTTATAAAGTGGTTTGGGTTCTTTAAATGGAATATGAGCAAAAATATTATTGCATTTGTACTTTCTTGCTTGACGCTATTTAATTCAAAAACATGGTTTTTGTGAACATTGAGTAATCTGTTTTGGAATAAAAAAACTATAACAATATTGCAAAAACTAAAATATCTTCATATTCCCTGAAGTGTAAAAGGCAAGGTTATAAAATTTCATTGTTATTAAATATAAAGTACCTTGTTGTTGCAGTATTTGTTGCATGTGAAATGGAAGTAACATAAACACCAATCTTCTCTAGTAGAAAAATAAACGGAAGTTTTATTAGATTCATAGATTTCAAAGTCAGAAGGGACCATTGTGATCATGTAGTCTGACTTCATTATTCCCATCTACCAAAAAACATTCTTATTAATCATCCTTCTCATGTTTTTTTAAACAGATCATCATTAGATTTGAGGGTCTGCTAGTTTTACCAGGAGTTTGGCTATCAATACGCAACAGAAGGTTAGGTTATCTTTCATGTTTTTGATACTCCCAGTACTGATTTAACAGCATTAGGTTTTTGAACAACAGAAGCTCACAATTTGTCATGGTTATTATCTCTGTGATTTATGTTCACTTTCCATACAACCTTAAGGCAGATGTCTGTGTGCACAACTATTCGGCAATCACCACATAACTCAAACTATTTTGTCAATATATTGATTGCACTAGGACAATATTCTGATATGCCAGCCATCTGTTTATTTTTGCCTTCTAATCTAATACTTTTTTGTTACGTCATCTACAAAATTTATTGCCATCTCATATAATGGTAGGAACCTTACCAATATGACTACAATGAGAGGAGTCTTTGCTATCATAAAATTTACTTAGCGATAAATTATTTATCTTTTATATTACAGAGCAGTTACCATCAATTCTAATAAAATCTTAATATTTTGTCACTCATATTATGGGACTGAATAGTATTATATTTTAAAATATGTATGTTGTAATGAATAAACAACAATGTAATATTAGTTGATTTACTTCTATTATATAATTTGAAAAACATTGGTTAAATTAATCCCTATCATAACTCTATCTGTACAGATGGAATTACACCAGACATGAATTTGTCCCTACGTATCCCTTTGGTCAAAATAATCTTCAGATCACTCAAAATGCCAGTGAACTGTAACTAATACTTTTATTTTAAAATTATTTCAATTTTCCCAGGCCAGTTGGAATATAAACACAGTTCCAATGTGCAGTAAGTTTACAGTATCACTGTTTACTTATATTAAAAGGTACAGAGTATCTAAATCTGTTCAGCCAATCAGATTACTCTGCGAAATAAACATTCTGACCCCACTTTACATTTGTTTTGTTTTGTTTTAGAGAGTTATCATTGTGTATAATGGATTGCTCATACCATTCTCAGTGCTGTACAGGAAGCTTTTGGAATTTTAAATTTTAAAATATATATTTATGACCTGTGATACTTCATAGACCAACTTCTGTAAACACACATGTTCGTAACTTTATGCATGAGGCATTGAAGTAAATCATCTTTGATAATAAATGGAAGTTGAATGGGAAATATATTTGAGAAAATTCTCACTGAAAAAGCCATATGTTTTTTGGGGTTGTGGAATTGCTGTTGTAATCCAAAGAAAAGAAGCCTTCTGATCAGGAAAGAGGTTTACGATGTTCTTCATGAAGGTACTAGCTGAGCTAAGGATCTAATGAATAGAGAGTGAGTAGCAGACCCTTACATAACATGCTCAGAGTTATCATTATGTAGTCTGAAATCTGAGTGAGAAAATGAATAGAAAAATTTATGCAGTGTAGAAGAGCTCAGTGTGGCTCGAAAATTTGTCTCTCTCAACAACAGAAGTTGGTCCCATAAAAGATATTACCTCACCCATCTTGTCTCTAGAAAAAAATATGACATGAGTGGCAGAACTGGTACAGAGCAGCTGGGCTTGGATTTCATTAAGCTTCTTCATTAAGGGCTAAACTGAGCCTTTGGGTTCAGACATGGGTAGGGCCTGGCATGTAATGTCTCTAGCCCAGAAGAAGTGCTGGGAGGAACTGTAACTAAGGTCTTGTCTACACTACACGGTTTTGTGCCCAAAGTCAGCTCTTGTTGACAAAACAGTGGAGGTGTATGCACTGCACTTCTCCTCCCGCCGATTTAACTCTCCTGCTACACTGACATCATAAAACCACCTCGACTAGAGGAATAGAGCTTTTTGCTATGAAGTTAGAGAGACACCATGTCAGTGTAGACACAGTGCTTGTTTATGTTGCCCTAATTGGCCTCCAGGAGGTGTCCCACAATGCCCATCTTGACCACTCTGGCCAGCAGTTTCAACTCCACCGCCCTGCAGCCAGATACACAGGCATGCACCCCTCCCTCTTTAAAGCCCTGGGAATTTTTGAAATTCCACTTCCTGTTTTCTCAGCATTGACATAGCATCTTTCCATCTGACCATGCCGACTTTCCACAGCAAACGTGCTCCTGCCTGGAGTACACTGGAGTTGTTGGATCTGCTGGGTCTTTGGGGAGAGGAGACTGTGCAGTTACAGCTCTGCTCCAGCCGTAGGAACTTTGATACTTATGAGCAGTTTGCTCGAGGCATGGAGGAGAAGGAGCACGAAAGGGACATGCAGCAGTGCCGAGATAAGCTCAGGTTGCTGAGGCAGGCACACCAGAAGGCAAGGGAGGCCAACCATCGCCTTGGTGTGGCACTGAAGATATGCCGCTTCTACAAGGAGCTTCGTGCCATCGTTGGCGGCAACCCCACCTCCACCACCAAGAGCCCTATGGGTACTTCAAGGGGACTGGATGCAGCGGCCAGCCGAGTCAACCCTGAGGACGAAGTGGTGGACAAGGAAGTGGAATTGGAGGAGGATATGGGACAGGCAACAGAGTCATGTGGTGGCGTGGTAAGCAAGGACCTCTTTTTGACTCCGGAGGGGTCTAGCCAGTCCCAGTACTCAGGCTCTGGCATGCCTGAAGCAGGAGAGGGGAGCTCTGAAAGTACTCATTTTGCTTTGATACTGCAGGGAGACATGAGGTATAGGTCTCCTTTATTTTGTTACATGGTACAAGTGGGAAAAGGGATAGAAATTAACAACACTAGGACACTTTGCATCTGCTTCTCATTGCCCTGTGCAGCTGCACAAGTGGGCGCTCTGCAGAAAATTTTGTTAATGCACATGGGGATCTCCCGGGAATCCTCTATAGAGATATCTAGGAACCTTTCCTGAACGTACTCTGCAATCCTCTGCTAAAGGTTCCTTGGTAGAGCTCCTTTGTTTCTTCCCACTCTGTAGGAAACTTTGTCGCGCCAATCAGTGATTACTTCTGCAGAAACCAAAGCAGCACGCAGGTGATCAGTATATGGACCCGGTCTGAAGCCGCACACATGCAGGAGATGCACCCTTGCATCCTCGGTTACCCTCAAGAGAGAGATATCAGCTTTGATCACCCCTGCCTGTGGCAAATGGTGCCAATATTCAGAATAGAGTCCCTAGGCGCATGTACTGATCCCCTTCTGAAGCCACCCAGACCCTTTGTTGTATCTTGCCCCTTCCTCATTTGGCCAAACTCACCGTGGTTAGGGCACTTGCCATGCTTTGTGCTTGCAAAGGAAAAGTGAGAAAGAGGTGTATGTAACTTTTATGATTCAAGGCTGTGAGTGCACTCATAATACTGATTCTGTGTATTGTTTCTTTTGCTTCTGCAGATGTGCCCTTGAGGTCCAGCTCCTACACACAGGAGGAGCGCCTCCATCAGATAAGGAAACAAACAAGGAGTAAGGAGGATATGTTTAGAAAAGTGCTGCAATCATCTGATGCTGCAGATAGCGAGCACAGAGTGTAGAGAGACAATCAACAAAAAAATCAGAATGGATAGCCAGGAGACGGGTAGAAGAGGATGATAGAGGGGCAGGAGCAGATAATAAAGCTGAGGACCAAACAGAGATGGTGAGGTCCCTGATTGTGCTGCAGTTGGAACACATCTGTGCTTGACTCCCCCTGCAGCTGTTTTTTGTTTTGTTTTTTGCGCTTCGGCGGCAGCTTCAGCCGCAGCTTTTTTTTTTTTTTTTTTTTGAGCCGGCCCTGAATCTGTGTATTGCTGTTTAATAAAAATCTAGTCTTGAAATAGAATGATTTTTGTGTGTGTCCTACACATGGTGGTTGCTGCAAAAATTAATACAAAGTGGCAATCGGCACATTTGCAGATTAGAATTAACACTCAGGCAGCAATCATTAGCAGGGTCATTCAAGGCAGCAAGTAAACAATGTCAGACTGAATGCATTACAGAAAGACACAATACTGTGGCACATTGTCAAAATGCTGCTTCAAAGCCTCCCTGATTCGAACAGCTCCTCCCCCCACTCCTTGAGCCCTCTCTAATATCCCTGGTATCTGGTTGCTCCAAACCAGCTGCCAGGCAATCCACCTCAATGCTCCACCCCTGGGGAAAATTTTCCCCTTTAGCTTCACAAATGTTATGCAGAGCACAGCAGGCTGCTATAACCTTGGGAATATATTCCTCATTGAGGTCTAAACTGCCAAAAAGGCAATGCCAGCGACCCTTTAATCTGCCAAACACACATTCAATGGTCATTCTGCATCTGCTGAGCCTGTTATTGAAGCGCTCCTTGCTGCTGTCAAGGTTTCTGGTTGTAAGACTTCATAAGCCACAGGAATAAGGGATATGCTGGGTCTCCCAGGAACACTAAGCGCATTTCCACATCCCCTATTGGAATCTTCTGGTCTGGAAAGAAAGTCCCTGCATGCAGCTTTCTATACAGGCAGTGTTCCTGAAGATGCATGCATCCTGGATCTTCCCTGATCACCCCACATTGATGTCAGTGAAATGATCCCGGTGATCCACCAGCGCTGGCAGTACCATAGAGAAGTAGCCCTTTCTATTGATGTACTTCATCGCAAGATGGTCTGAGGCCAAAATTGGGATATGCATGCCATCTATCACACTGCCGCAGTTAGGGAATCCTATTGCCTCAAAGCCATCCACTATTTCCCACACATTGCCCAGAGTCACAGTCCTTTGTAGCAGGAGGTGATTAATGGCCCTGCATACTTGCCTCACTGCAACCCCCACGGTGGACTTTCCAACTCCAAACTGTTTCGTGACTGACCAGTAGCAGTCTGGAGTTGCTAGCTTCCACAGAGCAATCACCACTCGCTTTTCCACCATGAGGGGAGCTCTCATTTTGGTGTCCTTGCACCGCAGTGTAGGGGCCAGCTCCACACACAGTTCCAGGAAGGTGGCTTTGCACATCTGAAAGTTCTGCAGCCACTGCTTGTCATCTCATAGCTGCATCACAGTGTGAACCCACCACTCAGTGCTTGTTTCCCGATCCTGATGGCGATGGTCCACCGTGTGCAGCTGCTCCATGAATGCCAACATCAATCTTGAATTGTTTCTTTCCATGGCACACAGAAGGGCAGGCACCACAGATTCTATTTCAGATTAGAGCTCATGAAATACTGCAGGATCAGCCATGTTGTGTTCATAATGCTCATCACAAGACTGGAGAGCAGTGCAGGATCCATGTTATCAGGCAGAGATGGCAGGCGCACAGTTTACAGGGCAGCTGAAAAACGACATGAAACATAGTCGGAAGCCCATGGAATGTTGGGACAGAGAAAACTGCATGAGCCAACCTCCATGATGCACTGCAATCCATTTCCAGAACTCCTAGCGGCAGAGGGTGGCAATTTGCAGTGGGATACCTATACATGGCGCACTGCTGTCTTGATGGTAGAGCACCAACACGCACAAGGATTGTTGTGTGAACATGCACAAGTGATGTCATTACAGCAATTTATGATTGTCGACATAACTTAAATTGACTTAACTCTGTAGTGTAAACATAGCCTTAGAGTCACAGTTCATCCCCTAAGTCCCACATCTTCCTTTGGAGGATGGGAAGGGGGAATTAACTTGCTGCAGGCTTTAAAGGGATGATGTTTACTTTCCCACCAGTGTCATGCTTGGCTAACTACTTTGACCAGCAAGTTGCAGGTGGTTAGGGAAGACACTAACCAAAGCTACACCTCACTATCCACCTACTTGCTGACAAGGGGGAGTCTCCGGGGACCATGGGCTGCACACTGCACCAGACCTGGACTCAAGGACTTACTAGGCCAAGAACGGGCTGGAGGTGAGCTTCCCTTCCCCATATGTGAGTAAAACACACTATCTAGTCGTGATTAATAAAATGCTGTGAGACTGTAAGTATCAATGTGCATATACAGTAAAAACTTTGTTATCCTACCTTATTGGGAGAATGCGGGGTGCCGGTTAGTCAAAAATTCTGGTTAACTAAGAGTTATACTTACCAATGGAATACCAATTTTCAAAGAATTAGAATACAATAAAATGAATAATGTATAAAATAGTATACAGGTACTCACCAATGAAGTAGTAGTACTGCACTGCAGAGTGGTTGGTTTCTTGAAGCACTTAGGTGTATACAGGTAAAGTTTTCTATACAGTAGGTTATCTAATCACACTACATATCACTATAGTCAGTGCATGGCATACACCCAGATCACTAAAAATAAACTTAACACTAAAACTATACTCAACATAATTTAATCTTTCTTTGATGATTCAGAAGGCACTTCAGGATCTTGCAGTGCCTCAGGGTCATCATTATCAACATCAGTTATCACTGTAGATGTAGAAGGTGTAGGAGATTGGGCTGAATCTGTAAATGACTCCATGACACACCCTGGAAGCTGCTTTTTTGAATAAATCCCTGATATCAGCTTGCTTACTTGTCTTCTGCCTCTTTTACATAAAGGTAGAGTGCCTAATGTGCAATTGCATAACCTCCTGGGCAGTATACTAGTCCCGGTTACTAGACTGAAGATTTGTATTGGGAGATATCAGAAATGCCAGTTAATAAAGCTTTCTGGTTGATAAAGTGCAGGATAACACAGCTTTTACTATCAGAGGGGTAGCCGTGTTAGTCTGGATCTGTAGAAGCGACAAAGGGTCCTGTGGCACCGTATAGACTAACAGAGGTATTGAAGCATAAGCTTTCGTGGGTGAATACCCACTTCTTCGGATGCAAGCAGTGGAAATGTCCAGGGGCAGATATAAATATGCAGGGAAGATTCAGGCTAGAGATAATGAGGTAAGCTTAATCAGGGAGGGTGAGGCCCTCTTCTAGCAGTTGAGGTGTGAACACCAAGGGAGGAGAAACTGCTTTTGTAGTTGGCTAGCCATTCATAGTCTTTGTTTAGTCCTGAGCTGATGGTGTCAAATTTGCAAATGAACTGAAGCTCTACAGTTTCTCTTTGGAGTCTGGTCCTGAAGTTTTTTTGCTGCAGGATGGCTACCTTTAAGTCTGCAATTGTGTGTCCAGGAAGGTTGAAGTGTTCTCCTACAGGCTTTTGTATATTGCCATTCCTTATATCTGATTTGTGTCCATTTATCCTTTTGCGTAAGGACTGTCCAGTTTGACCAATGTACATAGCAGAGGGGCATTGCTGGCATATTATGGCATATATTACATTGGTGGATGTGCAGGTGAATGAACCGGTGATGGTGTGGCTGATCTGGTTAGGTCCTGTGATGGTGTTCCTGGTGTAGATATGTGGGCAAAGTTGGCATCGAGGTTTGTTGCATGGATTGGTTCCTGAGTTAGAGTTATTATGGTGCAGTGTGTAGTTGCTGGTGAGAATATGCTTCAGGTTGGTGGGTTGTCTGTGGGCGAGGACTGGCCTGCCTCCCAAGGCCTGTGAAAGTGAGGGATCGTTGTTCAGGATGGGTTGTAGATCACTGATGATCCTTTGGAGAGGTTTTAGCTGAGGACTGTAAGTGATGGCCAGAGGAGTTCTGTTGGTTTCTTTCTTCGGTTTGTCTTGCAGCAGGAGGCTTCTGGGTACACGTCTGGCCCTGTTGATCTGTTTTCTTATTTCCGCATGTGGGTAGCGTAGTTTTGAGAATGCTTGGTGAAGATCTTGTAGGTGTTGGTCTCTGTCAGAGGGGTTGGAGCAAATACGGTTGTACCTCAGTGCTTGGCTGTAGACAATGGATCGTGTGGTGTGTCCGGGATGGAAGCTGGAGGCATGTAGGTAGGCATAGCGGTCAGTGGGTTTTCGGTATAGGGTGGTGTTAATGTGACCATCGCTTATTTGCACCGTGGTGTCTAGGAAGTGGACTTCCCGTGTAGACTGGTCCAGGCTGAGGCTGATGGTGGGGTGGAAGCTGTTGAAATCGTGGTGGAATTCTTCCAGAGTTTCTTTCCCATGGGTCTAGATGATGAAGATGTCATCAATGTAGCATAGATAGAGAAGGGGCGTGAGTGGACGAGAACTGAGGAAGCGTTGTTCCAGATCAGCCATAAAAATGTTGGCATATTGTGGGGCCATGCGGGTGCCCATAGCGGTGCCACTGGTCTGGAGGTATATATTGTCACCAATTTGAAATAATTGTGCATGAGGATAAAATCACAGAGTTCAGCAACCAGTTGTGCTGTGGCATCATCAGGGATACTGTTCCTGACAGCTTGTATTCCATCTGTGTGTGGGATGTTTGTGTAGAGAGCCTCTACATCCATGGTGGCTAGGATGGTGTGTTCTGGAAGATTACCAATGCATTGTAGTTTTCTCAGGAAATCAGTGGTGTCACAGAGATAGCTGGGAGTGCTGATGGCATAGGGTCTGAGTAGAGAGTCCACATATCCGGACAGTTCTTCAGTGAGAGTGCCAATGCCCGAGATGATGGGGCGTCCAGGATTTCCAGGTTTGTGGATCTTGGGTAGTAGGTAGAATAACCCCGGTCGGGGCTCTAAGGGTGTGTTGATTTGTTCCTGTGTTAGTGTAGGGAATGTCCTGAGTAGATGGTGCAGTTTCTTAGTGTATTCCTCAGTGGGATCTGAGGAGAGTGGCCTGTAGAATTTGGTATTGGAGAGTTGTCTCGCAGCCTCCTTTTGGTAGTCAGACCTGTTCAGCTTTTACTGTACCTCTTCAGTTTTAAAACGCCATCTCTAAGGTGGGCATACTCAGCCTGAGGGGAGGAGTAAGTGATGTGGACATTTCCAACCACTACAAAACCTCTTTTCCTGCTCTGGACCACTGTTGAGATGCTTTGTAGGGAAGTGAATCCATTCAGCCAGCTCTTGCACCTGAACCCCAAAAATGCCATCGATACAACAGCAGACATATGATCATAAGTTAGAACAGGGGTAGGCAAACTATGGCACGGGTGCCAAAGGCGGCACGCGAGCTGATTTTCAGTGGCACTCACACTACCTGGGTCCTAGCCACCAGTCTGGGGGGGGCTTTCCATTTTAATTTATTTTTAAGTGAAGCTTCTTAAACATTTTAAAAACCTTATTTACTTTACATACAACAATAGTTTAGTTATATATTAAAGACTTATAGAAAGAGACCTTCTAAAAATGTTAAAATGTATTACTGGCACGCGAAATCTTAAATTAGAGTGAATAAATGAAGACTCGGCACACCACTTCTGAAAGGTTGCCGACCCCTGGGTTAGAAATAACTACTAGATTTAGCCCTCT
The DNA here is from genome assembly GCA_033296515.1 of Macrochelys suwanniensis. NCBI lineage: Eukaryota > Metazoa > Chordata > Testudines > Chelydridae > Macrochelys > Macrochelys suwanniensis. Next base: position 16,893,440 of record CM065781.1, on the reverse strand, counting down.
CCAGAGTGCCTCACTTACTATATATATAGTTTCAGTGTAGTAGCCGTGTTAGTCTGTGTCAGCAAAACGAAAATAAGAAAGAAAAACTTGTAGCACCTTAGAGACTAACAAATTTATTTCAGCATAAGCTTTCGTGGGTTAGTACCCACTTCATGCATCCGATGAAGTGGGTACTAACCCACGAAAGCTTATGCTGAAATAAATTTGTTAGTCTCTAAGGTGCTACAAGTTTTTCTTTCTTATTTTCGTTTTATATATGTAGTAACTCTCAAAAGAGCTCAGCATCACAAGCACCTCTCTGTCATGTGGCCAGTAACATTTATTTGAACACAGCAGAATAACAGAGACAGTGGCAAACAGAATAATCACAAGTAAGCTTTGAGAGTGGTGTAGCATGTTAGTCTGGGCACAAGAATATGCATTTGAGCTCCTGAATTCTAATCCCAACTTCTTCCGTGGCCTTGACCAAGGCATATACCCAGTCCTAAGAGATACTGCGCGCCCTTGAATTCCCATTAGTATGAATGTCTTGCGGGACAGGACATTTAGCCATTCAGTTTCCCCACCTGTAACTGTACACCTTAGTTTTCAGTTTGCACAAGTTACACAATGAATTGTTGACATGACTGTGAAATATGCACTCTGTGCCATCCGAGGGTATGTTTCATTGTTAATCCTATTCCCAAAAATTTGTTCAGGAAGGGGTCAGAATGGACAGGATGCCATTTCCAGTAAGAACTACATTTCTTTTATTATGATCATATTTAAAAGCAAAGCATATGTATTATATGCTACACTCCGGCCCATTTCACATCTAACTTTCCAACTGTTGCCATAAGTGCTTTCCCCAAAAGTTCTTTATTTTCCTGGGCCTACAAATTAAAAAAAGCAAAAAGAAATAGGACAAACTGTGGCACTACTGTGTGTATGTAGGAGCTGCCTATTTGTTACCCAGCTCTTTAGTCCAAGGGCACGAAAATATAGCACTGAAATCAAGAGTTTTGCCCACATAGGTGCTGGCGGGTCAAAGAATTGAGTGATGTGACTGCATCAAAAAAAAGCAGGCAATGAAAGAGGAGTGCAGGAGTGTATTTGTCCTTGAGGGGATATCAACAAGATAGAAGCCACTGGGAGGAGAGGAAAGGAATCCTTGCTTCTCTCCTAGTAGTTGCACCTCTGGAACCCAGTGGGTTTTAAGAGGGACTTCAGAGGCACACTTGACACTCACCCTCTTGCAAAGCAGGTGTACACGCTGTTGGTGCCATGGAAACCACATTTGTTGCCAGAAATACATCTAAACAATATTATTCTTTTGGTAAAGCCCAAAGTGTGAAGTTTCAGCAGACTCTGCTGTTGTGCCATCCCACTTTTTGAGCAAGGGTTCTGCCTACCATTGCTCTGCAGAGGGTCGGGTTGCATCATTATAAGAAGCGTTTGTTTTATGGCTATTTGCTTTGGGACATAATGGGTCTTGCTGCTGGGGAATGTTTCCCGCGCGAGCCTGGCGCTAGACATCCTGCTGCCTCTGCCCTTCTCCCGCCTCTGGCAGCTGCAGGGTCTGAGCACACCCATCCCTCCGCACCTGCCGGTGTGAGTGCAGTGAGTCAGGACAGCCCTCTGCTGTCTGCCTCAGCCCATTTCCTCAGGCAGCAGCCTGGTGTTTACCTTGGACACAGAGGAATGTCCCTTGCAGCGCACCACTTCCCTCTTCTTGCTGCAGCTTAGCAAAGTGCCTGAGCTGCTCATTTCATTCATGCACAATCACATTTTAACTGCAGCCTTTTATTAGGGTCTCTCTACCTGTTATCTCACTTGGCTGGCAGGCAAGCAATTACATATGACCACCATGTCACTGTGATCCGGGCCTTCCTTGTATATCAACTGAGGCCTATGCAGTGCGGCTAACTCTGGTGATTTCATCTGGTGATTTTTCTTAAAGCCTCAGCTCCTGGAGTTATATGATTTTAGAAAGAAAGTACATTTCTAACCCATATGGTTGGGGAGAAAAGCTGGAAAACATAATCCCTAAAGGATCAAACACCAGAAGGTGAATAAAAAGGCTAAGAACAATATATATATATATATATATATATATATATATATATATTTAAAATCTCATGATTTTGGGTGGTCCTGACTCATGATTTTTGAACACTTGAAGCTGGTATTATTGAAGCATTTCACTGTGTTTGGGGCCTTCTGTGCATAACAAGAGGCATCTGCTAGAATAGCTTTCTGGGAATCAGACACAGCTTCTTTCCCTAGCTTATTTCAATAAAGGTGCTGCTCTAAAGCTTGCTTACTGAAGAATACCCCTTAGGCTGCTGTTTAAAAGCAAGCCCAAAGCTGCCAATACCTAGATTTTAATTATTATTCTGTTCCGGGGCGTAACCACTCTGGTTATATCCGTAAAACTCAGGAATCATGCTTACACAATTCCTCTGGCATTGTAAATAGAAACCTGGAGCATTTTGGATTTGTTTTAGTGGTAGGTTAGGTGATTTTTAAAAAAAATTTATTTTAGTTTGTAATACCTGTTCCTTTCCCATTACAAAGTACATAATCAGAAGCCAGCATTACAGCACATACCAACAATTTCATAGGTGCCCAGTGTCCTGCTTACATTAGTCACATGGCTTGTCCCAAGCAGAAGAATTCAGCAGGACTACTTGTGACAGAATCAGGTTTGCAGAATCAGGTTCACAGGAACGCTGTGCCTGCTTTAGCTAGAAGAATATTGCAGCCTGATTTTATTTTTATGTTTGAGCAGTTTAAATTCATAGGATTTAGTCAGCATAGTCAAAATGTGCCTTTTTTAAATAAGAAAAGACTGTTTAGTTCCCAGAACTGCCAAGATTTATGCATATGCTTAATCTCCAACACGAGTAGTGTCCTGCTGATTTCAAATGGACTGCTCAAATGCATAAAGTTAAGCAAATATCTTTGCAGAACAGGGGCCTTAATTTGTCTATCAGCCCTTTGAGGATGGGGGCTGATGAAAAACTGATCACTATAGTGCATATCATCATTAAAATCCTTACACCAAATGAGTTAAGAAAGAAGAAACTAAAAGTAATGCAATATAAAAATAAATATTGGCATGATTAGAAATAAAAATTCAATCCTGCTCAAATTTGTCAGAAAAAAGGTCCTCAGTATAAATATATTTTTCAAACAATCAGATCATTTACAAGAAATTATTTCATAATACAGTATGACAAATTATTATTTGATACAACCTAGCTGTAGGGAGGGGAAATATAAGATGCAAAATCTGATTGCTGTATTTATTATGGCTAAGTTTTCTTGCTTTTTAAGGAATGAACAAAAACAGTTTGTGAAAAACTATGCAAAAGAAAAGAAGCAATATGCATGCAGAATTCAGATGCTGTTTTAATTTTTGTAATGACTATTCAGCAAATGTAGCCTGCAGCTATCAGAAGAAAATTATTACATGGAAGACTTCAATTTTTCAACAAAATCCTCTTTAATCAGAGAGAAAAGAAAAAGATAAGAACAGCTTGTTTTTTTATTTTGTATTACAGCTAGAGGCTGGAATTAGGATCAGGGCCTCACTGTACTGGGACCTGTTCATCACAGGTTAAAAGATGGTCTCTCCCCTTAAGATACTAAGGTCTAATTCAAGCAAAGGTACAAGAGAATGTAACCCACGGTAAGAAGGAAAAGACTGCTGTGTCTGTGTTTTCTAGGGTTGCCATCTTTCTAATCTCACAAAACCGAACTCCCCTGTCTTGTCCCTTCTCCAAGGCCGTGCCCTGCCCCTTCTAAGATGCCCTTCCCACCACTCACTCCATTCCCCCTCCCACCGTCACTCACCCTCCCCCACCCTCACTTTCTTTCACTGGGCTGGGGCAGGGGCTTGGGGTGCGGGAGGGGTTGATTGCTCCGGCTGGGGGTGTGGGCTCTGGGGTGGGGCCAGAAATGAGGGTTCAGGGTGCAGGAGGGGGCTCTGGGCTGGGGCAGGGAGTTGGGGTGCGGGAGGGGGTGAGGGCTCTGGCTGGGGGTGCAGGCTCTGGGGTGGGGCTGGGGATGAGGGGTTTGGGGTGCAGGAGGGAACTCCGGGCTGGGGCCAAGGGGTTTGGAGTGTGGGAGTGGGCTCATGGCTGGGGCAGGGGGTGGGGGTGCAGAGTGCAGGCTCTGGAAGGGATTTAGGGTGTGGGAGGTGGTGCCAGGCTGGGGCAGGGGGTTGGGGTGTGGACTGTGGGAGGGAGTTAGGGTGCAGGAGGGGGTTCTGACCTGGGGTAGGGGGTTGGGGCGCGGGAAGGGGATCAGGGCGTGGGCTTCAGCCGGATGGCGCTTACCTCAGGCAGCTCCTGGTTGGCGGCGCAGCAGAGCTAAGGCAGGCTCCTTGCCTGCCCTGGCTCCACACAGCTCCCGGTATGTCCTTGAAGCCCCTAGAAGGAGGGGCATGGGGGCTGTGTGCACTGCCTGCAAGCGCTGCCCCCGCAGCTCCCATTGGCCATGGTTCCCAGGGTCGGGGTCGCCGGCTGGCCCCGCAGGGTCCGGGGTCAGGGCTGCTGCCTGGCCCTGCACAATGGAGGTCCGGGATCCAGGGCTGTCGCCCAGCCCCAAAAGGTCAGAGTCCGGGGTTGGCATCAGGGCTGCCACCCAGCCCCGCAGGGTCAGGGTCCAGGCTGTCACCGGGCTGCCCTGCTGCCCAGCCCCACATGGTTGGGTCCAAGATTGGGACTGCCACCCGGCCCCTCACAGCAGGGTCTGGGGTCCCTGCTGCCTGGCCCCCTGCCCAGGGCTCCACTCCTCACCCACTCTGTGGAGGGGTCTCTGGGCGGGAGGTGCTGGGTATAGTGGTCTGTGGAAAGGTTTGGGGTGAGAGGGGCATGCTTGGTTCTCAACTTGTGGCCCAGGTAACACATCGTGGGCCACATAGATTGAGAACCACCAAGAAAGGTAATTCCATTCAGGGAAGGATTTTGAGATTTTGTTTTGTTCTGATTTGGAATAAAACCCCAAAATTCTCCATGTAAGGGACTGGAACTCCAGCCCAAGGCAATCTATCTGCATGCTCTTCATCCATGGACCCTGGACACCCTAGAGAGTCCAGCTGTGGGGTAGTCTGCTGGGGTTGGGGCCTTAGAAGTCCAAGCTCCCTGTCAGCCCACCAAGAGGACTGCCAAGGAGCTGGGCAGGTGAAATCTTCCTGGTTTCTGGAAAGAGTTTTATCAAAATTGAACCATCTCTGTGAAGCATTTAGATTTTGATGAATAAGCCAATTCTAACAAAAAAATGTTTCATCAGAATTTCTCTGACCACTTCTAGTGCACAGCTAGCTGGTTTTCAGGCTGATACATTTAAAAAAAAATAAAAATACATTCTAAGATATAAATATAAGAGTTCCCTACTGGTCACTTTCCTAGCTCATATTTATTAATTATATTATAATATATATTATTTGTATTGAGGTAGTGCCAGGGAGCTCCAGTCAGGGCCAAGACAACATAGTGCTAGGTGCTGAACAAATATGGAACAAAAAACCCAAAGAGCTTAGTTGGCAGTTTCCTGTTGGCATCATAGTAGAAAAAAGTCTAGAGGAGAGATCTGAATGAGGACAGGGTAAGGTCTCTACAGACTATTTCCAGGAGAGTGTTCCACGCTAGGGACAGCAAGGAACAAAGCGCAAAGGTGATTTCAGGACAAGCTGATAAAGCAGACAATGGAAGCTGGCATCACAGGTGCAGTGGGGAGACAACAGCATACAAGAACAGTTAATAGGAAGGGGCAAAATTGTGAAGCAACTTGAAAGTAAACTCTGGAAGCTTGTATTTGATACAGTGGGGAAATGAAAATAAGAAAGAAAAACTTGTAGCACCTTAGAGACTAACAAATTTATTTCAGCATAAGCTTTCGTGGGTGGAAGCCAATGGAGGTACTTGGTAAGGAGGGGTGTCGTGGTCAGAATGATGGGCTGGAAGATGATCGTAAGAGCCACATTTTGAATAGGCCTGTTGAAGTCAAGTAAGGTGAGACTCAGGAAGGCTAGAGAGGAGGAGACTGCAGCAGACAAAACGGGATGAAAATGATTGTGGTTTGGATGAGAGAAAGTTGGCAGTGTGGACAGAAAGGAAAGGCAGGAAATGTTGTGAAGATTTGGACGTGGTTTGAATTTGCAAAGCTGACACCCAGGTTATGAGCTGAAATGACAGGAAGAAAAGGTGGTGTAGACAGTGATGGAGAACTGGGGACGGTTTGTGAGAGAAGAGAAGGAGTTCAGATTTGACCATGTTAAGTTTAAATTGGCAGGAAGGCATCCAGGAAGCGAGGTCAGACAGATGGGCAAAAATACAAGACTAGATTGAGACAAAATAAGAGTGATATGGAAGCTCTGTAAACCATCAGCAAAGAGATGGTGCTAAAGCCATGTGAGCAGATAAGGTCACCTAGGACCTGCTCTGGGAATGAATCGGGGTGTGTGTAGTGAAGAAAACTTGTCAGTAGGACCCTTGCTTCATTTATGGCAAAAGTTGGAAGGTGTTCAGTGAATGAGGCAGGGATTGCTGGAACAAAAGGGAGGGTCTCATGATTAAAACAGTTGAATGCTGCGCTGGAGATTTGGATTCTATCCCTCTGCCTTGGAGTTCCTGTGTGATGTGGTGTTTGATGCTGGACATGTCACTTAAACCAAACATTTCACTAACTGTGTGTTCCTCATTTTCTGGATACCTGAGTTGAGATCCTGGGGTCTGATTTATAGGTGTGCTGAGTACTCACAGCTGCAGATGAAGTTATTGGGAGCTGGACTTTGACAATACAAAGTGCTGTCTGTCTGGCTGCCCTGGAGCTGTGGACCCTGAAACCTCTAGTGAGCCTGGTGCACGGACAGCCAGCCTGGGGGCCCCTGGAAGTCTGAACTCTCCATCAGCCCACCGAGTGGGCTGTCAAGGAGCTGGGCAGGAGAAACCTGCCTGCTTTCTGGCACAGTTTTATCCAGCCATTGGGGCATCTGGGTGAGAAGTGGGGTGCACTCCCTTTAGGGGGGCAAGTGTTTTTAAAGGTACAGGGGTCACCAATATTATTGCTTTTTTCTGGTACTAGTTTTGTTACCCTTCTGTGGCTTTAATAATAATGAGATCAGCTGCCTGGAGAAGACATCTCTCCTTCACCAGATCCAGGTAATATACATTGTTTTAATAACAACTTCCAAAAAGTGACTAATATGGATTCTTACTTAACATTTATATATATATATACACAAAACAGTATGGCTTGGTCAGATAAATTCTGAATTAGACCCTTGCCCTCCAAATGGATCCATCAGCACAGACATTTATGTCCACCCAGAGTTTTAGAGACTGCAGAATTGGGCCTTTAGACGGTTGTTTAAAATTAATATATTATGCGTCCCGTACATTAAAACCATCTCCTTCTGAGGTTGCTTGCTTTGCTTATGCTGAAGGCTGGCCCCATGTGAGCTGTTACATATTCTCATGAGCATACATATTTAGACCATGGGTTTTATATATAAACCCATGGTTATATATATAAACCCATGGTCTAAATATGTATGCTCATGAGAATATGTAACAGCTCACATGGGGCCAGCCTTCAGCATAAGCAAAGCAAGCAACCTCAGAAGGAGATGGTTTTAATGTACGGGACGCATAATATATTAATTTTAAACAACCGTCTAAAGGCCCAATTCTGCAGTCTCTAAAACTCTGGGTGGACATAAATGTCTGTGCTGATGGATCCATTTGGAGGGCAAGGGTCTAATTCAGAATTTATCTGACCAAGCCATACTGTTTTGTACCTCACTAGCCATTCCAGTCCTTCAGGTTAAACCAATAATATACAATTAGTCATTTCTCATAATAACAGTTTTATCTCTTGTTTTCACATGAGGAAGGAAAGGAAATTTTAAGTGAATGCCGCCATGCTATCCTTAACTCACATTTGTCCAGATTCTGATCTCATTTATCCCCACATCAGTCCAGAGTAACTCCTTGAAGTCAGTGAAGTTAGTGGAGATTTACACCAATGTAAATGAGATCGGAATTGGGACTTGTTTTGGGGCCCTGTCATGACAGCGAGAATAAAGGTCGGAGTGTCAGCCTCACTGACTTGCCTTGCTTTGCTCGGTTTGTCACAAACTGAACATAATTTAACCTTTTTAAATTTTTATTTAACAGAAAGAAAACCTTGATGATTTTTTTTTACAGGAATATAAACATTAAAAGTCATTTTTCTTTTACACATGAGTTAGGAAGCATAATTTACTTGAAAGGACCCTATTATATACTCAGCACCGCATTTGTTTACCCAATTGAATAGAAGTGCGTTTGCTTCGGTTTCAAAGTTAAGCCAATAAACATTCATCTTTGTATTGTGGCAGCAGTGTTTGACAACTGGATTGGGCAACACCCATTTCAACTTGAGGTTATTTTATGGCACTGACGGAGGAAACAGTTCAAGTTCATTTTCACTCTCTTGCTGTACTTTTGACACAACTTGGATATTAGGCTAAAGATGCTGAAATCATTTATTATAATAATAAATACACGAGAAGTAATTCTTCCACTCTATGCCATGCTAATTAGGCCTCAACTGGAGTATTGTGTCCAGTTCTGGGCAGGGCCAGCTCTAGCTTTTTTGCCACCCCAAGTGGCTGAAGCAAAAAAAAATAAAAAAAACCACCCTTAAAATGTGCCACCCCAGGAATGGCCAGAATGCCGCTCCTTCAGATGTGCCCCCTCCAAGCACGAGCTTCCTTTGCTGGTGCCTGGAGCCGGCCCTGTTTCTGAGCGCCACATTTCAGGAAAGATGTGGACAAATTGGAGAAAGTCCAGAGAAGAGCAACAAAAATGATTAAAGGTCTAGAAAACATGACCTATGAGGGAAGATTGAAAAAATTGGGTTTGTTTAAACTGAAAACTGAAAGGGGACATAACAGTTTTCAAGTATAAAAGATTGTTACAAGGAGGAGAGAGAAAATTGTTCTCCTTAACCTCTGGGGATAGGACAAGAAGCAAGGGGCTTAAATTGCAGCAAGGGAGGTTTAGGTCAGATATTAAGAAAAACTTCCTAACTGTCAGGGTGGTTAAGCACTGGAATAAATTGCCTAGGGAGGTTGTGGAATCTCTATCATTGGAGATTTTTAAGAGCAGGTTAGACACACAGCTGTCAGGGATGATCAAGATAATGCTTAGTCCTACCATGAGTGCAAGGGACTGGACTAGATGACTTCTTGAGGTCCCTTCCAGTCCTATGATTCAATGATTCTAATTTATCTCGGGTACTAATATGGTTCCCATTTCTGTAGTAACGGAGCACCTCACAATATTTAATACTTTTGTGAGGTAGGGAAATGCTATTATCCCAATCTATTTCGGGGGGTGGGGGGAACTGAGGCACAGAGAGGCTAACAGTGGAATTTGCAAAACACCAAGGCACCTAACTCCCATTCAAATCAGTCTAAAGTCACACAGAAAATTGGTGGTTGTCCAGCACATTGAACCTAGATCTCCCAATGGTGATTCTCCATTGGAACAAACTATCAAGGGAAGTGATAAATTCTCTGTAGCTTAATGTCTTCAAGTCAAGACTAGATGCCTTTCAGGAAGCTATCCTTTAGTCCAGCACAAGTTTTTGTGCTCAATACTGGGACAACTGGGTGAAATTGTCTGACCAGAATTATGCAGTACGTCAGACTAGATGATTTAATGATATGTAAATTCATAGATTCCAAGACCATAAGGGACCATTGTGATCATCTAGTCTGGCCTCCTCTATAACACAGGCCATAGAACTTTCCCAAAATAATTCCTAGAGCAGATCTTTTAAGGAAAACATCCCAATCTGGATTTAAAACTTGTCAGTGATGGAGAATCCTCCACTACCATCACCACCACCAATGATTAATTACTCTCATTGTTAAAAATGTACGCCTTCTTTCCAATGTGAATTTGTCTAGCTTCAACTTCCAGACATTGGATCGTGCCAGAAGACAGAGCCCATTATTATATATTTGTTCCCCATGTAGGTACTTGCAGACTGTATCAAGCCACCTTGTAACCTTCTCTTTGTTAAACTAAATAGATTGGTCTCTTTGAGTCCACCACTATAAGGAATATTTTCTAATCCTTTAATCATTCTTGTGGCTCTTCTTTGAACCCTCTCCAATTTTTCAACATTCTTCTTGAATTGTGGACACCAGATTTGGACACAGTATTTGAGCAGCGGTCCCACCAGTGCCAAATACAGAGGTAAAATAACCTTTCTATTCCTACATAAGATTATCCATCCATGGATCACATTAGCTTTTTGGTCACAGCGTCCCTTCTGGCCTTCAAACTATGAATCTATGAATAAAATAGCAGACTTATTAGTGTCAATTACACTCTTTTAAAGACAAATAGATTTAATATGCATCATTTTTCTCAAATGTGTACTGTGCCGCAGATGAGTGCTGGGAAAAGGTTCCAACAGCACAAGTATTGCCAATACTTAACATTCAAAAATCATAAGGCAGGCCACTAAAAATCATGAGATTGGTTTTAATATGATAAGATATTTAAAAAACAAACACAACCTTTTTTTATTTACCTTCTGGTTTTTGAGACTTTAGATTTTTAAGTTTTTCTTCCACAAGCGTGAGGGCTAGAAATGAATGCTTTTAAAAGAAAGCTGGGATTGTCATCTAAACACATGAGCCCAAGAGCTGGGGACTTAAAAGACATATAAAATATTCCAAGACTCATGATAAAGTGGTGAGAGTTAGTAATATTGGATTATCTAATGCAGGGGTCTCAAACACACGGCCCGCGGGCCGCATGGCCTCCCCCCGCCCCGCCCCGCCCCCCCGAGTTACTTTATGAAGTTCCGCCACCAGAACAGCTGTCTGGCAGCTTCGCGGTTTCTGGGAGGGAGGGGGGAGGTGCGGGGAGCCACGCACTCAGAGGAGGAGAGGAGAAGGGGCGGAGAAGGGGTGGGGCCTAATGGAAAGTGTGGAGTGGGGGCGGGGCCGGGGGCAGCGAGGAGGTGGGGTCAGTGATCCGGCCCTTGGGCCAATGCACTAGTCCTCATGTGGCCCTCGTGGTAATTTGAGTTTGAGACCCCTGATCTAATGCCTGGAGGATTTTAGGGGCGGGCGGGTTGGGCAGCTAAAGGCAAAGTGCTGACTTCAGCTGCATATTTGATTTTGAAAAATGCATAAATGCAGTCACAAGCTAAATTTCATCTCTGTCTTATGAGAACCTACTTCTCACCTACATATATATTCTCACCGCCAATATTCCAGATCATTCAATTATGCAATATAGCAGTGTTTACAAATATACAGTCCAATTCTGCAGATCTTACTCAAGCATAATTGCCACTGAAAATAATGGGAAGTTTTGCTGGAGTAAAGATTACAGAATCCATCCCTTTAACAGTTTCACATTAGTTAACTAGGCAACTGAGCATGAAAGTGTTAAGGCTTCTCTGGGAAAGCCATAATGGGAGAGAAGAGAAACATTTTAACCTCCTAAGTCACTTGCAAATCAAGCACAAGATTAAGTTCTGTGCATTAGGTAATTTGTTTGTTTAATTTGAAAGATCTTTGTTAAAATAAGGAATGTTGTCTGTTTCTTCCTTCAGACTGAAAACAAACATCAGCTTCTACAGTGGTGTAAGAGCGAATATTTGGTGCTAGGCAACTTGATTAAAGTGTATCCCTTTTAATAAGTGGTTCCTCCCTTATCCTGCCATTGTTGTCATACAAAAAGAAGGGGGGGACGGGTGGGTGGGTCTGCCCTTTCCCATTGTATAGTCACATTTTCAGAGTTCAGCCAAAAGGACTGAAAAAGAGCTTTTTTTAAAAAAAAAACACAACAGATTAGCTTTGTCATTTTGCAAACCAGTGAGAATTCTCTTAAGTCAAAGCAGTTTTTAACATTTTGCATATTGGAAAATTGCTGTATATAGCCTTTGGCCAAACTAAGAGAGGAGGAAGATGATAATGATAATATTTAACCCCACCATATTCTTTATCTCCATCGTGTTACATCAGACCTTGCTACCAGAAATGAAGCTGAATTTTATTGAAGTATTGGGAAAGTTTTTAAAAAGATGTGTTTTGTGGCTGGGCCATCTAGCACTGCTTGTACACTAATAATAATACCAACTGTAACTCAATTGACTTTAATGGGGTAGCCCTAAGCCTCCCTGGGTCAAATTTGTCATTGTCCTGTGCTGCATCACCATCACTGTGCAAAGTGGGCATAAAACACCAAATCAGAAGTGCTTGGCACCTTGCATTGGCCTTAGTGACAACACAAGGTGAAAGCCAATAGAAAATCAGGCCTCATCTTGGTCTGAAATGGCCCTTCATTCTTTCAAGATTTTTCTAACTTGTTTTGGTTCACAATAGCCCAGTAACTCTGGGCCAGCTGATCGGTGCTTGGCCCAGGTCTAGAGTGAGGAAGGAGCAAATTTGGTACCTTTGCTACTCCCCAGTCCAGAGGCTGACAAATGCTAGCTCCAGTCCACAACACAAGTAGAGAAGTTCTGCCTCTAAAATCCTGGGTCATCTCTTGCCTTGATTACTGCAGGTTCCTTCTCTCTTGATCCTTCCAATCTCCCCTGGAACCTCAGGCTATCTGAGCATATATAATATTGATGAGTTGAAATGTTGCTTTTTTTAGCCTTAAGACCTCCTCTTCCTAGCTTTAGAACCTTTTTTCTGCCATCAAAAAAGAAATACGAAGAGGGACTTCTCCTTAACGAGGCCCCCAAAAATTGAATTTCTAGGCCACACCATTTTGGAGATATGGGGCCGCATCCTCAGCCCTATTCCATCTGCTTCATGCCATTCTTAAAGACTTAATGCCAGTCTTAAAGGGCCAGTTGTGGATTTCCCCATCAGTAGGGATACTTGGATGACATAGGGTGCTGTAGTAGCTTTCACACCACCACCACTCAGTCCTTGCATAGGTGGGGTGTAGCCAATGAAAAGGAGATATGTCTGGGACACCTCTGTATATGGCCAAACATTGGCTGCAGGATTGGCTTCTGTGGGCTTCTGGCAGCCAATGTAAGATGCAGCAGCCTATAGGGCAAGGATTTTAGAGGGATGAAGAGGAATGGAGGAGTTTTAGAGATGCTATAGAGGAAGAAGGGACAGGATCTGGCAAAACCCTGGGCATGGTTTGAGAAATCTGACAATGAATTAAAGTGGCCACTTGACAGGGTGTCAAGAGATATGAGGGTGAATCTGGGAAGCCAGATGGTAGTTCTGTTTTTTCCATGCAGAGACAGAGATGATAGAAGGACATCCAGAAGGAAATGCTGGAGATGCAGGTCTAGACAGAGTCAGAAGGTGAGGTAAAGAAATGGACTTCAGTTCTTTGGATTCAATACAAAAACAAAGCACCAAGCCATGATTAATTTTTAATATAACCAAAGGACCAATATTGGCCAATTCTCCCTGAAAAATCTAACAAGACTATGAAATTTTTGACATTTCCACTGAAATGGGGCTTGTCTGTGTATTTTAAATAACAATGGTCCAAACATTGCCCTTCCTATGCTAGTGGTCCCACCACTGATGCCAGCAGAGGAGACCAACTGGTGCAAGTGATGGTGGGAAGTTTTTCAGAAAAAAATACTAGTGTGAAGAAATCCTTAAGGTGTCACAGCAAGTCTAGCAAATTTCCTTCCAGCAACACCCAGACAAGAGAGGGCAAACATCTCTGCCCAGGGACCAGTAAAGCCAGTAAAGCACCACTGGTGGTAAAAATGGTTGAAGCTGTGGTGTAGACAGGGCACAGGCATTTTTAGGGTTAGGCAACATTGTGGTAAAAATATCTGACCCCTTCCTGCACTACAACTCGCCCACTGCTTCCACCAGAAGAATCACACCAGTGAGCAATTACACACCTTCCGACTCTTCCTAGAGACTATTCAAGGTCATCCCCTAAAGTTCTCTGAGCCCTGCAGAGCAGCAAAACACGATACAGAAAAGTGCTAGAAGCTAGAAAATAACATTATGTTTTAATGATGTCTGTGCATTACTTGGTTTCTCCTTATACAGTATATTGCATACACAGTTCCAGGCTAGACATAAAATGAGAGTTGTATCATTTCATTGGACGCTTGCACATTTTTACACACAATGATTATAAAATACTTTCAACCTTTAAAAAAAATCACTTGGCCTAAGGCTAACACTCCTAGTATAATCAGTAAGGTTTACTCTATTACAGTGCATCAATAAATCCTGACTCCAGGCATTAAATAGATAAGTTATGAACTATTGGATACTAAAGTAATAAAAACCAACTTGCTTTGATCTTGTCGTTAAAAAAATATTAAAATATCAAATTGCATGTGTCAGCATCAGACCTTCACCCACAGACAGATGTAAAGCTGTCGGGAAAAAGAAAAAGTTGAAAGACACCGTAAATATAATAATTCAGAAATCAAGCTCCTTTGTTTATTTCAACATCTTTGAAACTAAAGGTAAAGCTTTTTAAAGTCTATTTGGTAGACTAGATCTAAGAAGCCTTTCCCAAGATAGGTTTCAGTGTAGTAGCTGTGTTAGGCTGTGTCAGCAAAAAAAATAAGAAAGAAATACTTGTGGCACCTTAGAGACTAACACATTTATTTCAGCATAAGCTTTCGTGGACTACAGTCCGCTTCGTCGGATGTATAGAATGGAACATACAGTGGGACGATATTTATACATGTATAATTTATACATGTATAAATATCGTCCCACTGTATGTTCCATTCTATGCATCCGATGAAGCAGACTGTAGTCCACGAAAGCTTATGCTGAAAAAAATATCGTCCCACTGTATGTTCCATTCTATGCATCCGACGAAGCGGACTATAGTCCACGAAAGCTTATGCTGAAATAAATTTGTTAGTCTCTAAGGTGCCACATGTATTCCTTTCTTTTTTTCCCCCCCAAGATAGTTCTTCCTGCATACAACCTGCAAGCTAAAAATTACTGAAAAGAACTAGAGCCCTGGATAGCTGCCTTGAAACATTTCTTATAAATCTAATACATGAAACTAATCTAGAACAGAAAAAAAATCACAATTCACTTGATTTAAAACTCTCTGCTCAAAGTGACTTTTGCACACACTCCCCATCTGTGGTGTAAAGAGAATGGACAATAGTGTGCAGTAATATAATATAGTTCACAAGAATTCACAGGGCATGAGAAGTGCTCTTCTCTAATTGTGACCATATTATTGTCTCCCAGGCACAAGGCATTACAGGAGTACCATTTATTAAGTTGCCGTTGTGTTATGAGCTGGTCCACTGATTTAGCTAACTGTTAAGGAAAACAGATGTGTTGAATAGGGCCTATGGTCTTGATCCTGCAAGCTGCAACATGCAAGTCATGCCCATACACCAAGGTGGAGCCTTATTGAAGTCAAGGGGTCTCTTATGTTTGTGTTAGCATTTTCTAAGCAAGTATAAGAAACATCAGAAAATATATTAACTTAGTCTAAAACCAATGTCTCTTCATCTGCTCAGTCAGGCTTTGAGGTGTTTTTGCAGCAACGGCAGAGCCAATGCAAAGGTGTATTTGATCTTGCTATGTCCTTGAATATCTTTGATAATTTGGATTCTTGATCAAATTACCGTCCTCCAGCCTTATAGTTCCCATGTCTGGGAGGAAGGGAGAGTCTTATTTTACAGGAACTCAGTGATTCAGTGAAATCAAGCCTGCACATCAGGAGGGATATTAAGATTTAAGGACCATACATTTCAATATTGTTGAGTACAATATCCTAAATTTCACATTTCTGATCAGAAGTCACAGCAGTTGTAATTGTCCTGCAGTAAAGACAAGGAAAAAACACAGCATCATCCCTGTGACACAAGTTACAATGAGACAAGAACACCATTACAAAAGTCAGCTTTTCGGGATCCTCTTTTATTTACATATAAATGAACTTTTTTTTTTTACATTTGCATTAGTCCCATGTTTGCCTATTCCTGCTGTTACTATCATTACCTTCACAACTGTATGGTTGTCACTCTAGCCTAAAATATTCTCCCTGTTATTTTTAAATGAGCAGTAGGATAAATGTTACTTTCTGGCTCTCCGTGTTTTGGTACATTTTATCCTACCTGATATCAAAATTGTGCCTAATCCACCTGAGTTTGACAGTAAGAGAGAAACGCGAGAATCACCATGGCTCTCCAGCCAAGAGAGATCAATTTTTCATTCCAATAGGACCTACCTGCTATATGAGAAGCTACCTTGAAGACTATGTTAGTCCTTGGACAAGTCACATTAACCTCCCTGCACTATAACCTCCCTGCACTGCATTTTACTATCTGTAAAATGGGAGCTATACTTACCTTCCTGAAAGGCATACAGAGGGGCTTAATTAAGTAGTTACAATTTGTAAAACATGATGAGATCCTCAGTTGAAAGGTGCTTGAAAGTACAAAGTTTTATCAGAGTAATGATGGGGTATTCACACCCCAGCCTGGGATGGAAGGGGTTAAAGGACTACATGGGGCCCAACTAGCCCCGCCTCGCCAACCCTGCAGAGCATGCTCCAAATGAAGATAGGATTAAAAAGGGAGCAACCCAGCTCAAAAGGGGGCGTTGGGGGAGGAGTGCAGACCTACTCGGAAGCCTCCCCAAGGGGACAAAACTGTATGCAGAGCCCAGATGTGGCTGGCAGGTTTTGGTTTCCTTCTTTTTTTCTCCTCCCTCCCCACTTATCTGAGGCCAGAAGCAGTGGTAGGAAGTGACCCAGGGAAGGCAGCTCAGAAGGCCCTCTCCCTTCCAGAGGCCAAACGCTGCTGACCTTCCTAAGGCCTGGATCAGAGCCTGGTGGAGTGGGCAGTCCCGGGCTCCCCTACCACTGCCCCCGTAATGAGCAAATACTAACCACTAGGCTCCTCTGCCCCCCAGAGGACCCCATGACACAAAGGTTTAAATCACCAGGCTACTTCACATCAAGGTTTCAGCTTTCAGTGCAAGTAAATCAACATGAAGGCAAGATGGTATCCATTCGCTCTCAGAACATGTAGAGCTCTTGCGTTGGGTCCATCTCAGGTGCAAATTAATTGCACCTCCCTGTTCCAGGGAGACCCAGGGCTCTGGAATCAGGACTCTCTTCTGGGGGGATGGCAAGTGCTCTGTCTCCACCATCATTGTTTGGTGTGGGCTACGCCATTTAGGAGCAGCTTGAGGAAAGAACTTAAGCACAGGCTTAAAGTTAAGCATGTGTTTAAAGTGGTTACCTGAGTCAGCAGGCTCTTCTGAGTTGGGCCTTAAGCTCAGGCAATGGATATGCCGGAGCACTGCTGGGGAGGCTGCTGAAGGGTGCAATGAATCAGGGCATCCCCTGGCCATGCTCCCTCTCCAGTCAACAACATGCCTGCACACCTGGATTGGGTGGGTGGAGTAATGATTGTCCACCTCCTTGCCCAATACCAAATACATAAAATGGGTGAAAGTTACTCGTTCCCCAGAGAGAGGAAAAGATAAGGAGATCTCCAGGCCCTGTGGGCTGATTGGAGATGAGGAACATGCTTTCCTGGCTGAATACTATACTACAACTAACCTGTACCCTCATTGTAAAATGAAAGCTTTAGGCTTTGATTTTCAAGGGGGGCACCTGACTTCCTTAGGCTCCTTTGAAAATGCCAGCGTAATCCTCTGCTCTATTCACTGTTAATTTCAGACTGTCACAATGCCCCATTGGAATGTTTTTACAGCATGATCACTTTATCACATACACGGCTTTATTTAAGGGCCAAACCATTTGTGATATAAATAAATAGGAAGCGCTTTAAATTGGAAGCAATAAAGGGCTTCTTGGACTATGCTGTGTAGAGTACTAAGCCCTTTCACTAATAATAACTGACTATTTATTGTTTCCCGTTGGGATGCTTGGCATGGGGTTGTTGTAACAGTAACACGACACCTACATCTGACTGCTCGGGATAAAACCCATGGCAGGAGAAAGGGAAACGCTAAATTTCTAGGAACATACAAATTAGAAAAAAAGAAAAGAAAAGAGGAAAAGCCCATATATACATGGCTAGGAGCATGTTTCACTGCTTAGGAGAATGACTTTTCTCTGCCACCAAAAATTTATATAAAAAGAAAAGCCGTTCCAAGACAAACCCACAGCATTTCTTATATAAAGACAAACAAGCTTTTCTGTAACTGTTATTTCCTGCGTTTGTGATTTTCCTTGAAGGGTGTTTCAGCATCAGACTTTTCCAACATAGGAAGAGAAATTTTGTTTTAATGGCCTTGGAGCCCTCTTGAAAAAAGTTACCCCTCCTCTCCAAGGCCAAGAGTGACTATCCTGTCAAATAACAATGACTGAGTTAGAGACTATTCCAGCTAGAGCTGTCGAGACTTGAACAGTGAGAAGAAGTTTTCTTAGGTAACATTTGTTAAAAATCTATCCATATTCTAAGTACCAGCTGTTCAAACTGTTCTGTCTTTGGAGGGATTTTTAGGCTAAAGAATGGGGCTAGCCATGAGCACCAAGGAGTTTTTTGTTAGTATGGTATTCGAATAGGTCCCACATTATTAAGCGTCATCTATTATAGTGGCGTCAGTTTTTTAAAGGGCATTCTACGAATTTACCAGGCTAAGGGCCTGCTCCTCCATTTACACCAAGGTAAATTACACTGAGTAAATTACACCAGAACAGCATTCCAAGGGATATGGTGGATTCTCCACCACCTGGAGTCTTTAAATCAAGAATGGATGTTTTTATACTCTAGTTCAACCACGGGTGATTGGGCTTGATGCAGGAATTACTGGGTAAAATTTCCTGGATAAAATTCTCTGGCCTGTATTATGCAGCAGGTTGGACTAGATGATCATAATGGTCCTGTAGTGGTGCAGCTGCCCCATTCCAGTAGAACACGGGTTAAAAGCAGCCCTGGAGAGGACTGCAGCTGGGATAAGGAGTGAGAGCAGCCGGGGGAGTAGCTGACCACAGGTGTGACCAGCTCAGTCAGGGCCCAGCTGGCCCTGATAAGAGGGCGGGGGGTGGGGGCAGGAGATGGAGGAGTCTCTCTCTCTCTAGCTTTGGAGAGAGATGGACCTAGCTGCCTGAAGGAGCAAAGGGTACCTTGGGCGGAGCAGTGCTGGGGAAGGGCAAAGGGAGCTGGGGACCTCCAGCCTGGTAAACCCCCAGGCTGCAGGCCTTGTTGAAAGCTACAGAGGTACTGGGGCTACAGAGGTGCAGCCTGGGGTTAGGAAGGCAGCTGGTCCAACCTCCTTGCCAATGATGAGTGGTCATTACAGACTGCAGTCTGCCCCAGTAAAAGGGGGCTAGATGATGACTGGCAGTAGCCACTGAGGCAAGGTGGGCTTAGAAGGTTGGGGGTTCCCCTGGAGGGGAGACCTAGAATGTGGGGACTGCTGTGGGGCAGAACACCTAGGGAAAAGGGGCACCGGGGTCTAAGAGGGACATGGGGCCTGAGCCAGGCAAGACACCGGCCAGCAGAGGGTGCTCTGGAGCTGGAGTTGAGCTAATTCCCAGGACAACCAGCAGGAGGCGCTGAGGTGGTGAGTCCTTCGACCTGCTACAGGTCCCTTCCGCCTTAAAAAATCTATGCATTTATGAATCGATGAACTCCAATGATGTCAATAGGTCATCCCCCAGCCGACACTGGTGTAAGTGAGAGCAGACTCAGGGTATGTCTACACTAAATCTGGAAGGTGTACATTCCAGCTCGAGTAGACATACACATACTAACTTCGATGGAGCTAGCACACTAAAAATAGAAGTTGTAGCCACGGTGCTGTGAGCAGCTAGCTATTCCAAGCACCAACCCAAGGTCTCAGTCAGAATCAGACTCCCAGGAGCTAAAGCCTCCTGCTGCTGCGGCTATACTTCTATTTTTAGTGCAGTAGCTCCATCAGCTCTAGAGCGGGGATGTCTACCTAAGCTGCAGTTTACATCTTCTAGCTCTTTTGCAGACATATCCTCAGGTCCAGAGATCACTGGTGCACATGTGCTGCTACACCTTCAGTTCATTTCAGTGCACTCTTATCCACATTGGAGCTTGGCCTGTTCCACACCCAGTCTCAACTGCTTTCAGATGCTGGCGTATGGCACAACCTAAGTTCTATTGTGGGGACAATCCAGTGTGGGAGAAAAACAAACACAACTCAAGGTACACACAGAGACTCACCTGTAACAGAGAGAGGGAAGCCTGACTCCGATCTCACATCAGTTTCACTCAAATGGAACTCCATTGACTTTTACCGATTTACTTCTGATTTACAATGGTGTGAGATCAGAATCAGGCCTGTTGAGTCTAACATTCAAAAGACTGAAATTTCAGTGGTGTTTCACATACCAGAGGCTAAGAGCCACTGACTGATCTACTTCTCTGTGCTACTCAGAGAGAAGCCTGAATTTTGCCATGGATTAAAGTAGATAGAGAACCTTTGAAAGATTTCTTTATTTCTTCACACTCACATGTTTTTCTCTATCAACTGCAACTGTCTACAGTCTGCATTAAAGTATATGGGGAAGTAGCATGGCCTAGTTTACTGGGTTCTATCATGGTCTGTCACTAACCTCCTATGTGACCTTAGGCAAGTTACTTCACCTCTCAGTGTCTCTTTCTTGTCAATTTCGGCTTTAAGCTCTTTGGGGCAGAGACTCTCATTAGCTGTACATACAGTGCCTTGCCAAGAGGGGCCCTGATTTCAGCCTACTATAATACAAACAACAATAATTAGAAGTAGAGTTTACTGGAAAAAGGAGAGTTAGTGACTCAAATCCTCTATAGCAGCTGTAGATTTTGCAACATAGTGCCAGATTATGAAGCTGTTACTCACACCGGTGAGCATTTAAATAATCCTATTGGTTTCAGTGAGGCTATTCACATGAAGAACTGCTCACCAATGTAAACACAGCCTAGAGTGGATTATTACTACCAAAGTGCTACTGAATTCCAAGTCCTGTTCTGCTTTTATATAGCATAAGATTCTCCTCCATCCTGCTGCCTCCAGATTGACAACTGTTTCATTCCAACCTTGAGGTAATAAAGGAAACATATGACTGCCTTGTAACTCTTCCTCTCCTCAAAGTGAATGACAAGGTTGCATGGCAGTCATATGTTTCCTTTATTGTCCTTTTGTTTGAAGAAAAAGGAGTTGCACCTGACTGGGACTGTAGCCATTGGATTAAACAAAGACGTGTTAGTTTAGCAACCGTATAATTAAGAGGAAACCAGTAGACAGTCTTTTCTTCCTCTGGTTCAGGGGAAGCGTCAACAAAAGACATATTTAGTTGTGAACTATGCAACTTGCAAACGGATGTCATCCAACTGATCAGAAAATAACTTCCCCCCTTCCCTTAGTTTCGAACACAAACTACAGGGAATGTGCGCAGGGTCATACAAAGTTGGAATGAAAGGTATAAACTTGTATTTCTAAATGCATGTAGGGGAAAGAAGTGCACAAAAATGGTGCAGAGTCATCACCACAGTGAGGAGTCGTCGGGATTCTACTCTGAATTGTGCACCACCAATGGAGTTTTTTGCTAAATTCCAACTACAGGACCAAGTTGTAGCTGTGGTTACGTGCTGAAAAGCCCATTGGAGTTGAAGTCCTGTTCTATATTTATGGCTGATGATGATGCACAAGGCATTTAGAAGACAGCTGGATTTTCAGAGCCCAAGGTGAGGTTGCAGGGCTGCAAGTTGTACTTGTAAACTGAGCTAATTTGAGCTAACTTTTTGTCCACAGCAGGAAAAGTGGATAACTTCGCTCTTCCCAAATAGAGAGAATCTGGTGATTTTTTCCCCTGCGTTATGGGCATTGTTTTAAGTGTTTTGAACGTCATTAAGTATTTCAAAAAAAAGCAATATGGGGCAGGTGAGTGACGGGGAAACTGATTTCCAATGTAGGATTTTATTAACGATTTGGGATTTTAAGCAGTAAGTTTATTTTTAAATGTAACAAAATATTTCACTCTTCTATGATCTTTTCTGCCACCCTTCCCCCATCTGTAGACTGTTATAAGGGCTCCTGAGAACCTGTAGAAACAATTTCATCAGCCTGTCTTTACGAGACAAGTCCAGGGAGCACCAATGAAAATGCAATTTCAACTGCTCATTGTGTCAGTCAAAACTTGCAGTCCTTGCTCCGTCAAAATGGCCATTGAGCACAATCATTAAGAAATAAGGGTCAGATTAGGACCAGATCCTGCCCAAGTAGACTGGGGTATGGTGTAGGGCAGTGATTTCCTTTTTATGCACAAGATCGCTTTTTGAATTTAAGTGCAACCCAGGATCTCCCCCGCCCCTTCCCAGAGGTCCTGCCCCTTCCCCGAAGCCCAGCCCTACTCACTCCACCCCCCACCCTCCCTCTCCGTCGCTCACTCTCCCCCACCCTCACTCACTCTCACCGGGCTGGGCAGGGGGCTGGAGTTCAGGAGGGGCTGTTGACTCTGGGCTGGGACTGAGGGGTTTGGAGTGTGGGAGGGGGCTCTGAGCTGAGCCTGGGGCAGGAGGTTGGGGTGCAGGAGGGAGTGCAGGCTCTTGGAGAGAGTTTGGGTGCAGGAGGGGGCTCTGGGCTGGGGCAGAGTGTTGGGGTGCAGGAGAGGAATGGGGTGTTGGCTCTGGGAGGGGGGTCAGGGCTGGGGCAGGGAGTTGGGGTGCAGAAGGGGGTGTAGGATGCAGGAAGGGGTATGAGGTTCTGGATCTGGGAGGGAACTCAGGGCTGGGGGAGGGGTGCGGGCTCCTGCCGGGCAGCACTTACCTCACACGGCTCCTGGCCAACGTGCCCCTGCGGCCCCTGGAGGGGACATGTGGCTCTGCACACTGCCCCTCCCTGAAGGCACTGCCCCACCAGCTCCCATTGGCCGAGTTCCCCATTCCAGGCCAATGGGAGCTGCGGGGGCAGTGCTTGCAGGCAGGAGCAGCGCGCAGAGGGAGACCTCTGGCCTCTTCTTCTCTGGGGCTGCAGTGCATGCTGCCCGCTTCTGGGAGTAGTGTGGGGCCGGGGCAGGCAGGGACCTGCCTTAGCAGCAGCCCCACTACACCACTGGACTTTTAGTGGCTGGAGTTCGTGATCAACTGACTGGGAGAGTCTCCAGGATCGACTAGTCGATCGCAATCGACTGGTTGGTGACCACTAGTGTAAGGGAAGGGAAGGAGGACACAAGGAGCAGTTCCTTTCTATACCCTTGTATTGGGGTTAGCCAGATTCTTGCTGGGGAGAACAGTCCCTGCTCTTACCTAGTGCCCCTGTGGACACTAGCTATCAAGTGGACATGCAGGCAGTGCAGAGCCCTTACATGCTAATAGCTAATGAGCTCAGGGGAGCCATCAAGGCAAGGATTGGTAGGAGGACATCTTTGAAATATTATGAAACATTGCAGGTTTTTCAGCTGCAATTAATTAACAATAAAATCCTACTGGGTGAACTGTCTGCTAAGAATGAGCAGAAAAAATAAACATTAGTACATCAGTGACAAATCACTGAGAAATACGTCATGTCAGGAGTCTCGTCCACCAGGGTTACAGCAGCAGGAGGGGATCTTTATTAGGAGGCACAAAACTCTGTGTCAGTTGTTGCACTTTTCCTAATCTTGTGTTGCTCCAGCACAAAATAGGCCTGTGTAGCAAGACCCCGTCTGTTTGTGCTAACTTAGGGGCAGCTTCATGTAAAAAATACAGTCATTCGAAAGGTGAGGTAGAGTGCTGCTGGCAAGTTAAAGTGGAGCATATCTCAGTGCTTCAATCTGCTCTTAGCTTCCTGTCACCATCCGCCATTATGTATCAGCAGGAAATTGCACTTTTATGAGTGATTTACTTCTAAACAAACACTACTACACAAACAATATGGTATTGAATTCGGTTGTTAGCCTTTTAAGTATTACTGCGAAAGATTGTAACAGCTGTCTAAGCTGATAACTACCACCTAGGATAAGAATGTTGTTGACTGAGTTATTAGTCAATTGTTTAACTAAATCTAGCTGCATCTCTCACTTTTTTTTATATATAAAATGTGAATGTTATACAGTTTCTTTAAACAATGTAGCTTCTTAGAACAGGCATATAACTAGTTCCTTGGGTGGGAACTTTATGGGTAAAGAATTGTCTCAAAATTCAGATCACACTTTTGTGTGTGTGTGTGTGTGTGTGTGTGTGTGTGTGTGTGTGTGTGTGTGTGTGTGTGTGTGTGTGTGTGTGTGTGTGTGTGTGTGTGTGTGTCTCTTAGCTCATTCGTGGTGGGAAGAATCTCCAATTAGAGCAGAAGCAAGTTTCCACGTAGCGTTGTAGGCTTTGGAGATAGGCCTCCACCCCAAAGCCTGGCTCCAAAGACCACTGAACTTTAGATTCAGATCTGAACGTACCAGCAGGATCGTATTCCATCTTACACTGGCAGGGGAACGAGCAACGACAATTTCTATCTATTATTGTGGCTGCCGAATACTCCACGACCCTAGGATTCCAGTAGCGTGCCAGATGAACTGAAACTTAGAGGTAGACACTGTAGGTGTTTCAGCAGCTAGGCCTTGTGGGTCCCAGTAGCCTCTCAAACACATGGCTAAGAGAAAAGGTATTTGATAGGGCGGGCAGAACAGGGAGAGAGCGCAGATCCCTCTGCACAGAGGCGTCAACAGTTACTGTTCAAAGAGAGCCACAGCAGTTCTTGTTCTGGGCAATCCAATCGAGCCTCAGGGTTCTTCAGGCCTAGTGCCTGGCATGCCCTCAGGCACTTGTGGATTTCCAGTCCCAGTGCAGTTAGTGGTTCTCATAGAGCCCCCTCTGCACAGGGTTCCTGCTCAGCCACTGCTGCTCCCCCATAAAGTCCCACACAGACTTGCACCCAGCTCTGATGTCCAGCACTCATAGCCTGTTCCACATTGTCTCAGTCCACAGTTCCTGGGGCTTCTCTCCAACTGCCGGCTGCTATGTGCCTCCCGCTCCTCAAACGGAGCCCAACCATTTCCATGACTAGGAGGAAGGGGATGTGCAGTGGGAAGACGGCTGAAGGGAGTTGTAGTTCCCTGCTTTTGCAGATCCATCACACTATCTTAGGGCCTCCATTACCAGGGTATCTGAACACCTCCCACTCTTTAATGTATTCATCTCACAATACCTTTGAGAGGCAGGGCAGTGCTATTAGCCCATTTTACAGATGGGGAACTGAGGCCCAGAGACAGTGACTTGTCCAAGGTCATACAGGAAGTCTGTGGCCAAGCAGGTTTCCCACATTCTATGCCAATGCCTTGACCACTGGATCATCCATCCATTTAATGGGTCTGGTTTATATCCATTTACTATAATTCTTTAATAATGAATGTAGCAATTGAACCTCTTTTACCCTGACATAGCACTTCATCTTATAAGGTGCTGAATGCCTCAGCACCCCTAAGGAAACACCGTGCATCTCACAGGATCAGGCTCATAATATGTGAATGAGGTGGACCTTGCAATATTCTTTGTTGCATAATTAGGACTTAATTCAACTCCAAATTGATTCTTGCAGGTTGCAAAGGGTCTGATCCAAAGCCCAGTGCAGTCAAATAGAGATTTTCCACTGAATTCCGTGGGCACTTTAAAAGGCTATTTCCATGAACGCAACCAAGTAAAGCCAACCTTGGCATCTGAAGAAGAACTCTGTGAAGCTAGACAGCTTGTCTCTTCCATCAACAGAAGTTGGTCCAATAAAACATATTACCTCATCCACCTTGTCGCTCCTATCCTGGGACCAACACAGCTACCAAACACTGCAAACTTGGTTTTATGAAGTTGCAAAAATCCTCCCCTTTGTAGGGGTGGAGGCTGCCTCACTGCACAGAAAGGGCCAAATTTTGCTTTCAGTTGCACTGGTGTAAATCTAGAGTAACTACTAAGATCAGTAGAGTTGTTCTAGCCTTACACCACTGAAAATGAAAATTTTTAATGGCATCTTGTTTTAGAGTCAATAATGAATTAATAGCCTTTTATACATACAAATTATTCTATTAACTGATGCAGAATTGCAGATCTTTTCATGTTTTCTGGAGCTGTTACAATAACACTTACCATGGTAGCCTAAAACAAAATGGAATGTTTTTATATTTTGGGACTGGAATGTTTGCCTTTTGTTGTACAGTTTTGCTGAGCCTTATAAATCCGCTAATGTATTTACCGCTTGGTTGATATTATTGGGATCGATCTGTATCAAAGAATAATGGCAATTACACATTCTCACCAAATTGCTTCCAATGACATTTGTCCATATCATGACATGATCTAACAATATGCTTGAGACCAGTCTTTTTCTGGACTTGTATTGTAATTCAGTTGGTAACTGTCTGAGTTCAAAAAAGCCTGACATTTCTGAATTTAGGTATGATCTCCAAATAAAGGAAATCTGATCTCTGAGCTTTGTCCCACAAATAGTTTTTCAAAGCACAGTTCTTCTTTGCCTGTGGTAGCCCTTTGTAACAGAAAACCTTGACTTTAATGAAGCGCTTTTATTAGATCAAGCTAATATTGCTGTCCTCATCTTTGTTCTTTTAGACAAGGACAATTTTGAAAACTAACATTTGAACATTAAAAAAAACCCCAACTAAAAAACACTGGTCATAATGTGAGGGGCAGAAAGCTTAGAAAATTTTACCACAAGCACAAGCTCTTCTTTTCATATAGATGTGAAAAACAAAACAAAAGAAGCTTGCAGGCCTGCCTACAAGGCTTTATAGAACCTGGTGGGCACCATGAGTTGCCTTTAATGCTTGTTTCCTACCCACATTTCAGCTCTCCAATTTGCTTGCGTTAGTATGGGGCTAATTATTGTAGCTGGTTGGCTGAGGTAGAGAGGCCTATGGGCTGAGAATGCCGACCGATTCTTGACCAGCAGTCTGAAGATTGATTCTGATCTTCCCTACACTATGTAAATCAGGAGCGAAATGGATGTTTTGAGATCAGAATCAGGCTCCATTACGCAGCCTCCTGCAGTTCTAGCCACGCTCACTTGAGATTTTATAGGGCAAGACTTTTTTCAGCTGTTCTTCAGATATGCCAGGAGTATGGGAGGCACCAATGCAGCCACTGTGCTCCCCGGAGTGTAGGGGCTGCCTCCTCCATGTGCCAGATCAATCTTGCATGAGTGAAGTCAATGAGAGTCTTTCCTCTCACTTTGATGGAGCCCCAAATGCACAAGAGTAGTTATTATCCCACTGCTTTACAGCTCAGACTGTTTGTTTGGAAATGTCAGTAACTGGTCACTGAGCAAGGGAAAACCCCCTTCTAGAGCCAGTTTCCCTGTCTGAGTCTGAACTGAAGTTGGAGGAACTGCATGAGTTTGAAGTTCTTCAGCACACCGAAAAGAAATAATCTTGGGTACGAAACTGACATGGAGCATTTCTCTGGAAAACTTTCTGTGCAAAACATGCCCACCCCTGAATGCAAAACAATAATCTAACATTTTAAACCAATTTAATGACCCAAGAACAGCAGGAGGAATGAATGAACTCGTGTATGCTTCACGAGTGACTTGATTACTGCCAGCTCACATGCCTGTGCTACAGTTGTTGTAATACATTAGAATTTGAAATAGGATGTTGTTAGCAACTCTTTGCATGGGGTGGAATTTGAATCAAAAGCCATAAATGAACGATGACAGCAAAAAATGAAAGAGCCATTGCTTTTTCACAGGGCCTATTTCTTTCACTGTCATTAAACTCAATCAATAATTAACCTATGGTTTAATGGTGCTGGTCATTTCACAGCAAATCAAGTAGAAAAAATGTTGTATACCTGAATAAGCTCCTAGAAAATGTCTCTAACGTGAATACATTGCTTGAGATGCAGACTATGGCAATTTACAGACATATTTCTACTAAGGACCTCTAAATTTGCACCCACAATTTTGCGTAGGCAATAATTTCCAACTCCAAAAAGGTGGAATTTGTGCATGCAAAAAGAATTTGTTGTGCAAAGTGTGAAATGAGAAATTAAGAATATTTGACAACCAAATTAACATTCACCAATCCTGTTTGGATGCCCAAGTTTTGGGAAGGCATCATGCCTCCTTGTATGGATAAGATTGCATTGAGCTCACTGACAGCATTTACTAATAATAGAATAATTAATTTAGATAGATAATAATAGAATAAATAATGTCAGATAAATATTTAGCCAGTTTATTGTTTTTCTGTTCTTTTGCACAAGAGCTTCATATGCCAAAGATATATTTCCAAGCCATGATAACCAGAGATAGCCTGGACCAATTCAGCAGATCTAAAATCTTGTTCTCTTTGTTGTCTGTTACGCTGTCCACCTAAATAGTGAGCCATATCCTCTATAGGTATAGCTCACAAATCCAATGAATTACATTGATTTCCACCAACGTAGGATCTGGCCTTGTAGTGCAAAGTTAAAGGCTGGGGTGAGTTGCCTTTGGAAAACAGGCCTTCTGAAGATGAATTTTTAAAGAAGAGTACAAGTGATTCCCTGTTTTAAATGGTGCACACATCTCTTGTGCTCACAAATATCTGTGCATACTAATGAAAATTTCACATGTAAGTTATCTGTCTCTGTGCCTAATTGCTATTCATATGCATAGTTAGTATGTTTGCATATGCAAACAGGGTTTTTGTAGGTACAGTGGTTGCACATACACTTTAATAGTTCATCCAATTGTGCTATGACCTAGAGTCCATGGTGGATGAAAAAAATGATTTAATTTATTCTGTGCATCTTTGTGTGGTCAATCTTACCTAAGAACAAGAGTGGTTAAGTTGATTTAGCTAAAGTTGTTAAGAAACTAGTTAATTATTATTTGTATTATGTAGAGTGTACAGACTCCTGCCAAGATTGGAACCTCATTGTGGTAGGCACTGCATAGGCACAGAATAAGAGACAATACCTGCCCAAAAAGCCTTACAATTTAAATAAATCAAGCTACCAAACCAACTTCAGCCACCCTGATTCTGAAAGCAGAGTATCCATCAAAAGACTTGCATTGAAATAATAAAATCAGTTTTAGGAAGTTGATTGAGTTAAGTTAGTGCATGTCTGCATTGTAGACGAGGCCTATATTTGAAAATTTGTCTCACTCTGCTGGTGTATTTCAGATGCCTAGCTGTTTATCAAATGGTCAAAGAAAAATAAATAAAACAGCTACTCTGGGCCTGATTTGATCCAACCTACACCAGTGTAAATAAGGATTAACTTCAAAGTCAGTGGAGTCATAATAGTGCAACAATGGTGTAAACGAAATCAAAACTAAGCCTATTACCCCTGATTCAACTGAACTCACACTGGTATAAAATCAGGAGTATCCCCAGTGAAGACAAAAGGTAACAGTGTCAATTTGGTCTGATCACATTATAGGGATCTGAGTTGACAGCGGTTATGCAAAGCATCAAATGGCTTACATGATTACTGAAAAAAGTCCTTTCTGTTACAATACCAGAATGGTGACAGCTTGGGAAAATCTCTTTTATATGTAGTAAAAAGCTCGTTAAGCTCATTAACCCAATGGTTGTTTAATTAGTCAATGGAAATTAAAAGTGGGGGGAAATTAGGGCAGCAGGAAGACAAAAATAGAAATGTAAGAAGGAGCTAGTTCAAGGATAGTGAGAAGAACATGTTTCTTAATTACTTTGCTGGCACTCTCTCTCTGGGATCTCTCTTCCAAATCACTCTAAGCTAAGCAACTGTCACCTGCAGCTTGCTTTGCAGATGGATTGGTAGGGGCACATATTCAAGTCTACATTTTTGGCACACTTACAAAGTGTCTGGTGATTGATTTTGTAGTTGCTAGCAGCCAGGCTCTGCAGAGAGATTATCTGTAGTTATATACATATTATTTGTTTGCTATTTTTTGCATATTATGGTAGCACCTCGAGGCCCCAGCTGAGATCAGGGTCCCATTGCAGTAGACATTATAGAAACACTTGGTGAGAAATGACCCTTGCCCTGAAGACCTTGCAGTCTAAATAGACAAGACAGATAAAGGGTGGGGGGAAAAGTAATATTATTATCCCGATTTTATAGATGGCACAGAGAGTTTAGGTGATTTGCCCAGGTTCACACCGGAAATCTGTTGCTCTGCTGGGAACTGAACCCATTTTCCCTGGGTCCCACTTCAGTGCCTTAACTACAAAACTATCCTTTTGATAGATATGTTAATAAGGAGCTCATCAGGTTCAGTGATTGCACATAGGTCAAATAATCTCATTTGCTCCCTCACCCAACCCTACAGTTCTAAATCATTCCCCCTAACGGTGCAGGTGGTTGTTCAAGATTATGTAAATTGGACACAGCTGTTACCATAGTTTGGGGGGCCTCTAGTCATAACTTCTGTTGCACGGTCTCCTATCTTTATCTTCAACAAAAATAGGATGTGACATGGTCCATTTGAAGTAATAGCTGGTTCACTGGTATTGTGGGTTTGCTCATTGTGGGAAGGTGAGTCTTCACAGAAGTACACAACTCAAAAATATGTGAAAAATTGCAATGAGGTGATTGCATTTATAACTTTTGATGTGGAGAAGTAAAATGTCTACTTGCAGTCAGCCTGATCTCACAAGCCTCCTGAGTGCAGAAATAAAGTGGAACTGATTGACAACTATGTTAGCGACAACTATGTTAGCGTGACATTGGTGCAGCTCCATTGATTTCCCTGGAGTTGCACCAATGTACAAAACAGTAGTAAAAGCAGTGGTGATTCAGGCCCAGTGTGAAGCATTGCATTGGACTGGCAACTTTGTGGAGTGCTCAGAGGGACTCAGCCAGAAAGTTCACTGCTCTGCATTCAGTTTTATAAACCACTTTCCAAAACAAAAATACTCATGCGGAGTGAAATTCAGCCCAATGCTAAGCCACGTAAAGGACTGTTGGAAGGAGGTATGTATTTGGAGAAACCAGGGGAATCAGGTCATGACACACCTCCTCCAGCTCAAAATTAGAATTCTCCCCTTCTCTGAACAAGAAGATGCCCCTTTCCTGTCCCCCCACTCACTGTTTGTTGGCTGGGGTTAGCAAAATCCAGAGTGCAGACAGGTGCATCTCCAGTCACTAAGGGAAATGCTGCCTTGTCTTTCCTGAGGGCTCCACCACCTAACTAACCTAGCTGTGGTGATTTCAGCCCTAATACTGCTGGGTAGGGGCGCCTCACCCGATTTCCTCAGCTATGCTGCTGTTTATCCCCAGGTTGCCTCTCCACAGTCTTCAGAGAGGGATCAGGGGTACATTGACGCCAGAAGGTAGGAGTCCCTTTCTTCTCTCTCTCTGGTTGTGCCCAAGCTCCATAACCCAGCCAGCATTTTATTACTCCCCAATCTGAAAATGTAAGTGCAGTGCCCAAAACTCACATAACTGAAATACTAGTGAGGCCTGGCTCATTTTGGTCATTTCCCCTTTATCGCCAGTAGGGGCTGTCAGAGAGTTCATTCCCCCAGGGCGCTCCTGGCCATCTGGCATTCTTATGAAGTTCTGGGCTGCTCTTCTCTCTGTTCACCAACAGGTGTCAGTAGCGAATGCCCTACTCTCCAGGGCTTCAGGATACAGGGCTCAGACCATTATTGACAATAATGCATCACTAAAACTAAAAAGGCAGCTAAGAGTCTGTGCCATGGAAAAGATGACTAGCCTTCAGAATCATCTGTATTTGAGTTATCTGGACACATGGCTGCCTTTCATCACTTACGCTGAAGCCAAAAACTGGATTATAAAGCCAATGTGTCTCTGGAAACACCTTTGTATATTAAGCTCTTATGGAGATGTGTACTTTATACCCTCCATTTCTTTATGATCCATGGGACTCTCTCTCTCCCTCTTTTTTACTTTTCTCAAGACTGTCTTGATATTTGCCTTTAGAAGGGTGAAATCTTGAGTTTAGAGATGAGGAAGAATTCCATGTAGTCCTGTATAATGTTTCACTGGTAAATAAAAGCAATACTGCCTGTGAGGGGTCATGTCCTCACTCTATTAAGGAAGAAGCAAACGAGCCTTTCTGGGCTCAGCCAGCATTAAATAGACACACCTGCAGGGCTTGCTCTGCCTGGTGGGAGGAAACTTAAAAAGAGAAAGCCCTCTGTACCCCCCACAGGAAGGGGCTACAAGTAGAGGAAGACTGCTGTGCCTCTGAGACAGCTGGTTACAAGCGTGGATCGGTGAAGAGGGAGACAGTCGCGGACTTGGCTGCACCGAGACTGCCTCGCTAGGTACAAAATAGGTGTTACAAAAAGTGGGGGCAGGGTCTAAGGACAGATTCTAACCCTGGCAATATAAAGCCTGCCGAAAGCTGGGCCCCAAAAGGGTGACTAAGGAGTATTTTTTTTTCCTTTTTCCTTTCTTTACTTCGATGATCCCTGACCTCAGAGAGGAGGGGAACGAATTTTGTTTGGAGTGACTCTGGGATACTCAGAGCAGGGGAAGGACTCTGAGTACCAGAGAAGAGATGAAACCAAAACCATGGTCTGGCAGAGAGTCAAGGGGCCCCCACCCACAATACTGCCACAAACCCGCATTTCTTCTGGAAATTTATGTAACCGAGAACACACCTCAGGTGGAAATAAGGACAAATATCCAAGCTACTGTTCTTCCAGAAACCAAACCATTCATGGTTAGGAAGAATGGATCAAGAATAGCATCATTGTCACCATTAATTGGGCCATTCAAGTTAATAGCAATGGCATTATCATTTCTTTGGTTTGTTGTTCATGGCGCTATGTCGATTTACATCAGCTCAGGACCTAGCCCTGTAGATTTTGGTCTCCAACAGAATTTGGCAGGAAAAAATACAAAAACTTTAACGTCTAACAATAGACTTTCTGACTGATGATTCAAAAATAGTTCCTGGAATGCCTGGGCAGCCCTGAGGGGACGTGGAAAGATTTGGGGCCTGATTTTCCATTGTCTTGCCCCTTGTGGAGTCATTTCCACCTGTACAAAACAGGCGTAAAGTGCTACCCAATCAGAATGGTAATATTTCCCCACACACTTGCAATTGCTTTTAGCATCCTTAGTATTTCCCACCTTATGTTTTAGAAAGCCTGTGCACTCACTCCCACATGGCCTGCCTAACTTAGTTCTATTGTCAGGCTTGCAACCTGTCCCGAGTAAGAAGTGCATAGTTGTGATGCCCTAGCAGGGGCACCGGAATGGCGGGGGGGGGGGGGAAGGTCCAGGGGGCCATGCCTCTCCACCCTTTTAAAAATAGAAGGGCTATGCCCTCCCACTTTTTACCGGCCATAAGGGAAAGCGACGGGGGAGGGGGCGGGGCCTTGGGGAGGAGGGGGCGATGTGGGGGCAGAGCCTCAGGGGAAAGGGGCAGTGGAGGGGGTGGGGCCACGGTTTACATGCTGTTAGGAAGCTTCCGCTGCCCCTGTACCCTAGGAATACAGCAAAGATTGCATTGTGATGGGGGGGAATTACAATTCAGCCCTTAGTTTCTGCTTGTTGCGGCAGGGGTGTGCTTGGCAGCAGCCTTCAGAAGGCAAAGGTTACTTCCCTCTCCACGTCAGCTCAGCTGTACAGTTTGGCGCAGTGCTGGGGACAGAGTCATGGCTCTCCCCATTTCCTACCCCATCCGCTAGGGTGACCAGATAGCAAGAGTGAAAAATTAGGACAGGGGTGGGGGATAATAGAGGCCTATATAAGACAAAGCCCTGAATATCAGGACCGTCCCTATAAAATTGGGACCTCTGGTCACCCAACCCTCCTCCTACACCCATGTGCTGAAGGAGGAGTTTCCCCCAGGATGCTGTACTATTTCTAGGATATGGGTAGCCC
Organism: Macrochelys suwanniensis; assembly: GCA_033296515.1. Lineage (NCBI taxonomy): Eukaryota > Metazoa > Chordata > Testudines > Chelydridae > Macrochelys > Macrochelys suwanniensis. The sequence goes on along the minus strand of CM065781.1, from coordinate 16,859,717 downwards.
ACACAAGGCAGTAAGGGTACTCCTGAAGCACCTTTCACAGTCTTACTCCCTGTTGCAGGCACATAGAGGGCCTATCATTCACTCTAGCTCTATCAATAATAGATATAATATAATTATGAATAAAATTGTAATGAAAGTTCTACTTAAAGTAGCAGTTAGGTATGGCAATAGGCACTGTATTCTTCAAGGGGATTTAGGGGTCTGGAGAGAGGGAATAAATTAATCATGTTTTCAGAAAAGTCTAATTACAAATCTTCCACAAGAAGGTGACATGTCTCTGCATTGTTTTCTAATAGCTCAGCTTGGCTCTACGGAGAAGCATGCTGTTTAATGATCACAGCAGGTATGGTTGTTAGGCTAATCATTCTGGGTTTGAAGTTCTGCAGTGCAATGTTCTAGTTTATGGGTAGGTTCCCCCAACAGTTCATATTTGTTTTCTTTACAAAAATTGAGACTATTTAAATCCATGGAATCAGCCTTGGACTCCAGTGTGAGTGAAGTTTGCAAGGCCCATGCAGAAGTGGAGTCAATATCCAGTGTGACGTCAGAGGAGGTTTTTAAACAAACTCGACGTGAAGATGCTGACCAATCAGGAGCTGGTCCTGTCCCTATGGCAATGGCTTCAAGAAGGAATGAAAAAGCCCCTTGTTTTATCCTCTCTATCTTATTGTTGCCACCTTTCCCTGCAGTATTCACAGGGAGTGTGGATAGCAAGAACTTATTCATTTACCTTCCTGGTTGTCTAACCATCTCTTAAGAGACACTTCAAAGAAAGGAAGGAGAGGAGATGGAGTAAGGTCTCTGTAAAATTAAACAAAGCAAAGCCTTTGTGCTGCTACAGTTGGGGATTCTCCCTCTCTAAGCTCTAAGGGCTTGTCTATACACCCCTGCAGTTTGGACTCACTAGCATGCTGCACTGTAACGCCCCCATGTGAATGCTACTTGCGTGAACTAAAAGGTACCTCGTTTGCACTAATATAATGCTGTTTAAAGAAGACTACATTCACACAAACTAGGTACCTTTTAATTTGCAGCATCCAAACGGGGAGGTACAGTGCAGCACGCTTATGCACACTTGCAATTCACACCCCCATAGGCCCAACTGTGGGGCTGTGTAGACACAACCCTAGTTAAACCTGGAGCTGGTTCCACCCGAATTGGTCCAACGTTTACCCCTCCCCCGATCCCATGTCCTGCAGTGAGCAAAGCTCACACTTATAAGATCGGACACAGTATTCCAGTACTCAGTGACCACTGAAAAGGATTTAGGGGTAATGGTAGATAGCCAGCTGAATATGAGCTCCCAGTGCGATGATGTAGCAACCATGATCCTTGGATGTATATGCAGGGGATATCAAGTAGGAGTAGGGAGATGGTATATGGCATTAATGAGATCATCTCTGGAATAGTGTGTCCAGTTCTGGTGTCCATACTGCAAAAAAGACGTCGCCAAATTAGAAAGGGTTCAGAAAAGAGCTACAAGGATGATCTGAAGCCTGGCAAACATGCTTTATGAGAGACTTAAGGAGCCCAAACTATTTCGTTCATTCGAGAGAAGTGCCTTGTTCATGGTCTGTCAGTACATACATTGAGAAAAGAGGATAGTAGATGGCTCTAGCAGAAAAAGCCATCACAAGGCCAGAAGTAAGGTAACAGTGATGATAAATTAATCATTGGAACAACATATTTAGGGGATGTGGTGGATTCGCCATCATTTGAAGTCTTTAAATCAAAACTGGGTGTCTTTTTAAAATATATGTGATAGTTCACAGAGAAGCTGATGCAGAAATTACTGGGTGACATCCTATGGCTTCTGTTATGCAGGAGGTCAGAATAGATTATCATAATGATCCCTTCTGGGTTTAAAAGCTATGAAGCTAGTGGGAGATCAGAATCAGGCCCTCTATACCTACCCCTCTTTAAACCTGTGTACTCAGACATACCAGTTCTGTTCCTGTATGTATCTATATTGTCAATACTCCCATTGCATAATTACATAGGAAAGCCAAACAATGATTTTTTTCCATGTAGTGTACAAAGTCACTTTACTTTGGTTGTAAGTCATTCACCAACCTTGGAAATTAAGAGGTGGACAAGACAATTTTAAACCAAATTAAAAACAAACAAACCAAAACACAACCAACCCAGATCTTGTTTTACATAGATATTGTAGCTATGCTGTCAAAATGGTTACACTGACTGGGTGTAGTTAACTTACCTACCAATAAAAAGATAAGAGAAAAACCATTACTGGTTTCAGCAGATATTCCCTTCAGTTGTAATGGGTTAATATTGCTAGAACCAGTAACATCTTATGTACTGGCAAAAAGGAACATTTAAAATATACCATATATATTAAGTTGAGCCCAGAAAAGAACAACCGTGCTATGTAGGGTGACCAGACAGCAAATGTGAAAACTCAGGACAGAGGGTGGGGGATAATAGGAGCCTATATAAGAAAAAGACCCAAAAATCAGAGCTGTCCCTATAAAATCAGGACATCTGGTCACCCTAGTGCTATGTGTATTTTAAAAGATTCCTTGGAATGCAGGTCTCTTGAGCCCAAAATAAAAACAAGAAAGAAAGAATTTCACTCCACTTCTGACTTCTTCAAATGGCTTCTCATCTCAAGAATAAAATCATTTGCGCTCACTAATTCTGCAGTGACCTCTGCTGGGTAAGGGCAGGAGGTGTAATATTTCTGAAGATACTATTGCGTAATGGGTACCAGCAAGCGCTTTCTAATCAATAGTTTTATCTGAACCTATCACATTACAGTTACTTTCATTAGAGCAGTGCAACACAGTTTTACGATTGTAGAGCTGTCATATAAGGGTAAGAAATTATATGGAGCATAAGGTGACAGTTAAACAGAGATGGTGAAGTCTGATTATTATAGACCAGTAATTTTCAACATGTGATCTGCAGAACCCTCGGGGTCCACAGATTATGTCCAAGATTTCCAAAGGGGTCTACAGCTCCACTTGAAATTTTTCAGGGGTCCACATATGAAAAAAGGTTGAAAACCACTATTATAGACCGTAAAGAGATGTCAGATTATCCACATCTTTCTTAGCTATTCTGCCACCACAGATAGCTAGAGGTTAGCAATTATTATGGATACTTTAAGGATATGGTTAACCTTTTGAACCATTAAGGAGCAACATCTGAAAATGGAGATCACAAGTTTATGAGGAATTATTATTACTCAAAAAGGGTGCAGCTTGTTCTTTTTGTATAGTTCATTCTTTCAGAGGGCTAGATCCTCAGCTGATGTAAATCCGCAGAGCTGATTTGACTTCAGTGGGAGTTATGTTGATTTACTAAGAATCTGGCCCCAAATATCTGAGCCCTGATTGTCCAACAGCACCAGGGTAGCTTTGGCCCTTATTCAAATTCCTAGCAGTAAACTCACTGTTGCAACTTGCCTTTTTATATCTGGTTTGTGTGGGGGTTTTTTTAAAGCTCGTTTTTCTTTCTGTGACCACCATTAATCTTTTCCATTTCAGAAACCTGCTTTGTTTTGTGGACTGTCTAGTACTCAACAGAGCCTTGTTAACTCGAACTGTGCTGACAGCAGGATAATGTTCCTATGTACAGTATTTCACTTGAACTCAGATGAACAGTGCAAACGAATTTACTGTCACGCTAATTTACACCTTGCATGTTAGTGACAGCACCTAAACTTACATGGCTTGTTATAACCATGAAACTCATAGCTAAAGAAGGGGGTAAATAAAGTAGAATTAGGTTATAAATTAACACAAAAGGTAATTTGAAATAAGATTCCAGCTAGGATTCAGGGTTTGTCCACACACAAGTTGCATCAGGGTAATTTAAATTAGTTTAAAAACTGATTTAATTAATCTGGTGCGATGCCCTTTGTGGACAATCATATCACCTTAACATTGGTTGTATCAGTTAAGCTTGCATCTATAAATTTAAAGGTGGGCATATATCAATTTAAGAGTCCACACACAAAGTCACACCAGTTTAACTAAATTAGTTAAAAAGCATGAATTAAACTGGCACAATTGTGTATGGACACCAGGTTTTAAAATAATCCAAGTATCTACACTACCTCCATTTCTCAGTAAAATATTCTAAGGGGAGACACATGGCACTTTGAGCTTTTGGCAGAAGTTAGAAGCGAAACTGAATTCATGGAGTACTAAAACCAGCCATCCTCCTCACTCAACAGATGTTCCAGATCCAGTGACATTAGCATGTGAGCCACCTCAGAGAACCAGCTCGAATGGAGAATGTTTACTAATCAATTAATGTGGACTAGAGATTATCATGGGTTACTGAGCACTGCTAATCTCTGTGTATCCCTTGTCTATCAGTGTGTGGCAAATCCTAACCTCTCAGAGAAGTTCCCTCCTTATTCCAAAGCAGGTAGTTGGAAGAGATGCGGTCCATTCTGCAGAGGATGTGCCCTGTCTGGAAGAGATTTTGCCTGATTCCTGCATAGATTCCCTAACAGAGAGAGGGTGCAAGGCATCTCTCTCAGTCCACTGTATGCTCCACACTGTAGCCAAGCCATGACTGCATTCCTTGAGCATACTGTACAGGACTAAATGTGGGCAGCCAGCATAAAGGAGCAAGGAGGTCATGATTGTGTGGAACCCCCCCCCCAGGTTGTACACCCTCCACCAGCTGTTCTCTATCTGCCTATTGTTGAGTTCTCATAGTCACTGTGGTTCAGGAAGACATGATGCCTCTTTCAGCTCCTGCTGAATGAGTTTAGCTCTTGCCTCCAAGCCACCTCTAGGATGACTCCAAGTCACAATATAATCACTTTTGGGAATAAGCACAATCTTTGCCACACACACTGCTCTTTGGAAGTTTATTGTACACTTATTGCCAATACCTAGTTTCCAAGGCTCATGTCCTGGGCGGGGTGGGGGGGAGCCAACAGCTCAGCTGTCTTTTCCATTTATCATCTCTCACTGTCCATTACCTGCATCAGTGATATTCTCATCTGGTTAATACTCCTCCTTAGGGGACAGGAATGAACATTACAGCTCTTCAGGTTTCTTCTTATGAACTCTTGGGACTGAATCAACTCATCCGGCTACAGCTGAGTATGCAGTAGACTTCCATAAATCTTCTCCAGTCTTCCTGGATGTGATTCTGAACATAGAATCACCCTAGGCATCTCTTATTTTAGTAATCACTGCAAAATTAGTTCCTTTAGCCGCTAGGCCAGTGATCAAACTTTGTGCTCCATTAGCCATAAAAATATCTTTGATTTCATGTAATTAGGAGTTCCACTTTATAAACTCCCATAGGTTAAGTTCCCCCTGGCATTTAGGAGTTCTTGACATAATTTCCTGTTCTGACTTCCCTTACAGGGGGAGGGATAGCTCAGTGGTTTGAGCATTGGCCTGCTAAACCCAGGGTTGTGAGTTCAATCCTTGAGGGGGCCATTTAGGGATCTGGGGCAAAAATTGGGGATTGGTCCTGCTTTGAGCAGCGAGTTGGACTAGATGACCTCCTAAGGTCCCTTCCAACTCTGATGATCTATGGTTCTATGATACAGTATTTCCTTAGTGTTCAGTAGCCATATCTGCCCTACAAGGGCTGAGCTCTTCTAATCTCATTGATATTCTTGGTGAGGAAAGAATATGAAGTGACTTCTTAGTTTCCTCCTAGGAGCTTTCCATCAAGTGATGGGATCAGTTTTAAGTCCTCTGCCCAACGGTAAATGCTGGTGCTGCTCTTAAGATCTATAGCTCCTGATGGATTCTGTAGCAAGTGTCAACTTGTGTCCCCTTGTTAGATTGCAAGGGTGGGAAATCCCAACTGACAGTCATCGATTAGAACACAAGGAGTATACTCCGAGTAAGAACCTGTGAATACGACAGTCTTTGACTAAAATTCTCTTCCCCATTAATGCCTTGATCCTGCACAATACAAGTCAAGGGGAGTTTTGCCATTGGCTTCAATGTGAGCAGGATCAAGCCCTAGAGTCATGGCAAAGTCCCTTATGTGCTAAAAAAAAGAAGTATAATTTCACCTTTGAGCAGAAATATCTTTAGATTCAGACAAAGACTGGGAAATAGTCCAAAACTAAAACTAAAGTTTAGTATTTCTTGGGTTCACTTGTATCCTTATTAATCAGACAGTCAATGATATGTCTGTGAATTATGTAATTAAGCTTTTGTCCCATTAAGAACTGGTATATTGCGGCTTTGTGTGTCATAACAATGTTCACTCATTCAACAGCACTGAACTGGTGGGCTAAGCCTTGTTACTTAGTATCTGTTACACTGTAACTTGTGCCATTCAAAGAGTAAACTTTATTACTATGTTGTATAATATGGACTTGATTTTTTCCCCCTGGGGTAATTCTTTTTTTATTATTATTTTTAAATCAAGCAAGGTAAGTTAATTCTGGAATATCTATGAAAGCAAAATAATTGTAAGAAGTCACCAGCAAACCACATGTGCCCTGACATGCAGGCAGAAAGCAAGTTCTTACAATTACGGTTAGCGCAAAATGAGGTCAGATTATATAGGCCTCAAGCATGATTTTCAGCAAGATAACTCATAGTGGAGATCAGGTTTATCACACTGAGGGCTACTGATGGTGTGATTTTAATGACTCTAAAACAACACTGCTACAATAAATAGAACTGCTTATCTACGGCCGGGCGCAGAAACTAGCTTTTGAGGGCAAAGGAAGGAAGGACTTTCTGTTCAGCTTTATGCCTTGATCCAACAATGTACTTCAGTGCCTACATAACCAAGCATGCAGAGTTGTCCCACTGACTTTGATGGGGTTACTCATGGGTCTAATATTCCACAGGTCTTAGTGCTTTGCTGCAGCAAGGTCTTAATCCAAACTTTTTGCAGTTCTGCACTGGTACACTGGGAAGAAGGACAAGGATTCAAGGATCCTCCTCCCCTACTTTACACCTCCTGCAAAACCCAGGCACATACTGACCCAGGTTTGATCCTGCAAACCGTACTGCCGGCATAAGCAGGGCCTCTGTTTGGTACAAGGCAGTTTGGCAGTAAGCATACTCCATCACATGGAGCCAGAGTCACTCTCAAAGCCTTTACGCACCTGCTGCCTTACTCCACACCATGTGGGGTTTTAAAAAAAAGCTGGAATGTGGGTGCAGTTTGAGCATGTTTGAGAAAAAATGGATTAAAGCATGACCCTGTGCATGCAAATGAAGTGCTAAAGAGCATATTCCTCTCTTTGCCCTTGCTCCTATTACCAGGTAGAGGTGACTTGCTTGCCATACAGCAGAGAGCTCATTAATGCAGGAGCAGGTTCCATTGCACTTCCTGTCCTGCTTCGCACCTGTTTGTACTTTGTGCTTATGTCTAGTACTCACCTGCACGCCACAGTACTGAACTCTACTGCTCCCTGGAGCAATAGGCTATGGGTTAATGTGCTTGAGTTATGATGTGCCTTGGTTCTGTGATGGCAATGGGTTGTGGCCAACAAGCCCCTCCGTTGAAGCCTGATAAGACCTGGCAGCAGGCCATCGCTGAATGCACACTGAAGTACCCACAATTTAGTTACTCAAATTGGACGTTAGGCCAGACGTGATGCCTAATATCCCTGCTTCCCTTTCCAAGACTGCGATGGGACACAAGTCATCGGGACTTTGGTTTAACACCTCATCTGAAAAGTTTGCACCTCAAATGGTACAATCATCCGGCTTGTGTATTGGTTCAGTTCTCACTGAAAGGGAAATGTGTCTCCCACTGAACCACTCACCTACTGAATCACCAGCACCATTTCTTACAGCATCATGCCATTGTAAGTGCCAAGTTAGAACTACTGCTGAGAGATTACTGGAATGCCCACTGGAGCTGGTAAAAATGCATGACATGCTTACTCAGAAACATATCTTGGCAGGAGCACCTGACACCAATGCTCCTGGATCCACACAGGCTGCATATTGGCTTCCAGGTGGAATTTAAGATATTAATTTAGTCCTAAGTAGCTTGGACCAGACATGTACTTGAGGAAACGCCTCTTGTCATGCTGTTCTGCCATAGTTGCAATCAACTGAGGCGCCCAACCTAGAGCCCCCTGGAAATCAAAGAGAGGGAGCTGCTGGAGCCATTCTCTCATAGATTGAAACCTCCTTGCCACCATAGTTAGAAATAGGTGGGATTTGAAGACCTTTATGGCATGGCAAGGGCCATCATTTACTCCAATTTAGGGGGAGGAAGGGCCATGATAGAGGCTGATGTTTGCGTTCAAGTGGGGAGAATTATTGAGCTTGGATTTGGCTGAGTTTGGCTATTTGTGTTTTGGAGGTGAGGAGCAACTGCTGGTTTTACTTTGATAGATGGTAGGGGGTTGGTGTCCCCCCAAAAGACACCGACCTTAGGCTATAATTTGAAAGCAAAGAGTAAACGGGAGATGTATAACATATAGGGCTAGGTAAATGTCAACAAACATGGTCATTGGATATAATAGTGAATATTGCTGTTACTCCTTAAATAATTTACTTATCAAATAGTATTTGACCCACTCAAGAGTTACTGTTACTGATGCTTTGGGATCTATGGATGAAAATGGTTATATAAGTGCTCAGCAACATGCTGTAATGAAGTATGCCTTTCAGAGGTGTCTATGTGCCCAATCTTATTCCCACTGATGCTAACAGGAGATTCCATTTGACTACAATGGGAGCAGAATTGGAGCCTATGATAGGACCTCCATCTGGAGGAGTGTTAGTGTATTGATTGTGGACAGCTTCCAGTGATGTAGTGACTAGTATAAAGCTGGAGGTTGTGAAATGATAATAAATTCTGTAGAAGTGACAAAGAGTCCTGTGGCACCTTATAGACTAACAGACGTATTGGAGCATAAGCTTTCGTGGGTGAATACCCACTTCATCGGATGCACGCAGATAAATTCTGTGTAACTGATAAAGCTCCTTATCTGCTTTTCTAGCTGAGTCAGGAGTATCATTCAGAGATAGCCCATCCCCCAAGGAAATGATAAGTCTGCATGGACCTTTGGTTGAATGACCAATGATGTAGTATGATGCACAGCAAATGTGTATTGTACCACACTAACAATTCGCTTAGATCTAATATTTGAGCCCTCTAAAAAGCTGAATTCAATTTGTTGTATTAATAACTGCTATATTACTTTTGTGCCTCAACTCCTATGGCTTTATTTTCAAAATCTAAAATAGCAACACTCTTTTCACTTGTAGGTAGGTGACAATAATATTTTCAAAGCTAGGTTTGTAGGTTGGGAGTCAAATCCCAAGTCACTTAAGTGCTTTTGAAAATTTTATGCCTAGATATAAACGGGGCAATTTTGATGTCAGTGGCTGCTGGATCCAGCCATTTGGGACCTTTGAAAAATCAGGTCTTTTTTTTTTAGGTGCCTAAATATGGAATTAAGAATCTCACTCTGGGAACCCAGGTTTGAACATTTTGGCTTAGGTGCCATATTTTCATAGATGAGTTTATAGCAGCTGTGCAAACTTGCCATGAATCTATACCAGTCCGGGCACAAAACCCTCCTTTAAAATGAGATGGATTAGAATTTATTCAGCAGTTGAAAGAAAACACGGGGTGCACAGAATTTTGCAAGGCTGGGATATAGTCTAGTTACACTAACTTTTAATATTAGTTCCACTTAATTTGTTACAAGAAAGATTGATTTGTATAACTGGAATCAAAAATTCTGGTAAAGAAAGATCAGTTCAGAAGACCATAGAATTGACTCTTGTAATGATACAGTGCAAGTGCAATTGCTGTTTTCACAGTTGTGTGAAATTATGATGCGTGTGTGTCTGTGTGTGTGACAAACAATAATTTAATGACAGACGTTGAGATAAAAAAATTAAAGCCTTATAAGCGTTAAACAAATTGTTATCACATATCAGTATACCAGGTGTGATGGGGCAAGGCCAGAGGGCTATAGGAAAGTGGTAAGGAACCAGTAGGTTAGCCCCAGGCTAAACAAATCCCTGATACCTTATGGCAGTTGCTCGAGGTTAATCAAGACACCTGGGGCCAATTAAGAACTTTCCAGAAGGCAGGGAGGTTGATTGGGACACCTGAAGCCAATCAAGGACTGGCTGGAACTAGTTAAAAGCCTCCCAGTTAGTCAGTGAGGGGGGAGGAGCTGTGGAAGGAGGTTGCATGTGAGAAGCTGGGAGCAAGAGGCACTAGGAGCTGAGAGTAAGAGGACGTACTGCTGGAAGATCCTGTGGTGAGGATAAAGAAGGTGTTGGGAGGAGTCCATGGGGAAGTAGCCCAGGGAGTTGTAGCTGTCGTGCAGTTGTTCCAGGAGGCACTCTAAACGGCTGCAATCCACAGGGCCCTGGGCTGGAACCCGGAGTAGAGGGTGGGCCCAGGTTCCCCCCCAAAACTCCCAACTCCCTATCAGACACAGGAGGAGTTGATCTGCACTGTGGGTTCTACCAGAGGGGAAGATCTCTGAGGCAAACAAAAATCTGCCAATAAGCGCAGGACCCACTGAGGTAGAGGAGGAACTTTGTCACACAGGTAAATATCCTTAAATCAGACTTCAATAAGTTCTCAAGTAGCATTTTTGTCATTTTGCCTAGCTGTACATTTAAATTATTATTGATTTAAAAGATTTATTCATTCATTTGTGGGGGTGTGATGAAAATATTTACAGTAAAAACCTAATCCTTCCAAGCCTAAATACGTGGTACCTGTGTAGAGAAATGTGTGAAGCTAGTTGGCAGTAGGTTGAAAGGTAGGGATTGATCTAGATGTTGGAAAACAATATGCTCTTGTTTGATATGTAATTCATCATCACCTGCTCTTATAACTAAATTACAGCAATTTACCAAGCATTATGGTAGATTTCCCATCACTGGAAATTTATAAATCAAGATTAAACGTCCTTCTCAAAGATATGCTCTTGTTCAGACAGGAATTAATTCAAGGAAGTCCTATGGCCTGTGTTATACAGGGGTCAGACTAGGTAACCACAGTGATCCTTTCTGGTTTTATAATCTATGAATCTTCCTAATTTGCACATGCAGCTACTTGGAAACAGAGCAAATATGGGGTCCAATCATGCAGTGAGTGCCATGCAGGTGTAGGGGTCTGTCTGCTCACACATTGTCACAGGACTTTGGACCAATCAGGTCTTGGTCAGGAAATCTCTGAGGGAAAATTAATATGGAATCCTATGGTTCCATTCCAACAAGATACTCTTCAGAGTTGGCCCACTCTAAAAATAACTTGCTCACAATATAAACTGAGCTAAAAGCTTGTGAAACATTTTACTGATTTATTTTGAATCTGATGTGGTGTCTCACATAACGTATTCTGTGTTTAGCAGACTGAAAAGATTCTCCTCTTCTAAGAGTCATCATGGGCAAAGATGGTTTTAAAGTAGTAGTAAGGGAAATGAAGGATTTCTCTAGTTTGTGTGCTTTTTATATAGGAGCTGTATGTATTTCCAAATAAGTTTTCTGCATACCACACTCACAAATGCCCACATAGTCCCCCATGGCGAGCACATTTCTGCAAGAATCCCCTCAAGGAGATGTCTACACATACACATCATCCCATCATGAGGTTGACATTTGCCTCTTCACTGAAATGACCGCAAGGCTAGGCTCAAACCCAGCAGGTTTCCAAGGACCCGCACAAATCCTAGAGGAGTCAAGGGAGATCAGTGCTTTCCACACAGAAGCCCTGGGCCTCCACACTGGCTCTGGACTCCTCCCTGGCAGTGTAGCTTTATTGGACCTTTTGCTGCCCATGCAGAAGTGATAGTACAGCCCTAGTTGGCTTTTCCAGGTAAGCTTTGTGGGGCTGGAGTGGGAACAATGTACATATCCCACGATGGCCCGGCCCTTGGGCCACATCATCCTCTCCTGCCTGCCTAGTCTCTGGACTCTCATCCCAAGTTGGTCCCAGGCCCAGGGAGCAGCTTTTTCTGGGTCCAGAACTGGATAGGGTGATATTGCAGCTGCAGCTTCACCTCTTGCCACTGGGGAGGGGACACCAGGTGCATCAATCTCATGAGGTGAACCCAGTCCATGGAATTCTCTATCTGTGTCAGGGATACAGCTAGAGAAGGGGACATTTCGATTCTTCCTCCCCCACCCGCCCATCCCCAATTGTTCCTTGGACACATTTCAACTAATGAGCAAAATTCTACTTTTAGATGCCAGGCAGTGTCTGTCTCTACTGCATACTCCTCCCATGCCCAGCTACTAGAACAGGAGCTGCCTCTAATACAGAAAGGGGTAGCCATACTTACAGGAGTGATATACTTTCACTGAGAACAAGGAAACCGAAAGTGTTGCAGACTATGGTTCAATTTGTCTCATAGAAAGTGTGAAAACCTTTGAACATCCTGCAATGGGCATCTTTGTAGAGCAACCCTTTGGCTTTAACATTTAATCAGGCAGGCTACAAGCTGCAAGCAGGTAGAACAGAAGGATATTTCTTTCTTATTCACAGTTGCTTAACCCGTTTTACTATTTACATATTTAATGGATGGCAAATGAAGAGGCTGCTCTGTAGAGAGTAGTTTTTGTGCCACTTTTACTTGCCTGACGGTCTTGCAGGTACCTGATTGCACATCAATAATGCACTGGAGGAGATGTGTCATTTCACATGAATTAGTTAAAAGGTACTTCTTGGGTTTCTAAGTTGCTGTATGCTACAGTTCCATTTACAGTATGTGGTGTTCCACTCCATCTGAGTAAAGACAAATATTTTTACATGTGCAGGACACCGGATAGCTCAAACTAGTTCTATTTAACTTAGCTAGCAAAAGACCACATTAAGAGGACATATTTTAGTATATTAGCCCATTTGGATATGTCTACACAGCATTTTGTAGAAGAGAAGACTGAGAGGGGACATAACAGTTTTCAAGTACCTAAAAGGTTGTTACAAGGAGGAGGGAGAAAAATTGTTCTTCTTAACCTCTGAGAACAAGAAGCAAGGGGCTTAAATTGCAGCAAGGGAGGTTTAGGTTGGACATTAGGAAAAACTTCCTGTCAGGGTGGTTAAGCACTGGAATAAATTGCCAAGGGAGGTTGTAGAATCTCCAGCATTGCGGATTTTTAAGAGCAGGTTAGACAAACACCTGTCAGGGATGGTCTAGATAATACTTAGTCCTGCCTTGAGTGCAGGGGACTGGACTAGATGACTTCTCGAGGTCCCTTCCAGTTCTATGATTCTATGATTTTGGAGCCAGCCTCCCGGCCTGGGTCAGACTTGGGCTAGCAGGGCTCATGCTAGCACTCTAAACATAGCTGTGTCGACAGTGCTGTGAAGCTGCGGCTTGGGCTCTGGAGCCCATGCCCTTCGTTAGTTTTCAAAGCCTGAGCTCCAGCCTGAGCCGCAATTTCAAAGCACTGTCTACACAGCTATTTCTAGAGCACAAGCCCCGCTAGCTGAAGTCGTCAGCCCAGGCTGGAAGGCTTGTTCCCAAATTGCCACGTAGACATTCCCTTTCCCCCCCATTTTGTAGAGTGCTTGGCAACTAACTGTTACTCTGGAGGAGTTTATGCATCAAACTTTGCTCAGAACAGGTGGATGAAGGCAACTGATGTCAGCACAGCTTGATACATTGACACATCCGTGAAGCAGACACTGTCCGTCATGATTCATCAGACACAGAGAATCCGTAGCTGGCCAGATTTTTTATATGCTCCTTCCGGCATGTTTGTAGACAATAGCACAAAAGGACAAGGAAGGAAATCCACTACCTGCACACAAGCCAAGGAAAAGGTGTGTGGAAGTGCTCCGTCTTGTCTGCACTGAAGTACAGTCTGTGGGCCACATCCTCCCTTGCTGTGAATGGGGGCAACAGCTTCAATGGAGCTGGAGCCATTTACACCATCTGAGGATTCAGCCGTGTGATGTCACCTGTTTCCAATGCATCCCATCTCCACAGCAAGACACTCTGGTACGGGGGTGGCGTCACAAGCTAAGAACATGAAAAAGGGTCCCATTCTCCTGGCTGAGAAACTATCTATAGCTATTGGCAGAATTTAGATTCATTGCGGAGCTCACACTCCATTTACATCAATCAGCATCTTGTTCTTTTTGCAAAGGACACCCAATTCAGCAGCAGTTGTACCAACCGCCGGTTGTGTTCTCTAGAAGCAGCAGGGGTTGCATAAAACTGGGGTGACATGCCCGAATCAGCAACTTCCACATAGCAAGCCAGCCCCTTAGTCCTGCTCTGGCTGCTTTGCACGGTTCCTGCTGCACAACGCAGTCACAGAGCCTGCCTACCTGCCATCTGAGGATTCTCTAGGCACAAAAGAATCCCTGAATAGCCTAGAGCCACTACAATGACTCGTACACCATCCCACTGTCTGGTCCATGGATTCCTGACAGCTGTAACAGCACCTGAGGGCTGTGAGCAGCTGGCACATGGTAGAGTAGCCCAAAGGCAGCTCTGCATTATGCAGAGAGACTGAGTCAGCAGCTCCAGGATCGAGGAGAGCGCTACCTTTGCACAGCCCCCCGATGTGACCCCTGAGCTGCATTGGAGACACAAAGCCAGGCTAGAGGATATGACCAAGTCTCATTTTCCAAAGAAATGAAGATGGAATCCAAGACATTGGGCTGTGTTATGTCCTCCATGTTTAAATAGGAGTAGAGTGAGCACAAATCTAAACCCTCCGAGAAGGAAGTTTGGATTCAGACCCCGATCCAATGGCACCAGTGCCATTCAGTGTCAAATCAAAACATCACTTCCGGGCTCCCTCCCTGAATTTTGGAGCTGTTCAGACTGGACTCAAATTTTGCTGCTCCAGCGCCAGCCAATACTGGGTCTGGAGCTTCAGATAAAATGAAGATACTTCTCTGAACTTGCTCCTCTACGCAACCCAAACAGATCCTTTATCTGAACCACAGCTTGCGTTCTGTCACTGCAAACAGGTCCTGGCAGATTCCCCAATTCTCAGTGGCCCTCAACTCTCCAGCTCTTCTTTCAAACCACTCATTTGATGGCAGTCTGCCATGGGATTTCATTGCTGACACACTTTCTTCTGGGCTCCAGTTCCATTCAAATCTAGTGTGGTTTCTGGGTCAGACATAGCCTGGAACTCAGACTGTGCACCCACGGGAAAAGCACTCAAGACTTGGAGACAGTAGGTGACTCAGAGGTAGCCAAAGCTACGGATTCCTTGAGATGGATGTCAGTGATTGTAAGGGTCTGGCTATATTGGAAACAGGCTGTGATTGTAGCTGGAGTAGACAAGCCTGTATAAGTCTGCCTGGAACCCTGGGTAATTACTCACTGGGCCAGCCTGTGGTGAAGTGTGGAATGCTGCAGCTTCCTTGGGCTGGGGCCTGAGCTAGCTAGATCCAGGCTAGCTTGGGTATGTCTCCAGGAGCCTCAATCACACCTGGTGATTTCAATGCAGACATATGTTACGCGGCCTTGAGATTGGAAAAAGAAGGTTTAAAAAAAGCTTCTGGTCAAGAACTGGGCTGATATTCAAGCTGGCTCATATGTTTTCCTGACAACAGTTCACCCCCCAATTTGTATAAAATGCTTATAAATACATATAAAGTGTTGGGCAAAAAAGGGAAACAGGATCTTTTCCCACATTCTCCCCTTCCCTCCCCTCAAATAAAAAGTGTCAACCAGCTCTACTTATAAACATCCCAAGGTGATCTCCAGTGGGATTTATCAACAACACTGCCCCACTTTGAATGAATGATGGCATGGGCCTCAAGATTTTGTACAGCATCTGAGCACAGCACTCTCTCCATGTTGTGCACTTAACACACTCTTGTGCTAAGTGCTTAACAGCTCATGAGGAATCCAAATTTTGGATGTTGACTTGGGAAGAGAGAGAAACACTGCAGGTGTTTAACAAATAATAATATTTGGTGCCTACACAGCACTTTTCATCAGTAGATCAGTAAAGTAGGTGCTTTACAAAGGATAATCGGTATATTTTTCCCAGTTTACAGATGGAGAAACTGAGGCACACAGCATTAAAGTGATTTGCCTAAGGTTACCCAGCTGACCAGTGGTGGAGCCAGGAATAGAACCCAGGAATAGCATAGAGAACATAGACAGTCCCTGGCCCAGAGAGCCCACAATGTAGGATTTAGACAATACTGAACAGGGGGAAAAGAGTGGGAGACAAGTGTAAGCATGATCCAAAGCACTTTAAACATTAATGGAAAGATTTCCATTGATCAGGTCCTACAAGCTGAAACAGTTACCTTTACGTTTTAATCACTAGCTATTGTGAACCATCTGAAAGAAAAAGAAAGAAAGAAAGTCTCAGAGTCACTTTTCTGATGAGGATGTTTCCAATATAAATCAATCCTGATACTCTGATTCATTTCAGACCAGAGTAAATCAGGAGTAATTCCACTGAAATCAAATGGTGTGAGATCAGAATCAGGTCCGGTATTTGTTTATTAAGCAAAACCTTATTTCATGTTGCTAATGCAAACCATTGCAGCAAGAAAAAATGTCATATGAAGGCAATTAAAAAAAAATTAGGACCTCAACCTGCAAACTTGTGAATAAGGCTTGTAAAGTTCTGACCCTTAGATTTGTACATGATCCATATTATGTCAGATGAGTTTTGTTGCAGTGGAAACTAAACTTAGAATGAAGAAACTCACTAATATGTATATTTAATTTAAGCAGAAAGAGGTTTAGAAAAATCTAAAACCATCCGTCGACTCTTACACCAGGTCTATATCCCTGAGTTTTGCCAGCCTAGCTCTGTTGATCAGGGGTGTGAAGAGGGGTGATCCCTGACTGACACAGCACAGTTTTGCTGGTCTACGCTGTGCTCACACTAGGAGAGCTTTGCCAGTGTAGAATGCTAGTATTGCTATACCAGCAAAGCACTCCTAGTCTTGCCTTGTCCTTAGAGAAGCTGGAAAGTTTGCATACTGTGTCTTACCCCTTTCTTACCCTTGCTTCTGAATAAAAAAAAAGGCGTGGAATCTAATTTCCTCTCTGAATAAAACATGAATAAAGATAAGACAAGCGAGGATCCGAAGACCACAGCAACTTATTTCCTTGTGCTTTTTATTATTCAGCATCATGGAAGCTCAGAGATAGAGCAGCCTAGAAACCATCTGTCATGGAGCAGCTCTTTATTCCAATGAAATCAACTGTGAAGTAATCATGGTTCTCATTTTTATTATCCCTCCTTCCAGAGTGGACTTGATTAAAATCCGGCACATGGTGTGCAAACAGGCTGTTGTAAATTTGTACGCTGACAAAGGTGAAAAGAAAGTGATCTGCCCACATGCCCCAAACTTTTTCATTAAGTACGCGGACAAAAAGGAGGGGGCATGCCATGCTGCCTAAACAAGTGTGCCTTGACACAGACGGTCCCTATCTCACACAAAGGCCAAATCTACTGCGTGACACTGTGAAAGGGGCTGAGGGGAAGCTATCAGTTTATTAGCTAATATAATAAGGTCATTTGTGAATACATTAGAGATCACCTCTGTAGAAATATTTATTGTCATATACTTTAAACGGCTAGAGCCTGCAGCAATGATCTGGGTTTTTGTAGAATTTACTGACAACAGATGGGATTCTCCTTTCACTTATACTGGTGTGACTTAGGAGTGACTCCATTGTCAGGCTAGTGTGAGCGAGACTGGTAATCAGGCCTGGTCAGTCATTTGCGGCTTTGTCTGTTCTATAAAGCTTTCTTACTCTCTGCACAGATGGCCACTGTGTTATTGCTCTGTAAGAGGGGACCAAGTTTAAAAAAACTCCTGGTAACTCAGACAAAAGGGTTATTAAAAGTAATAAATCTTAATCAGCAATCTCCCGGTGATAGGGAAAATACTTAAAATAGACATTGGGTTTGCCACCAGAGACCCTACTTTATGGTCTTGCTGTTTGTACAGAGTTTCACACGTGCAAGTCTAGTGACTAGATCATCAGGAGACATGGATTGTAATTGCAACTCTGCCAGTAGTCTATAATATGATCATGGGAAGCCTCTCTGTGCTGAACGCAACTGGTCTGCGTTTCCTTCCTACCCTCACCCGCATCAGGAGAGCTGGACAAGCAGCTTGAGTAGGAGCAGGCGATAGGCTGGAGCAGAAGCCAACAAGGTAGCAATGTTGAGCAAATTGGCACAGCTGCTTTCATTACCAACCTGTTTACCTGCCTTAGGGTCACCTGGTAAGACCCTTGCTTATGAGCCCTTAGGACTTGCGGGTAATTATCTCAAATGGCTCAGCGCACTTATCACATTCCCCCTCCCCACCCCACACACATCAGGGGTACCACGAAGCTTAAATTAGTTAATCTTTGTAAAGCAGGTTCAGATCCTGGGATTTCAAATCAAGTTCAAGTTCGCGGTCCTTATCTTCAAATTGCTCCATGGCTGGGGGCCTGGATAGCTAAAAGACCATGTAATGCTCTGAGATGAAGACTGTGGTTGACAACTTCACTCCTCAGGCGCAATGGAGCCCTCAACAAGAAGAGTAAAGCTTGTCTGGGTGGGAGACAGAACTTTCTCCGGGGGTGGTCTGCGACAGTGACATGAACTCCCCCAGGAGCTATGGACCATCCCAAGCCTCACCACCATCTTCTCCAAGTGCAAGGGGCATTTCTTTGCCTTCTCTAACATGAACACCTAGCAACAGGTATATTTATAAAAACAAACAAAATGTTCTACCAAAACAAGAACCTCCACTGCACACTCTTCTCCCTCTGGGCAGACATGACACATGTGCAGTCACATTGCTTAATGTCCTACCGGAAGGCGCTCAGATACTATGGTGATGAGTGTGGTATAAACCTATATAGAATAGAACAGAATGTTGCTATGGAAGTGTAAAGTATTTGTTTGTTGCTCAGTAAACAGATTAGAAGATGCGCTAGCAACCCCAATTTCACATGCTGGGCAAGATCCTCAGCTTCACTACAGCCACTGTTTACCACGGATGGCACAAAGGAGTCACAAAAACAGTTTAGTGATGCTCCTTAGGATTCCCCCAACACAGCGCAAAAGGTGTGATTTTTTGTAGTCACATAAGCTAACATTAGGGTGGCCAGATAGCAAGTGTGAAAAATCAGGATGGGGGTGGGAAGTAATAGATGCCTATGCAAGAAAAAGCCTCAACTATCGGGACTGTCCCCATAAAATCTGGACATCTGGTCACCCTAGCTAACATGTATTTTAAAAACCCCAAACAACCTTTTATCCAACTGAAGATGTGACCATAGAGGGAAGCTGGTATAAAGATGGCATGGTAGTGTTATGCTATCCTGCCTGCTACATAAGGGGCCATGTAGAAGGGAAAGCGAATGTGGCTGGAGACTGCTGGGGCATAGACAATGTAACTTGCCCAGGTCACATAGGGAGTCTGTGGCAGAGGCAAGCACTGAAACCAGATCTCCCAAGTTCTGGTTTTGGGTCTGAACCAAAAGACCAGTCTTGGACCTATCTCTAATACTTATAACACTATCAAATAGTTACATTGGACTTAGTAAAGATATAGTGCTAATTTATCCCTGAAGTCAATGGAGTTACATCTATGATGGTAGGTTTCAGTGTAGTAGCCGTGTTAGTCTGTGTCAGCAAAATGAAAATAAGAAAGAAAAACTTGTAGCACCTTAGAGACTAACAAATTTATTTCAGCATAAGCTTTCGTGGGTTAGTACCCACTAAGTGGGTACTAACCCACGAAAGCTTATGCTGAAATAAATTTGTTAGTCTCTAAGGTGCTACAAGTTTTTCTTTCTTATTTTCATCTATGATGGTGTTAGCACATAGCATGCAGGTTAGGTTTCTTACAAAAATATGGCCCCCATTGAAGTCAATGGATCTTTGTGCACAAGGGTCCAGTGGATGACTGGGTGATCCTATACATTGTGTATGCTCATGTTAATTAAAATACCCTGCAGCCTTTCTACAATAACATGCTGCTTAAATAGCAGTAGGGTGATCTGAGTTAATATTTAACAGGAATGATATGAGTGCATTCATTATTTATATTTATTTGGTGGCACACTGTAGAAATCTACTAATTAGTATATAGGTATTAGTTACAAGAACATAGTGAGGGTAATTTTATTAATTTCAAAAGCATGCCTTGGCAGTGAGTAGACAAGCCTTGATGTGCCCCTTATGTTAAGCCTTACAATAAGAATTAGTAATGTATGAAACTTGAAGAGGCATGATTATGAAATATATTGTCTGTGGCAAAGCCCAGTCAATGCAATTAATATTTGTTTCAGAAGATCTTAGCTTTAGTGGATACAATGAAGATTCTGGCTTAATAAAGATCTGAATAAATAGATATTTGCTGTAAAATTAAATACAGTAATCATTGCTCCTAAACTACTTTTTGGACTTGGAAGATTTTTTAAGTACCCTATAGGAAAAATATGCACAAATCATGTATTGTATCAAACAAGATTCCCATGTTAGCTCTATTAGGTATTATGTTTTTTTCATATACACAAAGTTACCACTTTCTGTCAGTGTGTGAATTACTTTTACGTTGAAGTAAGGAAAACGACACCAAGAGAGAATACAAGTGAAGCCTGCATTAGAGAGCATGGTGTGTCTCTCCCCTCAGATAGGCTACAGCTACTCTGAGCACAACTTGTCTGCTGGCTCTGCCGTCAGGCATAACTATTAAATTTAAAGGCACAGGACACAAAATAAAGTCATTTTTCCCAAGCAGAACACAGAAAACAAAGGCAGTTTCATAGTTGCATACAGGTGCTGAACTTCATATGCAATGATGCGTATCTTTACTTGAGGCACTCTCTGATTTTATGTTCTAATGCACACCTTCCTATGTCTGCCAGAGGCTTATGTTTTGTTCTTCACCATGGGCATGTTGTGACGGTGGAGGGAGTGGGGAGGATTGACATGGGACTGTTGCAGGGGAGTTTGACTGGGTCTGTCTGCATTGGTGATGGCATATCAGGGTGAGGGACGGTACCTGCGCATGTAACCTGAGCCCAGAGCCCAGGAGGGGGGTTGGGGCCAGATGACACCTTCTCCATGGGAAACTGGACAAAGGCTGGAGGAAGAGCTGGGGGGTGAGGCTGGATGAGACGGCTGGAGGGGCTTTCAGTTGGGAGCTGACTGGGGAAACGGAGGGAACCCCGGACTGAGCGGGGTCTAAGGTCCCTACCCCCCAAGATGGACCTGACTGAGGGGGGTCCCATTGTCTGTACCTACAAGCTCTGTTTTGGACTGTGTTCCTGTCATCTAATAAACCTTCTGTTTTACTGCCTGGCTGAGAAGTACGGGGTGCAGGGCCCTGACTCCCCCACACTCTGTGACACATGTATACAAGCAGGGGCAACCCACACAATCCAGCTACAAAAAGTAACTCAAATGGAATCACCTCTCCAATGTGTTTATTGTCTGGAGTTTACATTTAACATGAATAACCAAAAAATAGCGTTTCGAAATATCCAATTTTGAAAGACCTGTTTAGGCTAAAGCAAAAGTCAGTCCCATATACAGTGGTATGGAAGCCTGCATCCTCCTGTATTTGTCTACTCCCTGCTAATCTCAACTCACCCTGCTGGCAACCAGGGAGTCTTTTATATGGCTCACTTACACAAGTCCTTAACTTCTGATTGGTTCATCACTTTGGGTCTGACCCAACGTTCACCAAATCAGGGACATCTTTCCATTGACTTCAGTGGGCTTTGGATCAGCCCCGCATGCCTCTCTGCCACATGTTGGTGTGTGATCTCCCAGAGAGAGCTAATTCTGTTTGGTCCAGGTTACAGCAGAAACTCTGCAGGCAGGCAAGGTTATAGGTCCTAGTGAATACTGGAAATGCACAGCTGCTGGATGGCACGTGAGAGATGGTTTAGTGTTTGAATAGGAAGCTGAAGAATTTTCATGCCTCTGTAAGTGTATAAAAACAACGTTTGAGCTTTGCCTTTTACTTAGTGTATATATACTGAGTGAAATTATTGCTCATGAAAATGAAAGGGAGTGACTCAGAGCACTGGCATGAGCTAGGCACAAAATTAGAAGACTCTTTGTAAACATCCCCTTCAAGCTGGGACAATACACTTCACTCCACACCTGAAATGTTCTATTATCCCAGGCCTGCCGCCTCCCTCAAGCAGACATTGCCAATAGCAATGAATTGAGAGGTGGTTTTATGAGCTGTGTAAATGGAGTCATAACAAGTAAACTAAACCTAAACCTGCAAGTTAAACAAAGTTTAAGTCCAGCTTGCAGAATTTACCATGGTACCTTATTCTATTTCAAAACATGGAACAACTATCTCTGTCTGCTCTTTATAGACATTACATGACCCATGAGTTCTGTCATAAGAGCGCAGGATTGCCCCAGTTTCAGACCCTTTTCTCCATGGTATACCGCATGCCTGTCACCCTCCAACCAAAAGTTACTGCATTTCAGTAGCACTATATTATCTTAGGGTTTTCTATAGCACCCATCCCTGGGTTAAGTTCCCCTGAGTTTTGTCATTGACGTCAATGGAGCCAAGATTTCCCCTGGAGTGTTTTGTGCTCTTTGGGGATAAAAGCTGGTAAATGAACGCATAGCGATATTGTTTTAATCCTATTTCATTTAGCACATTAATGGCGGACTTAAAGCATTGATCTGATCATAAGCCTGTAAGGATTCTGTCTGAAAAAGCAATACCTGAACCTGCTCCTGGAGAGCGAGCAGATAAAGACTAAATACAGCCCCCGCCCCCGTCCATTACAAGGCCTCCAGACCTACAGTCTGCCTCAGATTTCTAAGCTTAAAATCAAGTTCTTCATTTACTAGGATATTTTTCTATTTGTGTGATAGAGCCCCATGGACCCTCCATTTTTCCACAGTTTAACATTTCACCTTCCCCCTTGGAACCACAAAATGCAGCTCTCATCATTCCAGCTGCAGATACTACTGCTTGTGCAGAGCCATGCAATGCTGCTCCTTAAGCCCTCCAATGTGAGATACTTTCCCCTCTTTCACATGGCACAAGAATTAAAATACCTCCTGGAAAGAGCAGTGTGGATGACATAAGCTGCTGGCACTTTCTCTCCACCTTTGCTTTGCATGGCTTCAGTAAACATTTCCTGCCAGTTTGTCTGAGAATTTATCATGTTAGATAATTTCTCTGCTGGGTAGAAAGATTAACAATAAAAATTCCAAACACTTGAGCTATAATTAAAACCCCTTATAAACTGGAAAATGAACCCCAGGCAAGACTATGGAGCAAGAGAGCCATGTGCTTGAATCCAAAGACTGCCTGTCTTTGCTTGCCTCCAATTTTACATGATCTTCAGTTGACTGGTGAGTGCACCCAATAATCCAGCTGGTAGACTAGGTTAATTTATTTACAATGGTATCTGAAGTCACCCTGCTGGTGAGCTTTCCTTGCTCCCTCCCCTTTGTTTGGTGCTGAGACACCATTAGGTGACATGTGACCTTACAAGTATTAGCACGGTGGATATTAAGCAGCAGAAGCCTTGGCAGCAAGAGGGAGCAGCAGTGGTGGTAGCTGTTTAGAAAGACCTCTTTTGGCAATTGGAAACAGATTCCAGATGATTTAAAATGGAAGACGTGTTAAGCATAGATAGGTGTGCATCTTCCTAAGAGATCATTGTTTAAGCAAGCCCAGTTTTATAAGTGGAAGTAATCAAATGCATGTAGGGGAGACAGGGACATTTTGCCATTTCTGGAATTAGAAACAGCTAAAATTCAAACATTTGTGTATTGTTAATATTAATTGCCACCATTTTAGTTAATAATTTTAGATATATATAAAATATTTCAGAAAAAAACTCCAAGCCTTGCTGAAGCAGTAGACATTTTCTGTTGAAACTGTTTTTATTTTTTAGTTTAAAAAAACCCAACAACCCAGGGAATAGGACTTTAGACTAAATGAAATTTTTCACAAAAAGTTTCTGCTTTCTGTGGAAAATCTAGTCTTCTTAAAAAAATGAAAAGGAAAAGAAAAACTTAAAAAAAAAAGTTTTCAGTTTTCCATCAAAAAGTCAAAATTTTCCACTGAATATTTTGGCAAAAGCCATTTTTTGTTTTTCTCAACATTTTTCACAACATAAACCCTATTTCCTGACCAGCTTGACGTGGCCCTGTGCAAATCAAACCCAACTTTTTAAAAAGGGGTTTTATACACTTTAAATAGCTTTGCTCCCACCCAGCTGTCTCTCTCACTCTTGTAGGCCAGATCTCTGGCTCTTTCTGACAAGAGGGCTGCAACCTGACCCATCTCCCACTTGACCCACCCAGCTGTTCTTATTTCATTTCCCTTCCCTGGGTCTAGTCACAATCAGACTATTTCTTCCAGCCTGTCCCCATAGCAAATGAACAGGAGGAACATCAAAGATGTTAAAGGGCAGCAGGATTTAAGCAAATAAATGGAATTTGTACTTTATGCAGTACACGGTCAATGCGCAGAATTCGCTGAACTGAATTTTAAACAGGACTTGATTTGGTGATGACTGATAACCTGAGTAGCTGCAAATGTTCAAACAATGATATGAGACTAATCAAGCTCTTGCTGACCAGCTGTGAGGTCAAGAATGACTTTCCTCCATGTAACATTGCCCAATTGCCTGGGTGCATTATGGAGACCTTTCATCTTTCTCTGAAGAATTAACTGTCAGCCCATGCAGAAGCTCACTGAACCAATGGTTTTGCCCTTTATGGTAGTTCTTTCCCACATCATTACAAAAACAGATTCACAGCTTAACACCAGCTGGTTCAGTACACGGCTACCTTAAGGTTCTATTCTGTGTTCTCATTCTGCCATGCTTCCTGGAAGATTTCAGTACACTAGGTGTTGTCTCTATCTTGGGTGAAACATCATGGAGCAAAGGTTAGTGTTGGGAAGCTCAGCTGAGTGGGAAAGATGGAAGAGATGAGGAGAGGGGGATAAAATTATTGGAAAGGGGAGATCAGGGGTATGAGTATGCTGGGGTGGGCAAGGTCTTTTTTTTACTTCTCTTAGGAGAGTCAGGGGCTCTGCTATTGGTGCTGAGATGGGAATAGAGAAAGTCCTCGAAACATAAAGACCTGAAGCTTGTGTGCCTGATATAGATCTTCCAGAATTTCTCCTCCTAGCTAATTTTCTGCTCCAACAATATGGAAGAAAACTAGCTCAGGATAATGAGATCCAGTTAATCCAGCTGTGGCACGCACCCACAATTCCTTTCCTGTTGCAAATGCAAGTCTCCGTGTGCTTATCCTATTATTAAAAAATGCCAGTATTTGTACATTAGTGAAGAGAAAGACTAACTATTGCTTGCCTTACTCACATGAGTAGTTCCACTGAAGCCAGTTGGATGTACTCATTTGGGGAGAGAGAGAGAGCGCGCGCGCACCTCTGGAATGCATTCCTGATTTACATAGGGAAATCAATCCACAAAGTTTGCACTGAAATCCAGGTGTCCTGTAACACTGGAATGTGATTTTCTGTTGAAAAGAATGTATGTTTATATGCATAAATACATATGTAGAGGCAGTGGCAAACAACAATTCCTACAGTATAAATCAGCTTCTTCTAAAGCAGGGATTTGAGGAGACCTTTGATAAAAGTGTGTGATTTCTTCATTACAAAAGATGAGTCAAGGAAAGAATGTGCAGCTAATCCAGATGATAGACCTACAGGCAGGCTTTCAAAGACATGTTAGTACAACTGCCTGGGACGTTACCAAATGGCTGCCATCTCTTGAATGTCTTTCACAGCTTCACATCTGCCTTCAGCAATCACCATGGAAATTAGAGGAGGAAAGTGCTTATGGGGGTGGGGTGTAGCTTGAACCTTATGCCTTGTTTTCTGTACACTACACCTTTATTTAAAAAAACCCCCAGTGTTGGCAGAGAGAGCAGCCATTTTGTTTTCTGAGGTGTTGCACGTTGTGGCAGAGGAGACCCTCCCCACACAGTATTCTCACACAGAGACTTCTGGGGAAGCCTCTTACAGAACTCACGGCCCAGGGTGAAGTGATGGTGAAGGTGGTTGAAGAGAGATCATGATCTTTTAGAGTTTCTTATGCTGCTCCTCCCCCCTTTCCTGGAGCAAAGGGGCTAGAGTGGGACTATAGTGGGGTGGTTACCCACTCTAGCCCTGACAGGGTTGGAATAGCCCTGGGAGAGGGCTGTGGCTGGGAGAAAGCAGCTACATGGCTGATTGGGGAAGCAGCCGCAGCTGGGACAAGCCCCAATCAGGCCCCAGCTGGCTCTATAAAGGTTTGAGCCAGGCAGAATGACACAGACTCTCTCTGTTTCCAGAGAGGGAGGGATGGACCTAGCTGCTAGACCCAAGAGGGTACCTAGGCTGGAGCAGGGCTGGGGGAAGGCCTGAGGAGCTGGGGAGTTCCAGCCTGGGAAACCCCCAGCCTGCAGGGTCTAGACTAAGGTCAAACAGGGTACTGGGGATTGCAGGGGGTAGCCCAAGGGGTAGGCAGAGGCAGCAGGTCCAACCCCCCCTTTGCCTGTG
Organism: Macrochelys suwanniensis; assembly: GCA_033296515.1. Lineage (NCBI taxonomy): Eukaryota > Metazoa > Chordata > Testudines > Chelydridae > Macrochelys > Macrochelys suwanniensis. The sequence goes on along the minus strand of CM065781.1, from coordinate 16,833,290 downwards.
ATGAGTGGCTGATACTGCAGTCCTCCCCAGTGAGTGGGGGCTTGATGGTGACTGGCAGTAGCCTGATACTGAGGTGAGGTGGGGGTAGTGGGTTGGGGGTTCCCTGGGGAGGGGAGACCCAGAGACTGAGGAAAGGGGCACTGGGGTCCGGGAGGGACATAGGGGCTAGCGTAAGCTGAGTAACTGGCTGGCAGAGGTGAGCTAATTCCCAGGACGACCAACAGGAGGTGCTGCCAGGGTGAGTCGCCGCTAGCTTACAGGGACTCAGAATCTCACCTTTCAATTTTGATGTTTCATCCTTTTCCATACTAGAAATGCCCAACTTTGTCATATTTGCCTTTTCTGTTTGGAAACCTTATTACTTGGGAGGAGAGGGGGTGTTTTTGGAACAACATTTATATTTCTCTGTACAAAGCATTTTTCCAGTGAGAAACTGCCCTTATTAAAATACAACTGTAGTCAGTCTTAATAGTGCTAATCACTGTTGCAAGATGCAGCATCAATTATTTACCATGTCCACGCTCAAAAACACAAACCCAAGCCTCGCGAGAGGTTCCTCCCCGCATCTCATCATCCATAATCCACCAAGACTGCAATAGAGGACAGACATCAGGGCCTCAGCCAAAAATGGCACTCAAAATAGTCAGTTTCAATGTGGAGGAGTTCTCTGCAGAGAAGGCTGACATTCTATCTGGCATGAAAGCAGCCATCATATACCTGCAAGTGACACAGAGACAACAGCTCCAAACATCCACGGCAGGCTTATTGCTGTGAACATCAAAAGCAACACCTTATGGTAGCATGATACTTGTATGTGACAAAAGATTGGTGGGAAACACTGCTGTGACAAGCATGGTATAATGTAAGTTATCATGGTAGAACTTGATCAAATAGCAGTAGTTTCTGTTTACAGACACCACCATCTGAACAGATTGCATGGTCAATTGGTCTTCCCTGGTCAGAAAAAGCAATGCCTAGTCATAGGCTAGTCACAATGGGGAAGAAGTTGAGAATTGGACAGGAAGTAAACAGCTGGATCTTGGTCTATGACTTCAAAGATTAAAGTACCTTCCAAACCACACGATGGAACAAAGAGAGACAAAAGCAGGTGCATGATCCAAGAGACCCATTGCATGGGCACATTTCACCACCCAGCAGGCTGAAATCCAAAAACAGCTTTGCTTCTGAAAACCCCTTACCCCAAAATAACATTGTAGAAGGCTACAGAGTAACAAAATGGCAGGAAACGCTGATTGTTCTGAAGAACTTGGTTCCTTCAGAACAACTCCCTTCAGGCACTGACCCTGAATGAAAACACTGGTGTACTCTAAATTGAGTGAGAGCTAAAATATGGGTTGACAATATGGGGTCATTCCTCAGCTTCTATTTGGTCAAATGTGAATGTGGAGAGCCTAGGCAACACTTGAACATGCCTGATGCAGTGCCCTCTGTCAACATCCTGTACTCCCAAGGAACTATTTGAAATAAATGGTAACACCAGATCTTGCCTGTGGTTTTTGAGTGATAAGCTGTAATGATGATATTCCATAACTGACATCAAAAATACAAGCTCAGAACGATCAGCCAATTCAAATCAATTACCCCATTACCATTTTCTCCTGCATTCTTCCTAAACACAACATTACAGTCTAGTCTTTTCCATCTGTTCAACCACATGCTTTCTGTTCCGGGCCACAAGATTAGAGTTTGGGTTGTGCATCTGCTAGTGAGCGTGGTGCAGGCAGTAGGTGTGGTGTGATTGGTTGAAGGGTACTGCTGTATTTGTAGAGGTAATATGAAAGGAATATTGTGCTGGCTGGGAGCCTGGAGCCTTGACGAGAGAGTTGCAGATTTGCTTGTGTTGGTGCTTAATGCACTCGAGCTACTTTAGTTCTTACACAGTGTACTTTTCTGTGTGGATCTAAATCTATATATTTCCTCCAAGTTAAACCTTTGTCACCCCTCACTGCCTCTCTTCCACTCTGCCCACTAACCATTTCCCCCGCGATTGCAAACAATTCAAAACTTTAGAGCAGCTTTCAAACACTTGCCATTTGAAAAAAACAACAACACCCTAATTACAACTGTTTCTTTCTTACTTCCAAATGGTTACCCCCCTGCCCCTCAAATTATCCAGGTCTGATGTGCTGGAAGGAAGGTATTCAGTCCTGGACCAGGGACAGGTTTAAAGGTTCTATATCTCATGATGTTTTCAGGCATCAGTTCTCTGCCCGGAGTGGAAGGGGGAATCAAAACTGGTATCATGGGGACATGACCACTCTATCTTCCTGTTACAGGGCTGGCTGCCTCTCAAGCGTCCCCTCATGGCCTAGGTGGCTGTTAAGCTCCACCTCAGTTTTTCCATCCCTTGGGGCTCCTTAATCAATAACTCAAGTAGAGACTTCCTTGTGGCCAAAAATACCTCTCCTTGGCATCTGGATTTATTAACATAATTCATATCATCCTTGAAACCCCCCAAAATAGTCAGTGAACACAACACCTATCCAGGTCTGCCAATCCCAGGGTCCTTTTTCAGGGTCAGTCTGCTTTTTAATCAAGCAGCTACTCCAGCGCCTTCTAGCTAGAGTCCTTCCCTGCTCGTCTCAGCAGGAAGTCCCCAGTCTTCTTACCTGGAGTCCTTCCTTCTGGAGGAAAGAGTACAACATGCACCCGGTGCTGTCTATCCTCCATCTTTGAGACATCAGCAGTCAAACCCCTCTGCCACTTCCCAGGCCCTCAGTTTTCTTCAGCCCTTTTAAAAGGCCCACCTCACCCTGTGTTATTTCTCCATATTGCTAAATAGGGTGGGTGGGTCCCTGAATGAAAAAGGTTGAAAACCACAGCTTTAGAGTTAATAATGTGAGCTCTCTCACACTGGGGAGTTGGGAATCACCCTTTTCCAGTGCTGTACACAGCATTTGTTTCTAGCCATGGCAGATGGTGAGATACTAGAACAAAAAATCACACAGACATGGTGGAGAGTAAAGGTATTTTTATTTATGTATTTTATTTTATTTATTTTGAGATTTTTATGTATGTTTATTTTATTTATTATTTGGAGATTTCTAAAATGCATTTGTTGTAATTTTCCTTCCCCTTCCCCAGTACTAAGTCACCATGGTTTTACAGGGTTATGAAAAATGGCACCTTTACAGTATATTAAAATCCTGCAAAACATTTCCAGAATGGCTTCATTGTAAATTTTGTAGCATAAACCACAGTGCAGTATAAAGGATTTATTTTCACTGGGACATAACAGGGCACAATCCAGACTAATGAGTAGCTTTGTCACCCCTGCCCTCTAACCTGGGGTGCCCTTTACAATGCCTTGCTGCTGTAGCCTCCAGCCTGGACTGCTTTAAGGGAATAATATGCCTGTTGATTATTTTAAACAGAGCATCCGGATACTCCAACTTAAACACACTAAACAATAAAACAAATTTATTAGCTACAAAGAGAGAGATTTTAAGTGAGTATAAGTAATGAGGCATAAATGTCAGAAATGGTTACAAGAAATATAAAGATAATATATTTACTAGTGCCTAATTTAACAAACTATATTAGATTCAAGCAAAGTTTCACATCACATGCTTCAGCAGATTACTGACCAAACTCTCAGGTCAGCTCCCCTCCCCAAGAATATGCCAGAGAGAGACAGGAAGAGGGGTGTCGTGGGGTGTCTGCCCCATCCGTTTATAGTCCTGTCCCCGCTTTGAGAAGCATTTCCAGCTGGGAGAAAGGCAACAGGCAGTCTGGTGAAGAGAGGAAACGCCATGCTGTTTCTTTGCTCAGATGTAGATTTTTGTCCCTGCCCCCTTGCTTGCCAAAGAATGGCCACTTAACAGGTAATGGTCCAACAGCCTTGTTGACACCTGGCTGAGGAGTCAGCTTGTCTGTTGTCTCTGACAAACTGGTTTAGCCTCTCTCTAGATTTATCTGGAAAACATATTACAACCATGATTTCAGCATATGTTCATAACTTTACATATAATGTTGCTATGTGAATTTTACCATGATATTATTGATCAGCAAGTTATGAGTTTTTAAATGATACCTAACATGGTATACCTTGTACAAACATTACAATACTGTGTAGGGTGTGGACACAGGGGTATATTCTGTCACAATCACTCACTTGGGATGAGCAGCAGGTATCCCACAGGCATGCCGATACCACACCACCTTGTTTTGTTTTTTTAACTGGCCAAATCTCAAAATCTTTACCTGAGACTGAAACTTTGATGAGAGTTTTGCCTGCTTTAGGACTATTTAAGAATGGAGAATGTTGCTGTATATTGCTACTGAACTGCATATTGTGTGCAAACAGGGCAGGATCAGTAAGCAATATGAGAGTATCTCATGCTTGTATGATGTTGACAGATTTAGATTTTTACTTTTACGGTAATATTAGTACTGAATGAAACCCAGAATCAAACATTTAGATCTGATTGCTAAACAATAACCACAACATCAGGGAACAGAGAGAGCCAGAAAATGCCTGTGTTAATTCATGTATTCAACAGATTGTGGGAGAGAGAGTATGGGCTAAGCAATCTGTTCATACTAACATTAGTTACCATGGAGCGGAAGGAACATTTCTGAATCTCCCAATTTCCGCTGAGTCAGTCATGAAGATGAAAAATGCTTTCTCTGCTTTCATGAGAACAGGAACCATTCTGTGAAGGTTCTGGTAGGCTACTATAATCGCCCCATAGAAAGAGAGGGCCAAAATTAATTCCATTTTCAAAGTAATAGGGGAAATGCAGGGATGAATTTGGCTACCAGTCAGCAAAATTTCTGCTGAAACCAAACCATGACATCATAACCTTTGAAGAGTGGGGAGGAGGGAATAAGTGGTGACATTCTTACCAGGGAAATGGAAGCAGAGCCTTGGGAGTTGGACAGGAAAGAGCGTGCCACTTTAACAAGGAACACTGGGCATAATCTTGGGTAGCACTGTACAGAGCATCCTCTGTGAGCTGACAGAAGAAGCAGAGCCCGTGGTAACTTCAGACAGTCACATGTCTGTATCCTCCTGGAGAGGAACATAAAGCAATGGCAGTTAGTGGCAAAATTGAGATGGACTGGAGGGGTCACATAACAGAATGTACTTCAGGCCAAACTATATTCTCAACACCACTATCTGGAGTAACTTCACAGATGGCTGAAGGTTTGGCAGAATCTAAACTCATTTGCACCCTTTCAGCTGTGATGCATTACAGGATATTGCCCCAACTTCCAAATTCATGTCTCTTTTTTTCCCTAGATCAACAGAAAGCCACTGGCCTTTGCACACGAGCGTCTTTAGTGGCATCAACACTGGAAGATCAGAAGGTGGCAATTTCTGGGGCATTCGAAATGGTACCCTCAAGAGTAGATTGTGAGGTACTTCTCTTACACTACAAACCAAACAGAAGCGACAAAGGGTCCTGTGGCACCTTATAGACTAACAGAGGTATTGAAGCATAAGCTTTCGTGGGTGAATACCCACTTTCTTCGGATGAATACCCACTTCTTTCCACTGCTTGCATCCGAAGAAGTGGGTATTCACCCACGAAAGCTTATGCTCCAATACCTCTGTTAGTCTATAAGGTGCCACAGGACCCTTTGTCGCTTCTACAGATCCAGACTAACACGGCTACCCCTCTGATACTACAAACCAAACAGTAAGCTCCTGGGCCGTGTACTCTGGTAGAAGGGTGTCTCTTCCTTAGCTGAATGCCACATGACCACTGGACTATATCCAAAAAAGAGCATGTACATGTGCAACTTTTTGAACCCTGTCAAGTGATCAAGCAAGTGATAGAATTTACTTCTCAAACACACAGTTCTTAATATCTGCAAAGCTGCACAGGGCAGCTGTTTTGGACATGCAAAGCGGTGCACATTCAACTGAATGGCACAGGCCGGATCTGCCACTAGTGTTAACTGGCATAGCTACACTGAAGTCATTGAGGTTCTGGCTCCATCCTCTTTGAAAATGTGGCCCTTGTTTCACACATGAATCACTCTGCCCCTCCTAACCTCTTCTCCCCTACCCCGGCCCCTTCATCCCTCTTCCCTTCCCTTCTCTATCCATTTAGCTTATCTCCTCCCAAGTAAACTCACCCCAGCCCTCCAAAGATCCCCAATTAATGGACCTAACATGCAGTTTGATGCCATGACATCATTTACTCTCTTTGTATGTAATATGCCTTCCCCCACCCCGTATCTGTCTTGTCTATTTCGAGCGTAAGCTCTTCGAGGCAGGGACCCTCTGCCACTCTGAGTTTGTGCCTGGCACAACGAGGCCACGTTCTCGAATGGCCTTTAGGCACTACCTTAATAAACACATTGAATAATCTTCCCCCTATTCTCAGACAATTTTCAGACCTTAACCATTTACATCAGTGCCCATGCCAGTGGTGCATTTCAGGGGTCCTTTGACTGAATCACAGTGCACACAGTGAACCTGTCAAGGGACCGCAAAATATATGAGGTGAAAAAAGTTCAGCGTACGTCCAGAAAGCGGAATGGGGCCCAGCATATTTGAAGAACCCTGGCTTTAACTTAAAGGTCAAAGGAAAATGAGTAATGAACTAAGCCATAAACAATGCAAAATTCAGAAATGTTTCGGGTGTGTAATGTATGTGACTGTTATCTTCCTTGTGCCATTAGAGTCCATAAATACAATGTAAAGGAAATGTCCTTTCATCTAATATTAACAATCAGCATCAGAAAAAAGACCATTGACCTTAACATGGGCAGCATTCAAATGAGTAATAATTTCCTCCTATTTTAAAAAAGCTTTCAATAAATTTATTGTTTTTAGTTTTCATAGGGTTTGGCTGGCGTGCTGGGAAAACTGCTATGTGCTTATCAAGCGTATCCCCGTACAGATTATGAGTTAATGGAAAGCACTCCAAGCTGTTGCTGGTGGTGATAGAATTGTGCTGAGACATGCAGTGTGTAAGGGTGGGTTATTCTGTATTTTCTCATGCATTACCTTTAATTGTGGATTTTTTGGGTGGGAGAGGGGGAAGTGGGTTATAAAATGAGGCATTTGGGTTAGATGAGATTTAGTTGCACCAGCCTCCTTTAGATGTTTTGAATAACTCTGGAAGTAACAATGCACAAAAGAACAGGAAGCAATCTGTGCAGCAAGCCATTACCCTGCTTTAAAAACGTACTTTGGCCAAACGTTACAGGGGTGAGTGCACAAAGTTAGGCACCAAGATTTCATAGTTAGACTCCTCAATCAAGTGGCCTGATTTTCAGAGCCATCACACATCTGCAGCTGCCATCATATTAATTATGGCCTTGGTTACACAGGAGTAAATCAGAGGACTGGGCATTGGGAGAAAACATTCTCCAGGGCATAGGAGCCGACTTCCGTCGGCTCTGCTGGGTGCGTCGGGGGTGGGGCCCCGCAACGTCATGGTGCGTCGGGGGCGGGGCCCTGCAACGTCGCGGTGCGTCGGGGGCGGGGCCCCGCAATGTCGCCTGGCGTCCGGGGCGAAGGTAAGTGCTCCGGTAACGGGCGTGGGGCTGGCGGGGAGCTGCCGGTGGGTGCTGAGCACCCACCAATTTTTCCCCAATTTTTCTCCAGCCCCAGAGCACCCACGGAGTCAGTGCCTATGCTCCAGGGGCACTTTATCCCATAACTGCTAGACTTCTCTGAAGAATCTGGCATTGGCCACTGTTGGTGACAGGACACTGGACTAGTCTGATCTGGCCTGGCAATTCCTGTGTTCAGGAGTAACTCCTCTGATGACAATGAAGTACTCAGTGTAACAATCAGAATTTACACCAGTGGAACTGAGAACAGCATGTGGCTTAGAGTGAAATGAAAGCAAGGCCTTCAATTTATCTCTTCCTTTTCAGCCAGTGATTTTCAAAAAAGTTAACAAATTGTATATCCCTAAACACAGAACAAAACTGTTGTCAATCCACTGTAAATCCAGGGGGCCATGCTTCAATGTAATTTATACTTGTTACTTTGATATCAATGGGGTTGCTATGGATTTATACAGGTGTAACTGAAATCAAAATTTGGCCTGCTGTAGTCAGCGCTCAAGGTTGCAGGATCATTTATGCAAACTGCTAGATTTGCTTGCATGGAGGACTACATATAATTATTTTTTATTTGCATTAGAGTAGCACCTAAGGGCAATCAAGGATCAGGACCTGATTGTGCTAGGCTCTGCACATACATGCCGCAAAAAGAGACAAGATTATGATGATTAATAGATAGCCCAGGCAGTGGTGGTATAAGGAGGGCTTTGGGTTGTATGGCCACTGGGAGGCATTCATGGACAGAGGACTGTTCTCTCGGGATGGACGTCACCTGAACAGGGAGAGAAATAGACTTCTAGGATGGAGGCTGGCGGCACAACTGATTAAGAGAGCTTTAAACTAGGAATTTGGGGGAGATGGTTGGGAGATGTCCAGGTAATCTCCATGCCGGATTTTAACAGAGAGGGAAGAAAATTGAAGTAAGAAAGGATACAGTAGGAGAATGGACATAAGGAGGAAGGGGTAGTGGAGATACCGGTCTAATAGGTGATACTGGCAGTAGAATGTCCGTGTCTTGTCGGGTAAAGAATGTGAGCGAGGCCAAACAGCAAAAATTAAGATGTTTGTACACCAATGCAAGGAACCTAGGTAACAAAATGGAGGAACTAGAGCTACTGGTGCAGGAAGTGAATCCAGATACTATGGAGATAACAGAAACATGGTGGAATAGTAGTCATGACTGAAGTACAGGTATTGAAGGGTATGTGCTGTTTAGGAAAGACAGAAATAAAGGCAAAGGTGGTGGAGTAGCATTGTATATCAATGATGAGGTAGACTGTAAAGAAATAAGAAGTGATGGAATGGATAAGACAGAGTCTGTCTGGGCAAAAATCACATTGGGGAAGAAAGCTACTAGAGCCTCCCCTGGGATAGTGCTTGGGGTGTGCTATAGACCACCGGGATCTGATTTGGATATGGATAGAGACCTCTTTAATGTTTTTAATGAAGTAAATACTAATGGGAATTGTGTGATCATGGGGGACTTTAACTTCCCAGATATAGACTGGAGGACAAGAGCTAGTAATAATAATAGGGCTCACATTTTTCTAGATGTGATAGCTGATGGATTCCTTCACCAAGTAGTTGCTGAGCCAACACGAGGGGATGCCATTTTAGATTTGGTTTTGGTGAGTAGTGAGGACCTCATCGAAGAAATGGTTGTAGGGGACAACCTTGGTTTGAGCGATCATGAGCTAATTCAGTTCAAACTGAATGGAAGGATAAACAAAAATAGATCTGTGACTAGGGTTTTTGATTTCAAAAGGGCTAACTTTAACTAATTTCCTTAATTTTTTAGGGAAGTGGATTGGACTGAAGAACTTGTGGATCTAAAGGTGGAGAAGGCTTGGAATTACTTCAAGTCAAAGTTGCAGAAACGATCAGAAGCCTGCATCCCAAAAAAGGGGAAAAATTCATAGGCAGGAGCTGTAGACCAAGCTGGATGAGCAAGCATCTGAGAGAGGTGATTAAGAAAAAGCAGAAAGCCTACAAGGAGTGGAAGATCAGCAGGGAAAGCTACCTTATTGAGGTCAGAACATGTAGGGATAAAGTGAGAAAGGCTAAAAGACATGTAGAGTTGGACCTTGCAAAGGGAATTAAAACCAATAGTAAAAGGTTCTACAGCTATATAAATAAGAAGAAAACAAAGAAAGAAGAAGTGGGACCGCTAAACATTGAGAATGGAGTGGAGGTTAAGGATAATCTAAGCATGGCCCAATATCTAAACAAATACTTTGCCTCAGTCTTTAATGAGGCTAATGAGGAGCTTAGGGATAATGGCAGGATGACAAATGGGAATGAGGATATGGAGTTAGATATTACCACATCTGAGGTAGAAGCCAAACTCAAACAGTTTAAGGGGACTAAATCGGGGGCCCAGATAATCTTCATCCAAGAATATTAAAGGAACTGGCACATGAAATTGCAAGCCCATTAGCAAGAATTTTTAATGAATTTGTAAACTCAGGGGTTGTACTGTATGACTGGAGAATTGCTAACATAGTTCCTATTTTTAGGAAAGGGCAAAAAAGTGACCCGGGTAACTACAGGCCTGTTAGTTTGACATCTGTAGTATGCAAGATCTTAGGAAAAAATTTTGAAGGAGAAAGTTAAGGATATTGAGGTCAATTGTAATTGGGACAAAATACAAAATGGTTTTACAAAAGGTAGATCATGCCAAACCAACCTGATCTCCTTCATTGAGAAGGTAACAGATTTTTTTAGACAAAGGAAACACAGTGGATCTACTTTACCTGATTTCAGTGAGGCATTTAAAATGGTTCCACATGGGGAATTATTAGTTAAATTGGAAAAGATGGTGATCAATATGAAAATTGAAAGGTGGATAAGGAACTGGTTGAAGGGGAGACTACAATGGGTCATACTGAAAAGTGAACTGGAGGGAGGTTACTAGTGGAGTTCCTCAGGGATCGGTTTTGGGACCAATCTTATTTAATCTTTTTATTACTGACCTCGGCACAAAAAGTGGGAGTGTGCTAATAAAGTTTGCCGATGACACAAAGCTGGGAGGTGTTGCCAATACAGAGAAGGACCAGGATATCATATAGGAAGATCTGGATGAGTTTGTAAACTGGAGTAATAGTAATAGGATGAAATTTAATAGTGAAAAGTGCAAGGTCATGCATTTAGGGATTATTAACAAGAATTTTTGTTATAAGATGGTGATGTATCAGTTAGAAGTAACAGAGGAGGAGAAGGACCTCGGAGTATTGGTTGATCACAGGATGACTATGAGCCACCAATGTGATATGGCTGTGAAAAAAGCTAATGAGTTCTTGAGATGTATCTGGCGAAGTATGTTCAGTAGAGATAAGGAGGTGTTACTACCGTTATTAGGGTGACCAGATAGCAAGTGTGAAAAATAAGGATGGGGGTGAGGGCTAATAGGAGCCTATATAAGAAAGAGACCCAAAAATCGGGACTGTCCCTATAAAATCAGGACATCTGGTCACCCTAACCATTATACAAGGCACTGGTGAGACCTCATCTGGAATACTGTGTGCAGTTCTGGTCTCCCATGTTTAAGAAGGATGAATTCAGACTGGAACAGAGAAGGGCTACTAGGATGATCTGAGGAATGGAAAACCTGTCTTATGAAAGGAGGCTCAAAGAGCTTGGCTTGTTTAGCCTAACCAACAGAAGGCTGAGGGGAGATATGATTGCTCTCTATAAATATATCAGAGGGATAAGTACCAGGGAGGGAGAGGAATTATTTAAGCTCAGTACCAATGTGGACACAAGAACAAATGGATATAAACTGGCCATCAGGAAGTTTAGACTTGAAATTAGACAAGGGTTTCTAACCATAAGAGGAGTGAAGTTCTGGAACAGCCTTCCAAGGGGACCAGTGGGGGCAAAAGACATATCTGACTTCAAGATTAAGCTAATACATTTATGGAGGGAATGGTATGATGGGATAGCCTAATTTTGGCAATTAATTGATCTTTGACTATCGGTAAATATGCCCAATGACCTGTGATGGGATGTTAGATGGGGTGGGATCTGAGTTACTACAGAGAATTCTTTTCTGGGTGTCTGGCTGGTGAGTCTTGCCCACATGATCAGGGTTTAGCTGATCGCCCTATTTGGGTTCGGGAAGGAATTTTCCTCCAGGGCAGATTGGCAGAGGCCCTGGGATTTTTTTGCCTTCCTCTGCAGCATGGGGCACGGGTCACTTGCTGGAGGATTCTCTGCACCTTGAAGTCTTTAAACCATGATTTGACGACTTCAATAGCTCAGACATAGGTTAGAGGTTTATTACAGGAAGGGGTGGGTGAGATTCTGTGACCTGCACTGTGCAGGAGGTCAGACTAGATGATCATAATAGTGACTTCTGACCTTAAAGTGTATGAGTCTTTGCCCCAAAGACACGAGTGGGTAACTCAAACAAATAGGAATAAAGGGAAGGGGGATAATGTGGTAAGAGTACAGCAAGCCAGCTGGCATACAATAAGCTAGAGGGTTAATGGCAATTGCAGTTATTTTAGCAAATGCTTAGAATCTCCACTGCCTTGCACCTTGTGTAGTCAGTTATTCCTATGCAAAGTGGTTGTACTATCCTACCAAGTCACCTTTCCGTGCTCTACTCTACATAGGAATATTCAATGTATGAAACGGGTACTGCTTTGGAACTGTCGGGGAAGTGAAGAACTGCACAGGGTGAAATACTCAGCTGGAGGAACCAGAGGTAAAGGAGTTTACAGGGCCAAAATCACAGTGGTGGAGTCAAGCCTATTTACATAAGCTGAGGATTTGGCCCATAGAGACAAATGATGGAGACTGGATGCAAAATGTAAAGTTAATGCTGTAGACTGAACGTACATAAACAGGGACTTCGAGAGAGTTTTTTTTTCTGGCATTCAATTTTACAATGTAACTCCATTCTCTCTCTCTTACTACATATTCTTGTTACCTTGCTGCTTATATTTTCTTAAACATATGCTGGCGATATGTACCCCCAATTGATGTCAATAAGTGCTATTCCACTGGAATTACTCTAATTTACACCAGCTGAGGATCTGGCCCATGAATTTTAGGAGAGCCTTCTTATCTCAAAGCTATTGTTTAACTGTTGTGGCTATATAACTGCACAAAGATTTACCGGTTTTGTCTGCATTACAAAACCATCGTATTAGCTCAGCCAATTACTTTAAAATGTTTTCATACCAGATTTAGCATGTTTTCTGTTTTAGTTCCAAGAGTCATGTCACTTACACTGGGCAGGGATCCCTCCCCACTGGACCACATAACTGTAAGTCTGACCACTTTGGGGAATGATTTTTAAATCATCACACAAATTTTCCATACACGGGTCCCTTCTGGCTTTATAATCTATAATTCTATTATCTCTGTGGGAACAACTCCCATGATCTTCAACCTTATCTAATTTACTTGTTATGCAGAACAAGAAAAGGAGGTTAAATGTATATAACTTCCCTATTTTAAAATCCTATCCTAAAAGTCCAATCACTCATAAGCTTAAAAAAAAGATCGACTCTTACCCTGGTTATTATTCGCCATAACATATTGATAACCGGAAAGCAGCAATGGAAATATGGTGGCGGGAATCAAAGGATTTGAGTTATGAAAATGGTATGTGAGCGTCTCACATGAATAAACTGTGGATCACCCTTGGGAGCAGGAGCAGGCCCTACTTTGGAAGAAGAAGGTTTCTAACCATCACAGCGAAGTTCTGGAACAGCCTTCCAAGGTGAGTGGGGGGAGGGGGGGACAAAGAACCTAACTTGTTTTAAGACTGAGCTTGAAAAGTTTATGGAGGAAATGGTATGATGAGATTGCATATGGCATATGGCCCATCCATGTCTGTTATTAGCAAGTATCTCCAACGGCTAGAGATGGGACACTAGAGGGGGATGGTTCTGAGTTACTATAGAGAATTCTTTCCCAGGTGTCTGGCCGGTGGGTCTCATCTACATGCTCAGGGTCTAAGTCAGAGATCTCAAACTCAAATCACCAGGAGGGCCACATGAGAACTAGTAAATTGGCCCGAGGGCTGCATCACTGAAACCTTTTCATACAATGATACAAAAGTATAGTCAAAAATGAAAAAAAAAGAAGAGTAATATAGTATTCTATTAAAAGTCAATGTATTAATTTTTTTAAAACTGTAATGCAAAAAGGGGTTTTAATAAAATATAAACACTCAGTAATGTTTGGAGCTTGGCTGCCAGTGGAGTTGGTGCCTATGGCGGGCTGCAGGAAATAACTCCGCGGGCCGCATGTGGCCCGCGGGCCGCGTTTGAGACCCCTGGTCTAAGTCATTGCCATATTTCAGGTTGGGAAGGAATTTCCCGAGAAGTCAGATTGGCAGAGACCTGGATTTTTATTTTTATTTTTTTTGCCTTCCTCTGCAGTGTGGGGCATAAGTCACATGCTGGTTTGAACTACAGTAAATGATGGATTCTCTGTAACTTGAAGTCTTTAAATCAAGATTTGAAGACTTCAGTAACTCAGCCAGGGGATATGGGCCCACTACAGGAGTGGGTGGGTGAGGTTCTGTGGCCTGCAATGTGCAGGAGGTAAGACAAGAAGATCATGATGGTCCCTTCTGACCCAGTCTGAGTCTGTATGGTATGGGGAAGGAACTAGAGGTGGAATGGTAGGGATGGAGAAACGACACGTATAAGCGGTGAGAAAGGGGTCTTATATGAATTAGGGAGAAAAGAAGCAGGAACAGAATTAGTCATACACCTCTCCATAACTATTCAGGGGAGATTTTCAAAAGCACAAATGAGAGTTAGATGCCCTATTCCCTTTAAACATCAACTGGATTTCACCTAATTCCCATTGACTTTTAATGGGAACAGCATACCTACCTGCCCTTTGTGCCTTAGAAAATATAATTCCCTACCCCAGTTTAGACGTGGTATTTGGAAAAAATATTCTTGACTGTGACATTATCTGATTAAAATATGACCATGTCGATCATTGTTGCTACCACTGTTATATAATCGCAACAAATCTTGTACAAATCGTGTCAAGTAAGATGTCTATGGAAGAGTTATGATGTGCTTAATAGGATAATCATATTTGTATGCATGTATTATTTTGGTATCTGATGTTATGAATATTAACTATGCACCTGTATTTCAAATGTGTTTGCTCATTTGGTAACATCCACGAGGTATTTAGCCAGCGCAGTGTGAAGGAACTATTCGAGTTGAATGGCCCATCAAGGAACACTTAACTCACAATGGACCATGGAAGATGCCCATCCACACCTGATGGACTTTCATGTGAATGTTCTAACTAGAGCAGGGGTCTCAAACACACGGCCCGCAGAGTTATTTCCTGCGGCCTGCCATAGGCGCCAACTCCGCCGGCAGCCAAGCTCCCCTCTCCCCCCACCCTTTCCTTCTCCTCCCCCCCACCCAGTGTGCCGTGTCCCCGCTCCTCCGCCTGCTTCCCACTGCCAAACAGCTGTTTGGAGGCACTTAGGACTTTCCAGGAGGGAGTGGGGAGGAGCAGGGACGCCGCGCACTCAGGGAAGGAGGCGGAGAAGAGGCAGGGCAGGGGCGGGGATTTGGGGAAGGGATTGGAATAGGGGGCAGGGAGGGGGCAGAGTTGGGTGGGGACTTTGGGGAAAGGGTTGGAACTGGGGCAGGGAAGGGGGTGGGAAGTGGTGGGGTAGGGGCGGGCCCGTGTGTTTGAGACCTCTGTGATAGAATGTTAGTTAGGGGCAACGGGCACCATCTCCCATCGCCCAGGGATCGCTCTGTTAGGGGTGCTGGGCACCCAGAGGCCCCCCATTGCCCAGGGGTCTCTCTGTTGGGACACTGGACAGTGTCTGTGATGAAGTGGAAATTTTCTGAAACATTTTTATAATTCATAGGCGAGCCTCAGTTTCCCTCTCGACTTTGCGCTGTGACCAGGGGATGGAGGGGTAGAAAGGGTTACGCAGTGCAGGAGAGAGTCAGCGCCTATGGTGGGCTACAGAAAGCAGCCCACAGGCCGTGTGTTTGAGACCCCTGGTGTAGATCATCATCAGTGTTACTGACCACATAAGGAATAGTTACAGGTGTTTATATTTTATGTGACAAAGTTCCTCCTCTACCTTGGTGGGTCCTGCGCTTATTGGCGGATTTTGCTTGCCTCAGAGATCTTCCCCTCTGGTAGAATCCACAGTCCAGGTTAACTCCTCCTGTGTCTGATCAGGAGTTAGGAGTTTTGGGGGGAACCCGGGCCTGCCCTCTACTCCGGGTTCCAGCCCAGGGCCTTGTGGATTGCAGCTGTTTAGAGTGCCTCCTGGAACAGCTGCATGACAGCTACAACTACCTGGGCTACTTCCCCGTGGACTCCTCCCAACACCTTCTTTATCCTCACCACAGGATCTTCCAGCAGTACGCCCTCTCACTCTCAGCTCCTAGTGGCTCTTGCTCCCAGCTCCTCACACGCAACCTCCTTCCACAGCTCCTGACATGCGCCCCCACTGACTCACTGGGAGGCTTTTGACTAGTTTCAGCCAGCCCCTGATTGGCTGCAGGTGTCTCAATCAACCTCCCTGCCTTCTGGAAAGTTCTTAATTGGCCCCAGGTGTCTTGATTAACCTGGAGCAACTGCCATAAGGTATCAGGGATTTGTTTAGCCTGGGGCTAACATACTGGTTCCTTACCACTTTCCTATAGCCCTCTGGCCTTGCCCCGTCACATTTATTAAAACCCCCTCTTCGCATTACAGTTTTAAAAAAGTGAATACATTGACTTTTAATAGCATACTATATTGCACTTCATTTTTTGCTATACTTTTGTATCGTTGTATGAAAAGGTTTCAGTGATGCGGCCCTCGGGCCAATGTATTAGTCCTCATGTGGCCCTCGTGGTGATTTGAGTTTGAGATCCTTGAACTAGAGTATGGGTAATGGCCTCTGCTATGACTAAGTGAAGCAGGCATAGACATGTGACTTGGCCACGTGACTCCAAAATCCATCTTGTTACCTGTAATTTTCCACAAACTAGAACAATGGGTTTCCCTATACATGGCAGAAGCTATAACAGGCGCTGAAAACATCTCCATTTTACCTCTTTCCTGCTCTAACCTCTGGACGATGAACGTATACTAATGGGAGCATTCTAACCAAGGGACTGAGGACCTTTGAATGATTTGGAAGCAACCAGAGACTTAACAAGCAAGCAGTTTATTCCATCATTGCTATAAGCCTGATCCAAGAACCTGCAATTATTGTATGTATTTGATTCCTTTAACCAATTTTAATTCTCACCTTTCTTTGTTTTTATAAATAAACCTTTAGATATTAGATCCTAAAGGACTGGCAAAGGCGTGATTATTGGGTATGTGGCTGGTCCTTTGGGATCAGAAGCACTCTTTGGTTGATGAAATTGGGTTTAAATAACCACTCATCATTAAGTTGAGTGTTTTTGATGGTGATACAAGGGCTGGAATATCTAAGGAGACTGCTTTTCTGACTTCTTGTTAGCCAGTGTGGTGAGACAGAAGTTTACTTTTGTTGCTGGTCTGGTATATCCTATGGAAGAATAACCACCAGTTTTGAGTGTGTCTGCCCTATTTCTTAGCAGCTTGTCCTGAATTTGGTATTCTCAGTTGTGACCCACTGAAGCACGGTGACATTGACAAAAAACGGAACAGTATTTGGCCATAGTAAAATTAGCAGTGCCTCAAAGCTGAGTTACATGAGCTCTCTGGAAGGAGTGATGAGGGTGTCTGGAGATGGGGGATTGCATGGCCTGCATACATTGCTACCATAATGATGAACTTTGAAAATGTACACGGATTTAATGTTTGAAAGCATTATTATGCAATGAAAAAGGATTGTCGTATTCAATTTTAATATTAAATAGATGTAATGAATCTGGATTTCCTTCATACTTCCAAATCCCAGGCAGCAACAGCAAAGACATGCTGGGAAGATGGGAGGTGTATGATTTGATTTTCGTAGTCAAAGTTATTAAACAAAATAGTTTGAAAGGGGGGATGATAGGAAGTTGCTTAGGCTACGTCTACACTACCTGCCCTATTCGGCGGGTAGCTATCAATGTTCTGGGATCGATTTATCGTGTCTCATCTAGACGCGATAAATCGATCCCAAAGCCGCTCCCTGTCGACACCGGAACTCCAGCTCTGCGAGCGGAGGAAGCGCTGTCGACGGGGGAGCCTGCCTGCTGCGGTGTGGACCGGGGTAAGTACCTTTTGAAATCGATCTAAGATATTCGACTTCAGCTACGTTATTCACGTAGCTGAAGTTGCGTATCTTAGATCGATCCACCCCCTCCCCCCCCCCAGTGTGGACCAGCCCTTAGTGTTTAACCTCTCTGACCCTGGTTTTGGTAGGTGGAAATTGGAGTGTTTTGATATTACATGTTTTTTGTTTGCATGGTTATTTCCTGTAGGGAGCAGATCTGCAACTAAGGAATGATGCAGGGAGAAAGCTTTGACTTTTGTATGCGCGCAGCTTGTAAAGAGAACTGCACCATCATAAGTAACACAGACTTCCTTCCAAGACCTAGTCGCCAATGCAGTCCGTTACAGAGAACTTGAACAGCTGTTTGTAATAGCGGCATCTAGTGAATCCCAGCAGAAAGCAGAAGTCAACTGTACTTCCTCATTCTCTTATAAAATTGTCCTCTAAACCAGACTCCGTCCCAGTTATGCCAACATTCCAAGCAATGACTGCATACTGAAAGCTGATATGTAATGGAAAAATGCCTGTGAGCAATGCAGTCATTAGAATGAAAAATGAAGAAATAATTCTTTGGTCTACAACAGAAGGTGGGTTATTGTGAAGGCAAGATAGTGTGATAACTGTGAATGCTAGATGAAGAACACAGATGCAAGAATGGTGTTATTTGATGGGAGCCTTAAGCAGATGGACAGAGTTGTTAATTAAAGGGCTAAGGATAAAGTTTTCTAATATTTTTTAAAAAGTAGTTGGAAAACAATTTAAGAACCCCCAATCTGCATATAGTAGGTCTCTCAGAAGGCCAGGTGGATTGGGATAGTATGTATTTTCTTTATTTGTGTGATTTCTTTAAAGATATATTGGGCCATGTTCTCAGGTGAAGTAAAGCAGCATAACTCCATTGATTTCAGTGGAATTACACCAATTTACACCAGGTAAGAATCTGGCCCATTTTTTTGAAACCAGATTTTGAAGCCAGTGCTAGGCAAAGCTTGCCAACAAATCCCCCTATTTAGCCCCTGTAAAGTGAGGAAAGTAAAGATCTGGACTTGATTATTGCTATTTAATATGTATAGCAGTAGCTCCCAGGGGCCTCAAATGGGGGTTACTTGCTGTACAAGCCTCTAGTAGATGACAGACCCTGCCTCTAGCCTGAATTTTCCTGCTATTAGAGTTTAATTGACTGTTCAATCACATGCAAGTTGAAAGCAAAGTGCCGGAAATACTGCAGCCTCAGTTTCCCCATCTGTGAAATAGGGATAATAATACCTGCTCACCTTTTAAAGCACCTAGAGTGCTGAGGACAAGATGATGACAATGAGTGCTGTGTGTCATTATTTACACTCCCCCAAATTAATAACAGTGAAGGGCAACCTGTACATGGTTAATGGCACAGAACTCCCATAAAATCAAAACTACTATGGACATAGGGTGAAAGACTACTTGACTGAATAAAAGAATCATTGCAGCAAATAAAGGAAGCTAAAGTATGCAGAAAGCAGTGGTTTTTCTATGAAGCAACAAAAACAACTGGTTAATGGCACTAGCCTAAAACTTGGGAAACCCAGGATCAATTCCCTGCTCTGCCACAGACTTCTTGTGTGATCTTGGGTAAGTCACTTAGTCTGTCAGTGCCTCAGTTCCCCATCTGTAAAAAGAGCAATAATACATCCCTACTTCACAGGCGTGTGAGGATAGATACATTAAAGATTGTGAAGCACTTTGAGGTGTACAGATGAAAAGTGGTACGAAAGAGCTAGCTGTTATGACTATATTATGTTACCTATACTAGCAGTATACAATATCAGTAAAATGTGCAGTAGCAGCTAAAATGTCAGCTGTAGACATGATATCCTTGAGACCAAGAGCTTAGTGTAATTAAAAAAAGAATTAGACATTTATAAATAACAAAGACACCCAGAGTTACCTTAGACAGTTCAGCTGTGCCACTAGAACAAGCACCAGGCTCTGTCCCTAGAATAGCCAGGGTCGGAGTCTACAGGTGAAATCCTTTGTTTTACCTTTGATTTCAGCGGGGGCAAAATTTCAACTTATGTGCCCAACTATCCTCTCTAGTTGAAACCTGGGCTTCTAGTGATGTGAAAATTAGAGACTGAGAAATACATCCATGCATCTGAAGAAGTGAGTATTCACCCACGAAAGCTTATGCTCCAATATGTCTGTTAGTCTATAAGGTGCCACAGGGCTCTGTTGCTTCTACAGATTCAGACTAACACGGCTACCCCTCTGATACTTGACATCCATAGTGTTTGACTTTAAACCTAAACTTTAGCAGGTCCTCAAAGAATGGGCTGTAAGAGTCAGAAAGGGAAACAATGCAAGTAATATGAGGTTTAATTTAAAGTTAGATATGTTTTATCTGACCGAACCCATCTGGACAGTTTTTATGACCTGCGAATTCATGGGAACGGTATGATGCATTTATCTTTCCACATTTCCTCTTTCATTAAACTGTGAGTTTAATTGTACATAGCTGAAGACTTGGGGAAAAATTCTGTCATCCACCACAAGACAGTTCGCTTCTCTTATTATGCACATACAATTCCCATTGATGTCAAAGCCATTGGCAGGCAGCAATTACACCTTCCAACAGCCACAGGAGGCTAGTGCGAGTACGGAAGCATCATTTGTTACTTTTAGAGGGAGTAAATTGAGGCACAGAGAAGTTAAGTGACTTTCCCTAAATCACATACAGAGTCGCTGGCAAAAGGAGGAAGAGAAGCCGGGAGACCTGTCTGCCAGGCCCATGCTGTAAAATATAATGAAAGCGGAGACAAGATAAAGAAGCGCAGCGAGTCATTACTGCGACCGGAGTGATAAAAAGGGAAATGTCGTCAGAGCCTAGTTCATCATTTTAGGCAAAAACAAATATGAAAAAAGAGCTCAGTGCACTGCGTTGAAAAAATCGTCTCTACGGGTATGTCTACACCACCTGCGCTGCGGCTACGCCGCTGTAGTGCTGTAATGTAGACACTTACTACAGCAACGGAAGAGGTTTTTCCATCACTGTAGTAAATCTACCCCTCTGGGAGGTATAGCTACATCGACAGAAGAATTCTTCCATCAACCTTGCTGCCAGGGCTGGCTTTAAGCTGATTCCGCTGATTCCCCAGAATCGGGCCCCTGTGCCAGGATTTTTGTGTGGTTTTTTTTTTTGCTGCGCCAATTGGCGGCGGGAGGTTTTATTTATTTTTATGTTTTTGCTCCGCCCAATCGGCGGCGGGAGGCACCCGATTGGCGGGTGGGGCCCCGCACCCGCTAAAGCCGGCCCTGCTCGCTGCACCTACTATGGGGGTTAGGTCAACCTAACTACGTCACACAGGATATGAAATTTTTCTCAGCCCTGAGTGAGGTAGTGAGGTCAACCTAAGTTTTAGCTGTAGACCAGCCCAATGCGTTATGTTTAGGCTAGTCCTATATCTTGCCTTCCACGGGATACTCCTGCTTCGACTGGTGCAAACTGATTTCTCATTCTGGCTCTGTCAGACTAAGAAAATTGCCCAATGTTCAATGCCTATCACCATAAGCACTAAAGGAATAGCTGCTTCCTCAATTCTCCTTAGTTTGGCTTCTGCCCAGAAGCTGCTGTCCTTGTTGGGGTTTATGGTAGTTGATAGGCTGGTCCATGGAGGCAATCATAAACTCTGTAGTAAAATCATGCAGTGTATTTTCTCTGCACATGGTAAGTGGAGAAGGGTCAAATGTCTTGCCTGCAATCTGAACATTGGCAAACCTGGCCTGCTTGCAAGAAAGTGAATAATGTGACTAATGCGGCTCACAGCAGCACACATCATTCATTCGAGCCGGCAGATCAAATGTGCAACCAGCAGAGTGCACATATGTATATTTATACCAATGGAAAAAATATTCATCAGTATGTTAAGATCACTGATTAAGTAGCAGATAAATCACTCAACTATATGGATCGTGGAATAGGATGGATAGAATCTGTGATGACTTCTACCAATCTCAATATTTACTAGACTAAGGAAAGTAAATTCCTGCTGGAAAATAAACATCAACAAAGGCAGATGGTAATGTCCCTAAAACCTTGTAGCACTATTGCAGAAGAGTAACCCGTGTGAAGGAGAAGACTGCTGGTGATAACAGCATCCACAGCCTCCCTGCCACGTGATCAGTTATTGGTCCGATCAATCATACAGCATTCTTATGAAGCAATAAATCCCAAAGCATTCTCACTTATGTAATCATATCTGCTCATCATCTCCTACCTTCCTGTTCCCCTTGCTTTGTACAGGCTCCACCCAGCAAAGTAGTTAAGCATTTGCATGTGAGTAGTACAGATGAAGTCAGTGGGCTTATTCACATGCTTAAAGTTAAGCATGTGTTTTTTTCTGGATTGGGGCCACAGTGCTCAGAAACTTTGTTCAATCAAGCCCTAAATGCGGTGTATTTAAAAGGTGCACGTTCTCTGCCCTTACATTCGAATGAGCCTATTGGATCACTTCCGTCATGAAAATGTCTTGCTGATAATGACCATGCATTATTCCACCTTGTGACTAAGATTTATGCCCTGAGATTCATAGTTGGGAAGACCTGATTGTCTCCTAACATGAGTAATGCAATACACCAGAATTCTTGACAATAGAGTATATAACAAATATCACTATTAGAGCATATTCTCATTCTATTCTTCAATTCCTTCACCCAATTACCCTCAACTCAGCGAACATGCAAGTCACTGAAGTCAGACTGATGGGAAGAATGTCTTTGTCCACTTGTTACAGAGTTGGGCTAAAGGCACAAGTGTTGGATCTGGATGTAGTGTCAAGATTGAGAGGTGTTCAGATGCAGGTCCATCATCAAAGATGACCAGACCCTGTAGGTTGTCAAGTCCCGAAAGTGCAGAGTATTGAACCCCCCTTGCAGAATGTATGGGATAAATCCTCTGGAAAATCTGAAGTGTCTCAAATAAGCCATTGTTTTTAGTTATCTGACAGCAAAACAAATGTCTGAAATTTCTTCAGGGGTGAAAAAATATTATTTTCACATTAGAATATTTAAACAAAAATACCAAACATCTTTCCCTTAAAAAAACCCACCACTGTGCCTAGAATAAGTATGAGACATTTCAACTGAAACATTAATAGCCACAAAAGTTTATATATACCTGAAAAGCAGGGTCTTCCCATACAGTGAAAGTGCCTCTTCATTTACACATACAGCATAACATAATATTGCAGTAGACTCACTAATTATTATTAATGTATTTTCATCAGTTTTCCCACTGGAAAAGAATCAGCATAATTCCCTAGAATGACCATTTAGGGCCTGAGTCAATACCGCATTACTTTGGTTTTATGCCATTGTAGCTCTTTTGACAGCAATGGAGTTGCAGTAACATAAAACTGGAGACAATGATGAGTCAGGACGTAAATCTGTGGATTTCCTAAATGAGAAATTCTTATTGCATGCCAGTGAGGACAATATGGAGTGGAACAGTGCATTGAAGAGTTGAGTGGAGAGGAGGGAGTCAGGGGTGGGCAGTGTGGGCATTGGGGGGCTTCATCTCTGTCTCCCATTCAAAAATGTCCCCACTAACTCCAGGCTAGTCTGTGCACTGTCCTTGCATCATCTTCTCATTTCCTGAACTTGCAGGTCACATGCCAATGCCTGCCTCTCTGTGGAGAGGCATGTTAAGGAGGGAGACCCAGGCTGTGCTGGACAGACAGATGTGAGACAACTAGATGATGCAAGGGGAATGAGAGGGTCGCTGTGCAGCCAGTGCATTCTGTGGTGGGGGTAATCACCGCCAAGGAGCCAGAGGCAGTGGAGGGGGGAGCTGAACGGTGGTACACAGGGCGGCTGAGAAATAGATCTATTTTAAAAACCAAGGCATTTAAATGCCCCAAAACGTAGGTAAACCAGAGTTAAGGCTGCCCAGTGGTATCTAGTGCCCTTCATGAACTTCAAGCCAGGAAATACAAAGTTAAGGTACACAACACCCCTGCAACACAACCTTCTCTCTCTGCTCTCTTTGAGTTGTGCCCCAGCACACCTGTAACACACTCTACCCTTACAAACGCTGCTGAACACTTTGGGAACAGAGCACGTGAGCACTGTAGGACAAAGTCTAACGCCTTCCCTTTGCTAAAGCACACCTTGCGTGTAGGTCAGCTATAGCTAACAGGAGCTACTTACACCAGGCCCAGCATAGTGACACTGTGCCTACGCTCACACAATAAATTGGTTCCACACAAGCCACCTAGCCTTGTGACCCCTTCACCTTTTCCCACCCCTTCACTCCTGACCTGAGAATTCCTTCTGAGATATTGCCTTCACTTACCGCTCCATAAACTCTGGAGACTACTGCCCTGTGTGGCACCAGACTGCTGGCAATCTCCACGCCAAGAAGACACATCTCAGCCGATACAGCTGAGAAACTCAGCCCTGGTGAGGCATACCTGCCCTTTCAAAGTACACATGCACCTCTCCTCATAACAGTCACTGCTCTGTCATGCTGGTTCAGCTACTCCCTCCACCATGCAATACAGTGACACCTAACCCAGAGAAGGCAGTCAGAGCTCATGCAGGTATTCAGATCTGTGGACCACCACAAAGTAATGTCACATTCTCTGAGAACTTCCTCATGTGTACAAATTATGGCACTCCTCCCACCCCCGCTTGCCCTTGTTGACCATGCCCAGCAACTGTTGTCAACTCCAGGGGGCACAGTTAAGGTTGTGTTGCAGAGGTGTTGTATACCTTAACTTTGTATTTCCTGGTTTCCAGGGGTTTCCTGGAAGTATATGAGGCACCACTTGTCAAACTTAACTCTGCATTAAAGTTTTGGGGCATTTAAGATAATAATACGATCTCCCTGGTTTTTGTGGCCTTGTGGTCTATGCAAGTCAACTGACTTAGTGATTGGTGTCAGCCAATGGGAGGGAAGAACGCGATGGCCACATGAAAAGAGACCTATCCTGTTGCAATCCTCATTTAAAAAAAAATATTGCCAAGAATAGATATAAATGATGGTGTCCTGGAGCGGCTTCTGCACAGGCATCAAGTGCTCCCACTTTTAGGTAACTATTCACTTGCAGATGGAGCCAGTTGCTATCTTTGTCTGTCTGGGTCACAACCTCCTCATAAATGTGAATGAGAAAGTGAGCCATCCCCGTGCTATATCCTGGGAATGGCGCTCGTGGACACATCAAGCGGCTGTCACTATGCTGAATGATATAATTGCTCTCTCGCTCTCTGTGTGTGTGTAAGTGTGTGTATATATATATATATATATATATATATATATATATATATAGATATCCAGAGAAGCTATTGCATGATCTGCTCTGGTTGCTTCTCCTCCAGTACACTGGGTGAAGAGCCTATGTCATAACATTTTTCCTGTTTAAAATATTGTATTTCCTTTTAGCAATTTATTTCCCCATTTCTCTTACCTGCAGCTGTGGAAAGGAGAATGCTTCTCAGTGTGCTGGTGCCTCTGATCTTTTATCAGCTGCTCAGAGGACACCAAGCACCCAGTCCTGCTCACTGGATTCTCACACATAGCCCCACCGACGTTACGTTTGTGCTTTGCAAAGTTATTTTCTATGGGCTGGCTGCAAACATGAAACACTAGTTGAGAAGTGTGAGGAGGTCCTAGCAGGGGCCGGGATCTGGCAAAGTATGGTTAATTTGGTGTATTTTATTTGCCCTAATGGTTTCTATTAGCCTTAGAAAAAGGGAAAATGCCTCTGACACACAGAAATCTTGATGTCCCCTACTGCCCCTCTGGCAACATTAGTTTTTCTTGAGTTACTCTGCTTGCATAGTATGTCCTGGTGCACAGTGAATTAAATGGAAGCCGCCCATTGACTTCAGTGGGCATTGGATTGGGCCCACAGTCAGCTTCATATAGTCTCATATAGTTACATATATTTGCCTCTAATTACATTTTGAGACCCTGCATTTCTACCATGTGCTGTGAACTCCTCATTTTAATCTCACCAGGGAACTTTGTAAGATTTTGTCTTTTTAAATATATTACACATACTGGAGTGGGGGACTTAGCTCTTTCCTTGAGAACATGTTGCTATCTTTGGCGCCCTCTTTTGTTCAGATTTCTTCATCATGATAGTCTTCATCAAACGCAATGGAACATTCATCAGCTGCTGCAATATTCCACTCTTTGGGAGCATATTTATGTGCCAGTTGGAATAGATCCAGACTGGGAATTCACGGGAATTACGGCTGAAATTTGCTTCCTGACAAATACACTGGTCCACAAAATATATGAACAAGAATGTTGGCAAGTACAAAGGACAAACCCAGACTGCCTTATTACTTCCTCTTAAGAAAAATTATACAAAATTTAGAACAATCATCTAACTGCTGGATGGGAGATAAAGGTTAATTAATGTCTAAGGGAGACATGTTTCTCAATACTTTGACTTCTTAAGCTAATCAGAGTTGTTTTTCCTGTTTAGCTTGTCATTAAGGGACAAGTATTCCACAATATATTGTATAAATGCTATTAGTAGAGCTTGCAGCTTACCACCTCCTAGTAGCACTGCGTAACGTGCCCCGTTCCGAGGGAGAAATGTCCCTCAGTAAAGACTGCAGCCTCCACATAATTCAGAAGGTGTCAGGAGAGTGCTTTATGCATTTATTTAGCTCTTTTGAGCCTGAAGGCTCTCCACCTCTTTACAGACCTTACCTACAGAAATCACTTTATTCACCTATCAAATACATCTGCTCCTGGGGTGGAATGTAGGAGCTGATTAACAATACACAGCAATGTTACACAACTTAGGACAGGAGTGGAAAAAGTTCCGTGCTCAAGTGAAGCGACAAAGGAAATTTAGATAGGCAGAACACAATTTGTGTTTTAGCCAGGACACCAGGGCTTACACAGCTGCTCTTTAGAGAAGTGACATGAAATGTTTAATAACCATAAGTGGTCTGGTCATTAGTTTTATGTCTCACTAGAAAAATGACAACCCAGCAATCCAGAGTCTCCATAAAATCACACTGGGTGTGTTGGCACAATACATTGTGTTCGTACATTGGATAATGCTTTGGCACAATCCATTGTGTTCGTACATTGGACATTAAGTTACGAGTGCAGGAGTGACTGTGGAAATGAGAAGATTTAATGCTAGTACTCGAGTGACTATGAGAATACTGTGTTAAGTCTCTGGACATGCTGGTGGGAACTAGAGGTGTTTCAGAAACATGAGCAGACTCAGCCTGAGCAGTGTATCATAGAATCATAGAATCTCAGGGTTGGAAGAGACCTCAGGAGGTCATCTAGTCCAACCCCCTGCTCAAAGCAGGACCAACCCCAACTAAATCAGTACATGCAGTTAATGCTCTGCCTTCTCTCCTGACAAACCTGACTGTTCAATATCACTGTTGCCAACTTTGTATTGATTCTCCGAGTAGCTGATGTCCAGAGAAAGCAACTGATTATGCCCCTGACTGCTATTTGATGAGATACTGGTATGCTCATCACCAGAGAATATATCAATGTATTCTAAAATATATATGCTTGTGACCGTTTATGCTGTGAGCATCATTCATGCCACTAGATCTATTGTACTAGCTTATACTAAAAGGCACACTGCTGAACTGGTTCCTTTCCAGTCATGGCAGGGGGGAGGGGCACTCTCCAGTGAAGTAGCATTGCCTAAGGGTTAGAACACAGCTCTTTGATTCAAGAACTCCTGCATTCTAATCTTGGCTCTGCCATGGACATACTGAGTGGCCATAAGCAAGTATAGGCAGCAGGCCTCTCTCTTTAGTCTCAACTTCCCACTCTGTAAAGATGGGGATAATAATACTTGCTAGCCGAAGTGGTCTTATATGGCTTCATTAGTACAGTGCTATATTAGAGCTAAGTGATATTCTTACATATTACCTAAGCGAGGATAAGGAGAGATTTGATGCTGTAGTTGGAACACTAAGCTACCCTCAACACTGTCCCATCTGTTTATCCACCTGCCGGCTTTTGTCATTTAGTTAGATTGTAAACTCTCTGGGGCAGGACCTCTCTTCTCATTATATGTGTTCAATGCCTGGTACATCAGGGCCCTGATCTGTGTAACACAGCTAAATGAGAATACAGACGAGACACTGCACCGTGTAT
The DNA here is from genome assembly GCA_033296515.1 of Macrochelys suwanniensis. Lineage (NCBI taxonomy): Eukaryota > Metazoa > Chordata > Testudines > Chelydridae > Macrochelys > Macrochelys suwanniensis. The sequence continues at coordinate 16,805,409 of CM065781.1, read as the reverse complement.
GGAGAACTGCCCATTAACAAGCTTGATGTTACCATTGCTCACTTATGTTTGTCAGGCCCCCCCCAAACTGTGGCTGCAAAACTTTGTGACAAAGTGATTTTTCTACCCATCTCAGACATTACAGTATATAAAGTAAATGTGAAGCCTTTGTTCTCGCTTGAGTTGCAATGTTAAAAAAAAAGTGACCATGCGTCACATGCAGTCCCCTCCCCCTCCAGCAATTAGCTAACACAGTAAAAACAAGCAGACAAATCAATAACTCGCAAGGCCTAACAATAAAAAAAAAAAAAACCCACATGCCTCAACTGAAAATCTTTGACATATTTATTTAAAAGGCCTGGCTGCTCATCTGAGCTAGCTAAGAAGGGGGGCTTGACCGAGAAAGCTCCATAGTTTAAGGCCCTCATGATTTTTCCCAGATGATCAGCGATGTCCCAGATTAGGTCTACAGTGAGCAGAGGTTGGAAGAACTAAAGGCACTCTCTCTCTCTGAGAACCAGTCTACTCAGTATGAGAATTTTGAAGTGATTTTGCTTCATTCAATCCCCTTTCTCTGAATTTCAGCTTTTGGACTTTTTTTGTGTGCTTATTGTTATTATTATTATTACTCCCCACTGCAAACCTAGCGTGGAATATTCCAGTCTCTGTTAGGATTTCTGAACTTTTTAAAATTATTTTTTGCATGTGCTAGCGTGTCTGTTTGTATGGCAGCTGAAGATCTGCATTGCCACGCTAGATGTGATGCTGGGAAGAGTTAGAACTTGCCCCGCAGCTTAAGTGTGAAAAAACCCACTAGGATTATTTACTTTAATTGCATAAGACCTCCCGTTTAGTGAGACTGGCCTGCAGTACTGCAAATGGACAGTAGATGGCAATCTAACATCAGGTTTCTATTCTGCTAAGCAGCCTGTAGTGTATTGCAACTGGAACATCCTATTTAGCAGTGACCTTGGGAAAGAGGAGATGATGAGGAGGTGATGATCTCATTCACTTAGCGGTGGGTGCTGTGCACATTGTCCCTCCCTGCTGAGTGTATGCTCTGCCCTACTATCCTGGGAGCACGGCTGTCTGTTTGTCATTCCAATGGGAGTAAGGGCAGCCCCCAGCTGGGGATTTCCCTGGTGCCAGGCTGCTCCTGTCTTGCTCTCCCAGCTCCCACAGCTCAACTCAGAGGTAAGCAGGCAAGGCAACAGCCAGAGCTACTCTCCTCCTTCCCCTGTGATGCAGCAGGTCACCAGCAGGGGAGCCACTGAGCAGCTGCAGCAGGTGAGGGACAGGTCACATCAGCGCGGCTCCTGGGGCTGCAGGGGAAATGGTGGGAGGGGGTAGGGCCGCCACCTCCGAGATTGCACCCTCCCCGCAGCCACCACCGGCCTGAACCTCACTTCCTCGCTCACCCTGCCCCCACCCCCACCCCCAGCAGCCTGGCCCCACTTTTGCAGGCGGCGGTGCAGGTGGGGTGCTAGGAGCGCTTCGACCAAGGCCCCTTCCCTTCCCTGCCCCTCGCCATGCTCCTGGCTCCTGTCAAATCCACAAGCAGCTGGTGGGGGAGGTGACCCCACAACAACCCCCCTTCCTCCTCTCCCGACGGTGGCTAGAGAGCCCGGCTCTGTTGCCCGTTTCCTTCCCCTTCTCCCTCGGGGACAAGCGGGGAGTGGGCAGAATTAAATCTCTTCACCGGCAACCAGCAAGGCTGTGCAAAAACCAGCCAGGCCAACTATTAACCGACCAGGTGGCAACCCTGGGAAGGAGCTGGAGAGGAGTTGCCCCTGGCATAGAGAGGGAATATGCAAACCCATTTCAATTTAAACATTGCAGAGCGCTGTTCAGGGAAGCCCACACTTTCCATTTGTAAACGAATGCAAATTCTTTTCTTAACACAGTCTCCAGGGCCACAGGTTAGAGCATTGAGGACCACAGGCTGGGCGTGACTGGCACAGGACATGGAAAAACAGACCATGTGTCAGGGTTCCCTCCCCACTCTAAACTCTAGGGTAAAGACGTGGGGCCCTGCATGAAGAGCTCCTAAGCTTGTTTTTACCAGCTTAGGTTAAAACCCCCAAGGTACAAAATTCCCTGCACCCTGAGAAATGCTTCTCCCACTGCCACCATCAAGTGTTTTAAACAGGAATCCAGGAAAGGAGACCACTTGAAGTTCCCTTCCCCCCACCCAAAATACCCTCTCAAGCCCGTACCCCCCTTTTCTGGGAAGCTTGAGAATAATCTCCTAACCAATTGGTTACACAGTGATCTAAAAACCCACCCCCTGGGTTTTAAAAACCATAGAAAACAGTCAGCTTCTTAAAAGAAGGATTTTATTAAAACAAAGAAGGTAAAATCAGCTCTGTAAAATCAGGATGGTAACTATTTTACAGGGTACTCAATTTCCAAACTCAGAGGGATTCCCCCTCTGGACAAACCCTTAAAGTTACAGAAAAAAAAAAAGGAATAACCCCTCCCTCTCACACAGGGAAAGTACCAAGCAAAAATAAACAGAAATCTACTCGCTATGCTATCTAAACTTACTTTAGAAAAGTGAGGATTTGATGGAAAGATGACTGGTTCCGTCTGACTCCAAGATCACTCTGAGTCTGACAAAGACCCACACACAAAGCTTTCACCCTCCCAAGATTTGAAAGTGTCTTGTCCCCTTATGGGTCAGATGCCGGCCAGGTCAGGTGTCGGTCTGGTTACCTGCATTTCTTAACCCTTTACTGGTAAGAGGATTTTATCTGCATCAGCCCCTCTTCCCCTTCCCTTTATATTTATGACACCATGTATCTGAGAGTGGTCAGGCAGTCGGGCACCTTTGGCCACCCTATCTAATAGCCTACTGAGTTTCTTACCTGCCCAATGATAAAGTATCACCTGGAGCCTTAAAGTTCCACCTGCCCTGCAAGAAGGGGGGGGGGGGCTTCTTGTAACCAGAACTATGCCCCCTGCAGAGGAACAGGTGCAATTTGAAAGCACCACGTCCGTCTCCCTACCACATTTCTTCACCTCCTCACTGATGCCGGACTGAGCAGAGACAGAACAACATCCTGCCCTGACCATCATCAGATTCAATGATTCCATACCTATAGGAGCACTTGTCCGGAGCAGCAACATAAATCACTGCTGTATCCATGCCAATGCCTCCCCACCATCGTGCTGGAACTCAGCAATAATTCCTGATTGGAGGCTGCTGGTGCCGCCGGAGGAAGGGATGTGCACTGGTGGGCCCATCACCAGGGGGCTGCTAGTGACTGAAAATGCCCAGCTTCCTGGCTCTGGAAAGCTTTGCTAACGCACATTAGCAAACCTCCCAGCTCATTGTAACAGAGGGGAAAGGCCATTTTCCAAGTAAGCATGTGCCAGATCAGTCAGGGTTTTCACGGGCAGCACCTTGAGGTGAGCAGGCAGCCATTGGAGAACATGGCACTTGGATGTTTCATGCTGGTACCAGCCCACCCATCCCCACCTTCTGCGCCACAGCCCTGAGTAGGCAGCAGTGTGGAGCTCCCAGACACAGGTTGCTCCTGGTGGTGCGCTCGAGTCCTTGCACATGGAGGCAGCACAATCCGATCCACCCACTAGGCTGGTGCAGAAAGCTTCTCCCCAGTGCTCTGGACCCAGGGCAGAGAGGGAGGCAAGGCCATGGCTCTCGGCTATGGGGCAGTTAGAAGGGGATGAAACCAGCTGTAAGGAGGCCTTGTGTTTCCTAGAGAGCACAGGGAGTGCAGCGACCACTATGGTGTGAGCAGCCACTCGAGGGGGGGGAATCGCCTGGTTTGCTGTTCCACTCATGGCCTAGGCTTTAGGAGGCAAGCACAGAAATGTGCACTAGGAACAACCCCGCCTTGGTGTTACGCATCGTCGCTTTCCATGCGCTTTTCAAAGAAGGTCAAGATCATTATCCCCAATTTACAGATGGGGAAACTGAGGCACAAGGCAGTGAAGTGGCTTAGCCAGCAAGACAGTAACAGAGACAGGCCTTGAACCCAGATCTCCAGTCTAGTGCTTTACCCACTAGGCCATGCTGGGAGGTCTTCAAGTAGAGAAGACGGGGCTAGTGCACTTGCTTCTGTCTCCTCATCTCATTGCAAAGGAAAGGGCTCGGCGAGGCTGCACCTGCAGTGCTGTAACACACCAAACAAAACCGAAGTGGCAAACTGCTCTCCGTGGCAAGCGCGCCTCTTTGTGCCTCTTTGCCCGTGTGCAAAACCTGATGTGCTTGAATGAAACCTCCCCGTCTGGATTTGGCTGTTCTAGCCAGCAGAGAGCCCAACGCTCTTTCTTTTTAAGAAACTCTGTTGGCCATTTCAAATGAAAATCTCTGCCTTCGGGAGGTGGCTGCGACGGACAGGTGTGTGATATCGCGGCGCCAAGACATCGGCTAGATCACGTCAAAAACTATAACCACACGTACCAATTGGCTGTGTGGATACACCGCGAATGCCGTCCTACGATGTGAGTACGCTGTTCTGAGCCACGTGCTGCCGCACTGCGATTTAATTACACGTTGTACGGCTGAAAAGCTTCTCATGGGATTTACTTTTCATGACACGTGGAAAGTTCCAGAGTAACGTACTTATGATTCAAATGTATGCAGATAATTGATGCTTCCTGTGGCTTCCAGATGGTCTAAAAGGAAAATTTTATATCAGCCTGATTACTACTGCAAGCAAACAGAGAAAGCCCTTTAGGAAGGAAATGGAGCAATTCAACCTGATATAAGTGTTTGCCTACAAGGAGCAGGAATTCAAAGAGAGGTCACAGAACCACAGAGACCTGCAAGGTCATCTGCTCCATCTTTTCACCAATGCAGCTGCTGTCCCCTCTGTCCACCTCCTTGAATGCTGTCGCGTGGGCATGCATGGATGTGACAGAGCCAAAATCAGCTTGTAGCGTGCGCTTTTTACAGGATGTCAGTGAAAAACCTGCACTTCTATGCTACTCAGTTGGTGCATGTATTGGCGTTTCTACATGAACGTTATTTCCCTGTAAAACGTTAGGGGCCTATAATATCCTCATCCCGGCAGGGAAGTCAGCAAGGTTCACTGAGCAGGGATTCAGCTGCATTCCTCCATTAGGCGGTGGGGTTTGCTCTGCCCTCCCCAACACCATGAAAGAAAGCAAAAGCCTGGCCCATAGACCCTGCCAATACCCTGTTATCCATGGTGGGGAGACACAGCCCCTCTTCCTCCATAGTTCTGGGCCCTGCAGTTCTGACAGCTTCCTCTACCCTCCCCCTTCATTGTTCAGCTCCATAGGAGTCCTGCAGCTTGGGGCTCCTCTGGCAGCGTCTACCTTAGAGGAAGGGTTGCCCCCTCACAGAGCAGTTGCAATGGAAATGTACCAGTCTCTATCTGTAGCACATCTCCAGGAAACTTCCACTGGGTGCAGGCAGTATATGGAGGTGAGGAGGCAGTGGGAGGATGGGAAATATGCCTCTCCTTTGGCTCACCCACTGCCTTCATCCCCAGCACTGATCCTCCAGTGCTAGGGGCAGGGGATACTACTGAATTCCCCTCTCCTTCCTGTTCTGCATAGCCACAGGGAGATCTGGCCCCATCCCACCTAATCCATTTACATACCTAATGGCATGGGCCATGGGCTCTGAAGAGCACGCCTTTCCTTGGCTGTTTGCCTCACGGGACAATCACAGTGCCCCAAGGAGCTCCCACTAGAACAGCACCCCTGCCGGCATGGTGGCGCTAAGACACAACTAATCTCTGCGTCCTGATGTCCCTGCAACATGCTTCCCTCCCAAGCACCTTCTCTCCCCTCCCTTCCACCGGTCACTCTGTGAGCCAGTCTGCCGCCTCACCAGCTGCGGGAGTTAAAATAAAAGTCCCAGCGACAGGTAACTTCCCATCCCTTTCCTCAAGGCTTGTTTTAGTTCCAAAACCAACCCACGCAAACTGCTGGGTACAAACCACCCAGATCTTTTCTAGCTTCAGGCAGCTGGGAGGAGAGAGAACACACCCCTTGCCCTGGGGTAGACTCCTTCCCTTTTATAACCCTGCCCAGATCAAGCGACACGATAGCTTTGTGTAACCACTTACACGCAGGAGCAACTTTACATAAAACTCACTCCCGACCCCTGGCTTTTTCCACCAGCTCATCATTAGTGGTTTCTACCCACGCCCTTTGCTGAATTAGCTTCCAGTGTCTTCTCTTGTGGATTTTAGGGCCTAATCCAAAGCCCATTGAATGTAGGGTTGCCAGGTATTCGGTTTTTGACTGGACTGCCCGGTCGAAAAGGGACCCTGGTGCCTCTGATCAGCACTGCTGACTGGGTCGTTAAAAGTCCGGTCAGTGGCGCAGGCCAGGAACAATGGCCAGGAATGACAGCCAATAGGAGCTGAGGGGGCGGTGCCTGCAGGCACGGGCAGCATGGAGAGCTATGTGGTTGTGCCTCCACTTAGGAGCCAGAGGGAGATGTCGCTGCTTCCCAGGAGCTGCCTGAGGTAAGCACCGCCTGGAGCCTGCACCCCGAAATCCTTCCCACACCTCAACCCCCTGCCCCAGCCCAGAGACCTCTCCTGCACCCCAAACCCCAGCCTCACCCCAGAGCCCCAGCCAGAGCTCTCACCCACCGTACCCCAACCCCCTGCCCCAGCCCGGATCCCTCTCCTGCACCCCAACCCGCTGCCCCAGCCCGGATCCCTCTCCTGCACCCCAAACCCCTGCCCCAGCCGGATCCCTCTCCTGCACCCCAACCCCCTGCCCCAGCCCGGATCCCTCTCCTGCACCCCAACCCCCTGCCCCAGCCCGGATCCCTCTCCTGCACCCCAACCCCCTGCCCCAGCCCGGATCCCTCTCCTGCACCCCAAACCCCTCATCTCTGGCCCCACCCTAGAGCCTGTACTCACAGCTGGAGCCCTCACCCTCACCCTCCTGGATCCCCCTCCCGCACCCTGAACCCCTCATTTCTGTCATCACCCCGGAGCCCACACCCCCCAGCCCAGAGCCCATACCCCCTTCCCACACCCCAACCCCCGCCTCATCCCAGAGCCCCCTCACACTCCCCAACCCCCTGCCTCAGCCCTCTCCTGCACCCCAGGGCCCTCACCCCCAGATGGAGCCTCACCCCCTCTCACACTCCTGCCCCAGCCAGGAGCCCTCTCCTGCACCCCAAACCCCTCATCTCCAGCTGCAGCCGGAGCCCTCACTGCCACTCTCCCCTTCACCCCAACCCCCTGCCCCAGCCCAGTGAAAATGAGCGAGTAAGCGAGGGTGGGGGGAGAGCGAGCGATGGAGGGAGGGGGGTGGAGTGAGCATGGGCAGGGCCTCAGAAAAGGGGCGGGGCAGGAGGCGGGGCAAGGGTGTTCGGTTTTCTGCAAATAGAAAGTTGGCAACCCTAACTGAATTCGCTGGAAAGATGCGTGTTGCGTTTGACAGGCTTTGAATTTGGCCCTAAGGATGTTGACTCTTTGGGGTAGGTGTTTGTAAAGTGTCCCTGGAGATTCACAGAAATAAAAGTTTAAAATATTCACAGATTTTTTTTTTTAAATTTGAAAATATGAGTATTTGGACAGGAAGTGCTTGCTCCCCCAGTCAAGGAACAGAAACAATGTCATGTGACTTACCTGACCAATTAATAGGCAGCAGGTTTAAAACAAACAAAAGGAAGTTAATAGGAAGCAGGTTTAAAACAAACAAAAGGAAGTATTTTTTCACACAACGCACAGTCAACCTGTGGAACTCCTTGCCAGAAGATGTTGTGAAGGCCAAGACTATAAAAGAGTTAAAAAAAAACCTAGATAAGTTCATGGAGGAATGGGCGACAAGGAATGGATCACTTGATGATTACCTGTTCTGTTCATTCCCTCTGGGGCACCTGGCATTGGCCACTGTCGGAAGACAGGGTACTGGGCTAGATGGACCTTTGGTCTGACCCAGTATGGCCGTTCTGATGGTCTTATCGCAACTAGGTAGTGCAGCACAAATTCGGAAAATTGAGCATCAGATAATCACCGACTGCTCATAAAACATTTGGAAAACAAATTAATCAAATACAGTCAAACAATGAATAAACTTGAGGAAATGGCAATCAGATCACAGCTATTCTATGAGCAGATAGATGATAAATTCTTAGGCTAAATTATTTGTTATGAATGCTTCACTCAGCTCTTCTCACAATGAACCATAGGTTCTACACTCAGCTGCATTCTGGATCGGCCCATTAGGGCTTCTCCCTCAGTGCAGCCTAGTCAGGCTTTAATGCTATAATAATAATAATAATAATTAATAAATACTTCTTTCCATTTCCATGGCACTTTACAACCATTAAGCCTTACAACAGCTTTGAGACGCAGGAATGTCACCCATTTTAGAGATGAATAAATAAAGTCTCGGTAACATGAATAGTTTTTTGGACGCATGCGCATCCTTGCTGGATAGAGTGCAGTCACATATAAGGCTGCATCCTTCTCCTATATGACCTAATGAGTATCATCAACTAAAAACAATGGATCAGTCTCCACCCTTTGTTTACTCTTGTGCAAATCCACTGAAGTCAACGGAGAAGGACGTCTTTCTGTTCCAAGGCATGTCTCCTTTGGCCACATCATAATGTTTATATTGCTTTAAATAGCCAGGCATATTTGATCACTGAAGAGCACTTGCATTTGCATATCTCCCTGGAGAGGCCCAGGTTGGGGTGGGGTGGAGAGAAGGAATTAACATCCTGTAAGAGCAGAAGTGTTTTTGCTATGTTATCCATCTGGGCTCTGGCCAGCCCTGGAGTGTTCCAATTAGCTCTCTTAATAGGGGTGGATGGAAGAGGTGCCATAACGTGAGTCAGGCCAGCGTGAAGGGCTGCCATGAGATCCAGCCCTGTTATTAAACCAGCCTTCCTGGCTGCATCCATTAATTTGTATTTGACTGGAGGTGTGCTTGAGGTTGGTGGCAAGGCCCCTGTTGCCACTGCTCATCTCCCCTACCGTGTGTGGCTCAACGGGAGCTGCTAAGCTGGGCTTCATTACGAGGCTGCTAATTTAATAGATTTGCAAACAGGAGGGTGACTTCTTTGTTGGCGCCTTTGGCCTCCATCGCATTTGCTGCTTGCCCTCAATTTCCCCCAACCCTCTTGCTCTGTAAAAAAGCAAGAGTCATGGTCAGTAATTGCCTGAGCCTGCAGGGCTGCCCACGCTCCTGGACAGCTCCCTGGAGAACTAGGGGAGGGGAGAAGTGGGGGCTGCATCAGCTGAGCCTGGCTCACTCCCTTCACAGGGACAGAACTCGAAATCTCCCTAACCGAGAGAAGCTGGGTGGAGAGAGAGAGGGGACACACCTCTCATCGTCTCACCACTAGCATATGGGGAGGGCTGCTTGTTCCCAGTAAGGCCAGTCCCGACAGGCAGGACTGTGGTGAGCTGGAGCTCCCTGCTCTAACCCAATTCCTGCCTAATCGCAGATGAGGATTGCCCAGGGTGGGGTTTATGGTGATGGCAGCCAGGTGACTCCCGTAGATGGAGGGTATCAATCTCCAATTCTTTAATTACAAACAGTAGCGTAGCTGGGGGGGAGCAGGGGGAGCAATTGCTCCCCCACTGAGCAGAAGCGGCGCCTTTTTTGTGCTCCGACGCCTTTTCCTCCTGCGCTGCAGCCGGAGTTGAGCATTTTTTTTGCTCCCGGTGCCTTTTTTTAGCTCCACTCCCCCTGTGCTCTAAACCTGGCTATGCCACTGATTACAAGCCCCTTATCTGATTATTATGGAGTTCACCAAAGGCCTTTACTATCACCTATCCTTGAAGATGAGCTGGGGCTTCTACTGTAAAAGCCTACTGTTGGAGACCTTTGCTTAGACTCGGCCTGAAGTTGAGAAGTTCAGCAACACCAGTTCAGCCATTCATGACTCTCATGAGCTGATTCCACCTGAAATTTGCGTATGTGTATAACCCAAGCACTACCAATGCTAATCTCTCCCATCCCTACACCCCTTCCTCTAGAGGAGCAAAGGTGAGTGGAGAGACACATTACTAGATCCACAGCACTGTTCCCTCTAAGCTGTGTGCGTGTGCACACGCACACAGATTCTAAACCCTGCGCGCATGGCGAAACACTGCACACACAAAAATTTGCACAGAAGCACAACAATTTGTATAGAAGACATTTTTTGCGCTCATGGCCTGTCAAAAATTTGCACAGAAGAAATTTTTTTGCGCACACGGCCTGTCAAAAATTAGAGGGAACATTGATCCACAGGTTTCAGTCCTGCTTCTTCCTGCTCCCCAAAATGGGACTATGCATGAAGTCCCTACTGTGCTTGGCCAGGGTTCTTCCTTCATGGAGGAAGGATCAGAAAATGCTGCTCAATTACTGATAAAGTCAGAACGGGTAGTTGAAACATTTAAGATGACATGAAATCACAGTGAACGCAATGGGAGTGGAACACAGAGAAGAATTCCATCTCTTGGACTGGATTATTTTCCTCTAATTACTTGAATTGCTCATGTAGTCAAAAGGAACATCAGCGGTGGCGTATGTTTCTCAAGCATTGTCAATCAGCATTCTTACGTTGACAATGTATATTTTTTATTAAAGATACTATAGGTGGGTGGTAAGTTGAGAAGCCAACTGCAAGGACAGAATCACTTAGAAGATTCCATGAATGACTAGTCTGAATACCAAGGAATCAAATATAATGGTGGTTACTTTTTCCTCATTCCTATTGTAAGAGAGTTATGGCTGTGGCTGTATCATTAATCACAATTAGTTGTTTGGGTTTCTTTAATTAAGTCCAGATCCCGATGCCCTTATTTAAGCTGAGTAGCACTGAAATCAACAGGACAATTTGTGGAATAAAGTGCTACTCAGCATGAATCTGGCCCATAGATTGTAAATTCCTTGGCACTGAGAAACCATCATGTTATTTGCCTGCAAAGTGCCAAACCCCCATTTCCATGACTGTTCTATTGCACTGGATAAACAATAATAAACGTATTTTTCCATCTTACTTTTTCATTTTTGATCACCTTTCAAACTTGAATTGTGACTGGAGATGTAGCAACATCGCCAATTCTATAGAAGTTAAACAGATAGCATTATGCACCTGATTCAGCTAATTAACAAAAGAGACCACACTGTGCATGTAGTGCTTGCTTCCCACTGGCTTCTGACATGCTGTGCCTATCAAAAGAGAACAGCAAACACGCGTAAAGAAATGACAGCAGCGTTGTTGATTGTGTGGACTTTATAATAAGTGGCACTTTACGTTCTGTAGATCAAGGTCTGGAAATAACACTGGCAGCCATTCTGCATGTGTGGTATGTCACCTTGATGCCGTCGTATGGAATTTAACATGAGGAAAAATTTACATAACTGATTACTGGCAAACAAGGTAAAGTGATTTGGATTAATAAGTCAGCTTTTTCCTACAGTTATCACTCCATGTTATCTGAGATACCGCAGATATAAAAGGGGACTGTGGCATCCCTGTTTCATGGTGTGATAACCCTACAGAATGCTAACTTTTCCACGGCATCCACTATATGTCCTGTTAATTCTGGAATACGTACATGCAGACCAAGGTTGTTAGCCTCCATCACGCATACACCAGGGGCCAAGTATGAATTCAAGTTGCAAGGGCTATGTATGTAACAGAATTGCCTTCTCCAAGCATTCAACAATCACAAGTCTTGCCCCCAAACTATCCTGAGATGATAGGGACAGATAGCATGTGAGACGCCAGTGAGCAGCAGTGCTTCATGCACAGTGTGGACTTCTAATCATTAGATAAATTAGGTGCATTGTGTCTGCTTGACTTCTGTCTGAGAAGTGAGGTACCGGAGCAGCCTTCCAATAGGAGTAGTGGGGGCAAACACCCTAACAAGACTAAAAATTGGGATTTTTGGTTTGCAGCAAAATTTGGGCATTTTGATGTTTGGTTTTGTTCAGAATCACAATTAACCCAATTTTTAAAAAGTTCTCATGAACCAGAAACCCTGATATTATTTTGCTGTGAAAACGCTGCCAGGTGCTGTTACTCCCCAGACTGGCCACTGCTGACTGAAACATGATATTCGTGTCAGTTTCACCATTGCTATTGTGGGCAGCCCAGGGAGACAACTGGCCTGGGATTCTGGAAGCCCTGGGGTAGGTCACATGGCAGAGCTGTCCCAGAGCCTATCCTCTGTGAGATCCCCCAGGATTTCCAGACTACCTGTTGCAGAGTCACGAGCGTATACTCCGAGACCTTGGCAAGATCCAGCTATTCCAGGGCTACTTAGCTCCTGGCTCCCTGGGTGAACCCCAGTTAGGGATGGGTCTCCCAAGGCTTCCTGGCTCCATGTCAGGTGAACCTCACTTAGAGATGGGCCTCACAGGACTTCCAGGCTCCTGGCTGCACAGCAGGGACCTGGAAGCCCCAGCATGACCAGGCTGCTGTGGAGCAGCAGACTCTAAAAACCTGGAGTTCCCAGCACTGGGGAAGTCTGCATGGCAGGTGAGCTGACAGAGGACCCAGAAGATTTCTGACGGAAACCTGCCTGTGATTCAGTGAAAGTTCATTTCACTTTTGCAAGATATTTCAGGTTTGATGAATCAGCATTTTCTAATGAAACCCAGTTTCATGGGGAAATGGTTTACCAGCTCTACTCAGGAGGTCCCTTCCAATCCTGTGTCCTATGAGTTTGCCTAGAAAGATTTGGGGTTCTTTTAATTTGTGTTTAGGGGTTACATTTTCAAGCTTTTCTCTGCAGCTACAAAGGCCAGAAACTTAATATCTCTCTCTCTCTCTCTCTTTTTTTTTTTTAAATGAAGGCTGAGATTCTCAGGCAACAACCTGGATTCTAGCAGCTGAGGCTCTAAGCAAGACATAAAATATTGTGAGACTTGTGATAAAATTAGAAGTGTTAACAACATTGGGCACAGTCCCAGGTACTGATTTGTAGGCTCAGTTCCCCAGCATGTCTGCTCCTTGTGGTCCAAAGTATGAAAGATCTATGGGTGGCAAATGGGAGGAAAAGTGGACTTATGGCCTTCCTTAGCTTACTGATAGGGTGCTTAGCTCCGGAATTCTAGCTATTAAGCTAGCTCAGCACTGGAACAGGTTATCTAGGGAGGTTGTGGCATCCCTGTCACTGGAGATTTTTAAGAACAGGTTAGTCATACACCTGACAGGGATGGTCTAAGTTTATTTGGTCCTGTGTCAGGGTGGGGGGCTGGACTCAATGATCTCTTGAGATCCCTTTCAGCCCTACATTTCAGTGCTAAGTGCCCTTCTTTCAAATATAGTGGAAGAAACAATCAAGCTTCTTCATATAGTGGGGCAGCTGGAAACAATGGAGGCTACCACCCCAGGCATTGTGCTGCATGGCAAGACCTGAGTAGATCTAAGCCGTGTGGTCTGAAGGTTTCCCTGACTGAAAACACAGAAGCCAGGAGTTTGCTTTTTGCAAGCTGTATGTGTGTGTTAGAGGAAAAATCCAGAGAAACAGTTGTAACCCTGAGAAGAAGCAGAGAGACAGAGAATCATAGGCTTAGCAGGGACCACAAGGATCATCTAGTGTAACGCCCTGCCAAGACGCAGGATTTGTTGTTTCTGCCTTTCCAATGAGCTTAGCACAGAGTCCGCTGGAGAGGCAGACTTGGGGATTTCTGAGCAAGGAAACTTTCTGCTGTCTGTTTCTATTGTGCTGAAGGAAACAGGACTCCATGCAGTCTTTGAAAATAAACAGGATTGCACCAAAGAATAAACCCGATTTGTGTAATTGATTTCTTCTCCTAATGGAAACAACCCTCAAGGCCTCAGATATTGGCTAGCCACTCAGGCCAAAGGGGGCACAGGCACAATTAAGTTAACCGACTAATGGTAAAAAGAAAAACTAAACGACTAAATTGGAGCGAATGGAGAGACAGTCCAGCCGCCAACGTTTAGGTGGTCAGAATAGCAGAGCCCTCATTTCCCAGTGTTTAGTGCCTCAGCAGGGTGCTTGCCTGTCCCCAATAGGCACTGTTCCCCAGGTAGGGTGACCAGACAGCGACTATGAAAAATCGGGACAGGGGGTGGCAGGTAATAGAAGCCTATATAAGAAAAAGACCCAAAAATCGGGACTGTCCCTATAAAATCGGGACATCTGGTCACCCTATCCCCAGGAGTGTGCTGGTGCCGGGATGAACATTCCCCTATGCAGAGGGTATTCCCTCACCCACCCACCCACACTTCTCCTACTCAAAAATCACTGGGCTGGTTTTGCTCAGACTTAAACACCTCTGGGCCAATATCAAGCCTAGGAAATTTCAGCCTGAAAGATGCTCATTACAGAAATTGCTGAGCAACTGAAAACAAGAGCTTAAAACAATCACACACAGGCCATCTAACAACTATGACTGTTGCCAGAATTCCACCTGTACCTTCCCCAGGCCTGAAGAAGAGCTCTGTGTAAGCTCAAAAGCTTTTCTCTCTCACCAACAGAAGCTGGTCCAATAAGAGCTATTATCTCACCCACCTAGTCTCTCTACTATCCTGGGACCGACGCGGCTACAACAACACTGCATGCAGCTGTAACACTAACACATACCAGTTATGATGATAGTCTTTCTTCCCAGCTGCCACAAGGACATCCTTTGTGAGAAGCTATCATAGGGTCATTATGCCAGCACATTCTGTATTGCATTTGTATCTGCTGTCAGGTCACCTGTCTCAAGCCAGAGGCATATAAGCAAGGTGCCTGTGGTATGCAGAATCTGTGAAACTGCGAAGTTGCAAGGCAGCCGTTTATGTGGTTGGATACCTTATACATTGAAACCAAAGTACAGCAATGCTGCGAGCTTAAAAGACAAGTCTGCCGATACACTTACCATGGATAATAGAAACGCAGATAAGCTAATGGAGCTCTGACAGAGTGTGAGTTGAATTATGACTTTGTCTTGTTCTCTGTGTGGAAGTGTTGGACACTGTAACTGCACAAACCTGGACATGCCCTCCTTTTGTACAAGACCTCCTTTTGTACTGCATGCCAGCCAGCTGACCTGCCCAGGAAAGGTGTTTGACACTTCCCTGAAGGACTTACACTATGTCTACATGTAACTCTTCTGCCAGTCAGAGTTGGCAGCAACAAGGGCTGGGTTCAGTATCTAGGGGTTCCTTTTCAATACAACACAAACCGTCTCAAGCCCCCACCCAGTGACCTTGGACAATTACACACCACCCCCTGAGGCAATACTTCCCCTCTCGCAAGCACAGAGTCTGAGTAGCAAAAAAACCCTTTTAATAAAAGGAGGGAAATAATGCAGCATTAATTTGGGGACACACCACAAACAGGTTTATAAACATAAACCATGAGCAAAAGACCCATCCCCAAGTAAGTTGGGCAGTGTCCTTTTCCCCTCAAGATCTTAAGTCCAGCAACCCAAAAGTCCCTTTAACATGCCTGTCCCTTCTCTGCACCCCACTCACAGTTGCTGTCCTTGGACAGTGCAGTCCCAGAGTTCAGAGGTGCATTTGCAGAGTTCACCTCGCACCCGGGGTGGGGGGTAAGGAGGCACCTTACTCGCTCTGCTGCTCGGGTACTCATTCGCCGCCACTCTCTGTGGGGCTCTGCTCCGGCACTCTCGGCCAGCCGCCCTGCTGGCCGCTCGCCATGCCTCTCCACCAGCTACCCTGCTGACCGCTCGCCACTCCTCTCCGCCAGTCGCTCACCACGTCTCTCTGCCAGCCACCCTGCTGGCTGCTCACCACGCCTCTCCGCCAGCCACTCTGCTGACCGCTCGCCACTCCTCTCCGCCAGCTGCTCGCCACGCCTCTCCGCCAGCCACCCTGCTGGCCGCACCTCTCTGCCACTCACCCAGCCATCCTGCTGACTGCTCGCCACGCCTCTCCACCAGCCACCCTGCTGGCCGCACCAAGATGTCTTCACTTAACATAGCTCTTAGTGATTTCAGCTATTAGCTGGGGAGCCTCACTGCTGGTCATACTGGGCAGTCTCTTGCATCAGAGACACTGTACCAAAGCAGGTCTAATACTTAGGTATCATTGATTTCAGCTCTGCAGCGTGTAACAAGACTTTCAATTGAGTCTAAATTAGCTCTGTTACACAGTGGAGAGAGGTAGGGTCAAATGGTGTCCGGGGCCCTTAGGCAAGGCCCAAACCACCAGGTACAAGTACTTGTCCCCACCCTCTGTCCACTCACCAGGCTTTGGAACCCATGGCCCCTGTCTAGCGAGTGCAGTTTAGTTGAGGGTGAGTCCCTCAATCTGAGCCCCGGTATTATGGGTCGTGGCAGCGAGGGCATGGCTGAGCTGTGCTGAGTACAAACCTGCCTCAAACTGGCGGGTATGTTCTTGGCATAGCTCTGCAGTGCCTCTGCTGCTGCTTCCTGTGCTACCACAGCTACACTGCTATGCATACTCAACGGGAACTAGCAAGAATATGTGTACATGTGAAAGGGAATCACACCCCTTGCTTGTGTGTGTGGGTGCGGGGGGCAGGCTCGGGAGGCTGAGGTACTGGTTTCAGGGACTAGGGCAGTGGCTGGATTGTGGAGTCCTACATCCCAAGGAAGGGCATCGGACAAGAGGTTTGAGCCTGGGAACATACCCTAGAGTTGGAAACAGTGACTAGGGTCTACCTAGACCCAGGCTTGGAACCACGTGGGCCCCAGCAGTTGGGTTCACTCACAACAGATTGGTGAGCATTGAGTGGGGTACCAGGGCAATTTGTAGAGAAGCACTTGGCTCTGTGGAAGAGAAGCATGGTGAGGTGATATTCATTTGGGGCCTGACTAGCTTCCACAGAATCAATCAGCATTTTGTTCACTGAGTTCCCTGGGTGCAGGGTGCTGGGTTCTAGGAGTGGATGATGAAGGCGGATGCCTTGGGCATCGACTTCCAGGATTCACCGTACTACTTCACCATGCAGCTCTTTAATGTTTTCCTCCTGGCTGGCAAACTGGGTGCAGGATCAGTCCCGTAAGTGGGAAATGGATTTAGAGTGGTTAACGGAGAACATTATAGCATTTGGAAGCTGAGACTCTGTTGTCACCCTGGGATGAAGGCAAAGGGTGTGAGTAACTGTTAGCCTGAACTGGTCTTGTTTTGGACAGTCGTGGCCTCACCTGAGCTGGAGGGCTTGAAAGGAAATACTAGCTGTTCCTTTTGAAGACATGGACTCCACAAAGGTGGAAGGATACTATCATTAGCTTTTGACATGTCATGTGGTCTGCTGCTACAGGAAGAGGCTACAGCTGTCTTTGCTAAGAGATAGGTTGCTTGGCCTTCTAACAGGTATATGTCAATAGGTGTGTCTTTATCACATTAGCTAGTCATCCATCCATCCACGCTTCTGTACAGAGTGTGAACATCTGCCAATTCTGATCTGTGCAATGTTTTCTGAAAGATGGTCCACCCACCCTCAATTCCCAAGTGAGCCATTTCTCAAAGCAGGAAAGAGGCCACAAACTGTAAAGGCGGCTTCTATAACTGAAGGTCAGTTAATCATCCCCCTTGCCTGCGTGTTTATATGCAGTTACCTGATGTGCTGGACATTTCTCAAGCAGTTAGAACCGTGCGTCAGATCATGCTTTTTAGCAAGTTGTTTACCCAATATATTACATTGAAGCTATTTAAATATTGACAGATTGGCTAAACTCCAAATTTGATATGCCACCATTAACACATTTTCACTGTTTCAGAGCTTACAAAAGAGCCAGAATGTTCACTGGCAGTCAAGTTTAATAAGTATGCAAATCATGATTTGTGCTTACAGTCACGCTCTTTTCTGGTACATGATTCAGTGCGCCAACTTGGCACTCCCTTTCCGATGGGAGATAAACAGAGCTACAAGAATTAGGATGATACAGAATTTCTTTTGTAAACTGTCCAGGTTTCAAAATGTACGCAGAATTCTATTTAATTCCTGTTACTCTGGACTGTGGATTTGCCATAGGAAACAGTTTCTATTGTACTGCTAATCCACAGGTCCTGGGGCCAGAAGATGTGAACAAAGTGGCTTTCTACTTTTTTCAGGTCACACTTAACTCTTAAGCTTGAATCTTCCAATAGCTAAGAAAGCTGCTTTCTCTGTAATCAAAGAGTTAGAAGAAACAGAGTATTATGGTTCAGTATTAGCCAGGAGCATAGGGAACAGAACCATAGACACTTAGCACACAATTCAAGCTGTAGCAATGGTCAGTTTGCACTTTATATCGTTAGAATACTTCCCTTCTGCACACTCCTTTTCGGTCATAGTTGTCTCATTTGTCTTATGATATATTACACTGCACTGGTAAGTTGAGAGGAAGAACGGGTCTGTGAGTAAGGCATTCAGGGGATTTGGGGTTGGCATTGCCACATGCCCTGTGTGAACTGGGCCAAAATTGTGTGACTTTGAGCAGGCCATTTAACCTCCATGTGCCTCAGTCCCCACATCTTCTCTACCCTCAAAGGGCTGTTGTGATGATAAATGTGCAATGCGTATGCGGCACTCAGGCATTACAGTGATGCAGATCATATAAGTACATAGACATACAAGATTATACTGGCTGATACTAGGGAAGATCAAAGGGAAAACTGCAACTCCCTTTATGTTGTAGGCATTTCTTCCTTCTCCTTTGTTATCGGCACCTGACTCCACTCTAGTTTCAGTAACAGTTACTGTTTAAATCCCAAGGAATTCATCTTTTATCTCAACTTACACTCCTTTGAGAGCATCAGCAAAAGGGTTGCTAAGTGTCATTTGTTGTGAATGTAAAAGGCATTCTCTCTTGCTTTTGAATATCGATGTATTTGATCGTGCATCGGGTCACACAAATGGATGATTGGGGAGACTTTTTGCTGGGTCTCTGGTGATTCCTTGATCATTTTCGTTATTGTTAGTCTCATGTGGAGAACTTTAATGTGCAGCTTGCTCTTCATAGCTCATGTTTTGCCTCATTCGTTTGCCTCAAGGCCTGCAGCCCAGATGGCTATGAGCAGGATTGCTCAAAAAGCCCTCGTTTCCAGAAAGACGATGGGCACAGGCTCTCCACACACACTTTCAAGTTGCAAATGTTACTCACCTAATTTTTTCCTCTCCAGGATATAAACAGCGGTTCAAAGTAACAGAAACAATTCTATGAATCCAGGGACACCTGTGCGCTTTGAATCACAACCTATTCCTTCTGAACTCAGAGTTGTCTCTTCCAATCCCACTTTCCTTGTGGAGTTTATAAGGCAGCTGAACTTACCTGCCTGAAAGGTTCCCGCCATCTTGACCTTCAAATGCTTAACACTTTTTTGTCTGAACCTCTGCCAAGCAGCATAGCTAGAAGAGATTCTCTCTTGTCCTTGGCGGGGGGGGCGCTGTCCTCCCAGTACCACAACAGGCAGTGTATCCCATCATCACAGTGTTCCCATAACACCACTCCTCACTTAGCCAGGGCACAAATGAACCAGAACCAGACACACTGTCTGGTACTTGGGATCCAGCCCATTCTTGTACAGGTTTATTTTCCTTAGCAAAGGGGAACTTCGTCTTGCTGAAAATGCCATGACAATAGACGTTCTCATGGTATTCTGAATATCTGAGAAACAGCTTTTTGTTGTGGGTTGTTATTACATGTGATCACCAGCAGGGCAGTCAGTAGATGAAGAAAGGAGTAAGAGAGAGAGAGAGGGGTATGGAAGAGAAGTGGTAACTAAGGACAGGGAGGCTGGTTCAGTGATCAGGGTCCTAATCTAGGAATAAGGAGACATGAGTTCATGGCCCTGCTTTACCACAGACTTCCAGAATGACCTTGGTCAAGTCATTTAATCTTTTGGTGCCTCAGTTCCCCATCTCTAGAATGGGCATAACAGCATTTCCCTACCTCACAGGAGTTAGGCCTGGGTGCAGTTAGGAGTTAGGTGTTGTGATGCTGGGGGTCACAGCATCTAACTGGTAGATGCCTAGAAAGTGACTGAAATTCACAAAGCATGAGTACAGCCACGTAGGCTCCCTACACAATGAATGGGGAGAGACAGGCACCTTAGAGCACAAGTCACAAAGGCCATCATGCTGGACAGGGAGCCACCTAAGCTAGACAATGGGAAAGGCTGACCAGCGGCGGATCTGTTAAGCCCCATCCCCTCCCAGAGATAGGCACCTAAATCCAGGCTGCCGGGAGGCACCTAGTTCTGCTAGAGAGTTTCAACCCTCTCCTGGAGTTAGGCACCTGCACCATTATTTTGGGAGGTGGGCGACATCCTCTGTCTGAAGGGGAGAAGGGATCTGAACAGGGGTCTGAGCATGAGAATGACTCTCGAGCCTGGTCAGAGCGCTCACTTGACAGGTAGGAAACCCCTGTTCAAATCCCTTCTTCCCCTCAGGCAAAGGAGGGACTTGAACCAGGATCTCCTAGGTAAGCACCCTAACCCCAGAGCTAAAAGTAGGGGAGGGTCATCCTTTCCCCATCCCCCACTGCTCTGTGTGAACTCACATGAGGGGCCCAATCCGGTAGGTGTGCCCAAAATAGGTTTCTCCGAAGCCTCTGAGGGGAGATAATGGACCTGAGACAGTGTCTGAGCAGATTACAGTTGTCAGGGACTTCATGAAGGGAACCAGGGACCTAGAACTGAAATGTGTCCGTGGCAGATATCTTTGGGCCAATTCCAAACCCTGCTGAGGTCTAGGGAAAGACTCCCAGTGGACTTCAGTAGGCTTTGGATCAAGCCCACAATCCCTTCCAAAGTAGGATCCATTGGAACGTGACAAAGAGCAGCACATCACAGCCCATTATTTATTACAGTCTGTCTAGTCAAGGCAATGGAAGAGTGCAGGATCTCCACAACTAGAGAGAGTGAGAGGGAAGGGGCTGGAAACACATGTTAAGATTTAGACACAGAAACAAGAGACTTCATCAGGAAGAATCCCCATTTAGGACATTTTAAGGGCATAGGAGTCACCAGATTTACAGTGGATATTTTAGAATCTTTAAATCCAGAGGGAAGTGCCAAGGTTAATGATGAGACATTATATCCGGCACTTGTGGCACGTACCACAGTGTGAGCAAAGTTTAGTCAGAGGAAGCATTTCTCTGCATAGTCCAAATGTGCAGTAGGGCCCAGGTAGGGTGACCAGACAGCAAGTGTGAAAAATCAGGACAGGGGGTGGGGGGTAATAGGAGCCTATATAAGAAAAAGACCCCAAAATCGGGACTGTGCCTATAAAATCAGAACATCTGGTCACCCTAGGACCAGGGGTGCAGGAACTATATCAAATTTTCTTATAAAATAATTCCTGTGAAAACTAAATGCTGAGTTAGGCTTTCATGCTGAATCATCCCTGCTTTTTGCAATCTCTCATATGCAAATTAGCATTTGAGACTCCTGAGCAGAAAACAATATATTTGCAATGGAAATTTCCTTCATTTCCCTGCCCGATCTCACAAAGTCTGTAAGTCTTCCAGGGTGTCAGACAGGCTGATGGGCATCTCTTTAAGCGTTATGCAAAGAACGGGAAGCAGAATTTAGATATCGAAGAAGAGTGGGCACAAAGTAATGTCTTGGTATTGTCCACAAATCTAGGGACAAAGTCTGTTTGCAGCGATCACTAGATGATTTTTGGTTACAAAAGGTGTACATGAGTGTAGTGGGGAGGGCTAAAAGAGTCTTGTTCATGGGTGTAAGTGTAGTGTTGGGGGGGAATGACACGGTAGAACAGCACTGAAAATCCTCTACTCATCTGCAGTATCAGAGGTGTCGGGGGGCAAAATTTTAGCATTGCCCATCCTCCATGATCAATGTTCACAAAATCAAAAGGCTACAGATTGGAAGCTCTTTGAGGCAGGGACTGTCATTTCATATGTTTGAACTGGGCCTGTCACCTTGGGGTCCAGCCAGGTTGTAGCTTTTAGGTACAACTGAAGTATTATTAACAATAATTTTTTATTTAATGTTTATAATACTTTGATGTGAAGTTCTCAAAGCCAGTAGCTCCTTTAACTGTGAATGTGGAAAAATTTCTCTTGGTCCCTTAGAAAAATGGATAATGTTGCGTTATGCACTATGATCAATATCCCAAGAGGTAATTTAGTCTGCAAAGTTATGAATGAAAGGAATACCCCATGTTATTGCAGGTACAGTTAACACTATTTGTTTTAACAACCAGTGCCACAGTTTCATAGATTTTAAGGCCAGAAGAGACTCTTTGATGATCTAGTCTGACCTCCCGCACACAAGTCGAAGAACCGTACCCAGTTAACTCTGTATTAAGTCCATAACTTCTGTCTGATCTATAGCATAACTTTTAGAAAGGGATCCAGTCTAGATTTAAGTATGTCAAGTGATGGAGAACCCCAAGTAGGCTGCTCCAATGGTTAATTACCCTTAGTATTAAAAATGTGCACCTTATTCCTAATCTGAATTTGTCTAGTTTCAGCTTCCAATCACTGGATCTCATTATGCTTTTTACTGATAGCCTAAAGAGACATCTGCGATCAGAAATCTCTTCCCCATATAGGTACTTGGAGACCATGATCAAGTGACCACTTAACCTTCTCTTGGGTAAAATAAATAGTCAGCTTCTTTAGTCTCTCACAATAAACCATGTTTTCCAAACCTCTAATCATTCTTGTAGCTCTTTTCTGAATTCTTGCCAACATCATTTTTGAAGTAGATGGCAATTCCCCATTTATAATTACTTGGTGAGATTGCTCAATTTACCAGGTTTTAATCCATGTAATCTGAGCTACTTTGACTTTATATAGTGCACACTTTTTTTTATGAGACCATCACACCAATTAATCTTTATCCATCAGAATGAGGGCTAATGTAGAATTACCCTAACTTGGTTGCAATACTTTTTGTATTAGAAAATTATCTATAAATTTTAGCACCTTCAAAAATGTTCAGCTAGTGGCAACATGAGTACTCTACCATACATCCCCTAGATTGAAATCCCCCATAATCCAATTCTTCTTTCTACACATTATAGATGGCTGTTTAAGGAGCTGATTGTGCTGTTCCCTTATCTGATTTGGTGGTTTATAGAAGACCACAGATTGCAAGTTATCAGATAATACATTGATCCATCAATATTCCTGTCCTTCTGAACTATCAATAACTCTACAGCAAGTAATGGTATCTTTAATGTAGATTCCTCCCCCTGCCAAACCTCTCCTTCTGCCCACTCTCTCATTCCTTAATAGAATGTATCCAATGATTTTAACATTCCAATCATGTGACTCCCAGCAGGCTTCACATCAAATTCCTTTTCATAAATGAGCAATTTTAATTCCTGGCTTCTAGCATTAGCATGTAGGCAACTGAAGATTTTATTCTCTTTACATCCCTTGATTCTTTTACATTCATGCTACTTTGAGTTCAAGGAACATGTTTAAACATACATAGTAGCCCATACAATTACCATTAGCACCTTCCCCTTTAGATGCTAGCTTAAAGCCCTCCTGGCTACATGGTTTGATGTTACACAGAAGACTGGCCCCTCTTCAACGGAGATGGAGGTGGTCTGAGACCTCCTCTTCCCATTAAAGGTGGTCAGTATTCCACATAAACCCTCTGCTTTACACCACTTACCTAGCCAAACAGTTACTTCCTGTACCTTCTGTTGTCTATCTTCTCTCATTCTTGGGGCAGGAAAGATCTCAGAAAAATATCACCTGAAATTTCCTTTCCTTCAGCTCCTTTCTAAGATCCTTGAAGCCTTCAATGATCTGCACAGTTCCTTCTGAAGCAGTGTCATTTGTACCAATGTGTCTCATACCCAATAGATCCTTGCCTGCAGTTGGCAGAATCCCATTCTGTCTATCAATGACATACATTGCCTTCACTTCAGGAAGACAGCGCGCAGTCCACCTGTCCTTTCGTGTCCTGCAGAATGGTTTGGTCCACTCTTAACACTGAGACCCCAGTGAAGACTATCCAGCTTCTTTGGATGTTCTGTGGTCTTCCTCTGGGCATGCTTGACATCTTCAACATTTACTGCTGTTATTTTCTGTTCTATGACAAAGAGAAAACTGGGGCATCTCAGTTATTTCTGTGGAGTAACTTAAGAAATAATGACTTGCTAATGGCAACCACATAGCTATCCATCATAGTAAGAATCAAGGCATCAACCTCCTGAGGTCCCTTCCAACCCTGATATTCTATGATAAGGAATGCCCCACTTGAAGGCAAAAGGAGCATTCGTAAAATTAAACCTGGGACTGATCTGGACTCTATGGGCACTCAGAATTGTGACTTCTATAGGATTAATGGGTGAACAGAGAATGCTAGGTCAGGTCCTAAATTTGTATATAAAAATAAGGATATTATGAAATAAGGCCCCAATATAGCAAATCCCTTAAGCATGGGCTCAACTTTAAGCACATATATAGTTCAGGCAGCATCCAAAGGGCCAACTCATGCTTAACGTTAAATGTGTGCTTAAACAGGAGAACAAAAAATATTGGTCCCCTAACATTTTAGTTAATAAAAACAATCTAGGAGGGAATGTGGTATGTGAAGAAATAAATTAGAATCAAGGCAAAAGAAAAATATAATCATTGACTGTTTGATTTGGAAGAAATCAAGAAGCTACAATACATTCTGATCCAAAACCCACTGGCATCACAAAGACTTCCATTGACTTAATGAGTGTTGGATCAGGCTCATACTCCAGAAGTGCCATGTGGCAATAAATCCATGCACTCAGTGCATAGCTGGGAAAAGCTCGGAGGAAAATATTTTGAAGGGGAAGAATCACTGTGAAAATCTGCTATCTATATTTTAAAAGTCAGTTAAAGCTGGAAGCATGAAGAAGCTACAGTGACTTCACATTTATAACTGGGGGAAATAAACATTTTGGAGAGGTTTTTCCTCCAGCTTTCATGTAAAGGGATCCTCTTCCTTATCTGTGGGATGAACAGCTGCTGGTTTTTTCATCTTAGAGAGTCTTAGCTCTTCAAAGTCTTGGAACATAATGTGTTGTCCATCAGTAATGACCCACAGCTTAGCCGGAAAAAAACACAGCTGCCTCAGTAGCCACAACGTCATGCTCTAATGATTCCAATTTCCTATGCCTGAGTTGAATTACGCAGGCCAAATCATGGCACATGTTTGCCCATGAAGAACATTTTCTTTTGTCCCCTTGTCGATGGTAGTCCAGATCTGACAGAAGTGTTATTACTGCCATTCCTTCCGGAACTGAATCTGGAGCATGAAACACTGTTACCACTAAAACTGGAGGATTAAGTTTAGTGGGCGGTATAGTTGCTAAAAATTCTGGAATGCTGCTCATTAGGCCTGCCCCAGACTGCCTTTCAAACTTTTCTGGATCCCAGCATTCCCAGGTATCTACACCAAGAATTGTATCTCAGGTTTTTTACAAGACTCTCTTAGCCCTCCCCACTACACTCATGTACAGCTTTTGTAACTGAAAATCATCTAGTGATCGCTGCAAACAGACTTTGTCCCTAGATCTGTGGACAATGCCAAGACTTCACTTGAGTTTTGTGTCCACTGTTCTTAGATGTCTACATTCTGCTTCCTGTTCTTTGCATAATGCTTAAAGTGATGCCCATCACCAAGTCGGACACCCTTCAGAGGAAAACTTGCAGACTTTGCGAGCTCCTGCAGGGAAATGAAGGAAATTGCCATTGCAAACACACCGTAAAGCTACATTATTTTTGTAACCAAAGCGTTAAGTGCAGAGTCAGCCCTAGCAAGGTTACTTGTCTTCTTCCTAGTCCTGTCTGTATCTAACGAGGAGATTCTAGGGTCTGTTGCTGCCACTGTTTTGGGTTCTTCCTCAATTTGTCACTTCTTGACAGAAAGGGCACAAATGAAAGAGAAAGCTGTCTGGAAATCAGAGCATGGTTAGAACCAAAAAGAACGGTGCGGTCAAAATCAGGATGTATATTAAGGCATAAGAGAGGAATGCAACATCCAAGAAGTCTAAATCAACAAACCAACCAGCTGGGTTGGTGCTGGCAATGTGCCAATAAAAAGGCAGCAGGCCACCTGGTCCTTCAACAATAGCCAGTGGTGCAGAGCTCCATAGCCAGTCCTTAGCAGAGTATTTCAGAGAGACCCAACAAGCTACCATTGGGTATTTTCTCTAATACTTTAGCTACATCAGTTCTCATCTATGTCCAGTCTTTGCACTGCAAGGGCCAAATCTTGCAAAGATTTGTGCATGTGCTTAACTTTAAGCATGTGAATAGTCCCATTGACATCAAGTACGTAAAGTTAAGCAAGTGTGTATAAGGGATTATCTACATGAATGTTTAGTTCATGGCAAGCTGGGGTGTGAATTTATCCCTCACTTGCCTGTCCACCTAGACCCTGCTGACATGCATTAACAGTTCATTAACAGGCTTTGATCTAGTCCTCTTTGAAATGGGACTAATCAGAGTACAGTAACAAACTGTTAATATGCATCGGCAACAGTCCAAATGGACAGTTAGGTGGAGATACGGTAGGGTGGGGTAGATTCACACCCCAGCTTACCATTCACTAGTTATTCATGTAGACAAGCCCTTAGTCTTTGCAGGACGGCGGCCCAAGGGTGACATCCTGTCCCCAGTTAAATCAATGGCAAAACTCCCATTGACTTAATTGGGGGCCAGGATTTTACTCCATGAACGTAAATTGCAATTTGCAACTTATTACAAATAGTCTCAAAATTCCTTTTAATGGAAAAAAGGAGTCAGTGCAGAATCACAGCTGGCCTGAGTAAAACAACCTAATGCAACCAAACCCATCTGCAGGACTGATGTGACCCAAGAACCTCCTAATGCCAACTGGCACTGGGGAAGTCAGGGGTGGGGGGGGGGGGGGCGGTACAGGAATCTCCTGTATTTGGTAGGTACATTCTGGCTCACCAAAGAATGTCATGGGAGGTCTCAAATAAAAGCCAGTGTCACACTGGTGATCAATATCATTGTGAAATGTATGTACAGATAATATGTAAGGAATTTTATATATATACTGAAAACATGCTCATAAAGGGTGTAGCAAGGTATTAGTCACCAGCAAAGGTGAAAAACGGGTTTTCTGTCAGACAAGAAATGTTTCGCCATCTGTTTACGTGTACATTGAGTATTGTCTTGTTCCCCACCACCAGTCTGAACTGAATGCTAATGAAGGCTTGTAAGAAAAAACTTCTGAAACTAGGAGGAAGAGACGCACAATGGGGGAAGAAAGTCTTATCTAGAAGTGCATATCAAAGATTTGCTTGAGTATATTTGGGGGGACAGAGGGGAGACCCAGGCACCCTTCACTGAAGCAGTAAAAGGACAGTGCGTTTAATTAATGAAAGAGGTGTCTCAACCAGGCTTGGCTGAAAATGCTTACCCACTATTGCCTGTTCTTGGATAATAAACTTATTCTTGTTTTCACTACCAATGTATCTAAGTGCTGTGGTGGTAAGCAAAGTTCTGGTCCTGCGTGGACTCTTACAAGCTGGTTAGTTCTGTTCCTGGTAATTCTGAGAGTGTTCACTGGACAAGGGGCTGGGCACTGCAGGGAACTCTCAGAGTACTCAGGGGTTGGCTATCACTACCTGTACAGAGAGAGCAAGGCCTGCGGAGGCCTGGCAGGCAGGGCTTATGCTGCCAGAGGCTGTTAGTTTCAGGGAGCGGATCCTCAGCAGGCACAGACAAAACTACTTCAAGCTAAGGGCAGGTGGTGATGAGGTACCTCACAGCCTTGGGTGCCCCTGGGGAGCATCGCAACTGAGCAATGGGAGGTCAGTTTATCTAACTATGTGGTGAGCCATGAGCAAACAGCGTCTTTCTATATGGTACCTTCAAGACTCACCATAACTTACAAACAAGTTTTTTTTAAAAGCCCTGGACGCACACATTGGTGGAAACAAGAGGAGTAAAGCTGTGTTCAGCTGTCCATGTCATGCATGCATGCTTAATAATAGTAACACTTTGTACCTGTAGAGCATCTTCCTGCCAATGATCTCAAGGTGTAACCCACACACCTCCTGGCTGTGGTGTTCTGTCCCCTCTAGAGGCACTGAAACCACTTAGCAATTAATGAGTCTGCTGCAGCCTTAGCTAAGAGACATGTGGCTTTTAGCTCATGCAGTAGAGACTCATGCATTTAGCTTCAGCGGTCCTTGGTTCAATCCTGCCCGCCGACGACCAGGGTCTGTCAGCGTTATAAATGCACTTCAGAAGCAATAAGTATTAGTATTGCAAAACTCCTTTGTGATAGTTAAGTATTATTACCCCCCCCGCCCCACAAACACACTATCTTTTTAAAACAAATGGAGAAATTGAGGAACTACTTAGTCCTTAAACAATCATCTTGATTTCTTACTATTGATATTAACAGGACTGTTTGCAGAATAACGTATGATTCATCTTAAGAAAGAAGAGCAATACCAGGTCCTAAAAGGTTTGCCTCCACTCTAGACCAAAGCTAGAAATAGAGAACAGGTCTTTTATCATTCCACCATCTTTCCTCTGGCCAGAAGTTAGTGTGTAAGTGAGTGATGCAGTTCAGCAGAAACCCTCTGTCCATGTGTTAGATGGCTCATGTCGGCCAATGTAGCGCTTTCACATTGTCTTGTGAACCGCCTCAGTGGGCATGCGATATCAGACCAATCCCAACAAAAACCCATGGTTTTCCAGCTTGTTGGCCTCTTCTAGTAAAGGTAACTGCTGATTCTGAGAGACAGTCTGCACATTTGAGGCCACGCTATCTAGAGAATCCCCCTGTTGAGTTTCCCACCTTCTATGACTGTTTGCAAGCCAGAGCATTTGTATGGTTCAGCATCATCACCATCTTCCTCATCATCATTGCTGAGCATAGTGCTCAGGAAGGAGTGGCCGGTGGGATATGAAATCCATGCTGTTCTTCTTTTAAGGGGACAGGGTAGCCTAACAAATATAAGAATTCATTAATGTTTTCCCCCTAACTGCAGATACCATCCCGCAGAAAAAAATTTCCCCTTTAAGAGCTACAGTTGCAGATTTTCCTAAATTATGCATTCACCTCAAGAAGCTTTCCCATGCCTCCCCAAAAAGACAGTACAAAATAGCAAAAAAAAAAAAAGAACCCCAGCTAATTTGCAGAAGTACATTATACTCTCTGGGCGCTGCCTAACAATTAGTGTCACTCTGCATGCTGCTGTCTCTTTTTTTCGGAGAGAAGCAAATTCAATAGCTGCTTCAGTTGAATGGGGAGGGAGGAGGGGGTTGGCAGTTACATGACCCACATACAAAGCTCAGTTCAAGTATTTTTTCAGCATTGCTAACTTGGCGTCTCACTGAGAATCTGGAGCTCTGTATGCCTCCAACTGCAGTGGATTTGGGCAGCTTGACTTAAAGCGCTGATGGCTTGAGTGAGGTGTGCCGCTGAAGGCCAAACTGCAAAGAAAATGCCTGTGGCTACTACTCAGGGGAGGGAAGACCGGAGAAGAGAGTAGTGACGGGCAAACTGGTTCTGAAAATAAACAACATCCCAAATCTTTCCTTTCACAGGCTAAAGAAGGGAAGATGCTGGAGGAACAGGCATTGGCGTAAGGGGGGTGGGGGAGGTTAGGTTCTGCTCCCGGATCTGCCGCATACTCTGGGCTCAATCCTGGCACAGCTGAGGTGGGGAGGCCCCGACTCTAAGGGCACTGCAAGCTGGGGTGTAAATCTACCTCGCACTTGCCTGCACTAACTCTCCATGTGAGCCCAGCTGCCGTGCACGGAATGTTCCCTAGTGTTCTTTGGTCTATCCTGCTTTGAAATGGGAGCAGTTAGGACAGAGACAGTGTATGGCAGGCTAGTGAAAGTCACCTCAGCTTGCCACAAACTGTTTGTCTAAACCAGGGGTGGGCAAACTTTTTGGCCCGAGGGCCACATCTGGGAATAGAAATTGTATGGCGGGCCATGAATGCTCACAAAATTGGGGTTGGAGTGCGGGATGGGGTGAGGGCTCTGGTTGGGGATCTGGGCTCCAGGGTGGGGCCAGAAATGAGGCATTCAGGGTGCAGGAGGGGGCTCCAGGCTAGGGTGGGGGGTTGGGGTGTGGGAAGCGGTGCAGCTCTGGCTTGGGGTGCGGGTGCTGGAGTGGGGATGAGGGGTTTGCGGTGCAGGAGGGTGCTCCCAGCTGGGATCGAGTTGTTTGGCGAGCAGGAGGGTGCTCCAGGCTGGGATCGAGGGGTTTGGGGCATGGGGAGAGGCTCAGGGGTGCAGGCTCCAGGCGATGCTTACCTCAAGCAGCTCCTGGAAGGAGCAGCATGTCCCTTCTCTGGCTCCTACGCGGAGGTGTGGCCAGGTAGCTCTGCATGCTGCCCCGTCCACAGGCACCGCCCCTGCAGCTCCCATTGGAGAGCTGGAGGGGACCATTGGAGCACACAGGAGACTGATCGGGGCTATGATGTGGCTTCCAGGAGCCGCGTGGAGCATCCCCCGACCCTTTGGCCCAGCTGGAGCGCCGGAGCAGGGCAATCCCCAGACCCCGCTCCCCAGGGGGAGCTTGTGGGCCGGCTTAAAACATCTCACTTCGGCCTGCAGGCCGTAGTTTCCCCACCCCTGGTCTAAACTATGGTTCTCAACCTTTTTGGGCTCAGGACCCATTTGTAAATGTTTATGGCCTGTCATGACCCAGTAAATGGTCTGGGGGTGGAGGCTCGGGGGTGGTGTCAGTTGGATCCTGCTCCCTGCCGGATGGGGTTGCAGCGCCACTCACTCAAATTTGGCCTACCCGGACTCCTGTCATCATGGCGGCTGGGCTAAACCTGAGTGGTGCTGGGACCCCAGAGGCTGCAGTGCCTGGAGCGGGGAGATGAGTCCAGCCGGCCTGTGGGACAGGAGCTGCCACGCGCCCCTTTGAAACATGCCTCCTTTCTGCTCTCAGTCCTGGACCAGCCGTGGACCAGAACTACATCCAGAAAAACTTAGAGCAGCCTTTCTCTGGCTGCAGCCAGCTGCTACACTAGCCCAGAGTCTGGCAGAGGGCCATGCACTCGACCCAACCCTCCCCTGATGTGCCCTGTTCTTGCCCCTCACTATTTGGAGCTTTGCAGGGTAGCACTGAGCCACCTATGCTGGCTTTGGGTCACTCAAGGCTTTCCCAGTATCAAGGGGAATAGTTGGTGGCAGGGCCGGTGCAAGGAAGTTTCGCGCCCTAGGCGAAACTTCCTTGCACCAGCCCTGTGACCCCCCCCGCAGCTAACGCCGCCCCCGCCAGCCAGTCCCCCTGCAGGCTGTGGGACCTCAGCCCCCCCTCTCCGCCCGTGGGCTGCAGGAGCTGAGCGTGGAACCAGGGGGCGGCTCGCCGCAGCTGCCTCCCGCTCAGCGGCTGAGCGGGGAGGCAGGGGGGCGGTTCGCCCTGGCTGCCTCCCGGCTCCCTGCGGGGAGGCAGAGGGGCGGCTCGCCGCGGCTGCCTCCTGGCTCCACGCTCAGCAGCTGAGCATGGAGCCAAAAGGCAGGAGGCAGCCGCCCGCCTCCCCCCCAAATCCTGGCACCCTTGGTGACCGCCTAGGGTCGCCTAGTGCTAGCGCCGGCCCTGGTTGGCTGCCTTGTTTGGGCAGCTTTCTGGCTGCACTTCCCTGTACGAGCTCCACAGAGCAGCTGAAACAGGGGCCAGGGATTCAGCCCTTCCCCTATAACCTTGGCTCAGACAGAATCTTCAGACCTGGGTGCCTCAAGGCCTCAAGGTTAGGCACTTAAACCCATATTTAGACCCTAAATACAAAGAACTAGCCTAGAGAGGCGCTATTCACCAAAGGCTAGGCTGTTCTCCAAGGCCCCAATCCTGGAAAGTTTATTGACTTGGCTATTTCTGCCTGCATGAGGTCAGTTCAGTACATGCATTAGTGTCTGCAGGATCAGGAACGTATCGTGAAGAAAGATGAAGGAGAGAGCATCCGAAACCTCTGGCATGACAAGTAGGGGCTCCAACCTAAATGCCGTAGCTGGAGAAAGGCAGATTGTACAGTATGAACTTGTAACTGATAGGGCAGTTTATACTGGAAGACAGGGGCGGCTCTCACAATTTTGCCGCCCCAAGCAGGGGCGGTGGCCCCACCCCCGACGCAGGCAGACGTAGTGGGGCCCCGCCCCCGATGCCTGCCTGCATTGGGGGTGGGGCCCCGCTATGTCTGCCTGCGGCGGGGGCCCCTGACACAGGCAGTTCCAGTCCGCGGCAGCAAGGGGGGAGCGGTGGACCTGCCGCCGAATTGCCACCGCGGGACTCGGCCTGCCGCCCCATTCTCGCCTGCAGCCCCAAGCACCAGCTTGGAAAGCTGGTGCCTGAAGCCGGCCTGCTGGAAGACATGCCTAGTTCCAGCACAAGTTGTTGGGCTAGGTGCAGGAAATGCTGGGGGACGGAGGGCCGGTGCTTCCACTAGGTGACCCTAGGGGGTCGCCTAGGGCGGCATGATTTCGGGGGCGGCATTTCAGCGGTGACTCATTTCCCGGCGGCGATTCAGCGGCAAGAAAAGCGGCCGCTGAAACGCCGCCGGGAACGCAGCTTCAGAGGAGCTGCCGCTGAAGCATCGCCGATTACGGCGGAGGAGCGCTTCTGCCTAGGGCGGCAAAAACCCGGCGCCGCTACTGGGGGGATGTACTATGGCAAGTGTTATGTCAAAGGTCAGGCTGGATGATCATTATGATCCCTTCTGGCCTCAAAGCCTATGAGTCTTCCATAATAGTCTCTCCACCACTTTCAGGTACACATGGCATGTATTAAGTGTAGAAAGAAGACATTCTGGAATGTCTTCATGCTTTTATAAGGTGTCG
Source organism: Macrochelys suwanniensis (assembly GCA_033296515.1). NCBI lineage: Eukaryota > Metazoa > Chordata > Testudines > Chelydridae > Macrochelys > Macrochelys suwanniensis. The sequence continues at coordinate 16,772,772 of CM065781.1, read as the reverse complement.
GATGCATTTTAGAAATATTCATAAGGTAGCACTTTATATGTGCAAAAGTTTTCTTGTTTCAAATGACTTTTTAATAATGTAACAGCAGTATTCTAATAGTATTAAGCAATCCAGGTGTATTTCTTTCTCTATTAATATATGCCTTGGGGGTGGTTCAGGCCTCAATCTAGCAAAGCTTTTCAGCGCACGTTTAACTTTGAATAAGAGTTTACTCCCGTGCTTACTCCAATGGGATTATTCATGTTCTTAAAGTGAAGTGTGTTCTTAAAACCTATGCTGGACGGAGGCCAAAAATGTGCACTACTATTTGTGTCTTCTCATACAACTAAGACATGTATCGACCAACAAATAAAGCAGGCCCTGGGATGTGTTAAGGGCATGGTTTTTTTTTAAATCTTTCCAATTTTTTTTTAAACCGAGTGTGTTTTGAATAGTTCCACAACCTTGGAGCAAGTCCTATTCAAATGATTACTTCCTTTCATTCATAAGTTACAATTTGCAAACTAATTTCTTCTTAAATGTTACATTTATCTTGTGTCTTTGCACCTGAAACAGCACATAGTTCCAGAACCATGAATGTAGCAGTGGATCTGCGAAGTGCTGCCATAAGTCTTCTCTCCAGCTATATGAAAGCACCATTATAATTCATAATAATTATAACCAGGATTCTCTTTCTTACCCTTCAATTCTGATTGATTTCCCCCCCTACATCTTGAAAGAGGCTCCAGGGTTTAGTTGTTGCCCCAAACCTTATATTCCATCCCAAGTGAGCTACAAATAAAGATAGTTTAAAGATACCCTTTGATCCTCTGCCAAAACTTGTATAAATAGCAGTTCATAAAATAACATGTTCCTGCTGGCTTGTGAGAAGGGGAAGGAAAACAAACACAATACAAATCTGTAAATGTTTGTTCTCTGGCTGTGACATGTCCATGAAAAGAAATCTAGAGATAACTGAACCTTCCTCTATAGCTTAAAAGCACAGATTTTCCAACTTGTGAAAGTTTGCCTGACAAGTTATTTAAAAGCATAATAAAAAAAAATCTAAAGTTACTTAAAAGTTAATCAGGCTCATGAGTCTAGGATGAGCATTAGAAAAGTTCCTGGTGAAGATCTGAATTGACAGTATGCAGAGACCCCCAGTTTCCTTTAAAAAAAAGAAAAAGAAAAGAAAAACACACACACACAAGTTGTCAAAATGTCAGGTATATGCTACAGTATAAAAGGTTACTAATAACTGCTCGCATTCCTAATGGAAAAAATATAAATTATGAAACTAGATGGTAAATTGTGCTCACATTAGGTGAAAAGGGAACTGATCTGCAGTCAGGGCAAGTCTTCTCCTTGACTTCATGTGGCTTGGATCAGGCACTAGAGTACAAGGAGTTCTGTGCAGCAATCATTCCCATGTGTGAGGAACATTCCTGATTACTTACAGAAGTTTTCAGAGGATGGTTTAATAGACAGGGCATTGGATTAGAATTTAGGAGAACTGGATTCCATTCCTGACTCTGCTACAAACTTCCTGGGAGACCTTGGGCAAGTCACTTAATTTACCCTGTGTAACATTTTCCCATCTGCAAATTAAGGATAATACTTCTTCAATTAAACCCATTAATAATTAAGAGATGCTTGGATACTATGAGGAGGAGGACTTTATAAGTATCTAGATAGATAGATAAATGTTACACAAGGATTGTGATGGCACGGTAATTGAGACTACATTGTGGTGACAGACAAATGGTAGTGCAGAATAGACAACTCCCTCTTTAGATGACCCTTAATGCATCACGTTCTCTTCTGTAGCAGCTATAGCCTCTTCACATCTATCATTTATACAGAAATGTAAGAAAATAAAGATGAAACAGTGTCCAAAGCAGCACAAGTGAGCTCCAGAGTGTCCTTAGGGAGCAAGTATATCTGTACATTTTCCTGCCCCACACCCAAAATACATGTGTTTGCATTGCATGGAATAACAGTTTGTGAGTCATTTTAATAGAGTCAGCATCTAAGCAGTGACATTCTGCCATTCCCAGGGGATTTGCCACTTGCTATAGGGCATGTTATTGAATGACAAACTACAGGATTGCATAAAACATCTGCAGAATGTCACTGTCTAAGTTACTGTTCACCTGTGTTTCAGCTCACTCCTTCTGTCTGGAGTGCGTATTTTGGTGCACACTGTACATAAGAAGCCTATTTATACACAGGGAACGAGGAGCCTGAGGAACTGCAAACAGATATAATTTATATGGAAGTAACATGAGAAATTGCACTGCAAACTTTCCCCCATAAATAATGGTCCTTTTAATAGGTTGTTGTATATCGAACTGTTGTGCTGAAGCATCTTGCGGAAAAATTCCTCACCGTGTCACCTTGGCTATGGACTTACAGCAGTAAAGGAAATACAGCCATGTGCCAGGCCATCTTAAATAATTAAGGATTGCAATTCCTTAAGTTGTAAGTTAATTATCTCTCAAAATTTGATTTTCAATGGGGAGGGGGAGAAACAGCTACAGAACTAGCTGAAAATCTTGAAAAAACAAAACTCATTGTTCAAGGTTCATTGAAATTCATTGCTTGGATAGAGGACCAGGGAATCCACAGTTATCAGTCCAGCAAATTTTGAGAGGGCTAAACATGTGCTGGGCTACCTAGTATTTAAGTTACTGTCTTCTCAAGTCTAAATTAAATTCTATTTTGAGATACCTGTTTTATCTGACCCAAATTAATAGCCCAGTTTTAATTAGCCGTGTGGGTTCGCGTGCCAGAGAGAATGTACCATAGAATCACAGAATCATAGAATATCAGGGTTGGAAGGGACCTAAGGAGGTCACCTAGTCCAACCCCCTGCTCAAAGCAGGACCAATTCCCAACTTAAGTTGTAGAAGTTGCTAGACACACAGTAATGGAAATAGAGACCTGCCATCTCTGCTGTGATGTACACTCCGTGCTAATTCAGGCCTCTGCCTCTCTGCTAAGGCTGCCAGCAATGGCTATAAACTTGATTCTAGTGCCTGTAATGTGGACACAAAAAGGGATGAAAAGAAAAATTCAATATTAATCTCCGTCTAAATAATATTTAGAGGGCAGTTCTATTCTGCCCTATGTACTCTGCACAATGCAAGCAACTATGGAAACCAGCACTTCCTTTCTCTACAGAGCCACACCCTTTGTGTTCAGAGTCAGATCTCATTGCTATGGGGACGTTTTACTGCTCTTTACTCCTGCTCACCCTACAGAACCAAGAGATCTATAGAAAAGGGAGCTGGATTTTATTCCTTCTTTAGCATCATCTGTGTGGTGATCATTGCTTATCATGCTGACTGAATGTATTTTCTCACTGTTTCCTTGTGTCCCTCACCCTCCCACCCCCGGCTGTTGTCTATACTTAGATTGTGAGCTGTTTGGGGCAGGAGACATCTTTGGGTTCTGTGTTTGTACAGGGCCTAGCACAATGGGGAGAGACAAAGAGAGACACTGTCACTGTCAGTTGGCTTCATTGAGTATGACAAGCCTATGGTTCTGATTTTTTTTAAATCTAGGAAGCGGCCGATGAGATGCCCAGACATACAAACCCTCTCGGCCACTGTGACTGGTGCCTTTTAATATTTACACTGATGCTGTCGTGGGCAATCATCTTGTCAATCGGCCTCCCGCTTGCCGCTTGTCACTGTCGGAGCAGTCTTTGCTTCTGGATTACATGAGTGCAGTAGTCCTGCCACCGTATTCTCTGCACTAGTGACGTACAGGTTATCAAAACCCTCCTACTCCCAGACAGCTGGACCTGTGGGAGCTCCAAGCAAACACCAGGCCTCTACAGAACAAATCAAGGAGGAACCCAATCAGAAGAAAAAAGCCAAATATGAAAAAAATCTGATCTCTGCAGATTCACCTCAGCCCTACTCTGGTAATCCAGCTACTAAAAAATGGGATCCTTTTCACAGTATTATCCTAATCTTCCCTCTTTACTATCTTCCCCTTCCACCAGACTTCTGTGTACTGAGCCATACCACAGCCCACCACTCTATTGACACATACATACATTAAAGAGTTCTCCTCTGATTCTGCTTCAGAAACACTCTTTCCTCATACCAAGTTAGGAATCTTCAAGAATACCCTCAGCATTTTATTCCTTGCGTCCATTCTTTACATAATAAGTTATGAAACCCTCAGTGTCTACCACTAATACTATTTCCTTGAAGAAAACGTTGTTACAGGGAAGTTAAGGTGTGGAGGTTGTATCACTAAGGGTTGCCTAATCCTTGGCAGGACGTTGTAGTTGACCAAAAAAAGAAAATACCAACCATTAAGAAGTCAGGAAAGTCAAAGTAAAGGTTTCAAAACACGGAACTTACATTCACAGCAGTAAAGGAACACAAATATATAATTTCATCTGATTTACCATGAAGTCCAATAAACACTGTTTCTTTGGAGTTCATACATCATTGATCATGCAAACTATATAGGCATTTATTTGTTAAAGCAGGGATCTCAAACTCAAATGACCACGAGGGCCACATGAGGACTAGTGCATTGGCCCGAGGGCCGCATCACTGACACTCCCCCCTCGCTGCCCCTGGCCACGCCCCCACTCCACCCCTTCCATGAGGCCCCGCCCCTGCCCCACCTCTTCCCCATTCCATCCCCTTCCCCGAAGTCTCTGCCCCAACTCCGCCCCCTCCATGCCCCCATTCCAATCCCTTCCCCAAATCCCCGCCCCAGCCCTGCCTCTTCTCCGCCTCCTCCCCTGAGCACGCAGCTCCCCGCTTCTCCCCCCTCCCTCCTGGAAAGTGCTAAGCGCCGCCAAACAGCTGTTTGGCAGCGGGAAGCGCCTGGAGGTAGGCAGAGGAGCGGGGAAGCGGCGCGCTGGGGGGGCGGTCAGGGAGGGGAACTTGGCAGCCGAGGGAAATAACGCTGGGGGGGGCTGGGGGGGCAAGGTAGCTTGGCGGCCGCAAAATAACCCTGCGGGCCACATGTTTGGGACCCCTGTGTTAAAGCATGATTGATTAATTAGCAGGAATAAGCCATCCCTTCATGGAAGGTATGGCAGATTCTCTCAAACTGAATTTGAGGAAGAGGACTAAGAAAAGTCACTCATATTTTGGTCCAGACCAGGAGCAATGTTGTAGGCTAAATCTGACTCCAAGACTAGCAAGTCACACCAATTCTCTCCCTCTAGGGTTGAATTATTACACTAATGCAGATCAGCCTCCAGCAGGGACCTGCTCAAAATCTTCACAGCCTTGTGATTTGCTCCCCAAGACAGCATTTTTCATGTACATTTCAGAGATGGAGTTTTGTCTCTCAATAATTCACTGACACAGATGTCCCCAGTGCAGAATTTCTAACATTTGCAATACCATGCTGCACATCTTTGCCTCTCCTGGGTATTGCTTTCTCCTTTGCAATGAAATAAGTCAATCTCTATGGGAAAATTCCCAGTCTTAGGTTATATACTGAAGCTCTTTTTATAAAGATGCAACAGAGAAATAGAGTAGCAACTGATCCCCGCCTGTTTTTTTTATTATTCAGACAAATGTTAATCACTAATCAGCATCCACCTTAAATCACCATTAACATCCTGACTAGTTTTCTTTCTCTATTTCTCCAGGCAATGAGCCCAGCTGTTTCCCATTGGTACTAGCAAAATAAATCCCTATGAGACAGATCCAACATTTCTGTCTCAGAAGAAAAACTTCTTGTATTACAGCCCTATAAAACATCAATCAGCAATTGGCGATGTTCCTTTCTTCACCTATATCAGTCTCAAGGCTCTGCATGAGCTGCATTCCCTCCAGCTGTTAGTAACTTAATTGAAATATTGATCAAAATAAAAGCCATTCCCCCAAAATTTGCACTATTATCACTAACCATAATTTAGTCATGTCTTATTACGCACAGTGACAGCCTAACCCAGTGCAAGTCAAGAATGCAATAACAATATTCAAAAATGGCACACTGCTGTTTCCATCATCTCCCGACAAGTGAATATAGGGCCAGATCCTCAGCTATAAACTGACTTGATGAAGCTACACCTGTTTGCGCCCAGCTCATAATGTGTAAGTGACAAAGGAAACAATTATAAATCTATGGCTTCATTTTCTTTAGTTCTTATATTTGGCTAAGAGCCAAGGTCTGCCCCAGATTCAGGTTCTGATGCATAAGCCCCTTGCTCCTAAATTCACAGTGGTTTGTTAATCAGGCTTCCCAATGGAAAGCGAGGGAAGAGAGTTGCCCAGCTGTTTCACAGGGCTTCAAGGGCAGAAGCCATCATGCTCAAAACCAAGGTATATTGTGTTTAAATCGATGTTATATTAATTTGTCATATCTGTGACCAAATGGTCAGAGAGAGGAGAGATTACTGACTGCAGAACTAGACAGCACACCACCTATGTTTTGTTCCTGTGGATTTATTTTGAGAGTCAGCAGGGCAGCACAGAGAGAGAGACTGAAGGATGATTGACATGCTGAAAGGTAAGCAAAGACGTGCCTTGCACAGGAGGCTGTGGCTGTTTTAGATGCTCGTGGAGCATCTAGCAATGCTTTGTGTGCAGCGTCAGCTCCCGATGAGAGGCTACAACTTAGTGAAACGGCAGCCTCTCCACCGGACTCCCGTGGCAAAAAATAAATAAAAGAGCAGCCCTGATACTCCTGACTGGGAGCTGACAAGTCACTAAACGCCAGCTATGGCATCCTTTCAATTCTTGCCAAAGTGTGTGTGTGGCGGGAAGAATATGTTAAACTCAAAGCCTTGCTCGTTTCATTTGCTGTTCTTACCCAGTTCAGCTTAGTGCATGGGGCTGGGGGGACGGGAATGGGAGGGCGGGGAGAAGCAGCTGTTTTCTTTACACCCAGACTAGGAACAGAAGGGATGTGGAGGGGGAAGTCTCCGCAGTGTTTTTGACAGTCTACTCACCAGCATATAAGCAGCCAGAGTGAACCCCTAGTTCCAGCACCCATGCCAGACTATCAGCTGCAGGCTACATCAATGCACTGCTCTTTGTAGATGGGGAGGTATCCATATTGCCTTATGGTAATTCCCTAAGGGTGCCATGGGATTTCTATTCAAAACCATTCTACCATGAGGAACAACAGAGGCCTGGCTTATCTGGTTTCTATCCTATTTCCTTATTTTTAAGTTATTTCTTGACAAATCCTCCCAGGCTTGAAGCTAGTACTGGATCTTCCCTCCCTTCAGACACACTGAAATGTTTTCTCCACCCCTTTGCTTGGCCAGTCATTTTTACTACTATGTTTTCTATGATTCATTCTTAAATGTGATGTGCAAGGACAGGCAGAAAGAAATACAAATAGATGAATATGGACACTTGTGTCATTCTGGATAGTAGTTCAATGTTTTACCAATAGTTTTTAGCGAGATACACAACTAGAGTTCATCCACTGAGTCCGAATATCCGTACCTAACATGCTTTGCTTTTGAGTACTGAACTTGCTTTGCTTTAAAAAGAGGCTGTGGGTCTGAGTGGAAAAGGCACCGGACGGGGAGTTAGGAGACTTGAGTTTTATTCCCTGTCTTGTTGTGTGATCTTGGGCAAATCAGTGAGGCCTTGTCTTCACTGCAAGTGAGCACACGGGAGTGACTGAACTCAAGTTAGTCCCACTTGCCTGAGAGCAGCCACGCTGCCCAGTGACACGGGAGTTATGCAGAGTGATTGGATGAGCAGCCCAGAGGGACTGCATTAGCTGTGATGAGTTATTGCAACTCAAGTTGTTGCATCCCCCACAGCATTACTAGCTCAAGCATCAGCAGCACACTTCAATAACCCCTCCCCCGCCGGGCCAAAAAAATTATTCCTCCCCCTCCCCGCTACAGGCCAGATAGCTCAAGCTTAAAGCCCCACTTAACTCAAGATTTTTGGGGTGGGGGGCAGGAGTTGAGTTAGGGGTAACACTTGAGTTATAACTCACGCAAACTGTATGGGGAAGACACTCTTAGCCTCTCTGTACCTGTTTCCCCCTCCCATCTTTGTTGTATTTATTTTGAGTAAGCTCTCCAGTGATGTGTTTTATAGTGCTTGGCACAAAGGGACCTGATCTCACTTGTGTGCTACTGTAAAACAAATACAGAATTAACTTCAATATGAAAATTGGGGGTTTCCTCTGCCACATTTTGCCATCATCTAACTCTATATCAATAGCATTTAAAATAAAATGTTCAGTCTTTGGTGCAGGATGCTGAAAATACCTTACAGTATGAACAACAAATATTTTGCTTTGTACAATTGTTGAAGCATTTGAGAAAAATCTTTCCCATCCTGTAGTATGGTTGTCATTTGGGTTATTTAATTTACAAGTCTGTTTATCAGAATCCAATAAAAGGTTTTTAAGCTAGCAGAGAAACAAATTAGTTAGATTTCTCAGTAATCGCTTCTCTTAGCTGCAGGAAAAGAAAAACATGAGATGAAAGAGCCTTCACTCTGTTATTGAAGTTAGAAGGATGTTGAAAATAGGCCAGTGGTCCTCCTTGAAAAGCTAAGAAAGTCTCTAGGAGTCTAATTAGTAGAAAAATATGCCCTTTCATTGACTTTTCAGTCAGAAGAAATGCAAAAACAAGGGACGATCTATTCAAGATCACAAACGGGACAGAAGCAATTTTATACACATATTCCTCAGAGCATTCTGGATTATGCATACTGCTTCAAGACTTTGCCAATCTACATATTCTTGGCCTTTAGCAAGATAAATTATGAGACAGTGAAAATTATACTTTTTAACTTTAAGTTAAAAAAAATCCAGTTCTCTTTTTAATAGTTACTTCACATGATACCTGAAAATTAGACTGTGTTCAGTCAGTGCAGAAGGATTCTGTAGGTGGAACCAATTGCGGAAAGAATATTTATATTTTTCAGCTGATGGTGGATAATACCTGGAAAAAGACTCTTTGGAAGTGCAAGAGGCAATATGGGATTCTGTCTCAAAAGATGACACAGCAATAAAAACTGGCACATACTAAGTCTTCTTGCTACATGGCATACAGTGGATGATTTATAACCAAACTGGCTGTGTATGATTAAAACAAAGACACAGAAGCAGCATTGTATAGAGTAACACACCCAGGACTGGGAGAACCCATAGGTTTTCACTTTGTCCAGTAGCTCATCATAATATGACTTTGCACTTTTATGACAATTCCCAAACATCAGCTGAGTTGGCTGTACACCGGTACTGTTATGTAGGTAAATAATATTGTCCCTATTTCACAGATGGCAAAACAGAGACTCAGAAAGTCTGTGGACCTGATTCTGCAAACCTTACCCACACCGAGTAGTACAATGGGACTGCTTGTATGAGTACTATTCAGAGTGTAGAATCGGGTTGTAAGGGACTTGTTCAAGGTCACAGAAGGAGTCAGTGTAAAAATCAGGATTAGAATTTACCTAAAGTGACCCCCAGTGTCTTCACATAACATTCATAATATGAAGGAACCACGTGGGCACAGAGGGGTCCATATCGTTGTGTGTGCTAGCTATATACACACCATGCCAGGCCTTGCAATATGTACCCACTGCTCCTCTGGCAGGGTTCTGGTGGCTTCAGAGACGTAGCAGACAGTGAGGGCCTCTAGAGGGGACACAAACTATTTAAAGGAACACTACCCAATTAGTGCCGTGCCGAGTTCACAGTGTTCACCAGGCAAATCATTCAGTGTTTCTGTCCATAAAATGGGGGCAATGAGATTTAACTCCCACATAGAGATGTAATGAAGTCTAACTACATGGGCAAAGTGGCAGGTAAGCAGCTGCCATCTCTTCCTGCAAACCACTTCCAGGGTCATGGCTTGTTTTCCTCCTAGAGATGGAGATTGCACGCCACCTTGGGGTATGTCAACACTACAATTAAACACCTGTGGCTGGCCCATGTCATCTGCCTCAGGCTCATTGTATGGCTCAGGCTGGAGTCCACGCTCTGGGACCTCGCCAGGTGAGAGGGTCCTAGAGGCCAGGATCCAGCCCAAACATCTACACTGTGATTTTCCAGCCCCGTAGTCTGAGCCCTGCGAGCCCAAGCCGGCTGACACGGCCAGCGGCAGGGCTTTAGTTGTAGTGCAGACAGTCCATTAGTGGCCCAGCTTTCTGAAAGGGAGATGCTTACTGAGGCTTGTCTGACATTAAGTGGGAAAAGGGGAATTGTGGGTCATTACATCCCAGGAAGATGGGGCTGTGGACAGAAGAGCAGGGAACGAAATAAGAGAAAGCGTCTCCCTGTCACACAAAATGGCAAGATTGTTCCTTTAATGGGTTACCGACAATGCTCACTTTAAAAAAAGAGGCCTGATGAAATGAATGTGGAAAAAAAAGACAGTGGAGTTCTTGCCCTCACCACTAGAAAGCGCTGTGCTGTTCCTCAGAGTCATTTCTGAATCCCTTCTGCAAACCTCAAGAATCATGAGGCTTATTCCCTTTGTTGATGTTTGACTTGGCTTTAAGGTCAATAAAAGCCACTGAGCAAGAGCAAGAGAAGTCAGACTCTACAATGGAGCCCGGCAAAAGGATTTGTGTGTGTTTGCTCTTGTTTCTTCCTGGAATGCGGCAATCCACAAGCCTCTGCCAATGTCCAGAAGCAAGCAACTAAATCGATTCCAACGGCCTAGAAACTGAAATTACACCTGGATAAATTATTCAAATATTTGTTTCTATTTAAAGGGCTTTTACGGACTTTTCAGTTAAATAAAATATGAAAATGGCATGCTTAAGAGAGGTCGTGGGGCACGCCTGCCAGAGCTGGGAGCGTGGGCAGGTTTTAGCAATTGCTCCATGGATATAATTAAATGGCCTGGGGGGTCCAATGCTGCAGTCTTTCCCCCGGCAAAAGGGCAAAGGGTCTTTTGCCCAAGTAAAGACTGTGTGGTGTAAGTCCCATGTGTGAAAACTGCGGCATAATGCTAGCCAGGGACTTAGGCTTCATTTATTTTGAAATGCTTCAAATATTGATAAAGGTATTTCTGTGCATGATGAAAATGATTAGGGCACTTAAGGCAATTCGTGGAATTTAAAGGGCAATCCTTTGCAGAGAGCTTGATATTTTTTTCCGTGTTCCTCTATCCCTGTTGTTTCTAGAAATGTAAGCTCGTAATAGAACAGGATCCAGGAGAAGAGGACACACGTTTCCCATAAGTTTGCTCGGTTCTTTTGGGTGGCGGAGCTGTTTTCGAAAGGGCAAAGCGAAGCACTGGGTGCGAGGTTCTGAGTTGGACTGTGCCCGTATAAAGGAGTGAGAACCTCCTCCCCCCACTTACGCCCTTCTGTGCTCTGTCTGGCCCATGGGCTGGGCATGCAGGAGCAAGCAGAGCTACATGGCCACTTACACCCACCCCAGAAAAGGTGGCCAGGAGGTAGGGTTGCCAACTTTCTAATTGCACAAAACTGAACACTCTAGCCCCACCCCTTCCCCAAGGCGCTACCCCCCACTCACTACATTCCCCCTCCCTGTGTGGCTCACTCTCCCCCACCCTCACTCACTTTTACTGGGCTGGGGAAGGGGTTGGGGTGCGGGAGGGCTCTAACTGGGGGTGTGAGCTCTGGGGTGGGTCCAGAAATGAGGGGTTCAGAGTGTGGGAGGGGGCTCTCAGCTGGGGCAGAGGGTTGGGGGGGTGAGGGTTCTGGGATAGGGGTGCAGGCTCTGGGATGGGGCCAAGGATGAGGGATTCGGGGTGCAGGAGGGGGCTCCAGGTTTGGGGGGAGGGCTCAGAGCTGAGGGCATTGGGGCATGGGGTTGGGGCGTGGGCTTACCTCTGACAGCTCCTGGTCGGCGGAGCAGTGGGGGTGCTAAGGCAGGCTCCCTGCCTGTCCTGGCACTGCGGACAGCGCTGCACCCCAGAAGTGGTCAGCAGCAGGTCTGGCCCCTAGGGGGAGGCTCTGGCTTGCAACGTCTCTGGTGTAGGAATCTCCCTCACAACTTTGTAGGTAACAAATCTGAGGAACTGTCCCAGATTGATGTGTCAGTGGAAGGTTTTGGAACACATGGGTAAGTTAAACAATAAGAAGTCATCAGACCCAGATGGTATTCACCCAAGAGTTCTGAAGGAACTCAGATACAAAACTGCAGAACTACTAAGTGTGGTATGTAACCTTTCACCTGAATCAGCCTCTGTACCAGATGACTAGAGGATAGCTAATATAATGCCTATTTTTAGAAAAAGCTCCAGAGGCAATCCTAGCATCCTCCTGTGTGGATATATCAAGTTGCCTCCTTTACAATTGGCTTTGCCCCTCTTGCCTAATTAATCAGCTTTGTGACATCACAATCCATCACTGTGAACAGGTTTGTGATGTCACAAACACTAATTTGCGAACAGAGGGGAAGGCTGGTGGTTAGGCTGCTAGCCTGGGACCGAGGAGACCTGAGTTCACTGCGTTGCCTTACCGCAAATGTGCTGTGAGATTGTCAACAAATCCCTCAGGGCCAGATCCTCAAAGGTTTGTAAGGACCTAACTCCTCGTCAATGCAACTGACTGCGATCAATGGGAGTGAGGTGCCTAAATACCGTGGAGGATCTGGGCCCTAGCCTCTGCGCTAAGTGTAAAATGCTGATAACGGCACTTCTCTACTTTACGGGGCATTGTGAGCATACCAGCATTAACAACTGTGAGGGCCTCGGATAGCTAATTAAATGTCTCGAGTCCCAAGAGAAGGGTAAAATGAGAACTTCTGTTTATACACAAATGTCCTGGAGCTAGGAACAGGCCTGAACAAATCCAAGAACTAGACAGCTTGGGAAAGGTCAAATCTTGACTTTGGCCTGCTGTAGAGATGGGAATAGTGATAAACAAACTCTGGGTCTGAGCCTCTCAAATCCAGATCCCAGCCCCACAGCTCTGTTTAGGGCCAAATCCTGCCATTCTTATCCAGGCAAACCCCCCACAGCTTTCATGGGAGATTTGCTTGAGAGAGGATGGCAGGATTAGACCCTAACTAGTTAGCAAAGGACAGCGACTATGGTGCTGCAGTAGAAACACTCAGGCCAACAGTGTGAAAAGCAGTTTGAAGCAAGGCAACTCTGCCAAGAGCATGTGCTGTAATTCAAGTGTGCTAGCAAAAAGGCGAGGAGAAAGGAGAACTACGCTGGGATGTTAGTGGTCAGTGGTGGTGGGCAATTACAAATGTCGGGGGAAGAGGACCTTGACGAGAAATCAGTTTAACTGCTCTGGCAGGGAAGCTTTAGGAGGGATCCATCCTATACATACTGGCCAAAAGGTCAACATGCAATGGAAGGGGGAGGGAATGTGGCCAGGTAACTAAAATAGAAGGTGAAAATCCAGACAGTTCTGATGCTTCGGGAGGTTCAAGGACATAGCTAAATATCATAATCACTGTTGCTACTCTACAGCTTTAGCACTTTGACCGGTCAAGCCTAAAGCTAAACTGTTTGTTCTCTTTTGTGAAACAAACAAGCAAATCCAATCAAGGGAAGGAGCATGGGTTCCACACCTTAGTGATTTATCCTTATTGCACCAGTCAGAGGTTAGAGTAACTGTCTGGGAGCCAAAGAAAAATAACAGCATACCTACTGGTGCCTTTTCTGCAAGCATAATTAATCTATCTGCTTTTCTCGCAGCAAACATCTAATTAAACAGGGCGGGAGGAGAGAAAAAGAGAGCACAAAATACGTATTTCAGAAGCTTGAGGAACAGAGGAATGTATCATAAAAGCTTGCAAATAACATCACTACATTCATCATCACTCTGCTGTAGGCAGCTGTAATACAGTGTGCAGACTCACTGTGCTGTTTTCTATCTGCCGATTTTCAGCATCCTTTGAATATCCCCCACAGCCCACATTCATTCTGAACACTCTCGAAGGAAATTAAAGAACGCCACCTGATTGGCCCTTCCGACCACACCCTCTAGAAATAGCTAGTTCTGGGTCAAAATGACCATTCCAAGACATGGTAAATGGAGCTGGAGTCACCTTTCATTCTCCTTTTGACTCCTCTCTCTATTCCCTTGCCTTCCTGCTAAAAGGCTTTTTCGATTCTGCCCATCATGCCAGAAAGTAACAGTATTTTACCATTAAAATACTGTGCAGTCCAAACAAGGCGCTCCTCAAGTCCAAATCCCAATGGAGCTCACTGGTAGCTCTCCCAGACTAAGGCTTTGGCCCTAGGAGAGAGCTCTCCCATCAGCTTAATTACTCCAGCCCCCGCAAGCGGCAGTAGCTGTGTTGGCAGGAGACGCTCTCCCACTGACAAAGCGCTGTCCATACCAGTGCTTAAATTGGCATAAGTTATGTTGCTCAGTGGGATGGCTAATTCACACCCCTGAGTGACATGACGTATGTTGACTTAAGCTATAGTGGAGCCATACCCTTAGGCTGCACAACACATTGAAGAACAGAGTAGGGCACCATGTTGCATTGGCCATGGAGGGCATGGACAAGGTGACCTCACAGGTTTGGGTTGGTTATTTCCCCTGGTTGTTGTGAGTTTCTTCCAATTCCTCAGGTAACTATATTGAGCCTGATCTAAAGTCAATAGGTGTCTTTCCGCTGACTTCAATGGGCTTTGAAGTGACTCATTTGGGGCAATAGCTTCCAAAGCCTGGCTGTACACAATGCCCAATATAAGGGCTCCATCCAGCAAAGAATTCAACTCGTGCTTACTTTTAAGAACATAAGCAATTCCACTGGGACTCTTGCAATGACCCCCAGAATGTTAATGGGACTATTCACATGCTTAAGTGTTTCGCTAGATCAGGGCCTTAGTAGGTAATGTGTATGTATGAGATTTTCAAAGGGTTGGAATTTCTCGCTGCAGATCTGAGCTTTATCAGCCTTACTTATCTGATAGATTCTCTTAAGTACAATGCCCAGCTTTTTCTGCTCCAAGCTCTGTGAACTTGTGAGCGAGAAATATGCACATTAACTTGGTCAGGTATATCATGAAGTTAAGGCATTTGGTTGAACAATAAATCGGCACTGAAGTTCACAAAGGTCTTTGGTTTCGCTTCTGTCATCAGAGTCAGTCAATTAAAAATCTGGACCTAGAAAGTTTTATGGGAATGCTACATTGATAAAAATGGGGAGGGAGGGGCAGGAAGGAATTGATTTATGATGAAGCCAAGGCAGTCGATCTGGAAGAGATAATTATTCTTCTATAACTGGCCAGGGAATGGAGGATCCATTATGCGGCTGAATTGAAACAGCAGAGGCAATTTGTCAGTCTGACTTGTTTGAGTGAGTAACTTCAATTTCCAAGTGATTTTTCTTTCATTGTCACACAGGAATGTGTTTTACATTTCAAGCTCTTCTGATGCTGACCTAAATGTAAGAAAGGAGAGGGTAGGATCCACACTGACTAAAGGTAGCAATATTTTCACAGTGGCGTCCACTGGTACAGCTAAACTACAAAGATGACACGTCAGAATTCCCAGGTTTCAGGGGATTTAGAATTTGGCTGGAAAAGATTCACTCCAGATGGAAATTTGGTATTCAAAAGGCACAGCACAAGAGCAATATGTTTTGTCTTTTGAGTGCATTTGTTCATTTCTTAAAAAACGTGAGTGCAAGAAAGTGTATGGGTTTCTAATGCTTTTTACCTTAAAAAGCTAAATCCACATAAGCATTCACTGTGCATTATTCTTAATAAGCATTCCAAAATAGTTTTTCCAAAGTGAAATTGTGGGGGGTGCTAATGCACGTTGTATAATGTGAAACTTTTTTACATTCTTTTAAAGAAGTTAGAGATTAAAGATGAGATTTTTCAAAAGCATCAAAAGGTAACAAGGTCAGTGAGACTTGTGCTCCTATGACACTTCTCAAAATCTCCCCCTGCAATACAGATATGGATGTTAGCAGGCAGAGTTCCTACCTACCCCAAAGAATGTACAAAATGCATACATGTACCCTCTGATTTTCAAAAGACCTCGGTATGCTGGGCCCAGAAATGCCAGGTCCTAAGCACTTTTGAAAAATCAGCCCTTATTACACCTAGTTTCAAGCTAACCGAATACACCTGATCTAACCTCAGGGCAATTTGTCAGTGACCAGAACATAGGAGGTCAGGCCTCATGGTTAGAGCAAGAACCAGGAATCAGAGCCTAGGGTCAGAGTCTGGGTGTCAAAGCCAAAGAGCAGAGCCAGAGTTAAAAGACAGGAATCAGAGCCACGGGGCAGGACCGGGTGACCTGGAGTGAGTTAGGGCTGGGAACAAGCAGACATAGGCACCATCAGAGCTGCTTTGAGCAGCCCATGAATTGCTGCTGCTGGGTTTAAGAGCCAGTCTCCCAACTCTTCCAACCAGTCAGGCAATGTAGCCAATCAGGCAGCCTACTACAGGCCACCTGCACTCAGTGGGTTGTCCAGAGAGTCTCTATGTTGCAGACTCTGCTTGCAGACTGACTGTGCTGCAGGCCCTGATTCTGATAGCATTCAGGCACTGCATGTCAGGGTGATTAAGCAGGAAAGCCTTCTAGCCACATGCAGAGAATCCTAGAATCGGTTCCATACCCCAATCATTTTTGTTGCCCTTTTCTGTACCTTTTCCAATTCCAATGTATCTTTTTTGAGACAGGGAGATGGGAACTTAGTAATTAAGGTGTGGACATATCATGGTTTTTTATATAGTGACGTGATATTTTCTGTCTTATTATCTATCCTTTTCTGAATGGTTCCTAACATTCTGTTCGCTTTTTTGACTGCTGCTGCATAATGACTCCAAGATCTCTTTCTTGAGTGGTAATGGCTAAATTAGACCCCATCTAATTTATGTATAGTTGGGATTATTTTTTCCAGCGTGTATTACTTTGCACTTATCAACACTGAACTATAAAAAAGGCCATGAGTGATGACAATGCAAATCAAGCTGTTAATGGGGGTGGGAGGGTGGGGACCAAAATCCCTTCTTTATTCCTCTGAGACACAATTAAAACAAGATTTTTGAAGAGGACCATGTTACTGCTTTGTTTCATGTATGAAACTGAAAATGAACTATGAATTTCTAACATAAAGGGATCCTTTCATCCCATCTTAGCTACTTGATTCAAAGTTTAAGAATAATGAACCCTCAGGGCCCTGTTCTCCTTTCACACCAGCATAAACACTTCCACTGACAGCAATGGGGTCACACTGGTGCAAAACCAGTGGAAGAGGGAAGATAAATCAGGCCCTCATTTCTTAGTGGTACCTATCTTTGCAAGTTTAGGCTCGTCATGGTTAAACAGGCAAGCTAGCTTGGGCTTAGATGGCTGCAGGAGGAGTTATTGCTACATGCCCAGAGGGAATGCCCTCTCTTTCATAGAGAGGTGATTTATTTTTCATATCAGTTTGGATGCAGCCATTTCCCCCCCACGCACCCGAAACAAAGTCATGCAATGGAACAAAGCTATGTGAGATGACTTCTAAAGAATAAGCAGCTATCTCAGCCTAGGATAAGAAATAAGATATTTGGAAATTAAAAGCCAGCTTTATGCTACAGGCTCCTTTCATTCTTCTATCTCTAAATGTAAAAGAAAAATGTAGTAAAGATTCAGACAACCCATGAAAAATGGAAAGTGCCTTTTTCATCTGAAAGAGTTTCTTTTTGTCAGGTTAAATGCACATTAATTTAATCTGTTTAACCAGATCAGTCCCAGTATAGTTAAGCAATGAAAACACCAAACCTAGGAGCTTAAGTCTGGAAGCCTTAAGACAATCTTCCTTTCCCTTTGATAAGACCGAGGCATTTCAGCTTGGCTTAAAATACTCATAATTATGTTTCTAAACAGTCAAGGACTGGAGAGTTAAAAATTCTGCAGAGGGAGATGAAGTTTCCTGTTCATTGTATGGGCTAATCTTTTTTATTAAGGGAAGTTAATGTGATATTGATTCGGGGGGCAGGGGATACTCTGCCATATTGTGATAGAGGCAAAGGGGGAAAGGATAGAGAGCCACGGGAGATTAATTTTTTTATTCATTCTCAGAACTCTCTCAGCGAATCTCAAATCGCCAAACCTACGAAGCCTTTTCCATGATGTTAAACATTCTCCACTTTACTCCTCATCTCTACAAGGCTGTTTCTCTCCCTTTCTGAGCACGTATGTAACTGAAAAGTAATGTTATTCCTTGCTATGAAGTGTTAGAGTTTAGTTAGCAGCTGTGATGGTATCAGCCAATATGTTGCTTTTTAATGACATCACTCATACATTATGAATGAGGAATTTGAAGAGCAGAAAAAAAAGGCAGCGTGCATAATCGTTAACTGTTCAGCTGCTTGAAGAGCTTTGTATACAAAGTAATAAATCCTCTAACCTTCTTGTTTGTAAGAACAAGTTGGCACCGCACCTGGCTTCTGATCAATGTAAGACGGAATCATGGTCAAACCACAAATCACATTAATAGGTTTTCATGAGTTTAGAAGAAGACTGGCCTTTAGAATCCATCAGCTTTCTTCCCCCTAAATAAAATTCACCTGTTTAGTCCAAAACCTCTCCCAGACAGCAATTTGACCGGCAAGCTGAGGAGTGTTTAGGTACCTACAGCAGCTCAAACACGTACCGGTATATGTTGGCTCTTATCAGCAACAGTGTTCACCTCACTGCCGCTTTTGGAGGAGCCAGCAGAGGTGAGCTTCTTGGTAGCCTTAGTTGTACAGATTTTATGCCCTCCTTTGTCTCTGACATTTTCCTTCCTACTTTTGTCTCAGGAGCCCTGATATTTCAGTCCTGGTACCCTCAGGCTAAAGATGGGCCTGAACGGTGAATTTTTTTAAAGTTCAGGAGTATTTGGGCCCTGGGTTTTTAGTGTGGGCCCAAACTGCTTCAGTCTGGATAAGAAAAATAATTTTCTTGTGGAACACGGTTTAATGAGTCTGAAAGGGAAAGTTGATAATTACAGGCAGGTCTACATAAGGCACTGACAGCATCTTGGCACATCCCAATGCCATGGTCCCATCCCCACCCCATGGCCCTGCTTCTCCTTAGAACAGCTGTAATTATGATCAATGAGGAAGTTCACATCTCTTGGAGTTATTGTTTCCGGCTCTCTGCAGACTCACACCGACCTCAGATATGCTTAGGCCTCATTTTCAAGCTTGACTTTGCATTGATAAAGGATCGAAACAGTTTTTAAACAATGAAAACTGGGATTCTAATCTCATCATGTGACTAAAGGAGCTGGGACCCCAGGCAAGGACCTATAATACCAATGCCTTAATCTAGCCCTGATTGCTTGATTAGATTTGGAGAGGACAGGGTTGTGAGGATTTTTATTAGGGTCATATACTGCCAACGCTACTGAATGGCATGATTAGAGCTGGTTGGAGGATGACAATTGCATGTTGCAGCAACTACCAACATTTCTGCATTAGAATGAAACAAAAACCTTTATTGAAAACATTCAAAAATGGAATGGTGTCAACGTGTCCATCTTCAGATCAAAACCTGAGCTTTCCAATTCAGGAAATCAGTGTGTGTGTACGGTTTGTTTAGGGCGGCTGCAGGGGCAGCAGGTTTGTATAATTTTTGTTGGTACCAGAATGGGCTCAAGTCCCACCCCGCAACACACCTGCCTAAGGCTCTGGGAGGGAGTTTGGGTGTGGGCTCTGGGCTGGGGCAGGGGGTTGGGGTACAGGAGGGGGTGCGGGCTCTGGGAGGGAGTTTGGGTGTGGGGTGTGGGTTCTAGGCTGGGGCAGGGGATTGGGGTGCAGGAGGGAATGAGGGGTGCGGGCTCTGGGAGGGAGTTTAGGTGCAGGAGCGGGTGAAGGGTGCAGGCTCTGGGAGGGAGTTTGGGTGCGGGGTGTGGGTTCTAGGCTGGGGCAGGGGATTGGGTGCAGGAGGGAGTGAGGGGTGCGGGCTCTGGAAGGGAGTTTGGGTGTGGGAGGGAGCGAGGGGTGCAGGCTCTGGGAGGGAGTTTGGGTGCAGGAGCGGGTGAGGGGTGCAGGCTCTGGGAGGGAGTTTAGGTTCGGGGTGTGGGTTCTAGGCTGGGGCAGGGGATTTGGGTGCAGGAGGGGGTGCGGGTTCTGGGAGGGAGTTTGGGTGTGGGAGGGGGTAAGGGGTGTGGGCTCTGGAAGGGAGTTTGGGTGCGGGAGGGAGTGAGGGGTGCAGGCTCTGGGAGGGAGTTTGGGTGCAGGAGCAGGTGAGGGGTGCAGGCTCTGGGAGGGAGTTTAGGTTCGGGGTGTGGGTTCTAGGCTGGGGCAGGGGATTTGGGTGCAGGAGGGGGTGCGGGTTCTGGGAGGGAGTTTGGGTGTGGGAGGGGGTAAGGGGTGTGGGCTCTGGAAGGGAGTTTGGGTGCGGGAGGGAGCGAGGGGTGCAGGCTCTGGGAGGGAGTTTGGGTGCAGGGTGTGGGTTCTAGGCTGGGGCAGGGGATTTGGGTGTAGGAGGGGGTGCGGGTTCTGGGAGGGAGTTTGGGTGTGGGAGGGGGTAAGGGGTGCGGGCTCTGGAAGGCAGTTTAGGTGTGGGAGGGAGTGAGGGGTGCAGGCTCTGGGAGGGAGTTTGGGTGCATTGTGCGGGCTCTGGGCTGGGGCAGGAGGTTGGGGTGCAGGAGGGGCGAGGAGTGCAGCGCTTACCGTGGGTGGCTCCCGAAAGCGACTTGCACACCCCTCTGGCAGCAGCTCCTAGGTGAGGGAGCCGGGG
This sequence comes from Macrochelys suwanniensis, assembly GCA_033296515.1. Lineage (NCBI taxonomy): Eukaryota > Metazoa > Chordata > Testudines > Chelydridae > Macrochelys > Macrochelys suwanniensis. Next base: position 16,752,205 of record CM065781.1, on the reverse strand, counting down.
GGTCTCCGTGTGCTGCTGCCCATAGGCACCATCCCCACATCTCCCATTGGCCGCAGTTCCAATGGCAGGGGGCAGCGCGCAGAGACACACCTCCCCAAGGGCTGCAGGGATGTGCCAACCGCTTCTGGTAGCGGCACATCGCGCGGAGCGTGGACAGGCAGGAAGCTGCTTTAGCCCCACTGCACTGCTGGTGGTGGCGGCAGGAGCCCCCAGGTCCTTTTAAATCACCAGGGGGTGGCAGGTGGGGCTGGGAGATGCGCTGGGGGACACGTGCGGGGGTGGCAGGTGGGCCTGGGGGAGAGACTCAGCCCCGAACATTGGTGAAGCCAGGCCCCAGTGCTCTGAATATTCCTGTAGCACGGGCACCACAGGCCCATACAAGTCACTGCCCCTGGCGGGCTGGGATGTAGAAGACCCAGGTTCAAATCCTTAATCTGTCTAATTCAAAGTGATCTGGGTTGAAAAACTGTTCTGAATCAGGTAGAGCTGGAACGTGACCCTAAGTCTCCACCCCATAGGCCAGCGTCCTACCCACCCAGCTATAGATTGTGAGACAGAACCGCATCTGCCTGTCTCTCTCTCCCGAGAGATTCAATGACATTTCATTTAGTCAGAAACGTTCCGAGCAGGTCTCTGCTCATTCTGCAGATTTTTCTCCCCGTAGGTTCAGTTGTGCTAAAAAGGCACCGGCCTGCACAAGCAGGGATGGAGCTGCACTGTTCCAGGAGTGACTGTGGCACTCCCCAGTGGAAGGAGAACATGCACGGCGTGCTATCCTCACTGAGGCCAGCCAATTCTGCTGCCCAGTAGAGGGAGAGAGGGAAAGGATTATGTCCTTGTCTTCTCCCCGCTGTGTCCGAGGGACCTCAGAGGAGTGCAGGGACTGTCACTTTCACAGGACAAGGTGATGCAAGGAGGGGGAAACATGCACAGGGTCCAGACACAACCTATACTTCTTCCAAGCAGAAGCCTAAAGGACTGGAGACTCTTAGTAAATTACCAGCGGATGTCCTCTTTCCTTGGGTGGCTTTGTTAGAATATGGTAACTTACTTTGTAAAGGAAGGGGGAGAATTTCCCTCACTTTTTTCTTAAGGGGACATGCCTTTTAATTGAATTCCTTCTTTGTGGCAGCTCAGGCAATTAATGTTTTCCTTAATAAATTATGAACAGATCCTTCCTTTCTATTAAATGATTTGTAAGATTCCAGTTTGCTTTTCATTCCATCATCAAGGCACACATATGTCTTCCCCTAACCTCGGCCTTTTGAACTGAGATTCAGGCATTTGGGGCACAGAAGGGGGCACACAATACTCTCTCAGAGAGACACTCATCTCATGACATTCAGCCAGGGGTGATGCAGGGGAAAGTGATGGTGAACCCAGAAAGAGGGAGATATGGGGCCTGCCTTGGTAAGCGACTTTGAGGATATTTCTTCAGTCCTTGATTCTGAATTTGCTTTTGTCGAAATTCATCTAAATTAAATGTGGGAGTCACAGGGTTAAATTCTGTGGCCTGTGTTATGCAGGAAGGATAACAAGATGATCATAACGGTCCCTTCTGAACTTATGAATCCATGAATCTATATGCAGTGCTATATTATATTTGTATGTAAATAAATAGCACATATTTTAACTGGGAAAAGATATTCAGATCCACACATAGGTATATTATTTCCTCCCTTTAAAAAATTTCCTCTGTCTGGAATCCTGCAAGGGGGGTGGGGCCGCAAGAGGGGGAGGTGAGCAGTCAAGAGGAAAATCTCAGGCATTTCAATTTCCCAGGGAGGTATTGTAGAGAGGTTCCTGGCTACTCAAGGCAGCTGGTCTCTGAATGCACCTCAGGAAGTAAAAACAACACGATCACTTCATTGCAGGGCTCCTTTTTTGGGGCAGGCAGAATTGTTAAAGACAAAGCATGGCAGAAACAAGATCCAAAGAAGACTCAAATTAGGGCCGCCTTGCGCCTGAGTATTGTACACACCTGTGAAGATTCGAGGCTAAGTTATCATAGACTGCAACCTGCAAAAACATGAGTGTCTGCTCACAAAACGATGAGAGAAAAGCCGTGCTGGGTGTTTAGGGGCAGCTGCATCTGTCACAGTCCTTTGCAGAGCATTCAGGAGCAATGGAGAACCCAGTGGCTCCTCCTTCATTTTCTCTGAATTGTTGTTCCTGCCAAGAATGCTGTGCTTCTGAATGTATTTCCCGCTGCTCTCCCATCCATTCTTAAGGCAGAAAACAGTAACCCTGTCGTGATGTCATCATTTTCTGTTTATTTCTTCTTCAGGCACCTCCAGAGATCTGATGCACTGAAACTACAGGGGAGTTTATGATGGATCAAAAAAAATAATAATAATCAAGTTGCAGCCTTAGAAATCAGCCATAAAAGTTTGGATTCCTGGAGGAAATGAGTCTTTGTAAACAAACAAAGGAATAAGTTGGGGATCACGCCCGCCTGTAATGCAAAAAAAATCCTTGATCATGAAGTCCGTGTGGGGCAGCGGCTAGAGTAGCTGAGTGGCAGGTAGGATTTCAGGGTTCTACTCCACCTCTGCCACTGAGTCACTTTGTGATCTTGGGCAAATCTTGTAATTTCTGTGCACTTCCACAGGCCCAAATGGTCAAACGTGATTTCCCATATACAGGGTGCTGAGCATCCAAAACTCCTATTGAAGTTCTCCCTGAAAATCAGACCACATATTTACAAGCATATCCTGGTCTCCCCTATCTTAAAGAAATCCACCTGCACTTTATCCTCTTTACGGCTCACCTCAGCCATGAGCCTTCAGAACCCTGGCTGGTGACAGCAGCTAGATAGGCAGTAAGCTGTGATAGTCCCTCTTCCCCGTTCTTTTCCTGCTCCCTTACTCTTACTAACCCCCTACTCCTGTCATTCCCCCCCCCTTTCCCTTAAGCCCAATTAAATTGATAAAATCCAAAAACCGACCTACAAAGCTGGGCCAATTCTTCAACAAACTCATTTTGTAAGTATTATCCCCCACACCCCCGCTACACTTTGCCAACTTTGTGTCTTTAAAGTGTTAGATCTCCAGGGCAGGGATTCTCTCTTATCTCTATCTACACAGTGCTCAGCAGTGGGTCCCTGGTTCCAAGTTGGCTCTGTGGGTGGCACCACAGTCTAAAATGTTTATTGCTACTGCTGTTTATTATTATTAGGGCCCTACCAAATTCACAGCCATGAAAAACACGTCACAGACCTTGGAGATCTGGTCTCCTCCCAGGAAATCTGGGCTTTTGCGTACTTTTACCCTCTACTATACAGATTTCACGGTGGAGATCAGCGTTTCTCAAATTGGGGGTTCAGACCCAGAAGGGAGTTGCGGGGGGGTGGGTCACAAGGTTATTTTAGGGGGGTCCTGGTATTGCCACCCTGACTGCGCTGCCTTCAGAGCTGGGCGACCGTAGAGTGGCAGCTGTTGCCCAGGTGTCCAGCTCTGGAGGCAGCGCCCTGCCAGCAGCAGCCACCATGCCAGACCTTGCCACTCTTACTTCTGTGCTGCTGCCTTCAGAGCTGGGCGGCCGGAGAGTGGCGGCTGCTGACTCAGGGCCCAGCTCTGCAGGCAGCAGCGCAGAAGTAAAGGTGGCAATACCAGGACCCCCGTAAAATAACCTTGTGACCCCCCCCCCTGAAACTGGCAGAGGCTCCGCCTTCAGAGCTGGGCGCCTGGCCAACAGCTGTCGTGCTCCTGCTGCCCAACTGGCTGGATGGTCGTGCTCAACGGGTAGTGATCAATGGCTCCATGTCTAGTTGGCAGCCGGTATCAAGTGGAGTGCCCCAAGGGTCGGTGCTGGGGCCGGTTTTGTTCAATATCTTCATCAACGATCTGGAGGATGGTGTGGACTGCACCCTTACCAAGTTTGCAGATGACACTAAACTGGGAGGAGTGGTTGATACGCTGGAGGGTAGGGACAGGATACAGAGGGACCTAGACAAATTAGAGGATTGGGCCAAAAGAAATCTGATGAGGTTCAACAAGGACAAGTGCAGAGTCCTGCACTTAGGACGGAAGAATCCCATGCACTGCTACAGACTAGGGACCGAATGGCTGGGCAGCAGTTCTGCAGAAAAGGACCTAGGGGTTACGGTGGACGAAAAGCTGAATATGAGTCAACAGTGTGCCCTTGTTGCCAAGAAGGCTAACGGCATTTTGGGCTGTATAAGTAGGGGCATTTCCAGCAGATCGAGGGACGTGATTATTCCCCTCTATTCGGCACTGGTGAGGCCTCATTTGGAGTACTGTGTCCAGTTTTGGGCCCCACGCTACAAGAAGGATGTGGATAAATTGGAAAGAGTCCAACGGAGGGCAACAAAAATGATTAGGGGGCTGGAGCACATGACTTATGAGGAGAGGCTGAGGGAACTGGGATTGTTTAGCCTGCAGAAGAGAAGAATGAGGGGGGATTTGACAGCTGCTTTCAACTACCTAAAAGGGGGTTCCAAAGAGGATGGATCTAGACTGTTCTCAGTGGTAGAAGATGACAGAACAAGGAGTAAATGGTCTCAAGTTGCAGAGGGGGAGGTTTAGGTTGGATATTAGGAAAAACTTTTTCACTAGTAGGGTGGTGAAGCACTGGAATGGGCTACCTAGGGAGGTGGTGGAATCTCCTTCCCTAGAGGTTTTTAAGGTCAGGCTTGACAAAGCCCTGGCTGGGATGATCTAATTGGGTTTGGTCCTGCTTTGAGCAGGGGGTTGGACTAGATGACCTCCTGAGGTCCCTTCCAACCCTGAGATTCTATGATTCTATGATTCTATCTCTGAAGGCAGCACCACAACCCCCCCCCCCAATAATCTTGCAACCCCCCTCACGACTCCTTTTTGGGTCAGGACCCCTACAATTAGAACACCGTGACATTTCAGATTTCAATAGCTGAAATCATGAAATTTACGATTTTTAAAAATCCAATGACACTGAAATTGACCAAAATTGACCATGAATTTGGTAGGGTCCTAATTATTAGTATTACATTTAGGTGTCATAATAGGGACTTAGATATCTAACTTTAGGCACCAACCCAATCCCTACCTCTCAGGAATACCAGGATGCTTCATTCTTCTTTGCAAAATGTTTTGGGATGGCTGAATAAAAGACCCACTGCAAGTACAAAATATAGTGCATCTACATTGAACATAATGTACATTACAACACTACTCAATGCATATATTTCCTTTACACTAATATCTAGCATGCTTGTAATACAAGGATTAAATAACTTCATCACTGGGGAAAAAGAACCCTGAAGCTTTAGTTTTTCTCATTACTAATGTATATTTGGAACATTTTTCATAGCTATGGAACATTACGGCTACATCTAATTACACTTACTTTGACGTTTACTGGTGATATTATATTACATACTAATCTTCAAAAGAAAAATAATATTTTGTCAGGTTTACAGAAGAGAATTCATGTTCTATTCTTTTCATAATTTTGAAAATGAAAATATACTGTGTCTATTTTGTATGTGTATTTTTTAAACAGAGCTCTATTTTATCTTATTGTATCAGAAGCAAGACAGAGTAATGACTTCTGGGATTTATTTCCAGTGCTGATTTCGTTTCCAGAGTTGGAGGATTATTGGCACAGATTCTCAGTCCCTGCTCCACAGTGCAAAAAAATCTCTCATCTACTACCAGTCTGCTCCCCTAAAGGAGGTATGTTGGAGGTGAAATGGGGTGTGTCTGGAGCACAGCTGGCAGAACAGCCCTTAGTAGACCATATCTATTGATGTAAATTAGAGCAGCCCTGAAGCTGCTCTAAATTATGCTGGGGATTGAACATCCCAAACCTGCCCAAGGACAGGAGAGTAGAAGGGGGTTTTAAATCATCTTTACTCTGCAGCTCTACCTGCCAGCTGCATTATGCTCAGCACAGGATGAAAGGACCTGAGCTCAGTGCTGCTGCTATTATTCTCATTTCTATAGTGCCCCCTGTCATTGCACATCCTATAGATTTCTTTAAGCATAGATTATACATTTACCTTTGATACCTTTTTTATTACACTGATTATTTAAACAATATTATGCTATATTTGCTTCCTCACAGGCAAATTAATCATCCCTGGCTACTGATACTATTTATTGGAGCTGTGTTATGGTAAATATTTACCAAAAATAATATATTAATGTTTTTGTCCTTCTATACTAAGCACTCATCAGTACGGCATAGTGGATATGACTAGTCTGTAATGGTTATTTCCCCAAAGCCTATACACTATAAAGTTGTTATAAACCAAATCAGTTAAATATGAAATTTGTTTCAATATGGTCATGCAAATTCCATAGTTTTTACTTTATGTGGATTGGAAAGTACAGATTCATAGCTTTTAAGGCCAGATGTGACAATTATGATCATCTAGTCTGACTTTCTGTATAACACAGGCCAAAGAATTTTACCCAATGATTCCTCCATCAAGCCCATATCTTGTAGTTGAGCTAGACAATTTTTAAAAAATGATATCTACTCTTGATTTAAAGCCTTCACGTGACTGTGAATCCACCACAGGTAAGTTGTTCTAATGGTTAATTACGCTCACTGTTTAAAATCTGTGCTTTCTCTCTAGCCTAAATGTATCTAGCTTCTGCTTCCAGCCATGGGGTCTTGTTTATACCTTTGTCTGCTAGATTAAGGAACCCACTGCTGTCAAGTATCAAAGGGGTAGCCGTGTTAGTCTGTATCCACAAAAACAACGAGGAGTCCGGTGGCACTTTAAAGACTAACAATTTATTTGGGCATAAGCTTTTGTAGGTAAAAAACCTAATAGGGACTGGAAGTGGCTGGCTCACTACAAAAGCAATTTCCCCTCTCTTGGTATTGACACCTCCGCATCAATGATTCGGAGTGGATCACATCCAACCTGATTGAATTGGCCCTGTCAACACTGGTTCTCCACTTGTCAGGTAACTCCCTTCTCTTCATGTGTCAGTATGACAATGCCTGCATCTGTAATTTTCACTCCATGCATCTGAAGAAGTGAATTTTTTACCCACCCAACCTTAACCCCAAATAATTGTGTTAGTCTTTAAGGTGCCACCGGACTCCTCATTGTTCCACTGCTGTCAGACATCTTCTCCCCATGTAGGTACTTGTAGACCATGATTAAGTCATCATTGTTCAGAGGCCCAACAGCAGGGCTATGCACCACCAAAGTCCCTTTTAAGCCCTATAAGTTATACATGTACAAAATGATACACATCTCCAGCTTTTCAATGTTTCTATAATAGTTCCTCACCTACAGGAAGTTACATGGAATGTTGATTTTTAAAATTGAGAAAACCCACTAAATTAACATTTCCTTTCTTCATCTGATCTGACCTAGAAATTATTTCTACCTCTGTCATGTAAGAGAATAGATCAGGGTTTTTTCTAAAGGGAGTTCAAAGTCTGGGTTTAACTATGAAGAAATGGGTTAAAATCAATAAGCTTCAACTTTAATTGATTTCCTGTAGGGAAGCATGAGCCCTGTAATATCTGAATGCCATTAGGCAATGTCTCTTTGAAGTATTAAATTTATTATGAAAACCCTGAAGATATTCTATTTTAAATCCACAGAAGCTTATATGCTTACTGGATTATAGCTGTATATTAATATCACACCTCCATCTAATGGACTGCAGCAGCATTCTCATACCAATATCATTATCTGAATCTCTCTTTACTTCTGCGTGCACACACACAAATGGTGTCTTTAAAACACCTACGTGGCATAATTCCCACTTAATTATCAATTGATGGATTATTTTAATGGGACTCTGGGAATCTCCTTTAAGGGCACATGTCATGTAAAATAGCATCTCTTCATCCATTACTGTTTAGCGCGCACGCGCACACACACGTCTAACCATTAGATAGTTCTCAGTTTGGGCTATTTGTGAAGCTAATCTGGTTTGTCCTCCTGTGGTGGGTTTTCCGTGTTTGTGTCGTAAACAGTGTCCCCAGGGAGATGGACATTTTGGTAACTCTACTTCAAGATCTTGGTTGCTTACGGAGTGACCCAATGTAAGCAATTCCAGATCTCCTCACATGTAGGCAGTGCACACAGTGCTCCACCTCTAACCCAGAACTGCCGTGGTGTAAACTGATACATCCACAAAGCAGGGCAAAGGGAATTACTCACTGTCTGTTAGCTATTTTCTGCCATAGTACAAAGAGAGAAGCTTCTTATTTTATTACCCCAGGCTACGTTTATGGATTCAACTCAAGGAGTGTAACTAGCCCAGAAAGCTGTATCGGCTGAGTTCCTACAGAGTCTCTGTATGATCTGGTGCGGAAGTGTAATTGGAACTGTAATCACCACTGAGATGAGATCATGGCTACTGAGGGGAAGTGTGTATGTGCGGTGTGTCAGCCCCAGAATGTTACAGCTTAGGTGGGTTTAATGAGAGGTCAGGCTTCAGAGAGGGATAGCAGGTGTGGAGTGGAGAGTAAGAGGGCTCTACTGCCAGCATCAAGGTTGAGACTGGGAGGAAGCAGAGTGCAGGAAATTGATCTTATCTGAGTGTCTTAGGCAACAGGTTTGTCTACACCAGTGGTTCTTAATTTATGACACATTGTGGGCTGCATATGTGGCCCACAATGTGTTACCTGGGCCGCAGGCAGGACAGTGTCAGCCCGGAACCTGACCGTGGACCCCACCCCTGAACCCAGACCTCAGCTGCCCACCTGGATGCCCACCGCGTGGCTGCCCCGGCCCCCGGAGCTCACATGGCCGGGTGGCTGTCCCGGACCTTGGAGGTCATGGGGTGGGCCAGCCGGCTGCCCCAGACCTGGACCCCAGAGCTCGTGGGATGGGCTGGCTAGCTGCCCCAGACCCTGGAGTCCCGACCCCATCCCCGCTGTGCTGGGTGGCAGGGCAGCCTGAACCCCTCTGGACCTCAGCACTCCAGCCAGACTTTAACACGCAGCTGAGTTGTGTGCTAACTGGGCCCTGGGTTGAGAGCCGCTGGTCTAATGGAGCAGCAGTGCATCCTGTGTGTGTGAGGGGGCGGGGAGGGGGTGATTTCTAAAGCACACCAGGGAACTTTTAGCAAGCACCAGCAGGTCTTCATGGAACAATCTGTGCCCAACACGTAAGCGTGCTTTAGAAATCACCCCCATAGTGCGCATTGCAGCTCTGAGTAGATAAGCCTTAAGAAACAGGTAAGGAAGGTAGGTCAGAAAGGTACCACTTCTCAGCAAGAGCAACTCAGCTTATCGGTGCTTCTCCAAAATGCCTGGACATGATCTGACCTAATATAAAGAAATAACAGATCTATAGCTTTAGATTTTCCTGCATCCTATACGTACTAGATATACATATAATTCAGGTAAATGCAAACTTCCCTAAATTCAGTGTTCCATGTCTGGTGGTTTTGCTATGGATTTCAATGCAGAATGAGAGCCAGAGCTTCAGCTGGTGTAAATCAGCGTAGCTCCATTGAAGTCAGTGGAGCAATGCCAATTTACACTAGCTTACGATCTGGCCCCGTCTGTAACATCACAGTAACATTACTTCCCTACTTCACAGAGTTATTGTGAGGCTTAGTTATTGTATGGAAAGCACTTTGAGTTCCTCACACAGAAAGTGCTTTAGAAGTGTAAAAGAAATATTGATAGTGAATGACAGAACTATGGTTCAAAAGCTACAGCAGGCAAAATCCATGAACATTTGTTTCGAACACTGATCAAACATGGATGATTTAGTTGGGGTTGGTCCTGCTTTGAGCAGGGGGTTGGACTAGATGACCTCCTGAGGTCCCTTCCAACCCTGAGATTCTATGATTCTATGATCATTTCAAATTTACTCCTAAAAAGAAAACTGCTGTATGATCAAATATTAGTTTAGGTTATGGCACTCCATATCAATTTGATTGCCTTTACTTTTATGAACAGGAAGCAATTTATTTGTGTTTAAAAATGTTTAGCAACATCATGATTTTACAATTTAGACCCTTAATTATATTGTAAATTAACAAACCTGGGGAGTGCTTTCCAATACTTTGTATTACTTTGACACCTTTAATCAGTCACAGGTTTTAATGCTGTATCATATCTAACAATTTTTCTCAGGAAAAAACATATTTACATTGTGTGATATGAGGGTGGTTAGGCGAGGAACGAAAACAAGTGTTGATGAAAGTCAAAATTTTGATGAAAAATGTTGTCAAAAAACACAAAATTCAGAAAATGTTGACCAGCTCTAATATCAAAAGTCTTCTTAATAGCGAGCAGGAGATAGGATAATGGTACACAGCCATGTCCCTGCAAAAGAAATATGCAGGACAAAGTATTTATTTGTAGAGACACTGTGGTCTGCTAGAGAACAGAGAACATCTCTGATTCTTCAAGCAAGTTATGATGCCCTTAACTGGGGCGTCACTTGTTTTATCCTTAGAATTCTCTAAAAACTTCAGCTGTATTTTTGTTGTTAACTGAATCAGAACATGGCTAGCTGTCTCCACCTTCAGCTCACATACAGGAACATTTACCAATTCTTAAGGATTTCGTGACTTTACTGTGCAGGATGCTGTGTTGTACAGTCATGCAAGAGTTCCAGGTATGATGAGTTACTTGTGCTCTTCATGGAAGACAGATTGTGGAAGTGAGATGCCTGGTACTCAGTAAAGCTGAGACCTCATTGTTTTAGAGCCATAATTGGCTCATAGACATAAGTCCATGAAAACAGAGGTGGTGGATACAGAAGGAAAGAAGTGGATGTGGAGACTTAGCTGCAAGCCTCCTCAATGGAGGAGAAACAGTTTTCTCTGTGCTTGGGTTCTTTGGAAAGAGGGCATATATAAATATAATGCAAGAAAATAACATATTGATTTTGCCATTCAGTGTTATGATACAGGCAATGTTGTCCCAGGAGGAGTCAGTGGTATTTCCTAAAAGACAAACATGCAGTTATATTCTAACCCATTCCTGAAAGTGATGAAAACACATCTAAAAGGTATTTCCCTATGCCTGAACAGAACTTGAGGAGGCTAACTATTAACTTCATATAGAACATCATTGTTGGAAACAGCCTTTGAACTCTGTTGGCGAGCCAGGTGCAGTTGAACATTCTTTAAGCAGGTGCTCATTTGCTTATATGCCAAAGGTATCATCATAGCCCCTCCTTTAGTCACCCACCTTTGTTTTTCAGAGTATTATCAACCGCCTTAAAGTCAGAATAGCAGCCATGTGGCAGTGAAACAGGAACTTCCATGTAACTGAGAGCAAGTTTGCAACACACGTAGCCAATGTGAAGCAATGCTGCCTTGCAATCTCTGCCATCTGTCAGACCTATCTTTGCCAAGGCCTGTGTTAGTAGGGAGTGGCTGCTGCCACTTCTGCCTGCCATCTTAACCCATTGTGGCATCCTTCATCAGCTTGAGAACATCACCATTCAATCTCCATCATACCGTGTCCCATGCACACCTAACATAAGTTGTTCTATCAGCAATCCTTGATGGGACTTAGCATTTTCTCATCAACCATAAGTTGTACTGGTTTTTGCCCTCATTCTCCATTGTATCTTGTGTAGCCATTTACATCAGTTAGGACTGCCTATGTAACCCTTCTGCCAGTCAGAGTTGGCAGCAACAAGGGCCAGGTTCAGTATCTAGGGGTTCCTTTTCAATGATATAACACAAAACCGGCTTGAGCCCCCACCCAGCAACCTGGGACAATCACACACCATCCCCTGGGTGCCTCTAAGAGGCAATACTTCCCCTCTCACAAGCACAGACTCTGAGTGTAACAAAAAAAAACGTTTTAATAAAAGGAGAGAAGTAACAGCATTAATTTGGGAAAACACCACAACTAGGGTTCAAAAACATAAACCATGAGCAAAAGACCCACCCCCAAGTAAGTTGGGCAGTGTCCTTTTCCCCTCAGGTTCTTAAGTCCAGCAACCCAAAAGTCCATTTAAAGTGCCTGTCCCTTCTCTACACCCCACTCACAGGTGCTGTCCTTGGCCAGTGCAGTCCCAGAGTTCAGAGGTTCAGCCGCAGAGTTCACCTCCCACCCTGTGTGGAAGTGGGGGGGGGGGATAAGAAGGCATCTTTCATGCTCCGCTGCTCGGGCACTCGCTCGTCGCCCCAATAGCCAATTGCCACGCCTCTGCGGGGCTCTGCTCCTCTCCACCAGCCGCCCTGCTGGCCACTCACCAAGATGTCTTCAGGGCCCCCCACTTATTACGGCTTTCAGCTGTTAGTGGGGGAGCCTCACTGCTGGTGTATACTGGGCAGTCTCTTGCACTAGAGACATTGTCCCAAAGTAGGTCTAATACTTAGACCTAGGTATCAGTGATAAGACTCCCAGTGGAGTCTAAATTAACACTTTTATTATACCATGGAGCGAGGACTGGTCAAATGGTATCTAGAACCCTTAAACAGGACACCCTCCCTCCCCCAATGCAAGTACCTATCCCCACCCTCTCTCAACTCATTGGGCTTTGGAACCCATGTCCCCTGCCTAGCGAGTGCTATTCGGTTGAGCGCGAGTCCCTCCATTGGGGTATGCCACATACAGTTCTGCTGCCCTCATTTAACACAACAAGGATAACCACCCTTTATTACTCCTGCCCCAATAACAAGGAGACTGGGGATCCAACACCAGTCACAAGATCATCTGGGCAAGCAGTCCCATCATGCTGAGCAGCTAGGCAGGGCGGGTGTGTGCATGCAAACGAGATCAGCTCCTGAAGTCTTTTTCCACAGCTCACCACTATATGTCAGGGGAGAGCTCATTCAGACTCTGCTTACACCAGTTTGGGTTGGATGTATTCCTGGAGGTTTCATCACATGATATAATCTTTAAATAAAGATTAATCTTTAATTCCTGGAGTCTCTAGGACATTCCTGGAGGTTGGCAACCCTACCACCAGTGCAAAGTGGATGTAAAGTTCTGATGATGGAGCATTTTACACCCACGTTCCCCTTGTGAAAATGGGTATGTCTACACTGCAATCAGAGGTGTGACTGCAGCAAATGTACCCATACCTTGATTTAGCTAGTTTGACTAAATTACAATAGCAGTGAACCTGCAGCAACAAGGGAGGCATGTATGTACCCTGCCTGGGAATGTATTTGAGTGGCTAGCCCATGCTGCTGAGACTCCACTGTTATTATTTAAGCTAGCCAGATCAAAGCTAGCTCAGGTATGGCTATACATGCTGCAGTCACACCCCCTGCTTGCAGTGTACCGTAGACCTACCCAATGATTACAAAGGCGCAGGGCCACAGGTAATTGTACTATAGTAAAGTGGACATCAAGGGGTTAACTGGATTACTCTGAGTATTATGGGTTGGCGCCATGCTCTACTGCTACCCCCCTCCCCTTTACTTCCTGTTTGCTTAGTGGGTGTTACTCCCACTGTGTTATGTAGAGGAATAAAGCAGCAAGTTCCTGGCCTGTAGTATTGTAAGAGTGTTTCTGACCACTTTACTACACATATTCTATGTCCACATGTGCCATTTCATCCGTTACTGCTTTCTTGTCATCACCCACTTTAGGCCCAAACCCCTACCCCCAGATGTACCTATCAGTTGCATTCACTTTTGGTGCTCTGATCCCTAAATGTTTTCCACTCATGGGCCCTGAAGATGTTTATCAGCTGTCGTTTTTCCTCTGAGCCAGCATTCCTTTTTTGATGCAATAAAGAAGTAATTGTACAGACTCTATGATGTTTGCTGTGCTTCACACTTTTTCCGACTCCTGCGTCAGCTTTGCCATTAAGTAAAGTTTACCTGAGAGCTGAGAAGGGAAATAACCCCTAAAGACAAAACTGAGAGCACACAAAGCCATCCCTTGCTGAGACCTGCAATTTTAGTAAAATTGGTGATATGTGAATTGATTAGGCTTTTAAGTTAAAGTGAACTAGCAGGCAATTAACCATCTCCTGCAAGTGCCTCAAATCCCGTCCTACCTCCAAGCAGTATCATGCAACACAGACCTTATTTCATTGTCAGCAGGGGCTGTTTCACCCAGCACTGGGTAGGGCTGTACATCCGTGGGGGAGATGTGGGCGTTTGAGATTTTAGCTTCATTGAAGATAATGGGTGTTTTGCCATTGTCTGCAATGGAGCTGGGATTTCACCTCAGATCTTTACTGCAGATGGCTGTAATTTAAGGGGTGATAAATAAGGGTGGGAATTGCAGCACTTTGCTGGGAGAAAACAGTCTTTTAAAACCTTTTAAAAATGAAAAGTAATGTACTCATCTAACGTATGCTGTTTATTTTTTCAGGCCACATTAAGATTTCAGGAGCAAGGCAGCTTAGCCTTTTTTAAACAGACTGAGTGCCTGTGAACACGTTTGAGGTGGGTGTTTGCTACTCACATTTTAGTAATTTCCAGACAATCTCCACTCTCTAGGCTTTCATTCCTGTGCTGCTTAGTAATCTCCTATTTTTTCTGAAAAATCTTTTCCTCCATAATTCTTCAAGGATATTTACTCAATTACTCTGGGATTAGCGTTTGTCAGTCACAGGTGGAACGTGCTCCCAGAGCAGCTCTGCACAGATGTGGCTTGCTCAGGGATATTTGGGGATTCTCAGCATTAGAAGCAAGGAAAGCAAATCTTCCTTTTAATTAGAGATGACCCCAAAGTGGAACCTTGTATTCTTTTCAATTTCATGAAATATGATTTCAGATGAATGGAGCAGAGCTCACCCTCTTTCTGATTTGGTTCTGGAATGGATCCAAAAAACAGAACTAGTCAAAAAAAATGTCATTGAAACCTTTTTTTTTTTGGATGAAAAAATGTCATTTCAATGTAATGGAAATTTTCACAAGAATCTTTCTATTTTCCCCAATTTTTAAAATTTTCTTTTAATAAATGAACACCAAAAATTCAGGGGATTTCAGATTTCATGTTTCAAAAAACATGGTTGAATAAAATGAAAGAAACATTTTAATTTTAATTGAAAATTTTTGCTGGGAAAAAATGGTTGCCAACCAGTTCTCCAAAAACCAACAGGGAGTTATTCTCTTGCTCTGATTCAGATATAGAACTCATGAGAACAGCTGATCCTGATATATTTCTTTCTCATAGTGGCCCTAATTTAGAGGATGAATCATCCATTGGTTAACACACTGGCTTAGGATTTAAGAGATCTGGGTTCAAATGCCTGCTCCACCACAGGCTTCCTCTGTGATCTTGGGCAAATCCCTTAGTGCCAGATTTTTAAAGACAATTAGGTGTTTCTCTGACTTATATGGCCAAGTTCTATTTTCAAAAGTGACTTGAGCTCCTAAGTGCTTAAGTCCCCTTGACACTTAAATACCTTTAAAAATCTGGGGCTCAGTGACTCTGCTCCCAAGTTGCCCATCTGTGAAATAGCACTGCTCTACCTCACAAGGGTGTGGTGAGGATAATTAAAATAAAGATTGGGAGGGGCTCAGATACTATGATAATGGTAAGATTGGGAGCTGTTCAAGTGAGTTTGCTCTAAGGCCAAGATTTCATAGGTAGTGATTTTAAAATGCCTTCATTTTTTGGGTACCCAATTTGATACTTGAACTTAAAGGTGCTTGATTTTCAGAGGTTGGATGCTCAGAATATCTTGACCAATGCTCTGAATGCTGAACCCTCACCTCAATCATCTTCTTCTTGTCTCCTTTTGTCCAAACTAAAATTGTGGCCTGTCGCTCTGACATCTGCTTGGCTGTCTAGCTGTCAGCTTAAGATCAAACACAACAAAAATGGAGCTCTTTATCCCCCGCCCCCTCAACTTCCCCACTACCTCCGTTCTTGGTCCCTGTGGACAACTCCACCATCTTGCCCACCACTCAGGCCTGTCTCCTGGATGTCACCTTGGACCTCTCTCTAGGCCTTCCCATGTAGGCTATGTCTATACCTGGCTGTTTCTTTCTGCATAACATCTCTTAGACAGGGCTTTACCTATCATGCACACAACTAAAATTTTCATCCAGGCTCTCATCTCACATCTCGAATAGCGCAACTCCTTCCTCTCTTGACAAATGAATATTGCCCTGTTGCCTTAACCTTTCAAAATGTTGCTGCAAAGATCATTTTCATAGCCCGTTGCTGTGACTGTGTCATCCCTCTTTACATCGCCTCACTCACTCCCTTGTCTCTATGGCCAGTAGCGTAGCCAGGGGGTAGCAGGGGGAGCAGCCGCTCCCCCTGTGAGCAGAAGCTGTGCCTTAAAAAGGAAGCGGCGTGTCTTGTGCTCACCCGGTGGCGCTCCGGGTCTTCGGCGGCATTTCGGCGGCAGGTACCACCGAAGACCCAAAGCGAGTGAGGACCCACCGCCGAAGTGCCGCCAAAGACCCGGAGCGCCGCCGGAGGCGCCGACGGGTGAGTACAGGGGGAGCCTGGGGAGGCACCTTTTTATAGCGCCGCTCTCCCTGTGCTCCGGACCTGCCTATTGTCTATGGCATCAAACATTAGGTACTTGTCGGCACTTTCAAGGACCCTCTCAGTCTATCTCGGCCCTACCTATCATCTCTCACTCACCACTGAGCTGTCGACTCCCACCTTCAGTTGGCTGATGATGACTGCCTCCTTCACCCATTTGTTAAATTTTCAAATGAGAACCTTCCTGCTTTCTCCCAAGGTGCCTCTCACACTTGGGAGCTCTCTGCAAAGCTGCCTCATTCTCTTCCTTCAAAATCCTACTTTTCCATGATGCCTGCAAAAAAAAAGTCCATACATTCATAGAGTCTTAGGCCAGAAGATACTAGTAGATCTAGTTTACTGCATACCATAGGCCATTAAATATCACCGTTATCCCTGTGTTGACCCCAGTAGTTTGCATTTGACTAAAACATAACTTGTGTTTGGCTACACGCAGTGGTTCTTGAGCTTTTTGTACTGACGACCCCTTTTACACAGCAAGCCTCTGAGTGTGACCCCCCCCTTATAAATTAAAAATGCATTTTTTAGATTTAACACTATTTTAAAGTAATATTTGTATATCACAGCAAAATTACTAGCTAGCTGGGAGGCATGTACTTGCAACCCCTCATGTAAGAACCTTGTGACCCCCTCAGGGGTCGTGCCCTCCAATTTGAGAACCTCTGGTTACAGCATATTACCCAGAAAGGCATCCAGTCTTGAGCTGAAGACATCAAGAAATAGAGAATTCACCACTTCCCTTGGTAAGCTGTGTGACCTGGTGTGCCTAGGGTAGCCCTCTCTGGAAATGCCAAGGTCAGGACAGGCTGCAAAAAGGAGAGCAGATACTCCAAGACTGGTTGTATTGTCCAAGGTTGGAAATTCTTCTGATGCATTCAGCAGTGTCCAGGGACACCCCTTTCTGCATAAATTTTGCATAGGGGTGTGACACTGTATAGACTATGTGGGACACTTATGATATTCATAGAATCTCAGGGTTGGAAGGGACCTCAGGAGGTCATCTAGTCCAACCCCCTGCTCAAAGCAGGACCAACCCCAACTAAATCAATTGTTGATACCAATATTATAAAATTGATACTAATATTGTTACCAATATTATAAAATTGCAAGGAATCTGACCAGATATGCCGTGTGAGGTA
This sequence comes from Macrochelys suwanniensis, assembly GCA_033296515.1. Lineage (NCBI taxonomy): Eukaryota > Metazoa > Chordata > Testudines > Chelydridae > Macrochelys > Macrochelys suwanniensis. Next base: position 16,734,698 of record CM065781.1, on the reverse strand, counting down.
TCTGTGAATATGTTATAATTTGCCAAGTATGATGATCTTGTTTATATGTTTGTATCACCTTTGTACTGGAAGTTATAGATATGTACGGTATATCTGTATTTCCAAACTTGTGCTGTGTCTCTGGATGACACTCCCAGACAGATTGGCATCAGCACTGCCTAGTCTGGTCAATGGCCCATCAAGGGTCATCAACTGTACAATTAACTCACTGAAAGTACACCTTATGACTCAGCAAGACATGTAGGAACATGGCTACAGACAGAACTCTAAGGCTTTTCCATGCCATATGCGGTGAAGCTTGTGTTTGGGACAGAGGAAGTGCAAGCCACATGGCAAAAGGAATATGAAGGGCAGCTGAATCATCTCCATTTTGTCTTCAGTACTGCTTCTTACCTCCAGAGTAATTTTTCTACAAACTGAAGCTCTGAACAAAGAACTTAATGACCCATCCAAGCTGTGGATATTTTCCAGGGGTACTTTCAAGCCAGCAAAATCACCACTACTGCTAAGAACCTGCTATATGGACTTTGAAGTCTCTGGATATATCTGAGTGCTTTATCATTTAACAACTCTCATCTTGTTCTTTCTTTTTTCTTTATAATAACCCTTCAGTTTTAGACCCTAAAGGATTAGCTGGCAGCGTGGTATTTTGGGTAAGATCCAACCTAATATTGACCAGGCAATGTGACTGGCCCTTTGGGGTTCTAAAGAATATTTTGTATAGTGAGCAGAGTTTAAATAACTTCTCACCGTACTGCACCTAGGTGCTCATTGGGAGCCAGAGAACTGGAATGCAATAAAGGGGTGTGTGAGATTTCCTTTTTCAGCTTCTCAATAACCAGTGTGGGGGAATCAGGAGCAAAATTTGTGACTGGTTGGGGAGTTTAACTTCAGTGTTACTCCCAAGACTGGTGGGTATCTGCTCTCCCTTTTGCAGCCTGCCCTGACCTTGGCATTTCCAGTGGGCTGCTAGGCACACCAGGTCACAGGTTGTTCTAGGGAAGAATCACTCTAATAATTGACACCTCAGAGGCAGTCTGTAGAAATCTTTGGTTAATTCCTATTGGATGGAAACCAAGATGTTATTCTCCTTTCCCCTCTCTGCCCCCTTCCTTTCCCTCCCTTTCCTTTTTTCATGGGGGAGATGGGGGGGGGCGTTGTCTATTTTTGATTGTTTTCTCTTTATTTTTTTGGGGGGGGGAATCAATAAAATATAAATTTTAAAAAATTATCCTTACTTCCAATTTGAATTTGTCTGGCTGCAGCTTCCAGGCATTAGTTCTTGTTATGCCTTTCTCCGATAGATTGAAGAGCTCTTTAGTACTTGGTATTTTCTTCCCTGCAATCAAGTCAATTCTCAATCTTCTTTTTGATAAGCTAAACAGACCGAGCTCTTTAAGTCTCTCTCTCTCTGTTAAGGGTTTTCTCCAGCCCTTAGATCATTTTTGTGGCTCTTTTCTGCACCCTGTCCAATTTTTCAACATCCTTTTAAATATGTAGATACCAGAAATGTATGCAGTATTCCAGTGTCATATACAGAGGGAACATCACCTCCCTATTCCTACTCGCTACTCCCCTGCTTATAGATCCAGGAATCGCATGAGCCTTTTTGACTACAGCATTGCACTGGGAGCTCATGATCAGAGTCATATGTCCACCACACCCTGATTCCTTTTCAGACACTGCTTTCCAGGATAAGTTTTCCATTCCGTAGATACGGCCAGCATTCCTTGATCCTAGGTATATAACTTTGCATTTAGCTGTATTAAAACTCATTTTATTTGAATGGGCCCAGCTAAGCAAGCAATCCAGATTTCCCTTTACAACGGTCCTGTACTCATTATTTACCACTCTGCCAGTCTTTGTGTCATTTGCACATGTTATCAGCAGTGATTTTTGTATTTACTTCCAGAGCATTGATGAAAATGTTGAATAGCAGTGGGCCTGGCATGCTGGTGATGTGTGTACATTTCTAATTTCCCTTTCCCTAAATAACGCATATGAGTTTGTCATATCAATGGCATTGACTAGTGTAATTATTATATGCTAAAAATGTGTATTTGCCTTGTCAAGACAGATCAAATTTATTCTTTTATTAGTCTCATGACTTTGGGTCTCATAACACATCAGGTACCACTTATTATTCCATTGGTGTGAATGGGATTAAAGAATTTAGAATGAAAGTGGGTTTTTTTTGTTTGTTTGTTATTTTATGCTTTTCCAGCATGTTCAGTTAGTTCACTTGTGGCTTTGAGCCTGAAACTGGATAAGTGAAAGATGGTGGATGGGACCTATCTGCCAGGAAATTGCGAGCCTGTGAGCATCCTTTGCTAGCATTAGGATCAGTGGTATAGAGCGTGGACTGATTATTCCAGTCAAATCCATCAGAAGTACATAACCTGCCTAAGAATAAAAATTAAAACCAAATCAGCAAGTCATGATTCACACAAATATTGAGAGGGACTGTTACTATACTCAGCCCGGAACAGAGTGACATTTCCCGCCACCTCAGCTAGAATTGCCATCCAATACGATATCAAGGAGACACGGTCTTAACACCGGCAAAAGAGCAGCTCTGTATTTGACACTGGTGCAACCAGCGATTGGAATACTCTGTCCAGTTCTGATGTCCACAATTCAAAACGGATGTCCATAAAGTGGAGAGGGGTCAGAGAAGAGTCATGAGAATAATTAAAGGACTAGAAAACCTGCCTTACAGTGATAGACTCAAGGAGTTCAATTTATTTAGCTTAAGAGAAGGTTAAAGGGGGGACCTTGATTACAGCCCATAAGTACCTACATGGGGAACAAATATTTAATAATGGGCTCTTCAATCTAGCAGAGAAAGGTACAACACAATCCAATGGCTGGAAGCTGAAGATAGATAAATTGAGATTGGAAACAAGGTGTACATTTTTAACAGTAACCATTGGAACCATTTACTAAGGATGATGGTGGATTCTCCATCGCTGACAATTTTTAAATCAAGGTTTTTCTAAATGATCTGCTCTAGGAATTATTTTGGAGAAGTTCTGTGGCCTGTGTTATACACAGGAGGTCAGACTAGATGATCAAAATGGTCCCTTCTGGCCTTGGAATCTATGAATCTGTATTATGCAGGTGTACAACCGGTTGGACTAGAAATGTTGGGGGGTGGGGGAGCTCACCACGGGCAATGGCATCAGCACATTTGCTCAAACTACCCAGGCAAACTTAAAGTGGCTGAATAGAAACCCTCTCATGGTTTTTTCTTTCTTGGTGCATGCATACTGTAATCCTCCCAGACTTCACATCTACTCAAGCAAAGAAGTGAACATGTTCTTAAATACCATTCACAATTTGAGTCTGCCAAAGATTTAGTGGGTGGCAGGCACTATCTCATGTGAAAATTGACCGACTGAGACCACTTTGACTCACATCACACCTATACTTTGATCTCTAGCTCTGCGGTGAAAAAAACACACACCTAGAACCTTTTTTTTTGAAAAATGACTGGGGTTTGTTTTTTTTGGAGGGCGGGGGGAGGACATACCTCTACAAACCCTGGCTCAATGACCCCTAATTTGGGTCACTAACCCTGCCGTGAACTCCAAAGATGCATAGCAAATTTCAAGAAAATCCATAAAAGCCTGTGGATTTTAGAGTACTGAAAAACGTGATCCTTTAACCAGGTGGCATAGAGGGATGATAGAAGGAAAGGGCTCCTCTACACACCCACCTGCAGCATAGGAGGCTCTGAAAGGCATGAAGCGGTCCAGTCATCTCTAGCTACATCTACATGTGTGCCTATATGTAGCTACGTGTGCACTGTTGTGTGAGGACCCCACAGCTGAAGCACACCGCTGAAGGAGAGTGCACAATAAGGAAACGAGCACGCATGGGGGGGGTGGAAGTACGTACGCACCTCCGCTACCCGGTGGACTCAGTTGAGGAAGCCCCACAACAAGGAGTCTGAGGAGGACCCAGAGCCTCCGCAGGAACCAAAATCTGAGGCTGGTAAGTTGTACAATGGAAACCCCCGCCCCCCTTCCAGCCTGCCTCCCTCCACACCACCCCTCCATGACCCTGCGCAACACACAGCTGTAAATCAATGATTGTATTCAAACCCATTGAACCACTGTAATGCATGTAGTGGGAGCTGTAACAAAAAACTCACTAATGAGCAATCACTGTGCCCCTGTGTCTGTGCATTTCTCTGCCAACACTTTGGTAGCAATAGCCCCTGGGCTGCATGGACTGGGGAGGAAGGGGACAGATTTGGAAAAGGGCCAGGTAGCGAAAACAGTTTTATGACATTTATGGTTGTTCAAAGATCCCAAAGCACCCAGTCTTTCCTTCTTAGAAATGCGAGTCATACAGAAGGGGGGTGGTTGCTGGCTTGGGAAAGGGCCTGCCTAGGCTAGGGTGACCAGACAGCAAATGTGAAAAATCGGGACAGGGGGTAGAGGGTAATAGGTGCCTATATAAGAAAAAGACCAAAAAATCAGGACTGTCGCTATAAAATCGGGACATCTGGCCACCCTAGCCTAGGCCCATGAAGGGAAAGGGAACAATTTGGTTGTCTGAGGAATGTCAGAGCAATCCATTCTCCCTATGATCATTTCAAATGTTTATAACCATCCCAGTCCCTGATGTCTGGACTCTCCCTGCACTGATGCACCCTGCAGAAGCCGGGAGAAGCGGGGATGGGTAAAGGATCTGCTCTGGTGGTTGCAAATACAATTCTATGTCTCTTATCAGTGGAAAGTGACAGGCTTGCAGTGTTAATAGTTCAGGGAAGAAAATACACTTGCAGTCTGACTGTCTGTTTCCCTGTTCCTTTCAATGCAGTTTGCTGGATGTTCTGGTCATGCAGGGGGGTTTTAGGAGCTGGGTGAATGTTCTTTGTGATTCTCGGTTCCTCTTCCCTGCGAACTCCGTCTGCTGGCTTAGAATGCAGTCAATTTCCTCTAAAATTGCCTCCCAGTCCTGTAAGCACAACTCAGCACATTTTTGGCATTAAGCTGGTTGTTCAGGTTTAATGGAAAGGAAAATGTGCTTGGTCCACCTGCGTAACTCATCTAACTCCTCCACTCAGTAATATGAAGAGCGGTGACCATTAGCAGAAACATCGCTTTGGCATAGGAGGGTGGATCTCCTCCCCACAGGACTGGAAAGATCCTGCTCTCTTCCTGCTTCCTTGCCCAGATGATAGCTAGCCTTTAAAGAACAAATAGGTAACTGGTAACATTGCCCCTGAAAGGAACCAAACGTCACCTCAACCAGCCCCTTTATGCACTGTAAACATTACAACATTTTAACAACAGGACTGCAGATCTCTTACCATTATTACCTAAGCTCTTCCCTTGTGGGCTGCAAAAGTTGTCTGAGAAGAAAGAGACTAACAGTTGCATTCTTGAGATGCTGAGAAAAAGTATCAATATTGTGGCCTTTGGCAGCAGTTGTTACATGGGGAGTTGGTTGGGTTCCTTCAAAGGAGAAATGAAATATGGTTTCTTTTTCTTTGTCTCAGCAGGACATTCTGTGGCTGACAGGGAAACTATTCTGCAGGAGGGTAGGGAAGAAATAACATGATAAAAGGGAGAGACATTCGCCATGCTCTTCCTCTCTCTTCCACCTCCATCTACAGACAGCACCACCAAGGGACTGAAGCGCTAATCAAAGGGGAGAGCCTGGCTGAAGGGCAACCAGCCAACCTGTGGTGAGAAACATCTAAGTTTGTAAGGGCCCTGAAAGTGTTAAGATCAGCTTAGAATGCGTTTTGCTTTTATTTCATTTGACCAAATCTGACTTGTTATGCTTAGATTTTAAGTGATTATAAGTCAATCTTTATAGTTAATAAATCTGTTTGTTTATTCTACCTGAAGCAGTGCGTTTGGTTTGAAGCATGTCAGAGACTCCCTTTGGGATAACAGACTTGGTGCATATCAATTTATTTGTTAAATTCACAAACTCATATAAGTTTGCAGCGTCTAGCAGGCATAACTAGACACTGCAAGACGGAGGTTCCTAGGGATGTGTCTGGGACTGGAGATAGTGGCTAGTGTCATTCAGTTGCACAATCCAAGGAGCAGTTTACATGCCAGAGGCTGTGAGTGAACAGCCCAGGAGTGGGGGTTCTCACAGCAGAGCAAGGTAAGGCTGGCTCCCAGACTCGAGGAGTGGAGTGACCTAGTAGATCACCAGTCCAGATAACACCAAGGGAACGTCACACCAGGGCAATTGATATTGCGTAGAGAGCCCCAGAGTGTCCCCATGACATGGAGAACGACTGTTCAGCTGGGCCAAAATTGTACAGGGAAGGGAGAACTCTTGGAATTTATATTAGAGGTGAGAGAGAAGAACTTTGTTTCAAGTCACCCAAATTACTCATATCTCTTGTATTTCTCTCACCCAAGTTTCTCATGGCCTTATTTTCGGCACAGTCACATTTCAAATATGTCTGACCTATGAGCCTGACTCTGATCTCAGTTACACCAGCATAAATCAGCACCCATCAACATAGCACTGTCTACAGTGGAGGTTAGGTTGATATAACTACATCACTTAGCCCTGGGCTACACTACGAGTTTAGGTCGAATTTATTAGCATTATATCGATTGATCCATGCACCCGTCCACATGACGAAGCCATTAACATCGGCTTCTAGGGCTCTTAAAATCGATCTCGCCACTCCACCCCCAACGAGGGGATTAGCTCTTAAAGCGATATTGCAGAATCGAACTAGGCTTAGTGTGGACGCAATTCGACGGTATTGGCCTCCTGGATCTATCTCACAGTGCAACATTTGACCACTCTGGACAGCAGTCTGAGCTCGAATGCTCTGCCCAGGTACACAGGAAAAGCCCCGCAAAATTTTGAATTTCATTTCCTGTTTGGCCAGCGTGGTGAGCTGCAGGTGAGTGCAGATCTCATCAGCAGAGGTGACCATGATGGAGTCCCAGAACCGAAGACGAGCTCCAGCATGGACCGAGCGTGAGGTACGCGATCTGATCGCTGTATGGGGAGACAAAACCATGCTAGCAGAGCTACGGTCCAAAAGAAGAAACGCCAATACATATGCCAAAGTCTCCAAGGGCATGCAGGACAGAGGCTACAACAGGGACGTGCAACAGTGCCGCGTTAAAATTAAGGAGCTCAGGCAAGCCTACCAAAGAACCAGAGATGCAAACAGCCGCTCTGGGTCAGAGCCCCAGACATGCCGCTTCTATGATGAGCTGCATGCAATTCTAGGGGGTGCAGCCAGCACTGACCCACCCATGTGGTATGACTCTGTATGTGGATCATCAGAAACCACCGAGGAGCATGTTCGGGAAGAAGAAGATGATGATAATGATGCTGAAAATAGCGCACAGACACAGCAAGGAAGCGGAGAAGACCTTTTCCCCGACAGCCAGGAACTCTGTCACCCTAGAGCCAGTACCCTACGAACCCACCCAAGGCGTGCTTGATGCCAGAGAAGGGACCTCTGGTGAGTGTACCTCTGTGAAATTAATACATGTTTTATAAGCAAGCATGTTTAATGATTAATTCTCAGCCAGTACAGCTACAGCTACTGGAAAAGTCTGTTAACATGTTCGGGGATGGAGCGGAAATCCTCCGGGGACATCTCCAAAAAGCTCTCCTGGATGTACTCCCAAAGCCTGGGCAAAAGGTTTCTGGGGAGGGCAGCCTTATCCTGTGCTCCGTGGTAACACACTCTACCACGCCAGGCCAGTAGCACGTAGTCTGGAATCATTGCATTGCAAAGCATGGCGGCGTATGGTCCCAGTGTTTGCTGGCATTCAAGCAACATCCGTTCTTTATCTCTCTGTGTTATCCTCAGAAGAGTGATATCATTCATGGTCACCTGGTTGAAATAGGGGAATTTTATTAAGGGGGTATTCAGAGTGGTCCGTCCCTGCTGGGCTGTTTGCCTGTGGCTGAACGGAAATCTTCCCCGCTGTGACCCACGTGGTGGGGGGAGGGGGAACAGCGAACATCTTGGATGTGTGTGTGTGTGTGTGGGGGGGGGTGTCGATTAGGTTCGCGCTGCACGTTAACCCGAAAACCGCTGCCCCTCCCTTTTCAATTGCCAACCTGTTTTAAATGGCCAACCCAACGGCTGTTTGTTATGGGAAATGAGGGGGTTGCTGTTTGAAACCATTCCCACATGTTATGAAGATTAAAGAAGCCTATAGACTGTGGCTTACCATGGCTGCCTGCAAGCCGAATTCTGTTGCCCGCCGGACCTGCTTGTGTGATCTCTCACACCAAACCGGCAGACCCTCAATATATGAGGCAAAGTGCAACCTTGGACCAAATGCACATGTGCTATGTAATGTTTGGAGCATTGTTCTCTAAGTTTGTGTCTTTTAAACTACTCCTCTCCCGTTTGTTTCCTCCCCCAGCTGCAAATGTTTCAACGCCACTCCTTTCATCACCGTCCCAGAGGCTAGCGAAGATTAGAAGTAAAAAAAAAAAAAAAAGGACTCGAGACGATATGTTCTCAGAGCTCATGCAATCCTCCCACACTGAAACTGCCCAGCAGAATGCGTGGAGGCAGACACTGTCGGAGTCCAGAAAGGCACAATTTGATCACGAGGAGAGGTGGCGTGCTGAAGAGAGTAGGTGGCGTCAGCATGCTGAGAGAAGGCAGGATGCAATTCTGAGGCTACTGGAGGATCAAACGGAAATCCTCCGGCTTATGGCTGAGGAAAGGCGTATGGTTCAGGAAAGGCCACCTGATCCCAGACCACCGCTACAACCCCTGTGTAACCAACAGCCCTCCTCCCCACGTCCCATAACCTCATCACCGAGACGCCCAAGAACGCGTTTGGGCGGCCTCCGTGCACCCAACCACTCAAGCCAAGAGAACTGTCCAAGCAACAAAAGGCTGGCATTCAACAAGTTTTAAAGTGCTGTGTGTCCTTGGCCTTCCCTCATCCCCTCCTCCACCACCCATCATGGTGCTTCCCCTCCTCCACCACCCATCCTGGTGTTTCCCTTCCTCCACCACCCATCCCGGGCGACCGTGGCAGTTACCCCCATATTTCCCCCTATTTGTTTGACGAATTAATAAAGAATGCATGATTTTTAAGCAACAATGACTTTATTGCCTCTGCAAGCGGTGACCGATGGGGGGAGGGCAGGACGGTTTGGTTAAAGGGAAGTAGAGTGATTCGAGGGGCGGGGCTTTTCATTAATGGGAAAAAACAGAACTTTCACACAGCATCCTGGCCATTCATGAAACTGGTTTTCAAAGCTTCCCTGATGCACAACGCACCCTGCTGTACTCTTGTAATAGCCCTGGTGTCTGGCTGCGCATAACCAGCGGCCAGGTGATTTGCCTCAACCTCCCACCCCGCCATAAACGTCTCCCCCTTACTCTCACAGATATTGTGGAGCGCACAGCAAGCAGTAATAATAATGGGAACATTAGATCTCAGCGAAACCAACCTAGTCAATAAACTTCGCCAGCGAGCCTTTAAACGTCCAAATGCACATTCCACCACCATTCTGCACTTGCTCAGCCTATAGTTGAAAAGGTCCTGACTACTGTCCAGGCTACCTGTGTATGGCTTCATGAGCCATGGCATTAAGGGGTAGGCTGGGTCCCCAAGGATAACTATAGGCATCTCAACATCCCCAACGGTTATTTTCTGGTCTGGGAAGAAAGTCCCTTGTTGCAGCAGCCGAAACAGACCAGAGTTCCTGAAGATGCGAGCGTCATGTACCTTTCCCGGCCATCCCACGTTGATGTTGGTGAAACGTCCCTTATGATCCACCACTGCTTGCAGCACTATTGAAAAGTAACCCTTTCGGTTTATGTACTCGCTGGCTTGGTGGTCCGGTGCCAAGATAGGGATATGGGTTCCGTCTATCGCCCCACCACAGTTCGGGAACCCCATTGCTGCAAAGCCATCCAGTATGAGCTGCACATTTCCCAGACTCACAACCCTTGGTACCAGCAGCTCGGTGATCGCCCTGGCTACTTGCATCACAACAGCCCCCACTGTAGATTTTCCCACTCCGAATTGATTTGCGACTGACCGGTAGCTGTCTGGAGTTGCAAGCTTCCACAGGGCTATCGCCAGTCTCTTCTCTACTGTGAGGGCTGCTCTCATCTTGGTGTTCTGGCGCTTCAGGGCAGGGGAAAGCAACTCACAAAGTTCCATGAACGTGCCCTTACGCATGCGAAAGTTTCGCAGCCACTGGGATTCATCCCAGACCTGCAGCACTATGTGGTCCCACCAGTCTGTGCTTGTTTCCCAGGCCCAGAATCGGCGTTCCACTGTATCAACAAGCCCCATTACCACCATGATGTCCACCTTGCGGGGGGGCCTTTTTTGAGAGAGGTCTGTGTCCATGTCCTCATCACTGTCCTCAGGGCGCTGCTGTCGCCTCCTCGCCTGCTGTAGCTGTAGCAGCTCCTGGTTCTCGTTCTCCACATACTCCTGGACAATGCGCGTGGTGTTCATAACAGCGATAACAGCCGCGGTGATCTGATCGTGCTCCATGCTTTCCCTGGTATGCTGTTTGCAGGACAGCAGAGTGGGAGCAGAAGCGGCGGGTGGATAACAATGGTGTCAGCAATATGGCGCCCGCATGAAAAAAAGCGCGAAAGGATTTTTGGCTCCCCCCTCAGTTGCTTTCACGGAGAGAGGGGGGAGCAAGGGTTAGGCTCATTTCCTTCTAGCAGCAGATGGTACAATATGCGGTGAGTAAGGGTTAGGCTCCTTCCCTTCTAGCAGCAGATGGTACAATATGCTTGATATCCATCATCATCTCCTGGCCCCCTCAAGGATAGAACTTGCAACCCCGGGTTTAGCGGGCCAACACTCAGAACGCTGAGCTATCCCTCTGCCCGTATTATAGCGCGACTGAATCCCCACTAGACCTAATGTCCAGGCGTACGCTGGAGATTACGGTAATTGTGAGCTGAGCAGGCTCCATGCTTGCCGTAGCAAACTCGGAAACCCCGGAAAAAAGGCGCGAAAAAGATTGCTTTCACGGCGGGAGGGAGGGACGTTTGATGGCTTGACGACATGTACCCAGAACCACCAGTGGCAATGTTTTCTGCCCCATCAGGCTTTGGGATCGCAACCCAGAATTCCAATGGGCGGCAGAGACGCGGGAACTGTGGGATAGCTACCCGCAATGCAATGCTCCGAAAGTCGGCGCTAGCCCCGCTACTGTGGACACAGTCCGTCGACCTCATGGCCTTAATGCTCTTTAGTGGGGACACACACAATCGATTCCATAAATTCAGGTTTTAAAATATCGACTTCTATAATTTCGACCTAATTCTGTAGTGTAGACGTACCCTTAGGAATGTGGATTTTCCACACCCCTGCACGACATAGTTATGCAGACATATATTGGTATAGTAGACCAAGCCTTAGAGACATATCACTGGAATACATCATGGTATTTATTCTCTATAATACATAAATGTTACTTGTTTCCATGTACCCAACAACTGTGCTAAACTCCATAAAGCATCCTTTCTATTCATCCCATCACAGCTACCTTATACAGACTCATCATTCTTTTCAGCAGTTTAGTCAAGGATCAATCCCTCTGACTGAGTTTACCGACTTCTCCTTTAAGGAATATGGAGTTTAATTTAGGTTAATTCATTCACTCACTTTTTTACCACTACCCCATTGAATCATTTTCAATCCTTGATGAGACTTGTGATTGTCATAGTACACTGGGCCAAAGTCACTACTGGGGTAACTGAGGCTTAGACCAGGGATGTTTAGACTCATTTTGACTATAAATAGCAGTCACATTCTGAAGGATACATCTATTTAAAATAGGCATGGTGATCACTGGCTTCTCTCTCAGTTAATTGCAAGGATGCACTCAAAATGAGCCACTGCACAGAATCAGTTTCCTGGTTAAATTTTTTATATGCAGATTCACTCTGTTTCTGTTTGCTCTGAAATAAAGAAGAAGAAAGTTCAAATAATTTGCTCTTCCTTTTGTCATGTTTAAATTTAGAGGAGCCAGCAGAGAAGTTGAGCAATGCAAAATGCTGAATAAAGAATGCTGTCTTCTACAGAACAAAATCGTAGCTTAGGTTACTTCCAGGAATAACTGCTTGTTATTCAGCTTCCAGATAAAAACGCAATTGAATATTCTCCCCTGGCAACCCTGATAAATATTCTAACTGGTGACAAGGAATTAGCTGTTTAGATCTATTCTGTGCAATCATCTAAATCCCCAAACTGCAAAATATGATTCTGTATCATTGCAGAAAGAGTGAAATTCACCCCTAGAGACTGCCACTATTTTCAGTGACCTCTTGCCTGGAAAAATATCACAAGGAATCCACTCCTTCCTCTCTTCCCAGCACCTTGGGGGAGCTGCATTGCCATGGAGGGGAAGGGATCCAGAATGTAGGCTCTAATCTTTAGCGATCTTGAGGGGATCTGCAGATTTCGGGGCAGAAATGTTTTTGCTCATTCTACATAGGTCAAACTCCCAACTCTGTAATGGGAGAATTTGATGTAAATTCCACTCATGGGAAATCACTGGATTTCCAACTCCCATATACTTTTTTTCCTGCATAGAGAATGGTCAAGCCCCATGATATTCTGGTCCAATGTGCATAAGGTTAGATAAATATTACAATTATAAATATCAAAAATGCAGCTAGACATTTCAAAAGATGGATGAGCATTGTCACTGCAGGTACCACAAAGAGAGATTCTGAGGCGCGAAGGAATATAGATGTTCCAGGGACCCAATTCTAGTCCATGGAGGTAACTGAAGTGGCCTCATATAAGCACCCAGCATATAAAATGTAAAACAGATTGAAATTAATTCATTGTATCCAGAGTTTATATTGGGCATAACAGAGAAATTAGATGTTTCATTTTAATCTTTATGAGCAGAGATGGGGATAAAAATATCACAGATCCATCACTTACTATGTCCTGTTGTGTAGAGGTTTTTTTGGGGGGCAGGTTAGGGGGCCGGTTATATTTTATACTTTATAATTATATATATTAAATCTGTAATGAAGCAACAATATTAGCAATATACCCAGGGGCCAAATCTGAAAGAAAATATGGTAATGGAAGCTCTACCCACAAACCAAGTCCCACCCACTTGAGTATCCAAAAGGATATGGCTAAATGAGACACCACTTACAGCAGATTTTCCTAATGTGATCCTCCCTTGTTTTTCTTGTGCGATTTGATCAGCACTGAAATGGTTAATGTTGACGTTCATGCCATTATCATTAGGTTTCAGAGTCAACATCTGATTGAGGTGATGGGGCCAGTTAAGACATTTCAGATGTTTCAGGCTGTCTGCAGATTCAGATAGACATCGCTATATCAGTTAAACTCTATTCACAACATGAAGGTTATCTTCCCAGCCATGAAGGCTACGGACTCTTTTTTTTTTAATGAAAGCTTTGTCATCTTGTGCTACAGAAACTCTCTCATAAAATTATACAAACTTGTGAAGCTGGTCCAATTTAATCCCAGGTTCTATCAATCTCTGGTAAGCATGAGGCACTGGGAATCACAGAATTCTGTTTGAATGACAGACGAGCAACTAAAAAGTTAGGTAAAGGATGTCACTGAAAAAGTCAGATGCTGCATCTGCATTGGGCTAAGCTTGTGTTATGGTGATATTACAAACCAAGAATAAAACCAACGGAACCCAACATATCCTGGTGCATTGATATTAGTATTAAAATATTTATCGTCTTTTTGTTTAATACATGGCACTGGCATGGGTGGAAGATAATCTTGATACCCATGAGACACTGATTTAGGGGTTTGGTTTTTTTTTCTATACCAGCTGGGGCTCTATATTATGGAGTATTTGCTGTCAGTACTGACTTGCATTGCTCCTCAAGAGCACATTTATTACAGGATGTAAAAACAATGTGGATGTAAAAATCTGTGTTAAATTTCAATGTACTCACTGACTGATTGCTGCCCAAATTAAATTTGGGAGCCCAATAACTTCTCCATGGATTGGCTAGTACTTTTTGCAAGATAATAAAATTGTTTATCTGTAGGATACATTCTCCTGGGTTGCAGAATTCACACATGGAAAAGGCCTGAGTTTTATTGTTTCAGATCTGGAAGCAAGTTAGTATTATAACTGCTCTGTGGGAATCCCCTCCCTTTCCCCATTCCCACTGACAGCATGGTGTGTTACAGTACAGTGTTGCCTCTCTCATGCTAGAACGTGTTGAAGTTCACTTTAATTTGTACTGCTGAGACCTTTAGAAGACAACATGATATATTTGTTTTATCCGCAGTCGGTGCTTTACTTTCTCTGTAAGCAGAATAAAAAGTCAGTGTATCCCACAGTGCTGAAACTGAGCTAGAGAGCAAAGGCACTCAGGCTCTGATCCTCCCAGACCAATGATCAGAATTGCTGTATGGTAACTTTTGACATTCCTAACATACTCACCAGAAAGCACAATGGAGCATATTATTATTATTTACTTTATTTATTAATTTTGTACAGAGGATCCAACCTGAATCAGGTCACATTTTATAAGAAGAGCATCACAACAACAATGCAATCATGCTGTGTTTTTGCTTTCCAACATGTAATTAGTATTCTTATAACGTGAAGATTAACTGCAGTATTAACATCATCACCCCTTTGGTGTTCTTAGTACATATATTGTTAACTACATTGTATTTACACTGTAATTATTCTCAGTCATGTAGTAAACTTCCTGGTTTATATAAACTAGTAGTAACTACAAGCATCAAAAAGTGTAATTACAAATGTGATTGCAATGTAAGTACACTGTAATTACAGTACTCTTGGGACAATACAAAGTGTGGCCTCTTTGTACTAGATGCTGTAAAGACACACAAGAAGGCACCATCCCTGTCTCCAAGAACTTACCATCTAATATAAGGTAAGATGCAACGTCAGTGTAACAATAGGAGGGAAGAAATTGATACTTAGGCTAGCAATCTGCAAATAACCTGAAGATTGATACATTTTAAATATTGTCATTTTGAATTATTTTAAAAATTCCTTTCCAACCACAGTTTTCTGGCATTCCTTAAACTCTGGGTCTAATCAAAACAGCACAAAAAGTGAATACGCATAACAAGCTGCTCAACAGTCTACAGCCCAAATAATTGAACTAAGTCTCCAATCCTGCAATCACTTACACACACGCTTAACTTTACTACCTTGAGTATTCCCATTGAAATCAGGGTAGTAAAGGTAAGCATGCGTGTAAATGTTTGCAGGATTGGGCCTAATTCAGCAAATAATTGAGGATAGGGGAGAAGTTCAAGAAAAATGGGTCTGTTCATGGGAAATTTGCTCACCCTTAAAAGAGGCAAAATTTGTTGAATAAATTATGTTGTGAATTATTCATTCAGCTCTGGTTCATAGAGAATGTGCATTTATATTCTTCAGGAAGCCAGCGGAACATCTTTAAACTGCTTCGTTACTAATTTCTGTCATGCACCATTGCTGATTTGTACCTGTGTGTCCCCCTGTTCCTGGCCATATTCATTAAAGCACACAACATCTAACCATCATGCCAGGAGAGTGCTTCTTTTTGGAAGTACATTCAAGTTCAGTGAAATGGTTTAAAGGAATTGCCTGGCACTGAATTTTAACGCCAACATTGGTTTCCCTGGGAGTGGAATGAGACGTTTATGGCTACACACAGTGGATCATCAACACCGTCAAGATTTATTAATTCCCAGACAGAAACTAAGGGATAGATTCACAAATGGAACTTGGGTACTACCATGCTCAGTGTCCTGCCACCAGATGGAATTCACAGCCCTAAATTAGATGCCAAGTCTTCCTATGCAACACTTGGGGAGAGTTAGGTGCCTAAGAAAAGGATTCACAAATGCCAGCAGCCTGAGTGAGGAACTGCACAAGCTAACCAATAGGAAATGCAGGGAAAAGGGTGTGTCCTAAGTCCTACCCCCTCGGAGGAAGTTCCACTCATGATTCACAGCTGTGAACCCGCTCCTGAAGTTTGGTGCTTAAGCCACGTCAGCCAAAAAGGTGGCAGTGACGCTACCCTCCTTGTGACTTTTAGCCCAGTGGTTGGGCCTCTCACCCAGGATGTGGAAGACCTGGATTCAATTCCTCCCTCTGCCTGATGTGGAGCAGGAATTTGAACTTGGGTCTCCCTCACAAGTGAGTGCCCTTAATCACCAGGCTAGAGATTCATTCTCACTCGCTCTCTGGTCCTAGGACTATTTAAGTATTTATACACAGTGGAACAGTTTCAGGATAGACTGAGACAGACTTGCCCCAGAATACTCTATAGCCCAGTAAGCACACCTACCAGATTGGGCCCCGAAGGCAAAATAGGCAGGGGAATGACTAGTTTGTGAATCCTGCTGGGACTTAGGGTTGGGTAAGGTGCTAGGCAGTGTCAGGACTTAGGCAGCTAAGCGCATGCCCAGTTGCCAAATGTAGGCACCCTGGGGACATGAATGGCAGAAACTTGGGGAGCTAGGGACTGTAGGCACCTACAGGGATATCTGGTGGCTCGGTTGGGATTCTGGGAATGTCGGTGGTACCTAAATGTCAGATTTAGGCACCTAAGACCCCTTGTGCATCTAGCCTTTACATTAAGCAACCTTTTTCTCTTCTTGGATTAATAGCAACCACAGGGTGTACTGTCCTTCTTAGCTCATTACATCCAGAGTCATAAGACCATGCCTGGGACACAAAATGTTCAAGCCAATAAAATATTTACATCCAACCTGACAAGCATTCTATGTAACAGTGTTACAAGTATAACTGATACTGCCCAACTTTTCAGGACTTAACCATTAGGTGGTCCATCACAATGAGAACACAAGTCGTCTTATCTACATACAGGCAAGAGATAACCCTGAAATATAGGTGTCAGATAGTGCGTGCATAACCAGTGTTACAGATTTAGGGGACCAAACACATCCCTGATGCAAGGCTACGAAAGTCAGAGGTAAATTCAGTCCATGGAATCAGGAAGGAACTAAGTTTTCAATTATGATGCATCACAAAATTAAATGAGTACTTGACTTCTTTGGCATGTCCCTAAATCAGCAATAGATTTGATGAGCTCAAAGTGTAAGGTACAGCTAACCTGGTCTGCCATGTGGCTGTATTTTGGTGATCAGAAGTATGAGCCAGGTAAGGACACAATTCAAATCACATTGAAGTCAAGGGGAGTCTTTTTCTTTGGATTGGGGTTAAAAAGTAGACATGTTCAGTCTCACTGCTCGTTAGGTCAGCGTCAGGTGGGCTGAGCAGCAGAGGAACAGAATGCACTCTCACTCGCTCTGGCAGGATCTTTGGGTGAAATCTTGGAGTTTTGCCATTAATCTCAGTGAGGCCAGGATTTCACTGTATGTTTGTGGATCCTGGAATGGCACAAACATTGTGAAGCTGCAACTACCAGTACAATGTAAATTAGTCTCCCTATGCCTCTGTAGAGTGCAATCTCCATCTTTCCAGTATTTTAGTTCCATGAAACATTAATGGGCTCACTGACATCCAATTCAGCTGGTGTTTTAGGATTTAAATAATCCTGCAGTCATTTAAAACCAGATAAATCCATTGGGATTAAATCTGGGGCTATCCTGGCTAACAATAAAATGACAGCAATGTTTACTAATAACCTGCTCTGTGCAATATCATCTATTTGCATTTGCTAAGCAGAAAGAGGTAACAATTTTCAATCAGATTTTAATCTAATAGTTTATGTAGAGAACAAAAGAAATTACTACTCTGCATTTGTCACTAAAACTACCCAGATAAACTGATCTCATAAATCCAAGACTCCCATAATAAAGATATTTATAATACCTTATGTTTTATCTCCATTACAATTTGCTGTGATCTCCCATTAAAAAAGTCCAAAGGAGGATTTTTACAATTCATAGTGTAATCGCCTTTCCTCACATTTTTGTGATACAGAAAGGGATAGGTGTGTGAGCAAACTATCAATCCAAGGAATAAGCATAAAAACACATCTGATAGAAAGGGAGAACCTAACACAAGCAACAATTCTATGTAGTCTGACCACATGGAGAAAGTCAGCTGTATTTGCCATTGAATCAAATTCACTTAGTGCAGGACACTTCCTTAGCAGCGTTTTTATTATCTATTGTATTTGACTCTGAGGACAATGGGGAAATCTAATCCTCCCATCACTCTTTGCTTCCCCAGACACATCTGCCAGACCAGGTCCATCACAACAAAGGGATTATCACCCGTGATCTCAAACTCAGAGCTGGTATGGACACCCATGGATGCCATGACCCATGCCTTTCCCACGACAATGGTCTTACTGAGACACATGGGCAGTGTACCAAGCACAACACCACAAGCCTCCCAGTCCAGCCAGGATGAGGTCAAGATATTCCCCTTCACCCTCTGTACCAGGACCCTCCCAGAAGAGGCGGTCAAGGATCTGGAGGAGGCTTCAGACCAGGAAGTTGCATTAGTAGCCAACTTCTCATCCTCTTCTCTGGATGAAGCCATCATGCCCCCACCTCCCACCATAGGGGATGATTTGAAACAATTTCAGGAGCTCTTTAAGAGAGTGGCAGATTCCTTGCACATTCCAGGAAGTGCCTGAGTCCCAGCATAAGCTGCTGGGCATACCACACACATCAACTTCCTCCAAAAATCGCCCTACCAATCAATGATGCCCTCTTGGATGCAGCCAAAACCATCTGGCAGACCCTGGCAACAGTCCCATCCATCTGTGAAAGGGTGGATGAAAAGTATTGTGTGACCTTTAAGGGAATGGAATTCCTTTTTTCACACCCCCACAATCAAACTCCCTGGTGGTGGAAGCAGTGAATGAATGGGGCAGACACCACCATTCCAGAACTACCCCATGTGACAGGGACTGGAAGAGACTAGACCTTTATGGTCGTAAGGCCTACTAATTGGCAATCCTACAATTTAGGATCACCAACTATGAGGCATTAATGGCTAAATACAATTATACAAACTATTCAAAACTAAAAGATTTTATTGAGTTTCTGCCTGAAGGAAAGGAGGAACAATTCAGGATGACCATCTCGGAGGGCCATCTTCTCACTCAAAAAGCCTTGCAAGCCTCATTGAACTCAACAGACATGGTGACACGTTCCATTGCCATGGCTGTAGTCATGTGATGTGCATCCTTGTTCCATCTCTCTGAGTTTCCCAAAGAGGTACAATCAACAATCGAGGATCTTCCGTTTGAAGGCCCCAAGCTATCTGCATCCAAAACTGATGAGTCCCTTCACACACTGAAGGACTCCAGACCGACGCTGAAATCCTTAGGCATATACATGCCTACGAATAAGAAAAAACAGGACAAGTACTACTCAGCGCAAAGATTCTGGTCTGTGCCTTATACACAACCTCAGAGACAAAAGGACCTACAGAGGCGGAAGCAGAGACCTGCAAGACAACAACAGTCCCTGTCCCAGCCTTCGACATCTCAACCTCCTAATGTGGAACAAGACGGGGACAGTGCAAGTGCGACCCAACCAGACACTGCTACTACAAGTCTCTGATTACAAGCACAGGGGCACGCAGTCACTTAAAGTGAAGCACCCAAACGGACAACTATCTTGAAGAACCTCAGTTACTGCATAGGATGAGTAACCTTCTCTTCCGTGATTTTATGAAAACTCCCTCATACAATCCCAGAGACAATAAGACCTGGGGGCTCCCCTAGCCAGGGCCGGTGCAAGGAAGTTTCGCGCCCTAGGCAAAACTTCCTTGCAGCAGCCCTGCGCGCCCCCGCCACGGCAGCCAGTCCCCCCTGCACCCCTCCGCCCAGCTAACACCGCCCCCCCGACAGTCAGTCCCCCCCCACTGCAGCGGCTCCCCACCCCCCCGCCCGTGGGCCACAGCAGCCTCCCCCTGCCCACGGTGCCTCCCCAGCTCCCGGCTCAGCCGCGGAGCCAGCCGCAGCGAGCCGCCCCCCTGGCTCCCGGCTCAGCCACGGAGCCGGGAGGCAGCCGCGGCGAGCCGCCCTGCCCCTAGCCCAGTGTCTCTCAGATTGTTTTGCATCCCTCACTTGTGAAGGGGTGACCACACAGAGTCACAGCCCTTGGATCACAACACAAACATGAGCTATTTTGTGTATGTTCGGACCCAGTGAGATTGAAGGAGGGACAGAAAGAGAAACACCCAGTGCTTAATTTGTAATGAAAGAAGTGCCAGGGCTCAAGCCATTTTTTTTTTACTTTCACAACTAATGCAGCAAGCCAAGAGGTGCCAGCGTTATGAACCACCAAGCCTAGAGGTGCCAGGGCTCAGCCCTGGCACAAATTAATCACTGGAAACACCCACTTTCTTGCTGCTACTGCTGCTCTGTCACCACTTGCGGCTCCTCTCCCCTTCTTGTCTGCACCAGGCTTGGTTCTAGGGGGACGCACCACTTCAAAATACAGCACTGTGCAGCTAGATGATATGGACAGGCACTTCCCTCAGAATGTTGTGCAGCACTGATGAGAGGAAGAGGAAGTAGTATTATACTCAGCAACCCCCATCTACCACTCCCCCACCCAGTACCCAAAACCCAGCTGCCGTTTCTTGTTCTGCACCCCTCCTCCTTTGAAACTGCAGTTTTGTAGCTGCCAGGGATTGTGTGATTTGGGGTCATGGCAAGAAACCACAGCTGTCCTTTTGGTGCTAGCTATAAGAAGGTTGAGAAGTATTGATCTGGTCTATCTTCCTGCCCGTGCTCGAATGTTCCTGACAGTATCTAGATGTCAGGAGCCATGGGAAATGACCAAGTGTTTAAACCAGAACTCAGGAGCACTCGTCAGACCTACCACTCAACTGTGAGCTGTGATCTCTCCTCTTTTCCAAATACTGAGGGAAGACTGTTTGCCTTGGTTTTGGATGGACTGTGGTGCTAATTTGAGTGAATTGTAATTGCTCGCCACAGTCTGAACTGATTTTTCTAAGCTTGCTCAGTCTGTGCAGACTACGTGGCTCTGGGAAGAAGGATAAAGGAGTCTGAGGTGCAAGTGGTGTTCTCGTCTATCCTCCCTGTGGCAGGAAAAGGCCGGGGTAGAGACTGTTGAATCGTGGAAGTCAACGAATGGCTACGCAGATGGTGTCGGAGAGAAGGGTTTGGATTCTTTGACCATGGGATGGTGTTCCAAGAAGGAGTGCTAGGCAGAGACGGGCTCCACCTGACGAAGAGAGGGAAGAGCATCTTTGGAAGCAGGCTGGCTAACCTAGTGAGGAGGGCTTTAAACTAGGTTCACCGGGGAAAGGAGACCAAAGCCCCGAGGTAAGTGGGGAAGTGGGATACCGGGAGGAAGCACAAGTAGGTGAGTGCAAGAGGGGAGGGCTCCTGCCCCATACTGGGACAGCAGGACGATCGGTGAGTTATCTTAAATGCCTATACACAAATGCAAGAAGCCTGGGGAACAAGCAGGGAGAACTGGAAGTCCTGGCACAGTCAAGGAATTATGATATAATTGGAATAACAGAGACTTGGTGGGATAACTCACATGATTGGAGTACTGTCATGGATGGATATAAACTGTTCAGGAAGGATAGGCATGGCAGAAAAGGTGGGGGAGTAGCGTTGTATGTAAGAGAGCAGTATGACTGCTCAGAGCTCCAGTATGAAACTGCAGAAAAACCTGAGAGTCTCTGGATTAAATTTAGAAGTGGGAGCAACAAGGGTAATGTCGTGGTGGGAGTCTGCTACAGACCACCAGACCAGGGGGATGAGGTGAACGAGGCTTTCTTCCAGCAACTAACAGAAGTTACTAGATCACAGGCCCTGGTTCTCATGGGGGACTTCAATCACCCCGATATCTGCTGGGAGAGCAATACAGCGGTGCACAGACAGACAATCCAGGAAGTTTTTGGAACGTGTAGGGGACAATTTCCTGGTGCAAGTGCTGGAGGAACCAACTAGGGGAAAAGCTCTTCTTGACCTGCTGCTCACAAACAGGGAAGAAATAGTAGAGGAAGCAATAGTGGATGGGAACCTGGGAGGCAGTGACCATGAGATGGTAGAGTTCAGGATCCTGACACAAGGAAGAAAGGAGAGCAGTAGAACAGAGACCCTGGACTTCAGAAAAGCAGACTTCGACTCCCTCAGGGAACTGATGGGCAAGGTCCCCTGGGAGAATAACATGAGGGGGAAAGGAGTCGAGGAAAGCTGGCTGTATTTTAAAGAATCCTTATTGAAGTTGCAGGAACAAACCATCCCGATGTGTAGAAAGAAAAGTAAATATGGCAGGCGACCAGCTTGGCTTAACAGTGAAATCCTTGCTCATCTTAAACACAAAAAAGCAGCTTACAAGAAGTGGAAGATTGGACAAATGACCAGGGAGGAGTATAAAAATATTGTTCAGGCATGCAGAAGTGAAATTAGGAAGGCCAAATCACACTCGGAGTTGCAGCTAGCCGGAGATGTTAGGAGTAACAAGAAGGGTTTCTTCAGGTATGTGAGCAACAAGAAGAAAGTCAAGGAAAGTGTGGGCCCCTTGCTGAATGAGGGAGGGAACCTAGTGACAGAGGATGTGGAGAAAGCTAGTGTACTCAATGCTTTTTTTGCCTCTGTCTTCACAGACAAGGTCAGCTCCCAGACGGCTGCACTCCGCAGCACGGTATGGGGAGGAGGTGACCAGCCCTCTGTGGAGAAAGTAGTAGTTCGGGACTATTTAGAAAAGCTGGACGAGCACAAGTCCATGGGGCCGGATGCACTGCATCTGAGGGTGCTAAAG
The DNA here is from genome assembly GCA_033296515.1 of Macrochelys suwanniensis. Lineage (NCBI taxonomy): Eukaryota > Metazoa > Chordata > Testudines > Chelydridae > Macrochelys > Macrochelys suwanniensis. The sequence continues at coordinate 16,711,989 of CM065781.1, read as the reverse complement.
GAGTTGGCCGATGTGATTGCAAAGCCATTGGCCATTATCTTTCACAAATCATGGCAATCGGGGGAGGTCCCGGATGACTGGAAAAAAGCTAATGTAGTGCCAATCTTTAAAAAAGGGAAGAAGGAAGATCCGGGGAACTACAGGCCAGTCAGTCTCACCTCAGTCCCTGGAAAAATCATGGAACAGGTCTTCAAGGAATCAATTCTGAACCACTTAAAGGAGGGGAAAGTGATCAGGAACAGTCAGCATGGATTCACCAAGGGCAAGTCATGCCTGACTAACCTAATTGCCTTCTATGATGAGATAACTGGCTCTGTGGATGAGGGGAAAGCAGTGGATGTGCTATTTCTTGACTTTAGCAAAGCTTTTGATATGGTCTCCCACAGTGTTCTTGCCAGCAAGTTAAAGAAGTACGGGCTGGATGAATGGACGGTAAGGTGGATAGAAAACTGGCTGGATGGTCGTGCTCAACGGGTAGTGATCAATGGCTCCATGTCTAGTTGGCAGCCGGTATCAAGTGGAGTGCCCCAAGGGTCGGTGCTGTAGCCGGTTTTGTTCAATATCTTCATCAACAATCTGGAGGATGGTGTGGACTGCACCCTTACCAAGTTTGCAGATGACACTAAACTGGGAGGAGTGGTTGATACGCTGGAGGGTAGGGATAGGATACAGAGGGACCTAGACAAATTAGAGGATTGGGCCAAAAGAAATCTGATGAGGTTCAACAAGGACAAGTGCAGAGTCCTGCACTTAGGACGGAAGAATCCCATGCACTGCTATAGACTAGGGACCGAATGCCTGGGCAGCAGTTCTGCAGAAAAGGACCTAGGGGTTACAGTGGACGAAAAGCTGAATATGAGTCAACAGTGTGCCCTTGTTGCCAAGAAGGCTAACGACATTTTGGGCTGTATAAGTAGGGGCATTTCCAGCAGATCGAGGGACGTGATTATTCCCCTCTATTCGGCACTGGTGAGGCCTCATTTGGAGTACTGTGTCCAGTTTTGGGCCACACTACAAGAAGGATGTGGATAAATTGGAAAGAGTCCGGCGGAGGGCAACAAAAATGATTAGGGGGCTGGAGCACATGACTTATAAGGAGAGGCTGAGGGAACTGGGATTGTTTAGCCTGCAGAAGAGAAGAATGAGGGGGGATTTGATAGCTGCTTTCAACTACCTGAAAGGGGGTTCCAAAGAGGATGGATCTAGACTGTTCTCAGTGGTAGAAGATGACAGAACAAGGAGTAATGGTCTCAAGTTGCAGAGGGGGAGGTTTAGGTTGGATATTAGGAAAAACTTTTTCACTAGTAGGGTGGTGAAGCACTGGAATGGGTTACCTAGGGAGGTGGTGGAATCTCCTTCCTTAGAGGTTTTTAAGGTCAGGCTTGACAAAGCCCTGGCTGGGATGATTTAGTTGGGGTTGGTCCTGCTTTGAGCAGGGGGTTGGACTAGATGACCTCCTGAGGTCCCTTCCAACCCTGAGATTCTATGATTCTATGATCTGGCTGTTTCTATCTTTTGCATGTGGTGGCTTGTTTCTTCTGCATAATGGGAGCTGAAGATTTACATAGAATAAAAGACCCCTTTTTTGGGGGGTGAATTGTGCAGAGTATTCAAGATACAATTTGCCTGTAAGGAACTCTGGAATGAATGTGACCTGACAACAGAAAGTTTGGTTCTTCATGACTAGTTCCGGAAGATTTACAAATATGAATGTTACAATTTATGAGTAGCGCTGCTACAATACGGCTTTGGAAAAAAAGCACCGATTTATGCAGGAAACTCAATTTATATATTATCAAAGCAAGATCTTTTTAGGCTAGAAAAAGTTTGGTACCGCATACAACACTTTCCAGACCTAAGGCACTATTTCAATGACAAAGAAAGGAGTTACATAAGCACTCTGTAATTTCCCTGTAGAACTTTGTGTGGGCGGTAGGGCTGTGCGTGTTACGTGAGAGATGGGCTCACTGAATTATGCATTAGCATGACAGTGTGTAGCCAGGAATATAGCTCAATATTTTCAAAGTTGGGTGCCGAGAGTTAGACCCTTAATTTCATATTTAGGCATCTAAATAAAAGTGGTCTGGTTTTTTTCCCCCAGAGGTGCTGAGCACCCACTATATCAATTACAGTCTGATTTAAATACAGAACTCTGTGTTGTATATTATGCTTGTGATTGACTTTGGACAATAGAACCCATGAACTTTCATCCCAAACTGAAATGAACCAGCTTTCCAGCCCTCTGACATTGCCTGTTTTCTACCAGTTGGCGAAAAGCTGAAATCTGTTAACAAAAACAATTTGCAAGATGTCTCTAACCTCCTGGAATCTAGGGAAGGCTGGAAAGTTTTTGCAAAGGTCAATTCTTGTTAGACTTCAAGCCTAGTTTCTGAATCCTAAAGGAGCAGGAAAGTTTGGGCTCAGTCATATACCTACTCCTAATATAGGGCTGATCCTGAGAGATGCTGAATGTCCTCAGTGCCTACTGCAGTCAGTGATCTCACAGACCCCATTTGTGGTACACCACTTATTGTTAGTGATGCTTGCCATGGAGAGGAGAATTACAGAAAACGGAATGCCTCTCTTGGCTGGTAAAGAGCTTTTATAGTCACTTTTGATATAAGTATAATAAAAGCTCTAACGCTAACATTTCCAAGCCTGCTTAGGCTCCTAATTTTACATTTATGGCCAGATTTTCAAAAGCACTTAGCAGCTCCCATGTGGGCACCTAAGTAGATAGCCAGATTTTCAGAGAGGCTGAGAATGTAATGGGAGCTGGGAACTCAAACACTGAAAACTAGCCCACTTTTACTTAGGTGCCTAAAGGTGGATTTAAGAGCCTAACTTTAGGCATGCTGGGACTGGTATAAGTGCTGGGCTACCTATACCATCCTACAATCAGCTCTTCAGCTAAATGACTGGTGTCTTACACTTCCTCTCAGTTTGTAGTTAGATCTGACTGCACCTCTCTGTCCATCTGACATGCTAATCACTTCAGAATCCATATGTCAAGCTGCATTAAATCATAACAGGGACTTGGTTTTTATGAAAATTGTCATAATAATATCCACAAGCTCTGAACTAAAAAAAAACCCCAAGCCCCATTTGCAGCTCTCATCCTGGCAAACAGCTTATCAGGGAAGAATATACCTCTATCGGCCATGCATGTAACACCCCAGTTGTATCTGTATACAGCTCTGTCAGGTCAGGTCAGGCTCACAGGACCCCAGGACCTTCAGGGCTATCACTTCCCTCCCTTCCTCCCCCGGACCGTGCTCCAACACGTAACCAGACTGATTTCTCCTCATTTCCTCTGATTCAACATCAGCCTCAGAACTGCCTGTCCCTCTTCTCTCTGGTTCCTGACTGAGAATGCTCCAATTCAGGAGAGCACGTAACTATGTGCATTAAGTCCAACCCCATAGCACGTGCTATAAGCGCTGTCCTGAACAGGGATGCTTCCCTGAATCGGGGTCTTTTTGCCCCTCAACTGCAGGGAGGCTCTCAGAGGGCTCCATTCTTTATGGCACTGGACACTCTGGCCCTGATCCAGCAAAGTACTTCAGTGCATGCTTAAGAGTCATGTGATAGAATGCTCAGCACCTTACAGGACTGAGTCCAGACCTTGGATGTACAGAAGAAGGAATGATCCCCCATTCAAAAGAAAGGGCGCAGTGTCTTTCTATCCTGCCCAAGTCTTCTGTTGTTCATTGCTTCCTCATTCCCTCCCCTAGTATGATACTCTGGTGGAGCTTTCGTCAGGAACAATAGCCTAGTTTCTCCCTCTATGTCCGTGCTGGTTTTTGCCACCCTGCTTGCAGGAAGTGACCCTAATAGCTGGCCACACAGGGAGTACCACATTGAAGGGGTATCATCCAGTAACACAAAGACAATATAGTAGCTCATGTAGGGGGGTGACAAGAAGAAAAAGGGAGCTTGGCCAGTGGTTCCTTGTGCCCTGGATATCCACACCTGCTGTTACAGCGTGTCATTTAGGGTTAGGCACTGCGCAAACACAGGCAAACATAGTTAATACTCCAAAGACCTCTGGCTCTTCTGCAGTACCTTCTACCTGACGGGCTCAAAATTGTATCTACACTAAAGAATTAAGCCCCACAATGCCCCGGTGGAGGAAACAGCCTTATTCACATTTTACAAAGGGGAAACCAAGGCAGTTTTAAAGAAATTTGAACACCATCACATAACAAATGTGCAGCAGAGGTGGGATTAGAAATGCCCTGATTTCCTGGCTCCTAAATCCATGCTTTTATCACTAACACATGGTTCTCTTCAGAACTCTGGTTAGCAACAACAAATATTTTCTCATATGGACAAATTGAACTACCCTTATACAGACATGAAATATATAAAATAATTGGGATAACGTTGCCTTTGCAGCTTCATCCTGACAGCAAACGGTATTCTCAGAGAGCATAAAGCAGTTTATTCCCATCCTCCCTGAGACAGCTCCCACAAAACAGAACCACTGATGGGTTTCAACTGCTTTGCCAAAGTGCCCTTCTAACACTACAAGTAAGGAGGAAGATGGAGTGCTTTTTATGAACTAGTGTCAAAACAATTTTATCAGCCCATGGTGCTAAACAAGTTATTTATTGCTTCTTAATTTCAAGAGACAAAAGTTCAATGATAATAATGTGAACGTCCATCGCAGAGACACGTTTAGCCTATGACTACCACTCACCCTCACAAAAACCAAAGTTTAATGCAAATGCATAAATATATTTTTTAAAAGTAACACAAGACAACAAACCTGAGTCAATGTAGATAAGCACATTCAGTAACCTATATGCTGCTGAAGACCCAGTATGGAAATTAGCAACTTTTTTTGGTCCAACACCCTCTTGGGATTATATGACCCAGCGCCTGCAGCAGCCAATCTGATTCCTGGCAGATTAATCCTTGTTTAAAGTCTTCTGACTCCATGAAACCATTTGAGTCCGTTTATTTATACACAACGTCAGGGAGCTGTGTTGTTATGGATCAACTGTTCTCTTATAGACTGAAGTGCCCATCATAAAGGATGGGACAAAGCTATGCAACTCTCCCCCCTCTCCAGGGAATTTATAGAGAGACTGTGCTCCTCTGATGCACAAATTTCCCCCAAGCTCCCTTTGGGGTTGGAGTGGCACTGCACAGCTCCCAATGCAGGGCTGTGCCTAGATGGGACAGTTTAGCCAATGTTTTGTTTTAGGTATTATCAATGTCACCATCTGGTGGGTCAGTATACGAGAATGATCTACATCTTCAAAAATGGGCAGTGATTTTGGGTGCCCCATTGAGATTCATAGATTCCAAGGCCAGAAGGAACCATTGTGATAATCTTGTCTGACTTCCCATATAACACGGGCCATAAAACTCCCCATCCCCCCAATTGAGATATCTTAATGGAGTCAGGCTTCCAGAAAGCACTGAGCTATTGTACTCTGTAGCCAGGGCCCTTTCAAGTTTCTCAAGTTAGGGCATCACAATATCGGGGTGCCCAAGTAACTAACTAGTTTGAAAATTAGGCCATTGTGGATTTTCAATGTGTATATTCTGAGCTAGGTTTTAAAATACCTGGGCCTGGTATTTATACCTGATTCGATTGTTTGTGCAAATGAGGCGATTATTCACCTTGTTACTCACTTGCATGAGCAAATGTGGGTGCTCTTGCATTTTTGCGAGTGCACCCATTGCACCCTCTTTTGAAAATGTGTCCCCAGGATTACAGATATACGTTCCATTTGTGGTAAAGGAGAGGCCACCAGAAAATAAAGAGACTATCAACCCACTGGCTAACGAAAGCGATACCCATCACAATAAGAAGTGATGGACACTCCGCAGTGAAGGAGATTGTCTATAATCATGCTCTTGTAAATAAAACACTACACTGAGACTGGGGATTGCATTCAATTCCTAGCTCTGCCACAGATCTCCTGTGTCACTTTAGGCAGGTCACTTAATCTCCCTGTGCCTCAATTCCCCTTCTGTAAAGTGAGGTTATTAATACTTCTCTACCTCAAAGGAGTATTGTAAGGCTCAATTAATTAGTTCTCTGTAAGATGCTCATATACTATAGCAAGGGGAGGACATTTAAATAGATAGAGATATACAATAAGCCTGGGAAACTCACCCCACTCATTTCAGTGTCATATTAACTGTGGAACTGAGCAAATATTCAAACCTCTCAGTGGATTTACAGGCAAAAAACTTCATTAAGTTGCAGTTAAGGGCACAGATCAGAGACCCAAGTGTTTACAGTCCTTACAAGAATGCTGTAGTTAACATGCCTAGCCTGATTAAATGCAGCAAGGAAGTACAGAGACACAGATTAAGTCCCATCACTCAGTTCTTCTCTAGGATAGCTGGGAAACCACTAGGACTTTACAGTATTTGTGCTGGAGGATCTTTCTGGCCCAAATTCAAAGCCCTCATTACACATGCTTAGTCATTGTGCAGAATGTTAACAGCTGGATACAGGAAGCCATTTGCAATATATAACAACAACTTTATTGAACCTACTCACTTATGAACAATACTACATATTCTTATGTGCCAGCAGATGTCACTCTATTAATCATCTGCATATATACCTCTCTCTTTTATACAGCATTCCCCTAGTACAGAATATGATGGCTTGACACTACTAACGTATCACAAGAGAGGAACAAAATAACATAAACATCTCTTGGCAAGAAGTTTTGGTTTGCACCTGTTGTATACAACTTTAAAATCTTACCCCAAGGCATAACTGCTTCCTCTCCCTCAGGTGTGTCCTTCTTTAGGAATAATTCACAAAGGTTTCTTAATACCCCACCTGCATTGTTTAATGTCAGATTGGGAGAAATCCAGATGCTGGACTAATTGTTCAGAATTAAGCTAGTAGTAATACTACAGTAGCATCAAGATTCCTTAGCTGCACAAACACATAGTTAGAGGCAGGCCACACCCCAAACGGTTTACAGTTGAAATAGACAAGATAGATGCAGGGTGGCGGAAATTCAGTATTATTATCCCCATTTTACAGATGGGGAATTTAGGCACAGAGAGATTAAATGACTTGACAGAATTTGTGGCAGAAGCAGGAATTGAACCCCGATCTCTGTTTAAATGAAGTGTGGAGGTCTTTCTAAAAGATATGCCGGAAGTCAAACAGAATTTATGGGCCTGATGCAGAAAGTACAGGTGGAAGTCCTATGGCCTTTGTTATGCAGAAGATCAGACTAGAACCTAGCTGATCACAGTGTTCCCTTCTGGCCCTAAAATCTATGAATCTTTTAAGCCCCTGGCAAATGGCTGAACCACAAGATTGAGCTGTATGAATTACAGATTATTCCAGTTCACTGCCAATTTAAAGAAAGGAGGGGGGGAAGAGGGTAATGGGGTCGAATTGAAAACCATTTTTGGTTGACCCAAAAAATAAAATAAAAAATATTGGGAGTTGAGCTAAAATGTTTTGTTTTGACAAAACTGAAATGAGTTGTTTGGATTTCAACCACTTTAAAACATTTGTTTAAAAAATAAAATTAAAGGAAATGTTGGCGTGATAAGCTGTTTTGACCACCAAATAATCAAAATGTTTCATTTCAAAATGTCAAAACAAAAGACTGATTTTTTAGGAATTTTTTTTGGACTGAAACAATTTGAAACATATGAAGTCTCCAAGTGTTTCCGTGTTACTGAATGTGTCCCCCCACCCTTTTCTTTTTCTTAAAAAAAAATAATAAAAAAAAAAAAATCACCCAGCTCTATCACTATACCATCTTTCCTCTCTGGAAGCTGTACAACAAGCTGCATGCTGATCATTCGGAGCAGTATAAACTCCTCCCCTGCTGAAAGATTGTGGCCTCCTCCCTCATTCTCATTTCAGTTTAAAAAACAAATAGCCAGCAATAAAAGCTGCCTTTTAAAAAACACAAATCTGTGAATCTCCCCTTCATCCTCTCTCCTCACTGGTGTCCAATTTCCTTCTCCTTTCTCCTACTGAAGCGTGATATATTTCTCTTTAAGGGTGAGGAGGGAACATTAGTTTCCACAGGCTACTGTTTCAAACCAGGGATATTTAATGTGAGTCCTCATGCATCTATCCTCATCTCCCCTCTCCTGTCACAGTTACAGAGAATATCTGCTGAGCAACAGAAGGCAGTGATCCAAGGAACAGTTTCCTAGGATGAAATTGGTCAGAGACCTTAGCACATCACAAATAGCTGTAGCCTTTATTATCAAGGACCTGAAAAAGTGAAACAAATGAAAGAAACTCTAGAAGGGAATAAACCTCCTAAATCTGAAACATTAAATTGGAAAGTCTTTGACAAGGTCCCACACCAAAGGCTCTTGAGCAAAGTAAGCAGTCCTGGGGTAAAAGAAAAGTCATCTCATGAATCAGTACTAGGTTAAAAGACAGGAAACAAAAGGTAGGAATAAATGGTCAGCTTTCAAAGCGAAGAGAGGTAAATAGCACACTCCCCCAAAGATCGGTACTGGGACCAGTGCTGTTCAGCATATTCATAAATGATCAGGAAAAGGGGTAAAACAGTGAGGTGGCAAAGTTTGCAGATGATACAAAATGACTCAAGATAGTTAAGTTCAAAGCAAAGAGTTACAAAGGGATCTCACAAAACTGGGTGACTGAGCGAGAAAATGGCAGATGAAATTCAATGTTGATAAATGCAAAATAATGCACATGGGAAAATATAATCCCAACTATACATACAAAATGATGGGGTCTAAATTACCTTGTTACCACTTGAGAAAGATCTCAGAGTCATTGTGGATAGTTCTCTGAAAACATCCACTCAATGTGCAGCAGCAGTCAAAAAACTGGATATTAAGAACCATTAAGAAAGGGATAAATAAGGCAGTACATTTCATAACGCCACTATATAAATCCATAGTACACCCACTCCTTGAATACTGTGTGCAGTTCTGGTTGCCCCATCTCAATAAAGATATATTAGTTGGAAAAAGTACAGAGAGGCAAACCAAAAAATGATGAGAGGTATGGAACAGCTTCCATATGAGGAGAGATTAAAAAAACTGGGACTGTTTATCTTAGAAAATAGATGACTAAGTGGGGATATGATAGATGTCTATAAAATCGTGACTGGTGTGGAAAAAAAGTGTTATTTACCTCTTCACATAACACAAGAACTAAGGGTCATCCAATTAAATTAATAGCCGCGGCCAGCTGCCCCCCCGGCTCCCGGCTCAGCCGCGGAGCTGGGAGGCAGCCACGGCGAGCTGCCCCCCTGGCTCCTGGCTCAGCTGTGGAGCCGTGAGGCAGCCGTGGCCAGCCACCCCCACCGGCTCTTGGCTCAGCCGTGGGGCCGGGAGGCAGCCGCCCACCGCCCCCCAAATCCTGGCACCCTAGGCGACCGCCTAGGGTTGCCTAGTGGGCGTGCCGGCCCTGGATATGCCTATCTCATAGAACTGGAAGGACCTTGAAAGGTCATCGAGTCCAGTCCCCTGCCTTCACTAGCAGGACCAAGTACTGTCCCCGGACAGATTTTTGCCCCAGATCCCTAAATGGCCCCCTCAAGGATTGAACTCACAACCCTCAGTTTAGCAAACCACTGAGCTATCCCTCCCCCAAAACTATCCCTCCCCCTAAACCTCAGACTGCTAGAAGCTGGGACTGATGACGGGATGGATCACTCGATAATTGCCCTGTTCTGTTCATTCCCTCTGAAGCATCTGGCACCCACCACTGTCAGAAGACAGAATACTGGACTAGATGGACCCTTGGTCTGACCCAGTATGGCCGTTCCTATGTGCTTACGGTCCCAGTTCTGTTTCCACTGAAGTCAACTGAAGACCCCTATTGACTTCAATGGGCAAAGGACTTGGTCCTTTGAGAGCACACAAATATTAAAGTAAGATCAGTTGTTTGGCTATGGCCCTGATCCCGAGAGGTTCTGAATATATACACTTCCTACAAAAGGGTGTACAGCAGAAGCTTTTTAACTCAGATACGTTGGTGGAAAACTTGTCCATAAAAACTAATAAAAGTCCTCAACAATCTAGGTTTTTATACAACCAGTCACCACTGTAGTATATGAGTGCTTTCAACATCACCTAAACGAAACTGAGAAGTAGGTTAAATGAGAGTGTTATTTAGTTTGCAGATAAAATAATAGTTCAAAATGTTCAAAAAGTTTATGCTTTGGCTGCAGATTCTATTTCAAGTAGTTCCAGAGATCTGGCACCACGTCCTAGCAACAGATTGTAATGTCACTTGTTGTCACTAGGTGGCATGGTTGCAGATGTCCTTCCTAGTTCTGTCAATCTGAATGTTTGATTTTGAAGAAATCAAGTAATTCCCCAATCAGCTGTTCAGTGATCTAGTACATTTGGCATTTAAAAAATATCACTAGTAAAGGTAGTTCTTTGCCTGTATCTCTCTGGATTATTAATATTAATATTTATTATTTGTATTGCAGTAGCAGCTAGGAGCACCAGTCATGAACCAGAACTCCATTATGCTGGGTGTTGTACAAACACAGAACAATGCCCTGCCTGGTGTGATTTAGAATTATTCTTAGCTGCTTAAAGGTTATACCCACATAACTCAAAAACCAGCATACAGTGGGAATAATCTATCAAGCATCTCAACAATCTCAGCAGAGAGGCCAGGACCACATGGGCATGGAAAGAACCTGTGACAAGACTGCCCCCACCTGGAGGGCCCTCCTGCAGCAGGCCACAGCATGACAGATGTGCCTGCCTCAATCTACCCCTCAGCGATTCCCAGAAAGACTCCACAAAGGCTTAACAAGTGTATAGGTATTGCCCTTGCAGGGTTAAATGTATTACCTGAGAAAACCCTGTGCACATAAACCATAATGAAAGTCCCACGGCCGTAATCCAGAATTCCTCAGCACAGTCAGTCAATCTTCAAGTCCCAACAGTCCACCAAGTACAGCCCCAGTGTTTCTCACCATGTCTCAGCCCCAGCCTTCAGACCACAGGTGGCCCTCTAGCATCAGCTCTCTGAAACAAAGAGCCACCAGACATCTGCTGCTCTTCACCTTCAGCCCTCTCCAGCCATGGTTCTCTGCCTCAGGAAGGTCAGCAGGCCAACCCCTCCACTGGCTTTCTGACAATTTCTCCCTGTTCCACAGGAGGACCTCCAGAGAGCTTTCTGCATCTTTCCTCAGCGACCTCCTCCAGTCTCCTGAGCACTGGCAGCTCTTACCTGCTCATCTCCTGACTGACCCACTTTGTGGTGAGGCTCTCCCTTTTATAAGGCCCAGGTGCTCTCTTTTAAAGCCCAATTAAGAGGCAGCTGATGAGTCACAGGTGGACAAGACCCCACTTACTCTTAAAGGGGCCTGCCACCCTGTGATGGACCCCCCACGGTGGCCCCTCAGAGTCAGGATTGAGGCACATCGGTATAGCTAGTGAGGAGAAATATTGCACTGCGGATGCTGCACATTTATCCTATGGATGGATAGACAAATAAATAGAGGCCTGTCAGACACTTTTCCCAAGCACTAATCTCACATATCGAAAATGATCAGGATGGAAGTTGGTTCACAGTCCTCTAAACCAATGGGTTGGTCAGGTCATGATGCCCGACTGAGACAAATCAATTCTCAGTCAATAGTTTCCCCCATACAGCACTTATCCATCCTGCTTCTAAGTGGCACAAAGTATTTTGCATCAGCTCAGCAGATTGGAATAGATTTCCACTAAACAAGATCTACCCAGTCTATTAGCTCCAATGAAAGCGACATGCCAGGGAAAAGTCAAAACAAAAACTCAGTATCTGCATTTGAAAATACTGCAATTCTCTAAAAGTTGTGTTTTATCATTAATAGGAAAGAAAGGGGTAAGACAAACAGTGCTCATTTTTTAAATGAAATCAATCCAAGGAGATGACTGTTGCTGTCAGGAGGGAAAAAGCTTAGTCACTCACACATGAAATATTTGATACAAGCTATTTTGGGGAGAGTGTTACTTGTATCATGGCAGCAACTAGAGGCCTTAACCAAATCAATTTCCTGTTGTGTGAGGTGCTGTACAGACACATAGCAAGAGACAGGCCCTCCCACAAGTGTTTACAACCTAAACGGATAAGTAGGGGCCTACCAAATTCACAGTCCATTTTGATCAGTTTCATAGCCAGGCCCAGAGGGTTTTAAAATTGGTCAATTTCACGTTTTCAGCTGTTTACATCTGAAATTTCACAGTGTTGTAACAGTGGGGGTCTCAATCCAAAAGATACCCAGAAATGGATCTGATCTGCCCCCTTTCCCCCCACCCTAGAGATGCCATGCAAGGGAAGGACAAGTCCTGTCCCTCCCCAGCTGGGACTCACAGCTAGGAACTCTCTGGCTGGGGCACTTCCAGGAGCAGGGGAAGATCGGACCCATCTCCACAAGTGTCCTCCAGCTGCAGGAACCTCTGGTGCTGGAGCTTCCTGCCGCAGGGGGAGGAACTCCGAGGTGGGTCTGATCTCCCCCTGAGAGCGAGAGTGGCCGTGCAGGGGAAGGACAAGTCCTCTCTCTCCCCAGCCCAACTGGGACTTGCAGCTAGAAGCCTCCTGACTGGGGTGCTCCCAGCAGCAAAGGCGAGATCAGATTTTATGGAGAAGGGCTTATTTCACGGTCCGTGACACATTTTTCATGGCCGTGAAATTGGTAGGGCGGGCCCTACGGATAAGACAGACCAAAGGCAGGTATTCTCCCCATTTACAGATAAGGAATTGAGGCACAGAGATTAACTGACTAGCCCCAGGTCTCTGGCATAGGTAGGAATTGAACTCATGTATCCTGAGTCACAGTCCAGCACCTCCAGCTTATCCTTGCTCTCCAGAGAAAAGCATCCCTGTTCAAATATAAACAGGCTATTGCGGAGTTCTGCTGAGCTGTCTCCTATCTGTTCAAATAACCATCCTGACAGAAGATTGTGTATCAAAACCATGTATCTGAACAGTTAAATATCCCCATCAGCATCATATCAGAGAATGAGCTTTTCAATAGCGTTGTGCATTGTGTGTTTGCGCACAAGAGGGTGGCGCTGCAATCACCTGAAACAAGATGGCAGACATGTGCATGTGCAGTTCATAATACTAAAGGCTTGAATTTTGCATAGCTCCCTCTGTCACTCAGAGATTAACATGGTACAGAAACATCACTAGCGAAGGGAGACCTTTCTTCGTTAACTGCTGACTATACTCTCCCAAATGACGCTTCTCCCCATTTCTTTTTATTAGTACAAGCAGCGTCATATGTGTGAGACGAGTAAAACTGTCTAAAGAATGGAGCCATTGGGAGTTTACCTGATGGACCAGTGTTGCCCAAAATGAACATTTATACCTCTGAAAATGACATGTATTGTAAGCCAGTCAAGCTGACCCAAGCAAGAAAAGCCACAGTTGTATGAGTCTTATTTTCCTCACAATACACTTCTGAGGTAATCTTATAAAATAACAGTGAGCTGGCTGCTTGCCTTGTTCGTAGTATCATCTGTCTTGGCTTTTATGTATGAGTTGCATAACAGCAGCCAAATTAGCATTCAGGATTCATTTTTGGTTTGTTTTTTTCTTTAACAAATGCAAAAAATTCTTTCTTTTAGAAAGGACTGACAGCTTTGAAGAGCCCTCTGTTTAGCCGCAGAACAAGCTGAACATAAGAACGGGCAGTGTAAGGTTCCCCACCACAACCCAGCCTGCAAATGCTTCAAGTCTGGTCCATAGGAATATTTGGACCTGGGGAAATACAAATCATCCAAACTCCATCTTCTTGGGCCTACCTGCCCCGTCAATGCCACTGAGGTCTCCTCGGCCTTTCACCTCTAGTTGACCCCCAGGTCAACAGGGACTGAAAGTTGTCACTAATAATGTGTGACTGGCTCATTATTGGCTATTTATATAGGCAGATCCTTATATTTGAACAGATTGTAAATTCCTTGGGGCAGGGGCTGTCTTTTTGGTATGTCTTTGTACAGTACCTCATACAACAGGGCCCTGCTCTATGATTGGGGTGTACAGGTGCAACTACTGTACAAATAGATGATGATATTCATATCCTGCAACAGTCCTCACTCGGGGTTGATTGGTCGGGTAGCATTGCCTAGAATCATAGAAGATTAGGGTTGGAAGAGACCTCAGGAGGTCATCTAGTCCAACCCCCTTCTCAAGTGGTCAGGGCTAAGACCTGGTGACCTGTAGGGGGTTGTTGGGATGGGAGCCCGGGCCCTCTCATTCCACCAGTCTCTGATCCAGAGCCCTTTGAGGGCTATTAGTGCTCTGACAGCTGAGGCTGCCCTCCCAGGGCCACTTCCTATCTCCAGCCCTGTGATTGTCCCTAGGTCACCGTCTGGGTTAAGGCAGTGTGAAGGATACCTGCTCTCCACAAGGCACCGTCTGGTGGTGGCATGCAACATGGTAGCTCTTCCTCCAGGGCAACTGCTTCCTCCCATGGTTTGGCCAGTTCAGTCCAAGGGCTTTCCCCTACTGAGGTAGTCCAAACCAAAAAATAAAGGGAATTACCAAAGTCCAGAGTTCACATGGGGGGAGAGGAGAATACTTCCCTCTCAGGCTGATTCTATGGCAGGTCCTCCTTTTCCTCCATGAGGGACCTTTTGGCAATTCTGCCCTCCTCTGCTGGAGCTGCAGGTCACAGGTCTGCTCTCTTCCCTAGTCTGCTACCAAATGAGCTGTTCCACTACTTTTTAACTCCTCCAGTTGCAGCATTTCCTACAGGCATGGCAGGAAGGGTTTCTGGGTCCAAAGTAGTTCCTTAGCCCCTTGTTGCCCAGTGTGGGGTCTGTACACCCCATTACATATCCCCAAATAGGATTATCTGAACCCCACACCCTACATTCACCTGCTGTCAGATTATCTTCCTTCAGACCCTCTGGAGGTAGAACATCCTGTGAGGGCAGCAGGACCTTCTTCTGTGGAGGGGAAAGCCAAGTGGTGCCATTGGGCACTATCTCCACTGTCAAGCAGTGGGGTAGGCTGTTGCAGTTCCTTGTCCTTCCCTCATCTCTCAAGGCTCCTTGCTGCTGAGTGTACGTTTACACTGCAATGTAAGCCCGGGGTTAGTGGGACTCCAGTCAGCTGATCATGGAACCCTGGGCTTGAGCATCTACGCTGTATTTTAACCCTGTGCGAAGACTTTTCTAACCCATGCTTGAACCGTGTGTCCACACTGCAGTGCTCAGACCCAAGTCAAAGTAACCATATCCCAAAGTCCCAGCTATCCCTTCCCACTGCCAAAAATGTAGCCACTCTGGCCTTAGGACCATGGTGCACTGTAGGAAAACTTTACTGCCCACCCTGCACTTTACCAGGAAGCAACTCGCTTTGCAAAAGGCTTAAATTGGGTCACTCTTCACTGAAACCCAGGAGGGTCTCTGATAGCGTGTTTGCAGATCGGCGATCAGAAGAGAATGTGTGAACATTGACCTGAGCTGCTGCCATTCAACAAGGGGGAGTGGCTTCCCTTTTCCATAGAGTGGATTGCAGATTGTTGGGATAGAGAGGACTAAGAAAGTTGTTCCACGGAATTGTGAAATACTTCCAGCTGACTCCCGGGACCTGAGTCAAGCCGGGATGCATATACACTTCAAAGAAATAGCGTTCAGATCCTGGGTCCTGGCTTAACTTGATCTTAGACCCTCCAGTGCTGCAGGGTCCTGAGACTCTGGGTCCAAGCCCTGGGTTAGCACAATTGCAGTGTAGACACAAGGGGGATCAGACTTGAGCCTTGGCTCAAGCATGGGTTTACATTGCAGTGTAGACATATCCTGACTGTGCAGTGCAGCGAAGTCAGGGCCAGCGCCAGAGGAACTGAAAACAGCTTAGAACCAGCTTCTCTTTCTTGACCCTGACTCAGGGATGCATGAGGGGATTTTTGTGAGTTGAATAGGGCTCCAATGGCCTGAGTGACATTCCAGATCTAGGTAGCTGAAAAGTGCTGATAATCTGAGAATTGTATATTAAATTTGCCTAGTGCTGGCGATTACCACTTCATAGCAATTGATGAGCTCAGTTACTAAAATCATCAGCACAGTGAGCACCAACTGGCAAATCTTTTAGTTGCACTGCAAAGAGGCCAAGAATTTATTCAGCCTGAAGATTAAATTACCCTCTCACTCCGTGCTGTATAAGAGATGCTCCCTCCAACTCATGCCTGCTGTGCAACAGTCAGTGTGGGAAGCTCGCACTAGTGCTAGCTGTGGTTAAGATTTTAATTTCCCAGTGCTAGGAGTCTTGCACCCTAGACCAATAGCTGAGGATAAAACCAGCACTAAATGTACTTAATAACTGATGAATTAAAATAAATAATGCACTAAAGAGTTTTGAAAAATGTTAGTTGGGAGATAAATGACAACATTTCTGAAAGTCGGAATATGTGTTGGGGTCTGTTATTTCATTTCCCTCCATTCAATATTTTTAAATTGACACAGTTATTTTAAAATTTGCAGGGGTGAGTGCAGATTTAAACTTTTGCCTATTTTCAATGGTATAATAATGTTTACTTGCATTATATTATTCAGCCTCTAGATTACTGTTTTCAGATTAGAGTTCCAGACAGAGTACTCTCCCTCTGGTAAAGAAAGGAGACAAAGCTGGAACTCAAATTGTGTAGAAGCCTATTTGTTTTTATATCAGCAATTTTCTTTAATAAACTCTCCTTACTAAGACACACTGTGATTACCCATATGACAAATAGGAAAGCTGATGTTTTTTTTAAAAATGGCAAATTTTGGACTAGAGAACATACCTGTTTGTTTCTCACAAATGTGTGTCCTGGAGCAAAAAACTTTTAACAAAAGTGGGCTTATTTTTTCATTTCATATTGAAGTGTGAAAATCTTTGAATGTGAATATTTTGTACAACACCAAGAAGTAACATTAGTGAGATGAGAATCTGGCACCTGGTCAGCATTCCCCTTTAAGAGGACGTCTGTGGTCACTGAAATATTCATGCAGCCAAAAGATAATGACTTTCATACTGTCATTCCAACACTTCAGAAGGTAGTCAAGAGTGATTAAAGGCAGGACAGGAAATCATATATAGCATATGTTTCTGCTGAAGTTCTCTCCCCCATATGAATAATACTGTTGTACAGCATGCTTTAACAACATCGTCAGATAATTTAAATAAAACAAACATTACAGTTCTGAGAGTGTCAAAACACTGCTTAAAATGACTGTTGTATGATACTAGGCTCCCTTCATAATATAAACATTTTTCATATCAAGCATAATACTAGTGGGTACAACTAGCACATTAGAAAGAAGATTAAATGTAAGCTAAATATCAGGATCAACTTTCCCAAACCGACATCCCTTAAGATATGGAAGAATTATTTATTTTTGGCATCATATATTCATTTACAAAAGGGCCATCACTTGTAAGTAGGCATCCAAGTCTCCCAGCAGAGGTTGTGGAAGCCTCATTGCCTGAGAGATTTAAATGAACTGGACAAAGCAGTGGAAAATTCACTACAGAGAATAATCTCTCCTGTGCAGGCAGGATACTAAGGGCCAGATTTTTAAGGCAGTTAGGTGCCTATCAGGATTTTCGAGAGCGCCTAGACACATAACTGCCATTGATTTCAATGGCAAAGTGCCTAGAAACTCTTGAAAATCCCACCACATCTACCTGCATCTTTAGGTGCCTAAACATCTTTGAAATCCTGATTCTAAGTGATTTAGGAGCATATGTCTCATTTTCAAAAGTGATTTTAGGCACTTCGGAGCATAACACCCATTGGTTTTCTGTGGGACTTAGGTCTTGTAACACTGAGTGGAACAACGTCTATATGCTTTTAGAAACTTGGGCCTAAATCATCCAGATTTAGCTTCTTTGACTGCTTTTTTGGATTAGTTGACCACTGCTCCAGGAATAAACAAAGGTAGCATTAAACATTTCTTTCATAGGAGTCCTACTAGACTTTTGTTTAAAGTTCAGAATTGCACTATAGACATTTATAAACCCAAAAGATGCTCTGACAGCAGATAATCATTTCATGGAAGCTCAAATTTCAGATTGAAGGGTGCAGTCCCATGCCCATAAAAGTCAATAGGAATCTCCTCTTGCTTTTAGTAGGCTTTGGATCCGGCCCTAATCTCTTGACCGAGCTCCTTTAAGCATGCTGTTGATAGTTAATAATTGTGTTTTGGTATTTAGTTAAATCCACAAGTTTTCAGTCATTAGACATGAAAGGGTGTTATCCAAGAATAACATCAGCATAATATTGGGATGATAGTTTTTCAGACAGGCTTATTCAAATTAATGTAACAGGAGCATGTAAAATAGACAGCCAAAGAAGCGGCCTTTCATTGGACATGTACTACGCAGGCCAAGGCACTTGGGGCTTTCTGTGGAACCCAAACATCAAGTGTGTTGGTGCTTTTTTAAAGCTCAACTACACAATAGAAAATGAGGCTTGGATTATCCGATATCTTTCTTCTCTCCATGATTTCCTGGTGTTTTCCCTCAGGGCTATGCTGCTCTGTATGATTATGACATTCCAGAATCAGTGGCATAATGATAATATGACTAAGAAACATGGAGATTCCATGCTGTAGTTAATCCCCGTCGAGAGAACACTGAACGCTTCAGATAAAAGAGTCACTGCCACTAAAACACATTTTGCTGTTAAGAATTACCTCCTAGAGACTAGGGCCATTTTGCAGAACTTTTTAATTTCCCTGGAAAATGCTGCTTGTACCCCTAATTAAGAGTGTAATATGCTGTGGGGTCCTGTTTTAAAGGGTAATTAATTTTGCACGAGAAAAAACGAATACACCACACTTTGTAGGTATATTGAGTATCTTTCAGCCAGTCCATTAGGTGGGGCTGTGTGCATGGGGAAAGATGCTGGGGATGTTTAATCAGTGATTATTATTCTTAGTTTAAGGCTTTTAAAATAAAGAATCTGCATGGTTCTTTCATTTCACTCTGTGAGATTGGGTGAAAGTTCTTCCATCACTAAACAGGTGACTTGTCTTCAAAATCTTTTACAGAAACTATATTGAGGGCACTCATGATCAGTTTAAACATGAGTTTTTAAGCTTTCTTTTCTCCTTTTAGCATATGATGTACGTGAGTTCAACGCAAACATACAGACATATGTTAATGCAGCAATATCAAAGGGCACATGGAAACAATCCTTTGTCTTATGAAATGATTAACCACATGTTCACAGCTGGAATACAGTTTGTGGGATATGTGCAGTTCATTGGTACCCAACACAGGGGCAAAGGCCTATGTAATCTTTCTACCAACTGTGTTCACAAGTGAAAGCACATTGCCCAGGAAACAGAGCACGGCATGAATGCACTATCATGTTAATAGTGTATACATGATTGTGTGGCAATAGGCCATGCCATTTTTGTTTTTCATTTGTACTAGTACAAGATAATACAATGGGCAAAATTATTGTTCCGTTTCTGCACCCTGCTCTAACATGCACATCTGCATTGCTTACAGTCATTATAAGAGTGATATAAGAGATAAAGCTGTATATATAAACATGCACACACTAAACTAAAATTAAAACTCAATGACCAGAACAACTTCCCCGCTATTTCACTTCTGTTCATTAGGGGGCAGCATGATGCCCAACTCAGGCAGTCTCCCCAAAGTGCTATACTATCAAAAGTATGCCATCACTTAGTTATTTTTCTCTGTTAGAGAGACAAGGTGGGTGAAGTAATATCTTTTACTAGACCAACTTCTATTGGAAAGACAGACAGGCTTCCAAGCTACACAGAGCTCCTCTCTCTCACCAAACAGAAGTCGGTCCAATAAAAGCTAAGCTATTACCTCATCCACCTTGTCTCTCTAATATCCTGGGACCGACACGGCTACAAACAAACACTTTCACTGGGTTAGGCAGACGACTCAGGGAAATAGAAAGTTACATAGGAAAGTACATCAGACTGTGCACCTATGAATGGGAGCACCACTGGGGTATGGGAACGAAAGGGAAACTGTAGGCTTGCCTATTCTGTACAGTTAGAAACCAATGCAAATGAAAATGTTTGCAGCCTCTGGATGCACTAGTCCATGTAAGGGCTGTCTCCAGCTCCCTCATTAAATTACAAGTCTGGTGGGGGAGTTTTTGGAGCAGGAAAAAAAAGTCTGCAGTCACTGGCCTACATTTCTTCTCCCTAGCTGAGCTCAGCTTCTGAGCTGCCATGCATGGAGAGAGATCTCAGACATGTAGCCTCTTTGCAATGCTTCCTTGGTTAACAGACATCTGTCAACTGGGCGAAGCGCTTGTCTCCAACGTTATGAGCAGCTGGCTTTTTGGAGGGCTTTCATTACCCATTTTGGAGAGGGAAATGAACGTCTGTGGTTGCTCACCCTCAGAAGTCTTAATGGGGGAGTAGCCTCAGAGGAGTGTTTAGAATCAAGCCAATTAGTGAAATCTAGTTGGCCACTTATTCATGGAAATACCTGATTTGTGCATGAACAGTTAGGCATGGGTGGAGAAAAGATTCTTTAAAGCCCCGGTGATCCCCTGATCGCTGCCGCATCAGCCCCTTAACGTGGCAACTGGCAACCAGTGAAAATTTTGAGTAGCCTCTGGACTGCTCTAGATTACATAAAAGGACCATCTTAGCATACAGCTGTCCCAGGATCAGCAAGCACAAAGATCCTCCTGGATTGCACTGTGTACTCCCTGGACATAGCTGGGGATCTGGGCCAAGATTCGATTTTTAAGTTAACAGCAAAGAGGAGTTAAATACTGTAAAATTGTAACATTTTATGCCACGAATTTAATGGTAACAAGAAAGAGCTGCCAACAAAGCATATTATAATGAATGCAAGTAAATTATTGTAGACTCAACTCGCCAAAGGATAATTCATGCCTGTCCAAAAATGCCACCAATACAGAAATGTATTAATCCGACTGCTGTCTAGTCACATATATTTGCATTCATTTCTCAGTTCTTAATTAGTTATTGAATTACATTATCAAAGGAACTAGCCCACAGGTAATTTTAACATGTTGTTTGCAGAGAAAATACGACATCCCTGTAAACATTAGAGTAGGAATATGATGAACCCATTGTTTGACCCCAAATACTACCTCAAACCATCAGACAGAGCATCCTTTGATGTACGATGACATCATGAGTCTGTGTCAACCTGCAATTCCCATAACCACCACCATCTTGTGATGTACAAACAAACATACATTGCATACATTTGCATTATTACAAGAACAGATAATTCAAAGCACATACAACATAACTTTAAAATAGAAAGGTAACCCAAACCCCAATGTAGGACAGTAACTGCATGCATTAGTGGGGTAGCCTAAAAGCATTTAGTAGGTGCCATATGCAGTATATGTATTTGAATAAATACCACCAATACATAACGCTGTGATGCTGGCAGACAAGGTGCCAGCTCTTGCCAAGGCTTTAGGCCTCAGCTGAGCATTGACAAATTCAATCTGTTTCATCTGTGTGGTTAAGATGGCTATTGAACTTA
This sequence comes from Macrochelys suwanniensis, assembly GCA_033296515.1. Taxonomy (NCBI): domain Eukaryota; kingdom Metazoa; phylum Chordata; order Testudines; family Chelydridae; genus Macrochelys; species Macrochelys suwanniensis. The sequence continues at coordinate 16,690,520 of CM065781.1, read as the reverse complement.
TAATGTGTTTAGACTTGATGAAATGCTTGTAAATTGTCGCATGCATTAATCTCACTTACAAAATGACATGCTATAAGGTAATATTGACTTTTTGCTTTATGACTGTAAACAATATTTGTTCTGGAACGGTGAACCCAGTCAGGAGGAAGCATCTCCTAACCACTAAGAAGGCCGATCAAAACTAAATGGGCCACTGTGGGACATCACAACACAAAAGACTTTGTTAACTGCCCCTTCACACCCATGAAGAGGCAACGTGCAAGAGGCTTGTCCCATCAGCTTGAATTCTGAAAGAAGGAAATAAAAATAGTTGACAAGAAACTTTCTCATCTCTCGTTGGCCGTTTGGACTCTCACTGGGCTGGCGCTATGAAAGAGAAGCAGAGATCCCCCGGGTCAATCTGGGTTAGCCCTAAAAGACATTCAGAGCTGACAGATTACTACAACTCTGTCACCTTTTAACTCATTTGTGCATACATGTTCGCCAGCTTTAACATTACAATAACGCTCATTTATTTTTCCATATTAATAAATCTTTAGTTAATTACAGGATTGGTTATAAGCAAGGCTACAGTTTTGTCATGGAGGTCACAGATTCCATAACTTTCTGGGACCTCCATGACTTCTTCTGGGGCAGGACTGGAGCAGTGGCCAGCCCCAGGGCCACCAGAACAGCTGACTGGCAGCCAGCCCCAGACCTCCCAGAGCAGCAGCTGGGGTTGGGTCAGCCCCCTCTGGGGCTGGAAGAACAGTAGTGAGCCCCTGCCACAGAACAGCAGTAGGGCCTGGGCGGCTGCAAACCCCAGCAGTACTCTATTTGTCCCCACCACTCCCAGGGTATTTTTAGTAAAAGTCAGGAACAGGTCACAGGCCTCCATGAATTTTTATTTACTACCCCCGCTGCGCTGACGACCAGACTTTTAACGGCCCAGTTGGCGGTGCTGACTGGAGCCGACAGGGTTCCTTTTTGACCGGGTGTTCTGGTCGAAAACCTGACATCTGGCAATCCTAGAATACAGGGGCGCACTCAGTCATAGAAAGGAAAAAGATTTATTTAAATCAATCTCATATGAATAGTTCCGCGACAGAGCCAGGCCAACTTGCACCATGCTCAGGATCTGGGGCACATTGTTTAGCTCCTGAGACATGATCATAACTAGCCCAAGTAACCACCTGACGCTATTTATATCTTCAGCCTCTCTTCTCCCTGCTTCCCACCATTGTTTGTTGCTCTCACAGGCCTTGAATTTAGACTGTAAGCTACCAGTTCAGGAAAATATGAGTTAAGCACATGCTTACATTTAAGGATGTGGTTAAATCCCATTGGCCTAGGCAGGCCTTTAAGCATGTGTTTAGATGCAGTCCTGAAGGGGCTGGACTTAAGCACATGGTTACATGCGCTCTTAAATTGAGACCTAAGTTCTCCGGGGCAGGAGCTGTGCCCTTCTTCTTTGCTTGTGAAGTGCCTAATATAGTTTTGGTTCAATGAAGTACTAAATTTTGCACACTGGGTCCCTGATTGAGATCTCTAGGTGCTTCTACAATACAAATTATAATAAGAAATACATCTTATTCATATTGACTTTTGTCTGTACCATACAGAATTCAAAGTAATCTGAGTGTATCTGTTTTAGTATAGCATATAGTTATGACTATATTGTTTTATTGTACTTTTAATAATTTTTTCTGCAAGTTATTTTTTATGTTTAGTTATATGAAGTATTTTTTTTTACTGTGCATAGTTTATGGCTACATTTTTATTACATTAAACTTGTACATCAGCAATTTGCTTTCCAGCTACTTATAGTCTTGTCAAACTCTTTAATTCTATCAGGATTTTAATTCTACCCAGGGTCGCTATCTGGGAGATTTTAAATACTCTGAAAGGCAGTCTGACCAGGGAGCCTGGCTCATAGGGGAGAATTGGAGCACGAAGCTTCCAAACTACAACTCCTATGGGGCCGTGTGCTGCAATAGGCTATTGCAATTTAATGTTTGTAAACTCAAAATAAAGCATTTTGGGTCAGATCAACAAAAAACCCAAAACATTTCAAATCTGAGGAATGTCAAAATGTTTCATTTTGGTCAAAAATGTTGAACATTTTGTTTTGTATTGCCAAATCTAAATTTTTTAGACTATTTCATTCCACAAAAAGTTTCACTATTTCAGTTTTTTGTCCTGATTTGGGATAGAAATTAATGTTGAAATAGTAGAACATGACAGAAATTTCAAATTTCACTCAACTCTAGTCAGCAGGGACTGCAAGTGACAGTTACTGACAAGAGAGGTAGAACACAACTTTAAAATAAAATCACTGGGACTGAAAGCATCCCGTATTCATGCCCCACACACACTATTGTAATCATTTTTGTGCAAAATATGTATTGTGAGGTATCATTTAAAAACTAATAATACACAGATCATTAATATTATTGTGTAATGTATGTACAAAATGTGTATTAAGAGTTATGAACATAAACTGAAATTATGACTAAAATGTGTTAATCAGACAAATCAGGGGTCGTGGTAAATCTATTTCTCAAAGACATAGGACAAGCTGACACCTCTAGCCAGGTGTTGAAGTTGATTGGCAATCACCGGTCAAGTGGCTATTCTTTGGCAATGAAGGAAGGCAGGAAGAGTTGGATTTGCATTTTAACAGACAACCGCATGGAACCGCTTTCGCCATGAGACACCCTCAGGAAAATGCATTTCAAAGGGTGACTGGACTATAAAGTAAGGGCTAAAACACGCCAAGCTATCAGTCTACCTCTCTCTCTTTCACCTGAGAAGAGAAAGGAACCAGATCTTTGACTTTGGGGAAGTTCCTGACCAGAGAAATTGGTCAGCAAAGTTGCTGGGAAACTGTGGTAAGGGTTTTACATTGAACCAAATCTAGCTTGTGAAGTTTTAGCTACTAGAAAGTGTTTTATCTTTAGGTCTCTCGTAACCATTTCTGACTTTAATACCATATACATTTGCTCACTTAAAAAAATCTCTTTGTAGTTGAATACGTTTTATTTTTTAATATAAACGAATCCGTGTTGTATTTAAACTGAACTGCTTGGTAACTCCAGTTAAAGTAGCAAACTGTAGAATATTGAACCGTTACAAGGGCAATGGACCTCTCCTGGACATTTCATATACTATAGGATTGGACAGTGCAGAACATATGTTTCTGGGACAATTCAGGACTGAGTGTGTTGGTGTCACCCTACAAGTAGTAACTAAGGCTGGGGGAAACCAGAGTGTGACCAGTGTGTTGCTGACAGGCTGATAGGGGCAAAGTTGCTGGACCAGGGCTGTAACTGTACACAGACATGCAGAGTATGGCCTGCATGCTGTTTGGCTGTTTGTGAGTGGCCAAAGGCAGGAGGTACAACAGCAAAGCATTGTGAGGCACCCCAGGTTGCAGGTCAGGTGGGGACACAACCCCTCACTGGTCTAGATTTCACCCCAGAATGTGACAGTCATATCCTTCAATATTTGAAAGGAAGTATGAGGTGCTGGTGCCAGACACAGAAACAGGTTTTATTAGGAGAAGAAAAAGGGGGATGTTGAAGAAATTCATGCTCTCTCTCTCTCTCTCTCTCTCTCTCACACACACACACACACACACACACACACACACAGATTAGATTTACTGTTGATTATGAAGGCTGTACAGCCAGATAGGCTCCACTGCAGAAATCTAAAGAAAGCAATAGACATATTTTAAAAGCTCTTAGGGAAGAGGAAAAAATACCTAAGCACCGGAAAGAAACTAAATTTTGAACATTTATTTATGAAGGGATCTTGGGGGAGGATACACTATATAAACCTGTTAGCTGGACCTTCTGCAATGGGGAAAAAACAAATGTTTATGAGAATAAATATCACACAGGGAGATTGACAATGGCATGAAATCACCTAAGGAAGATCATGACTAGCTAACCTATAATTAGAGACGGATTATAAATTGAGTGGGTAGAAGGAGGGAATAGGGCTCAAGGTGAAAGAAGAAACCTTAGTTTCCTGATTTCAGTGTAGTAGCCGGTTTGAAAGGCAGCCAGATGCTGTTCTGATGGAGGCCATATAAGTAAGCAGATAAATAAGAAATCTTGGTGGGGTCTTGACAAGGACACTAGGTGAAACATCTATTTTTGGCCCAAATGGATGATACATGGTCTTGAGCTACTATTGATTAGTCACATCACACAGCTCAAATTTCAGATAGCCAGTATCAAATGCTCACAGTGAACCGTCCACGATCAATCCATAGAGTGGTAAAAACTCAACCTAAGACATGCTGAGAACATTCAAAAATGAATAAATTCAAGGAAATTATGATCTGCTTGAAGCCATTTCTGCACGCAGAGAAAGAGGTTAAATTTGTCAAGTAAATTCATTTGGAAAAATTGTTCACTTGGGTCTAATTATTATTCTCTAAAGAAAGATGCATGAATAAAATTGGAAATGACCAGACATTTTGCTGGGGTTCAGAAAAGAACAATGTTGTTTGTAAATATCATATATTCCTATGGCACATGAAAAGCAAGTAAGCGAATAAGACCTTTACACGTTAATGATGTGTTTCAGTAATATGCTAACTATCTACACATTAGCAATCCTCCCAGCAACATGCAAATAATACCCAATAATTTTGGACAAGAGACGAAATATCACTTTTTAAAATGAACTTAAAAAAAAAAGAGAGAAAGAAAATGGTGCTTCTTTATAAAACAGGAGTTGAGAAATATAAATTGTACTGTAATTGTTCAGGGAGGAAAAGACATTTTAAAAATGGATTTATATCCATAAATCCCCAATCACTCCATACAAAGACTCCACACATTTATATGGATTTGCACACAGTCTTCTTATTCTTTCTAGGACTATTCCATTTTATTCTTAGCTATTCCAGCTGTGTTGCAATATTTGCCTGTAGACTCTGAGAATAAACTGCACATAGCTGAGCTTTTTGACTCCTCTCTCCCTTCCACCCTTTAATTAAGTGAGGCGGGTGCTGAAAGACTCCTAACATGGACATTCTGTTTGGTGGTTAGTAGTGTGTTACTGCAGCCAGAGACTAGAAACTTGGCCCTTCCAAGGTATGTGTGCCCGGGAATAAGCAGCTGAAGGCAGATGCTGGAAAGGTGAAGTATACTGAAATAGGGAGTACCCCATTCAATAGTTTGTCCACCCTCTAGTGGTGCTTATTGTGTCCTGTGTTTTAGAAGCCACCGGAAACAAGCCAGAGCAGCAGTCTGTGTGTAGCCAGGACTTGCAAGTTTGTGTATATGTTGTAAACATAGTTATTTGGGACCCATCTGTGCCTGTTGGAAAGATGTCCAATTCCCACTGAAGCTCAATGGGAGTTGCGTGCCTAACTCAGCCCCTTTTGCAAATCCCAGCCTAACTGATTTACACCAGCGTATGTAGGTTGGGATCTGTGGGTTTGTTTAGAATTCAAATGCTGCTAAAGAAGCAGCTGATTTAATAGGAGTATTTTGGATAGCTGTCCTTCCAACTATGACACCCTCCAATTGTATCCCATCCTCTCCATGATAATAATTCTGAGCAGTCCCCTCCTCCTCAACATCTGTTAAAGATACTTGCCCTCTTTCTTCCCCTACTTCCACTTTCGGTTGCCCATTCCAAATATCGTTGATCTCTTTCAGGACAGCAGTCAGAAATCAAGCCAAGGCTGGTTAGGCCTAGGGGTCACAGCAGTGGTGGTCAGTCTTGGGGAAAGTCAGTGCCTAGGGTCAGAGCCGGAATCAGGAGAAAAGATCAAAGTTGGAACAAGGCAAGAGTAGAGCTCAGAGTTAGGTTGGAGACAGATCAAGTCTGGAGCAGGACTAGGGACAAGACCAGAGTAAGAGCAGGCCTGGTGTTACAGTATGAACTACCCCCCTCTTTTGGGGTCCCCTGGGTAAGCAACAGAAGCATACATTGCTAATAGTTTTACATATGTAGTGAATTGGCGGTGGGGAAAGGTTAAAGGTATAAAAGTAAAACGAAAGGTTCTTTTGCAGGTTTCAGGAGGCCGAGGGGGGAAAAGAACGGGTTAAATTGAAAATTCAACCAGGCCCAAAAATAAAATGCTGGCCCCAGACCAAGGTCACTGCACACAACAGATTCTCTTCTACCTGCCAAGAAAGAGGGGGGGCCAAGATTCCAACCCTGCCCTGCTGTGAGAAAGGAGAACAACAGAACAAAAACTGCAGGGGCTGCGAAAACAAGGAAGACAGTGAAGGTCAGCAAATTAGGAATCAACAGTCTGTCTCACGACCCTAAAGCTGGTGTGTTTTGGGGAAGTCAAAAAAGCTGCAGAAAGCCGGGACTGACTGGTGCAAAAAGCAGAGAGCACAGGGGACAAGGGGGGGTGTCTCCCCTAACCAAGACACCCCCAGAAACACCCAGGACTTAAAACCTTCCCAAAAGTGGAAGCAAGTTGGAGATCACAGCGGAATCCAGACGCCCTGTGCACAGGGCAAAAACTCCTGTCCATCCTTCCCCCTCTTCTTCTCCTGTTACACCCAGGCTTGGCCAGCCTCGGCAGTGCAGGTGTAAGTATAAAAGTGGGTTAGGGCTTGGGGCACTAACGCTTTCTTCCTTCCTTTGAGTGACGTGGGAGCAGTCCCAACACTCACCACTGTTATTTTGTTCTTTTATTATTTTATTAATAAAGCTTTAAAATTCAGTCACATGGTGTGTTCCTGTATCTCCCCCCCAAAACGGCCCTGCGGTCTAAAACTGATCACCTGAGATCCTAGGCAGATTGGTAACAAAAATCTGTCATACTGGAGCAGTCTGAGGCCCGTGGAGGCTGTCGCCTCTATCAGGACGAGAAGAGTTTCAAGCCATGAAGCGACACTGAGCAGACTAAGTTTCCCTGGAGAAACAGGAACTCAGATACCTATTCTGGAGAGTCACCAGACCAGCTCCTGGCTTGTGGATTGGCTGGAGTCTAATAGGAATGACTCATCCTTGCATGTGTGCAGGGATGACTCATCACCTCACACCAGCCACTTTCATGAGTTCTACAGCCATTGCCAATACTGACATACCACATGTAGAGTACCAGGGCTCTGGAGCACTTGCAGGCACAGATGAACAGGCCCCACAATTTAGGTTGTCACTTGGCTACTATTTAAAGTTAAGCCTGACCAAGCTGATGCAAACACGAAAATGCCCTTGTGACTAAGCGTAAGAGATGGAATTGGGATAATTATTTTGTTTGCTCATCCAGTCCCATACTTGTGCCTCTCAGCATTGACTCTGGGGTAATTTGTAACAAACTAGGAAGATTAGAACCTCCAATCTCTACAAGTTTAAAGAAGGATTGTGAACAAATATTGTGGGGGTAAAACTGCTAACACAACTTGAGTGGTCTATCCTACATTGTCTAGCTAGTCTTCGGATTTCCTGTGCTCAGTGTGCCTAAGCAAGACAATGCTACCCTTAAGCTACAGCACAAAAGTTCAAAATGAGATCATCATATTAGCATTACTGAGCTAGTGATGCATGTGATGCATAATACAGCTCTTATTTCCTATTTGTCTGTAATATGAATCAAAAATATTAATATTTTATTGTTCTGGGTTGACAGTGAATGAGTAGAACACAAGAAGGGATGCTAACTGGCTTTCACACTGGAGTTTCATATCTTATTCAGCATTGGATTGAATGGCAGGAAGAATTTACAGGGCTCTGAAGTCAGCTAAAATTTACAGTGTGTTATTGATAGTATAGCACATAAACACTGCTCTAGTTGGAATGATTTTGCATTGCATTCTTTGTATTGACTTTTATATACACTCAGACTGGGATTCTCAAAGGCACTTACCTAAGGGAGTTATGCATCCATATTGAACTTATTCAGGCTTCTTTGAAAAATCCCAAGCCTGAGCAATGATGAGCACAGGTGTGAGGTCTAATCAAGTCTGACACTGGCTTTCATCTGCTCATTGTTGAAGGTGACCTTGTCTTCATTCTTCTGTGATGTGGAAAAACCTACATGCGATTCATATTTAAAAACTACTAGCAAAGATGTACCAACAAATGTTAGCTTGTGAAGAATTGTCAGACTTATCCAAAACACCAGTCAGTCTTTCATGACCCTTGACATTTTTGTTGGCTATTTTTTGTTCCAGAGACTTGAAATTCAGAAGGTTCTTTGTGCAACATCAAAATAGGAAGGTCTGATTCAAAGCTTCCTCATGACTTTAATGGGCTTTGGACCAGGTCACATGAGGACAGTATCACCAAGTAGCAGCAGTTGTCAAGGCCTTACAGGTCAGCTTGCCATTGGAGATGAAAACAGTGACACATAACCTGGAAATATTTTTAGTGCAACTATGTACATCAGTCTTCGCCCATTGGTGGTAACAAACAGCATGCAGGCAATCTCCTCTTTCAGGAATTTGAACCAAAAACAACAATACCCATTTCCAGGGAGCAATTCTGCCTCAAAAATTCTTTCTAGTTAGAGAGACGAAGGTAGAGAACAAACTCCCTTGCTGCTTGCCACAGCTCCCTCAAAGAGAAATTAAATCACAAAATTATGAACGCAGAATATATTCAAAAACTGAACATTTGCTCGCACCTTAAGAAAATAAATTGTAAGATTAAGTATCACAATGCCATGTGGTGACTCCCAGCATTACAGTATCAATGTCATTTAATGAGAAGTGAGAGGTGGCCTCATTTGACCATAGCACGAACACATAGGCTGTAGTTGGCCTACATAAGCTTATTTATCAGGTGTGCTAAGCACCAACCACACCTAAAATAAACCTAAAATTGGTCCAAAAGATTGAAAAATATCAAAAGGACATTTTTACTATTTTTTTTAAATTGCATTTTCCCATCAGATCTACAGCTCCCATTGATTTATGTAATTCATTCTTGCACTTCCAGCACCTGACACAAACCCCCTGCACCAGAGTCAATGGGGTAGGGAAACATAAGACCAGACTGCCAACTCTGTGGCCTCTCCAGTAGGGATTCCCAACCATTTTGGTGGCACAACCCCATTTTAATTAATTATTTCCTCCTGGGACCCAGCGCAGCACGGAGGATGCCATTTTGAAAAGCAAAATGGCAGCCTCTGCACAATGTGATTTTGTACATATGATACATGCAAGGTCACGCTGTGTGGAAGGTATCATTTTGTAGAGAAAAATGGCATTCTCCAAGTGTCGTGACCTTGCATGCACTGTACATGCTAGGTCTTGCTGTGCGGCTCAAAATGGCGTCCTCCACAAACTAGGGATCGTCGTGACCACATTTGCTGATGGTCACAATGCGCAGTTTGGGAACTGTTGCTCTAGAGAGTTTCAGCCAGTCTCCATTCCCTTTCTATTCCATGAGGGAGCGGACTAGGGTCGAGAATCTGCCATAATTTTTCATTAAATGGCCTGCCCTATTTACTTTCCATAGTAAAGTAGTAAAGTAGAAATAGTTTTAGCAGTAAAGTTACTGCACACCTTTAACATGGAATTCATGTGATAGTGACCGTCTGTGGATGACCTTAGCCCAGAGTCTCTGCCACTTTTCTGTTATTTGTTCCTAGTTTGTAAGGAGTCAAGTTAGGAGGTGGGGAAAAAGAGGATTTCTCTGAAGTCCTCAGAATTATCTAATGGCTTTATTGACCATGTTGCTAGGAAGGACAGGCCCCTGTGCAGCAACAGAGTGCCCCTGACAGTTTCCACATTTCCTTAAATGAGACTGAATGACCATGGAACTGTGCATGTGAAAGTTGGGAGGGAAGTCTTCCCGATAGTCTATTTGAATGAAAGTAAAAAGATAATTAAGCTATTCTGTAGAGTGCGCTTCATGGGCTTGACTCCTAGAATCATAGAATATCAGGGTTGGAAGGGATCTCAGGAGGTCACCTAGTCCAACCCCCTGCTCAAAGTAGGATCTAATCACCAACTAAATCATCCCAGACAGGGCTTTGTCAAGCCTGACCTTAAAAACCTCTAAGGAAGGAGATTCCACCACCTCACTAGGTAATCCTCCTAGTGAAAAAGTTTTTCCTAATATCCAACCTAAACCTCCCCCACTGCAACTTGAGACCATTACTCCTTGTTCTATTATCTGGTACCACTGAGAACAGTCTAGATCCATCCTCTCTGGAACCCCCTTTTTGGTAGTTGAAAGCAGCTATCAAATCCCCCCTCATTCTTCTCTTCTGCAGACTAAATAATCCCAGTTCCCTCGGCAGTAGCGGCACTAGCTTCTTTGCCATCCTAGGTGGCGCCTCTGGGAGAAGCTGCCGCTGAAATGCTGCCAAAGTCCCCGGCGGCAGAAGAAGCTGCCACCGAAATGTCTCCGGGGACCTCGCCAGCCGAAGAAGCTGCCACTGAAATGCTGCCGAAGTCCCCGGCGGCAGAAGATGCTGCCGCCGAGGTTCCCGGTGGCATTTCGGTGACAGCATCTCCCACAGGAAGAAAAACCGTTACCGCTGAGGCACATCAAATGCCGCCCCCCGAATCCTGGTGCCCTAGGCGATCGCTAGGGTCGCCTAGTGGTAGCGCCAGCCCTGTCCCTCGGCTTCTCCTCATAAATCATGTGCCCCAGCCCGCTAATCATTTTTGTTGCCCTCCGCTGGACATAACCCTTCAAACCAGTTCATAAATAATCTTAAGCCAAGGCATATGCTGCCTGCCCAGTTTCCTTACTTTTCTTAAATAATATGGTTAGACATGACTTTGTTGACACAATACAGATTTCAATTAGTGTTGAAAGAGATTAAAGTCTATTGCTCTTATCTTTGGTGTTCACTGGGTGCTCAAGTCCCCAATATATATATATTCGGTGCCTGCTCTGTCTGCTGAATTAAACTGTCTGAAAGATCTTTACATCTGCATGGCATTTGCAACAGGAACAGAAAGAGACAAGTTTTCCTACAAAGCCTCTGTGGTTTCTCTTTTCCCATCAATGCAAACCCACCAAATCTGAAGTTTAAAAATGCATCCAGTAACTTGCTCTGCTGCCTACAGCACAAACCCAAACTGTTAAAGCAAACTGGCAATTATTCCTCAGCACTAACAACACAAGGCAGATTAGAAGAATTAAATGCACAAGATTCAAGTTCTTTTATGATTATGCACCCTTAATCTTCAGAAGATGGTTAATTACATTTTAAGCAGCATAAGAGCCCTAACATATTCATATGTTAATAAAAATACTCACCAGGGGTTTAAATCTAGCATGTATTTACAGGTATGACTAATGGCATTTTTTAGTAATACTGTGAAAAATATGCCTGTAAGTTAGCATTTCACTCAGGAAACTGCTGGGAGTTTCTAATTTACCTTCTAATGACTATCCTAATCATTCTGCTACCATGCTGCGATAGCTAAATGCACATGGATTGCAACGGTGGTGTGCACCTTCTGTAGCTAAAGGTTTGTCATCCGTAACATTTGTCAGATCAGTGTTTGGAGCCAGACTGGCAGAATCAGGGATTTGCAAAAGGGCCCCCTCATATAGTGAATGAGGGAAATGGCATATGGATGCTGGGAAGGCTGGTATTGCAAGCAACTGCAGTTTAAGGGAAACAGTTTTTAGGACCATAGGTACAACTTGACGTGGCATGGTTTAAGGTCAAGTAGTAATAATACCTAGCTCTTATATTGCACCTTTTCATCAATAGACCTCAAAGTGCTGTACAGCTGAGATCAGTATCATTATCCCCATTTTACAGATGGAGAAACTGAGGCACAGAGCAGTGCCATGACTTGGCCAAGGTCACTATTAGGGCTGGTCCACACTAACCCCCCGGTTCGAACTAAGATACTCAACTTCAGCTACGTGAATAACGTAGCTGAAGTCGAGTATCTTAGTTCGAACTAAAAGGTACTTACCGCGGGTCCAGACGCAGCAGGCAGGCTCCCCCGTCGACTCCGCGTACTCCTCTCGCGGAGCAGGAGTACCGGTGTCGATGGCAAGCACTTCCAGGATCGATTTATCGCATCTAGACAAGACGCGATAATCGATCCCAGAAGATCGATTGCTTCCCGCCAAACCAGGAAGTAAGTATAGACGTACCCTTAGTAACTAGAAACTGCTTAACATAGGCAAGAAATGCTGGTCTTTGATTTAGCATATTTGTGACTATCATAGTTGAAAAGGGTGTCTGTTGATGGTCTGAGACGTAAAAGTTGTGGCTTATTTTCCTGGAAAATTAGTTAGCACTTAGCAAAACCCTGCATCTCCCACCTGCATAATTCTTAGGGGGCAGAAGGGCTTGGAATCTGTACTTGAACAGCCAGAACTTTCGTAGCAATTAGAAATCCAGGCCTGAAGCTGAATTTTCATACTCCATTCCCTCTCTGCTTTTCCACCCAAGGCAATACCAGTTTAAGCACAGGATTTATTATTGGCTTTGAATTGTCACTTCTAGGAAAATATTAGGCATACTAAAGTGGAAAACATGAATCTGTGCCTTTCAAGTTCTGTATTATGCTACCAGGACTGGAATTCAACTTGCTTTACCCACTGGATGGTATGAGAATGAAGCAAGGTGAACACTCAAGTGTAAGGAGTTAAGTACCATGGCAAAAAGGGAGGGGGAGGTCTACTGAGTATAGCTGAGGGAATGGAGTGAGGGACCACATGCTTTATCCCTATCTGCTATTGGGTTTATTCTGTTTACTATACCTAAAATCATGTTAACTTACTGCACTGGGGGCACTCAGGACTATCAGAGAAGTTTTACAGCTGAGTTTTGGTATTCTTTACTATTTGGTCCTTTTTCCTAGTGGATTTTCCAGGCTTTACCTCCTCTTGCAGACACCGTCAATCAGAAAGGCCCCCGAGGCATAAAGGATCATTTGGAGAAGGGGGAGGGAGCTAACCTTTTGAAATGTGTTGCCCCAATTCCTCATCCCTGACTTTATTTGTGGCAAGGATGACTCATCGCCCTTGATCACCCACCGCCTATCTATTTCTCCTCTAATGTTTCTTTTGTTTTGATCTCCCAGAAAGGAAAGATAGTTGACTGCTGATCTGTTTCTACAGCTAAAATTATACATACCCACTGCATTTTATGGATGGATACATTATGGACACTGAAATGGCATCATAGCCACAGTCGCTCATCTCCCCTTATTTACTTCCAGCACATAATATTCAGTACACAGGCGTACATGGTGCTTAAGTCAGCACAACATTCATCACTTTGATATCGGGCCACACAATGCACACAGCCACTAATCAACTGGAACAGTCTGGGCTTGAAAATTTACAGAGCTCCAAATCTCCCTTCAAGAGCAGTACAAATCTCCCTCCGGCTGACTCTTGGCAGCTCTGGAGAGGAGCCAGGGCATGGTCACCAGCCAAGAATGAAGAGAAGAAGAGCCAGTAGCTAGGAGAGACCCAGTGTTATGGTGATTTCCTTTTGGATGAATAGAGGTGTATACTTCATCCCCAAAGCCCATCAATGCTACTGCTGCATTTGCAAGAGATGCCCTCCTCCCCCCGATGTTTCCACAGCATTCCCACTCCCTGCCAGCCCGAAAGCTGAAAGACCTGCATCTTGAACTCAAATCTCCTTGTGCTACAAATCGATTTCCAGGTCTACCCTGATGCTTTATTGCAAATTACAACAAAAGCTACCTTGTAAACTGCTCATACGTCTTGCTATTTGCAGTGAATAATGAGAGGAAATGACAAGCTACCCAAACCATGTGTAATATTGGGGGAAAGTTGTGCCGGGAGTAGCACCAGTGATTGCCAATGGTGTTACCGCCACAGTGGACTCTCTGGCCACTTAAATCTCATGTTTGAAGCCAGGATGTGCAAGATTGTGCTATTATAACTAGCATGCACCATGGCAGCAACCAGAGAGGCCAGCCTCATTGTGCTAGGCACTTTACAAACACCTATCAGAGCTGGTCCCTGCCCTGAAGATGAGAGGCAGCAGGTGGGTTTGGCCACAGATGAGGCAAGCATGAGGTAAAAAGGAGACCATTACAATCATGATATGGATTATGATTTTCGTTTATGTCCAGATGAAGAGTGGGAGTTAGGCTTGGTGCGATGGGCAACCCACTAGTCAGACTGTGACTAATGGCAGCTGTAGGCTGCAGTAGCAACCTATAGCCTTGATATTCTGCACACAAAGCACACCTAACCCACTAACAGGAGTGCTGTCCTTGATTCTGCATCTGTGGGCCCATCTGACTCAAGCACTAGGAGGCTGCAGCAAAGTTCACATTCTCTCCTTCCTTCCACCTTCTCCAGTTGTCTGCTTGGGAAGGTGCATTCAAGCTGTAGCCCTTGGTGGTGTAAGTGGCCTGCACATTCCATGAGTGAGTAATTCACAGGCATCGCTAAACAGACGAGAGCACACAGCTGCCACGCTGCACAAGCCAGCTGGCTAGCTTTGTGCTGGTGCCAGTCAGCGTCATCATGGGCAGGCTGGTAGTGGTCAGAATGCCGGGAGCAAGAGCAAAGTAGAACACGCAGCAGACTGCAGAATTGCATTCGGACGGCAGTGGTGATGGTGACAAGGCTTGAACAGCTTACGTGAGTTAGTTCAATGCCTCTGAGACACAGAAGTGGGTTCCTGCTCCCCCTGAAAAGCATTTTAGTTGTAGTGTCCTGGCTCCATTGTCAAGTATCAAGCCAAGTTCGCCCCTGATCTGCAGCTTTCAATGTCCATCTCCTCCGGTCTGCAGCAGCAGCCAGCTTTAATATAATCACATCTTATCTCAGGAAGAGAGGGACAAATGCACTTCCTCACTCTCATCTCTCTTGCCCCCATAGAGACTCACAAAAAGCCCTGAATGGGGGTTGGAGCAGGGGTGCAGAGTGTTGTCCATACATGGAAGTCAGGTTGCTTGGTTACAGGTGGAAAGGGAGCTGGATGGAGCACTAACTCTAGGGCTAGTCTTGACTGAGAACTAGGAGCCACATGTTAGTGAATGGGGAGCATGAATTTTACTCAGCGATGAGACCGTGCTGTCTCATATCATGGTCTCTTACTCATCCAGCTGGGGCTGCTTTCGGTCTGCATCTGGGAAATGTCAAAGCGTCTGGCTTTACATATGCATCAATAAACCACTGCAGCCAGGAAGCAGAAAACTACAATGTAATCCCAAAGCAGACGAAAAGTGTCAGGATAACTGAAAACAAACAGAACCATTGAAAGCACTGGAGGTAGCGAGCAGTTGGGTGGTGGGTGAAGGAATCTGGAATGAAATAGTCAGCAGGTGCAGAACCCAGGCTCACCCTGATCGCTTTCCTAGAGCCAGATCTGTTCTGAGTAGCTACTTCCCCTTGTCTCACATTGTTCTGAATATTTATGTTCTTCTTTTGATGCCCCTAACAAAAGGCTTTGTTATGTGAAGACGTGCCATCACTTAGGCTTGTAGTTGTCTTGTATCTACCACATAAAACAAAATAATTTATTATCTGCATCTGGAGGTGGCTGGCTGTGTATATCAGATCCAGCTACAGACATGGGAAGTGGCTATTTAGGCTCATCCTCTGATCCCAATTAACACAAATGCTGCTGATGGAACTGAAATCCCATCAGGACAATAGGCACGTATGGTTTATTAAATCATTAAAGATAGAAGATGTCTAGCACTAGATCTAGTCACAAATATTGTTCAGAAAACATTGTTTGTATTACTGCAGTCACTACAGCTCCAACCCAAGATCAAGGACTCATTGTGCATGATGCTGTACAAACATATGTTAGGTGAGACAGGCCTTGTCCTGAAGAGCTTATGATCTAGATCAGGGGTCTCAAACACGCGGCACGCGGGCCGCATGCGGCCCGTGGAGTTATTTCCTGCGGCCTGCCATAGGCGCCGACTCCACTGGCAGCCAAGCTCCAAACATTACTGAGTGTTTATATTTTATTAATACCCCTCTTTGCATTACAGTTTTTAAGAAGTTAATACATTGACTTTTAATAGAATATTCTATTACTCTTCATTTTTGACTATATTTTTGTATCATTGTATGAAAAGGTTTCAGTGATGCGGCCCTCGGGCCAATTTACTAGTTCTCATGTGGCCCTTGTGGTGATTTGAGTTTGAGATCCCTGATCTAGATAAAGGGTGGGAGAAAGGAAATGTTATCCCCATTGAACAAATGGAAAACTGAGACACAGCGAGAGGAAGTGACTTTCCAAGGCATGGCAAGTCTGCAGTAAAGCCATGATTTGAACCCACATCTCCTGATAGCAAGTGAATTAACCACAAGACGGTCCAGGTATCAACTCTTTGTGAGTGTGGGTATGTGTGGTGTTCCTGGGAATAGCAATGGGCAAAACTGCGAGTGGGCTTGGTTTTTGCAAAAACCTTGCTTGTCAGATTTTGGTTTCTGCAAAATTTAAAGCTAGAGGTGACTGGGATTTGATTCCATTTCATTAGAATCCCCAGTGTTCAGGACAGGGTATTGGATAAATGGTTCTGCTTTATCCGATCTCTAATGAAAAAGAAATGGGTGGAAATTGGAGTCATTTTGTTTTCCATGGCCATCTGAGTTAGGGTTTTGATCTGCAAACCTAAACCCAAACCGGGGATGATTTGATTGGAACAACTGGAGTTCAGGGGGTTTCACATTCATTGTTTGGATACTGAACCATGTCTGGTTGAGAACAATTTAATTAGCAATCCAGCTAATAGGAGTCATTTTCTTCCTATTCTGTCCATACATGATCTTTCCACTGTGAGCTCACAAACCCAAGCCAGTAGTTGATACATGGAAGATATTTGGTTAAATCACAGGCAATCAGGAGATGTGGGTTACATTCCTGGCATAGATTTGCCATGACCTTAGACAAGTCACTTAATCTTCAAAACCACCACAAGCCAACCACATCAATACTGTATTTATTTTTAATGTTCACATCAATGTCTAGGTTGCAGGAATGAACAGCTGCACAAAACCATATATACACATCATCTGGATGATATCAGATGTGCCGAGATCCATCATGGACTATTGTCATTTTCAAATCTGCTCATCGCTTGAGACAACTCACTCCCCCGCCATAAACACCTTCTTTAGGACAAGCCCCACTGGCCCCCAATCATCACCACCATCATCTTGGAATCCAAATAAATGCAATTTGTTTCTTTAAATGAATGAGAGCGTGTTATCTAAGCCAACTCATCATATACAGAACTTTTTACCTGGCAGTGCTCCTGAGGCCTACAGGTAGGGTGACCAGATGTCCCGATTGTATAGGAACAGTCCCGATTTTGGGGTCTTTTTCTTATATAGGCTCCTATTACTCCCCACCCCCATCCCGATTTTTCACACTTGCTGTCTGGTCACCCTACCTACAGGGATAATTTTTATACATACAAACACACGATGCAAGACAAGAGGTCCCCCGTGCTCTTCCTTTGATTGCCATTAATGATTCTCTAAGGCTAACATTTCAGAAGCAACTGTGATTTTGAGTGGCCATTAGGAGACACCCTAAAGGGGCCAATTTTCAGAGGGTGGCTATTCAGCACCTTCTGAAAATCATGCCCTTTAAGGCACCTCAAGCTGGACACCCAGAAAGTCCCAAGTCACTTGTGAAAAATCTTAGCCTTTGCATTCAGATACGATGAGGCTGGCAGGGTACAAGAACCTGAACAGAATATAAAGAAAATGTAACAGAGCTATTTTCCTTTTATTTTCTCTTATGTGTACGGTACCCATGTTCTCCCCACCTCAGAACCCTTCTAAACACATCAATTTTAAAAATGGAGATGATTCTCCAAAGAAGCAATTCAGCCACAGTTTTTTTCCCCAAGTCTAGTAATTTACTGATTCAGCTAATAGTTTGTGCTGAATAGATAAACAGTTGCCTTTCTTATTAAGCGGTTTTCATTACATTCAACCTAACTGCAGGAATATTAATCTTTGGCAGCTTCAAATTGCTAAAGGTGGGTGTTAAATCTCTCTAACCTCAACTTCTCTCCATTTTGGAGTTTCTCAAAGATTCCCGGTTTGAAGGTTAGCAAGGAGTTAGGGAGAGTCTCCTTCTCTTCTTGGGGGTGGTGGATCTTTTATTTGTCTCTCAAAAACAGAACCCTAAACTTCCACGCTTTTTCTTTAGTGAGTGAAATCATCTGATATATCCTCCATCAGGCCTGCAAATATTATTTGTGTACTTTCTATCACATCATCTCCCTCTCTACATGCCAATAAACATGGTGGCTGTGTGGTTGCCTAGTGGAAGGAATAACAGTGTGTGTCAATACACTTTATGACAGCTGGCAGAGAAACCATACCAGCTTTTTAAAGATAGTAAATAAAAGGTGTTAGTTGCAGACAGTTGTGGTTGAGGAAAATTTCTCAAGGTCATGGATGGTAAATGTGGGACTAAAGGGCTGGCTCACATGCAGAGTGGGAAGGCAGGGGAAGAACATAAAACAAAAATTAGTTCAATTTTGATTTAGAGATGAATTTGTTTACATGATGGTCACGCCCTTTCATTCAGTTGATAATTGAGTTTTACCGGCAATAGTGTTTGCAGAAGGTGACTAAAAAGTATTCAGAGAGAGTGAATTTTAAATTCACATGCTCAAGTATTTACGTCAGCAGTGCTTTATAGCTATGCAGTCAGGGAACACAAACAATACCATGTGACTTATCTGGCCAATCACAACTAAGCAATGTAGCTCAAATTCTAAATATTTGCAAGCAGGTCAAAGAAAATAGCATTCAAGGATGTTGTCATCTGCTCATGGGTAGCTTGTGAAAGGAAAGAGCCTTTATTTGAATAAGTTATTGATTGCAAATTATTTGCTCAGTTCTGGTGGTCAATGTAGAAGAAATCTGCTCTGGTTTATCCCAGGCTATACCATAAAAATTAACGGCACGGTACTCTGTGTATGTCAGGACAGAATGTGTCCCATGTTTCTAATTCAAGAACTAACAAGGGAGTCCACTCAGCTCAACGACATCACAGGCCAAATGTGTCTTACATGGCAGACAGTTTGCAAGCTTTGCAAACAAAGGAGTGGCATCATTTTGTCTTGTTTTGGATGAAGCTAGTTACCATGTCTCTTCATTCATAGACAACGCCATTGTGCAATGGGCAGTGACCACAGCCAAAAACTGATGCCACTCCACCAATTGATCAGCACAGCTGGTTTGGTCTGAATTGACTGAAGGAGACCTCACATGCCCTGCTGCCCCTAGTCAGATGAAGTTTGTACATTTGCAGCTAGGTAATCATCCAGGGCCTAATTCTGCCATCCTTTGTAGTACCTTTCTCTGAGAGTGGTCCTATTGGTTTCCTTACTCTCTGAGTAACACTACACAGCAGGACTAAGGGTGGTAGGAACTGAGACTTAAAAGATTTTTTACATTTAGGAATAGACAATTCTTGCCAGAGATAAGATGCCCCTTGTCACTACTCCTTTTTTTGGCCTGTAAACCATAGGCCAACATCACTGATGTTAACAGTTACTTGAAGTCTCCAGGGCTACTGGAAAAAGAAAGATTTCTCTCTTCTCCATTTCTTGGGCTGTGCAGTACAAAGGACTTTTACACCAAACTGATTTGTTCCCTTTATCTTTATTTCAGGCTTAGAGTGCACAAGACTCTGATCTTGCTAATACTCCTGTTGTAATATTTACAGCCTATATGAAATGGAGGGCTGTTTTAGCCCACAGATCCCAGGAGGCATAACTGTTCTGTGTTCTTTCTTCTCTGGTTGATTGGTTAGCAATCTCCTCCATCTACCTGAGTTTGTTAAAGACCTGGCCAGTGCTTACTACCCAGTAAAAACACTACTCTTGGCAGTGTTTGCAGGATTGGGCCTTGTGTTCTCCTCACCATTTTGAAGAAACAAGCACTCTTTTTGAGCTTCCGTATTTCTTACGGAGTGAGCTAGCCTCAGGGAAGATCATGAGGCAGATCACTATTATTCTGGGCAGCCTTTTTCTTTTCAGAGCAGGAAAGGGGAGAGAGACCACAGCTCCTGCTGCCCTAATACAGCAACTAAGAGTCAAGTAGCTTCCTCCCATGTTGCAGCCCAAACACTCAGTCCCCAAGTGGTGCACTTCCTTCCTTCCGTCTCCCAGGCCAGATGCTGGGAATTCCCACATATGTATCACTCTCAGCTATAACTAGCTGAAAGGGTTTGAATACCAATATATGCAGCAGCAGCCAAAAAAACTAAACAGAATGGTAGGAACCATTAGGAAAGGGATAGATAAGACAGAAAATATCATAATGCTACTATATAAATCCATGGTATGCCCACACCTGGAATATTGCGTGCAGCTCTGGTTGCCCCATCTCAAAAAAAAAAAAAAAAGAAAAAAAAGAAGATATTTTGGAATTGGAAAAGGTACAAAGAATGGCAACAAAAATGATTAAGGGTAGGGAACAGCGTCCATATGAGGAGAGATTAAAAAGACTGACATTTCAGCTTGGAAAAGAGACAACTAAGAGGGGGTATGATAGAGGTCTATAAAATCGTGACTGGTGTGGAGAAAGTGAATAAGGAACTGTTATTGACTCCTTCACATAACACAAGAACCAGTGGTCACCCAATGAAATTAAATGGGCAGCAAGTTTCAAACAAACAAAAGGAAATACTTCTTCAGACAATGCAAAGTCAACCTGTGGAACTCATTGCTAGAGGATTTTGTGAAGGCCAAAACTATAACAGGGTTCAAAAACGAAAGTTAATGAAAGATCGGTCCATCAATAGCTATTAGCCAAGATAGTCAGGGATGCAACCCCATGCTCTGGGTGTCCCTAGAATCAAACTGCTAGAAACTGGAACTGGATGATGGGAAAGATCACTCAATGATTCTCTGTTCTGTTCGTTCCTTCTGAAGCACCTGGCATTGGCCACTGCCGGAAGACAGGATACTGGATGGACCATTGGTCTGATCCAGTATGGACATTCCTATATTCTTAATATTATAGCTTTCTTCCCACACAACAGCGTATATATGTCAACTGTTGGCTGTGGGGCAGCCTATGTATTGCACAAACTTTCTAAACAAAAATTGTTACATTTGTAAAGAAACCTGGATTTTTGGGGATAAAAAATACAAGTGTTAGCTTGGCTGAGCAGGTTTAGCATCAGAGAGGCCAGGTGGTGCTATTCCACTTATAACTTCATTTCCCTGTTCTCGGATCCCTTATGTTTGACATCAGTAAGTCAAGTGATATTCCAAACAGGTACGGCCATTAATTTTCAGGAATATATGAAGAGAACTAAGTACAAGCTGTACTTCTCTCTTCTGCTGACAAATGCCCCACCTTGAACTTTCCAGCCTGTTAATCCAAGCTATGCCAGCACTAATCCAACTAATGATATCTGGTTATCTGGAGAAATCAATATTATATGGCAAAAATAGAATCCTGCAATTAATGGTACACTGTGCAATTTCAGTATCCCTGAGTCCTTTGTGGACATAATATAAATTACCTCTCTTTTTGTCAGTTCTCTGGAGAGGGAAATAGTAAAATAAGGGCTATTGAAACCTTGTAGACCTTCAAGGAAAAGATATCTTTGTTGTTAGCATTGTTAGGGTATGTGTACAATATTAGTATGGCCATGGAATCCAATGACAGCCACAAATGCTAAAAGTTAAAGTATATGTGAAGAACTAGGTTTTTGTATTTACTTCTAGAATAAAGCACTAGAATAAAAATAGATTAGATGTCAAAGTGAAGCCAGGACTCGCTTTAGATTTTTGGAGACACACAGTTGTATAAGGAGGGACGGAGACGGGTGGGGAGAGAATATCTATAAACAAATTCTCTCCAGGTTCCATTAAAACAAGAACAAAAAGAAAACCCTCTGTCTCATTAGTATCCTCAGCATGGGGTTGTTTACTTAGTTCTTAAGCCTTACAATAGCAATAAGAATAATTCAGTAGCAAACAAAAAAAAATCTTGTCTCTTTTCATGCTCTTAGGGCTTGTGTACATGGTTGCAGCAGTGCACAGTAGATGGGTGTGAATTCTAAAGTGCACCAGCTAGCCCGTGAAGACCCTGCTGGTGTGCACTAAAAGTTTCTTACTGCATGTTAACGTAGTGCTGTTTCCCCCCAGTGCATTGCTGCGACCGTGTGGACAAGATCTATGTTGTGAGGATTGGGTTCATGACCGGAGTACCAATTTATCCCTGTAATGTCTTTTTTTTTAAAATATAAAATAAAATACAGACTATTTGATGCAGGAGTATCCCTTTATCCCCTGCACACACTTCTTCAAAAACAGAACATTCCATGTAGACCACAGCTAGATTAACAAAGATTTAAAAAAATGTACATCTGAGAGCACCGAATTGTCCAAGCCTCTGCGCTCGACTTCCACTGAATAGAAGACAAGGACACCCAGAATCCCTACACTGTCCTCAACAGAGTCTATGGACCCTGAATTAGTGTCCAGATTCCCCCTTCACCAGGGATTCAGTTTTACTGGTAACACACAAACAAAAGCAACACAACATAAACTTCACTTCGAGCTTCCTCCCCAAGCTTGGTTGCTCCTAGAATCTCCCTCCAGCATCTGCCTTGTCGCTAACCCCACAAGACACTCTCATTCCCTTAGTTAAAGCCAATTGGAGCCACTTGCTGTCATGACTCAGCAGAAATCACCATGAATCTTAATAAACCAGAGCCTCGTGTGACGCAGCATAGTTGCATTCCTGTAACAGGAGTTAAGAGTCTGCCACCTTCTTACAGGCTCAGGGCTAGGGTTGCATGACAAGGACACCCATATGCACTTTCCACTGCTGTTGTGACAAGCATTAAGCAAGAATCGTATTGCATCTGGGGGAAGTCTATTCACACAGATCAGGAAAATCTAGCAGACAGAGTCCGTTATGTGTTTGAGAGAAGCATATTAAAGGAGAGAGAATTCTGCAAAGCAGAATTGTCCTGACATTCTCCGTTTCCCAAGTTTGTGGTGTGTATTAGTCTCCTTCTTGCGCAGAAATATATTTTTAATACTTTACAGTGTCAGCAGCACTGAATATAGCAATTACAGCATTGCCTCGCACCTGGAGCTTGACAGCTTTTGACAAAATGAAAAAACCTGAAGGGACTGTAGTGACTTTGGCAGGTTTATTTTTCTCTTGCATACAAATAGTTTCAATAAACAGCAGGAGAGGGGAAAGAAGCTAGAAAGAAAGAAGTTAACTACGAGGAGACAGCATCAATAACAGTGACATTTAATATCATTCCTTTTCTTTAAATAGAGCAAGCTCAGGTTCCTTTGGGGTATTTTATCCTTGGCTATGGACCAAATCCCCAGCAGATATAAACTAGTGTACCTCTCCTGGAGGCAATGGAGCTACACTGACTTACACCAGCTGAGCATCTGGCCCTACATACGCTACATGTCCCCGTAGTTCTAGACACGGCTATATTTTTCTGAAGCAACTAAAGCATTTATACACAACATACAACTTCATTAGACTGATTTATTGTTGAACTAGGAGCAGCTTGGTTGGGGTATTTTTTTTAAAAAAATAACCTCATTAGATTCATAAATTTCAAGGCCAGAAGGGACCATTTTGATCCTCTAGTCTGACCTCCTATAAAACAGACCCCAGAACTTCCCCCAAAATAATACTGTCTATCTTTTAGAAAAACATCCAAGCTTGATTTATAAATTGTCAGTGATGGAGAATCCACCATGACCCTTGGTAATTTGTTCCAATGGGTAATTACTTTTACATTAAAAAAAAAAAGTGTCTCATTACCAGTCTAAAAGTGTCTAGCTTCAACTTCCAGCCATTGGATCGTGTTATACCTTTCTCTGCTAGATTGAAGATCCTACTATTAAATACTAGTTTTCCATGTAGGTACTGAAAGACTAATCAAGTCACTCCTTCTCTTTGTTAAGCTAAATAGATTGAGCTCCTTGCGGCTATCACTATAAAGCAGGTTTTCTAATCCTTTAATAATTCTTGTGGCGCTTCTATGAATCCTTCCCAATTTTTCAATTGTGGACACCAGAAGTGGACACAGTATTCTAGTAGCAGTTGAACCAATGCCACATATAGAGGGTAAATAACCTCTCTGCCCCTGCTCAAGATTCCCATGTTTATGCAGCCAAAGATCACATTAAGTCTTTTGCCACAGCATTGCATTGGGAGCTCATGTTCATCTGATTATTCACCATGACCCACAAATATTTTTCAGAGTCACTGCTTCCCAGGGTAAAGTCTCCCATCCTGTAAGTATGGCCTACATTCTTAGGCCATATCTTAGTTCCTAGATAAGCTTACATTGAGCCATATTTAAAAAACACCACATACTGTTTGCTTGTGCCTAGTTTACCAAGCAATCCAGATCAATCTGCATTAGTGACCTGCCCTCTTTATTATTTACCATTCCTCAATTTGTGTGTTATCTGCAAACTTTATCAGTGATGATTTTGTGTGTTCTTCCATTGATAAAAATGTTATATAGCACAGGGCCAAGAACAGATCCCGGATGGAACCCCACTAGAAACCCATCAGTTTGATGATGATTCCCTATTTACAGTTACATTTTGAGACCTATGAGTTAGCCATTTAACGTGTGCCATGTTAATTGTATATCTTTCTAAGTTTAATAGAAATGTCATGCTGATTTTAAAAAGTCTATCTTTAGTAGCTGCTGTTTAACATCCTCTTGAGATACTAGTGGAATGGAAAGAGTATCATCATATGGTGAGACTACACCATGTTTTTTCCCCAAATACAGACCAGAAATATTTACTGTACACTTAGCTATAATATATAGCTATCTTCATCTCCCTTCTAAACCATATCAGTAACCAACATGGCTCTCTTCCTTGATTGTGGGACTGTAGCTTTTGGGCCTCTAGTAACGTGTTCTTAAACAATTCCCAACCATCATTCACTTTTTTCCCAATTAAATTCTTCCTCCCAGCTCATAATTGTTTTCAGCTTTGTGACACTGGCCCTTTAAGTAACAAGTGTTTGTGTATATTACACACACACAAATCTGGATTTTATTCTGTTTCTACATTACAAATGTGATCAAGTCATGATCACCTGTACCTCAGCTAACATTAATTTTTAGTTGTGTAATCAGTTCCTCTCTGTTAGGATAAGAGCAAAGATAGAATTCCCCCCTATTGGTTGTGACAATTTCCTGACTCAAAAAGTGTTATCTACACTATTTAGAAATGCCAACAATGTTTTAATTCTGGCAGCATGAGTCTCTCAGATTGAAGTCCCCCATGATCACTCAGCATTTTCCTTCCTACACATTATAAATAAGTGTGTAAGGAGGCAGTCATCCTGTTCCCTAGCATGATCTGGTGGTCTGTAGCAGACACCAACTAATACCCCATATTGAGCGTTGTCTGTTATGACGTGAATGTTTATGGATCAAAGATCAGTTTCCTCCAAGTTGTCACTCTGAAACAAGTAATACCATTTTTGACAGAGAGCCACTCCCCATCCTCTTTTGCCCACCCAGTCCTCCCTACAGAGGTTAATTTTAACATTCCAATTGTGAGAATCATCCCATTAGGTTTCAGTAAAACCATATAAATTGAATTCACACTCTTAAGTGAGCAATTCCAATGTCTCAAGTATATAACCCAGGCTCCTTGTGTTGATGTATAGACAATTAAGGAATTTCTTCTCTTCATATTCTTTGGTTCCTTGATTCATTTTGTTGTCAACATCTTGATTCTGTGCCAAATGAACACTCATCTTCCCTCTTTTTACCCACCCCACCCCTTTTGTTACTAGTTTAATACGCTCCTGACTACTCTGGCCAACCTCTTTCCTGAAGCAATTGGTTCCCCTTCTGAGGTGGAGGCCATCCAAACTATATAGCCCCCTCCCTCCATTTAGGATTTTGGATGGAAAGGCCAACAAGATAATCTAAACTGAAACAAGTACAGGCCTTTTCAACCACCGAGTACAAGGAAGTTAAAAAAGTCAATCTAATGAGATCTACATGTATAAGTAAGAGGAAGAGATGGTCTTTGATTAAAGCCCTGGACTGGAACTCAGGAGATCTGTGTTCAATCTCTGGCTCTGCTACAGAATTCCTTAAGCAAGATTTTCCCTACTTTCTTACGGCTTTCCAATTTTTTTCCCAGTTGGAAAAGAGAAGTGGGTTCCAGTGGGGAAGGGGGGGGGGAAATTGGGAGAGAAGAGGTGGGAAGCCCCAAAAGTGGAAAATGGAAATCCAAAATGCATTTTGTTTCCAAAAACTGAAAATGAAACAGCATTTTTATTTTGTTTTCAAACTAAGTGAAAAGTCTGGTTTCAAAATAAAACACAATGAACATTTGTGTCAATCTGCATATAAATTTCCCTTGGAAAACCAAGACAATTTGACTGGACAATTTGAAATGGGTCCCTGCATCTTGGGAGCAGACAGTGACTGAGATTCAGGAGCCAGTTATATAAATCTCCCATGCAAGATCTGATTCCCAACTCTGTGGCCTAGGCCCCTCCTTAGTCTAGTTTCCCTCATCATCCGACGGCATTTCCTCTAGCAATGAGAAGGTGATGGAAGACTTCTCAATGTTCTCAAAGGGACACGAAGGAGAAGAGGCAGTTGCACAGCTTGCCTCTTATCAGTGGCTATTTGCAAAATGAGAACGGAGGCAAAGATGAGGGTTTGGACGAGATGGAGGGCACGCTCTTTTTCAGGTGTTTGTTCTTGTTTTTCCCCCCCGAGACTTTTGCTGCCCAACACCAGTTCACTCTCTTCCGTTCCGCTCACCCAGGCCCCATTAGTAACGAAGTCATCCTGTAGGGAGGAAAGTGTCTCAAATGCTCCCAGGGAGATTCATTATTTCCACTTTTACATTTGTAAAACTGCCTAAAAACCATCTCCTCCTCCTCCTCCTCTGCAGGCTTGAGATGGTGGAGGAGGAGGTCATGCCTGGAACCTGATCATTCCTTCTAAGTGGACAGTCATCTCCACCTACACATCATCCCGGTCACCTTGTGGCACATGGCCTGGGATTAAAACAGGCCTGAGGGGGTCTTTGTGAATGAACATGTCTTGACCATCATCAACAGGGCTCCCTCCAGGGAGATTCCACTCTCCAGAGTGTCCTGTAGAGGATCAACAGATTCAAGGTTGAATATGACAGTGCTGTCATCCTCTCACAGCATCTGTTTTGTGGGCTCCATGAAGGAAGGCAGATTATTGGCATTGGGGCACCCTCACTCCCCTCTTGGGCAGCCTGTTGGAAGGGGATATAGGAGGTAGAATGAGAGAGGTAGAAGGAGAGAACCATTCACTCCACATGGACTATGAGGATGTAGCTGTATTTTCAGAATTGATTCTGCAGCCAAATGGCAGTAACCTAATCAGAAAGGCTAAAAGAAGCTCTTTTCTCCCGCTCTGCGCCCACACCACCCCCATTAAAAAGTTCAGTTCAAATCATTGCATCTTTAGTGTGTGAAAGAAAACTGTGTCCTCAGAGACTTGAAGGCTAAAATATACATCAAAGACTATATCACAAGGCCCCAGGAAAAGGGAAAATAGTGGCGCCTCATTGATATACATTATATTAAGTGTGGTTGGTATGCATCATTTTGCTATGGTTTGGCATGAATCACTAAGTTCATCTTTGCTTTTTGTTGCTTATTATTGACTTGAAGGAGAAATACTGTCTTTAATGTGGGGAGTCAGGGGGAAAAAAGTTACTGAAACAGTAATCAGTTTAGAACCAAAAGTAGACATTGTAAATGCATTCCTAATGCTAATATATACTTCACTTTAGTCAGAACATCCTCTTTTAGCGAAGGAGGGGGTGTCGTGTTAAAAAAGTTATATACGAGTTAGACAAACAGTGAAAAAAGTTATTGGCAAATAATTTATTTGCCAGTTGGCCAGCAAAGCCATTAGAGGGCCAAATCCTGAGCAGGTGTGAATTGGTGTTTAGCCACTGAAGTCAGGGAGAGTGGGGAAAAAAAAAAGGGGGAAAAAAGCATCAACCCTGGAACGATTCATAAATTTGAAGGCCAAAAGGGACCACTGTAATCATCTAATGGGACTCCCTGCTTAAGAATTTTCACCTAGTAATTCCTGCAGTAAACTGAGGTTAAGTCACTTATGATTAAACTAGAATATATTGTTTATAGAGACACACAGCCTTGATTTAAAGATTTCAGTTGACTTCAGTTGTATGCCAGTTTATTGGAACATAAGGGACATAAATTTACACAACAAACCATGTCAGCAAAAGTGTCTCCATAAATCATGTATTGCTCTTTGCTATAAATGAATGTATCAGTCTTTATGATTTGGAATTTTGATAATATAAATTATTACTAAGTCTGTCTTAGAGTTGAGCACTACCACACTCAGTGCACGTAACAGCCACCTGTAAGCCCAGCTGGTCTATTTAAATGCCAATTTAGAAATTACTGCTCCCAGGAAGTATGGCAACATTAAAGAAAACATGCCTTGTAATTTATTCAAGCACCCAACGAGAAGTAGGATGGTTCAGTAGTTAGCCTAGAACTTGGGAGACCTGGGATCAATCAGCCAGTCTACTATAGACACAATTTTTAAAGGTATTTAAGTGTTGCTCTGCTCAGCATTGCAACTCCTAACTGATTTAAGGGCCACAATGCTGTTAGTGACTGACTTGATCATTTGCTGCTGCTCTCGGATGCCTATGGATAAATTATTGCACACAAGCTCCTCCGATAACTGCTTTTGTAAATTCAGTAAACAGAGTGGTTAAAAATTATACACTCAGCGAGCATCCAGCAGAGTAACCTCTTAAGAGTGGAAACAGGTTTTAACCAAACAGGATGGAGTCTAATGAAAGATCAATGTCTATTGTGGGTACATTATCCCACACCTGGGGGAGCTGAAAAGGAGAATCTCTTATACGAGCCGAGTCCCAGAGAGAGGAAAGACACATTGACAAGAGAATGATCAGAGAGAAAGAGAAGTGCACTTGGTTTTCGGTCAGCAGTGCTGTTAGAGTGAAGGAGAGTTACACTGAGCTCCAAGAGGAAATATTTGCTTGTCTATTCCAATCATATTTAATTTTCTGATTTTAATATTCATCCATTCTTCAAGTTCTTGAACTCATGCACAGCATGCAGACATGCCAGCTAACGAAACCCCAGTAAAAGTCACTCCCTCACCATCATGCCTACTCACGCCAAGCCCAGAGCAAAACAGACAATCCCGAAAAGTGCCATGAACTACAATAGTCTCAAGCTTTGACAGATGAGCAGAGCAGATAAATTCCAGAGTCATGAGCCCTCCACAGTCAGCAGCCTGCCACCAGCCTCAGACATGCAGAGCCAGAGACTGTGCTTGCAGCCTTCCCCACACTAATCTCAGCTATCTCACTAACACAGAGACCCGCAGTCTCTTGGGTAGCCCAGACCCAAGTAATATAGGGCTTTATAAATCAGCCTTTTATTGTACCTACAATTGAAAAGGAGACTCATCAACTCCATTAAGTATGCAGGCAGATGCAATTTGCACCAAAACTCATTCAAGTCAATGGAAAGATTCCCAATGGCTAAAATGGGCTTTGGATCAGGTTCTAGCTGAGACTTCCATCTGTGAGCGGTACTGGAGCGAAGATCATGACGTAGTTTCATGCTCATCACACAAGACAAGCAATGCCTTTTGTTGCCATTCCCTGCAGTAGCTAACAGACTGGATGAAGAACAGAAAAGCTGACTTGTGA
This sequence comes from Macrochelys suwanniensis, assembly GCA_033296515.1. Classification (NCBI taxonomy): domain Eukaryota; kingdom Metazoa; phylum Chordata; order Testudines; family Chelydridae; genus Macrochelys; species Macrochelys suwanniensis. The sequence continues at coordinate 16,660,881 of CM065781.1, read as the reverse complement.
ATTTGAGTCACTGCTAGCTAGGGATCCTAGTAATCATTGTCCTCACCTATCTGTATGACACACTTTTTTGTCAGTGCCAGCTATCCCCGACTGCTGGCATTCACAAAGATGTGTGCCCATATCCAGAGTTTCTTCTGTTAAAAAGTGTTTCCGTTATTCAAACAGGCCACTCAAAAGCTGCAGCCTGTATAGAGAGCAGCTCTCCATCTTCTGAGCCAGGTGCCCTCTGAATGATTATTATGCCTGTGTTCAACACTCTGCACTGACTGCCAGCTGACTCTCAGAGCTACTCAGAGCTTTAAAAGCCCTAGGGCTCCACTTCCTCAGAGTCTGCTTCTCAGCCTTCTGCACTCATCTCAAACGCTTACGCTCTCTGTCCCAAGGGTTAGACCTAAGGGAGCTAGGAGGCAGAGTGTTCTTGGTAACAGACCCTTTGCTTCTGGAGCTTGTTCCAACTGGAAATATATCGAATCCTGAGCCTGGCCAAATTCAGAGAGCTGTAAAATGTACTTTTATGTTCCAGCTTTTTGCAGATCCATTACTCCCATCACTTAGGCTGAGATTTTCAAAGGCACTGTGATAAATGAAGGGGGGCGGGAAGGGTAGCTTCCTTGTATGGACACCCAGCCCGCCAGTTAGCTATAAAATCGCTCTTGGTAGCTGTTCTCTATTTGCTTTACCTGTAAAGGATTAAAAAAGCCCATAGGTAAAAAGGAGGGAATGGGCACCTGACCAAAAGAGCCAATGGGTGGGCTAGAACTTTTTAAAATTGGGTAGGGGGTGGAAAACTTTCCCTTTGTCGGTCTGTCTGTTGTTCTCCGGAGAGAGCAGACACAGAGCAGGAACAGGGCTGAACTATGCTGTAAGAAGCTTTAAACCAGGTATGAAAAACCATCAGATCATACCTAGATTAAATTTAGAAGTGTGAGCAACAAGGGTAATGTCGTGGTGAGAGTCTGCTACAGACCACCAGACCAGGGGGATGAGGTGGACGAGGCTTTCTTCCAGCAACTAACAGAAGTTACTAGATCATAGGCCCTGGTTCTCATGGGTGACTTTAATCACCCCGATATCTGCTGGGAGAGCAATACAGCGGTCCACAGACAATCCAGGAAGTTTTTGGAAAGTGTAGGGGACAATTTCCTGGTGCAAGTGCTGGAGGAACCAACTAGGGGAAAAGCTCTTCTTGACCTGCTGCTCACAAACAGGGAAGAAATAGTAGAGGAAGCAATAGTGGATGGGAACCTGGGAGGCAGTGACCATGAGATGGTCGAGTTCAGGATCCTGACACAAGGAAGAAAGGAGAGCAGTAGAATACAGAGCCTGGACTTCAGAAAAGCAGACTTTGACTCCCTCAGGGAACTGATGGGCAAGGTCCCCTGGGAGAATAACATGAGGGGGAAAGGAGTCGAGGAAAGCTGGCTGTATTTTAAAGAATCCTTATTGAGGTTGCAGGAACAAACCATCCCGATGTGTAGAAAGAAAAGTAAATATGGCAGGCAACCAGCTTGGCTTAACAGTGAAATCCTTGCTCGTCTTAAACACAAAAAAGCAGCTTACAAGAAGTGGAAGATTGGACAAATGACCAGGGAGGAGTATAAAAATATTGTTCAGGCATGCAGGAGTGAAATTAGGAAGGCCAAATCACACTTGGAGTTGCAGCTAGCCGGAGATGTTAGGAGTAACAAGAAGGGTTTCTTCAGGTATGTGAGCAACAAGAAGAAAGTCAAGGAAAGTGTGGGCCCTTTGCTGAATGAGGGAGGGAACCTAGTGACAGAGGATGTGGAGACAGCTAGTGTACTCAATGCTTTTTTTGCCTCTGTCTTCACAGACAAGGTCAGCTCCCAGGCGGCTGCACTCTGCAGCACGGTATGGGGAGGAGGTGACCAGCCCTCTGTGGAGAAAGAAGTAGTTCGGGACTATTTAGAAAAGCTGGACGAACACAAGTCCATGGGGCCGGATGCACTGCATCCGAGGGTGCTAAAGGAGTTGGCCGATGTGATTGCAGAGCCATTGGCCATTATCTTTGACAAATCATGGCAATCGGGGGAGGTCCCGGATGACTGGAAAAAAGCTAATGTAGTGCCAATCTTTAAAAAAGGGAAGAAGGAAGATCCGGGGAACTACAGGCCAGTCAGTCTCACCTCAGTCCCTGGAAAAATCATGGAACAGGTCCTCAAGGAATCAATTCTGAACCACTTAAAGGAGGGGAAAGTGATCAGGAACAGTCAGCATGGATTCACCAAGGGCAAGTCATGCCTGACTAACCTAATTGCCTTCTATGATGAGATAACTGGCTCTGTGGATGAGGGGAAAGCAGTGGATGTGCTATTTCTTGACTTTAGCAAAGCTTTTGATACAGTCTCCCACAGTGTTCTTGCCAGCAAGTTAAAGAAGTACGGGCTGGATGAATGGACGGTAAGGTGGATAGAAAACTGGCTGGATGGTCGTGCTCAATGGGTAGTGATCAATGGTTCCATGTCTAGTTGGCAGCCGGTATCAAGTGGAGTGCCCCAAGGGTCAGTGCTGGGGCCGGTTTTGTTCAATATCTTCATCAACGATCTGGAGGATGGTGTGGACTGCACCCTTACCAAGTTTGCAGATGACACTAAACTGGGAGGAGTGGTTGATACGCTGGAGTGTAGGGACAGGATACAGAGGGACCTAGACAAATTAGAGGATTGGGCCAAAAGAAATCTGATGAGGTTCAACAAGGACAAGTGCAGAGTCCTGCACTTAGGACGGAAGAATCCCATGCACTGCTACAGACTAGGGACCGAATGGCTGGGCAGCAGTTCTGCAGAAAAGGACCTAGGGGTTACAGTGGACGAAAAGCTGAATATGAGTCAACAGTGTGCCCTTGTTGCCAAGAAGGCTAATGGCATTTTGGGCTGTATAAGTAGGGGCATTTCCAGCAGATCGAGGGACGTGATTATTCCCCTCTATTCGGCACTGGTGAGGCCTCATTTGGAGTACTGTGTCCAGTTTTGGGCCCCACACTACAAGAAGGATGTGGATAAATTGGAAAGAGTCCAACGGAGGGCAACAAAAATGATTAGGGGGCTGGAGCACATGACTTATAAGGAGAGGCTGAGGGAACTGGGATTGTTTAGCCTGCAGAAGAGAAGAGTGAGGGGGGATTTGATAGCTGCTTTCAACTACCTAAAAGGGGGTTCCAAAGAGGATGGATCTAGACTGTTCTCAGTGGTAGAAGATGACAGAACAAGGAGTAATGGTCTCAAGTTGCAGAGGGGGAGGTTTAGGTTGGATATTAGGAAAAACTTTTTCACTAGTAGGGTGGTGAAGCACTGGCATGGGTTACCTAGGGAGGTGGTGGAATGTCCTTCCTTAGAGGTTTTTAAGGTCAGGCTTGACAAAGCCCTGGCTGGGATGATCTAGTTGGGGTTGGTCCTGCTTTGAGCAGGGGGTTGGACTAGATGACCTCCTGAGGTCCCTTCCAACCCTGAGATTCTATGATTCTAGAGATTGCTTATCTGAAACCCCAGATATGTAAGTCAGGGAAGGTCTAGGAAGATGCGATTAGGGTTCTTTCTTATTGGCTTGTGGACTCCTCTGTGCTAACCCCAGATGCTTTTGTTTTGCTTCTAACCTTTAAGCTGAATCTAAGGGAGCTATCTTGATGCTTAATTTTTGTAACTGTTTTTTTTTTAAATCTAGCAAAAAGCCTAAATTCCAGATGTATTTTCTTTCTTTAATAACATTTACCTTTTTAAATAAGAGGATTGGATTTTTGTATCCCTAAGAGGTTTGTGCATATGTTGTTTAATTAGCTGGTGGCAACAGCTGATTTCCTTTTGTTTTTCTTTCTCAGCTCTTCCCCAGAAGTGGGGGGGTTTAAAGGGTTTGAGAGTACCCCATGGGAAGGAATTCCCAAGTGCGCCTTTCTGGGTTCCCAAAAGGGTTGGGGTTTTTTGCATTTGGGTGGTGGCAGCATCTACCCATCCAAGGTCAGAGAGAAGCTATAACCCTGGGAGTTTAATACAAGCCTGGAGTGGCCAGTATTAATGTTTAGAATCCTTTCAGGCCCCCACCTTCTGCACTCAAAATGCCAGAGTGGGGAAATCAGCCTTGACAGGCTCCTACAGGATTTGGCCATTCATTTTAGGCTAGTCTACGGAAAGGATTTAGGTCCTCAACCAAAATCAAAGGGAATCCTTCTGTTGACTTCAGTGGGCTTTGGATTAGGCTCTTATTCTTCTCTTTCCCTTAATGTTGCAGTACTGTAGGAGGTCATTAGCTATCTGTTAAGAGGGAAAATGGTTTTGTCTATGACCTAAACACCTCTAAAGTGCTCCTAGGCTCTGCAGTGATGGGTGCTATATAAACAGCCATAATAAAAACATCATAAATTGTGGTGAGCTTTATTCGTTTCTAGTGCTCTGCTTGTGGGGTTATCTAGGTACTTGTATGATGCTCAGCACTGTCGTATCTGAGTGGTTCTGGCTAGGTGAATGGTAAAAGAATCTATCATTACCTGGATTACATTACCATGTTTCCCTATATAGGCCTGTTCAATCAGGTGTTGATAATGCTGCACTAGCCTCCCTAACCCACTCACTACATTAAATACATATTAGATTTTGCAGGAAGAAAACCCTATTCTCAAACCAGGGACCTCCCTGAGCACAGGTTATCCTACCAATCATCTTGGTGTGACAGCCAGTGTCCTCCGAGGATCTCTCTTGATCTGGAATTAACACCCTTTCCCCAAGACTCAATTCCCTTTCAGTGCAGCACATCACCCTTATTTATAGCCCCAAAGGCTGAGTGCATGGTGGGATTCTGTTAAAGGCCAGACTGCATCCAGGAAGTACCAGCCTGCATTTGGGGCTCTCTCTCAGGTACTTTCATGGCCCCCATTCTCCCCCCCCCCCCATTATGTGAACACCTCACAATCTTTAATATATTTTTCTTCACAACACCCCTCTGAGATGGGCAGTGCTATTAGCTCCATTTCACAGCTAGGGAACTGAGACCCAGAGACATCAAGTGACTTGCCCAAGGTTGTACAGGATGTCTGTGGCAGAGCAGAGGATTGAGAACTGGCTGGGGTGAAGGGAGGGGCAAAGCCACAGTCCTAGCTTCTCCGCCACTCTTAGGGAGACAGACTCTAGAAGGAAACAGTCTTTGCAGTCCTGACACTGCCCTGAGTGCAGCTATCCTTTGCCCTTGTACGGCACGTAAAGTGCTCTGGCACCCTTTAATTCTCCCATGCATTCACACAGGGATCAGGCACAGTCTGGCACTAAACTGATAAACCAGCAGACTTGGGGTTAAATGCTGCCTTCAGCTGTATAGCACTGGTACCTTTTCAGTAACACTACCTCAGACAGCAATCATGGCATCAACTGTTCTAGTTTTGCTTTCTTCTTTATTGAATATGCATGTTACTAGTTTAGGCCCATATCTTGCAATTGGTTCTGTGTGGGTGGACTCTTGTGTCCATGTTGGGCCCCAAGGGGACTCCAGTGAAAACCCATACAGGCACAGAGGTTTACCTACATGGGACAGGTTGCAGGACTGGGGCTTTACATCTCCAACCCCCATCCTCAGCCAAGATTAGACTGTGGCCCCAACATAGAGCATGGCCCCTCCCAGCCCAACTCACACTTGGGTCGTATGTTCAAGACAAACAAAAATTCAGTTTTCCTTCAATCAAGTTGCTAATATACACATTTCATACAAATAATGATGGAGGGTCAAATCCTGCCTTCCTGGTGTACCAAGAACTCCCCCGGACATCACCGAGAAGTTTGTCTGCCATAGGGATGAAGGCGCTAGACTATGAAATTCACAGGAACAAAATAAATCAAGCTCTAGAGAATAAAAATGAAATAAACTACTTTAGAAATAAATGTGATGCAATGTGTACTCTCTGAGATAACGTCATCCAGGCAGACCTTCATAGATCTTTAGCCTATATTGATTTGTTCATCCATAAAAGCTCTTATTAGTCAGGCATAATAAAAAAGGACTTTGTATGCATGACCACACTTGCCAATGTCACTATATAACTGTACCCTCCAAAAAAATAAATTGCAAGTCAGATTTTAGTTCAAAAGAAGAGAAATGTGACATCAAGGATTAAAAATCAAAGTCTTTTGACCCAGACTAACTTTCTTTGCTCAGTCACCCGTACATAACTTACTCTAAATCAATTCCTTTGGATGTCCCTTTGTATGTTTTTCATGACTAATTGAATTAGCAATTGATTTGTATAACGTGACTTACTTAAGGATAAAGACACACTGAACTATCCACAAAAGATTCAGATAACACAAACCATAGATCCTGCTGCCAACACTTGGATAGCAGAGATCAGACATTTTCACCCACAATATAGACGATCATTAGTAACAATGTAGGTGTTTGCATATAGCACATGTCTCGCTCTCTCTCTCACACACACACAGGTGTGATATAAAAGTTTTATTGTCATATGTTTGAGATAATTGCATTATTCATGACTTCAGAAGCAATGAGGGTTTTGAAGGGGGAAGGTTACACAGTCAGGGACGCTTGGGTGCAGTATGAAAATAGACATGGAGGTTTTGTGGGAGCACAAAGGCAAACTAAATTAACAGACAAGTTCATGAGCAAAGAAGTAGGGGCACTAGGGATGTGTTGTAGGTAGAGGTGGAGCTATGCAGGTTCTTCATGGAGCATTCCAACGCCTCTTCCTGTTTGTCAAGGGTCTGGATCCAATTCCCATGTGGGGCAGTGACTAGAAGATAAGATGTTTTACTACTGAATTACTTCTAAACACACTAATGGGGTGCACTCACCTCCTGTCAGCGCCAGCTGGCCGAGTGCATGTGCCTGACTCTCTCTCTCTGTTTGTGGTGGATTTTTGGTGACTGAGTCATGCACAGTCTGTGTGTGATCTAAAAACAAACCTCTTCCGGGATATAGGTCCAACAGGGGGCCTATCATAGTGCCCTCTTTAAGGTTCCTTATCTGCAGCCCTATCTCTGGGCTCACTCCTTAGTCAGTCCAGCAGGGTCTATTGCAGTACCCTGTTTTGAACCGTCTCTCAGCCCCTTCTGGCATCCCTCGAATTGTCCCTGCTCATCAAGCAATCCTGGCCCTGGTGTAGGGCCACATCTGCTGGGATCCTTCTCTGGAGACGTTTCACCTGTCTGGGCCTTTCTGGCCCCAGCACTTCAGCTGGGCCACTAAGAGAGTTCAGTTCCCCTTTTGGGGTGTATCAAAGTCCAGACCACTTTTCCAGTGGCAGCTGTCTATCACATCCCTTTGAATAAACTGACTTGCAGCTACAGTTCCCCAGACCACTTCCCCGTGGCCAACTTTCTATTCGCAGATGACTGGAGCCGCCAGGGTCCCTTTTCAGCTAGGCGGTCCAGTCAAAACCCAAATACTTGGCAACTCTACTGTGGCTCCAACACATTCTTCACACTTACCTCAGGGCCCTGTCCTGGTTGAGTCCCAGTAGCCAGCCTAGAACCCCTTTGCATTCCCCTCAGCCTCTGCCAGCACTGCTCTGTCTGAGTGCTGTCACTCCCTCAGCCAGCCAGGCAGGCACAACATCCACTCTTCTCCAGCTCTAGCAAGGAACTGAACTTACTCTGGCCTGGTAGCTCTTCTTATAATGGCCTGCTGGGCACTGATTGGCTGTGTCCCACACTGCCACTCTAGGCAGCTTGGAGGACTCTCTCCACTGCCCTTTTCTGGGGCAGGGTGAGGCAGGACCATGAGGCCGGCAGCAGGGGGCCTCCAGACCAAGTCCACCCTGTCTCTCTCTCTCACTCAAGGATTCATCTTAGTCCAAATGTGCAGGGAAATAGCAGCATGTACTGTAATATATCAATGATACTGTGGTTTAAGCCTTCAGGGGCATTTTACTTCTGAACAAAGAACGTAGGGAGCCACCTTTCTCCCATTAAATTCAATGGCCACACTTCCAACTTCAGCAAGCGCAGATTTGGGGCCCCATTCATCAGCTGACTCGGATGATGCTGAAGATGTGGACACAGCACAACATAGGATGTAAAAGCTTTTACAAGCGCCCAGGTGCTGCCAGTGGGGAATGGAAGGTAGTGGCAGGGAAGAGCTGACCTCTTCTCAATTATTTGCTAGTTAAGATGTGGCTCCAGGAAGAGAGCTCACCATTTCCTTTACCGGAGATCTTTTTTGCACTGAAAAAAAATGGGCAACATTATGAATTATTATAAATTTGCCCTGGCTGGAAATTCACCTTTTCCCACCCCCCAAAAAAGGTATCCCCATTTTGATAGCTAAGCAGCAGCTTTTCATAAGAAAACATTTATGCCTCTCAAAATTCCCTTTCTTTTTGCCAAAAAGTCAAGGCTGATGCCATGTTTCTTTTTCTCCAGTGGTGAGACTCTTTCACACAGCAACAGTTATATGGAGGGGAGAGTGAATTTTATCATTCATGTCAGGTTGCTAGAGTGGGAACATACAGTATAGGGATTTAATTCTTCCCTACCCCTCCAGTGCCTGAATTTAAACCCAAGAATTCTGTTACAATGTAATGCTTGACCAGATATCATCTAATCCAAGGTTGAGCTGTGGAGATTGCCATATGATAGTGGAATGTTTCCAAGTCAGCATTGCTGCATTTCAAACAATTAAACACAGCTGGGTGGCAGCTGTGATTTTTAATTTGTAACAAGTATGGCGTCCAATTGTGAGGTCCTCACTCAGGGCTGGCTCCTACTCCCATTGAAATAATTGCAAAATGCCCATTGCCATCAGTAGCTCAGTCAGTGGATCAGGCTCTCTCTTTATTAATTGGTCATTTTGCAGACAGGGGACCATTAAGTACCTCAGGATTTGGCCCACTGGGCATTAAATCTACATAAACGTATAGTAGGTACATAGACCTTACCACGGCAAGACCTATCCTCAGAAGAAACCTCTACCACCGAAGCAGTGAAAGGTTATCCATGTAAGTGGGAAGAGACATTGTCTGTCTGTTTACTATCTACTGCATCAATTACATTCTGTGTTTGTACAGTGCTGAGCACAATGGGGCCCTGGTCTGTGACTGGGTGCCTAGGTCCTACAGTAATACAAATAAATAAATAATTGATGTCTCCCTGCTGCGAGGCACCTGACACTTTCGTTTCAGTGGAAATGCAGAATAGGTCATTGTGCTCCTCCTCCTTTATGAGGACCTGCTATTTGTTCTTTCTTGGTGTTATGTTTTGCTTACTCTGAAATAAATACATTTTTCTCTTCGTGTACAGCAAAGCAATAGTTTTTCTAATCATTCTTCCAGTATTACTTATACTGTTGGTGTACTGAAAATGGAGTATAGGATTTCAGTTCAACTCCCATGGTCTATGGTCAGCTACCCTCACTAAAACCAGGGAGGATGTGATTTTAGAGTTCACGGATAATCCAGAGGCAAGACATCATCACTGCTGTTACTTGGATTCTTTTTTTTAAATTGACATCTTCCTGGTAAGATCTCAGGAGAAAGGAAAATCCAATTTTAGAATTGATCCCTTTGAGAGAACTAGTTAAATGACATCCCTTGTATTTGCATAAGGGAGATGAAAGCCAATAGAATATCAGTCACTGAAATTGTCTAATCCTGGGCCAAATTCACATCTAATGTAGCAGGTCCAATTGCATTGACATCAGTGGACTTGCACACTTACATGAGATTGAAATTTGTCTCTCTCCTCCTGGGGTAACACATTTGCATTTCTTCATTAATAACCTGGAATGAGGCAGAGATTAAAGGGGATCCGGTGAAACAAAATAAGAATTTATCTGAGGCTCAGAAAAGTTCGAGACACTTTTTACATTTTGTGTTTTACATGGTTGTGTTTCTCCTCGCCTCTTGCTTTTGGTCTAGGAAACACTGAACCCTGAGGAAAAAGCCCTGCATGTATTTCCTACACAGCCCAAACCAGAAAATATTAGGTATGAGAGCCCCCATTTGGGCACAATTTCCACACCAAAAAAGGATCTCCGTTCACATGTTTGCTATAGGCAACAAACACACCAGTCCGCTATAATGTCTTTCTATTAGCTGGCACAGACATAATCTGGAAAAAAAAGACTAACTCTTAGGACTTGAGGTATTTTACATGTTCAGAATGGCCATTTTTGTAGGTTATGGGATGGAGGGTGGGAGGAGCATGGCTGAGAGGCTGATTGGAACTTCGGTAGGTAGAATGTAATTACACACCTTGGAAAGTAGTGAGGACACTGGGATGCCAGAGAGCTTTAATGGCTGTAGTGGGTCGGGTGCTTTGTTTTTACATCCCATCCCAAATATAGCACCACAAGGAATAAAGGCTGTTTACTCCTGACTCAGAAGGAAGATTGCCACCTAGTGGACAATACAACCAAGTGCTTCAAGAAGTGTATTTCAGAGGTCTCCTGTCCCAATGCTAACTTGGCCCAACTTTGCTTAGTTTTATGAGATCTATCAGGATCACAGCAATAGGCAGCTTGGTTGAAGGTCAAGAGAGTGAAAGATGTAGTGATTTGGTTGGATTAAGATAAGTGGGAGTGCTGGCTAACTATCAGAGCCTTGTTCAGGCATTCACCATTTTGCCAAGAAATTTGTTCACTGCACTGATTATATTCATAGCTCAGAATTTGAGCTTTTCCCTTTTTAAAATAACCTTTGGTCGTTGCAGTAAGATTAGTAAAACGGTGTAGCAATAATTCATGCCTCTTTATATTGGAACTCAATCTTCCCTTTCATGCCTAATACACATTATGGGCCAAATTCACACATGCAGAATTTAGTCCAAAGTGTCAGTTAATACCTGTCAAGTGTTCCTTGCCTCAGAACGTAGATTCAGATTTTCAAACAGGTGCATGCTAATGTGTGCTTGAAATATTGGACCTAACTAAAATTACTTGGGGGAAAAAAAATCATAATGGGATTTTGAAAACAGCTTGATCGCTAGAGGTCAAGAGAGGAGGTTAGATTTGACTGTTAGCACTAAGCCAGGAGTTTCTTGAATGCTACAAAGGCATCACTTAAAAAAAAACTGTTTCCCAATGAGCAGCAGCAAAGAGATTAATATGCATTCAACACATGCTTCCTAGGAAGAGTGCCAGAATGGGGCAGTTCTAGTGGTGGTGCTGTGAGATAATTATGGCCCAACATTGTGCCCTTATTCCATACCAACGTTAGGAGCAAAGCTGACAAGAAAATTCAGGGACAGCAGCTGCTTTTTCCACAGTGGTACAATAACTATCTCTTTAACGGGAAGGGATGTGGGGGAGGGAAGTCACAGCACCTGCCTTCATAAGTGACACAGCCAGCTCCGAAACAGTACGGCAAATCCTCACTGCCTGTCACATTAATTGTGATGAAGCTACTTTTGATAAAAGTATTTGTCCTCGGACTAAAATAAATCAGATTTTAAGCACTGTGTTTATCTCACTATAATTCAGGACAGAAGGTGAACACACTATGAAGAGATGCATACCGTGAGAATCACATACATTGTACTGTTACTGTATTATATGGTCTTGGAATCTTTTCCTCAGAAAAAGCAGCCTGTTGATGTTCACTATTGAAAGTGAAGGTCAAATGCCATCTATTACATGTTACCAGGAAGCCCTATGTTTGACATTAGCACAAGATAAACAATAGTACATGTAACAACGTATTGATTGGTTTTAACCTGTGATACAGTTCAGCATCAAAGCACATGCTGAACTTTGCACACGAGTAGCCTCATGAACTTAATTGGGACTATTCACATGCTTAACGTTAAGCACATTTTAAGTGCCATGCTGAATTAGATTCATAATATTGGAAGTGTGCTTCGACTAGATGCTGATAAATAAAAGTAACCAGAAAATGTGCAGTATAATTGTACATATTAAATATATTGGAAAAAAACCCACAAAGATACAAGGGGAAATTTTCAAAGGAATGTACAAGGAATGCACCTGCAATGATGTGCATTCCTCCATTGTGCCTGCAAAATCCAACATTTGTACATGGAGATGGCCTTGTATGTGCAAAACAGGGTGCAGACACAGTCATCTGTGCGCTCAAGTGGCTAGCTTTGTGGTGGGTACTATGGCTGCAAGTCGATCCATCTGTTGGACTCTTTTGAATACGGGGATCACACAATCTACTGAAATCCACACATACACCAGTGAAACACAAAGACTGTATTGAAACCAAAAAGGTTGTGCAACTCTTCTAGCCTCTCAGACACATTGTCCCATCCCTAACCCCCACAACCAATGAGTCAAACTTATACTAGTCTGATAGGGGCTCTGAGCTGGAAAACATGTACAAATTCTATTTATACCCTTGAAAATGACTAAGGGTGAACATGCATCTACTGCAGAATATATCTACACACACACACCTGCCTTATCAGTTTAACTAGTGATCACTGTATTATATTAGCCACATTCTCTTTTCATATACTCTGTGCAACTCCATTGACTTCACTGGAGTTGTGCTGGTATAACTCAGACGAGACCTTGGCCAAGCGGATTTGCAGTTGTGTCACTGAAGAGAATTTGGACCCATGTTGACAAATTCAACCCTGCTGTGTTACCCCTTTAAAATCAACACAGTTACAGCAGGAGTAACTCTGGCTTATCATCACTAACGTGCCAGTAATAGCTACTGAACCCCTCCTTATATTCTGCATGGAAAAACAAAATGCGTCATCCACGATCCTAGAAAATCCTGTTAATCTTTAACACCTCCTAAGAGACACCTGTCCTCTGTCTTTGTTGCTCACGTTACTAATGGAAACAGAATGCTCTAATTTTGTTTGTGTCATTTTCAGTCCTATTTAGGTGTCGCACTGAAAAATTCTACCGTTAAAAAATAGTCTCTTGTAAATATATTTATGTCACTGACACAGAGGACTTGAGCATTTTGAGTGAATGGGCCAGTCAATAGCACAGAAGCAGGTGTGCGTCATGATCCTTCTCTGTTGGGGGCTGAAAGACAAAGCCCTCCACAACTGTCACAATTAACAAATGAAGTCAGGATATTTGGCCTCCCATTTCCTGGCCCTTTCCCTTCTTAGATCAAGCTTGTGCCCTCAGCCAGAGTTTTAACTGGGATTCTAGTGTGCACTCACTACCGGGGGAGGAGCACCACCCATGAGGAGAATGTCACTCTCTCCGTTCCATGCCTGGCCTGCTCCAAAGCATACACCAAGGGAAAGGTGGGACCATCCTCCTATCCTCAACCTTTTCCAACAGCTAGGGCCTACCTGGCGGCTCGGAGGAAGCCAGGAGTGGGCTTGCCATCCAGGGTTGGCTGGAAAATAAGAATTCAATTTTACAAGAAAAAGAAAATGTAAAATTTCCAAATTTGTTTTCATTCTGCCTCAGGACAAAACCAAGAGCTGTTTAATAATTGTGAAAAACCAAAGAGAGGCACAAGCATAGCTGATCAGCCTGCTGGTTAGGGCACTTACCTGGGATGTGGGAAAGCCAGGTTGAAGCTCCCGCTCTGCTTGATTATCTTTCTGGCCCAACTAATATTTAGTTATTTGTACAAAGTGGAACAGCTCTAACAGGAGATATTGAGAGATACCAGTTCTAGAGGCTGGTGGTTAAGGAGCTTGCCAAAGATGTCGGAGACCCAGATTCTAGCAGGGACCTAAAGCTGGGTCTCCTACATCCCAGTCATGTGCTGTAACCACTGAGCTATTGGCTCGTTTGAGGTAGAGCTCTCTCTCCTTTAGACCAGAGATTTCACCCTGGATCTGAGTCACCTCAACAAAGTTTCATCAAAACTGACATGTTTCTGTGAAAAGTTTTGGTTTCAGTGAATCTGAAGAGCCTTTCATAGAAAAATTCCCAGCCAGCTCAACTGCCAACAGAATTCTGCCCAGCCACTGAGCAGATGGCCAGGAATGTGGAGAGCTTTACCCTCTTCACCAGTGCAGGGATCAGCCAGAATACGGCCCCAATTGCTTTGTTCTGCATTTATCCTCAGCTTTTCTGGTATTTCACTTGTTCTCTCTGAGTTCTCCGAAGTTCAGATAGTTTCTCTGCCAAGTTTTTAAGAGCCCTGTCATTTGGCTGAGCTGGTCAATGTTATTCCACCTGCCTGAGTTTACTTATCCGTCAGTGACTCCTTTGAGTCGAGAAATACATATTGTGGGGGAGTTAATCTGAAAATATGGTGTTCCCACAGTAAATTGACTACAGGACTGAGAGGCAGATGATCTGGGAATGATGCACCATAACCACTGTCAACGTACTGTAGGACAACTACGCTCTAGGGTTAGCTCCACTGTATAAACCTTACCAAAGTGTCAATGACAACAGAATTCTGTCTTGTAGGCGTGTGTGGCCCTCCCTCGCTGTCAATCTCCAAGGGAGGCCACACCTCCTTGCTGTCATGCCCTTGTAAGGACAGTCTAAGATAATGGGGAAGAGCCTGAAGAGGGGGAGTACTGCCACCTAGGGTGACCAAACAGCAAGTGTGAAAAATCGGGACAGGGGGTGGGGGATAATAGAAGCCTATATAAGAAAGAGCCCCAAATATCAGGACTGTCCCTATAAAATCAGGACATCTGGTCACCCTACTGCCACCCCAGGGGTTGGATATCAGGGGTAGTGGGACACAGGCCTGCTACTGCGTCCCAGCCCAGGGCCCTAACAGTAGCAGAGTGGTCTGCTACTGGGTCAGCGGGGAATCCCACCGCAACATGCTGACCATGTTTCGGATGCCCCTGCAGCCAGACTATAGTTTGCACTCCCTGGGCTCCTTCCTACCTTCCCCTCAGGGTGTACCTGAACCCTGGGCTCATCCTCAGCCTCCTCAGGGTGTACTGCCAGTGGCAATCCCAGCAGCAACGCAACGTTGGTTGGCTGAGATAGCTTGGATGAGTCCTTAGGGTAACTGAAGTCTTCTGGGGCCTCCTGCCTCAGCAGTGGGGAGAACATGTCCATCTCCTTTGGCAGCTGCCTCCCAACTGAGCTACAGGGCCCACCTTTTACACTTCTAGTTCCTGTCCCTCCCCTCTGCTTCCAGCATGGTGAGGATGATCTTCCTGGTTCCGCCCACCAGGAGGCATCTGGCCCTCCCTCACTGTCAATCTCTGAGGGAGGCCCCGCCTCTTTGCTATATGTCTATTCCTTAGTCTTCAACTGTATCTTTTCTTTAGACTATAAAGGTCTAAGGGACAGAGCTACTGTCTTTTTATATAATACAGGATTGTTGTAAAGTGTCATGTGAAATTAGTGTTATATAAAAACATAACACCTTATTTTTTAAAAATAATCATAATACAAATCCAATAATAAGTGCAATCTGTCAGTATATGTACTCTTACGTCAGCCCATGGCTCAAGGTATACTAGATCTTGGGTGTTAATACTGTACGATGACTGATACATAGTGTACCACAGGCTGATCCTTATATTATATACATAGCTGCATTGTCGCAAATTCTTCCAAAAATGAATTCAGTATAAATAACTGAGCATATGCCATTAAGAGTGTTTTCTCATTTGGATGTGGTGCATTAAAAGTTCTAAGAGAAAGTTGTGTTTTATGTTTTCATTACAGGCTGCATGAGGCTGGGGAATTGTTTAGCATTTTTGTTTTAACACCATTCTGCAAGACAGGATGCATTTTCTGTGAGAAGTGCTGTTCACAAATGGTAAAACTATGTTCACTGACTGCTGAGAGTTTGAATTTTAATTTGTTTATTCTTTGACTCAGACTTCCTTGCTGAATTAGCATAGATATTAGTGCATCTATTAGTTTTCATTATTGTTGCAAAGTTTCAATCAATGGCTTTCCTGACAGAAGTGAAAGCAACAAGAACTGGGAACAAGAACTTAGGGCGGGTCAGTACAATGCGCGTGCCCACATCATTCTAGAAGAGAACCATTTGCTTGATTTCTTCTTTTGCTTTCCCACACTCACATTGCAATGCCATCTTCCTATTCTGCCATTAGATTTTCTTTTACTGACACATGAAACTCTAGTTTCCTGTCAATATGTGGGGAAAAAAATATCACCCACAGCTTCCATTAGCACTAAAGGACTTGCACATTTAACCACCCACCCACACCCCTGATGACAGAAGAATAAATTACTTTGGATATGCCTGTAAAGATTCCCTCGCTGTTTACAAACAAGTTAGATTTGCACTTTGGTCCCACCTTTTTGGCATTTTACAAATAATGCTGATTTGTGCTTTGATTTGCATTCAGCAAATTCACTTGATGGTATTTACTGCAAAGCTGTGGGGGAGGGGGGATTTCAATCTGGATAATAAGTTTAATAAAATAATGTTTCTTTGCATAATGGAGTATTAGGAGATGATATAGGAGTTCCTTTGGGGTAAATGGTTTAAAGATTTTTGGCAAGTCACAGGCACTTTGGCTACTGCTGAAATATACATTATGAATGCTATTGCAACAGATAGCTCCATAGACAATGGCAAAACTTCTGTTGACTTCAATAGGGCCAGAATTTCACCCTGTGTAAAGTTCTTTTCAGCAGTGAATCTTATTATAGCAACGTATTTATTTGGTGTTATGCATGATGGGTTGCTAATTGTTTTCTTCCAGTGCCCCTCAGAAGAGTATTGACATTTCTAAGAGTATTCATCATTAAATTGTTACATGTCCTGGTATAGTTATTTCTCTTTAAATGGACAATGGTTTTTCCCGGATACGATTCTTCATCATTACTGGCTAGGCAAATATTTTATGGGGAAGAGGAGTTGTGCTCTGTTCCCACTGGCTTCAAATGAGTCAGCCCCTCCCTAGTCATTAGGGACAGTTAGGGGTTTTCCCTATTTCACAATGGTGTCTTTTAATAAACCCACCTAGGAAAAACAAAAAGAAACAAACAGCAACATGTTTGTTTAGTGCCAATGCTCTGATATTGCTTTGAATGAGATGATGTGCAAGATGACATAAATAAAGGTACCTCATGGATAATTAAATTTCACTTTTAATTCTGGTATGGTTTGCAGACAGCCTGGATTATGTTTTATATTTAATATTTGATTTGGTGACTATCTGCAGATTAGGATTCTATTTTTATTCAGTTCTGGTCAAACCTCTCCCTTCCCCCATATCACACACACTCCTACCCCAAGTGGGTTGGGCTATACTTTCCTATGTACCTCTGAGCTGATAAAAGATCATATCTGAAATAACTTTGTAACTGCCTCTTTTCTGTACAGTTACTCATGGACTATAAAGTAGTTTACAGTACATATATGTCATGTGATTTCATTATTTGTGTTACAGGAATACCTAGAAATCTCAACCAACGGGGTCCCTTATGCTAGGCACTATACAAACCCAGAGTAAGAGACAATCCCTGCCCCAAAGGTACAGTCTAAACAGACAAGACAGCACGTGGATGAGACAAAGAGGTAGGAAGGAAAGTGGGAAGAGAATGATGAGGTAGCAGAAATAATATGCTTTAGCACTGATCAGCTGGCTGCACAATTCTTAGCCAATCAGTAGCAGTAATCACAGCTTATAGCCTTCCTAACAATTAGCCGTAGGCAGTTTTCTGTATTTGTTATGGCAGAGATGAGTGTTGAGGAGGGACATTACAGAAGATGAGATGGGGGCTTTATAGATTTTGACTGGGAGCTCTTCCCAGACATCAGGGTCAGTATGGGAGAAAGCAGAAAGGTCACTTTGGGAGAACTGGGCAATTGAGGCAGGCATCCTTGGCAGAGTGAATGGGAAGCTGGCCTCAAAATGAGATAAAGAATAGATAAGTAGGGCGGGGATACACCATGGAGGACTTTGAAGGTTAGTCTAAAATCACACTTTGTGTACATGCAAATTAAGAATGTACACAGGCGTTTCAACTTTTCAGCCTCTAACATGCCTGTTAGTCTAAAACTTTGGGTATTTTCCCTCATGATTACAATGGCATGTTAGAGAAAGGATCGTTAATTGGAAAGTGATCTATTCTCAGGGTATTTCTGGACTTCATCCTCTTTTCCTGCTACCTATAGCTGTTGCTGGCACATCTGGGGAGGTGAAGATTTTGCTGGGATCTAGAAGCTAAAAACAAACAGAGAGACAGAGAAGCTGTCATGACAACAATTAAATTTGCCCTAATTTGTGAGGATAGACAATAATTAGATAGTCCAAGAGTCCTGGCCTGAGCATACATGAGGACTGAGCTGGAAAAGTATAGATGTTTCCAATATAGACAAACCTATATCTTTATATAATTTGTAATTTGATTTGTGCTGATTTCCTTCTCTTAGCAATACCTGGTTTGAGGCAGCAAGAGCTCATGCATCACAAATGCACAGACCTATACCAGATCATTCTCTGTACTAGCAGACTGGCAAAATTAGCTAATGTGACGCTGATTTTTTTTTAATGACTCCAGAGGCAACCCTGGGAATTATAGGCCGGTAAGCCCAACTTCAGTACTAGACAAATTGCTTGAAACAAGAACAGAATTATCAAACACCTAGATGAACATGATACATTGGGGGAAGAGTCAACATGGTTTTTGTAAAGGGAAATAATGCCTCATCAATCTATTAGAATTCTTTTGGGGAGAGGGGCAGGGTCAAACGAACATGTGAACAAGGTGATCAGTGGAAATATTGCACTTGGACTTTCAGAAAACCTTTGACAAGGTCCCTCACCAAAGACTCTCAAGCAAAGTAAGGAGTCATGATTTACAAAGGAAGTCCTCTCATGAATCAGTGCCTGGTTCAAAGACAGGAAACCAAGGGTAGGAGAAAAGGTCATTTTTCACAGTGGAGGGAGGTAAATAGTGAGGTCCCCCAAGGACAGAATATTCATAAATTATCTGAAAAAAGGGGTAAAGAGTGAGGTGGCAAAGTTTGCAGATGGTACAAAATTACTCAAGGTAGTTAAGTCCAAAGCAAAGAGTTACAAAGGGATCTCACAAATCTGGGTGACAAGCAAAAAATTGGCAGATGAAATTCAGTGTTGATAAATGCAAAGTAATGCAATTGGAAAACATAATCCCAACTATTCATACAAAATGATGGGGTCTAAATTAGCTGTTACCACTCAAGAAAGAGAACTTGCAGTCATCGTGGATAGTTCTCGGAAAACATCGGCTAAATGTGCAGCAGAAGTCAAAAAAGCAAACCATGTTAGGAACCATTAGTAAAGGGATAGATAATAAGGCAAAATATCATAAAGCCACTACATAAATCCATCGTACAACTACACCTTTAATGCTGCATGCAGTACTGGTCGCCCCATCTGAAAAAAACAGATATATTAGAATTGGAACAGAAAAGAGCAACAAAAAATTACAAGGGATATGGAACAGCTTCCACACAAGGAGAGATTTAAAAGACTGGGACTGTTCTACTTGGTAAAGAGATGACTGAGGAGGGATATGACAGAAGTTTATAAAATCATGAAGGATGTGGAGAAAGTGAACAAGGGTCACCCGATGACATTAACAGACGAGCAACTGTATAACCAACATGTGGAAGTACTTCACACAACACACAGTCAACCTGTCAAGCTCACTGCCAGGAGATGTTGTGAAGGCCAAAAGTATAACTGGGTTCAAGAAACAATTAGGTATGTTCATGGAGGATAGGCCCATTAATGGCTATTTGCCAACATGGTCAGGGACACAACCCCATACTCTGCCTGTCCCTAAACCTCTGACCGCTAAAAACTGAAACTGGATGACAGGGAATGTATCACTCAATAAACTGCCCTGTTCTTTTCACTCCTTCTGTAGCATTTAGCACCAGCCACTGTCAGAAGACAGGGTAATGGGCTAGATGGACCATTGTTCTGACCCAATATGGCGGTTCTTATGTTCCTGTGGCCTGACTGCTTAGCCCAAAACTTTAAACAGCAACACACATTCTCAACAAATCTCTTGGTCTTTCCAAAGCATTTGAGTTGGTTTTCTGCCCAACTCCACAGCTGGGATATTGCTAGTCTTTGCAGCAAAGGCAAACAGAAAAGGCTGCTGGTTGTTTCAGGGCATCAGAAATCAAGCAACAGAAGCAGAAAAAGCTCCTCCTCCTGCCAACTTCTTCAGGGCCAAGTCAGACTATTTATCAACACTGCCAGTGAGCAGGTGTTGTGGGAGTAGTAAAATGCCCAACTTTCTGTGGCTTTCCAAACACCACAAAGTTCAGTGACCCTGAATTCACCAAATCATTTTGGACTCTCTCTAGACAGCACTATTTAAATTCTAATAGACTGAGCCTGTGTTTAATTAATGCAGACCCACAGAGCAATCTGTAACCATAAAGCACACCAGTAAGATTACAACCCTTCACTTCCATTGTCTGACTGGTGAGGTTTATCTTCTCAATTCCATTGATCTTCATGTTAATAGCTTGTGACTGAGGCCATGTTCAGTTGTAGCTGCCCCTCCCCTCTGAACAATAGGCAGGTCAAACATCTGCTCCAGGCAGCTGAACCGTATTACCAGGATTATTTGTTGCCACACACTAAACTAAGTTTCCAATTGTCTCCCTGCCACAGGAACATTGCTAATGCAGTTAACTAAGAGCTCCAGCACATGAGAATAGACTAATGTTGGTTCACACTGATCTGCTGGCTCAATGGCACACAAATATTTGCAAAACAGAATTGTCGCCTAGATGCAGAAATAAGATTTGACACAAACAGCTTGTTACAGCGGTATCATTTGGGGAAAAATTGAGGGAGAGCAGTCAGGATGGAGGAGAAAAATAAGAACCCCCTTTTCCTTGGAATATTGCTTGGGTTTTAAAGCTTTCCAGTTTATATTCTTTTCTCCATTAGCAAATTAAAGTATCTCCCCTTCCTCACACCTTCACAAAAGCAGAGACCCTATAGAACCATTGTGAATACCAGGGTGAATTTCAGAGATATGACTTCTAGCAGCAGCAAACACATCAAATGCAAATGGCTTATGACAGAGCTGCCACTGGAATATTGGGCTCTACAATCCCTCTTTAGTATTGCCCCAGTTCTCCAACCCCTGCCTGCTTTAATTGCCCCTCCCTTTGGCATTGCTCTGATCTTCCCATTGTTCTTACAGAACTCACTTCTCTTGTTTCCCCAGCACTGCTGAGACTGTTTGTTTTCCTCTTCCTGCCCACTTGCAATGGCGCTAATGGACCCCAGCAAGGGCTGAGTGCTGCTTCCCCTAGGAGTGTCAAGAATAAAGCCTTCCAGCATATATTAACATTGCTTTGAGTGGGGAGGACATGGATACATTATAGACAAGCTGAAGAGTTTTGGCAATGCCAGCAGAAAATCATGCTGTGTTACCAACTCCTACGACTTTATAGCCAGTCATGCAATAGCTAGTATTTTTCTTAAAGCCCCAGATCCTGGAATCAGGTGATTATATGAGAATCTGTTTTCATTTAAAAAAATAGAAATAAAATTTTAGTCCTCATGGTTGTGGAGAAAATGTGATCTGAGTGTAACCTAAAGGCTCAAAAACCTGAAGGCAAGTGATAAACAAAATAATGTATATATTTTTTAAAATCTTATGATTTTTTGGGAACTGGCTCATGACTGTTGAATGTCTGGTGTTGGCAATATTGAATCAGGCAGTGTAAAATTAACATAGATGAACAGTATTAGCATAACCCTTCTGCCAGGGATTATTGGTAGCAAAAAAGGCCAGGTTCAGTTATCTAGGGGTAAATTAATAAAGCAACAATATCTATTAGGTAAAACTGCCAGCCTCAGGGTGTCTTGGCAATAGTCATAACTTCCAATGCATTCTAGCACTAGCCACTTCTCTCCTCCCCACTCATAGTATGTTGTCCACAGTTGACAGTTCAAAATATAGCCAAGTCCATCTCCAGCCCCTCGGGAAGTGCTGCCTAGTTGGCTCCAAGGCCTCTCGTGAGCACCCTATTCTGTGCCTGCTGTTTCTTAGTTCTTGGACTAGGGTGGCCCCCACTTCTCACAAGCATACCCTCCCCCCAGCTGATGGCTCCTTTTTATCTCCCCTGGCCTTTGGAAGCCCTCTCTGAGCTCAGCACTGCCTGCACTGAGCTGTCTATGGCCCTACTGCTTTTCCAGCCAGCCAGGAACCCAGTCCTCTCTTTTCCAGCTCCAGGCAGCATCTTACTGTTCTGGCTCTGCTGCCTCTTTTTATATGGCTCTCCTGGTCCCTGACTGGCTGCTTCAGAAGCCCCTCTGATTGGCTGTTTCCTCTGCAGTGACTCCACACCACCTAAAGGACTTCTCCTCTGCTCTTTTCTGGGGCAGGGTGAGGCCATCACAGGAGGGGACTCTCTAGGCAACTTGCAGATACAGAATTATCAGATGGAAATGTGACCTTCAACGTGAGGGTGTTCCTTTAAGCTAGAAAAGTCCAGATACCTGGGTGAGGTTCAATGCATTAGAGAAATACTTTCCAAATAGGTGAAGTAACAGAACTAACGTCTTTATGAAACAAATGTTCCATGTAAGGGGCTCAGGGCAGCATTTATGTGACTAAACAAACCATTGTGCATGCATACAGAAGCACAGCAACTGAATATATGTGATAGGTGGTGATGCTCACCTGTGTGCAGCTACCAGATGGGTGGACCGTTAAGTACATAGGTTTTGTACCTGAACCCTTTGTGGAAGACTTGGGAAGCTTGATAACAGGAAAGGTGAAGTTTATTCTCTTCTCTCTTTCCTAGAGCTCACATTATTCCTTTGCTTCTCCTCTCGCATCTCTGCCTTCCCCGGTGCACCCTTGGACTCAAAGCTACAGGAACAACTTGGGAACAAACTTACAAACACAAACTAGGGTAGCTATGTGGACCTGGCTAGATATAACAATGGTCCATGGTCACAGCTGGTGGAAGATCATTGAAGTCCACATACATTGAAGCTGTGCATTGTGTTTACCATTATTTGTTAGCAGTAGCACTAGGGAAGTGTGAGCTCATTTTGACTAATTTGAAACCCACTCCAACTCTAGGTTTCAAATTAGGCAATTTTCCTAATTATTTTAATAACATTTGTAGCTATGCAAGCTAAGATCACAATAAAGTTAATTAAATTTCATATTTCAGGGTGAAAGCTAATCACCTCTGATGTTCAAGGAAGATTTTTTCCCCCTCTATGCACAGCATTGTACAATGCGTTACACACATTCAGCTTTGATGCTTTTGTCTGTTTACCTTCTTCTGTAGCTTCAGGTCCTGGTCAAAGGCAGCAGGCCAGATTGAATGGACTGGTGGATTGATTTGGAAATGCATTTCCTATATTGTTTTGGTTTGAGTAGTTTCCCATGCCCATCATGACAAATGCCCTGTCTGTTCATTAATCCATATTATTAAATAGCTTTAGAGCAACAGCTACTAATGGAGGTTCCCGACTGTGAGTCAGTTATGCCACACCCATGTCTGTATTGCCCAGTAATGACTGATGGATTTCCTTAGTCTATTGTACATGTTCTATTAGAAAATCTCAGCACCACATTCAAGGCAACACAATCTTGTAGTTGGTAGGTAACAGCTTGACTTCCAGGGTCTGCAGTGGTTAGTAGAAATAGTCAATATTATTCAAACTAAATCTTTTTACAGGGAAAAATTGCTTTTTTGGTAACAATTGTTTTTCCATGCAAATATTATGCTTTTTAATTTTATGTTTGTTAAAAACATAATCAAAATAGTTAGACATTTTTGTTTACTGAAAATGAGGGTTTGTAAACAAACATTTCAGTAGCCATTTCAATACTGTTTTTGACAGTTTTCTATATTTTAATGAAAAAGTTGCAAATTTAAAAAGAAACAATAAAAGCAGTCAGTTTCAAAGATTTTAACGTTTTGAAATGATGCCTGAAATGGAGTTTTTCAGTTTTGACCACTTCTGCCATTTACTGTATTCAGTTTAAAAAACAATTGAATATTAAGAACACATTTAATATAAAAATAGTCTGGCAAATTTGATTTCTGTTAAGATTATCACTACATGTTGATTTTGCATAATGTATCAATTTATTTTATATTCAAATAGAAGGCAGAATATAATAAAATAATCATGATAATAATTTACTCCATGCCTCATAGGGTGTGGTGAGGATTAATTTATTAATATTTGAACAGTGCTTTGAAAAGGTAAAGTACTACCTAAGTGCAAAGCATTATTAATATATTTGTTAATGTTTAAAGATTCAGTCGATATGGATGCGGTCTCCATATTATATATGCAGTGAATGTGTTTATTAATCATTAATATTAGTATCTCTTAAAAGCCCCAATAATGATTGCAGCCCCATTGTGCCAGGCACTATACAAACAAAGATGAAGAGACAGTCCCAGCTTTGGAGAGCTTATGCCTTATGGGACAAACCTGGGCCCATTAAATTAATGAGAGCTTCCCTCCCAGAATCTAGTCCTATATGCAACAGACAGATTTAAATACTGGTTAGACACACAGAATATTTAACTATGCTGTAGACTTGATAAGCATCAGGAAATATGTGTTGAATAATAGATTTGCATACAATTTTCATGCAATAAAATATGTTTAATTAAATATGTATTACATTCTTATGCAATATAGCTATATAATGGACAATAATTTAAAAGGGGAGCAAAACATATTACCGGACAAAGCCTGTATTATTTACCTCGAAGGCCTATTATTGAGCTAAGCTTCCCTCCTAATCACCCTTTGTTTCTCACTCTAATGTAATTGCCTTCTATATCAGTCCTTACGCTTTCAAGTTTCTTCCTCTCCATGGGTCTGATTCAGTTCCCACTGACTTCATTAGCTATTGGATTGAGCCTACCCAACTCATTCCCTTCCTGAAACCCTCCTGGGGCTGTTTTGTGTGAAGGAAGGATCACAGGATGGGGTAAAAGGAAGGGCAATTCTAATACAAAAATTTCGAGCCAGTGCAGATGGGTACAAATTACAAACACTAATAGAATCATGGAACCATAGGGTGAGAAGGGACTGTTAGGATCATCTAGTCCAGAGCTTTCCAAACTTTTCATGTTGGTGACACACTTTTTAGACATGTATCATTTCGCGACACACCAGAAGTGACGCGGAATCAATTCCGCCCGGATTACACATACTGCGCATGCGCAGTACCCAGGGCCGGCCGCCCCAAGCAAAAAAAAACAACAAAAAACCCCCAAATGCCGCCCCCCCCAACACCGGCCGAAACACCACCTCACCCAACAACGCCGCCCCGCCAAAACGCCAGGGGGGAGGGCGGCATGCCTGCTGCCCCGCTCCCCCTGCCGGAGGGGAGTGCGGAACGCCTGCCGAACCCGCTCCCCCGGCCGGGGAGCGGAGCAAGCCTGCCGCCCCGCTGCCCCGGCTGGGGAGCGGAGCACGCCTGCCGCCCTGCTCCCCCGGCCGGGGAGCGGAGCACGCCTGCCGCCCCGCGACACACCTACACACTGTCGCCGACACACTAACGTGTCGCGACACACAGTTTGGAAAGCTCTGATCTAGTCTAATGTCACTTCTGGAACCAACCACGTCAGGGATGGGTAGGGGAGGCTAGAGGAGGCAGTGCCTCCCCAAACAATGGCCCCACCCATACTTCCCCTCCTTCCCCCCCAGGGCCCCACTTTGGCAGCGCTGCCGTGTGCTCTCCCTCCCAGCACACTGTCCCTCGGGTGGAAGAGGCGGGGCCGGGGGTAGTGTCCCCCAGCCAGCGGTTTACCCACCACCCATGCAGCACCGGCCAATAGCGTCAGCCTGCGGGGCCCCCCAAATTGCAGGGCTGGAGTGGTCGCCCCGATTCGCCGTCCCTTAGGGACGGCTCTCGCCAAGATGCAGGATTTGTTGTGTCTAAACCATCCAACCATACTGAACACGGTTATAAAAATGAACAAACACTAGTGCTTTCTAGCAGTGAAGATCCCAGCATTGCGGTATCAGTACTGTGAGACTGTTATGGGCTATTATTTGAGATTAGATAAATATTGCATTTATTTGTAATACCATGTCACCCTTACAAATCTATTCTCAAATAATGGACCTCACACCTTCATTGGATTTGGTCTAATGCCTCCAGAAGCAAGAGGCAGCATGCAAACCAGCCGCCAGGATTTTCAGAAAAGTTAACTGTAAGAATATTTTTTTTGTAAAAGGTGGTAACGAGTCTTTTAAAAATAATTAGGGTGTGCTGAATCCATATGTGGCTGTTATCAGGCTGCATGTGGTGTATAAAGGCTTCTGCAAAGAGAACAAAGCGACGCATGAAAATCACTAAATTTTTATTTGCTGTTCATTTAGGATTAACACACTTTAGTTGGATCTTAATGAGCTGTAGGATGTAATAAAAGTGATCACATAATACTCACAACTTTTTTATAAACCTATTGAATGTCAGTTATTTGCACAAGGGGCTAAAAATATTTTAATACATTATACAACTGTGAAAGAGCACGTTTACATGGCTTTTATAACTTGAACATTAGAACCTTGAAACAAACATATAGAAATGGATGTAACTATCATAAATACACCACAATGTGAAAGCACATGTTTTTAAAACAAGTAAAGTACAAACTGACATAAACTCACCGTAAGAATGTGACTTATCAGCTTTGACATTATTCTCTGTGAGTTCTTGATCACGTGCGGCTATAAAGTCCAAGAGCTGTGGAAGAAGCAGGCACCATAGTGCTTGAAATTACAGTTTGTGGGCCCATGTTACCCTGGCATATGACTTGCCATTCATAGCTTGTTCTGTTGAGTTTGGTCCAAGAATTTCACTTTCAATCCAGGTATCTGCTGGCTCTGAAGCCTGTGTGTGCTGGCCTATACATTTCTGAAAGTTCATTGGGTATCATGGAGTCCTCCTAGTCATGGAATAAGCCACTCCCTGCACTCTGGTATTAGTTCCATCAATTTACAGTTCAGAGTTTCACCAACAGTTAAAACAACGTACTGCTGCCCAAGCACTGACAACACATTTGCATTTCCATACAACATTATTGAGTATGCCTAGGTCATGGGCAGGGTCTTGAGAGACTGGCAAGTTTCCTTTGTTAGTTATTTCTGGTTCTGTTGTCATGTGCAATGGTTGAAATGTGTCCACCATAATGTGGGTTCTAATTTTGATGTGTAATGACAAAGGCCATATCAGAAGCTCCTTGAATACTGGTTTAGTTTTACCGTTTCTTACGTTGGCTGGTATGATTGTGTTGATTGCATCAGGAACACTGAGTGTGCTCTTGGTCGATGGCTTTAGAGCATGCAGCATCAGATCAGGGCAGATCCTCTTTGCCAAGCAGTGACTTGAGTTGCATGGAATGTATTTGTGCCATCCAGACAAACATGTCATTATTGTTGGCTGCATAGTGAACAAACGTGCCGGCGACCAGGTTGGGATGAATAACAGCACCATTCTCAGCATTCATAGTCTGTAGGGTTGTGTCCACCTTTAGGATTCCTTTGTAGCTAATGCAGTGACCAACTTTATGGAAAAGCTGAACAAGTTGTTTTGACCTTGTTGCCTGATGGAGGGTGCACCCAAGATCAATTTGCGTTGGGGTCCATTTCTTTCCACCACTCATACCATATACTATATCTATGCACCTTAAATTTCACTGATTCTTGTTTCTCAGCATCGCCCTCAAGAAGAGATTGTCCTTCTACAGCAGGTAGAAGAACATGTACAGGCTATCTGAAATACAAGCAGCTTCAGCATCCTCACTGACGCTGAAATCTTTGTGGCCAGGGTGTGACAAAGTATCTCCCTGAATTTTCAATGCAACGTGTACCAGTGAGAGAAATACATCTTGGGGCATGGTAAATGGTAAAGCCGTCAGCTTGGCAAGAATCCATTGTCTGTGAGATGGGTACATATTTATATTTGGCTGGAACTAAGAGTGTTTGTCTCTTAGCAGAAGACCGATGAGGTAATGAAATGAAATGAAATAAATCCCCAATATGAGCTTGGAGTTTCTCCTTGAATGATGATCTACAAGGGATGTAGGAGTGTGGAATTTCAATGCCAGTTTCCTTTGTCAGATTGCAGTAACGATGCGACACCTCAGATAGCTCCAAAACATGGCCTTGATTGGCTGCATACTGAAACTCATTTTGAAGCCAAAGCATTGCTGTGCCAGTAATAATTTTGGTGCCCTCGCACATTTTCATCACAATGGGATATAACAAATCAGCTAGTACTTGCCTTCAGCAGTTATGAGATCATTTACTTCAGCTAAACGAACACTCATTTTGTGGTCAGATATAGCTGCCACATTATCTGTTCCCTCATCTTAAATGTAGTTACAGAAATGAGTCTGTTTAGCGTAGACTTCTTGACAGAACATGCAGCAGCTCCAGTCCACAGGTTTCACAGAACTAGGCTGTCTTGTACTACGGACACCATTGTTTTTATTGGGATGACCACAGCTTCCCACACGTGATGCATTCGTGGCTGATGCTCTTGTCTTCTGTAACCTCTACATTTTGCCTTTGTCTGTGTATTGGGTGTAGCAATTTTCAGGCCACGTGACTGATACTGTCTGTTCTAAATGAAAGATGGACTCAATTGTGTCAAGGATCTCTCTGTATTTGATATATTGCAATTTCTTTCCAATGGTTGGTGCCTCCCTTATTCTATGCAATCCTTGTTCACCTGCTTCACATCTTGTACATCTTCTTTATTTGTTTTTGGGGAAATAATGCAAAGACTGTAGGAAACTGGCATGAATCTCATGAGACCTACTACCAGTTCCATGGTCTACTTATAAATGTAATCAATATGAGTGTCATAAACTACAGCTTCATTTAACTACTGTTGCTCTCTCTGTTTGCATCACCATCATTTCTATGGTAATTCTACGCTAACTATAATGCATGATATACTGGGGCGGGGAACTAAGCATGCAAGAAAAGGAGAAAATGATTCCACATATTACAGGAAAAGTAACTTCTGTGTTATGATTAACTTATTTCTAATATTATGCTATATGGATGACTACATGTATAAAAAGCTGAATATTAGCGTACAACAGGTGTTATAACCATGATGTGTGTCTTCCCATTTCTGTTCTTAAGAGACTGAAAAGGAATTATGCCAAACAGTCTGATATTGCTGACAAGTTCATGCACATGCTGTTGGCATATCAAACATTTCTGGTGAATTTTGGTGGCTATATTGATTTGCAAGTTTGAGGAACTAAATGTCAAAATTCAGTTTGGTAACAACCATTTTGAAATCAGCAGGTTCAAAGTATGTTAGAAAAAGTTACCAACTTTCAACAAAACACACCTCTAGACCTCTTATAGACTGGATTGATTCTGAGATTTCTGCCTAGTTCACTGTACTACTTAACAGGGTGAGGTAGCCACAAACCAGTTCAGCTTTGAGGAGTCTAGTGCAGGATTCCCCCAAATCTTTGCACATGCACAACACAAGGACCGGCACTGTGCTTGCCTTTACAACCCCCCATCGTAATCTGGGGTTAAATTAAGGAGGAAGTCCTTTTCTCCTCCCTATCGGTCAAGGAGCATCAAGGTCCATTTCACCCATGTGGATTGAAACTTTCCCATTAGACATACAGAGGCATTTTTTAAAAGCAGAGTAGTTTCGTATCTGTGAAAAAGAATTATGATTGGTCCTGTTCATTCACATGCACGTTCACACTGTCTCTGTATGCTAGAAATCTTTATTCAGTTCCGCTGAGGGAAAAACATGCTGTGCAACTGGGGAAAAAATGTGTTTTTAAACAAAATAGCTCCGTCATCCATATCCTTCCCCCTCCTCCAGAACCATCAAACAACTCAGTCTATGTTACGGAGAAATTTATGAGCTAGGAAGTTGCAATGTCAGAACAAAGCTGTTTTGCTTTATGGTTATTCTAGGAGATCAAGAAGCATTTAGCATTTAACAATACGTTTTTAAATCACAGCTGGAGAAGGATAGTTTTATTGTTAAGATACTGGACTGGACCTCAGAAGGACAGAGTTCAATTCCTCTCTCTACCATAGACTCCCTCTGTGATCTTGGGCAAGTCACTTACTCTCCCTGTATGTCAAGGCCCATCTCTAAGAATGGCGATAATGGTAATTCCTTTCTCCCATTCTTTGCCTAGCTTGTGTGTTTAGACTGTAAGCTTCAGAGCAGGACTGCCTCTTATTATGTGTATGCACCTCCTACAGTGGGCCCCTGATCTTACCGGGGGCTCTCTGAGTGCTACTGCAATGATCACATTCAAATGGCTAAGAAAGATTTTTTGAAGAATGCAGAGAACAACCTGCACCCTCCCTCCCATATCTCAGGCCAGAATTAACTATATTGATGTGCAGCTATAGATCCTTGAATGTGGCAAGCTGAACAGCACCGTTAAGAGAACTAATTTTCCCCTTGTCCTCTCCTTCAAATTAGAACGAAAATTGGCTCATTTCTCATACAAAATGATGGGGAAATTCCACTTTTTTCTTACCATCTTTAAAAGTGTATTTGTCTTAAAATCATTAATGCCATGTGTCACTCAATGTGTCCCTTTCAGCAGCTCAGGGATCACCCCGCCCCCATAAACTCCGATCTGATCTCTCTTCAGCTCAGATACTTGCTAAACTATATCATTTAATAGGTTCTCTTTTCCTCTACCACATTTCCATAACTTGTTCTTTAATCTTCCTTTGATCCTGAATACTAGAGAGATTTACATGTAATTTATTCTTACGTTGTTGTAGTTGTTTAATCTTTCATTTCCAGTTGGATTCATTTTCAAACAAGGGAGCTTGTTATTGATTCAATTTATTGTTGACAGTTGGGACCTGCCTTCTCATTCTGAGGCAAGTTTCCATTTTTGTTATTTTTCATCTTTATTGCTCATTCTCAACGTGATTTGACCCAAGAGATTCTGTGTTCAGATGGAAATCAAGGGCTGGCCCTTGTATTTGCACGTCACTCTCATATACGTTGTTTGACTGAATCTTCCTGCTGATTTACAAATATGTGCATCCCCAGTGCATAAACATGACATTCCTTCCTCCATCACAACCACCCAGTGACCCAGCCTACACAACAAACCCTACATCCTCAATCCCACCACTTTCCCCTCCTTTCCAACCACTGTATGACACCCTCTTCCCTCTTTTTGTCTTCTGGGTGACTCCAGTGGTCTCCAACCCCTCTCCCTTCCAGAAGTGCTGCTAGTCCCCATCCTCCTCTGTTTACATCCAAAATATGGTAAAGTGCCTTCAAGCATCAGCGGTACCAGAGGAATGTTCCCAGGTCCACTTGCTGTTGACTGGAGAGACATGCAGGACATCTGCTGCCCTAAAGGTATTGCTTACATATGAGTCTATCCACCAGCTTATCCAAAACAAAAGGCTAGGGGAGCAGGACAGCCGACTGCCCCTCCGTGTTGAGTAACTGGTTTTCCAGAGAGTCTGTTTGGATCAAAGAGGGGAGCAGGGAGAAGTCCTAGAAGCTATTGCAGAGAGAGAGGCTCCCCAGCTGGGATGGGGCCATCCCGGACCCCTTTGAAGTATACCAAACCCTGGAGAGCCTTAGCTTTGGAACCTGGGACCACTCTAAGCTGTGCCCCTATAAATGGTTTAACATCGAAAACGGCGGTTTACTCTAAAGCAGAGAGACGTCCTCTGAGCAGTAGCTTCTGGAAGCAGTGTTCAGAGCAGACATATTCTGAAATCACATGGTGGATTGAACCACATGCTAAGAAACCAGCATTCAGGCTTCTCCATAAATCCTCCCGAAGTGAGATGCCCTCAGCAGGTGCAGGACACTCAGGAGATCCTCACAGTTGGAACCTATGCTGAACCTAGTGCTGGAGCTGGAATGAATCTATTTTAAAGCAACCGAAAGGAATTTGAACCCACTATTATAGAGGCACTGCTCGCAACTCTGCAGTTATGGCTGAGTTTGTCTTGTACCTAAAGCAAGGGATTCAAACTTTTT
The DNA here is from genome assembly GCA_033296515.1 of Macrochelys suwanniensis. Lineage (NCBI taxonomy): Eukaryota > Metazoa > Chordata > Testudines > Chelydridae > Macrochelys > Macrochelys suwanniensis. The sequence continues at coordinate 16,629,036 of CM065781.1, read as the reverse complement.
GTTTTGTAGAAAAATCCAGTGCATCATCCTCGTCTCATAGTACTTACTCTCGGAGGAGAATAATTTCATTCTTTGCTGATTTGTAACAAGCTCTTGTGACTTGTCCGGGTTCACTCTGCAAAACAGGGCAAGGGCAGGAACAAAACCTTGGTCCCATTTCCCTGCTCTGGCCACAAGGCAAGTGTGTCTGCAAAATCCACCGATGGCTGCAGAATTTCAAAGTATTTGGAAAAAACCTCCCCTCTGTATCTGGGGGCAGAGGGCTTATTTAGCACTTTCACTTGAGAAGTCTGGCAGACTCCAAGGCCTAGCAAGATCTTACAATTGGGCTCAAGAAAAAACAAGTGTTAACACTCACACTAGTCAGACCACCCTCCATCTGAGGAGCAGGGTGCCACCTCCTTCTCCCTCTCCTCGCCCACCACTCCAGCTAAGAGCACACGGGTTTTATTACTGATTTATTGATGTCAGTTCCCACTTCTGTGGCACTGCCCTGGCATTAAGGGGTTACCCATGGGAGGACAAGGGAGAAGTGGGGGGAAGGAAAGGGATGTGAGAGAAGAGAAGGGACTTAGCATCCATTCTAGTTTCAACTGGGCTTTGTGGCCTGCCCTAAATACTGCAGCTGGTTCTTAATTGTAAGCAAAGGCATGGGTTGCAGAACTGGAGCAATCTCAGGGTGGCTCTGAGTGTCTTTAGATTTCCTTTCAAAGAGGCAGCTTGTGCACCAGACAAGTTTCCAAACACTCAAAAGCCTCTAACATGTTATGTTGTTGCCAGTCTCATTAAACGGCTGACAGTGACCATTCACAATAGGTCTCTTGAATAACTCACACCCGCTTTTATTTGCCGGTCACTGCACTGTGGCGCACACAAGCACCGACGCTTGCAAGATTCCCAGTTTCCTGCTCTGCTTATCCCAGCATCTCCCTGTCCTGTTTCCCCCTCCCAATCATTTCCACTCAATTTAAAATGAGTGCTTCTGCAGTTCAAACACACTGGGTGACTTTAGGGCCAGATTACTAAACTGGCCTCCTGTTTTGGCACCCACAATTATTTGCAGGCCCATTTGATGCCGCATGGATGTCAAACTTCCTGAAGATTGCCCTAGCCCCCACAGTCCCCAATAGGGAAGACAACTGCTGCTCCCCAATCCTGCATGAATCTGGTCCATGAAATTTACCTGGGTGTAACCATGTTGCTGGATGTCTCAATGACATTCAGTGGCCCCTATAGTTATTTTGGGGTGCAGAAAAAGAGAGTACAGAAGATCAGGCCATTGTGGTGTAACTAAATAATAATACTCGGAGATGAAAGCACTCTACCATTTCCCCCCAGAGGTTTGCATGTGTGACTCAGACAGCATTCAGGTGGGCCTAATCGCAGCGAGAACACTGCAAAAATTCCATATGGTCATGGAGAAATCAGGTGCATTTGTGCATTCTTATAGAGACTTTGCACCACTCTTTATCCCCTTACACTGGTAATGCCCTCTGACCAGCAGCCATTTATCGTATTATACAAGAAACACTCAGAATGGTGACAGAAGGAGAACAGCTTGATCAGAGCCTGCTGCTGCCACTAATCTGCCGGCTAGAACTTCTGTTGTTGCTATTTTGGCTGCTGCTTCTTCTGTATTGTCTTTTGCAGCATCTTAAAAACCAGCCTATTGATCCTACATGCACACATAGGACTTTCAAGTGGAGACATAACCAGGAAGATGCCAACAAAACATCAAACTGGAGTAAGAAGTCTGTGGCCAGGTGTCCTTTTCTTTGGTTTGCCACAACAACATTACAGAATGGGTGGAGTGTGGAAATAGACTATTAAAAACAAAAATACATGTGAAGAGTGCATACCATTTAGGGCAACAGAATAACTGCCAAACCACCCAGGGGCAAGTCCACACAGCGCCGTCATTGTCTCTATTTCAAAGGAGTGGGAGAACATGCGGTTTTCTGATCTTGCCAGGAGAACCACTGTCAAATCCAGGAATCATTTTGTATTGACAAGTCCAAGGCACCAGGATCAATTAAGCCTTTGGGATGCAGAAAAAAGCTGTTTTACTGGATTCTGCATTTCATTATGGCCCCACTGCAGCAAGGTACTTAAGGTTGTGAGTATTCCCATTGAAGATATGTTTAAAGCTAGGTATGTGCTTCGGTACCTTGCTGAATTGGGTCTGCTTTTGTCCATACAGTACAATTTTGCCTTTTACTTTGTTTATTTCACTTATTAGTGTTAAGTGTCAGCAGTGTGCACTGAACTGTACAAGAGCTAATCCATGCTCCTAGGAGCTTACTCAAAAGCAACAGAAGGATCCGGAGGATGCTCTTCTAAGAGGTAGGTGGGCAGGTGGCAGCATTTGTATTGGCATTGATTGGCACTGGTGGGCTATGCCTAAGTTTTTAAGGAGGAATTTGAATGGTGAGACGATGGATTCCTGGCATGCTGGAGGTGGGAAGGGATTCCAGCATGGAAGAAGGCATGCTAATGCGAGTAGGAGAGGAAATGTAGGGAGCAGAGAGGCAGGATTCGCTGGCAACAAGGAGGAGACAAGAAGGGAAATGAGAGCCGAGATACGGGGTGGGGCAGAGTGCTGCTAAGCCTCAGTCTGGCACATAGAATCAGAAACTTGGACTGGATGGAGAAGGCAAGAAGCAGCCAATGGAGTGTTTTGATGAGGGGAGTGACAGCCTGAGAAGAAGGGGACAGAAATGAGTTTTCAGCAAGAACATCTTCAATTGTTTATGAAATAGGACAGAGATCCAGTGACTGGACAGTTAAATGTAATTCTCCCTGTTGATTAGTTTTACAGCTACTGTTAATGGTAAACCAAGTCATGCGCATCCCTGCGGAATAGCATAGAATCTGAGGGTTGGAAGGGACCTTAGGAGGCCATCTAGTCCAACCCCCTGCTCAAAGCAGGACCAATCCCCAATTTTTGCCCCGAACCCTAAATGGCCCCCTCAAGGACTGAACTCACAACCCCGGGTTTAGCAGGCCAATGCTCAAACCACTGAGCTATCCCTCCCCCAATTATTACCATTTGGTAATATTCAGAAATCAAGTAACAATGTTATGACCATATGTCAATTCAATTGGGGAATATTTTTCTTCAAAATGTTTATGCATTTTTAGGTCATGTATGTAAAAGTCCTATTCATGTGTCTCATGACCAGCGCTGATGAGATTTAAGGATCCCTGGTTGGTTTCCTTTCAGAAGCATCCCAAAGGCCTTGGGTTGGAAGAAATGAGAGGCGTGGCAGGCTGAACTTGCTCTAGATGCTTTCAGCATGTCTTTCCAAGCCTTGTTCCATGCTCTAGGGAGTATTCAGACTGCAAGCCTAATTCCAGACCTTATGCAAATGAGTGTACATTGTGCAGGTGTTTGTCTTGATCCATTTGTATCACTCCAAACTCCACGAGTTGAGCTCCAGATTAAAGCCCAGATTTTTCAAAATTGCCAAAATTGGAGACACCTCAAAGGGGCCTGATTTTCACTGGGCAGGTGCTCAACAAAATCAATCTCTCAAGAGCCCCAAAATTGGATGCCCCAAGGCATCCAAAATCACTAGGCACGTTCGAAAATCTTGGCCTACACCTACTAGAGCATCAGTGATACCTTTGTCAGAATGTCCATATTTAGACAAGAGAGAAATGACACAATTGTACAAGTGTGTTTCTGGAATAGCATGCTTGTTTTACACCACTGTAAGTGTCATGATTCATTGAAGTCAGTAGAAAGACTTGTAATGACATCACTGGGCTTTGGCTGAGGCTCTCCATCTCCAGTGTAGATAATATCCTCCCAGCTCAACCATGTTTCCCATTTAAAATCTATTTGACATTTAAGATTTATCTGAATCCACCAACATTTAGCAAATGGCCCAAATGTTCTTCTTCCAGTGAAGCACCTGGCAGGCCTCTTGTATGCCCAAGCTGCTGGGAAGAAAATGAATGGCAGATAATAAACTCCCAAAGTAAGGTGTAACTGGAAGCTTCATAACTGATTATACTGTTCCACACAGGACAACAGCTGAGAGGAATTCTGAGCACACTAGCAGGGTTTTTGGTTTTTTCAAAAACAGACAATTGTACAGCTGAATGCAAAGCTGAGCACACCCGCAATGCTGATGTATATCATAGTATCATAGAATATCAGGGTTGGAAGGGACCTTAGGAGGTCATCTAGTCCAAACCCCTGCTCAAAGCAGGACCAATCCCCAATTTTTGCCCCAGATCCCTAAATGGCCCCCTCAAGGATTGAACTCACAACCCTGGGTTTAGCAGGCCAATGCTCAAACCACTGAGCATCATGACTATTACCACCCATCACTGTTGTACATCTAGAATGGATCAGGTGGCATTTTGAACGATTTCAACAACACCATAATCAGCCTGAATTTTGGAACCATGGAACTCCTCTTCGCTTTAATGTTTGTTGTTTGCCTAAGGATCTCTGAAGGAACCGGTCAGGTTTTCTCATTGCAATAGATCAATGAAAAGTATTGAGACAGTACAAATTATGGTCTGATTACTGGAGTCCTGCTAGTGGCATTTGTCTACCATTGCCAAGGGCAATTGCAATTCTATCAACATGCTGATTGCCTACCCAGTGTTTTACTCACCCTCCCTGGCAAACATACAGCCCCAGTAATGCCCTAAACATACAAAGACAGTCACTCTGTCCATCAATTGTCATAGGATGACATTTTCAGAGATATTATCCTCGAGCTGGGTGACATGCAGCCATTTGTCATTCTTTCAAACAGATGATTCACAAAATTTTTCTCCCTTTTTCCTACACAAGGAAAAAAAAGGGGCCTGTAACTGCTCAGACAAGCCACCCCAAGGGAAGATATGTGCCAATCAACCCAGGCTTTCAGCTTCACTGGAGTCAATATATCAGGCAGAGCAGAAAGTCAAAAGTAAGTTCCCCAAAGCCTGGCATGAAGAGGCAGGGAAACTAAGTGAAAGCACCACCAGCCAGGCCCAGAAAACCACTCAGAGCCAGAGAAAAGCACCCTGGGGGGGAGAATGCATCCTGCTGGCTTCTGTAAAGCGCGGAGAAAACAGCTTGACTCCACTTCTGACAGCGAACTTTGCCACTTGTTTGTGCCGCACCTGAGGAGTGACTGGCAGGGTGTAATGAGGAGGTTCTCACTCATCCATCTCTGTCAGCTGGAGAAGCACAGGGTGGATGCAGAGGGGAAAGGGGAACAGCACAGTGGCGTAGCCAGGTTTAGAGCACAGGGTTGGAGCGGCACTATAAAAAGGTGCCTCCCCGCACCCCCTGTACTCACCCAGAGGTGCTTTAAAGCAGTGGCGTAGCCAGGTTCTAACACCAGGGGGAGCGAACACATAAAAAAAGGCGCCACCCGACCCGACCTGGGTGGCAGGAGCCCGCGGGGGGGAATCCTAGAGTGGCAGCTGGGTGAACCGCTCAGCCCGCCCCGCTCTGGGATCCCCCCGCGGGCTCCTGCCAGCCGGGGTCTCTCAGCCCGCTGCTGGCCTGGTTTCTTTCACCCAGGCCAGCAGCAGGCTCTTGGTGGGGCCAGCGACGGGGCCCCTGCTGGCAGGAGCCCGCAGGGGGGAATCCCACAGCGGGGCGGGTTGAGCGGCTCAGACAGCTGCCGCTCTAGGATTCCCCCCACGGGCTCCTGCCAGCCAGGGTCTCTCATCCCACTGCCAGCCTGGGTGAAAGAACCCATGCCAGCAGCAGGCTCTTGGTGGGGCCAGCAATGGGGCCCCTGCTGGCAGGAGCCCGCAGGGGGGAATCCCAGAGCGGGGCGGGTTGAGCGGCTCAGCCAGCCGCCGCTCTAGGATTCCCCCCGCAGGCTCTCTCAGCCCGCTGCCAGCCTGGGTGAAAGAACCCATGCCAGTAGCGGGCTCTTGGTGGGGTCAGCGGCAGGACCCCTGCGTTATTTTGTCGCTCCACCTCTGTCCACTCTGTCTCCACCCTTTCAAAAATTAAAAAGGCGACACTTTTGGAAAATGTGCTCAGGGGGAGCTCCCCCTGCTCCCCCCCAGCTACGCTACTGGAACAGCAGATTTCTCCATCTGAAACCAAAGAGTCCCTTAGGTCAGCTAACAACCCGGTCAGGCTTTCATGATAGCAAGACAGACAGGCAGGCTCTCCAGTAATGTCTGGAAGAGATTCATAGGGTATTATTTAGCATTTGATTTTATAGTACTCGAGATTACCTCCAAGGCCCAGGGAGGGAGGATTTCCCAACGCTAATTATCACTCTGTAGTTAGCAGCAGCCGCGCTGAGCGCACTGCTGCCAAGGGATTGGGAAGCATTGTTTCTCAGTCAATAAACCCTTGCAACAAATGCGTAATTCTACTGGGCATTGTGTACAAGAATTAATCCCCTTCAGCTTTTTCAGAGTTGTCGGGATGTTTTCTAGCTGCTGCTCGCTGTAGCAGAGCTTCTAGCCTTGGGATGGGAGGGTACTTCTACACGCCTGCCATGCAGTGCAGTGGCTGCTGTGCTTGTCAGTGGTCACACTCAGAACAGTCCATGGGCAAACAAGGTTCCGTGCAGAGGGCCAGAACAAAAGGTGCCTCCAGCCTGAGAGATATAGCAAGGAGGTGGCACGTCCATTTTGTGGCGTCACCGACAGCTCTTCGTTAACTAGCCTGTGAGCGAGCTAGAGCAGCTGCTCATAAATTGCTCCCCACTACATTTAACATATTGACATAAATTACCCACAATTCCTTGTAAGGATGGAATTCTGACCTCTCTGTGCCCATAAGCCTATAGGGCTCTTAAATGCAGCAGCCGAACGTCTGTGGCTCAGCAGGAGGTGGGGCTACTGCGCACCACTCAGAGCGTTCCTCTGCAACAGCATCCTGGCGTGAAGGATGGGGGCGAGGTGCAGAGCGTGGATAGTGGAGATCCAAACTAGAGCTGGTCAAAGCCTCTCGTCAGAATGACTTTCTGACAAAGACCGCCCTTTTTGCGGCACACCCTGGCTCCCTTTTTGATTTTCTATTGGGAAAATGGAAAGGACAGCCCCCTGGCTACCCGCCTGGAAGGCTCTTGTCAGAAACTTTCCAGGAGGGCTGCCAAAGCTGAGTGCTCTGATTCTCTGCGTCCCTGGCCCCCAGCCTACCCCAGCTCCAGAGAGGCCAGCTCTCCTCAGCTCCCCACCGGTCCAACCCTGCAGCTGATGGGGAAGCCATGCAGCCAGGCTCCAGGCCTTTCCACCTCCAGAGAGGGGAGGCTGAGCACCCTGGCTCTCTACCCCTGGACAGGAGGGCCAGGCTGAGTACTCTGGCTATGCGTATCCGGCAGCCAGGCTGGCCCAAATGGAACTCGTCCAGAGCCTTCCAGGTGGGCAACTGGGATGGGAAACCCAAACATTCTGTTGTGGTTTCCCCCAGATAGAACTGTTGGAGAAATCCCTTCCAGAGAACATGTTCACAGTTTTGATATTCTGGTTTAGGATGAAATTTGTTTTTTTTTAAATCAGTTTTTTCACAGGAAGCGATTTCCATTTTCTGGCCAGCTCAGATCCAAACCACCCCTGAGTGGGAGCTCCAGGGCTTCACATGCTTCTGCACCCCTGTAGCCAGAGTAGTGACAATGGGAGGTGTGATAGGATGTTCACTGCATACCAGCCTAGAAGGAGTTAATGAGGCTGAGGAGTGGCCAGTTAACTGCTTAGGCCACAACTGAGAGGAATTGGCTGGCCTAAGGCTACGTCTACACTAGCACTTTTGTTGGTATAATTTATGTCATTCAGGGGTGTGAAAAAACCCCCGCTGAGCGACATACGTTACAAAGACAGAAGCACCAGTATGGACAGTGCTATGTTGGCGGAAGAGCTTCTCCTGCTGACATAGCTTCCGCTGCTCATTGGAGGTGGTTTAATTATGCCGACAGGAGAACTCTCTCCCTTCAGCATAGAGCAGCTACACGAGCGATCTTATAGCAGCACAGCTGCATTGGTATAACTGTGATGCCTAAGTAAGTCTCTGAATGAAGACAGAACCCAGCTGGGAAGGAACAGGCAGGGCTAGGATAAAGCCAGGTCGCTAGCAGCAGAAAGGGGCTGCAGTGAGAGAGCCTGTAGCTACTCTCTGGTCAGTAGTGAGGGAAAGAAGGGAAAACTATGTGGGAAGGATATAGCAAAGGGCTCAGGGAAACAGGCAGTAAGGTTTAAGATGGTGCAGACCTTGGCTGCTGATTAGAGGGTCCCTGAGCTGGCTGGAACCTTAAGTAGAGGGCGGGCCTGGCTGGAACCTTAAGTAGAGGCTGGGTCTACCAGCACCTGAGGCAGTGGCATTGTCTGGGCAGTGAAGGAAAGAGTGCCATCTTGGAGGAGGAGACTTTGATATCCCAGAAGGGGGACAACACATGGTGGCAACTGCACCTGTATTCCTCGACCATGGTCCAGCAAGGGCATTCATTCTAGGCTCCCAGCTTCTCGACCATCACCTGTCTTGGGCAGAGATGTGTCTCTTGCCCGCTCCTGACCGGGTCATTTCCACTAGGCCGGTGGGCCAAGCCATGAAGACAGAGCACCCTGAGTCACAGAGAGGGAGAGAAAAGCATGGTAGCAGGGCTTGCAGTGAGCAGCAGAAAGGGGCATCAGACCTGAGTGGAGCTAATTCCCAGATATGGCCAGAAAGAGGTGCCCTAGCAGTGAGCAGACCCTATTCTGAAGCCCTATGGCAGGGTGGGGTGGATATTTTGTCTCTCAAACTCTTCCGGGGGAGAAGCCCTTAACACAGCCTGTTTTCTCTGGCTTCGAACTGGGGCTGAGAAGTGGTCCCAAGAGAGATGTTTTTCTACTAAGTGAATACGGTCTCCCTACAATTGTACCTTCTGCTGTACAGTTACTGCTGGCTGGAGGGTCAGAGCACCTCTCGAATGAATTTATCCTCACAAACACTCCCTATTCCCTAGCAGTCATCATACAGATCCCGAGTGGCTTCCTGCTGGATGCTAGGGCCCAAGGGGTAGTGGAGCGACACTTCTGCATTTGACAGATGAATGGCACAGCTGTTGTTGAAATTTTACCTAATGCCACAGCTGCCTTTTAAAACTCCCTGGGGCTCAGTGTTTAGCTCAGTTTTGAGTGCCCAGGCAGCCATAGCAGGGGCCACATTTGCAGAACTTTTGGGGCACACACCCACAACTTAGAAAATTCCCCCATTCCAACAGAATCCATTTCTTTGCTGTGCAACCCAAGCGTGTGGTTTCCACACAAAGTCTGTGGCAGAGCTTGGAATTGGACCCACAACTGCTGAGTCCCAGTCCACTGCTTTAACCACAAGATCTCCTCTTCCGCCTCCCTATCAATCCAAAGCAGATTTTAAAAAACACTGTAATTCACACAAATGATCTAGCACATCAGTGAACAGAGTCTTTATTCTGCAGTTGTGTGCTTGTCAATCTTCCATAGCTGCTAAGTGGTACAGTGCTCCTCTCAATTTATTTATCATATTTATTGAGAAAACTGCTGAAGTTCCAAACATTTATATCAGTTAATGGCATGCTTATTAGGAGATTTCACACTGGTATAAATCCGATCCAACTCCAATGGAAGTAACATGGTATTTACACCACTGTAACGGAGGAATTTGCCCCTTTGTCTTTAGTTTCTGATCAAAAGGACAGTCCTCCGCCTTTTTTGTTATTATTTGGATTTTCTCAAGATAAATCCATCTGTGTAGTCACTTCTGATTTTCTTAACCTAGAGAATTCAGTGCCAACTTGCTCAGATCAGAGCCTCTCTTCTTCCAATTAACTCTTTTGTTTGCTTCCTGGAACCCCACCCTGCTGCCATTCAGTCACTGCTCTTAGCGTTCCACTGAAGTGGCTGAATAGCGAGTTCACTCGGCTCACTACCTAACCACACAAGGGCCACTCAGCAGAAACTGAGCAGCTAAAAGAGATGAACTGGCCAACTTCTTGAAAGGTGTGTAGGGACAGGGGAGTCTTCCAGGTGAGTCCTCAGTTGAGTGTCACAGTTCAGAGTAACTGCACCTGTATTCCCCCACCATGGTCCAGCAAGGGCATTCATTCTAGGCTCCCAGCTCCTCGACCATCACCTCTCTTGGGCAGAGATGTGTCTCTCTCCCGCTCCTGACCGGGTCATTTCCAGAGTGCACAGTTCCCTGCTTACACTATGAGTTCCTCAGCAAGTCGGATTGCCTAAGCAGGCCTGCTTTGCTTTCTCTTCAGAAGCTCAAAATATTGTAATTGCCCACAGTTAGAAGTTACCACACAGCACTTTCTGAGCAAACAATTCATTCTTAAAATGCAAGCATTGCAGAGAAAACATATGGAAACTATAGAATAACTCTCATGATTGCAAATAAGCTTACCAGAGATCATCCCAGCTCCAGCAAGGGCTCTGGTAGGGGTCGGCCTTCAAACTCCTCCGAGGGGGTTTTCTGTGGTTACAAGTTCATAACAGCCTTCACTCAGGAGAAGCATACCCAGCAATCATTCATTCTTTCCTTTTTACAGCTGGGGCCTTTAATTTTGTCCTCACGTGTCAGGTGATCAGCAGACAAAGGTCCCTTCCCCAGGACAAAGCTTCAAAAGGCTGAATTGCCTAACCAGAGAGGGTACATTTGTACCCTCCCCCATCAAGATTTCCTGAAAACCCCACTTAACTTTGTCCCATAAGTTAATTCTTGTCTGGCACATTGTTTCAAATAGTCCTTTGAAGCTCGTATGACTTCCCAGGGTTTACAAGTCTTCCCCCATAGAAGTTACATATGATTCCACAGTAATACATAGACTTTCCATTTGTAATACAATGGACTCTAAAACTAATTAAACTAAAATGCAATACAGTTTTTCAAAGATATTGCAAAAAATCACCATATCTGTCACACTGGGTACAGCTGGTGGGGAATTTTTTGACATAATGGTTTTTAAATCAGAAAATGCCAGTTTGTTGAAAATGAAATGGGTCCAGGATGGACTTGCTGGTCAAAATGAACAAGAAATAGAGACCCCACAGAAGGCCAGGGAACACACTCACCTGGGATATGGGAAACCCAGGTTTATGTCGGTGCTTAAAATTAAGGGGAGCCAGGGTTTGAACCTGGATCTCCCATGTACCAGGCTGAAGGCCCACACCACCAAGCAATTGGCTATGCTACATACTTGCTCTCTTTTTATTTTATTTTATTTTTTTCATGAAAGGTCTCAAGTTCTTCCTGATGTAGCATGTGCAGGGGGGAGGGATAGCTCAGTGGTTTGAGCATTGGCCTGCCAAACCCAGGGTTGTGAGTTCAATCCTTGAGGGGGCCATTTGGGGATCTGGGGCAAAAATTGGGGATTGGTCCTGCTTTGAGGAGGGGGAGTTGTACTAGATGACCTCCTAAGGTCCCTTCCAACTCTGATATTCTACGATTAAAAAAATTTAAATATTCCTGCCTAATTCCAGTGCTGAACACCTACATCTCCCATTAAAAAGCTTCTGAAAAATAAAGCCATCAGGATCCTCTGTGATCATGAAAGACTCTACTTTTCCCCTCCACGACGTAATAATCAGCATCATCCTGATCTTGCTACAGTTCAGGAAAGGGAAAGATCAACAAAGAAAGACAGATGACAGTTTTGTTTTTCTAAGAAACAGCATATGGATGTGTGATAGACTGGGCCTGTCTCTGGGGTCACACACAGGCAGTTTCAGCATCTCTTCCCCTTCCCAAGCCCTTTCCCTTTCCGGCGTCTCTGCTGTAGGGGACTTCTGCTTAAGAGGATGATCAGTCACTGAGTGTCCTTATAAAGGTTTGGTTTGCTTATGGTGGTCCAGCCCAGCTGGACTGGACTCCAGGTTGGGGTTTATCTTCAACCCCTGCCCCATGGCGATCAGCTTGTCCCAAGTCTGTTAAGTCCCTGCCGGCGGCAGAGGCTTGTCAGCTGTTTCCACATCTGCTGCTCCGTAGCAAGAGCCAGCCACTTCTGAGGCACAGCAGTCTTCCTCCTGGCTGCTGCTGCTTCCTGAGTTAGGCTCCCCTTTTTAAGCTTGCTTCCTCCACCCGCAGCAGGCTCTGCAGTTTGGCCTGTTTGGTACTGGTGGGGCCCAGAGGAGCTCATTAGCCTGCTCCTGATGGGGGCGAGGGGCACAGGGTGAAATTTAGCCCTCATGAAACTCCACTGATGTCCCTTGGGTTGTGCTTCTGGCCCTGTACATTCAACAGCTCAGCTAACGTAAAGAAAGTCTTAGCTCATTTACAAGATATTTTAATGCGTGTGTTGAAAGGCACTGGGGGATACTCCCATCTCCTTGTGCCTAGTGTTAATGGAAGTTGTATAAATGCTGGCTTATTGAGACAGGAATAGAAAATTACCCTTCTAATACAGCCCATGCAAATGTCTAGAATGATGCACCTGACAGATATATTTAGATTAGAATAAAAATCAGCGGTTTGTTTCAACCTTCTCTAGTTTTACACTCTTGTCCCAGTGGCCTGTTTGAAGCAGAGTCTGGATTTTGCCTCTGAGTTGACAGAGAAAACAGATATCGCTGTGTGTCGTGCCTGCTAGCTGCTGGCCAGGCATGAGAGCAGACAGCTAATTAGCAGAGCCCCCACCCAATGGCTGGACCTGCTGTCTAGCTGCCCTGCCAGTTAATGCCACTGAGACTCAACCTCCTTCAGTGCCCTCACAATCTGTAGACAGCAGCTTGGCCTGGTGACCAAAAGAGAGCCTTTCCCCTGGCCGACATGTGTGCTGTGTGGCTAAGTCTCTCTCAAGCCAGACGCTCCTTGAATTTCTCACATAAAAGTTAAAGTGGTTGGTTAGGGTCTCTCTCACACACAGACTCCAGGAACTGAACTCACTTTAAATGGCAATTGATTAACCATTCCAACTATATAAAGTAGCAGGTATTGTAAATACATTAAAAAACGATAGTTCACTTTACCTCCTCTTTTAAATTATTTAGCGCAGAATCTCAGCTCCATTAACGTCAGGCTTAATGGGCTTGTTCATCTATTACTGAAAACATTCTGCTTTTAATTGCTAGCCGAAAGGTTCCTACATCCCTCCCTCTCAACGCCACAGCAGGCCGGGAGCCTGGCTCCCAGTTCTGTGCTCAGCTCAGAGGTCCAGCCACAACCTACTGGAAGGCAGAGGGCAGATGCACACACTGCACAGCGGTATGGGGAGCGGTTTGTCCCTTGTGAGGCACTTGCAGGTGAATTTATTTCTGTGGCACCTCCTCTGTTCAGTTACTGTTGGGGGTCAGTTCAGCCCCATCACTCCCATCGTGTCATTGCTCCTTAAATGTCTTGCTGCAATGGAGTATTCACCACCACCTGGCCATGCCTCCTCCTTCCCTGGCTCTTCTGGCCTGCCTTGGAATGGGTCCTGCACAAGGAGCTTTTGTGAGGAGGGGACAAGGGCAGATCCAGCTCTATGCCAAGTGGCGAGACCCCTGGCACCAGTTCACTACAGGGGGCTATGCTTTTGCCTGCCCTATGGATCTTTGGCATGATGTAAACCAGTGCAGAGGCGCCATAAAGCGATGCTGGAGCTGGCCCTGGGTGTATAGTGGAATGTGATGCGTTGTTAACAAGATGATGCGACATTAAGAATTATATTCTTCCCTTGACAAGTCCCTGAACATCAGGAAGGGAATATATCTGAGTGGTTTTTAAAGATTCCTGGAGGTACTAGAACATATTAATACATAAGTAGACTTTTGTGGGCTGGGATTGCAAAATCTGAGCAAATAAATCTATTAAGATAAACAAACCAAACTGTAAAGGGCTGCTCACATCTGGCACTTAGGCCTGAAACAACCCTACATTCATAGAATCATAGAACTGAAAGGGACCTCAAGAGGTCATCTAGTCCAGTCCCCTGCACTTAAGGCAGGACTAATTATCTAGACCATTCCTGACAGCTGTTTGTCTAACCGGCTCTTAAAAATCTCCAATGATGGAGATTCTACAACCTCCCTAGGCAATTTATTCCAGTGTTTAACCACTCTGACAGTTACGAAGTTTTTCCTAATGTCCAACCTAAACCTCCCTTGCTGCAATTTAAGCCCATTGTTTCTTGTCCTATCCTCAGAGGTTAAGAAAAACAATTTTTCTTCCTCCTTGTAACAACCTTTTATATACTTTAAAACTGTTATGTCCCCTCTCAGTCTTCTCTTTTCCAGACTAAACAAACCCAATGTTTTCAATCTTCCCTCATAGGTCATGTTTTCTACACCTTTAATCATTTTTTTTGCTCTTCTCTGGACTCTCTCCAGTTTGTCCACATCCTTCCTGAAATGTGGTGCCCAGAACTGGACACAATACTCCAGCTGACGCCTAATCAGTGCCAAGTAGAGCGGAAGAATTACTTCTAGTGTCTTGCTTACAACACTCCTGCTAATACACCCCAGAATGATGTTCACTTTTTTTTTTTTGCAACAGTGTTACACTGTTGACTCATATTTAGCTTGTGGTCCACTATGACCCCCCCAGATCCTTTTTTAGCATGTTAGCATCCCTTTTTCATGTTCAGAAATTAAACACGCTATGCAGTACAGTATTATGCATTGTAGCCTGAAGTACAATTACATTTACAACACCAGCAACAATGCTTATTCTACTATTGGTCCCGTTCACTGACGGAATAAAGGCAGATGCAGAAAATCTTTGGAGGGCTATGTGCAAAGCAGGGCATTTCAAAGGCTGCTGGAATCAAGTGACAAGGTTGTTGTGTTTGGGAATATCACTAGAAGTGTCATATAAACAAGCTGGAGCAGAGACAGTCCCTCCTTTGATGCAGGCCAGCTTGAAGGGGGCTATTTCTTTGCAACTAATCTTCTTTTCTTTTTGGGGTATTTCAGATAGCGATGATTGGACCTGTCATGTCTAGTTGGATTGAAAGCTCTTTGGGGCAGGGACTGCCATTTACTAGGTGCATGTACAGCACCTAGCACAATGGAAGCCCTAATCTTGGCTGTGGCCTTTAAGCATTACTTTAATACTAATACAAATGAGATTATAGGACAGGGTGGCCAATGACAACAGGGGATTGGACTCTGCGACCCAAGAATTCCCTCCCAGTCCCATGACCCTAAATAAAAAATAAATGCAAAGGATTTGGGAGAAAATGCTGAACTCTATCATTTTCCTTCCTAAAAACAATTCAACTTCCAAAGGTGCATTTGCAGACTCAAAAGCAAGTTCTTTGCAATGATTTCAAAGAAATGTCTCTAATTTCTTCAGAAGTTTGAGCCTAAGGTACCGTAACTTTGAGAGAAGAGCTGATGTCATAATGACTTTTGGACTTTGTGCTGAAATTACATTTTTGGCGCCATTAAATCCCACCGTGTGCTGTGAAGGATATAATGTAATACCCATCAGATGCAAGCAGCAATGAGGTTTACTGGCACTAAAATCAATAGGCACTGAATAAAATGGCTCTGAGTGATTTAGGATCATTCACACATCTTCTTTTTGTAAGCTTAAATCCATTTGGAGAGGCATTAATTCATTAAAGACCTCTTGAAGAATGTCATCATACTGTGTAGCCTCACTCTGTGCACATCAAGAACATCACAGATTGTGGCTTTTATTAAGGAGGTTTGAGTATATAATTCTTCCTGGCGTAAAAGATACTTCAAAATACTCTGCACTTTGAAACAACATTGTTTATTGCAATATAGTTGTTAAATATTTAATACGTAGTGCATGGAGCATAGGTTTACATTACTGATGTAGCCACTAGAGTTTGTCAACTTTTCCATTATTAACTGCCATTTAGCGTATTTTATTTGTTTATATTCAATATCGTTACTATTCTTTTTTATACTACCTAGGGGTACCAACCCAGGATCAGGGCCCTTTGTGTTATCACTTTGCAGATATGCAACCAGCACTATCACAAGGGGTATCTTATTTCCCGTACATTTAATACACCCATCCACATTAACACTGTGATGGGATCCTTTAGAAAATTGTACCCAGCCACACAGCTAAAACTCTTCATCAGGCGCTCATCACCTTGCATCTCAATTACGTGCCTTCTCTCTGCCCTTGACAAATGCAATCTTGCCCCGCTCATATCCATTCACAATGCTACTTCAAAGAGCATTTTCCTAGCCCATGACTCTGACCATGTCACCCCTCTCTTTGCCCCTCCACTGGCTCCTTCTTCTCTATTGCATCAAGCATGAGCTGCTTGGCTTCACTTTCAAGGCCCTTTGCAGGCAATCCCTGCCCTACATATCACATTTCATTTGCTATCAACATGTCCTCTTCTACTCTGATTGACCCATGATACCAGCTGCCATCATCCACATGTCATATTTTCAAATATTACCTTAGTGCTTTCATAGAATATCAGGGTTGGAAGGGACCTTAGGAGGTCATCTAGTACAACCCCCCCTCCTCAAAGCAGGACCAATCCCCAATTTTTGCCCCAGATCCCTAAATGGCCCCCTCAAGGATGGAACTCACACCCCTGGGTTTAGCAGGCCAATGCTCAAACCGCTGAGCTATCCCTCCACC
This sequence comes from Macrochelys suwanniensis, assembly GCA_033296515.1. Taxonomy (NCBI): domain Eukaryota; kingdom Metazoa; phylum Chordata; order Testudines; family Chelydridae; genus Macrochelys; species Macrochelys suwanniensis. Next base: position 16,612,541 of record CM065781.1, on the reverse strand, counting down.
CCCTGAGCTTTCTCCCAGGCTGCCCCCCACACTTGGAAGGAGCTCCCCATAAACATCCACAAAGTTGCCTCATTATCCACCTTCATATCCCTCCTTAAAATTCACCTTTGCTGTGTTGCCTCCAAAATCTTGACAACAGTTAGGTCACTGGTGACGCAACCGCCTACCATGCTGATCACTATTGTCTCATTGTTTCCTTGTTCTTCCCCATCAGTCTGTCTGTATCTAGCTGTTGTCTCTTGTCTTATACATAGATTGTAAGCTCTTTCAGACAGGGAACGTCTTTCTGTTCTGTGTTTGTACAGCACCTAGCACAGGGAGGCCCTGATCCATGAGTAGGGCTCCTGCTTGATACTGTAGTATAAATAAACAATAATAATGCCTTTTAAAATTTCCCCAAAATATGTACATACAATACATAGAATATAAGGAACCAGCCCCTCAGCCAGTGAAAACTGGTATAGCTCTCCACTGTTCTCAATGGCACTATGTTGAGGATCTGGCCCAGTGGATCACTCTACCTTATAGCCTAGCCCTCTACAAAACTGTCATTGCAAAGCACTTCACCGAGTTTTAGCCACCACATGTTTTTCATGGGAGTTTCACAGTTAAAATGCTACACGTGGCTTTTGGAAATGGAGAGGAAAAGCCTGGACATAATCCCCAGTACTGTAATACCAGCCGAGGAACAATGGGAAGTATCAGGGATGGATCAGTGCAGTCTGAGGCTAAAGGGCCCTTCTCAGTGCTACACAATGGACCCCAACTCTATTATTCTGCCCTGCTGTGTGTGTGAAACTCATGCTAATGTCCTGGAGATGGAATTTCACACACATCCTATAGAGAAAACAGATTAATGGAGCTGAGACAACCTCTTCACCTCGCACTCTCCTCCCCCACAGAAAATCACAGCAGGGAATTAAGGCTACTTTGCTCCACAGACCAGAGAATCTGTCCCAAACTAACTTAATTTAAGGAGGATGCCATTTTTCTGCTACCAGGCAAGAGGATTTAGGACAATTAAATCTATGAACCCTGATGGAAGGGACTATATATCTTGATATATACGGTATATTTGTTCTTAAATCAGGTAAATTTCCTTTTGTTTTAACTTAATCTGTGTTGCTTTATTTAATTTTAGCACTAAAAAGTGTTCAGGAATTTCTGATAAAAATCAGTAACCTGAGCCCTGAGAACCGTGTGCCTCAAAGTTTTGTCCCCCTTCCCTGCTTCCTCTGCTCAGTACTCTCAGGCCAGTGCCCGCCCCCAGGCTATGCTTCCTCATTTCAGCACTTAGGACCAGATCCCGCAGCAAGGTGCAGAGCATCTCCTGGGATTCACTGCAAACTTCCGAGTGCTTTCAACTGAAATGGGCATTGGAAGTGGGAGAGCCGGCTCTGTGCCTACTGGAGAGACTGCCTGTGCGGGTTCTAGTCTATTCCATGGGTTCAGGGTACGTATGCCTGTCTTATAGCCTTTTGGCAGGAGGCAAACCAGTGCAAAAGTGGCTGGCGATACTCTGCAACTTGGACCCCACTTACACTCACAACCTGCAGCCTGACTTCAGCCCCAGACTTCACCTACCCATTGAGCCTTTGATGGAGTAGCCTGGTCTGGAAGTAATGGGAGGATGAAGTATAGGAATCAGAGCTGAACCATTTCTCCTATGGAGAGAGGGGCTATTGATCGTCATCTGAAATTTCTGGGTATCTTCCAGCAATCAAAGGAACTAAAGTTAAAAGAAAACTATGCTTACTTGAAAAACATTGTTAAATATGCATTGAAACGTACCGAAAATTGGTACTCAAATTCCAGGCTTTTTCCACTGATCAAAATATAAAATGAATTTCTGTCTGACCTAATTTCTCTGCCATCTTCCCTGCTAGTAGCAAAATAGCAGATTCCATGGAATAAGCTGTGAGAAATCCACTGCCATAGAAGAGTTGAAATTTCAGGATTTATCCAATAAATATCAATATTGATCTGTCTAATATAGTTTCTCTCACATTTATTGGGTGTATAGTCATGTCTCTAAGCACCTGTCGACACTGTAAACAGAGGAGTGATTGAAGCACGTGTAGACATACCTGAGCTAGATTGAATTGACCTAGCATGGGTATAACAGTTAAGCTGCTGCGGCATGGGCTTCAATACAGGCTAGCTGCCAGAGTAGTGAGGGTCCTGGGTGCTGCATGGCCCGTGCTGCCATGGCTGCCCTGCTACTGGTACCAATGCTAGCTAGGTCTGACTACACGTGTGGCAATCACACACACCCCGATTGCAGTGGAGACGTACCCCACGAATGGAAACGTTCTGGGATTAGAACACAGGGCCACTTTCCTTTCGTATTGTTTTGATGCATTTTAACAAGTTGGGCCTAGGTTTTTAGAGGCGCTACGCACTGCACTGGCTTGAACTGGAGTTGAGGGGTGGTGGGGAGCTCAGCACTTATGAAAACCAGGCCCTTTATGGGTCTGGGTCTGGGTCTGTGAGCAGTGTTCTTGGGGCAAGGTAATCACAGTTCAGACATTCAACATACTGAAATGAAAACTGGGGGGGAGGGAATGGGAGGGGAGAAGAGCACACCAGTCACATTTACTACAAGCACCTTTCTTTGTGTGTGTGTGTTTGTGGGGGGAAGAGGCTCTTGTTTATAAGCCTCCTACAAAAAATAGGTTTTGAGAAGGGGCTCAAGGTGGAGGGAATCATCTTGGGAGTCCCTGGCCATTGAGCATTATGGGAGATGTAGTCCAGCCCATAGAGGAGACTGGGAGCATGAGGAAACTGAACGATAATTCCCATGGGATGCCCCAGCCCAGCAGGCTAGCCAAATCAAAATAGTTCAGGTTTTAAGGCATTCCTTTTTTCAATGAAAGGATCCAAATTTTCTGAGGGAAGCTGACAATGTTTTGCAGGAAAAAAAATGGTTTGTTGAAAAGTCAATTTTTCATTAAAAAACCCCCATTTCAATGGAAAATTTTCAGCCAGTCCTAATGTTAACCAGCATATCTACCCATACCTGTGTAGACTGACCGGCCTCAGGACCACACAGCTGTATTGTCCTAGTCATCAGCCTTCCTTTCTCCTACCCACCCACACCTGTGCGGCCATTTCTTCCTTTTGGTCTGGTCTCAAGTTAACCATCTGCTTCCCCAATCCACACAGGAAGGGGTGCCCTCCACGCTCAGATCACACTCCCATGACATGGAAGGGAGTCTCAGCTGCCTCTGTGGCACAGTTCCCTTTCCTGCAGAGAACAACCTGTGAGCCTGGGACCTGGCCTGCTGGGAGAGGACAGGGAGCTGAGAAGCCTGGGGAGATGCATATCATCCCTCCACTGGCCCTGCAGACACTAGAGTAGAAGGATAATATGGCCCCAGGCATGATCGCCTCAAGGAGGGGGGACATCCCTGGGCCAGCTTCTAGCTTCAGAAGCCCTGAGTGAGAGTAGGGAGGCTGTCAGTGGGGAGGAACAAGGCCTAAGCACAGATAGCCCAGTGAACCATCAGGATCTGCATCAACACCAGGGAAGCTGCAGCCTTTGGAGGTGGCTCTATCATCCTGGGGACAAACTCTGCACCCAATGAAACGAGCAAGGACAGATCTCAGGGAGGATTTGGCCCTGTGAGAAGGGGCAATCATGCCCTCACTCTGTAAGGTCTTTGTAACAGGACGTCTGCATCTTTCTCTGCAGCGTGAAACGGCATGCTCATCTGTGGTGGTCTCCGAGTCATGGCGAGAAGCAGTAGTAGGACTCTGTCTAATGAAATACATAAATCTTTTGTTTTGTTATGGCGAGCGATAGCTGCTAAAGGTTTTATTGCCTTCTAAAATATTATGGGCAGAATCAAAAGAATGTGCAAAACACACCCTCTTTTTGAGAGAGCCTATTTGCAGCTGTCTCTGCTACATTGAAATTTCATTGGGGCCTGCTGTAAACAATTTATTTGTGGCATGTGTTTTGATATTGGCATGCACAGTTCTTTGGCTTCCTAGGAGATTTTTATGGAGGGTGTGTCCTGTTCCATAACATCATCCAACCCTTTGGAAACTGAACATTCCTATTGTCATAAACTGACTTCTCCATTACCATAAAGATATACTAGTGGGTGGAATGCTCAGCACACATCAAGGGCCAGTCGCGTGGCATCAAAATTAATGTTGAGCCACTGCCTCTTGTGGTGACAAGGTGTTACACAACAGGGAATAGGAGAAGTCGGGGGCATGCACAAGCAGGGGAATGCCCCCGCAATAATCAATGGGGGCACAGAACTCTTCCTGTCCCAGGGCCACAGCAAGGGCACAGAACATGCCCCTGCAAAAGCAATCAAATGTAAATTCCTACACACACACCCTGAGAGTTCAACATGGCCATCTGAACTATTTTCCAAGTGAAAATATCAGTTGACAAACATTGTGTATTTCATCATTATAAGATCCACTTGGCCATCCAGTTGCACCAGCCTTGTATTGCAGCATATCGGGCTGTATGTAAAAGGATGATATGGTGAACCAGATGGGACCAGAAAATGTAAAGTGATACTTTCATTTGTCTCCCAAAGCATCTGTCACTCCTGCTATAAGCTTTGAGAGCTCGCTCAAAACAATATGGCATGAACAAGGAAAGTGATAGGACACATATTCCAAAATGAACATCAAAGTGCTTCGCCCAGACCTACTGAGAGGTTTACAACCTGTATGTATTCCACTACATTACTCTGAACAGACACAAAAAGTCCTACTAAAGGCATGAGTTTCATAGGATCCATTGAATAAGGGTCCAATGCAGCAGATCACACATACTTTGATGAATAAGGATGGATTTAAACATGTGCTTCAGTGCTTTGTTGAATTAGGGCCTTGAATAGAACTACTTACAGTAATAAGCACTACGCTCAGGGCTGGGCCATAATATGTCACCTTGCTTCATATTTAGCCGGAGATGAATCAAACCACTTAAGGCCACATGTTAAGCTCTGCCTGCAGGATGTTAGATAACAGTCAGAGAGTAGTGTACTAGGAACTGTGAATGTAATTCTCAGGCACCACACTAAAAAGATGCTTGTTAAATATCAGCTATTTAAAAGAGAGTGAATGGGACTTGTAAAATCAGGTCGTAAGTTCGCTCACGGGCCCAGTTGGCTGGATCTTTAGCATGTGTCTGAGACATCCAGAGAGCATATCAAAGAATTACAATGAAATGTTTTGAGGTGACAGAAAGACACACAGCAGTATTTTTTTCTTCAGAAGAATTTTCCATAGTGAAAATTCAGTTCAAAGTCCCATATGTTTGTGGCAGCAGCTGAGCCCAAATCACAACGGGAAATCAACATTTCCTTCAAGGGACAAAAAAAGCTCTCCCTCACACCTCCCGTGGATGACCTGCTTGTAGGCCTGAGACCTGAGCAAAAGAAAGCAGCTAGTTGCCATTTACTGTAAATGTTGGTGGGGCAAAATCCTTCAAATTGTTTAGCTGTTCAAGCACTATCTTATCCTGACATTTATAATGGAAAAAATAACAGCTAGTATTAAAGGTAATTTTTAAGTCCCACTTCCCTCCTAGTTCCCTGTTCCCAGAATAAAGACAATTGAATAACAAAAGGCTCTGAAAAGGAATGACAGCAGAAGTGTGTAGGAACACAGCAGGAGAATTCTATGACTTAATGCACTCTCCAATTCAACCCAGGGCGCAAAAACCCCATAGAAAGTGTCTGTCGGCATCAGCAGGGCATGAAGGCAAGTCTTGCTGGAGACAAGCTTGTGAATAGGGCCTGTCAGCTGTGCGGTGATTGAGGTCCGTGCAATGGCAGGGGGTGGAGGTAGTGTAGTAAACAGGGTCACCCCGAAGAAGCATCTGTTGAGGCAGGAGACATATGGAGTCTTTATTCCTTCTTGTGGAGGCACGAGTTTTTCCTCACCTTCTGCCATCCCCCTATTGTGCAGGGAGAACGTGGACTACCAAAGGGGACAGCTGCTATCTCAAAGCCTTTTAGTGACTGACTACTCACAGTACTGCACAAAGGGTATTACACCCCCTACCCCAGTCTAATTACCTAAGTAATCAATCAGATGTTCAAAGCAGCTGGAGGAGGGACAGCAGATACCTTGATCCCAGTTCCGAGGAGGCAGTGGAGGCAGGTTAGGGTTGGGTTTTTTTTACCGTATTTGAAAAACTGATGGGCTGCATCTTGAGTGAAGAGGAAAACCTCCTTCTCTTTCAATTGGGGTAAGTTTTGAAAAACATGGATATTTAAAGATGTGGAGGAAAAGTAGTAATCCAGGGCTAATTACACAGCTGTTGAAAAGCCCAGTAAATATGTTACTTAGGGATATATAATACCTTTGATGTAGTTGTAATCCGACTGAAGTTATTATAGGTTTTTACAGCTGCAGAGCATTCCAGCTTAGTAGGGTTTTTTCTTTTTTCTTTTTTTTTTTTTTGTAATTTGCAGGAGCAGAAAAGAAATTGTGCTGCCAAAGCAAAATGGAGATCCTCATATAAACACGGTAAAACAGCCTAAGAAAAATTATACAGATGCTGAGGCACATTAACCTGTTCCAAAGCTTAAAAGGGCTTATCGGATAATAAATTGCCTCAGTGGATCCAAAGGGCTAGATTTCAAAATGGCTTTTTCTTTAAGACAATTAAAGCTTTAAATAAAAGTGTGACTTTGCAGCTGGGAATTCTTGATTCCCTTCAAACCAAAGATAAGCATAGGTTGTAAATGCTCTGAAAAAGTGTGTGCCAATGTATGAAATATACAAAGGGCAACCGTTGTATAGGAAATAATTGACATGCTAGTTTAAATTGATCAGTGAGGTAATAAGATCTCAGTGCTTTGTGAAGGGAGGGGTTAACAGCTGGAATTTATTGCTGTTTTCATCCCCCAGTGCTTCACGGTATAAAAAGCTTTCATACAAACTCTACAGCCATTGAATGGATTATTCACCACATCTATAGGTCACGCAAAGGAGGGTGGGAAAGGGCCAATGTTCAACATTTTACAGTGGGGTACTGAATAGGGCTTATTTAGGATAGAGCAGTATTACGTACCCGACAGCAGGATTGCTGGTCACCATCTCCAGGGTCTCTGTTTAAGTGATCTGTAGCTCTGGGGAAACTATAAAGCAAGCTCAAAGTTTGCCTGCAGGAGAAAGTTGCACCAGTTAAACTTAAGCCGTGATTTAAAACTGATTGAGTTAAATCCATGAAACCACTGCGTGGACACTCTTACTTCAGCCTGAGTGGCTTATTTTGATTTAGCTTCAACCAATCCCTAATCCACTTGGCTACGCTAAAATAAACCTGGTTTAAACTGAAAGAAGAGTGCCCTAGTGGCATTTTGCTCAGCTTTAACTAAATCAGTGCAACTTCTGTGTGTAGACAAAGCCTCGGAGGAACTAGATTAGAGGAAAGTTGATAGAAATACCTAAGTACATAGAGCAGCTCAGATGTAAGTGTGCACCTGCTTCTATGTCCTCCTTGCAAATGAGAGAAGTACGTGGGAACAATTTTTACAGCGCAGGTGTTGGAAGACAGAGAACAAAACTGCGAAGCGTTTTGTGGCTATTATCACCAGTTCTAGCACCTGGGTCCTGTTTTGAGTTCCAGCCCTTGCTGAAGTTGCCATTGTCATAATGTTTCAAACAAAGGGCTGGATCCTGCAGGTCTTCAATTTCCATTGGCTGCAAAGGTGACAGTCCAATGCTACACGGCCGGTGGCAGCAGTAGCGCAGCCAGGTCCGGAGCGCAGGGGGAGCGGCGCTATAAAAGGCGCCTCACCCTGTACTCACCCGGCGGCGCTCCGGGTCTTCGGCGGCACTTCGGCGGCTCACTCCGGGTCTTTGGTGGTACCCGCCACCAAAATGCCGCCGAAGACCCGGAGCACCGCCGGGTGAGTGCAAGAAGCGGCGCTTAAAAAGAAGCGGCGTCTTTTTTTAGTGCTGCTAAAAAAAGGCGCCACTTCCGCCGCTTCTGCTCAAGGGGGAGCGGCCGCTTCCCCTGCTCCCCCCCTGGCTACGCTACTGGGTGGCAGATACATGCCCAGCATGTTCCTTTCTGCCCACAGGGGCAGGATCTGGCAGAGTTTACTCCTTACTCAGACAAAACTCCCCAGAGGTCCAATCCTGAGATCATCATTTGGTTTTGATTCAAGCAAACTCCACTAAAGTCAATGCAAGTTTGTCCAATTGTGGGATGAGTTAAAAACTGAGTAAGGAGCTCAGGATCTGACCCAGCAATGTCTAGGAGACTTTAGCCTAAGAACTTCATACATGCAGCCACTCTTTTTAATGAAGTTTAAGCATGCAAGATTTAGCTTGTCATATTTTTCTTAGTTAGTATTAACATTTTCATTTTGTTGGGAAGAATAAAATATAAAAACAATCTAGTGAGGACAGGGTTGGATGGCTTGCAGAGGTCGGCAATGCTTTAATATAGCCTTTCACCTTTATTTCATCAGTTCAAATCCTCCAGGATACGAGTTATCCACAGTTATTACCATCTGACAGCTGTTCAGTGGCCTGTGTGAAATGATTTAGTAGTAGCAGCCCCGCTCCCAATGGACAAGTGCCAGCAGCCCAAAAAACATCATCCCAATTTGCACTCATTGGTATCTTTGTCGGTAGCCTTCGAAAAGAGGCCAGAAATGGAACAGTTATGGAAGCTAAACTGCCTGCTCATTCCTAGAAGTAGCCCCAGCCATTCAAAGCTGAGACATATTGGTGGGGTATTATGGGGAATCTTGCGCTGATGTTATCTGTGCTGTACCTAGTCTATAGAACATAGAGGGCTTCAGGTTCCAGAGGAGGTGACAGGAAAGCACATTTCAAGAACACTAAATTCAGACAGGCTGCGTAGTCCAGTGTATAGGGCACTGGCTGGGGATGCAGGAGACCCAGTTCTATTCCTGGCTTTGTCTATCATATACTTCCTGGGTGACCTTGGGCAAAAAAAGTGTCATCTTTCTGCTCCCCTCCCCCTAAATACACAGTTTGTCCATCTTGTCTATTTAGACTGTAAGATCACTGGGACAGGGGCTGTCTTTTACTATGTGTGTGTCTATACAGTGCATGGCATAACAGGTCCCTGATGTGCTTGGGGCCTAGAGGTACCATGGTAATACAAACAAATGAAAAACAACACTATAAAACACAATTTTAAAATGCAGAGAGATTATTCTATAGGGAGCAAACAAGGAGAATGTCCACAAAGCAAATTCTTTGTCCTTGGTGCCACTGGGGCTAAGGAATGAAGTGTTCTGAAGTTCCAAAAGACAGATTCTGGTTTTTATCCTCTCGGAGTAAAATCCTGCCCCTATTGAAGTCAGTGGGAAAACGCCAACTGACTTCTAAAGGGACAGGATTTCACCGCAAGTTTTCAGCAGGGTGCTTTGTTAAAGAACCGAATTGGCCTTGTTAGGTGACATGGGAATAAAAACTGCCAGCATCTGGTCTATGCTAACACTACGTCATCATTGCTAGCATTGAAGCTGCACGATTGCTATAGCAATGCTGGGGAACTCAGGAAAAACCTGAGTGCAGACATAGCCATCATGTGTGAATTCAGTGCTCATGAAAGTGAGCCACCAACAACACTGGTTTGAACTAGGCGTGGTACAGAGAGGAGTTGGACAAACTTCTCACATAGCTCTGGCGTGGCACTTTAATCCTGACCTGCAACATTACTGTTGCCCCAGACCTGTGCCTCTCATTAGCAGAGATTTCCAGTGATGTGATCTGCAGAAACAGGACTAGCAGGAAATTTATTTTTACTTGTGATACTTGGAGAGAATTGGAAATCCTCATGTTCCATGTTAGAGGACTGGACTAGAAGACCTCTCAAGGTCCCTTCCAGTCCTATGATTCCCAGAAATAAAATGGAAAGGCATTCTAAACTGTATTATACTGTTCAGCCACTAGTTAGCACTGTGTGTAAAATATCTTATTTAAGCTAACCTTAGCCATACCAGAGCATTAAACTATCCTATTGTGAACACATCTGGTGTGTATCTCTCTGAGAAATAAGCTGGGTAGTCAGTCTCTATCTGATATAAAAGCCAGACTTGCTAATGCCAGCCCTGCAATCTACCATGTACAAGAAATACGTGGCGTAGTATAAATAGTAGGACAGTCCCAGGGGAGAAACAGAAACAGAAGGAAAACAGCTGGGGCAGCAGCAGCTTTTTTGATGCCCTAGGCGGCGGTGGCGGCGGGAGAGGCTGCTGCCGAAGTGCCACCAGGGTCCTTGGCGGCACTTCAGCGGCAGCTTCTTCGGCCGCTGGGGATCTCAGCGGCATTTCGGCGGCAGCCTCTCCTGCCGCCGCCCCCCAAATCCTTGCGCCCTAGGCGACCGCCTAGGGTCGCCTAATGGTAGCGCCGGCCCTGAAAACAGCCCAACAACTGTCACAAACAGAAGGAACAAAGGTCTCATCAATATGGTACTCCTCAATGCCCCAGAGAACTTCAGCTTGGCAAACCTTCACAATGGACAGACTGGAAGCAGTATTTTGCAAGATTTCGAATTGCAAACAAGCTCCACAAGGAAACTGGAGATATACAGATATTTTCTTTAATTTATGCTATAGGGAAGAAAGCAAAGCATATCTTTAAATCCTTTGATTTTACTGAAGATAGTCACAAAGATGACTATGAAAGGGTTCTGGCTATGTTTGATGCATACTTTATACCTCAGAGAAATGTGTTTCATAAAAGAGCATGCTTCCACCAGAGAATTCAAGAACCAGGGGGAAACGTTGAATATTTTATAAGAGCTCTGCATCCAGTGACTGGAATCTGATTTGGGGATTGTAAAACATGAAAATATCAGAGACAGGCTGGTTATTGGGTTAACAGATACAAACTTTTGACAGCAGCTACAAATGAAGATGGTCTTAACCCTAGACAAAGCTATTCAAATAGCAAAGCAGTCTGAACTGGTGAGACAGCAAAACCAAAAGCAACTTGCCAAACTTAAAAAAACAAGAAACTAGCTTAGAAGCCGGAAAGAGATTCAGCATGACTGTTAAAAGAAATGATCATAACACTGTAGAGGCTAAGAAGGACAAATTCCAAGCTATGTGTCCAAGATATGGAAAAAATCATATCCCAAGAGATATGGCTAGCTGAGGCACATGGTGTAATAAATGCACAAAATATGGATATTTTGCAGCTGTTTGCTGCACCAAATCAGTCAGTGCAGCACTTGATACGTATTACAGACAATCAAGAGCCATTGTTTCTGGGATCTATCATGTGTGATGACACAGAAGCCTCCCTGGAGAGTGAAATTTAATATTCATGGGAAGACTACTGATTTTAAAATTGACTCAGGAGCTGACTTCACAGTCGTCTCAGAAGGGACTTGCAATCACCTGCAACCCCTCCCAGAGCAGAAGTCACCTGACACAGCTCTGACTACCCCTAGAGGTATTCTGAACTGTGTGGGCCAGTTCATCACAGAAACAACTTACAAAGACAAAAGCTATACATTCAGAATGTCTGTGATCAAAGGACCACAGACCAATAGCTGTCTCAGCCACAGTACAGCAGCCAGGATGAGCCTAGTGAGAAAGATGGAAAATCTCAATGGAATATTTGGTGATATTGGATTTTTGAAAGGAGACCGAGTACAAATAATCATAAGAGATAATGCTGAACTATATAGTGTACATACACCTAGGAGGATTCCTATCCCATTACTTCATAAAGGGGAAACTGAATTAAAGAGAATGGAATGAATTGGCATAATGGAAAAAAAATCACCAATTCAGCAGCATTATGTGCTCCAATGGCACCAATTACAAAGAAGAATGGAAAAAGATGACTTTGTGTGGATCGTAAAAGACTTAATGAAGCAGGTGTGAGAGAAAACTATATCCTCCCAACAATGGATGGCTTCGTCTCCAAAGTGAAAGGAGCTAAAAAAGTTTTCCCCAGACTGGATGCCTTGATCAGGTGCTGGCAAATTTCATTTGCGAAAGACAATGCTAAACTGACCGCGTTTATCATAATCTTTGGAGATTTTGCTTGTGAAGATTAGCTTTTGGGATTACCACTGTGCCTGAAATTTTCCAAAGAAAGATGGCAGAACTGTTAACAAACACAACAAAACCCTCAAAGTCCTAAGCCTAAATCAGTCAGTCTGGACTGAATCTAAACAGGGAAAAGTATGCTTTCTGCCTACCCCAGATCAAGAGTTTGGGACAGACACTAAACAAAGATGGAATCAGTCATAGCCCTGAAAAAGTGAAAGCAATTCAAGAATTGACTGCACCAACAAATATACCAGATCTGAGACACATATTGGGACTGGTATATTACCTTACTTGATACCTAAAAAGACCTTTCTATAATAACAAAACCACTGAATGAACCAACACATCTTGGCTGTGTGGAACAAATCAAGACATTGCCTTTGGAAAGGTAGAAGCATTATCTCAATAGCTCCGGTTCTCAAGTACTATGATGTGAACAAAGCCACAGTGGTCAGTGCAGATACAAGCAGCTATGGCGTAGGTGGTGTATTATTGAAACAACATGGCTCTAAGTGGAAGCCAATTTCATTTTGCTCTTTCACACTCAAAGAAAAACTATATGTACAAATTGAAAAGGGTGCCTGGCAAGCGTGTGGGCACGTGAGAACTTTTACAGATATCAGTGCGGATTGGAGTGGATTCTTTTACACTAAAAACAGACCATAAACCACTTGTAACCCTCATCAATGGAACCATTGAGATGCCAACTTTAATTGATAAGACTAATGCAATTTAACCCAATTAAATAAGTTTCTGTGAAAAAACTGGTAGCAGCAGACGCTCTATCATGGCGCTCAGCATCGCACTCAACTTCCCATGAGCTCAAAGGTGACAGTCATACATGGAGGTTGTGGATGCATACAGACCAGTATCAGAAAAGAGACTACATCAGCTACAGAAAGCAACTTCAACAGACATGCAACTTCAGGAAGTTTTAAATTACATGCGGGCTGGCCGGCCCAAGTACCAAAAGGACACTAAAGAATTGACAAGAGACTACTAAATGAGTCAAATGGACTCATGGTTAAAGGCAATTGCGTCACAATTCCAAATGAAATGAGAAGAGAAATCCTGAATCTCATCCATGAAGGACATCAAGGAGTAACTAAATGCTGTGAATGGATAAACCAGTCAGCGTGGTGTGCGGGCATCAGCAAGGACATAAAGAATACAGCATCTGCATGTGAACACTGCAGAACTAACAGACCAACACAACACAAAGAACCTTTGATAACACCTCTACTAGGCAGATCTTGGAAGAGGCTAGCTGCAGATTTATGCAAATTCAGAGGACATCATTACCTGGTCATTATGACTATTTTTCCAGATATATAGAAATAAATGTACTTGAAAGACATAACATGTTACAATGTTAGTGAGAAACTGAAGTGTACTTTTGCTCACTCCAGTATTCCAGAACAACGAGTGATGGACAATGGACCACAGTTCACTACAGCAGAATTTAATTCATTCTGAATGAAATATGATTTTGATCATATTATTAGCAGCCCACAATAGCCACAAGAGAATGGAGAGGCTGAGAGAGCTGAACCCACAGCCAAGAAAAACCTATAGCAGGAAAATCCATTCCTTTCTCTTCTGAGGTACAAATCAACACCAACAGCAGCTCACAGATATAGTCCAGGGCAACTCCTGATGGGAAAACAACTCAGAACTACTGTTCCACCTTTGAAAAAGAATCTATCCCCAAAATGGCCAGACATAAAGAGAGTAGCTGAATGGGATAAAAAGCCAAAAAGGGCCTACAAACACTTTTACTACAGATGACACTCGGAGAACTTCCGGGTCCAGAACCTGGTGACTGTGTTGGTGTCAAATTTCATAGAGAAAAGGGATGGACAACTCCAGCTGTTGTACAGAAAATAATTCAGCACCCAGATCATATGTGATTGAGACCAACAATGGAGAATTCAACAGAAACCAACATCTACAGTTTGTTCCTCAGAAAGAACAACCAACAGAGCAAACTCTACAGATGGCAGATGCAGAACAAGAAGATGGCTCAAGGATTCTAGACCAACCACAGCCAGTCTGTGCAACTTTGGGACAGCCACATGACCAAGTTATTACGCAGTCAGGTCATGTCATTAGAACACCAGTGCAGTTCAGACACTCTTAGCAGACTGATAGGTACTGAACTTCAAAGATAGGGTGATAGTGTACATTTTGTAAATGGTAGGAATGTAGAATTCAGAGGGGGAGATGTAATGGAACATTAAACTGTGTTCTATTATTCTGACATTACTTGGCACTGTGTGTAAAATACCTTGTATGCTAAACTTAGCCATACCTGGCAGAGCATTAAAGGACCTTATAGAGATACACACTAGATGTGTTCACTGAGAAGTAAGCTCTGTAGTCAGTCTATAGCTGATACAGAAACCAGACCTGCTACAACCTACCATGTACAAGAATTACATGACATGAAAAGCTAGTGCTCTAACCTGATATACATTCTCATCTTCCAGTACCCTTACCTAGCTCCATACAGGTTTCAGAGTGGTAGCCGTGTTAGTCTGTATCAGCAAAAACAATGAGGAGTACTTGTGGCACCTTCGAGGTTAACAGATTTATTTGGGCATAAGCTTTCGTGGGCTAAAACCCACTTCGTCAGATGCATGGAGTGGAAAATACAGTAGGCAGAATATATATACGCAGTACATGAAAAGATGGGAGTTGCCTTACCAAGTGGGGGGTCAGTTCTAACTAAGATGCCTCGTCCCTATAAGAGTGAAATGAAATCCTCACTGCTCAGCCCTGTCTGCTGTTTTAGACTGGATGTGCTGCATTGTGTTGGTTGTATTTTGCTGGAGTAGGTTTGCCTGGCTGCTCTCCTTGGGGGCTGTTCAGGAAAAATGAGATGTGTGTCTCATAAGGCCATCCCAGTAAGGGACACTTTTAAATAAACAAAACACTTACAAATGCCTGCTCGCCTCCCACAAAAGGCACAAGATAAACAAATGCAGGAACACGCAGCAGAGGGAAGAGGAACGGGCAGCTGCGCAATACAATGTTCACAAAGCATTCCCACAACCACATGAGCATGTGTATTATTACTGGGAATCCCAGACATCAGGAAAAGACCTTTCAGATCATGCTGTCCCTTCCCCTGCCAGTGCTGCAGGCCTCCTGAGGTCCCTGTTAAAGAGCCAGTCCTAAAACCCTTCCCCATGCGAGTAGACGTCTCTCCTGAGTCAGGATTGCAGGACTGGGCCCTATCAGCCCCAAGCATTTTGTTAAGTTCTGCCTTGACTTAAAGCAGTCACTAGTGGAGCTGTGCAAATAACGGAGTTTTCAGCTTACTGGCACTTCTGAAAAATAAAAACAATTATTTCGCATCAAACTAAAAACAAATCTTTTGGTGAATTAAGTAAAAAAAATTATTTAGGGCTGAACTAAATAATTAGTTTAATATTTCATTTGATTGGAGTTTTTTAAATAAATCTTTGAACCAAAAAGCTGTTTTGAACTGTATATAGGCCAGTCACCTCCCAAGCATGTCCTTTGTGGTCCGAGGTTGCACTGCAGGGGCCCTGCCTCAGTTTCCCCACTTTTCAAGGGCACTCGCAATCAAATTCTTCTCTAGTTCAGCCTCAGGCCTCCATGGGACTTTTTCAGATCCCCATCAAGTCAACACTCTGGTCTTCCTGTTGGGGATCTCCCAGGTCCCCCTGCCTGAAACCTTTTCCCTGAAAACTCAGAGTTCCCTGTAGGTATCTGCTTGCTGCCAGCCACCATTCCCAGTCCTGGGAATGTCGCTTACTCCCAGCAGCCTCCAGAGTCTCTGAGAATCCTTCTCTGTCTGCAACTCCCTGCTGCTCTTTATAGGAGAATCAGCTTCTCCTTACCCAGCTGGTCCTACTAATTAAACCCGATTCCCCAACCCAGGTATGGTAGGTGCGGTTAATTGTACAGTTAAAGGAAGCGAAGGTAACTGTAAGTGTGTGTGTGTGTGTATACATATGGCAAATGGAAGACAGGGAAAGCTGATAGTTTATGATTTATATTCATTACTAAGAATTGCGAAAAATTGATAAGGGAACTCAGGGACACAAGTTGAAATCTATGGCCAGGAGAGTTAAGGAAAATAAGGAGTTCTTAAAGTAAATTAAGAACACAAAGAATCCTAACAATGTTATTGGTCCATTACTAGATGGAAATGGTAGAATTATCAATAACAATGCAGAAAAGGCACAACTGTTCAATAAGTATTTCTGTTCTGTATTTGTGGGGAAAAAACAAACAGATGACGTACTCCTATCATATGATAATGCTCTTTCCATTTCACTAGTATCTCAGAAGGATTTTAAACAGCAGCTACTAAAGTTGGAAATTTTTAAATCAGCAGATCCAAGTAACTTGCATCCAAGCATTTTAAAAGAGCTGGCTGAGGAGCTTGCTGGATTGTTAGTGTTGATTCCAGAAGTTCCAGAAGGCTGAAAGAAAGCTAATGTTGTGCCAATATTTAACCAGGGTAAATAGGATGACCTGGGAAATTATAAGCCTTTCAGTGTGACATTGATCCCGGGCAAGATAATGGAGTAGCTGATAGGGGACTCCATTAATAAAGAATTAAAGGAGGGTAATGTAATTAATGCCAATCAGAATAGGCTTATGGAAAACAGATTCTGTCAAACTAAATTGAAATCTCATTGAAAAAAGATATCAAGTTTTGTGGTTAAAGGTAATAGCGTTGATGTAACCGACTTCTGTACGGCATTTAACTAGGCACCACATGACAGCTTGATTAAAAAACTAGAAAGATATAACATTAACATGGCACACATTAACTGGATTAAAAACTGGCTAACTGATGGATCTCAAAATGTAACTGTACATGGGGAATCATCAGGGTGTTTCAGGGTGTTCCACTTTTCACAGGGATAGTAATTAACCATTGGGACAATTTACCAAGGGTCATAGTGGATTCTCCATCACTGACAATTTTAAAATCAAGATCGGATGTTTTTCTAAAAGATACTCTCCAGAAATTATTTTGGGGAGGTTCTATGGCCTGTATTATTCAGGAGGTCAGAATGAAGATCACAATTGTCCCTTCTGGCCTTGGAATCTACAAATCTATGAAGTTGCGAATCAGAGAGCAATATCTGGCCCCAGATTTTTCATTTGTTTATTTATTTTGTAATGTAACATTACATTATGCAAAATTCATCATATTTCATTTCTCTCCATTTCAATGACAGTTATTTTTATGACTTTAAAAGTCCTTTTGCATGTATTTTAGTCACGATACAAATGGAAATCGTTAAATTGGAGCAAAGCCCACCCACATTTCTGTGGATGCAGAGGTCTCTCTGGCAGTTGAACTTTAGACGCATATGGACCAAATTGTCAGAGTAATCACAGCGCCAAATGAAGCCAATAGTGCAAACTAGACTAACCTAATTGCCTTCTATGATGAGATAACTGGCTCTGTGGGTGAGGGGAAAGCAGTGGACGTGTTATTCCTTGACTTTAGCAAAGCTTTTGATATGGTCTCCCACAGTATTGTTGCCACCAAGTTAAAGAAGTATGGGCTGGATGAATGGACTATAAGGTGGATAGAAATCTGGCTAGATCATCAGGCTCAACGGGTAGTGATCAATGGCTCCATGTCTAGTTGGCAGCCGGTATCAAGCGGAGTGCCCCAAGGGTCGGTCCCGGGGCCGGTTTTGTTCAATATCTTCATTAATGATCTGGAGGATGGCGTGGATTGCACCCTCAGAAAGTTTTCAGATGACACTAAACTGGGGGGAGAGGTAGACATGCTGGAGGGTAGGGATAGGATACAGAGGGACCTAGACAAATTAGAGGATTGGGCCAAAAGAAATCTGATGAGGTTCAACAAGGACAAGTGCAGAGTCCTGCACTTAGGACGGAAGAATCCCATGCACTGCTACAGACTAGGGATCGAGCGGGTAGGCAGCAGTTCTGCAGAAAAGGACCTAGGGGTTACAGTGGATGAGAAGCTGGATGAGAGTCAACAGTGTGCCCTTGTTGCCAAGAAGGCTAACGGCATTTTGGGCTCTATAAGTAGGAGCATTGCCAGCAGATCGAGGACTGTGATCATTCCCCAGTTTTGGTCCCCACACTACAAGAAGGATGTGGAAAAATTGGAAAGAGTCCAGCGGAAGGCAACAAAAATGATTAGGGGACTGGAGCACATGATTTATGAGGAGAGGTCTGATGGAACTGGGATTATTTAGTCTGCAGAAGAGACGAATGAGGGGGGATTTGATAGCTGCTTTCTACTACTTGAAAGGGGGTTCCGAAGAGGATGGATCTAGACTGTTCTCAGTGGTACTAAATGACAGAATAAGGAGTAATTATCTCAAGTTGCAGTGGGGGAGGTTTAGGTTGGATATTAGGAAAAACTTTTTCACTAGGAGGGTGGTGAAGCACTGGAATGCGTTACCTAGGGAGGTGGTGGAATCTCCTTCCTTAGAGGTTTTTAAGGTCAGGCTTGACAAAGCCCTAGTTGGGATGATTTAGTTAGGGATCGGTCCTGCTTTGAGCAGGGGGTTGGACGAGATGGCCTCCTGAGGTCCCTTCCAACCCTGATATTCTATGATTCTATTAGTCTATGCCCAACACCTTCCACCTGGCTACAGGTGTCTAAATTTGGGCATGAAAAAAACAAGGCAACTAAAATCAGAGGACACTTCTGAAGATTTGGGCTTATGTGACCAGTCAGAGATCACATAGATAGTTTGTGGCAGAGCTCCGAAGAAAACCTAGTTCTGCCTAAGTCCCAGTTCAGTGTCATATTATGGCTATCTTTCCACCTGTCTTTTGCGTGCCTCTGCATCGGACTCAATGACAAAAATTGAATCAAACTTGAAAAATAGACAGCATTAACCAATGCTAGTGTTTGCTGTGCTTTGATTCAGAAGTTATATTAAAGATTTGGCCTTTCAGCTGTTAGGCATTTTGAAATTAGTTCAGACTTGACAAACCAAATAAAATGTCCTCCTTCACTGCTTGACTTTGATAATTTACTGCCTTTGAGGGACTTTTTCCTTCCTGTAAATTGTACCCCTAATAGCTATAAAGTTAATCCTTAGCATAAAGTAGAAATCATTGTTAATATTTGCAAATCTTATCACTTGGATGGAAATGGTGACCTGTGGGACTGCCCCACTTTTCAAGCAATTGAAGCATTAAGACATAATTTATGCACTTGAGAAGAAATTTCCATATCACAGAGATTGGTTCTTTCCTTGTTATGACTTATGAAGGATGTTACTAGTAAATGAAACCACAGCGATCTCTATTACATAAGAACTTGTTTTGACATGTATAGTGCATCTTATTTATGGAGGTGGCCCAAATGTGCTGTTTTAATGCAACTGAGCATTATTTCAAGGTTGTCTCGACACTACTAAAACAAGATCAGAGAGGAGTGTTTCACTATGAATCAAAACCCCAGCGAGCACTGACAGTTTGGACAAGCAGGATCTGATGTGTTGAGTTTAATTTTATTTTGGATTATTTATATAAGAGAGCAATTCATGAACATTTGGGTGAAGGCTAAAAAACAAAGATGATAATGGACATGAGGAAGAAAAAGGGAAGAAAAGAGGATTCTTGGGTAATACTGCAGGGCTCACTTTTCAGTTCTACTCTATCGAACCCTTCTTCCCCCTCATCTCAAACACACTGGAATCTTTCCACAAGAAGAAAGATCTTGAACTCCATCCGGAGGTGCAGTCTGCATTAAAGCTCTTTCCCACCCTCCACAATCCTGGGGCCAGCTGGGAACTGTTTAAATTAGAGCATCCTCAGGGCGACTCTTTGGCCTTGTCTACACTGGCGGCAGCAGCAAGTAGGGTACGTGTAGCTACACGTCGCAGTGAGAAGCAGGTTGCATCCACACTGTGGTGCACAGGTACACACAGTAGTGAAAGGCTCTGGCAGCGGGACACTACACTGCTAAACACAGCCGTGTAGAGGTGGGAGGGACTGTGTGGATGTGTGGAGAGCCAGGGAGGGTATAAACCCTGAAGGTCTGGCATGTCTTTGCTTTACTTATCTAAGCCGTGCCTCACCGTCCACACGGCTATTAAAAACCTGTGCCGGGGGCGTGCAGTGTATGTACTCTACACACACCCTGTAAGTCTAGACAGAACCTTATTTATGCCAGCAAGAATGGCTGACTGCGCTGTGTGTTCTGGCCCTGCGTCCCCCTTCCCCCAACCCCTGCACACCCCATAGAGCTGTCTATTTAAGCTGGGCCTAATTCCCCTTAGCTCCCCTCCCGTGGGATAAGACTGAGCACCCAGTCTGGTGAGTTTCTTAAGAGTCACTAAACTTTTTCTTTTCCCACAGAAGTCACAGATTTTTTTTTCCCCACACCAGCTTTTAGTTTCTATTCTTTCACAATTTCCAGCAGACACTCATGCATTGTCTCTGGGAGTATTACTCATATTGTGATGACAAGAGCTAGTCAAACAATGCTATATGTTTTCCATGAAACATTGGAAACTGAAATTAAAAAACAGAGAATCCCAACCCTAAATGTGAGCATGAGATTTTATATGCCAAAACTCGTAGAATTTACTATTACAACTCTTGATGTTCTTATTATCCATAAAAGTGGCAAGATTCCAAGAGTGATTGGATAAATTCTTGACCAGAATGACATTCTGTAGCAATGAGTTCCACAGCCTAATTATGCATTGCAGGAACTTGTGAAAAGTATGCAAGTTTATAGTACATGAGAAACTTGCCTATATACTCTACATACTCAGTCATCAAAATAACAACAGGTGCTGAGCCACTTAGTCATTTTCTTTGTGAATCAAAAGTAAACATCTCGGTTCTCCTTTGTGCTGATACATTGTGTAAATCGTTTTGCTGAAAACAAGACATTCAGTTTTGCTTTTGGGGATTTCAGAAGCCCATGCCATAAACTTTAGCTGTGTGCTGGGTTTGGGCCCTTTGGGGTGTCACCTGATGTGCTGGGGGGCCACTGAATCAGCCTATTCTGCCAGCCTCGGTCCCCTTTACCTGGCCTTGCTGGGCTAGGCTCACAAGCCTCTTCCAGCCAAGCACACAGGCAGGGCCATGCCCAGCTGCACAGTGAGACAGAGATCTGCTCTGGAAAGATTCAGCCTTAGGGGCTTGCCCCAACACTCTGGTGTCCACTCCCTTTAAGGGGTACAAACCCAAAGGTTCTATGAAATTCTCCCCTCCTTCAATGTGGAGGGAGATATGCACAACTTCTTGCCCCCCCGCCCCAGTTAGAAATTACATAAACTGGGTTATGTTATAAACAAGAAATAAGTGTATTAACTACAAAAGGTGAATTTAAAGTGAATATAAGAGATAACAGACAGAACAAAGCAGATTACTGACCAAATAAAGCAAAACACGCAAGCTAAGCTCAATATACTTAAGAAACAGGTTAAAAATGTAATTTCTTACCCTAAATATTATTTTAGCCAGGTTGCAAAGTTTCTGTGGTTCAGAGTTCCAGTTATATTTCTTTTCAGACTGGATCCCTGTCTCAGTTTGGACTCCCCCGCCCTCCCCCCGCCTTTACTTCAGGTGGCTTTAGCAGCCTTTCTTCTTGGACATGGAGAGGAGGAGTCCCGTTTGCCTTCCTCCCCACCCTTAAATAGGATTTACATAAAGCTGGAATCCTTTGCTTCCCAAACTTGACCCCTCACTTCCCTTACAGTGGACAGTTACAAGAAGTCTCAGGAAATGTTTAGTATCAGGTAACAAGACCACCTGACTCTGTAGTATCACAGCATCCATGAGTCATTGGCAGTATGGAGTGTCCAC
The DNA here is from genome assembly GCA_033296515.1 of Macrochelys suwanniensis. Taxonomy (NCBI): domain Eukaryota; kingdom Metazoa; phylum Chordata; order Testudines; family Chelydridae; genus Macrochelys; species Macrochelys suwanniensis. The sequence goes on along the minus strand of CM065781.1, from coordinate 16,590,696 downwards.
AGAAAGGCCAAGCTTTTCACAGTCCATTGTCCTCACTGATGGGCCATGAGCCCTGTCTGGCTGTTCCATTGTTGTACCTGAAGTTAGTTTGGTGTCACCCAAAGTAGCATAGTTGAAATACAGATACATAGTCAATATTCCTAACTTCAGATACAGAAATGATACAGGCATACAGATTGGATAATCGCATTCAGTAAATCACAACCTTTCCAATGATATCTTACAAGACCCATCTTACATAAAGTATATCTCAGTTATGTCATATTCATATCATAAGCATATTTTCATAAAGAATATGGAGGTAAACATTAAAAGCTGTATCTAAGAATAGGGCATTTTCTGATCTTAATGGAATATTTGTTTTTTCGTTTAATTACATTTTTCAATGAAAACAAAGTAATTTAAAAGTAGTAGTAATATACTGTTGATGTACTTTGGGGTGTATCTCTTTTCATACACAGACATTGCAATTTAATCAGAATGGTAGAATTTGTACTACACACAGTAAGAGTATGGTATAGGCAGCTGCAGGGAAAGATACTAACAACCATGTAACTGCATGCGTCACTTGAAACATGGGGCTGCCAATTGCCGGATGGCCTCATTTTCTCAGGTCAGTTTCAGTTCTGAAGGGTACACAATGTTCCACACCTGCAAACTAGCTTGCATGTCATTAAGAGCTTGAGATTCTTTTCAGAGTCTAACACTGCATGTAACATGTCGAATGCTGACGTGCCACTCTGATGTGGCGCATTTGCATTGACACTCATGTCACAGTGCACATGCCACAATGCTGTGAGCTGAAGACTGTTATGTAGGACAATGTTAAGAAGGTGGCAACATTCATGCCACTGAGGTGTCAGAAGCTCCTGGTTCTAAGCTATTTTAGTCAGCTGTGCACTAGAATTGTATATGAAAACACTCACAATCTTCATTTAAATAGGATGGTGTCTTCTGCTGCATGTGGGGTCAAATCCCAACTGCTGGAGGAATCAGAGGCTGAGAGAGAATGGGCACAGCATGGACTGATCCACAATTAACAATTTAATATAAAAGTATTGTATCCACCAAATACACAACAAAAAGGTCTCTATTTTAAAAAGCCATTAAAGCCATTATAAACTATGCCTCTTATTTTGATCTATTCAGACTTACTATGAGCATCACCAGAAACATTTTAAAGCACCGTATCAGTAATGTTGTCCAAGGCCCACAACAAGTCTACCATACTTGCAGATCAGTTTTTGAGGAGCTGCAAATGCGGAGTGTTATGTGCCTGGCTTACAGAGAAGTTAGAGTATTTTATACTTTTATTTTTCTGGAAGGTTGCGATGTAACACTACTTTATTTCTTAGAATTCAAAATGACAACACTCAAGAATCCCCAAACGAGAGCGAGAAAAGCAGGCTGCTTTCAAAAATAGAAGCACAACTTAACCCACCTTGCTCTAGGCTGGCTGTCTGCAGACTGACTGCAAGGACACAGATCATACACTTCCCTCCAGAGCCCCCTCGCCTGCAAGCAAGACCAGGAAACCCCTTTGGATTAAAAGTGACAGGTTGTAATTTTTTACAGTTTTCAATCCACCGCAGGGAGAAGATCTCAGGTAGGCTTTATTTTCAAACTCATTTAGCTCTAAATTTGCTTTTGGACTCTGACGATGTTTCCCTTCATTTTAAACACATATAAATGATAAGAACAACAGTGTAGCACAGGGGTAGGCAACGTACGGCACAGGTGCCAAAGGCGGCACACGAGCTGATTTTCAGTGGCACTCACACTACCTGGGTCCTGGCCACCGGTCTGGGGAGCTTTCAATTTTAATTTAATTTTAAGTGAAGCTTCTTAAACATTTTAAAAACCTTATTTACTTTACATACAACAATAGTTTAATTATATATTACAGACTTAAAGAAAGAGACCTTCTAAAAACATTAAATGCATTACTGGCACGCGAAACCTTAAATTAGAGTGAAAAAATGAAGACTCGGCACACCACTTCTGAAAGGTTGCTGACCCCTGGTGTAGCATTAAGGTTAATATCTCACTGGGAAGTGCAGGGGGTGATGCTCTTGGGTAACAAACTGTTGTCAACAGAGCACAGTTGAACTTGCCTAAGGAAATCAGGTCTATTAGTAAGGATTCCTTTGTCAGCATAAGCTTTTCATCTACACCGTAGTACAACTCTTGACAGCTCTGGGCTACTTGTCAGATTAGATTCATCAGGTGTATAATTTTGAACAAAATGAGTAAAAAAGCTTGCTTATAAAAAAAATGACAAAAGATTCAAATAGTTGCATCAAAGAGTCTTTCCTAACTACGCTTCACTAAAACGAGAAAAGGAACCTCGAACACAACCAGGTAAACATGTCTACATGTGAGAAGACAATGAAATATTCCTATTCTGTGTTGTTAGTATTTATAATTTGTGATAGTGTCCACTATGTCTAGGTGCTTTTCACACACTTAAGGACAGTCCTTGCTCTAAGGAGTTCACAATCTGAACATGTGACCCAAGGACCATTTTGTGCCAACTGGGTAGAGGCCAGGTACATAAAGTTTACACAGTTCCCCTGGATTTTGTTTTCTGATTCAGAAACAAATTTTGAAAATGTGAAATTTCCCACAAATCAGAAATCCTGCATTTGAGCCAGTTCTATTTGTTGTTACATAAAGACATAGTATCTTCCATTATCACACCGAATGCTACTCAACCAAAGTATTAAGCCACAAGAAACATTTTCTCCTTTTAACACTTTCAATAAGCCCACAGGCAAATATCATATTTTGGTTAGAGTGCTAGTCTTGTACCATCCAAAACCTAAATCTAGGTAAGACCAAAGCAGGACAGCTTCAAATAGAGTCCTGTCTAGCTATTCTGGATAAGAAAATAGTCACCACATTATCAGGATAAACTACAAGAAAAGCTCAGATAAACACACTGACAAGATGTTGATACAAACATATTCATCCTGCAAAACTGGCTCATGAAATTTCAGGTACTTTCCATTTCTCTTTGTGTCACAAGTAATATGAGAATATTCTTGCCCATAGTATTTCAGGCACTATCTGATCTGAATGTTCTTATATTTAAGAAATACATCCAATATATGCGACAAAGAGTCCTGTGGCACCTTATAGACTAACAGACGTATTGGAGCATAAGCTCACCCATGAAAGCTTATGCTCCAATACATCTGTTAGTCTATAAGGTGCCACAGGACTCTTTGTCGCTTCTACAGATCCAGACTAACACGGCTACCCCTCTGATACTTCACATCCAATATATATTATCATTCTACACCTCATTCATTTTTTCTCTGGCTCAGTGTAGGATGCCTATGGAACCTCTGAAGATATAGCGCAGCCATGCTACTTCTGGCTCGGACCTCATCAAATCTGGTAAGATAAGCAAGATGAAGTCAGTACTTCAGTGGGAGACCTCCCAGGAAACCTAGGGGAAGTGGTGTTGGTGACTCAGTAAGTGTCCCACTTCCCTGAGTTATTTCCCAACCTATACAAGGATGCTCACTGTGCAGTTGAATGCTATCTTTCAGATGAGACATACAATTAAAGCTCTGACCACTTGTGGTCACCATTATTTATTATTTGTATTACCATAGCACCTAGGAGACCCCCAACATGGACCAGGACCCCACTGTGCTAGGCACTGTACAAATGCAGAACAAAATGACAGCCCCTGCCCCAAGAAACTTACAATGGATACTTTGTAACACTTTCTGCAAGAGTAAGGATGCTCACTCTGCTGTCCTGGCCAAATTCTAGCAAGTAATTACATTCTACCTACCTAAAATTCTTCCTGTAATGTCCAAATGGTTCAGTTTCTGTCCTCAACTGTTACTGTAGCCTGCTAAATGGCTTCGGTCTTCCAGCTCAGAGGTGACTCTCTTTCAGATGTTTGAGAAGAGATTTGTGTATGCAAGCAGCTAGTAAACCCTGAAAAGTGCTTTGGGATCCCTGGCTGAGAGATACTGTATCAATCTATTCTCATCATTCTGGGCTGTCATTTCTAAAGCATCTCTTTAATGAAGGAAGTTGTTTACCGGCAAACGAAGCAGGCATTGCCATCTTGGAGATCATTTATATTTCACAGCACTGTCAGATCCTGACATGTAGCAGATTGTAACAGGACGGCTTCTGCTTTCTGATGAAATGTTTGGTATTTGTTGCTTACGTCTGAATGGGCATTCTGTTTGCATATTGTCAGACGAGGGGAGAAAAGTTCAGGAGGAGGGAGTAGGTGTTCCATTCAGTCTGACATGTCCAATTTACATCAGTTATGCTTGCGATGGGGTGAAAACAATTTTCCTAAAAGGGGGCAGTAGGACTAGCAATGATATTCTCAGCCCCCTAATGGCATGCTTTTGCAACAGGGAAGTCCCTGCCGCTTCCCAACCTGCAGTCACTCACGTTACAGACAACCAGGCAACATTTTGCTAACATTACACCTTATTTTAGATGACCAGTGCAATTTAGGAGGTGATGAGGCTCCTCAATCCATATTGGAGCCAATGGGAGCTGAGGGTGCTCAGCAATAAACATGATAAGATCCCTAAGGCGGACCCGATAGGGAAAAAACAGCTCTAAAGCTCTCCTAATGCAATCTAGCAGGCAGAGGTGTCTTTCATCTTTCAACTACATTGATTAAGAAAATTACATCACGTTTAAAACTGTATCAGCCAAACTCTTTCCATCTGCTGAAGTGTTTAGAATAGTGATAAAGAACATGGGCCCAAATCATAGCTAGCATAAATTGGTGTGCCTTCTCTGAAGTCAATGACGCTCCTATCAATTTACACATGTTGAAAATCTGACCCTAGGGTTTGCATTATTCATGGATTTTCCTTTAACTAGTGGGATAGTTTAAAACAATGCAGCTTATGTGACAATCAATGAGGGATACACAAGCCTAGCTACATCCTACATTGTTTTGTTGTTGTTAGAGGCAGAGAAGTCTGAACTTGTGGCAAATAGTCGTCAGTCATGGGAAACAACCTGCAAAACTATAGTTTTTGAAACTAAACCAAACTCTCAATAGTTACTCAGAATACTGAAGTGCAACATGCTAAAAGCAAACAGCGTGGCTGGACAAGTTTATACTTGCCAGCAAGAGCAACTATTGTCAAAGGACAAAACAAAATATTTTTCCCCTCTTCATCATCATCAAATTGCTATTGCTGGGAAAGCAGATTTTCTGCGGGGGCTCAAAAACTTTCACAATGATTTTGCAAGGCTGCCACGCCACATACTGGGGCGGCCGCTGGTTCAGGCTCAGTAATACCGATACACAATGAGTCCAGCTGAGGTAATAGAAAAGTACAGATTTTACAGTATTGTGCGCAGTTCAACAGTTAGCTGGTGCATAGATGCTCCTCTTTCACTCTTAGCCAGTGCTGACAGAAGGCTTGTATTATGCCCTTTTCATTTAAGACAAAGGCTCTCACACTGCAGTCTCCTGTGTGGAGAAATCTTTTGTACATGCAGAGACAGTGGGAGAAGGAGCCTTCTGGTCCGTGTACTCCTTGTGGAGGGAGATTATAAAGACAAACTCTTCCTTCTGCACATGGTCCAGATGAAGAACTGAAGCCATAATGCCCTTCTATCACAGTAATTACAGTACCCATTGTTTTAATGACAGTGTTGTTGGGAAACAGGAGAAGGACTCGGTCCCAAGGAGCTATTCCAGTGTACACAAATAAGCTATATATTATATTGTTGTCAGATTAGACAGAGAAACTGGGCCTATTACTACTATTTCCCCCCACAATCCTTTGTGTATGTGCTGGTTTTATTTAACCAGATTATGCAAACTAGGGTCCCAGAGAAGACAAAAGCTCCCTTTCTCTGGAGAACCTCCTTCAGGACTGGCAAAGAGACACTGGGCAATTCAAGGGCATCCATGTACAATCACAATGCTTCCCATTTAATGTAGTTATTTACGTGAACCCCATATTCTGCTAATAAAACAACATCAGGAGATAACGGGCTTCTATTATTTCTTAAAATAAAGAACTCCACCACTTTATATGTTACTGCGTTAATGTACTTTAGACCATGTGAAATTAGCATACCAACCCACAGTAAAACTGTATAACCTACCAAATGAAGAATGACATGAAAATTAGACTTTGTACTATAAAGGCTGGAAAAACTGGATTTTGCCCTAGCATTTATAAAAGAAATAGAGAAGAAAGGCAAAACAGCAAAATATGCTTTTAGATGACAGTTCTCACAAGATTAAATGAATCCTGAATGGAGTTATCAATAACTAACTATGGGGATTTTTGCTACTGACGGACTGATACATGTGAGAAAGTAATTGGGGAAATGTTTAAAACATGATTTTGCTGTTGTCCCAATAGCAACCCTGAGAGTGAAATTCCCATGAGTTCCAATGGGTGGGACTTATTTCTAAATCTTATTTGGGTTTCGGTTGCGAAACATTTGTCTGTGGGAACATAATCCTTCCCCCACCTTCCCAACCTTGAATCTGCAGAACCTGATAATGTGCACCCAAAAAGAATTGGCCGAGTATTGAATTAATGTAGATGGACTAGGTGTTAACATAACCCAGTCACTGTCCAACTGTCCAACATTCCACAATGTTAAACATGATCCGGTAATCAGAGACCTCAGCCAGCTTAGTACCATGAGAAACATGCTATAAAATTCATGCCAAAGGGTAGAAATGTATTGATTGAAACATACAAATGGAAAGTAATCAAAATGAAGTAAAGAGCATTGACTCTGAAATTGATTGTTTATGCAAAACCAACATTGTCTGGTTGGTCAGGTCCCTCTTCTTCACTGGTCCTTCTCAGGCTAGGAAATACTGGATGGGCCATCTCATCTCACTATGCTGGTGCTGTTCAGTAGAGTGGATTTTAGGATCAGATGAAAAGCTAAGAAGAGGAGGACAGGAGGAAGACTGGATGGGGAAGAAAGGAGCACACAAGGGCACAGAAGACACAGTAGGATCTCACATGTAGCAGGTTAGGTTCCTTGCTGCTTCAGAGATGATGGTCAAGTGTCCTCACTGATATATCAAGGTCTGATGTCATGGCAACAATTCTGTTGCCATGACTGGGGTAATAGTAAAAGAAGGATTCTTGTTTTCTTCTAGCCCAAAGTTGATTTTAAAGGCCTTAGACAGGCAATGGGTTGAATAATACATTATCTCATTATTTTGTCCACAAGTGAGGCCTAATTTCTGATGCAACAATTTTGGTTCATTGATTTTCAATCCTCTGCTTCTTTTGTTTACTAGTCATAATCTTAGCACAGCCCTGGAATTGGGTTAGTAGATCCTTTGTTTAAATTAATTCAGTCTCTGTCTCCTCCTCACATCTTTTCTTAAACAGTTTTATAAATAACCAATCATTGTGAGAATTTATGAACCTTTACCCATTTTTCACTCGCTAGGCTAACAATTAAAGTAGGCCAGGTAGGCCCTAATCATTACCATAGGAGCTCTCTGAACCATTGTTGTTGATTTTTAACAGATCTTGGAATACTGGGGAAGTTCCAGGGGACTGGCAGAAGCTAATGTTATGCAAGTATTTAAATAGAGTTAATGGGATGACCTGAGTCATCCCATTTAGCCTGAAATTGATCCCAGGAAAATTCAGGGAAAGGCAGATAAGGGACCCAATCAGTAAAGAATTAAAGGATGGTAGCATAATTCATGCCAATCAATATGGTTTTATGGAAAAATTAGTTTTGTCAAACAGACAATAAAATATTTTGATGAGATCACAAGTCTGGTTGATAACCGTAATTTTGTTGACATAATAGACTTCTATAATGTGTTTAACTTAATACTGCACAACATTCTGATTTAAAAAATTAGCACTATACAAAAATCAATGTAGCCCATATTATATGGATTAAAAGCTGGCTAACAAAGACCTCGTAAAGCAGTTGTAAATGGGATCTGGTCTTGGCCCAATGCTATTCACTGTCTATCAATTATCTGGCAGAAAATATAAAATCATTGCAGATGAAGCTTGGAGATAACACAAAACTTGGTGGATGGTAAATGATGATGACAGGTAAGTCAGTTTCACAGGCCAATCTAGATAACTTGGTAAGGTGGGTTCATTTGAACAATATGAGTTTTATGGAATATGGAAGTTTAGATAGGTAAATGTCAATAAACATTGGTTTCACCATACACCTGCAAACCAACAAAATAATATTCCCATTGACAATCATCGAAATTTACAGGTAGGCAAAGTAAGAAAAATGCTGCTAGAGAATTAGAGTTTGATTTAAGGATATTTACTTTGTAGATTTTGACGTGTGATGTTGACAATTTGTGTTTCAACAGTTACAAAGCTTTAATTTTTTGAATCTCAACATCTACTGTCACTAAATAAATACTGTCTGCTCCCTGCATAATTTCCCACAACTATGAAAATTTAAAATCAATAAAAAAACCCTTAAAACATCGACATTATCTGTCCTAAGGATCACAAAATAAAAATCTCATTCTGCCAAATCTAGTGATAATCCAGCCAAATGCGACATTTTACATCTAGGAACAAAGAATGTGGGCCACATTTACAAGAAGGGGACCATATCCTGAATAGCAGTAGCTCTGAAAAGGATTTACAGGTTACATGGTGGAAACCAGCTGAACATGAGCTCCCAGCATGATGCTGTGATTAAGACAGCTAATCCAGTTCGTGGGAATTTTCAAATAGGTGGGGAGTCTGTGACACCTGGGCTACCTTCAGCCACTATTGGGTATGGATAGAAGTAGTGGGCATTGCCTGATTACAGAATCATAGGACTGGAAGGGACCTTGAGAGGTCATCTAGTCCAGTCCCCTGCACTCATGGAAGGACTAAGTGTTATCTAGACCATCCCTGACAGGTGTTTGTCTAACCTGCTCTTAAAAATCTCCCATGATGGAGATTCCACAACCTCCCTAGGCAATTTATTCCAGTGCTTAACCACCCTGACAGTTAGGAAGTTTTTCCGAATGTCCAACCTAAACCGCCCTTGCTGCAATTTAAGCCCATTGCTTCTTGTTCTATCCTCAGCACTTAAGAAGAACAATTTTTCTCTGATGCTACCCCTTGTCCCACGGAGGTTTGTGGTCATGTGGATCCACACTGTCCACATTCACTGGCTAGGCTCCCAACACACCAGCATCCCTCTACTCTTTGGTGTAGTCCAGGCACTAACCAAACCTCTGCAGTGTAGAGGGAGCAAGAGCTCCCCAGTGCAGAATTTCTGCTGCTTTCATCACCCTGCACTGCAGACCCACAGCAGTGCTTGACCTACCCTCAGGTGCAAAAAGTGCCTCAAGATTTGGCTTATTAATCAGCCATAGCAACAGGCCCTCACAATCAGTAATATATTTCTACTACCAACCTCATAATAACTAGTGTCACTAGGATCCAATGTGTGTGTGTCAATTTCAAGGGAATTTATACCCTATTCATTTTTTTAAAAAAAGCTGAGGGCCTAAAAATAATAATCATGAAGTGATTTGGTTCCAGTCCTCTCTGTGTGACACTTTCAGCTTTAGCACGGGGAATCTATTTTCCCTTTGCTGCTAACACAAAGGAAAGCAGCACAATATGCTTCTCACGCACTCCAGGGGGCTATTCTGGCATTATCAAGTGAGCAACAAGTACAACTTTGTGCAAGGTCCTGGTCAAATATTACTGAGATGTCTGATTGCTACTCCAGGCTTTGCAAGAAAATGTTCCATTTAACGTTGTTAAACCCTCAAAAAGATGAGAAAACAGCCTCGTGGAAGTGACACAGAAATAAAAGTAGTATCAGAGTGTGCTGCTTCTCCGATGGGAATGCATTTCTGGAAGCAGCGGGGAAGTCAGTATGATATGTACGAGACAAAACAGGTGTTTCTCTCCATAAGCCTTTACTATTTGAGCAGTGCATGTCAGATGTTGCCTATGTATATTATACATGACTGATGATGAAAGCCATAGTGGAAAGTGGACTCATGTTGTCTGCAGTGGATCAAACAAAGAGGAAATAGAATGAGCTGCCCTGTGGGAATGTCTCTGAGATCTTCCAGGCCACAGCCACTGGGCATTTGAAAGGGAACTGCAAGATGGAATGGTGACTGGAGAGGACCCAGGGCTGGCGCTTTCACTAGGCGACCCTAGGCGGTTACCTAGGGCACCAGGATTTGGGGGGCGGCATTTCGCCACCCTTGGCGGCGGCGGGCGGCTGCCTCCTGCCTCCCAGCTCCATGCTCGAGCCAGGAGGCAGGAGGCAGCCGCTCACTTCCTCATGAAGCCCTGCTGTGGTGAGGGCTGTTGCCGTGCCGCTAGGGCTCAGCAGGGCTTTGCGAGGAAATGGGCGGCTCACTGCGGCTGCCTCCTGTCTCCCGGCTCCATGCTCAGCAGCTGAATGTGGAGCCGGGAGCTGGGGAGGCGCCGTGGGTGGTGGGGAGGCTGCTGCGGCCCACAGGCGGGGGCATGAGCTGCCGTGAGGGGGGTGGTTAGCCGCCACGGGGGGGTGGAGAGCCGGCTGCCGCGGGTGGGAGGGGAGCCACCTGCTGCGGGGGGGGGGGCAGGGAGAGCTGGCTGCCGCGGGTGGTGGAGCTGGCTGCCATGGGGGGTGGCGGAGGAAGGCGGCGTTAGCTGGGTGAGGGGGGCGCAGGGCTGGTGCAAGGAAGTTTCACCTAGGGCACGAAACTTCCTTGCACTGGCCCTGAGAGGACCAGGGACCTTCCAGCTCTCACGTGACTAGGGACAACACAGACCAGCTGTGATGAGGGAAAGGTGCTCTTCTGTATTCCAGAGATTTGGGGAGGAGCTTTCTAATCTTTCTCAAGCTTTTCCATACAGCAGAACAACAATCCCCGAGATCACAGATGTCTACATTGATCTGTGAAGTGAAGCAGCTGATACAAGTATAGTCAGTGAGCTCTTATACATGACTCCTGATGGCACTAGGATGGATGCCAAACCAGAAGCATAGTGCTTAATCCACTTAGCATCAGTACCAGCTCCCACTTGGGGCAGAAAGACCAACTGAAAGGGGGCAGGAGGATCACAGCTATGCACAGTATCTGCAGTCCGCACTGCAGCCAGTGAAGCCTCAAAAGTGGACACTGCTGCATCAGGAGAGCAGGCCAGGTACCATTGAATAAGCACATCCCATGGGCAGCCACCTGCAGCTGAGCTCCCACCAAATATTATGATTTGCACACTGCCAACCGTGTGCTACGCACTTCAGTCAAGGTTGCCTATCTTAGCAACCCTCCCCATTGGTGGAGTGGAATACAGTATGTGTCCCCGGCACAAACAGGGCGGGGGAATTGAATCCATTATATAAAAGATGGACACATTTGCATATTTTGCGCAAGAATTATGTCAATGAAAGGAGAGGGCAGAGTGAAAGAGGGAGAAAAACATTAAAGTTGACTACAAAGCCTCCTGGCTCCAGACCTAGATAGAAACCAGAAATTAGAGAGCCTCTTTGGACATTTCTGACCCATTAGAAAGTTACCGTTCTTAAAAACTGGGCAAAGATTTGGAAGGTGTATTTGCTGATTTCTCAGTAGAGCCATCAAATCCTGGCCTTGGCTAGTCCCATCTTGATCATTTTTATCTTTTTAAAACACTGCTGCAACATGATCATTTCCTTGGCTTGGCACTTCAACCACATTCCTGCCCTCTCTACACCCAGCCACTGGCTCCCCCTTCTCCACTCCATTACTTGCCTTCACTTCTCTTATAACGCTATTTGCCATTGCTCCTGCTTCTGCTCCAGCTGTGGTGCCAGCCCTCAGCACCTCTTGTCAAATTTTTCAACAGGCACCTTCATGTTTTCTCCCAGGCTGCCCTTTATGCATGGAAAGAGCTTCCCATAAACATCTGCAAAGCCACCTCATTGTCTTTCTTCAAGTCCCCTTTAGCACTCGCCTCTGCTGGGACACCTACAAAAAGTTTGACAGTGGCTAGGGGGCTGTTGTGCCACGTCTGACCAGACCAGCTCACAGTTATCTCATTGTTACTCTCTCTGTGCTCCCTCACTCTTCTTGTAGCCACCTTCTGTCTTGTCTTGTACTTGGATAGTAAGCTCTTAGGGGCAGGGACTCTGTTTGTACAGCACCTAGCACGATGGGGGCCCCAATCCCTGCCTGAAACCAGTAGGCACTACTGCAATTCAATAACTAATCATAATTCCTGATGACAACCATTTAAAATCATTGTGTTTTAGATACTGAAACTTCTGACCTTTTTTACATTTGAATGCATTCAGTAACACTGTCAGCGATGAATGCTCTATAGGTTCGAAGCATTCATTGTTCCAGCTGGTTAAAACGCTTTTCCTTACCTAGGGGATACCAATCAATTCAGTCATGCCACTGAACAAATACAGCTTCTGACTCCGATCCATATTCCGAAGAGCCGTTGCTGTATCCTATTACAGATTAACATTGTTTTGAGGAAATAGCAGATAGGCTTGTATGTTTGCTCTTTCCCGGAGTTACATTTTCCACACAAGGGAGTTTGGGCCATTGTTCTTGTGCCAGGACACTGGAACAAAACCAGTCAGTTAGTGAATTTATGTTGTGTTTTACCTCTGTTGCATTTTTGTAAAAGTGATTCATCCAAACAAACATCTTCCTAGGCTGTTCCCTTCAATTCGCCACTCTCCACCTCCCCTCCAAACTTTTTGTATGTTGGTAAAGGAGGCTTGTCATAGAAATAATGACTAGGAACATGTAAGACAAAAATATTATTGTTCTTTAGCCTAGTGGATAGGGCTCGGACTGGTATTCAGGAAACCCACATTCAATTCCCAGCTCAACCAGTGGCCTACTCAGCGCCCTTGGACAAATCATGTCAGCTCTGTTTCCCCATCTTGTCTATTCAGATAGTAAGCTCACTGGGGCAAGGACTGTATCATTAATGTGTTGGCACAATGCAATCCCCAATATGAGCCGGGCCTCCACAAAGTACAATAAATACAATATTGTAACACAGGATACAGTAATAACATAGCTGGAGTCGACATACCTTAGGTAGAGTTACCACGGGGGGAGGAGGGGAGCGACGGGAGAAAATCTCCCATTGACTTACCTTACTCTTCTGGTCGGAGGTAGAGTACAGGGGTCGACTGAAGAGCGATCTGCAGTCAATTTGGTGGGTCTTTACTAGGCCCACTAAATCGACCACCACTGAATCGATCTCAGAGCATCAATCCCAGCTGTAGTGTAGACCTGCCCTGAGTGGGAAGTCTCAGGAAGCAACTCTGAGAGGACATCCAGACATGTGTCTGTGCTTTCTGCCACTGGGAGAAAGGGAAAGTAGGGGTGCCAATTCTCCCAAATTCATCACCAGTCTTACAGCAATTTCCGGTGTTTTTCTAAAAGCCTCAGCACCTGTAGCCATGTGATTAAAAAAAATAAAAACTGAGATTTTTTTACCTAAAGTGCACTTCTAGTAGAGTAGGTAAAAAAAAAAAAAAAAAATGACAGCACCTTTTCCCATCAGAAAATGCCCTTTCATCAAAATGTCTCAGGTCCCAAGATGGAACTGAAAGAGAAAGAGAACTGCTTGGACACTCGTGGGAAACCAAGGTTCAAGTCCTTATTCTGCTTTATTTGGAGCAGAATCTTGACCTGAGGTCTCCCACATGCCCTACCCACCAAGCTATAGAGTCAGTCTCTCTCTCTTTGTATTATTTATACAAAGTAGAACAACTCCAGCAGAAAAGATTGTGAGAGACTTATTCTATAGCCCTGTGGTTGGGGCACATGTATGGGAGACCTAGGTTCACGCTTAATTCTCAGTGTAATTTGGAGAGTGCTCCAGCCACTGGACTATTGCTATAATGGGGTGTCTCCCTCTTTCAATCATATTTCAAAAGTTCAAAATATTTCACAAAGCAGAATCATTGCTTTCCAACCAACCCTCATTTCTAGCCATCGGTAACAGGAGGGCTGCTGCCTACGTACTTCTTCCAGTAATTAGTAGATGTAGTTCTGCTGCTTACTGAGCTCATGCCCTGCATCATAATTCCAGTGACTTTTTCTGCTTTTGCAAGTCCACTAATCAACACAACCCAGGGTCATGTGACAACAACAAAAAACTGTTAGTGCTGGTGAAAGGGATCTGTCTGGGTAGATAGTATTGGAACAACTAAATAGGTAGAATATGAACCAAGGTGCCTCAAACCAGCCCAGAGAGACCACTTCTAGAGGTGAGATGATCCAGTCAGTTCTTGGCCTCTCTGATGTGACCTCCATCAATGGTGACACTTGGGATGGTGTGAACATATCTGCCCAGTGGTGATCTCCACAGGGTTCCTAACTCATTTCACATAGAAACTGTACTGCCATTTTAATTAAACTACTTTGTGCCAGCAGCAACAAATTATGCTAATGAGACCTACACCATGAACAGTGACCATTGTTTAATCTACTTAAACCTTGGATATATACTAATTCCTGTAAAAGTAAATGCCTTGGTGGTCATTGAAATGAAAAACAGATGATAAAAGGAGATCATTTGTGACCCTTTAAGCATGGGCGTAATATTTGGGTTGGCATCATTAATCTTATGGTCAGAAAAGTACAGCATCAGCATGTTTAATGCAAGAGAGAACTGCTAGCAATGAAGTTTCTTCTCTAGAAGAACTACAGTGCTCACTGCAAACAGTAATTTCCACATTTTTCTCTCTTCCCCATCATTAGGTTCCTTTTTGGCCTGAACAGAAGCTATTTAGGTGTGTTGTACTAACATATGCTTCAATATGACCCCTTAGCAAGGGCCATTCATATGTAACTTAAATAAACCTTTCTGAAACGATATTTTGAGCATCCTGGGAAATAATCGGTTGCTTCCTGTTGCGCCTGTCAGATGATTGTTTCCCAAGGACACTTTACACACACACGGTGAAATCCTGACTTCACTGAAGTTAAAGGGAGATTTTCCACTAACTTTGACGGGGCCAGGATTTCATCCATACTATCATTCCAAGCTGGAAACAGTTTGGCCCGGATTTATTTAACTGTGGCAGAAAAGGACCCATCTCATTGGAAAGGGTTTCACAGCAAAGTTTTGGTGTCAGTATTTAACAGAAAGATGGATTTATATGAAAAACGTTTTTTGGACTACTTGCTTTTCCCCTCCCTAGTCATTTGAGAAGCCATCACACTGAAAACTCCCAGTTGCATTTAAGGAGCTATCACATGAAGAAGGAACTCTTAGTAAATACCATTTGCAGAGCTGATCAAACTAAATAATGGATGTTATGAATTCAGCAGTTTAAATGGTTAGTGAATCATTTGCAAACTGATCCTCCTGATTTTTACCAGTGCCATTCTTAAGTAGTCATTGATTAGTTTCAACCACTCATTTTTAGCCTATTGACTGTTTGCAAACTATTCACTTTAAATATTCAGTGTACATGTTTTGTGATTGGTGACCTGAAGCACAGAGTATTGCGTCTGCTGCCTGGATGACTGAACATTTTAAAACAGGGGACTAGCAAATGACAAATAATAATTTCAATACTGTGCTAAGGCTTTGTGGAACTTTCAGGATACTCAGATGTCATCACAAATACCCAAAGGTTGTCTCAATACTCGACAATAACAAATAGAAGTCCGCCAAAAAGAGCAAGTTGAAACTGGTGCTTTTATACAGAAAAAATATTTTAGAGTTTGGATTATTTTAAGCAATTCAGGTAATTCATTACCAGGTCTAATGAATGAATATGTATTCATAGAATTCTGCTAGAAATCCATCAGGACCCTAAGTCTTGTTATTGCTTATGCTGAACAAGGGTCTCTTTCTCCTCTTATGCAGAATAACTTTTTAAATGTTGTTTTACCTTTTGTAGGAACCAAAAGGAACTTGACATTATGTAAGAAGCTCTTAAAATATACTGAAAAAAGTATGCAACAATAATAGTAGTGTAGTAAACTCACTAGCCTGTTCCCCATCTGCTCAGCATGCACACATAGTGCCTAGGGGGGGAAAAACTGGTCAGCTGTTTATTTGTGTATTATAGTTGCATAATGGCTGAGATGTGATGTATTAAGGCTAGCCACTTAATGGTTCAATTAAAGTTTGTGACAAGCTTAGGCTCATCCTATGACTGATGCATTCCCTTACAGATAACATTGTTGTAACTTGCATTGCCAAAAGATTTCCTATTGGAGATGCTAAAAGGTGGAGTCAGGCTAAGCTGCTTACACAGTAAACAAAAGCCATTTTCCCTTTTAACAGTCTATAGAACTCATTTAGATCATTTTCATGATTTCAAAGTTTTGCATCCTTGTCACATGACAGAAGGACAAAGACTCTAAATCGCTTCTTGAAAGTGTTATCTTATCCATGGGCCCAACCTTTGGAGCTCAGAGGAGAATTAAATGCGACAAACATGAATCCCTTTCAAAAAAGAGTAAATGTTTAAAACAGTCTGTGGAAGTTATGCACACAGAGCTCATTACCAAATAACAGGATTTGTGCTTGTACTCTTTGCAGATGGCTGAAAATTACACACTTTCAAAACGGGCACATTAACAAATAATATGAGTTGTCCTTTCTAGTCCTACATCCATCAAAGCTTACCCTGCGGAAGTGAAAAGCAAGAACAGCAGGAACACAGTAAAATGAACGCACCAGGACAACAAGCAAAAGCACTTGTCTTCAGGGACATACTTTTTCCAACACACACCTTCACGCCCTATAAATGAAAAGGTAGGCTACCTTGTTAGGCCAAATGCTACTGCTCTCCTAAGTTTTGTTGCTGTTTTTTTTCTTTTTCTCCTTGGAAATGGAATATTAATGAAAAAATGAAGATTGTTGGGGGAAAATGTGTCAACAAAGCTATTGTCATACTATATCCTCTCCCCCTTGATCATCGTATAACAGGTGCATGCAGTCCTATGGCCAAATCCTGCTCACCTTTTTTCTGAAGATTGCTCTCAGGGGCTGTATTGACAGTGACATGAGCAGATGAAATGCCATTGATTTCAGGAAAGGTGCATCCATTTATGCACACGTTGAATTTGAAGACTACTTACGTGAGTAAGGTGAACAATATTCGGCTCCTGTTGCCACTGATGGGGAGGGGCACTTTTTTTTTTTTAATAGGAGCATTTCCCAGTACATGATATTGGTAGATCAAAAGGCTTAATACAAAGAATGATGTTCCCGAGCCATAATGGTTTAATACAAGCAGAAGGGTGTAATAGAGAGAATCATTACCCAGACACATACATTTATGAAATGATTATTGGGGTAATTGCCCTGCCTTTTTAACTACGGAGCTTGGGTTTGAGAAAGGCCAATAGTGCATCCATTAGCAAAGCTGCTGGCTGAATTCTGAACATCTCTAATTGAAGATTTTCTTTTACAGCTCCAAGTACTTAGCTTGCTCTTTATAAAAATGCGTATGGCACATTTCTGTCTGTCTCAAGGCAGAATACAGATGCCGACTGGCATCTCATCTTCAATAGGTGACTACATAAAGGCATTCGGGGACACTAGCTTCTGACTTGAACGGCTGGCACGCAGAGCCCTTTAGTTTTCCCAGCTTGCTGGTGTGCTAACTTTTAATTGAACACTTTTCACTGGGAGGTTTGGAAACCTTGTCAATAGTTTTATTTTTATCCAGAAATTAGATCTTCTTGAGTTTAATGTCTCTGCGTGATGAGCGCAGATTTGGAGCGCAGAGGTTAGTGCTAAAAGGCTTCATTTTCTTTCCCATGTAACAAACCCTATGCACCTTATTTTCAGCTTCCTTCCTTCACCTCTCACTCTGTAAAGATATATTTGAACAGAACTTCAACACAATTTGGTGGTTTTTCTTAACTTCCTTATCAGTGACCAAGCCAAAAAACCCAGAGCTTTCTAGTATCCTATTTCCAAACAAAGCATACAGACCTATATGTTTGCACTCAATGGGAGGTTGGAATGTTGTCTGTTTTCTACAGCTTAGTTTTGATTATTGATTCCTCCAAGGACTTTGTAACTACAAAAGGTCAACTGACTCAAAGCAGCTCTGAGCATCAGAAGATAAAAAATACATCCTATGCAAAGTTATCTCAATCTGAGCATGAGCTCTTGAAGATTGGATGCTAGGGCAAAAATTGGACCAAAAGAGGGGTTGGACTGTGTACACTGATAATAAAACCCCCTAGAAGCAATGTTATGCCGTGCTGTCAACAGAAACACTAGCCTTTCCTTGTGATCTTCCGCCTGTATTTTTATCCATCATTAGTACCACAGGGAGAACCCTTAACAGAGCAGAATATTCTTTCTGCTAGAATTTGGCAGGCTGTCTGCACCCTGGGAAGACTTAATTTCAGACTAGGCTTTGGCCTAACAATTGTTTCAGACGAGGCAAGTTTGCAAGGAAATTTGTCTTCACTAGAGATGAAGAGCACCAGTGTAAATCATGAGAGATGCAGGTGAAATCAATGGAATTGTTTTGGTGAAGCAAGATCAGGGTCAGACCCTATGTGTGCGAAGATATGTTAAGCAACAGGATGAATGAAAGTGATCTCCTCCAGAGATTACATTTTCTACCTACTCTGATCTCCTAATACATTTAATTTTCTCTCTTCCTTTTCAATAACGCAGTTGTCTAAAAGCCATTAGACCTTGCATGACTGGTCATGGGTTAGCAAACAGCTAGTCTATACAAAGAACTGGGGCTGATTACAGCAAAATAAAGTGGTCCGTGGTTATCCATTTCTATTTTTTAAATGAATTTGCTTCAGATGTGTTCATTTTTGCTTCCTGTAACTATTTTACCAGTATTTGTCAAGAGAGCAAATTTTAAACAAATAGCACTGGATACTCCTGGAAAGTATCAAAATTCAAGTCCGTAACTCACACCAGAAACTCAAGTGTAAAAAATACACTCATCCAGCCAGGGAACAGAAACGTACCAGGCCATGTGCATGTCAAATAGAACTAATTCAAGTTGCAAATCTTGAATATCAAATGCTTGCAACAACTTGCTCTCCAATAAGCTACAGATGAAGAATGAATCCCAGAAGTTATTCAGCAAACAAGTCAAGGTAATTACAGTCTCCTCATGGACAATTCACAAACAGCAGATGAAGTGGCATTTGTTGACTGTTATTCATTACAAATTATTCTCCCACCTATACTTATATGAAAACATTCAGACTTCTGAGGTGGACTCTGTAACATTTATACCATGTGTAATGTACAGCTCCTAGAGGATGGGCAATTTTATGCAGCAAAATAAAGTGGTCCGTGAAAAAAAAATCATGGTAAATTACTAATTCAGGAGGACTTTATTCACTGTCAAAAGATTAGGGAATTTCTACCATTTCCATATTCAGTCCACAGTCACTGGTGTAGCAATGAAGACACAAAGAGGCTGTAATAAGGGCTTAAACAGACAATGTAATCTCTTGGTTAAGGACTAAATTTTCACATAGATGTTTTGGGGGAAAGTATTCACCTTTGTGTGACATTACTGTAGGAATTAGAGTTAGGAGCTTTCCACGTTTCTTTCTTCTGATACCCTTATTCATCTCTAACAAAATGTCCATGTTAGGAGCATAGATATATTTCTATGACACACCTTACAGAGCAAAATAAATGGGGTTTGCTTTTCATAAACTGCACTCAAAATTCCTGGTTGCTGGTTTAACTGCCAAACAGTAGTTAGGCCACAAGACTGACAACTTCCTTTACGATATCCCACCTGCCTTGGACGGATTGACCGCAGAAAATGTTACTGGACACAAATGGAAAGAAATCTTAATGCAATGAAACGTCCGAGCAAGTCAGACCCTAAGATGACACTGCAGACTTCTTTAGAGCATGCTGCAGATTGCCTCGTCTGATACACCGCACCTTATGCAAGATAACAGATTTTTTTTTACTGGTTCTCTCTTGATAATTTTCTTTGTTCATAATCTCACTTGTATGGAAGTGTTAGCCCTGGTCTACGCTAGGGTGGGGAGGGAAATCGATCTAAGATACGCAACTTCAGCTACGAGAATAACGTAGCTGAAGTTGACGTACTTAAATTGACTTACGACGTCTTCATGGCGATGAGTCGACTGCTGCCGTTCCCCCGTCGACACTGCCTGCAGCTCTCGCAGCGGTGGAGTACTGGAGTCGACGGGAGAGCACTCGGGGATCGATTTATCACATCTAGACTAGACTTGATAAATCGACCCCCAATAGATCGATCACTACCCACCAATCCGGCAGGTAGTGTAGACATACCCTTAGTTACAAGTGACTTTATTCTTCTGAATACATATTTATTTCTAAATGATACATAGAATATTTTTCACTCTCCATGCATATTGTCAATTTCCTTTTTCCTGTTAATCCTGTCAAAAGTAAGTGGAAAGTTTTGAAGGTTTATTATTATTATAGAGGTAGCATAGGTTTGACTGTTGATCTTGTTTACTGTATGAATCATGGTTAGGTCTAGACCTGACTGACACAAGATTGTTAGTACCCCACCCTATTCTTGCCTTGACCTGCCTCCTTACAATTTGAAGTACGTGCCACTTGCAGGTTTTAAGCAAAACAGCCCCCTGGAATGATGTTTGCAAGGTGATGACGACAATGTTGCTTTGTGATCTATGGCCTAATCATTCATCTCTTTGGAACAGCTATCCAGGGCATTAGCTATGAGTTCCGGTGTATACACTCAGAGATACAATTTGCTCTCCTCACCTTCTTTACCTGTTAAATGGACTAATCTTCTAGGGTGGAGCTAAAACAGAGTTGTTGGTACTACAGACCTTATCAGGGCAAGGTCTATTGCACTTCATTTTCCCCCAAAATTAATTTGTTTTCATATTAGAGGGTTCAAATAGATCATTTTTAATTAGAGGCTCTTTTGCATCTTTACAACTTTGCAAACATCACTAGGTCCAGCTCATAAGCAACTACAGTTCACACACAAACAGTACAGTCTGGGTTGGATTTTCCCTTCTTTCTTTTCCATATACCTGCCACAGATATAAGACAGATATAATGAGGAAGAGACAATACTGCCTCAAGAACAGGTTTCAGACAGAAGGTGAAGGGTGGATTTTGCTGGGAGCATATATTTGATTACTTACATGGTGTCTGTAACCGCAAGCACGTAGCATCTTATTTACAACATCTCAGAGTACAGATTAAGTACAGCTACCCACTGCAAGGAACATTAATCAGAACCCACTGCTTCTGCCACAGGGAACATCCCAAACTATCTTGTGATGATTTGGTCCAAAGAAGGTGAACTTGCCCCAGTAGGCAACTCTGAAGCTGACAACTTCCTGAGAAATCTGGCAGCGAAGGGGGTAGTGGCAGGGGAAAGGGGAAAAGAGAGGAGGTATCTGGGAACTAAAGTAAGGGAGAGTGGGGAAAAGGCGGAGCATTTATTGGCAACAAAGGGAAATGCATCTCGCAATCTCGAAGGCTTTGTCCCACGTGGTGGCACAGTCTCACCTCTTTACTCACATAATAGGACTGATTTAGAAGTAAATGAACATACTCATCTTCATACCAGCCTCATATTGCTCTCTCTCCACAGTCAGAGGCTGTCCTTCCCTGGAATGGCTGAAACTCAGAAAATCAGTTTTGCTTTGCTTGTTATTGGGACTGATTGCCCTGGTGGGGATCCTGAAACAGCACTCCACATACAGCAGGTCACCTCGCATCTCGGTCCAGAGCCTTAGGGAGCCAGGTTTCCACAAAAGAAATTGGGTTTGGAGATTCCTTCCCCTCCAGTAGAGCGAATGCATGAATATTTCTGTTCCTGACCTGATTTTCCATCCATTCCAGGGGGCATTTCAATGCTTTATTTCCCTCGATAAATACAGCTGAGAGTTCTTGTCTCTTTGCTGTTTCTTTCCTATTCTCTTTCACTATTTGATCTGAATTTCTTAGGTGTTTCCCACTCCCCTCCCTAGTAATCCTTTCAGCAAGTTTGCCCAGTTAGGAATTCAATCATTTGTAAATAGCTAGTTCCACCTAGTCAGTTTCTCTATTGAGTCTTTCTAAAAACTGCTGAAAGGTGGGCCATGCTGCTGAGAGTGAGAAGAGGGCTCTGTGACCCCATGCTGCCAGCTGGCAGAAGACACAGGGTGAGCATAGTGTTTTACAGGGATCCCCTGAGTCAGATATCTGCATACTAGCTCACCAAAGGGTGGCATGTGAGCTCCCTACCGAGAGCCAGTAGCCCACTGATTATCATAATCATTGCAAAAAATGTATGTATGGAAAATATTTAAGGAGTTATGTATCTGTACTGAAAATGATGCTCTTAAGGTCTTCTTGTACCTTGGAGATGTTCCTTTCAAGCAGGAGGTAACTGACACCTGTCTCCCTGTCTGACCATTGGTGTATCGTCTGCCTCACACGGTATCATAGAATCATAGAATCTCAGGGTTGGAAGGGGCCTCAGGAGGTCATCTAGTCCAACCCCCTGCTCAAAGCAGGACCAATCCCAACTAAATCATCCCAGCCAGGGCTTTGTCAGGCTGGGCCTTAAAAACCTCTAAGGATGGAGATTCCACCACCTCCCTAGGTAACCCATTCCAGTGCTTCACTACCCTACTAGTGAAATAGGTATTCCTATTTGCATACTGAACCAAGTGTGAATTGAGAGACTGCCGGAAATCTACAGGATGAAACAAACAGCATGGGGTTTCCTGTTTAGGAGTAAAGACAGAGGAATTTGTGTGGTGTATAAAGAGACACACAGAATTCTTCACCTAGGAGGCAAACTCACAGAATACTTGTCTCATGAAAGATGGGTCACAGCCAGCCTGCCTGTAAAGCACTGCAAGGATTTGGAGTGAACAATCGTCTACAAGACATTAAAGTACCTGGATAATAAAATCTAGGCTCTAGAATGCAGGTTATGATTGTATTTTATATGTAACCATTTGTTTGCAATACTTCTACTTGCTACAACTTGAATCTCTATGGCTTATTAAATAAACTTCTATATGATTTCACTATAAACAGATCTCAATGCTGTGTGTTAAGTGGAGCAGTGATCTGGGGTGGAACTGATGAGTTAGGGTTTACTGTTTCTTTGGAAGCAGAGAATCTGTGAATACTGTGAGTGTCCAGTGGACCAGGGGCTGGACACTCCAGGGAGATGCTCCAAGGGCTTAGAGGCTGGAGTGTGCCTATCACTAACCTGCAGAGTGAGAGTGGGGCCTATGAGGCCTAGAGGACACTACTTGTTGGGGAGCTGACCACCGACAGGCACAGACAGGGCTTCCTCATGACAAGGACAGGTGGTAGTGAGGTGCCTCACAGCCCTGGTTACCCTCAGGGAAGAGTCACAGCCTCCCACCTCAGCTGTCAAACAACACCCCAGTGAAGAACAGAATCCACCCACCATGCTCCACTCACAGCTGCTGCTAAGCTATAGCCATGGCCTGAGCCCACTGAAGCCACAGCAAGTCCTCTGGCCCATTGACAGACATTTCCTGGCCCTCCCCTCACCGTGGTTTCCTGTGCCATCCTGTGTGAGATGCAACAGTGAGTATGGGCATGCATGCCAGTATGGCTGCAGAGCCAGAAGATTCCCTGCATAGGGATTAAGTGGTGCAGGGCCTCTTGCCCTCCACACCTCGTGAAATTCACGCTTATTGCACCACAACTTTGAAACAAGTCTGAAAACATTGGAAGGACTTTTTGTTTTATTGCAACTGCATGAGTAAAGGAGTGGTAGTCATCCTTCCCAAGGACCCAGGAGCCCAGCCACACCCCGATCATTCTTCCTCTCCTTAGTTTCCAGTTTGCCAGGCCAATTGGTTAATGCAAGTTAAGCAATACGATTACATAGCAGGAAGGTGCTTCTCAGAGACTCACCTTTCTCAAGAGGTATGACTCCATCTGGTCATGTACCAGACTCTTGTCATTCATTAAGTACGCTGGGCGGAAGGAATACATTACTTTTCAAGTCAAACCACTAATGATTATTAAAAGCATCAACCTAAATGGGTTTGCTTCTGCAAGAAGAATCATTCGCAATCTGCTGGTGTTGCCATGCCAGTCCAGCCTGTCAATGCCGCCTCATGCTGTATCCGTTATGTGAGACGTGTGTATCAATCTCCCCCGCACTCCACTCTGCCTTTCTCATTCTCTTAATGAATGACTCCTCCTAGCTATCAATCTGAAAATTCCAGCCCACAAGAGGAAGCATCCTGCCAACCAAGTGGAGAAATAAAAACATTTCTATCAAACTTGTTTGTGCCATGAAATATGATGCTGCCACTAGCACATCATATCTTAAAGGCCCAATCCACCATACTGTAATACAAGCTAGAATGAAAGCTATCCTGGTATGCTTGAAAAATAAGGGACTTATTTGCTCTGTTTTTCAGTGTATGCTGCGTTTCATACCTACATCTCTCTTAGGGCAGGTCTTCACTACCCGCCGGATCGGCGGGTAGCAATCGATCTATCGGGGATCGATTTTTTGCGTCTCGTTAAGATTAATCGATCCCCGATCGCGCTCCCCGTCGGCGCCGGCAATCCACCTCATCGAGAGGCGGAAGCGGAGTCGACGGGGGAGCTGCAGCGATCGACTCACCGCCATCCTCATCCCCAGGTAAGCCGACTACGATACGCCGACTTCAGCTACGCTATTCCCGTAGCTGAAGTTGCGTATCGTAGAAACATTAGGTGCCAGCAGAGCCGGCTTTAGGCCGATTCCCCCGAATTAGGCCCTGCGCCTAAGAGGGCCCCGCAACATCCGTGTCTTCGGCAGCACTTCGGCGGCAGCTCAATGGCTGCCGCTCTCTTTGGCGGCATTTCGGCGGAGGGGCCCCGTCAAAACTGTTGGAATCGGGCCCCGCAGTTCCTAAAGCTGGCCCTGGGTGCCAGATCCATTCCACTGCATGCATCCAAAGAAGTGGGGATTCACCCACAAAAGCTTATGCTCCAATACGTCTGTTAGTCTATAAGGTGCCACAGGACCCTTTGTCGCTTCTACAGATCCTATTTTGTAAGTTAAGTTACATTTCCTTCTATTTCTACTTATCCGTTACAGGGTCAGGTCCAAAGAATGAAAGGTTTAACACAGTTCGTAAATGTGACCGCCGCCATTTTGGCAACACGCTGGAGATTGAAATGGGGACCTCCAGAGCTAAAAGCACAAACTGCTAAAGGTCTCTAGCTAGGGTTGTAGCAAACTCATATCCCCTGCAGATCAGGCACAGAGGGGGACCGGTGAGACGCTTACCAATGGGTTACATAGGTATTTCTGTAACTCGGTGATCCTCAGCAAGTCCTGCAAACAAGATACAAACAGGTTCCCAAAGGCTGCTACTGAGTGGCTTAAAAACCGAGCTATTGAGGAACTAGCTGTGCACCCTTGAGAAAAGGGCCTATTCAGCAAGGTAATGACGTATGTGCTTGAGTAGCTCCATTGAACTCAACTCACTCACATGCTTAAAGTTAAACATGTGCTTAAGTGCTTTGCTGAACTGGAGCCTTAACTGACAGTAGCTACATTTCTTAAAGAAGTTAGCTAGCTCAGGAACACTGAAATAAACTGGTAATTTGTAATAAAAGGATATCATCCCTTTGTTGATATATTGTAACATGGTTACTGTGAGGGCTGAGAGAGGGAGTGTTCTCAGCTTAATACCTAGGTACCAAAGAGAGAGAGCAGCCTCCCAGACATTACCCGAAAAGTACTGTCCTCCCAGGACTGCTAGCACAGGAAGTAATTCTGAGAGGAACTCAGGGATGTGCCTCAGACAGAATAAATGAGTGTAACATCAACATAACCAGCAGCCAGGTGCTCCTTCCGTGCTCCCTTTCAGCAATCAACATGAATGAACTCACGCCTGCTGTCATCTTTCTGGGGATTGTGCCTGTCAAGGCTGATTCCCCACTCTAGCACTTCAAGTGCAGAAGGTGGGGGCCTGCAAGGATTCTAAAAATTAATACTGGCCACTTCAGGCTTGTATTAAACTCCCAAGGTTACAGCTTTCTCTGACCTTGGCTTGGTAAACGCTGCCACCACCCAAATGCAAACCCCTATTTTGGAACCCAAAAAGGCGCACTTGGGAATTCCTTCCTGTGGGGTACCCTCAAGCCCTTTCACCCCACCCTCCCCCTCCAGGGAAGAACTGAGAAAGAAAACAAAGGAAATTAGGTGTTGCCACCAGCTAATTAAACAACATATGCACAAACCTCTTAGGACACCAAAAATCCAATCCTGTTCTTAAAAAAAGGTAGATTTTATTAAAAACAAAAAGAAAGAAAATACATCTGAAACTTAGGCTTTTTGCTAGATCTTAAAAGAAACAACTACAAAAATTAAGCATCAAGATAGCTCTCTTGAGGTTCAGCTTAAAGGTTACAAGCAAAACAAAAGCGTCTGGGGTTAGTACAGAGGAGTCCACTAGCCATAAGAAATAAACAGAAATAACTGCGTCTTTCTAAACATTCCTAATCTACTTACACATTTGGGGGTTTCAAATAAGTAGTTCTGGGTATGATCTGATGATCTATGATCATACCTGGCTTAAAGCTTGTCACAGCATAACTGTTGCCCTGCTCCCCTCTTCCCCGGAGAACCACAACACACAGACAAAGGGAAGTTTTTTCCCCAATTTTAAAAAGTTCTATCCCTCCCATTGGCTCTTTTGCTCAGGTGCCCATTCCTTTCCTTTTACCTGTGGGCTTGTTAACCCTTTACAGGTAAAGCAAGTAGAGAACAACCACCAAGAGGGATTCCACAGCCAGCTGGCTCACTGGGTGTCCACAAAAGGGAGCTATCCCCCTCTCATTTATCACAGTGCCTATTTGCACTAGTGCACCAACACTTGGAGCACAAGGTCTGTATGTCCATCCTTCCAGTGCCCTCGCACACCGAGCAACATCTTGCAGGTAGGGGCATGCCCAAATGGTCCATGGTAGGCCTCATCTTTAATACATTAAGGCAGCCCATGGAAACTATGAAGTAAAGCACATAATGCTTCATCTTGGTTCTTGGCTACTCAGACCAAGATGGAGATGCTAGAAGTTGTAACCTCTGTGGGCTGAACTTTAATATTAAAATTCAAGGCTGTTGCAATCTTCTCCATTTTATTCACAGTATGTAGCACTTGCAGGTCTCTTGGCAAGTTGCCCACATAGCCCTTGATTGCGTACAGCTTGGGTGCCCTTGCTTTATGAGTATATGCAACACAGCCTCACACAAGAGCGACAAATGGGAGATCTGCTCAGTTCTAAAGGTGCAATCTAAGGCTTGGTCTACATGGGGGGGTGAGTCGACCTTCAGCGAATAGCGTAGCTGAAGTCGGCGTATCGTAGGTCGACTTACCTGGCCATGAGGACGGCGGCAAGTCGACCACTGCCACTCCCCCGTCGACTCTGCTTCCGCCTCTCATGGCGGTGGAGTTCCGGAGTCGGCAGGGAGCGCGTTCGGGGATCGATTTATTGCGTCTAGACGAGACGCGATAAATCGATCCCCAATAGATTGATCACTACTTGCTGATCCGGTGGGTAGTGAAGACGTACCCTGATAGAGCACTGAAAGAATTAATTTTTGTACCAGCCACTGTCTCTATGCCTCTTATCTATCTAAGCCAGAAAGTGAATAGACTACCAGTTTCTACTTATTTAAAGGGAGCCAGCCAATCTTCCTTAAACTTCATTTGTGTTTACTAGCTCCAAGAAGATAATAGTGGATTGATCCAAGTTCACAATATAGCACATGTATCTAGTAATCAAAAAGTTCTCATCTGTGGGGATAAAATGGCTGATTCCGTATAGGCTCTGAAATTATTTGCTGCTTCTATAGCACCCATGTGAACTAGACTGACTGATTTAATAATTAATGCATTCACAGAAGCAAGCAGCCTTTAAAATGTACCGTGGTAAATAGCTTGCACTACTAGCCCTTTAAAATATCCTTAAGTAACACAACTCCCACCCCCAAAAGAGAGAGAGAAATCAACTTTTCACATTGCATGGATAATGCTGCTTTGCCACAGGCCATAATAAATAATAATAAATAATAACTATTAAGTGGCTTTTCTATATTCGTGTTGATTTTGAACTAGAGCTGACCAGAAGGCAATTCCATTTTGCAGCAACTTTCAAGGAATTAGAACAAAACCAAAACTTCCTGAATATTTTTGTAAAGTGCGTGTGAGTGTCTAGCCTGGGATATGATATTCTGCTCTGCGTGATTCAGCACAGAGGTTTTCAGTTCAGATTACCCCTGAATCAGGCACAACAGGTACTCAAACCTGGATCTCCCACACCCAGACCAAAACCCTAGCCACCTAGCTACAGAAGATCCATCACTTTTTATTAACTTCCTGATGAAACTTCTGTCAAAACTCATACATCTCTATGAAATGTGTCAGCTTCCAAAAACAGCATGTTTCGCCAAAATTTCATTTATGCAAAAATGTTCCAGCGGCTCCTTTATTGAACAATGGTCTGGACTGGATTTTCCCCAAAAATGAAAACACAGTGATTACACACTCAGAACACTTTACATGACAAGCGACAGCAAGTGAGGATCTGGAACAAGCCATTTGTTTTTTAGCACGGTGACGGAAAATTGCTTAGACAATATTGTACCGGTTGCTAGTAGGGACTGCTAGAGTCAAGACAAAGCAGTTTTCATTACAACCACTTTGCTTCACACACACGCGTGACTTTCTGAAACGTTCACCTTTCAAACTTGCGCCTATTGTCATTTAAATTTTCTAGGTTCGGGCTCTACCCCAAAAGTGAAATTTGACTGGAAAGTTTGAATAAATATTCTCTCAGTAACTTTTAAAGTGTGGTTTCACTCTGAAAAGTGACTGTAGAATTGGCATGTGTTCCAAGTTTATTGGCTCTCAGTTACTTCTGTAGTAAGTTCTCTCATTTGTATGGGATATTTTTTCCAAATTGTGAACTCTGGAAACTCAACCTGGCTTGAAAGTCAAAGGATACTCCTTCTGGCTCATGCATCATTACCCATAATTCTGATCCAGCTGAGGTGTATTATCTGTGTAGTTAAAGCGCTATTCAAATATGCATCATCTGTACACCTTGAGGTAAATGGTATGTAACGGGAACTTAATAACTGTATTGATTATGCAAAAGCTAGAAAAGTATCCATCTCACTCTTCTGTAGCTTTGATGCCTCTGCAGTGCTGGAGGAGTAAAAAATGAAATAAAAGCTTTTGTCATTAAAGGAACCGGACAAGATTTAACACACTTAGGGAGCAGATCTGATGCATAGCAAGGGGCCATCTTACAAAATCACTTTTCAGAATACAATCACGCTAATGACAGGGGAGTGGAAACAATACATACCTTCCCAGCTGTGTTTAAAAAAAAGTATAGCATGTTTTTTTGACAACAAAAACAATGAAGTTTGAAGCTTGGAATACCTCTATCCCTCACTGAGGACTATTGCCTGAGCTCAAGTTGAAAAAAACTGCCGCCATTTTAAAACTGAACTGATTGTGTAGAAAAAAATGTTCTGAAATCTGAGTGTGCACACTGCATGCATGTGTTGCTAGCTAATTCACAGTTGTTAGCTCAAGGAATCTTCAAGCTCAGAGCCCAATCCTATAAGGCTAAGATGTACTGATGCCCTCCCCAGCACGTATAAACTCCTAATGATGAAGATGGAGCTCAAAACCTCATTTGTAAGAAGATGCTTACAGCTTGCATTGAGGAATATAACAACCCCTACTGGGAAAAGAGCTGTATTACTGAGGGGGGAACTTATCCATAGTTCAGGCTGCAACAAGCTTCTATTCTAAAGCCTGAATTTATCCTCCTGTAATTTTGGCTTAGAAAATAGTTTTGCACGGGGAAAATTGCTAGAGGAAAATTCGTCAAATGATTTTTGAGTTACAGGACATTAAAAAAGGTTATCTTGCTCACATAAGATATACATTTCTTTATCATGGATAAAAATAATGTGCTTCTTCACTTTGTGGGCAGTATCCATTTTATTATATCCTTAACCATTCATTTCCTTGCTTTTAAGAATCTGGGCTTTGTAAATGATGGGCTAGGTAAGTAAGGCAGTCATGCACCAACTTCATTGGGTCTTTTAAACAAAGGTTTGTTTGATTTTGTAATAGCAGAATATATAAACTGTGCAGACAAAGCCAAGTGAGCTTGTACGCTGGACAAGTGAAATAGTTATATAACAAGGATCTTATATGTTCCTCATGCTAAACAGCTCCAATTATTTTCTCTTCCTTTTCTAAAACCTAGGAAATTAAAGGCAAAAATCTTGTATTAATGCAAAATAAGTCTGTCTAGTTAAAAACCAGAAACGTTAAGGGTCCAGCCCTGGCCCATTAAAGTCAATGGGCATTTTACCATTGACTTTAATGGAGCCAGGATTTCATCCTAAGGGTCTATTCACAGCAGACAGGAAATGCAAGAGTTCAGATTTCAACAGCAAAGTAAACTTAGCCACTTTCCCCATATGTATTTTCTATTCCTGCTTTTTCTTATTAAACTTGTAGCTGTATATTACTGTTAATTTCATAAAACATATTTCCTAAAAGCTAGGTAAGGCAACCAAGTTAATATTGCTAGTGGCACCTACACTTTTGCAGCTCATGTGCGATTTTAAGTACACGATCTAATGTTTCATTAACCAAGATTTTGCATTTCACTTTAATAAAGGTTATTCTACTAATCAGTTTTTTTGATTGTGCTTATCTCAAATGCAAAAATACATCCTCCTCAGGTTTAATATAGGTCTGTGTGAATTGTGTGGGTTTAGAGTCACAATGAATTCACAAACTTATCTCTCCAGGCTCATTTGGAGGGTTAAAACAAGCATGGGCTGGAGGTTTGCATCAACACTGAGCCTAAGTTCAAGTGGCTTCAAAGTTCAATGTAAATATTTCACAAAGCCCTTGTTCAGTAAAGGGCACAGCCAATATAATCTTATCTGGAGTGTTCAAAATCATTCATCGATTATACCCTTTTTTAATTCTAGGATGTAAAATTTACAACTGTGATATAAACCCTTGATATAAGACATTTTATATTTTTAGTTCCTATTCTACCATGTTATTTCAGTCTCTGGACTCCTGCTACATCAAACATCCATGAAAAATAATTTTTAAGGGTGAACCCTTTTAAAACACATCAGAATTTTGTATAGGTTCCCCCTCAGACCCATTATTAGAGCCAGTAAACACATGGAAATAATTAACTGTTGCAACAGTGCTTGCATTTTGACTGGGATATCAGCTCTTTCTCTAGGTGTGAAAAATGGCAATATTTATTTATTTAGTCTTTTCCCTTCTACTATCATGTTTCCTAGATCTTTTTCTTGGCTTTGAATCATGCAGTTATAGGAATCTGCAATCATAGTCACACTCCATGGAATCTAGAGGACGTCACTTCACTGCTACTATTCCAAGAGCTGAACTTTGTCAGTGATGGCCAATGATTTCATCAGTGCAAGGTCAATACAAACACCTCCCTTCCTGTGGGAAATTCTTCTGAGAAGCGATTCCCTTGCCTATTGCTTTGAATCACAGAAAGCTGTTTCTGGAAACTGTGGATGCCATTTCACATGGGAATATCAGGGATCAAATCACAACCATCTGAGCATAACGCAGGGAGCATTACACATCACTGAACCACTAGCAGAGTGAGTTGTGTCTAAAGCACATGGGTCTCTAGGCTAAGAACTGAAATAATTCTTAGAGCCAGCTCTGTACAGTACAAGGGATTCTGAGAGTCTGGCCTGGTCTACACTACAGTGTTGGGTTGACATAAGACAGTTTCAAATTGACATAATTATGTCAGTGTACACACTACAGCCTTGCTCCCACCAATGTAAATGCCCTACTAGACTGATATAACAACTCCACCTCCACAAGAGGCATAGAGCTTATGTCAGTGTAGTTAGGGTGACGCAGTGTCCTGTGTAGACATTGCATTACTTACCTCTATTAGCTGTCATTCTTGCCAATTTCACTTCCTCTGGAGCTATGAAATTAACAAGAAAGCAGGGCTGCTGCTTGGTCTCTGCTCCAAGCCGGGCTACCACCCAGGCGCCTGGCTCCCCACTCCAATCTGAGCTGCCACCCGGGCTCCCCGCCAGGAGCACAGCAGCTGACTGGACTCCAGGCACAGATCTCCCAGCTGGGAGCCCCGCTGACCCCACGGGTTCTCAGCTCCCTGCTCCCCAGTGGGAGCACAGCTGTGCTCAGCGGGGAGCTCTGCACCTGGAGTCTGGTCAGCTGCCCCGTTCCTGGTGGGGAGCTGGGAGCCAGGGGGGGGGGGGTAGGACCCGGGCTCCCGGTGGGAAGCTGCACACGGAGCTGAGTACTGCCTCTCTTAAGTCAGTAGAAGTGCTCCTAGTGAGGACGCGCACAGCCGACAGAAGAAGGGCAGTGTGGACATGAACCACCGCAGTAAACTGACCTAACATAGGTTGACTTAAGTTTATAGTGTAGACATGCCCACAATCAAAATTAATGTAGATTAGTAAATATAGATATGCTTGGCAGTACTTTTCATCAAGTACATATCTATATGAATCTGTGTCTACACATACCCTAGACAGACACTTAATACACAGCATTAGCTCAGACAGCATCCTGCACAATACAGACAAACCCCATTTCACATACTACTTTGCAGTATCTTCATAAGTTTATTGTGCAATCTTGCAAAAACTCAAACACCTTTTAGAGTGGAGCTCGAACCAGTGTACTTTTTACTGTGTGATGCACTCTGGGGTTCCCACTTTCTGAAAAGATCTGAACAAAGCATTGTGTGTCATTGAACAATGGGGGAATGGGAAAAAAAGATTCCTCCAGGGAACAGAGTTTTTCTAGTCTTGAAAGCATTATGGTCTACCTATGGAAAGTGTTAAAGTATTTATACTCATATAAAAACTCCATCAATGTCAGTGAAGCGACACTAGTGTATGTGAGATCAGACTCGGGCCCTCTGTGGATATTCCATCAGACATCTACCTACTCCTGCTTGCACTGCAGAGTTACTACTATGAGTGAGCTGGATTCTATTTTAACTCACACATCATCAGTAGAATTATTACAATAAATCCTGATTGCAAAATCATCACTAATAGCATGACAAGGAAAGAGCACAGCTCAGCTGTCTGAGCCCAGGCTGAGTTTGCAAGCCTGGCAATATGAAAAAACGTCATCTCACTTGTAAACCAGAAATAATTGAGCCAGAATACATGGAACCCTACAATGCCATGTGTGGCTGAGTCACTTTAGAGATTGGAACCAGACTCAAAAGAAACATGGACAATATTTAAATCATGTTAAAGAAATTAACATCAGAATGAACCAAAAAGAAAAAACAAGAGGAAAAATAATAGCAATTAAGAAAACGTACCTGCTCGAAGAAAGAGAGAACTAATAAGCAGTCACCAACGGCAAAATGGCCACATTAGCAAAGCAGTTGTTTGCCTTTCCCAAACTTAAAGGGCCAGACCCCAGAAAGGCATACTAGGAAAAAGTTCTGATAAAAAAAAAAATAGGGAAGGAATAGTAGGGACTAGGCAGTCAGAAAGAAAGATACTTCTACAGGATGTAGCTGCAGCTGTGTATCTATTGTAGCAGAATAAAAATTTGTGTAATTGCTAAATATGAAAGTTCTGGGTCTGTCAAAGCGGCTTATACAAAATAGTTTTGGGTGTTACATTCACTTTAATAATCTATTCTTACATAAAAGTGTTTTGTTTTATTTTTGTTCAGTTCACACTGACAATGGCAGTAGGGCAAGTCTGTGCAGTGTACTTGTCACGGCAATACTGCAATTACTTTACACACAGCAGTAAAACTACTTAAAGGGACACTGCCAAAGTGCTTTAAAATTATTCTGAAAACAGCATATTTACCATCACTGAATTATTTTCCTCTGTTATACTCATACAATGGCTTAGCATTGGAATTGCACTGGAATGCTTATTAAACATAAACATACAGATGGGGAAAATGAAACACCAAATCTCACCTGGGAAGCAGTGTATTCTGCTGGAGTTGCTTAGGCCCAGATCCTCAAAGATATTTAGGTTCTGAACTTCCAGAACCTAAACACCTTTGAAGATCTGGGCCCTTATGCCTAGCAGTTTAGAGGCCTGTGTTATAATGGTGCTTCAAATACTGACTCGTTGGGCAGTTCGTTTAAGTCGTTCAAAAGTGATTGCTAATAATGAGTGTCTCAGATGCCTGAGTTGATACTTTAGGTGTCTCAAGTCAGGCACCAAAATTAGTGGGTATTTTTGAAATGTAGATCTTAATATTGCTGAGCCTCAGTTTATCTAATTAATGGGGGGATTGTGAGACCTAACCAAATAATGGGTAAATCCTGGCCCCAGGGAAGTTAACCATATTTACAAAATGTTATAAAAGTACAAGTATTAATACAGCCTATTGGGGTAGAGGTGGAGCTCAACACACTGTTTTTCTCCTTAGCCCATATAGACTTTTTCTTCTGATTTTACAATGTCCCAGATTTCCTAAAGGATTCATCAGCTTTGCCAGTCCTTTATGTTCTCTCAACTTCTGTTATGTTAATATGTCTCAACATGTCTCCAAAGTTGCTGTTGACTATCCAGAAGGACCCACAATAAGGCATACCTCTCTCATACACCTTCATTCTATGTTTAGATCAAACAAGGAAACCTACCTGCAAATCCTATTATACAGGCATGAAAACCCATCAACACTCATAACTTCAAACCTGCTCACCTAATCTCCTTCAAACTCAGTTTAATTGTTAGATCTCAATGAGATCTACAAAGCAAGTCAAGTTTGAAGAAATATATTCAGGCATTTTTGAGTTATGCATGCACAATATTTATAATTAGAGAATGGTATGGTTTTTAAATACATGGATCATTATCATGTTACAGTGCCTCAGGTGTGCTGGATTCCTCTAACTCAGAGGTTCTCAAACTTCATTGCATCGCAACCCCCTTCTGAGAACAAAAATTACTACACAACCCCAGTCCGGGGGACCTAAGTCTGAGCCAGCCTGAGACCCGCTGCCCCAGGTTGGGATCCAGAGATGAAGCCTGAGCCCTGCCGTCCCGATCAGAGGGGCCAAAGCCAAATCCCAAGGGCAGTCGGGCTTTGGCTTCAGCCCTGAGGCCCGGCAAGTCTAACACCAGCCCTGGGAACCCCATTAAAACAGGGACAGGACTTGTGACCCACTTTGGGGTCCCAATCCACAGTTTGAGACCCGCTGCTCTAACTACAGATAAGGAGACTTGGTTCCCATCTTGAAGAGTTTGCAATCTATTTTTAAAGAAAGAGGCAACAAACAGAATAGCAAAATGGTAGGGAAGAGCTGACGAGGAAGGACAGGGTCTACAGCAATAATGGGCAGAGATTATGCAGAACTCAAAGTGACATTTTCTGTCACCAAAAGATTGCTTCCGGGCAGAGAGCAAGCATAGAAAATGTCAATCTAAAGGAATATGCTAAAATTTCAGCAACTGAAAAAGGAGGGTGGCAGTTATAATGGAAGATGGAACTTTATCTACAGCAGTTGCTAGGACTTCTGCTACCATACTCTGGAATGTAAATACAAAAGCAACATGTGACTTCTTCCCTTAAAGCAGGACACAATGTGCAACTAAACATGCCTGTCATAATCAGCTTGAGATGTCTGGAAACTAATGACCACAGGAATCTACAGATGCTAAATTATTCAGTGATTTACATCCCCGTTTTATGATTAGGTGTTAGCTCACCATAGCATAAAGGATGTCAGACATCTGTATCACATGCCTCTGTATTTCTCCCTTAAAAACAGATTTATTTTTCATTAAAGAGCTGCCAAAATAATGGGCCAAATTCTGCTCTCATGTACCCATGCAACTCCTAGCATGTACACACATGCACACACACACTCTTAAATCCAATACAATATAATTAATATAGGATCCATTACATCATATCATATCAAACACTTCATCTTAAAATTGATATTAAGGAGAGGCAGGCAGAGGTTGTAAATGAAGGAACATACTATTTTAGGCTCTCTTGCAACTTCTTATATTACTGAAATGTTTAACTTGTTTAGAAAATCAGAGGGGTCGGGAAATTTGCCCAGAACAGTTGCCAACTTAGTGTGTATCTAATACTTTGAATTCTCTAAATATAGGTCTTTATTCTGGAATGAGCATGGACTGAGGAAGCTATTCTGCTATTTAGTGCATGATTCTCAATTTCTCTTCCTCGATGCAGGGTTCAAACTGTGGGGGAAATAAAGGAACTGCTGTTCTCCTGGTTAAAGTTAATTTCTTCAATAAACAAGTAAAGAAGTTCCACTTGCTAAATGGATTATTTATTCCTTTGCTTTCGAATCTTAGTTTCGACATAGGAATTGCCACATTGTATCAGGCTGGTGTCCATCTAGCCCAGTATCCTCTCTCTGACAATGGTAAATACCAGATGAGTCAGAGGACGATGCAATTGTCCCTATAATGGACAGTTACAGGATAACCCATCAGTAAGTGAAGTTTCTAACTGCTTGGGGTTAAGAAGAGGTTCTCTGTGCCCAGAAGCATGAGAGTTTCTATCATTTATATTTTATCCTGTCATACACAACCACAAAATGTTCTCACTAACCACATCTATTTCTAATCCCTTTTTGAACTCCGCTAAACTCTTAGACTCAGTGATATCTTGTGACAGCAGTTTCCCTAGGTTACTTATGCTTGTGTAACAAAGGATTCAAGTTTTAAATGTATTGCCTTTCAGTTTCACTGGAAGTTCTCTTATGATAAGAGCGAATAAGCAGCAGTGACTGATTTACATCCTCTAACCCAGGGTTTCTCAACCTGTGGATCGGGACCCAAAATTGGGTCGCCAGAATGTTTCAAGGGGTCGCGTGGCAGCTCCTGTCCCACGGGGCTGGCTGGACTCGCCTCCCTGCTCCAGGCACTGCAACCTCTGGGGTCCCAGCACCACTCAGGTTTAGCCCAGCCGTCATGATGATAGGAGTCCGGGTAGGCCAAATTTGAGTGAGCGGCACTGCAACCCCAGGTCACAACTCCACTCTCACAAATTTGGTCCAGTTAGGGGGGCGGGGCCAAACCTGAGCAGTGCTGCAACCCCAGAAGTTGCAACACCAAGCCCAGCCTGCCCCACAGCACAGGAGCTGCCTCTGTGGGGTGAGTGCCAGGCAGGACCCAATCCCCCCACAGGCCAGGATCTGACTGAAACCACCCCAGGGCCTCCACCCCCGCAGGGCCGGATTAACTTTTTGTGGGCCCGGCCCCAAACATATTTGTGGGCCCCCCTGGGGAATGAAGAGGCCAGGGGCAAGAGCACAGCGGGCAGGGTGGAATTGATTTAAATCATTATTTAAATCACTAGTCAGGAAGACTCAATTTAATCATGGGTTTCTACATAAAAGTGCATTCTTGGTGGTTGTTATAACCTTAATACATATTCTTCACAACTCAGAGATAGATGTAGGTTTCATTTTTAGAAGGTACACACTATGCATTTTTAAACAGTGATTTATTTTGAAAACTTTTCAGATGAGTTTTACAGCTATATCAGAAAATAAATGATTGTTTGGTTATTTCATTTACCAAAGATAATTGAAGCAGATATTTATGAAGTCACTGGGAGGTGAACTATCTCCAATTCAACAGGTTAATCATTAATATTTGGAGGATTTTCTTGCTCGGCTGTATTACGAGGAGAACATCACCAGACAGACATTTAAATTATTTTATTTAACTAACACAACAAAGATATGTATTCTGGATTTTTTTCTTCAACAGCAAACATAATATTTTAACAAAAAAGCATATGTCCCTCGCTTCTCACATTTATCTCCAGACTTCTCCTTGTCCAGATCTATTCCACCCCCAACAATCTTCTATTCATTGAACTTTATGAAACTTTTCACTTTTAAAGAGAGGTAAGGGGTTGACTCTGTGTACACAAAT
Source organism: Macrochelys suwanniensis (assembly GCA_033296515.1). Taxonomy (NCBI): domain Eukaryota; kingdom Metazoa; phylum Chordata; order Testudines; family Chelydridae; genus Macrochelys; species Macrochelys suwanniensis. The sequence goes on along the minus strand of CM065781.1, from coordinate 16,552,752 downwards.
TTGCAGAGGGACAATAGAGTTGACATCTGTTATTTCTCACCTCTATATATTATTTATTTATTTAAAAACATTTTTGCTGTTAACAAGCATGTTACGTCTAGAGACACAAATCCACAGTTTGATAACTGCAAAACTATGCATCTCTGATGGTATCTTCTAGACTGAGCATTGGATTGAGGATGAGGATTGGTCCCTGCTGACTGGAGCAAGGCAGGGGCCGGGGGCAAAAGCACAGCAGGGCGGGAGCTAGGGTGGTCCCTGGAGCACAGGAGGGGCCGGGGGTAAACTGCAAGCACAGCAGGGCTGGGGAGGGGGTAAACAGGATCCCCACCCCTGCCCACATAGAGCGGGTACCTACCTTCTCCCTGGTTCTAGCCCATTCTCTTCATCTCTCTCTGCACCAAGCTGAGGGTGGGGGTGCACTGAGCACAGGGCTGGGGTGCAGGGTCTGGAAGGGAGTTAGGGTGCAGGAGCAGGCTGGGGGTTGGGGTGCAGGGTCTGGCCAGGAGCTAGAATGAGGGAGGGGGCTAACGGTTGGGGCAGGAGGTTGGGGTGTGGAGCTCTTACTGGGCAGCTCCCATTTGGTGCAAGGGGTGCAGGTGGCTATGTGGGGGGAGGGTGCAGGAGCTCCCATTTGGTGCTCAGGGTGGGGGTGGAGATGTTGGGGGGGATGCAAGAGTCAGGGCATGGGGTGGGGGGGTGGGGATGTGTGTGGGGTGGAGTCAGGGCTGGGGTCGTGGGGGAGTGCAGGAGTCAGGGCAGGGGGCTGGGGGGTGGGCAGGGGTTGTGGGGGTGCTCGACCCTCCCTCTTTTCCGCCTCCTCCCCCTCCCTCGCACCGACAAACAGCTGTTTGGTGGCAGGGAGAGGGAGCGAGAGGGGGAGGGGCAGGAACGCAGCACACTAGGGGAAGAGTTGGGGGAGGGGAGAGCTTGGCCGCGGGCAGAGCCTGCCCTGCTGCAGCCGGACAGAGCCCCTGGAGCCGGCAGCACCAAGCTTCTGCCCCAGCAGGAGAGAGCAGGGGGTGGAGAAGAGCGGCCGGGCTGGGGCCCCTTAGGAGCGTGGGCTCAGCGCCATGGCAAATCCGGTACTGACCCCCAGACTAGTTACTGGGTGACGACAAGCCATAAACATTTACAAATGGGTCCCGAGGCCAAAAAGCTGCTCTACCAGATTCATTATTTTAATACCTCTGGCTCTTGTTTTTCTCCTCTCTCAACTAAGCAGTCCTAATGCCGCCATCTTTCTCCATACAGAGCCTTCCACTCCTTTGAGCATTTTTGTTTCCCATGTCTGCTCCCCTTCTTTTTCTCCTAGGTCTCTCTGAGATGGGGTGACTGGTACCAAACCCTGCACTCTAAGAGAGAACGTACCACTGCTTTACAGGTTGGCATAATATTCCCAGACTGGTTTCGGTCCCATTCCTTATGCATCCTAATGTTTTATTTGCCTTCCTGCTGGTGGTGCACACGGCGCTGGGGTTTGCACTGTGCTGCCCACAATGACACCCCTGTTTTTTCTCGAGTTGTTACAGTTAATTCTACATCGAACAGACCTAGAGGTGATTTGTACTGGAGTTCATCAGCTTCACTGCTAACTCAGCAAGAAGGGTTGCTCAGGTTACTCATGACTAGAGGGATGCGAGGAGCTCACTTCCCACACAGGCCTAGGCTGTGTTTGGCCTTTGTGCAAATGCATAGGATGACAAGTGCAAGGAGCTGCCTCCACCCTTGCACTCTTAGGGAAGGACCAGGCCCAGCTGTAGTCCCCTAGCACAGGGGAATAAAACCCCTCCAAAAGGGGCTATGGAGGAGACAGGACCATCCCTGTTGTACTCCCCGGAGGTCCGGGAAGGCTCAGTCCTTCACAGAGCAAGCCTTGGAGTGGGGCAGCTCCACAGTGACCTTAACTCAGGGCTGGATATAAATGAAGCAATCTGACTCAGCCAGGGCAGGGAGAGAATAGAGGGGAGGGAGCCAACTACCTGGAGGAGGGCCCTTTGTACGGCTGGCCAGAGCAAAATCCAAATAAAAACCATCCAGAATAGTGTAATGTGAGGGGGGAGAGAAGAGAGAGTTCAATTCTCAAGTGCTTTGCTGAGAAGGGGAGGGATAGAGAAGGACAGCGATGGCTCTGCCCCTGGGGCACCTGAGGCCCTGCCTCAACCCAAACCACAGGAAGATTAAATCAAAGTCAAATTAAGATCCTTTCATCCTGATGCTGTGTTCTCTTCACAGCTTCTTCATTCATTAGCAGAGTGCTTCCATTTCCTGGCTAAGAGCTCCATGAAGGCTGCAGGGGGCCATGCCAGGTAGTGCATATTCCAAATACCAGGCACCATGGTAGCAACATAAACACTTCAGGCTCGCCCCAGCAAGCCCCTGAACAGCCCAATAGCCACCGCAGAAGAATAAAGGCCAGGCGCTATGAAAGGAGTTCCTATGTGCTACTGAGAAGGGTCCCTGACTGAGTGCTGCTACTGAAGATGGGACAGAAGTCAAAGACAGAGTCAGGGTCAAGAAGCGGCTTTTGATGAGTGGAGGAAGGCAGGAGTCAGTTTTATAGGGGAAGGTGCCAGAGGTACAGGAATTCTTGTCAGCTGCCCTGGTGAAGGGAGAGGACAGTGGGGAGACAAGACTAAAGGAAGCAAAGAATGTACAGACATAAAACGTTTCCCTTATTTACACCCTAAAAGGCTGAAAGCTTTGGGTTTATGCCAAATGCTATTTTGTGCTCAGGAGGCTCTGTCCTGCATCTGGGTGCTATCAATGTCAGGTACTTATATATGGCCCCCATTACCATAGTATGGGACCACTTCCCAATCTCTAATGCATGGTTATCCTCTGAACTCCGCTGTGAGGTAGGGAAGTGACAGGGGAACTGAGGCACAGAGAGACTAAGTGATTTGACCAAGGTCACACGGGAAAGCTGTAATGGTTCAGGGAATTGAACCCATCTCTTCCAAGACCCTGACTAGCCCCCTAACCCCTGGACCATCCTTCCTGTCCTATTACAGGCAGAGGGTGAGAATTTTGCATTGTAGGCTGTGTTCATTAACATGACTCATTTTCTCAGTGTTTTCATAATGTGAAGAGGAATGTGACTCAGAAACTGCTCATCCATAAATGACTTGTGAAGTGTTCATAAGTCATCAGAACAGGATAGTCAAGTACTTTCAGCACAGTATATGCTATTTGCTTTATACCCTCCCACCTGTTTAGTGGCAGTAGTGTTTTAAAAAAATCTGCAAAACTATTTTATCGGACACTTATTATTTGTATTACCATATTGTTTTGGAGGACCCTACCAAAATCAGGGGGCCCTTGTGCAAGGTGCTATGCAAACACATTGTAAGTGACAGGACCCGCCCTCAAAACTTTACACTCTAAACAAACAAGGGTTCGCAGAAGAACTATCCCCATTTTAGAGAGGACTAGGGCAGAGAGAGATGTAGTGACTTGCCAACAGGAAATATACTACAGAGCTAGGTATTATACTAGTATCTCTGGAGAATGTTAAACAGAAGCTACTCAAGTTAGAAATTTTTAAATCTACAGGGCCAGATAACTTGCATCCAAGACTTTTAAAGGACCTGGCTGATGAGCTTGCTGGACTGTTACTTCTGACTTTCAGTACATCTTGGAGCACCGGGAAGTTACAGAGGACTGGAAACGAGCTCATGTTGTGCCAGTTTTTTAAAGGGCAAAAGGGATTATCCAGGTAAGTATAGGTCTGTCGGCCAGACATCAATCCCGGGCAAGATAAAGGAGCAGCTGATATGGGGCTCAATAAAGAATAAAAGGAGGGTGATATAATTAATGCAAATCAACAGGGGTTCATGGAAAATAGACCCTGTCAAACTAGCTTGACATCTTTTTTGATGGTAATACAAATTTGGTTGATAAACAATAGTACTGACATAATATACTTAGACTTCAGTGAGGCGTTTAACTTGGTACTGGCACAACGTTTTGATTAAAAAACTAGAATGATATACAATTAACATGGCACACATACATTAAAAACTGGCTAACTGATGGGTCTCAAAATATAACTGTAAACAGTGTGACAAAGTTCCTCCTCTGCCTTGGTGGGTCCTGCGCTTTTTGGTGGATTTGCTCGCCTCAGTGGTTCATGGTAGCCCTCAGTTTGGCCGCTTCTGTTAGAGGCTCAAACCTGCCATTCACTCAGCTAACCTCATCACTGACCAGCATGGGGGAAATGGAGAACAATCTCCGCAGTCTCTGTTGTCTCACCTAGTGGGTCGGGGACAGGCCAGAGCCCTTTCCAAATTAGACCTTCCCTTCTGGTGTTGCTCACAGACCAGGTCAACTCCTCCTGTGTCTGATCAGGAGTTGGGGGGATGAGGGAAACCCGGGCCCGCCCTCTACACCGGGTTCCAGCCCAGTGCCCTGTGGATAGCAGAGAAAGGTGTAACACGATTAATGGCTGGAAGCTGCAGCTAGACAAATTCAGACTGGAAATAGGTGTAAATTTTTGACAGTGAGGGTAAAGAACCATTGGGACAATTTACCAAGGATCATGGCAGATTCTCCATCACTAATCATTTTTAAATCAAGATTTGATGTTTTTCCAAAAGATCTGCTCCCGGTATTATTTTGGGGAAGTTCTCTGGCCTGTGTTATGCAGGAGGTCAAACTAAATCTGGTCCAAGAGGTAACTATAACAGGACCGCTTGGAAATAGTGACCATAATATAATAACATTTAACATTCCTGTGGTGCTAAGAACACATCAACAGCCCAACACAGTGGCATTTAATTTCAAAAAGGGCAACTATGCAAAAATGAGGGGGTTAGTTAAGCAGAAATTAAAAGGTAAAGTGACTAAAGTGAAATACCTGCAAGCTGCATGGACACTTTTCAAAGACACCATAATAGAGGCCCAACTTAAATGTATACCCCAAATTAAAAAACAAAGTCAAAGAACTGAAAAAGAGCCACTGTGGCTTAACAACCATGTAAAAGAAGCAGTGAAAGATAAAAAGGCATCTTTTAAAAAGTGGAAGTCAAATCCTAGTGAGGTAACTAGAGAGGAGCATAAATACTGCCAAATTAAGTGTAAAAATGTAATAAGAAAAGCCAAAATGGAGTTTGAAGAACAGCTAGCAAAAAACTCAAAAGCTAATAACAAAACATTTTTTAAATACGTCAGAAGCAGGAAGCCTGCTAAACAACCAGTGGGGCCCCTGGACGATAGAGATACAAAAGGAGCACCTAAAGATGATAAAGTCATTGTGGAGAAACTAAACAAATTCTTTGCTTCGGTCTTCACGGCTGAGGATGTTAGGGAGATTCCCCAACCTGAGCCGTCTTTTGTAGGTGACAAATCTGAGGAATTGTCACAGATTGAAGTGTCACTGTCACTAGAGGAGGTTTTGGAACTAATTGATAAACTTAACTGTAACAAGTCACCGGGACCAGATGGCATTCACCCAAGAGTTCTGAAAGAACTCAAATGTGAAATTGCGGAACTATTAACTAGGGTTTGTAACCTGTCCTTTAAATCGGCTTCTGTACCCAATGACTGGAAGATAGCTAATGTAACGCCAATATTTAAAAAGGGCTGTAGAGGTGATCCTGGCAATTACAGACCGGTAAGTCTAACATCCGTACCGGGCAAATTAGTTGAAACAATAGTAAAGAATAAAATTGTCATGCACATAGAAGAACATAAATTGTTGGGCAAAAGTCAACATGGTTTCTGTAAAGGGAAATCATGCCTTACTAATCTATTAGAGTTCTTTGAAGGGGTCAACAAACATGTGGACAAGGGTAATCCAGTAGACATAGTGTACTTAGATTTTGAGAAAGCCTTTGACAAAGTCCCTCACCAAAGGCTCTTGCGTAAATTAAGTTGCCATGGGATAAGAGGGAAGATCCTTTCATGGATTGAGAACTGGTTAAAAAACAGGGAACAAAGGGTAGGAATAAATGGTAAATTTTCACAATGGAGAGGGGTAACTAGTGGTGTTCCCCAAGGGTCAGTCCTAGGACCAATCCTATTCAACTTATTGATAAATGATTTGGAAGAAGGGGTAAACAGTGAGGTGGCAAAGTTTGCAGATGATACTAAGCTGCTCAAGATAGTTAAGACCAAAGCAGACTGTGAAGAACTACAAAAAGATCTCACAAAACTAAATGATTGGGCAACAAAATGGCAAATGAAATTTAATGTGGATAAATGTAAAGTAATGCACATTGGAAAAAATAACCCCAGCTATACATATATATGATGGGGGCTAATTTAGCTACAACTAATCAGGAAAAAGATCTTGGAGTCATCATGGATAGTTCTCTAAAGATGTCCATGCAGTGTGCAGCAGCAGTCAAAAAAGCAAACGGGATGTTAGGAATCATTAAAAAAGGGATAGAGAATAAGACGGAGAATATCTTACTGCCCTTATACAAATCCATAGCGTGCCCACATCTTGAATACTGTGTACAATTGTGGTCTCCTCATCTCAAAAAGGATATACTGGCATTAGAAAAGGTTCAGAGAAGGGCAACTAAAATGATTAGAGGTCTGGAACGGGTCCCATATGAGGAGAGATTACAGAGGCTATGACTTTTTAGCTTGGAAAAGAGGAGACTACGGGGGGATATGATAGAGGTATATAAAATTATGAATGGTGTGGAGGAAGTGAATAAGGAAAAGTTATTTACTTGTTCTCATAATAAAAGAACTAGAGGCCACCCAATGAAATTAGTGGGCAGCAGGTTTAAAACAAATAAAAGGAAGTTCTTCTTCACACAGCGCACAGTCAACCTGTGGAACTCCTTGCCTGAGGAGGCTGTGAAGGCTAGGACTATAACAGGGTTTAAAAGAGAACTGGATACATTCATGGAGATGAAGTCCATTAACCTGGCTATTAACCAGGATGGGTAAGGAATGGTGTCCTTAGCCTCTGTTTGTCAGAAGGGAGTGATGGATGGCAGGAGAGAGATCACTTGATCGTTACCTGTTAGGTCCACTCACTCCGGGTCACCTGGCATTGGCCACTGTCGGTGGAAAGGATACTGGGCTGGATGGACGTTTGGTCTGACCCAGTATGTGGATTTGGTTTCTGACTACTGCAAAATCCTGGTTTGTGGGGATTTTACTTTCTACTCAGTCCACAAAAAAGTAGGGGCTATTTTAAAAAAATGCACATTCAGATTTCAAAACTCCCGCACACAAAGTTCAGGGGTGCTAGAATCCAGAAGTATGTTGGGGGTCCCAGCTCATGTTTCTATTTTAGCTCATTTTAAAATATTCCTGGATTTGTAGATTTTATGGCCAGAAGAGAACATAATTAATTATCTAGTTGCACCTCCTGCATAACAAAGGCCACAGAACCTCACCCAAGAATTCTGACCAACTAGTGTGCTGTGAAACTCTCTCTTACACACCCCTGTGAAAATATATCAAGTCAATAAACTTCTGAACAGCTCAAAATCCCATTGGAATTAAGGCATTATCAAAACACTTCAAAATGTGGAAAATCCATTACACATTTCCCTTGGTTTGAACAAAATAATCAGTGACCTCTTCTCTGAAACAGGCAAGGTGGAAATATTTTAAAAACACAGAAGGCCTGAGTCACCACTGCCTGGTTTAAATGGATTAAAAGCTGGTTGACAGATAGGTCTCTAAATATAATTGTTAAGTGGGGAATAATTATTGAGCAGGTGTGTCTCTGGGGGGGGGGGGGGGGTTCTCTCCAGGATCCATTATTGGCCCTATGCTATGTAACCTTTTTATCAATGACTTGGAAGAAAATATAAAATCACCACTGATAAAGTTTACAGATGACACAAAAATTGGGGGAGTGGTAAATAATGAAGAGCATAGGTCCGAACACGGAGCAATCTGGATTGCTTAGTAAACTGGGTACATGCAAACAATATGCATTTTGATACAGCTAAATGTACATGTATGCATCAAGGAACAAAAAATATAGGCCATACTTGCGAGATGGGGGACTTTGTCCTGGGAAGCAGTGACTATGAATAATATTCAGAGATCACGGTGGATAATCAGCTGAACATGTGCTCCCAATCCGACGCTGTGGCCAAAAGGATTAATTCAATCCTTAGGTGCATAAGCAGGGGGGATCTTGAGATGGAGTAGAGAGGTTATTTTACCTCTCTATTTTGCACTGGTGCAACTACTACAGGAATACCGTGTCCTGTTCTGGTGTTCGTAATTCAAAAAGGATGTTGACGGCTCAGAGAAGAGCCACAAGAATGATTAGAGCATTAGAAAACCTGCCTTGCAGCAATAGACACAAGGAGCTCAATCTATGTAGTTTGAGAGAGAAAGTTAAGGGGTGACTTGATTATTTATGTACCTATATGAGGAACAAATATTTAATCATTGGCTCTTCAATCTAGCAGAGAAAGGTATAACAGGATCCAATGACTGGAAGATGAAGCTAGACAAATTCAAACTGGAAATAGACATACATTTTTAAGAGCGAAAGTAATTAATCCCTTGAACAATTTACCAGTTGTGGCTGACAAAATTGAGGAAGCGTGACTTCTCTGGTTTGGACACATGCAGAGGATGAATGAAGGGGACCTGGTGAAGAAAGCATGGCAGGAGAGATTGACAAGAAAGATACCCTGAGGAAAGCTGAGGAAGTGATGGATGGATTGCATCAAAGAGAAGTAGAATGACCTCAATGCTGTCTCAGACAGACAAAGACAGCAGATGCTGGCACAATGATCCGACCCCACTTGCTGGGAGAAGAACCATTTATCAAGGGTCGTGGTGTATTCTCCTTCACAAAAAATTCTTAAATCAATATTGGAAACTTTTCTAAAAGAGCTGCTCTAGGAATTATTTTGGGGAAGTTCTATGGACTATGCTATACAGGAGGTCAGAGTTGATCATCGCAATGGTCCCTTCTGGCCCTGAATCTAGGACCATCATTGTGAGGCCTTGCTTAGGTCACCCAGAACTGTGAGCCACTGGGTTACTGCTTTGCCTTGGCAATAAAGAGCTTTGCTGCTGCTAAGTAACAGTGAACCCCAATTCCCAGGTTCCCCAGAGATGTCTTTCTGCAGTGCCCAGACCCTCTCACTGGACCCTAACGGAAGTTACTAAGTTTGCTGCCTTCAAAAGACAGAATATTCACCGGCCTCTTAGTTCGGCTGAGAATTTTACCCTTCAGTTTATACCCAGCACTGAGATGGTTTTGTAGTAAAACAAGCCTAAGTTTATTAACAGCGAACAGATATTTAAGTGATAATACATAGGAATAGAAGGCACAGATATGGTTACAAGTAAAATGAAACAAAACACGTTTTCTAGTGACTAAAACTTGGCCCAGGGCTACACTAGGGAGGGGGGTCGATCTACGATACGCAGCTTCAGCTACGTGAATAGCGTAGCTGAAGTCGGCGTATCGTAATCGACTTACCTGGCCATGAGGACGGCGGCGAGTCGATCGCTGCTGCTCCCCCGTCGACTCCACTTCCACCTTTCGATGAGGTGGATTTCCGGAGCCGACGGGGAGCGCTTTCGGGGATCGATTAATCGCGTCTAGATGAGATGCGAAAAATCGATCCCCGAATGATCGATTGCTACCCGCCAATCCGGCGGGTAGTGAAGACAAGCCCTTATAGTCTTTGTTTAAGCAGGTTTCTCACCGATAGTCAGTTCTCAGAGACTCCAACCCCACTGGGTTGAAGGATCCAGCTTTCTTGATTGCAAAGTTCTGGTCCCTTGTCTCCATCTAGTGATGGATAACAAAATGGCTTTTTACCTCTGCTTTTACCCTCCCAAAGTGCATTGACTTTGTTTCAAGAGGCAGGAAGGGTCCTGGCGATGCAGTCTCCACTCCCCATCAAGATTGTTGAGTGGTCATCTTCTCCACTTGCTCTTCTGATGGCTATTTACCTCTCTTTTAAATTTACTTTTCATTGCCTTTGGTCTCACCTTGCTTGACTTACAACTTACACTGGAGACACAGTCAAGTCTGCGAAACAAGATTCCTATGTCAAGGACAGGCAAGGCTTAGGCACTGCCTGACAAACAAACAGTTTAGGAACATATTTCCAGAACACAGCTATAATTCTTTGTACATCACCCCTACATACATCACCAGTGTGCCAGGCTGGGGTAATGAGCGTGCCGGATCTGATGAGAGGGATGGTATGGTGTGCCCAATACCAGTTGGTATTGAGGAGCTCCATGGGTCACAGTCACTTACCCCTGTGCAAAGTGGGTGTCAAATGCTATGGTTCTGATGGGGCAGCTGTGATGGGGGGTTCATGCCAGACAACATACAATAGGTTAGATTAGGTCAATTAACCTTATATGCTGCACCTGGAGGAGAGCCAAGGCTCAGTAAAGCCTGACGAAAGAAGTTCAGCTGGGAAGGAACTGGTCGGGCCTGTATGAAGGGATGAAGCCGAGACCAGAAAAGGGCTGCAGGGGAAGTAGTCTGGGAGGTGGGAGTTTGAGCCAGTAAACCCACTGGGCAGAAAGATAGAAAAGGGAAGTAGAAAGGAGTCCAGGGAAATAGTGACAGGGTCTGGGAGCAAGCAGCCCATGTTGCTAGACATAAGGTCCCTGGGCTGCAACCTGGAGCAGTGGGCGGACCCGATTCCACAACCAGACACTGGGAAAGTGGCATGGAATTGGATGGAAGACTGTCTGGAATGGCATGCGGACAGCTGATCCAGGGGACCTTTGATACCCTGGAAAGGGAGGACTCTGCAGTGACGTGGCCAGAGGGCTGAGTCACAAAGAGAGAGCACTGTGAGCCCTGGAGAGTGGGGGAGGGGAGGAGACGTGGTGTGAGCAGCCGTTGGAAGAGGTGCATCAAACTCGAAAGGAGATAATCCCTAGCTGCAGCCACAAGGAGGTGCCCCAACAGAGAGTCGGACCCTGTTCCAACAGTATTTCACACAGGTGCAATGACTGCGTAAGGTGCAGGTAGTGGGGAATTAAGCTGAGAAACGCCATCAGTAGAGACGGCTGGACATTTTCAGTTTGTTGAAATCGAAACATTCTGCAGAAACATTTCCTGAGAGCGCGTGGCCCCAGCTCCCGGCACCTTGCCGGCCCAGCTCCCAGGTAACCCACCAGACAAACTGCCCCAGAGTTTCCATGCTCCCTAGGCTGCCCAGAGCTCCACAGCCCACCAGGTGTAAATGAAATGTCATTTTGACTCTTGCTAAACAACCTTTTGGAATTCCCGGTCAATTTCTGAAGGAGTTTATGGGTTTTTTGGTTTTTTTAATTTGGAATTTCTCACAGAATGGGAATTCCAGTTCTGGCAAGCTCTGGTTATCAGCTCATTATCATCTGCTTAATAAACAAAGTCTGTTTTAAAAGTATTAATAGACCCCTGTAGGGTTGATGCATCAATCTCTCAGGAACAGAAAATAACAGGGCCAGAACCTCTAATGGTGTAAGTCAGCCCAGCTCCATTGAAGTCAGTGGAGATAGACTGACAGAGCTGCTGATGTTCTGGATCAGAATTTGCGTATGGACATATTCAGTACACCTTATGTAATCCCAGATAATATTTTGTGTACCTTACTTATCAGCTTGCAGATCTCTATGGTATTTTGTATATGTTTTCTATGTGACAGGTTTAATTCAATAGCCAACATATTTGATTCAAGAGCTGTCAATCCTGGTTTAGAGCAAGAATGATTTGATTTGACAAGCCATGTATCCAATGCAACAAGCAATATGTCTGATTCAGGAAGGAATGCATCTGTTTGATACTCATCTTTTCTTTTAGTAAAGCATGAATGTATTCTAACAGGCAGCGTCTGTGTTTCAGTGCCTAGTGAATCAATTTCTTTATGCACTGCATCTCAGCACATGAAGTATGCATTTCCCAATAAACGGACATCTCCTACCACTCATGTGATTTCTTTGGCGTGTCAAGTGTCTGCAGCATTTCTGAATCCAGGATAAAATCTCACGGCACCTCAGGTGTGAACAGTACTGTGACTAACCTTTTAAAGGCAGACACCTAATAATCCAAGCAGGAAATGTGAGGGACCAAAGATAAAGAGAGAGGAGGGAAGCTTCTAAATCCTGTGCATTAGAGAGTATGAAACAAAAGCGGAAAGGGAGGCCTGTAGATGCCAAAAGAATTAAAAGGACAGAAAAGTGGGGGGGGGGAGGGAAGATTCCTTCCTTCTGAAGGAAGAGAGACATTCACAAGGAAGAAGGAGACAGTATTATTTTAAGTTTGACATTTGTACCCTTTTTTTTATTTCAAGATCTCAAGTGAGACATTAGGTATACACTATACCCTATATTCATGGTACTTGCTGGCTGTAGAAAGAACAACGCTATTTTGCCTCAGTACTAAAAATATCAGTTAAGTTCAGTATAGTGGGCTTGTTTTAAAATAAGTACCCTTTGCTTTAGTTACCTTCCCTGGCATTTTAAGCCATATGTTTATCATCTTTGGTGTAAAGTACTTCATCCCACGTTCCTTATTTACTCCTGTGTCCCCTCGTTTTTGAATCCCTTACACCAATTTTTAAAATGTCTATTTGATGCCTTTGAAGTCCCCTCTTCCCCAGTGAAATTATAAGCCTAACACTCTTAGCCTTTCCTCACCGCTTTGATTTTTGAGACCTGGGGCCAGTCTGCTTTCCCTTACACCAACGTGAATGTGGAATAATTCCACTCACTTCAATACATATAGATATTCACCTGTCTTGAGCCATATCTTGAGCTAGTGCAAATTGGCGTAGCTTAATTGAAGTTAATAGGGCTGAGCAGTTTACACCAGAGGAGGATCTAGCCCATTATTTCTAGTGTGCCCATCACAGCAATGGATAGGGAGACAAACTGTTGTGGGTGGCACTCACACTGCCCTGTGGGAGTGGACACAGATACACAGTGATGCAGTGTGCACTGTTTACATCAAGTTTTATTTATTTATTATACCAACCAAAAAATCTTCAGTGAAAAAATAAGTTTTTGACCAAAAATAGATCCACACTTTAAATTAAACCCTCCAGTTTCCAGTCCTCTTCCTCTCACTGACAGATATTTTAATACTGCTGTACTTTTTTAATCTGCTGTGATTGGAAATGTTTGCCTATATTATGCATAGGACAAAAGGTTTTTTTCCTCATTCCTTCATGGATTACATTATTTTCCCAATTATGTTCTAGCTACTGTGCACAAGAGTAAATTATACGGAGTTAGGCAACATACATGTGTTAATTAGATAGGGGACACACAAGCTAATTTTTCCTCAACTCCAGGGAAACCTTAAGATTATGATTATAAAGCAGATGCAATCCGCGATACTTTAAAAAAAAAAACCACTAGTTACATATCAGAATACAATACTAGCAACAAAATTAGTTTCTTCAATTTAATTCAAGAAAATTTTAATAGCATCTGACTATTTACTGCAAAAGCATAAAAATTAAAGGGAATGCACAGAAGGCTGGTGTTATAACAGAACTAAAGCTCTGATCCTGCTCCTATTAAAAGTCCTGATCCAGCAAAGCATTTAAGTACCTGCTTAACTTCAAGTATGTTAGTGAAATGTGCTGAAGGACCTTGTTGAATCAGGGCAAAAGTTAACAGCAAAACTTCAGTGGGAGAATGATCTAGCCCTAGGTGGATCAGAAGTTTTGATCGATAAAGATCAGTTATGGAACGTTAAGGTCCTGAATTGAGCCTTGTGTGGACATAGGTAATTGCATGTGCAAATCAGATAAACACCCTTAAAAATAGGACACGCTTGATCTACTGCAGGAGAAATGAATTAGGTGACCCAAGTCTCTTTTAATCTCTGTCTCCATGATAACCAATGGGGAAATGTTTCAAGTTTCACTGCATTCACAGCACAGTACAGATGGAAATTTTCCTAAATGTCAGTTCAAGAACTACAGACAATGGCTTATTCTTATGAAAACTAAACTGTTAGTGGCCCGAAGATTAGAGGAAAGAGCTTTGTCACTCATACCTTTGCTTTGGTGGCTCAAAAGAGCATGGTGACATGAAATAAAAAGCTTTCTCCTAAAAGGAATGGCTTATTCTTATGAAAACTAAACTGTTAGTGGCCCTTTCATTAGAGATTTGTATGGAGTTATAAATCATCTATTATATTATTGGGGGGGGTGAGTTGAAGGGTATAATGCATAACTGATCATATACTTGACTTTTCTTTTCTGTTAAAAATCCTTTTCTGCCATCCTTGAAATACCCAATACATAATTAGCACACTTTCATTAAAATACTGTGTCCCCCCGGCCTGAATTACACTGCATGCGTTTTACATCATGCTCCTTAATAATGTTTTTAAGTAATAAATCTTATCAATTAATATTCCAGAGTGATTCATACCATTTCTAATATGCAGAAGCTGGGCAGAGTCTTTCAGATAAAAATATTTTCTGAAGAGATTGAAAATAATTGCTTTTTAAAATTGCTGATGGGGATTCTGCCACTCAACTAGCTAAGCCTGTAAATGTGCTTAAGAGATTAAACAAGGAAAACTGAGCTGGGCTGGTGGCTGGCCCCATTCCACGTGCCTAAGAGTTGTCACTACTCCAAATGTGACCAGACAACTTCGAATTTGCTGTGGTTCATCCTAAACTGTGCAGAAGCTTCAGCTTATAACCAGGCTTGGCATAGGCCTGTGCCTTCTCACGCAGGCCCTGAGGGATTCAGCCAACAAAGGACGTGCATGCCAGGAAGTGATCTCGTCATTTGGACATGCACATTGGTGCAAACTGATCCAAATACCTATCATGCATTTTCTGCAGTACTGTAACTTAGATCTATAAGCCAAGAGCAATGTGCCCAGCAGTGCCAAAAGTTCCCTTAGAAAATGTAAATCCTGAAAGAGAGTAACTACAACCTAACTGTCCCTTCACACGTGCATACATGTGAGGTTTTCAGCCAAGATTTTTTTTTTTTGAGGAATCATCCATTGTGCTCACAGCTGAAAACGTGTCCCCATATACAAAAGTTCTATAGTACGCAGATGGCTAATTCTAGATCATTTATAAAATTACAAACTATTAGGCCAAGACTTTTTAAAAATGGGTGCCTAACATTAATCTCTTATGTAAGACCAAGATTTTCAAAAATGACTAGAGATTTTACATGCCTTGGTTTCTAGGTGCCCTACTTGAGACTGCTTAAAGGGGCCTGATTTTCAGAAAGTGCTGAACACCCACCCTCTGAAAATCAGGTACGTCCAGATGGCACCCAGATAACAAGGCACTAGTTGTTTCTGAAAACCTTGACCCAAGGTCCCTGAATAAATGATCTGATTTTCAAAAGTGCTTAGCACCCTGAGCTCCCATTGAGATCAGTGAAAGTGCTCAAGCACTTTTGAAAATCAGGTCATTCATGTAGACATCTGCATATGTTTAGGATCCCAATTTTAGGCTCCTATTTTCAAAATCTTGGCTGATATTTTCAAAGGAGCCTAAGAGAGTTAGGTGCCCAAGTTCTACTTAACTCCCCTACGCACCTTTGAAAATCCCAACCTTAGTCTCTAATGAAATTGGCTTACTCTCCCCTTTCAGACTAGCTTTACTTCGCGCTATAACTTTGTTATATGCCTCTCGCTTAGGGGATCCCTTCTCAATCAAGATGTAACTATAGAATCTCACAATTCTCCTACCTCTTGAACACACTACAAAGAATATACTAAACCCTCTGAAGGAACTGTGTCCCCTTTTTAGAAAGAGCAGCACTGCTAAAGAAAATTCAATATATCCTCACTAGAAAAAGTGATGTACAGATAAAGGGGAAAGGTTAATAAAAACAACTAGGGGAAACAATGCAATAGCTGTATTAACAATCTAACAGGTTTTGGTTGTTGCTAAGTTGAGCTTTGAATTATCTTCTCCACATTGTAATGCAGAACTCTGTTGGTAAATCAAGCATGGTCAATGGTGTGGAACAGAGATAATAAAAATACTAATAATACCTAGCTCTTATAGAACTGTCCCTTTCAAAGCTATGAATCATTAGAAATGGAACATTTCTAAATGGCAGTGCTCTGAATTTTGTGATTAACTGATTCTTCATCTGATCTTCCCATTCTTGGTAACATACTCAAATTCAATATGGCGCATGTTGTCTCTCAGATCACCAGCAAAAAAACCCAGAAGAACTTATCATCAGCATTACAATCATATGACATACACCTTCCAGTCTCTAACATAATTTAGTGAACACTGCCCTACTGCACTATATAAATCCTAGCTTTGATGAAAATATATTTGGCAATAAAATTATCCTCACTCTCCATCCAGTAGTATCAAATAAATATTGGATAATAACTGAAACAGCCCACAGAGAAGCAAAGGTATAAGCCTCAGATCTCTCTGGATAGCTAGTTTGTCCTTATAACAACATTCATCAGAGTAAGATAATATTGATTTTTCTGTTGGAAAAGAAACAGAACTTGTTTCTGTATAGACTGAAATCCCAAATCTGGTATTATACTGTACATCATACTTTTAATATCGACCATTTAAAATTTGGTCAAACTAAATAAAGAATACGTACAAAAGTGTCAAGATGAAAAATTCAATTTATATATTAAAAAATCCAGTTCACTGATACCTCCAATGAAATTAAATTGCTAATTTCATTCTTGGGAAATTTTTGCAAGTGTATATTGCTGTTCTCCTAAATTGATCACATCTCTTTTTATTGAGCATACAAGAATACAACAAAGAATCAGAATGTGGGTATAAATGCTAGAACCCCAAGAAACACACATTAAAAAGAGAAGCTACATGGCCTTCTTTGTTTGTGTAACTGCATTGAAACCAGTCGAGTTATGCCAGCAGAAACTTTGGCACCAAATGTCTACCTTCAACACAAAATGACATGAAATTTCCAAATTTGGGCCAAGATTTTAAAAAGCAGCTAGTGACTGAGTGCCCCAATTTTACTCAGCTCCCTTACGGGGGTCTGATTTTCAGAGATTTGGGTGTTCACCACTTTTTGAAAGTCATAGAATATCAGGGTTGGAAGCCCAAATCTTCAGAAGTGTCCTCTAATTTTAGTTGCCTTGTTTTTTTGGTGCCCAAATGTAGCCAGGTGGAAGGTGTTACGCATAGAATCACAGAGTCATAGAATATCAGGGTTGGAAGGGATCTCAGGAGGTCATCTAGTCCAACACCCTGCTCAAAGCAGGACCAATCCCCAAATAACAAATCCCAGCCAGGGCTTTGTCAAGCCTGACCTTAAAAACCTCTACAGAAGGATATTCCACCACCTTCTTAGGTAACCCATTCCACTGTTCATCACCCTCCTAGTGAAAACGTTTTTCATATATCCAACCTAAACCTCCCACACTGCAGCTTGAGATCATTACTCCTTATTGTATCATCTAGTACCACTGAGAACAGTCTAGATCCATCCTCTTTGGAACCCCCTTTCAAGTAGTTGAAAGCAGCTATCAAATCCTCCCTCATTCTTCTCTTCTGCAGACTAAATAATCCCAGTTCCATCAGCCTCTCCTCATAAGTCATGTGCTCCAGCCCCCTAATCATTTTTGTTGCCCTCCGCTAGACTCTTTCCAATTTTTCCACATCCTTCTTGTAGTATGGGGCCCAAAACTGAGGAATGATCACATTCCTCGATCTGCTGGCAATACATATACAGCCCAAAATGCCGTTAGCCTTCTTGGCAAAAAGGGCACATTGTTGACTCATATCCAGCTTCTCATCCACTGTAACCCCTAGGTCCTTTTCTGCAGAACTGCTGTGTAGCCACTCGGTCCTTAGTCTGTAGCAGTGCATGGGATTCTTCCATCCTAAGTGCAGGACTCTGCACTTGTCCTTGTTGAACCTCATCAGATTTCTTTTGGCCCAATCCTCCAATTTGTCTAAGTCACTCTGTATCCTATCCCTACCCTCCAGCGTATCTACCACTCCTCCCAGTTTAGTGTCATCTGCAAGCTTGCTGAAGGTGCAATCCACGCCATCCTCCAGATTATTAATAAAGATACTGAACAAAACCAGCCCCAGGACCAACCCTTGAGGCACTCTGCTTGACACCGGCTGCCAACTAGACATGGAGCCATTGATCACTACCCATTGAGCCCGATGATCTATCCAGCTTTCTAGCCACCTTATAGTCCATTCATCCAGCCCATACTTCTTTAACTTGGCGGCAAGAATGCTGTGGGAGACCGTATCAAAAGCTTTGCTAAAGTCAAGGAATAACACGTCCACTGCTTTCCCCTCATCCACAGAGCCAGTTATCTCATCATAGAAGGCAATTAGGTTAGTCAGGCATGACTTGCCCTTGGTGAATCCATGCTGACTGTTCCTGATCACTTTCCTCTTCTCGAAGTGCTTCAAAATTGATTCCTTGAGGACCTCCTCCATGATTTTTCCAGGGACTGAAGTGAGACTGACTGGCCTGTAGTTCTCTGGATCCTCCTTCTTCCCTTTTTTAAAGATGGGCACTACATTAGCCTTTTTCCAGTCTTCTAAGACCTTGCCCGATCGCCATGAGTTTTCAAAGATAATGGCCAATGGCTCTGCAATCACATCCACCAACTCCTTTAGCACCCTCGGATGCACCGCATCTGGCCCCATGGACTTGTGCTCGTCCAGCTTTTCTAAATAGTCCTGAACCACTTCTTTCTTCACAGAGGGCTGATCACCTCCTCCCCATGCTGTGCTGCCCAGTGCACTAATCTGGGAGCTGACTTTGTTCATGAAGACAGAGGTGAAAAAAAAGCATTGAGTACATTAGCTTTTTCCACATCCTCTGTCACTAGGTTGCCTCCCGCATTCAGAAAGGGGCCCACACTTTCCCTGACCTTTTTTTGTTGCTAACATACCTATAGAAACCGTTCTGGTTACTCTTAACATCTCTTGCTAGCTGCAGCTCCAAGTGTGATTTGGCCTTCCCGATTTCACTCCTGCATGCCTGAGCAATATTTTTATACTCCTCTCTCGTCATTTGTCCAATCTTCCACTTCTTGTAGGCTTCTTTTTTGTGTTTAAGATCAGCAAGGATTTCACTGTTAAGCCAAGCTGGTCGCCTGCCATATTTACTATTCTTTCTACACATCGGGATGGTTTGTTCCTGCAACCTCAATAAGGATTCTTTAAAATACAGCCAGCTCTCCTGGACTCCTTTCCCCCTCATGTTATTCTCCCAGGAGATCCTGCCCACCAGTTCCCTGAGGGAGTCAAAGTCTGCTTTTCTGAAGTCCAGGGTCCGTATTCTGCTGCTCTCCTTTCTTTCTTGTGTCAGGATCCTGAACTCGACCATCTCATGGTCACTGCCTCCCAGGTTCCCATCCACTTTTGCTTCCCCTACAAATTCTTCCCTGTTTGTGAGCAGCAAGTTGAGAAGAGCTCTGCCCCTAGTTGGTTCCTCCAGCACTTGCACAAGGAAATTGTCCCCTAAACTTTCCAAAAATGCCCTGGATTTTCTGTGCACTGCTGTATTGCTCTCCCAGCAGATATCGGGGTGATTAAAGTCCCCCATGAGAACCGCCCGTGATCTAGTAACTTCTGTTAGTTGTCTGAAGAAAGCCTCGTCCACCTCATCCCCCTGGTCTGGTGGTCTACAGCAGATTCCCACCACGACATTACCCTTGTTGCTCACACTTCTAAAGTTAATCCAGAGACAGGTTTTTCTGCAGTTTCATACTGGAGCTCTGAGCAGTCATACTGTTCTCTTACATACAATGCAACTCCCCCACCTTTTCTGCCCTGCCTGTCCTTCTTGAACAGTTTATATCCATCCATGACAGTTCTCCAGTCATGTGAGTTATCCCACCAAGTCTTTGTTATTCCAATCACATCATAATTCCTTAACGGTGCCAGGACTTCCTGCTTGTTTCCCAGGCTTCTTGCATTTGTGTATAGACACTTAAGATAACTTGCTGATTGTCCTGCTTTCTCAGTATGAGGCAGGAGTCCTCCCCTCCTGTGCTCTCCTGCTCCCTCCTGATATCTCACTTCCCCACTTAACCTCAGGGCTTTGGTCTCCTTCCCCTGGTGAACCTAGTTTAAAGCCCTCCTCACTAAGTTAGCCAGCCTGAAAAGCTTGCAAAGATGCTCTTCCCGCTCTTCGTTAGGTGGAGCCCGTCTCTGCCTACCAATCCTTCATCTTGGAACACCATCCCCATGGTCAAAGAATCTAAAGCCTTCTCTCCGACACCACCTGTGTAGCCATTCATTGACTTCCACGATTCGACAGTCTCTACCCGGGCCTTTTCCTTCCACAGGGAGGATGGACGAGAATACCACTTGTGCCTCTCCTCTACAGTTAGTGAGCCAAAAACTAGAGTATCCAAAATCACGTTATTTTTGGCCTTTGCGTTAGAGTGGTGCACCCACCTGAATACTCATTCCATAAATGTTGTTATAATAGCTAACGATACATAGGAACTCTCATCAACATAACATTCTGAAATCATGTTGCTTGGGCCGATGCTCTAGCACGGCTGGCTCTCCGTTTGCCTTGACTGGCCCCCTTCCAGATTCACCCGCTCGACTGCTGGAAATATGATAGGATTTACCGCTGGCAGCTAGAGTCACTTGAGCCATGATTAGCAGAGCTCCCCTCCTTTTTTCTGGACTAACTACAGGAGATATTGTGGGCTTGGGAAAGTTTCTAGCATCAAAGCAGATTATGAAAAATACTTTTTTCTCCTCTTTTTGTTATGGATAGTGTTTTAGGTGTCAGGGCTATTAAGAGTGCAACGGACAACTGACTTCTGTCATACTAATAGGCTTCCAGAGGGTTGGTGGCCTTTTCCTTCTCCAGTTTGTTCAGCTATTGATCTATTAGGAATTGGTGCAAAGGAACTACATGTTCACAGCATTCCTTTGGGTGTCAACTTCTTTCGGTAACAACAGCCCCTAAGAAGAGGAAATCCCCAGTAGAGCCCTGCTAGCCACAGTCCTAGCTGATTTCTCACTGATTGGATTGGACAGAATAAATGAGGATGCCTGAGATAAGGCTTTGCCCATTGGGGTTAAGCCCTTTTCTTCAGAACAGCTTAGTCACTTAAGTAGGTCAGAGTAAGCCAGTTCAGAGATTACTCTGACATCTCTTCGACCTTGTCCTGCAAGTCCTTGCATAGCAGGCAGCGTGGAGTGAGTGCAAGGGTGTTGCACCTTACGGCCCCAACCCTGGAAGATGCTGAGCGCTCCTGAGCTGTTGGATGCACTTAATTCCCACTAAAAAGAACAGGAGTACTTGTGGCACCTGAGAGACTAACAAATTTATTTCAGCATAAGCTTTCGTGGACTACAGTCCACTTCATCAGATGCATAGAATTGAACATACAGTAAGAAGATATTTATACCAACTGTAAGAGGCTAATTAATTAATAGGAACTATTATCAGCAGGGGGAAAAACTTTTGAAGTGATGATCAAGATGGCCCATTACGGACAGTTGACACAAAGGTGTGAGGATACTTAACTAGGATACTTAACTAGGGGAAATAGATTCAATTAATGTAATGACTGAGCCACTCCCAGGCTCTGTTCAAACCTAAGTTAATGGTATCTAGTTTGCATATTAATTCAAGTTCGGCAGCTTCTCAGAGTCTGTTTTTTAAGATTTTCTGTTGCAAAATGGCTTTGAAGGCGCTCAGCAGCACCTTGCAGGAATGAGCCCTGTCTCATGTGCAAGTGGAGGTTACAGGCAAACATATATACGGTTTAATCACTTGTAGAGTTCAGAGCAGGGAGCACAGACCTGAGCAGACTACAAGTACACAAGCAAGATAAGGTACACTATTAGACTTATGGTAAATAGCATCCCAGTGGGGAGACACTCTCGTACAATTCTGAGTAGGAACATAGAGCACTTTCAGATAGTGCTTGATGAGAAAGAACGAAGGAAGGAATAAAGCCTAGATGTTGCACTGTCCTGGTTCTCTCTCTAGATGTAGAGGGAGATTTTTGAAGGCACGAAGACAAGTTAGATGCCTGCCTCACACTTTCATCTGTGCCTTTGAAAATCTCCCCCTAGAACCCTGTATGGAGTGGAAGTAAAGGCTAAGGCCTGATTCAGAGTCCATTGAAATCAGTCTTTCCAATTATTTCATTAGCCTTTAGATCAGGGCCTAAGCCCTTTGCATGCCCACTCCCTTCATCTCAAAGGGTAAAAGAGGAGCAGTGTGCAAGCTGAAACCAGGCACAACTGGGGAGGCATGAGTTTAAGTGCAATCTTTAACTTCCCAATGAGGGGCTTAACTATGCATTCTCCTCAGAATACGTCTACACTGCAACCTGGCCTGTGACTGCAGAGGTGTGACTTTGAGTTAGCTAGCTCAAGTAACAATAGCAGGGAAGCGCAGCAGGATGGGCTGTACAAGACCATTGGGGACCCTGGGTATGTTCTCAAGCAGCTTCCCCGTTCTGCCATGGCTTCACTGCAATTATTGTTCAAGCTAGCTAGATCAAAGCTCGCTTGGGTATGTCTATGTATGCTGCAATCACATCCCTGACTGCAGTGTAGACATACCCTTCGACTAACTGCTGCCACCAGCAGGAGTAACTTGGCGTCCATGTAGCATCACTCAGATAAACACAGGTTTCAGTTGTCCTGCGCTCCTGGCACTTCTACGTATGTTTAGCACCTGCACTGGGCAGGATCAAACTCTTTATAATTTAATTGAGAAACTGGACAGAAATCTGCCAAACATTGCAAAATTAGAGAGCAAAGTAAACCAACTGCATAATGGGTGTAAAACTGTTTTCACTGATTCAGGATCTTATTAAAAATAGAAGCATACACTCAAAAACAAGGGGCAGTTCATTGGTTAGAGAAAAGGTAATCACTCAAAAACAAATTCTTTAGCTGTAATATTTGTGTATTGGCACTAAGAGGAGGTTTGGAGGGTAATGAACCTGTGGAAACTCTGGGGGATTTAGCTGAACAAATTTTAGAAACAAAATTGAATCTTTAATTACAGACTCTGCTTTTCAGCTGCCTACTTTTCGTTCTTTGACGAATACTGACAATGTTTTGATAATTGTTCTACAGTTAGCATGCTAAGCATTCTGAATGGCACATAACAAACAGCTCAAAAGAACGGAGGTTTGGCTGCACTCCCAACATGCTCCATCCCTATTTTGTCCAGAATCTGCTCTCTTTATCCAGATCTAGAGATCTTCCCCACGCTCACCTCTCCCCAGATTGCCTGACTCCTCTTTCTACTGCCCTGCCCAGTTTGCCTCCTGACATGGCTCCAACTCACTTTTGTTAAAATCCTAAGTACAAGTGCCACAACCACACTGAACCTGCTGCTTTCAGAAACACCGCCCTCCCCTCCCCAGCCACCACTGACCTCCTCCTTCACATCTTTATCCCTTTCTTTTAAAAGAAAAATCCATGCAGAGAGAAAAACATTCTGGGTTAAATTCTGGCTCTGTTGCAGTCAATGGGAGTTGATTGATTGATTTCAATGGAACCAAGATTTGACCCTCCTTTTCAAAAAAAATTCTTTAGTGGACCTTATGCCTCCGCAACATGGCCCTTTATTGCCAATCTTCTGAGTCATCTAATCCCCTCCGTTTTCTAATGTTATGCAAGTGGGTGTATTACATGAGTCACAAACTCTAGATAGGCCCTTTGGAGTCTTTCCATTGACTTTAATGGGCTTTGGACCAAGCTCATTGTGTGCTCATATATATGGTGTTTGAATGTGTGTTCTAACCTCATGCTACATTAGAGGAAGTATGTAATGTTCAGAAAAGATGGTATATCATGCAGCCTTTACTCAAAATTAACCCCAAGTAAAACTCATTGGCTGAAGAACCCTTCTGAAGAGTCTTCTCCATGAACAGCACAGAGAAGCTGGGGTCTAGTTTGCAAATAAAATAATAATAATGTTTGTAAAACATAGGCAAATGAACAGTAGAAGGAATTTGTTTATTACTAAGGCCTTATAACTAATGAATGGTTACTACATAAACAACATTTTACTTAAATACATTTGTTATTTATTTGGATTACTTCATGTATACAATATTTCTCAGTTGTGAATATAAAAATAATCAGTCTTACTATTCTAGTTACCATCATCTGAAATGGTGCTGGTGTTTGACATTATATGTATCAGTGGAGCTATGCCAATTTAAATAATGAAGAGGAAAGGTCACTGATTCAGAGCGATCTAGATCATTTGGTAAACTGGACACAAGCAAACACTGTGTTCTAATATGGCTAAATGTAAATGTATACATCAGAGAACAAAGAATGCAGGCCATGCTTACAGGATGGGGGACTCTATGCTGGGAAGAAGTGACTCAGAAAAAGATTTGGGGGTCATGGTGGATAATCAGATGCCTGAACATGAGTTCCCAATGCAACGCTGTGGCCAAAAGAGCTAATGAGATCCTGGGATGCATAAACAGGGGAATCTTGAGTAGGAGTGGAGAGTTTACTTTACCTCTCGATTTGGCACTGGTGCAACCACTGCTGGAATAACTGTGTCCAGTTCTCGTGCCTACAATTCAGGAAGGATGTTGATAAATTGGAGAGGGTTCAGAGAAGAGCCACTAGAATGATTAGAAAAGTTGCCTTATGGGGATAGACTCAAGGAGCTCAATCTGTTTAGTTTAACAAAAAGAAGGTTAAGGGGTGACTTGATTACAATCTAGAAGCACCTAACACAGGGAACAAATATTTGATAATGGGGTCTTCAGTCTAGCAGAGAAAAGGTATAACATGATCCAGTGACTGGAAGTTGAAGTAAGACAAATTCAGACCAGGAATGAGGCATATGTTTTTTTAATAGTGAGAGCAATTAACCCCTGGTGGATTCTCAGACACTGAAATTTTAAATAACGAGTGGATGTTTTCCTAAAACGTAGGGTCAAGGAATTATTTTGGGGAAGCTCTATGGCCTGTGTTATACAGGAGGTCAGACTAAATGACCATTTTGGTCCCTTCTGACCTTAGAATCTATTAAAGCAGCTTGGGATCTAGCCCATATATATATTATGATACAATTTTTATTTACATGATCACTTACTATTTTTTCCATAGAACCTGTCTTATTCAGTGCATAGGATGAATCTGCTCTGGGGAGGAATCAGGGTTGTGGTGTTAAGGGGATGTTGTCTGTAGGACCCCAGTCTCATTTGCTGCAGAAGTTGGAAGGTATTTAGCAAATGAAGCAGGGGACTGCAGGAAGAGTAAGTAGGGTCCCATAGTTAAGACAGTTGAATGCCACTCTGGATAAATAGATTCTATCCCTGACTCTGCCATAGAGTTCCTATGTGATATTGGACAAGTCACTTCACCCAGGAGGTCACTAATTCTTCTCTCTCTAGGTACCTGACTTACTTAAGATGCTGGGGTCTGATTTTCAGAAGCGCTGCGCACTTACAGCTGCAATTGAAGGCAATAGTTGCTGTGGTTTGAACACAAAGTGTTATATAATGCTTAGGGCCCTACCAAATTCATGGCCATGGCCATGAAAAACGCATCATGGAGCGTGAAATCTGGTCTCCCTCCATGAATACTGGTCTTGTGTGTGCTTTTACCCTATACTATACAGATTTCATGGGGGAGGCCAGCGTTTCTCAAACTGGGGGTTCTGGCCCAAAAGGGAGTTGCAAGGGGGTCACACATTTATTTTAGGTGGGTCGCGGTATTGCTACTCTTACTTCTGTGCTGCCTTCAGAGCTAGGTGGCCAGAAAGCAGTGGCTGGTGGCCAGGCGCCCAGCTCTGAAGGCATCACCCCACCAGCTGCGCAGAAGTAAGGGCGACAATATCATACCCTGCCATCCTTCCTTCTGCGCTGCTGCTGGCGGCGGCTCTGCCTTCAGAGCTGGGCTCCCAGCCAGCAGCCACCACGCTCCAGCTGCCCAGCTCTGAAGGCAGCGCCATCAGCAGCAACGCAGCAGTAAGGGTAGCAGTACCGCAACCCCGCCCCCCCCCCCCCCACAATAACCTTGCGACCCCCCCACAACTCCTTTTTGGGTCAGGACCCCTACAATTACAACTCTGTGAAATTTCAGATGTAAATAGCAGAAATCATGAGATGTATCATTTTTAAAATCCTGTGACCGTGAAATTGACTAAAATGGACCATGAATTTGGTAGGGTCCTAATAATGCTAAATGCTCTGGAAAATTATGTCCTAGGCATCTCACATTGGGCACCTATAATTAGTGGATACTTGTGATCTCAGTCTCTCCGTGCCTTAGCTCCCTATCTGTAAAATGGAGAGGACACCTCCTCATCTCACAGGGGAGTTCTGAAAATAAATTCATGACTGTTTGTGAAGCACTCAGACACTGTGGTGACACGCATCATAGAAAAGCCCAGGAGGAAATTAAAAATTCTGTCTCCAGAGCAGGGTTTGGACAGTATGCTGTAAACGAGGCCTTCAGCTACCCATTGAACACTGAGGATAAGACTAAATATCGAACAGCGGCTCATTAAGTGAGCACTGTCCAACTAGGGCACTGAAGGGGTAGGGGGTCCTGTAGACGAAATACTAGTATATAATCATGTCATTAAAGCCTGTATCATGATGCATGTGCACAAAGAAGCAGAATGAAGAGACAATTCTGAGCTTTCAGAACTTTTGAGTGCTTGACTTTGCAACTTGAATACTGTTCCTTAGCTTTGTGGATGGATGGATGAATGGATACTCTGTCTTTACCATTATGTCTTTGCCTGTGTCACACTTCATTCTTAAAGGAGATTAGCTATTTAGCTCTACCCTCTCGGGAATCTCATGGTGAAATGAATAAAGTGTCAGAAACAGTTACGGTTACTGACTCTGTGTGGATGCCTGAGAGAAAAACACAGACAGCAGTTTTCATCAATAACTGCCGCTGGAGGTTTTGGAAATATTCCATGCACCCCTAAGGGTAGCCTTAAAGAAGCCTTTTAATTAACCATTTACCTACTGTGTGTTGCCTGGGGCTTTAAGCAGATAACTTTACAGAGGCTTTGGTACCAGCTTGTAACTAGTCAGTGCAAGCAGCCTAGTGAGGCTGTATGCTCATTCTTTTACTTCTGTTCATGTACAAGCCGCAGAGGGGTAAAAAGCAACACACACAATTGTCTCAGCCACCTGTGAAATTGACAGCCACTGGGAGACCTCGGGCTACCCTCTTATGGCTGTCACAATGCAAATAGGTCTGGTTTTAAATGAACCTTTTATTGGCCGTGCAACAGAAGAATCCTCTTACCATGATCTCTAACAAAGGGAAAGCAGAAGGTACCCCCCGTTAGTGCGCTTAAAATACAATACACAACGTTGGTGCCTAATAACGAAACAACATGCCTGTGAAAGCTGCCAAGTGAATAGTGCTTGGTTCCTACTGAAAAGGATTGAAATGTTTGCTCGTGTCCGTCTTGATAGCTCATGTTACGTTCCCATAGATTATGTCAGTTGGGGAAGCTGTCAAATCACATTGGAGGTGCCTTTAACAACAGCAGCACCACTGCAGCAGAACTGAGCCAAAGCTGGGCACCTGCATAGGGCACAAAATGCTCCCTTACCCTTCCCTAACACTTTCATTTGGGGGCGGCGGAAGGAAAAGTGTTTGAAACATTGCTCTTGGCTTTGGTTTTCGCCTGCAGCTTTGGCACAGTACCTGCATGTCCTTTGGGACTGACCCTGCTGTCATTGACAACTTTCACTGACCAGTGTAAATGCTTGCTGACCAGGTACGCATGCCCAACATTACCCATGTTGGGCTCCCACGTGTGGCTTTTTTGCAGACCACCTTTGTAGGTTATAACGCAGGGGGTGTATAGGCTACAACATGAAATTCTAGCCCTAAATGAGGGGAGAGGGTCGAGAATAGTGTCAGTTCTGAGTAATCCAATTCCAGTCTCATGGAATGTGACCAGGACTGTATTTTAATATCGGGGCAAAGCAAACAGTAGTTTAAGCTGGGGCTAAATCAATGCTTGTTCCTTAGTGGGGCAACTCCAGCATTGCGTTGTGGTGATCTATGGGCAAGTCTGATGAGATTCTATGGTGTTGGCTTGAGTGCTAGATGTTCATGTAAAAAGGAAGAAAGTACCCTTTCAAGTATAACTAGGCTTGGAAAGATTAGATTTTTATAGGTAAATGTTGGTAAATGTCAGTTTACCTGTACTAACACAGACAAAAACAGTTCCATCCATAATCATCTAAATTTACATATAGGCAAAGAAAGAAAAAGGCTGCTTGAGAATTTATTTACCAAAATCCTTTGATTTAGACTTTTGGGCTGGTCACAAATGGACTAGTGCATGAATAGTTTTTTTAAAATGCTATAATTTGTTGATTTAAGGATATTTACTTTGTATATTTTGGCATGTGATGTTGCCAACTTGTGTTAATAGTTTATATCTCCATATCCACTGTCATTTAATAATTGTCTGATTCTCCCACAATTTCAATCAACATTTATATTGATATTAAAAAAAAAAGTGTAGCCAATAATTTTGCATAACTGAAAATTTAAACATCAATACTAATAAAACATGTTAAAAATAAACAAAAATCGAATTCTGCCTAAGGATTTACAGAGGAACTGTTTACAGGGGGACATTCTGCATGGTGAAAGTCACCGCTAGTTGAAACCTGTTTGTTCTGGGTAGTTGTCAATCCATTACTAAAAACTGTAATTAAGAGAACATTGAAATTATTTCTCCCTACCATCAGTAAAGATAGTGCCTATTGCCCTCCTCATGATTAATCCATCTTTAATGGCTGTGTACAATTGTGTAATGGAAAAATATAAAACCAGAGAGAAATAGAAGAGGATAAAGAAAATTAGGTTGTGACCAAAAAAAAAAAAAGGCAAACCAGTCATTCTGGGGTAATGCTCAGTTTCTGGGGGTTTTGGTTTGTTTTAAGGGTTTCCTTAATTTGCAGCTAGTAGAACAGCATCCTGTCTCCGCTCACCAGTGTGTACAATCATTCTTGTTATGATAAATATCTCCCTATTCCATGTGACCCAAGTAACCTTTCATAACCATTAGCCACTCATCGACCCCCATCCAATGTAGTTTCACCCTTGGACGGCTGCTCCTTCCTACAGCATTGCTGTAAACGGACTAGGTCCCTGTCTTGGCCTCAACAAGAGGATACAGACTTTGAATTAGTGTCCAAACTGACCCACTACCTGGGACATGGCTGTGCTGGTGCCTCAGAAACAGCATAAACCTCCAGCATAAACTTCCTCCCCAAACTCAGCAGTTCCTAGGGTTTCAGTCCTTGTTCCTGCACCCAAAGAGCCACCTTTGCCCCTTAATATCCTGGTTGAAACTAACTGGACCCACATGTTCGCATTATTCGGGAGTGATTACCCTGAATCTTAATGCAGGCTTTTATTACCTGAGCCAAGCGTGAGTCAACAGAAGAGCCTTGAGCCCCTCTACAAGGTGTTAGGCTACAAATGTATTAACTGGCTGCAGATGTACTAACGTATGGGCTAGATGGGCCGAGGCCCAGGGGAAAATCCAGTAGCCAAAAGAGAAACAAAGACTTTCTCATAAAATGTTTCCATTTTTTGTTTTGATTTGATTCTGTCATGTGTTTCCTTACGGCCCACGAATACTCTAACCATTTGGATGCGGCTTTCAATACATTCCTGTGTTTACTTAAAATTGTTCCCATTGAAAAATCTAGCACCAATAGCCTAGACAATCTGCAGGGAGGTACTGTGAGGGCAATTATTTGACTTCCTGACTTTAGCTGGAGCTGCCCTGGAAACAATATTTTCAGTCAGAGCCCATGTCAGCAGAAAAAAAATGAATTCATGAGCAATTCATAAAAAAAACAGAGAGCCAAAGATAAAACTCTCATTCATTTCCACAAGAAAATAAAAATCTTACACCTCTACTCACGGAATAACTTTTTTTTTCCATATAGTGGATTCAGCTCAAGTTTTATAATAAAAACGTGTTAACACTTTAAATGATCTTTTTTAATTTAGATTAAATAGGGCAGTTAATGAAGAGATAATGTTCATGGCAGCAGGGTATATCAGGCAATAAATGCTTTTCGCAGGTGATTAAGTACTGAGGTTTTTGATAACACTGCAAGGCATTTTTTGCGAGTATATACTCCTGAGCAATGAATATCATTCCTATTTATTAATTATACATGATACAATGGTGTAGGACACCACAACTTCAAAAAAAGTTGTTTGGTTTAAAAAATGTTGCTTCTCTTTCTTGGTGAGAGGAAGGCTGGACATCTAGCTAAGGCATTGGACTGGGGCTCAGGATCACAGCTCGGGGGGAATTGGAAGTTCTGCCCAAGGGAAAATTCAACATTTCACAACGTGCGTTCATTCCAAATCGGGGGGAAAAAGGGAATTTTTTTCCCCACAGAATGGGAATTCTGTAAAATTTCGATTTGGAAACACTGATAATGTCAAAACACAATAATATAAAACAGCATATAGATTGCCTATATAAATGATATTAAATAATACTATAAATTTAAATAAAATGTCTCAACATTATCAAAATGCAACAAGAGTCCAAAGGACACCTTTCTTTCCAAAAAAATTGTCAAAGTCAACACATTCCCACAAAACATTTCGTTTTCCACAAAACTCCACCTTCCAACAGAAAACAGATCCATCAAAACAACGTTGACCAGCTCTGCCCAAGAGATCTGAGGACAGTTTCCAGCTTGGCTCTGCTACAGACTGCCTATGGAAGCCTGGGCAAATCACTTCATCTCTCTGTGCCACAAGTTTGCTCTGTACAATAGCGATAACAGTACATCCTTTCCCCACCTCTTGTCTGTTTTGATTGTAAGCTCTTTGGAACAGGGACAGTCTTTTGTGCAGGGTTTGTACAGCATCTCCAATGGAGCCTTGAGTTGGTTCAGGATTTTCTAACGAAACAGAGTTTTACCAGAAAATGCCAGTTCACTGAACCTGAAATGTTTTGCAGAAACACACTGGGTTTGACAAACTTCCTGCAAACCACAGGCAGAGGTCTGGCAGAACCCTGTCTGCCAAGAAGGTTTCCATCAGAAAGCCTGTCTAGTTCCATGCAAGCTCACCTGGTGGGCTGCTGGGGACCCAGGGCTTCCAGAGTCGCTCTGGGGCATCCCTACAATGTGGACTGCCCCAGGACTGAGGACCCCAGATCTTCCAGGTTTCCTGAGAGAGCTGGGAGCCTGAAAGTCCTGAGATCGTCTTTCAGAGTTGGCTGCTTTGGAGCAGCCCTGATATAAGGACTGTCTCAGGATCAGCGAGCTAAGAGCTTCCAGCTCCAGGGAACCCCACCGCAAATCAAGTCAATGTAACTCAGCAGAAGGTGGGGTCCCAGGGAGCATTTTCATGTCACACACACACACAGTGGTTTCAGTGTTTCCCAAACTAAAATGTAATGGAACTTCTAGTGCATGGGAATTTTCAAAAAATGTGATTTCCATCCCAATAGGAATGAAATTTGAAATATCTAAATTTCCCAAGAACCAGAAATTCTGAGTTTCAGACCAGTTCTCACGGGGCCTCCATCTTGGCTGGGGCCCGCTTGCATGTATAATTAATAATAATATTAGTGTTGGAAAGTTGTTTGCTGCTGTCATATTCTGTAACATCAATTGTGATGCCACAGTGGGGATATGAATCAGCCCTGGTTTTGGAGATATTTAAAGGGCCTGATTTTGAAAAGCTGTGTACAAAATGTGCATATGATTGTGAGCTAGATACTGTGTTTGTGCACCCAACAGGCTAACAAGGTGCCTGACTAACCCTCGGTATGTGCATTTACCCACTTGCTAGGCACAAAATGTTTCCAAGTTTTCTTTGCATAGATGTGTTTTGGTTTGTCTGTTTGTTTTACCTTCGGGTAATACTGAGTGAGAACAGACTATCACTAACAACCAGCGAGGCTAAAAGCAGCAAAATGAAAGGTAATGCGACTGGTGAGCGACAATAAGCACGGGGGATTATCGTCTGAATGGAAGCACATTACAGAACACTGAGAGGCAGTGAGAACTGGCTATAATTTTGGATAATTCACTTACACCACCTGCAGATTGTTTAGTACCCATTAAGCAAGAGACAAACAAGGACTCACAACAGAATTGCAGGGGCAGACAGATGCTACCTGGGGCCTCATTTAGAAGAGTAGGAGCACGCTGAATCACCACCCCATGGGGCCAGTTCTAAGGTCCACTGAAGTCAATGGGAAGGCTCCCATTCCCTATAATGGGCTTTGGATGAAGCCCAGATGAGGACATTGCAGAGATCAGAAAGACAGAGGGCAACCATAATTTCTTGAGGCTTCTAGGTGTTGAGCTGTGAGGATGGATTGGTTAAGCTTGGCTTCTGAAGCTTACAATAAAGGAGACAGAGTACCACCAAGCAGGAGCCAGTGTTGTTTTGTGCCCCAGTATGAACACTGCAGCAAACGAGACGAGGAGGAGAACCAGTTGTCCCTTTACCAGCCTTCTATGTCTGGCTCACACCAACTGAAACCCTTCACACATGCACTGTTTTTTTAACAGTCTCAAAGCTTTTTAAAACACATTCTTTTTCCAGAGGCTCCCTGACCATCTTCATTTCGCTCAACTCCACTCTCACATGGAGCCTGCATGTCTCATGTTTAC
Organism: Macrochelys suwanniensis; assembly: GCA_033296515.1. Classification (NCBI taxonomy): domain Eukaryota; kingdom Metazoa; phylum Chordata; order Testudines; family Chelydridae; genus Macrochelys; species Macrochelys suwanniensis. The sequence continues at coordinate 16,520,192 of CM065781.1, read as the reverse complement.
AATCCTAGAGAAAGGCTCAGAGCTTAATGTGGGAAGAAATGCAGAAAAGTGTGTTTTGTCTCTTGATTATTCAAATACATATGAATTGCCAGAAAATTGCTGGGTAATATCTTCTCTGAACAGAGACTTTAATCTGGAGACAATACTCGGAGCTCAGCATTTCACACCTCCAAACAGATATGCCTCCGGCTATCCTTTTATTTTTCATGCCATGGTTTTGAAATGTTGCATTCAAGAGAATGTATTTTCTTCAAATCATGTATCCGTGCATGTTTATGAAATCGTTACCATAGCCGTAAGTCCATAAAAATCACTGGGGCCGGCAATGCTACATGTGCGTCCAGCAATTAGATGAATAAATTCACCCCGAAAATTTTATGCTAGTGCCGAGGGTGGGGAGAGGGGGAGAAGAGAACAAACCATACTGTGAAAGTTGTATTAACACTCGAGACCATAGAATTTGTTTCCTATTTGAATAAATGCAGCTCATGTCGTGCTCAGAAAAGATGAGTGATGATGACTACCAATAGCCTAAAATACCTGAGCTACAGCAGGGGGTGGGACAAAAGTATAGGAAACAAGTGGAACTGGCAGCGCATACAACTCCAAAGTGCATTCCTCCTCTAGTGTGATTTTCTATGCTGCAGTGTTCTTTCAATTATTTCTTCCTCTCTGCAAAGGAAATTGGCAGAAAAAGTTGCCTGCAGGAGAGAAGAGGGGTGTTTTTATCAGCCTATGACTAGATTAAAAATCCTTTATCTGAAATTCAGTAGAGGATTGGCCTAAATTAAATCCAATCTCCACTTAGCTTCCAGGCTGTATTAAAAGTATCTTATGAACTGGAATTTTTAATTTAATTTATTTTATTTTTAGTTTACACGTGCATAAGTTACCTCTGAAAAAGCAAATGATAAAATGGGGGTACAGAACCGTATTGTACGCTTACAATGGCAGAAGTTTTCAAGTGAAACACCTGGCCCATTTCTTACCTTGGGGCACCGGTAGATCAGGCCCACGTTTCTTGTCGTGAAGCTGTTCCTTCAGCGTTATGCTTGGACACTGGTTTTTCATACTTGCCGTAGTGCCCTCTTTATCTCCATAGAGACAATTCACATGGAAGAGCATTTGTAGAACCTGGGCTTGCATGAATTTTTAATGGCATTAATCATCAGTGTTTGCACTGCTGCATTGCAGTATAACTAACAGTGTACTTCTTTAAATAGGTCATCAGAAATGTAGTCTGTCATCATCTCTGTTGCATTATTTTTCTGCTTCTTTTAAAATGTTATTGACATAATCGCATTGTGTCACATACACTCATTTAATTGCATCAGACCCATTTGCAGCAACCCTCTTTTATCCCCAGCATATTGCAATGCAGAGGCTGTCAACAGCACAGCACAGATACACGTGTAGGAAAGAGAGCAGAGAAGACTAAAAGCAAAACCAGGGGATGGAGGCAGCCAGGAAAGGCAGGCCGTAGAAGGCAGTGATTGTATCCAACTTGTTACTTTGCTGATTGCACCAGGGCTGTTTGGCTTTTGGAGGAGGTTTAGTAAACATTTGTGCCTGTCCCCCCCACCCCATTAGACTCAGAATTAGGGGGCACCTACAGAAAAATCACATTGTCCAGGATATTTTATATAGCGATTTCTGGGCCATTGGCTTTTTTGGCTGTGTCTCAGCTTCATATCATGTCCACAAGTTCAGGAGCAAACAGACATTAGCCCCGCACAGCGGCGATTATACAGCACTGGGGACTGGGCAGAGATTTTTCATTTCATTTTCATACATCATTTACAGCATGCTGCAGTGATTCCAGACAGTCAGCACCAATCTCCTTAAGTTAACACCGAGCAAATAGGAAAGGAGACAGAATTGTTCGTTTGTTATTTAAAAGTCCTGTCATCTACGGGCATATTTGGTGCTACCTCTGGTTTCATTTCCAGTATACTTCCGTGACAGAACAAAGACGTCTCTGCGGGATTACATAGGAAAGGCCTGGATAACTATTTTTTAAAACAATTTTGCTTATAACAGTCCTATTTTCTTTATGACTCTTCGCTTGTATTTTCTGCATTGCACATGAATATGAGGAGCCAGACTCTAATTTTAGTTGCGCCCGTGTAAATCCAGGGTGTCTCCACTGAGATCAAATGGAACAACTCCAGCTTTACAGAGGTGCAACTGAGATCAGGATACAACCCGTAATCTTGGTTTCTAAATAGCTCCAGCAGTTCCTACTTCTTATTCCATACCTGGGATTGCTGAGAAATGAGCAGTCCAGAAATGACTAAGAGCCAGTTCTAATCCAAGTTCTGACAATCATTATCTCCATGGCCTTAAGTCGTTTATCCTCTCTGCCTCAATTACTCCCTCCACAAAAATAGGGATGATAATAGATCCTGTCCTGCTTCATAGGGCAGTTCAGAGGATTAATCAGTTAAATGCTGTACAGCGCGGGGTACCAAATGCTGTGCTGGTTTACACCCTCTACAAGTCAGTTAGGGCAGGTTAGGGTGCAAGCCAGTGCCGAATTCAGCCGGTTGTAAATGAAGAGTGTTGAGTGATGCTGCTAATTTGCAGTTTATTCGTTTATTTTGAGTTCACAGCACTGATCCCAGCCTCTGCATGTGACATCATAATTGCATTGTCTCTTAAACTGTAAACTCTGAGACGGAGGCAGTCATTTATGGCATATTTATCCAGCATCTAGCACAGAGAGGCCCCAAGCTAGGTGTGGTCTTTAGGCACTTGTCAGGGTTCCCTCCCCACTCTGAACTCTGGAGTACAGATGTGGGGACCAGCATGAAAGACCCTCTAAGCTTATTTCTACCAGTTTAGGTTAAAACTTCCCCAAGGCACAAATCCTTCCCTTGTCCTTGGACAGTATTGCTGCCACCACCAAGTGATTTAGACAAAAATCCAGGAAAAAGGGCAACTTGGAGTCCCTGTTTCCCCAAAATATTCCCCCAAAGTCCCTTCACCCCTTTTCCTGGGAAGGCTTGAGAATAATATACTAACCAACTGGTTACGAAGTGAGCACAGACCAAATCCCTGGGTTTTTAGGATGCTGAAAATCAATCGGGTTCTTAAAAGAAGAATTTTATTTAAAAAAAAAAGTAAAAGAATCACACATGCAAAATCACAATGGAAGGTAACTTTACAGGGTAAATAAAAAGATTTAAAACACAGAGGATTCCCCTCTAGGCTCAGCTTCAGAGTTACAAAAAACAGGAATAAAACTCCCTCTTAGGATAGGGAAAATTCACAAGCTAAACCAAAAGATAATCTAATGCATTTCCTTGCCTTTACTTACAAGTTCTGTAATTCTATTATTTCAGGTATCTTTTCAGGAGATGGTTTACCTGCTTGGTCTCTCTCTGTCCAGAAAGGGAACAAATGAAGAGAGCAAAACAAAACTTCCCCCCCTCTCCCCCATTTGAAAGTATCTTCTTTCCTTATTGGTCCTTTTGGTCAGGTGCCAACCGGGTTATTTGAGCTTCTTAACCCCTTATAGGTAAAGTGATTCTGTACCTCTGGCCAGGAGGGATTTTATGTTACTGCATACATAAAGGTTTTTACCCTTCCCTTTATATTTATGACAGCATTATACAACACAGATATTAAACAATGATAATCAACTCACTACAGCACCCAACTGTGGCATCACAGTATTGCGACTCCACCTGGGAAAGAAGTAGCAGGAGCAGATATAACTTTAGGCAAGAGCCTGTTTTCATGCAAAGTCAGCCAGTAATGGGTCATTCAGTAATAAATAAATCAATACCACCACCTAACTCTTACACACTGCTTTTCATCCATAGACCTCAAAGTGCTTTACAAAAGGTGCTATCATTTTCACCATTTTACAGATTGGGAAACTGAGACACAGAAGTGACTTGCCCAAGGTCACTCAGCAGGTCAGTGGCAGAGCTTGGAGTAGAACCCAGGGCCCCACTCCAGTGCACCATCAACAAGGCAAAATATATGTTAACTAAGCTAAACGGAGAATCAATGAGACAAATCCTCAGCTGGCATAGCTCAATTGAAGTCAAATGTCAACTTTCACCAGCTGGTGGCTCAGCCTGTGTTTTCAGTCTGATGTCGGTGGCTATTTGATTTCACATAAAGTAAATTAAAAAAAAAAAAAGCATTATGTGTGGTTATTTTAAAGCTCTGATTTATCCAGAGGCACTGGGCACATTTGGGCACTTCATTGACATTGGTGAAGCAAAGTCAGACGTCCTTAGGGTAATGAAAAATGAGCAAGAGCAAATCTAATTTTGTTTTTGTTGTTGGAAAGGTCTTTCTGGGCAGTGATTTCATTTGACTTGATCAGAGCATATGGTAGCATTACTTGATCCACTTATCAAGGGCCGCATTAATGACTTTTCCCCAGCCCATGCAGTATATACTGTTGAATGGCTAAAAGGATATTCCAGTAAACAAAATGCTCAAACTAGAGTCTGTGCTGCTATCCTTTTCCCCACTGATTCCAAGCCAGGAACATCTCAGGTCACACGAAAAGAGTGCCATAACAGAGTAGTGAAACAGTGAAACAGCCACACGGAGACCAGCTGCAGCTCAGGTCGGCTTCTAAGTGCAGTTTCACTTGTGACTGTTTCAGGACTCATCATCCGAAAAGGCCAAAGGAAGGCATTATTCCTCCACATCAACTCATTCCCCATCTACATAAATAGGGGACTATGAGCAAATTCCCATTTGTTTCCCCATATTAGATTCTAATTTCAAGAGTGATATTATTTGGGCGAGTTTTTGTGGGGGGCAAGTTACAGCCATTATATATAAATCAGTAGCGTAGGCAGGTCTGGAACACAGGGGGAGCGGCGCTATAAAAAGGCACCTCCCCGCTCCCCCTGTACTCACCCTGCGGTGATTTAAAGGGCCCAGGGCTCCAGCCACTGTGGAGCCCCGGGCCCTTTAAAGCGCCGCCAGAGCTCCGGCAGCGGGGCTCCAGCGGCGCTTTAAAAGGCCCGCGGCTCCCTGCTGCAGGAGCCGCGGGCCTTTTAAATCACGCCGCCCCAGCCCGGCTCTGGCAGCGGGGCTCAGGCAGGGATTTAAAAGGCCCACGGCTCTTGCAGCCGCGGGGAGCCACACGTGGGCCTTTTAAAGCGCCGCCCGAGCCCGGCTCAGGCAGCGGGGCTCAGGCGCCGCTTTTTAAGGCGCCGCTTCTCCTCACAGGGGGAGCGGCCGTTTCCCCTGCTCCCCCCCGGCTATGCTACTGATATAAATGTCACAGTAATTACTCCACTAAGGACCAGATCCCACCATACTTGTCTACACTACAAAATTATGTCAACTTAAGTTACGTCGACTTACTGCCACCGCAGCAATTAAATTGGCTGTTGGTGTCCACACTACGCTCCTTCTGCCGGTGGCGTGCATCCTCATCAGAAGCACTTGCACCGACCGAAGTGGGGCACTGGCAACCGCATGGGCCTTTCAGCTGGGGCTTCCCGACCCGGGGGCTGACAGCCGGAGACAATAATGTGAAATAAAAGCAGGCGCGGTACTGACAAGAACGTCAGTTTCTCTGCTGGTAGGCTCCCCGCTGTGAAACCGAGCCCTGTGCCGGGCTGACAGCTTGGGCTGTTAGCACCAGAGCCTGGGGGGCTCCAGGTGTGAGCCCAGGGCGGGGCTGACAGCTCAGGCTGTCAGTGCCATGGCGGGGGGGAGGGGGCGTTCCAGCTGTCAGCCCCACACAGGACTGACAGCCAACAGGCTACATAAGTAAAGCAGTGTCCACATGGGCACCATGTTGCCCTAACTACTTTGACCTAAGCGCTATGCTTCTCATAGAGGTGGAGTTATTAAGTCGATGTAGTGGGAGACTTGCATTGGTGGGAGCACCACTGTAGCGTAGACACTGACAGAGTTAGGTCGACATAAGGCCAGATTACATCAACCTAATTCTATAGTGTAGTCCAGGCCTTACTCACACAGACTAGTGTTCTGTCCAAATTTTTAAACTGAAGATAAATTGAAATAATAAAAAAGGGAAAGGAAAGGACCCCCTCTTCATTTGAAGCAATGAAGACTTAGAACTTCTTTTCAGTGCCTGCTCTTTTACATTTGAAGGTAGAATATTTGCTTATTGTGACAAGATAGGTGGGTGAAATCCTCGCCAACTGATGTTCATGGCAAAACTCCCATTGACCTGAATGGGGCCAGGATTTCACCCCCATCTGTTGTCTCCCTGTGATGGTACATCTATTTGTACCCTAGTATTTGGCCACACCTCCATCTGTGACACTTGGAGCATAGACAGAGAGCTGGATTAGGTACATTGAAAAGACATAACTTTATAATTCAGATGCCATGGTGATGGGTGCAGCGTAAGTGTCTGGACAGATAGATTTGCTAGTTGCAACAAAGGGGAATCAGAGTCTTCTTCATTGCTCTCATTCTTCTAGAAGCATCTCTCTGGTTCACAATTCACAGTCAGAGAGAGACCGAGAGGATCAGGGAGTTGCCCTTTAGGGCAATGTTTGACAGAAAGATGGTTTGGTAGATCTAAATTGAAGATTTGGCAGATGGAGTCTATAAAATAGAAGTTATGAGACAGGTAAGACTCGTTGCATTTGCATTTTGCCGCTAACAACCTGTGATAGCGTGTCAGGTTCTAGGACCCTACACAGAGACTCAACTATTTTGCTGACTTGCTCAGCTAGCCAAACCTAGTGGCTCTCTTATTTGCACCAGCTCAGGAGTATAACAGGGCTGAGGTTAGAGCTGGTAAAAAAATGACAGGAACATTTTTGGCAAAAAAAATTCATAAAGTTTGTCCCTGCTTTTTGTCAAAAAAATTTGAATTTCAACATTTTTTTTTGACCAGCTGTAGTTGAGTCATGTGAAGGCAGAGGGAAGTAGGGGCCTGGAATGGTGCTGGAGGAGGAAAGAGAAGAAGAATCAAGCTCATGTGGGGGTTAAAGGCGGATGTAGGAAAAGATACATTTGGAAAATATCCAGTTTGTGTTTATTGTGTGAGGAGCATGGCAGGAACAGAACCTGTGTATAGCACTCTTAATATTAGCTCTTAGAAAGCTGGCATTTTTCAGAGAGCCAGCAAAAAGTGGATCCGTAGCAGAATGTGAAGTCTCAGAAGGGTTAAAGTGAGTTCTCTGACATGATCTCTATAATGATCTTGCTCATCAGTGAGATTAGTCATAGTAGTATTACGGTAGAGCGTAGAGGCCTCAACCAAGGTCAGGACCCATTGTTCTAGGCACTGTATAAATACACACAGTAGGAGAGAGTCCCTACCCAAGGAATTTGTGATCTAACTTGACTGGACAAGACAAAATGTGGGAAAAAGGAATGATCTTGGAAAGATTTAATACATGCAAAGACCGAGAAATATTCCCTGCTCACTGAATTAAAAAGTGAAAGATCTAGATCTTTTTCTAGTCTAGGGCTGACTAGAGAATAAGCAGCACAGAATATCAAAAGCTATCCCCACTGCTAGAGGAATTTTGAAATAAATGTGACAGTTGCACTTTGCCAATTATCGTTGGTTTGGGGATCAGGAGTCAAGACTAGACTTAGACCTAAGAACATGCCGGATTTGTTACATTGTCTGTAGTTGTGCCCTTTGTTAGACTGAAGAGCCTGGATGCAGCATCTGGGAAAGATTAAAAGCACATCAGGCAGCTGTTAGAGGTTTGCATGTTATGAACTCAGCTCTGGCAGCCATGTATGCACGCCGAGAGGGAGAATGAACTGTAAAGAGGTTGGTAGGATTGTGCAGTGGTGTTAAAAAAGTCATGGGGTTTCTTCATGAGAAAATTGTGTGGAGGCGACATATGCAGCTAAGCGTTAGGTGCGGGGGCATTATGCTGCTGTGATTTATTGGCCTGTTACACTTCTCTAATTGTTTAATTACATTGGTGTATTCCAAAGACACCGCTTGGGGCTCTGAGTGAGAAGATTGTGCTTTCCTGACAATTTCATTGCAAATTAAAAAAGCAGTGCAGAGTGAAATACTTGTCAAAGACAGTTGAGACTGCAGAGTTGCCTCTTTAGCCTTGATGAAGCATCTCCAGGTGTGATACAAACCCACTGGGAGTGACAGACATGGAGAAACCTGCCACCAGCTCAGACACAAATGGTTTCTCTGTGCCTGAATAGCACAGTGCTTAACATGTAAGGCTAAATCCTAGCCAGGCCTGGACAGCTATCCAGAGAGCGGGGAAAAGCCACTAACCTTCAGACAATTCATTGGGCATTTGAACTGGGCCCCTAGAAGGCATTCTGGCCTACACTGCACCAAGCACACTTATGGACATAGTTATTCAGTGCCCCAGTTATTCAAGGTACCAGGACCTCAAAGGGTGAAGTTTGAGGGAAACGGTGTGACTTGCACAAAACAGAGTGAGTGAATAGGCCTACAATCCTGGCAGTGAGCTAGTTAATCCTGCAAAAAGGAGCAGATAAATCACACTGCAGTACATTGAGTCAACCTAATAGGTGGCATTCTGCCTGGCAAAGGCAGGATTTTGTGTACCGATTGTGTCTCACACCATATCAAAGTATGTGCCATTGTACACGTCACCTGGTTTTTGCTCTGTATCCAGCTGCTTGGTGCTACTTAACGTGGGAGAATAAAGCTGATGGAGCCGGTTCTACACCACCCACTCCCAGCCTCTCGCCCCGGCAGAGGGGGCATGTTGGGTGCAAGACATGACCTGAGCACCTTGCATTCTGGCAATCCAGCAGAATGGTCCTTAGGGGACTGTTCCTACTGAGCTAACTCAGAGCAGCCCTTTGCCCCTTCTCCTTGGGTCCTACACTAAGCACAGTTAGACAGACCCCAGGGACCTGGGCCAACGCCAGGATCTGACCCTTGTATACTCCAGCACGAGTCCTGCTGGTGCCGTTGTTACAGACCAAGTTACCCAGATTAAAAAATACGAGGCAACGTCTGAGAAACCTCCCTCATTATCTGCTTATGTCCTTTAGACTGACACTTGCCAGTCTGAGGGCGAACCTGGAGTCAGCGAAGATGATTAACAATGACGGATTCTTCACTTCCCGCCCCGCCCCTCCCCAGAATAATCTGAGTGACAGCCGCTGTGCCTGAAATACGCACCACAAACAGATAGTATCTGGATTTAGGCCCAGATCCTGCAAAGACTTACACACATGAGTAGCTGTATGCACCTGAGTGGTGCCACCGAGGGACCTTCAGGTGTACTGAGGAAATAGAATCTTTCATTAGGAAAAAAGGAGTCAAATTTACAGGGCACAATGTGGCCTTTTACTGCTCACTAGTTCCCTTTTTATTTCCTTTGTGTATATTTCTGGGTCCAAGCCCACCTAGAACTGAACCTTCCCGAAGGTTTGGGGGGGTTGGAGCTGGGGTTTTGGTTTGGGCCCATCCCTCATTTCCATGGTTTGTTTTGTGTCTCGGTCCACAGTATTAGCTTGATGTGGAAGGGAGGAACAGACCAACAAAACAAGAGAATGAACCAAATCTCTACCTAAAACTTGAGCTCTGCTTGAACAAAAACCGCTTCTGAGATTTGAAGAAGTGGGGTGAATTTTGATGCCTTTTCCCAAATGTCTGAACACGTCTTCTCCTCTAGGTTATAGCCAGGGCAGGGAGAAGATGCGCCAACCACAACAGAAGCCCTCTCCCAGAACTCCCAGCTCACGCAAAGCCAAGCCAGCACGTACTGCAAAAGCCTTTACAGAAAGCCTCGTCCCCTGAGATTTCCAGTCAAAGACATTCACATGCATTTCTGATAAACATCCTAAATGGGGATCGTCATCCACAGAGCCAGTCATAGAAATAGGCAAACAACACAACCACGTGTTTGTCCCACCCTCCCCCCAGACCACTAACAAGATATCTACCACAATGTCACCAGTGGGACGTGCTGGCCAATGAATTGTTGGGCCTAGGAGGCAGCAGGAGGGATGGGGTCAACAGGGGATGTTGTGAAGGCCAAAACGATAACAGGATGCAAAAAAGTATTCGATAAGTTGATGGAGGATCGGTTCATCAGTGACTATTAGCCAAGATAGTCAGGGACGCAACCCCATGCCCTGACTGTCCCTAAACCCCCAGCTGCTAGAACCTGGGAGTGGACGACAGCAGATAGATCACTCAAAATTGCCCTGTTCTGTTCATTCCCTCTGAAGCACCTGGCATTGGAAGACAGGATACTGGGCGCTAGTTGGACCTTTAATCTGACCCAGTGTGGCCATCCTTATGTAGGGAACTAATAACCTTGATGCAATGGTGCTGCTTTTCTGTGAGCTCCTGGACAGCAGTGCCCACTCTAGCCTTATGGGCAGCAGCAGCAGCTCCCTCTGCCTCAGCACAAAAGGCCACCCCTTGGGTGCTAAGACATGATACGGCGAGAGAGCTGCACCTCAGCCCTGAGTCACAAGCTCCTGCCCCAGCAGATATTCAAACCCACTTCACCCCTACACACAAAGAGCATCTTTGGCCCCATCCCAGGCTGCCCTCCCCTCCTCTCCCCATCCCACAACACCTACCTACCGGCTGTTCCAGAACTCCTCCTCCCTCTCTCCTAGAACATTTTTCAGGCCACTCCCGTCCCCTGCTAGGAGCATCTCTTGGTCTCTGCAGTGCCAATGGAAGGAAAAGGAGGGGGCGGAATCCTTGGTGTTTAGGAAGGACTGGAGAAGTGAGAGAGAGGAACTGCAGGGTAAGAAGAATAGGTGGGAACTGAGCGGCAGAGGGTCTAGAGGTGAGGACAGCTAGAGGGGCCCAACGAGAGGAGAGACGAGGATGCTATGCTGGCGATTCACAGATCTACCTCTCTGCTCCAGAACTAGCTCTTCTGTCCAAACCAAAAATCTCAGCCTGTCTCTCCAGCCATCAGCTTAAGGTAGCACAGAGCAAATAGGAATAAAAGGTATGGCGAACTGGGGATCTAGAGAAGCAGATGGAACAAACTGGAAATAAGGAGAATAGGGTGGATTGGGGAAGAGAGGTAAAAAAGAAATGAGTGAGGAAATAGAGCTCTCATCTACACTAGGGAAACTGACCCCCAACGTTCCCCCCTGATGCTACCACCCTTTCAGCTACACGGTTTTTTTCCTGCCAGGGAGGCCCAGTGTAGAAAAGGCTCCTGCAGCTGCCACTGTTATTGCCACCAATGCCAATTAACTAGCTGAGGGGCCAGGGAAATGAAAGGAAAAGTCAACAGGTCACAATCTGACCAGAGAAAACCAGGACCAGGCGCTGATTTAATGCACAAATGATGGGATCCCAAAGGGCTGCAAAGAACTCCCAGAAGGCACATGTTTAGTAGTCTCATCTCATACCTGCTCTTGCCTTCTCTTCAAACAGACTCTGTGCCTAGAAAGCTCCCTTCGTTTTCACCCCTTTACAGGAGAAATTCGTAAATTAGACAGGTCTTCCAAATGATCCGGAGAGACAGCAGCAGTCAGCTAATGAGCATGTTCTCCTCTAATACTGGCTATAGATTACTCTCCAAAAAGGCTCTGAATCATGCAACGGATAAATGGGATGACCTTTTATTTCAGTAAAGTTTAAAATGTGAATTACCCCACAGGGGAAATGCAGGAATTGGACTCAGGGCAATGCCTAGCTGGGAAACATTTATGTTAATATCATACTAAAGTAGTGCAAAAAATAAAGTACATTTTGTTCCGCAAGGAGAAGGTGGACCAGGCAGTAACGTCCAGCGTTATAAAGCTACACGACAGTAACTCACTTTATAGAATGATCTGGATAACAGCTATAGATACATTGGCTGTGATTGGGCAGCACATATATAGCTTGTGTTACATTAATCAGAGATCCATGGGTGGGAGGGCAAACGTAAGAATGATACTTGTAAAATGGGCTGCGATTTTGAGAGTGTTTAATAAATTAAATAGCCACTGACACTTTGTCACTGTTGCATCTAAACTACGCTGCTGAAAGATTTGTGCAGTTCTTCCACCAACAAGGTTATGCTAAGTACCAGACTGACCCGTCTCGGTCTCATCAGCGTCAGATTCAGTCTCTCTTTCACAATGCACTGTATGCCTGGAATAGCCTTCCAGTTCATATACACCCAACCCATTTCCGTTCCGCTTTCAAAATCTTCCAGTGCCACATCTGCTCCGTGAAGCATCCTAGCTCTAAAGATCTGAGCCCACTCAGTGTTTGTTCTGCACAGCAGATTAAACACCCACAGCCCACTGAAAGAGAGTGGGCGTTGGGAGCCAAACTCCTCTATGGTCTTTTAAAAATCCCAGTTTAACTCTGTGGGGAACAGAAGCCTCTTAGTTTTTCCAGCACGTTTCCCTCACTGTACAGCACCATGCACATTTACAGACCATATAACTCGCATCACAAAATAATGATGGAAATGCTAAACCCTGCTTTTCCACATGCAGCAGACGACAATGCAGCAATATCCTGCATCCCTGTCAGATGAGAGAGAATTCCCTTTTGTGAGAAGATAAAGAATTAGAGGGACACATAACAAGGGAAAGAGTACCACATTAGTCCTATTGTATTAATTTATATCAGGCCTGCACAACTCGTAACGTGGCGAGGGCCATATTACTCCAAAGAAAACAGCTGAGGGCCAAAACCCCTAGCCCCGCGGAAACATTCCACCCCCCCCAAAGCCACCCATCCTGCAGAAACAACCCCTCCTTCCCCAGCGCTGGGGTGTGGAAGCCTGTAGAGGGGGAAAGAAACAGCGCGCATAGGGTGACTACATCACAGCAGTAAAATAGGACCCGCCCCCTCCCCGCTTGGCCCCACCATCACACCCCTCTTCACCCCCCCAGGGGTCACTATATTACTGCACACAGCAGTCAATCAATGCAGTTGTAGATAAATCTCTGCATTATGCATTTTTGTATAACTTTTATATGACTTTGTATTGAACCTTGGTAATATGTTATAGCAGGCCCCTACGGTAGTATAATTAAGGTAAAAGAAAAATGTCTTTTTGCTAGAAGTAGAATAAGATCTTCCCCCCACTTTGTATTCAATTGCCCTGTTGAATGAATGAGGTGTGAATGAGGAAGGTGTGGAAGGCAGGCACCTCCAGACAGCTGCAACCCTTGGAGAGGGGATGAGAACCAGACCAAGGACAATCAAACTTGTCAAGTGGGCTGACTAGAGAAGAGCAGATATACTGACGGCCTCGGGGGTTAGAAGCAAGCACCTTCCTTTGGGAACACCCTCTTTGCAGCATTGGGACAACCCCCAGCCCAGAGACAAGCAGCAAAAAGGACCAACGGACACAGTCCCAGATTTTGGGCCGCACAGTGAGTCCACCGACTCATCCCCCTGCGGGCCGCACAGTGAGCCCACGCGGGCCGCATGCGGCCCCTGGGCCGCATGTTGTGCACGCCTGATTTAGATAGAATAAAGTGCACAAGTTGTTAAAGATGTTGACAGAACCCAGTCACTGTCCAGTGTTAGAAAAGATTCAGGGTTTGATATACAGACACCTCAGCCTGCTCGGTAAACACACCATTAAATCTTTTAAACCATTTATTAAAGATGCAGCAAATGAAGGAAACAGTTAAAACATTTGACGTGTAAAGTATTAAGTTAGGCTTTCATTTTAACAGCATTTTTTGTTCCCTCCCTCTTTAACTGGTTGGAGGTTTTAGAAGGGAGCTCTTCTCCTCCACCATTTGACAGTCTCTTAGATATTAAAGATTGTAATAATGTCTATTTGGAGAAAAAAGAGAAGAAGTTAGTCGACCTGGGCTGGAAGTCTTGTCATTGCTGTTGTTGTTGAAGTCCAATCCAATTTCCTAATACACAAGACACACACACACAAAAAAAGGGAAAGGAAAGAACAGCAGAGACAGAAAATGCAACTTCTGTCTCTGGTGTTGACTCTCACTCAGTGCTGGAAAAACACAGGCACAGCATATGGTTTGATCAGCCACACTTGCACAAGCATCAAGCTGGGCAGGGCATTACTTGTATCTCCTTCTCTGGCACCTGTTTACAGCAGTGTGCAAAATATGCAGCTTTGGCTGTCTAAGCCAGGCTCTTATTCGACAAAAGGAAAGAGAGAAAGATAGGAAAGCAAAGGAGGAAACAGACACATAGAGTGTGGTGGGAGGAAGCAAAGTCTCACAACCCAGATGGTGTTTCGGATTTAGCCAGAGCCAGTGTAGGGGGTGATGTGATCTGACTCTTTCTCTGGCCTGGTCTGGTCAGGACATCTTTCAGGATTAGGACAAAGAAGGTTGGAGGTCCTAGGAGAGGGTGGGGTGATGAAGCTGCTCCTTTCTCCTTTCAGTCAGCCAGTGGCGCAGTAGCCAGCTTTCCTCCCAAAGTCTTTTTTTCTTAATAAGGACCCCAAAAGGGAGTGATGGATGGAATAGCCCATCCTCATATTATTTCATCCATTAGTGAGGCCTAATTTCCAACACACCAATTTGATTAATGAGTAGGCTTATTAATATATATATTATATTATATATAAGTAGGCTTTTTTGTTGGGACTAATCCATCTCTCTTTTTTTTTGCACCTTTTCCCATCAACATTTATTGTTATAGGTTATTCTGACATTTTATGAACTTTCACTCACTTTTCACAGTTGAGCTCACAGCTAGGGTGAATTTGTAGGCCCAGTTATCACAACAGTACTACAGAGAAGGGGACGCAATTCTGTAATGAAATAATCACAACCATAGACCTTATTCTCCACTCACTCCCGGAGGTCAGATTAAGAAGAACATAAGAACAGTCATACTGGATCAGACCAATGGTCCATCTTGCCCAGTATCCTGTCTTCCAACAGTGGCCAATGCCAGATGCTTCAGAAGGAATGAACAGAACAGGCAATCATCAAGTGATTCCCTTCCCAGCTTCTGGCAAACAGAGGCTAGGGACACTTCAGAGCATGGGTTTGCATCCCTGCCCATCCTGGCTAATAGCCATTGATGAACTTATCCTCCAGGAACTTATCTACTTCTTTTTTGAACCCTGTTAAAACCCGGGGGGAAGATGATGGTGCTTTGCCAAGCTCCACCATCTTAGGGTATGTTTACACTGCAAAGCAAGTCCAGCATTTGTAGAGCTCCAGTAGCTGACCCTGAGTCTGTGAATCTAGGGCTTGAGCGTCTGCACTCATTTACAACCCCAGGTTAGGAATTGTTGAAGCCCGGGTCCTAACCTGCTACTCCAGAGTCTACAGTCCAGCATGCGGGCCCAAGTCCAGCCACCCATGTCCCAGACTTCCTAACACCCTTCCATAAGGTGGAGCTAGCCCTTTGTTCATGCTGCAGTGTGGAGAGTTTGACTGTCCACCAAACTTGACTGTCCAGAGAACAAGAAGTCAGCCTGTGGGATACTTTTGGCAGACTCCCAGAGCACAAGTCCTGTGGGGCTGTGCCTATACTGCAAAGCAATAGGGCTTGAACTCTGGGTCCCAGCTTGATTCAGTCTCAGACTGCCCACCCCTGTGAGGTCCTGGTACCCTGAGTCTGAGCCCTGGGTTAGTGCAATTTGTGTGTAGACAGAAGGGTTACACTTGAGCCTGAGTTCAAAGCCTGAGCTTACATTGCAGTGTAGAGATACCTATAGTATGCTCTGGCTATGGGAGCAGCCAAAATGTGACCCCATTCGCTGTAGAGTTTGTAGATGTTCATATTATAATTGTGGACTGTACTGGGCTCCTTGAGCTTGGCTCACCCTCAGTGACTTCAGCATGCCGTAAGAACATAAGAAAGGCCGTACTGGGTCAGACCAAAGGTCCATCCAGCCCAGTATCCTGTTCACCGACAGTGGCCAATGCCAGGTGACCCGGAGTGAGTGGCCCTAACAGGTAATGATCAAGTGATCTCTCTCCTGCCATCCATCACCCCCCTCTGACAAACAGAGGCTAAGAACACCGTTCCTTACCCATCCTGGTTAATAGCCATTCATGGACTTCATCTCCATGAATTTATCCAGTTCTCTTTTAAACCCTGTTATAGTCCTAGCCTTCACAGCCTCCTCAGGCAAGGAGTTCCACAGGATGACTGTGCGCTGTGTGAAGAACAACTTCCTTTTATTTGTTTTAAACCTGCTGCCCACTAATTTCATTGGGTGGCCTCTAGTTCTTTTATTATGAGAACAAGTAAATAACTTTTCCTTATTCACTTCCTCCACACCACTCATAATTTTATATACCTCTATCATATCCCCCCTTAGTTTTCTCTTTTCCAAGCTAAAACGTTCTAGCCTCTTTAATCTCTCCTCATATGGGACCCGTTCCAGACCCCTAATCATTTTAGTTGCCCTTCTCTGAACCTTTTCTAATGCCAGTATATTCTTTTTGAGATGAGGAGACCACAATTGTATGCAGTATTCAAGATGTGGGCGCACTATGGATTTGTATAAGAGCAGTAAGATATTCTCCATCTTATTCTCTATCCCTTTTTTAATGATTCCTAACATCCATGTCAATGGATCTTTGGGCTCAGCTCCTTCTTAATGGGGGGAAAAGAAGTTAGTGGGGACACCTCCCAAACGCCACCCACTCAAGACACTAAAATGAGACATCACTCAATCTGTGACCCTCCCTCTCTTTTGTTAGGACTTGTGCACATGGGAAGGTTTTACCCGTAAGGCCTTGCCTATACAGTTTTTATACTGGTTTCACTATTTTGGCTCAGGGTAAGATTTTTCTACCAAAATAGTGAAATCAATAGAACCTCTATAGTGTGGACATGGTTATATTTGTATAAAGGTGCCTTATACTAGTATAGCTTATTCTCCCTTTCCCACATAGCACCTTTATATTGATATAACCGTATCCACACTACAGGGGTTGTACCAATTTAACTATATCGGTATAATTAACACAGTACAATTTTGTGTGTAGTCAAGACCTTATACCAATATAGTTATGCAGATACAACCCCCCACGTGGATACTCTCATTCTGGTAAAAGAATGTCTTTTTTCATTTTAGCTTATACCAGTTGGGAAAGGATTTAAGTTAAACCAAAAAAGCACAACTCTTATAGCAAAGTAAGGTATCCACACCAGAGGTTATATCAGTATAACAATGTTGGCTTGAATTCACACCTTAGGTTATACCCAAACAAACTTTCCCATGCAGACAAGGCCTTACATGAGGAATTAAATAGTTAACAATTCTCATCACTGGGTATTTTGAGGGGGAGATTCACACTACTGCAAACTATTATTCCAGGGTGGTTCACACATCTCCAAACTATTGCTCCAGGCTCTCTGTGGACTCATTTTTGCATTGGTTACATTTTTGAGGTTTCCTAAGCAACCATAACAGCTAGAGACTTACTCCCCTCCGCCCCAATTAAATCAGACGTTCTGAAGAACAGTGTCATAGCCTCAGAGAGGTTCTAGTTGTTGTGGGGACACAGACCTGCTGCTTCCAGCACTACTCATTCCACATACACAACTCCCATTAATGTTAATGGAAATTTGGCACAGTTATCTAGGGGCAGATCTTCTCTAAAAGCACAAAGGGGCCAGAAAGCAAGTTTAATTTATCAGCAATGGATTCCCCCACGGTGGAATTTTTCTAGTCATCTCAACACCATCACCTTCCAGACCACAGTTGTAGGAAGCATGCTCAGGGAGATGGGGGAGGCGGGCGGGGAAGACATGGCCAGAATGTGGTGCTTCTTTGATCCCCAGTCAGCATAATGGGGGCTACTGGTGGAATGCAGAGCTTCCCTGAGGCTGCTCTAAATTATGCAGAGAACAGGGATGGCATAGAATCAGCCCCAGGATTGGGGAGTTGCAAACAGCTCTGCTGTGGCCCTGCACCCAGAGCTTACAGGACAACCCTGTGGCCCCAGAGATATCACTTTGTGAATATTTATCATTTTCCAAACAAAAAAAGTGTACATTGCTGTTCCTAGAGGGAAGCAAAACACTGCATGTTATTACAATACTGCTCCTAATACAGAGTTTCGCAGAGAGTATCAGTTCTTTCGATACTGTGCATTTAAAAAAAACTTGCCCTTAGGCTGTTCTCCAGATCATTTGACTCACGTGTCACCTGAGCTTGCTTTTAGTGGGTGACGAGGAAAAGCGACTGCAGCATATAAACTCTCCAAAGGTTACATCTGCCACACAGAAAGGCCTGCTGAAGACGCAGTTGCAGCGAGAGGTTACTTAGCTACTAGCCACCTCTGATTTCCTCTCCCCCATATAAAGGGCAACTGAGCAATTACTGAGGGGAAGGAGCTCACTTCTCCTAATACAAGGATCTTGGTTTCTGCTTTGTGAAGTGAGTCAATGGCATTAAAATGCAGCCTCGAATCACCACCTTTGACAAAATGCTCTTTATAAAGCGATTTAATCCCTGGATGCGGACGAGACCAGACACACATGTGCGCCAACACCTCCAGGTAAAACATACCATCGCATGACAAAACCCTTGAGACATCCAGCCCCTTTCAGAATCAGCCCCTCCCACTTTGAGACACAGAGGTGCCTTTCAACAGAAAATCACATCTGAACCCAGAGTCTCGACCCTCTTTGAGCTGCAGCAGTCCCAAGGGGGACCTAAATCTCTTACTGGGGATCCCCTGTTGTGAGAGAGTCCCAAGATGGAGCCTGTGTAACCAGGCTTGAAAGGAGTGAGGAGGGCTGCATGGGAGTGGAGAGGGATAGTGGCTGAGGTTTGACTATGCTCAGATGGTGGATGGCCCCTGGGGGGGCTGCTGGCAGCCGGCACAGGTTGGAGCAGACCCCACAGCTGCTCTAACTTGCACTGGGGCTAGGCAGAGAATCGTGGCACCAGAACCAGCTCCCTGACTGGCGTACGCTCAGCACAGCAGAAAATCTGGCCTCCCTCACCACCACTGAGAGCACTGCTCCTTTTCTGAGGCGCAATCCCACCCCGAACTCCCTACCGCAGCCAGTATCTAGGGGCCACAGTTTGGCCCTGAGTCAATCGCTGTGGCTCAGCATAGACCAATAGCTGTGCTGTCCCAGAGCGGGGCTAGTAGCAAAGCCTGCCTTCCTGCACAGTGTTGCCAAGCGGCAGCCCAGGGACTCGGCTGTATAAGAGGGTGAGGTTAGATTACGGGGAGATTCAGAGAGGGGAAGTGACTCAGTGGCTCAAAGTTCCAGATAAATGAGTACAAGAGATAAATGCCCACATGTTCCGAGCCGAGGGGACGGCTCACAGGCGATATCCAGATTAGAGGGACTCAATGACTGTATATGGGGGTGGATACAAGATCAAAGAGGTAGCACTAGGCAAGGCCACAGAGAGCTTTGAAAGCCCTTAGGATGCTAGTCAGCAGAGGAAGCTATTGAAGGTGGTAGAGGGGAGGGGTGATAACGTGTCCCATTCTGCACAAAGAGAATAATGTTGTTTCAACACAGTAGACGTCGTGGGGCCCTATTCTCTCCTCACTTAGGCCTTGTCTACACTGGCAAGTTTCTGCGCAGTAAAGCAGCTTTCTGCATTATAACTCCTGAGGTGTACACATTGCCAAGCCACTTAGTGCACAAAAACTACACAGTTGCAGCACTGTAAAAAAACCACCCCGACGAGAGACATACAGGGGTACAGCACCACGGTGCCAGTGTAGACACCCTGGTCAATTACAGCGCTGTGATTAGCCTCTGGGAGGTGTCCTGCAATGCCTGTTCTCACCTCTCTGGTCGTTAGTTTGAACTCTACTGCCCTGCCCTCAAGTGACTAACTGTCAGCCCCACCCCTTCAATTCCTTGGGAATTTTGAAAGTCCCCTTCCTGTTTGCCCAGTGACACGTGCAGTGGTCTCAGCACATCTTTGCAGGTGACCATGCATGCTCAATGCACCAAGCGATCCCCCGCTTGCAGCAATGCTGAGCTGCTGGACCTCATCAGCATTTGGGGAGAGGAGGCTGTCCAGTGACAGCTGCCCTCCAGCCGTAGGAATTATCTGTCCATAGGTATCATTTCACAACGAATGACAGAAAGGGGCCATGACCGGGACAAATTGCAGTGTAGGGTAAAAGTGAAGGAGCTGTGTAATGCCTACCACAAGTCATGGGAGGCAAACTGCCACTCCAGTGCTTCATCCAGGAGCTGCTGATTCTACAAAGAGCTGGACGCGATACTCGGCAGCGACCCCACCTCCACGGTGAAGGCCACTGTGGATACTTCAGTGGCTTGCATGCCACTCAAGAGCGGACTGAGCCAGGAGGAGGAAATTTTGGACAAGGATGTGGCGGGGGAGGGAGACCCAGAGGCAGAAGACGACTCATAGGTCAGAGATGCATGCAGCCAGGAGCTCTTCTCTACCCTGGAGAAGGCTAGCCAGTCAGAGTGGTCAGAGCTTGGCAAGTGCAAACAGTAGAGGAGACCCCTGGTAAGTGGATCTGATTTTGGGAATCGCTGAAGCGAGTTGTTGGGGGCAGGAGAGTTGCAGAAAGCAGGCTTGTGTCTGTATGATGCACGTACCACCACATGCCTAGTCTAAGCAGCAGAACAGGGTGTTGATTGACTGCCTCACTTCATGGGAATCTGCCTCAGATCTCCACTAAACTCTCATGGAGATACTGGGCAATCCGCTGCCGCGGGTTCTTTGGCAGAGCTGCTTTGTTTCTTGCCCCATTAAGGGTAACTTTCCCATGCCACTCTGCCATCACTGGGGGGGAGGGGGAGGAACATTGCTGCACACAAGCGAGCCGCATAAGGGCCATGGCAGAAGCTGCAGTCTTGGAGAAGACCCTCCCTTGATTCTCTGCTCACCCTCAGCAGTGAAATCTCTTCCATAATGAACACAGCCAGTGGAAAATGTGGGGACAGGAATGATTATAAAGCTCCCACTACACTGCTGGCTCTCCCCAAGAGCCACATGCCCAGTGTACAGTCCAGTCCTGGAACACTGATTTCCCCTGCTCCTGCGGTTATTCACCATTTGGGGGGTCTTGTGGCTCATGTGTGCTTGCTTGGGGTCAGCCAGTTAGTGACAGGTATGTGAACAGTGGCTGTGTTTTAAATCACTGAATCAGTGGTCTGTGTGTTGCAAACAATACTGCTTCTGTAAAATGTTGCATTTTGGCTTCACAGATATGACCTTGGGAACCCAGCCTCCCTCTTTGTTATCGCCGGCTGAACGTCTGTGCAGAATTAGAAAGCAGCCACGAAGAACTAAAGAGGACTTTCTGCATGATGTCATGGTGCACTCCGCGGCTGAAAAACAAGAATTGAAGGAGTGGCAGGACAGTGAGAAGAGGGAGCAAAAAGAGAACACAGTGCGCCAGAACGAAGCCACAGAGCGGCTCTTAAATGTTATGGAGCGCCAAACGGACATGCTCCAGGAGCTACTAGCGCTGCAAGCAGCTTCGTGCCCACCCTCCCCTGCAGCCGCTGTCGCAAAACTCTTTCCTGTGTGACCCCCAGAAACTGCCAACACACTCTTATTAACCTTCTGGCTCCAGTCTGTATCCGCTGCATTCCACTCCCACCCCGTCACAGTCCAGTCCTTCGGACTCCCAGTACCCACTGCACTCAACACCCGTCCCTCTGCATTTTAGCCCTACTGGAGTACAGTACCCATGCTGCACTGTACTCCAAAGGACAAGGTTGCATAGGATATCCGGACATACGTAAATCTTTAACCGTCCCAGGACCTTCCCTTCTCCCATCCCCCTCAGTGCAGACGTGTTTGGGGTTTTTTCATCTCTCTCCTCCGGTTGTTGTTTTTTAATAAAAGATTCGTTTTGGTTTGAAAGCAAGCTTTATTCCATTAATTGAAAGCAAACAGAGTCCTGCAAAGCAACAGGCAATTTTCTTACACCTTCATAGTGCATCGTCTGTACCAATCACAATCACATTACAAGCATTACAAGCACTGCACTCCCGAGCATAGCAACAAATATTAGTGGCTTTCAGCTTCAAATTGCTGCCTTGAGGCATCCCTGATCCTCTAATAGTCCTGGTCTCTGGCTGTTCAAATTCAGCCTCCAGGCGCTAAGCCTCAGCAGTCCAGACCTGAGTGAAGCTTTCATCCTTCCCTTCACAAATAATATGGAGCGAACAGTACGCGGCTATAAGCATAGGAATATTGTCATCGACCAGGTCCAGCCTCCTATATAGGCAGCACCAGCGGGCTTTTAAATGGCCAAATGCACACTCAACAGTCAATCTGCACTTGCCCAGCCTGTTGTTGAACTGCTTCTTGCTGCTGTCAAGGTGCCCCGTGAATGGCTTCATAAGCCATGGCATTTAGGGGTAGGCAGGGTCTTCCAGGATCACAAAGGGCATTTCGAGTTCCCCTACAGTGATCTTCTAGGCCGGGAAGAAAGTTCCTGCTTGCAGCTTCCTAAAACAGGCCAGTGTTCCAAAAGATGCATATGCCATGCACCTTTCAGGACCAGCCTGCGTTAATGTCCATGAAACGCCCACAATGATCCACAGGTGCCTGGAAAACCACAGAGAAATACCCCTTCTGATTAATGTACTCGGTGGCTAGGTGGTCTGGTGCCAGAATTGGAATATGCGTGCCACAAGTGCTCCTCTCCACAGTTAGGGAAGCCCATTTGCGCAAAGCCATCCATAATGTCACGCACATTGCCCAGAGTCACGGCCTTTTCGAGCAGGATGCCATTAATGGCCCTGCACACTTCCGTCAACATGAGTTCAACGGTCAACTTTCACACTCCGAACTGGTTAGCGACTGATCAGTAGCAGTCTGGAGTAGCCAGTTTTCCACAGTGCAATCGCAACACACTTCTCCAACAACAGGGCAGCTCTCATTCTCGTGTCCTTGCGCCGCAGGGCTGGGGCGAGCTCATCACACAGTTCCATGAATGTGGCTTTCCTCATCCAAAAGTTCTGCAGCCACTGCTCATCATCCCAGACGTGCATGGCTATGTGATCCCACCACTCAGTGCCTGTTTCCTGAGCCCAAAAGCGGCGTTCCTCAGCACCTCCATGAATGCCACAAGTAATCTCATGTCATAGCTACTACGCGTGGTGAGATCAATGTCAAACTCCTCTTGCCTTTGTAGTTTAAGGAATAACTCCACTGCCACTTGTGATCTGTTAGTGAGAGCGAGCAGCATATTGGTCAACAGTGTGGGATCCATTCCTGCAGACCAAAGAGGGCAGAGCACGCAGTACACAAACAGTTGAAAGATGGCGCCAAATGCAGACGGAAGCACAGGGATTGCTGGGATGCGAAGCAATGCATCACGGAGTATTGGGACAGGGCCCAGGATGCCCCACGACCCCCTCTGCCTTCCCAGAACTCTTAGTAGCAGAGAAGGAAGAGATGCTCTGTCGGATAGCTGCCCAGAGTGCACCGCTCCAAATTCTGCTACAAGGGCTGCAAATGTGAACACGCTATTGCGCAGGCAGCTGACAGTGTGAACACACAACAGCAGTTTCCCTTCAGCGCTCTAAGCAGCGCTGTAACTGCCGGCACTGTAACTCTGCCAGTGTAGACATATCCTTAGCCTGGTGTAAATCAGGAGCAACTCCACTCCAGACCATCGTGCAATACCAGTGTAAAGTCTGTGGAAGGGAGAGGAGAATCAGGTCCATATTGTTTAGAAACTAAGGCACATAGGAGGATCATGAGAGAGAGATTTGAAACAAACAGTCAGCAGGACAATGATCAAGGAACACATAAGGGCTACCTCAATGGTAGGGTAAAGATGAATTTGGCAATTTTTGGGAGGGTGGAGATTGACTTAGACGCACAGGGCAGGGGAACTGCACATTTCCAGTTGAGAGAGAGAGAGCGCACCAGAGATCAGTGGCATCCAGCGCTGTAGGGCAGCATGTATTCACAAGCAATGTATCGCACAACAACAGAAGCAACTGGAAACTGGCACTGGGTAAACCTAGCACCCGTATTCTCAAACTAGTGGCAGTGCAGCACTGGAGGTGGGGTGCCAGCAACTCCTCCTCATTTCCGGTGGCTAACTTAAAAGGACTGCTAAAAACATATTCACAACTTACCTGGTTCTCGCCCATGCAAGCGCCTGCTGTGACTGCCACATGAACGGAACACAGTTTCAAATGGAAGGAGATGGCTCACATGGTTGGGAATGGAAAGGGTGGTAGTCTTCGCACCTGTTTTGAAATATTGCCCACACCTTAAAAAAAAAACGCTCAACAAATGTAAGAACCCTTGCTAGCAAAATGCATTGCTATAAATGTTTCAACTACACACCCTGCTTGGCAGCTCTGCTATTACCAAACATGTCTATGATACTGTATATTACTCCAGAGACAGGCTACAGCACAATTTATCAAGCGGAAAAAAAGGCCTCTGGAGGAACCATCACTTTAGATGGAGTTTGCAGGGCAAGAGGTTACATGGGATGCCTTTTATAGCAGCTAACAATCGCTCGGTCTGTCAGGGGGGAAATGAGCTTGGTATCCTATAAAAGGATACTTATGGGTCATAATTTCATGTCAACATTCTCCTGGTGTAAACACAGAATTTCTAATGAAGAACAAACTTCAAAAAAACCCAACACTTTGGGACAGGAAGTAAATCTCAGTACTTTAAACTGGTCTCGGCATACTATATGTATGTCTATCCTGCTAGCAGTGTCTTCTCAAACGGAAATGACAAATACTGCCTAGCCATGCCAGTTTTGCAAGGGAAACAGATTTCAATGTATTTCTCATCTGGGAAAAAATGACATTGATGGCTAGTGAGAGATTACTGTGCGTTCCTGAATAGGAGCAAATAAGGGGTGGAAATCCCCTATTCCCAAATGGCAGGAATGAGAATGTCTAATTAAAAAATAATCTTTTATTGGCTGCCAACTCAATCAAAGTTTCAATATACAAGCCACCAATTACAGGAAGTAGATAATCAGTTATGCATTTAAAAGAGTGCCTGCTGAATAATGTGTCCTTTAATTAGATGTATTTTTTTAAAACAAAAATTGGATTGCTGGGAAGCAAAGAAAAAGCAACAGTCAGACTAAAAATGGACTCTTCCTCGTTTATCCGCAGCCAGCCGGAATAATTTAGAGTAACAAAATAAATCACCACAGTTGAGACTATATATTGTAAGCACCATTAAAAATGCAACTTTCACTGTCCAAGCTACCTCCCCCAACTGTGGAATCTTCCTGTAATCTGGGCCAGACACACCACTGAACTGTGATTGTGGTGGCATATGCATATGCTGATTTTTTAAACGTGCTGGTGTGAGTGTAATAAAAATATCACACACACATATATACTCCTCCATCACACACAAGAAAACAGAGTATGCAGCATGAAAACCCGGCGTTCGCCAGAGTGATTGCACTACAGTGGTGTGTCTTGCCCAAGCTATAGGAAAGAAGCCAAGTTATTCCAAGTAATAGGAGAGAAAGAGAATGAACAACTCAGTATATTTGAGCACAGAAATTGTTTCAGGCACTTCTCTGCTTGCAAACAAGGCCCTGAAGTAAATGTCACCTCATCTACACAAGTCTCTGCCATCATCACAGTTCTCATTACAGCTTTCCTAATGCTCATCATCAGAGATAGCTAGATGGCATGGTGTTCCTTCAAAATAATTAGGCATCCAGGAAGAGAGAGGGGGGAAGAGGGTGGATGGAAAAAAATGAGTTTGCAGATAGTTACACAGTTGCTGAAGCCAGGAGTTACCTTTTTCTTTAAGGTGCACTGCAGTATCACGAGATCCCTTCAGCTTCTGTGTGTCTGTTTCCCAAATGAAAATAAGAAAGAAAAACTTGTAGCACCTTAGAGACTAACAAATTTATTTCAGCATAAGCTTTCGTGGGTTGTTACCCACTTCATCGGATGCATGGAATGAAACATACTGCTTTCCCTGTTATTTAAACCAAAATAAGACATTCTAGCAATGACAGGCATTGTAACAACTTATTTTGAATAGATTCTCTCTAAGCCCATAAACTCCTCCAGATCTCCCTTTCTCATTCAGAAGAGGCCAGGGGCTGTGCAGGTAATTAGGGTGCAGTGGGCACTGAGGAAGCCCATGTGTTTCAACTCCACAAGCTAAGGCTCAAGGTGATTTGGGGATGGGTTAAGCAGGGCAAAATGGAGCACAGGGAAGGAACAGCCACTCTCCAGGACACCTGCCCCACCAGAACTTGTGTGCCATGAATTCCTACAGCGTTCTAGTGTGAAGCTATGAGGGATTCCTCCACGAGGCTCTGTGTATTGCCCCATTCCATGTAGTTTTATGTCAAAAAATAACATCTCATTTCTAGAACATCAAGCCTTGTCTGGACGAAAGTGATATCTTTCTAACAGTAAATGTATAGGTTTCAGTGTAGTAGCCGTGTTAGTCTGTGTCAGCAAAACGAAAATAAGAAAGAAAAACTTGTAGCACCTTAGAGACTAACAAATTTATTTCAGCATAAGCTTTCGTGGGTTAGAACCCACGTCATCGGATGAAGTGGGTTCTAACCCACAAAAGCTTATGCTGAAATAAATTTGTTAGTCTCTAAGGTGCTACAAGTTTTTCTTTCTTATTTTCATTTTGAGTAAATGTATAGTATTTGAGGATTAATCCACCCTATTCTGTGCCGATTAGACTATGTAAATATAAATGCACCGCAAAGACTTTAAGAAAAGGATGATTCCCTTCAAGAACAAGAAGACTTCAGCCCAAATTCAGACCGGGTTTAAATGGATTCAGCAGAACTGGGTTCACTTAGGGAGTCTGAGTTCTCCCCTTTACTTGCAGATAATGTCACCACTGAAAACATTTCCCTTTCAGGGGTGTAAACTGAAGTCAAAGGGCCAGAGTCAACTCCCTGCTCTGGCCTTTGTTTGCCACTTTTGGGAGGCATATTAGGACTATAAAATGATCACATGGGTTGTGGGGAAAATTGCCCTAGTACTAGAGCCGAATGGATGTCTACACTGTCCGCCCTCACATCCACCTGTGTAGAAGGTGGGAGCACAGCCCAGAATCCAGATTCTTGTAGTTACACCAGGGATTAATTTGGCCCAGTGGAGGTACTCCAGACTGCCAGTGGCATAACTAGGAGCAGCATTTGGCTGCTCCTTGCTAAGCCAGCTACCTTCTAAGGAATTATCATGGAGTCAGAGTCAAACAGATGCCAAAACCTCAAAAGCAGCTCTATTTTTTCTGCAGGGCAGGGAATAGCAGCATCCCTGGCAATGTCATGCTTACCGGCATATGCAGGTTTCATCCAAGACTGCTGGAGGAGAAAACATCATCACTGTCCCCCCACAGCTGCATCTATCCTGCTTTAGAGAGACCCCCCCAGATTAGCATTAGCCCACTCACCATGCTGTGACATAGCGGCCCATTTGAGGCTCACTGCTCTGTATCAGCAACTCCTCAGGCCTGACGTACTCTCTACACCTCACACATATGTCCTTTGAAATGTAACACCACACTGGTCATTAATGTCCCTGTGAAATGTCTGTAACAACTCGGTGGGTGCAATTATGGATACTCTCTGACATTGTATCCTGGAGACTATACACAGCCAAAGGTAACAAAATGGGTTTCTTCCATATAAAGGGGAAAGAAAAATATGGTGGCAGATGCCCTGTTCAGGAAAGAGGGCTGTGACCTGCTGCCTCGAGGCTAAGGCTAAGACCTTTCACCTAGGAAGACAAGAGAAGCCAGCCCCTTGTGCTTCTGTGGAAGGCCCTGACTGAGAGAAAATCAGCCGTGGCTTGGGAGAAGGAAGACTGGTGAGACAAAGCATCTTGAACAAAGCCTGCACCTTGCTAGATTAAGTTTTAGACTTTTAGATGGGTGTTTTCACTTCTATTTGCTCATCACCCTTTCTAACTTTACTCTTTTATTGGCATCACTGCCCTATGTTTTACTGTTAATAAACTTGTTTTATTTTTATATAAAACCAACTCAGTGCTGTGTTTGAAGGGAAGGGTGTATTTCCCCCAGGTAAGTTAATAAGCTGTGATGTACTTGTGTGTCTTTAGAGGAACAAACAAACCTTATTATTTCTCTGAGATAACCAGGTGGGGACTGGACACTTTGGGGAAAATTCGGGACTGGGAATGTGTTGGGGTCACCTTGCAGGTTGTAACCCAGGCTGGTGGAAGCCAGAGTGAGGCTGTAGACAGGCTGCTGGGGTCACAGTTGCTGAACCAGGGCTGTCTAGCACACAGACACTCAGGGTGCAGCCTGCCTGCTTGTGGGCTGGCTATGAGCATCCCAGGCAGGGAGCTATAGCAGCAAACCCAAACAAGTTCTCAAGCAGTGTTTTTGCTACTTTGCTTAGCTGTAAATTTCTGTTAGTATCGATGGAAATATTTTTTCATTGATTTGTGTGTGTACAATGAAGTCAACATTTACCAATAAAAACCTAATCCTTCCAAGCCTTTAAGCAAAGGGAGGCTGGACCAAAGTTCCCTGCAAATCTTTCCCATTGAATCAATATTAATTCAAAAGGACACTTTTGCAAAGGAATACATTTTCAGATCCTGCCAGTACATTTTAATAACACCAGGCCATTGCTTAATACAATAGGAATATTTATTATTATTACTCCATATTCAGACAGGAGCATATGCTCACCCTGATGTATTTTAATATAAATAAACTCATTCTTCCAGGTCAATACATACCCAAAGCCTGATGGATGTTCCTCCTCTTAGCATTTCTTAAGATATTGATTATATGTCTCTCTCATTTTGAAGTCTATCTATTGCATTTATAATTCACCCATCCAGTTGTTCCAAGGTTCCAACTAGAAAAATGAATACTGGTATTAAATTCATCCATAAAGAACTATCCTCCACAGGTACTAGATTCAGCTGAAGGATCTTTAGATTTCTTTACAACAGAAAGCATTTTCCAAAAAGATGGTGTGTCATGCCGAGAAAATGACCCACCTGGGGCTATTCTGATCCCTAGCAAGGAGTTCCACAATCCAGATCCCTCTGCTGAGAGCTAGCTACCTCCTTCTCCTAAGAGTTTCATCTCCAACTCCATTAGGCGTCACTTCCCTGCTGAGTGCAGCTTCCATTCGTGACCCACCAAGGTGAGCTGGCGTCTAAAGATCCAGTCATGCCCCACCTTTTCAGTGGGAGTTTTGACACTAACTTCAGCAACAGAAGGACCAGGACCTAAAATAGCCAGATCCTTCCTATACTTTTAAGATTAGGAAAAGGGCTCTAAATTGCATCTCGTGTGATGAGCTTGTGGAGGCTTTTCTTGTTTATGAGGCAGCTGCCACATGTTGCTGCATCTAGACCCACAGAGACAATGAAATGTCAAAAATGAAACACACCCCTTTGTTGATGTAAATCTCAGCCAGATGTGTTTAATTCTTCATAATGTATCTGGGAATGCTAAGAAATTTCTATCCTGCAAGAAGGTTTGGGTTTTTTCATTTTGTTTGAGGGAAGGGGGTTGGAGGGAATATGAGAGGTTAATTTTTAGTTCATAAAAAAACAAGTTCCCCAAGGAAGCTTTCATCACTTAAACTATAGAATGCAAACTAAATGTCTCCCCTAGCATAGTTTAAACGTTACTTGGTGAAGATCAGGGTACTTGATCATAAGGTTCCCCTCCGACCTTAAAAATCTATGAATGTGTGTTCATTTATAGTTTCAAATCTTTATCAAGAGTTATTTCCACCTACACCTTGCGTATCTAGAGAGTACTGCAGACCACACCCAGAAATGTGAGTGAATCAATAGAGCATCGCTGCAGAGGAGACACCCCCTCTGGGAAACCTCATACATCTACCACCAAGGAAACAATTCAGTTCCCCACAAAGTTCCTAGATTCCTACCTCCATTTTTCATTATTATTGTATACAGTGAAATGGTCTAGGGACAGGGCAAACACTGATAGATAAAAGCACTCTGCCAAAACCAACCTCTGGCTCTTATGATGAAAGGCTTTCTTCCGGCTTTTACAGCCAGAGCACACACTGGGGACGTGGGCTGTAGCAGCAGATTCAGTCCATGTGTTTCCTAGGAGCCCATCCCCCTAAACAAGCATTACAGGGGCTGCAGCAGGATGGTGCATGGCCTCTCCTGCGCGCTAGCTCTGATTATGTGGCAAACGACCATGAACAATGGCTCCACCGCATTAGGATGTCGAGCAGACCTTGAGCGCAAGGACAGAGATTGGGGCTCACCCTTGCACGGTTGCACAAGGTTGGAGAAAATATTTCCTCGTGCGCTGACCCCAACTGGTACACACCCCCTTGGGACTGGTCACAATCAAATGCTAAGGTGATTAAACCATGCAAAGATTGAGTCCTTGAAAATCAATCGTCCATCGGACCATAGCAGTGAGGACTAAAATTTGCCTTCTATCAGTGCTCCAATTAACCCCCTGTCCCAGGGTGGCTGGCCCCAGTCACTAAAGTAGGTGCAGCGTCCCTGTGCCAATTAAGGGGGCAGGGCTATAAAGGGTGTGAGAGAGAGACCTGGTGAAGAGAAACTGCTTGAGAGAGGGCTACACAGCTGCAGGAAGTAGGTCTGCCAGAGTCCCCGGGGAGGGGAGGCAGTGAGAAACTAAAGCATAAAGGGTGAGCTGAGGGACTGGTTTTGGTTGTTTGTTTCTTTAAATTTGGACAATAAGCCTGCCTAAGAGACTGTGCGTATGGCAGGGTGTCCTTGGGAGCTGGAGAGAAGCCCTGCTTAGTTACACTTCTCCAAATCGACCAGGTGACAACTGGATGTGCAGGGAAAGCAGCCACCTTCCCGCCTGCCCCCAAATAGATCCTTACCTGGAATGGCCTATAGCTGCAGAGTTTACCGTGGCATATCAGCGCACTCTAACTTGCAAGCGTTATTAGAATCGTGATCTATTTCTGTCACTGATTTTGTCCTTTTCCATTTGGGAAATGGATATTCCTAGCTGCCCATCCCTGAGTTTTGAATGGTGCAGGATTGAACATGACTTCATGAAACCACACAGCAGATTTGCCTGCCTAGTGCCCTCCCTACAAATCCCTTCCCACTTCTTCCACTAATCCTTCCGACCCGGATCTCACAAATGTTGTCTCTATGCCTCCACTCTTGCCCTGTGCTTTGCTTTTGTCTGGTTTAGACTCCAGGAACCTTTTTGGGGCAGGAACCTTGTCTCCTTATTGGGAAGGGATATTATAGCTGATGCTTCAGAGCTTAAGTCAATCTCGTATTAGAGACCAGGATGTGGTCTCTAGTATTCGAGACCTATGTGTGGGGCAGACTACCGCACATCTACCTACTATGAGCTTCTTATACTTTTTTCCAAAGCATCTGGTGCTGGGCACTGTCAAAGACAAGATACTGGACTAGATGGATCCTGGGTCTGATTCAGTCTTGCAATTCCTATGTCTCATAAAGCACCAGCTACATCTATGGTACTATCCAACTAATGCATAATTTACCTTCTTATGTCAGAGTGTTTTTGTTTGTGCACCGTAATTGCTGATGATGTCAGCTCTGAGATTTGTGTTTGGAGGCTAAAAGCCACAGTAGAGCCATTGTCAATTGTGGCCAGTTTTTCAGTCCCTAAAGGAGCAAGTATTGCAGACGTATGGGTCTGAACAACAATTTATAATCAGTAATCTGTGAGGAGGAGTTAGAAGGATGTTTGGAGGCCTGAACATCATCTCATTTAAGGTCATTAGCATTTATGACCCAAGATCTGTTCGAATTGGCCATTGCATGCGAATACTTTTATTTTTGGTTACAACACCCCCTGGCTTGAGTGAATGGGAAAAAACAAGGAGAGTGGGCTTTGTGACACTGTCTGGAATATGGGTGGCCATCTAAGTTCCCTGTAGGGTGACCAGACAGCAAGTGTGAAAAATCAGGACAGGGGGTGGGGAGTAATAGGAGCCTATATAAGAAAAAGACCCAAAAATCGGGACTGTCCCTATAAAATCAGGACATCTGGTCACCCTAGTTCCCTGTAAGATGCGCGGCTGCACAGCAGGCTATCAAGGGCCACGCAGGCAGGGAGAGGTGCCCCTCCCCCAGCCTGGCCCAGCCCAAGTCATCCAGAGCTGCCACGGAGAGATGCGTGGGGTATACCGATATCTCAAACTTGTGCTGTGTATCTGGATGACACTCCCAGACAAATTGGCATCAGCACTATCCAGCCTGCTTGATGGCCCATCAAGGGCAATCAGCTGTAAAATGAATCCATTGAGAGAAGCCAGGGGCTATGCCTGAGTCAGCAGGACATGTAGGGACATGTCTATGGACAGGGGACTCCCAATACTTTTCCATACCCATGTGCTGTGAGCTTTTCTTTGGGAAAAAGGATGTACAAGCCACATGGCAGAGAATATAAAAAGGCAGCTGTGTCACCTCCATTTTGTCTTCTTCCTGCTTCTCACCTCTGAGTAACTTCTCTACAAACTGAAGCTTTGAACAAAGGACCGATTGGAACACATCCAAATCTTGGATGGGCCTGAGGGACTTTACAAGCCAAACTCATCAATGCTGCTAAGAACCTGGACTCTGAAGTCACATGTATGTAGCTGATTGCTTTGACCATTTAACAACTCTCTTCTCGTTCTTTTATAATAAATAGTTGGTTTTCGATACTAAAGGATTGGCTGGCAGTGTGGTATTTTGGGTAAGATCCAAACCAATATAGATCTGGTAATGTGGCTGACCCTTTGGGGATCAAAAGAACATTTTGTATAGTGAAGAGAGTTTTAAGTAACTTCTCACTTTACTGGACCTATTTGCTTATTGGGAGCCAGAGACTGGAATGCAATAAAGGGAGCTGTGCGATTTCTTTTTCCCGTCAGCTTGTTGATAACCAGTGTGGGGGATCAGGAGCAGTTTGTGACAGTTTGGTGAATTTAACTACAGTGTTAACCAGTTTTGGGGGAATCAGCTCTCCTTTTTGCAGCTTGCTCTGACGTTGTCATTTCCAGTGTGGGCAACCCTAGACACCTCGGGTCACAGGTTTGTTTTTGGAGTGCACATGATGGGCGCAGATACAAGACATGAAGATATTAAACAGCTAAGCAGGCAGGGCCAGCTCTGGCTTTTTTGCCACCCCAAGCAAAAAAGCCGTCGGCCGCCCCGCTCCCCCAGCCGGGGCGCTGGTGGGGAGCACGGCCTGCCTGCCTCCCTGCTCCCCTGGCCAGGAAGAGTGTTTTAAACAAAAAAAACCCTTGAGCGCCGCATCCCCCAGGTGCCACCCAAAGCACATGCTTGGTCGGCTGGTGCCTGGAGCCGGCCCTGGCCGCCCCGCCCCAGGTGCCTCCCCAAGCATGTGCTTGGTCGGCTGGTGTCTGGAGCCGGCCCTGTATGCAGATGTTGGTGAACATGCAACTGTGAATTCAAATACTTTCCCTTTCATATTTTGGCATTCCGATAGATAGTTTGCATGACTAGCTAGGTAAGGCGGTGCTCAATTAAATCCACAACAAACCATGCAAAATCCCCAATTTCCAACTGCATAAAGGAGTAAATCCAGGAAATCTAATCAGCCAGGCTGTGTGCAGGTGAGCTGAAGAAGAAACCTTCCTCTGCAGCCTGCAGGCTAGGTTAGCACCCACAGCTCCTGCATCCCTGCTCTGCTTGCTGGTGGAGCTGGTTAGCAGAGGATCCAGTTGCCTCACCTTTGCTGTTTCCAAGCTGCACCAGCATTGCCACTTCTGGAGCCCTCTGCACTTCCCAAAATATACCAGGCAAGCCATTGTGAAATAGACAATAGGTCAGATTGTGTGTCTAAAACACAGCTCCCTTTAACTTGCTTCTGTTTTTTAAATAAATTAACAGAAACAAGCTGTTTAACTTGCAGCTGTGCCAAAAACACCACGACAAAACCAAAGAAAGAGAAAGCTTCAAACCAGGGTAAGGATCTCGACTCACCCCTTCCACCCCCAGCCCTTTCCCCCTTCAAGTTCTTAGTTGACAAACGTCCCTAGACACTGCAATAAGGAACAACAGAATGAGTCACGCACATATTTCTTCTACCTGCTCAATTTCCCAGTGGACTGGGCTGGTTTGTCTCGCCTCCCGATCCCGACATTGCTCAAAAGTAGCCTGTTGTATGTCAATTTATCAAGTAGCTTGGGCTTTGTCTGGCTCTGCACAAGTCTGCAGTAAAACACAGGGGTGATTATTTCTATAAAGAACATGGGGCCAGACCTTCAGCTGACATAAATCATTGAAATCAGTGCAGCAATAGCTATATGCACCAGCTGAGGATCTGGCTCGTGATGATTAACTACTGACATACCCATGGGCCTCAGGTAATTCATGAAAATGGGACAGAAATGCTAAAGGATTATAAAGTGGTATGAAGAAACTCTCAGTAGGCATTCGGATATCAAGGGGACAGGAGCTGCAGAAGCACCTAGAGAGACAGACCAGCAATAATCTACAGCAGAAACAAAACGATGATGTTCTACCCTCCCCTGCCAGCAGTTTCAGTGCTCCATGACCTTGTGCTAGCTCAGAGGAGGAATTATTCTAGGGCCAATATTCCCAGTGCAGTTTCTCTGAGCAGAGTTAGCAGTTTTCCAGATAGTTTTAATTTACTAGTAATCCAATTGATAATTACCTGCCCTTTCATAAAGGACACTACAGTTTAAAAGATTACAGTCGGGTATTAGACTCTAAGTCAATGTTCAAGTCTTCCCTCCCTTCTACATCTTGGGCTTGACTCTCCCTTTCACCCCCGCAGTATAAAGGAGTTGTAAAGGGGGCAGAAATGGCTCCTTTGGTGTACCCCAGGTACGAGGGGTTCCTTGGACAGATTAGAGCTGCTGGAAGGGCTCTATGCCACCTGCATAGGGGAGCAACCCCCAAAATAGGTGATAGCAGAAGAGAGGGCAGAATGCTATGCTACAGTTATTCTGAGCTGCCAGATAGCCCATGAGGGCACTTGCAGAGTCCCAGAGCTTCCTGGAGACTCCCTACATGGGAAGTGCAAAGATGGAGTAAAGTCTTAAAGGGGCACAGTGTGAGCAGGCTGGGGCTAGAGCTCAATGTACAAAGATAATACAGCCTTTAATGAAATCCTGGAGGCAACCATCCTTCTAGAATCCCTGGCATCAGTCTCCAGCGAGAGACAGATGACGGCCAGGGAACAGAGCCGTCATGGAGGCAAAAGACTTCAGTCAGGTGGGTAGGGTTTCCCTCCACAGGATGGATTCAGCAGAAACTCCACAAGAGGAACCAGACAGATATTTCCCTCCCTTAACCCTCTGTATATTTTTCCCCACACAAGGCAATGATCATGTCCTGAATAAGGATCAGCCAAGACACTGAAAGTGTCCATAAGCTGAACACATAAGTCTCTACACCTTGAGCTAGTGGGTGTAACAGACCCACTACCTCTATGGATCAGACAGAGTGGGACATGTAACACCTGCTAGCTCAAGCTGTAGAGTGATATTTTCAGTTCTATAGAGCCCCAAGTCAATCCCTGGTGCCTTGGCCAAGATGGTGGCAAAACTGTTTTTAGACTGAAAATTAGGTTTTCGATTAACCCTTTTTTTGTGAAAAGCATCTGTTTTCTGTGGGAAAATATCAGCTCCTCATCAAAACACTGAACATCCGAAAACTGAAATTTTTTTGAGTTTTGGACAAAAAAACTGAAGCTTCCATTTAGTAAGTGTCCACACAAAAAAAATGTCCTAACATTTGCAATCAAAATGAAATATTTTGTCATTCTTGAATAGAAATATTTCATTTTGGGTTGGTTCCACATTGAAGCATGCCCTCCTGAGCCACCATAGTGCCACATGAGAGCTGTCCTTTGCATGCCTCGTACTCTTGTTTTCCTCTATGGACCAGATTTTCCAGCTGGACTAACTCTCCCACAATGCACCACAGCGAAGTGACTCTGATGATGCACTGTGACAGATCAGGAAGAGAGGAGAGTGTGATGCATCATGGGAGAAATACCTCTGAACTCCAGCTCCTATAAGCCACCATGATTCGACCAATTCAAAACAAAATATCTCATTTTGATTTTCCTAAGGGAAACTTTTGGTTTTCAGGTTTTCAACACAGTCAAAATTTTCTGTGCAATTTTTTTTTAAGTGCTAAAAAAATAATCCATTTTCACTGACATTTTCTCCAGGGGAAAAAAAACCAGTTTTCTGAGCAGCTGTGTGTCACATAAGTGGGCACTTGTCCTACCTCCTGTGTAGAGGAAGTATGTGACCCACTGAGCAGCATATGTTACATCTCCCCATGTTTCTGAGCCACAGAGGATGCAAATCTGCTACAAGTCTGGCTCCTTAACTCAAACTATAAAACATTCAGATGAGTTCTGATTTGTAAGTCTGCAGTTGAATCCCTGATGTTGGCCAACATGGCGGCTGTCACATCAATGCTCCGTGCCAGTAGGGTAGGAATGATAGAGCCAGACACTCAGCTAGTGTAAACTGAAGGAGGACAGTCCCAATCCTTCAGACGAGCAAAAGTTGCATTTTTTTCAATAGTCAAGGCTTTATGGTGTCATGTTTCTGTTTAAGGATTAAAATAGTCTCCTTGATAATACACAAGAGTAGATCTACAGCATGTGATACTGAGAGAGGCCTGGTACTTTTAAAAATCAAAAAATATCCTTAGAAGTGGATTTTTAGCCATCTAAATATCTCCTTTTAATTATTGGTTTGACTGTATCAAGCCTTGGAATGTAAAGGCTTAAATCCTCATGGCTAATTAAAGTTGTGTATGGAGGGAGAGCTGAAGGATCAGCAGAAAGCAGCCTATCTTTGTGACTACTACTGAGCCCTTGTTTCATCTGTTATAAACTGAACAAAAATAGTCTTAAAGATGAAGGAGACAATACAATACTGTACTAGTCCTACAACTCAAGGGGGAAACTAATGACTGAAGAAAGCAAAGCTAACCAAGTAATACAAGACTGCATTTCCAACCAAGAGGAATAAGAGGCAAGCCATATAAAGTTAAAGTGCATGTTAAAAATATTTCTTATTCATGTCTATTTCTGGAAGCCTTGGGGTTTTTTGTTTGGGGTTTTTTTGGTCCCTCTTGTGCTAATTGTCCTACAGCCAATGTCTCTGGCCTATTGCCAGATATTTGGTGTTCTCTGAATATATTCTTTATTCTAAATGATAAAGGCAAACCCACCATGGAAATGTTTTAGCAGCAGCAGAATTGATGGAGTTCTGCTTTTAATTCACTGTACTCCAAAGCTGTTGATCACTCTAAATACTGTCTACTTTTAGTGTGTGTGTTTTTAAATATTGCTCATGTTCAGTGGCAGAATCAATAGAAGGGAATATCAAAAGAATCTTAAACACAATATTCAGATGTGAATAGGCTTTTTGGCCCTTTGAAAACAGACACCCACGTTCAGATCAAAGTTCCTCAAAAAGTGTTTAGCTGAAAGATTAAAATAAATGAACCCAAACTAAACAAGTTAGGCTTGTTGAGCTTTTTAAGCAGTCATCTTAAAAACCTGCACTACTGCAGTGTAGCATTGACTCCCGCCTTATAACTCCAACACATACCTATTATATACACAATATTTAGCCCACCTGGTCAAACAAAACAGTGCAAACAGCCACCCACCCTGTTTCTGGACCCATGATGGCAGAGGAGTCAGGGAAGGTGCAGAGTACCAAGAGTGACATGTTATCATTTCCAGTCCAACCTTACTCTGTTTATGGCTGAGTCCTAATTCTCATCCTCACTCAATTTACAGCTGTACTAACTGCTGACTAGTGCTTGCTGTGCACCATGAACCATCTACCCCCGCCCCCTTTAAGAGGGGGAGATGCCATGGGCAGCAGCTGTTAGGAGAAGCCATAACAGGGAGAGTAGCAGAAAGCCCCTGCATAAGAACAGAGCCTCCATGCTGCTGGCCAGGGCCTTTCAAAGCCCATGGATAATCCACAGAGTTTGGGCATGGGACTCCCCACTCCTTCCGTGGAGAAAACCCTGCCCCTCCCACTGATGGAGCAATTCAAAGGAAACCAGGCCGGGAACTTCGAATGTCCTTTTCCCCAGATCTCTCCCCCACTGGTTCTTCCTGCCAGATGGCATGAGCTGGTCCGAGCTATTAACATTTGTCTATCTTGGTACTCATAGGACCCCATCACCATAGAACCTGAGCTGTAGCTACCATCTGATGATAATAAATCATGTGCTGATTGATTGTGTGCCTATCAGGCCATCTTCCCAACTTCCATATCAGTGAGCGTTTTGAACAATTCTGCTCCATCAGCGCCTCATCTCATTATGATGCGGTTATAGTACTTCAGTTCTTTCCTGTACTTTGATCAGCAAAGATTAATTATCCCAGACTGAATTATTAGCAGTGATTAAACCTAACAGAAAATAAATGGGACTGCAATATTACTGAGTTATAATTTTGCCAATGCGATCATCTGCTAGTGATTTCTTTATGCATGATTTCTTCTTAATCATTACACACTAAGAGTTTATTATAGTATATTAATTAGAGGGACACCGCTAGTATACAATACCATTATGATAGATTGTACAGAACATGACATATGCAGATTGTGTGCCAAGCCCACATACCATGCACACAGTACTTTGTGCGTGCCTTTATCTTATGTCTCTGCTTACACTATACCCGGGCAAACTTCCACTGACTTCAGTGAAAATTTTGCCAATTAAGGACCTCAAGATTTGACCTGAGCTATGACTAAGGGATTTGGATGCTTAATTCCCTTTGAAACTAATGAAAATCTCCACCTGTAATAATTTTCAGTGCAGTTTGAAAAGTGCCAAATATTACATAAGCATCTCAAAAAAAAGGGACCTCCAATTAAGCTCTGGATGACTCATCGGAATGGTAAGCTAGACACAGACAAGCATATAAGCCCCAAATTTGCAGTCCTCACCACAGTTGCCAACTTTGACGCGGTAAATAAGCACCCCAACATTCACAATAAGCCCAAAATCAAGCTAATCCCATTTCAAAAGAAGGCTAAAACAAGCCAATCCCTAAGAACCCCAACACTCTATGTGACTAGATCCCCCTGGCGTGCAGTCTGGGACTGTGGTGGGCCCCCTGTGCACCCCTGACTCTCTCCCCCCCTTGTCCCTGCATGCCCTTGCCCCTCCTTGCCCCTGCTTGCCAGGAGCCAATCAAAAAAAGAAACAACAAGCTACAAGCCAAACAAGCTACAACCCAACAAGCAATTCACAAGCCAATTAACCCCAAAACAAGCTCAATTTCTGTGTTTTTTCCACTGGTTTGGCATGTCTGGTCCTTGCTCATATACACAAGTGCAGGAGTCCCACTGCAGTTTCACATCAATCAAGGTGGTAGGAGCAGGCCCAGAAACGTGAACACACAAAAACATTTTCCTGGGAAGGAATACACATGCTGGGGCTGTACCTCAAAGGTTGCTAGATCGTGCATTGCCATGCCATCCTCCCAAATGGTTAGTCAGCTGGCAAAGGATCGAGGAAAACAGTCTCTGTAAGCTTCCATTCTGCTCCCTTGATGGAAGCAAGCCTCTGCAGCCTTCCCAGAGTTCACTTTGTCACCAGCAGATATCTCCGTTCCTGTGCAGGGAGCGAACGTGTGATAGCTCATGAGGGATGTTACATGACAATGCATCTCACTTTTTAATTTTAGAAGAACAATCACTTATGTATTTTTCTCAACACATCAGGACAGCAAAAATTCCCTCTAATGTAATCCCTTATCCTTCCAGCAAGGGCTGGTATTACTTCACCCCAATTCTGTAATTCCTCCAACCATTACTTACTGGACTGATAGGGAACTGCTGTGACAGGCCTTATGATAAACTAAGGAGTGGTGAGGTCTTGACTCTCAGACACTTGCTCAAGTGACAAGAGTTCTAGTCCTGGTCGTTGATCTTATGGATTAACTAGCCCAGGTCCTTTCATGGTGCAGGATTTTTCTTGTTCATTACAGTCAGTCAGTCAGTCTAGTGCCTTCTACGCTTCAGCTTTTCTGATGACACTTTGCAAGTGCAGTAGTGAACTGTCAAGGCTTTAGAACCCCCTGATGCAATAAGAGCCTCAAAGTCCCATATTCATCCCTCAAACACCATCTATTCTGATCATTCTGCTGCCTAAACGGGCCTCGTTGTCACAAAAAATGAGACATTCACTAGTCTGGAAAGGGGCAGTGGAGAATTTTCTGTGTGTAGAGAAACATCCCATTACGCCACTGCCTCCTATCAGCTGTGGGTCCCCCCGTCCCCGGCATAAGAGGACACCAGTTGGGATTTCTGGAGCAGATCATGGATGGGGCAGGGTGGGAAGGGGATGTGGCAGATCAGCACTCTGCTGCGCCTGATTGTCCATCAGTGTAAGGTCCCGAAAGGTCATTACACCGGTTGAATGAGTCAGGGCTGTCCTGTGCAGCTCTAATTTGCATGGGAGCTGGACAGTTCCGAATCAGAGAACAACTTTTTGCAGCTGCCACTTTCCATTCCTACTGAGAACCCAGGCCAATATCATGAGTCTCTCATAAAAATGATTATTTACATTTTCAGCCATAAATTGCAGCTATACAATATGCATGTGAATTGCCACTCCTTTTATATTACTTGATTTGCTTGATTGGGTCCTTCTTTTCCAGTTCACAAAATACCCACAAAAAGATCATCATTTCTGTGAGCAAGTTCCTTCTTCAGGATTATTTGATACAATTTTTTTTATGCAAACACTTCTCAGCCTGGGGTTCGCTCATGGCCTGGCTTCTGGTATTCAATAGCTAGAATTCAAAACAGATTCTATCCTATTTGCCCAGCTGCAGGGGTGACAGTAAGGGAGCCCACAAAAACGTTTTCCGGCACAGATCACACAGTGCTTGTGTAAGGGGACTGTTATCCCCTTACTAACATTCAGAGCTCCCAGTACCAAAAGGGGAAGGGTCGATGGGACTGACAGTCCCCAGGGGCAATGGGGAGAGGCCAATGCTCCAGGTCAGCCTGATTGACAGGGCGGGCAGGCGAATCAGGGAGTCAGGAGGTCAGGGGTGAATCCCGTCCTCCGTGTGAGCTGAAGTTGCCTGAGTCTGAGTGAGTGGGGCCGAGCTGAGGAGAGGGCAGAGCTGAGCTGGGCCAGATCTGGAGGGGCCAGAAAAGCAGCCCAGAGACACAGACCTGCCCTGGGAGCAGAGCTGCAGCCCAGAGACAGACCTGCCCTGGGAGCAGAGCTGCAGTCCAGGGAGACAGACCTGCCCTGGGGGGGAGAAGCTGCAGCAGCCAGAGCCAGAGGGGCCAGGGCAGCAGCCCAAGCAGCTGGAGGCAGAGCAGCAGCAGCAGCCGTGCTGAGGCAGAGGAGCTGGAGCTGAGGCAGAGCGGTGGAGCTGGGGCTGGAGCAGTCCGGAGCCGGGTGTGGTGAGCAGCTGGGGAGAGCGAGGGGAACCCTGGGCAGTGGGCCCAGCGCAGGGAGAGGCCTCAGCCAAGGGGCCCTGCAGGCCAGACTTTCAGGGGGATCTAAACCCCTTGACAGGGCGGGGGCAACGCTGGGAACCTGCCACCCAGAGCCTGCGAGCGTGTGGCCACCGCCAGAACAAGTGTCCAAGCCACAGCGTCCCTGCAGCACGGCCAGGGCCTGAGAAGGAGCCTGGGACTTGCAAAGGAACAGACTGAACTGCCCTGACATTGCAGAGACACTGTTGGGATGTTCCCTGCCACAGAGCAGGGCGATGTGTTTTCATTAGCCTTTCCCATTTTTCCTTAGTCCTGTTAAAAAATTAATTGTTAATTAAATAATTTGCATTTGCTTTGAATTGTATGCAGTGATCAGTGGGTCAGGGAAGCATCCTGTTTAGAGAGAGTACCCTGGAGTGGGGACACCCTAGCCCCTGACCTAGGTGACCACAGCAAGGTTGGGGGTCGAGCCCCCCAGGAATCCTGGGCCCAGCCTTGTTGGGGGTTACGAGGACTCTGCCAGACAGGAGAGTGCAAGGGGAGTCCTCGAGGGCAGGGAGGCCTCTGGGTAAAGGAGGTGGGAGCGAGGACTCAGATCCTTCCGCTAGCCCATTTCACCGGGGTAGTGCAGAGACGAGGAAAGTTCCCCACAAGAGCGGGACTATTCCCCCGCTTACATAATTGGCGTCACGAACAGGATCCTATTCACAGGGTCCACCCCATTGGTTTACTGGTTGCATTCTGGTAGCACTGTCCAGGCCTGGTCAAGAAACCTACCATGGCTGGAATTGAAGAACTACGGGCCCAGTTTGCTGAACTTCAGCGCAGATTGTCAGACCAAGCTGAGGCATTACAACAAGCTAGAACAGAACAAAGAGAAGCCTTATCACTGGCTAAGGCTGTAATAGACCAACAGGCAGCAGAAGCTAAGAAACCCCCAACTATTTATGTCCCACGGGAGCAGAAGGTCACAGAGTTTGGTGGCTTCCCGACAAGACCAGGAGACATTACAGTAGAGGAGTGGGTCAAGTCCGTGAAGACGGCACTGCGTGTGCTAAGAGTACCTGAGGAAGATCATGTGGACTTCATAGAGGAACACCTCAAGGGCCAGGCCAAAACCACAGTAAAGTTCATGGCAGTGGCGGACAAGAAAGATGTGGAAAAGGTGTTTGAACTCCTTCTAGAAGTGTATGGAGACAAGGTACCTATTGGAACTCGACTAAAGGAGTTCTTTGAGAGAAAGCAGGATCCCAGTGAAACTGTCCGGGCATATGCATATGATCTCCAGGAGAGAATGAGTAAAGTGGAGCGGCGAGACCCTCGACGAGTTCCAGACCCAGATACAGTTTTGAAAGAGCAGTTAGTGCTGGGGCTCCGGGACGACTCCCTCCGCCGTGAAATGAAAAGGAGGTTTAAGGAAGAGCCCAGTAAGAAGTTCCATGAACTCATGCAGGCTGCCATTATGTGGTCAGAAGAAGAGGAAGTTCCTGTGGCAGAGACAGCCAAGCCTAATCCCCATACACGAAGTGGGGGCCTAGTGAATGCAGCTGCTAGTGAAAAGGCCCTGCCCCAAACACAGCTAACATTGGAAAGCCTAAGTGAAGCTGTCCAAAAACTGGCTGTCCAACAGGGGGAGATGCTGAAAGTGATGACTGAGGTGATGAAAGGAAATACCTCCACTAATGTGCCAAAA
Source organism: Macrochelys suwanniensis (assembly GCA_033296515.1). Classification (NCBI taxonomy): domain Eukaryota; kingdom Metazoa; phylum Chordata; order Testudines; family Chelydridae; genus Macrochelys; species Macrochelys suwanniensis. The sequence goes on along the minus strand of CM065781.1, from coordinate 16,477,234 downwards.
TATCCAAGAGCTCCAGGATCCCGAAGATCTCCACTGAAGGATGAGCTAGGGAGGTACATTTGTTACACCTGTGAAAGGCCAGGACATACTAGCCGAGATTGTACACTGAGAAGGAGACCGGAGTCCCGGGCACCTGGAATCCAAAAGACACCAGGAGCGAGTAGCCCACCATCAGGGAAAGGCCGAGTGGGGACAGAAGGGTTTCTACGGCTGTCCCTAGGAAAAGGGCCTCATGTCAGCAGTGAGGAAGAGAGCCCTGATGATGATAGTGTGTTTGACGACTTCTGTGGCCGAGCTTTTGGGGACTGCTTGACAGTGGAAATAACCATAGCAGGGGTGAGAACCCGCTGTTTGATAGACACTGGCTCAGAAGTCACCACTATTTCTGAATCATATTTCCGAAACTACTTAAAAGAGAGAGATCTGACCATGCATAATACCCGATTTGTACAGCTAACGGCAGCTAATGGACTTGCGATCCCTGTCATGGGGTGCCTTGAAGCCGATGTAGGGTACATGGGTCAAACAATCCCCGGGAAATGCATCTTTATCCTAGAGGATACAGCTTCAGAAAAGACTTTAATGGAGGACAGAGTACCGGGAATTCTTGGAATGAATATTATAAGAGAGCTGAAAGAATTACTGTTGGTAGGAGAAGGAACCCAGGAGATGAACCGTCATGGGCAGCCAAAGAAGGATGCTATACTGAAGCGGGTACTAGCCCGAGTGGAGAGACATGGGCGTTTCCCGGGTCCCATGGGACAAATTGGCTTTGTTAAGGTGGCAGGAAGACAGAAGGTGGTTATACCCCCCTGGAGTGAGAAGATTATTGATGGGCGCTGCCGGATGCCAAGTGCCCTTGATGGATACAGAGTGCTTGTCGAGTCAACACCTGGGGCTAGTCTCCCTAATGGGCTTCTGGTTGCAAATGTACTTGCTAATGCCAGTAAGGGAAAAGTGCCAGTCAGGCTGTTAAACTCAAGTGAAAAGGCCATAAAGTTGTGTCCCCGAACCAGGGTGGCAGAGGTACACCGACCTGAAGGAGTGGTGCCCCCAGTGAGGGTGGCCCTGGAAGAAAATGGGGAAGAGCTGCGGGTGACAAAAGTGGAAAAAGGAACACAGGCTATCACATCGCAAGTGGCACCCGATGGAGAGCTACCCATTCCAGTCCAAGTGGACCTCCAACAGTTAACCCCTACACAGGCCAGCCATTTGAGGGCGCTACTGGAGAAACATCAAGAGGTCTTTTCCAGGGATGAGCGAGATTTTGGTTACACCACCACAGTGACACACCAAATAGCCACTGGAGATGCTGTTCCGATAAAACAGAGACACCGGCGGATTTCACCACAAGTGTTCCAGGAGGTAAAAAAACACATTCTGGACTTAGTGACTCAAGGTGTCCTTAAGGAAAGCCACAGCCCCTGGGCATCACCTGCTGTGATTGTAATAAAAAAGGATGGTGGGGTGCGATTTTGCTGTGACTACAGGAAACTGAATGAGGTAACACACAAGGATGCCTACCCGCTACCCCGGGTGGAAGAGTCACTGGATGCATTAGGAAGTGCAAGAGTGTTTTCAACCCTCGATTTAACTTCTGGTTATTTCCAGGTTGCAGTGGAAGAACAAGACCAGGAAAAGACAGCAGTGACGACTCCATTTGGGCTGTTTGAATGGACATGTATGCCATTTGGCTTGTGTAATGCACCTGCTACATTCCAGAGACTAATGGAGGGGGTGTTGGGAGACTATATCCTAGAGACTTTGCTGATATACCTGGACGATGTTATTGTGTTTTCCAAGGATTTTGAGAGTCATATGGAAAAATTGGACTTGGTTTTCACACGACTGAAGGAACACGGATTGAAGCTGAAGCCAAGCAAGTGCTGCCTACTATGTGAAAAAGTCAAATTCTTGGGCCATGTGATTTCGAAGGATGGAATCCAGGTAGATGAGGAGAAGACCAGGGCGCTGGAAAATTGGCCGATCCCCAAGAATGCCAAGCAAGTGCGGCAGGCTCTAGGTTTTATGAGCTATTATAGATGATTTGTCCCAAAGTTTGCGCAGATGGCTGCACCTCTATATGGACTAGTGGGACAACCGGCCCAAAGGAAGGGAAAGGACCACTGCTTTGTGTGGGATGATGCCTGTCAGACAGCTTTTGACGAATTAAGACATCGGCTGATGTCACCACCTGTGCTTGCATATCCCGACTTTAGCCTGCCATTTATAGTGACAACTGATGGAAGCCTCCACGGCCTAGGTGCAGTGCTCAGCCAGAAGCAAGAGGGGACTGAGCGTGTGATTGCATATGCGAGCCGAGGGCTGAGGAGGTCAGAAAGAAATGATAAAAACTACAGTGCTTTTAAACTAGAACTGCTGGCCTTGAAGTGGGCTATCACTGAAAAATTTAAGGATTACTTAGTGTACTCTAAATTCACAGTGATCTCAGACCACAATCCACTCCGATACCTGGCAACAGCTAATTTAGGTGCAATGGAACACCGGTGGGTGGCCCAACTTGCTGAGTTCACTTTTGAAGTACAGTATAAACCTGGAAGGCAGAACATCAATGCTGACACCCTGTCCAGACTGCCTCTGGAGGAGGAATCGGAAGAGGGCAAGGATGTGGAGAAAGACTTCCTAGTCATTCCTGCAGATGTTGTGCGGACGTGTTTGTGGCTAGAGAATCCAAAGCCCGAGGACAAAGTGATGGTAAAGGATACAGTACAAAACCTGGTGAAAGGAGAGAGTGCAATAATCTCGGGATACTCATGGGAGGAGATTCAGACTCTGCAACGAGAAGGTGACGTTGGACCTGTCTTAGTGGCAGTCATGAGCCGAAGGAGGCCAGACCGGAGATTTGGGGCCAGATATCCCCAGTCTAAGAAGCTAGCTAGACAGTGGGAACGACTTAAATTACACCGTGGAGTGCTATTCCGGGTAACATATCATCCCCGAGATGGCGAAGAAGTGTGGCAATTAGTGGTGCCTGTGTCACTACGTCGTCAGGTTTATGAAGCCAGGCATGATCATGGGGGGCATTTTGGAGACAGGAGCACTCTTGAGGTGATAAGGAGAAACTATTACTGGCCCACGATGGGTAGTGATGTGCAAGCATGGGTCCGTCAGTGCAAACGGTGTGCCCTAGCCAAGGATGTGTTTCCTCCCAACCGAGCCCCTTTGACCTGTACTAACGTGACAGCCCCAATGGAGGTCCTAGCAATGGATTACACACGGCTAGAGAGATCTTCAGAGGGGTATGAGAATGTATTGGTTCTCACAGACATGTTCACCCGATTCACTGTTGCAGTTCCGACTAGAAACCAGACGGCACGGACTACGGCTGAAGTCCTCATAAAACACTGGTTTGTGTACTATGGTTGTCCAGCACGGTTACACTCGGATCAGGGGAGGAATTTTGAATCAGAGGTGATATCTGAATTGTGTGAGCTGTATTGCATTGCCAAAAGCCGAACAACACCCTATCATCCACAAGGAAACGCTCAGTGCGAGAGGTTTAACCGGACAATGCACGACATGCTAAGAACACTCCCGCCTGAAAGAAAGCGAGCCTGGCAGGAGCATCTCCCTGAGCTGGTGTTGGCCTATAACAGCCATGTCCATTCGTCGACAGGTTATGCTCCTTTTTATCTTATGTTCGGGAGGGATCCCAGGTTGCCATTGGATATTCTGGACAGAGAGGGCCCTGAAGAGGCTGAGGTGACCAATTTGGATGACTGGGTTAAAGGTCACCATGACAGGCTGAAGATAGCCTGTGAAGTTGCTCTCAATACAACTAAAGACACAGCCCAAAGCAGGAAAAGGACTTATGATCGCAAGTCCAGTGGGGCTCTTATCAGGCCTGGTGACCGTGTACTAATTCGTAACCATAGACACCGGGGGCGTAATAAAATACAGGACAAGTGGGAGTCAAATCCCCACATTGTAGTCGCTCACAACAATCCCGAGCTACCAGTTTACATCATCCGGCCTGAGCGAGGAGGTCCTGAGAGAGTAGTACATAGGGACCAACTAAAACATTGCACTCTTAGTCCAGTCAGGGACCATAGGAGGCATAGATCAGCACACCCTGAGGAGACAGAAACCAATTGGCGAATGGTTCTAGTCCCACAAACTGAATACACGGGGGAACAGAGTGGGGCAAACACAAACCCTAATGAGAATGGCCAGATTCCTCAAGCTGACCCACTATTACCCGAGAATAGGGAAATAGAAGATATGAGTAATGAACCACCATTTTTAAGAAGGTCCCAGAGGGTTAATAAGGGTGTACTGCCTGTTAAATTTAGAGATGATTATGTGATTGGTTCTATGTAGTGTTTTAATTAATATTGTTATGTATAGTATGAAGAAGTAGATGTGAAATGTTTAATATGTTAAATGTTCTTTTGATGTTAATGGGTTTGATATGATGTGGGTATATGTTGTTAATAATGGGTCTGGAGGTATTAGTGTAAACATTGTGGTTGTGGCAGAATTTTAGCAAGGGGGAATGTAAGGGGACTGTTATCCCCTTACTAACATTCAGAGCTCCCAGTACCAAAAGGGGAAGGGTCGATGGGACTGACAGTCCCCAGGGGCAATGGGGAGAGGCCAATGCTCCAGGTCAGCCTGATTGACAGGGCGGGCAGGCGAATCAGGGAGTCAGGAGGTCAGGGGTGAATCCCGTCCTCCGTGTGAGCTGAAGGTGCCTGAGTCTGAGTGAGTGGGGCCGAGCTGAGGAGAGGGCAGAGCTGAGCTGGGCCAGATCTGGAGGGGCCAGAAAAGCAGCCCAGAGACACAGACCTGCCCTGGGAGCAGAGCTGCAGTCCAGGGAGACAGACCTGCCCTGGGGGGGAGAAGCTGCAGCAGCCAGAGCCAGAGGGGCCAGGGCAGCAGCCCAGGCAGCTGGAGGCAGAGCAGCAGCAGCAGCCGTGCTGAGGCAGAGGAGCTGGAGCAGAGGCAGAGCGGTGGAGCTGGGGCTGGAGCAGTCCGGAGCCGGGTGCGGTGAGCAGCTGGGGAGAGCGAGGGGGACCCTGGGCAGTGGGCCCAGCGCAGGGAGACGCCTCAGCCAAGAGGCCCTGCAGGCCAGACTTGCAGGGGGATCTAAACCCCTTGACAGGGCGGGGGCAACGCTGGGAAGAAGGGTCCTGCCACCCAGAGCCTGCGAGCGTGTGGCCACCGCCAGAACAAGTGTCCAAGCCACAGCGTCCCTGCAGCACAGCCAGGGCCTGAGAAGGAGCCTGGGACTTACACAGGAACAGACTGAACTGCCCTGACATTGCAGAGACACTGTTGGGATGTTCCCTGCCACAGAGCGGGGTGATGTGTTTTCATTAGCCTTTCCCATTTTTCCTTATTCCTGTTACAAATTAATTGTTAATTAAATAATTTGCATTTGCTTTGAATTGTATGCAGTGATCAGTGGGTCAGGGAAGCATCCTGTTTAGAGAGAGTACCCCGGAGTGGGGACACCCTAGCCCCTGACCTAGGTGACCACAGCAAGGTTGGGGGTCGAGCTCCCCAGGAATCCTGGGCCCAGCCTTGTTGGGGGTTACGAGGACTCTGCCAGACAGGAGAGTGCAAGGGGAGTCCTCGAGGGCAGGGAGGCCTCTGGGTAAAGGAGGTGGGAGCGAGGACTCAGATCCTTCCGCTAGCCCATTTCACCGGGGTAGTGCAGAGACGAGGAAAGTTCCCCACAAGAGCGGGACTATTCCCCCGCTTACACTTGCATGAACATTTATGAATCCAACCCCGGGACTCTCTTTCCTTAGCAAAACCTGTACAATGATTCTTCTTTTAATTTCATAGCTTCAGGAGAAAGAAGATATCCCTTCAGTATTTCAAAACAAGCACTGGAAGAGCTCTCTTATCTGTGGTGTTACAGTGTGCAAGACAGTTCTGCATTCGTTCAAATGAATGTTTAAACCATTCAGGACACTGCCAGACTAGTAGATGTAAGGTTATATACAGACACACACACATATGCATGCACCCCCACACCCAAATTTAAAAAAAAAAGCATTTGGCTGTCAACCATGAAAAAGAAAACAAAAAGGTCCAACTGTCAGCTGTCTCCTTCAAATACCTGGAACCATCGATAAAACAACCACCTACAAGGCACCTTATAGCATCTGACATGGCTGAGTCCTTTATGTCAGGCAGAAAGTTCCTCAAAGCAGCTGACAGCCCCTCTCCCACTCCTCCTGGCAACAAGAGTCAGACTGGTTTTTCTGATATGGCTCGCAGAGCTTTGAAATGGCTTAGGTAATCACCATCGTTTGCTGCAGTGATACATTATTTAATAAAGACATTATTTCATACTGCAGCTCTTCCAGACATGACCGTGATCCTGCTGGAAAAAGGATGACTAAATATTAGCCTATTAGGCTTAAGAAGAAACTATACTCCTTGCCCACCCTTGCCCCCTTCTTCAGAGCCGTCACCTCATACCAGATGGTGCTCATGCCTGTGTGGACTGGCACGTGCCCAGCCTAAGGCTTGTCCTTCCAGAGCAAGTCCCTCCAGACCGAAATACCCTTCTGAAGCAGCTCTCCCTAAGGGAACAGCTGTCATTGGTGCACCTTGCTGGATGTCTGAGAAGGAAGGCAAGCAGCTGTTTCAGAGACACCGTCTGTCCTGATTGAGGGACATGCCAGCAGGCAGTAACTAAGCTACAGTGCAGACGGTATACTTCCCCCAGAGCCTAAGTATGCCACTGCCAGTCTGCGCTGTTCTTTACTTGTATTGGTCCAAAACCTGGGAGCTCTCCAATCCCTTTGATTACGCAGCAAATCCTACCATTGCTCCACGGGGGCAGCTGAGAACAGATTTCTGTATTATGCCACGGCTGCATTTTCTTCCTCTTGATTGGTTAGCATCATCTTGCCTGGATCCTGCAGACTACGTGAATGCACTGTTGACACAGCAGATTAGTGACCGTGTGCCACTGCATCAACATTGTGGCATGGCCCATTCCCCTGGGATCAGTCACTCTTCTCCATAATACGCACACGATTGCAATCCTGGGCTGGCAAAGAGGACAGCTATTGTGCCCCACGTGAACCTGAGGCTCTGCCTATCTGCTGCATTTCAAGAGGACATGGAAAAAAGAGTCAGAAAGGAACTTTTCCTCTCCCTCTCCTTGTGAGAGAGAGAGAGAGAGATCAGCACTGGTCAGACATGTTCCTACACTATAGAATCTTAGAAGCGTAGGACTGGAGGGGACCTCGAGAAGTCATCTAGTCCAGTCCCCTGCACTCACGGCAGGACTAAGTATTACCTAGACCAGTGTTCTCCAACCTTCTTACGCACAAGATCACTTTTTGAATTTAAGGTCAACCCAGGATCTACCCAGTCCCTTCCCCGAGGCCCCATCCCACTCACTCCATTCCCCCCCTTCCTTCCATCGCTCGCTCTCCCCCATCCTCACTCCCTGTCACCGGGTTGGGACAGGGGGTTGGGGTTCGAGAGGGGGTGCAGGCTCTGGGCTGGGATCAAGAGGTTCAGAGTGTGGGAGGGGGCTCCAGGCTGAGCCTGGGGCAGGGGGTTGGGGTTCAGGAGTGAGGGGTGCAAGCTCTGGGAGGAAGTTTGGGTGCAGGAGGGGGTGAGGGGTGCAGGCTCTGGGAGGGAGTTTGGGTGCAGAAAGGGCTGGGGTGCAGGAGGGGGTGCGAGGTGCAGGCTTCGGCCAGGAGGCGCTTACCACAGGTGGTTCCCGGTCAGCAGTGCACCGGGGCTCAGGCAGGCTGCCTGCTTGGCCTGGCCCCATGTCACTCCTGGAAGCAGCTGGCTGCTGGCACGTCTCTGCAGCCCCTGGGGAGAGGGGGGCAGCGGGTCTCTGCGCTGCCCGCAAGCGCCACCCCCGCAGCTCCCATTGGCTGGTTCCCAGCCAATGGGAGCTGCGGGAATGGTGCTAGGAGTGGCGGCAGCGCGTGGAGCCACCTCACTTCCTCCCCTCCCCCCAGGGACTGCAGGGACATGCCAGCAGCCAGCTGCTTCCGGGAGGGTTGTGGGGGCAGGGCAAGCAGGCAGCCTGCCTGAGCCCCGCTGCACCACCAGACTTTTAGTGGCCGGAGATCGCAAATGACTGGCAGAGACTCCAGGATCAACCAGTTGGTGACCACTGACCTAGACCATCCCTGACAGGAGTTTGTCCAACCTGCTCTTAAAAATCTCCAATGGTGGAGATTCCACAACCTTCCTGGGCAATTTATTCCAGTGCTTAACCACCCTGACAGGTAGGAAGTTTTTCCTAATGTCCAACTTAAACCGCCCTTGCTGCAATTTAAGCCCACTGTTTCTTCTCCTTAACTTCTGAGAATAGGACAACAATTTTTCACCTTCCTCCTTTTAACAGTTTTCAAATATGTAAAAGATGGTTATGTCCCCCCTCAGTCTTCTCTTCTCCAAACTAAACAAACCCAGTTTTTTTTTTCCAATCTTCCCTCATGGGTCATGTTTTCTATACTTGTAATCATTTTCTCTCTATTAAATTTCATCTCTTCTCCTTCAGCCTCAGGTCATTAACCTAATTATAGTAAACCTGGTTAGTGAATGAAAATAGAAACGGATTGCATCATAACTAGGGCATTTCCTAGTAGGAAGGCAGTGATCTAATAGGTTATTTGTATCATCATTACTCTGGTTTCAGTGCAAGACATCTCAAAGCATCCTGTTTTGGAAGCTTTTGCAATCTAGGGCCACATCCTCAGCTAGTGTAAATTGGTGCAGCTCCTCTGAGTCAATGAAGCTATGCAGATTTAGACCAGCGAAAGATCTGGCTCCTAGTATGGAAGATGCTAGGTCTGGTAGAAGAAAAAATTATCTGGCCTGCTAATTCAACTGGAAATGGAGGGGATGGAAGAGAGGAGATGCTAAGGGAAACATCTTATTTGGGGGGAATTATTGAATCCTAGGAGCAGGAAGCAGGGCAATTTCAAGCAAATTTGGTGCCCCCCTGCAAAGTTGTTTTGTTGGGGAACCCCATCGCAACCACAATGCCCAGAATTCATCCTTTTCCTCCACCCACGAGCCCAACTATCGCTTTGCTTGCTGAGGCCTGCTGAGACCTAGGAGGTGGTGAGGACCTCCTCATAGCGTGCAAGGGACTTGGAGAAAGAGAAGATGGAGATTTCCTGTTACATAAGAGGAAAGGAGCAATCTGTGACACACCCTGACATGATAAACAGGGAGACTCCTGATTGCCCAAGGTGCTCACGTTATTAACCCTGCAAAGCCGTGTCAGCATGAAACAGCTGGTTATCTAATCCATGTAGCACTGGAGCAAAAGCCGTAACCGTCACGCAGAGATTTCAACCTGTCCTGGTCAGTTGAGGACCCTTTGAAGCTACAGGTGTCGCAGCATTGTCTCCAATAGGCAATGCGGGAACTGGAGGGTGGTTTAGACCCACGTGTTCCAAACTGACTCAGGCTCTGGTTAACCTTAATCACTCTCTAAACACTTCTCCACTAGCAGCTTCTAACCCATCCCCTCCCGCAGCAAGCAAGCAAGCACACACACACACACCCCTCCTCAGACTGGCACAGGAAATCCCAACAACAGAAGTCACATGACTCACAAAGGGGCGAATCACAGAGTTCAACTGGGAGATTTAAACTTGCTGTGTTTGGGAATGGAGGGGATTAGGATACTGCCAGTTCTGGTCACTTTGAGCATAAAGCAGCTGCAGATGGTGTTGAAAGCCAGGCTGGAACTGCAATATCTGTGCAGTGATCCCGACCACCACCCTGAATAATGAGCTAGATTAACTCCCCAGACAGGCAGCCCGAGTGGGAAACAAGGTTTAAAAAAACCTCCAGACCAGATTCTGTTCTGTTACACTTGTGGACATCTACAGCGATCAGACTGATGTCTGTGGATTTACTCTCATGTACACCAGAGTTACTGGGATCAGAAACTGACCCAAGATACCAAGTTCAGGTAACTAACGCTTTTTCCTTTGTGGTGGAAAAAACAGATAATTTCCACCAAGTCTTTGCAAATATGAACATTTCTCCCTGCCTGACCAGGTAACATAACAAGGTTGCATGGTGAAAATGGAAACAGTCCACCTCTGGGAGAGGAGTCAGAATTATTGCTAGATTTGCTCCATGCAGCGGGGGAGGAGGGCGGGGGGGGGGAGAAGAGTGAAAACCAATTTTGGTATTAATTTTCCACCTATATAAGCTGCTTTTCATTTTTTTAAAAGTAATTCAAGACAAGATTGGAAAGTGTTTTAATGCCAAACCCACAAAACCTTATATTTTAAGAAGCACTCTCTTAAAAAGACTTCTTGTTGCTTTACCAAACCCAGCCTGTACCTCTCCTCCAGCACAGCTGAGGGGGGGGGGGGGGCGATCAACCCACATATTCCACTCCTTTTTGAGCGGGTGCGACTCTGCTCCAAGGAAACCTACTGGCCCAGATTAACTTTGAGATTTATAGCTGGGTCCTGGTTCCTGCTACCTGATCCCATTCGTCTGGTAGCTGGCACAGTTCTGCTTTTGTTTCCCATGACAAACACCAGACTTTCCTGATGTGTGGCCACATTTTCCTCAGCCTCACGGGTCAAGTGAATTTGGAGTCTGTATAAGTTCCCAAGGGACCAAGGCGGCGGTAGGGGATAAGCTCTCGCACAACCTCTTCTTCTACAGCCAACTTTTCAAATGCCTCTTATTGCTCTTCATGTTCACTGAGGGGCTTTTATTTAACTTGGCAACTGCTGCCACTGTTCATGTCCATTTCCGCTCCCTTCCTTTGATGTGTAAATCATCCATGGCTATTGGCTCTCAGGGAAGTTTTGATATTATTGAGGCCCCCAAACGGGCTTCCCCCTTTTACAATCAGCCCTCACTTAAGGCCTTTTTTCCTGCTCTAAATTATCCATTCAGTAATTCAAGTAGCTTGAATATCTGCACGCCGTAATTTGTCTATATAGAATAGGACTCAACTATTGCTATTCATTGCAATGTACTATACATCGATTCTCTGCTCTGGTCCCTTTGTGTGTTAATATAACAAATACACAGACAACTCAATGAACCGCATGGGCTTGCACATTAGAAACAAATAGACACCTAGCTGGAATCAGTGTTCAAAGAGGAGGGAGGGAGGAAGGGTCCAAGGCCCCGATTCAGCAAAGTATTTTGGCATGTTCTTGTAGAGGGGAAGGATGGTCCAGTGGTTAGGGCACTAACCTGGGCTGTGGGAGACCCGGGCTCAGTGCCCTGCCCTGCTCTGCAACAGGCCTCCTGTATGACTCTAGGATCTGGGCCTTAGCCTCCCTATGCCTCAGTTGCTTACCTGTAACACAGGGATAACAACACTTCCCTGCCTTAGGGAGGTATTGATTGAGGTGCTCAGATAATGGTAATGGGAGCCATATGAGCACCTAAGATAGTTAAGTGCTTTTCTGAATAGGGACCTAAACTGGGGATCTGCCTCTCATGGAGGGCTGATCATGGCACAACAGGTCTTATCAGATTGTCAGTTTCTATTTCCAGATCCAGATTTGGATCATTCCTGCCCCCCTCACTCTAGTGCAGCTGTAATAAGCTCTTTACTTTCAGGAGAAGGACTGGATCTCAGCTCCTGCAGGGAACAGAGTACCAGAGCTCTCCTCCCATCAGCTGTACTGGGTATCTTCATCCATCTTCTTAGGATGTGAAACAAAGGCATTTATGAGTTATCTGAGCACAAAACTCATACTTTTCCACCTTTTTATACACACACACACACACCTGCTGTGTGTAACAGCCTTGTTCTCAGACTGCAGCACAGCATAGAAAAGATCAGTCTAAAAGGACTGTTGTATTCGCCCCCTATGCCATTGTGCGGGTACCCTTGACATCAGCATCTCCCTGAATATAGTCAAGGAGGAGATGCTGGCAGGGCATCCTCATTGGGGGGCCCCTGCTTAGGAGCTCGCTCCCCATACTTCATCCGAAATAGCCTGAACCTGAAAAGCCTCAGCGGGCATCCAGCAAAGCTCACCGTTATCCCCAGGAGTTTAAAAGGCAGGCAAGGAGAGGGAACATTGCTGCAATTTTCACTTTGCCTGGTTTGCTGGGTGGGCGGTCGGGGGCACTTGATGGAACTGCTGCGCAGGGGCATAGCCACAGCCTACCCACTTAGCAACCAGGCCCACCCACATCTGAGCAGGGACGTAGTGCTGCCACAGCAGCCCAGAGCGTCGCTCGGGCACCTGAAATCCAGGCTGGAGCTATGCGCCCGTGTAACCCACACACCTTCTGGGTGTGGTGTTCTGTCCCATCTAGTGACACCGAGACCACTTAAAAAGAGAGAGAGAAAATGAGTCTGCTCTACAGCCTTAGCTAACAGCCAGTTGGCTTTTACCTCATGCACTAAGCTCCAGAGGTCCCGGGTTCAATCCTGCCCACTGACTGGGGAGAAGCTGAGCTAGCACAGTCCACCCGAAAGTTGGGGCCTGCCCAAATTTCCACTCCTAGCTCCACCACTGCTGCCCTCTGCTGATAGAGGAGCATGGGTTTGATATGTGAAGGGTATCTAGCGCAGATGGAGAGTAACTATTTTTAATTCAATTTCTACAGGCTGGGGGAGGGGGAAATCTAGTGGTTGATGGAAACCCCCTCTCGGCCTTAATCACGGCAGCAGTGGCCCACTGCCACATCATCAGCCATGGGCAATGTTCACAAATGCAGAGTTCTGGGTCACATTTGCAAGGGTATCCAGGGCTGATGGGAAGTTTAGCTGAATAACCAGAACTTCTGAGGCCCACCATTAGGTTCAGTGAAACGGCCTCCCCAGTGCAGGTTCCTTCCCCGCCCAATAGGCTGCTGTCTTCTGGATGGGGACAGGCTCAGAAACCTACTATTCCCCTCCAGTGTCTTCGGGAGGTGGCTTCCATTTCCTTCAACCCAGGGAAATGAGCCTGCCCCAAGGATGCCTACTGCCTCTCCCCTTAATGCCGACAAGATCATTGGTGATAGAAGAGAAACTAGGGATGGCCCTTTATCTTTAGCCTTTCTCAGAAAGCTAGGTGAAGGTGCAAGGTGGGGAAGACGGGATATAAGAAAGGTACTTTTGGTGCACCTAGCACATCCTCTCAAGCCCTTCGGTTCTTTCAGGCTACAACAATGGCCCAGATCTTGTTTTTCTAGAACTATTAACACCTAAGAAGCCACAAGTTAGTCTCAGTGACTTTGAAGTAGTAAAACCTTGAAGATATAATGTGGCTTAAACACATGGAAATTCCTTCAGGCCTTAATTAATTTAGTATTCTTCCACAGAAAGACTGTTGGCATTGTAAATTATTCATAAGATATTATAGACTCACTGATCTCGAATTCCATACAAAATTACAGCAAAGTTTTAAAAATGAACAAAAAACAGCTCTCATATTAACCCTTGCAAAATCTTCTAAAATTACATCCATCGGGGTGTGTTTTGTATTACTCCATCACGCTTGCTAATAAATATAATTGCCTTTTGTTTAATGAGATCATCTACCCATTTCAGATGGAAAACAAAATCATTTCAGCTACCTTCCTAGGATCTAATTTTATGGAAAACAGATACATTCATCACTACTGCTTAGCTCTTTCTCAGCAAGTTTAATAAACTAGGCCTGTGGACAGAACACGTCAAACAACAATTGCTATTTTATTTATCTTGCTGTGCTCTGTTTTCTTCCTTCTTCAACAACCCATTGATCAAGGTGCATTATAATACAAAAGGAGGAATCTGATAGCATTTTCAAAACCAAAATTACTCCCAGATTGGCATTCTTGTCAATAAGTCCTAGCAAATGTTGTATTACAGAAACCAATAAAAAAAATAAACCTAAAAAAAAAACATATTGACAGGTCATTTGGTTGGTTTGCTGCATGTGACTCTAGAAAGGAACTAATAAATTATTGCCATGTTTAACTACAAAAACTTCCAGAAATTGCACTATAATGTATTGCTAATCATGTTGCAACCTGTACAATTTCTCATGAAGTGGGTTCATATTAGAAATTTTTCCTTAGTATAATTTTGATTTCCTGGAATAGATAGCCTCTATATGTACACATTAACAATGCAAGTAATACCGAATACACAGTCAGGCAGCTAAACAAACTGCTTATCTTTAAAACCTTTTATAGTTGTATTTATTTGTTAAGATGTTGCAAATTCATGTACCCAAAGAGATAAGATGGGAGATCATTCAATATAAGATTTAGATTTACCATATAGATCTAGCTACTATGGTAGTTCTGGAGGAAGACTGCATAGAGCATAACAAACCAAAAAGTCAATAAATAATCAGTCAGTTAACATCAATTCATTATCACCCACTAAGCGTTTGTGGCACAGAAAGCACAGAGAATTTTAAATGTGTCTTGCCTCTCAATGCCCTGAGGACCTATAAGACTGGAGAGCAAATTGGGAAATTGTGTACATTCCCTTAAATATATTGTAACTATTGACAGCAACAAGTATAAAATTAAAAAAGGGGATAGTGGCTGATTTTTTAAATCCAGCTGTGTTACCAAGCACGGACATTTAAGGATCGTGAGTAAGGCCCCCAAAATCATGAGACTAATTTAAAAAAATCTCATGATTTGAAAGCCAAAGTTTGGGGTTTTTTTCTATTTATTTCTGGCTTGTGCTTTTCTATACGTTAGGAGATGTTTCACGGTGACGTCAGGCAGCAGAAAGGACATTGATTTGTCTCTCAAATGCTGTCCAATTATTTTGCTCACCCATCACACACTAAACATTGACCCACATCCATTTTCAGTTGAAGCTCACCAGTGTGATCCTTTCCACTGGGGCCATGAATTTCTGACCCAAAAGGTACTCGCCTCCTTCTATTTTATCCATCCATCTCTCTGAAAGACCACAAATTGCTCCACGTGGAAAGAAACAGCAGGAGCTAGTTCAAACTCTTTTTTCTATTTCTTACTGGTTTTGTAAACATCGTTCCAAGTTTTCCCCACCACTATGTAGAACTTTTGTTTTGCTTGACCAGCCTTCACCTCAGCCTAATTACCCTGAGCTATTCAGGAGAGAGACAGAGAACAAGTTCTCAAGGCATTGCAATGTTGAAAGCAGGAAACTAGATCTTACTGAATGACTCAACTCTTCCTATGCTAGGACGAATCGCTCTCTGCTTTGTATAGTATTTGTACAATCATCTCAGTTTGAGTACATGGGGTGAGGCATCATTAGCTCACGAGTTTCCGTAAGAAAGTCTAGTGGCACATGGAAATAAACCAGACAAATATTGGGAAAAACCAGAACCACCAGTCTACCTGATGCATACACGTGAAAAAGATTTGCATATTTCACAACAGGTTACATCACTTAGGTAGGTTTTACTTCTTAACTGTTCATTTCAAGCTCTTCCCCAAACTAAATCAATTACTAATGACAGACAGCCTTATGTTTCTTCTTGAACCCATAATTGCCTCCAATTTTAAGCTAAAATTAGCCATTCGTGCTAGCCAAATGAGCAGTTTAGTGCTGATGTACGTAAGCAGCTCTTCAGACTGCTGAGAAGAGCTTCCCTTTGACAGTGTCTTCTTATAAATAACATGGTTTCCTCTTCACACTGAGAACTTTTCAGAAGCAACAGATCTTTGAAAGAGGTGGTTGAATTAGCCAAATTGTCTGTAAACCCCGCCAGCCTGCGATTTGCAAATATGAAAGCCCTGAATTCATACAAAGGCAGCTAGAGAAAAGTACAAATCAGCACTGAATAAGTGCCTCTTTTCTCAGCGTCTCATATTGTTGGAACGTAGCACAAAATAAAATAGTTTATTGCACTGAAACAGATAAATGTAGTAGGTTACACTGAAAGTGACCCTCAAGATATGATTTTTTTTTTAAATAGCAACTTTTTTTGCTTACTGAGTTAGAAATGTGCAAAATGAAAACACAGGCCTGATTCTGAACTGCCTTTCATCCTCTCAGCAGTGCAAAGGGGCCAGAAAGCACCTGGATCCAACCATCTGAGAATTTCCCTAGAATAGAGAAACTCTCATTTGGTGGAGAGACATACCTGGCTCGAACTTGGGCCTGGCACTGCACTGAGGAAGGGTTGACCAGAGACGAAAAAATTGGAGCAGCCCCATAGCTGCCCTGACCTACGTCAGGTCTCTTGGTGGTACAAATCTACACCAAGAATCAAGGAAGCCATAACTGGCTCCCTGATCTTCCCACTCTCACTATGCCATTGTATGATGAGATATAAAGAAAAGTGTGGTGACTCCATGGCACTGACATGGAGAAAAGGGGCTGTGTATGGGAGAGGTGGGAGCCTTCAGTAGTCATCAATAAAAGTCAAGCATGACCCAGGATCCAGAGAGGGGGTAATTCTGATCTTTGACACTAGTACCTGTCCCCAGAATGGTCTTAGGTACTTGTTGATTTTTACCTGTACAAGTCACAGGTAAAATGTATACAGTACTAGCGACATGCATGCTCACCCCCTCCACCCAATGCCAGAACAGTCAAGGCTCACCTCCCGTCAGCGCATGATGCCAGCCTCCATTGCCCATGGGTTAAATTTTCAGACACCTTCATGCTCTCTCCCATGCTGTCCCACATGGTTGGGAGGAGCTCCCTGTGGACATCTGCAAAACTGTCTCCTTCAAATCCCTCCTTAAAACTCTTTTGCCACAAAGTGTATAAAAGACTTGACAATGGGCAGGCGTCTAGTGTACAGAGACCACTGCCTATCATGCTAAGCAATATCCTGTCTCATTGGGGGAGTACAAAGAAACAATTGGTCTGTCTGTATCCACCTGTTGTCTCTTGCCTTACACTTAGCTTGTAAGGTCCTTGGGCGGGGACATCTTTTTGTTCTGCATTTGTGCAGTGCCTAACACAATGCAGTCCTGGTTTATGATTAGGTGTCCTAGATGCTCTGGTAACTTTATCCCTGGGAAATCAAGGGCTTTTAGCCAAATACCGTGATTTTGCAGGAAACATACAACTGAGGAAACTGATTCCCAAAGCCCTTGCCTCTTTACCATGCACTGTAAGATGTAGAACAAATGGATGAAATCCACCCCATGCAGAGGGCCAGCACAAATCTTATACACCATTGAAGTCCAACTGGAGTCCTCAAAGTAGGGCCAAGGCAGTGCACAGGTTTGTTGCTGGGCCTCTCAATAGGGATTAATTTCTCACAATATGGATTTATTTCTTAAAATACAAAAGCTCTATGACACGTCTTTCATATGTAAACCAAGTGGTCAGTTCCATTCGCATTTTCACTATTATCGTCACTTAATGATTAGCTATTTCGTGTGGTAAATTCATCCTGCTATAGTAAGCTAAACGTGCTTTGTCTGCAACGACTTCATCCTGCACATTGTTCTATGCTTCTCAAAGGAAGCTGCCTCAGATTAGTAAAGATTATAATGATCAGCTTGTAATAAATACTATAGAAATCCAGCATATGGAATTTTTAAAGAAACAACCCAAGAAATAAGATAAATGGCCCCATCCCACTGCTTCCTAAGGTAGGAAACAAAAACAAATGACCCAGCTAACACAAAGTATACACGATGAACTTTTTTTTAAAAAAAGTACATGTATATATTTCAAGCTTGAAATATATATGCCAATTAAAGGGTCTGTCTCTGGAATCAGATATATGGTTCTGCTAGCCTGGTGCTCACAGATCACATTTGTGAACATTAAAAAGCAGAAGTACTTGGGAAATTTTCATTTTTCACTACACAGACAATATTTTGAGATAAGAACTTTACAAGGTCGCCAAATACATACTGCAAGCACCATCCTACCCCTTACCATACTCGCCACTTATTTGCAAGTTTTCACTTTTTTACCAATTCATAGCACCAGCCCGCTGATGGGGGAAGCGGGGACAAGGGGAGCAATTGCCATGGAGCTGCAGGACTCTTAGGCACGAGCAATTGGCCAGCACGGTCAGTTCCGGAAGTGACATATTCATCACTTCCGCCCTGGGCCCCACCCCTCCTAGGGACAGCCCTGGTCCTGGAATTGCTGTTGGGAAATTTAGTATATAATCACCTCCATAGCCATGGTACAATCTCATCTGTAAGGCCTCTTGTAGCCAGCCATTTTGGTATAGATGTATGGGCATATGCTAAAAAAGGTGTAGGTATGGATTAAGGCAGGAACACAAAGGCCTACAGGCTTAGACAACAGTTTACCCAAACTAACTAAGGCTTAAGGCAGGCCTGCACAACTCGTAAAGCGGTGAGGGACATATTACCCCAAAGAAAACAGCTGAGGGCCGAAACCCTCCAGCCCCGCGGAAACACCCCCAGCACCGCCCCCTCCCCTGCCTGCCCCCTCCCCGCTCGGCCCCACCATCACACCCCTCTTCACCCCCTAGCCCCCCGCTGGCTTGCTGCATCCCTCCTAGTCAGTCCCCCACCCACCACTCGCCTCCTTTCACCTCCTCCCTCCCCTACCAGAAACCCCCATGCCCGCCCCTAGAACCCCTGATGGCTCACTGCTCGCCCTGCCTGCCCCCCCCCACCACTGCCCACCCACTCAGCCATCCCCCCACCCCCGCTCGCCTCGGCCCCTCCACCACTGCCCGCCCGCTCCTCCAGCCGGGGGAGAGCGGGGCGCGGCACTCCTCCGGCCGGAGGAAAGCGGGGCGCGGCACTCCTTCGGCCGGGGGAGAGCGGGTCATGCCGCGCTCCCCGCCGGCGCTCCTTCAGCCGGGGGAGAGCAGGGCATGCCGATATGCTCAACCCCCCCTCCCCCTCCCCCCGCGGGCCGCACAGTAAGCATGCGTGGGCCGCATGTGGCCCGCGGGCCGTATGTTGTGCGGGCCTGGCTTAGGGCCTACAAGACTTAACATAAGCAAGTAACCAGTAAGTGATTCTATCACGAGATAGAGTGCTGTTATAGGTACGTTTTGCTAAGTTGCTGACAGGTTACTGCTCATTTATACCAGCTTTAGATATATTAAGTCAGGAACATCAGCAGATGCCCAGCCACAATAGTGTCATGGTAACTGGTATACATGCTTGAAGTAAAAGACCTAGTAACCAGTGGGAGAAGGGCACCCCAGCATTAGTGGGTGAGGCAATACGGACAAGTAGAAAGTGGCTGAAACCCAAACAGAATATGTATTAGGCATAGTAGGCATTAGTGTAACCTTTGATAAAAGGTGGCTCTTGGCCTATGCACTCCAGGGAGTTTTCCTGGAAACTGCCAGACCAAGGACCATTCAGTCATTTTACACACTACGGGGCTCCCTGCAAAGGATGGTGTGAGCATGCAAGCTCTAGATGCTTTGCATTATCTCGGTCTACTTTGCTATGTTGTAGCATTTGTGATGGTGCTAATAAAACTATTACAACTTCAGAAGGCCTTCCCTAAGTGCAAGCATCTCTCCCGCAGACCCCAGGGTCCTCACTCCCGGACGAACTGTAATACTGCAGCCAATCTTGAGGCAATTGAACCCTTCCAAACCATGTCGTGTTTCTTGGAAACTCTAAATAATACTGAATCAATAGATCAGGCAGCACCCTATCCTCTGCACTTTTAAGTCCCTCTTAACAAACCCCTTCTGCTGTGCTATCTATAGTGAATCTTGACGGCTTATACAGAAAAATCCTTTTTATTATTCCTCTTTCTTGATCTGTCTCCCTGACAGTGTTCCTTGGGGCAGGAATTGTTCCTTCTTATATATCTGGAAAGCACCTAGCACACCCTGTGCTAATGCAAATACATAATAATTAAACACACACAAGTGAATACCAGCCATTTCAGACACACCATTTGGGTGCCTCGGCTAACCGACCCCACTGCATTGCAGTGACATCACAGCTACCAATAAACTGCAGAATCATAAGGGCAGCCTACAGGGCTCAGGTAAGTCCGAGGGGAGGGAGTGGTATTTAAAAGGTTTTTAAAATACACTGAAAAAAATTCACAATATACAAAAAAAAGTGTAAAAAGTGTGGGAAGGGGTGGGTTATTTCAGACCTTTAAGACTTTGTACACCAATGGAGTTTGCTGATGATATTTAATGATGTCAGAGAACAATGCATTTTGGGATTCACAGTGTAGCAAGACTAACAGCAGATTTCAGGGGAACATAAAAATAATTATTTACACCCGGTTTGGTCAGAGTATTCAGCTCATGTCGATGAAATAATGTACATCGACCATTGTCCTTTACAGGTCACCTTTAACTTCTCCAGTTTTATAGGCTTTTAGATATCCTGTACATGCTTCTACTTAGAAACTGGGGGAAGGGGGGACAGAGGGAAAAGTATGCAATCATGTAATTAAAGAGTATAATGATGAATATGCACATGGGGCCAAATTAAGGTACATGAGCAAATTTAAGTCTGGAACTTCCTAATTTCTGAGTGCTTGACTTTGCAACCTTAGCATTCTTTTAACATCTTTTGGGGGGAAGGGATGTAATCCACGGATAGGTTGAGGCAATCACTAAACAGTATTGCTTATTTGGGGAGGAAGGATAGCTCAGTGGTTTGAGCATTGGTCTGCTAAACCCAGGGTTGAGAGTTCAATCCTTCAGGGGGACATTTAGGGATCTGGGGCAAAAATTGGGGATTGGTCCTGCTTTAAGCAGGGGGTTGGACTAGATGACCTCCTGAGGTCCCTTCCAGCCCTGATATTCTATGATAGAGAATCTCTAAAACCAGATCTAAAAGAACAGACCAACATCCACTAACTGCAAACAGATGTGCTGGTCAAACTCTTATGGCCACATGGAGTCTACATCTGCACTTCTATTTGCAGGATTAGGAATGAGAGAGAGTAGTTTTCTACCACCCGGAGATGCTCTAAAACAAAGGTGCATTTCCAGATCAGGATTTGTCTTTCCCAAAACAAAGTAGAATACATTTAATCCAACTTTCCCACAAGCCTCTGAAACTTTCACTTAGTTATTTTCAGGCTCTCTCATTTTGTTCCAGATTCTTAAAGAGCCGCAGAGAGAAGTGCCATATTTTGGACGTACTGGATCTAGGGCATTGGTTCTATTGAGGCTATCTATGGTTTATATGACATAAAAATGAGGGACAAGTCTGAAATAGCATCTTGTAAAACAGAACCTTGTAACCATCTTTAGACTAGAAAAAATAAAATTACAATATATACATCTAGGAACAAAGAACACAGGCCATACTTACATGATAGGGTACTCTATCCTGGAAAGCAGTGACTCAAGAAGATTTGGTCTGTTTTTTTGGATCTGGCTTTAGAGATTCTTGGTCTTGGTGAATGATCAGCTGATTATTCACCCCCGGTGGAACGCGGTGGCCAAAAGGACGAATGCAATCCTTGGATTAATAAACAGGGGAATCTTGAGTGGCAGCAGAGAGCACCGGTGCGATCGCTACTGAAATACTGTGTCCAGTTCTGGTGTCCACAATTCAAGAAGAATGTTGGAAAATTGGAGAGAGTTCAGAGCAGAACCACAAGAATGATTAAAGGATTCGATTAAAGGAATGATTATAGTGATTGAGCTCCTTGCGTCTATCAGCTTTCTCTTTCTTAAGCTAAATAAGTGGTGACTTGATTACAGTCTATAAGTGCTTACATGGGGGTCAAATATTTAACAATGGACTCTTCGGTCTAGCAAAGAAAGGTATACCATGAGCCAATGGCGGGAAGTTGAAGCTAAACAAATTCAGACTGAAAATAAGGCATACGTTTTTAGCAGCAAGAGTAATTAACCATTGGAACAATTTACCAAGTGGCATGGTAGATTCTCCATCACTGACCATCTTTAAAATCGAGATTGGATGTTTATCTAAAAAATATGTTCTAGGAATGGTTTTGGGGAAGGTCCATGACCTGTGCTGTACAGGGAGGTCAGGCTAAATGATAGTACTGGGCTTGGAATCTATGAAAGTTTCTCTTACACACAGGCAATGTCTAGGCTTGCAGCTAGGAGCGTGATTCCCAGCTTGTGTACACTTGCTTGCGCTAGCTCAAAGATAGCAGAGGTATGTCTTCAGGAGCTGGGAATCACACCCTTCGCTCCAAGCACAGATAGAGCCACAGTCTGGACATTACAATTAACCTATTTCATTTTATACGGCACGCTTGCCTTATTAATAAGAGGTACCACCATGCTTCGGGTTAGGAAGATTTGCCTGAGATACCCTACTTCTGCAACCTGCTCAGGTACATTAATTCAGCTAAAAAATTCAAAATAAGGATTGAAACAAAGTGATGGGAGTGGGGGTGGGGAAGAGGAGTGAAAAATATGAACTAAGAATCAAGGACATCACAAAATGAGTAATGTTTAATCCATTTTATTGCTACCAGCAAAATTAAGTTTAAGCTGCACACTCAATTAGTCTGCTAATGCTATTTCATGGGCCTCCACTTAATGACAGACCACTGGGATCTTTAATGTGTCCCCAAGAAACCTGAGATTTACCATTCTGTCTGAATCTCTAACAGAGACAAATTAGTCTTCCCTCCTTCTGGGCCTTGCATCTATCAGCGTTTGCACATAATTCATGTCCTCTTTGCTTATGCATCCACAACAGGATAGCTCTGTGGGCAGCATGGGTTTTTCACCACTAGTTCACATAAAAAGTCTCACTACTGCACTAGCCCAGTCAATTACAGTTAGACACCAAAGCTTTCAATGTGTTTGTCAGGCCTAGTGGTGCCTACTAACCAAACGTCCATTGCTAAAGTAGTCCTAAAAATAGCATACAGGTAGAATCGCCTCCTTGCCGGATGCATTAAATACAGCTCAAAGGGTAATCATCATTTATATTAAGAACAAGATAAACCGTTCCTGTTGTAGCATTAGCCTATCGACACTAAAGGGCAGCTAAATGTAATAGACCACAATGTCATTGATTAGCTTAGTGAGTTAGTTTGTTAGAGTCTGGGTACGGTCATGAAGTTCAAAGGCTCCCTAAGACTCTGTTTGGTTAATGGGTTTCTAACAGCATCACAGCACTTTAATCTTTTAGTCACAGAGTTGGGGGCCTCTCCCCCTTATTATTTAGAGTCAGACCCACAATCCACTTACCAGCAGGCCAAATGCCACCCTTCTGATTAAATAAACCTCAACTGAATATAAACAATTGAATCGACCTTGTTAGGCACTTTGGATAGTGAGGCTCTTGGGATATTAATTAGTGCTATGAGAAAACAACATGGGATATTCCACATGTCTTGGATACATCACGTCCCCTCTTTCAAATGCTGCACCCTAGCTCATGTTCTAGCTACACATCATTGCTTAGTCCACAGCATGACTCAGATCTGATCTTATAAACATGTTTTAACATTGGATAACAGAAAATTACTAACACAGCATAATTTAAACATGAGTTGGGAAAAGCAGCCAGGGATACCATTCTAATTTAGCCCAGATAGTACTATTTGCCCACCCTGTTTCTTGACTGACAAGAGCTTCCAAATCTCAACTTGAAGGCAGGTTTTCCAAGGGAAGGAAACAGAAAGATCATAATTTATGAAAGAGAACTGATTGAAGTAGGTCTCTTGCGTACATTCTCTGTAAACACATACAATACATAGCAAATACCATTTCAGATAAACCCCAATGGCAACGTAATATTTATGAACTGCAATATAACATCTGCATTTCAACGTGTCAGATAATAAGCAGTAATAATTACATTGCACTTCCATAGCACCTTTCAGTCAGAGATCACAAAGCACTTTGCAGCACACTATATGTGGTACAGTATGCATCTCCATCAAGCAGCATAAAATATTTTAATACATGCTCCATGTGTGTACTTGATCGATCTCCTTAATTACAGAGCCTCCTACTTTACATTTAAATATCTTGAGAGCAGTCTTGACTAGTCTAAACAGAATTCCAAGAGAGTCTTCATAAAATACAGGTGGTGACCACATTTTGTTTTGCAATCTTTTTAAACTGGTTTAAAACACACTCCGCTTACACTTGGCAATATAAGGCTGCTTTTCTATCCCACTTCAGCCAGGCACTTAAGCACATGCCTAATTTATGCAGGAATACTCCCTCTGAAATCAAGGGGCACATGATTAAGCATGTGCTTAAGCACTTTGCTGAATCAGGACATTACTGCACAGTCTGTAAACATGTACAGATTAGCAATGTGATGGCTTAAATCCTGCCATTCTTATTCAGACAAAGCTCCTATTGATTTTAATGGGAGTGGTGCCTGAGTAGAGAAGTGCAGGATTTGGCCCAGTGTTGTTATTTATTATTCATGCAGCACCAGAAGTGTGAGAGAGACTGACGCACAACAGGCAAAAACAACAACAATTAGCACTGATAGCTCTGCACTCTCAAAGAGGATTAGAAATCATTATCCCCATCTGTAAAATAGGGAAACAGAGGCACAGAATTTGCGTGATTTGCCTAAAGTCAGCAGCAAAGCCAGAGATAGAACCGTTCTTTTGACTCTCTGCCCATTTCTTGTCTGTTGGACTGTATTGCTGAACAGGATGCCAAAAAAATAACGAGCCCATGCCCTGAAGAACATGCATCTTAAAGGCAGAAGTGAGTACATTAGAGAGGAAGGATGAGCTTGTGGTTAAGGCACTAGACTGAGACTTGAAAGAGATCAATTCAGTTCCTGGCTCTGCCACATACTTCCCTTTGGGAATTCAAGTGAGTTGCTTGATTTCTCCATGCCCCAGCTCCCCATATGCAAAAGAAGATACTTTCTGTCTCCCAACCTTTGCGTACTTCCCAGACAGGTTCCACACTAATTTTCCAGTTTGTCAAAAATAAAATTCACCCCCCCCCCATCATTAAATTTTCCTCTGGCCCCAATTTAAATTTAGACTCTTAGGAACAGGGTCTCTCTCGTACTCTGCGTTTAGAATCCTAGGGTCCTGAGCACAACCAGGACTTTTAGACACTACTGTAATACAACTAAATAGTATCAATAATACAGTACAAAATAATCTAAGACAAATACAGAGTCGAGAAGATTTCTAATCTTTTTTTTAAAGTTACAAATACTTTAGAATGTAATACGCTGTTTAGACATAGTGAGTCAGAGTAGGGCAGCAACAAGAAACTAAAAGGAAAAAGTATATCCAATTCCACAGGCTGAAGAAAAAACAAATCATTTTCTGCTCCAAGATGTATGATCAGAGTCAAATGTCTGCAATACAAATACCTGCTTTCCAGAATGCCTTAGGCACAGGAATAAGGACAGAAGGACTAATCTGTAAAGCTCCTCTGAATTGACGCAGCAGGAGTACCACCGGTTGAAGTCTTTCATTGAGTATCGCTAGCGAGTGAATGTGCTGCTGATTATTTCCATCCACATCAAAAGCGCTACTACATTCAATGGCAATGATATTGAAGGATTTGAGGCTTTGGAGGATGGTTCAGACAGACACGGGGAGAGGAGGCTGTAAAACTGATTGATGGACTCGCAAACATTTGGCAGATACAAAAGTTGTCACCTTAGGGTGGAAAAAAGAACATTGCTCAAGACTTCCTGAATTGATTTGTCTAGCGCTGAGGTGACATGTCTGCTCCCTGTCACAACAATGAAGGAATGGCTCTTCCTAGACAGACACTTGTGCACTCTAGTGCCGGGGGAAGAGGACGGAATCCCCTGGCCTGTGAAATGAGACAGCACGTGTGCAAAGGAAAGCATAAGCAACGAGAAAAATCTGGATCGGAATGAACCCTTCTCAAAGAGCTGATGCTCACAGAGCAGCATAAGCCTGGGTTTTACCAGACAACTTTCATAAGGTGGCTAATTATTGGCTGACTAACCCCTGGCTATCCCTGAAATCAATTACCTCTCCTTCTATATTGATTAAAGCAGCCTGCTGATATTTTCTCACGATCCTGGTTCTCAGCAGTCCTGTTAGATATTCTCTCTCTGCCAGCCGCCTAGTCTCCTTTGGCTTTCGTTGGCCTGGCTTTCATTCAGAGGGCAAGGCAGTGGGAAACTCGCTTTTAGCTTTTTTGCTGGTTTGAATTATTGACGGACTAAAGTGAAGCGATCGTAACTTTGTACGTTTAACAAGTGTGTAGGGTGGAAGCTAGAATGTAACGTTTTCCCGTTTTTAAAAACACACCCTGGTGCATAACACAGCTTATTTGTACATCAAGGAATTAATTATTGAATAGATAAGCACTGCTTCCATAGTGCATTATAACAGTGCCTATCGGGTGCCCATGGAAATCAAAGCAGTCAGCATCTCCTAACTCATAGGAAGCACTGCCCCCCCACACACCATCTCTGGGGGCGTTTCTTAGGGCTAGTCTACATTAGGGAGGGGGGATCGAGCTAAGATCATAGAATCATAGAATCTCAGGGTTGGAAGGGACCTCAGGAGATCATCTAGTCCAACCCCCTGCTCAAAGCAGGACCAACCCCAATTAGATCATCCCAGCCAGGGCTTTGTCAAGCCTGACCTTAAAAACCTCTAAGGAAGGAGATTCCACCACCTCCCTAGGTAACCCGTTCCAGTGCTTCACCACCCTACTAGTGAAAAAGTTTTTCCTAATATCCAACCTAAACCTCCCCCTCTGCAACTTGAGACCATTACTCCTTGTTCTGTCATCTTCTACCACTGAGAACAGTCTATATCCATCCTCTTTGGAACCCCCTTTTAGGTAGTTGAAAACAGCTATCAAATCCCCCCTCATTCTTCTCTTCTGCAGGCTAAACAATCCCAGTTCCCTCAGCCTCTCCTCATAAGTCATGTGCTCCAGCCCCCTAATCATTTTTGTTGCCCTCCGTTGGACCCTTTCCAATTTATCCACATCCTTCTTGTAGTGTGGGGCCCAAAACTGGACACAGTACTCCAAATGAGGCCTCACCAGTGCCGAATAGAGGGGAATAATCACGTCCCTCGATCTGCTGGAAATGCCCCTACTTATACAGCCCAAAATGCCGTTAGCCTTCTTGGCAACAAGGGCACACTGTTGACTCATATTCAGCTTTTCGTCCACTGTAACCCCTAGGTCCTTTTCTGCAGAACTGCTGCCCAGCCATTCGGTCCCTAGTCTGTAGCAGTGCATGGGATTCTTCCGTCCTAAGTGCAGGACTCTGCACTTGTCCTTGTTGAACCTCATCAGATTTCTTTTGGCCCAATCCTCTAATTTGTCTAGGTCCCTCTGTATCCTGTCCCTACCCTCCAGCGTATCAACCACTCCTCCCAGTTTAGTGTCATCTGCAAACTTGCTAAGGGTGCAGTCCACACCATCCTCCAGATCGTTGATGAAGATATTGAACAAAACCGGCCCCAGCACCGACCCTTGGGGCACTCCACTTGATACCGGCTGCCAACTAGACATGGAGCCATTGATCACTACCCGTTGAGCACGACCATCCAGCCAGTTTTCTATCCACCTTACCGTCCATTCATCCAGCCCATACTTCCTTAACTTGCTGGCAAGAATACTGTGGGAGACTGTATCAAAAGCTTTGCTAAAGTCAAGAAATAGCACATCCACTGCTTTCCCCTCATCCACAGAGCCAGTTATCTCATCATAGAAGGCAATTAGGTTAGTCAGGCATGACTTGCCCTTGGTGAATCCATGCTGACTGTTCCTGATCACTTTCCCCTCCTTTAAGTGGTTCAGAATTGATTCCTTGAGGACCTGTTCCATGATTTTTCCAGGGACTGAGGTGAGACTGACTGGCCTGTAGTTCCCCGGATCTTCCTTCCTCTCTTTTTTAAAGATGGGCACTACATTAGCTTTTTGCCAGTCATCCGGGACCTCCCCCGATTGCCATGATTTGTCAAAGATAATGGCCAATGGCTCTGCAATCACATCGGCCAACTCCTTTAGCACCCTCGGATGCAGTGCATCCGGCCCCATGGACTTGTGTTCGTCCAGCTTTTCTAAATAGTCCCGAACTACTTCTTTCTCCACAGAGGGCTGGTCACCTCCTCCCCATACCGTGCTGCGGAGTGCAGCCGCCTGGGAGCTGACCTTGTCTGTGAAGACAGAGGCAAAAAAAGCATTGAGTACACTAGCTTTCTCCACATCCTCTGTCACTAGGTTCCCTCCCTCATTCAGCAAAGGGCCCACACTTTCCTTGACTTTCTTCTTGTTGCTCACATACCTGAAGAAACCCTTCTTGTTACTCCTAACATCTCCGGCTAGCTGCAACTCCAAGTGTGATTTGGCCTTCCTAATTTCACTCCTGCATGCCTGAACAATATTTATATACTCCTCCCTGGTCATTTGTCCAATCTTCCACTTCTTGTAAGCTGCTTTTTTGTGTTTAAGACAAGCAAGGATTTCACTGTTAAGCCAAGCTGGTCGCCTGCCATATTTACTTTTCTTTCTACACATCGGGATGGTTTGTTCCTGCAACCTCAATAAGGATTCTTTAAAATACAGCCAGCTCTCCTGGACTCCTTTCCCCCTCATGTTATTCTCCCAGGAGATCCTGCCCACCAGTTCCCTGAGGGAGTCAAAGTCTGCTTTTCTGAAGTCCAGGGTCCGTATTCTGCTGCTCTCCTTTCTTTCTTGTGTCAGGATCCTGAACTCGACCATCTCATGGTCACTGCCTCCCAGGTTCCCATCCACTATTGCTTCCTCTACTATTTCCTCCCTGTTTGTGAGCAGCAGGTCAAGAAGAGCTTTTCCCCTAGTTGGTTCCTCCAGCACTTGCACCAGGAAATTGTCCCCTACACTTTCCAAAAACTTCCTGGATTGTCTGTGGACCGCTGTATTGCTCTCCCAGCAGATATCGGGGTGATTAAAGTCACCCATGAGAACCAGGGCCTGTGATCTAGTAACTTCTGTTAGTTGCTGGAAGAAAGCCTCGTCCACCTCATCCCCCTGGTCTGGTGGTCTGTAGCAGACTCCCACCACGACATTACCCTTGTTGCTCCCACTTCTAAATTTAATCCAGAGACTCTCAGGTTTTTCTGCAGTTTCATACTGGAGCTCTGAGCAGTCATACTGCTCTCTTACATACAACGCAACTCCCCCACCTTTTCTGCCCTGCCTATCCTTCCTGAACAGTTTATATCCATCCATGACAGTACTCCAATCATGTGAGTTATCCCACCAAGTCTCTGTTATTCCAATTACATCATAATTCCTTGACTGTGCCAGGACTTCCAGTTCTCCCTGCTTGTTCCCCAGGCTTCTTGCATTTGTGTACAGGCATTTAAGATAACTCACCGACTGTCCTGCTGTCCCAGTATGGGGCAGGAGCCCTCCCCTCTTGCACTCACCTACTTGTGCTTCCTCCCGGTATCCCGGTATCGGGGCTTTGGTCTCCTTCCCCCGGTGAACCTAGTTTAAAGCCCTCCTCACTAGGTTAGCCAGCCTGCTTCCAAAGATGCTCTTCCCTCTCTTCGTCAGGTGGAGCCCATCTCTGCCTAGCACTCCTTCTTGGAACACCATTCCATGGTCAAAGAATCCGAACCCTTCTCTCCGACACCATCTGCGTAGCCATTCGTTGACTTCCACGATTCGACGGTCTCTACCCCGGCCTTTTCCTGCCACAGGGAGAATGGACGAGAACACCACTTGCGCCTCAAACTCCTTTATCCTTCTTCCCAGAGCCACGTAGTCTGCAGTAATACGCTCAAGGTCATTCTTGGCAGTATCATTGGTGCCCACGTGGAGAAGTAGGAAGGGGTGGCGATCTGAGGGCTTGATGAGTCTCGGCAGTCTCTCCGTCACATCACGAATCCTAGCCCCTGGCAAGCAGCACACCTCTCGGTTTTCCCTGTCAAGGCGGCAGATAGATGACTCAGTCCCCCTGAGGAGAGAGTCCCCGACCACCACCACCCTCCTCCTCCTCTTGGGAGTGGTGGTCGTGGAACCCCCATCCCTAGGACTGTGCATCTCATGCCTTCCAGTCAGTGGAGTCTCCTTCTGCTCTGTTCCCTCAGATGTATCATTCACTCCACTCTCTGCACTAGTACCTGTGGAGAGAACATGAAAACGGTTGCTCATCTGAATATGCGTTTCTGGTACATGGACTTGTCTCATACTCTTTCCTCTTCTGGAGGTCACATGCCGCCAATTGTCCTCACTGGCCTTCTGTCCCCCCTGCGTAGCCTGCTCTGAATCCTCAGAACACTGTGCCCGCTGAAGCCGATCCTGACGTCTATCCAGGAACTCCTCATTTTCTTTTATGGAACGCAGGGTTGATACTCGTTTCTCCAGACCTTGAATCTTCTCCTCCAATATGGAGATCAGCTTGCACTTTGTACAGACAAAGTCGCTTCTATCCTGTGGAAGAAAGACAAACATGGCACATCCTGTGCAGGTCACGACAGCGGATCGCTCAGCATCCATAGTCCCTTCCTTCGAAGAGTTTCCTCACTTGTGGCAGAAGCTACTCAGGGAAACCTGCAAGGGGGATGCCGCAGTAGGCTCTCTCCAGGCGAACTCCCAGGCTAACTCCACCTGTTTGCTTCTCTGCTATTCGCTGCTCAGCTGGTTCGCAGCTGACTGTCTTTTTAGAAGAGCCTGGAACAAAGCACTCCCAATTCACACTATTCAAACAGGCAATCAAACAATCAAGCACACCGTCCAACTGTCCCCAGAACAGATACTCACTCCCCCGTCTGCAGCCCCCTGGTTGCTCAGCCTCTGCCTTTAGTTTGGGTTAAAGGAGTTAGGAATGGCAAGAGTACCTTGCCCCCTTCGCACTCCCCTTCCCAACTCCCTCTCAAACTCCCCTGTTTGCAGCCCTGTTCGCAAAGCTCCCTGGTCGCTTGCTCACTGCTTTATAAAGCCCTGGCCTGCCTGATTGATTAGCCCCGCCCCCTGGTGTAGAAGCTCACAGCTTCCAACTGCCAGCCACAGCACACGGTCCTGCAAACAAACAAACGAATGAACAGACAGACAGACACAAGTACCCCCAAACACACACTACAGACAGCCACTTACCCCAAGGGTCCTGTATTTGCTCCTGCTTTACCTGGAGCAATTCCTCTCAAACTCCCCTGTTTGCAGCCCTGTTGTGAATAACGTAGCTGAAGTCGAATATCTTAGATCGATTTTTAAAAGTACTTACCCCCATCCACACGGCAGCAGGCAGGCTCCCCCGTCGACAGCGCTTCCTCCGCTCGCGGAGCTGGAGTTCCGGTGTCGACGGGGAGCGGCTCTGGGATTGATTTATCGCGTCTAGACAAGACGCGATAAATCGATCCCAGAACATCGATCACTACCCGCCGAATCGAGCGGGTAGTGTAGACGTAGCCTTTGATTGTTTACAAGCTTTCACGGGCCTATAGAAGTGAGATAAATAGGATTTGCACCATGAGCTTTGTGCTAAATGATAATGGGCAGTTTCATCTTTACTGACTGAACCTTGTAAGAGTCCCCGATTCTCACTTTTCTGAACAGTCATTTTCTTATTGTTATTAATTATTTGTATTGTAGCGGTGTGGAGAGGCCTCATTATGTTAGGCACTGTACAAACACACAGCCATAAAGAGACAGCAATCAAAGCAGCCAAGACAGACTGAGGGTGGAGAGAAGGAAGCAGCATTCTCCCCAGTTTCACAAGTGGGGAATGGTGGCATAGAGAGATTAAATGACTGGACCAGGAAAACAGAGGAAGTATATAGTAGAAACAGGATTAAAACCCTATTTCTCTAGTCCCAGTCCGGTGCCAGCTAAGGTCGGGTAGGAAGTAGCCCAAGGATGCAGCAGTAAGGTTCAAGACTGTGCCAATCTTGACTGCTTGTTATAAGGTTGGAACCCAGGGTAAAGGGCAGGCATGGGTTCCCCTACCAGCCACTCGGCAGTGGTGCTGTTAAAGGGCAGTAAGAGGAAGGACTGCCTGGGACAGTGGGTTCCGAGAGACTTTGATGCCTGGAAGGGGAGGACTACAGTGACCTGTCTGGAGGGCCAAGCCATGAAGTGGGAGTAGTCAAGTCCCGAGAGAGAGAGGCTGAGAGAGTGCCGGAGTGAGTAACCTCGGGTGGGGGGCATCGGACTGGCAGAATTAATCTCCGGATGTGGCCAGAAGGAGGCACTCCAGCAGCAAGTAGAGAACCCCAAGCTCAAATGGGGATCCCAAAACTAAGACACCCAAGATCAGTGGTCACTTTTGGATACATTGGCCCTAAGTATTAATGGCTCTGTAAGCCATAGCCAATCCTATGCAGTCAGTCAGTGCTCCATCTTTAGGGAGGGAGTTAAATGAGAACCAACTAAATTCAAAGCCAACATTGCCACTACTTTACATCCTTAAAATCATCCCCTCATTATTCTGCAGCTCACACAGCAGTCCCTTCAGGATATTACATACCGTACGAGATGCAATCTAGAGGCATACCAGGGCAAATGAAAGGCAGGACAAGTTTAACTCTGTTTTTTCCTCAAATTTTGTGGTTTTATGTTAAATGCTAGATGTTACTTTGATGCTTTTGCATATTTAATTCCCTTTATTCTTTTCCAATGCCAAAAGTACAACCATTTGCAACACTGAGAAGTTGAAAATGAAAATAACGTGAATCAAAACTCTGGCTCAAAAGTACCAACAGAGACTTTCTCTGCTCATATAAGACGTGCCAGCAACCACATTATCAATACTGCGCAATATCTTCCCATGCAATGTTATAAATTATTCCTGTGTTAGTCTTACAGCACAAAGCCCACTGAAATCACTGGTACAGTATAAACTTCCTATTCATCAAAATGGGACTTTGTCTAGTAAAAATAATTAGACCTGCAGGGGACTGTTCATGAGCGTTGCCAATGCCCGTGAACAAGCCCCTCAAAGCTTCTCAGTTTTAGCTCAGAAGTTCACTGATGTTCTCCCAATAGGATCATTTTTCATAATGAAACCAGCACATATTATGTATTTCTTGCAGTGAAGGGCAATGCCTAACAAAAAGCATTAAATCTATGCTGATGAAGGGGAAACAGACTTCTGAAAGGTTGGGAGCCATCAGAGCAGTTAGAATGTGCAGAAATTTCAAAAATGATCCTTCTCCTGAATGCTACGCTACCGCACCAGTTAAATGGGAAGAGAAGGCAGGATGAAAGCGGGGCTTGCTCCCACATGCCACCACCTGTTTAAGGGCTCCCACCACCACAAAAAAACAAACAAAAAAAAAGAGTCAGAGATGAGTGACACACATGGAGCAAAGTAGGACAGACCAGCCTCATGCAACAGATCCCGTGTGTTATCACAGGAGACCCAAAACACACATGAAATGCTATGTTTCTGCTAGATGAGGGCATGAGGCTGGGGACTACATAGACCCTTCGCAGCATGGAGCCAAGCTATATGGTGATACTCTCCAGGAGGGCAAGGCAGGGTGTGGGCAGAACAGGAAAATGGTGAGACATGGCAAGGGGTTCCATAAACAGTGATCCACTGGACCATACCACCGCATCAGTTTGTGACCACTACCAGAGGCAGGTGCATCATATGCACCCCTCCTCCTGGCTGGGGGAAGGATTCCTTCTCTCCATCTTCCCCCACACACAATTCCCTTGCACAGAGCCCTTTTACTGCAGGTTTGCACAGGGGAGTAGAATTTCACTCTTAGTCCCTATTCATTAAACAGACTTCTGTACAGTACACTTACAAATACGTTCTGCTATTGTATTGCTGTGGGATTGTCCATGACAGCGGTTTTACACCTTCAATTGCAGCATGTGGAACGGGCCACTGTCAGAGACTGGGAGGACATTAGACTAGATGGAATATGGGGCCAATCAATATGGCAGTTCCTATGTTTCTAACAGAAGAACAACCAAATTTGTTACATAGTTTTCTGTGCAACCGATGTTACTTCACTGGGTGAGTGGGAGAAATCCTAACACCATTGAAGTCAATGGGAGTTTTGCCATTGATTTCAACAGGGCCAGGATTTCACCCCATGTAGTATGTCAAACTGTGCCTATAGGACTTAGTAAATTGAGAAATAACATGTGGTAAACTCATGACTACACCGATGCAGTCTGAACATAAATGGAGGAGCAGTTTTCAATTACTTATCTTGTTTGGAGAGCATCATACAAAGTCAAAGACAATCCATGCAATGGTAAACAAGCCATTGATTAGCTATCCATCAGCACTATATGAGACACAGAGTAGTCTTTCAGCTAGTAAGCAGTGTGCTGAGGATACCCTGAATCTGAAAGTCCAGCCAGAAGTTAACGGACTCCACGCAGCAATCAATGGGTGAATTTCAGTGGCCTGGATTATGCATAAAAATGGCCATTCTGGGTCAGACCAATGGTCCATCTAGCCCAGTATCCTGTTTTCTGACAGTGGCCAATGCCAGGGCTTCAGAAGGAATGAACAGAACAGGTAATTATCTTATCATCCACGCCTGCCAGAAGGTCAGAGTAGCCAATTTGGTTTCTTGTGGTCTTTATTTTTTAAAAATTTCCCTGCATTTTAAGTAGGGCTTTAGTGATGTGTGTAATATATTTCCTAAATGAAAGTAATTAAATGTCTCTCCGCCTGTGATATGCCAAACACTTGATGCAAGCAAATGGTTTATATAGATTTTATTTTTGATTATCAGTGGTTGAAGGGATTCATACTGTTTACTTGGAATTTAAAGTGTTGTTTTTCCAATCTCCTATAAGAGGCCACAGATTGCAGGTTAACATTTCTTGTTTAAAATAAACTGAAAATCTGAATCTTACCCAATCAATTCCTAATTAGCTAAGCAAGACAGATGGGTGGACTCAACCACTCCTGCCAAGACAACAATGGATTGGTATCGTTAGCTACCAAGAAAAATCACACACATGGAACAAGACTCATCCCTGGTATAAAAGGGAGCACTTCCCAGTTCATAGATGAAGATCAGAAGAGGCCAGCCATGATCATCATCATCTAGTCTGACCTCCTGCCAGTCAGGAGTGAAGGGCCTGGGCAGCTCTACCAGGGTTTGAATACATGGCTCCGAGGAGTCAGAGTGTTTGACATCTGATGCTTAGCCCGCTAAGCCATCCCATGTCATGAAGTTTCAAATGACTGTTAGCTACATTGTACGACTGGGGAACCAAGGCACAGCCAGATTAAGTGACTTTCTAGAGGTCACACAGGGAGTCTGACAGAGCCAGGAAGCGAACCCTGCTCTGCTGAGACCTGGGTGAGTGCTTGAAGCACAAGGTCCTCCTGCTTCCTCCATTGTTCAACTGGAGATGTTCCTGCTGAAACCAGGGACGGATTGACCTTAAAGATAATAATGCTCCCAAATACATGGACCCTTACTCAGGAGATCTTATAGGGAGAAAGAATATTCCGGGGGCTAAGGCACTAAACTAGTGCCTACGCTACAGCGGCACAGCTACAATGCTGCAATGTAGCGTAGATGCTCTTTACAATGAGGAAAGAGTCGTCCCCCGTCCCGTCCCCCCGCTTCAATCAGCGTAACTTCTGCCGCTCAGAAAATTCTTCCATCAACCTAGCGACATTTACAGCAGGGATTAGGTCGACCTAATTACAGTGCTAAGAGCATGACATTTTTCACAGCTCTGAGAAATGCAGCTAGGTCAGTCTAATTTTTAAGTGTAGGCCAGGCCTTGGGCTGAAGAAATCTAGCTACAGTTCCCTGCTGTGCCTCAGACTTCCTGTGTAATCTTGTGTAAATCACTTAGAGACAGATTTCAAAAGGTATTTATGTGCCTAAAGATGCGCATAAGTGCCTAGTTGGATTTTCAGAAGCCCTTAAAGCAGGTTAGGTGCCCAACTCCCATTGATTTAAATGAGATCAATAGGAGTTTGAAGCCTAACCTGTTTGAGGACCTTTGAAAATTCCTCTGGGCTCTTCTCTGCATTTTTAGGCACTCAAATACCTTTGAAAATCTGCCCCTCGTGTTTCAATTTCTTTCCTGTAAAATGGGGACCGGAGTATTTCCTTATCTATTTCAATTGTAGAGAGGCAGTGAGACCTCCTCTGACTAATTTTGTACAGTGCCTAGTACAACGGGTCCCTCCTCAGAGTTTGGGCCTTTAGATGCTACATAACACAAATAATTTGCTATGCTGCTCTTATTTTTTCCTTCTTTTCAAGCAATGGTAGATTTTACTCTAAATTCAGTGGCTTTTGACTCTAGAAAAGTCCCTTCATAAACATATAAAGGGCTTACATATATTTCCCAATTAAAAAGATCCCAGGAGCTGAATAATTAATAATCCAACAAGTTAAAAATTAGCCCTAATTACCAAGGCTTAAAAATAAAAAGACATTAATTGTATAGCTCATAGTGAGATAGCTATATTGACAAATCTGATGGTTTTGAGATACACCTGTTACAAATCAATCAATAGCAATAATCATGTTTCATTATATTTCTAAACTAGCTTTAGGCTTGTGCCAACCTGTGTGGACAATATTATACAATACCACTTAACACAATCTTCTTTGTTCAGCTTCAGTGGATTCATGTTTTGCAGGAAATAAACATGATAACTTTTAAATTATATTAACAAACCAAGCAACAATTATTGGTAAAAAGGTACTTGGTTAAATTGTGCTTTTGGTTGGAATTAATTTTCTGAAATAAGTCCTGAAAGGGATAGAAGACACCAATCAATAATCTCTTAATGAGGTGCAAGAAAAACATGTGTCAACATAACAGGTTTTGATGGCTAATGCTCTTCAGAGGAAGAACACTGTTCAGAGGAACACTCTGAAAGGCACAGAAAATTGATTAATCGCCATCCCGAGATATTGCAGCAAAGCATTTTGAAATAAAGTAGCCCTCAGACATTCATATCATTTACACCTCTGCCATGATGTGTTACTTTGGGAAAGATTGCAGCTTAAGGGTGTTTCTCTCTAGTTGTTAATAACTTAGAATCTATCTGCTTGCTGTGATTTGTTGCCTCACAAACAGCTACCTGAGAATTTTCCTGCATTGTTTACTGGAATGGATAACTTAAAAAAAAAAAAAAAAAAAAACCTAAATGGAAAAGAAACTGTAGGGGTCCTATTTCTCTTGTTTTTATAGATGCTTTGTTGTGTGTAAGACATATATAGGCTAGCAGATGTTTTGGTCTTCTTTAAGTTTGAGCAATGCAACATAAAAGAGTTTTCATGAAAAAACAAACAAAAAACAAACCCCTATTTGCACATTTTCTATTTTCTTCACGTCAAATTTCTTAAAAACAAGATGCAAAACTAACTTCAATTCCATTTTCTGTTTACAGCAACAGACACATCACTTCCGTGACTCAATATATAATCCAAGTGAGAGGGATGGACCTGCTTGAACAGATGCAACCTAAAACAGAATCCTACATTAGGTTTTAAATAATGGTGTGAACATTGTTAGAAAAGCAGCAGAGGGGACTTCCCAGCAGTACCAGAAGGTATTTAGGCAACATTTTTTCCCCTTCTCTCCGTGACAGCCTCAAAATTTGCATTCATTAAAAGTTTTTGAAGCTGCTCATTATAAAGGGATGAGATTGGGGCGGGCTAAGGCTAATTTTTTTTGTCATTTCAGTCTTCATTTGGGGATAGTAAAGATTGTGGTATTTCCTTTTCCCTTCTGTCACGGTTTGTATTTTGTTGGCATTAATACTCCCTACTCAAATATTCCACTCATTAGGTGCTATTTAATTACATGCTCAGGATTTTACATATTCATATATTTTGCTTAAGGTTTTTGCTCACTTGTCTCTTTCTTGTTTATTAACACAGCAAAAATAACTAGTCAGACACAGCTCCAGTTGAAGTTCCCCAACACATGCGTGGTATGATATAAGCAGTGAATATTGACAGGGGATGTCCTATTTTGGGGCAGCGGAGCCTGGAGTGCTGAGGGGGCTAGCACTTTCACAGTGGAAATGTATCCCATGCATGCCTCAGGGGATGGGTCAGAGACAAGGGCAGGACACAGAGGGGCTAGAGCAGTTCTCATAGTGCCCAGGATTGGGTCTAGGAGAAGGTAAGAACCCCCTGGAACCCTCCTTCCCAGCCTGGAGCCAGCAGCCCCCTCAGTCTCAATCCCCCACACTCCCCCTCCTATTCCTCTGTCAATTCGCAGGGAATTTCTGTTTCCCCTCCCCACCACACACACTTGATGACTGGGATTAGTGGGCAGAGCCCACCAAACCAACGGAAGTCCTAATACCTCAGCTTCTCCACACCACACACATGGGCCTCAACCCTAATATGAAAGGAGCACCTCTAGGGGCAATAGAATGGTTCTGCTTTCATGACCATTCAGACTTTGACCATTATGCTGGGATTGCCAACCAGGGTGAGAAGTGGAGCAATCGGCTGGCTCCAGGCACCAGCTTTCCAAGCTGGTGCTTGGGGTGGCATCAAGAATGGGGCGGCAGTCCAAGTCCCGTGGTGGCAATTCGGTGGCAGACCCGCTCTTCCCACCGCCGAATTGCCACTGCGGGACTGGACTGCCGCCCCATTCTCACCTGCCACAGCGGCTATGGGGCGGCAGGTCTGCTGCCCTTCCCTTGCCGTCGTGGACTGGGACTGCCTGCGTCCTGCCCCCGACGCAGGCCAACGTAGCAGGGCCCTGCCCCTGACGCAAGCAGACGTAGCGGGGCCCCGCTACGTCGGCCTGTGTCGTGGGCGGGGCTGCCACCCCTGCTTGGGATGGCAAAATTGTGAGAGCCACCCCTGGGAGCAATGTATCTTCTGATGTTATCAAAATTACCACAGGGTGACCCCAACACACTCCCGGGTCTCAGATTTCCCCCCAGAAATATATGTCCTGTACAGCCCATCTCTCTCCTGGAGAGAACAAATATATCAAGTCCGTTATTGCTTTAAGGCAATAATATGCACACTTGTTACCCCAAAAGGAGTTACCCAGACACTTCAACACACTGGATTAGATCAGGCCTGCACAACTCGTAAAGTGGTGAGGGCCATATTACTCCAAAGAAAACAGCTGAGGGCCGAAACCCCCTGGCCCCGCGGAAACACCCCCCCACCCAGTGCCGCCCGCCCAGCGGAAACAACCCCTCCTCCCCCAGCGCTGGGGTGTGGAAGCCTGTAGAGGGGGAAAGAAACAGCACGCATAGGGTGACCAGATCACAGCAGTAAAATAGAACCTGCCCCCTCCCCGCTCGGTCCCACCATCACACCCCTCTTCACCCCCGCAGGGGCATGGAAGGCAGGCACCTCCAGACAGCTGCAACCCTTGGAGAGGGGATGGGAACCAGACCAAGGACAATCAAACTTGTCAAGTGGGCTGACTAGAGAAGAGCAGACATACTGATGGCCTCGGGGGTTAGAAGCACGCACCTTCCTTTGGGCACACCCTCTTTGCAGCATTGGGATAACCCCCAGCCCAGAGACAAGCAACAAAAAGGACCAACGGACACAGTCCCAGATTTTGAATCTGGGAGATTTGCCCCCCTCCAGCCACCAGCTCGCCGCTCGCCTCCTCACCCCTTGGTATAAATACTTGGTATAAAATGTGATACTGCTGGTATCACAGCAGTAAAATAGGACACCCCCCCACCTCCAGTATAAAGCCTTGCCACCACCTCCCACCCACTCAGCTCATCATCCCCCCAGCCCGCCTCCTCAGCACCCCCCCGCCGCCCGCTCGCCTCCTCAGCTCCCCCCGCCGCTGGCTCACCTGCCACCCTGCCACTGCCTGCCCACTCGGCTCGCCATCCCCCACCCCGCCCGGCTCGCCAGCTCCCCCCGCCGCCAGCTCACCTGCCTGCCCGCTGCTGGCCTCTTACCTTCTGCCGCTGCCCCCGCCCCCTGCCGTTGGCTCACCCTCACTCCCCAGCCTGCCACTGGCCACTGGCCTCTTCACCAGCCCGCCCACCGGCTGGCCAGCCGGCCGTTGGCTTGCCCCACCCCGCCACTTGCCTACTCATCCCCCCGCGGACCACACAGTGAGCCCACCTACTCACCCCGCCGCGGGCCACACAGTGGGCCCACGTGCATGTTGTGTAGGCCTGGATTAGATAAAACAGTAAAAAGTTTATTAACGTCGAAGAGATTTAAAGTGAGTACAAGTAATGAGGACAGGGATGGTGACAGGAAAGGTAAGATAAGACGTTTACTAATACCTAACTTAACGTCCCATATTAGATTCAAGGAAAGTTTCTCATCGTGTGCTCCAGCAGATTACTGACCAAACATTCAGGTCAGGACTCCTTCCCCAGAGTCCAAAACCCTCTTCCTTGGTCTTTTCAGGCACAGTGAATGAGATAGGCAGGGCGGTGCCTTGGGGTGTTTATCCCTCCTTTTTTATAGTTTCAGTCTCCCTCTTGAAAAATATTTCCTGCTGAGAACCAGAAGCCAAAGAGTTTATGTGGAAGGATTTTCCCTCATGGTTGTGTCACCAGTGAACTTTCTTTGTCCTCTCTTCCTGCTTAAAGACTCTCTTTGCTGCTTAAATGCAAAGTAAGCAGAGCACATATTCCTTTTTTAGGACATACCTGTTTGCCAGCTTCTGTTTGGGTAGCGCTGTGGGGTTTGGAACATGTACATCATACAGGGAAATCTTATAACTGCACATACAATGTTGCAACACACATTTGATCAGGACAATACTGGCCAGCAAGTTGAGTTTACAAATGATGCTTTACCATAGTAATCTTTGTACAAAGTATGCCTTGTGGTGTGTAGGGTATGAATACAGGAGTATTTTTGTCATAAGAGCTCTTGATATCTAGCCGAATAGCTAATAAAATAAATAAATAAATAATAAATAAAATAGAGATGCAAGGCTCTAAGTGACTGACCTAAAGCTCACTGAAATCAATAGAAAAATTCCCATTGATTTCAATGGGCTTTAGATAAGGCCCTAAATCCCATTTCCAAGCACTGCCACCCAGTCCCATTAAGATAGTGATTGTAAAGCTTGATTTGTTAATGAAGTTGAGAAGAATCCCAGTTATAGCTGGTCAAAACTTTTCTGACAGAATGGTTTTCCATCTGAAAGTGTCATTTTGTCAAAACCAAAACTTCCTGTGGGAATGTGTCAATTTCAATGAAGTTTGATGGTGGGGAGGAAGAGGAGAGAGAGAAAGCATTTTGCTAAGGTAAAAAACATTTTCAGAAGCAAAATTCCCATTTCAAACAACTTTTCCCTTATCATTTTCTTTTATATTATAGAACATTTTTAAAAAGTCAAAACTGGTAATCTTTTGATTTTGTCAAAATGAAATACTTCATTCACCCAAAACTTGTTGGGAAATTGTGTTTCATGGGAAATTTAGAAATGCAGTTTTCCAGTTTAGAACTAACAAATTTGAAAATCACAAATTTCCTGCAAAACAAGAATTCCAGTTCTTGCACAGCTCTACTTACAATTCTGGTGAATTTTGGCTTGGGGAAGAAGTAGGTGTAATGCAGTGCTTAGCATGCAATATATATCTCCCTTCTGTGATCCACAGAGGATGGGAGTCTGCTACAGCTCCCATGCACTGCTACAGACTAGGGACCGAATGGCTGGGCAGCGGTTCTGCAGAAAAGGACTAGAGGTTATGGTGGACGAAAAGCTGAATATGAGTCAACAGTGTGCCCTTGCTGCCAAGAAGGCTAATGGCATTTTGGGTTGTATAAGTAGGGGCATTTCCAGCAGATCGAGGGACGTGATTATTCCCCTCTATTCGGCACTGGTGAGGCCTCATTTGGAGTACTGTGTCCAGTTTTGGGCCCCACACTACAAGAAGGATGTGGATAAATTGGAAAGAGTCCAGCGGAGGGCAACAAAAATGATTAGGGGACTGGATCACATGACTTATGAGGAGCGGCTGAGGGAACTGGGATTGTTTAGCCTGCAGAAGAGAAGAATGAGGGGGGATTTGATAGCTGCTTTCAACTACCTGAAAGGGGGTTCAAAAGAAGATGGATCTAGACTGTTCTCAGTGGTAGAAGATGACAGAACAAGGAGTAATGGTCTCAAGTTGCAGAGGGGGAGGTTTAGGTTGGATATTAGGAAAAACTTTTTCACTAGTAGGGTGGTGAAGCACTGGCATGGGTTACCTAGGGAGGTGGTGGAATCTCCTTCCTTAGAGGTTTTTAAGGTCAGGCTTGACAAAGCCCTGGCTGGGATGATTTAGTTGGGTTTGGTCCTGCTTTGAGCAGGGGGTTGGACTAGATGACCTCCTGAGGTCCCTTCCAACCCTGAGATTCTATGATTCTATGAATATGGAACTTTCCTGGAAGTCCTGTTTTCCCACCGCCAAATTTCATGTTTGGTTTTCTAAACAGCTCTAGTTGTAAAATGAACCTTAACTCTGACCCTGCTCAGTGTGTGTTATGATACTCTAATTACATAATACCATACTATTGCTCAAATAATGCAACATCATACAATTTTTTTCCTTA
The DNA here is from genome assembly GCA_033296515.1 of Macrochelys suwanniensis. Taxonomy (NCBI): domain Eukaryota; kingdom Metazoa; phylum Chordata; order Testudines; family Chelydridae; genus Macrochelys; species Macrochelys suwanniensis. Next base: position 16,435,020 of record CM065781.1, on the reverse strand, counting down.
TCGTCTTAAATATGCAGGTGTGGCTTCTTGACTTTTTTTTTAAAAAGCCACCATTGTATACTTACAAATTTTCATTGTCACAATGGTACAGGATAGTATTGCTCTATTGACAGACTATGTGAATTTTCTTCTTAATAAGGTACGTATTTCAGTAATTTTGTCAGTACTGTACATTTTCTTTACTATCTACAGCTCAACCTTCCTTAGGTGCAATTCAGGCAGATCGCTACAAAGGTAATTTAGCTCTAAACTGACATGAAAATGCATCATCCTATATGATGCTACACATATATCTAAGGTTGTACAAAAGTGTTGTATTATACTGTAATATTTGAGAAACAGTATATGATCATGCAGTTAGAGACATACACAGAAGGAGGCAGGATTAATTTTCACACAGTCTCCTTTTTTTAAGCACTTAACCATGCAATCCCAGCATTCTCTTTATAACATTTATTTGATGGGATATGACTTACACTACAATGTCTCCTTTTGTCTTTCCTTATATTAATGATTGGCCAGCTTCACAGGGCTCCTGAGCTTTGAAATACATTATAAAGCTACTTACTTTCAACACATTCTGTAACACAGAAGAACCTTGGCTCCCAAATCAGACTTCTGGAAAAATAATAATCCTGTGTAACAGGGCCAAATACCTCCTGGTCGTGGCATATTCCCAAATCATTTTCTCTATTTAGCCAAGTTTCCATTAAGAGTCACAAAATCTTTGGGAAAAGTTGAGCTGTCAAAGTGGAACATTAAATATTTCATATCAGTCCAGTGATTGAAAGTTCCTGCCTTTCTTTACGTTCTCATGTGGTCTTTATCACAGAAAGTTCAGAGGAGGAGGGACGCAGACAGGAGCAGGAGTATCACTCTCAGTATTTTACTGAGCACAGATTGTGCTCACAGCATACTGAAGCCCTGAAATACTTAACATATTACATGTAACTGTTCAAATGCTGAGTGCCAGAAAGAAAATGGTGTAGTTAACACCAAAGTGCATTGTTTTTGTTTATGTTTGCCAGTGCTTCTGAATGTTTATCGGAATGGCAACAGATGGCACAAGGCAAATGTATGCACTTTTTTCACAGTTTTTTCCAACATGAACAGATGTCTTCATTACATGCTACATGACCGTGTGTAACAAAATGTGACAAGCATCAGAGGTAGAGAAAAGTGGCATGTCCCTATTCTAACCTGGATTGCTTCTTGGCATAGATCTTTGTCAGGTTTGAGCATTGCACTGAATGCTCAAAATGGGGAAAGTGGAGATGTTTTAATATGTACTTGCTCACCCATCTCGTTAGGGTGTTAAAAATGGATTAGAGACCTGCCGCTCAATTCACCCTTGCTACAGAACTGCATCTCTTTGCACCAGCAAGGCTGGAGGGGACAGGGGGATTCACCCCGGAGGAGAACAGGTGGTGTTTAGAGAAACGTGTGCTGCCATAGGGCCTGATTCAATGTCCACTGAAATAAATGGAAGAACTCCCATAGACTTCGACTGGTTTTGAATCAGGCCCATGAACAGCATTCAAACAAGAAATCTGGCCATGTACTGTAGCCGTGGGAAGACAACTTTAAGTTGCAACAGGGGGACCCCCTCCAGAAAAGACTTTGGGGAGATGAATTGAAATCATGCATTCCTGGCATCCCTAGCCATACCCTTTCCCAGGCTAGCACCACTCATATTTTGCCACACTAAAGTAAGATTTCTGGCTTTCTGAGGTGTCCGCTCCTTGCACCTTCACTCCCAGCAGACAGGAGGCTGTAGATTTTTTTAAAAAACACTATTGCAGCCTCCCCAAGCAGGCTTTGCACCACTTGGGCTCACAGTCAGCATCTGCACTGAGAGAAGCAAGAATAAATCCTACAGTCAACCTGGCTATTCGTGTTTGTGAACATTAGCCCAGCCCCATTGACTTCCAGTGTTATTTACTCTGGCTAAGGATCTGGCCCGTAAAGTTCTAAATATAACTATTATTCATTCATGTGATAGTTTAGCCACTCTAACAATTCAGCACTCAAGAAAGCCTTGGTACGTACATAGATAAGGTGGCACAATTGGAGGCCAGTGAGCTCCCATCATGGCATTGCAGAACCTCACCTTCCCCTGCAACCGGCTTTTGGTGTTCACTAATTACTGCCATTAGGAACTACTCCAGAAATTAATTACGCTTCTAACAAAAAAGCCGTGATCTAATGACCAAAACAATAATGATGGAGATATTATTGTTTGTGGGATATCTGCGATTTGCCTCTGCTCACTTGAGTACTATTTGGTTATTGGCCACGTTAACACTATTCTGACTTGAACTGAGTCAGGGAACAGTTAAGTAGTTCCAGCCAGGAAGGGACGCTTCTAAATTTAAAGACCAAAGATTTTCAAAAAAGTGACTCATGATTTTTTGGGTGCCCAAACTCGAGACACCCTAAAAAGCAGCTTGATTTTCAGCAAGAGAGTGCTTGGCCCTTTCTAAAAATCTGACCCCTTTCAGAGGTCCCAAGCTGGGCACCCAGAATCATTAGTCATTCAACCAAAGTTCCTCAGCTGGCTGTGGGCACATCTTGCTTACACAACCTAGAGTACAGGACATCAGACCAGGTGCCTCTTTCGGGATGCTCTTGACACTGCCCCAGAAGTCATCCTTTCCAGAATTGCTATCAAACACATCTGCCAATGTTAAATCCCTTTTGCGCCATCCCAGCAGCCCAAAGGGGCTTAACGGTTCCAAAACCTAAAGATTCCCCTGGCACAGATGCATCTTCAGCTGGTGAAGGATAGGGAACTGTAGCAGGCCATGACCCTGGGCCAGCATCTCCCAGTTGGCCCTTTACATTACCTCCACCCAGATCAGCAGTGAAGCTTCTCACATAAACAAAACTTGGAACAAAATCTTCACAACCAAATCCCTTTCTTGGCAGGCATTGTTGCTGGACGAGGTGTTCCCCAACACTCCTCCACTGTTTGGAGGCAAAGTCAAACCATTCTGTCACATTCTCCCTGGGCTGGGAGAGGTTAGCAAACAGTCCTCTTCCCACCAGTGTCTCTCCCCTTATGATGGCCTCCTTCCCTCATTATCTAAGAAATGGGAGCTCTGCCCTACCCTATATTACATGGCTCTTGTTCCTGCGCCCTAAAGAGAACAGGAGTCTCCAAGCAACCGTTCCAGAGGGACCACTTCATCACTCTCTCAACATTTGGATCTGTTGTTCTCTTGGTCTCCATTGCAGAACTCCTGGAACAGCCTGACCACAGAGACTTCTGGTCTTAAAGATCCAGTACACCCCATCATAGGGGCTTAATAGGTCTAATGGGCAGGAAGGGGTGAGGCCTCAGTACAGGGAGTGTTTGTTTGATGGAGCTGCTCCTCGGGAAACATTACCTGCAAGCACAAGTTACCACAGCCCTGAACTCTTCTCTAGTTGAGTCCACCTCTTTGGTATTCACACACTTAGAAACAACATGAAACCTTTCAAACATGAAATGCCCACACACACTCTCCTCTGCTTTTCTGTAGCAGGCTTCCGATAATCAGTGTTCCTGACAACAGCTGCACTTTCCCTGCTTAGTTGCCAATAACCTCCTTCTTGTTACCAACACAAAGCGGAGAAAAAATTGGGATTAAGGGAATATTTCTTACCAGTTGACAACCAGCGGCAGCTATTTATTGACAATCATTTCCAACGGATGACCAGCTCTGACTGATGCCAACCCCATGAATATGAAAGCATTGTCCTCCACGGTATCCCTGTGTCATCCCGTACCAGTCTGGAGAGGGTTAAGGAGGCCGTGAAGTGGGGCCGATTAACTTGAAAGGCTGCACCTGAAGGAGAGCCAGGGCAGTAAAGGCTGATTAGAGTTGGAGGCCTGCTGAGAAGGAACAAGTGTGGTATAAAGAGAGGAAGTTGGCAGCAGAAAGAGGCTGCAGGGGAAGTCATTCCCTGGATGAAGGGAGATGTGTTTGGGGGCTACAGAGCCAGGTAGCTTACAGTTACTCCCTGTGAGGAGGGAGTTTGAACTGGTAAACCCAGAGTGGGGGAGCCAGAAGGTACAGCTGAGAAGTAGGAAGATGTAGGAATGAGTCCAGGAAAAGAGCAACATGGTCTGGGAGGGAGCAGGCCACAATTGCTAGAGAGAGGGTCCCTAGACCTGAACCCGCAGGGGAGAGTGGGCCAGGGTTCCCCTGTAGGGTGACCAGATAGCAAGCATGAAAAATCGGAACAGGGGGTGTGAGGGTAATAGGACCCCCATATAAAAAAAAGCCCCTAAATATCGGGACTGTCCCTATAAAATCAGGACATCTGGTCACCCTATTCCCCTGCCACCCACTGGAGGAGTGGTACTGTTAGGGTGTTGATAAGAGGACTGACATTTTGTATAAATGGACTTTGGTACCCTGGAAGGGGGAGGAGGGATTATAGTGACTAGAATTGCCAGGTGTCCTGTTTTCGACTGGAACACTCGGCCGAAAAGGGACCCTGGCAATATGGGTTCTGTTCATGTGTTTGATCCAAAACAAGTTGAAATCTATGGTAGTTTTTCCATTATTTCAATGGAGGTGTTGACCTGAAGCAGCACCAGTATTTCTCTGAGCATCAGCAGAAACAAAATGTCTTAATGCAACATCGATGCTCTCCTCAGGGGACAGGAAGTGTCAGACTGCAACCGCTGAGGAGTTTCCCAAGTGGTAAGAAAATACTTTTTATACAGAGATTTTAGGGCGGGTTTTTGTTCCAGCTTACTGCTTCAAGGCCTGGCCTCGCTCTCTGGTTAGTGACTTAGGGACTTCTTCCCAACTCTCCTTGAGGATTTCATTTGCTTCTTGGTGCTCCCAACAGCACTACCCATCCGGAACATGGCCCCTGCTAGGCCTGAAGCTTCTTGCAGAGCTGCTCTCTGCAAACTGCTTCCCAGAAGCACTAGCTCCCTCAGAAGTTCTCTGGGCCTCTTCCCTGTGGCAACTGTCTGTCCCTCCAGCACTAACAGATCACATGGGGCCTCATTAGCAGTACATGACAACCCACAGTGGGGGTCTTCTGAATTGGCCGCCCTTATGTTCTTTTTCATTTAAGTCCCTGAAAGACAGATTAGAGTGATACACAACATTTTGCACATGACTAAATAAAAAACAAGACACTATTCTCACCTGTTCTACAAAAAGGCAGAAATAGAAACCCTGCTGAAGAGAGCACAGTTGCTTCTGCCAAAAGTGTATTCCTCACTGGCCTGAAGCCAGTGGCCTTTTCAGCTTTCTTCCTGACCTTTGCTTCTACTATAGATCTCACTACTCCCATTAGGTTCCCTTCCAATACCCCCTGATCTATTCTACTGAATCTGGAGTCTTACAATGTGCTGTCTATGATACATATATATGGCCCACATGACTGTAGTATCTGAGCACCTAACAATCCTGAAAGTGTTTATATTCACAACATCCCTGGGAGGTAGGAGAGTAATTCTCATGTTATTCCCATTTTCCTGAGAGACTGACGTGTCTATGCTAAGTCTATGTCAGAGCAGAGAATTGAACTTGGGTGTCTGACTCTCATGTTAATGCCTTGATCACTGGATCATCCTGAGCTCCTCACATTTATTCTGCTTCCAGACTCCCTAATCTGGTTTGCAGAACTGCTCATTTAAAAAGTGTCAACGGGGGAAAATATATTGAAAAATTTTCACTGATGTTTTTAGCACAACTCAGCTCCTGTCCAAGTGTAAGACTTTTAGAGCTGAATCAAGGTAATTGATACCTTCTCTGTGCTGCACTGCATTAGGAGTTACGAGGTAACTAAAATAAGTTGAAGCCATTTTGCTAGTGTCCGTAAGGATGTTAACAGGGAGCAGGACCTATGCGCTGAGCATAGTTATGGCAGGCCAATGTGCAGAGATGCCACCGAGGGGCAGACTGTGTCCCCTGCCCATTGTTCCCACACCTGCGAAGGAGCCAGCCTTCAATTACAGGTCTATAGCATTAGGATCTTGCCCTTTTTGTTAATGTATCTGTAAAATGCCAGGCATGTTTAGGACTCCGTAGAAATAATTAATAGACTGTTGGCTCTTTTCTCACCCTAGCATTGCCCCTCTGCTGAGGGGTATCAGAACTCGGGGGCCTTTCAAATTGGCTTCCCAGTGTCAGAAAAATCCATCTGGAGATAACTTGATTTATTTAGACATGTACAGCAATCCTGGAAGAGAGGCAGTCACAGACAACAGGCAATCCTCTCTTCCAGAAATGTCAGCCCATATACCAACGCCTGGTTCCCAGAAAGCTACTCTGTCCCAAGAATTGCCACCAAATATAAAGAATAAAGCAGAGAGAAAACTCTCTGCTTTCTGGCACAGCTTCTCTCCACCAAAGGACTACTGTAAAAAAAAAAAATCACCACATGACAGACTGAATATCTGCTTCCACACTAAGCATTTGTCTACAAGGGGAATTTACAGGGAAGTCGGTGCAGAATATGTAGGGTATGACGTTAAAGCGCAATAGCTATTTTGCACTAACTCCTTTTGTGACCACTCTTCTTCCGCACTTTGGAAGTGGATTAACCTACCCCCACAAGGCATGACAATTTCTGTGTAGACATACCCAGAGGTGTGACTGCAGCACATGTAAATATACCCGAGCTAGCTTTAATTGAGCCGGCTCAAACAACAACAGTGAAACCACAGCATAGGCTTCACAAGCCGACCTTGGGAATGCCCTTAGGCTGCTAGCCTGAGCTGATGTCTGCGCTGACATGACTTCACTGCTATTGGTATTTGCACTAGCTAGATTAAAGTGAGTTGAGGTAGGTCTACACCAGGGGTCTCAAACTCAAATTACCACGTGAGCCGCATGAGGACTAGTGCATTGGCCCGAGGGCTGCATCACTGACCCCGCCCCCTCGCTGCCCCAGCCCCGCCCCCATCCCTTCCACTAGGCCCCGCCCCTTCTCCACCTCCTCCCCTGTGCGCAGGGCTCCCCGCTCCTCCCCCCTCCCTCCCAGAAACCGCCAGACAGTTGTTCTGGCGGTGGGAACTGCCTGGGGGTAAAAAAAAAATGGGGGGTGGCACGGGGAGCCTGGCGGGCCGCAGGGAAGAGCTCCGTGGTCCGCGTGTTTGAGACCCCTGGTCTACACATGCTGCAATCACACCTCCAATTGCAGTAGAGACACACCCACAGTGCCGAATAAGAGCATCCATACAGGGAGCGAGTGGGGAATAGCTATTCAGAACCAGCTATTCTGGGCTTCCCCCTCCACTAAGAAAAATAACTTGTGACACTGTGGTTAACAACACCAGCTGACAACTCCTGCCATAATGATGTTATAATAAATAATAAACTTAGCTACAGGTTGTTGTACATGGAGACTGCTAAATATCAGACCGAATTAGATAATGCAGGCCAAAAAAAGGGAAGTCAGCAGACACAAGGGATTGCTACCACAAATGTAATTACTTGTAAAATAGAAAAGCCATGCAAATTCAAACTAGCGGTGTGCCTGGATTGGCATTACTGATCTAACCTCAACCCTGAACTTTAGGAAAGGTCAGACTTGGCTAGGGATCCTGGTTTGAACTTCCCAGCTGAGGTCACTCTATACTGGCTCAAACTAGAACTCTGAATCCAAACACTCTTGAACACCACAGAATACATGGGGGAATTTATGTCAGATGCTCAGCTGGTTTAAATCATCTTAGCTCCATTGACTTCAGTTAACGTGATGCAAAAATCTTCATTATGGACTTCAGTGAGGTTACAGTGATATACACCAGCTGCTGCTGGGGAGGAAGCTCTTCACTTTTAGGCAGACTCTTCTGTGGCAGCTTCAGTAGCGGAAATGCAATATGCAAAAGACTTACTCCATTCTTAGGGCACTATAGACGACTGTAATTGGTATGTTAAACATGCAAGATTAGATTGGCAGAGAAATAAGATTAGCTCCATGTTAGCATAATATATTCTGTGGTCACAGTTACACTCTATGAACATCCAGCTAAGAATTCCCAGAATACTCCTACCACTTCTTACTGCTCTCCTTGCTTGGCCATATAAACATGGCCTCTTTTACAGGAGTAACACTATGACCGTCTCAAGGCATATATGCAACTAACAATTACTGTTAAGTCACCCGTCCTGCCTGTTTTCCTTACCTCCATAAACAGGATAAGTAACTATCCTGACAGTGGACACTACACATTTCTGCTTTGAAAGCTTCAAAATATTTAAACAGGATATTCTGTGAAATAGTCCACAAGACACTGTGGTCCTATCACAGCATTGCCAGACATCACTGGAGTATCTTGTGTTGGCGCTGACTGAACTGCTATCCAATACCTATAAAAAAAAATGAGAAATGGACTCAATATGCCTTTGTTTTCAACCACCCTCCTGGGAACATCTACCACCTGATTGCCATGACAATCTCCCATTTCACCCCACAAGCTCCCTGTGTGCCCCCTATCCCCTCTATTTCAGGGATTTCCTGCAACCTCCTCTCTCCCTGTGTGCATGCGCCTCCTTTCCCCACCATGTGCACCCCACCATGCCCTCCCGTAACAGGGTCCCTCATTCTCCAAACTCTTACAGGCCTCATCTTGACTAGATCACATACTCAACCACTTTTCTTAGTCTAGATAAAGCCATAGGGCTATTACATACTGCCTTGTAGTGCCCCTGCCATTTTGCCTGTGTCGATGAAGCACGTGTAATTCATTAATGTGTTCTTGGCAGGCTCAGAATATGCATCTCCTTTTTCCTATTGTTCCAGTGGACTATAGGTGTTCTCGATGCTAAGAGTTGACTAAATCCATTGCCTTTCTGTTCTTAAGCAGTGGAACGAGCCTGAAGTTTTTCTGCCCACATCTACTTCTGAGGATTGTTTCTACCAAGAGTTGAACCATCTCAGGCAGAGCACGGAGGGAAGTACAGGAATGGGTCTAGCTTGGAGAATGCAAGGAATGCTATTCCAACACCTTTTTTATGCCTAATAGGCTAAGAGTAGAAGGGATACACACTTGAATTTTCAGAACAAAAATGTCCATTTTATTTGAACTCTGATTCAGTTGCAGGACAAATATAATTATTTCTCTTTGCACATGCAACTTGCAAGCCATGTTGTCTTCTTATCTCCTCCTCCTTCCTGGTTTTCCTCCTCTACCTCCTTCTCCGGGACCTAATTCCCAACCCTTACACTAAGCAATAACAATGATTATCCTATCTCTAGCCACAGCAATATCCCTTCCTGAGATTACACAATATTGTAGAGACTGACTGGAATGTTGAGAGTGGATTCAAGCACTCTGATTAGTGAAGGAAATATTAATTCTCTAGAAATATCCTGCACCAAACAACTACATATTTTGGAAACGGCATCTACCCCAAAAACCAAATAAATAATCCATATACCTCCACAGTGATTTTGTCTTCCTTCGTCTGTATCCTATATAGTAATAACCTCAGACAGGACATTTCCTAGCCATTCCTAACCAGCTGCGGTTAATGGATGCCTCCTCTGTGCCTTAGGCCATCAGCTTCTCTCAGCCAGTCATTAATCCCAAGGAAATGCCCCTTTATTCCATAAACAACCACTGTCCAGGATATTTCCTGGGGGACTTATGGGCAGCTGGAATTATTGGCCCTAGGCAAATGCTCATTAAATCTTCAAGAAATTCCATGCATCTTGATTGTTATTGCTTCAACATGGCGGGGGGGGAGGAAGTGTATATTTAAGTGACCTAAACACAATAAGGGTTTCCTTATTAGGCCTTGCAGTTCTCAGCAAGCCCTTCCCTCCCACCCCTTACACAGATACATTTAAAATTGAGAAGCCAACGCTTTCAGGCATTTTCTTTTGGGGTTTAGTTATGCTGCATTCCAGACACCCCTTCCACCTTGGCTCCATTCTTCAATATCAAACTGCAGAGGAGTGATAGGAAATGGTCACAAAGAGGCCAAGAAACACATGAAATTCAGAAAGGTGTCTTTAGCATAAGCTAATATGGCATGGTAATTGTACTTTCTTTCATAAGGCATTCAGCCACAAACAGCAACATAGATCAAAAACTGAAAACTAATGATCTCAGGCATTATGGACAATGTTGGCAGGGAGGAAAGGAAGTTGCACACATGTGTTGTTTCTTTAAAATCTATAGGAGGAAGCCAGGCAGAAGGGAGTTGTGGAAGTTCTAGACAACTGCTCTGAAGTGAGGAAGGGAAAGAGGATAATACTCTTTTCTTTATTTCTGCACTATTCAGGGTTAAAAAGCAACTGTTTCTGTGATTCTTTGCCATTGTCACATGATAGAAGACCCTGGAGGAAACAGAGGTCACTGAGAAACTGGTACAGCTGTAGACTTTGCTTTTGCCAACCCAAAGCAGCCAAAAATCATGAGTCAAACCTCAAAAAAAGTTTTTAGAAATCAACTTTGGGTTCATTTTGTTTGTCTTCTGGTTTCCAAGCCTTTTGGCTGCTCTTGGGTCACGTTTTCAAGCTTTTCTCTGCAAGCTTGAGAACTGGAAATTTACTGTTGTGTGTTTTTGGAGGTTTTGCTTTTATTTAAATGGAAGCAAAGTTTCTCACCATCACATGATTCCAGGAGTGGGGAATTTAAAACCCCCCACCAAATATGATAAAACCCATGAGTTGGCAAAACAGACCTGCAGCCATAAAGGATCAATAGTGTACAGAAAAAAAAAAGGTTGCAAGATGTGATTTTTTTTATGCTTGAATAGGCTTATGGATTATCAACTCTTCTTTTTATAATAGCCTATCAGAGGAAGCAAAACGAATTATGATTTCTCCCCCTTAAAATAAGAAAGCCAGGAATATATGTTGATTAGCTACTTCCAGCTCCTCCAATCACCTAGAGCCCCCCATATTTCAGATCAGACTTCCATGCTTAACTCTTGGCCTTCCCTAGGTTTACAAACTTGGGGGGCGGGGGGGTGCGCGGAATCTGCAGGGTGAGGCGGCTTTCGCTGAAAATACATTTTCCAAAGACATCGGTTTCATTTTTAATACCCATATCCAAACCTTTAAACTATAACATTACTTTGGTCTCCTCATGTTTGTGGTTTTTATATGATGTACATCACCATAATGTAAGGCCTAAGAAAGTGAAAGAAGTCGATCTTTAAGATTACAAAATGAACACGCACCCAGGAGGTGCAGAATTTAACTCTGCCAACTTCCATTAAAAAAAAAGAAAAGAAAGAAAAACCGGATAAACCAGAATTAAATTGCATGGAAATCTGGTTTTATATGCACTTAGATACATCTTTTTAAAATCAGCAGCCGCCTTTTTAAAATTCTTCACTTGTATTCAACTTTGTCCTTCCAGAGAGTTTTTTTCCTTACATTTTTATCTTTTACCCTCTGTTTTCTATTCAACCATTTTTAATGACCATTTTTCTAATACCACATTCACCTCAAGTGACATTTAGCTGATGTAACAGAACCATTTTAATCAGTAACAATCAATTTTATTACTATAAAAACCTTTGGGAAAGGACATTAAATGCATGGCATGTAATTAGTTTTGGGAAAACTAGCTTTAACAAGCCTTCTTCTCAACAAATCAAATATAATTGAAAGGAAATTTAAAAGCTATAAAACTATGTACATAACAGGTGTGAACATGCATGCTGCACATGGCAAAGTATATAAACATACTTCATTTCAACAGCATACATACCCTTTAAAGGGGGAAAGAAGGGTGCTGGAAAGACATGAAAGGAACAGGATGCCCAATTGTTCATCTTCAAAAGATAACCACACAGTAGATATGAGATATTCAGTGAAAGTTAGTAACTGCATAAGAAACCCACCAGTTACAAAACTGTAGGAATCAGTAATGACCCAATGCATGAGCTTATCAATGTAATGTGACCAAGACGAAAAGTAAAACCGAGAAGAGTGAAGAACCGGTTAATATCAACTACCAAGCTAATGATATCAAAGTTTTTAAATCTATGTATTTATGAAGTATCTACAAACAAGCTCTAGTAGGTTGTCTGAAATGTAAATTGGGCAAAAGTCAAAATTGGGCCCAATCCTCTATTTCTTGAGCAACCAAAGACTCACATTGGGGTTATTGGCTGTCTGGGCACTCAAAGAATTCTGGTGGGTGGAGACTTCTCCCTCTACTTCATCTGTTGCCATGGTGTTTTTTTTTAATTAATTTATTATATATATATATAAAAATAAAATCACCATTGCAACATCTGACTCCTAAGGATAATAGATATTTCCTATAGGATGTACCTGATTTGCTGAGTAGTTTTCTTCCTTGTTGGTTAGTTGAATGCCTTTGTTTCAAATGCGTGGATGATACAAGATATATTTCCACACTTTGCAATCAGTCATTTAGCACCAGCAAACCCACACTTAAGCGGCAATTCAGCAGCCTTCCACTCTGCCACATGAAGTCAACAACAAGATAATTATTAGTTATATAGTTAAGAACTGGGAGTTTGGACACAGAGAGATAGGAAATGAGGCACAGCAGGAAATGGGATGAGGCTCTAGGAATTGTTAGCAGAGGCTCTAGGCATATATGTAGAGAAGCAGATTGTGTTTTCTTTTAACTATAGAAGATACAGAAGACAGACAAGTCTGTTCTTTCTCCACCTAGTGCACCTTAGAAGGCTACATCAGTCTCAACAGGTTCTGAACTTGACCTTCACAGCCTGCTGCTACTGCAAAACCTGACCTTAGAATAGAAGTGTGTAACCCTCAATTCACCAAGATCATGTTCAACTCAGCACAGCTTGCAGGCAGAGCAAAGGTGGCTCTAAACCAGCTCTATACCCACCCCATCCATGGGCTTACTGTGAATGAAGCCAACCCTTGGTACAAATTAGAGTAACTTTAGATTTCCTCTAACTCACGTTAGCAAGAAGTGTCTCCTAGATATTATTCTGTTGTCCAGAGATCAGCAGAGCACATCATTTCATCCCTGGTTCAGGAAAAGACTTAAGCATGTGCTTAGCTCTGATTGAAGAACTGATAAAGTATTTCCCTGAATTGGGGCCTATTTGAAGCTGTCTGATTCCTCATTCAGGTCACATGATATTGCCTTTGTTCCTTAACTGGATGACCTAAGCTTTATAAACAGATGGCGTGCATGAAAAAAGTCTTTGTGACCGATTCCCCCATAGTATTGAAGCATGGGGAAGAGAACTCTGTAGAAGAGTTCAGGTAAGAAGGCCAAAGGAATGTAAAAGATTTAAAATCTTGTTATGGCTTCTTTCGCATAAGAGCATTCAATTTTTTTTCCAAGCAAACAGTAAAAACTACAACTATGTAAAACACCGGTCATATCGTTTTACATCTCTATCTTGTCTGTCTAATAAGATCGTAAGATCCTTGGGGCAGAGACTGTCTTATAATGTAATTGTACGGTACCTAGCACAATGGATCCTCAATCACACAAGGCCTTCAGGCACTAGTACAATACATGTAATTATCTGAGCAATATTACTGCTCACTTCTCGTACAAGTGCCCATCGTTACTTATTCACATTGTACTTGCTCAACTTTTGCAGAAAGCAAAAGCAAAGGGCAATAAAATCTCATTCACCCAAAGGTTCACAAAAAAGCCAACAAACAGGGTTGCAAGTACTAACAAAAAATCAGTCACTGAAACTTCACTTAGCAGGGGTAGCCGTGTTAGTCTGGATCTGTAAAAGCGGCAGAGAGTCCTGTGGCACCTTATAGACTAACAGATGTATTGGCTCATAAGCCACTTAGTAGGGTTTATTTGCAAGGACAAAAATATATACATTTTTTGCTGTATTTGTCTAATTCTTATATAATCATATGCCTATATACATTTCTGTGTCAAGATTAAGAGGGGGAAAAAGGCTCCATTTATATATATATATGCTATTCTCTCCCCTCCTCCCCCCGCCCACCCCACCCCCACACACAGTAGTAACAGGAAATAACTGCATACTAATTTGAGAACATGAAAAAAAGCTATCAAAGTTGGGTTAAAAGATAGGAAACAATGGGTAGAAATAAATGATCGGTTTTCAGAATGGAGAGAGGTAAATAGTGATGTCCCCCAAAGGTCTGTACTGTGACCAGTCCTATTGAACATATTCATAAATGATCTGGAAAAGGGGGAACAGTGAGGTGGGAAAATTTGCAGATGATACAAAACTACTCAAGATAGTTAAGTCCCAGGCAGACTGCAAAGAGCTACAAAAGGATCTCACAAAACTGGGTGACTGGGCAACAAAATGGCAGATGAAATTCAATGTTGATAAATGCAAAGTAATGCACATTTGGAAAACATAATCCCAACTATACATATAAAATGATGGGGTCTAAATTAGCTGTTGAAGCTAACTTAGCTCTCAAGAAAGATCTTGGAATTATTGTGGATAGTTCTCTGAAAACAGCCGCTCAATGTGCCGCGACAGTCAAAAAAGTGAACAGAAAGTTGGGAATCATTAAGAAAGGGATAGATAATAAGATTATCATATTGCCTCCATATAAATACATGGTACACCCACATTTTGAATACTGCCTGCAGATATAGTCACCCCATCTCAGAAGGGATATATTGGAATTGGAAAAGGTTCAAAAAAAGGCAACAAAAATGATTAGGGGTATGGAACAGCTGCCATATGAGGAGAGATTAATAAGACTGGGACTTGTCAGCTTGAAAAAGAGATGACTAAAGGGGGATATGACAGAGGTCTATAAAATCATGACTGGTGTGGAGAAAGTAAAGGAGGAAGTGTTATTTACTCCTTCTCATAATACAAGAACTAGCAGTCACTAAATGAAATTAATAGGCAGCCGGTTTAAAACAAACAAAAGCAAGTATTTTTTCCACACAATGCACAGTCAACCTATGGAACTCCTTTTTTGAACCCTGCTATAGTCTTGGCCTTCACAACATCCTCTGGCAAGAACTAGATAAGTTCATGGAGGATAGGTCCATCAATGGCTATTAGCCAGGATGGGCAGGGATGATGGCCCTTGCCTCTGTTTGCCAGAAGCAAATGGGCGACAGGGGATGGATCACTTGATGATTACCTGTTCTGTTCATTCCCTCTGGGGGACCTGGCATTGGCCACTGTCAGAAGACAGGATACTGGGCTAGATGGACCTTTGGTCTGACCCAGTATGGCCTTCCTTATGTGCTATTTTCTGTATAGATGACCTTGTAGCCCCAATAGCCTCTGAGGAAAACATATTGAGAGTTGCATAGTGGCTCAGTACACCAAGGTGACCCCACTGGCTATTCTCCAATTACCAGAGCTACATATGAGATATCAAGCTGAAAACTGATATTGGCACCATAATAAATATCTGTCTCCAAATATGCTATCCTAAATGAGCATTCGTCCCAATAGCTAGACTCCTGTTTCCCAAAAGGGGTAGAAATAGCTGGCATTATTTTACATTTATGGCTTTGACCGTGATAAATACATGAATAATCTATATGAATTGCCTGGGTGAAGATCAATGAACACCTTGCAATATCATTTGCTGTGTGTGAAGTAATATCACTATAAGACAAATGATAAGAGCCACACACTTCTGCCCAATTGAGACAGAAGTGGACCCTAAAATTAACAATATACCCTTTAATGATAGCATAAATTGAGCCTTGAAATAAATGAGGCCAAATCCCAATCCATTTACATAAACGTTAATCTGGAGAAACTTCCACTGACATTCCACCTGAAAGGAGGGCAAAATACCAGGCTGCAAGAGATCAGCATTAATACGTGTAGAATTGATATTTGACATAGAAAAGTGTGAAGCTAAGAAGGAATTATAAGAAAATACAGCCCTTCTTTCTTAATCGGAATCCACCTCAGTTTTCCTGTAAACACCTCAAGCCAGAAAGTCAACAGGCAAATCATGATCCACAGGCTACCTAGAGGTTGCCAAGCCTCCAGTTTTCGAACAGAACGCCCGGTTCAAAAGGGACCTTGGCAGCTCCGGTCAGCACTGCTGACCAGGCTGTTAAAAGTCCAGTTGATGGCACAGTGGAGCTAAGGCAAGCTCCCTATCCAGCTCCGCACAGCTCCCAGGAAGCTGCCGGCATCTCCCTCTGACTCCTACGCGTAGGGGCTGCCATGGGGGCTCTGCACACTGCCCCTGCCCCCAACACCAGCTCAGCAGATCCCATTGGCCAGGAACCATGGCCAATGGGAATTGAGGAGGCGGCGCTGTCAGGCAGCACGCAGAGCCACGTGACTGCGCCGCCTCTGCCTAGGAACCAGAGGGACTGGGATAGGTTGCCACTTCCCGGGAGGCACCTGAGGTAAGTGCTGCCCGGAGCCTGAACCCCCTCCCACACCTCAACCCCCTGGCCCCAGCCCTGAGCCCCCTCCTATACCCCAAATCCCTCATCTCTGGCCACATCCAAGAGCCTGCATCCCCCACCGGAGCCCTCACCCCAACCTCCTGCCCCAGCCTGAAGCTCCCTCCCACACCCTGAACCCCTCATCTCCAGCCTCACCCCAGAGCCTGCACTCCCAGCTGGAGCCACCACCCCCTCTTAGACCCCAACCTCCTGCTCCACCCTGGTGAAAATGAGCAAGTGAGCAAGGGGTTGGGGAGAGCAAGCAGCAGAAGGAGGGGGGATGGAGTGAGCAGGGGACAAGGCCTCGGAAAATGGGTGGGGCAAGGGAATTTGGTTTTTTGCAAATAGAAAGTTGGCAACCCTAAGGCTACCTAAACTGCAGACAAGATCACAGGACACTGGGAAAGCTGGGTTTGAGGGAAGAAATTGACAAATCACTGCAGCTGTAAGTAGGGGGGATGGTGTGGGAGGAGGTTAGACAACATAGGGAACAATCAGTTATATGGAATACATAACTATTCCACTCCCCACAGAGAGTGCACCAATCACATATGCCATTGTTGAAATGCTGAGGGAAGATGGACTTGCATGCTTGATAGGATAATAAATTCCTTCATACTGTTAACTTCAAACGGATCACAGAATATAAATGTCTTGGATCCTAGGGACAAAGAAGGTAAGAAAACATAATATCTGAAACCAGAGGCTGTGTATCTGGTATGTTGCCTGCCCCAGGGGGAAAAGGGAGAAGCTGGAGCACAGGGAATGCATTTTCCAAAAGTATAAGATCCTGCAGTGACCTGAATGATGTCAATCTAGCTAGTTCTAGCCTTTGCTCTCTGCAAATGCTAGATGTGTTGTGCATTTTGTGTTTTAACCTGATTTTCTTCATTCCATTATTGATAAATCTTACTTAACTAAAGCTCCTGTGGTTTTAGTTTGTTGTTAGGGAATTTCACACAAAGGGTCTCAGAAAAGTGAAGCAGCCCTCAGTCTTTACAAACAGTTGGTAAAGGATTCTCAGGGCAAGTCTACACTACAAAAATTAAGTCAACCTAACTTCTGGTAATGTACAGCCAATGCAGTAATTAAATTGCTTTTGAATGCCCACGTAGGGTGACCAGACAGCAAGTGTGAAAAATCAGGACAGGAGATGGGGAGTAATAAGCACCTATATAGACAAAACCCCAAATATCAGGACTGTCCCTATAAAATCGAGACATCTGATCACCCTATGCTCCTTGTGTCAGTGGCGCTCATCTTACCGGGAGCACTTGCATAGATTTCACTGTCGGTGTGGCGCATTGTGGGATGGCTTCTGAAAGGCAGCAATGGCCGATGTAAACAACACAGTGTCTACACTGACACTGTGTCACCCTAACTACGTCGACCTAAGCACTATGCTTCTCGCAGAGGTGGCATTGTTAGGTCAATGTAATGGATGATTTACATCGGCAGGAACAACATTGTACTGTAGGCACAGAGTTAGATCCACAAACTCTGTAGTGTAGTCCAAAACTCAGTCAAAAGGATACAGACTAAAGAACTCTCTCCCATTAGGTGCGTCACTTAAATGGCTCCTACCTATCAAACACATGAAAAATGCCGAACCATCATGAATTAAGAGCTAGTTTTAGGGGTCTACAATGACAGGCAGAGAGAGGTATAAGACAAGACATTAATTTGGATTCTCATTTACACTAGTGCCTCTTTGCACTATTACTGTTAAGGGGTCTCCATGTAAATGAGGATCAGGCAGGTTGTCTTTTAGAAAAGGTACAGCATTTCTTTATTTTCTGTTACTCTATTAACAAAGAAAGCATATATAACAAGCAGACCCTGTCATAGGACCCACATGATACATTTCCCATCTGTTCAGCCAGCAGAGTGCAATGGTTTTACATTACCATAGAGGATTCAGGGAGAGTGTATGGAAAAGTCTACTAGGCATTAGCACTGATAGGTGATTCCCATTAAGCAATGGAGAAAAGGAAAAGAAAACAAGAGAGGAGTTTGACTCTAGATCTTAATTTCCACGTCTGAATAGTTAGATCTGGTGTTTTGATCTAGAGCCTCCTCTAGAAAAACTGACAAATGTTTTTAGATGTAGATGTAACATTTAGAGAGACGTTAAGCATGTGACTCATGCAGCAGACACGCTCAGTGTTATCCATGATTTCAGTGTAATGGGCATACTGTAGACTGAGTGGCATTCCAAATGCTTTTCATGTCCAAAACTAACAGAGGAATCTACTGTGGTTTCTAAAAGAATGGGTTTACATCAGATCACATGAAGCATCTCAAACACAGGGCAGTATAATAGTCAGCTAAGAACAATTCTATGGTAAAGGCATCAGCCCAAATTCTCCTGGAAACAAACCCTAAATCCAGCATAGTAAACCACAGGAACACCACCAGCTGAAGGCGGAGCTGCATAACAGCTCCTATACCAAACCCCTGAGGCCAGCATAGGTGTGGCCAGAATGTGTGGCGGTGAATTCCCCTGCACCCCAGAGATTCCTGGCTACCATGACTCCACCTTGGATCGATTGGACTCCGGAATAGGTTACAGCAGGCTGCTGCTCCAACACACAACCAAGGAACCAACCTGCCACATATCTCGCCTGGGATGTGGGGAGCATAGGTGATTCAAAGTAATTTTTGCACCCACACCTCCCTTGAGTTGTGCAGAGAGCTCCTTTGTTGCAGCTATGGATCATGGCCATATTTCTATGTTACAAAATCTGGGGGGTTGTTTGGGGTTTTTTTAGGTGAAGTGTCTTTCAATGGTGAAAGAATATATTGCATCAGAATAGTCAGAGGAGAAGCCTAAATACCATAGTGGTATTTATACTGCAGCCATATCTTCTGGGCTTAGAACTCCCATTCAAGTCAGTGGGAGTTCCTTGCAAGGAGGGTTTGCAGATCATATGTGAACCAACCCTTCAAAAAGTCATTTGATCATCTAGAACATGTAATCCATGTGCATGCAAAACTGCTATTGACTTCAAAGCAAGTGCCACATGGATTGACTGCAGAATCTGTCGGAGCACACAAAACTAAGTTTAAAATGTAATTAATTAAGTGAGATCAGCTGGCCAAATATTTAAAGCATAAAAGAAAATCAATTTAGGAATCAGTATCAAGTAAACTTACTGTGCTTAATGTAGCCACATATGTTCAAAGTGGACCAGTCACATGCATCGCTAAAAAGGACGAACAGATGTCACTGAAATCAAATCACCTAACTTCCAAAAATAGAGGTCATTTACCTTTTTTCCATTGCTGCCAGATCTGAAAGTCCAATTTGCCAGGATAATGTAACCCTGTGTGCATGAAGGCTTTCAAAGCTGAAGCACCTGTCTCTTAGCAACCGGAGAGGCTTGGAGCACTTTTTTTTTTTTTTTTAATACCCGCAGCGACGTGTCAATTGCTTATGTTTCCCAAAATAAAAATACAGGACCAGATGCTCCACCCCACTGCATGGTGCAGGGAGGATAAATCGAGACAGAAAAATCAGGGGTGCCCTGCAGAGGGGGCACTGCTGCTCCCCTTCTTTTAGCCACATTGACCTCTGGGCAAAAGATTTGCACAGATACTTGGCCTGGTAGGAAAAGTGTGCCGAGTCTAGATGGGAGGAGAAACCATATTATAAACAGCACCCACTTCCCTCAGCAGTCACAGATGACTGCTCTCGGACTCTCCCCGCCCCGACACTGCAGAGGAGCTGCAGGGGATGCTGTGGGGGGGTTAATGGTGCTCCCGGTGAGCCAGTCACACTGTGGCTGTCCTCCCTGGAGATGCAGCTCAAGGCTGAGAGAAGTGAGCTAATGGCACCACTGTGACTGGATGTGCCATGCTGCTGGGGAAGGTGCTTGGAGTGGGAACTCCTCTGAACAGAGGTTAATCCCTCTGTGCTGGGTTGGCAGTGAGGCAGATCACTTACTTTGCCCCCTCCCCCCCAAGAGCATCACCCCTCCAACAGAGGTCTCCACTGGAGTTAGGTTCCCCATTACTTTGTTTGCCTGTCCACATGCTTTTGAATAGGTCTGTGCCATAGTATTTAGAGCCACCTACTATAGCCATGGCTTGCAACATTGCCTATTGAGGTGGTTTAACATTTCCCATTATAGGACCCTGTTCTCAATTAATAATTTCGCAAACTGTAACCAATTCAGCTGATGTTTTCTATGCTGACAGGTGTTTCCCTCAAGCTGACAGTTTTTGGAAAATTACAGCCAGAACAGTTCAGCAGTTTCCGAGAATGAGGCTAAGGAAAAGATTGTTTTGCCAATGTTAAATAATTCTGGTGACCTTACAGATACCCTGCTTCATTCAATGCACAGGCTGGACCTGCTCTGCAGCTGAATCAGGGTTGCATAGTAAAAGAGGCAGACAACTGAAGGAAAAGAAAGAAGGGCCTTGTGATTAAGGCAGTTGATTGCTGCCCTAGGAAATTGGATTCTACCCCTGCCTCTGCCACAGAGTTGCCATGTGATGCTGGGCAAGTCTATGATAACTGGCTCTGTGGATATGGGGAAAGGGGTGGACAGGATGTACCCTGATCGTATCAAAAGCTTTTGATACGGTATCCCACAGTATTCTTGCCAGAAAGTTTAAAAAGTATGGATTGGACGAATGGACAATAACATGGATAGAAAGCTGGCTAGATCGTCAGGCTCAATAGGTAGTGATCAATGGCTCCATGTCTGGCTGGCAGCCGGTATCAAGCAGAGTGCCCCAGGGGTTGGTTTTGTTCAACATCTTCATCGATGATGGGATGGATTGCACCCTCAGCAAGTTCGCGGATGACACTAAGCTGGGGGGAGAGGTAGATACACCAGAGGGTAGGCATAGGGTCCAGAGTGACCTAGACAAAATTGGAGGATTGGGCCAAAAGAAATCTGATGAGGTTCAACAAGGATAAATGCAGAGTCCTGCACTTAGGACGGAAGAATCCCATGCACTGGTACAGGCTGGGGACCAACTGGCTAAGTGGCAGTTCTGCAGAAAAGGACCTGGGGATCTAAGTTCCCACTAAGCTGCGTGGCCACACAGCTGCCTATTAAGCCCCACGCCGGAGCTCAGGGCTGCAGCAGGGAGAGGCACCCCTCCCTCAGCACGGACTTGCTGCGACGGGGAGAGGAGCCTCTCCCCGCCAGCCCCAGCATGGACCTGCCCCGGGGGACTTGCCATGGCCGGGGGAAGAGGAGCCCCTCCCTCAGCCCAGCCAGAACTACTGCAGCCAGGGAGAGGCGCCTCTCCCCCAGCCCTGAGCTACTGCGGCAAGAGAGGGTGGGTGGGGGGAGAAGTCTCTCTCCCCACTGCAGCCCCAGAGCAGCCCGCCCCCCAAACCCCTTATCCCCAGCCCCACTCCAGAGCCTTCACCCCTAGCAGTAGCCTTCACCCCTTGCACCCAACTCTGCCCCAGCCCTGAGCCCCTTCCTCCCCAGCCCAGATCCTGCACCCCAATCCTCTGCCCCAGCCCTCAGCCCCCACCCACACTCCGAACCCCTTGGCCCCACCACATGAATTTTGTTATGTGCACCAATGTGTGTCATATTGGTGCTCATAACAAAATTCATTTTGCACATGGACGTAAAAAATTAGAGGGAACGCTGCTGGGGATTACAGTGGACGAGAAGCTGGATATGAGTCAACTGTGTGCCCTTGTTGTCAAGAAGGCTAACGGCATATTGGGCTGCATTAGTAGAAGCATTGCCAGCTGATCAAGGGAAGTGATTATTCACGTCTATTCGGCGCTGGTGAGGCCACATCTGGAGTACTGCGTCCAGTTTTGGGGGCCCCATTGCATAAGGGATGTGGACAAATTGGAAAAAGTCCAGCAGAAGGCAGCGAAAATTATTAGGGTGCTGGAGCACATGATTTATGAGGAGAGGCTGAGGGAACTGGGCTTATTTAGTCTGCAGAAGAGAAGAGTGAGGGGGGGATTTGATAGCAGCCTTCAACTACCTAAAGGGGGGTTCCAAAGAGGATGGAGCTAGGCTCTTCTCAGTGGTGGCAGATGACAGAACAAGGAGCAATGGTCTCAAGTTGCAGTGGGGGAGGTTTAGGTTGGATATTAGGAAAAGCATTTCACTAGGAGGGTGGTGAAGAACTGGAAAGGGTTACCTAGGGAGGTGGTGGAATCTCCTTCCTTAGAGGTTTTTAAGGTCAGGCTTGACAAAGCCCTGTCTGGGATGATTTAGTTGGTGTTGGTCCTGCTCTGAGCAGGGGGTTGGACTACATGACCTCCTGAGGTCTCTTCTAACTCTAATCTTCTATGATAAGTCACTTCAACCAAACACCTCACAGGTGGCCACTAGTTGTGTGTTCCTCATTTTCTGGGTGCCCAGCTTGAGAGTTGGGGTCTGACTTGCACAAGTGCTGAGGACTCACAGCTGCAATAGAAATCAATGAGAGCTGGGCTTTGAACGTTATAAAGTGCTACATAATGCTAAATACTCTGAAAAATCAGGGCTGCAGGCTAGTGGTTACTTTGACCTAAATCTCACTGCTTCTACTCCCCATCTGTACAATGGGGATAACACCCACTTATCTCCCAGGGCTGTTGAGTAAATAAATTAATTAATTTGTCAAGCACTCAGATATGAATTTGATGGAAAACCAATGAGGAAATTAATAATTCTGTTTTCAGACCAGTGTTTGAACAGTGTGCATTAAATAAGGCAGAGAACCACACACTGAGCAATGAGGAGAAAACAAACCATCGAATAGCTTCTCATTAAGTAAGCACAATCCATTCTGTGCACTGAATGAGGCAGCGGTTCTGGGGGGGGAAAATAGTACATAATCAATGTAATTAAACTCTATCATAATGTATATGTACGGGGGTGCAAATTAAGCTTGCACAGTCAACTTTAATGATGGCATTCCCTAACTTTGGAGTGTTTAACTTTGCAATCTTAATGTTCATTTAACATGGGGAGGGAGGTGTCTAGAATATATAAAATAGAGGCTAAGAGCATACTCAGGTGTGATATAAATGTTCAGCTAAGATAAACATGGGTAATTCCCAGGTGAGTGTGTAACTTACACACTAAGTTGGATTCTCGTTTGCACTAATGCCCCTTTGTACCCATCTAGCAGTTTAAAGGGGGGGATCTTCAGTGGATGTAAATATACTCACTTTAAAACTGCTTTACATGCCTAAGGGGCTTTAGGGTAAACGACAGACAGTGTCAGGAATGTGGGCCTGCGGTTGGGCCTGGCGCTACAGCAGAACCACCTGATTGGCCAACTGATCTGCTTGGTTGAAGGGAGCCAGCAGGCAGGCTCTTAAGCCCAGCGGCGGCAGTGGGTCACTGGCTGCTCAATGCTTAGCTCATAGCTGTGATCATTCCTGTACGTGCCTGTTCCCAACCTTGCTCCTGCCCTGCTCTGACGCTTGGCTCCGATTCCTGGGTCAGACTACTAGGCCTGACTGACTGCTGCTCCGACAAACAGGCTAGAGCACAGGAGAAGAAAGATTGCAGTAGAGAAAGCAACATGCTGGTGGCATCGAAGCAGGAAGTGCCTGACCTATCTGACACCTTCTTATTCCCTTCCTTTGGCTGTTTTCCTTACGACTAGCCCTGCTCTTTTGACCATCTCATAGGTGTGTAAGTTGCATTTGCTTTCACCACCATATAAAATTTACATCACCTCTGAGTTGGCCCTTTATGAATATTTGTATACTGCCAGTGGTGATGCAGTGGGTCTTTCGTCTCTGAAGGCCTATGATCAAATGTGGACGGGTCACAAATGGCAATTGTTTAATAGCATCAGTCTCGTCCCTAGTGGGCACTTACCCACATCACCGCACAGTTTGACACAAATGCAGCTTCGAACAAGGAGAGATGCAGGACAGGAAAACCCTTAGCGGAACCCTCACCATGCTAGTTGCATTTGATCTAAGACTAGCACTCCCAAGTCATCTATCTGTTGGTCAGGTACGCAGTGTAAAAATAGTGACATACTGAAGATGAAGCACGAAAGAAAATTTGAAATGCACTCTCTACTCCTTTAAAAAAAAATCACTGGAAACTCTCAGACTAGCATACGGTATGTCTGACACTACAAAAAGCACTGCAACTTGTCAGCATAACGTCAAGAGAATTCCAAAGATCCCCAGTATACATAGCAGGAACACAGAGCTTGAAGTTACTCTGCTGGGGGATGAAGGGGATTCTGAGGTTTATACGTGCACTAGCCAAAATGGAGATGTTCTCTCCCTCCCATGCAAATCAAGGGCTCTACTGAGAAGCCCAGAAAGAATGACAAGCCCCACACAGATCTGTCTCTGAACATTCTGAATCATAGAATCTCAGGGTTGGAAAGGACCTTAGGAGGTCATCTAGTCCAACCCCCTGCTCAAAGCAGGACCAATCCCCAATTTTTGCCCCAGATCCCTAAATGTCCCCCTCAAGGATTGAACTCACAACCCTGGGTTTAGCAGGCCAACGCTCAAACCACTGAGCTATCCCTCCCCCCTTAAGAACAACCAGGGCATTTCTGGGTAATACAGCCCTGTTCTTTAGACAGATGTTAAAAAAAAATCCTTGAAATAATTTGCTCTGTAATTAGAAATCCAGCATACCATTTTAATTAAAAAAGAAGATTTCAAAATTAATGATGTACAAACATTACCATAATATCTATTTCTTTCCATTTTCAGCACTGCTAATAAACCCTAAAACGACAGGTTTTAATCCTTATGTAAATATAGAGTATCAAGTACTAATCTAAATACCCGCGTGCACACAGGTATTGCACAACAAAAACAATAAAATCTCTGTGCTCTAAGACGGTGGTATCAAAATGAATGATGGGATCCCATACAAAAGGAAAGAGACAGGAAGAGTAATAAGAAAGGAAGAGACTTTGTTTTAAAAATGCATTGCGGAAATGCTTAAGGCATTTTTAAAGAAGTCAGGAGGTGTGAAATTAGATGGGTTCTGGTGGGAGTGAATTGCACGCTGCAAAAAAAAAAAAATCACCATCTCCTGCCAACTTCAGATATACACATGAGCACAGGTACTCACCAATATAGGGCCTGAGCACCAGGGTGTGAAAAGAGGCAGGGCAAATACTGTTAAGGGCTTTAAAAAAAAATCAGGTTATTGGCACTTCATAGTCAGCCAGCAGATGGAAGGCAGAGTAGGCATAATATAATGCTCATAGCTCAAGCCAGTGAGCAATTGTGCCGCTGCACCCTGAACAAGCTGCAAGTGTCAGAGCAGCCCCAGCAAGATACAACCAAGAGGGAATCTCCGTAATGGAGCCTTGTGTTCATGACAGCATGGATGCTCTTGCAAGGTCACCAGAGGCTAAAGGACTAGCTGATGTAAGTGGTCCATCTATGACGGACATCTCTCCTCACATATCCCACCCACTCCACTAATCTGGGCGCAGCTGGGAAGTGCTGCCCATAATTGCATCACAAAGAAGCAGCTCGTGAGATTTCTGGAGCTCAGTCACAGGACTCCATAAGCGGGGAACACCTTGCAGTGCCTGCCAACCCAAAGAACATTATTGCTGGTGCCTTCCTTTACTAAACGGGCAGCACCTCTGCTGCCTACTTGGCACCCACCAGCCTGACAGGGGCAGGACAAAGACTACATCAGATAAGCCTTGTTCTGTCAAACCGACCCTCTCCCATGCTGCTTGCTGTTCCCTCTTCCATGACCTCAGGCCTTCCTTCATGTTCTCCTCTCACGACTGTTTTTCTGCACCCTCAACACCCTCACATATCTTAGTGAGGCTTTGGGGCTGGAGTAGCTTGTCCTTACCCCTCAAGCCTCTCCCCTACTTTATGATAGGTCCTTCCTTTCTGGTCAACATTCCCCATCTGTCCTGTCTTTCAGCTCCAGACCGGTCCTCTTTGTAATATTGCTCTGGATTTTCTTAGCCTCAAGGCTTCTGCTGCAAACACAAAGTTAAAAAAAAAAAAAAAAAAAAAAAGCTACTGGGGAGAAAGGGGGGGTGCAAAATCCTGCTCATTTGCATGAGAGGCTGAGGTTTAGTCCTCTAAGTCATCAGAGGAACAGTTGGACTAGACAGCAGATCACCCAGGCCTGACTCCTTTACAGTCATTGGGATCTCAAGTCATTAAAGCCCTTACAATTGATCTTCAGCTTTAACTCCATCTTCTTCCCTCCACTCCTAGAGACCCCTCCAAAAAAATGTTAAGAAGCCCGATGGAGCGATCCCCTTTCCTCTGTAACAGTCCTCAACAGTATTGTTAACATGTACTGGAAGGTTTGGAGAAGGATCTAAATAAATTGCCCCCCGCCCCCCAAAATTGTACACATTGCAAAAGGAGAAAATGGCTGCCAGTCCCTGTAAGCAGCATGGCCCTTCAGAGATTTAAAGGGGCAATACACAAAAATCTTGATTGCGCTCATCTCTTCATTCTACTACTTAAAGTGACACTAATGAATTTATTGTTGCTTATGCCATAGGTTTGGACTTGTAATTCACTGCAAGACTTAAGTGTCAGTGAAGAAGATGGCATTGTTCTTAAGCCTTTTTTTAAAAAATGGTTTCTCAAAGAAACGCCGGCCACCAAGATTATCTAGTTTGCCTAAACCTTGTAATCTTTTCTGACTAACAAATCACGTACAGCAATATTCCCCAGGGTCTGCTGAACACGGTGATAGCAAATACATGTAGGCACGGCATGTAATTTAACAGAGAATATTTTTGTTTTATTTATAACAGAAGTGCACAGGATGGTCTGTTTGCAGTTGCCATGGTAATAGCTGGCATTAGCTCACTTCTTACCAAAGGGGAAGCACCGAGCTTTTCACTCTATACTACTTAACCTCTCTTAATATCAAAGCCCTATAGAGTACAATAGGAAGAATCTCTCCTCTTCGGAAGGTCAAGGGTATTCTAAGTCAATTGTTGCTAAAAAATAACATTTTTTTAAGCTCTGAAAGCCCAAAAAGCATATGCTTTGTGAACATGCTATTTTGTCAAACAGATTGAGGACATCTGTTTGGGGTTTTTTAATATATATTTATGAAAAGTCTAGTGATCGTGAAAGCAAAAC
This sequence comes from Macrochelys suwanniensis, assembly GCA_033296515.1. Lineage (NCBI taxonomy): Eukaryota > Metazoa > Chordata > Testudines > Chelydridae > Macrochelys > Macrochelys suwanniensis. Next base: position 16,407,640 of record CM065781.1, on the reverse strand, counting down.
TGACAGCAGCAATAAGAGACAGGCAAAGCAAGATGCACCAGTGGGTTTTGCCAGTGCCCCCAACTTCTCCTCAGCCACACCACATATACACTGAGAGCACCAGGGAAGCAGCAATAGGAGCTGATGTGTTGTACCATTGTTTGTTTATGTTACACTAACACCTCCTTCTACCCCCAACCTCTACCACCGCACAGTAACAACCCCACCCCAAGCAGAGTTTTGGGCCCCAAAAAGGAGAAGTGACAGACACTCTATGAAGTCGACTAGGCGATTCGTTATTGCCTCTGATTTTATGTGAAAGGCACTCAAACGTAGATGGTCAGTAGCATAAAGCATTAAGATAGTTAGGACAGTAACGGAGCCATGTTGTCTGGGAATTTCCCACTGACGTTGTATAGAATCTACTATAGCCTGAAGCAATGTTAAATTTGGAGTGGATGCCCCATATAGTACAAAAGGCAAGTTCTCCTCTTGCCTCTTCCACGGATGGGGCAGGAAGGTGAGTAATGTCCAATTCTAAAGAGGATAGGGCAGTGTACTATGCAGATCAGGCCCTCTGCACCCACTTCCAGGGAAGAAGGTTCTCCTCCTCCTCCTCCTGTCTGGACTAGAGCTGGCCCAATGTGTTTTGAATGCTAAATCAAGCAAAATGTCAGCCATTTTCACAAAAATGTCCCCTTTTTTCAAACCAATGATAGAGCTAAGATGCTTTTTTGAATTTTGAAAATTCAAAAAAAGTAAAATACACAAGAAAAAAAAGTTTGGGTTTTTTGTTTTGTTTTTTGGCCAGGAAAGGGATTCACATTTCAACCCTGTTTTTGATAAGCTCAATTGACCCTGCAGTCTGAACATAATGTAATACTCCAAATATCCAGAGCCTCTCTCCCACATAAATTCTTCCAAAGACTAATTTTCCACCAGGCCCTTCTAGAGCAATGTCCGATTGATTCAGACTTTAAGGTCAGAAGGGATCATCATGATCATCTAGTTCTATTGCCTGCAATATGCAGGAGGTCAGATCTCACCCGCTCCTGAAATAGACCTCTAACCTCTGGCTGAGTTACTGAAGTCCTTAAATCATAGTTTAAAAGACTTCAAGTTACAGAGAATCCACCATTTACACCAATTTAAACCTGTAAGTGACCTGTGCCCCTTGCTGCAGAGGAAGGCAAAAAACCCCAGAGTCTTAGCCAATCTGACCTGGGGGGAAATTCCTTCCTGACCCCAAATATGGCGATCAGTTAGACCCTGTGTATGTGGGCAAGACCCACCAGGCAGATATCTGAGAAAGAATTCTCTGTAGTAACTCAGAGCCCTCCTCAACTAGTGTCCCGTCTCCAGCAGTTGGGGATTTTTGCTACTGGCAGTCACCGACAGGCCACGTGCCATTGTAGGCAGTCCTATCATCCCATCCCCTCCCATCCATTAAACTTGTCAGGCTCAGTCTTGAAACCAGTTAGGTTTTTTGCCCCCACTGCTCCTCTTGGAAGGCTATTCCAGACCCTCACTTTGCTTAGTAAGTGGAAGCTAATGTAACCCATGGGTCAGTATGTTACATGTTCCCCACTGTGCCCAATCCACAGAAACCATGAGTATGCCTGGCACTTGAGCTCAAGATATTGGGACTTCTGCTGTTAGCGCCAGAGGTCCCTAGTTCAATCCCCAGAATGAGCTGCTGCTGCCCTGCTGTATCTATCCTGTGACTAAATAGGAGGGGTTAGTCCATGGGGCAGTTAGTCCAGCAGCTCCAGGAGTTTTAAATTCAGTGCAAATGTAGCAGACAGACAGAGTTCAGATTCCCCCCTGAAAGGTGGGGAAAATTAAAAAGATACAGAGAAAGCTATGCTGTCTCCTTGCCATCCTGCTCAGGGTGAACTGCGTATAATCTGTATGTAATGAAGTTAATCTGAGGTTGTGTGCCAAGTGCCCCTCTGACCACCTTTGTTATCTGGGCAGTCAGCACATAAGCCTCACTAAATTCAGGTTAAAGAAAACTAAAATTGCGGTTCGCCTTTAGGGGGGAACCTGCGGGTCAATATTTGGCTTGGCTGGCAAATAACAGTGATTTTGAAGAGGTGAAATGCACAGATCATCTCTATATTATGAGAAACTGGCAGCTGCACTCAGCACCAGCTGGAGATTATACGGGGACTTATCAAGCAAACCTGCCAGGAGGGAGTTGTACTAATCTAATCTTGATGTGAGAAATGCATGGATAGCCAAGTCAAGGTCAATGTAGCCACAGAGCATAGAGGTTTGTTAGAAAATAAGGGAGCATCTGAAATAACTTTCAGGCTCTCTACTTGCTGAAGTAGGCAAATATATATACATATATATTCCCAGTGAATGAAAGAACAGGTTGCGATGATGGGCAAAGAGTGCCAGCTCAGACGTGGAATCGGTAATCTCTGTGTATAGTTCATATATAAACAGAGCTGCTGATATTTTAACAAGGAACTGCCACAAAAGATCTCTTCAGCATGGTAAGTCTAGTGTACTGGGCTGTAGGAGCTTGTGAGGGATGAGGGGGGAGGCTCCTTGCAGAAGGGTGAATAATTGGAGAATCTATTCATTTCCTCCATGCCCCACCGCCTTTTATCATAAAGGAAGAGGGAGGTAAATAGACTTAAACCAATGAGATAAAAGTTGAGGTGGCCACCGTCTCGCAGACATAGATGGAAGGTGGTCGAATAGGCCGCAAGTCGATGTGAGAGGACAGAGTTCACGTTTCAGGATACTAATTACTGGGAGCACTAGCAAGTTTTGTGTTTGCACCCAGAAACCCCACTCAAGCACCAGCACCGGTCACATTCCAGGGTGCAGTCCAGACCAACAAGGGGTTGTGTCACTGCCTGTCCCGCAACCTGCGGTATCTCATAATGCAGTCCTATTGTAGCTCCCAACCTGGGCTACTTAAACAGGCTACCAGGAATCAGGCCACACCCTGAGTGTCTGTGTGTAGCTACAGCCCTGGTCCAGCAGCTCTGACCCCAGTCACACTTCAGCTTCCACCAGCCTTGGTTACCACTTGCAAGATGACCCCACCACAGTCCCAGACTTGAATGTGTTCTGCACTGTCTATCCCTCTCCTGGACAGTTCACACATTAAAGGTCTGTTGCCCCTGTAAGGAGTCAATATTCAACAGTTTTCCACTTTAAACTGGAGTAACCAAACAGTTCAGTTTAAGTGCAGCACTGGATTGTTTAGCTTAAAAAAATAAAACGAGTTTATTAACAAAAAATAGGATTGTAAGTGAAGTCCATTGCCAAGTATTAGAGTCAGAAATGGTTACAAGAGAAATAAAAGATAAAACTTAAGCTAGTCTTAGCTCAAGGTAAAATCTTTATCATGTTGCCAGTAACATGGCTGACCAAATTCTTTGGTCAGAATCTCCCTGCAAAGTCAAAGGGCTGAATACTTTCTATATAGCAACATTACTAACCAGCAAGTTATTAGATTTCAAACAATACCTCACAAGGCATATTTTGTACAAAGATTACTACAATAGTGTCTAGGGTGTGAATACAGGGGTGCTTTCTGTCACAGCACCCCGCTAGGATAATCACAGCACAAAAACACGTAACAGGAAGACAGCCTCTGCTGACAGAGCTCACACTACAGCCCTGTGATAGGATGCAGACGAGTGTGGTGAATCAGTAATGCCGATAACTGAACCCTGGGCTAATCATCTAGCTTCCAATTTATTTATCCAACATGGTTACAAGCAACACCCTCAAGTGATCACTTAATTATAGATACTCATCTGGAATCTCCACTCTGGGACAGGAAAGTTTAAGCCTTGGCAGCTGAATGTGACAAGTAAAAAGGTACACAATGTTGTGACAACCAGTGCTAAAGGAGAAGAAAACAGAGTGGAGGAAATTGAATGAGTCATCCCAGGTCAGAGCTCAGCAGCAGGGTATGGAAGATTCTCAAAAGCCGAGTACATGCACACAGACCAGAGGGCCCTCAAATAAGCAGTTAGGTGATAGCATTAAGAAGAAAGAGTAAAGTATTTATTGCTCACTTTTTCCCCCTTGTTCAAGGGTAATTACAACAAAAAGACATGGATGATGAACTTCTACAGCCAAATACTTGCTAATGCAGGCCTTTGTGGAAGCAAAAGTAACAGCCATAATGATAGTGCGTGATCCACAAAATAGTTATGTCCATTTACACCAGCTTGGCATCTGGTACCCACAATTTTTAGCTAGTTGGTTTTAATTAAAGAGAGATTGATTAAAAAAAACCTTGCCTTGCAAGTAATTCAATGAGTGAGTGTGTCAGGTCTGCAGGATAAAAGAATACAAGAGACTGCAAGTTATTGGTTACATTATGCTTGCGTATCATTATAAAGAACTCTATCAATGATCTCAGGTTGTTTTTAACCAATTCATCCCACTTTGTCTGCCTTTCAGTTGCTAATGTAATACAGACAGTAAAAAAATCACTCCAGTTCTTCCAATTCCTTTATTCTGTTCAATCACATTTCTAAAGCAGATATTTTTCTTTCCAGCCACAGCAATGAAATAGATGTATTAGCTTCACTCCCAAGGATTCTAAACAAAGAGCTGTCCTTGTTTAATTTTGCAGTAAATCAGGATTTCTGTACCTTCTTACAGCTAAGATAGTATTTACAAAACTGTCAGAACTGGAGATAGGGATAAAGGTAGTTTAAACTAATAGAAGACAATGTCAAGCAACTACAGGGTAATTAGATCTCTGGTGGAAAAGCAAACAGGTGCATTGTATACACATTCTACAGAACTATAAGACAATATTGACAATCTGAGGCTAAGCAGGGAAAAAGGAAACTAAGGCAAGTATCTGTAGGGGGCTAAACATAAGAATGGCCATATGGGGTCAGACCAATAGTTCATCTAGCCCAGTATCCTGTCTTCCGACAGTGGTCAATGCCAGGTGCTCCAGAGGGAATGAACAGAACAGGTAATCATCAAGTGATCCATCCCGTCCTCTGAACCGATGCCACTGCTATCTGCATGGGGAGGAGAAGAGAAGCCAGGTGGACAAGCTTCAGACAGAAGCATCTGATCCAATGGTGACTGACAAACCCTCTTTGTGGCCCATTTTGTGTTGCCAGCTGCAGCAGTTTGTGTCAAATATCACAAGGTTAAAGATGCTGTACTAGAATTTCAAACTAAGGATTAGAAAAAAGTAACTTTTCATATCTTGGGTTTTTTTGGTCTTTTTTAGTTCTGTTCTCATGTCCGTCCTTCAGGATTTTTAGTATTTTTTCATCTTTTTTTTTCTGTGGGAAGAGAAAGATCTCAAACTCCTACCCAGTGCCAGTCCACTATAAATGTTGCTATTTGTATTACCGTAGTGCCTAGGAGCTCCAGTCATAGACCAGGACCCAATCGTGCTAGTTGCTGTACAAATGCAGAACAAAAATGTTTCCTACCCCCAAAGAATTTATAATCTCAGCCGCTTCATCCTCCAAAATGCTCTATTCTCATATGGCTAAATCCCTATTAACCATATCCAGTCAGATACACTAAAGCCCCTTACTCTCAGGAGACTACACTGTAGCAAATACTTCCCATCCCCTGAGGGCATTCTGCACACACTATTTCAAAATTCTGCAAATTTTATTTGTCAAATAAATGTGGAGGTGCCAGTATGGCATTGGGGAGCACAGGCCACTGGCTGCACAGAAGTTGAAGATCACTCTGCAGCTCCCTCTGCAATCTGGGTGCATGCGGCTGAGTGAGGGATCCGGGTGCAGGGAGGATCTGGATGCACAGGGGCTTCTTGGGGGGTTATGGGTGAGGCGGTAATGGGACTCTGCAGGGGGGCCCGGGTGAAGGTGGTTGGGGCTCAGTGGGAGCAGGGGGGGTCTTGGTGTGGGGAATAGAGCTCGGTAGAGGAGCCGGGTCAGTGGGGGGATCCAGATGCTGGGGGTCTGGGGCTCAGTGGGGAGGCTCTGCGGGGAGGGTTCTGGGTGCGGGGGGTGAGGCTTGGAAGGAGGGTCTGGGTATGAGGGGGTGCGTCTGGATGCACAGGGATTGGGCAGATATGGGGCGGCAGGAGGGAAGAACAGCTCTCTGTATAGTGATCCCTCCCCCTGCAACTGAGGAGTGATGGGTGCAGGAAGTGGGGGGGACTTTGCAGAGCTTCCTGAAGCTTGGGGAAGACATCTGGGGGTGAGCCCGACCTGACCCCAGATGCCATGCAGGGGAAGAGGAAGTCCTGTCCTCTGCAGCCCAGCTGGGACTAGCAGCTGAGCCCAACGCAGGGTAGGAGCCACCAGCCGGGTCTTCCCCAGTTCTTCCCCCTGTCCCACAGTGATTTACATCTGACAGCTGCCCTGGCACCTAAAGCATACTGCTGGGGAGGGTCGCATGACCACTCTTGTGGTTTCCCTTTGCTTCCCTGTCAGAAAAATCATTTTTCTTCAGGGAAACAAAGACATCCACAGGGGACAGGAATTCTGCGCATGCACAGTGGTGCAGAATTCCCCCAGGAGTAAATGGTTTTGTGGTCCCAGAGTCCCCACTCAATGGCTTTTTCAGTCCTTCCCCTCTCATTGCACACTAGGCCTTTCAGTCCTATTGCCATAGGTTCTCTGCCAGGCTGCTTCATCCAGTGAGATTCCCTACCCTCACTTAACTAGGCCCAGCTTTAATAAATGCTTCACTGTTCTCTTCAGCGTGACTTTATATACAGTACCTAGTTCTGCTTGTTGGCCAAATTCATAGTAATTAGACAAACTGTGCTCCCCTGGGCTCAGAGCTCAGCTCCGGTGTTTTGAGTATGAATAGCACAATTCTGAGCTTTATTCAGCTCCAGCCAAAAACTGAACGCATAGGACGTGTGTGTCAAGTTGGAAGTTAGTTATTCACCATGGACCTGCAAATATTCAGGTAACTTCACCATTAGACTGGAAAAGAAAGCAAAAAGTCCATTTTCATTAGAGGAGAAACCCTGACCCCAGGGCTCCACAAATTTTCATTGCACACCCAGGGTAACAACAAATGTAACACCCTGATTTAAAAAGAGGTTTTCAGAAGGAGCCAAGTGAAAATGCCTTTGGATACTGTTATGCCAGCAGGAAGCCTATCAATTGTGAGCTATGACAGAGACCAAAGATGATGGGCCCCAATGGCCTCTGAGCCTAGAAAGCATGTAAAGAAAACCCCGGAGACATGTGTCATTTTTCAATGGCTAACACTAAAACACAATCGACCACAAAGAGAAATAAGCACACACACACACACAGGATCCAAATTAAACGCAGTCAGGAAGGCACAATAAATCTAAGAGGAGCAGTCAATAAGCTGAGCTATCAGGAGCTGGGAGAACAGTGGGCATATTTTCTGGGAATATTCCTTCAGGGTCAAAAAACTAGTTTTGATTCAACAGTCTTCAAGACTTTTTGAATTAAGTGTTGCGTGGACTAGTCCAATGCTTTGAAAATGCCAATTATTATCCCTCACTGTACCAGTAAAATGGAGTTTTTCCATCCTCATTCCACATCATCATCATGCTGCAAGCAGATAGTGGGAATGCTCTAAGATCGTAGTATTTTGGAGAAAAATATTAAATAGAATTTTCAAGATCACTAAACACAGGCTACCCACACAACCTAGTGGGTCTATTAGGGGACAATCTGAAGGAGGCTATGGACTTGAAGGACACACTGATAACACAAAATTACTACAAGTGGCCAGATGCAGGATAGCTTGTTTCTGGAGAACGACGTTTTGCCCAACATTAGAGAGATGACAAAATCAAGTACAGGAAATGCTTTCAGAAACTGACTGACAGCCTTATACCAGGATTGAGTTTTTTGAAATTTGAACAAAATAAAGAGACAGATAATACTAAGAGGTTGACCAAACACCAATGGATATGTTAAAAGGTAACAAATACAGGTTATGAATAAGCTTTGTTAACACTTGTATAGAAAAGTTTTTGTATGTTAATTGGGATTCCCCCCCCCCCCTTTTAACAAAACACTCAAGCTTGGGGCCTAATCCAGTAGCCACTGAAGTCCCTGGGAGTCTTGCCAAAGACTTCAGTGGGCATAAGATCAAACCCTGGGTGGCTGACTAGTTAAAAGATTCTGAATTACACAACACTGCTACTAGAGAGTGGCAACACAACCGAGACCAGGACTCATCGGCAAAGAACATGAAGTACAACGTAGCACTCCATGGCTGATAGCTCAGTGCAAATGTGCTAGAGCAGTGAAGGGCTCCCCCCCTCCCCCCCGGAAAGCAGACATTTTAGCGAGAATGAAATTAAAGGAGCTCGGACACTCCAGTCAGCAGTGCACAGAGCAATGGAAACCTGGTTGGCACCGGAGATATTCCCCACAGGCTCCAGGGGATGGATCTGGTTTATAAAGATAGGGCCAACTTTAAACTAGTTAAAACCAGACAACCGTAGATTCAAGATCTAGAACTAGCTACTGGTGAGTAAAGCTATATTTTAAAAAAATTGAGCCGTGCTTTAAAAATAAATGCAATACACTGAAGTAACCTCCCCTAAAACAGAAAATAGCAAAGTGAGTCGTTTCAGAGCAGTAGTGAAACGAATTTCAGCATGCCTTAACCTTTCCTCTGAAATGAAAGAATCTGCTCTAACTATTGAACAAGTTCCTACAAGGATACATTGCTCATATTCTTTCAGAGACAGCAGCAGTTCTTGTTAGCCGATTTGAACCCCATCTCACTCCTGAGTGAGCATACACACTACATTTCGCATTACCTTTAAAGGCATCGCGGATGCTTGGGATTGGGCTGGATTCTCTCCCGTTTCAGTGAGGAGTACCTGACTCCACAAGTAGCACAACTCCACAAAGCTGTGCAAAAGTAAGGTGAAGGCTTTGACCTTGGTCCCCACACCAGGGAATGAACCATGGAAACTTTGGAGCAGGAAGCAGGAGTCGCTGGTGCTTGAACTAAAGAGCCAGGTTCTGGGTGTGTGGATCAGACAGATGAAAACTTGTACAACACAATGCTAAGCAGGTTCTGAGGGTGTCAGAATATGGCCCAATAAGATTTATTAAACATTTAAGAAAACTGCAGTCATGAGTTTCATATTTCAGTCTGTTTGCATAGCCGCTTGACCAACTAATCACATTTTGCAGAAGAGAAGCCTTCTACATTGAGATGTCAGTATGTTGCTATAAGCCTAGGTTTCAACGTTTGCCCTGAAGAGGGCCATTTTGGTTAAAATCATCACTGGAGTTGCTTTTTAGATCGAGAGGCCGTCGATTGCAGTCGTTGCAACATTGATGGCATTGGTCATGCCAAAGCACTTAGCAGGGAGGATCACATGAAGGTTGTCGTCTTCCCCATATTGGAGTGAAATCCATTAACATTGTCATTTTAATTAAGTACAAGATCTGGGGCCAAACTTTCAGTGAGTGGCAGCAAATACGGTCATAAAATCCCACATCTATGGGTAGTCAGGAGCCTGCTTACCTCATTTTTGCATGTTAATTCTATTTGGGCATAGAAACTTGGGAATCAATCCTTCCCCACTGACCTGGCTTCTTTGCTCTGCCTCAGCAACACCAAGAAGCCAGAAAGACACCCCAAGTAGGCTGCCAGAGTTCCCCACAACAGAGCGAATTTCCTCCTCTGTAGCATAGAGGCACCCTCGCACAGGAGTCATGACAGAGGCAGCGAGGGGTCAGGTCAGAGGTGGGAGTGGAGCACATTGTTCTGGAAAGCCCAGGATCAGGAGAACAGAATGGCAACTTTGGGAGGGGAAAGGAGTGTGTCTCAGCACAGCTGTGGGGGGCGGGAAAGGGGGAAAAGGGAGAAGGGTTGAGCATACAAATGCGCCTGTGTATTTGCAGACGTCTCTCTCTCTCACACACACACACACACACAAAATGCAGCCCTCACTTCTATTTACATTTTTAAACACTGCCCAGTTCAGGTAGAGCTGAATGGAAGGCTGTACAATTTCAGAATTCAATGTAAGTATTTGTCAGGCCCATATGGCATTGGAACTTCCTGAGGCAGCATGAAATCCTCATGGCCCTGGAAGCACTGTTACCTTTGCATTCCCAAGTACAAGACTTAAATGCTTGCTACAGAGGTTTTAAATACAAGAGTACACTGCATGGACATAAGCTTTCCTGTGTCGTACAGGAGGTCAGACTAAATGATCTTAAGGTCTCTTCTGGCTCTGGCTCTGTGACGAACTAGGACTGTTAATGTTTTCCCTGAGTACTGTGTGGGTGCCTCGGTTTCCCTATGCAGTGCTTGAGTATCTAGGTGGTGGGACAAGGGTGCATGAGTGTTACAGAGGGGCCTGGACACAGAGAATGGCTGACACTCTGTCTCTTAGCAACTGATGGCCCCGGCCCCTCCCCTGCAAAGGTGCGAGCTGAAGGTGTTGGAACAAAGGGATCAGGTGACCTCCTGGCCCGGGAAGGAGACAAAGGGGGAGGAGGTGCTAGACAGTTTCAGTTTGGAGCTGGGTGGTGAAACGCAGGGAGCCCCAGAGCTGGGGTCTGGGCTCCCTGCCCCCCAGAAGGGCCCAGCTGAGGGGTCCTGGTCATACTTACAAGCTCTGTTTGGACTCTTTCCTGGCAACCCTAATAAACCTTCTGTTCTGCTGGCTGGCTGAGAGTCACATTGAATCCCGGGAAGAGGGGTGCAGGACCTGACTCCCCTACACTCCGTGACAGAAGTCTATGAAAGATCCAGCGTCTCTGCACATGGAGTGCAATCCACAGCCCAGGGCAGGCCACAAGAACACAAGCAGACACTTAGTTTGAGGTCTATGATCAGTCTCAAATCCACACCGAACACAGGAAACAGAAGGCATCCAAGTAAGAAAGTGATCCCTGCCACTGAAAAGCCCGTACCAAACAAACAAACAACTGGTGCAAAGTGCCCATCCAGATAGGCAGTGAAATTGCTGGGTTAGTCAGTGGGCAACAGAAAACAGTCCCTTGGCTTTGAAATCAACTATTGATTTCAGTTGTAAGCTCTTTATGGCAAGGACTGTAATTTGTGTTCGTACAGTGCCTAGCACACTGGGACTCCGGTGCCACCACACTAGATAATTATTAATACTTAGCTCATATATAGTGCATTTCATCAGCAGATCTCACAGCACTTTATGAAGGAGGTCAGCCCCATTAGCCCCATTTTACAGAGCAGATAACAGAGGCACAAGTGACTTGCCCAAAGTCACCCAGAAAATTATTAGTAAATGAGCAATATTTTGCAGCTCTGGTAGCTAAACAATAGCACCCAGAGCCCACTGACCAAACAGCAACCTTTAAAAAAGCCAGCATTTGCCAACACACACCATACATTCACTACAGTGATTTCTTGCAAGTTGGAGGAAGCAATTGTGGTATCTCAAAACATTGCACGGCCGGGTGGTAACAGTCAGCAGATGCTGACTTTATAAGGGCAGCCAGGGTATCTTCACACAGCACTGGTGATTTCAACACAACCGGCAGAAGAGCAGGCATTGAAGAGAGAAGAGGAATAGAGAAGCGGCCACTAGCCTTCTCCTTTGCTGTCTGGAATACAGATGCCTTGCTTGCTGACAGGCCTCTAGCATAGTGACTGGGGGAGCAGGCTGCCTTCCTTCAACCATGACTGCTGGCAACCTGTCCCCAACCCCGCTAACTTAAGGATAACGTAATAGAGGAGGGGGAGATGGGTTTTTTATGTTCCATCATGAAGTTTAAAGGCCCACACTTACCTTTACCCACAGCATTTCCAGGTGCCACACAGGGAAAAAGAAAACCCCACCAGAGATGCCTGGCTGGTGAGTCTTGCCCACATGCTCAGAGTTCAGCTGATCGCCATATTTGGGGTCGGGAAGGAATTTTCCTCCAGGGTAGATTGGCAGAGGCCCTGGAGGTTTTTCGCCTTCTTCTGCAGCATGGGGCACGGGTCACTTGCTGGAGGATTCTCTGCGCCTTGAAGTCTTTAAACCACGATTTGAGGACTTCAGTAGCTCAGACATAGGTGAGAGGATTATTGCAGGAGTGGGTGGGTGAGATTCTGTGGCCTGCGTTATACAGGAGGGTCAGACTAGATGATCCTAATAGTCCCTTCTGACCTTAAAGTCTATGAGATGCCATACTTCAGCTGCACCCCATTTTAAAAGGAGGGATTGATTAGCTGTTAGTCCAATGCACGGAGAATCAAGCGTTGTGGAGTCAGGTCCTAGCTCCACCAGATTCCCTATAGGACCTTGGGAAATGACTTCATGCCTGTGCCTTGGTTTACTGCTTGTAAAATACAGGAAATAGTGGGCAGTGTCCCTAGCCTCTGTTTGCCAGAGGCTGGGAATGGGCGACAGGGGATGCATCACTTGATGATTCACTGTTCTGTTCATTCCCTCTGGGGCACCTGGCATTGGCCACTGTTGGAAGACTGTTGTCCTATTTAAAAAAAAAACACACCACCACACACACACCCCCACACACCCAACAAACCGTGCAGCACTGGGTCCCTTCCCCATGGGCCCAGGAAAGAAAAAAACCACCATTATTTTAGCCTCCTGGATGTTTTATTCTCCATCTCTAAAGATGGAGGGACAATTGTGCATTTTAATAAGCGACCTTAATAGGTGAACTTCCCTTCATGGGCGCGCTCACTTAATACTGGTTGAATATCAGTCTAGTAGTGACCTTATCTAAAGGGCCAGAACAGTCAGAAAAGAACTAAAGTGCTCTTTATGGTGGGGATTTTCAAAAGCAATTAGGGGAGTTAGGAGCCCAATCCCCATTAAATTTCAATGAGCGGGATGCCTAACTCCATTAGGCTCATTTAAAAAAAAAAAGCCGAAGCTTTTAATAGCCAATCTGGAGGTTTCATTATCCAAGCTCCCTTACATCTCTTTTCTTGTACTAGGTCCTTGTCAGTGATTGTCATTTAAAAGCACTCGCCTCTCTCCACCAAAATCATGTAGCTGCACCTAAAATAAATTGTTCTGCTGATCACCACAAGCTGAAGTTAAAGGGCTGAGTGCCTCTATGAATATCAATAGTGGCATTCCATCTGTGGGATGGCATCTGTGGCTCAGGCTCAAACCAGAGAGCCTATGTTTAATTAATGTGGCTGTAATTTGCTCAGATCTTAATAGATCATTGACCATTCTACTTAAACACTGCACACAATTTGGCATATTTGATCATCTCTGCGTGGTGCTCCGAGGCTTGAGCTAACACAGAGACTGAACTACCTCTCACCCTCAATAAAAGTTCAGGTCATTGCAAAGGTCAGTGGTCTGCAGAGCAGCCTGGGAAATCTCAGATTGCCATTGCCTGACCTGGAAATAGAGGATTGATGCTTCCAGGGTTCCCAGCACCTTAACATTGAAAAGGGCAGCGATTACTCACTCGAACAGACAACAGAAAATTAAGTAAAATGGGTTACTACTATCCGTTCTGAAATGGAAGTGCCTCCTTCGTGTGCAACCCCTCTTTTCCCATGAATGCTAGATCTGCAAGCAGTTAGTTGCACTGCAGTCCTGGAAAAACGCCAGCTCTCGAGACAGTTGTGATTCCTCCCCTCCAGTGCTGGGGAAAGCGAAGCGCCAGGCTGTTTGAAAAGAGCGTAAAATGCAGGAGGCTCAGGCAACCAGAGGGGATGAGACAGAGGTGATAGGGGTTGTGGTTAGAGCTCTTGCACACTCCCACTCTTCCCTTTAATTAAGCATCACCCCTACTGTTTTTGTAGAAGAGAACAGAAAAAATAGGAGGCTAGTTAGTGCCCCACTTCTGGCAAATAAGCAGATTTCTGACCTAGTCATATGATTTATGGAGGGGAGGACTTTAAACAGCCGTTCTTGGCCTCTCAGAGCTACTTAATCCACCCTGTGTCAACAGGTCCTGTTAAAAAAAAAACACACACACACACACAAAACCACCACATTTCTTCCCTGTCCCAACCCCTCATTGCCCTCAGGCTTTGAGCCAACGAACTGCTTCATACACACTCATTTCCTGCTGGTCTTCCCCAACAATGAACATTATTCTTTGCCAAAGTTTAGTGACTGGCTGAATGAAAAACGTGTCTGCGCAGGGACACTGGGCTCTGAGACAGCAATGCAAAGGGTGAGGGGCTGTGTCGGTTGGTCAGTCAGCAGGAGAGGGGAGATATGATCTCTGAAAGTTGCACTCCTTGTCCCAAAACCTTCTTTTTCTTTAATTCGCTATGCCCAGAGGCTTTATAAACAGCTGGCTCCTCCTTTGTCCATGCCCCTACAATTCATTCATTAGAAAAGGATTTAACGAGGAGGATGAGGAAAGTGCACACGTGTTTGTGTAAGTGTAAACACACAGCAGTCAGATGTAGAGTCACGCCAATGCCAGCAATGAAACCTGAAACCATGCAAAATGGTCCGGATTTTACCAAAAACTCAATCTAGGTTCATTTGATGGTTCACAGACCTTTTGAATCGGTCGAAAGCGGCTGGTCTCATGTTGCTTTGCATCAAAACCAGAAAAAAAAAATCAGTTGTGTTGGTTGACTTTTGCTTTGAGTTCATTCAAACCCATACTTAAGTAGAAGGTGGCTACATGCATCAAACTCAAGTCAAAATGTGGACTTTACACCCTCTCACCCTGATGAATTTGACACCATCCCCATAGCAAGTCAATGCATGATTAAGAGATCCCAAGTTGTTATAAATAAATTGAAAAACATTTTCATCCTGCCAACAAGCAAACTGTAAAATTGAAATTGCTGGGGCGGGGGGGAGGAGGAATGAGGAAGGAGTACCAAAGCCTTTTCACAAGTTACTTTAAATTGGTCAGATTTAGTTAGTTAGTTGACTAGGACAGTAGGATTGTGTGAACAGGAAATTCAATAGAAAGGTTTCTGTATAGGGGTTCAAAAAAGAGCAACTGTAAAACTGTAGCTGATGAACACAGAGAAACTCAGGGGAAACAAGGAAATTAACTACGTCCTATGGCCCTGATCCAGGAAAGTACTTAAGCATAGACAACTTCAAGCATGTGAGTAAAGCAGCGCTTAAGTGCTTTGCTGAATTAGGGCCCAAGTTCTATCAAATACACAAAAGCAAGCTGAAAAAGTTAAAGGCGTGGGTTTTTTCCTCTTTCTCAAGTCACTCTCAGGAACAGTTATCTTGGGTGTTATCTGTATCAAGATAGATACTTCTGTATGATTTTTTAACTAATATTAGGTATTTATGTTGCCGCTACCACCGTTGTAACTGAACACCTCACAATGGGTGTTGTGAGGTTAAATACACTATCCCCAACACCCCTGGGAGCTGGGGCAGTGCTATTATCCCCATTATACTGCTGGAGAACTGTGACCCAGAGCAGTTAAATGACTTGGCCAAGGTCCCATAGGAAGTCTGTGGCAGGGCCGAGAATTGAACCAGGTCTCCCTAAGCCCCAAGGCTAGTGCTCCAACCCCTGGACAAACCTTCCTCAGTTAAGGATGTCCCTTTAATCAAAGCTCAGCAGTTTGACCCTAGTCCTGAAAGGTTCTGAGCATCCTCAATTCCTACATGCACTGTGAGTGCTAAGCCGCACCATGCAGGATCAGGTTCCAAACAACTTTTAAAGACTTCCAGGTCTGTTTGGGATGGTAGAGTCCTCTCCAATCTAATAGATAAGGACAAGCTAGAAGTTGAAGCAAAACAAATTCAGGTACGTGTGGCACATTTTGAACAGAGAGGGTAATTAACCATTGGAACAACCTACCAAGTAAGCAGATAGATTTGCCATCAGTCTTGATTAGAATGGATGTCTTTCTAATGCTAATTCAACCACAAGGGTTTGGGCTTGATGCAAGCAATTTCACTGAGTGAAATTCTATGGCCTATGTTATGCAAAAGGTCAAACTAGATGATCATAATGTCACTTCTGCACTCAAGAAAAAGCGCCACACTATGCTAAGGTGATGCAGCAGGTTAGAAATCAGACAAAAGCCATCAGGAAAGGCCAGTCCTACTCACAAGAGTCAGCTATTTGTGACCATCAACTGTCAAAAGGGTAGATGGAAAAACACCAGGAGGCAAATGTCAAACTTCTGTTTGCCTGAACAAGTGATCCAATAGCATAAATGGTGTATTTGATAGGCTACGAAGAGAGAGTGTGTGTAGAGGAGAAAATGGGATGTCAAACAAATTTGTTGAACTTCTTTGATTAGCTCAGCTACAGAAAGGTATTATCTATCAAAGCAATGTTTGTGTGGCTAAGACAGTGCCTGAAGTTTACCAGCTGGAGCAATGGGCATTCAAGTACTAGCAGAGCCAATTTTCTCCCCCAAAATAACCAAATTGCTCACATCTAGCCACTAAAGAGAATTCAGCCTAACCAGATGGACATTTAGGATTTAACAAAAACAAACAGTTAATAAAGCACAAAAGAGTCACTAGTTTTTTCCCCTTTCCTGGAGGAAAGATACAGAGACCTGCCATTAGCTGTGCTCATGCATGCAGTTTCCATAGAGGAAAAAGAACATGAAGTCCAATTGTTCTTCCTTTTATGCTCCTCCCTGTGGCTCATAATAATCATCACTTAATTTTGCTGTGAACAACTGGGTACTGCAAAGCATAAGTCAAACAGAGGCCAGTTAATGACTGCTCTCCGCAGTGGTGATTTTACATAATACATGTGAGGAGAGCACATCAAATACAGACAACTTCAAGGGAGAGGATACAAGGTGGCAAGTGACATTTAACCCACTCTATTTGCTTCGTACACATTTACATAAAGGAAAATTGAGTTTAGAAGCCACAAGGATCACATTAGGAGGGATACACATAAAAAACGGAGTTAAAAACATGAGCAAGAATGTGTCCAATTTACATGTGAGTCAGACAGACAGTGCATGAACATTAACAGCTGGAGCAATGAGCAGCTGAACTGTAATGGAGTCTATTTTCTACTAGAAATAATTACTAAATTGCTCACATTTGTCCACCAAAGGGATTTCAGTCTAAGCAGATGAAAGTTGAGGCTATAACGACCTGCAGAGATGAGATGGTGGGTTTTCCTTTCCTTGCGGAAGAGAGCTGAAACCCGAAGATGCCCTGGCAACATAGATGTGTTTAAGTTATAGAAGAAGCCAGGCTGACTTCAGCCAAGCAAACCATGTTTGCAGTTCAGGTCATATTGAGCCCCAAGGAAGGCCAGCTTGGCTGAAATGTCAACTGAGAGGTAAACAGCTAATTTAGACCCCATCATTTTGTATGTATAGTTGGGATTATGGATTTCCCATGTGCATTACTATACATTTATCAACATTGAATATCATCTGCCATTTTGTTGCCCAGTCACCCAGTTTTGGGACACCCCCTTGTAACTCTTCGCAATCTGCTTAACAATCTTGAGTAATTTTGTATGGTCTACAGATTTTGCCACCTCACTATCTACCCCTTTTTCCAGATCATTTGAGAATGTTGAATAGCACTGGTCCCACTACAGATCCCTGGGAAACACTACTATTTACCCCTCTCCATTCTGAGAGACGACCTTTTATTCCTACCCTTTGTTTCTTGTCTTTTATCCAGTTCCTGGTCAGTGAGAGGACCTTCCCTCTTATTTCATGACTGCTTACTTTGCTTAAGAGCATTTGGTGAGGGACTCTGTCAAAGGCTTTCTGAAAACCAGGGTACACTTGTGACGAAATAGGACTGTTGTTAATGTTTTCCCTGAGTACTGTGTGGGTGCCTCGATTTCCCTATGCAGTGCTTGAGTATCTAGGTGGTGGGACAAGGGTTCATGATTGTTACAGAGCCCTAGGGCAGGGGCCTGGACACAGAGAATGGCCGACACTCTGTCTCCTAGCAACTGATGGCCCCGGCCCCTCCCCTGCAAAGGTGGGAGCTGAAGGTGTTCGAACAAAGGGATCAGGTGACCTCCTGGCCCGGGAAGGAGACAAAGGAGAGAGGAGGGGGTGGACAGTTTGAGTTTGGAGCTGGCTGGGGAACATGGAGGGAAGCGCAGACAGGGTCTGGCCTCCCTGCCCCCCTTTTGGAGCTGTGGGGTAAAACGCAGGGAGCCCCAGGCTGGGGTCTAAGCTCCCTGCCCCCCGGAAGGGCCCGACTGAGGGGCCCTGGTTGTACTAACAAGCTCTGTTTGGACTGTGTTCCTGGCATCTCTAATAAACCTTCTGTTCTACTGGCTGGCTGAGACTCCCAGTGAATCCGGGGAAGAGGGGTGCAGGGCCGGACTCCCCTATACTCCGTGACAACACTATATCCACTGGATCACCCTTGACCTTCTCAAAGAATTTGAATAGATTGGTGAGGCATGATTTCCCTTTATATAAGCCATGTTGACTCTTCCAACAAATAGCGTTCATCTCAGTGTCTCGTTGAAACAGTAGTAACAGAATGTATCAATTTGCCTAGTGCTGAAGTCAGGTTTACCAGCCTGTAGATGCCCAGATCACCTCTGGAGACTTTTTTTAAAAATTGGTGCCACATTAGCTATCCTATAGTCATCTGGTACAGAAGCTGATTTAAGTGATAGATTACATGCCACACTTCGTATTTCTGCAATTTTATATTTGAGTTCCTTCACAACTCTTGGGTGAATGCCATCTGGTCTTGGTGACTTGTTACTGTTTCATTTATCAACGTGTTCCAAAACCACCTCTATTGACACCTCAATCCAGGACAATTCCAAAGATTTGTCACGTAAGAAGAATGGCTCAGAGGTCAGAATCTCCCTCACATACTCTGCAATGAAGACTCATGCAAAGAATTCATGTAGTTTCTCTGAAGTGGCCTTGTCTTCTGTGAGTGCTCCTTTAGCATCTCGATCAGCCAGTGGCCCAACTGATTGTTTAGCTAACGTTTAGCAGGCTCCCTGCTTCCGATGTACTTAAATGTTTGCTGTTAGTTTTTGAGTCTTGGGCTAGTTGCTCTTCAAATTCTTTCTTGGCCTCCCTAATTAAAAACTCTTCCATATCAAGCGTAAAAGTATATTATCCTATTTTCATCAGGAGGATTTAAGTTCCAGTCTTTAAAGGATAACTTTTTGCCTCTAACCACCTCTTTTGCTTTGTTCTTTAGCCATAGTGGCACTTTTTTGGTCCCCTTACTACGTTTTTAAATCTGGGGTATACATTTAATTTGAGTCTCTACTATGGTGTTTTTTTAAAAGTTTCCATGCAGCTTATAGGCATTTCACTTTTGAGACTGTACCTTTTAATTTCCATTTAAACAAGCTTCCTAATTTTTGTGTAGTTCCCATTTCTTAAGTTAATGGGACAGTGGTGGGCTTCTTTGGTACATTCCCCCTTCCCCCAAGGGTGTTAAATTTAAATTATATTATGGTCACTATTACCTAGTGGTTCAGTTATCGATGAATCCCCCAGGTGAAATTCCAACCTCATTGAAGACACTGGGAGTTTTGCCAGTGACTTCAATTGGGGCTAAGAGTCACCAGCTATCAATAATGTGTGTGTTCATACTGAAACCTGGCTACTCCCTTCACCAATCCTATGATAACAGGAGTAAGGATACTGAGAGTAAGGCCTCGGCTACACAAATCATACTAGTGCAAACCCAGTTTGGTGCTAGATGCAGCACATCTACATTAGGGGTTTTGTCAAATGTCCCTAACTTCAGGAGTAGGAGGATGCTTAAAACCATAACCAATATCAAGGCTACTGGAGACAGATAAAGCTGCTCTGTAGTGCTCGTGTACTAGCAAGGAACAAGCATGAAAAGAAAGTAACATGAAAAGACGAGAGTCACACAGCTATTCAGTGGCACAGGAATTCCGACACTACCTCCATGTTGCAACTACCAGACTGTGTTCCCTCTCTGTATTTCTTAGAGATTACATCTATGCCAATGGCAAAATTATCAAGCACCAAAACAATCACAGGGCTAACATATGCCTAAAAAGCCCCATAAATGCTTAGATGAGAGTGCATTAAGCTTATATAAAAATCTATGCCTAATGTAACTAAGCACTGTAATTTCAAGATTGCATGTTTATCTTTTAAGGGAAGATGGTAGTTCTGGGCCTTAACCCAGTGGGGAGCGGAAATGCATATTTGTAACTGAGTCAGAGGTAACTTTCTGTTGTGCTCATGGTTAATGCACA
The DNA here is from genome assembly GCA_033296515.1 of Macrochelys suwanniensis. NCBI lineage: Eukaryota > Metazoa > Chordata > Testudines > Chelydridae > Macrochelys > Macrochelys suwanniensis. The sequence continues at coordinate 16,387,583 of CM065781.1, read as the reverse complement.
AGTTATTTGTTTGTGGAGAATCCACACACATTATGCACATGAGTGAGCAGATTTAAGCTCATTTATATTACACACATACACATCATCTTTATATGGGGCATACCAGCTGGCAGAATTGGGTCCCTAAAACAAGACCTTCCCTTTGGGGACTCGTAAGGTTCACGATATGTTCTTAAAATATAGTTTAGCTTCCAAGACATTCTTTAAACTTCAGTATCACCCCATACCCTAAAACACTTTCCTCTGCACTCAGAGGCTTACTGACAGCCACCAAGAGCCAGTATCAGAACAAGGGCACAAAGCAGTGATCTCATGCCAATATCGCCTTATCGTTTCAGCAGATGTGCTAGCTAATATGCTTAGGAGCACTTAGTGTTGTCACTGGCTCGGATTTTCAGCCAAGAGGCAAACCTCAGTCATTCCATAAGCTTTTGGTAAGGGCTCATCCACCACCAGTATTCAAATCTCTAGCAAACATCTCTCTGACATAGGCCTGTTGTATGACTCATTCACTGTAAATAGATTAGGGAGACAAATTGGGTGGTCTGCCCATTATCCATGATAAAGACGCAGGTTGTGACTGAGTGGAGCTATTTCAGTCATCTTTCTTCTATAAAAAGTGCTCTCTCTCTCTCTTTTTACTCCCCAGACTGATGCATCATTTAGTGGGTCTGCTCAGTCAGTATTAACATGCACGTTCTCATGACTCAGTGCAAGTTATCCATCCGTAGATAACATATTGCCAAATGCACACCCTGCAACGGGAACGTCCATAAACAGTGGTTAAAAGTTTATCTAGATTTTCATTTTTAAAAGCAGTTTTTAAACTTGTCAAATTTGAACGTGCGTGGGAATATTCTCAGTGCCCAAGTATTGGAGGAGTTATAATGGACGGAGCAAGGTATTGGAAGCCAAGGTATTTCCAGTTCTGCCATGATGAAACAAGGTTAAATAAATAGTTTGCTGATTCAGGAACTTACACCAAGCTAACAGTGCTGAACTTATAAACATTATATATATGTTTATATATATATAAAATGTTTACATACAAATATATATATACATATACACACACACCTACCTGTGCGCCTCTCCTGCCTTTGCTGGAGGAGTATAATCTTGTGGGACAGGTAGGCTCAAGTGCACTTTCCATTTAGTTCCCATGTGCATGGGTGGGGAGGTTGATTGTCATCTTGAGCTCTCAAGGCAGCAGAGTTCAACTGCCATGGAAACGGTCTCCTGTGCTCATGAGTCTCAAGCTGGTGATTTCCCGAGGACTGTATCTTTTGGTTGGAAGTCTTGTTTGTAGATCCTGAGAGAAGCAATCCCTCAAATAGGTTGGGCCAGTTCTGAGGAGGGCTTTGATGATTAGGACCAAGAACATGAATCTGACTTTGACTCTGCATTCAAACAGGGAGCAGAGAACCTGGCCAAAGCAAGTTAGAGCAGGTGCAACACAGAGTGCCTATAGGATGCATCCTTCTCCTCCCTGCCCCCCCCATAAAAAACAGCACCGCACACTCACACTTACTTCCCCCTCTAGTTCCTCCAGAAGAGGGGTCTTGTTTCTCCTAGTTACTGGTTACCAGCCTTTTAATTTGTGCAAACTAAGTGCAATTGACCCACATGGCAGAATTGTATGCATCTTTTTCTCTCCCCCCACCCCAACAGCAACTCTGCAAGGGTCTCTTGCCTCAAGGTGCTCCACTGTGGTCATCCTTGCCTTGTTTCTTAGACAAAAATCTGTCCCTGATCTATCCCACAGACTCGTTCAGCATGTTAATCCTATTGGTTTATCACCACTGAAGTACTGTTTCCAAGGTTTCCTAATCAATCTTAGAAAGGAATACCTTAATGTGAGGAGCCAGGGCATTTAAAAATAATCAATAAAGGAGGCCCAAGCTACCCTAAAAAAAAAAGTAATTGCATTCACCACATCAGAAAGGCAGCTGGGAACATTTGCTTTGGCAAGTGTCACTCTTTGGAGTTGCGCAAGTTTGCTCTGTGATATGTACATGAAGATGTCCAAGTTTGGCTTTAGAGACATCCCCTCCCTGTGACTGAATGGATAAATGAATGGACCTAAAGCTCTGTATATCTGTCTTCATGAGCAGACAAGATCCTGTGAGCACCAAAAGCAAAGATCCCTACATGAGTTTTCAGGCCAGCTTTATCTGTGGAGGAGCTGAAAGGCTCTAGAGAAAAGGAAGAGGCTGAAAGGCCTGAAATGAGGATTTTTAGCTGGAAGGTCTAGAGAGAAACTGAAAGGGGAAGGAGGCCCTGGGAAGAGTTGAGGAGGAGGCAGAGGGAGAAGAAAGTGTGGAAGGTTATGGGTGAAACCTGGATGGGCTCTGTGTCTCAGCACCAGCTGGTAAAGAATTCTAGGAGGCAATGGAGTTGCAGGTGAAATGTGATCTAAGAAGCTCGTCAGAAAGTAGGCCATGAGCTGGTCTTCCCATACAAATTACTGGGGCAGGGTGATTGCCTGCCAAGCCAGGGATACAGACTACGTAGGAGTTTCAGAGTCAATGCCCAGGAACTTGTTTCTTTCGGCAACAGCCAAGTCCCACCCACCTGCTCTGCAAGCACCACTGAGTCACATGTTTTCAAGCAGCTCCCAGACACGTGGGCTGAGATTTTCAGCACCGCCTAAAGGGTTTGGATACTCAGTTCCTCATCATTTTAATGGGAATTTTGCATCCCAACCCTTTAGCTGGCTTTGAAAATCCGAGTCATGAAAGCTAAATGGTTTCGTTGTGTGGCGCTTTCTAAGTGCAAGTCATCGGACAGCTCTAAGACATTTATCTTCATCCTCAAAGGGTAGCTCTAGAAGCCAGAAAGAGTGGCAGGAGTTGTTCTAACATGCAAAGCTGAAACTCAGAGACCCAGATAAGTTTCAGCTAATACCCTGAACTTCAGGGAAGTCAGTCTTATTTAAACTGAAGCATGCTGTTAAAGGTTTGCTCATTATCATGCTGCCTTTTAATGTCGCTGTCATAACATTGCAGTGCCAGTGCTCTCCTGGCCACTCCCTCCTGCAAGTCTTTGTGCCGTATAATCCCTTGTATTAGCCTGGCTTTCCTTCTGCCTTTGAATTTGTCTTTTCCTGCAGTCGGAGCTGCCGCATCTTAACCTTGGAAGGGTAAATCATTCAGCGACGTGCTCAGGAATTTATCCACATAGCTCTTGTTCAAAATCAGTGCAACTCATTCAGTGAAATCCCCTGATACGCTGCCTGGAAAACATGCCTTGCAAATGCTTTCACTCAGTAACATCACATTACCACACTTGTGTCTCTTTCTAGGGGCTCCTGTCAAAGGAGCAGATTCTCGGGGCAAATTTGTTTATTGCCTTTGCTAAGTTTGTTTCCTGGCCAAGCAACCTCTGCTCTAGAATTAAAGTCAGGATCTTCTGTGGCTCCATCTCAGAGCTTGTTCAGACTGGCTATGTTCTTCCATATGCTGAAAGGCAATCAATCACCAAGCAGTGATCAGTGGTATGAGGGCACAGAGCCAGATACTATGTTTAAATTAAACAGCCAGGGCCCTATCCTACAACCGATACTTTCCTTGTTCATGCTCAAGGACCACTTGTGGGGGTACGGGCTGCTGGATTTGGCCCTGAGGCCGGACGAACCCTGGAACACTGCTGATTAATGCAGGCCTTAAAAGGTCTTGCCTGCTGCAAGCTAGGGGCCTAATCCTCCAAACTCTTCATAACGAGACCAGGGAGGAGTAGCTGCCTGAGTGAGAGCTGCAGAATCATATCCCATCTTAGTCAGGGTAGCCCTGTGAAACCCGGGATGGGCAGCAAACCTGGACCGGATTAAAAGAGAACACTCCAAGACATTTCAGACTAGATTGTGGCTTGGATTTCACATCCCCACATGGGACTAATAGTATAAGAACCCACTGAACCCCCCTGGATAGGCACCTAAGAGTAAGCAAGCACACAGAGCCTGCTTACCTCCACCCCCGATCCCGAACACTCAGGAACTGGTGCGTGATGAAGTCTTGGGAATGGATAACGTCATGACAGGCCAGCATAGGGTGTGGCGGTGTTGGCATAGGTAACAATAAGATCACATGCTGTGCCAAAGCACGTACACTGAGTTTAGTACAGGGACCTCCGTTTCCTATAGCCTGTGCAAGAGGAGATTAAAGGGGGAGATCTTACTTCCCCTCTAGTCCCATACTCCAGGCCACAATCTAGCTTTACATGTCTTTTGGCAAATGTGTCCTTCCGAAACATGTTTATTTTTAATCACACAAGAAAAACTTAACTAGCTAGACAAGGAAATGGCTAAAAGCAGATCTGGTGTAGTATAAGTAAAACCAACGTGCCCTGCAAGTGTATTGTCAGGTAGCAATAAGATGACCTTTCATCACGTCTTGGAGGCATGCAATAAAAGTGTATTTTAAGTGTCCTGGCTGCCCCAAATAACTCTACTGCAATTAGATGTTATAATATACACATCATGTGGGTGTGGTAATTATCACCCTTTGCAGCAGAGGATATTTATACAGGTCTTAAATTACATCTGAGGGAAATCTCATTGGGAGGGATTTTATTTATTTATTTATTTTAAGAAACCAAAATGGGGGTGGGGATTACATTTCTATTGTATTGTGGGAATTGTCCCAAACATTGAAAAAGCTGCTGATGCATCACATATTGTATCAGACCTGAAGTTTGTAAATATGTCATTCTGTGTGTGTCTATTTTTAAGTCACACCAGAATTTGTCCATGGTATTCATAAATATTCCTCCACCCAAGTCTGTGGGTCTGACTCTTTCCTCCAGAGAAACATTTAGGGCTTCCCTAGGTGTGTGAGGCACAACACCTCACAATGCTATTCCTAGGGTGGGACAACACAGACACCATTCCTTGCCTGAGGCTGTGCCAACAGTCTGGATTTATACCAGTAGGTTGCCCAGGTGGATTTATGCCTGCATAAGTGAGCTCAGAATCAGGTCCTTAGAATACCATCGTAAATCTGTTTCAGTACAGATTTGCATCTGTGAACACTTCTCCAGTTCATGGGCAGCCATGTGTCCAGCTAGAGAGGACATTTAATACTTATGGGCTACTCTCACCAAGGATCTCTCTCATCTACTAGTCTTTTCCATCCCTAACCTCTATGTTTGGTTTCCTTTCTTATAAACAGCTGGTGCTATAATCTACCCTCCCCATTGCCTAAGCTTAATTAAGCTAATACAGCACTCCTCATATGTAGCTATCAGAGCATCCAACTTTTTCTGTATTGTGTTTTTTGGGATTCTTCTTCCCCAACTCCTTCCCATCTTAAAAAGCACTTCTGTGGTGTGGGTCCATCTTCCTTAGGACATGGCTAAGTCTTCCTAAAAGTTAAAAAAAAAAAAATCACTTGCTTGCAGAAGTAATAGTCACTGCAGCTCTTCGCAAGGAGACAGCACTTTTATTATTCTGTCAGATATTTGCAGCTTGTCTATTATATTCACAGCACATTGGTCAACCTCTATAAAAAAAACCTGTCACAAGTTCCACATCTATTGTTCTAAACTTGCGCAGTTTGCTTTCCCAATTGCCATTTTACTTCAGCTTCATTTCCTTATTTGATGGATATCAATTGTAGTTCTGTCTTCTGCACAGTTTTTAAGTTTTCCAAGGTTACTTTAGAAGGTGGAGCATGTTCATTATTCCTGTTTTTCTTAGTTGTATTCATGAATGATTTCGTAATACCATCTTGAATATCCATCTATTGACAGCTACAGTCTCATTTGAGCACAGAATATCTGTATTGATACAGGACAACAGGAGGTCTGGAACTGAGAATTATAATAGTAACTTCCTTGGGTGCCACAGTTTACCCCTTATTTGTTCATCTTTTCAGAGTATTCACTTTTCCAGAATGGCTTGCTGGAACATGTCTACCAGCTAGGCTGGTATGTGTAATTCAACAGTCTTTGAGCCAATGCCCACCAGTGCTAGTGGGGCCGTAGATGGCCTTTTTCAGGTCATTGCTGAACAGGTCAATAAAGCCACCACCTTCTTCACATCCCTTCTCCAGATCCACTTCTATTGTGATGGCTACAGGATTGAGCCAACTAGAAATTGCCAGATAGAGGGCCAGTCTATAAGTTATATGACAGATCCTCCATTGGTGTGAATCACTCCAGAGACATCAATGGAGCTATGCCACATTCTAAATATTGGGAATCTATGGCGGGGCAAATTATCCCACATCAGCATATTGCATGGTTCTGACACATTCCTCTGAAGCAGCTGCTGTCCCGATGGACCACGGGCCTGATCCAGTCTGGCAATTCTTATGTCAGTTTACACCAGCTGAGAATCTGGCCCCAAACTTGACAGGAGAAAAGGTTGCCGATGTAGGGAAACACACACTAACTCCGCTACCACAAAGCTAACAGAAAAGTTACAATTTCCAATTGGGTTTGAAGGCTGTTAGAATCAAAGAGCTCTACACCTTGGGACCAAAACCTCCAGCTCCCTTTGACACTAGGAATGGTTGAATCAGGGTTCTGCAGTTGCTACCTGATCACAATGGATGCTCTTGATAACATAAGTAGAGTTGATGTAACCCCACCCGGATTATTTTTTAGTTTTCACCAAAAAAAAAAAATCAATCACACAGACAGACAAGCCATGAAAGCTGGAAGATTTTGGCCAAAATGGGAGCTCGGGTGTGCCATGGAAGTTGTGGATTGCTCTTTCCCGTCTATGGGCCAAAATCCCTAGCTGAACTACATCTCCCAGAACGTATCAGGGTCTTCCCTTTTGTGGAAGGGAAGTTGTGCCACATGGAGCTGCTGCTGTGATGGAAATGTTTAAAAAATTAGCTGAAAATCAAACTGCTTTTGGCCAACAAAGGTGAAATTTTCCACTGAAAATTTTCCTGCAGCCATGGGGGGAAGGGAGGACAACATCTGACCATCTCTAAGAATAAGAAAAACTGAAGACTGAGTTAGAGTGGGAAGCTCCTGCTAGTAGAATCCTCATACGAGTCCTTCCATCCCAGGCTTTCCTTTTTTTAATACTATTTGCCAGCTGCTAACTAAGCCTTAGGTCAACTTTCTTACTTGAGCCTTCTGTGATGGCTAGGCGTTTCCTATTCCGACTCATGGCATATGTGTGTACTTAATATAGCACTGCCACGCTACACCAGTTACACTTAGGGAATTGCTGTCTGTATAAGGCAAGAAAGAGATAAAGTCCTTGTGGTAAGACCAGGGTCCTGAAACCTTGTGTCAATATGCTGGTGTCACACAGTTTATCGCCACAATACTAGACCTTTAAACAACAGGGCTGTATTTTTTCCCCCTCCACTAGAAGTCTTCAGACACTGACAAAAAACTTTTTTAGGTTTATCCTAAATTCGCTGGTGGTACTGTGCTTTTTCAAGTTAGTGGCAGATGAATCCCAGAAGGTGGGTCCGGATCAGGAGCATTCAGAAGTTAAGATGCTGTTTCATCTCTCATTGGTCTGCCAACTTGGGCTGGAAGTCCCCCAAGAACAGGCTCTCGTGCATGATTTATGGCACTTTCTACTTTCCAATGGCCAGGAGGTAGTGCAGGATCAGCCTCTCTCAGAGTATTTTGGTGCTGCCAGCTTGGGTTACCAGGCAGGGGGGGGTTGAAAATGAAAAACAAGTGACAAGCTTTTAAAACAGCTATTAAGCATCACAAATAACTAGTAGTAGCCAAGCACTGAGAATCTACACAGTTCGGTAAGAGACAATCCACATCCCAAGGGGTTCATAATATATGGGTCTGATCCAGCGATATGCTGAGCTCCTTTGACTCCCACTGATGTCCATGGGAGATGAATGTACTTAGCACTCTGTCGGATCAGGCCCTGAAAGATTCTGCTTAGTCAGATTTTAGTGCCGGAAATGGATGAAGGTTTGGAATGGTTCTTATTTTACTCAAGCTGGTTCCAACCTCCCCTGCTTGTCATAGTCTTATGGTTAATCAGGGAGCAACTATTGACCTTCAGCTCCTGTTGACTTCAGCAGTTGGCCATGTGGTGTTCAGCCCCTAGCAGGTTATAGCCATATTACTTGGAGGTCTCAGCAGTACAGAGCAAAGTGCTCCTGAATGGGCTCTGATCTCTGCATCTTCACCTGTGCATAACATCTCCTGTATGCTCCTGGAAGGGAAGGCGTGATGTGCAACTAATGGGAGCGGACAATGCTCAGTGCTTCCCAGCAGGCACTCAGCACCAAGCAAGACTGGATCCTAGAGGGGTTCACTTTGTTTCTGTTCAACATTGACTCAACTGCAGAACACCATCATCATAATCAGGACATGTCCTACTATGGCCAGACCATTAGATGGTGCAAATTGGTATAGTTGCACTGTGGTCAATGGAGCTACATTGATTTACATCAGCAAAGAATCTGGCCCACAGCCCCTATACTGTGCTTTGTCCTCTCTTGAGTTAACATGACAGTAGCCTAGTTTTACTACATTACAGTATTTTCAGAGACATCCATTCCATGGGATTGTGCAGTTCTATTAATTGTGTAAACTGTAGCTTGCAAGCAAATGAACTGTAAAAATAACCCTTTTGACAGGAGAGAACAGGTAGGTGGGGATGTGGGAGTTCAGGAAGCAGGTATTATTCTTCACCCACCCTGTGCAGCAGAAAATAGATATTAAAGGGTTTTAAAATGCATGGGAACATAGTTCTTCCTTGCATCGAGCAAAGAGGAAACTAGTCATGGATGGAAGTGCACTCAGAGGATGGTGGCTGTCCTTCTGCAGGAATCATTACAGATATCCCCTACCATTGCTAAAAGCCCAAAGTTTACACATTATAAGTCATTGGATTTACTCCAGGCACAGGCTATTAACCAGGCAGAGTCAACTTTCAATCTTTAGACATAATCTGTCTTCAATTCTCACACACGTATACAGAGACAAACACAAAATTAAGAGATTAATGAGAGAGAGAAGGTTTGCATTTTGGGGTCTCCTGGCCTGAGAAGTACCCCTGGGAATGCAGGTAGCGATCAAGTTTTTGTAGCTGAAATTTTATAATTCATAAAAGATAAACAAAATTCAGCAGTAAGCAAGGGGTGGGCAGGAGACAGAATTTTGCTCATCATATGTATTATGTTATATAAAAATAAATAAAATAAACTGAGCAAAAAAACCCAGAAGATGTGATCTCAACCAGTAGCATAGCTAGCGGGGGGAGCAGGGGGAGCAGCCGCTCCCCCACTGAGCAGAAGCGGCGCCTTTTTTGTGCTCCGACGCCTTTTGCTCCTGTGCTGCAGCCGGAGCGGAGCATTTTTTTTTGCTCCCGGCGCCTTTTTTTGCTCCAGATGCTTTTTGCTCCCGGTGCCTTTTTTTAGCTCCGCTCCCCCTGTGCTCTAAACCTGGCTTCGCCACTGATCTCAACATTTGCTTTCATCTTGAAATAGGAAATCAAAATTTTCTGCACACAGCTCTGAAGAATTGATGTAGAAATGTTTAATTTTAATATTTGATAAAAAACATGTTAGCATCCTCAGAAACATTCCTTTGAGTCATAGTTCAACATTAAACTTAGGCTTGAAAGGATTAGATTTTAATCGGTAAATACTGCTCTCACTGTATACACCAGTGGTCCCCAACCTTTCTGTGGCCAAGAGCACATTCATCCCTTCATCAGAGTGTGGCGGGCAGCGACACTTCTTGGCGGCATTTCAGTGGCGATGGTTCTCCGCCGGAAGCGCTCCTCGGTGGCCTTTCGGCAAAAGCTTCTCCGCCGGAAGCGCTGCGCGGCGGCATTTCAGTGGCGACGCTTCTCCGGCGGATGTTCCTCTCCTCTTCCTTCCTTGGCGCCGGCCCTGATGGCGGGCGCACATAAATGCCCCAGCGGGCGCCATGGTGCCCCCGGGCACCACGTTGGGGACCACTGGTATACACAATAGAAGACAAAAAATTTCCATCGCTAATTGAAACGTACAGCTAGGCAAAGAATGAAAAGTGCTGCTTGAGAAGTTAGAGTCTGATTTAAGGATATTTACTTTGTATATTTTGACTGGTGATGTTAACAATTTGTGTTTTAATGGTTAAAGCTTTAATGTTTTGAATCTCAATATTGATGTTAATTAAATAATTGTCTGACACCCCCATAATTTCCCACAATTGTGAAAATTTAACTAAAACAAACATTGGATCATATCCATCAAAATTATAAAAAATAATCAAATTCTGCCAAGCCTAATTAAGCTGCATCTGCCCATGGTGCCTTCTGAGAGTTGGCACTTAGGTTCCTCTTGTCCCCATTCTTCACTACAGGCCAGGATTCCTGGACAGACTACATCTCCCAGGATGCACCCACAGTCATGTGACTCCCATGAGGCACCACACAGCTCAGAGCGGAGACCATGGTGCATCATAAGCTATGTAGTGATGCATAAGAGATGCACTGCGGCACATTGGCAGATAAGAGTTTAATGCTGAGCTGACTCTAAACAGAAGGTTTCAGCAGTTCAAACTGAAATAGGTCAGTTTGATCCAAATCAAAACTTTTTTTGGCTGAAGTTTTCCAAAATCTAAAAGTTCCCCCCAGAAAACTTCAGGTTTTTAGAAACTGTATTTTGCACTGGGGAAAAAACAAAATCATTTTGATAGAAAATGGGACCAGCTATTACATGTACACAACATTCTCATGAAAGTCAGTCATTTTTCATCCAAAAAAACACCAATAAATTTTCAGCTAACTCTATTCCAGACCAACTCTCCCTCACAGAATTTGTACAAAATCTGAAAGGACAGAAAAGAAATTGATGTTTCAAAGAGTCAGGTCAGAGTCAGCAAACCCAGCTCTCTGTACAATCAGCACCAGCTGTCACCCTATTGAACTCCCCAGTTTAATTGTTCACAGGAGAACACATTCATACTGTAAAAGTCTACCCAGACACCTACTCTTAAACCTCCCTTAGGACTTTCAAACAAAAGTCAAGTTCCCCTCTAGGCTGTTAAAAAGTTGTTCTTAAAGGTCTCCAAAAATACAAAAAGCAGAAAGGAAAGAGAAGGGGGAAAAAAGTGGACTGACAAGAGCACCATTATCACTAGGGCTTTTGAACTAGCATTAGAACTCTTTGAATTTTGTGCACTAACATTCCTACTCAATCCATGGCAAACTAGTCAAATCTAACTTTATCAAATTTCACATGCAAAGGAATATGGCCAAGTACTAAAATTAGTCCCAAATGAAAACAGTTAGTGGGGAATCCCTTGCAAATTCTACATTTCTCTTCTCTTTCCTTTAAAGAGATTATTCTCTTCCTATTACAGAAAGAGTTCGAGACAATACCTAGCTCTTATATAGCACACCATTCGTCAGTGGTTCTCAAAGCACTTTACATAGGCAGGGTCACTTTCATTATCCCAATTTTACAAATGGAGAAACTTGGGCAAGCCACTTCACCTGCCTGTGCCTCATGTCACCCAGCATGCCAGTGGTGGAGGCAAGAATAGAAGCCAGGTCTCTTGACTCCCAGTCCAGTGCTCTAGCCACTAGTAAAAATCTCAATAGCCATATTTATGTAGGCTCTGCTACATAAACACTTTGGATTCTTGGGCTCTAACCCATCAGTTAACTAGAGTTTGATTTTTCAAAGGTGCTGAGTGCTCTATTGGGCAATGCATTTCAGCACATGGGACCAGGTGTGTACAGGTATTTAGGTGTCTGTACACGCAGGCGGTTTGGAAAATCCAACCAGGGTGCCTCTCCGCTTCTTCAGTCACCTAAATAGCTTTGCAAATCTGGCCCCATGTGTTTAACTTTAGACCTGAGAGTAGTCCCATGCAAGTCAGTGAGACTGGTCACACGCTTAAAGCTAAGCACGTGCTTAACTGCTTTGCTGAACTGGCGCCAGAGTGCCCAGCAGGACTGAGGCCCTAATGAATAAATAGTTAGACCCCTAGTGAAACTGGCAAATATTGGTTTATTCACACACATTCTGTTGTGAAGCAAAAGCATTGCAGCCCAATATTTTTGTAGTAGTTAATGGCAGTTTGTGAAAATTCACCTGCATTTGGACTGAACAACATATATAAACTCCTGCCCGATGGCCATTGGATACATTATTATTGATAAACTAGGTACAGATAAAGCAAGTGCATAAACCACATAGTTCTAGTTCATTTAGTATTGTACTTGTAGGTCTTGGGACTTCATGGTTTTAATATATTCTCCAACTTGTACTGGACCTTGGGACAGTAATGGCACAGATCTGTGGATGAGAATACCTACTGGCGATGCTGGCTACACTCATTTATAATGAATATAGCAACTTGGAATGGAAAGTGAATTTAATCATCCAAAGAAGTCGTTGAGTTCTAGATTATCTGGGTAAACTGAGCACAGAAATTGCTGAAAGAAGCCCATTTAATTTTTTAAGGATAGCCATAAACTGAAAATGGAATGGGCAGCATGGTGGTAAGTCTCAGAACATGAACATGTTCCTCTGTAGAGGAGCCACTAGAGCGTATTGGTTAGAAAAGGTTCCAAAAGCAAAAAAAACAAAAAAACATTTTAAAAAAAATAATGCTTGGTGGTAAGTGTGGATGTAGATGCATCTTTGTGTAAAGATACAAGGAATAGAATACGGAATAAGGGCCACGTCCAGCAACGCTTACTCCTGTAAGTAGTCCCAGTTAATTCTGCCTCTCCGGTTTGTAAGCTCCCTATTCATCCCACTGGCTTTGATCATGCAAATAAGCATTGAAGGATCAGGAGGATCTCAAACTGAAAAGCCATCTGTGGGAGGATTTGCTTACCACTTTTTTTTAATCTATCTTGGGCACCAGTGCAAAACCCGATTTTCATTGGCTCCAAGCACCGCTTGCTCCTTTGTAGGTCCTATGCACGCCCTCCCCAGGTCGGCTAGAGCTAGATCCTGCAGATTCTATCACCCAGTAGCGCGCCCAGCACAGAGTTCTATTGTGTGGCAACGCTCCTCAGCACTGCAGCCTCAGCTCAACCTCAAGGCTCCATCCTCACACATTTCCAAGCGTGGGGAGAGCTAAGTCAGACATACATTTCCCCTCAGATGGCTGTCACAACATTTCACAGAAATACGCACCCAGGCCTGTAGTTCTGGCTTCAGCTCGGGTTGTGCCCGACTAAGGGCTGCAGGATCCAGCCCTGTACTTGAAATAGCATGTACAGTGCTTGACCCAGCTCTATAAATAGCTGGCTATTCCCAGCAGAGGGAATATCCTGGCTCATGTCCTTCCGGATGCTGGTGTGTGAAGTAAACTGAGAAGCCTTGCTAATTTCAAGTTAACCCGGAGGAAAAGGGAGGGCAGGGAAATCAATGAGCCTGATAAGATAAGGTGCTAAAGCCTCCTGAGAGATACTGAATGCCCTCAATTCCCATTGAAGTCAATGGCAGTTGGCAGCACACACTGACAGTAAAGACACAGGTGCTGATTTCGTCTCAGAAAGCACCCAGCACCTTGCAGGCTGGGCCCCTGATGTTTGCAGGGTGGAGAAGGACCAGGGGCCCAATGCTTCGCCCTTACTCAAGAAAGTAATCCCTCACTGACTAGCCCCCATTAACGTCAATGTCTGTCACTGACTGCAGCGGGACTGAATCAGGAAGTGTTGCTCACCCAAGTAAGGGAATGTGGGACCAGGCCCAAAATGGGGCTAGAACAAAATGAGAAAAGGTTTAAGAGTTTTAAAAATACACAGGAAGAAAATAAGAACCATCTTCTTTTTAAAAAGTATTTGACAGGGTCTCTCAAGAATGTGTCCCTTGAATAAGCAATAAAAAGGCCTTTCAAACTCTGCTGTCACACCAGCCCCACTTTGTTCCAAAGAGACTTTCCAGGAGTTTCAGAATCCTTTCTAGTATTTATCATCCCCTCTCCCACATCCAACAGACACAGCTCAGCTAGCCTGGATGATTCAGCAGGAAGTGATTTTAAGAACTCAGCAGGAGGCAGAAGCAAGAATTAGCCAGCTAAAGTCAATGCAGAGCATGAAAAACAAAAGTCTCCTGTTTTACATGTATGAACCCATTGAAATGGTGTTTGTGTTTCACTCATTTTGAGTGGGCATCCCCCACCCCCCTTGAGACTATTCCTCCCATTTTCACAGTTTAAGATAAACATTTGAAGCCTGGCTGACAGGCTGAAAAAGCACCTGACATCCCCTGTGTGATGTTTAGAGTGGCTTGATCATGTAAAATTAAGTTTGCTCCATAAGATTAACAGTACGCTGCCTAGCTAAAAAAAAAGCGGAGCAACAGAATTCAGAATTAGCGTGCCGGGCTCAGAAGGTGTGAATTTTCATGCAGCAAGAATGTGGGGAAGAGAACATGCTCAGTGGAGGGGGGGGGAAGAGGGAAAGGGATGTTAGCTAGAGAGATCTTGAGGTTAAATGTAATCTTAAAACCATTACATTATGGCCAGCAATAATAATCAAATGGGAGGGCAGAGCCGGTGCTTCTGAGACTCTTTGATATGAAGGTCACTCATTTTATCATCTAGACAATCTTAAAAGGAGAGCACCATTTGTGTGAAGCATTAGCGCAAAGCAATCTAGCCTTTTAATCCTAGGCCCTTGATTGACAGCCCTGTTGTGATGGAGCCTGGTGCCTCTCAGGAACGGAATGCACCACTAATCAAACAAGGTGCGGTGCCCAGCACTTTAATCAAGTGGCCCAGACATGCAGGAAGGAGGCTTTTCGCTACATTAGTCCTCGCAGGTTCCCATCTGTAGTCATGGCCAGCGAAGCAGTTCAAATGAGAATTCCTAAGTGTATAACGACATCCAGTCGGTTCTAGCACACTGTCACCGAGGCTGTAGCATGATGGATCTCTGCAACAGTTACCCCACAAAACTGCCAGGCTTTTATTAAGCCTAGACCCAATCTACAGCAAATCGGCTGCAAAGCCTAACAACAGAATTAACTGTGCTATTTCCACCAGCGTCTCTTTGACCACAGCCAGATGAACTCTTTAACCGCTTCTTGGTTGAAGGCATCTCAATTATTTGCATTAAGGATAAGCAACCACCACCTAGAGGGAGCAGGCCTACACGGAGGAAAGGAAGAATGAGTGGAGTTGAGCGGTGTGAAGGCAGCAAGGAGAAAAAGGCCTGCCCCTGAAGAGTTTTTCTATCTGGTTAGATCTGCGAGGTCCAACTAAGCCACCAGAGGAGTTTGGGAGCAGTTAGGCATCTGGTAGGTCTACAGCTGGCACAAAATCCCTTTGCTACTTCTAGGCTCATTTTTAAAAAAAATCTTGGAGAACTCCCATTATTTTTTTCTGATAGGTAGGTGGGACTTGCAGGCAATTTATATGAAAGATTTAAATGTAACTATCCTAACTGTACTAGCCTGCCTGCAGAGCACTGCACAGCAGCTTCTCCCTCCCCATCACCTCCCACGTGGCTAGTTCTGTTCAGGGCAGAATTAGAAACATGTTAAATACAAATTAACCTAACGTCTTAAATGCCACATTTCCTCTCACAGCCATTCTGATTGAGGAGCCATGGCATTGCCTTACAAAGGCAATATTCTCCCTTCACTAGGGTATTTTGCATAGACAGACATGCACACACACAAACCCAACTTACATCCTTCTCCATGCTGATAAAAGCCATTCAGATCAGGAAAGCATGTCACACTTCGCAAACATGACCTTAGTGGGACTTCTCACCACAACAAGCAGCACCCCAGATCTTCAGCTACTGTTAATGGAACTACCCCCTTGACACCAGCTGAGGATCTAGCCCTATGACACCCTAAACCTATCCAAGACATTGGGGGCTGTCACAGGGTGCTCCACTCACCCCTGCCTCCTCCTGGTCACTCTGGGGCAGTGGTCCCCAACCTTTCTGTGGCCAAGAGCACATTCATCCCTTCATCAGAGTGTGGCGGGCAGCGACTCTTCTCGGCGGCATTTCGGCAGCGATGGTTCTCCGCCGGAAGCGCACCTCGCTGGCATTTCAGTGAAAGCTTCTCCCCTGGGAGCGCTCCTCGGCGGCATTTCAGTGAAAGCTTCTCCCCTGGGAGCGCTCCTCGGCGGCATTTCGGCGAAAGCTTCTCCCCTGGGAGCGCTCCTCGGCGGCATTTCAGCGAAAGCTTCTCCCCTGGGAGCGCTCCTCGGCGGCATTTCGGCGAAAGCTTTTCTCTGCCAGCAGAGCTGTGCGGCGGCATTTCAGTGGCGATGCTTCTCCGGCGGATGCTCCTCTCCTCTTCCTACCTTGGCGCCGGCCCTGATGGTGGGCGCACATAACTGCCCCGGCGGGTGCCACGGCGCCCACGGGCACCACATTGGGGACCACTGCTCTGGGGAGTAGCTCTTGAGGTCAGCACCCCCTTTCTGCAGCATGCACACCATTGCTCTGACTCTCCCTCTGGTCCGCAGCCCCACTCTCACGCCAGGAACTGCAGCATCCTCTTTGTGACTCAGCCTTCTGGGGTAGCAAAGTCCCTTCTCCCTAGGAGTCCTAGGCTGTCTTCCCTCTCATGGCCCCATGGTGCCACTCCATCAGTAGCAGGCAGGGGAACCCAGGTCTGCCCTCTACTCCAGGTTCCAGAGACCCTCATCTCCATAGTTCTGTGCTTCAGTCACTCTGCCCTCACCACTGCTTCCTAGTACACATGGTTTCCCCTTCTCACTCTGGATGTACCACCTCCAAACACTCCTCCCTCTTCCCAGGCACTGATCACTTGGCTTTATACAGGCCCCGCATGTTCCTGCACAGCTGAACCTGCTTCCAATTAGTTCCCTGCTCCATGGCTATTCCTCCAGGTGCGGCCAGTGGAGTTAACAGACCTACCTGATCACCTTAACCCCTTCAGTCTTATGTGGGGTAGACACCCACCACATGGATACACTTATCTATTTATTACTTGCATTGGGGGTTGTAAAGTGGAGGTTACATCAGACATTTCCATAGGCTACATAGAACCAACACAACCTTATCTGAAGTGTATCCAACCTGTGTATCCCCTACCTTGGATACACTATCTGGAAGAAGACCCCAGATACTGCAGGAACTGGCGTAGACTATTGCCAGGCAATTCACTCAGAGCTACCAGCTGTTTCCACTGAGCCAAGAGTGCCTGGGCTTTTGTAACTCCAACCCAGGTAATTTCAGTCTCACACAAGTTCCCAGGAGGCAGTGGCTGTAATGCTGCTCCACTCAGAGCACAGTAACATTCACATGGCTGCTCTCTGTCCCACTTCCTTCCAGCTGCATCCCATATCCTACCAGTTACCTCTCAGCTGTGCTCTGCAGATGGGTCCTTGTCAGCCCAGTGGCTAGGGCAGGTGTAGGGATTTGAACCCAGGTCTCCCACAAGCCACCTGAGGGCTCTAACCATTGGGTTACTAGGTAGCAGGGGGTAGGAAAGCCCCTTCCTCCTCCTCATTTTTTTGCAAGAAAGGACTGACCTGGTTTAGGCACATAACGCCAGGAGAGGAGTCACAGCTGTGCGTGCCAGGTGGCATCTCCCTCCAACCCAGAGTGGGCATCTAACTCCCTTTGAGGAGTGGGGCATGAAACCCACCCCTCTCCACAGCACATCCTATGGACTAGCCTAGGTGGCGCCGTGCTCAGCATGTTGGCTTTTGTGGAGCCCATTCCCAGACACCTAACTCGCCCCCTGCATTGTACAGGGAGCCCAACTCAGGGCTGCGGATTCCACTGGGAGGTGCAGCACCTAAAGTTTAGGCACCACAACACTGAGGCTCTATCCAAGTGACCCCCAGAGGGCCCTGCTTCTGCACCCATGGAATGCAAAGGCAAAACTCCCATTGGCTTTAAAGGTGCAGGATGGGCTTTTAAAAGCAGAAAATATTTTTCAAAATTGGGACCATTTTGTCTAATTTCAAAAAAGGCTTTAAAATAAAATGCCCTGTACTTGGCTGGTCAGCTGAGAAACCCATCTCTTAACATGCATTGGAGTTACTCTCCATCCTGACACGGAGGGCAGATTCTTCACTGTAGAAGTATCATTTGCACTACATGTTTGGGATGCTGGACGATCACATTGTCTCCTGTCCTTTTATATTACAGCTTTCATTTATCCATTTCAATGTTTTATTGAGCTAATATATTTAACTTAGATTCTTCTTTAGCCCTTCCTCTCCCATTCCCCCTCCCCGCTCCGGCCACAAATAATTGTACTAAAATGAATTATTTTCTTATTTCAACAAACTTCCCACTCAACCCCACCCTCAAAATTCAGACAGGAAGGAGAAACAGGTTTAATTTAGAAAGATCTGAAATTCCTGGAATAGATGACAGCTGAGAGAAGACTGGCATATTAAATAATTTCATCTTATAAACACTCCTATCTAGTTCTAGTTTAAGCCTGACAGATGTAAATGCCAGCCAGCTACCGCATACCCAGTAGTTCTGCCGTTCATTTATTTATGCAGACATCTCTCAGATGTAAAAAAGACCTTTTTATGTACATTAGCTGGCTTTGTAGAAATGGATAGATATCCACTTCTACGTCGATAGTTTACAATATTTAACATAAACAATGTGCGTAGCAATGGCATGTTAGGTGTGACATCTTCATTAGGTTAAATAATTGTTTTGTCAGAGATCATCAGCTACTTCATCTTAACCTTACAAATCATGTCACAGCCTTGCCAGAATTCTGTCATCAGGCTGTCTTGAAGCTGCATATAGGTTTTGATATAATCACCCAGAAATGAAATGTACAAGGACTGGGGTAATTGTGTTGAAGAGGCAGCGGCACAAGACCCAATATATAACAAAGCAAGTCCTGTCTTTGTAAATTTAAGCTTTATAAAAATGCAAACTCGACAAATGTGAAATTGAAAAATACAATGCATCTAGACACCAGTGGAAGAACACATCTCCATGAGATTTAAATTCAACTGAACAGGAGAATTCAAACCAATTGCAAGGTCTCTCAAGAAGAAGCACATTTTGCTCTGTGAAATAGACTTATGGTTAAATCTAGCATGCACAGAAAGGTCTATTTCAGGATACGTCAAGGTTACAAATGCTAGCTCAGAGAAGGTCACCTTGAATACAATATACTCCAAAGACCTTTGGGTAGCTCACTGAGGGAAGATAAAAGCGTCCTACTTCATATGAAAAGATTCCCATATTTTTGCCAACACACAGATTTTCCATTAGCAGAACTTCTAGTAATGTTCTGGAGGCAGCCTCAGCAGCTAAACCATCGCTTCAGCGCTGGCTTTTTTCTAAAGAGGGAGTATATAAAAATGGCACCTTCTTATTCAGCACATCTGCACCAAGTGAGTAATTCAGAGTCAGATCTGGCCTTTTAGAGGAACAAACTGAGGTTATTTTGCTGCCTTCAGCCCTGCAGAATCAGCACAGCTCTAGGACAGTGAAGTGGATTCTCCTCCAGCCCTCACATCACCAAACGAATTGATAATTAAGTTCCTGTTGTAGGCCTACATGTGCAGCCTCGTTCTCTTCTAATTAGGCCATCAGTTACACCAGCATTCCGCAGATGTAACTAGGTTGTCGTCTGAGGGCAATTACTCACATTGTGGTAGCACTCAGGATCGGAGCTCCGTTGTGCTAGATGCCATACAAACATAAAAAGACAGTCCCTGACCCAAGCAACGTGTAATCTACTGTAAATCAAGATGCCACGAAGTGAGCATGACAATGGTAGGGAAGGGGGGCAAAGGAAGTTGGGAGTAAGGACTTGCCTACGCAGTGTTTTAGTCCTCACCAGAGGGGTATACATTTTACTCTGCAGTAGACTGGGTAAACATAGGCTGGTGTGCACTAAAAGTTCCTAGTGCACGTTAACTTAGTGCTCCTTGTAACATGTAGCCAGTGCACCCCTCTGGTGAGGACCAAAGCACAGTGTTACTGTGCAGACAAGCCTGAAGAGTAACATGAAGATTATTTTTCCATAGTAAAGGTGAAAGAGACCTATCATCTGTGACACCAGCCCAGTGGGAGGAGCTAAACTGAGAGCAGCTTTGCTGATGAGGCACAATTCTTCAGCAGCAACCGGTCACAGTTGCTGGAGCCCGATGCTCTTTCTCCAGCTTTTCAAGGGGCCGGAGGATCTGGTGATGACTGAACGGCATCTGAAAAAAATGGAACCACAGCCATTGATGAGCTTTTGTTCATCCCTCAAAATAAACCAGAAGCTTTTTTCAGGTGTGGATCAACTCAGGTAAGTTCTCAATTCTCTCCCTCCGCCAGCCCTTTTAAAGGGCCAAATCCTGAAAACCTCACTCAGCCAAGACGTTTTGTGGGCCATTACATGGGCACTCACAATTCCCACTGGGCCAGATCCTGAGACCCTCTCCATCAAGCCTCACTTCCACAAACTCACACTCAAGTAAATGAGTTTGCCTGTTTAAAGAGTGAGTAAAACTTAAGCGAGGGCATGAGGATTTGGCCCACTGAAGTCAATGGAAATAGCCAGGATGCAGCACCTATCATGATCCAGCCCAATGGAGTTTTGCATCAGGACAGAGTGAAAACTGAAGTCCAAATTGCAAGTGTCTTAGTCACTCAGATTTTATTCAGGCAACTTCCTATTGAAGGCAACGAGAGTTTTCCTAGGTATGGGCTGAATAAGAACCAAAAGGGCCTCCCTGGCCCGGAAAATGTAAAAACCTGCTGTTCCTGGGGGTTGAGAGCTTTTTTGCAATAAGCTTGTAGAAAGGAAGTCTTGTCTGCACTCCTGCGGATCTTAATGTGATTTTTCACAGTCTGCACTTATCAGAAGCCTACAAGGGTAATGAGAGCTGAGCTCACTCCATGTTTATTAAATCATCTCTGAAGGAACGTCCTGATGCTTCAGTCATTTCTCCTAAAAATCAGGAAGAATAGAGAACGATTTTATCCTTCTTCTGAAACCCAGTAAGCTGCACGTTCGCCTGACCAGTATGTCAGTGACTGCCAGCTCGGAGCAGCATTGGCTTTCCACTTAGCCAAGGACAGCTGAAGCCCTACAGGCAGCAATGAGTCTGGACTGCAGGCTTGGGCCCTCAGCAAGTGTGGCAGTTCCACCCACAGAGCTCCAGAGACCCTGAGAAAAAGATACATTTATCTTCTGCAGATTTTATTTCTCTCTTCAAGCAGCAGTTCCAGTCCCCTGGGCTGTACAATGCACATTCCAGTAGCAGCTACCACAGGGAGCATACCCAAAATTCCACATACCCCCTTACCGAGTTGCCACTTAGTGTTCTGCTAAGGCTGCTAGGTCTCATTGGTGCCAGCACCTACAATGGTCTGTGCATCTTTGAGCATCCTCAACCCATGCTGACTTCTGTGGGAGTTGAGGATGCATGGGGCTACGCAGAAGTTGCTTGGCTTCCTGCAGGACCAGGCCTTAATGGGAGTGCAGGACGCTTAGCCGCTTGTGGGAACAGAACCCCCAAGGAACACGTGGGCAGGTAAAAGTGCCCCACCTAAAATTCTGCCACCTCTGCCAGCGAGATCATATCACATCTACTTTTTCACCATTGTTCATTTCTCTGCATCACTTAGAGATGGGCGGGGAGGGGGAGGGGCCACAGAAAAGTGGATGATTGATCATCATTGACAACTGCTCCTCTGTGGTAGCATCTGATGGTATCTGCCCCAGGAATCTGGAACTAGGCCAGGGGGCACCAGTATAGCCAGTCCCTCGCTGTACTTGGGCTTTGTGCCCAGTGGCTCCATGCTGTTCACAGACTCAATAGCTAAGTCCAAGCCATTCCCTTGACCCACCCATCACCACCTCTATGGGCCTCTGCACAACACGCACAGGTCTGTTCCCTTTGAGTGCCTGAACCCCAGCAATCGCATTGCATTTGAGGCATTCCCTGGGTCTAGTTCAGCTGGGAGCATTTCCCTTTAATCAACAGGTTAAGCTATCCCAGGCAGAGTTCAGAAAAAACTGCCACTAGGGAGACAGAGAGCAGCATGTTTTAAATATGCATCTAAATAATCATAATGTCTCCCTAACCAGTGCTGCTGTTTTCAATGCCAAACTTCTCTGTCACACCTGGACACTGTTTACATTCACTCCTCCCCCACCCCACCGCCAGCCAGCCCCAAGTTAGGATTTCTGACAAAGAAAACAGTTCTGCTCAAGACACAGGAAAAATCCTTTCCTATCACCTATGCAAATTCAGGATATTTCCACACATTTTACATGTCCCCCTTGAGCTTAACTGCCACCAGATTCTACTGATGAAAGCTGACAGCCCTATTGTATTAATTCCCCCAAGAAAATGAAAAGAGTCTCTCGTGCCTTTCACGTAAAACATGTTACAAGTCTCAGAGTTTGCAGGCGGGGGGAGTTAATTTGGCTTTATTCTACATAAAATGTTGCCAGCTAGTTGAGTATTCCCAAAATAAGCTGATGTTCTTGTCAAATAAAGCGTACATTTGCACTTCCTTCTATCCCTATTTTTTATATTATACATACATGTAAGGCCAAGTTGCCTATGTCCCAGTCTGTGGCTAATCCAATGAAATAGCTGCCTGCTACTGTTCCAATCTAAAGGACTTAGCTATGTCTTCACCGTTAAGGTGAGTTGTTACACCAAGAGAGCTATACAATCCTAGTGGAGACAAGGCACAGGTGGTTTTTACCTCAATTAAGATAGCTGAGGTAAATCCCAAATTGAGCTCAGCTAGCTAATTGGAGGTAAAAACTGCCTGTGCCTTGCCTCCATTAGGATTTTACAGCCAGAGAGCCAACTCAAGTTAGCTACTTCATTGTAAAAACACAGTCCTTTTTTTAGCAGTGAAGTCATAGGCTTCGGCCTTTAGCTACGACTACGTGGTAGAGATCTGTGTTTTGGAGCTAGATGGTGTGGGTTTGATCCTTGCTGGTGACTTACCCAGAAAGTCCTTATGCACATACCTATATGTATTGCAAGCATAATACAACGTCTGCTACCAGAAGGTAAGGAGCTTCTGCTATGTAGTCCTGCAACTACCAGCCTCAGGCAGAATGGCCCCCTCAAGGACTGAACTCAGAACCCCAGGTTTAGCAGGCCAATGCTCAGACCGCTGAGCTATCCTTCTGTATGTAGATATTAAGGCCAGAAAGGATCATTATAATCATCTAGTCTGACTTCCTGTATAACAAAGGCCACTGAATTTTACTCAGTGATTCCTGCATCGAGCCAACGACTTGTGACTGAACTAGAGTATCTCTTAGAAAGACATCCAATCTTGATTTAAAAACTCCATATATCACTTTCTAGATTCATCACTGGACTCCATTGTGTTGTCTCATTAAATGGATACACAGCCCTGATCTTTTCCTAAACAGAAAAAGTTTCCGAGTGTATGAAACTTGCATCTCCAAATTGCCATGTTGCGTGATGCAGAGTTAAACCCAAATAAAAACCTAAAACTTAAGACACCACATCCTATAATTGTATCTTTCTTTCAGTGACATTCTGTTTGCCTCCTATCCCCTCCCTTCCTCGAAGTCCTCTGCTGCTAGCACCCTTGCGGATGCTTCTTACAGCTTAAACACCAGCCTGATATCAACTAATTACACTGATCTATCTAAAGTTTCTGCAGATAACAATAATTCTCTACAAACACTGTCATTTGATCTCACATGTGTGAAGTCTTTTCCTAACAGACTTTTGCAATAGAAGTGCCCCCATCATGCACTCTTCATGCAGGCAAAACTCCCATTTCACCGTGAGATGGTCATGAACAGGGAGGGCATGATCAGAACCTTCAGTACAGAGAGTGATTTGTTCACAACACTGACTTCTAATCTGGCCAGGCAGAGGAGAAATGTAAAGGAACCAATCCTCCTTTGTTTCATTAGACTCACTAGCTCACATCTGGTTAACCCTCATTGCTCGGGTGCAGTTTACATTCTGAACATTGAAATGCACCTTCCCCCTCCCTCCCTAAATGTTGTGGACTTCATTCTCCGTTATCCTGCACCTTGTGTGATCATTTACACTTGTACAAAGTGAGTGCAATTTGGAAAAGATTTACATTCCTTTTGCGCTCGTGTAAATGGCCACACAAGATGCACGACAATAGAGACCCAGCTCTTGGATATGGTGCTGCGTTAGCAGCCTCAGACACTGAAACCATTGTATTTGGGCCTGATTCATAGTCTACTGATTTCCATTGATTTAAATAAGCTTTGGATCAATCCCTTTATCCCCAGAATAAGCATAGGACGGGTAGAGATCATGTAGACTCCTCCCCAGCACCCAACCGATGCCAAGAAATCAGCCCTATTGATAATAGGGTTCTGTAATAAAAATAAGAGGTGCCTAAAGAAGCCAATATTGTCCCTTTCCAGGCACAAAGTAAGGAGAGAACATCCCATAGCTTGGAAGCGGTTAGAGGAATGGCAGAAACAGTAGGCGGAGGATACCCACAGCTAACATTAGAAAGCAGGATATGGGAACGTCTCTTGACATTTAGCATGTTAGTGGAGCTAGATGTATTTTGCCAGGTTTCATGCCAGCTACCACAACTTAAAGACTTTTTGCTGAGTCGGGCAGAGGAAGCTTGGCACCAAGATCAGAGAGAGGCTGGTGATCTCGCGGATCTGCGAGCCTGAAGCATTCTCTCCTGTGAGAGGCTATTGCCCAAAAATTCCGCATGAGCCTTTTACTTTAGGATGAGATCCAAAGCTAACTGCAGTCAGTTGGAGACTTTCCACTGACTTCAGTGGGCTTCACACCAGGCCCTTCCTTAAGTAATTAACCTGTATTCTACAGCAGTAAGAAACAGCATTACATCAGGTCAGGGGAACCTAGGGGAAAAGTAAGTCGAAAATGGGTTTCCAGCTAAATGGATAATGTCACCTCAACACCCTTCCATGGTGCAACATCATGAACTGGCCGCTAGCTGTGGGAGACTGGGACTCTAACAATGTTTAATCATTAGTTCTTCAAACCATATGAAAGATTGTTGTCATCCCCCATTATCAAAAAAAAGTTTTAAAACAGGTTTCCAATATCTTCTCAGGTACAAGAGACAAGGTCCCTTCCAGTCCTATGATTCTATGACAACTTTCACTCACCATTAGTGATGGGTAGCTTCAAAAGATTCAAAGCCCCCAGAAGTTTGGATAATGAACCAAAACTTACCTGAATTATTCAAACATCTGGCTCTGCCAAATTGGACATGGGAAGTAGAGTGGGCTAACAGATGAGGCGCTGATGTGGGATTCAGGAGGCCTGGATTCTATTCTTGGCTTTGGCTCTGACTTAATAAGTAACCTGTGACAAGCTATTTCACCTATGTTTCCCCTCCTATTCCTTGCCTACTTAAATTCTAAACTCTTAGGTTAGGATAGGGACTGTCTCTTACTATATTGGAACAGTGCCTAGCAAAATGGGTACCTGATTTCAAGTGGGGCTGTTCAGTGTTACTGTAATACAAGTAAATAATAATACTCACGAGCACAGGTTTCCAATGAGATTACTGGTAGAGAAATTAATCTCAGCCTCCAGTAGTGCTGGAAATGCCAGAAGAATAGACTCTCCACCTATGAATTTATAGCAAACAAAAGCTATGTTTAGCAATAGTTAAAGCTGCAGCAGCCCACACCTCAGTCACCCCAAATTGTAAAAGAGTAGACATAAGAGGTTGAGTGGAAAGTCTTAGGCATTCCTTTCCACCTTCATATTTCCTGCAACAATGTCGATAACACACTTCATAAGGCACTTATTTCTATTCCAGCAGATATATAAAGGCTGTACAAACCTCAGCGTCATCAAACTTGCACTCTAGTGCAAAACCTTGACAGTGATCTCAGATGCTTTTAGATCAGTTATATATCAACAAATCAGTACATCTAATTGTCACCCATTCCATACACTTGGGAAGTTATTTTGCCTTCTGAGGTCATTGTCATGGTGGAGAGTATTCAGTGGCTCTTCTCTAACTGTCTTCTAATTGTGGTTTGAGGCTTTACTTGATAATAAATTGCACTGGAATTTAACGAGGACATAAAAGCGGTGAAGATTTTTACTCTGGTCTTTGCTTTTTCAGCTCAGGGAACTTACCCACAGGCAACAGGGGTATTTGGGGAATTAATGTCTCTCTTGTTTTGTTAGATTTGAAGCTAACAACAGGCTTTACACCGTGGCAGATACTTTATAGACAAACACTACTGATGTATAACTGACATGGCAGGAATCCACATGTGAGCAGCCAAAATATGGCCAGGGAACAGCTGTTCCAGAGTGGTTTTGATTTCTTGCACAAGGAGTACAAAGAAAAGTGAGACAATCCAGTGGGGTAGGGGGGGTGTGTGTTGGAAATCACCCAAAAGCGTTTGCTTTTTGAATGTGATTTTTTTTTATTCTGTCTGTATCTATTCATTTTTCATCAAGCTACTATGAAAAATTCACATAGTGCTCAAAGGCTATATCCTAGGCTTTGGATTTTTGCCATTTCAGTGAGACCTTTACACAATAAAGGTTTAAATCTCCAGTTAAAACTTAACTCGGTAATGAAACCTTAATTACGGCATAGCTACCACTGCCCCACAATACTGTCTGTGTCAATCACTGTACTACGTAGGCACCAAAGAAAGGACGTTTACGTTCACTGTGGTCCAAATAGAACTGTGACCTTGGTTCCATCAGTGGTGGGGTATTTAAGATCTTTGGCTTCCATCTGTAATCTGGGCATATAAAACTGCCCAAAAATTAAAAGTGATTTCTTTGCGCCTGAAAAAATATTTGATTCAAATTCTGAATAAAGGTTTAAAATGTTACTTATTTTTTCTGATTTATTCATCCCTTGGCACTATGGACCAGGGTCTCCACTGTGTTACACTACTTCTATGCTATGGTAGCTCCATTGATTTCATTAGAATAAGATTGACGTAACAGTGGAGATACAGGCCCTACCTGTCTGCACTGTATTTGAACGGATGAAGATGACTTATAGGCAAAAGCTCCTGTGTATCCCGTTACCATCCACTGAGCCATCCAGTCACCCAACTTTGATGTTGCAAAATCTTCTCAAATATTTTCTACACGGGACTCTAATGAGTTGCATCCTCCTGCTTGAACAAGGTGTTATTTCCTGCAGCTGAAGTGATAGTCATTGGCCTTGAGGAAATGAGCAGTGCCCACGAGTTTTTATGAGCCGCCATTTATTTTCAGTACCATCGCTATCAGGCAGGAAGTCATTTACTATTAACTTATGCAAAGCAGTGTCACCATTACGGACAGTACATAGAAAGTTAGCACCATAAAGTTTGATGGATTTCAGTGGTTAGAATTGAGTTTAATCCAAACTATACATTGATCCTCCTAATACAGGCATGATGACAGAGCAGTGTTTTGTTTTTTCGAAACTACTGATCCATGTGTTGAAGAAGGCAGGGGAATCAGACTAGAATATTGTCACACGTTTTGTGACAGAGACAACTATCAGTCATCTGGCTACAAGCCAATACACCTAGTTGAAAATAGGGCCCCATGTCAGTCATCAGATGTCTCTTGGCACATCTGTAGAACTGCCCGTCTAAGAGAACATCCATTGTTTGATATTTTGATCTGAGTCAGCTTACAGGCATGAGTCTGATGGTGTCTGGAAACCACTTTACACGGCAACCTCATCCTGTTAGGTTTAGCTGGAATTGAGCCTTTGTTGTTGAAGACAGATGATGAACAAGAAAATCATTAGCCTCCAAAGATCGTTTATGAGTAGGGCCCTACCAAATTCATGGCCATGAAACACATGTCACAGACCGTGAAATCTGGTCTCCCCTCATGAAAATCTGTTCTTCTGTGTGCTTTTACCCTATACAATACAGAGTTCAAATTGGGGGTCCTGACCCAAAAGGGAGTTGCAGGGGGAGTCACGAGGTTATTTTAGGGGGGTTGCGGTATTGCCACTCTTACATCCATTATCCATTTATCACCTGTGCAGATATTTCTCAGGACCTCAGAGCCCTGGTGATCTGGGACTACAGTTTTTCTCATTCCAGCTGACAGTTCCCTTTGGGTTTGGGACTTGGAAAACCTGCTCAGGTGAGAGATAACTGGTGAGACACGGGTTTGATAGTTATTCTGAGACAGAGTTGTTTCCAGATATTCTGGGTGGGTAGGTGGCCAGCCTTGTATAAACCAAACAGATGGAAAATATGTTCCTGGAGACACTTTGGGACATTCAGATGTTTCCTGGGAGGCAGGCAGTCCCCACTGCGGGTAATTCAAGGATCTCCACTCACAGGAGGTTTTTAGGATTCTGGCACAGCACAGTGTGCGACCACTTTGTCCTTCTCTAAGCCTGCTGAGACCAGATGCCCCTACTACCGGATGAGAGATGGGCAGTGTGTGCAAAATAGGATTTTGTTGGATGGGGACTGAGCAGTAATCCCAGCAGATTTAAGAGCTGACATCAGGAGACAGATACATACTTCACACCTAGGTATAGAGGCATGCCTAAGAGGAGCCAGAGAGTGTATCTACTGACAGCTATGGCTAAATCTTCACTACCCGTGGGATCAGAGGGTAGAGATCGATCTTTCGGGGATCGATTTATTGCTTCTCATCTAGACGCGATAAATCAATCCCCAAAAGCGCTCCCCATCGACTCCGGTACTCCAGCTTGCGAGAGGCGCAAGCGGAGTCAACAGGGGAGCGGCAGCAGTCGACTCCCCGATGTGAGGATGGCCAGGTAAGTCGATCTAAGATAAACCGACTTCAGCTACGCTATCAAACACTATAACGATCGACAACAGAAGAAGCCTCTACATCCTCATGAAATCCCAACCTGACCCTGGGGAAAGGTCAGCACAGACCTGGTCACCTTGTCACTTTTAATGACAGACACTACACAGTTCAAATAGATTACTGGTCCGATTTCTGGGAAGTGGACACTCTGTCGGACATTCAGGCAAGAACTGGGATCAGGAAACTGGAGGCACATAGCTCAAATACGCTATACTCAGACAAAGGCCACAGTACACTGCAGCAGGGTTAAAATAATTCAGCACCAAATAGGAATTTGATCACAAGATGTCTTCCCCTGGATACCCACAAAGTAACAGGAAGGCGGAGCCAACAGTAAAGACAGCCAAGAGCTTGATGGCATAGGCAAAACAGACAAGAATGGATCCCTACCTGACAATGGTGCACTATCACTATAAACACTCCCAGGGACCCCAGCACTGAGACTGATGGGCTGGAGAACCAAAACTCTGCTTCCCATGAGGGGTAGTCTGCTGCGGCCCAGTGGAGGAATGATGGACAGGACACGGAAGCAGTTAAGAGAATGGCAAGTTAAGCAAGCACTTTGCTACAACAAAGGAGCCATGGATCTGAGGCTACCATGAACAGATGCACATGATGGATCCAACCATTGAATAGCCACACAAAGCAATGACAAAAGGCAGCAGTCCAAGCCGCAGCAGGACATGGATCATACAAGGGTAGCTACTGACTCAGGGCACCAGTGGTTATCATAGAATACCAGGGTTGGAAGGGACCTTAGGAGGTCATCTAGTCCAACCCCCTGCTCAAAGCAGGACCAATCCCCAATGTTTGCCCCAGATCCCTAAATGGCCCCCTCAAGGATTGAACTCACAACCCTGGGTTTAGCAGGCCAATGCTCAAACCACTGAGCTATCCCTGTCTTTGAAAGCAAAGACAACTGTGGAGCAGCAGCAGAGAGATGGGAGACCCAGACAGAGAGGGGAAAGACCAGGACCAGGAGACATAGACAGAATCTCAGCCTTAAGCAGGAGAATCAGAAGAAATGAGGTATATGAGTAATAGAGAGGACCATCCAATAGGACACCACTCAACAGAATGAAGGTAGCAACAGGGTGGAAGCAAGTCCCCCACCAATAGCAATAACACAAACAAGAAGTCAGAGAGTGGTTCAAAGACCAACACACTTGAGACTTTGAGGCCTAACAAGTTGCAATGGGATGGCAGTAAAGGCCAGATCTCCAGAGTGAGCTATGTACTAGTGACCTCTGGCCGCAGCAGATCAAACATTTGCATAAAAGACAACAACAACAAAAATTTTAAAAGGAAAGATACATGGAATTTGGAGAGGAGCACAGGTTGCAGGAGGGAAGAGTTTGGAGGAAGCACCAGGAAGTCAGTCTGTATGCATATGGCTGGAATGCTAACTGAAGTTGCAGCATCTCTGTATATAATTCTCCTAATAAAGCGCCAGTATAGTTTTACAAGCATGGGGTTCTTTCATGTTATTACCCAGCATGTGGTATGTGAAACATCTAGAGGTCTCCAATGCAAATACTAACCCAGTCCAGCCCTACTTACTTTTTAAAGTCTAGTGAGAGCACAACACAAACTGGTATTGCTGCTTCTAAGCATGCACTTCAAAGAGGCCAGGACAAACAAAATTCTCTCAGAAATGTGTGAGGAAAATGCAAACTGTCTGGTAAGCCAAAAAAAAGTCAGAGAAACTGGAAAAGTGATTCATGGCACTTTCCTGCAAAATAAACTTGCATCTATGAAGGAAACAATCAAGTATTAAAGCTGGAAAGTGGCACCAGAGGTAGAAGGATTGCAGTTGCTGTATGACCCCCAGGAGAACCAGACTGCAGAAAACTGATAAATCACGTTAGAGAAAAGAGCCAAGGTCCAAATGAACAGATGGCGTCACTGAAAGGAGTAGAGCATTTGAGGGTAAAAGAAAAGGGCTCTGTACGCCTCATATTTCCAGGTGATAGGAGAGAGAGCAACAGATGTCATGAGCAAACAAGATTACAATAGCTGGGCTTTGGGCCACATTAACAATGGGGCCTGCGTAAATGCATCACACACGAATCGCCATATCTGAGAAAAACACATTGCTCTTTTGATGAAGACAGAAATCTGACAATGAAAACTCCCCGGCTACACAAATAGGGAGCCCAGCACAGCCTACTGCTATTACAGCAAACAGGAGCTACACAAAAGAAGGGTGCACAAAAGCCACAAGTCACTTCTTTAAAATTATCTGTGGCTCATGACGTGGCATCCTCCACTAGAGAGAGATGGGGCAGACCTCTTTGCTAGGCAGGGTCCTCTTTTTTTAAAAAAAAAGGGTTATGTTTCAAGGCTTGCTAGGCTGCTGAGCCCACACGCTCAGTGATAAGCACGGCTTAAAAAACAAAACAAAAGACTAGACTAGAATAGAAAGTGGGCTTCTGAAAGCTCATGCGGGATGGACAAAGTGGTCCAGATAAAGGCCCATCTGCCCACACATGCATAGTAAGCCTTCACCCAGGCTTCCTTGAGGTTCTGACATGTTGGTACAAGAGCTCATGACACTTCCCACCCATCTCACCCTCCTTAGGGAAGCTGGTGAAGGTCCAGCCATTCCCCAGTACTCTCTATCCCCAGGTCTCTCTCAATTTCCCTTCCTTCCACAGGTCTCCGTAGAGACACAGTCCCCATCTCCTTACCTTATGGTGCCTTTTGTGGAGAGTTCTAGAATCCTATCCACATAGGTATTCCTGCTGTGCCCATCACCCGAGTGCCTTCACACCCATACAGGAATGCCTTCAGGAGACAGCTGGCTTCCTCTGTATCTGCAGGGAGGAGTCAATAGGGTTGCCATCTGTTTAATCATACTAACCCAAACACCCTTGCCCCGCTCCTTCCACGGGGCCATACCACTGCCCTGCGCCTTCTCTGAGGCCCCGTCCCCTGCTCACTCCATTCCCCATCCCTTAGTCTCTCGCTCTCCCCAACCCTCACTCACTTTCACCGGGCTGGGGCAGGAGGTTGAGGTGTGGGAGGGGATGCAGGCTCTGGGCTTGGGGTGGGGCCAAAGGGTTTGGAGTGCAGGAGGAGGCTCTGGGCTGAGCCTGGGGCAGGAGGTTGGGGTGCAGGCAGGAGTTCAGGGTATGGGCTCTGGGAGGGAGTTTGGGTGAGAGAGGGGGCTCAGGGCTGGGGCAGGGGGTTGGGGTGTGGGAGGGGGTGAGGGCTCTGGGAGGGAGTGTGGGTGCAAGATGGGGCTCAGGGCTGGGGCAGGGACTTGGGGTGCAGGAGAGAGTTCAAGGCGCGGGCTCTGGGAGGAAGTTTGGGTGCAGGAGGAGGCTCAGGGCTGGGGGTTAGGGTATGGGAGGGAGGGTGGGTCCAGCCAGGCGGTGCTTACCTCAGGTGGCTCCCCAAAGCAGCTGGCATGTCCCTGCGGCTCCTAGGTTCAGGGGCAGCCAGGCGGCTCTGTGCGCTGCCCCTGCCTGCAGGCACCGCCCCCACAACTCCAATTGGCTGTGGTTCATGGCCAATGGGAGCGGCAGAGTTGACGCTCGGGGTGGGGGCAGTGCACAGAGACCCCCTGGCCACCCCTGCACCTAAAGGAGCTGGATATGACGGCCACTTCGGGAGCCACACGGAGCAAGGGCAGGTAGGGAGCCTGCCTTAGCCCCACTGTGCCACCGACCGGACTTTTGGCCTATTAAAATCTCCCAGATTGCTTTCAATAGCAACCAGGAGATTGAGGCCGATTCCGGGAGACCCCCGGCCAATTCAGGAGGGTTGGCAACCCTAGGAGCCAACCTAGTGAGGCCTTTCCTCCTACCCAATGGCAAGTCAACCATCTTCCGGGAGGGCAACCAGCCCATTTCTTCTGCAGCAGGACCCAGAAACACTCCTCCAGCCCTGCTCTGTCACTGCTGTTCCACATGAGCCCCTCAACACTCTGAAGCTGAGACACCCACAATGCACTGGGTCAGCCTTGACTCTTTTAAATTAAAAAGGTCTATTCTATTAATATATGTATGTTATACATTGTAAATGGCCCTGACAATGCAGGATGGCATAGGAGCGCTACACAAATACAGCAGAAGGAATGTTTATCAGGGGGCGGGGAGCAGGGGAAGCAAGACAGCTTGGGGGGAAAGGTCTTGAGGATGACGGTCCAGGAGGCTCTGAGTAATCCTACCCACCTGGGAGCTATGCACATGAAACAAAGGGTGGGCTAGTGCCAAGTGAAGAGCTTCCGTCTAAGTACTTTAGTTCAAAGTCAGGTGTTCCACTTTATAGCTAAACGAGGACATTAGTAATGATATTCACAACTGCAGTCACGCAACAAAGCTCCTGCAGCAACAGTGTCGGCTTTTATTCCACTCTGTGGAAATCCAAGGCCTGATTCTCCTTTATACTAAGGCCCATTTACATCTCCCTAGCAGTGTAAACTGGCCTTAAAGTGGTGTAAGTTACTGTCACATCCCTTTTAAAGCCTGTTTACACTGCCAGAGTTGTGTAAAGAGGAATCCAATCCGAGATATTACATTAAGGACCTATGTAACAGATGTTTGTGTGGTGGATTCACTTTTCCACAAGAAACTAGATTTCTGGGGGTTCTAATTTTATCCTAATAAAGTACAAGGCCATGCGACAATTTTCTTAACAGGATGTCAGCGTTTGTGTTATATTTTGTAACTTAGCATCACATAAATATAATGCATAAACTCGCTTTTAAACATATGGCTAGATCCTCACCTGGTGTAAAACGGCATAGCTCAGAGGAGTTAGTCTGGTTCACACCAGCTGAGTACCTGGCCCTTAATGTTTTCACAATGAATTTGTTTTTTTTTTCATTTATGCAATAGGGGCCCGATCTAAAACCCAATGAAATTAGTGAGTCTTTCCTCTGGGTTCAATGGGCTTTGGCTCAGGCCCTATTGTGACTACTAGTAAATGGATAGAATTTGATTATATTCAGGTTCTGCTTTACTCTCTCTCTCTCTCTCTCCAGGAACTTCAGTGTGACTGTCTCTCATTGGCCAACTCCCCCACCCCCAAGCTATGCCTTTCTTACGAGGCAGTATAATCTGTTTCAGGGGAGCCCGCTAATGGAACATCCCTCAGACAACAAAGTCTTTTCAGGCTGAGTCTCTTGGTGACCTGCCCGTACAATTCATTAACCCCATGCAATCCCACTAGCCACATTCTGCCTTCCGATATGTGGCTTGCAGAGTGTGTCAGAATGTGGCTCATGGATTTGGCACAGAGATGGCCAACATGCTGTAGGCTTGCATAAATGGGTGACTGTGTGGTGGAGGATTAGGTTAACATGGATTTGGGTCACCAAGAGCATGTTAACCTAAGGGAGCATCCCTTGCTTACCTATGGACAGGGTGGTCAGACGATAAACAGACTGGTTACGTGACTAATAGCTGAAATGTGTAAACAGAGCCTTCTTTAATTAAAGTACTAGTTGCCACTTTTTGGAAGCACTCCCAGAAGAGCAATAAACTAACTGCAGAGAAAACAGAAGCACAACACACTTCAACTCTCCTTTATATTTATCAATTCTCTTAAAGATAATCTTTTTTAGGATTATATATATAATCCTATTTCACTTGTGACAGGCTAGAAAAGGAAAAGTTCAGCAGAGGGAAAAAGGGTTAGCACTCAAACAGACATTCATTTCAATTCATAATTAAACAGCGGGAACAGTGTACTGCTTATGAGGAGGACATCTTCCCTGATAAAACATCTGCAAAACAGACTCACCTTTTATGGGATGCATGTTCTCGAGCACACATCTGTACCTCAGAGTAAATGCTAACAATGTTCATGTGTCAGTCATTATGGTAACATGATTTTCTTTTTCACCACACCGGCCTAATGCCTAAACTAGTTTGCAATTGTCAATACTGCAATTGCTTCTGTCATTTTCAAAATTAGCTTAAGTTGGGTTGGTTTGTTTCTTTTTTCTCCACACACAAAGCTCTGGCTTCTTTCATTAATTATTTGGGTCTTTAATGTACAAAAGACAGAAGGAAACTTACAGGATCATGTTAAACAACTGAAAATGGGAAACATAAGAATGATGCATATTGCTTTCATTATTTGGGAGGCATGGACTAATTATATACTGAATGGGAGCAAGGTTATAACAGATGTACACGATGAAACACAAAGGCAAGAGACTATTACTATTGGAATGTGCCCTGGAGTCCATACAGATTCAGTACACACGATATAACTAGAGATAGGCCTGAACCAAAATCCCAGACCTAAACACCTCTGACCTATGAAGTAGGGAGATTGAAATCCAAATCACAATCTGGAATCTAGATTTCATGGTGGCCTGAGATCTCTTTAATGGGCCAAACCAATAGTCTGGAAATTAACAATCCTGAATTTTAGGAGCATTTGCAATCTGGAGCTGAATTTTGCATCTTGAGCCTATCTCTATGTATAACTATAATTTACTATCTGACTATGTTGAAACATACAAATAGACTGTGTTTCTACCACTAGAGCATATATAGACTGGGATGTTCAGAGACACTCATCATTGTGCTAACTGTGCTCCCATTGAAGTTAACAATAAACCTACCCTATATCTATATGACTCTAAATGCACTGCATTTATGTATCTGTACAGTATAAGTATATAGCTATAAATGCATTGTAATCATGTGCATGTGAAAAGATCTATATTAGAGATTGTCAGGAATTTTCCGTTAAAGTGTTTTTTTGTTGTTTTGTTTAAGAAAACGCAGTTTTTTCAACATCAAAATTTAATTTCAATTTTGCTGAAATTTGTCAATTTTCTATCAAGAAAAACTGAAACAAAACGTTTCATTTTGGCTTGGTTCAAACATTAATCTGTCACTCCCTGAGCTGCCACAGTAGCTGATGGGAATTGTAGTTTGGGTAGTTCATGCCCCCATTCTGAGGTATGGACTGAGCTCCCAGACTGGACAATATCTCCCATGTTGTGCCACACGTTTTTCCCTCTGGTTGAACTTCCGCAGTTCATCATGGGATTATGTGACCACAGTGCATTATGGGAGAAGTAGTCTGGCTGGGGAGCCCCGCTCACAGAGAAGACGGCACTTTAACTACAACTCTATAAGGCACCCCCCCAGGTGAGGGAGACACTGGTTAATATTGAACCAAGCTTCAATTAAATGTTTCAGTTTGGTTCAACAAACCAAACCAAAACATTTTTACTTGGAAATGACAAAACATTTCCTTTCAGTTGGAAGTGTCAAAACAAAACATGTTGACATTTCCAAATCCAAATTCTTCTGAACTTTCCGCTCTGTGAAAAGTGGTGATATTTTGATTTTTTGTGTCCGAATTTGGAATAAAAACAAATTTATAAATAGCAGAATTTCCTGTGAGACAGAAATTCCAATTTCTGACCAGCTCTTTTTATATATATATATATTTATATATATATATATATATATATATATATATATATATATATATATATATATATAAAATGATCAGAGGTCCCCAAACTTTGAGGCGGGTCCCCGCTAGGGGGGCGTGGAGGAACTTGGGGGCGGTGTGTGGTGGGGCCCGGGCCAGCCTCCACAGGGAGTGAGGAGAGAGGACCACCCAGCCCTGCTACGCCCCCAGCCAAAGCTCCACTCCGCCCCTTGCTCCACCCATAGCCCAGCTCTAGCCCCAGCTGCAGCTCCACTCTGCCGCCTCCTCCACCCCTCAGCCCAGCTCTGCCCTCATTCCCTCTCCATCCCCAGGCCAGCTCCAGCCCCAGCCGCAGCTCCTCTCCCATCCCCAGTTCTACTCCCAGCTCCGCCTTCAGCCCAACCTCCACTGCTGAGCCAACTGTGCAGCAATGGAGAGGGGGCACAGACAGATTCCATTACTGGTAAGGGGGGAGACAACTGGAAAAGTTTGCGCACCACTGATACACACACTGCACTGGCAGTGAGTGTACTGTATAGGGTTGTAAGTACACTGCTTCCGCTTTCCATTTTTTAAAAATTAAATAACAGATGTGGGGCAATTCCAAATGGAAGCAACTTTTCTATTTCTCCTACTGGGTAATATTTCCCCAGTTGCTCCTTAGCTTTGTCAGACATGTCTGGTGATTCGTGGTGTGGAACCAGGAGCCACTATAGATTTTTACATGAATATGTTCCTTATTTTCTGCATGGGATTCCTCTGTCTCATAAGCATCTCTGGTCTGTCCCCTCAGTGCAAAATAAATATATATTAAGAATGAAAAAAAGCATGAAGGAACAAAAGCTTACTGTGTTATATACTACCCCTTAATAACACGTTACCTTCGGAGAGAACTATTTTTCATTAGCTGAATGGTAACAGTATATGATGGTGATTAAGTTTAATGGGGCTGAGACCGAGGTGGAGAAGATAAAGTTACAATTGAGACTATGCTGAGCAAGAACTGCACCTGCTTGGAGCAGCACTTTGATAGCAAGCAGCACTGCTTCACTAAATGATGCTTCACTAAATGAAATTTTGATGACTCCTTGTGATGGGGCTCCACTCACCGTGCAGGTGCCCCCTGCTGGCTGTCTTGGGGATTCACTCCACAGGTTGGTACGCCCTCTCCTGCTGGTGCCTCACCCGCCGTCACGTCTGCTCTCTGACCCGCATCACTCCTGGGACTGCAGCATCCTCTTCATTGTACTCCCCACTGCTAGGGCTTGGTACTGCAGTCCAACTGTCCAGCCACTTCCCCAGCAGTGAGAGTGCAGGGGACCTGAGCCTGCCCCACTACTCCAGGTCCCAACCCAGGGACACTCTGAACCACAGTCACTTACTGCATTCCTTTGCCTCAACTTCTCTGGGCCACTTCCTGGCAGCCACAGCACCCTACTCAGTCCCAGCAGCCACTCCAAGCAAATGAAAATCAGCACTGTTCACCATGGTGCATTTTGTCTATTCCACTATAGCAGCAATTTCCCCATTCATTCCACTGGCCTTTCTTTAGTCCCCTTTTCGCATTCTCTTCCCTGGCCTCTTTTTACTGTCTCTCTAATAGGGATATCACTGATGCAGGCGATACCAGTGCAGGGCCAAGGTACACAGTAATGTAAGTCAGTTAGAAACTGTGTAGAAGTAATAAAGACGTGTAGAGTTAAAGAACATGACATTCACTGGGTGTGCAAATCGAGTGCAACAGACACCCCTGCTCTTTCCTTACACCCTCCTATTAGTTGTTTTTCCTGCCATGTTCATGCCATACTTTTGATCTTTTGGCATATGTTTCATTCACACCCACTGAATGCCAATTTGGTGCCTGTTGCACTATTTTACCAATTAGAACTTTGCCACAGGTCCCTACTGAGTAGCCCCCAAACTCAGGGGGAACTAGAACATCTCCTCTTTGGCATTCCCCGCTGCATCACCGGTTGCTGGTAATGCCTGCACAACAGCATAAAACAGCATACAAATAATAAACTCACAGCATTTCACAATGAGCCTATTCCTGCTGAGACAAATATTACACTTTATTGAGCAAAATTTATCCGCACTTATATGGCATTTCTATATTTAACTCCATCTCAGATGTGATCATTTATACACTGTCATAACATGCCTTTTAGAAACAGTCCCCATATTATTTGCAGTCAGCTAAAGTCTGGAATTAAAAATCTGACCTCCTTTCTAGTAGGCAAAAAAAGAAAATCTAACATCTGGCAGACCTGGGTATTTATTATACTTTATAAAACTCCATGCTTCTGTTATACATAAGACAGGCAGAGACGAGGCCCCCAAAGTGTTATTTCCTCACCAGAGTGAAACAAGTGGCTTATTCAGTAAGTTTTCAAAGAACAAAGGCGAATGGATTATCTCAAGACGTTAAACGTATAGAAATCCACTATAGTCTACTGTAGATTTTAACTGCCCGGCGTACGTGAGGGGAGAAAAATCTATAAAATCTATCATCTTGATGTCCAGCTGGGATTTTACACTTCTCAAGGAAATGTGAGCTGTGAACCACCAACACC
This sequence comes from Macrochelys suwanniensis, assembly GCA_033296515.1. Taxonomy (NCBI): domain Eukaryota; kingdom Metazoa; phylum Chordata; order Testudines; family Chelydridae; genus Macrochelys; species Macrochelys suwanniensis. Next base: position 16,348,911 of record CM065781.1, on the reverse strand, counting down.
TGCTTCTCTACCAGCCTAGGAAATTACCCGCCAAAGGAAAGGGGTTTTCAGATATTCTCAAAATACTGCTGTACAGTCAGGAGAAACCCACTCAACTCTCCCGGCCAGCTAGCCCAAGTCTGCACTACAACCTTTTCCAGCACAAGTAAGTCAGTCAGGAGTGTGATGAGGTGTGATTTGTGACTGACACAGCTGTGCTACCAAAAGCCCCTAGTGTGGATGCACATCATACAGGCAAAACGGTGCTTTTGCTGGTACAGTGTATTCCACTCAGAAGGAGAGAAGTGGGGGCTAAAATAAGCTATCCCAGGTAAAGTGCTCCTAGTGTGGACCTGCCCTTAGGGGTGTGATTGAAGCTCATTAAATATACCGGATCTAGTTTTAATCTAGGGGACCTGGAGCAGTGGATCCATCAGCGTGGGTTAACCCTGTGAGTAATTATACAGGGGTCCAGACAGGCTTGTATGGCCCGCATTGAAGCTTGCACTGCCACAACTTCACTGCCCTGGTACCTGAGCTAGCGAGATCAAAGCCAGATTGTTTATGTCTATACAGGCTGCAATCAGACCCTGTGATTGCTGTATCGACGCAGCTTTTGAGTTGGTCAGAAAGGTGAATTTAAAGCTATGAGCCAGATCCTCAGCTGGTGTCCATGAGTTTCTATTCAGATTCACATTGCGCTCATGCTCCCTGAGATGAAGTTCAATGGAACTGCATCGATTTACACCAGCCAAAGTTCGGTCTCCAGTGCTTGGATTTTACATAGTGAGATGTTTCCTTGGGTGAGCGGGTAAAACACAGAAGCACAGGGAAGCAGAGCACAGCCGATGAGAGTAATGAAATCTGAATGACTTGCATCAATAGAGGTGATTTTTCTACCTCACTTCAAAGAACTGTACAGCTATAGACTTTGCTTTTAAGACTTGGCCATTGTTCTTGCTGACAAGACACCCTTTTGTTCACAAAATTACATCAATAAGGCCCTTTATCTCAGGGAAGGAATAGGAGGTTTGTGCTGAAGCACCTTGATGTAATCCGTCCCATTTGTTTCATAAGTTACAGCTGTTAGAATGGAGCATGTTAGCGATGATTTGTGTTACAATAAACCACAAGGTTCAAGCATTCTTGGCACAAATTAACAGGTGAGTTTAGACACTACATTCTGTGCACAATAACAATTGAACAATAAGGCGTGAACAATAAGAAGAAGTTGAGGGAGGCAGAGGAAGTCACTAATGAACTGCAACAATTTGGCATTTGGTTTTAGAAGATATTCCATGGAGCAGAGGCAGCAGTGTTAATCACTGTGGGACAGATCCACAGTGGCAGATCTGGCCCTATGAATGCAAAGAGCTGCTCCAAAAGATTGGACTTACCCCCACTTCGCCGCCACGAGGAAAGTTTCAAGCCCAAGTGTGTTTTGGAGGCCCTGTGAGAAGGTTATAATTTGCTACTCACAAACCCATCTGAATTATGACGACTGTGCTATAATTTTACATCCTTTCAGGATGTACCAAGAAGCTAGATAGGTAGGGGGGAGAGCGGCTTGCCGGTGCCGGGGAGAGGGCGGGTTGCCGGCGGCCCCGCTCTCCCCCTGGCCGGAGCGCCGGGGGGAGGGCGGCATGCCCGCGGCCCCGCTCTCCTCCTGGCCGGAGCACCTCCCGGCACTGCCCCGCCCTGCCCTAAGGTGCCGCCCCAAGCATGTGCGTGGTCAGCTGGTGCCTGCTTTTAAAACAAAAACAAAACAAACCCTATTCTGCACACGCTTCTTTCCTAGGAAGATGATGAGAGAACAAACGCGTGACAGATGTTAGTCACATTTCTTAATTCACTACTGGAAGGTGCTCAGATACTGTGGTGATGAGGACAATATAAGAAACTAAAAAGAATAGAACAGAGCAGAAATTTGGCCCTAATACATCTTTCCTGGGGCAACGTCCAACATCCTAATTCTTAGAGCAGCTTCAAACAGCCTAAAAAAGAAAAACCTCCCACCAAATTGTTCCATCTTCTCCCCCTGAAAACCAACTCAACAACATGCACAGGCTAAAACCAGTCCTAAATCAGTGAGAGATTTGAGGTCCAATATCCCATGAGCTCTCAAGCTAGAAACGGGACCAGAGCTTCAGATAGTGTAAGTGGCACAGCTCTGTTGAAGTTAATGGAGCTACTGTGATTTACACTAGCTGTGGACCTGATCCCAGGAAAAGTGTTATGCCACTGGAAAGGGGAAATTCCCAAAGTCCCAATGGAACATTCAGCACTTGTTCTAGTCTCTTCAAAGCTCGCAGGGCATTGTAATTTCAAGTCAGGACATTCTCATGCATTGAAAGGAGCTCAAGTCATTCTGAGAGGTTTTTTAAATTAGTTTTCTCGTTGTCTTCTTCGGACAGTTGGACTTTCTGGTGCTAAATGTAGAGGTGGAGGGATTTCAAAAGAAAAATAGGAGCAATGAAAAAAATGTCAAACTCTCCAAAACACTTTAAATATAGCTTTTCTGTTCAATATATTGTGCATACAAAATGCCTGCCGGACGGGAGTGGTGTGACAAAGGTTTTACTGGCACTTGTCTGGGATAAACTTGAAAACTCTCTAATGGCTTTGCCTTTCATGAGTAATGGGACATTCCCAAATTCATGCTGACAAAGCTTTGGTAACATCCCAGCACTATGGTATGGTAACATCATCATAGCATTACTTGTTCTACATGTATCAGACAGGGACCATAAATGATAAATCAATTAGCCAACAAAGTAAGCAAGCATCCCTAGTCTAAAGCTAGCATCCTACACTTCAGCTACTTTTGTAGTCTAGCAAACAGGGCACTGAATTGGGATCGGACGCAAGAGACCCAAGTTGTGCTTTGGCCTACTGGGTAATCTTGGGTAACCTGTACCTCAGTCCCTCCTTCCGTAAAATGAGGGTAGTGATACTGACCCCCTTTGTAAAGAGTTTTGAAATCTACAAATGAAAAGTGCTATATAAGGGCAAAGTATTATTATGAATTATTATGATGATGCAACTCGGCCTCCACTAGTCAGATGGTCTTCATGATCAAGAACCAAAGGTCAGCCAATAAACTGAAAGATAAACTTACACATTATCTCTTTACCATACACAGCGACAGGCTAGCTGTTCTCTGTGCATCCTCCTCAGCACTGACAGAAGTTATGACAAAGAAAAACAAACATCTCACAGTAACTATTATTCAGTTGCTAATACTGCAACCTAACTTTATTCTGTGTGGTGTCTTTTCATACAAACTAAAGCTCCAAAGTGCTCTGCAAAACTAATAATAAAGTTTTCATAAACTCAAATAATAAATGGGAGATCAAGAAATTTGGAGTAAGCAAGAAAAAAAATATTTTCAACTGAGATCTGAAATGAGATGGTGAGTTGATGAGTTGAAGATATTTTTATATGGCTACAAATGCATTATATTTATATGGCTATATACCATATGTATATCACTATAAACACACGGCAGTTAAATGGCTTTCTACATGGCTACGAATGCATTGTATTTATATATATGTGGCTATGAATGCATTGTATTTATTTGGCTATATACTGTATGTGTTTGGCTATAAAAGCATTATATTTTCTTTAAAAAAAAACACAACTCAGACTTGGCTATAGAAGCATTTTATTTATGTAGCTCAGGAAGATTGTTCCAGATGTTAACAGCTGCAGAAGAGAGAACTTGCACACAAGCAATGGTTACATTTTCCTGTGTTTGTCTGGATGTCTACTCTAGACAGTACTTTTGAGTGGAGATAAGGGATGTTTGGACTGGATTCTGTTCATTCAAACAAGAACAACTAGGAAAATTCCCTAGGCTGGACTGTCATACCCACCTTCCAGAATCCAAGCTCATCTTTAAAGAGCCTAGCTACCTTCTCACCATGAGCAAAACAGCCACAGATTTCTTCAATAAGCCTGAAGTCCTCTGCCATTCACTAGCCCAAATTGCGCAGCATGGACAATTTGGATATGCACTGGCATAAGGGAGACCAGAATTTGGCTGGTAGCTTTTAATGACACAACAAAAGCAATTTATATCAAGGTCATCCACATACTGGCTAAAATACTAGAGCAAACTCTTGAGCTAGTGTCTGCAAATTTTCCTTTGACCAAAGTATATTCCTAAAGCACCGCAGTCCCTGCCCAGTGGCACATTTGGACTGGTGTAAATTGGCACATGTGCATGAAAGCTGTTACTTACCCTGTGGAAACCACTGCAAAAGCCTTTCATTTAAACTGCCTTTGGCAGGAGACGAGAGAATATATATACATTGGCCATTCCTTAGCTACTGGAAAGCCAATTTAAATAGAGTTTAAAAACTGTTTTCACTGTAAGAGTTGCTTTATGGAAAACACAATGGGCATGTGATAATTGACAAAAGACTTAACTACTATATGTAGAAGCCAAAAGTCCAATCAAAGGGCGGTATGCTAATCCCCACTGCATGATTTTCCTGCAAAAAGGGGTACAGGAATCTGGTTTCTCTCTGCCTCAGCCAACCAGCATATGCCCAGACAATACTCAAGAGAGTTTGGTACACACAGTTATCAGTCTAATCTGTCAGAATTAGTAAAGAGGACCATGAATCTGTAGGGAAATGAACAGCACAATCTGAACATGTTTGATCTTCCACATGAGATGTATGCCAATAAAAATACAGCACCTAAAAACTGGCTTGGACTTTAAACACATTGCAATAAAGCGGTGGCCCTCGAACAAAGAGATGACTCTATGTTGGCTCTTACAATTTAGAAATCTTTGTAACTGTCACTTGACTGGAGTTGTGAGCCTCAGTCTCTCCTCTCCTTTCCTGTTTACATCTGTGATATAGGACAAGAATGCAAGGGACAGCTGGGGAAATGCCCCGCTTGGAATGGAAGTCATCGCTAAGGTTTAATTTCGGATTTCTGGGACTGCATCAATGAGTTCAAGTTGCATATATTTCTGTTCAGGGTCTGAACCAGGAGCCCGAGACACTATTTTATAGCTAAAGACACCAGAGCTGACCAAGACCACGGGTGAAATCCTGGCCCCATTGAAGCCAGTGGTAGTTTGGTTTGTAAAGTATTGTGGGTTTGTAAAGCTTTTGAGATTGCAGGGAGCCTCTTGGTGAAAGTGAGGCACCTGGGGAACTAAATCAAGACAGACCCAAAGGGGCAGATGCTTATAAGCTTCCCCACGCAGCTCAGTCAGTGCCCCTCATTCCCAACACACACAAGCCGCAGTCCTGCTAGCTCACTCTTAGGCCGCTGCTGAGCCAAGCATTCAAAAATGTTGCAATGTGCAAAATGGGATCTTGGCAAATCCAGCTCCAGTTGTAACGCAACCTGGGATTTGAACCAGGTCTCCAGAGATGAAAGGCAAATAATGTGTGCCACACACAGCCTTCAAAAAAAAACCCACCAAAAGATCTGATCTGACCAATTGCATTTGGCTAAGCAGTTGCTAGCAGGTTTAGTGTCATGGGTGTAGAATTACACTGAAAGTTTTATGCTTTGTCATTCCGATATTGGCTGAACAGAGTAAGGTTTCATCCAAACACATCAGCATGAAGATGAGAAGAGGTGCTGAAGAGCCAGTACTCTGGAACGGGCCAAGAACAGTTATTCTGATTGGATGGGATATGTTACTGTACATTATATATTATAGGTTAGGTTGCTAGCATCGCTTACTATTAAGATTGCCAGACACTCCCTATTCCTAACACTTGCCTGTTTTCAGTCGCTTATAACTCTGCCAAACTTTAAAGCATCTGGGCTGAAACTCTCCATGCTGGATGTCAGCCTCAGGCTGCATGGTTCTGGAAAAAATTAGCAAAATATTTCAGTTGTTTCTGAGAATGAGGCTAGGGAAAATACACATTGTTTTGCCATGTTAAAAAAAATTCTAATACCGTGTTCTTTGAAAGTCTCCAGTGCTTCTATGATTTGGAGCAGGGACTTGAAATTTGACACTGGGGTGGCCTTTGTGTCAGGAATGTGCATTTTGCCCTCTCCTTGAAAATCTACTCAAATTTGGCTAAATTGTAAGTCTTCATATGTTTAAACTACAATTGTCAAAGTGCTATATAACGCTAATCATGCTGAAAAATCAGGTCCTAGCCACCTCGAATTGGATACATAGGAGCCGACTTTTGTCGGCTCCGGTGGGTGCTCGTGCCCTGGCCCCGCCCCAATGTCACCCGGCGTCGGGGGGCGGGGCCCCGCAACGTCGCCCAGCGGAGGTAAGGTGAGCTGGGCACGGAGCTGGTGGGGAGCTGCCGGTGGGTGCTCAGCACCCACCTGTTTTTCCCTGTGGGTGCTCCATCCCCGGAGCACCCACGGAGTCGGCGCCTATGATTGGATACCCAAAATTAGTGGATACTTTTGACCTTCATCTCTCTGTCCTTCAGCCCCTCACCTTACTGGGGTACTGTGAAGATTAAAGAATGTTTGTGAAGCAGATACTATAGTGATGAGCACCATAGAAAAGCCCATGAGAAAATTAATAATTTTGTCTTCAAAGCAGGGTTTGAATTGTGTGCAGTGTGACAAACTGGGGAAATGTCTGTATTTTTTCTTAGGAATAGTGTACGACTTGGTATCTTTGTTCAATTTTACTTTGCTGCCTGACTGAGTGCATAGAATAAACAGAGGAGGCTGTAAAGAACCCAGGAAGGCTGAGACAGTGGCACAACCCCTCAGGTACCTGCCTCAAAGGAGTTAAGACAACTAAGCCATCAGTTGGAGGTGGAAGCTACCTCCAAGGCACCATTCAGTTTAAGATGGTTTTCTTCCAAAGACTTGGGCAGAAGTCAAAAGACCCTTGGGGTTAAACAGTGGCAGAAAGGAAATGGGTAAATGGTCAGTTTAGCCGGATGCTGACAGAGGGACACACGAGTCAGCATGGTGGAGAAACTACTTCCTTGTCATCAAATCATAGAAGTGTAGGACTGGAAGGGACCTCAGTACGTCATCTAGTCCAGTCCCCTGCACTCAAGGCAGGACTAAGTAATAACTAGACAATCCCTGACAGGTGTTTGTCTAATCTGTTCTTAAAAACCTCCAATGATGGAGATTCCACAACATCTCTAGGCTATTTGTTCCAGTGCTTAATCACCCCGACAGGAAGGTTTTCCTAATGTCCAACCTTACCCTCCGTTGCTGCAATTTCAGCCCCTTGCTTCTTGTCCTAACCTCAGAGGTTAATGAGAACAATTTTTCACCCTCTACCTTGTAACAACCTTTTATGTATTTGAAAACTGTTATGTCCCCTCTCCGTCTTCTCCTCCAGACTAAACAAACCCAATTTTTTTTTCAATCTTTCCTCTTAGGTCATGTTTTCCAGACCTTTAATCATTTTGGTTACTCTTCTCTCGACTTTCTCCAATTTTTCCACCTCTTTCCTGAAATGTGGCACCCACAACTGGACACAGTACTCTAATGGAGGCGTTATCAGCGCGGAGTAGAGTGGAAGAATTACTTCTCGTATCTTGCTTATAACACTCCTGCTAATACATCCCAGAATGATGTTTGCTTTTTTTGGATCAGTGTTACACTGTTGACTCATATTTAGCTTGTGATCCACTATAACCCCCAGATCCCTTTCTGCAGAAAGCTGCTTTGCTGCGCAGAAACTTGCCAGTGTAGACAAGGCCTAAGTCATTTTTAACTTGTTCTTTCCCTATTTTAGCCTCAGATCCTACCTCATTTTCACTGGCATTCACTATGTCAGATGTCTGATCTCTACTAACCTTTTTGGTGAAAACTGAACAAAAACGGCATTTAGCACCTCTGCCATTTCCACATTTTCTGTCACTGTTTTTCCTCCTCCAATTGAATAATGGGCCTATTCTGGCTTTGGGTCGTCCTCTTGCTTCTAATGTATCTTTAGTCTCAGAAGTGATGCGTAGGGAGGGCACACGGGGTCACGTGTCCTCTCCATATTTCTGCCAGGGTTTATATTTTTATTTCTTTTCTTCTTTTTTTTGTGATGCCTGGGTTCAAAATATTGCCGCCCCCCACCCACTATCAACAAGTACGCATCACGTCTGGTACTCATTGCTTCTAATGTATTTGTAGTCATTGCACACTGTTAGTGATTACAGGCTCCCAAAGGGGTTGTCTGGCAGGGTCCAAGCCCAGATGGACCTGCTAGGTAACAGGGTTGGCAGCCTGGGAGGTATAACCCAATGACCAAGCCAGAGTGATTATATTGTGGGATCCCACCCCAGAGAGATGTGGAAGCCCAGGGCTGACACTTGAAAAGAGGATACTCAGGGGACTGGGAAAGTGTCTCAGAAGGGGCAGCCTATCCAGGGACCATGACATGAAGTAAATAAGGCCACACATTGAACGAAGAGGAGAAAACCAAATATCGAATAGCTGCTCAGTGAGCGTCATTCATTCTGTGCACTGCATGAGGCAGGGGTCCTGTGGAAAAATTAGCAAGTGATCATACAATTAAAGACCGTATCATAATGCTTATACACAAGGGGGCTGAATTAAGGTTGCACAGGCAACCTCGATTCTGGCATTTCCTAACTTTTGAGTGCTTGACTATACAACCTTAATAATGTTCTATTAACATAGATATAGATTACATATTACAAAAACTATTAGTTATATATGCATAGAGAGATCCTTTCATAATCATCAAGCATTTATAGCATTATACGTCACCCAGAACTGCGACAGGACCCAGTAATCTTTATTACAGCAGTTACAGAGCAGGTGCTGAAGAATACCTCACCCAATTAAAGCAAATGTGGGATTTTATGTAAACAAAAATATAATAGCTAGGGCCCTACCAAATTCACAGTCCATTTTACGGTCATAGAATTTAAAAAATGGTAAATTTCATGATTTCAGATATTTAAATCTGAAATTTCACTGAGTTGTAACTGTAGGGTCCTGACTCAAAAGGATGTTGTGGGGCGGGGGGGGGGGTCGCAAGGTTATTGTAGGGGGATCATGGTATTGCCACCCTTACTTTTGTGCTGCTGCTGGCGGCGACATTGCCTTCAGAGGTGGGTGGCCGGAGAGCGGCGGCTGCTGGCTAGAAGCCCAGCTCTGAAGGCAGAGCCTCCGCCAGCAGCAGCACAGAAGTAAGGGTGGCATGGTATGATATTGCAACCCTTACTTCTGCACTGCTGCTGGCGGGGCGCTGACTTCAGAGCTGGATGCCTGGCCAGCAGTCACTGCTCTCTGGCCACCCAACTCTGAAGGCAGCGCAGAAGTAAAGATGGCACTGCGGCAACACCCCTACAATAAACTTGTGACCCCCCCCACCCGTGGCCCCTTTTTGGGTTGGGACTCCCAGTTTGATAAACAATGGTCTCCCCCGTGACATATGTATAGTGTACGGTCAAAGTACACAAAAGACCAGATTTCAGTGGGGTGGGAGGAGAGACCAGATTTCACGGTCCATGACGCATTTTTCACAGCTGTGAATTTGATAGGGCCCTCGTAATAGCCCATACTGGTGTTTGCCCAGGACTCTAACCCCTGTGGGGAGGTGGGGAGAGAAAATAACAGAATGGTTTAGTATTTCATAAGAACGGCCATAGTGGGTCAGACCAAAGGTTCATCTAGCCCAGTATCCTGTCTTCTAACAGTGGCCAATGCCAGGTGCCCCAGAGGGAATGAACAGAACAGGTAACCATCAAGTGATCCATCCCCTGTCACCGTCACCCATTCCCAGCTTCTGCAAACAAAGGCTAGGGACACCATCCCTGCCCATCTTGGCTAATAGTCATTGATAGACCTATCTTCCAGGAATTTATCTAGTTCTCTTTTGAACCCTGTTATAAACTTGGCCTTCACAACATCCTCTGGCAAGGAATTCCACAGGTTGACTGTGTGTTGTGTGAAAAGCCTTTTGTACATGTTCTGGAGAAACTAACTCTGGATCTTCTCTTTTATATGACAGCCTCCATTGCTCATTATTCCAATTTCCCCTCAAGCATCACCAGGCTTCCTCCTTCATTGTCCCTTATGCAGGGCCGGCTCCAGGCACCAGCTTTCCAAGCTGGTGCTTGGGGCAGCAGGCGAGAATGGGGCAGCAGTCCGAGTCCCGCGGTGGCAATTCGGTGGCAGGTCCACTCTTCCCGCCACCAAATTGCCGCCGCAGGATTCGGACTGCCACCCCATTCTCGCCTGCCACGGCAGCAATGGGGTGGCAGGTCCGCCGCGCTCCCATTGCCACCGCGGACTGGGACTGCCTGTGTCGGGGGCGGGGCCCCACCCCCAACGCAGGCAGACGTAGCGGGGTCCCGCCCCCGACACAAGCAGACGTAGCGGGGCCCCACCCCCGACGGAGGCAGGCATCGGGGGCGGGGCCCCGCTACATCTGCCTGCGTCCAGGGCAGGGCCGCCGCCCCTGCTTGGTGCGGCAAAATTACGAGAGCCGCCCCTGCCCTTATGCATCCCAAAGCCACTACAGTTTTCTCCTGTGAATCCCTCCTTAAAACTCATCTCTGTCCTGATGCCTACAAAGCACAACTATTGCTATGCAGCACGTGGGCTGTGACCTCTGCTTATTGTATGAAACAGGCTCATTTCAGTGCCACCTTGCCATTCCCCCACTGTTTGTTTTACTCCACTTATTGTCCTTCATCATATGATTAGACCTTAAGCTCTTTTGGAGCAGAGACAGTCTTTTTCTTTGTTTACTATACCTGCATGCAGCGCCTCTCACAATGGGGCGCCGATTCCTGAACACAGCCACTAGACTCTACCACAATACAAATAAGTAATAAATAAATAACACATCTGAGTCAAATACAAATGTGTCTATTACACTACTTTGTTCACCAAAGGTTTTTTTACTTTGTTTTTGCATTTAACGATAGTAGGAAAAAACCCATGCGTTTTATATACCAAGAGGGCCTGGCCATTTCTTCCTTCCGACTTTAGACTTTAGGCGTAATGCGGTACTTCTGATAAGTGCAGTTTCACTCTGTTAACAGTATCTTTTTTCTTTCTTCCAGACCACTGCTTCTGTTCTTCTTGGGGACATTTGCCATCTGTTTTATAATCTCACCATTATCTGATGTTAGGACTCAATGACCTTTGTAGACTTTAATTAAAGTTTCTTTCTTTTTAAATCATCTTCATCAAATTCAGGCTTCCAAGCCACGTCTCTTGTGAATATTTTATCATTCTGACTGCAAGGAGATACATGAGAGAAATATATTAATTACTTTTTATTTTATCAAGCTGATGAATTAATCCGTGATTGGGTATGAAAAGGGTAGAGGACATCTCCCAAAGTCTATATAGATGTCATGTTAGTCATTTTATGAGTCACTTTACAGTTTTTACACGATTTGAGTTTTTAGTTGAAAGTGCAGCATTTAGCAGTTCAACTGAAATGTGTAACCACATCGTTAAAGCATTACAGTGACTAGGCTTTACTCCATTACACGAAGCAATGGAGTACACCAAGCAGGCACCCACCTTTTCACGTGTACTCAAAATGGCCCCTGTGAGCAGTGTGTGAAGTCTGGAAGGAGGGCCCAAGGGTTATGGCACTAGCCTGGGCCTTGGGAGATGGAGAGTCAGTTCCCTGTTCTGCCACAGACAGACTGCCTGCCTGACCTTGGGTAAGTCTCTGTGACTCAGTTCTCCATCTGTAAAATGGGGACCATGGCACTTCCCAACCTCACTGGGGTTGTGAGCATAAATACACTAAAGACTGAGGTGCTCAGATGCTATGGTGAGGGGGACCGTATAGGGCTCCTTAGGAAGGAGTGATCGTTAGTTGCATACCAGCAGTGGGTCATGACATTTTTGACACGAGGCACAAATCACAAAATAGTTATTTCCACCCCGCCCATTGTATAATTTAATAGCTATTAAAATCTGACCTTATTTATCGTGAAGAAGCAGCAGGCAGACCCAGGAGTTGGAGCCACCACTGCCGCTACATGGACCGACGGGAGCACAGGAGGACACGTCTCATGGCAACCCTGCGCTTGGTGGTAGCTCCTTGCACAAATACACAGGGCCCACCTGCGGGAGAGCAGGCCATGGAGGCATAGGCCTCAGGCCTCATCGCCGTGTCCTGCAGCCCAGCCTTAACGGCTACAATCCTGTTATGGCGTCACCAAGCCGTGGCTACCACAGCAACACCCTTATAAAGTGACTTCTGGGCCTGGTCAGTTGCCATGGTAGCAAGGCAGCCTCATAAGGCAGTATTAGCTACACAAGATCTGGGCGGCACTACATTCATCGACCCCTCTGGTGTTTGTGTCTCACTACCGGGGAGAGAGAGAGTTGCAACGTTTAAAGCAAATCACAATGTGTCCTTACATCTGGGTCCATTTTCCAATTAAATAAAAAAAGATGCTAAATGGATTTTGCAGCTTTGGGGGATTCTTCGGCTGTGCCTCACTTGCCTGGGCCGACGAGCCGCCCCCTTGCATACCAACGTGTACAGTGCTTCACTGTACCAGCGTCAGAAATGGACTTCCTGAGCCACATCCGCAGCTGGGGTAAATCACTGTAGCTCTGTCGACTCCATTGAAGTCAATGGAGCTATGGCGATTTACCCTAACTGAGGAACTGGACCTACAAGTCCAATTATGCTCCCATGGAAGTCACCGCTAAAGCTGCCATTCATTTCACTGCACGCGGGATCATGCCCAATGCAAAAAACTACCTGATTTATGCATGAATACACATCACCTCATCATTTGCATTAACTAGCTCCCTTACTGGCTGGCTCAGTGAAAGGTGGAGGTCTCTGACCTCAGCAAAAGGACAGGAACCGAATGAGTGCGGAGACCAATGGAGGAGTGCCTAATAAATCAGTATTAAAGAATGCTCTAGGAGTGGTGCCACTGCCTGCATTGTGCCTGGTCTGTGGATAAACTGGGAGATTTCAGTGTCTGTTCCTGTCCATCCAGCACCTTCCCTGGGCACTAAATTCCCTGAAAACAAGACATAGAATTTGTTTGGGGAGGCAGGGGTGCTGGAAGAGGTGGGGACCCAGGGGGCCATGGCCCCATCACTTTTATGCCCTCCCACTTTTTATGAGCCGTAAGAGCGAGCAACTGGGGGGGGCGGGGCAGAGAGGTGCGATCAGGGGCGGGGTCTTGGGGGAGGGGGTGGTGCGAGGGCAGGAGCTTGGGGAGAAGGGGTGGTGTGAGGGTGGGGTTCAGGGAGAAGGGGCAGAGCAGGGGGTGGGACCATGATTTGGGCACTGCCCCTTCCCCCCTCCCACTTTTAGGGAGCTTCCACCACTCGTGGGGGCAGGGAGGGGTAATTTTAAGAGATGTTCTTGTGGTTAAAGCACAGATCTAGAAGTCTGGTGAGCTCTGATCTGTCCCTTGAATTTGCTGTGCAACTTTGGGCAGCTCATTGAATCACTACGTGCCTCAGTTTCTCCAGTTGTAAAAAAGGGAAGATGCTTATCTAGTTTTGTAAAGCGCTATGACAGCTATGGTTCAAAGTGCCCTATGCATGCCAATGAGCAACTGTTTCATTAAAGCTCTTGGAGTGTCCCAGAGGCAAGACACTCTCTAAGTGGACAGCCCTCTCCACTGACCAGCTGGGTGACCCTGGGTAGGTCATGTCAACTCTCTGCACCTGTTTCCCCTCCACCTTTTGTCTGTTTAGTCTCTTGGATTGAAAGCTTTCTGGAGAAGAGATGTGTTTGTACAGCGCCTAGCACAGTGGGACTCTGATCTCAGCTAGGGCCTCTAGGCCCTAGTATAATACAAATAATCATTTTAAAATATTGGATATTAAATATCACAGTGAATGTCTCTTTAATGTTAGTCTTAGGAAACGTTACAATGGGGCTCTGCAGCCATTTTTCTAGTGTTCTGTTCATGAAAAAGTTTTTACAAGGCTCTGAGGTCTTTTGGAACCATTAGTAGCACTTAGAACAAGCCTTGCCCTCACCACACATGCTGCTGTCTAAATAAGATAACCTCCCTCCGTTGTCTGCAGCCTGATAACTGCAGTTCATCTCACCGATCAATGATCATATGAAATTATTTCCTCCCATTCAGCAACTCTGCCCAGATTTTATGATACAGCCCAAACGAACACATTCGCGATTGGTTTTCCCAACACAGAGCAGCCAGCTGTGCTTTGGAAACAGGTGTAATTGCATTTGTTGCATTACCCAATCATACTCCCACATCCTGCTGAAAGTGAGCCATTATCACAATTTATAAACAGATAGGTAATCTCTTCTGCTTGCCCTTAAAAATCATTTTGCCATCGGAGCAGATTGTGCAGATTAGCAGATACCGGGAGATTGTCTTCGGCAAAGCAGTAAAAAGCTTTAAGTGCCCTAGATTGTTTTTTGATTGACTTTTCGAGGAACAGTATATCAGAAGAAGTCCAATAACTTCTCCCTGTGGTATTTTAAATGGATATAATGGTCAGAACTGACAGACAGTAATGAGCCTAGGAGACAGGCAACTGAATGTTGTTTCATTTCCACTAGTGAAGAGGTCTCAGCAAGGGGTCTCAAGTTTAAGACAACACACAAATATTCAGTGTCAAGATTTTCCTTCCATTCATGCTAAAGCCCTGTGTGGGCTGATCTTTTCCTCAGTTTAAAATTTAGGACACGCATCTTAAATGTCACTGGTCAAATAATGTAAATAAAAAGTGACTTCCTATTAGGAATGACCTGGTGAGATCCTCTCATACACCCCATCTCGTGGAATCTAATCACTTTCACAAAAAAACATTTCAGCTGAAAACTTGAAGTAGCTGGTTTGTACTTGGGGATTCCAGCCTGGCCTGAAGTAGAATGGAGAGAATGAATCCCCTTCCCATCAAACATTAGACAGACATGCAGCCACCCTGGGTTTTTCTTTCAAGTCGTGAGAATAGAATTTGAGTTTCTTAGACAATGTGGCTTACTTACCATGACAGATTCTCAGCACCAAACCTTGGAAGGCTACTCCTGGGCTTTGCATCCTTCTCAGCATCAGAAAGAAAAAAGAAAAAGAAAAAGAAAAAGAAAAAGAAAAAAGAAAGAAAAGAAACCCTCACTGAAAATTCCTGCAAATCTGTAACACATTTGTTAAAATAAATGTGGCTGGTTTGATGTTCTCATCCAGCTCCACCAAAGACAAAGATATTTTCTGACAAATAGCATGTTTTCTCGTGGATATTTTCTGATAACTTCTGGATGGAGTCCTCCACCTCTGACTCTACCCTGCCAACTTAGGACACGTCTACACTGGTGCTGGAAAGTGTAATTTCCAGCTCAAGTTGACATACCCACACTTGCATCTTGAATGGGATTATAATCGGGGTGGCTAGCCTATCACACTGTTTGCACCGCCATAGCTACATTTCTTTTTTTTAGCACTCTAGCTCAATCAGAGCTAGCGTTGGTATGTCTACCATACCAACTCCAATGTATACGCACCCTTAGCCTAGTTCCGGCTGGTCCCAAGTCCCCGTTAGAAGAACTACTACATACCAGCTAAACTGGTGTGGTGTGTGGGCCCTTATGTTGCCCTGTTAGCACACTGCCATATGTATAACACAGTGAATGTTATGGGATCCAGGCTTCAAACAAGGCCTAGATCACCTCCCACTTTCCTGGGTGCTTGGGCAGGGGCTGGAGAGTGAGATATTACCCACTTTCTGAAAAAGGGACTTTATCCATTCATCTCTGCTCTTGGTTGAGGGCTGAGGACTCCACTCAGCCTTTGTGGTGGTGGGTAGAAGGCTTTGGGAGCCTTCTTCAGCTCATACTGAGTCAGAGGCCGTTTTGGTGGCTTCCTCTCTCCTCTCCCAGTTGGCCACAGAGCAGGGAGGGTATGGAATTTTTCTGATACTTTTCTACAGCTGTGAGTGTCAGCAAGCCGGGCTTCACCCCAGCTCAAAGACATGTCCTGCCCCACTCAGTTCCAGTTAAGGGGGTTTATTTCTTTAACAGAGATTATCAAACAGAAAACAGTCTTAACTCCATCCTTGGTCCCAGGCTCCAGGGCCATCCCTCCCAGGGGTCTCTGGGACTTCAGCTCCTGGCTGCTTCACAGCCTCAGTTGGCTCTGCTCCCTTCCTGGAGTAGCATCCGCAGGGCTGCTTTCCAGAGCCCCTGACCCCTTGATCCAGGGATCCACTACAGGAGCTAGCTCCACCCCAATGTGGGTTTCCCTCTCTAGGGCTCAACCTGCCCACTCCTTCCCCTTCAGCTGCCTCCTAGCAGCCCGTTATAGGCCCAGATATAGCCTAATCCTCTTTAATTAGCTAGACTGGGCTCATCTGCTCCAGTCCAGGGGATCTGGGCTTAGTCTATCCACAGGGACCAGTTACCCTGTAACTTGCTCCTGTGTGAGCAAGAGAGAACCCAGTGGCTCCAAAATGCTGCCCCTTTTTTATGCTGAATTCAGATTGGTGCCTTGAGAAGAAAGAACTGCGCTCTGATCCTACTATTGAGCCAGACTGACTCCCAGCATGAGCCGCTGCTCCCACGCCACAAGAAATGGATCCACACAGTCCAGTGCCATGTTCCAAATTCACTAGGTCTTATCCAAACTCGTGTCCTAGATCCTGGTGCTCTCAGGAGGCTGGCTTGATCCACTACTGCAAACCACCGACCCATACCACAAACACAGACTTGACGCACCTGGTACCCAAAGCAGATTGCAATAGTATCAGTGTGTTCCCGCCATGTGGGGAACCTCTGAGGAAGAAAAGGGGGTTAGTGTGATTTCTACCACAGCTGGCACATCCAGGAACCTTCACAAGAGCAGTTAGAAGCAACTTCCCTGACAGCACCATGTGCACCAAAATTCACTCTACCAAGGAACATATCGTTGTGAACAGGGGGCATAAAAGAACAACAGTGACTTGTGACAGAAAAAAGTGATGTTTGGGAACCATCTTTTAGCTCTAACACATTTCCTTAAAAAGGATAATGTGTTGGTTTCCCTCCATACAGGCATGAAGGACTCATGTTCTGAGACAGTTGGACCATAGCCAGGGTACACAGCTGATTAATGTATGCTGGGCCACAGGCTGGAGTCAAACACAGCTGCACTAAGGGGTAGATTCTCAGAGCACCTGCAACTCCAATTTATTTCAGCTGGAGTTTCAGGTGCTCAGTCCTTCTGAAAATCAGGCCCCAGATGCCCATGGCCTTACCTACAGTTAGACTCAAGCTCAGTTTGCTTAACCTAGAGTATTTAGAAATGCAGCATTAAGCCGGTTCAGTTTAACTTGGTTTAGACATGGTGTGGATGGCCAGTGTGGACACTGACCTGGAACACTGGGGACCTGGCCTGGAACAATTATTATTCGTTCAGATTTAAATCATAAACAGGCACCTGTACAAAGGTTCTAGGTGCCCTGACACTTAATTATACCTACTGATGAAAAGCACTAAATAAGAGCAAGATATTATCATTATTATAACAATATAATCATACCACCAGCAGCATCAAAAAGCATAAATTCAGACAGGGAAAACAACAAAGCTCAGCCAGCCAGTTCCAAAAAGCTCCTTTCCAACCCCACCTTCCCATCATTTCGAGAAAATCCCCCGTCCCCTGCATCATTCTGGGAATATACATGATTTATAACATCATTTTACCATGATTCCTGTCCACAGCAGCTGGCCCAGCTAGGTTAACTATGTTAGCCTGAATTGAACTGATGTTAAACCACGTTAGACAAATTCTTGCACAATGTAGCCCTACCCAATACACAGTAACCAACATGCTTCAGCTTTAGTGTAGAAAATAAATAAATAAATAATATCTAGCGCTTATAAAGTGCTTTTCATCTTCAAAGTGCTTTCCAATCAGTAGCTAATTAATTCTCAATGCCCCATGTGAGGTAAATCTATATGTATTATGCATTAACATATATACATTATGTTTGATCTTTTTCTAACAAGTCCCCACAGTCCAGAAAATTCACATAGAAAACAGCACAGGGAAAAAACAACCCCATCTTTGAAATCTGAGAAGACTTTCATTTGTATGTCACATTTAAAGTAGAAAAATACTTCTTTGGCAGTTCTATTCCTACTGAGGGATCGGCTTTCCTCAATTTATATTTAATAAGTGTACCACCAAAAATACTTAATGCATACCAAATAATATGACTAGAACCACACTAAATAATATCCTATGACTTTAAACATGAATAACTCATTGTGATTACTTCGTTTGAATTGCATATTATACAGAAACTACTTTGGGTGTTGTCAATGGTGAAACTGTTCATGAAATAAATAAATACAATATTTGTGAAATAAAACCAAATCATTCTTGGGAAAAGAATTGCCCGTCTAAATACACATGTCTATATTTTATGGGAAACAGTAAATATTGTTGTAGTAAACTTTTGTATTATGAAATGTGTACACAACAGTATAACAATATGACAGTTTGATTTCTGGGGAGTTGCCAAATCAAAGCAACAAGATTATTGCAGACAAAAATGACATTTAGAGCTTTCAAAGTAGAATCCCTCTTGGTTTTTATTCAGAGAAAGTGAAGTCCTTACAGCCCATTTTGGGATCTTTACAACTTGGTTTTCACTGGAGGATTTGGTAACCAATTATTTTTTTTCCTATCAGAAAGATCTGATGGTTGCCTTTTTTATCAAGTTCTGAAATCTTTGGGACCGATCCTGATCTCTTTACTCACTTGAGTATCTCATTGGCTTCTGTAGGGTACTCCCGTATAGCACATAGATTCAGGAAAGCACTTAAGCATGTGCTTAATATTTAATCGCATGCTTAAGTCCCATTGAAATCAATAGGACATAATGGCATTCTTAAATGTAAGCATGTGCTTAAGTTCTGTCCTAAATAAGAATTGACTTAAGTACCTGCATAGGGCTTTCTTGAATCAGGGTCTTCACCCTTCATTTGTACTGATACTAGCTGATACTACACACAGCTAGCAGGAAAATGTCCCATTTCACAGCTATGGTGTCATATGAGAGACATTTTACAACAACAATTATAAATAGTAAGGCCTGAATCTTCTGGGACAAATCATCATGCCCCATCTGTCATGTTCCTCTATACTAGATACTCATTTTCTAATTACAAGACCTGAACATGGAACTACTTGGTCATCGGGCTGTTCATTAGTTGCAATGACTGGCTGTGGTCAGTTTGGAACCTCTGAATCTTCTTCATGTTCTATATCCACCATCTGTAGAGTTTCCTCTGTTGGTTGTTCTTTTTGAGGACCAAACTGTAGATGTTGATGGTTTCTATTGAACTCTCCACTGTCGGTCTCGATCACATATGATCGCTGAATCCCCTGTCCTTTACACCAGAATAGATCAGACAACAGAGTTGTGAAGCCAGTGTAAAGGACAGGCAAATCGGGTCCTACAGTCTCCTTAATTCTACTCTCACTCCCTATCTATCCCCACATTTCTGTGGCACCCATCACTATGGACTAGCCAGGGGGGCATAGACAATCTCTCAAATCTTCTCCAGCCTCCAGCTTTCATTTAAAAAACAAAAAGAAAATAAGAAAGAAAGAAATACTTGTGGCACCTTAGAAACTAACAAAAACAGAGACCCTAACTGTTATGGTCGCCAGGAAAACGCAACTTATGCGGAGATGTCTGACCGAGTTTGCAGAGAGCCTAAAACAATTACTCGACTTATCTGAATGGATATTAACTCCAATGTCTATGTGCTATGTTCAATGTCAACTTTGTTAACTATTTCATAGTTCCTCAAAGCACCTAAGATGGGAAAGGCTGTATCATACTCTGATGAGCTACCTAAAGTGGGGAGGGATATAAAGTAAGATTCATGGACATTTATCAGCACATGGTTGGGATAAAGAGGGCATGGTTGGTTTTATTGTCCTGAAAGGGGACTTGACTTTCAAAAACTCAGGAAGTGCTGGATTAACCATTGAAAAAGCCCATGTGCACATTTAGTCTGCTGCCTGGTCAGCGCCAATGTTCCCTGAAAAACGCAGTTGTCAAGGTGGGTCATGGTTATGGAGGGGTAGTTTCTGAGACATTCAGAGACCAGATAAAGCCTTGTAGTTCTATAGCCATTTATAGCACTGAAATAAGGAGTAATTCCAGTGACTTGCGTGGTGTTAACTCTGGGTGTACGCTTGGCATAAAGAGGCATAATCTGGCCCCATGCTTTCTGCAAAGTGCTATAAAAGACCAATGCTTTAAGACAATAATTGCACCATTTACAGCGCTGGCTCTGTATAATGTCTTGCAGGACTCCACCCCTCAGACCTGGGGAACACATCAATTTTTCATCCTGGTAGTAAAAAAGAAAAGGAGTCGCTTTTCCCTAAAGGCAAACGCCACAAGATGGTTATTATGCTGCTCTATTGATTGCAAAAAGGTTGCTTAAAGGAGGTACAGAGGACACTTTGTGCTTTCACAAATGTCTGCACAACCTGAGTTATCTGAACCTCAATTATCCCAAACTCCTGTTACCCGAAACGATAGCTTGACCCCCAGTGTCTGTTAATTACATGGAAAATTACTTCTGTGAGCCAAGCCCTCAATTATTCAACTGTCTTCAAAAGCTCCCAACGCATTCAAAACCTTGTGGTGGTACTACAAACATAGAGGTGTTCAACCTTGTCCTGTATATGTGGAAGAGAAAAAAACTTGACGGCAATATATAAAGTGGGAGGATTTTTTAACGTTTCAGAAATTAGTACAACAGAAAGGACGACACAGGTAGAAAGGTGCGTTTGATCTGTTCTGAGGTATGTTTTCATTGTCAAATATCTTTAAGAAGTTTCTTTTAGAAGGGAATCTCTTAACCAAGGGAATCTCTTGAATAGTAGTTTGCCAATTCATAGGTAATTTCAATATTTCCCAGTCTCCAAACCAGCTTAGAAATCTGCGGTTGATTTACAGCAGCAGAAAACAGCAGCAAAAAATGCCACTTTTGGAGCAGTGCTAATCTCAAAACTAGACAGCTGAGACAGGAAAAGCCATTTAAGTAATGCAGTGTTTTAAAAGGCCTGAGCTGACCTTCATTTCCCGCTAGCAGTGTTCTGCAGTGCTGCCTCTGAAGTGCTGTGCGACATAAATAGCTTCTGTCCTCAGATTCTTAGCCGGAGCTTAGCAGAAATTACACTGGTTGCTGGCCGTCTGTGTGGTGCACACTCTCAGTGATGAGTTCCTGAAGGAGTATTTTAGATCTTCTGCCATTTTGGGCATATATTACAGTGGGAGGCACTGCCTGTTTATTTAGACATGATTGGGGAAGCACTCACTAATGTGAGTGACTCAGGGTGTTCTTGCTCAGCAAACCTGTGCAGCCGTTAAGAATAGAGAACAAAGAAGCATGTGAAGTGGAGAGAGAATAGGCAGATCTCTCAAGGCACCTGCCTTGGTACAACACTGCCTTTTTGAGAGCTTCCTTTGCATATTTTGCTGGGTTCCTAGTATTCAGGCAGAAAAATTCTTGTCCATATTTCCTAAAAGAAAGAAAAACAAGGTAAGAGCATGAAAAAAAATCAGATCAAGTCAGAGCAGCTGAAGAGGCAGCAAGCGGGGGATGGGTGGGGGGAATGAGATAAGGCAGACAAAGATCTCACCAAATCTCTGACCTATCAGACAGACTCGCTGGACTCCTGTGCAATGAGCAAGTACAAAAGGAAAGAATCCAAGACAGCTTTGTAGGAGGAGCAGGTCAGGACTTCAGAGGAGCCTACAGAATTTTCTGCTGGGGTTGCAGATCCTGCTAGCGCTATATTCGGAAACAAGAAATCACACATAACCTGGACGACCCTGCAAACCCTGTGGAAGGGAAAAGCTTGACTTTAGAGATGTCAGTGGAATTAAACACTTGGAAGGAGGCTGAGGATCTTTGGTTTATTTCAGAAGGTAAAAAACAAGAAGGACTGTAGCAAACTTTTATGCACCAAGCAAGTGGAGTTGACACCGATATTTGTGTTTTAATAACACCTCTCTACATCTCCTCATTTAATCAACTCCTGATTGCTCCTATTGCAACTTCATAAATTCTATGGCCTCTGGACTGACTCCAGGCTGCACACAGCCAATGGAACGCAGTGCATGAAAGCAGAGTTAGATTTTTCCCTGCATGTTGCATACGATTCTTATTATTTTATAAATAGAGATATGTCAATCTCCTAGAACTGGAAGGACCTTGAAAGGTGCTGGAGTCCAGTCCCCTGCCTTCACTAGCAGGACCACGTACTGTCCTCTGACAGATTTTTGCCCCAGATCCCTAAGTGGCCCCCTCAAGGATTGAACTCACAACCCTGGGTTTAGCAGGCCAATGCTCAAACCACTGAGCTATCCCTCCCCCCTATCCAGCAGAATGGAGGAGAAATATGCTGATGCTGCGTGAGAGGAGCTGAAAGCCAGACAGAGATGGTGCAAGGAGGATTTATTTGCAGACAGTTGGGTGGCGAAACCCATGTCAGGAATGGGGGCTGGGGAAAGCACTTCGGAGGACAGATGAGTCTGTGGATGGGAGGAAAGAAGGGGTCACAGCACAGGTATCCTATTCATTAGGCCCTGAATCAAAAAAGAACATATATTCTTAGGCCAAAAGGGACCACTGGGATCATTTAGTCTGACCTCCTGTACAACAGGAACCTCACAAGGGGAATGAAATAATTCCTGTTTTAACTAGAGCATATTTTTTAGGGAAAAAAAATCCAGCCTTGATTTAAAAATTGCCAGTGATGGAGAATCCACCACCACCCTTGGTAAACCATTCCAATGGTTAATTACCCTGTCAGAGGGCATGACTGCCCCGCAGTGCCCCCTTCTGGCCGAGTGTGGTTCTGCTGAGGCCTGCTTCAGTTTCCCCTTCGCTCAGACTCCCTTAAAAAGTCCACACAAGGCCAGACATTCAAAATATTCCCCCTTCGGGGGCTCAATTTAACAAGACCTATGCAAAGTCTTTCAAAATAGACTCAGACTTACTAAGTTTTCATCCCAGTTTCAGCAGCCCCCTCTCTCCCTGAGGGTCTGGCCTCTCTTCAAAGTGAATTTCCTTTTCCCTCATCCTAAACTGGACCCAGCCCCTCCTCTCTGAAGATCTGCCTTCCTGCTTCCTCAGCACCTCCTGTCTGGAGCTTAGCCTTCTGCCGAGGCCTTTCCAGCTGGTGTTTCCTCCCTGCTGACTCAGCTGGGCATCGGGCAATCAGTCCAGGTGCACTGGACCCTGCTCCCTCTTAAAGGAGCCAGTCACTCCGTGACGCCTTCACTGTTAAATATACAGCATGTGCCTAACTGTACACATCTGAGCCATCCCACTGGCTTCCAGGCCATTACTCCTTTGCTTAAAGTTAACCACATGCTAAATAGACAAAGGATGGGAGAAAGGTAACATCAGGAAAGATGTGGACAAATTGGAGAAAGTCCAGAGAAGAGCAACAAAAATTATTAAAGGTCTAGAAAACATGACCTATGAGCGAAGATTGAAAAAAACTGGGTTTGTTTAGTCTGGGAAAGAGAAGACTGAGGGGGGGACACGATAACAGTTTTTAAGTACATAAAAGGTTGTTACAAGGAGGAGGGAGAAAAATTCTTAACCTCTGAGGATAGGACAGGAAGCAATGGGTTTAAATTGCAGCAAGGGAGATTTAGGTTGGACATTAGGAAAAACTTCCTGTCAGAGCAGTTAAGCACTGGAATAATTGCCTGGGGAGGTTGTGGAATCTCCATCATTGGAGATTTTTAAGAGCAGGTTAGACAAACACCTATCAGGGATGGTCTAGATCAGCAGTTCTCAACCTTTTTCTTGCTGAGGCCCCCCTCAACATGCTATAAAACCACCGCTCCCAGCTTCGAAGCGAAGGGGGGCCGCTGCCTTTAGCCCCGCGCCTCTCCCGGCTTCCGTGCTGGGGCTCGGGTTTCAGCCGTGGAGCTCCGCATCCCCCCTGAAAGAGCTCGCGGGCCGTGGACCCACGGTTGAGAACCGCTGGTCTAGATAATCCTTAGTCCTGCCATGAGTGCAGGGGACTGGACTAGATGACCTCTCGAAGTCACTTCCAGTTCTATGATTCTCCCCATTTTACAATGGGGAGCTGAGGTGTAGCCCACAGGCCAACGTGTGTTACATGGCTCCCTCTGTGCCAAACCTACAAGGGGTGTGGGCTTGTTACAGCTCTGAGCTACAGACTAGGGCTCTTTAGCTCAGCCTGTACAGATTCATGCTTTTATTACCAGAGTTCCATTGCTCAGCCCTTGGTGTCAGCCAAGATAGTAGCTCCCACTGAGGCAGAGAGAGAGAGACTAAGTGAGCTGCCCAAGGTCTCACAGGAAGTCAGTGGCACAGCCAGGAATTGAACCCAAGTTTCTATCAAAACCAAATTTCCAGAAACCGCACTGACTGCTTAGGCCACCAGATCCACAGCTTTGAGCACCAGCTCAATGACGGCAGAGTGCGAGTGGTGGCACAGCTACAAGTTGTAGCAGAGCTGCAGGCCAAGACAATCCGATTATTTTTAGGAGGACCAATTTCCCTAAAAACACAAAGTCTGAATCCTAGGGAAAACGATAGGGCATGGGGGACCGGCTACGGTTTCCTGCTTTATTCCACGCTGTCCAGCAGAGGAAAGAGTTATCATTAAAGGCCTCTCCTGGCCCAAGCGTGATGACAGCTGAGCTTCAAATTCTTGTTTTCCTCCTCATTTGGATGGAAGCTTCTGTCATTCTCTAGGCCTACTGCAGTATGTGTCTGATCCAAAACCAACGGGAGTTGGCTGTTGATTTTAAAGGCAGCCAGATCGAGCCTTAGATTCCTCTAATAAAAAGCATATTAAATTAATAGGCAGAACAATCAAGGAGTACTCAGCATTTTCAACACATTTCCCAGGAATGGCATTTCCCCCAAGTTCTAGGCACAATCCAAAGCAGTCAGCAAAAAGCAGTTAAAAGTTTTTCATACGACTTTTATATGGTGTCAAATGTCAGCCAGTTTGACATCTGGGATGTTAATAATGCAACTAGTGCTAAAGGTTGCCTTGCTCTCAATAAGCCACAGGAACTCATCAAGTTCATTAGATTCACATATTTCCTCCCCCGTCCTCCTTCTCCCCTTGAAAGAAGGAGAGGGAAACCCTGCCGTCTTCTTTTGCACAAAACTGTAGGGCTTTGGCAAGGTTTTTTTAAAATAATTTAATTAGCGCACTCAAATTTCACTGAATCAGGAATATTCTTGTGACAATAATGTCCCTAACCCGCAGAGTATCAGGAGGTGGAAAATAAAAAGCACTGTCATATTAACGCAGCCTCAGCGAAAAGTCTCAGGTGGTTGGAAAATATCATTTAGTCAAATTATCCTTTCTGCAGGGTTTTTTTTTTTTTTTTTTTTTTTTTTTTTTTTTAATGGCATGAAAAGGAAATAAATCACAGTTTTAATCTTGCCAGAAGCCTGGTTCTCAATCCTTCGCTGCCTCTGACCACGCAAGTGACTTCACATGACCCCAAACTCAGAATCCTTGGTGGCCAGATCCCATAATCTTTTGTGAACACAGCTCATAATCCTCTGCATATAGCAAAAAAGAAACAAATGACAATAAACCACCCTATTTTATAGCAAGGCTTTATTCAAAGTCAAATGCAAAATATCGTCCCATCATTCACTGAATTAATACTGAAGTTAGCAAGCAGAAATATTATTCACAGATTGATATATTATCCCTCCACTGCCAAAGCATCTGGACATTTTACATAGCTGAAAACAAAACATTAATCTCTGTCAATGGAAAATCAATGGGAATTGGGCACCTTATTACTTTGGAAAGTCCCACCCTTTAACCATTTATAATAATAAATCACATTTAAAAAGAAATGTCTCTCTATTAACAAATTGTATCTATTTGATCGTACCGCTCGCTCGCTGAACTTTGGAGATCATTTGTCTTCTTGGATTCCTTTGGGACAAGGACTATGACCTTGTGTGTGTTTGTACAGCTCCCTGGAGACCTGGTTTTGATTAGGCCCTTTGGGCACTACTGCAATAGAAATAAAATAATCAAAGTGTGCATGAAAAAATCTGTAACACAGATTGGACCCAATTCTCTACTGCCCTGCACCTGGTGTTCAGTGCAAAGTGTGTGTGAAACACAACCAAGTGAGGATGGTAGAATTTCACACCCATTGGGCACTGATGAGAATAACTACCCAGGATGCGGTCAATGGAGAATCAGGTTGACATAGTTGCAAGTGAAAGTTGCATACAACAGCAAGTCAAATGAAGTTGACATTTTAAGTGACGACGACTATGGAACAAAAAGTCAAACATTAAGCCTTCCATAGCCTGTTATTGGCTGAGTTATTCCACTCCTCACAATGTTGCAGCTTCTGAGTGTGCTAGGAACATTTGTCAAAATCACATTTGCTCTTTGGTTGGTACCAGATCAGCAATTTAGATACAGATCTCTGAGCAATTACTTTCATATCCAAGTTCTTTAAAAAAAATTGTTCACAACATTCTGGATAGATTTTTTTCATAGGCAATTGATTACTGCAGAAATCAGAGGATCATTTCAGAGGCATCTGAGAAGCTCAGCAGAAAGGACATTTTTCTTCTGTTGGATCCTACTTCTGGTCATTAATAAATGGACCAAGAACTTTTCAAACCTCTTTCAGAGCCAACGAACTCCATGTGTTTGCCTACTCAGTCAGAGTTTGAGTGCTTCTATTACTATGTTGAGCCATGCTGGTGAGATGAGCCGGTTCCCCATTCCCAGGAAGGTGGCTGGAAGTATCATAGTTATGTAAGCACGTAGCAGCCTATGTAGGAGCACAACACTGCCATCCTGGTGTACGTAGGAGTGGACCACAAACCCACATATGCCCATACCCATATTCTACAGCTATGGAAGCCAGACTATTCCTGTCCACTGGTTAGATGCAGTGGAAGGTGGAAGGGGTGGGTGGGCGGGTCTCAACTCTCTCTCCACGCTGGGAGGCATCATTTAATTACGAGCAGGCAATGTCTTTGGTTTTACATCTATTGTCTACAGTTGCTAGCTGCTGTGTGCACCCGTTATTTTTTTCTTGATAATCATGCGTTGGGAAAGGTTAAGCTGCTCAAGCCTAGGACGCCACCTTGAATGCAGCCCAAGGCTGTAGTGACCAAACCTTTTGACAATCTGATGCTTCCCCACCCCCTCATCCACCCCCACCCTCGGCTTAGTCATACCCAGTGTACTAAACTTATCATCCCAAATGGCACTGATTGACCTGGGACAGGTGTCAAATTATTAATGGGCTCATCCTTAGAGACAGTCCTGCCAGGTCGAGGCCTAGGAGCACAAACAGGGCAGTAAGGGAAGGCTGGGGGTCCTACTGCTCCATGCTGCATTTACCCTGTGGATAAAGAGAGGACTTCGTCTTGAGGGGCTGTCAAAGCAGCAGCAACTCCACTCACAAGTACTAAAACCACACACGGCCTCTCTCTCTCATACAAGGGACCCTCACTTGCATTAAATAGTTCCCATTGTATAGAAATCATTTTCATTTCACACCGTTGCAGAAGCACCTCTCAGACAGGGACCTCCCAGGTCTGTGAAGTTAAAGGCCCCGTCCCTGTTCGTTCTGTCCTACAGGAATCAGGAACGATAGGCAGGAGGACACGCAAACCCATCCCTAAGGAGAAAAGATAGCACAGCCATGAACTTACAACCCAGTAAGATCACAGCGTAGAAGTGCATCCAAACAGAATGGCTGGTTATTATTTTAACTCTGCAATGGTTGCTTGGGCCAATGAAGCGATACGGACACTTCCCAGCTGAGAACGTAATGCCTTAGAAGGACAGATATAGGTGAGGATGTCGCAAGTGGAAGGCATATGAAAGAGCTTCATCCCTCCTGCTGGACACTGTCAACAGTGAGGAATTTGCTTACAGCTCCACCCCCTCACCAGGACAAGGTGTTGTACTTACCTTACAGTGCAAGCCCTCTAATGCAAGTAAATTTACCTCAACAAAGCTTCCAGTAGCCACAAGGCCCAGAAAAGCCACACAGATCAAACCAAATAATATTGTTGATGGAGCTTTCACTTGACAGATGCTGTCTCATACAGTCACATTAAACCTCCTCCATTACAGTGTTGTATTTCAATGCACAAACATCCAGGGTTAACAGCATCTCGGGCTGTTGTGAAGAGATGTTTCCCAGCAGCTGCTCTGAATCCAATCTCACTTCCTACGGATATAGCTAGATCTGACTCCTCCAACCTCAACCTGCTACTGCAATAGTGTTTTAAAGCCACTGTTCTCCACCAGCTATATTTGACTCACAAGCTCGGACAGGAATGGGGGAGGACAGGGACCCCTTTCTTTCTCCTGGGAGAAAGGGGGCAGCAGATGTACTAAAAATAAATGCTCACTGCAAAGACAGAAGCACTGGAAGAAATGGGGTTTTGCCTACTCACCCAGTTCAGCTCAGCTCATTTCCAGAGGCAGCCGGGCTCTCATAAATCCCTGTTCACCTAGCATTGCCCCAGAACATCTGCCCCCTCTACCCCCCACCCCATTTTAATATGTAGCATATCCTCCCCCGCTCCTCTCACTGTCTGCTGCACCTTTAATTTCCAAAGGCTTCCAGCTGGAGGATTTCAACCGCCTGACATGTCCCTGAGTCCAAATATTTATCCCCTCCTAGCTGAAATCCCTCACTCCGCTAATTCTTGCTCCTATCAACATGCTGTCTTGAGCTCACTGAAACGAAGGCTTGATCTAGGTAACATGCACATCCCACACAGATAAACTCATCCATGCAACAACTGATCACAAGAAATGAGCCACCTCCCTTGTGCCATGGAGTGATTCAGGCAAGATGTGTGGTGTATCAGTGAAAGGGAAAAGGTTGTGCGCGTACAAGAGAGGCAGAAAGGAGCAAGGTCACCAGGTGACCTTTGCAGTCGCATTATAGCTCAGTTACTAGGGAAGTCGAGAGAGACAAAGGGCAGGGAAGGAAGGAAGGAAGAAGGCTCCAGATCACTGAGTTGAGAGACAAGGGATCAGACTGACCACAGCTAGGGTTTGTCTATGTGAGCAAGATTTCGAACCCATTTAGTTTGAGCAGAGCAGAAGGCCGTGTGGAGGCTCTCCTCGCTGTCTAAACCAGGCATGTTTCGGGTTTATTTAAGTTGATTAGGAACTTGCTTAAGTTAAAACAGAGTGAGCCATTCTTAAACTGAAATACGTCGTCGTCCCCCCGCCCAAGGAGGTTGCCCCTATTTACCCTGTACAGCTGAAACCAACTTTCCCATGTGGACGAGACCTTAAAAATGTTTTTCTCCCCGTGCTGCAGCCTCAGATCTAAGGCACCTGGATCTAAATTGCACAGGAACTTGTTCTTCCAGCACCTTCCACACTATGGGACTCCCCAGTCAGACCCCATCATGGTGTCTCCATCTCCAGCCTATCCTGGCTCCTGCAGGCCACAGCCGTCATTAGAAGCTCTTTCCTCAGGCTCTCCCCTGAAGCCCATTTGGCTACACCTGCCAGATGGCTGGTCCAGCCCTGTAGCATCATTGGACAGTGCCTGTGATTGACAGACCCGAGTACCAGGGACGCCGGGGCCACTGATATCAGCTGGCACATAGGGACCTTTGTGCTTGTACCTGTCGGCACAGACACCACTTACCGGGGAGGGGGAGAGCACACAAGCCAGTCCAGATGCACACACGGGGCAGAGGCAGTGAGAGGAGTCAGCCAGTCCCAGCAGTGGGTGGCCGTGTGCCTCGGTGGGGCGGGGGTGGCTTCTACATCACCCACCTCAGTCAAATCAGCCGGGGAGCAGCGTGTAGAAAGCAGAGCCCCTCTGCCTTACCAGCCTCCCTGCCGATGCCCAGGCTGCCCTGTCCAACTCCATGCCCCAGAGTCAGGGGAATCACCCAGCAGCTGGGTTTTCCTAAAAGAGCCGTTCATTTTGCAGGTGTACGCCTGGTGAGACTGCCTGGCCCCACTGCCAAGTCACCAGCCTATTTCTGCCTTGGGCGGCGGGTTTCAACCCCCGTCCTGCGGCTGCAGTGCCCACAATGACTTATCTCAACTTCTGGGTCTGCCTCTCTCTGTCACCCCCCTTTCAGCCAGCTGAGCCGAGCAAACAGGACATGGTGGGGGAGTCGTCACAGGCAGGTCAAGGAGAGAAGGCACGGGAGGGGTGGGGGGTGGTGGCAGGAAGTCACAGAGGGGAGCGGGACTCTGTTACGGCACACAGGTCTGGCCCTGCTTTCCCATGCAGCAGAGATGAACGTATGCAGGCACCCGTAGGTGCTACTGAAACCACTTTGAGCCCTGGGCGTGAGAAGCAGCACAAGGAAAGGAGCAACCTGCCGCAGAAGGTAAACAGTCTGTCAAACGCTCCCGGCCTGGAATCCAAAGGGGTTTTAATGTTCTGGGGCTGATCACCTGCAGGCAGCACGGTCTGTGCCATAAATAAACTCAGAGACTGAGGGCAGCGTGAAATCTGCCACCGTTTCCTTCCTGTGCCCTCCATGCTGACCCATGGCAGCTCTGGCCAGACCATGAAAGTGGCAGAGGCTGGGAATAGCCACATGTACATTTCCAAGGCCCTCCACTTCTCCACAGAGATGCAGACATGAAAGTAGAAGGGAGTACACGCTGGTAATACATAAGGGAAATGATGTGGTCCCCTCCCTGTATTGCTCTTGTCTTTGGTCTCCTCTTAGATGCCAGAGAATGGGTGAACTCAGTCAAGGTAGTTAGCCTGCATGATTAGATAATAAACCACTTACTGTACAACTTACTCTTAATCATCAACTCTCCTTATAAACATTAGCCAGAGTCCTCCCAGCATCCCTGTGAGGTGGGCATTACTATTCCCATTTCAGCAATGGGCAAACCAAGGCAGAGAGATTAAATGACTCGTCTCCGAGGAATTCAGTAGCAGATCCAGCCCCAGAACACATGAGGTCCTGACGCCTAGTCCCATGATCAGTCCAATAGAGCTTGGACCAAACCTCTCTCTCCAACTAGGCCCAGGCTGACTAGTGATGCCAGTCATCCACCTCTCACCTCATGAGAATTAGGGTGACCTGAAGTCCCTGTGAAATGCCAGCAACAGGGACCCCAAGGGATGGGGATTGCACCAATTAAACTCGCCCCACTTGCTTAGCTGGAGTCATCAAGCAGCTCCCCACCACAAGCTGAAATCTGACATGATTCGGAGCCAGGAGGGGAGTCCCCAGCAGGAACAGGAACGAAACTGGTGAGTCGGGGCTCGTTTCTAATGTCCTCAGAACCCACCTTTGCTCTTCTCTCTCTGGCCCTTTGCCAGCACGCAGCTGAACACGTGGATTGGCCAGGATGTAGCCGTTGGCAGGCTTTGAAATAAAGCTGAGGGTGACCTGGCAAAAGGAATTAACTAAACGTTATCGCCTTTCCCAGCCTCCGAACGGATCGCACAGCACATTAGCAGCTGAAAACTGGCCTTGTATTTTTGCCTGGCCGTGACATCCAGCTCATCCCTGGTATGCCTGCTACACTGGTATGACATCCCAGAAGGCATCATACTGAAAATATCACCGTTGCTATGGAATCGGGCAGAATCATGGATGGTGGTGACCCAGGAGGACCTGGGGCAGGTGAGCGGGATACTAAAAATTGTGCAAAAGTGGGCGCACACGTGCTTTGAAAACACACTTGCCTGATCCCTCCAGGGCTGGCTCTGATCCCTGAGATCCACGGTTGATATGCCCTTGCAATGCGATGCATGCTAGGAAATCACACCGAGTGGGAGGGTGGCTTGCTGGGGAGAGAATAGATGTCATGGACTGAAAAGCGGGGTGGGGGAGGTGAGCTTTCAGTGGGTAAGGTGTAGCCTCATCCGTGGCAGCAGCATTCAGCACAGACTGTGAGAGATGATGGACATGTGTTAATTCCATTTGCAGGTCACTTTAAAAGGCCTTAGTCCTCTGGCATCCGGCAGGATATTCCTCTGCCTAGGCACAAGCTAAAACCACTCAGGCACAAACCTAGCAGAAGGACTGCTACTCTAGTGCCAGAAGCGTCCCCCTCCTACATTCTGGGGGGCTGGACAAATCTCTCTCACTTTCAAGGTAGTGGCTGAACTCAACATGTTGATCTGTTCTATGCATGTGAGCTGTGTGCCATGCTAACAGAGCCAAAACATTATCCCGCTCTGATGTAATCCGGTCCCTGGTGCCCTGTTATCTTTCACCGAGGATTTAAGTCCCTGGAGGGCACACTGGGGTTTTCTTTCCCTGTGCTGCTGCCTCTACTGTCACTTAAACAAGAGAGGAGTTTATACTCCTGGGCGTCCTTTGAACAGCAGCAAGAGCATGATAAGCAAGTACAACAGCATGGCAGCAGAACCCGGTAATGAGGCTTCTCTCCCGTAATGTCGTATTACATGCGTTTCCTCTGGGCATAAGGGAGCAGAAGCAGATCCATGTTTGTGAAGGGGAAGAGTACAAATTCCTCGTCAAAGGCCTAAGGAGCGTAGCGGGGAGGGATGCCCCCTAGCAAGCTGGGCCTAAACCCTGCAGAAGGCAGCCTGGAATCTGTTGCACCGTAGGGCTGCAGCCTGGGAATTCTGCATCAGCCTCGTTTCCTTTAAAAATAAAATAGGTTTTTATTCGATTAACTATGAACACAGGCAGTGCAATTAATGCAATAGCCCCTGCATCATTTTTATATTCAATGTAATATGCTTTGTGCCGGCCCTGCATTTCGGTTTTACTAACACGACAAAGGTTTTTGCATCAACGATGCCTGACCCCGTCAGAGAAATTGTCAGGCGGGGAGGGTAGAGGTTTAGGCTGCCAGGCAGGGGGTGGTTGAACCTTTGGCATGTGCGGGGGTGCAGGCGGCAGATTGGCTGTATTCATAAGTACGTTAGCAGGACGCTTCTGCCGGCACGATCAGCAGTGAGACAGTTAATAATGTTGGCACTGAAACGGTTAGGTCATTAGGTTTCAGATTTAACCATTGTGGCAAATAGGACAGTTTGCACCTGCCAGCACTATTGTTTCTGGCTGGCTGAAGACTCAGGCAGAAAAGCGCTGTAGTGGATTACGCCCCGCTCATACTTTTAAGGGTTTTTTTTTGCACCATAAGGGCCAAAAGCAATGTACTTTTAAAATGAAATGGGCCACAAGTTTGCAGGGAGGAGTAGATTCTGTGGCAAATTCTGCGACCCTGGAATCCGGAAATATAATGAGTCCACGACCCCCTGTGGAAAGCTGAACATGTGCAGCCTTGATGGTGGTGTCACCCTGCCACCAACTCTTAGGCCAACAAATGATGTCTTTGCACCAGGCAATTTGTCCCTGTCTGCACAGGTTGGAACCAACCAGCTCCTTCCCTTGCAACGTTCTGTCATCGTGGAAATCTATATACCTTGGAACGAAGCTCTGAGGAAGTTGTCATCATCCTGCAGCTACCGGGCTCACGACCACCATCAGCAAATACTTTTA
The DNA here is from genome assembly GCA_033296515.1 of Macrochelys suwanniensis. NCBI lineage: Eukaryota > Metazoa > Chordata > Testudines > Chelydridae > Macrochelys > Macrochelys suwanniensis. Next base: position 16,315,499 of record CM065781.1, on the reverse strand, counting down.
CTGCTCTACTTTCATATATTACAACCTTTTCTTTGTCAGTAGCACTTACCAGGAGATGTTACAGTGATGAAAATACACAGTGATCAGTAGTGTTTGTTCGGAAGACAGTGAGTGGCAGAAATGGTCTAAATACTTTCAGGCCTCTAGCAGTTCACAGAGCAACACCCCAGGCAAAGAAAAAGATATCTTGATTAGAATAATTATAATAGTCTTTTCCTTAGTTCTTGCTATACAAATTCCAGGCTAAATTATCATCTAATTTCAGAGAGCTCCATGACCGAGATTATCTCTGAGTCATTTGTAATTATGTGCCAGATTGTATTAAAGCATGAAAATACAAAGGTTTCTCATCAAATACTAAGAGGGGAGAAGAATCAAATTACATTTGAGCAAGATAACTGCTCAAACTGCTCTCTGAATCATGGCATACAGCAATTGCAAAGAGAAAGGGTAGAACCCTGTGTTTAATAAAAGTGCAATTGTAATAAACTGACAAATTCCAGGAAATTCCAGTTTAAGGCTGACAAACCATACTCTGCTGCTGCTGGGAGTTTGTAAGGAACGCTCTTTCTAGCCCGGTAGTAGGTTCCCTAGGAATTTCCCACTGTAGCTTTACCCAGAGCCTGGACTTTAGCATTGAGTATCTAGAAGTTGCCGCTTTGGAGACGTAAAGAAAACTGCCAGCAGTAGCAATTTGTGTGCAGTGCAAACAAACCAGCTGCAGTTTATTCAGCCTGCACGCCAGATGTTTTAAATTAGCTCCATTCTTCTCAAAGTTTCTGGGCTGCCTGTCTCACAAGGCCATTTTTAAATCCCAAATTTAGCCTCAGTGAGCATTGCTAAATGGCCGCAGAAGCAGTCATGCTGCCTAGCTGCAAAGCGGCAAACACGCAACCACATTGTTAATCTAAAATATTTACGATGGAACTATTTACAAGGCACCATGTAAGTGAGCATGGTGACATATTTAAAAGATTGTTTCTACTGTTTTGTGACATATGAAATGACTGTTTGGGGGTTAATAGCTGAAGTAGGGCACCTGGAGTCCATGTAGTTCAGAGCAGTATAAATATTTAGGACTTCAAATTTTAGCTCCGAGACCCGAGATGGCCTGGATTACTGGAGCAGTGAATCAGCTTGCCAGTGGGAGACACAAGACAGACAAAGCAACTGGGTGCGTAATACAAAATTTGTTGAGAAGCCATGGTAAAGCCTACATCGGAAGAACAGGTCGCTCTAAAAATACTGGTGTTGGCTTTTTGCATGAGCTGAAGTCTCGGACAGACTTTATCCATTAGTCATAAAACAACAGGCCTAGCGGTTGCCACTGCATGAGTTACTCACTCTGCCGCCAACATAGTCAACAGAGGCCAGTTGCATGCACTCCTTGTTTGCTTTGCCGGTTTGATAGGCTAACACAGCACACCTGAGCGCGCGCCACACTGTGGTCAAAACTGTGTCTGTAGTAACTTTAAGGGCATGACCAGGCTTTGCAAGGTGGCAGGACAGAGCCAATATCCAAGGCTAATTTCAATCCTGCAATTCATGTCTAGAAACAGAAAGTACTGGGAAGTTCAGATGTGCTGCTGACCTGTCCGCAAAAGTACTGTACGTGACGTCTAAAAAATGAAAATGAAATGATACGAGTACACGAGAAATGTAACATATCCCCTGAACTTCTCAGCAATAATGACACTCAGTTCTCCTTCCACAGCAGTGTAAATCATGGAGTGACTATTGAAATCAGTGATGCTACACTGATGTAAAACCCTGGAAGAGGAGAACTAGGCCTCCATAAATCTATTGGTTCTATTTCTTTATATATAATCTTCTGGCGTCAAAGCAAACCAAGCTCTGCCAAAACAAGGCGAATAAAAGAAGACCCTTAGATTTTGTGATGGCAATAGTCCGCTAAAGTGTAATGTAAAAAGCCCGCCATCAAAGTTTCCTTCATCGTCTCATTAAAAAGACTTGCAAAACCATCTGCTAGCTAATAAATACTTTTTTTTAGCTTTAATATTGTATTCCATAATGAAATGTACTAAGGGGAGCAGACAGCATGGCAACAATCTGCTATTCTTTCACTTAAACTCACTGATGTTCACTCCCAACACTAATTAAAGAGACTCAAGACTTCAGTCCTTTGAACATTTCTGTACAAATCTCATAATTCCTAACTGCATCTACATTTTTATTCATAATGCTCGTCGACTGTAGCATTGCTATCACAAGGTTTTCAAGTTAAAAAGGAAAGATTTCACTTTCATGTATAATGCCAATCCATTTTGTTAACATTTTACAACTCAAATATTTATTCTAAATTCTAGGGATTCCAACACATCAGTTTCAAGTATGCTTCCTTGGGAAGCGCTTAGTCACCAAAAGTTGGGACTGGCAGATGGGGCCTGAAAGTGATCAAGAGATGGGACTTCCACCTAAGCGTAAGAAGAGGACTATGTCACAGATCCTCAACCAGTCTAAATCCGCAGTAACTACATTTACTTTATTGGAACTCTGACTATTTACACCAGTGGAGGATGTGGCCTTCTGTGTTTAAAACCATCATTCCAGAAGCAACAAGCCACAAAACCTTCAAATCCCTCCCATCCGGCACCAGTTAGGCAAGTGATGAGCTGTGACTTCTGCTTTTTGGCTAAACTGTGTTTGCTTTAAGGCTATTTCATCCTCCCAACCCACCTCCATCCGACTCGTTGGTTTCATTCACCTATTGCATCCTGTGTACATTCACTTGTGAGCTCTCAAGGGCAAGACTAAATACCATAGTGATTGGCACATTATATGGACTTAGGCAGGAGGAGAGACCCATGGGGGGGTTTGTGGGCTACGTGCTGATACGAGCAGTATAACAGCCCTCTCTCTATTTGCTATAAAGACCTTTGCAGTTCTAGGATCTCATAACTCCCTTGCTGCTTCAGTCAGTTATTTGCTAGACATTAAACAGGAGAAGACCTATCAATCATATGACACATGAAAGCAGGAAGCAACATTGATGTGCTGGACCAAATTCAGTTACATAGGTGTAAATCAGGAGTAAATCCGCTGAGCCGCCCAAAGTGAACCTGAAACATCAGTTCCTGAAGATTTATCCTGGTTTGAGAGCTCAGAACATGGTATGACCTCTCTCCAGGGACAGTAGCTTCCTCTGCATTGTTGTCAAACTCTAGCTGGGCCTTGGATTTGGGCTGGCATCCATTCTGCAGTGGGTGCATCAGATTCTTAGCTGGAAGAAATCTGGCTGAGTTCCATACCTGTGGTACAGGACACGAGGTGACGGGAAACTGATTTAACCATCATTTGTTATGAAATCAGCCAATTCAAAACCCATGTGTGCTCCTTACTTTCGCAATGAAACAAGGGAGAATGTCAGTACACAGATTAGGGGGTTACTTTCCTCTTCCATTCAGGTAACATCAGCTCTATGCCCCACCACATCCGATGTGACAGGACTCTCCTCTCCAGCCCGTCATCAGAAGCAGCCTTCCTGCATCTTCCGCCCCTCCCCCTCCAATATCTCATTTCAAATCTCATCAGGAAACATCTCTTCTCCCTGCCTGTGTCATTTAACTTCTCTCCCATTCAGTTAGTATTTTATTTATCGCTGCAAAGTGTTTTGGGCTATGAACAATGCCACACAAATGAAGCTGTGATGTACGTAGCCCCTGTACTTCACCAGCCAGCTTTTAAACAGTAAATATGAGAGAGAAAAGAACTAGAATGGGGGGCTCGCTTGGGGTGAAATTCACACCTGGACCGATGGTCATTCCAAGCTCTAGGCCTGGCTTGCAGCCTTATTGGATGCCTTATTGGAAAGGGGGGTCTTGGAGTTAAGGCCACAGATTTCTTATGCAAGCTCGGGAAAATCCTTTAGTCTCTCTGTGCCTCACTTGCCCATCTGTAAGACAGCGTGAACACTACTTCTTGTCTCCCGTCCTTTGTCTGCCAGGCTGTAAGCTCTTTGGGGCAGGAAGAGTTTTTTTACTATGTTTGTACAGAACTAGCATAATGGGGCCCAATCATGGGTGAGGTCTCTTTGCGTTACTGTAATATGAACAAATAATAGCAGGTAGCAGCTTTGTTTGCGCCTGGTGCACAGGGCTCAATATCACCCTTTGCACAGCCCTGCCAAATACTCAGAATGGGATTCCCTGGGTTGGTAATTGACACTTGTCCGGGGGGTAGCTATAGCTCTTTCAGATAGTGGTACCTGACTACGTGTTTCAGGTGGCGTATTGATAGCTACAATTGTGACGAACTAGGACTGTTGTTAATGTTTTCCCTGAGTACTGTGTGGGTGCCTCAGTTTCCCTATGCAGTGCTTGAGTATCTAGGTGGTGGGACAAGGGTGCATGATTGTTACAGAGCCCCAAGGCAGGGGCCTGGACACAGAGAATGGCCGACACTCTGTCTCCTAGCAACTGATGGCCCCGGCCCCTCCCCTGCAAAGGTGAGAGCTGAAGGTGTTGGAACAAAGGGATCAGGTGACCTCCTGGCCGGGGAAGCAGGCAAAGGAGAGAGGAGGGGCTGGACAGTTGGAGTTGGGCGCCGGCTAAAGAAGAGGGGGGGAGGCAGACAGGGTCTGGCCTCCCTGGCCCTGTTTGGAGCTGTGGGGTGAAATGCAGGGAGCCCCCGGGCTGGGGTCTAAGCTCCCTGCCCCCCGGAATGGCCCGCCGGAGGGGTCCTGGTTGTACTGACAAGCTCTGTTTGGATTGTGTTCCTGGCATCTCTAATAAACCTTCTGTTCTACTGGCTGGCTGGGACTCCCAGTGAATCCGGGGAAGAGGGGTGCAGGGCCGGACTCCCCCACACTCCGTGACAACAATTCAGTCAGCTCCTACGTGCTGTCAGAATACCTATTGTGGAGCACTGCAAGATGAAAGAGACCTGCCTATGGCAAAGGCCACTAAGAAGAAGTTTCCTTTTGCTGTGGTATAGTACAGGAAGGCAACACAACGACAGAGGTTACAGGAATTTGCAGTGGGCAGGTCCGACTGAATCAGTGCAGCACTCTGAAGTGGCAAACAATTTCCCAGTGGCTTCACACAAGAGTCTGACATTAGTGACTAGAGTTTTGAAAGCAGTTGCTTCAGCTCTCTCACCGTGTCATCCTGTAAAGCTTATTTGAATTGTTTTGGTGTGTATGTGAGCTTCCAGAGAAAGGGGAGACATAAGAGCAGAGACGAGGACTAAGCATGTTCCCCAGACATGACAATCTCCGAAGACTCATCATTCAATTACAGACGTGCATCAGAGTAGTCTATTACTACCTAGAGAGAGAAAGTTTTGACAGCCAGGGCCATTTCCATGCTCAGAGTTAAAGAATAATGCATTATGCACCAGAGCTGTGTCACTGCAAAAGTGGATTCTCTAAATTACTTTAACATCAGCAGAACAGGTAACTCCCCGCTGCTAATTAATTAGGAAAGACAGTATGATGAGCTGTACAAACAGAGTCAGCAGCACTAAGCTTTGGCCTGGGGCAATATACCACAATGTCAAGAACTATTGTTACTGGAGGGCAATTTTTTTTCACCTACTGCTATCACCTCTTGGGACTGTCATTGCAGGCCAGATGCTCAGCTGATGTAACGCAACATAACTCCGTTGACTTAAATGAAGTCAATGGAGTGATGCCAATTTATGCTAGCTGAGGATAGCTATCTTGGGTAATTCATATAGTCCCATGTGTTTTATTATGCCTCTATATTTTTATGCATTGGAACCTATGAGTTATAAGGTCTTCACCACATAAAGACATCTGCGTTGCAATCTTTGTGCAAGGAAATCTCTCTGAATCCACAGACTTACTCAGAAAGTGTTTTACTGACACCTTTATGCTCATAAGGAGAGTTCAGCTGATAATAATTTTAGCTCCACTGTTTCCATTATCCCCTATGCAAGAAAAGCCAGCCAGTCTGCCTTGGCTTTTAGAGCATGTCTATGCTACAAGCACGGTAGCGGCACAGCTGTGGTGCTCCAGCTATGCGGCTGTGGTGTAGATGCTTGCCACAGTGATGGAAGGGTTTTTCTGTCGCTGTAGGAAATCCACTCCTTCGAGAGGTGACAGCTAGATTGATGGAAGAATTCTTCCGGCAGCCTCGCTGTATCTACAGTGAGGATTAGGTCTACCTAACTTCATTGGACAGGGCACACAATTGTTCACCAGCTCTGAGCAATGTAACTAGGTCGACCTAAGTTTTAGGTATAGCCCAGGACTGAGACTGAAGACATTAGGGGACCTACATCAAGGAGGAAGCTCCTGTCTCCGGGGTGGTATTTTGAGGGGAACCTGACAATTACAATATATGCTGGACTGCTTGAGGAGGTTTGCATCAGCCATCCGTGATAGAGGTAGAGAATTATCCTCCATTGTGCGCTACTGCTCTTTGGGAGGACGAGACCACAACCCAAGGCTTGGTCATGTGCCCAACTTTTTCACCAGTCAGATTGGTTATAAAAATCCAAGCGATTGAGAAATTCAAGTGTTGTTCTTCTGAAAGTCTAGCAGATTTCATTCCTGTTCGGGGGGTTGGGGGGAGGAATTTAAATAGGGAGTGGGGAAGGAAGAAAGAAAGAGACTAGTACACAAAGCCATGCCAAGAGCACATAACTGGAAATGCTTGAAACAATTCATTAGTTGTACAAAACTGCAGGAAGCCTAAGGGTAAAGTTAGAAACCCTGCTGCAGCATGATTAAAAGAGAGAGGCTATCCTAACAGTTGGTATGGCTGAGTATTTCCATTTCACGATTGCAATAAAAACGAACTGGATTTCACAGATAGCCTAACGGCCGACTGGGTCCATTCCTGTGCTGCGCCCATGCTGTGTGTTGAGTGCTTTGTCCAGTTGAGTTGTGACTGAACAATGGAAAGTAGGACTAGTCCATTAGGCTGTGACTCTTCCATAGCCTAATGGAATTCATTGTTCTGAAATGTTTCCTGATCTTTAGCCTGAATATCTTTGATCAGTTTTACTCCTTTACTCCTAATTAGAGTCTGCCAGACCACCTAAACAACTCTTTTCCCTGCTAAGTATTTACTCTAGTCAAATACATGTAGATTTCATCATCTTCCCCAACTTAGATGTCCAGTCAAGCTATAAATATTATTTTTAATCTCTCCCCATGACCAGTCCCTTCAATCTTTTAATTTTGAAGGAGATGCACGATACTGGTCTTAATACAGTCCGAGGAGACAAATTCCTAAATTAGAAAACTAACAATGTTTCTCATCTGTATTTCATGTCAAGTTGTAACCTCTCTCCTTTGTATTTCTCACCTGTAAAATAAGTACCATGCTACTTACCTTCCTCACAGAATAGTGAAGATCACTTGTTTGGCAAGCACAAAGTTTGGTGCTATTTTTTTTCTCGTTCTTGTCTGAATTTCCTTTAATTTGTCAACATCTTTCTTTTATTGAGGAACACAGAAATCTACATTGTTCTAACTGCAGTTTCACTAAAGCCACATAGATAAAGGCTGCCATCACATCTTGGTCTTAGACATGATACTGTGTTGTCATCTCTCATGATTTTATCATGAATCTCTTAGTATCTGGTATTTTAAAGCCCCTTCTCCTGGAGCCATGTGATTAGATGAGAATCTCAACTTCCATTTTTATTTAAGAAAAAGTTTCTAGCCCCTCATGACTTCAGAAAAAAAGCTTGAAAATATGAAACCTAAGAAGTTTAGAAAAAATCAGAAGGCAAATAAACTCCCTCCCCATTTATTTTTTTGAGTCTTATGGTTTTTAAGCTAATCTCATGATTTTGTGGTGGGGAGGAGCTCGTTCATGGTTTGTGAATGTTTGGATTTGGCAATACTGGTTATTTCTTGACAAGAAGCACTGTTTCCAGTGATGCTATGCAAGGAAAGCAATATATTGGGCCTAATGAAGAAATTACTGGGTGAAATTGTACGGCCTCTGTGACACAGGAAGTCAGATTAGATGCTCATAATGGTCCATTCTATCCTTAAAATACATGAATCTATAAGCAAATGTTCAGTGGCCTCACAGCAACTCAAAATTTTATAAAAGTTTGCAAAGAACTCAGCAGAGGTTAACTTCCTGATGGGAGAAGAACTTTTTTACCACCCATTTGTTGGATTTTGTTTTAAGTAACAGGAATGGGAAATACCCTCTAATTTAGGAGATGTAGGGAGAAGAGCTTGTAAACATTATCATATTTTAAAGACAAGTTCCCTTCCCTGAAGACCTTACAACCTAAACAGACCATGTACAGAAGGAATGGGTGTGTAATGTGACTGTTGTGAAGTTGAGCATTTGCAATTTTAAATCCATATTTGTTGTTTGCATTTGCTATGCTTTGCATGCTGGGGGCGGGGGAAGTGGTTTGCAGATCTTTTGGTGATGTATTAAGGAGAAACCTAGTGGAAAAGATAGGGAGGATTCTAGGGAAGTAGGCCCAGAGGCAAGAATTGGACGACAACAAGATTGGCAAACTGTACACCTTGGGGAAAGTAGAAGAGTGAGCAAAAGTGAGCAGAGTTTTGCAGGAGCTCAGTTGTACAGGTTCCCATGGCAAGAAAAAGGAGCTTAAATTTCATGATGGCAAAAGAAAGTTAATGACAGGAAATGATGAGGGGTTACTCACCAGAGGAACCAACTTTTACTGCTGGGAGAAAGTTGTTTCAGGTGAGAAGTAACCTATGTAAAAAAATGTTTTGCAGACGTGGAAGGTGAAGTTCACCTAGAGCAAGTTGCTGGAGAATAGCAGTATAATGGACTCTGCAGTAACCAGTGTGTAAAAGCCCCTTGTATCTAATTCACTACAGGTATGTTTGCTCCTTTTGGAATGAGACAATGTGTGCTTAATGCACTTTTAAAGCATTACTTTTCATATTACTGTGCACCTTAATACATTTCACTAAACCTCAGTAGCAGATGTTCCTCTGGGTCCAAACCTTAGCCTCTACATTCAAAACTCAGCAAATAATAAGAGTAGGAGGGTAGATGTGGATTTTACCCCCAAACCGTGGTATCCAGATGTCGATACAATAGAATGATTTTGAAGTCAATGCACATCTTGTTTGTCGAGATACAACTCTTCAAAAATGAGCATCAGAATAACACTCCTATTGAGCAAACATACCATATTGTTCGTATTTGCACTAAAATTACATGATTTAATAGAAAGATCTTGTTAATGTTATGCAGTTTACAGAAGCTATCTACACTTATAGATAATCAGTGGAACAATACTATCTAAAACACATTTGCCTGATTAGAAATGCCCTCCATTTTAGAAACAAAAGAAGGCTCTAAATTACAGATTTTGTCCACTACAACCAATCACACAAAAAAGCAATCAAAAGCAAACATTCATACGAATCAAGAGATGAAGGAATCAGGAATTTGCAAGAATGCATCATAAAAGATGGGATATGCAAGGGGTTTTTTTGGATTTATTTACAGCAAATATATTACAATAAAAAAGCTGAATGTAGCCCATATTGTGGTTGTGTAAAGAAGATACATATGCTTACATTGAACAGCTGTAATTCTCTTGGCACTAACAATCAAATGTGTAGACTCGATACAAAAATAAAAAGTAGTACACTTATTGGGCAAAGGACACATTAACAGCTTACATCTGTGGACAAGAGTTTCAATACAATCCAAAGAGAATACAGACAAGCCATCGGTATGGCAAGAACTTTTTAGATGAACATGTAACCCACAACATAAGGCTGTCTGGCACCATTTAAGATCTCCTGCATTGAACATAGTGACTTTAAAAGAACATCATACAAGATTAAGACACAGAAAATACAATTATCATGGTGAACAGTCTTGTTACTTTCATTATTCCTCTTTCATATTTTATTCCCACAACAGTAGTGTGTGTTAAAGAGGCTTCCATGGCAGACAAACACAATGCAACAGCTGGAGGGTTTTGCCTGTCAAATAAAGCGACTTGCAGCAAGAGACATTTATGCTTTATACAGATATGTAGCTCACGTGGGTTCTAGTACAACGATCTAAGAACAACAAATGCTGAAGCCTTATAATCTCTCTTCATTATAATTAGAATCCTGAATAAAGCAGGGTCCAAATTACTCCAAGGGAATCCAGGCTACACTACAGCAAAACGTTTTCTGCAAGGTCACTATGATATATTAACAGTAGTAAACAGAGTTAATGCTACGTTAACCTTTTTACATTTTCATAAGTGTTATAAAAACAGAACCTAGCATCTTTTAATCTGTTTACATTTCCTGAGCTTAGTTAAATCACAAAGGGAGGAAAATTATAAAAATCCCAGCTAGTCACCAGCAAATTAAAAATGTATGCAACTGGTTTGAAAATCTTTATATTCTCCCTATTTGCCACCATGGCCCTTCCCTTTTCTTTTAGGCTCCTATACAAGGGCATATAGAATTAAATTCACTAGAAATGCTGGGATACTACGGAATTGTTGGTCTTTTTTCCCCTCTCTAAGTGCCTTTATGGTAGATTGTGAGATAGCATGTTCTGATTGAATCTTATGAGAGCACTCAAAACCCCTGCAAGTATTTTCCCTTCCTAAATAGACAAGCACCCCTTGCCTCCAGTTTGGAAAATAAAGCTTCCAGAAACCCAACCCGTTACTGAAATTCTCATTTCCTATTTGTCTGTTTCGAGTGTAGTGGACTCCACTGTGCACCCCAGCTCCCCAGTCGAACGAGCCACTGCCTTGAGCTGGTTTAGTATTCCGCTGGGGGAGGTAAAAAAACTATGAAAATCTACACCGAAAAATGTGAGAGAGAATCTCAGCAATAAAGAACTCATCGTAGTGGCTTCTTCAAGAGCCGACACTACACCTCTGAGACAGGAGCGTATTCTATCCTCCAGGAGTCAATATGTATGTTTATTTCCTGTGTATAAAATAATTTGTACCTTGGAGTAAAATCCAGATTTTGAGAATATACTGGGAACATTGGTACTTACAATACTGCTCTTGGGCAGAGTGCTGCAATATTCAAATTCATCCTAACTGGCCTAGGTATACCATAGATTTGTACAGGCATAATACACCTGGTTGATATTTTTAAAATTATTATTATATAACGGAGTGATTTTGCATTCTGGTGTAGATAGAAAGGTTTAACTCCATAACTTAATTCTCAGAGCAGCTTTTGTGTAGCTACCAAAGCAGCCAGAAAACATCTGTAGCTTTTCTTATGGAGTACCAGCTTTTCCCATGAGAATTACACTAAATCTCCTCTTTCCAACCCCAAAAATCTTTCCAAAGCCCAAACTCTACAGACAAGTAATCCAAAGCCTACTTCAGAAGGGGTTTTGGCTTTCCACATGCCTAACCATTCATTTTGTTACCCAAATTCTGCAACAGCACATGCAGTCTCACAGCCATTGCAGAAACAGGGCACAAAAATGTCTAGCAGACACATACTAGCCAAAGCATTACATTGACTAGCCACGCCAATATTAAAATTGTGTCCCAATGAAGCCCTGTGTGGGATCAAGGACCTGCTGCTCATCTTACCTCTCCCCTCCCTCCACCCCCTTTTACTGGCTGTTGGGAGTAAAAGCCCTCTTTAATGTTACTGGAAGTCTGGACAGCACCGTTTCCTTCTCTGTCAGCCCAGCTGGTGGTGATCAAAGGAGCTGCCCAACTTGGAGAATCACCAATACCCAACTTCCCTTCCTGTGTGTGAGGCACATTTTTTCAGCTCCCCAGTCAGAGTTGAGGGAAGAAGAGGATGGTGTTTCTGTGATGAGTGCTCCAGCTAATAATAAACGGGCTGCTCCTCACCAGTGTGGGAGAGAGTAGATTCAAACTCTGACCTGTAGCAGCCCCACTCAGGAAATACTGTTTTGCTAAGAGATGTGTAACTAACCTTCCCTGAGCTGGGCTGGTTCTGGCAGACGGCGCAGCTTCCTTGACCGTCAACAGCCAGGTGAGAAAGACGAAAATGTCAGAACTCCTGTGGCTCCCAACATCATTAAGGTCTTGATCCAAAGCATATTAATGTCCACTGGAGTCTTTCTGCAGACTTCAGTGAGCTTTGGATCAGGCCCTAAAGGTGGGGACAGAGGGAGGTTAGGGCTGATGGAGTTGAATCTGCCAACACCAGGCCTGATTTTAACCCACAGAGCTAGAATTCAGATGAGTAGTTCTATTGAGTTTGGCATCAGAAAGATTAGTGCGTTGAAGTGTGGGATCTCAGAAGGCCCAAGTCCTGGCAATAACACTGTTAGTTATTGTACCAAATGAAAGTCAAGCTGAGCCAACCAGGTTGCCCTATGGGTGACCTTTAATTTACCAATAAAGAAGTTAAATAAATTAAATTAAACTTCAGTCAAACCAGAAACTAGCTTATTTATACAAAAAGCTCAGCTTTTTTTCTTCTTTTTCTTTAAAAACCCCTAGACTTTTAGAGACAGGCTGTTCTCTGTGTGGCTGCATCACAGAGCAGGTCTGTTCCCAAACCCAGCAGGTCACTAATGGTAGCAATAGTCACCCTACTGCACCAACCTCCCCATCACATCCATAGCAGTCCTGTGACACCACAGCAGTATAGTCATGTACAGTCACTGGAATGAACTTGGCCACAGCAGTGTCTCCTGCTTTCCCCATAGATGCTTTGCTTTTAGCTAACCATTTTTTCCACAAATACTTCTTCAACATTACAGAGCAATAGAAATCACCCTTCTGTGACAATGGTCTCTTCTACTGTCAGCATCTCTTGAGGAACACACGACTATTATTAATGTATGTAAGCACATATTTAGCTTCTGAGGATTAATTTAATTTAAAGAGATACTGCCATAGAATTATATTTTTTTCCTTAATGTATTTGCTTTTGGGAGAGTATCAAGTAGGGAAGCTTGTATACAACGGCAGAGTCACATTAATAATAAAAATTAGATTATCCATTTTTCTCATTATAGCAGTATGAGAGAATTAACACTGGTAGAGTTCAAAGATTTATGTGGAGGTTTTACTTACTTATAATTTATTCCTCTTCTATACGTTACTTTTCAGTAGCATGCCCGAAGCAGGATCAAACGAGAGACGTGTAGTTTCTAACCACAACATACTCTGCATACAGGCTATTTTTCTTTGTTCTCTGGAAACATTACTTCCATTAATTCCTTCCTCAAAACATGATCCAAAAAAAATTTCAAGTACGATAAACCCAAACTTTATTGCTGGGTTATAGGTCAATGTAAACTGACCAGAACCAACACTCAACTAAAATTCTCTTTACAAAAGTCAGGATTGTTCAGTTAAGTCTGCAGATCACAGACAGCTTCTTTCACCATTCATAAAGTCATTGGAACCACAAAATTACTACATCTCCTTTGGAAGCAAACAGGACTAATAACCGTCGTCATCGTCCATATCACAGCCGTAATCTGAAACATATAGAGAAAAAGGTTTATAGAAAAGAAAATGCTCCCGAGAATAAGAAAAGTGCAATGAAAATATTACAGCTGTCAAACTATAAATTCAAGCAGTCTCTGTGCTGTGTAACAAGTTGGTATGTTTTTAATTAACCTAACAACAAACTCATACATTTTCTTAAGACTAAGGAGAAAAACTGCTATATGCTCTCCTTAATGAACTCAAAAATACTTGTGAACCTACATGTATATGTTTATCACTGCACTTATTAAGAGAGGCTCTATATGGAGCCTTAGGACCCTAATTTCAAGGAAACTTGGCACATGGACATGTGAAATATTCAGCTTAGTTAGAGGCTAACGAGATCAAACTTGATTGTCAAAAGTAAATTGGAACATGGAGATAGATAAATGGCAATGTGCATTACAAGGGGGCATGATTAACTAAACATGAGTGCCAAGAAAAAAATTAATTTGTTTAAATCATTCAAGGATTTGTAAATAGAACCTACCCAGGCTCAAAGGCAGCTCAGGAACACCCTTCTGTGCCCGAAGATTCCCAAGAAGCAAAATGTCACCCAACAACGAACATCAACTAGGACATCTGGCTTCAGAAGTCCCGTATCCAGTACTACTACAAGCAGAAACTCTAAGTGTATGTCTACACTGGAATTAAAACCCATGGCAGGCCCATGTCAGCTGACTCAGGCTCACAAGGCAACGGGGATGTTTAATTGCCGCGTAGACTTCTGGGCTCAGGCTGGCGCCCAGGCTCTAGGACCCTGTGAGACAGGAGGGTTGCAGAGCTCAGGTTGCAGCCTGATCCAGAACATCTATACCATAATTAAATAGCCCAGCAGCCCAACCCCCATGAGCCTGAGTCAGCTGCAGGTGTCTTAACTGCAGTGTACACATATCCTAAATGGCCAGTTGTGTCTCTTTGCCAATCATTACCCAGAATCCTTTCTGTGTACAGCTATTTCAGAGCAGTGCGGATTGCTGAGGTCTAGGGGAAAAAACAAAAAGGTTGTACGTGCTTCTGGATATACCAAGTTCTTTTCTGCGTATTTCACAAATTAACCAGACAAAAAGCTCTTTGTTGCAAAATGGACCCTAACTTTTACTATTATATGTGACTGTTTAGTGAATTTAATCTTTATCTTCCACCATCAATGTGGGGAGAATGCTCTGCAGAAGAAACAAATGTAATCCACAGTGATTTGTACAGAAAGGGTGAAGTTCATCACCTGAATCTCCTGCAGTTCCTCTCCACTTATCAGGGAGGTCTAAGACCCATGAGTAGACAAACAAAGCAGTTCTTTTGCAGACAGTCCATTCTGAACACCTCCATTTTAATTCTGGCAACATTCCTAACTTATTTTTCTTAATAATGCAAATACTTAGCTCTTTCAGCTGCAGTACAGAACCAGACAGAGGGTAGCACAATGTTCTCAGAATGGTTTTAAAATAGTAACACAAAGGAGAAAAAAGCTCAGTGCCCTTTAAACTACTTTGCGGGCTTTATTACTATTATTTTTAAACACAGATCCACCCACTCACATGGGTGCACTTTCTTGGGAACATAATCCTAATAATAAACACTAGTGACAAAGTGTTTTTCCTTTGGTTCAGAAATTATTTTCCAGTCAGAAATCAATCTAAAAGCAACACATTCCTTTATGATCAACCCATAGATATTACAAAAAAGCTTCATCAAAGTCTGCAGCTGAATTAACAGTGATGGGGAGGCTTGAACAATAAATCAATGCTCCAGCACAAACCTTCTTCCCACTTTGCTTTAGCATATTGCATCATTCTATTTTAAGATAATTTTTGCATACATCCCAAGTTTAAAATGTAACAGGAAGTTTCAAATAAAGGATAAATCCAGCCATGTCCAACTATGAAATACCACTGCAGAGAGGGTATCAATGTTTCCTGTCAATACAGAAACCTGCTTAAATGATGGTTTCTGGTTAACATAAAAGTTGGGGGTCACAAGGGGGTTTAGGTACCTAACTACCATTTAGATATGCAAATCCAATATTTACATTCTCAAAAACCCCGCCCAAGCTGCTGCCTAGCCCTGTAGGGGCCTAGGTTTCCACTGGTAAAGTCCCCTAGACACCTACATTTCTGCATTCACACAGCTACCTCAGTCTTGATACCATTGAGCAACTTGGTGCCTAAGCTCCAGCAGGATTCGCAAACTAAGCATTCACCGCCTATCATGTCGGGGGGCCAGCTTGGTAGATGTGCTCAGAGGCTGCCTTGGAGCACATCTACCAGACTGGACCCCATGCCAACCATAGCCAGAGAAGTCGGCGGTGATGCTCCCCGCCACTTTTATGTAATAACCCAGCAGTTACTGCACTCACGCAGCATGTGGGAGACCCAGGTTCAAATCCCCACTCTGCCTGATGTGGAGCAGGGACCTGAATGCAGGTCTCGCACCTCCCAGGTTAGTGCCCTAACCACTGGTTTACAGAGTCACACACACACATTCTCTGGCACAATGAATATATAATTATTTATACAAAGTGGAACAGCTTGAGATTGAGAGACACCCACTTCAGAATACCTCATAACACAGTGGTTGGGGCAAACACCTGGGATGTAGGAAACCCATGTTCAAGCCCCTGTTCCAAATAAGGCAGCGTGGGGATCGGAACACAGGTTTTCCACATCCCGGGTCCACGCTCTAACATGAGGCTATCGGGGGTAACCAACACCACCTCCTCCTCAGTTTTTCTTGAAGAAAGGACTGACTTAGCTTACGCGTCCGTAACTCCAGGCCAGGGTTCATGGCTGTGAATCTGGAGTGGAGGGAGGCGTCCATCTCTCTTTAAGGGGCAGGGCTTAGGCCCCATCCTTCTCATTGGCATTTCCTGCTGGCTAGCTTAGGCAGCTCCCTGCTTAGGGTGCTGGCTTCTGTGAAACCCCTTTTTTAGGCCCCTCACTGTCCCTGTGCATCATACAGGGAGCCTAAGTGCCTAACCTGGGGTTGTGAATTTCACTTGGTAGCAGGATACCTAAACGTAGACACTGTGATGCTCAGCCTAAGTCCTCTTTGTGAATCCACCCATAGACCTTAATACACATGTGGTTTAGTGAGTAGAATACACTGGCTGTGATTCCCGTATCACAATATGTTTGGTAAATTCCTCACTTGTCATGATATTTAACTCAGAGACGATGTTCGAAGACTCATTTAATACTGAGCTGGAGCACCAAGTTCTTAGGGCTTGTCTACTACACCTCAGAGTTATTCCAGAATGAGGCAGGATGTGAATTTAAAGTGGAGTAGCTATTCGGAAAGAACACATGTGTAGACAAGCCAGTATCCTACAGCTAGGATCCAGGGGAAGCCCTCCAGGAAGTTGCACTGTGGCATTAAGGGGTAAATCCTGATTCGTGCTGCAGGAGTACATGAGCCTCTAGGAGGACTGCTGCATGGGAGGAATTAGGGGACAGGGGTGAAGAGACTGAGCAGAGGGATCTGCACATTCAGAGCGCTGCGGTGACACAGATCGCCAGCCAGAACTGTTAAAGAAAAATGTAATTTGGATATTAAGTTTTTACTGAAAGCAAATAAAAATATGTATTTACTGAAGTAAGAATCACCGTGAGCCAAAGCCTTGCTCTCGGTGTCCGACATGTTTAGCTGTTTGCTAAAGTTACCTTTTCATTATTAAAGAAGAAAAAGCATTTTTAAATGTACACTAAATTATACTGCACGTGGGGTTAAAACCCCCAGCAGCCAGGAGGGGCCTGTGCAAGGCTCACTGCACCACCTAAGCCTCATCCAGGGGCTGTGCAGGGGATGGATGGGCAGAGAAGCTGTGCAGGAATACTTGTGACCCCTGCCCCAGACGTGCTGTGGAAAGGATCTCCATACCAGCCCTGCACAATCCAGCATCACACTGATTAGCACTATTCTAATCATACCCAGCACCACGTTGGGTGTTCACATTTCATCTGGTACCTCAAGCTAACACTGCTGTGGCCTTTTTTTCAAAAATAGCTAATATTTTTAATTTAAATAAATAAATAAATGGAGAGATGCCTGTCTCATAGAACTGGAAGGACCTTGAAAGGTCATCGAGTCCAGTCCCCTGCCTTCACTAGCAGGACCAAGTACTGTGATTGAACTCAACCCTGGGTTTAGCTGGCCAATGCTCAAACCACTGAGCTATCCCTCCCCCCAAAATTTTTTTTTAGAACTGGAAGGACCTTGAAAAGTCATCGAGTCCAGTCCCCTGCCTTCACTAGCAGGACCAAGTACTGTCCCCTGACAGATTTTTGCCCCAGATCGCTAAATGGCCCCCTCAAGGATTGAATTCACAACCCTGGGTTTAGCAGGCCAATGCTCAAACCACTGAGCTATCCCTCCCCCTATTTCTCCAATAGCTCCTTAAGAATAAAGCAGCGGTTCTCAAACTGTGGGTCGGGACCCCAAAGTGGGTCTAACGCCAGGGCTGGCATTAGACTTACTGGGGCCCAGGGCCAAAGCCCAAGCCCCATCACCCAGGGCCAAAGCCCAAGACTGAGGACTTCAGCCCTTGGTGGCGGGGCTAAGGGGGTTACAGGCCCCTCGCCTGGGGCTGAAGACCTTGGGCTACGGCTTTGGCCCCAAGGCGGACTCAGGCTTTAGTCCCCGCTCCTGGGGTCGTGTAGTAATTTTTGTTGTCAGAAAGGGATCGTGGTGCAATTAAGTTTGAGAGCCCCTGGAGTCCTTTACAAAGAACAGAAGTTGGTCTGGTAATTTCTGTGTCTTCACAATTGTGCACAGTCAATAGGTCCCACTATCTAAAATCAAGACCTACCATTTCCTCCCATTAACTGAAGTGCACTCATGCAGTGATCATCCTCTTCTTCTACTTCTTCTTCTTCAACTTCTTCATCATGGTTATATGATACTGGTCCGCTCTCTACCAGAACATTCTCTGGTTTTTCAAGCTCTGGCCCTTCTGTCTGTGAATCTGGAAAGGTTACCTGTGAACAAGAGACGGGGACACTAAAGTATATCATGCCTTGTAGCCAACTCTTTCCCTTTAAACTTTCCAAATGAAAGGGCCAGAGCAGCTGGCACTATTGTCCTCTAACAAAGCCAAAGATCAGCCTAAAAAGCTTAAATCTTCTGGGGAACAGTCAACTTCCACAGTGGAAAGTACTGTGAATGTGCATGAGAGAGAAACGTTTACATTTCAAAAAGAACGAGGAGTACAGTACTTGTGGCACCTTAGAGACTAAGTGGGTTTTAGCCCACGAACGTTTATGCCCAAATAAATTGGTTAGTCTCTAAGGTGCCACAAGTACTCCTCATTATTTTGCTGATACAGACTAACGCGGCTACCACCCTGAAACCTGTTCAGATTGCAAGTATTTCAAAGCCAGGCAAATACTCAAAGTGAAACAGTCAAATAGAGTGAAAGAAAAACAAAACCCTCTCACAAGTGCAAGGTAAAACTAGCTTAAGGTGCTTTGGCAGAGCTCTGTGGGGAAGCTTGCAGTGTTTTCCTTCATTATGTTTGGTTCAAATAAGGGCTATTACACAATGGCAACACTATTATCACTTTAATGAGAGCAAAATGCACTCTGATATCAGAAAAAAGCTATGTGTATTAGTTTTGACCGATCAGGCTGGATTTTCTTGGAGCAGAATCAAGAGCGTGACAATAATTCTCATTATTAACACTGTTAATAGTGTAATAGAATAACACATTGGCTACACGAATTGGCACCTCTAGGTTATCAGAACAGTGGGTTGGGAACTGGTGGCTCAGAGAGCACATGCCAAGGGTCCACAAAGAGCTCACTGTTCACACGGTGCTGGTCTGTCCTCTCTGTTGACAGAGCTGTCTAAACTTTTTCAGAGATGAGGAAATAAGAGCGGTCTTATTGCTGCTAAGGCCCCAATTCAGCAAGGTGCTAAGAAGAGCTCGGCAGGAAATGGTTTCCTCATCCGATTTCCAACATTTTTCCCATTCAGCACTGGGATGAACCCAAAACAGAGAGAAGGACCCTTGCCAGAGTAGCCAATTGCCTGGTGCTCAGGGCACTCACCTGGGATGTGGGTGATTCAGTTTCAAGTCCCTGTGCTCTGCCAGGTTTGGAGTAGGAACTTGAACTCAAGTCTCCCACATTTCAGGTGACTACCCTGACCCCCAGGGTTACTGGCTATTTTGAGGTCAGGCTCTCAATTTCTCTTCTTGGAGCTGTGCCACTTTGCATCAATAATTCGATAGGAATTGGAGCAGGGACTTGAACCTGAGTCTCCCACATCACAGGTGGATGCCCTGATGACTGGGCTAAGTTGTCCCCTGGGAATGGGACAATGATGCAGTACCTCCAGGGTAGGAGAGAGTAAAAAGTCCTAGCAGCTGGGAAGAAATTCCAAGGAGCAGAGATGGGGACCAAGCATCAGGAAAGCACATGCAGCAGAAGCTGAGGATTAGGCAACAGGAAGGCATTTGTAGAGATGATGAGAAGGAGAAAGGGGGTCAAGTGGGAAAAGAGCGTGTGCAATGGAGCAAGCAGGGGGGGAGGAAAATGCAGCAGGGAGACAGAGACCAGATGAACAGCAAAAGAACACACTGTTGCTGATTCTCTTATGTCTGAGCTGTGGAAAGTAGCAGTCACGTGACATTGCCTTCAGCTCCCTGATTCAGTGCCACCTGACCCTAAGCCAGAGCAGGAGAGGCCTTGCTCTAATTGAGGCTACTGGAGTACTTCCCCCTGCAGCAGTGGAGCTCAGCCCTTCCAGGCCCCTCCCTCTTCTCCCCTTTACAGGGGGAAGCTGGCAGAGGAGGTAGCTATGCTGTCTCCAGCAACTCTATGATGAGGGATTTTCCCTTTTGTACAGAGGATCTCTCCAGTGTTAGAGCACCAGAGAATCTAGCGCAGTATGATTAACTCTTGCAGAACTGAGAATGTATATATTACTTGCCACTAGTCATCACCAGAAAAGACTGAAAAGATTGGGACTGTTGACATTCGAAAGAAGATGAATAAAAGGGGACATGTTAGAAGTATGTAAAATGGTGTATGGTATGGAGAAGTCAGACTGGGAACTTCTATTCTTCCTGTCTCTTTAAACCAGACGGGGACATTCAAATGAATTAAAAGGTGGCAAATTCAAAACTGATAAAAAGAAGCACTCCTTCACACAATGTGCAATTAAACTGTGAAACTTATTGCCACATCAGGCCATTAAGACCAAAACCGTAGCAAGATTCAGAAAGGCATCAGCTATTTATATGAATAACAAGAATATCTAGAGTTATAATAGTTAATGTTAAACCACTATGGAAGGGATATTAAGCATGAGGCTTAAGCCAAAGTAGAGGTTAGGAGGAAGGTTTTTTGCATCTTTTGAATTATCCAGTGCAGGCCGCTCCTGAAGACAGGATCTGATTCAGTATGGAAATTCCTCTCTTATTTATTTGTGCTACAGTAACTCTTAGCGGCCCCAAACAAAATCAGGGCGCCACTGTCCTAGGCACTATATGAACACATCATAACGGAAAGCCCCTATCCCAAAAAGCTCACCGTCTAATTACTCAAATATCAAATTCCACCCAAACCTGTGAGAAATCAAGCTGATCATACAGGCAAACTAAGGATTCCATCTTAGATTTTCTAAGGGCTTGTCTACACTTACAGCAGTGCAGCTGCGCTGTTCTGGTGCTTAGTGAAGATGTGCCCTATGCCAATAGGAGATCTTCTCCTATCAGCGTAGGTACTCCTCCTCCCCAATAGGCCCTCCTGTGAACATAGCACTGTGTGCACCGGGAGTTTGGTCAGTATAACTGCATTGCTCAGGGCTGTGGATTATATAAATGTAATTAGACTGATGTACGTTTATAGTGTAGACCAGGGCAAAGTTACCAAGGAGATTCCTGAGATTGGTTACTGCACACCCATTAATTTTAACAGGGACTGGGTGCCCAAATCACATAGAAAACAATCTCTATGTAGAAATAAATCTTACTATTATTTAGATTTGAATTCCTTTCCTTTCAGTTTATCACGTTTCACCCATCACCACTTTTCCCATATAGAATTATCAAACTGACAACTCCAGAGGTTTTAGGCACGAGAAGTAATAGACAACAGTTTCAGGAAAAACATCATTTTAATTTATACTAATTTTTATGCTAAAAGTTTCCATCTGCTCTAAAATTTTTCACTAAAGAATGGATGAATATAAAGGAGCTACAACTGATTCATTGTTTATTAAAATTGCACCATCCTAATTAAAATATGACCTTCTTCTAATTATCATGTCCATTTCCAGGCTGTTACAGCTCTAAAAATGTGCAGGTTTTTCTAATGAGCACAGCATAAAAAGTGAAAATGTATTTCCCCAGGCATTATATCAAACTGTTTCTGAAAATTAATGTTTTAATCATTTTTAAACAAGGGTGTCAAACAATTCCTTTCACCAAACTTCCTGAATCAGTCTCCAAAAAATTTGAACTTTAGTATGGCTTTTAAACACTCACTTTTTTTTTATGGGGGCATGAATGGTTGTGGAAACATGTTAAATGATCAAAGTTAACTAGAACATTTTCAAAATGGTGTCAGATTTCACACATTTATATAAAAAAAGATGAGTGGCTGACTCAGTTTGTAAATTAGCAATATAGATGCTACATTGTTATGTAACAGTTTAGTCTCTGAATAGGGACAACGATTTTCATTTACTGTATGTGTATACATGTGTAAACATATTTCACAGAGACAGAGTGTGAAGGAGGAGAACATAAGAACGGCCATACTGGGTCATACCAAAGGTCCATCTAGCCCAGTATCCTGTCTTCCGACAGTGGCAAATACCAGGGGCCCCGGAGGGAACGAACAGGTAATAATCAAGTGATCCATTCCCTGTCGCTCATTCCCAGCTTCTGGCAAACAGCAGCTAGGGACACCATCCCTGCCCATCCTGTCTAATAGCCATTGACGGACCTATCCTCCATGAATTTTTCGAGTTCTTTTTTGAACCCTGTTATAGTCTTGGCCTTCACAATATCCTCTGGCAAAGAGTTCCACAGGTTGACTGTGTTTTGGGTGAAGAAATATTTCCTTTTGTTTTAAACCTGCTGCCTACTAATTTCATTTGGTGACCCCTAGTTCTTGTGTTACGAGAAGTAGTAAACAGTTCCTTATCTACTTTCTCTATACCAGTCATGATTTTATTGACCTCTATCATATCCCCCCTTCGTCATCTCTTTTCCAAGCTGAAAAGTCCCAATCTTATTAATCTCTCCACATACAGAAGCTGTTCCATACCCCTAATCATTTTTGTTGCCCTTTGCTGAACCTTTTCCAATTCCAATATATCTTTTCTGAGATGGGGCGACATCTGCACACAGTATTCAAGATGTGGGTGTACCATGGATTTATATAGAAGCAATATGATATTTTCTGTCTTATTATCTATCCCTTTCTTAATGACTCCCAACATTCTGTTCACTTTTTTGACTGCCGCTGCACATTGAGTGGATGTTTCCAGAGAACTATCCACAATGACTCCAAGATCTCTTTCTTGAGTGGTAACAGCTAATTTAGACCCCATCATTTTATACGTATAGTTCGGATTATGTTTTCAAAATGTGCATTACTTTGCATTTATCAACACTGAATTTCATCTGCCATTTTGTTGCCCAGTCACCCAGTTTTGTGAGGTCCTTTTGTAGCTCTTCGCAGTCTGCCTGGGACTTAACTATCTTGAGTAGTTTTGTATCATCTGCAAATTTTACTTCCTCACTGTTTACCCTTTCCAGATGATTTATGAATATGTTGAATAGGACTGGTCCCAATACAGACCCCTGGGGGACACCACTATTTACCTCTCTCCATTCTGAAAACTGACCATTTGTTCCTACCCTTTGTTTCCTATCTTTTAACTAGTTACCAATCCAAGATCTCTTTCTTGAGTAGTAACCTTCCCTCTTATCCCATGACAGCTTACTCTGCTTAAGAACCTTTGGTGAGGGACCTTGTCAATGGCTTTCTGAAAATCTAAGTACACTATATCCACCAGACCCCCCTTGTCCACATGCTTGATCACCTCATCAAAGAATTCTAGCAGACTGGTGAGGCATTATTTCCCTTTACAAAAAACACGTTGACTCTTCTCCAACAAATTATGTTCATCTATGTGTCTCACGCTTTTGTTCTTTACTATAGTTTCAACCAGTTTGCCCGGTACTGAAGTCAGGCTTACCGGCCTGTAATTGCCGGGATCACCTCTGGAGCCCTTTTTAAAAATTGGCATCACATTAGCTATCCTCCAGTCATTTGGTACAGACGCTGATTTAAATGATAGGTGACAGTTAGTAGTTCTGCAATTTCTCATTTGAGTTCCTTCAGAACTCTTGGGTGAATACCATCTGGTCTTGGTGACATATTACTGTTTAGTTTACCAATTTGTTCCAAAATCTCCTCTGACACCTCAATCTGGGACAGTTCCTCAGATTTGTCACCTAAAAAGAATGGCTCAGGTTTGGAAATCTCCCTTACATCCTCAGCGGTGAAGACCGATGCAAAGAATTTATTTTCTCGGCAATGGCCTTGAGTGCTCCTTTAGTATCTCAATTGTCTAGTGGCTCCACTGGTTGTTTAGCAGGCTTCCTGCTTCTGATGTACTTAAAAAAAAATTGCTATTACTTTGGCTAGCTGTTCTGCAAATTCTTTTTTGGCTTTCCTAATTATATTTTTACACTTCATTTGGCAGAGTTTATATGCCTATTTTCCTCTGCCTTGTAGAGTGTGAGGCTACATTAACAACAATGTGTTAACCCTTGAGGACTCAGACAAATGCTAGCTCATCATTCAGCAGTAAGGCATTCCCTGGGAAATATCTCACTCTCTTCCACCCTCTAACTTCATCACCTCAACCAAGCTTCACAATCATCATTGCTGTGTACAGCATTTACATTAATTCTTATGGGGAAATTGGATTCGCTTAACATCGTTTCGCTTAAAGTCGCATTTTTCAGGAACATAACTACAACGTTAAGAAAGGAATTACTGTATTGTATTTCCTTATTGAGTTAAGCCAATTTTCAGATTGCAGTTGTGTAGAAGGGTTTTGGGAGAGGTGGTAAACTTCACATACCTCTTCAGTTGCAGCCTTTTTAGCTAGTTGTGTAGAAATCAAGGGTCTTAATCTGGAAAGAAGAAAAAAGGCGTTGGTGATTATTAGGAAAGTTATATTGTAAATGTAAAAACACAAGGTCAGCTTGACACAGGCTGCATTCACTTGTCCTCTAGCCAAGAGAACAAGTTTGCTAATGTTATCACACTATGTATTTATTTTATCCTTTCAATTAAAAAATATAAAAGAAAGTCTATGCACAAGCCCTACACACAATTTAACAGTAATGAACATTTACTTTTGGTAAAACTATCACCTAGCAGCTCAATACAATAAAGGATTGTCTAGACATGAAAGTTGATTTGGAATAAGGTAGGGTGTGCTTTTAAAGAGGTTCAGCTATTCCTGATTAACTCCATGTGTGAATGCTCTTATCCCAAAATAATAGTGTCTTATTTTGAATACATTTAATCCATTTCCAAAGTGGATTAATCTTATTTGGAATTAAATTAATCAGGAATTATTAATTTAGGAACAGCTAATCAGAATAACTCCCCATGTACACAAGCCCTTAGAAAAAAGACAAGCTAATAAGCACAATAGCAAAATTCCATCCCATACGCCACCCAAAGCCCTTCTTAGCTCTCCCCAGAGGCCTCATAAAATAGATTACTTTTGCCACATGTTCTGAAGGCCAACAAATGTCTACCCATTACTGGCCCCTCCCTCTTTTCTGTTACAGTGAGAGGGACAGATTCAGTGGGCCAGATTCTGTTCCTAATTACACCAGTGTAAATCTGGAATCACTTCCCTTTATTTCAGTGAGATGATTCCAGATTTACATTGATGTACCAAAATTACATCAGTATGGTTTTAACATTTTATATCTAATCTTGAATTAGACAACATCAAACAACAAAAGGATCCTACAAGAGCTGAAAGTAAGAAATGATCGAAGCTGAACTTGAGCATATTTTAAAAAGTATTGCATAGCAGGGGAAAGGACTGCCGAGACACATTGGAGATCAGAGATGAGTCTGTATTATTTTGCCACTCAAATGCTAAGTGTTGTTGTTGTTAGTCATTTGAAATCCTGTTTCCTTATTGCTATGAACACTGTTCTCAATTGTTTTAACCTAGTTCTGGTCGCTTTGTGTCCCCTCTCCTTACCCAGCTATAGAGAATGACTTGCCTTTGGTACCTAAATTCTGCTCACACAGGTTCCCTGGCATACCTCTGAATGGAATTTAAGTTTCATTAATAGAGATGTTCACCTCTAGAGCTATGCATTCATTTAGAGTAAGGTTCTTCTTTCCCTCTACTCATCCATTGATTCTGGCATTCTTTAGCATACAAACAAAGAAGTTGTTCTCCAATTTAAAAAAGACACTAAATCTGACTATTCTACAGTAAAAACCCCAGAGAACGAGTGGAGAGTTTTAGTCTTCATTATCTGACAGAGAAGAAAATATTAAATTTCAAGAAACAGGCATTCAGCTGAGAGTCTTCTTTGCAGCGCTTCAGAACATTTTCAGGATACTTGAACAACTGGGGCAGTCCAAAGTGAACCTGTTTTCAGTGCATCTAACCAAGCTGATGTTCAGGCAACATTTCAAAGGCAGAGTCTATGCGCTTGCACCTACAGAGTGATCTGGAATACAACGGTATTCTTTTACAACTATTGTCTGTTGCACTTCATGATTATCAACATCATGGAAGAAGACAGTACTGTTAACCCAGAGAATGTATTTACTCCTGGAAGTCCCAATGGATCCTTCGACATACAAAGAAAACATTTGAAGGCACAGATACAAATCTTACTCTGTGTCCGACTTCCCGTTTATGCTGCCCCACCTGAGTTATACAACCTTCCTAATATCTGAATATGTGTATTATACTGTTAATCATGGTTTTCTAATACAGAGTACCAAATGCACACAGACATGAGAATGCAGTAACAATATCAATAGGTTAGATAAATGAAGGTTGCTGGTAAAATATCTGTTACCCTGTAGTCACATACTTGAAAAGCAGCAGATAAGACATTAAAGCCATTTGAAAACAGTGTGATTATTGCAATTAACACTCTATCCAAAAACAAGACTTGTTGCCGCATGTTACTGAGCGATACCATCCCCCCCAAGAATACCCTGAAGCCTTGACCCTCCCCAGTTAGAATCAAGCTATAAAATAAGCCCAGAAGGCACTCGGAATGTGCTGGCCTTTATTTTAGAGGCACGAATGCATGCGCTTACACTGAACAATACAATCACTGCTACACTAAGTACACAGTAAATATCCCAGTGTCATTTTAATTACAAATGTTCCCATAATGAAGAAAAAAAGGATTCTCACTTGTGGAACCCCTATTTGTAAACTGCAACCCTAAACATAAGGAACCATTCGACTGCACTTTACAACAATGAGAGACTGAGTACTCCACAGGCTGTATTCCTGTACTATGTTAGTGTCCATAAAGCATGTTTATTTCTCAGTAGTTGAAGTACTGCAGTTCTCAGAGCAAGCCAAAAATAATACAGAAAAAACATATATATGCTGTACTGGAAAGACATTGGCCCTGATTCTCCTCTTCTTTCCACTGATCTTACGGTAGTGGGACTCCACTGACTTCAGCAGAGTTCATCCCAATTTAAGCAGGAGGATCAGGCTCATTAATTAATATGTACTATCAACAAACACCAGCAGTGAAAACTGGAGAACTAAAATCATCACACCGAGATACATTGTGTCAACTTATTTTCCTAAGAGAATAATGTCTTTGATTTAAAAAAAAAGTAATTTATGTCTCTTGGCTGGTGATGTCATTATCTCCACAGAGACCCCTAGCTATTACTGTACAGAGCACCGAAGAAAGATTTTACAGTGGTTTTTTTTAAAATGCCCTGATGCCCTGACCTCCTTAAAACAGAGCAGCTGCTGCCACACCAACCATATGGAACAATAAATTACTGGCTGCCATGGCTACAGATACTGGCTCCTTCTGCAGTCTGATTTAACCAGGGAGGGCTAGAATATTGTAGTGTGCCATCACTGAAGAACACAACTGTTTCTGAGGCTTGAGTGGGATGGGGCATTAATGCTCACATGAGCAGCTTCACAAAAAGAGGACAGCCAAAGTCCTTTATGCCACTTTCAACATGCATGTACCCCCCATCAACACAACTACCTCCCCATCTATCCCAGGTCATCAGACTTGCTGAAAACTGGGCTTTTGCTGAGCAGAAGAGATATTCTGAATTAGGAGCTGCTTTGTCTCATATGTTTTGCATCATTTCCTGGGTTAAGATACATTAAACAGCATGTTTCTGTTTTAAAATATAATACTTTGACAAAAATGAAATGGTTCTCGTGGTCTTTCTAAATGCTTCTGTATCATTCACCATTTACTGTATCTTCTGGTTTTATACATTCGCATTAGGAACTATGAAACTGACAGAATTAAATACATTAAAAATAAAAAAAATAAACCACAAAACAAGCGATGTTGTGAATGGTAAAGCAAACCTACAAAAGGAAAAAGATGTACAAACCCCAAGTACAACATACAGGTTTCAAGCTAATTTTGAAAATTATTCATATGTTCCAGTCAACCAACATATATAACATGTGAAGTTGATACTCTTGACATTTTCTTGTCAGAAAGTAATGGCATAGTATTTGTCATTAGTGTCTGCTCACTGTAGAATCTGCTTAGCTCCTGCTCCAGCTTCAGTTCAGACGTACAAGATAGCATCTAGGTTTGTCCTCCAGCTTAACAATTTAAAAGAGGATTCAGTATAATAGAATCTGACAGGGCTGAAGATCACATAAATTGAACTTTCAAAGTGAACAAATGCTTTGAAAAACAAGCTGGCTGTGAAAAACTTTTTATTTTGCTTATTACTTAATAAACAAAGATTATATAATACAGTACATAAAACAGAGAGGAAGTTATGGGGCAATAAAGATGTGTAATTTATATTAGGCAATTCACCCACCCAGGGGGATTATTATACCATAACAATCTCCTCAATGTAATTCTGGAAATAATAGTTTTAGAAAGTCACCGAAAGCTCTTTTGCTGCTGAATTTTTATTTAATCCATCCACGTAGGAAACCTTTTACTGCTGCTTACTACCCATACTAATGTTATAGGCAGAAGGACAGACAAACAATGAATACATGATGGCGTGATGTGATATAAAAGGTTTATCATCATGATGGCTGTGTTAATCATGAGTGGAGAAACCTTGAGTAAAATTATGCAGGTCATCCAAGACAAGCGCCAATAAAATCTATATAACCATGCCACTCCATCATGCATTCTGTATACACGACACGTGTTGCAGAAAATCTACTGTGAAGTGCTCTAGAGAGTTTTACCGGTGCTGTTTCAGCATCCCTCCCACTTGTAAAGCCAGGCTGTCATTGTACCAGGACCAACTGACCAGACATCTGCAGAAGGGGAAAAACAACAATTTTAAACATCTCTAATAGTGACCTCAAATAGCTTTCCAGGTCAAGGATTTAATGGTGTGTCCCCTACTGGAAAGTTGGGAATCTCCTCTTTTTGATAGCGTAAAGCTCCTGCTAGCAGCAAACTTTAAGCCTGCCATTGGTTCCAGCCTGAATATTTGGCTATCCTAAGCCTCAGGCCCGTGGTGGTATTTTTGCAGCAGGCGAGGGATTGAAAATCCCATATTCTGACGACAGAACACAACATTTATCTGGCAGCAACTGCTAAGTAGATGGGTTGCAGTCTGAGTGAAACTGACGCCTGGCTCTAACCCATACCCTCAGCTGTGTAAACTAGCCCAGGTTTAAAGCACGTCGAAACACAGGTAGGAGGTTTTTCTGTGT
This sequence comes from Macrochelys suwanniensis, assembly GCA_033296515.1. Lineage (NCBI taxonomy): Eukaryota > Metazoa > Chordata > Testudines > Chelydridae > Macrochelys > Macrochelys suwanniensis. Next base: position 16,286,147 of record CM065781.1, on the reverse strand, counting down.
GGACAAAGGGGCAGGGGGAAGGCTAAAACCTGGGTAAAGAGCCCAGGTTAAATGTGCAATGAAAACATACCCAGTAAGGAAACAGTAAAGGGGGTAGGCTTTGCAGTGGGGATGCTCTCACCTGGACTAGACAAAGCAGGGTGGCTCAGAGCCAGGTGCTGATCACCTGGGCTAGCTCTGGAGTGAAGACATACCTCAAGAGAAACATCTACTGATGAAGAATAAAGTCAGTCATCTGTGCTGTTTTCCTAAAGACTGTTGCATCTTCTTCAGAACAGACAAGCACTCTGCTAATATATAGGTGCCTGGACACATTTTCCATACCTGTTCTTGGGAATGAGAAGGGAGGAGTGGATAGGGATGAAAGACAAGACTGAATATTTTGCTGTGTAACTGTAGCACTCACTGATCTCCAAGACCCCAAATAAATGCTGTAAAACATCAACATGGTGTTTTTGTCACTGACCACAACAAGAAATTTTCAACTACAAAAATGGAGGGAGTTCAACTATAAAGCCACGTCACTGAGCCTCAAGAAAAACTAAACTAAAGAGCAGATCAAGGAGAGCCTCTATATGTGTCTCGCTCTAGGAAATTACTGCAGACCATGGGAAATTGCTCCAGGTCAACAAAGGCTGGCTCTGGTAACTTTACTGCCTTGGCCAATGCACCTACTTCCTGACATTATGGAAGTGGAAGATAGGGTTGCCACTTTTCTAATTGCTGGTAACCACAACTCCAAGGTCCCAGCCCCTGCTCCACCTCTTCCCCCAAGGCCCTGCCTCTGATCTTCCCCCTGCTCTGCCTCTTCCTCCAAGGCCCACCCACATTGCTCCCTACTCTGCCTCCCCCTACCCTATCACTCACTCGATCATCTCAAGGAGCCTGCCTGCAAGTAGCAGGCAGGGCCCGGCTAAGCTGGGACTGGCACAGGTTAACGAATTGTTCCTCCCCCCGCCCAGCAGTAACCGGGCTTTTGGTTCAGGTGCCATTTAGGGTTGGCAGGTCCCCAAAAACCAGGCGCCTGGTGAACCCTAAATGGCACCCGGACACAGAAGCCAAAAACCGGACTGTCTGGGTAAAACCCAGCTGGGTGGCAACCCTAGTGGAAGACTTTACTGGATTTGTCAATATGGATGCTGATGAACTCACCTCTTGAGAGCTGACAACAGAGGAAAGTATTTGCAATTTTTAAAAAATCTAGACTTGATCAAAGAGAAGAAACCACTGTCCAAAAGATGCCATCCCTTTCACCACACCAGCTTGAGCCTTTTCTGCCTGCCCAAATGAAATGGTGGCAGAAAGGCAGATTTGCACCTTATAGGAAAAGCTTCTTGAAATAGAGGAATAAAGTTGGCATACAACTTTACTCTGAAAAGTATGTAAATAGCCACACTATGGCTCCGAATCAGTAAGACACATAAACCTGTGCCTCACTTTAAGTATGCAAGTAGTCCTTCACCGCCTTGCTGAACTGGATCCCAAAATGGTTGAGGGATACAAGACATGCATCTTGACAAAAGGCAGAAAATTTATGAAAATTATAGAAGGCAATCTAAATACCAATCATTTTTACATCCTGTGCTTACAGCTACGGATAGACAAATCTTTCTAAATTAACAAGTCACACAAACACTTCTATAATCTGATAAGAGCTAAATTACATTGTGAAGATGTGTATTTCCAATGGCAAAGTTCTTAACAGTAGTGTTTTTGCCTTTTATTCTGGTACAAATGTATTATCCCAGATGTAGCCGATGAGGTCTACAAGTATGTGCTTTTGGACAGGTGTTTTTGATCAATCTCAACCTCATAAAAACAGATAATGAGGCCAAAGATGAAAAGGAAAACATCTAGTAATATGCAGTCTCAGAGAACAATCCACAGAGATTGTTATACCCAAAGGTGATGCAAGATTTATTGTTAGATCTTTGCTGTTTAAAGTATGTGACATTACAAGGACAAAAATCATACCAGACATAACATTAAATTACCTCTTCCTCCTCCACTAACTCAAATAATACAGCACTGTTTAAACAAGGTGCCTCTTGCAGGTATATGCAGGGGAACACATTCATTTAAGATTCAGGTAACTGTAATTTCATACAAGTAACTCATCAAAACACAAGAGTATACAGTAGAAACAACCCCTCCCCCCATGTCTAATGTATAAAATACCAAAAAGCAATTTCATTGCCAACCATCTGGAAATCAATGTATTCCAAATTTTATTTCATGATTACTAACATTCGTCTTCGTAACTCATTTCCAATTATAAGCAATAAATCATTTCTTCTTGCCTCTAATTTATAACAGCCAATTAAGGGAAATCTCTTATTTAAATAGCAAGTATATCTTTAAATTATCACATATTTTGAGGTACGCACTGAACATGTCTAATCAAACAGCCTAATGGTGGTACAGCGCTGCTTTGGCAGGTACTACGGACGCACATACAAAGGCAAGCACCATACTCTGCACTCTCATGACTTGTGTATCTCAGGATTTTGTGCAATTTAAGAGATCAGTGTTACATGACTGATGTAACTTCGACGAGATTGGTATTTTGCCATCCATGAAACAGCGTGAATCTGAGGTACATTTTGAGTCATGACTTCCCTAACAGGAACTGCATTAAAAGGAAGAAGCGGGCCAGTAGAAGAAGTTGCAGTGCAGTCTCTTAACAAGCTAATTCATTTTTTAAAATACAGCTATGTGAGTTAAAGTTCAGTCAAGGCAGCTTTAACTTTCACATGGGAAGTCTGTGACAGAATGTACCCCGGTATTCACACCCTACACACTATGGTAATAATCTATGTTCAAAGTATGCCTTGTGAGTAGGACTCTGACTTCTGCAGGGGCCAGTGTGGCTGAACCCGGGGCTGCCCAAGCAGCTGGCTCTGGGGCCAGCTGCTCAGGTGGCCCCCAGGACAGCCACACCAACTGCTGCTGGAGCGGCCGCGGGGACAGCCACACCAGCCATTGGCCCCAGAGCCTGCAGTCCGCGCATCCTGGCAGCTGGGGCCGTTGGCCCCAGGTGCGCGCCCCCAGCAGCAGCTCCTCCTTGGATGCCCCTCAGCAGCAGCCCACTCACGCCCCTCCAAGATTTAATCACAGGTATTTTTAGTAAAAGTCATGGACAGATCGCAGGCCGTGAATTTTTGTTTATTGCCCGTGACCCGTCCATGACTTTTACTAAAAATACCCATGACTAAATCGTAGCCTTGTGAGTTATAATTTGAAAACTCATAATTTGCTGGTCATTATTGTCCTGATAAAATGTGAGTGGCAATACTGTATGCAAAGCTATAAGATTCCACTGTATGGTATTATTAACATATATTCCAACCTGAGGTTGGCAAACAGGTCTGTCTCAAACAAAGGAATGTGTGCTCTGCTTAATTTGCATGTAAGCAGTGAACAGAGTAATAAAGCAGGAAAGGAAACAAAGGAAGCTCAAACAGGTGAGGAAAAAGCAGCAGGAAACATCCTTCCCCATAGACTTTTTCTCTCCTGGTACCCGGTTGGAAATGTTTTTCAAGAAGGGGACTGAAACTATAAAAAGGAAGGCCAAACCCTGCAAGGCACCTCCCCCGCAATTGCATTCAAGGCACCTGAAGCGACAAAGGAAGCATTCATTGGATTCTGAGAGAAGGGGTCCTCTGTTTTGAATTTAACATAATTTGTTAAGTTAGGCACCAGTTGCCTAGCTCTTATCTTTATTTTTCTTGTAATCATTTCTGACTTTTATGCTTCATTTCTTGTACTCACTTAAAATCTCTCTTTGTAATTAATACATTTGTTTTACCTAACCCAGTGTGCTTGAACTGAAGTGTCTGGAAACTCCATTTATGGTGACAAGTTATGTGCATGTTATTTCTATTAAAGAAAGAATACACTTTATAAACACTTGTACTGTCCAGGAGAGGGCTGGGCAGCATCTGGGGGATGATCTGGGACTGGGTGTGTTGAGGTCACCCCGCAGCATAATCAAGGCTGGTTAGAGCCAAGGTATGGCTGGCTGCAGCCCACACACAGACATAGCTGGGAGTGACTTACATGCTGGAGGCTGTTTGTGAGCAGTCCAGACTCAAGGCTTCAGCAGCAAAGCATTGCAAAGGGTGCCATACAGTGAGCACTAACAGTGAGCCATAGTAATGTGTGGACCTAGACTGTGCGCTAACTCGCTCTGCTGTTTTGAGGCCTGTTTGGCATTGTGTGCTGCTTTGTGTACATGTATGAATATAACACTGCCAATGCACCCATTAATTTTGTGGTGCTTGCTGTACATTTATGATTATTGCACTGTTTGTGTCACTGATCCTGTATAGTGCTTTTAGTACAGCTAGGCATTCTGCAGCATATATTGAGAATGAGAATAAAGATTAATCATTTTCCAGAAAATAGAATGTTGAGTAACAAGACCACTACAAAAAATTCTGTATGATGTAAAAGTAAAAGCATCTACCATGCAATCTGCTTGTAGATGGCCACACTCCTACGGCTGGTCCATAGCTGTGCCTACACAGCCCCTTCTCCGCACTCTCCCAGGAGATCCAGCATCTCCTGTCTACTCCAGGTCGGCTGGGCAGCTGCACACAACAATCAAGATCTGCTAGGTGTGTTTGCCAAGCTGGACAATCAGGAAAAAGCATTTCAAAAATGTTCTGGGTTTTAAAAGGTGGTGGTGGAGGTGGGAGGGGAAACTGTTGGGTCTCCATGACACCTAGGTAGTGGAGTTCACAACTGTGATCAGAGAAGTCAGTGTCGGGCATTGTGAAAGCTGCTGGAGGACTGTTAGGGTCAACATAGGTAATGCAGTGTCTACACTCCTGTTGCATCAACCTCAGTACATCGACCATGGCTCAATGCCACTCTGAGAGGTGGTTTTACTGCATCATCATAATGGGGTGCTTACATCAGTACAAATGTACGTGTAGACACATGCACAGGTACAAATGTACATGTAGACACATGCACAGGTAGATTAGCACAAGGTGGCTTACGTCAACCTAACTTTGTAGTGCGAGCTAAACCAATATAAACCTGGCTTAAACCAAAACAAGCATGTCCAACACAGCCTGTTGAATTGGTTCAAATAAAATCAGTTTAAAATCACATCTTAAGTTAAACCAGTGCAACAAGGTGTTGAACCTTTAAGAAAGGCTTCCTTTGTATAAAATATTAGTCACTGAAGTTAAATAAGCATTAACATCAAACAAAAGAGTGAGTAAAAATCCTTTTCCCTCCTAATTGCTTAACCTTCCTTTAGTTCTTTTAATGTCACTGAACTAATTCTCCAGTTATCACAGACATCTTCCAGCCAACAAAGGATCTGAATTATGAATGTAAAAAACAAGTCTATTAAAAAAACCCATAAATCATGCCATCTTTATCATAAAAAGGCAAAAAAAGTCAAGAGCCCATTTTTTCCCTTTGCAGGTTACCTTTAACAGAATTATTAATAAAGATTGCTAACAATTCTGGTGTAATAATACAATATTACACCCTGACCCTCAAAAAAGTCCATGTATATCAATGACTTTAAATACACGAAGAGTCCCACTGAAGTTAATGCAACTACTCAAATGCTTAAAAGTTAAACATATGCACAAGCATTTGCAGGACTGGGGACTTCTATACATCTGGAATTGTAAAGCTAGAGATGCATTCATTTTAGTTGAGAATACATACAGTGCAAGCTATCTTCCTACTGATTATTGGGATATGGAGCAAGGAAAGTGGGGAAAAAAGGTTTAGTTGACTGACTAGGCATGATGAAATTTGTGAAGTATACTATAAATAGGTACCTCTATACTGCTTCATTTATATAAAAAGGTTTTTTCCCATGAAAATAATTTTTGTTAGCAGATTACTCTGTAGTGTCAAAAAGATTTTCATCATATTTATGATGCACAACAGATATTAATGTAACTATAACATGAATGTGTAAAACATGAAATAAATGCTAATCATCAAGTAAATCCCTTCTTCTTTTGTACCTCAAAGAATTTTTCACCACAGCTATTTTAGTTACTTGAAACAGGTACTGTACAAAAACAGTGAAGACTGTAAATTCCCCAATGTGGTTTAAATCCTTCTACATTCTGAGCTATGTTTGAAGATCAATAAAATGATACTTTTAGGTTAATCCTACTGCATTCTTTTATTTTGAACTTACACCCCAGCAACTCTAAACTAAAAATTCATAGTGAAAAGAGAAAAACTGATATTCCTAAAAGATCTCAGCTACTTAAAGAAAGAGGCAGAGTGTTTAATGAAGAGGCTTCATATGTGCAGAATCTTTTTAAACCTTTTGTGCTGTATACATCCCTCTCCAAACCAAAAAGATTGTGCTGCACACAAACAGAAGATTAAGCCCGATCTGAAGTCACTACTACTTCAAAGTCCACTAGTAATAATTTTGCCAATTTGTTTTTCCATTAGAACAAATGTCAGCTAAACCAAAAGCATCAATAAATGCATACATTATAGCATGCAAAATAAAACTGTTGGAATTGTGTCATATTAGGAAAATAAGGAAAACCTTTATCTGTTGTCATCAAATTAAGTTTTAAGTTAGTATAAGTTGCTATTTTTGTTTGTTTCTTGTTGTTATTGTGCTTTTTGTTCTGTAGATTTGAAAAACAAGTTTTGAAGAGTCAGCCAACAACAAATGCTAGATTAAAAGGATGGAATCGCTTTTTTATATGTCCTGAATCTTTTAAATTTAGATCTGCTGCATTCTGTATATGGGTAAAGAATGCAACAAATGTTTTAGAAGAGTTTAGACCAATGAGACAACTGTCAGTTTTGGACTAACTTGTAATAAAAGTCTCCCTTTCCAGTTGTTTTAATTGCCACACACTGTATTTTCCTTTATTGGCATTGCAGAATCATTCCAGTTGCCTTAATTTTTGCATCTGTAGAGTACCGTGGGAACATTAATACTTGGCAACGCTACATTTAGCTTTTAGGATGACTATACAAATCTGTACTTTCCTTTCCTTGGTTGTTTATTGCAGTATTAAAGTAAATGAAGAGATGAAGGAAGTATTTGTTTAAAAAAATATGGCGTGAACTCTTTGGGCATACTGTGCATATTTTCATGGAAGCTTAGGTCTCTCCGAATAAACCATTTTAATGCCACTGAATCAAATTCAACCATATACATGGCAGACTTAAATTTAGGAATTAGTTCAGTAGCAGTTTATGACCCTTTGCTTTGAAGTAAACTAAAGCACATTAGATCAAGAGGCTATAGGTATGTGTTTATAATTAAACAAGAAAGGATCATAAGCCCAAGGTCTCCCAGTGAACAAAATTAAAAACCACTTACTTGAAATGTAAGTCACCCAGATACCTCACAAAGCAAGCTATACCCGTCAACGGAAAGGCCTTTGCCTTTAAAAGGTAAAGATTGATCTATCCAATATATTCCCTAAACTGATTTATCAAATTCATATCAAAGATATATTCTACGTGAATTCTAACACCTATGCTGCACAGCATGTGGTAGGCCAAATTCCGACTCCCCACTCACTTCCCAGGATATAAATGCAAAATTAACATTGCAAAAGCAGCATGAATGTGGGATGGTATTTTTGCTAACTGCAGCCCTATACAGAGAACCCCTGTGTGGATTATTCCTGCCAGAGGCAAGAGTAATATGTGACAACAAAGGGTGGCTGGGTCAGAAAGAATGCAGAGTAAATCACACTGACCATGTCCCCTGACCTTGCTCCAATATTCCTTCTCCATGGCTTCAGCCAGGGTTGACATACATACTACAAACTGAGTTCGTCAACAATTACATCCCACTGTTCCCCTCCTACGTACCTATGGTACTTCTGTGGGCCCCATTACCACAGTATCTGAGCACCTGACAATCTTTAGTGTATTTATCCTCACAGCACCTTTGGGAGGTCGGGAGGTGCTTTTTATCCCCATTTTGCAGATGGGGAACTGAGGCAGAGAGACTAAATGACTTGCCAAAGGTCACAGAGGAAGACCCAGGCTAGCACCCTAACCACTGAACTATCCACCCTCTTCCTCTCCTGCCTCTGTGCTTCCTTGAACAAAGAAATGACCTAATATAGCCTTATATTAATGATATTTCAATCAGTCTCTCTTCATTGGCAAAATTTTCACTAGTAACATAACAAAGTGCAAATAAAGTTGATCACCTCGAAGTTTACCTACTAACCACATTGGCCAATGAACAAGCTATGCACGTGGTTGCTTTTACATCATCAGCACCTTTGTGGATCCATTTTTCTTTTTTCTTCTTAATCAAATTTTAGTACTGAAATTTATAAACCATGATTCACAAGCTATTTTCTCAGGATGACAGCATCATAAATTGTACGGGAGTCTTCAGAAATAAGAACTGAGAAGCTAGGTGTACGGTATCTGTCAGACAAACACTAAGTTGGCTCTAGCTACTAATATAAGTAGCAAAAAAAGCCTTACGTTTATTAGAAACAGATTAAACAAGTTCCAATTCTTCGCGAATGCTAGAACTACTGTAGAGACCTAGCCAACTCTAGCACATCATGAGTTTTAGTTGTCTATCACTGCACATTTAAACACCCAAGGACTTTGCAATAAACGCTGAATTGAATTCACCATCAAAAGACAAAATCCACGTTCTAGCTGCCAAAACCTTTAGCAGCCTATACAGAAAATGTCACAAATGATTTTCAGTAACAGTATAAAAATAAAAAACAACATTTTAAAGTCTTAAGGGGATGGATAGATAGACAGACAGACAGATAAATGGATTTACAGCTATGATTTTTTTTTCTTCTAAACAAGAATCATACTTCAATTGGATTGATAAAGCAGAACAAATTAAGAAAAAAATCTAATATGCAATTTTATTTTTAAGCTCTTCAGTTCTGTTAGGCTCATCAGCCTGAGGGATAAAGTCAACAGAGACATTTTTAAAAAGCAGTGCTGTTTTATTTGCATTAGGGTTCTGGGAGTCTTCACTGGTGCCAGATAAAATAAAACAAAAACATTTTAAAGGAAAAAAGCCACACAATTAAAAGTGCTGTTTTGGAGGCTTTTCCATCCCATCTTTGACAAAGTCATAAATTACGCTTTAGAGCAGGCCTGCACAACTCGTAAAGCGGCGAGCACCATATTACTCCAAAGAAAACAGCTGAGGGCTGAAACTCCCTCCCCCTCCCCCCCCAGCGCCGCCCGCCCCGCGGAAACAACCCCTCCTTCCCCAGCGCTGGGGTGTGGAAGCCTGTAGAGGGGGAAAGAAACAACGCGCACAGGGCGACCAGATCACAGCAGGAAAATAGGACCCGCCCCCTCCCCGCTCGGCCCCACCATCACACCCCCTTTACCCCACCAGGGGTCACTATATTGCTGCACACAACAGTCAATCAACGCAGTTGTAGATAAATCTCTGCAGTATGCATTTTTGTATAACTTTTATATGACTTTGTACTGAACCTTGGTAATATGTTATAGCGGGCCCCTAAGGTAGTATAATTAAGGTAAAAGAAAAATGTCTTTTTGCTAGAAGTAGAATAAGATCTTCCCCCGACTTTGTATTCAATTGCCCTGTTGAATGAATGAGGAAGGCGTGGAAGGCAGGCACCTCCAGACAGCTGCAACCCTTGGAGAAGGGATGAGAACCAGACCAAGGACAATCAAACTTGTCAAGTGGGCTGACTAGAGAAGAGCAGACATACTGATGGCCTCAGGGGTTAGAGGCAAGCACCTTCCTTTGGGACCACCCTCTTTGCAGCATTGGGACAACCCCCAGCCCAGAGACAAGCAGCAAAAAGGACCAACGGACACAGTCCCAGATTTTGGGCCGCACAATGAGCCCACCTACTCACTCACTCCCCCCCCCCCCTGGGGGGGCCGCACAGTGAGCCCACGCAGGCCCCATGCGGCCCCCGGGCCGCATGTTGTGCAGGCCTGCCTTAGGGGCACTTCGCGCACACATGCAAAATCATGTTTAGACTATCACTGCACAGGGATCCAAATCCAAAGACACCTGCAACTTGAGCAGCTTTGATGCTGCTGGTAGCAGTCTGAAATTCTTACTGGTTTGGGCGACGTGACTTTGTGGGAGGAGGGAGTTTGTGTACTTTGAGGTTCTTTCCTCATTGTGATTTTAACAGGCACTTTCATCCTCCTGATAAAAAGAGAGCCTAAAAAGACCCAGGGGCAGTAAACTCTCAAGGTTGCCGGGCGGGGCTTGTTTGCCAGATATGAATTACTAGCAAGCGGTTTATTGCTGCTGAGCTGATGCAGTTTGTCTATTATGCTTAGGGATGGTCTTGTAAATATTAAAGGATCAAAAAATGAGCTGGTTTATAAAGCACCTATATGAACAAATATGAACATTTTTTAAAATGGCATTTTCACATTTAGACTCTGTGATGAAGTGAAGTTTTGCTGAGCAAGAAGCTGCATAGCTTTCAAAATTATCGTACAAGCAAGTTGTTTACATATAACCTTTTCACATGAGTAAGCGAACTGCATCAAAAACCAGCCAAACAGGTTTTACTTTCCTCTCGTGCTTGCTAAAGTAAGAAATCATGAAAAAAAACAAAAAAACTTTAAGGTAACTATTTCTATTTAAAATGGAAAAATGCCCATGAGAACAGTAATTAGAGTTGGGAAATAATCAGTCTTAGATTTGTTTCTGTAAGACAAACCATTTCAAATGGAAAACAAGAAAAATGCCTGTGGCACTTTAGAGACTAACAAATTTATTTCAGCATAAGCTTTCGTGGGTTAAGAACCCACTTCATCGGATGCATGGAATGGAACATGCAGTGAACAGATATTTATACATTTTTGTTAGTCTCAAAGGTGCCACAGGCATTTTTCTTGTTTTCTTTTTGCTGACACAGACTAACACGGCTACTACACTGAAACCTGTCATTTCAAATGGGTCAACCGAAGCAATGTCAGAAAAAGGTCAAGACAATTCTCTTTCACACTAGGGACAGCTGTTGCAATTCACAGTGGTTTTTCTTTGTTGTTAAGAGAGATTACTGCAGTCTTAATACCTGAAGTAGTGTATAAGAGCCAAATGCTCATGGAAAATCAGCATCCTATCTACAAACTTCTAAACCATGTTTTCAGTTCTTTTCAAATTACTAATATAATTAACTGAAATTGAATTCTAAGGAATAAATTTGGCCCTGGTACAACCAGGTACAACCCCACCACCCTCTCCCACCCCCAAAAAATATCACAAATCCTTTTACACCAGATCTGTATTTGGCCCAAAATGATCTCTATCAGCAGCAGTAAAATATAAAGGCCCAGTCAGCCTTCACTTTCTCCAGAGACCTCTATTTACTCACTAAGAGTAGGGTTACCAGATAGCAACTGTAAAAAAAAACAAGACAGGGGGTGGAGGGTAATAGGCGCTGATATAAGAAAAAAGTCCCCCAAAAATGGGACTGTCCCTTTAAAAACAGGACGGGATGGTCACCATAACTAAGAGTGAAATTCACTCATGGTACACAGAGCCAGTACAAAGCCCCTCAGCTCCACTTAAACTTTGCACAGGGCTATGCAGGGACAAGCAGCTGCACAGGGTGCCTTTGCATTCCCAACACATTACAAAAACATTCCCTGGGTTGGCCCCATATAAGCTGCATGGAAGATCACACTGGGGACAGACTATAGAAGGGGCTATGGACTGGCACATACATGAATCCAGTGGTACCAATACCCCATAAAACTGGTGCCAATGGGCTGCGAACACTAATCCAGTCCTTCGATCCTGACTCCAGGCTGGGGAGGTGGATTTCACCTTCAGAACTCCTCTACCAACATACAGCTTAAATACTCAGGCTTTATACTGGTATAGTCACCTCCAAACCTGCTGTACAACCCAGGCAAAGCCTACCTTCTCTCACTGTCAATTACACACTCCTATACTAAATATTACAGTAATCAGAGGATGCTTCTTGTTGATCAGCTAATAACCAATCCTGGACTGGAATAAACTCTACAGCCAACTGCTTGCATCCGAAGAAGTGGATATTTACCCACAAAAGCTTATGCTCCAATACCTCTGTTAGTCTATAAGGTGCCACAGGACCCTTTGTCGCTTCAGAATAAGGTAGTTATTCAGTTTGAGAGGAAGTAACATTAAGACATGATATGATACAGAATCTGGGTATATAATCAAATTTTAAAATACAATAAAAAAAATCTACCAAAAATGCATGTCACACTACAGAAAGGCAAATCGTTACAAAAACAGGAGCCCCTTGATTCTGGAATAACACTGTGGAGCTGTGCTGCCTGCTTCTGCCAGCAGGGCCAATCAGAGTGGGGGCCAGGAGGGCCATTTGGCCTGGGCCTCAAGCTCAAAGGGGCCTCAGATTTAGACACTTGTAAATTTTTTGGCAAATAAGAGATGTGATTTGGTAAAAGACAATTTTTTGCACAGAAAAAGGCTTTTTTGGTGCCTTATTTTGTTTTCACTCGTCGTCATTTTTTATTTTTATTATGGCTAGGGGCCTCAAAAGCTGGAAGTGGCCCAGGCCTCTCTGGACCTCTGAGAAGGCCTGTCTGCCAGGCCTGTGAAAGGGAGGCAGGTGTAGCATCGGAGCTAATACTGATTAGAGCAGCGATAACATCTGCAAAGTTATCCACCCAATCAGAAGGAAGCAGAGAGCAGAGTGTGGCTGCTCTCTTAGCCCTACAACCAGCACAACTCCTCCCTACCCAAAAAGAGTCCTAACCCCAAAGGTCCCGTGCCCCAGCACAGGCTGGAGGGACAAGGAGCTGCTGTTCTTCCTTCCTGCTCGTTTCTACCTGGGTCCTTCGGCTTGTGCTTTCTCCTCACTCTCAATAGTGAAGGGCCTCATACTAGCCAGAGAAATTAGAGGAAACCATCACTCATATCATCTACCCAGTGCACAGAGTCAAATTTCTTGTTCTTTGTCACAAATGATGGGGCTTCAACCTCCCTTTGGAGACTATACCACAGTCTAATTATAGACTGCACTGTCAAGACATGTTTTTCTGCTATTCCAGTGAAATTTTCCTTTTCTAAGGTTCATCCTTTTACTATTAGTTCTACCCTCCCATACTACCTTATATCATTGTTCTCCACCTTTGCTGTTTGTTTGAAGGATCTGCCAATGTTTATGTCATCCCTTAGGATACATCCACACTACCCGCCCGATTCAGCGGGTAGCGATCGATGTTCTGGGATCGATTTATCGCGTCTCATGTAGACACGATAAACTGATCCCAGAAGCGCTCCCCGTCGACTCCGGAATTCCAGCTCGGCGCGAGGAGTAAGCGGAGTCGACGGGGGAGCCTGCCTGCGCCGCGTGGACCTGAGGTAAGTACTTTGTAATTCGATCTAAGATACTTTGACTTCGTATCTTAGATCAATCCCGCCCCTTAGTGTGGACCAGGCCTCAGTCACTCCTGAACCAAACTATACATACTCTGGCAAAGTCAGACCTGACAGCTATATGTGCTTATAAGTCACCGTCTCCAGACACCATTATTTTTCTCCTCTGAGCTCCCTCTCATTTCTCTGTATCTTTCTGGTGTGGATAATCACACAACTGAAAACGGCATAACACGACATTCCAGACTCAAAGTTCTACAGGGAAGAACTCTTCTCCTCCCTAATCCATGATGTGATGTTTCTTGCACATATGGCTCAAACTTAGCCTTTAATACAGACACATATCTAATTTGCTGACCACTATCCCCTCTCCCCGCCCCCCTGTATCTTCCAGTATTATGCTTTTTACAGGTTTCACTCCCATTTATTATGTGCATTTCAGATTTTGATATTTTGGGGGGTGCATTAGATCAAATTTTTCCAAAATGAATCTCACTTTATTTCCTGCCCTTGTTTCTAAGCCCTCTAGATGCCATTGTTTTACATCTTATTTCCCAATGATGTTCAGAACCACACTCAATTTATTGTCTTCTGCTAATTTCATTAACACGTTGTTCACCCCTTTTTCCAAATAATTTTTGAAGACTGGATCTCACATATCACTACACTGTTCCAAACACCTTTGTGCAACTTAAGATGGCTACTTATTTGTTTGGGCAAAGACTGTAGCACTGGGGGGAAAAATAAAAAGAAAGGACTTGAGTGAAAGTGCCTGAAAAGTCTGTTTCCTCAAGTGCCATCAGGAAAACATTAAAGAAGGTGAAAAAACTATATTTGTTAACAACATTAGATCCTGAAAGCTTTTGCTTTTTCTCATGACCTGATTTGTTAGGTATTTGAAGGTAACTTTTGCCAGGAACAGATGGCGTTCAAGCAGACAACTGGCAAGTGATCTAGAAGACAACACTGAGATGATGTGTGGAAGTCTGGTCAGTTATCCAAATATGGTATGAATAGGAATGCAGCTGCCCAAAAAGCCTTTGTTTCAAAAAGGAAATGTAAGTAGGACAAAGAGAAACCTGTGGGCAAGACATTTTAGGACAAAGAGACTCTTGACTGTAGAATAATCACACCTTGTCCCAAGTGAGTCCATCTTCACAGTGGATGTATCAAATAGTCACTGGACCTTTCAACATTAGATAAAGTGGGTGAACAATACTTTGACATATACACCCAAAAACAGAGCAGTGGATCTTTTAACATCTGGTGGTACACCTCAAAAAATGGAAAAGAGGTACTAAAATTGAGATGACAGTGCTCAAGAGGACAAACACGTCCTAATTCTCTATGCAATACTTTCAGGTGGCCAATTAAACGTGATCTGGATTTTTTCCTCCAGTATGACACTACCCAAAACAAAAAAAGGTGATGTACGAGACTTGCAAATCAGGGACTTTACATATTATCCATATGAGCTGGATATGTAAACAAAGCCTTTATTAGAGAGTTAAGACTGAAAGAATGTTTCAGTGGAGTACAGCTAAAATCAAAAAATTGCATTTCATTTACAAAAGTTCTATACCTTTAAAAACCCCAAACATTAAAAAGTATGGAAACCAGACAGTTACCAATGCTATAGACTGACATTTACCATTACCCATACACACTTAACATTGCTTCCTAATACAATTTGCAAAAATGTACTCTGAATTGAAAATAAATTACTAGGAGATTATTCTTCAAGGCAACTATTTTTGGTGATCTCCTAGTAATTTGTTACCTTGACCTTTATGTATATTTTTGCTAATTTTTTTTAGGAGGCAATGTTACATTTGAGTGGGCGGTCTAAGTCTGGTGGTGTGATAGTGATGTTAAACGTATTTATGAGGAAATCATTATCATTCTATTAATACTGTATTGTGCTTTAAGGAACTAAATTGGTATGTCAGTGGAGACTGTTTCATATATGCACCCAAACATTTCAAAGCCTTACAGATATGAATCTATATTTGTATATAATGTAAATGTATATTATATGGTTTATTTTTTAAAAAAATAACAGACCAATACCATTATGTTTAATTAAGATCTAACATACCACTAATATAAAATTTAGCCCCCCCCCCCCCCCCCCCAAAATACAAGGAAATTCATATCTAATACTGATCACTCTGTCCTTAATTCACCTGTCTGCAGGACATAGATAAGATCAATCATTACAAGGACCACCGCAAAATCTAGATAGGAGAGGGGAATTAAGAAGCGTATGTTAAACCTTTGTTTTGAACTGCCTTGTTTGTGGGAGGGGCGGGGGAGCGAGGGGTGTTGCTTTAGATGGGCTCTGCAGCGTTAGAATCTTGGGTGCTGTATTCTGCAGCAGAAAGGCCATATTAAGCTGTTTACTAAAGATAGCCCTGATACACTGTTATTCATCAGGGGATGCTGGGAACAGAGCAGCTGCTCTCGTTCAGATGATGATGTAATTCTCAGTGCTGTCAGCAGAAACTCCCTTTTATGCCCTGAGCTTTCACTGTTCTTTGAAAGCAAGCTTCATACTTCTTTCATGTCATCTACCATTTAATGGACGTCCAGACCTCCCTAGATTGAGACATGGCTAATAATCTGTATTTATTTCATGTAACTTACATTTTCCTCCTTGATAACTTACTTGCACGTGATTTTCAGGTTAAACTCAAATGCTAACCAACTTTTTCAGCTAAAGCCATAGATTTTGTTGCATAGCTACAATTTTATAAGGCTTTTCCATTTTACAAGCAACAGGCTTCTACTCCTTCTAGCCAAAACATAAATGCTATCAAAGAGACAGAAACCTAAATACAACACTTATATAATTGTTCACTGTACATCTACTGCAAAACATTAAAAAATATTAACAAATATTACAAACAAATTACAGACTGACTCAGCAGTAATCTTCATAAATTCACATTACAATAACCAGTCAAAAAAGAACTGAAAGTGACAAATTTCTGGCTCATCTGGACATTGGCAAAAAGCCCCCAAGAAACCTTGTAATTTTTCTATCAAGATCCTAGCCCATCTCACAAGTGAGGTTTCTCTCTGCCAGATGGTCGATAGGAGTGCTAATGGAAAGATTGAAGCTGAAATAAATCTGCCACTTTTAATCAATCACAGGCAACCGTGTCATCGATGAACTGCTCATGTTATGACAAGCTGCTTTTGGTTAGTTATAAGCAAAAAGCTGATAAAATGTCATGCCTACATATTTATTGTCAGTATCATATAAATTTAATGAAGGCATTTTTGTGGATTAAACACAATTCATTCACCAGTGATTTCATGAGTCTCTCTGAAACCCACTGGATAAAAAAACAATTTATATACATTTGCAATTACATGCATAGGGTTTCACTGCAGGAGTTGAAAATAATCAAAGTTCACAAGACCCTCTGTCATTAACAAGTTTTCAAACAAAAGCCCTGATTCTGTTCAGATTTACGCATGGAACCCTACTGAAGACAAAGATAGCTCCCAAGATCCACCCACGTGAGCTTCATTGACTGCCAAGGGGCCCTGAAATTCTGTTCGTATGGATTCAATCACAGGATTGGGCCCTAAAACAAAATTTGTTACTATGTCTACATGCAATATAACATAGCAGAAACTCATCTACTATTTACTAGACACTACTTCTTCCTATTACCCAAATTATAAACTCTCCATAACCTAAATTATAAATGAAAAGCACCTCACTGAATTTCATGGCTCCTATCCTGTACAAATATTTTGACAAAATATATTCTTTTGCCCCCAACTGCCTTTATCCTAACAGGACTGAAACATTCGCAAAGAACAAAGTACAGACTTGAACTTGTCCAAGTCAATCTTTAATGCTATTTATTCCTGTTCTGCATTTAACTTGATAGCATTTGTCCAAGTGTGACTTCACTGGGGAGTTTGTTTGAATCGGAACAGCACGATCACCCCCCCCCCCAAGATCATTTTAAAGAATATTGAACTGTGTGCATGCATGGGTAGAACACTGTTGATCCATTTTATGAAATGATGAATGCTGAGATGAGTGTCTTGATCTCTTGAAATTTTAAGGGCTGCATTTTTATTCCAGTAGTAATACTTGGAGAGATAACAACTTACAGTTATTATAGATTGCTAGTGCACGATAGATTAGCCTCAGAGTACTGATTTTCATGAGACCACGTGGCAGATATGTGAGTGTTCCACACTGTTTAATCAGTGTGTATTTTAGATGTCTCTGGATGATTTTCCCTTTTAAAAATCCTTTTTTTTTGCTGTGAATTTGTGAGTAGAAAAAATACTTATTTTCCTTTCCATGTATAATGAAAATTGTTTCTAGATTTAAAGAAATATTGTAGTCAAAACAACATCTAGGACCTGCATTAAACATAAATAATAAATAATACTAAGACTCACTGTGAGAAGAGACAACAGAGAGCTAAAAAATTCAAACACAAGGCTGACATTACTTTTAAAAATCACTCCACTGGGGTGAAAGAAGAAAAAAAGAACAATGGCAAGAGTTAAGGACAGCATGTTACAAGATTTGCTGAAAAATAAGCTAACAAAAATTGACAGAAGTCCAGATGTTTTTAACTAGGTGGTTGTAGTATTTGCTCCTGAACAAGTAAAATATGTACAAAGTAGTAGGGGACACTTTCATTCAAGAATCTGCTGAGTTACATGCAATACTTGGGTATTACTTTGTGGTGCTTCAATACAAATTTAAGTACACATTGTTGGGAGCAAAGGCATATTCAGGCCTGAAAGAGTCTGTTCTGATAATATTTAACACCTCTGCATAAATAGAGCTGGGCATAGGTAACAAAGATTCAGAGTAATCATATTTGTGAGGAAAACCAAGGATAAAGTAATCACAAAGCTAGAAGAAACTGGTTTAAGAAAGCAGCAAAAACTGATAGGGGAGGAGAGTTTATATAAAAACAAGAAACTAACACGTATGTATAAAAAAAAGATAACAGAAGTTATAGTTAGCCTAATAAAGAGAAGCTGAAGCTGTGTATTGTCTGGTGCTGGAGGTGTATGTGTGGTGACACCATCTTGATGTACTTCCCACTTGTAACTGATCATTGCTTGCTAGTGTTTTGCCTTAATACAGGTCTGTTACCCCGATCTGCTGAGTGGTGAATTTCAATTCAACATACATCATTCAGCCTTCTAAGGGTGTAATGCTAAGTTGATTGAAATCAATGGGAAAAACTCACACAGACTTAAGTAGTATTTGAATCAGGCTCCTAATGTTTAGCTGCAGGTAGCAGGAGACCAAATTGCAGATATCTTTCTCTTTTTACACAGTTGTAACCATATACATTGGTATGAGCACTAGCTTTATTGTGCATGCACAATTTGGGTAAGCACGTTCCCCATCTTCATTTGCTGCTTTCTTGTCTGTCATTTCCATTAGGCTAGTCTTTTCCATCTGCTCCTCATTCTACATCTTTTGTTAAAATCTGCAGGTCGCCTGCAATGTCACTTCAACTCTGAATAGGAGGGGAAACCTAGTTCTGGACATGATACAACATGAAAACCTAAAAGGGAATCATTTGCTGGTCCATTCATATACCTACCTCGCAGGTGGTTGGAAAAGACATCTGAAATACACCCTGTCATGTCTTAATGTCATTCTAATACAATTAGGTTTTAGGATGACCAGATGTCCCGATTTTATAGGAACAGTCCCAATATTCAGGGCTTTGTCTTATATGGGCACCTATTACCCCCCCCCCACACCTCCTGTCCCAATTTTTCACACTTACTATCTGGTCACCCTACAAGATTTAAATTATTCTTTAAGACCTCTCTTGGAAATTGGTGCTTCAAAAGCCGGGTGTGCTTTGACCTTTTTCTTACGGTGGTAAATTGAGAATATTTAAAATCTCTCCCGATTTACTCTATTAAATGAAAGTAAAATTGAAAGCAGGCCCAACTCCTTTGAAGAACTGATGAGAACAGTAGCTGGACTAATGGAGAAACATGGTGTTCTTCACAGTTCCGAGGCGTGAGAAGCACAAATGAGCAGGCAGCACTTCAGGAAATAGCCACGCCACCCCTGAGCTCCGACCACTATGCTCAGCAGCATGCTTCGGGTGGCTGTGCTGCTTTAAGCCCAGGGCTACACTAGGGGAGGGGGTCGATCTACGATACGCAACTTCAGCTACGGGAATAGCATAGCTGAAGTCGGCGTATCGTAATCGGCTTACCTGGCGATGAGGATGGCGGCGAGTCGATCGCTGCCGCTCCCCCGTCGACTCCGCTTCCGCCTCTCGATGAGGTGGATTGCCGGCGCCGACGGGGAGCGCGATCGGGGATCGATTAATCGCGTCTTAACGAGACGCGAAAAATCGATCCCCGATAGATCGATTGCTACCCGCCGATCCGGCGGGTAGTGAAGACCTGCCCTAAGTGTCACTTATTAATTAAAAACTAAGCTGGGCTTACTGTCAATCCCAATTTAGTTTAAAGTATGAGAGAAGCCAGTACTGCTCAAGAAGCCAGTACTGCTGAGTACAGAGCCAGGCAGAACATGGCCTCATGGGGCAGGGGAAAATTCAAGATTTTGGTTGCCTCCATAGCGAAAACCTTACTTAATTCTATATTAAAATCAATAAACATGAAAAAGGGGACTCAGATACGAGGGGCTCGGAGGTCTCTTTGGTTTTTTACTTATCTTATTTAGACAATAAAGAGACTGTGTCTAGTGACAACATGCCATTCTCCCATTCAGGAAATATCCAACCTGGATGCTTCTGAAAACTTATGTATGAAGTATATTTTCAAAATACTCTGGAAGCGAACACTGCATAACCAGAGACCCTGTCCAAAGACAACCTGATTAAAGGCGACAATCACTACCTACTTCCACTGACCCACTTAACCCTAAATGCCCATCTCAACACCACTGCCCTCCTCAAAAGCTAAACTGTGCAGAAACACAGCCCAATCCCCTCTACTAGTTAACATGCACGGCCGACTACTGGCAGCTAGCTACAAGACACCATAAAACAAAGTATCAACAATACACTATATACTTCTTTCTGATCTGGAGCAGACAAAATACAATCACACACACCCAGGTGCACCGTGCCTAAAAGTAATAAGCACATGGATGAAAGGCAGCTAGCTCAAGCCAAAGCTTTAGTGGGTACTGGAATGGAGAGGAAAGCACACTGACAAATATAGTAAAATTATATCAGCTCTGGAAATCAACAGCAACTGAAAGGAGACTGCAAGTAATCAAGAAATACATCTGAAACAGACGCTGGCCTCACTGATAGTATTCTATAAAATGCATGTCTTTGTTCAGGGTTTCCATTAATCACAGGTCCCACAGAATTTTGACCATCACTTGGGTTTCCCAGCCTCTGGTCTTCACACTATGCTTAATGCTGCATATACACGTCTCAGTCCATGACCCAAGGAGTTTACGCAAGCTACTTAATGCAGGTTTGTGAAATGGTATTTCTGGTTGCTCATTCTGTATTTACACTGACAAAATTCAGTGAAGAAAATATTAAAACCTACCCCTTACGTATTTTCTTCATAAAATTCTGTTCACGGTCATCAAGCAATTGCTATTATAAAGATATCGTTTGCTTAAGGGCTTAAGCAGCTTAAAAAAAACAAACTACTGCTACCAAACAGTAAGGGCAATATTAAAATTATGTATAACTTTTTGAGCTGAGTCTCTCTCCCCCTTCCCCCCCGAGTTACAATATTTGGTTGCACCCCCTCCCAAACCCAGGCAAAAAGAGGAGAGTCAGGGGGTGGAGGTGGTACTCCCTCACTGAGCCCCGTCACACCAGGCACAGCTGTTGACATCGCTGCTTCCCCTTGGCCCCCACAAATGTTCCTCCACGCAGGTGGGTGCGCCCCACAGTTTGAAAACCTGTGTTGTACTGGGAAGTGCCAAAACTCTCATGCTGGCTGGGGGAGGGGGCAGTCATTACACCATCATGGCTGTCCACTGTACTGCATTGCTTCTCCTTATGCGTGAAGAAAGTGAACACTATCGATTGTTCAATGAAGCCTTCCAGCAGTTTTGTACAGTCAACTGCTTGATAACAGGTTGCGCCAAAGTTTCTACACTTAACACCTGCATGTGGGTGTTTTATTATATAAAAGCTATTTAAGGGCCAAATCCAGATTGCCATGCCACGCATAGGTGCCGACTTTTGTTGGCGCCGGTGGGTGCTCGCGCCCCCGGCCCCGCCCTAATTCCACCCCTGGCCCCGCCCCTTCCCCAAATCCCTGCCCCGGCCAAATCCCCTCCCCGCCGGCCAGGGCTGGTACAAGGAAGTTTCGTGCCCTAGGCGAAACTTCCTTGCACTAGCCCTGCGCCTAGGGTGACCAGATGTCCCAATTTTAGAGGGACAGTCCTGATTTTTAGGTCTTTTTCTTATATAGGCTCCTATTACACCCCACCCCCTCTCCCGATTTTTCACACTTGCTTTCTGGTCACCCTACCTGCGCACCCCCCCCCCCACTAACGCCGCCCCCCCCCCAGCTCCCCACCCCCTGCGGAGACAGCTCACTGGCCCGCGGGCCGCAGGGAGGAGGCGGCTCGGTCCCCTGCCCGTGGGAGCAGGCGGCTTGGTCCTCCGTCTGCCCGCGGGTCGCGGGGGCAGGCATGGCCCCCCGCTCGCGGCAGGAGGCTCGCTCCTGGCTGCTGTGGCCCCCCCATCCAACCCCTGCCCGGGGCAGCTTACCTTGCCAGCAGCTCCTTGGCGGCGTCCTCCCTGCTGCGCGTTCCCCAGCCGCCCCGCACAACAGTTGAGCGGCGGCGGCTGGTCTAAAAAAAGGTGCGACCGTGCTTTCGCTGGGAGACGGGAACCGCCGGAAGGTGAGTTGGGCGCCGGTGGGGGGGCTGGCGAGAAGCTGCCGGTGGGTGCTCAGCACCCACCAATTTTTCCCCGTGGGTGCTCCAGCCCCGGAGCACCCACGGAGTCAGCGCCTATGGGCCACATGGGAAATTCCATTGACGCCAAGAGGTGCTTGTGTGAGCAAGCCAACAGGATCTGGCCATAATTCTTAAGTTAATTAAAACCTCAAAGTGAAATTCTATTCTATTTTCTTATTACTAATAGCAATAAATGCTTACAAAAAACAGTCAACTTCTATGTTTGTTTCTCAATGACTGAGAAAGAAATGTGCTCCGCTTACAAATAAAAACATGTTTTTTCTAGTTGCCAGACCTGCAACTTCAACTTGCGATCCAATTGGCAAATTAGGTTCTTCCCTTGTCATGCATCACCATCTGTAAAAAGGTTCTGCAAGCTAATTATGTCCGGTTTCACTTGTGTACTAGACAGTGTCAGGAACTATGGGCCCGAGTTCCCTCAACTATGCCTGTGGCTAGCTGGCTCAGCCCTCACATAATGAGCCCAGCTGGACTGCAGCACAATCACCTAATTGGCCAGCCCCCCAATTGGCTGCAAGGAGCCTACAGGTCTGCATTTAAACTCAGCAGCAGCAGGTCACTGTCTGCTCAGTGCTCATGCTCACACAGCTGTGATGGTTGTTGTGCCTGCCTTGTTTTCAGCCTTGCTCCTGCCTTGCTTGGTTCCTGGCTCCAACCACTAGACCTGACCACCCATGCCTTGGTCGATGACAGAGGGATTCTAGTTATACCCTCAGTTGAAAGAGCAAGCCTACCACACAGAACTCACAAAAGACGTTACTACATGGCAAGCCAGGGTGTGAATCTAGAGCACACCACTTGCTGCGCAGTAACGTCCGGTGTGGACACTGATACAGTGCTCTAAAGTTTCATAGTGCAGAACATCACAGTGCAGCAAGCTACTGCGCTGAGGATTCGCACTCTGGCTTGCCGCACAGTAACGTTCCAGGTAGAAAAGCCCTCAATAATTCTGTTGACGGGGTGAGAGCCAGAAATAACTCCAGCTCACTCTGTCTTAGTCGTGCTGGCTCCGCAGTGCTAACAGGCGAACAGTTATTTTAGTCACTGAAGTGAGTAGAACTGACGCAGAAGCCCCTCTGGCAGCACCTTACCTATTCCCTGGGGGAGTGACAAGAGGGGCTTTCCAGAACGGGAGTGCTCAGGTGGAACAGCTGTGCATAGGAGCGTCTGCACTTGTGTGCACCACCCCACTCCAAAATACTCCAGCATAAAAAGAGGGATTGGGGCAGGTTTATAAAATCAGTGGTTACAGAGGCATTGGGCCCACTGGATCTATCTCAGGGGAAGAGTCAGAGCATCACTGGCTACTACCCAGCCCATCTGGACTTGGGGCAGGTTGTAAGTGAATTACTTTGGTTGCATGTGGCAAAGAAAAATACCACCCAAGAGCTGGAACCTTATAATCCAGTTTAAGTAAGGGGGCAGCACATAGCTGCATTTAATCAGAAACAGGGGAGGAACCAGACTGGGATTCAGTCACAGTCTGGTCCCTGCTTCACCCTTACTGGGGTGTGTAATCAGCACCTGCCCTTTTGGTGTCACAGATTACCTCCCCTTCTGCACTGGGGTCTCATTGCACTTACAGAAGTTCCTGGGAAGGGGACAGACGGACATGAAGCCAGAGTTCTGCCACCTTCTTACACACCTGCAGGAGAAGAAACAAACAGCTGCTCTCCCACCCCCTTGCAGGGTTGCAGGATTTAGGCAGCTATCACAGGAGAAAGGGGGCTCCTCACATCCCTTACTCCCGTCAGCTGGCCTGTAACAAGGCTTACAATTGAGCCCAAAAGGATTAACCAGTTAAGAAAACACACACAAGAAAATTAAAATTATCTTTCCCCTTCTCATGGTGAATGACTGAAACAGGAATAAAATTATCAATACAAGCTATCCCTACTTCTACAAGCGCACTGAAGTCTTTGAATCTCAGAATTTCCCCTAAGCGTTCCACACTTCAGGAACCATTTCTATTTTAAAGGGCAAATTCCAAATTGTAACCCAGTTCTAATAAAAAACAGACTAAACTAGACTATCCATAAAACATCCATGCTTTCCAAATAGCAATTTTAAGAATTATTATAAAAAAATACTAAACCAGATTTTGCATATTGTAATGTGCTCAAAGACAGATATTTCATGTGACTTCATTATATTAATATTTAATATATTTGAACAAAAAGTTAGTAATCCACTCTTGGACATGGTAGACAGGAAGCCACTTTGATTTTAAATGAAAATCCCGATTCAATAAAGACAGCAACTCCTCAAAACATTTTCAGGCTAATGAAAGAAAGAGGAAGGTTATTAATCTATAGAATCAGAGACCCTGTTTGTTTTCGCAATGCAAAGTTTTTAGTCTGCAAGACTGACCTACAGCAACATGGCTGCTGCTGTATTGTTTGTGCCAGCGGGTGAAGGCTCCTGAGCAGGGGGACTGCCATGTCCTGATAAATCACTCCAAAATACAATGGGACTCTCTGAGACAAGAGTCTGTCTGCAATTTCTTTTGATGTTAAGGACTTTCCTAATCTGTCCAGGTTAGACTGAGACAGAAGCTGTCAGGGTCTTCAAAGGTCAGCGAGAGGAGGTTTATTTTTAAACAAATAAGGCCTTCCAGCTAAGCCCCTTCAGCTAGTAAGTCATTTGATACATTTTTAGCTTCCACATATATCTTGCATTGTACACATTTTGAGATTTGTTACAGATTGCCTACTCAGTTTATATTGGGTACTTTTGGACTAGTGTGGCAATGGGGAAAATATTAGTAGCTTTAAATCAGTCCTTTTTTTAAAAAATGGAATAAAATTCCAAACACTACAGCTCCATGCCTGAGTCTCAGAGTAAAAAAAATGTTTTAGAAATATTTTCATTAAATTCAATGCACAGTTTATAGGAGTCTATGTTTTATAAAATATTGATTTACAAAAACATCACTGTTTAAATGTCTTTAAATATATACTATAACTGGCTTGTCAGAAGAATTTAGAAGGGAGTAATTTGTAAAGAAATCTCAAACGGGGCCAAAAGTGATACCCTAATTTTTTATATGGAAAAAATTGTCATGATGTTTAAATAGCACACTAAGTGGAATATTTAAATAAGTACTAGTAATGTTGTATGGTATATTCTATTTACACAAAAAGTGAGACTCATTGGAAAAGGTATGTGAACACAGAACTTCTAAACTTACTCTTTAAAAATGGTAAGTTGTGCATATTTAAAGTATTTTCTCCCTTTATCTCAAAAATACTGAGCTCATTAAATATTCCGGTGTTTTTTTCCTTTAATAAACACTACACAAAGTTATATACACCAGTACTTCTTTTACAACAGTATCACCTGTAAAATGTTTGTGAGCAAAAGTAAACAGACATACTGGTATACATAGTACTTTTATATGGGTTCTTATTCCACACTCATCACTGTAATATCTGAGCATCTTCCAGTAGTGTATAAAAGCAACACAACTAACGTACATCACATGTTTGAAAGCAACCAAGTTATGTCCCAGTGGAGGCTGCAGTAATGCTACCGTATTGAAGTATTTTCCCCATAGTTTTACTTCAAAACTTTTACTTTGGTGCAGTTGGTGGAACAACTGATGCCATCTGAGAGCACAAACAAGAGCAAAAACTCTAAGACTCCGAGGCTGCTGCAGTATCACCCCTCTGGGAGACAGATCACTGGCAAACCGATTTCAGGGTCGTGTAGGGTGATCAAATAGCAAGTATGAAAAATCAAGACAAAGTATGGGGGGTAATAGGTGCCTATCTAAGAAAAAGCCCCGAATATCGGGACTGTCCCTATGAAATCGGACATCTGGTCACCCTAGGGTCGTGCACCAGACCCTGCTTATGTGCCTCTCCATCTCTACCTTTGCTCTCCAACATGGGCTTCTGGTACGCTTCACATGTGACCAGCTCTGAGGTGTAGAAAGAACATGAGGGAGAGAACATGCTGTACCTAGACAAAATCAATGTTTTAAGCATTGTAATTCCTAACTGACTCCTTCCCCTTTTCTCGGCGCCATAAGAAAGTGGGCTCCATCAGGGAAGGGGTAAAGAGAGAGGTATGGCAATGCACTGAAACTACCTTTCACACATGGCCCTCACAACCCCCTAGCATAGCATCTGGGTTGTTCAACTACTGCATAGAAAGGGCAAAATATGGTTCAGAGTTTGATGACTTACGAAAAATAATGGACTAAAAAGGAGAAGCACAGCTACATTTGCTGCATAAATCTTCCCAAGTCATATTCTAATAACTATTTCAAAATGTTTTGTTCTATATTTAGTAACAAACACAGCAAGGTAAGGCAGAAATCAGTTACCACAAGTGCATGGGAATCATTACTTGGTAATGGCATAGCACTTATATAATGATGACTGAGCTACAGTACACTAGCCAATTTACAACTAATTATCTGGATGCTATGAAATACTATGTGAACCAGCCACATATGCTCTTGAGTTTTCTAGCAGATCTTTATAATTTCCACCACCACATGAGCTTCAGTTTAAGAACTGCAGACACAGTTATGTAATTATTAGTAATTCTCTGGACTGCAACTGTATGCAATATCAAGAAACAAAACCCTTTGTGATATGTCCTGTCTCATTTGAGTATTAATCTTTGGGGTGGGGGGGACGGTAAACAAATATAATATTGCATTTAGCAAAAGTTAACATTTTGTATATTTTATTCCCTGATCCATAAAGTTTATTCCCCCCCATCTTATATAATGGGCCGGCTAAAAATACTTCAACCTTATTTATGTCCAATTTCTAACAAAATGTAAGTTAACCAACATCAGCTGAAAACATTCAACATCAGCATGCACACAGAGCTTCCCCTTCATTAAAAAAACTGAACAAATATACAAGCGATGTATTCTAAAGGTCAACAAATGGGCTCTGCTGGAGTGGGGCCAAAGGGAAGCCAATTCACGAATGCAATTCCACCGAAATCTAGTCATTGTCAGCTTGACCTCCCCCCCCGCCGCCCCCCGTCACAGTACGATATGCACCTTCAAGTGCCAATAACTAGTATATGCAATCTTTTCTAGGGTTTGGTTTTGTTTGTTTGTCCCTCAGTTTCTCAAAGAAAAAATTCCTCTTATCAGATAAATTGAGTGAAATTTGAAACAGAAAATCACAAGGCAACACTGAGCATTTTCTAACACTAAAACTGAAAATGAGACTAAGCTGATATGAATTGAGGGGCACTTAACACGATCATCATACAAAGTTACCCTGTGGGCTAGAATTGCTCATACATAGTCTTCAATTCAGGAAGAAATTATTTTATAGACAGTCATTAAAATTCATTCTGCATTTTTGAGCTTCCCACATGACCTCAAATTGGACCATAGAAGAACATTTCCTTGAATGGAAGGGAAAAGAGTAATATCCAGTTTATATTAAATAATAAGGATGCTGTAGAATTAAGTAGACTTGACCCAAGTCTAGACTCAGAGGTCAACCCAGATCCATATTTTTAAATTAAAAATGTTTGAGTTATTTTGGATCTTTGGAACCCGCTATGTGGAAGGGCTCACACTTCCACATATTCCCAGAGGTTTCTTTCCCCAGCTTTGAAGGGGTTGTTTTTATATCTCATAAACAGATTTGCATTTCACAAACAGCTTGCATTTAGCCATTTTTTAAATTAGGATATTTAAGGGGGCTTCTGCTCACTCAGATAATTTGTTATGTAGGAGAGATAGAGATTTGTCACAGAATTTTCTTCTTTTAAACCCAATATATTCACTACCAGTGATTCCAAGATCCTTTTACCTACCAAAAACAAAAAACCCCAAAGATGAAATAACTAAACACCATCATTAATTAAGTAGGACAAAAGGTATCAAATGGCGGAAAAGATTCTGAGACCTACAGCGTATGAAAAAGAACTGAGGGCAGTATGGACGCTCTTTGGTAACCTCACTCTGAATGTCTGATTCTGGGCGACAGAAAAATGAACTGCCTCAACATTTACTGTTTGCAAATGGTTCTGTAGTCTGTGGTGCAAAGGTACAGTCTCTTCAAGAACGGAGATCAGCGGAAACAATACTTAAAGGAGAACCAAAACCATTCCTGAAATCTGTAGTACAATAGCTGCAAAGGGGCTAATTTTATGAAGCTTATAGAATACTTACACGTGATGGTGTGGAGTTGCTACTAAGATTTTAGGGTAACTGTATTATAGTGGGTGTCTGACAAGGCCAGCCCTCAACCCCATCTGATGGGAAAGGAGAGGTGCTGTATTCTTAACAGTAGGCTGTCCTCAGACTGTGTTTAGGGGTTCCATCTTTCAAATCAGCCTCTGGATAATAAATGAGATTATAGCAGAGTGCCAGCAATGCTATAATTACGCTTAGGACCAGTTTTCCATTCAAAGTCAACTTTCTGATGCACTAAAATCTGCATGGTTACCTGGATAGCCTTGAAATTTGGTGTGCCTCATGGAGGCATGAGGTTCAGTTACTGAACCAAATTTGGGGACATTTCACCAAGGGATTCCCAAGATACAGCTCCCCCCCAAAACAGCTTTTCTTAAAACTGATGTGTTGGCAACAATTTTTTCCACACAGATAGAAATCAAATCAGGGCTGAGATCACTGCACCAAGGTCTCAAATGCTTGAGAGTCACCCCCAACAGAGTGCATGCCACCCCTACCCCTTTGGGGGGAATCAAATTACAAAGAGTTTGGTTCTCCAGTTAAGTGAGCTACAGCAGTTCTAAGGCTCTTGCACCAAATAGATTACACCGCACGTTTGCAGGGAGAAGTTAAAGGACTTGAAAAGTAGCTATGACTCACACAGGCTTTGAATAGCTCAAGGGAGAATGTTGTGGCCATCTCACCTGAGCAACACATAGGCAACGTGAGTTCAAATCCAACCCTGATGTCTCAACACACAAACCTGGCAGATACTGTAAGGTAAATGAAACAAAAAACACCTTTGCCTCCCACCACGCCACTGCCTCCTGAGTGCTGCAAAGTAAGGTGGGAAGAGCAATGCCTGCTACTTCTCTCCCTTCCACTCTCTCAGGCCTTGGCTACACTTGCACTTTACACCGCAATAAAGCCGCCTAGAGCACTCTACCTCACTCCCCGTCCACACTGGCAAGGCACATAGAGCGCTCTGACTCCCCGGCTGGAGCGCTCCTGGTACTCCACCTCCACGAGAGGGATAACGGCTGTTGCATACTGGCTGAGATGCCCCAGGGTCAGTGTGAATAGTTACTGCACTCTGACTGACCTCCGGAAACGTCCCATAATCCCCTTAAACCAAGTGGTCACTCTTCCCTTTGTTGTGAAGTCGCTGCAGGAATGCGGAAGTGCCTTTTTGAAGCGCCGTTTCTGACAGCGGCTGCTTATCTGCTTATCTGATCCGACAAACATTTACTGTTTGCTTTCAGTAAGTGAGAGAGAGGCAGGGGGGTCAGAAGGGTCTGAACTTACAAGACAGCGTGCTGACACACTCTCAGAACTTCAAAAACCTACTCTCTCCACACTCACATACACACAACACACTCCACCCCAACCCCCTCATTTGAAAAGCATGTTGCAGCCACTTGAATGCTGGGATAGCTGCCCATAATGCACTGCTCCCAATGCCACTGCAAGTGCTGCAAATGTGGCCACGCCACTGTGCTTGCAGCTGTCAGTGTGGACAGACTGGAGCGTTTTCCCTAGTGCGCTCTCCGAAGGCTGGTTTAACCCAAAGTGCTCTTCAGCTGCAAGTGTAGCCATAGCCTTAGCTGCTATGTGTGCTGGCATTCTCTAGCCTAGCTCCTGAGGGGGGGAAAGAGTAACCATTATTCCAGCCACCTAGCTCTGGTGAGAAGAGGAATAATATCTGCTGCTCACCTAAGTTTAGGTTAAAAACATAACATTTGCTCAATAGACCTTAGGTGTACTAAATGTATTTCCCATTTCTCTCAACTACTTCCCCATTATAATGGGCTTCCTGGCTCATGAGGCTTGCCAACAATATTAGCTGGTCTACGCTATCCCTAGGGGCTTTACTAGATCAGTTCTTTGTCAAGTCAACTGTGAGAGAGTGAGTGTGTGCATCAGCCCTTTTCAAGGCCCTCTGTAAAGACGGCCCCCGCCCCATGTAACTATCTTTAATAGCTTTAATAAGGCAGAAGGGCAAATACTGACAAGTGGCAAAAACCTACTTCTTTGGTTAAGCAACCATTTCTCTCAGGTTTGTTTTTTGTAAATGAAAACAAGATTAAACCAATTTACATAAATGTGTCCCCACTAAAGGTTACCGAGTTAGAAGACATTGGTAAGATTTATTTTAAATGGAGGTGCTTGGTAAATGCTACAGTTTTACAAAGAAAAAGCATCAGTCATTTTTATTACACTATCCTTTTACTTGGATCTAAATTATAAAATACAGAAGCAACACTCAAACAAATATAGATTGCACTACAAACTCACAAAGTATAGATTACAGAGGACTAAGAGTTAAGCTGCCCTTCACAGGGCATCTCATGAAAATATGCCAGGGGATCTGTTTGCCAATTAGCTAATATCCGAACCAAAAGCCTATTCTATACAGCACATTCACATATAAAGACATGCAGAAAAATCCCCATCTTAAGTGGGCAACAACAATTAGAGTTTAGGCAAACAACCAAATAACAATTACTAGCATGCTCTACAAGAGAACACATTCCTCCTGTTAAAGGACACACCTAACAAATATAACATAAAAATAAGCCAGCTGACAGAGAAAGATCTTGGAACTACAATCTGAACAAGGTGCTGTCAGTCCCAGCCTCTCTTCTAAAAGGGGGTTCTTCCAAAAGTGAATTTCATGCGAGTGACTCTCTGCTACTCACCACACAGAAGTAAAGCGTGCAGCACAGCAGAAGACCAGAAGTAAAACTTAATATCTCATTTTCAGTAATATCTATGAATTCCAAGCCATGTAGCAGACCTCAAAGTGAGGGGGAAAGGGGGTATCAAAAGTAACTTACACAGAGCTGAAGACAGTTTTAAAAATAAAAATAAATGGTGGAAAAATTAAAGCATATAACACACACATGGAAAAGACTCACAACTGCTTCAAATCTGTCAGACACATGGGATTGTATCTCTACAAACTTTGCTCTCACACAAAATCTTTGACCAGGAAATTCCTGAAGAAATACATCTACCTACTGTCCTTTCAACTAAACCATGAACTTCAAACTTTCAACCTGATGTTTTAAATACAATTTTTTCCTAGCACCAGGAGCATAGCCCTAAAACACCAACTCTTTCCTTGATAATGTAAATTAACAGAATGCTTTGTTACCTTAAGAATTACATTACTGGCTATTAGCATGGTTTGTGAGGCTAATTACAGTACTGTATGTAGAAACACAGCCTTAGTTCTCTCACACATAGAGTATGTCTACCCTGCAATTAAAAACCCATTGTTGGCCTGTGCCAGCTGACTCAGGGGCCTGTTTAACTGAGGTGCAGACATTTGAGCTCGGGCTGGAACCCAGGCTCTAGGACTCTGCAAGGTGGGAGGGTTGCAGAGCTCAGGCTGCAGCCCGAGCCTGAATGCCTACACAGCAATTAAACAGCCCTTAGCGCAAGCCCTGTGAGCCCAAGTCAGCTGGCATGGGCCAGTCACGGGTGTCTAATTGCAGAGTAGACATACCCATATGTACCATCTGACCTTGGCTTCCCAAGTCTAGCTGATTCACCATCTAAGTGAAAACAAGACAGGTTAACCAATTCTAATTTTTCAATCACCCAGAAATATCTTGGATTACTAAACTGAAACTCTATTCTGTACAACAATCCAGGTAACTGATCTGAAAGGTCCTTGATTTGGAAAACTTGAGCTCCACCCACAATACTGTACACTGAACATATTATACATCCACAACAAAACATCTGCTGGTTGTTTTGAGTATAGAGAAATAAATCACAAGTCATGACAATAGCAAGATAAGCAATAATGGACATCCACATTGAGCATATTTACTTAGCTGAGCCTAGGGCATTTCCAACACTGAAATGGTATGGTACTTAGTGTTCTAGTTTTATGTCAATTCCATTCCTGTAACTAAAAATAAAGTGCACAGCATAATTTGTTCCATACTATCTATGGTCCTGAATGTGTGGGAAATAGTTTTTTTCCAGTAAAAGCACCTACATATTCTACTAATCAACCACAGTGCCAAAAATGCATCTGACGAGGCAAGTTTCCTGATTAAAAGCAGATGAGCAGCTTTTAGGACCCACTCATTCCTTGCGTATTTTTGCATGTGTCACGTTTCAAAAAAGATCCACTGAAATGAAAGGGACCCATGAAACACACGCCCAGCATTTTTGGAAATATATTTTGATCAAAATTAATCTAGAACTGAAATATTTAAGCTAATCAGATCGGAAGGCAACGCTCATACTCAAGATAAGCACATCCATGACAGAATAATGATTTAAATACAGGTAGCAAAATGACTGTCCAAGCAACGGAGCAGCCACTGTGTGCTGAGTACTATGTAATAGTACTACATACTAACTGGGAATTGCAACCTCTTTTAGTAAGAAGGGGAATGTTGGCTAGGATGCTGGGCCATGAGACAGATTTGGAAACCCAACAGAAATGGGAACAGAACAGATGCTAATTTAACAAGCCACCCCAAGGCTCTAACACTGCAGCATATCCCTAATACTGCACTGCAATGTCAGCAATATATAGGCCATGAATCCATGGATCTTCTGACTTAGTGGCACGACTACTAGCAACTCAGCCATATTGGCATTGGTTAGCCATCAGCTAACAAAATGTAGCTACCAGTAGGATCAATAATTACAAGAAAGGAGTGAGGCGATAAACTATTTTTGGAAGTAAATTTCAAATACACTCATTCCTGAAAACTCCACTGAACGCTTTTGCCATCTTTGTAATAAACATGAGTTGGTTTTCTATTATATATATGCACATCCTTTTGTTCAGAACAACCTTATTTTATTAAAAGAGATTTAGCTGTGCTTTGTAATCCTCCTTCATTTCTTCCAAGACAAGTTTTTTGTGAGATTAATTTGACACATTTATTCCCTTGATAATACATCCTGTCCTCTCAGATATCACTGCCAATTTCAAGTACATAACAATAAATAGGCTTAAAATTTTTAAAAGTAATGACTCGAAAGGCCCTTCAGTTCCTACACTTTCTTGCTACAACAGATTTCACTTCACAAGTAATGTAGTAACATTTCAGTTCAAGTAAATGTAAACTATTAAAGCTTTCACCAGACCTAGATCCCCTTTCTATCACACTTAAAGAATTCAAGGATATAACTCGGTTCAAAATTGGAACTTTAGCACATATAAAGTGGAAGTTATTTGATTAGCCTTTTAAAAAAAGAATTAACATGCTATCCATATAATTATGAATCCTGTTTCACATTAAAAAACATTACTGAAGACCAACTATGCAACTGGGTAATTAAAATTAAGCTGTGGCAACTATTTTGATAGTATTCAGTATAAATCAAACAATTGTTCATGCACTAGATTCTAAAAACCCAGACATACTAAACAGGAGGAGGTTATTGCCTCATTCAGTGTGTCAAAAATAAAATTAGTTGCGTCTCCAACCAGACAGTAGTCTTGGTACTCACTGGAGACAAAAAATGATATACAATAAGAAATTTAATTAATCTTATTTATATCAATAAACCCTCCAAAATTCTCTCTTCATTGAGTTCAGTACTAATGTTGATGGGAATATTAAGTACAACTCCTGCATATTTCTTGGAAATGAGATCAAATAAAGTATGTTGTTTTCTAAAAAGCATATAGTTCATCCAGTTTGTGGTAAAGCAAAACACTCAAAAATCCAGCTAGCTTTTGAAAATATGGGTATATTTGATGATACTTCTTTATTGAAGAGCAAGATCTTAGCTTGGTTCTTTAAAACCGTTCTTTGACATCACTAACCCAACAAAAATCCAGAAACTACAAACCCAGCTTTCAAATCAGGGTTTGTTTTCTGTGTAAAAAGGTAGATAAAGTAAATGCTCTTTGGAATTTAATTTTCCTGTTAGTTTAACAGTAATTACTAGATCACCAATGAAGCTCTATTAAAAAAACAATTTACCAAGGAAATAAGATTTTAGCTTGTTTCTATGAAACTTTCTTAACACTCCACCTACTTAAATATTTGTTGGGAATCAATTATACAACGTTATAGCATTTAATTACTTAGCTGTGAAAACACTGAACAAAACCTGGAAGATCTTTCTGTTCTTACAAATACGTAACCTAAAAGGCATAAGGAAATACGGATTTATACTTGCAAGTAAATGTCTCACTTTTAAATAGGACTAGGGGGATTCTCTTTTAACTATAACGTATAACTAAAGTCCTATGATAATCCATTGTATTTTATAGTGTGAAAGATTTAGATGGGTAGAGAGTTGAAGATGAGCCACGTACTTCCTTGCACTACATATAATAAGATGACCCTTCCTATACTATGATGACCTCTGCTAAGCATAGACGTCAAGTAAGCATGAAGAACAATTTCGTTTGAGACTGGAGAGCAAGAAAGACCGTTCCATATTGAAACTCTGCTTCCCATACAAGAATTCTGCTTTAATCACCTACCACCAATGTTCCTTTCCTCACTTGTCAAGTTCCCAGTAGCTTGGTCTCAGTACTTTTCAATTAGGCCAAAGAATTGAATCAGTACGTCTTTAAGACTTAACTATCACTCAGACTAATTGAAGTATTGGATTAAAGCATGCTGATCTCATAGATGCTTGTGATGCAAGCTGCTGCCGCAGATAGATTACTAAATATTTAAGACCTCTAAAGATAAACTAGCAGGATTATAAATCACTGAAAAATAAATAGCTAGCAGAATCTCTGCAAATGTCTTCTGGATACTGGCATATATACTTCATTCATTTTCTAATGAGAAATGTGAAGGGTTTTTATTATTAATTGCATACAAATTACCATGATTATTGTATCACAGGAGAAGTATTTATCCATTCACCTCTCAGAGGAACAATGCTGAATAAAAGAATTTATGCATGACACATAACAACAATGCTGAACAAAGGAATTTCTGGATGCCATATAAGATGTTTGGCACTTAGAGTAATAGAAGAAAATCAAAAGGAATATCACAAATCTTTAATTGTAGGAAATCAAAATAATCTATTTGCTTGCCAAGTTCTCAGTATTGTTTTAGCAGGAACATTACTTTGGAAGTGCAAGCTCTCAATATACATATCTGTATGTGCACCTACCCCACCTCACCCAACTCCCACAGGTTTGCTGCAAAATTAGCCACATTTGAAAATTGCTAATCAGTGACAGAGAACTCTGCAAGCACCCTCAGGATGTGCTTTGAGTACTCAAAAGGGAAAAATAAATATGGTTTTATTACCTACTTTTGGAAAAGAATGATTTGTATTTATCTAGATAGCTTTCCATACTGCCTTATTGTTTAATCTAGGGCATTTTTTTAAAAAAAAAAGTGCTTAGCAGCTGAAGGGCCTACTGACTTCAACTGGAGCTACAGGGGCTCAGCATTTCTGAGAATCAGGCCCTGAAAATGGTGATGTGAAGATGTGGAGAAGCCGTCAAAAACTGCCAGGGTATATCTACATAGCAACTAGACATGGCAACTAGCCGGTGCCAGCTGATTCGGGCTCACAGGACTGTTTCATTGCTGTGTAGATGTCTGGACTCAGGCTGGATGGAGTCATAGCTCTGGCGCCTTTCCACCTCGGATGGGTCTACACAGCAGTGAAACAGTCCCAAGCCCCATGAGCCCAAGTTAGCTGGCACAGGCCAGTTATGGGTGTCTGGCTGCTGTGCAGACATACCCCTAGTGCTAAATGCTCAGCTCTGATAAACAATTGTTTCAAAATCAATACCACCACAATGCGAAGCACCTACTTTTCATATCAGCGTTCACCTTCTGACAACAGAATCAGAGCATTATTTAATTAGATAATGTAACTACTAGTTTAAGTCTCATAAAAAAATCGTTAAACCTAAATATCTTCAGGGTAATGTGTGTGAAATAATACAACTTAATCTCGAATGCTTTTTTGCACTTCACTTTGCTAACAGAAAAAACAGTGCTCTTGGGTTTTTAGACCTCACCGTTATTATCAACTAAATAGGAGACTTACAATATTCTTGCTGACGTAAAAGGGTCAGAAGGGAGACGAGGAAGTAAGAATGTTGTTATTAAGGGTATTTCTATTATTTTTCAGGGAAAAGTTGTATAAGCATGGAGCAACCATGGTAAATAACAAAAAACGAACAAGGAAAAAATAGCGAACAAGAGAAAATCTTTGCTATTACAATAACGTATCTCACAGAATCAAGTCTCCTAGGAATATAGAGGAGTTTAAACAGGCCAGATCTCTCTATTTACACATTTATTCTTAAATTTTGGTTCTTAAACCAAGGGCCAGAATAAGCATCTGAACACTATAGACTCTCACTGTATGCTCTCTATTTAGCTTCTGGGTCCTGACCTCCACCTATCTTCTGTCCTCTCCTCACCAGTTCAGTCTCTCCCCCTTTTCCCATCTTGAACGGACAGTTTACCTGGCTCTCCTCCTTCCTCTGAGGACAACCTCTCATAGGGTGGCTGCTTCCCTCACTCCCTGGTGGTAGTGATATTAGCCTCACATTTTTCCACTGCTGCTGCCTCCAAGCTCCCCCTATTTCTCATCAAACACACATTCCTTCTCTTCCGCCAAAGTACGTGCATCAGGCTCTTCTTTTACTCCTGTATTACAACATCTCTAGCCCAACTCCTTGTGCTAGGGCTTTGATTCCTGGCTCTCTCACTTCCTTCTTCCTCCTAATCTCCTACCCTCAACCCTGGGGGACTTCATCTTCCATACTGATGCTTCCTTCTCACTCCTCCTGGTTGAACCTGCCACCAGGGATCAACTCCCTCATTCAACTCACACCTTTGAGCTTGTCTTCACCAACAATACACAAACAAACAAACAAACAATACCCTATTAGCTCATTCACAATCTTTGTTTCCCCTACCCTCCACACTTTGTCTGTTATCAATTGTAATGTTATGCCTAAACTTAGAGTAGGTTCTTTGTAGGTAAGAACCATATATTTTAGGAACCATAGAAATATATAATAGACAAATGAGAAATGACTATGCATAGAAGCAGTTCAAATGATTATCTGAAGCAGACCAATTAAACAGTTGAATATTGCAGATAGCACACACCAATTTCCTTGTATACTTTACAGCATACTCCAAATCTATCCAACAAGTTTGATTATTTTACTCATTAAAATAGAAGTTTTCATCACAGCCTTAAACATTTGCAAGTGCAG
Source organism: Macrochelys suwanniensis (assembly GCA_033296515.1). Lineage (NCBI taxonomy): Eukaryota > Metazoa > Chordata > Testudines > Chelydridae > Macrochelys > Macrochelys suwanniensis. The sequence continues at coordinate 16,248,463 of CM065781.1, read as the reverse complement.
ACCAGAAAACTGCTATGCATATTTACTGTGTAGCTTTATATTTGTCATCAATTAACAACAAAAGCTTGGAATAAAACTAAAATAAAAGCTAATCAAAACAGCTAGCTGTCATAACAGATGGATACTATCTATTTTTTCATATCAAGTGGAAAAGCCAAAACTTCAGCATTTGAGTGTCATGTCTGTGACTATGAAGAAGCCAACTTAGAAAGGAAGGACAAGAAATGTCAGAATTACATTAAGAATAGATGTCTATGGCTGAAAGATTCACATGTGAATTCTGATTGATTCTTTCACACTATGATGGTTTACGCACACAGAAGCAGTCAGCTGATACGTGGTCTGAAAATACGGTTTCATTGTGGCATTTCATGAAAAATAAATAAAATCAGAGCCCTAACATTACTTTAGTCTCCAACAAGCATTACAATATCTACACTGTCTGTCCAGAAAGATGCATAGACAGCCTCACAGAGATATAAATGAACAACTGCAATACCTTTTTCCCATACTGTTTACAGTGTTGGCTATATTCCTACTGGCAGTAGATTTTCTTCTTGACAGCTTCTTGGTGTTGCTGCTGTCATCAGTGCTGTTGTCCTCTTTCTTTGGTGTGCTACTTCCTTTGCTGTTCAGGTCCTTTAGCACATTATAATTAATTTTACTTGAGATTTTCTTCTGTTCCAACATCTTTTCAATTGCCTCTCCTGCTGTGCTGGCTTGAATTGGCTCCCGCTTTTTTGCAGACTTCTTTGGCTTAATTAAAATATAAAATTAGTGATTTCGATGCAATCAAAACAATTTTACCAGAACAGAAGGGTGAGCTGCAGTGCTGCTGACACTGGTGTTAGATGACCCAGGAGGCAGCCCGGTTCACTTGGAGTCAGTACCAAACCAATGCCCCAGTATGGTGTTTCAGGGTATTGTACTGCTGCAGGTGCCAGGACTGGTATCAGCTGTAAAATGGAGATTCTGGCCATTTGAGGACATTGTAGAGTTCATGTCACTTTTTCAAGAGATAAGGTGTTTGCTTTTGTATCTTTTGCCAAATGCCAGCACATGGCATTACAATTGCTCTGCTAAATTAACCCCATAGTTTCTGTGCTGCTGCCAAAGAGAAACATAGCCTCTTTCCCAAATGTCATCTACAGGGGGACAGGGTTGCTCCAGTGACAGGAGAGGGGCTCCCAATAAATTTTATAAAATTAGCCAAAAAGTAAATATACATTTCCTGCAAAATACTTGTTTAAAACTAGACCCATATTGGGTTATAACTCTCTCTATAGTTGATTTCTGCAAAGTAAGGCTGACAATTACAGCAATACTATTTTCGGGAGCACCATAGGACTCTTGCTCCATGATTCAGTGAAGAAGGCTATTACAAAATTGGCAATCAGTGGGTAAATGGATTGGCATTAATGCTGGCCTCTGAGCAATTACATTTTCCAGTTAGATGCTAAGCACTGCAGTGATGTTCAGTTGGAGGCACTCTTGTGTGGATCAAAAAGTTGCAAGTCAAAGTCTTTGACTGACACTGCAATCCAGAACTAGAGGATGAGATGTTACACTCAAAGATCTTTCTGTCTATATCTGGCAACTACTCAAGTGAAGAAAGATCACATGTCCCCATTCTAAAAGAGTAGGAAATAACTTTGATGTCTTGCCCAACATTTTCCTTCTCAAAAGAAGGTTTAACATCTAAATCTGCAGGTGAATTATTTTTGAATGCATAATAGTTGTTCTAATTACCTCCGTGGGTCAAATGCTACCTTGAAAACTGCAGGCGCTATGTTAATCAAATTCTAGCCTGAAGTTGTCAGCAACAGTAGGGAGTTAGAGAAAAACCCAACCTTGTCAGAACAAAAAGGCGGGTGTCCGGGCTGTTTCTGTGCCAGAGGGTTATGCACAGTTCTGAAAATTACTAGTGCAATGCCATTTGTATGACTGTAGCCTGAATGAGAAACTCTAAAGCATCAAACAGTCTTTCATTGTCTGGTTTACTTTTTATTGTTTAAGTATCTTGGGGGGCAATGGTGCCTTTTTCATTAGTCTGTTAAAAAAAGACCAAAGACACACTAAAAACTAATGTAGATCTTAGCTGCATGGGGAAAATTATGCACAGACTGCCTTGTCACTTGGTCAATTACACAAAACATTAATGCTGTAAATTATGACTATGTGGCCAGTTAGACTGCTTTAAACTGCTAAACTCAGAGAGGACAAGCCACTTGTTAACATAAATGTCACATGCTTTATGAAAGGTAAATCAATAATATTCCTTCAAGTTGCTGTAATGGAGATTTGTTCAGCTCGTCATACAGAAACCATTACTGCAACAACATACAAAAGTGCTGCAGTTGTAGCAAACTCAGAACAAATACAACATGAACGCCTTTTCAAAAAATCAGGAACGTCTTAAGAATCATTTTTAAACAAAGTAATCACCGAGGATAGCAATCACAAATGCAACTGACCATTCCATACAAAAAAAAATGCCACAACTGCAATGCACAGAAGTCCCCTACCTAATAGAGTTCAGGGGGACTTTAAAGTATGGTATTGGGCTAGAGATGTAAACAATGCTCAGGCAGGAAAATGTTACACTCACCATCTGAAAAGCTGTGCTGCAGCACAGTTTCATTAACATTTAGGGGTATGATAAAAAGCTATTGTTAGGCTAGCGGAGAACTGAATTATTGCTTGGATTTCCCCCAACATATTCTAAACCACTGTAAGAGGAATTTGACCAAGAAATGTAATGAGTTTCCAGTAAATTTGCAAATGGACACTGTTAAGCACCATTGGAATATTTAAGTTGTATACCTTGTGCTCCTTATAAATCCCAAGCTCCTTCTCTTTTGCTATTCTTGCTTCTTTCTCTGAAAGATGACAAAAAGGTAGCCAGCATGAAGGACAGGTATCAGATTGCTTTTTGTGACAGGTGACCAGAGACAGCATTTCAGTTATTATGCTTCTTACCCTTTTGTTCCTTCAAATAATCTGCATTTTCTTTCATCCACAGTTCTGCTTTTATTTGAGCTTCTGTTTCATCAAGTATATACTAAAAACAAAATAAAGTTCATTTCTTTTCAACTAACCTGAAAATCGTAGGCAAAATACAGTGAAAAAATACAGATAAGAGCAATTCACATTCAACCTTATTTTTAGAACTAGAACTAATTAGAATTAATGAAGGAAAGTTTGTTCAAGGGGCAATAATGGGATAATAAAGAAAGAAGCGACAAACACTAGCTAGCACAATACGTTAGTATCTTAGTCCTTCCACTTTGGAGATCTGAGTTCATCCAAATTATATTTTCTGTTCTACTCATTCAGTTTAACTGAAGTCACTGGAGTTGTGTGGAGCAGGGGAACAGACCAGAATGTGGTCCAGAAATTGCAATTTTAAAGTGGCACGATGAATCTCATCCTAGCTTTCAGTTATGCAGATTACAATACCAATCCAATATTAGGTTCAACACAACTAGCCTTTCTGTAACACTGGTTCTTGATTGCAGGTTGGGAATGAGGAACATTGGTAGAGCTGTGAGGAGAAACTGGATCAAGCCATTACCAATCATCTTTTTATGAACATTTTTTAAAAGTATTTTGTGGATTCATTAGAGTAAAGCCAAGTATTGTCACTCACTGTCACTGATCGGTCCATCAGCCCTCACCGAGAGAGCGCCGATCACAACACATCAGTTGTGTTGTTCTAGCCAGTCCTCCAACTACCCGCTGGCCAAGCTGTCAGTAGCACCGGACACCCGATTGACATAGCACACAGCAGCCTAGAACTCCTAAGCAATCCGCCAACCACAGCCTCCCAGCAGCTGGGATTACAGGCGCGCGCCACCACACCGGGCCCCAAGTATTGTAAGTGATATTAGTTTTAAGTGCTAATAAAACAGCTTGATTCTCTAGCATTTTATGCCTTTTACCATTTCAGATTTTTTTCAAAATAAAATATACACTCTCAAGTAGTTTATGAGAAAAATAATCCAACTCTAATGAAATTGATGCAAGGAGTCGTCTTTCACATTTGGACAAACTTGGAGAAAAATCATTTGCTCTAATACCAATGTACCTGGCCAATATTTTCTCAGTTTCATTTGTGTGTATTAAATTTGGGTCATAATAATGAAAACACACTCACTCATAGCTCAACTATTCACTCTGCTTGCATCAGAGTTATGGCTTCACGGCAGAGTCTAGCAGGAAGAGAAGATGGGTTTGTTTCTTCCCAGCTTCTGTTTAAATTATGGATCTATTCTGATGAGTAACTGAAATTGGCATGGAGGGGTTTTGTATTTACGGTTTCTGTTACTTCCAAAGCACATTCACTCCTCTCCATATTCTTCCTAACTGCCTGATTGGCAGACTCAGCCTGGGTGATGAAAGTCAAGCGGGGCTCTTTCCTGCTCATCCATCACCAAAAATAAAGATTCTGCAGATCAAATTATATTCTCAGTTACATGTATGCAACCCCATTGTTTTCAGTTATTTCGGGACATGAAGGGGAATTTATAGCACTGGGTTTTGTTTTTTTTCAACTGCACCTTTTATTTGTAAGCTTAGCATGGTCTAGTGGAGAAGGCACCAGCCTGGGAGTCAGGAGACCTGGATTCAGGCACTTACCTGCTGTGTGATCCTGAGCACGTCACTTCACTTCAGGTCCTGTGTTTCCCTTTCAGCCACCATTTGTCTATCTTGTATGTTTAGGCTGTGAGGCAGGAACTCTTTCACTGTTTGTACAGCACCTAGCACAAGGGCATCCCTAGCCTGGGCCTAAAGTTGGGAGAAAATTTTTGGCCCAACCTTTTGCCGTCTCTCCCCACCCTGCCCCCCCCAGAGAAAAGGCAGATTTGGGTCACCTGAAACATTTCATGTCGATACTGACAAAGTATTTTGGTGAAAATGAAAAGAAAAAATTCAGAAATGTCAAAACAGCTCTTTTTTTCACATTATCAAAATGAACCATTTTGGTTTTTCAGGCAAGATTCACAAAGCGAGTTAGGCATCATTCACAAAACTGAGGAGGTGGTCATGCCCCCTTTATGTCCAATAGCCCAGAGATTAGGACACTCATCTGGGACCCATTTTGAATTCCTGCTCTAGAGTAGGGATTTGAACTCAGCCCTCCCTACTCCCAGGTGACTGCCCTCACCACCATGTTACTAGCAATTGTGAGATCGGGCTCTCAATCTTTCCTGCTGAAGCTGTTTCACTTTGTATGAAATACTTGACTAGTCTGGGCCAAGGAGCATGAGAGAGACTCTATAGCTCAGTAACCAGGGCACTCTCCTGGGAGAGAAGAGATCTAGGTACAAGGCCCTGCCCCAATGAATATTTAATTGTTTATACAAAGTGGAACAGCTCCAACAGGAGAGACTGAGAGACTCCCCAACCCAGAATACGTTATATCTTTGCGGCAGACCCAGGTTTGAATCCCCACTCGAGAGCAGAGACTGGAACCCAGGTTTCTTGACCCTCATGTGGACACTATACTCACTGGGCTACCGGCTTTAAAAGGGGGTGGGGTACCACCTCTAGTTCTTCATTTCCTTTGCTTTTATTTTTAAAATGCTTACAATGCCAAAAATCAAGACAAAATGTTTTGTCTGACCCAAAACAAAATATTTCTGAATGTTTTCACTAGTCAAAAATTCAAAAAAAAAAAAAAGACTTCGATTTAACCCAAATCAAAGTTTTTCCCCTCAGTTTTCTGGAACTAACAGCTAACCAAAAAATCAGTTTTTCGCCCAGCTCTACTACACTTTACTGTCATACAGGCAAATAAAATAAACTGAGGAAGGGTTATGGAAACCATTGAGACAACACAGGAGCCCAGAATGCCATTTTACAGTCTCTTTCCAGGGCAGCACCACACCTTGAACATATCTTCAACACGTAACTACGTGATGTATTTAATACCTACTAAATGAAACTTAAGGTCCTTCCTCTCTAAAATAAAATACATTTCCAATAACAATTACTCCAACATGATGAGAAATGGCAGCAGTAACAACATTCTACAATTTTATAGTATCTTGCAGCGAATGAGCTAGAATATAACAGATGTGCCACATGCATTAGTTTTGGTACCAGATTCCCATAATCGTGGGCATTAACTCCTGACCATCTATATGCATTATAACCAAGTTCCAAAGTGGGAGGTTGGGGCACAGGAGGATAAACCACCTAAGAAAATATTCTTCTAAGATCAGACTGTAGATAGATAGAATAAAAATATATCTTACCCTATCTATTTCAGTGTCGTCAATTCCACTAAGATCTAGTTCGCCATCTCCTGAATTTTCATCTAAGTAAAAGCAATATAAATTTTAGTTAAGATGTATATTCATTGAACATCCACTCCAATTCAAGTTCTGCTTTTAATTGTATCTGAAGTATAGTATTGGTTATAATTGGTTTGTTAACAAATAATCACCTTTCAGAGGATTACACCCCACCAACTTTACAGAAGAGATGGACTGCACTTTCCTATTGTTTTCATTGTGTGCACACAAATTGTCACCACAGTTAATGAATTCTGACTATGAGCGCCAATCCAGCACTTTCTCTACTAATTGCTTCACAGAGAAGAGCTAAAAATATTACAGTAATTTTCAGTAGACTTTTTTTTTTTTTTTTTAATTTGCAGCAGCAACAGATGTTTGCTATTAAGTTGGTGAAATCACTGGAGTAAGATGATATGGTTTTTCTCTTATCATCACAGGAATTTCTCCATCACAGTCAAATGGGCCATGAATCCTCTGAAGTTATGATTAAGAAAATATTTTCTGTTATCAAAGAGACAGCATGGTCTAGTGAATAGGGCACCAGGCTGGGAGCCACACTAGGATTTTATTCCTGGCACTAACTCATCCACCATATAACCCTGTGTGTGACATGTAAACTTAGGAGCATTCGTTTTCCCATCGTTAAATGGGGATTATAGAGTTTACCCACCTTTGGAAAGCACTTTGAGATCTATGAATAGAAAGAACTAATTAAGTGCCAATATTATCAGGTCTCCACTATAAAGAACTAGAGTATGCACTACAAATTCATTTGTATTTTGCTATGGCTCTTATTTTTATTAAGACATCTTTTGAAAACATAACCACACTTTTATTATATCCATTAACCAGAATAACTAGACAAAATAGATGCCTAAACTAGGAATGACAGAATTTGCAGGGGCAGAAACTGATCTTCCTAGATGATTACAAAACTCTGCAGAGAGAAAGTGGAATGTTATCATGTGCTCAGGGATTATGCTGGAGAAGGAAGATCATCCCCCCAAGTTTAATCAACTATGGGCAACTGCTGACTTGACTAGTTTCCAATGTACTGTGCAGAAAATCAGACAGTTTTATCATTCTGAGAGACAGCTTACAGCAGCAAAATATAAAACAAAATGTTGAGGGCCAGCCTGGTGTCTTTGTGGTTACTGCTCAAGACACTTGATTCTCAAGACACTTGAGTTTGACTCCCTAGACTGATCTCGCACTCCCAGACCTCTGGGTATTGAGAAGTGCAGAGAATGAACATCGGCACTAGAAGGAAGGGAATTCTTGTATGGCTGATGGGTTTTGATGAAAGTTCCAGTCAGTTCCCTTTGTTGAGATGGTAGGTTATCACAATACAGGGCCTTAAGAGTTGTGGCGAATGAAACGGTTAAAACAAACAAGGGTAGGAATCATCAGTGTTCCACAAAGAGACAAAGAATCCGCTGAATAGAAAAAACAAACCAAAAAACTAAACTGGCCACATGTACTACATAAAATCAGTGACAGGAGCCCAAAGCAAGCGGACAATTGTAAATCGATGAAGGGTGGGGTTTTCAAATTGATATATGGGAGCTGCATGCCCACCTCCCATAGACTTTCAAAATGAGTCGGGCCCTTAACAGTTTTATGCTTATTTGAAAATACTATCCTAAATAACCAAAATCAGGTGTTCCTTCCATTTAAACCATATATTAAGAGCGTTTTCCCCTCAATTAATGATAGTGATTTGGAAATTGTTGCTATCCCAAGCAATCTCATAACTTTGTGCTCTTTCTTCTATGAGATGGCCTCATAAATGAAAACATTATGCTGCTGCAGATGTTATGTAAATACAATGGCTGAAAATGCCTCAAGAAAGGTTTCTTACCACCATAATATTGTGGCTTTGAACTTTATGATAAATTCAGCAAATGCTGCAAAGGTCTTAAGTTTCAACATGTGAAATTTTTACACCACAACTTTAAAAACATTTTAACACAATATTTTAAATTATTCCATATTAACATGGATAATAAACCTGCTTTTCGACAGCTCACTGCATCATAGTACAAGAGTGAAATTTCAGCTGCAGAATCACAGAAACGTAGGGTTGGAAGGGACGTTAAGAGATCATCTAGTCCAGCCCCCTGCACTGAGGCAGGACCATCTAAACCTAGACCATCCTTGACAGGTGTTTGTCTAAACTGTTCCCAAAAATCTCCAACGATGGGGATTCCAGTCTCCTTGGGAAGCGTATTCCAGAGATTAACTACCTTTAGAGTTAAGAAGTTTTTCTTAATCTCTATCCTAAATGCCCCTTGCTACAGATTAAGGCCATTACTTGTTGTCCTACCTTCAGTGGAAAACAATTGATCAGAGTTGCACTTAATATATTTGAATACTTAGCAAGTTCCCCCCTCAGTCTTCTTTTCTCAAGACTAAACATGCTCAGTTTTTTTAACTTTTCCTCATAGGTCAGGTTTTCTAAACCTTTTATCATTTTTGTTGCTCTCCTCTATACTCTCTCTCCAATTTGTCCACATCTTTCTTAAAGATATCCTAGAACTAAACACAGTACTCCAGCTGAGTACAGCGCCAAGCAGAGTGGAACAATTACCTCCCATATCTCACATACCACACTCCTGGTAATACACCCCAGAATGATATTTGCCTTTTTTGAAAATGCATCAGATTGTTGATTTATATTCAAATTGTGATCCACTATAACCCCCAGATTCTCTTCAGCAGTACTATCACCTAGCCAGTTATTCCCCATTTTGTAGTTGTGCATTTGATTTTTCGTTCCTAAATGAAGTCCTTTGCATTTGTTTTTATTGAATTTCATCTTGCTGAATTCAGACCAATTCTCCAATTTGTCAAGGTCATTTTGAATTCTAACCTTGTCCTCCAAAGTGTTTGCAACTCCTCCCAGCTTGGTGCTATCTGCAGATTTTACAAGCATACTGTCCACTCCATTATATAAATCATGAATGATAACATTGAACAGTGCCAGATCCAAGACTGACCCACTACGTACTGATGCCAGTAGATATGCTCTCCCAGTTTGACAGCAAATCATTGACAACTACTATGAGTATAGTCTTTCAACCAGCTGTGCACCCACCTTCCAGTAATTTCACCTAGACCACATTTCCCTAAATCTGCTTCTGAGAATGTCATGTGGGACTGTGTCAAAAGCCTTTCTAAAATTAAGACACATCATGCCGACAGCTTCCCCCCAACCACTAAGCCAGTTACCCTGTAAAAAAGGGAAATTAGAGTCATAGACTTTAAGGTCAGAAGGGACCATTATGATCATCTAGTCTGACCTCCTGCAAATTGGTATAATTTGCTCTTGACAAATCCATGCAAGCTATTCCCTATAACACTATTCTCCATCAGGTACTTATAAATTATGTAACAGTTTGTTCCAGTATCTTTCTAGGCAGCAAAATTAGGCTGACTGGTCTATAATTCCCTGGGCCCTCATTGTTCCCATTTTTAAAGACAGGTGCTATGGTTGTTCTTCTCCACTCCTCTAGGACCTCACCATCCTCCATAAGTTCTTGAAGATAATTACTAACAGCTCTGAGATTGCTTCAGCTTGTTTCTGAAGTACTATAGGATTAATTTCCTAACCGAATACATCTAACTTATCAAAATATTTTAACCTATTATTTCTCTATTTTGGCTTGCGTTCCTTCCCCCTTATTGTTAATATTAATTGTGCTAAGAATCCGGTCATAATTCATCATTTTAGAGAACACTGAAGCAAAATAAGCATTAAACACCTTAGCTTTCTTGACATCATCTGTTATTAGCTCTTCTTCCCCCCTAAGTACAGGGCCTAGACTTTCCTTTGACTTTCTCTTGCTCCTTATGTATTTATAGCTATCCTGCTTACAATGTCATTAAAATCCTTATTCATAATAACGTGGGCCCAAGTCTGCCCTCAGAACAATTCCCACACAAGTCAGTAGGAGTTTGATCCATCGAGGGCAAAATCTACTATAGTGTCTGAGCCACATCCCTTCTTTAACCATACCGGGCACTCCCTCAAAATGTATCAACCTTTTTATCCCTACTCCCCAAGATGACATCAAAGGGTAGAGAGGACAACAATACAGAACCATCCCACACTAACCAGAAAAGAAAACTGTTCTGTTGCAACCTCTTCACAACAACATTTGTGATGCTGGCATATTCGTGATGAGTGTTTGAAGAAAACGCTTCTGTTTTAATTACATTTTTAAAAGAAACCTACAAAAGCAGGTTTGGATATTTTATACTGCTCCACCCCCCGCACATACCAAAACAATCCACTATGAAAGGGCCATCTTTTTTTAAGAATATAAAGTGAATAGCCAATATTTTCAAGTAACTAGTACTCTGGGGTGTGCAACTTAAGTTATATAAAAGAGGTGTTACTTTTAGAAAGTGCTGAACACCCAGTCTCTGAACATCTAGGCCCTTTTAAGGTAGCTCAAATTGGGACCCAAAACTAAAGTACACAAAATCACTTTTTACTTGTGAAAATTTTGGCCAATAAAATTAGACTGTTACTATGGTGCCAACTCACAGCACAACTTACATAAAATACTGTGCATTACAAAAACTGTCACAGCATCTCAGAACCAGTAAATAAATGCACGTAGAAACCAGAATACAACTGTCTTTTAATACCTCAGCTTCCCTAAATTCTGTCACATTTTTGGATCAGAGATTTGGAGCTTGTCTACACACACAGCGCTGCAGCGGTGCAGCTGCACCACTGTAGCACTTATTGAAGATGCTACCTACGCTGCCGGGAGACTTTCTCCTGTCGGTGTAGGTACAATAACTCCTCGCTTAACTCTCTGGTTATGTTCCTGAAAAATGCTACTTTAAGCGAAACCATGTTAAGCTAATCCAATTTCCCCATAAGAATTAATGTAAATAGTGGGGGGGTAGGTCCAGGGAATTTTTTTCACAAGACAAAAGACTATTTTTATTTATATTTATATTTATATATTTTTATATATATATATATATATATATATACACACACACACACACACACACACACACACACAGTATAAGTTTTAAACTAACAATTTAATACTGTACACAGCAATGATTGTGGAGCTTGGTTCAGGTGGTAAAGTCAGAGGGTGGGATATTTCCCAGGGAATGCCTTACTGCTAAATGATGAACTAGCACTTGGCTGAGCCCTCCAGGGTTAACACATTGTTGTTAACGTAGCCTCACACTCTACAAGGCAGCATGAATGGAGGGAGGAGAGACAGCACGGCAGAAACAGACAGACACACACACGGCCAGTCCACCCTGGTTCCAAGCCCCCACCAGCTAGCTCCAATGGGCTGCTCTTCCTGCAAGCAGTGGACAAAGCAGGCAGCTGCCAAACAACATTATAAGGGAGCATTGCGCCACTTTAAACAAGCATGTTCTCTAATTGATCAGCAACGTAACAACGAAACAACGTTCACCGGGATGACGTTAAGTGAGGAGTTACTGTACTCCATCTCCCCAAGAGGCAACAGCTATGTCAATGAGAGAAGCCCTCCCATTGACATAGTGCTGCCTGAGACTTGGTCTGCACTATAGACTTATGTCAGTATAACTACGTCGCTCAGGGGTGTGGAAAATCCACGCTCCTGAGCAATGCAGTTATATGGACCAAATCCCTGGTGTAGACAACGCTATGTCAACAGGAGGGCTTCTCCCATCGATATAGCCTCTTGGGGAGGTGGAGTACCTACGCCGATGGGAGACGCTCTCCTGTCAGCATAGATAGCATCTACACTAAGCGCCACAGCAGCACAGCTGCATTGGTGCCGCTGCAGCGCTGTATGTGTAGACAAGCCCTTAGAAACGTAGTAAGTCACCACACAGATGGTGTCCATTTCCTTACAGAGTCCTAATTCTCCAGACTGAAAATGATACAATTTCAGGCACCATGTACAAATTCATGTTGTCATTTTCAATATAAACTTGTTACAGAAGTAGATGCCAGTTGTTTTCATTAGTTCAATTAGTGACAGCGACAGAAAACTCATTCACCAACTGGTAAATTGCAGAGAAGACTCTGGAAGCAAGTTATCTACAAGAAGCGTTACTTATGCTGTGTAACAGCAGTACAGGGAATAAATGAAGGATACTCTATCTACCAATAGTCCTTCTTCTGCCAATTTGGTAGGCATTCATTAAATGCAAATAATTATTCAGAATAGGAGGTATATTCAAATTCCTAGCTTTACATTCTCCTTAAATAAAGTCTTTTGTTACAAAATACGATTATTAACCTCAACTTCAAAACAGAGAACAGCTATTCTGATACAAAAATTCCATGACAATCCTCTATAAACCAGTAGATCCTAACAGCTGTAAACATTCATCTGTTGGGTATTACGCCGCTTGCTCTAGGGCACAGAGAGTTGTTTGCCCCTTCCCTCTTTTTTTTTAAATGCCAGGAAAGATTTTTCTCCAATGCTGAACTATTCAAAATGAACCTCTAAATGATCATTTTCTCCTTTAATAAAAATGGTTGAAATGATTTTTTTTTCGTAAACACAGATGTGAGCAACATCTGGTCCCAGATCTTCAAAAGTGAGTTAAAAGCAATGATGTGATTTGATGTGGTTCTTACAAGTTTGAGATTCTTCTTTTAAGGGAAAACACTGCAGGGTACAGGTAAAAACAGAGTTCTAAGTTTAAAAAAAATCAGTTTATTATTTTTTAAGCTACAGAAAGTCTGTCTTTACAGTAAACAGGAAAACAGCACAAGCAGCAGTCTTCCTCTCCCTGCCTAATGTCTAGTGCAACCAGGAGGAAGATCACTACTTCCACAGCTTTCCACCACGGCTCTGAATCAATTACTGTTCTGCAACTTGAAACTGCCAGTTACCCACCCAGTTCCCAGAACATAAAAAAGCTTTGTCAACAGCTTTTATGGTCCCTCCAAACTACTTTGATAGACATGAGGGTTGTAAATATAGACATACTAGATTATGTTTGTAAATCTTTAGGATTATTTACTGTTACCCGCAAACAATAAATGCACAACAAACCACTTATTAAAAAAAGTCATACAGCACCTTTGTAGGCGATTTATTAGCCAAGAATACAGTTATTTGATATACAAAAAACTACAGTAAAAAGACAGAGAAAAAATGCTCTTAACCTTTTTCTAGTACAGGAGGAAAACTATTTATTGCATGGTCCAGATAAGAGGAACTTACAGCAATGAAGACTGAGTGGTTCTCAGAAAATCCTCTGAAGCTTCTAGAGTGGAAGGCAACTTGATTCTTTTGTACAGCTCTACCCCGATATAATGCGGTCTGCGTTATAGGTGAAACCGCATTATATCGAACTTGCTTTGGCCTCAAGCATTGTCCCCTGACCACCCCCCCTCTAGAGACCCCTCATCCCTAATCACCCCCAGGATCCCACCCCTACCCAACTCCCCTGCTCCCTGTCCCCTGACTGCCCCGACCCCTATCCACACCCCCGTCCCCTGACAGGCCCCCCGGGACTCCCACACCCTATCCAATGCCCCCGTTCCCCGACCGCCCCACTCCCAGAACCGCCGAACCATCCAACCCCCCACCCCGCTCCCTTGTCCCCTGACTGCCCCCCGAGACCCTCTGCCTCTTATCCAACCCTTATTCGATCCCGGCCCGGCACCCTTAACACGCCGCTCAGAGCAGCATGTCGGAGCCAGACAAACTGACACGCAGCTCTGCCCCCCAGAGAGCTGCTTTACAGCGTTATATTCAAATTCGCGTTATATCGGGGTAGAGGTGTACTATACTGTAAAATACATCCTCAGTCACATGGCTTCATAGCAGTCATAGAATTAAAGCACTTTAGCACAAAAAACTTCATTCATGCAACATGGCATTAATGATCAGGCTCTCAATGCATTAGAAATACTTTGTGTGCAATATGGCAAAAACAATGTGCTTACTCATAACAGGTATTTTCAGGAAAACTAGATAAATACCAAACAAAGTAACTGGGGAACAAACACCAACATAAACTAAAACATAAACATCACAGTAGCAACTGAAGCACCCTGCAAGAGAACTGAAGAACTCATCAGCATGGGAAGGCTTATGGCCAAACAGGAGTAGAAGTGCTAAGGCAACTTCGAGAGCTTTAAAGAGCCACTGTCAAGAGAATAGCTTAGAGCAGGGATGACAACTGATGGATATGGAAGGAAAGGGGGAAAGAAAACGGGAACCGATGAATTGCTGTGAAAGAGACTGGATTAATTGATGTGGGATGAGAAGCAATTTGGAGGGGAAGGGAATTTATGATGGGGGATAGGGGAAGAGACCGGATGATGGAGGGGGTTTAAGTGAATAGAACAGTGATTAAGCTTGAGGGTTGAACAGTGCGTGGATGACAGAGTGGGTGTAGCTATCTGGTTTGGAACAGAAAGCTTTGGAGTACAAGAGTCAGCATGGTGTAAAGACTGCATATGAGAAAATCCTAGGGTAGGGACTTATGAGAATAAGCCCAAAACAAAACAAGGTATGTGCACACAGTCTGTCGGTCTGGATGAGCAGTAGCATGTTGCTGTTTATGGTAAAGTTGGGCTAGTTGATTTTTGAACGGGCTCGCAATTTTTCTTGATAATTTTGCAAGGCAGATTTGCACTGTCAATGATTTCACTGCTGATCATTTTAAACGAAACATCCAGATAATGTGCTTCTCCCACAATCCCAATCCACTTCCCACATGTCTCTGGTTGCCAGAAAGGCCCAACTGTCCCCTAGCCAGTTGCCAAAACCTCCATCTTTTCCCAGTCAATTTACACAAAGTTATTTATTGTCAACACAAAAGTCTGTCACAAACTGGAATGCAGAAATGTAGGAATAGAGCAAAACAAACATCACAAGAAATACATTACTGATTTTGTTTCCATATTTTAAATGAAACTGTTTACTTTTGATTATGCCTCAAACTACATAAAAAATTCCAGTCTAGTGCAGCTGAGTGCCAATTCAATGCTAGAATTTAGGCCCAACTGGCCACAAACTACATGAGGCCATGCACACAATTTAAACATAAATTACATGTGTAACTTACTGATGCCTAACCAGAGCTAAGGAGTCCCGTTCACCGAGACGTGAGCCTCATAGCTGTCCAAGGGAAAGAAAACATACACTACACTACACCACACCACAGAGTGCCACCTCCTCGCAGGACTGTCCCTGCTAACTATAGATGGCAGAATATAGCACAGCTATAAGGTCACCTGCTTGCAGAATATTCCCACTAGTGCAAGGAGAGCAAACATTAACAACTCTTACTATGAAACAGCTCAGACCAAACACCTTACATTTGGACTGAAAGGGGAAGTCTCTGGAAAAATGCCTTAAATGGGGCAATTTAAATTTTAAAAAAGATCTAGTCTAACAAACTGGAGCACCCTCCTTCTAGAAGACAAGAGGGGAAGCCTGCCAGCTCTCTCTATACAAAGGAGCGATATCACAAGAGTTTTGCTTTCTTCCCATCTCAGTCTCCTGGTAGGTGTCACACACTGGGGTGTAGCCGGTGTGACCTTGTGGTTGGAACAGGAGTCTGGACTAATAGTCGAGGCAGAATCAGAGAGCAGAACCAGAGGCATGGTCAAGAGACAAGCCAATGATCGGAGCCAAGAGTCAGGAATCAGAATAGAACCAACGGGCAGAACCAGAGTCGTGGGCAGGAGACAAGTCAGTGGTCAGAGCATGAGTTCTGAGGAATGGCATACAAGAACATTGGAAAAATGAGCCTTACAGGTTGGTTTGCATTCACTGCTTTATATTCACCTTATTGTCATGTGACAATACATTTTGTGTGTTTTAGTTTCTCTTAATAAACTGAGCTGTTTAGAATTCTGAATTAACCGCCTGCATGTGCAGAATTACAAATACATTTTTACAATCAAGTATCTGAAAATCAATTCCTCATACAAACATTCAAGTTCCGGGTAATGTGCTGCTTCTGCAACAGTTGATTGACATCTCTGACTACTGCATTAGCCACTTTCACACAGTGGTCACATAAAAATTCTCCCATCAAGAGATTACGATTTTAAAAGTACATATTTAATGGTATTTCTGTGAAGTAATGGATAAGTGGAAATGCTTTACCTGCATTTAGTCTTCTCTACTGAAGTTTTTAGTAAAGTAGACATTTACCCTGCCCTAAGGGTGCTTGCATCTGTAGATCACAAGAATTTTGTTTTGTGAATAAATTACAAGCTGTTGAAAAAAATTATTTGGAATGCCTCTGCCCATGCAAAAACAATACTATTTGTGTTGTTTTGATTCACAGTTCATAGGGAATCTAGTCAAAATGCAATTTTAGGTATCAGATTAAAAGCTTGGGGCCCAATTCTAAACTGTTCAATGTGACCAGATTCCTGAGCCTGCAAGATTGGGGTCCTTAGAAAAAAGTTGACTCTTGAGTAAGAATCCCTTACCATCCTTTTCTCCCCTCAAGAAAAATAGTTCTCTTAGATTCTTGCTGTTTTATTGCTTTGAAATCAGCCTCTAATAAACAATGCCATTCGGACTCTGCAGTTCTTTAGAAAGGGGAAGCCATGTCTACTGAAGTACATTGTTTACACACACAACCCTACAGAACAAAATAAACAGTTTCAAGTTAAAATCTCTCAGCTAAAGAACATCTTAACATTGTCATGAAAAACAGCAGATTTCTTTTTGCTCTAGTTGTATTCCTACCCTCACCCAACCCCCTTAAAATTTTTTGGAAAAAAGGCCTGCTTACGTAAACTACTTGAAATTGCCCTTCTTTCTTTTCCAAGACCAAAGCTCTGCTGTCACAGGCTTGTCTACAGCGTTAAGATGGCTGCTCTCAACAACATGACAAAAGCTATTTTTTGCCGCTGAAGCCCATGCTCATCAATGGCTAGCCTGACAAATGATAATCCACAAAGATACTAATTAGCTATCACAAATGACATTCTTCAGCGCCAACGCACAGAGACAGCACCAGCTCTGTAAGAAAGACAGGAGCCTTCTCCAACTTGTGATTTTTAGATCTATGATAACAAATACAACAGCGGCGCACAACTACAGTTGTTCAAGGTACGAAAGAATCCTGAGATCCATAAGGATCCAGGCAGTTAGTCATTCTCCACACTTTAAGCCCCTGCTCCTTTCTCTCCTTTCCCCAACCATAAGCATGAAAATCTTAAAAGGGAATTTTAAAAATTGGGGCAATAATGAGAATCTTTCCCCCCACTTTTGGTCTCTCTTTTAATTTGGAACCTCATCACTGATTCCCTTCAATCTTTGCCCTCCCGCTCCTTTTTATGCCTTTGTCGTCATCTTTTCTCCCTTCTCCCCCTCCACCTTTTGGTGCCTTCTGGCTCCTATTTTCTGTGTATTTTACGAATCTCTGCAGGAGTAGCCAACAGTATCCCTTTAGAAAGGGAAGATCTGAGGAAAGTAACTGACTAGCAACTTAATCAGACCTTCAGACCTCTTCAGACCTTCTAAGTGCTTCTACATTTCATACCGAAGACTGTGGCTGTATCATGCTCTGGAAAGCAGACAGCAAAGGAAAACTGACTAAGATCACACAATCCCAGTCAGTTTCTCTTTGCTGACAGATCATTATGTAAAACAG
The DNA here is from genome assembly GCA_033296515.1 of Macrochelys suwanniensis. Classification (NCBI taxonomy): domain Eukaryota; kingdom Metazoa; phylum Chordata; order Testudines; family Chelydridae; genus Macrochelys; species Macrochelys suwanniensis. Next base: position 16,230,542 of record CM065781.1, on the reverse strand, counting down.
CAAGCACTTTACACAAGCGCTAGCTGCAAAGGGAACAGCTGGCTCTATGTTTAAAGTGCTGAAGCACTGTTTCTGCTGTTGCTGCTAGAAGGTTGAGTAGCCAGGTCTTGCTGTGGATACTAGTGTTCTGCTGTCCACCACAGTAGCTCAGGGTCATCACTTGGCAGGCACTCAGCCATCTGAGCAGGAGAGCATCTGTATTATTTAGAACTATATCTATTCCTCCAAGGTGCCAAGACTGGATCTGTATTTCCAAGCTTACCACCTCTGTTTTGAGAACTTAAGATGCTGAATCTTCCTTTGATATTATTTTAATTATGAACAAACTTCAGACCCACAAAAGAAAATACATATATATTAATACACAAAATCACTACATTGTGTATTAGGTAAGGTTGCTTAAGTAACATACCTAACACAAAACCACAAAAGAAAAGATATTAAAAGTTAAGACATCTAACAATACATGCCTTCTACTCCTCCCCCCCAGAAACACACCTCATCCCTGGAACTGCCACCAAACACCACAGACAACACACCACTCCCAGGAGAGACACCAGCCATCCAGCAACCCCATAACCCAAACTCCCCACCAATCATGAACAGACCAGGCTTCCCCTTCTAGCACCCATTCTGCATAGTTCTGGAAAATCATACTCATGTTTGGAAGAGGAGATGCTGAAAGGCTGGGGCCGAGTTACAGTTGTGGTACGGTTCTGAGATGTTTCTTTCTGGGAGAAGTAGAAAGGATATACTATTCGATTTTTCATTTAGATTTTTCATTTCTTTGCTTTTGTGGTTTGTGCAAGGTAGGTTATCTCCATAATCTTGTTTCCCAAGGTTTTTTTAGATTAAGGACAGATCTTCACCACAGTAATGCTCCTTTTACAAAGACCGGAATCTTTGGGAAACGGTGCAGCTGGCTCAGGAGCACCACTGTCACAAAGTTCCTTTACTTTGTGAAAGTAGCTGCTCCTTTGTCAAAGATAATCTCTACTGCAATACAAATGCTGCTGGGGGACTAGGAAAACCTCTTCTCCTCCACCATATCAGCTCCAGTTTTGGACGGAGAGCACATTTGGGGCATGTGATAGTAGGAAAAATTATACTGCTCACCTAAGTGTTCAACAGTAGAGCAAGTCAAAATATTGCAGACACAGTTTTTTGCTTTCCTTTGCAAAAATGAAGCTTTTCATGTTCTCCATTAGCTGATGATCACTTTGCATAAGGTTTCAGTTATGGCACATAATGCTCATAAGTTAAGAAAGGAGCCATTACTGAGTTAGAGATCCTTTCATGAAGGACAGGATCTGTTTCTGAGCCATCTGGGCCCTTTCACAAAGAGCCTGATATTCATCAAAATAGCTGTTGCTTGGTCACACTTCCTATTCTTCAAAAAATTGTTGAGCTGCCTCAAGAACTCTGCACCTGAACTGCCTGAAGAGCTCAAAGAATAAAAATTTCCAACATTGCTAGCCATTTCTTTCACTAAGATCAGGAAACTCCTGAACTGGACAAACAATTTAAAAAAGAAGAGGATCCTCGATACTTCACTCCTGAAGCAGCTGAACAATTTCATAGAGTTCCTAGTCTTCATCAAACCAGCAACAGGCTGTCATGGCCAGGTGGTGGGCAGCCAGACCTAATAGTTGGAACCAGAGTCCACAGTCACAAGACAGGAGTCAGGCTGGGTCAGGAAACTGGGAGATCAGAAGCAGGAGACAAACTGGAGATCAGAACCATGAGTCAGAAACCAGAGTCAGGCCAGGGCAACATACCAGGGAGTCAGAGGCAGGAGACAAACTAGAGATCAGAACCACAAATCAGATGTCAGGAAATCAAGTCAGTTGAGCTGGAGCAGGAAGCACACAGTCCGGAACAGGGTGGAGCCTAGTTGTTCAGACAGCTTCCTATTCTTGCTGCTGGCTTCAGTAGGGCCAGCGGACCAATCCTGCTTCAGGACTCTGCCAATAGAATCTCAGAGGCGGAGCCTTAAACAGGGGCTAGGCTTCATGGTCACAGGTAAAAAAGTGTCAGAAGGCTCTCAGGTAGAGGGCTAGAGTACAGCCACTCCTATAACTCCTGTGGACCCAAGTTCGCGACCTGGTCATGACACAAACTGAACAGCTCTTAGGCTTCAACAAAGCAATAGCTACTATGTTGAAGATCCTGATCACTGTAAAGCTGAACTGATTTACATTTTTTTCTTTCTTAAAGTAATTGCATAACCTCACAGAGCTCACTGAACTCTCTCTGTGCATGTTTTTGACTTTTTACATTTTGTAGTTTTCAAAGCATAGGCATGTGAAAAATCATGAGACTTGGAAGAAGAACTTTTCGGGGGGCCAATTTTTGGCTCTCTGGAACTCAAAAACGAATTAACCAATTTTCTTGAGATGCCACAGAAAAATCAAGCGTATGGGCTGAAATTATGGGCTGAAAATTTGGGACAGATGCACTGTTTTCCATATAAATTAAAGAGGTTGAACTCCTGCTTTAAGTTCAAAAGAGAACACAACCTTCTCATAGCAGCGCTACTGTGACATCATAATTACTATACATAGTCACACAAACGTCTATGGAATAATTACATGCTTTGTTTCTTCCACTGACTTGTTGGCAGTGACCACGAATGAATCCAAAATGCTACTTTATGAGGTAATAAGAAAAATCCAACTATAAAGCTATAAAAGTCGTATTAAATTAAGAAAAGAAGACAGGAGAAAGAGGAATGAGAGATTTCTTATAAGAAAATTGTCTATCAGTTTTCCTCCTCATTCATCACTAATGGGTTAATGTTTCCACACACATAGGAATTGTGAGGCAGTCCAATGTTTTGACTGGAAGCTCCATGACTAAGCCCCACCCTTCAACTCAGGCCACCAGAAGAGCTCTTCCAAAGACATAGAAACATTCCAGTAACCGATTATTAGCATTAAGACAACAACTTGATATAGTGTATTAATTCACCTTAAAACAATTATATGCCTAAGTCTCCCATTAGAGAAAATTTTCAATTTGATGAAGGAGAGATGTTGCTCACAGAAATAAAATTATCAGGTAAGAAATTTCTCATTCTGTTGCAGCTTTTCTCCTCATTCATCGCTAATGGGAAGTAGCAAGCAATGAATCTCAGAAGTAGGGGAGGAAAAGAAGAAGCAGAGGTTTAATTAGTCTTCTAATAGGATAATAGATAGGAATGAACATCCCCCAAATAAAGGGAGAAATTATGTGTGAACAAATCCAGAGACACCTTCCTACCAAAGGATGCTTCTAAAAAAAGGAATGGAAACTTACTGTACAAATCTTCATGAGATGAGGTTCATACACTTTCCCCCCCGTGTCCCTAGGGATTTCTGTGAATAGTTTCCAGCTGCCTACCATGCCAACTTTTGTAGAATTTTAACGTCTTGCCTGAAGCAACTTTGAGGCCCTAATACCTTAGCATTTTGGATAGAATGAGATGAACATGATACAACTGGTATGTATACTCCATATGCTTGAGATACCTCTTTATATCACTTATATGAGGAATGCTCATTTATGCCACATCTTTCCAAAGGAGTGACAGGGGTTAGAACAAAATGATTGGAGAACTATTTCCCAGGAACTGTGGAAAGAGGAACTCACCTTAAACAGAAAGTTTTCTGAAGCTATATGAATAAACCTTTTCCTCATGAGGACAGCAGTGTGGCTCCTGTACAGATGGGGAACTAATTCCAAAATTGCTTTTCAGAGGTAATGGTGACTCGAAAGGCCAGTCACGGGCTTGTTTAGTTTATCACTCTCATTAATTTTGGCACCTGATAATACTCAAATGGAGAATCCAGTGAGCCTTCCTACAGAACACTGCTAAGACTGGTACCCAGATTTCTATGGTGCTTGGTTGTTAGACTCCAAACAACAATTCTGCAGGAACTCTAGTGTAGCGGAGATCATCAGAAAATGTGACCAGATCAATGAATGGAATTTCCTGGTTGAGCTCTGTCTGGATACCAAACTGTATTGGAAGCAAATGGAGAATCCATATTGAACTACACTTCTCTTCTGATAGCCAGGCTTTTCCAGATGAAGGAATCCCTACTTCAAGAAGTCTGGTCTTTTGTGCAAGTACAATGTGGGGTCCTTGGCTCTGTAGTAAATCCAAAATGCCTTCTCAGGACTAGCAGTAGGACTTCAATTTTTCCTTTTTCTCTTATCTGTGTTCTTTATGTGAAGAGTCTAGAAAAGTAGCAGTTTCCTCTCTACCCAGGATATTTCTTCTATTGTTGTGGAGAAGCTTTGACCTCTGACTACTCCCTGCTTTTGGAAGGGATATAAACACTCATATTTCAATTGAAGTCAACCTCTAACTGTGCAAGGAGACTTCCCCTGTGTGCACCATAACTGCCCACTATGTGACTTCTTACATCGTGCAAACCTTCTACTGATCGCAGCTGATACTGACCACAGCCATAGATAGGATATTGGACTTGATGGACCAGTCCAATGTGGCCATGCATGTGGGATTTTGAAGTGATCTTGAAGGATGTGTATGTGGAGATTTTGAAAATTTGTTTTCCAAGTATATTCCCCACCCTGAGTGTGCAGGGGTCTAGTGTGAAAACAGGATTGGCTTTCAACATGCCGTTTGTACTCACCTGCCTATGAAGAGACATGCAGATGTGACCTGTAAATGGCAATTTTTAATCATATCAGGTGCATGCTTCTATGCAGGGCCGGTGCAAGGAAATTTCGCGCCCTAGGTGAAACTTCCTTGCACCAGCCCTGCACCCCCCCCAACACCATGCCACCCCCCCCCCCCCAGCCTTCTCCCCCGGCCGCGGGCACTCAGCCCCCCACCACCACCCGCTGAGCAGGGGGGCGGCGCAGCTGCTCGCCGGGGCTGCCCTCCAGCTCCCCGCTCAGTGGGGAAACAAGGGGCAGCCGCGGCAAGCCACCCCTTGTCTCCCCGCTCAGCAGCTCAGCCGCTGAGCGGGGAGGCAGCGGGCAGCCGCCCGCCGCCCCCCAAATCTTGGCGCCCTAGGTGACCGCCTAGGGTCGCCTAGTGGGCACGCCAGCCCTGGTTCTATGTTCTCAGAAATAATTTCTGACGATGCATTTTGAGAAACGCACTAAGGGGATGAAGCTGATGCATGGCAACAGCAATTCTATCCATTGGAGGTAATTGACTATGGAGGACCTCTCAGTAAGTGACTCATGTAATGAATTTTTGGATCTTTGCACAGCTTTACTGGGATGGTAAAATTAGGGCCAAAGCTAAGCCTGTTTTGACCCCTGGGGGTGCAATTCTCTACACTGAGTGCAAAAGCTCTTCTTGATTTTGAAGAACTGGTGTTATGAAACCTTTCCAGCAGCCGTCCAGTTATGAAATGAGTATGTATGAATCTGGGCACAGCCCTGATTGGCATGTTGTCTATCCATGGGTATAAGAGTGTAACTTGCAACCTGTGCCTCTGTAGCCCTCTGGTTAGGTTATCCACCTCACATTTAGGAAACCCAGGTTCAAGTCCCAGCTCTACCTGATGCTCTCTCTGGCCCAGTGAATATCTAATAAGTCCTTGATCTTTCCAGTTCAGAACTTGAACCTGGGTTTCCAACATACCAGCTGAGTGTCCTAACTACTGAGCTGTTGGCTACTGAAGGTGAATGTTTGTCTTGTTCTGAGAAGAAATTCCATCATCCTGGACCTGAGAAATCTTCTCAAAAAAGTTTTGGTTTTGGCAAATCAGCATTTTCAGACAAAAAACATTTAGTCAAAAAATTCATGACCAGTTCTACTTTCAGACACTGATCCCCTTTCTCTGGCAAAGCAAGCGTTTAGGGCTGATGATCAGAAGGCACAATTCCCATTTGGATGCTGCCTGAAATCTGAGCCCCTTTACCTGGCAGAGTGAGGGTCCTTGGGCTGAAAGCCAGACTGGCACAATTCACATTACACTGCAGCCTGAGGCAGGGCTGCACAGGAGTGACAGGCTTCTCTGCATACCCAGACATGCTGTTGAAGGAGGGGGCAGTGAGCCGGATACAACAGAGCACTGCTAGAGCCTCTGTGTAGGAGAAAAGCCCCAGCAAACACTCCAGAAGGGTGGAAGTCAAAGAAGAAGGGGGTTAACCTCTGATTTTCACTCCACTTGTTCATTAGCAATTCTAGTTGCTGCCTTGCGAAGCTGACACTTGCTTTTGCCTTTTGCGTGTTTGCCAGACTCACCCTTGAGCATTATGAGAATCTCCCAATTCATAGCAGAAAAAGAGGAGCTGTGTACGAGCCCCATCACTTTTCCTAGAGAGCAGAGAACCCACTTATGTATCTGGGGGGAAGGGGCAACTTTAGATACTTTCACAGGGGTTTCCCCCTCCAGCCCAAGTCTGTGGCGGGACTTACCCTCTGAGCTGTCCTCTTCATTCTTAGACCCTCCCCAAAAATGCTCAGAATTTCCAGATTGAGTTTTTCTGCATGGTTGCTTGGAGCAGAATGGGGGTGAGGTGGTAATATGCTGGTCCAACTCAGAGCCCTGTGCAGCGTGATGGTCGGTTGTCTGTGAACAGGCAGAGCATAATTCACACTCTGTAGAGCCAGTAAATGCCTCACACAGGGAACGCCACGTGATTTAGCCAGGTGTTAGTGGGACAGCTCTGTCATGCCTGAGTGGATGCAGAGGAGTCCCTGAGAGGAGTTCCTGCAGCAGTGGGTCCAGGTGCAACCAGCATGCTGCCAGATACCCAATCCAGGGGGGGAGAAGGCGGAGAAAGGATGATTAATAAGTCACTATTGCACAAAGATGAATAAAAATTAAAGTTACAAAACAAAATGATTGGGAGAAACCAAAGAACCAACTTGTTCCACTGTAAGAAGCAGAAAATCCAGTGGCCTTAGCTGAAAAGGGAGACTTTAGTCCTGGAGCTTCCAGCAACAACAATGGAGCACCTCCAAAATCTATGGGTGGGAGCCTTAACCCATTAGTGATGAATGAGGAGAGAAGCTGTGCAACAGAAAAATAAACTGCTGTTTTAAATAAAATCTTCTATTGTCAAATTATAAATGCAAGTAAAAGGAAATTATTTGGCTTATATAGTCATCCATTTCTTTCTACTTAACCAATTCAATCAATCTCCAGGAAATTCTATTACTAACACTAGTAAAAGATTTAGACACCTATAAATACGCACACACACATGTATATTTAGGACATCAAGAGGATCATGAAAAGTTTATAAATCTGGGGTGAAATCATAACCCCAATGAAATCAGTGACATAACTCCCATTAACTTCAATGGGGCCAGAATTTCACCCAATACATATGACAAATCTACAATGCATTATCCTCAAGATTCACACTCCCTGTCCCAAATGACAGTTGGCCCTCCCAAGAGGCTTTTCCTACAACACTCATTTTGTAGTTCACATATTTAGAAAACAGTTAAGACCTTTAAAATTGTAAATCAAGAGGTTACATTCTATTCGTTTTGTTTTTCTCAATTTAAACCCTGTATGACACTGAATGCAATTAATTCTTAATTCTATTCAGATGTTCTCCTCACCTATTTAACACCAGTGTTACAAAGGCTGCTAAAAGGTCAAAAACTATGACTCATCTCTTGTGTAATGAGAAAATAAGATTCATCAGACTTACTAATACTTCTGTGCCATGCATCCATTTTATTCTGAAATGTATGCTGCAGAACTAAAGTTGTTTTTCTTTTTTTAATTGGATAAAGACTCTCTCCCACTGGGCTTATTACTATCAATGTAAGCTGTACCAGATAGAGCACTTTATTATGGCAACAATTCTCAGAAATATGGCTATGCATTTTTAAACATTTCCTGGATGCTTTAAATATTTGTTTCACATATCAGATTGATTTTAATGTATTTGGTGTTTCATCCACAGTTGATTTCTTTACAATGAGAAAGTTATTTTAAAATAAACAAAAATGCAGTTGTGCTCAGATAAATATGGGTACACCTTCAATATTACTTAGGGTATGTCTACACTGGCAAGTTTCTGTGCCACAAGTTATACCACTTTTATTAAAACGCTGGAATTAAACTGTTGCTGCGTGTCCACAGTGTGCTCCTTGTGACGCTGGAATGCATCCACATTAGCAACTCTTGTAACGGCAAAGAGAGCAGTGCACTGTGGTAGCTATAAAACTGTGCAACTGGCGGCAGGGTACTTTGGGAAGGGTTTGCAATGCACCATGGGGCAGGCACAGCGTCACATGATGCAGGTTTCCCAATCCCATTGTTCCATGGGCACCCTACTACATTGCCAGCTGCTTTTCAACTGAAGGGTGTGTGTGGAGAGTGTATGACAGGGAGTGTGTGTGTGTATGGAGGGGGGGGAGAGAGACAGTGTGTTTTGGGGGACAGAGAGAGTGTCAGTATGCTGTCTTGTAAGTTCAGATAGCAGCAGGAAGCAACCAGTCCTGAGGCAGGGGGAGGGGAAAAACTCGACATCAGTCCCCGCCTCCCTCCCTGGGCTCTTTCTGTACAGCAATCTCACACACGCACACCAACACCTGCCTCTGTGTTCAACAGCACCCACATTAGTGGTTTGCTGTGTGTCCCGGAGCAGATCAGCACAGCACACAATAGCTGTCAGAAACTGTGCTTTGAAAGGGGAGGGGTGCATGTCTCCAGGGCAGCAGAGTTAAAAACAATGAGCAGAGCAGTTACTTGAGGCATCATGGGACAGCTCCGGAGGCCAATTACAGCGCAGAAAGCAATCGAGTGTCTACAATGGCAATAGAGCACTGGAGCCTCTACGCAAATAGCCTTATGACTCTCGTCTAGGTGGGTTTTTTACAGCACTGCAACTGAGGAGTTTCTGCGCACAAAGTGGCTTGGCAGTGTGTACACATCTGCAGTTTGAGCGCAAAAAGCTGCTTTACTGCGCAGAAACTTGCCCGTGTAGACAAGCCCACAGTTAGGAAACAAAACTGAAAAACAGCAGAATTTTTCAGCCTCTATTCATGGAGTTGGTTTCCTCTTATAAGGAACTGATCCTTCTTAGGTGAAGAAAGAACAGATTGTTCTGTTAATTTTGATTAGGCAAACTTTTTCTGTGTGGGTTAAGTGGTCAATTATCATTTGCAGCCCAATTGAAACATCTCATTGGTTGAGATGGTCAGAAGAGGATACTGTGAGCAATTTGATACAATATATACCAGTATAATTCCAGTATTTTAAAAGAATGAAAAGATGAGATTTTGACAACCCATGATAATTGGCTAAACATGGTTGGAAAGAGGGCCAAAGTAAGGTACAAACTAAAAAGTTGTGTCTCCTCCAGTACAGCATCACGGATTAAAGTACTACATGTCAATTAAAACACAGTATTAATTTTACTGGCACTTTAAAAAATGAGGAAGTTTTCTATATTGCCATTAAAAATCAATGTAGAAATCTGAATATTAACAGAAATTGTAGCCTATCAATACCACTTAAAATACTGGTCAAATGAAATGGATAATCTGAGTTCAAAATATTTGCCAACAACATACTAGACAGAAGCTGTCACGCAGATTAAAGATTGGGCAAGCCAGCAGGCATCTGAAATAGCCCCTCATCTCCTGTCTACTGAGAGAAGACATTAGATTTCCCAACAGGACACTGACCCTTGATTTGCTGAATGGCCCTCATCTTTGTATCACCCTTGGTACGCGATATGGGGTAAATATGGAGCTGTCATTCTCTTGGGAGTAGGAGCATATAATCACTAACTCACAGTGATGCATTTAGGCATAGCAGATTCAAGAAGGACCAAATCAGGTGACCTTTTCTGGCACTGAGAATAGGGAATCAATGACTCAGAGGGGCATTTGGCTGTTAGTTCTGCAAGGGCTCTAAAAGTCAACACATAAGCACCTTATCACTAATACCAAACTTGACAGGTAGCCAGTGCAAGTGGGCCAAGATTGGGGGCACATATCTGTGCCAATAAATAAAACAAGTAGAATGCCAATGAACAAAGCATTACAAGGATCTATTTGTGAGGCCAGAATCTCTGCATGCACTAAAATTTAATTCTGGAAATATTTCTCAAGTGCTATAAAAATGACTTCATCAATTCAATGGCATGGACACCAAGAGTAAAGCCTAAATCATTCAGAATGTCAAGACCTGACTGAAAGAAATGGTTGTATATCTGAATTAAAACAAGGAGACTGAGGAAGCTTGCCAAAACTGGGGGGGAAAGCCAACAAATGTGAAGAAGCACGTGGTTTGGACAGATATATTCTTCAAGGGAGGATTTATTAGAGGAGATACACTATAACCTAGCAAAGAGGAGAGGATAGAAGTTGATAAACTACAGGCAGGAACTGAACAAAAACAGTTTGAAAGGCAAGAAAAACAAACTAAAAAGAATTGCACTCAATTACATTACATGAAGGCAGACAACTAAATATTGACAAATTTTATAAGTGCTTTTATATAAATGCTAGAAGTCTAAATACTAAGATGGGTGAAATTGAGTGCCTGGCATTAAATGAAGATATTGATATAATAGACAACAGAAACTTGGTGGAATGATGGCAATCAATGAGACACAGTAATATCAGGGTACAAAATATATAGAAATGACAGAGCAGGTTGCACTGGTGAGGGAGTGGCACTATGTGAAAGAAAGCAGAGTCAAATACAGTAAAAAACTTAAATGAATCAAACTGTAACACAGAATCTCTATGGATAGAAAGTCCATGCTTGAATAATAAGAGTATGGCAGTAGGAATACACTATCAACCATCTGACCAGCAGGGTGACAATGAATGTGAAATGCTATGGGAGATTAGAGAGGCAACAAAAACAGAAAACCCAGTAATAATGGGTCAATAGAGGGACTGAGAACATGTCACCTCAGGGTGAGATTCAGAGATAATATTTCTAGACACCATTAATGACAGCTTCTTGAAGCAGCTCGTCCTGGAACCCACAAGGGGAGAGACAAGTCTTGATTTAGTCCTAAATGGCATACAGGATGTGGTCTGAGAGGTAAATATATCTGAACCGCTCAGTAATAGCAACCATAATGTAATTACATTTCACATCCTTGTAGGGAAGAAATTGTCAAAGAAACCCACCACAGTAGCATTTAACTTCAAAAAAGGGAACTACACAAAAATGAGGAAGCTAGTTAAATGGAAATTAAAAGGAACAGTCAAGAGTGAAATGCCTGCAAGCTGCACAGAGACTATTTAAAGACACCATAATACCGGCTCAAACTAAATGTAAATCCCAAATAAAAAAAAAACAAAAAACACCCAGTAAGATGCCAAAAAATGTCTCCATGGCGAAACAGTAAAGCAAAAGAGGCTCTAAGTCTGAGATATCCTTTAAAAATTGGAAATCAAAGCCTACCGGAGAAAAAAGAAAAGGGCATAAACTCTGGCAAGTCAAAGGCAAAAGTATAAGAAGGCAGGACAAAAAAGAATTTGAAGAGCAACTAGCAAAAGACACAAAAATTAACAGAAAACATTTTTAAGTACATCAGAAGCAGGAAGCCTGCCAAACAATCAGTGGGCCACTGGACGATTGACGTGCTAAAGGAGAAATCAAGGAAGACAAGGTGTTGCGGAGAAGCTACATGAATTCTTTGTATTGGTCTTTACTGCAGAGGACGTGAGGATTCTCACACCTGAGTCACTCTTTTTGGGTGACAAATCTGAGGAACTGTCCCAGATTGAGGTGTCAACAGAGATGGTTTTGGAGCAAACTGATAAACTAAACAGTAATAAGTTACCAAGACCAGATGGTATTACCCAAGTGTTCTGAAGGAACTTCAAATATAAATTGCAGAATAACAACTGTGGTCTGTAACCTATTGCTTAAATCAGCCTCTGTAGCAGATGACTGGAGGACAGCTAATGTGAGGACCATTTTTGAAAAAAGCTCCAGAGGTGATCCTGGCAATTACAGGCCAGTAAACCTAACTTCAGTACTGGGCAAATTGATTGAAACTATAGTAAAGAACAGAATTATCAAACCCTCCTCAACCTATTCGAGATTGGTATCAACAAGCATGTGGTCAAGGGTGATCCAGTCGATACAGTTTACTTGGAATTTCAGAAACCCTTTGACAAGGTTCCACACCAAAGGCTCTTAAGCAAAGTAAGCAGTCATAGGATAAGAGGAAAGGTCCTCTCATGCATCAGTAAGTGCTATAGGAAACAAAGGGTAGGAATAAATAGTCAGTTTTCACTGTGGAGAGAGGTATATAGAGGGGTCCCCCAGGAATTTGTACTGGGACCAGTGCTGTTCAACATATTAATAAATAATCTGGAAAAGGGGTAAACAGTGAGGTGGCAAAGTTTGCAAACAACACAAAATTACTTAAGATAGTTAAGTCCAAAGCTGACTGTCAAGAGTTACCAAGGGATCTCACTAAACTGGGCGACTGGGCAACAAACACAGGGAAGTACTACTTTACACAATGCACAGTCAACCTATGGAACTCATTGCTAAGGGATGTTCAGAAGGCCAAAAATTAGCTGGGTTCGAAAAAACTAGATAAATTCATGGCGGACTGGTCCATCAATGGCTATTAGTCAAGATGCTCTTGGTGTACCTAAACCACTGACTGCCAGAAGCTGGAACTGGGTGACAGGGCATGGATAACTCAATAATTGGTATTCTATTAATTCCCTTTAGAGCATCTAGCACCAGCTGCTGTGGGAAGACAGGATACTAGGTTAGATGGACCATTTGTCAGACCCCGTATGGTCATTCTTATCTTTGAAATTAACAATTAATATAGTTTGGTTTAGCAGCATTTAAATTGAATCATATTCTAAAAATGACCCCGTAGGGGTCTATGTGTATTGCATCCCAATGATTTCACAACAGATCTGTTCAGTAGAGACATTTTTTTAAAGTGTTTATTTCTTTTTAAATTGCCAGTACTGCAAACTTCACCCTGCTATTTGAAAGTCAGCCTAGGTTCTTTCTGGACTCTGCATTCTCATCCACATCATTTACGAAACTCAACACCACATGGAAATCAAAGATATAAGGCACCAAAACAAAACCGAGAATTTTCAGTTCAACTGTAATCTCTGTGCTAAGATACAGCTCAGGAGCTGGAGATCTGCTACATTAGACAGAAAACTGGACGTCTGTGAAAATAAGTAGCTATGAAAGATTCTGGGCATTGGTTGGACAGATTTCATCACCAACAAGAGATCCAAGAAATCACCAACCAGCAACTTGTTTCCATCAGAATTGGAGGGAAACACTGAACATATTTGGAGTGTGTCCTGTGTGTGCCAACCTATAGATTCCCACATGAAGATGTTAAGTGGTTTGAGGAAACGAGGGCACCCCAGAGAAACCTTAATAACCACCCTTATGTGGGAGGGCAGAACAGTCTATCTCACCACCACAGAACAAATGGAAGCTGCAATAAATGACAGAGGAATAAGAGAGACTCGTTTCCATCCTGTGCACCAACATTGGAGCAGGAAAGATATAAAAACATAGGAACTTTTTTGACAATGCATTGGCTAAAAAATAATGTAACTCGTATTCACTAGCTGTACTCATTCTCCAGGACCAAAAGTAGTAAAAATGTAAAAAACCCTTATTTTTGTCACCAAATATACTCTGTAAACTCATCTGTTCAGTAAGAAGATGCATATTTTTGCACAGTTGCTTTATTACCATATATTTAGTGATATATCACCCCAAATGCTTTGTCAGAGGAGGTGGTACTTTAAAAATTAGACTATCACAAGTTTATATGTAAGTAATTTGTTAAATACCAGTAGCTAGATTTCACATTATTCATTTAAAAAAGGAGGCACAAAAAGTAGAACAACAATTTCTACCAAACACTATGCTTTATGAGGCAGGCATGAAATTGAAATAGTCAAGAAACTTTAATGTGATGGAAAGAAAGAACAGGAACATCTGTATAGAGAATAAGCTGTAATGGCATGAGGAATTATCAGTCTAGTGCTAGTAAAGTGCCAGCTTTCTGCATTTCAATTACTGATTATGCCATACTATAAAATTTGTTTGTAATAAAAGTGAAATGATGACTTTCTAGATCTTTATACCTCCCAAGTCCCAATGATATTTTACATGGCTTATGTGTATGGATTGCACTCTTCCAAATACAGTACTGTCTGAGGAATTTTGAACCCAGAAAAATTTGTGGCCAGGTTATCAATGTTAAATTTTCTCTTTCAGTGGAGATATTTGAAGTAACCCATGTCAAGTTTTCAAAGATGAGAGGGTTACATGCAAGATCTGTGAAGTGTAGTTACACTGATTTTGTGTTACAAAGAAAAATAAAAGTGTATGTTCAGCTAGTTAAACCAAAGTTTCTCTTTGTTCTGGGGTGCTCACACTCCATATTATAATGCAAAGACCAGACCTGGATTTCAAGTACCAATCCTTACCCCCTGTATTGGAAAAGCTATGAAGGGAGCAACCTTACATCACTCTGTAGGTATCCTGAGGCACCAACAGGTCAAGGACTCCTATTAGCATCACTACCTCGGCGCACTGGGGAGTCTTTCAAACACCGATACTGCAATGCAGAAAACTGTCTTCCCTCAATTCCAGCCTCCCAAAACTCAACCCCCTGCCCCTGGGAGATGGGCAGCGCACAGGATAAAGGTAGTAGAACTACAGAAGAGATGAGTAGCCACGTGGAGGATTTTGGTGTCTGGAGTGAGGGGACGGGACCACGGTGGGAGGCCTTAGGTGAAGGGGAGCCCAGTACCTCTTCCCTGATGCAGCAGCATGTCAAGAGCTCCCAACAGCCCTTCTGCCTTGAATCCCTGATGCACCAAAATAACACTGCTGTGGGAAGTGACGCACTGATGCCTCAGTAGAGGGAACTGTCTAGTGCACAAAAGCACCAATACCTTGGCACAGACAGCGGGCTCCTCCTTCCACCCAAGACCCCACTCACAGCCCTGTCCCTCTCCTGACACTCAAGCCTCTTCCTCCACCAGGTCCAACCCTTTCAATTCCTCCTCCCCACCTGCAACCCCCAAAGCCCTGCTCAACCCCTCGTTTCTCAAAAAGCCATGCTCACTCTGCCTGCCGTTCCACACTCCCACTTGCTCCATAATCTCTAAAGGCCAGCTGCCCTGGCTACCTCTGGCTCACCACAGACGACAAGTCAGGGAAACAAGCTGACAGCATGAAAAAGCAGATGCAGCGGATGGATCTAAGCAACCTCAACAGCCAGTCTTTGCCTGGTTCAAAACAGCTATTCTGAATGCAGAGAATCACTCTTTACAGGTTTAATTGTAAAACCGTAAAGAGGAGCCTATACCTGAGATATTATCAGAATGTGCGCATTTGCAATGTATGTGGGGTGGCACTTAGGGAACGAAATCAGAAAGTATGGACTTTGATCTATATGGCTGGTTTGCTAACAGAACCCAAAGATATGGGAGAAATGTAATTCAAAATTCCAAAAGGGAGACTTTTAGACTATATCCTTTTCAAAAGTTAGTAAATCTTTCACTTAAAAAAATTACATGGAAAATTCAACTGTCCTCTGAAAATTTATTGTGCTAAACTTAAAGACTAAATTTAATCATTAAAGTTTGAAACAGAGGGATTTTATCCCTGCTCTAGGGGCAAATCTCAGTGCAACTGTACCTATAGAATTGAACTTTATTATGGAGGCAGCATTTCTTTTAACATCAAATGCAATAAGCCACAGTTTGAAACTAAGGTGAGACGGTGAACTTCATAGAGAAGCAATCGCCAAATTACACGTTATTCAAACATGTTATGTATATTGTACTTAATGAAAACACCAACAGGAAGACAATACTGACAATGAAGCCAGTATTTCATTTTCATAGGGTATCTACTTATTCTTATAGAAGTTGTATAGTAACACAGAGTTGTATTTTTGTCTATAACAATAAATTAGTGATTATATACGTTTCTTATTATGTATATAAGAAGGAAGCATTGGACATATTTGGGACACATACTCCTGATGCCAACATACAGAAGCCCACTTAAAGCTGACAAATAGAAACCAACTGGTGTGAGGAAACAAGCATGCCCCAAGAGAAACCAAAAAAGAACCCTTAGCAGGGAGGGCAGAACAGTCTATCTCGACACCTGAGAGCAGATAGAGTCAGCAGCAAATGACAGAGGAATGGAAGAAACTGGTTTCCACCTCATGTGCCAACACTGGCGTGGTAATAATGTAACGTAATATGAAAAATAGAACCATCACAATCAATTATTCACCTGTTGCTCTGTAACTGCAGTGGTTTGGACACAGAGAATTCTTTTGCTTCCTTTAATCCATCTGTGAGCCCACAGTAGCCTTATCACAATCACTAAATCAAACAGCAATTAAGGAATAGTAAATATGCGGAAACATTGTGTCCTTCCAGTTACTATACTATTGTTTCCTTCAGCCTTCTGCACTCTATATCTGCCTTACAAGCCTTGCATATTGCTCCAAATTTTCTTGCTGGCACTACCTAACAGTATTGTTTCTACTTCCTTGTTTCATATGTGTAACCCCCAAGGAGATTACCTAGATTCCTGGGGCTCTGTCTGCTGGCAGCTCAGGGAGAGACACACTGTCCCTGGTAGGGAGGGGGAGCCAAGGCAGACTCAGAATCTGCCCGGCAACTAATAGGGAGCAAGATGCCCTTCCCAGGGAGCTCAGGAAGGGGGAGAAGCCATTTTTGAGTCAGTCTAGAGCCAGCCAGGGCAAGGACAGGACTGGCTGTGTGGAGAGCTGGTGAGTCCCAGGCCTGCATGCAGGGTTCCCCCTGAGAACTGGCCACTAGGGACCTAACAGCAAAATCCCTCAGCTGGGTTTTTCCTTCTCCACTGATGACTCCCTGTTTGTAGAGTTTTGCTGGGAAACTTATCCAGCCAGGCTGAGTTAGACCTTCAGCTCACTAGGTGAGCCCAGTCTCCACATGGTCAGCTCTGCTCTGGCTGCTAGTCCATGGCTGCTGCCTGCTGCGAGTGTGTCTGGATGCTGGGGTAGGAGACTACAGTTTGGATTTTAGTACAGTTGTGTAAGCTGCACCTTGAGCCCTGCGCACCCGCTTTGTGGTGAGGGGAAATCCTGGGACCAGAAGCAGCCTGACTCCTGCCTGAAGATGATCCCTGCCACCACAGATCAACCCCTCTGCAGTGACCAAGTCCAGAGTCATCTCTGAACCTGAGAATCATTCATGGAGTTTGTAAGTGAACCATCTTTTAGTCAGTCAGTAAGGGAAATTATTTTGGGGACCCCCTACTCCCTGAACTGTGTCCTCAAGCCAGGGAGTAAGGGTTTAGGGATTTTATAACCTGCTACATATTAAATCTGTGGAGGGACTTACCACCTCCTCCCACTTGTGAGTTCTTTGGGCTGTACTGAAGCCAGTCAGCCACTCTTCTAAACCACTGCAGAGAAGATATTGTGGTCATAGGTCATCAAGGGCCCCAACAAAGTACGCATACCAACAGGACACTAATCTTACATTTGCTACATCAGGTCCCGTGACCGGGGAAAGTCATGGGTATTATCAGCATAGGCACCAGTGACCCTAAGAATAGTGTTTTACCCTGTTATGTTATATTTGTCTCCTGCCTAATATAATTACTGTGTTGAAAACATTGTATGTGTTTGGGTTATTTCTTGGGAGTCTCCAACTATCTGGCAAGTAAGTGGGGGTTACCCTGTGGTTAGAATTTTCCTCCCAAGCTGCCCTGGTGACCCAGCCAGGAAGGAGCGAGGGGGGTGGAGGCACTGCCAAATAAATTCATAGGGAAAAATAAAGGAGATACACCCTGCTGAGTGGGTGGTGGGATCCAGGAGAACCCAGACCTGTCCATCAAAACTGGTAAGCAGATTGGCATTAAAGAAGGTAACCAGGTGGAGAGGGAGCGCTACATATGCATTCTCTTATTTTCACTACTGAACCTGTAAATATATAAATCTTTCATCACAGAAAACAACCTCCTGGATTCTCTGTATATACATGTTTTTACTTGGAAACTGAAACCTTATCTTAATTAGCATAACAGTTACAGGAATTTCAATCAAACATCACAATCACTACAGCAATAGCTTACATGAAAAAGTAACAATGTATTCTTAGCTGTTTTTTAATTAAATTTAGCAGCGAGACATGAGAGGAACAAGCTCTATGTGACGGTGACCAACCAACTCTCTGTGGACCACTAGCAAGTATTCCACAGACCACAGTTGGGGAACTCTGACCTAATACAATTCTACATTCCATGCAAGTAGTCCACAACAGAAGATCCTAATTATTATTACTCTAATCTTAGCCAACCTAAACACGGGTTTTATCAGTCACTCAACAGTTTCCATTGCTCTGCGCCACTGCAATTAATGAACCTAGGAATATTTTTAAATACTGAGATTTCAATATTATTAAATGCTTTTCACCAAGTACATTAAAACAAAAATTAAATAGAAAATCTGAAGACTACAGTAACCTCAAGTTGCCCGGCCACTCCGAATCCACGTCAAAGCATTGCTCTGTTTTTACATACTTTGATTTTAATTGCTGAAAGTATAAACTATCAAGTGATTTTCTACTCTACCACACCCAAACACAAACCAGAATAATAAAATTAAGTTTTTCAAAGTATTGTTGATTGTCAACATTAATAACACAGGTCTACTAGGAAAAGATTTTTTTTTTAAATGCACTTTGCAAACTAAAAACACCTGACTGCTATCACACAATGCTGGCTATTTTTACCAATAGTCTAGGGCTTAATCTTGCAAACCATAGTTATAGGAGCAGTCCCTACTCCTACACTTATACACATGCTTAAGTTTAAATAAAAAACAGTTACTCACCTTCACGTAACTGTTGTTCTTCGAGATGTGTTGCTCATATCCATTCCAATTAGTTGTGTGCGCTCTGCGTGCATAGTCATCGGAAAGATTTTTCCCTTAGCAGCACCTGTCAGGTCGGCTGTGGAGCCCCCTGGAGTACCGCCTTCATGGCACTCAATATATGACCCTGCCGACCCGGTGCCTCCTCAGTTCCTTCTTGCCGGTTACTCTGACAGAGGGAAAGGCAGGTAGGTTTGGAATGGATATGAGCAACACATCTTGAAGAACAACAGTTACGATAAGGTGAGTAACCATTTTTTCTTCTTCGAGTGATTGCTCTTATCGATTCCAATTAGGTGACTCCTAAGCCTTACCTAGGCGGTGGGGTCAGAGTTATGGAATTGCAGATTGGAGCACCGCTCTGCCAAAAGCTGCATCGTCTCTGGCATCTATCCTCTGGGTCGGAGACAAGGTGGACTTGTTCACGTTGAGGAGGAGATCCAGTCTCTCGAACGTGGATGTGGCCAGACGGACCTGCGACTCCTGTTCTCTGGTGTGCCCCCTGAGCAGCCAATCATCAAATTAAGGGTATACCTGCACTTGCCTCCTTTGGAGGAAAGCTGCTACCACCGACATGCACTTGGTGAACACTCGTAGGGCTGTCAACAGGCTGAAGGGAAGGACTGTGAACTGACAATGTTTTTGGTCGATCACAAACCTTAAGAAGCATCTGTGAGCAGAGCGAATCGCTATGTGAAAGTATGCGTCTTTCATGTCAAGGGTGGCGAACCAGTTTCCCGGATCCAGAGAAGGGATAATTGTTTTGAGGGAAACCATGCGGAACTTCAACTTCACCATGAACTTGTTGAGTCCTTGCAGGTCTAGAATGGGTCTGAGACCCCCTTTAGCTTTGAGGATTAGGAAGTAGCAGAAAGAGAATCCCTTGTCCCTAAGATCCTGAGGAACCTCCTCCACCGCTCCTATGGCAAGGAGTGCCTGCACCTCCTGGATTAGGAGTTGCTTGTGAGAAGGGACCCTGAAGAGGGACAGGGAAGGGAGGTGGGAGGGAGGGTAGGAGCAGAATTGGAGAGAATACCCCACTTCCACTGTGCGAAGAACCCAGTGATCCGATGTTATTTGGGACCATGCATGGTAGAAGTGGGATAGACTGTTCAAAAAACATAGGGAAGGATCCGGTGTAGAGACAGGTGCTCTGTCCTCGGGTGCACCTTCAAAATGTCTGTTTTGAGCCTGACGAAGGCTTAGTTGGGCCCTGGCCCTGTCTGGACGGAGGACGGGAAGGCTTATGCCTGCTATTCCTACCCCTGCGCCTGTAAAAATCCTGCCTCGGACGAGGAGGATACAAGCACTGTTGCTGCGGTTTGGGCTTAAACGGCTTTCATTGGGTTGCCGGGTATGCATACCCAAAGATTTCATTGTCGCCCTGGAGTCTTTGAGGCTATGAAGTCTGGAGTCAGTCTGTTTGGCAAACAGGCCCACCCCGTCAACAGGTAGGTCTTGCATAGTTTGCTGAACCTTGGGCGGGAGCCCCGAAGCTTGCAATCATGAACTACACCGCTATCCCTGAGAACAAGGTGCATGCTGCTGAGTCCACAGTGAGGCCTGTAAAGAGGTCCGTGCTACTGCCTTGCCCTCCTCGACAACTGCCCCAAACTCCTCCCTGGACTCTGCTGGTACCAGCTCCCTAAACTTCAGCAGAGTTCCAAGAGTTAAAACTGTACCTGCTCAGGATTGCCTGCTGGTTGGCAATCCTGAGTTGTAAGCCCCCCGTGGAGTAAACTTTGCGTCCAAATAAATGGGGTGAGTTCTGAAGTGGAGGAACCACTCCTCCTCCGCTTCTGCACCATTGAATGGGATCAGTGCCGGGCCAGTCTCACCTTCTTAGGTGCCGGGCAGCGACAGTGCCGCGGGTCTCTACTGGGGTCCTCTCGCAGTGCCACTTCCGCCGGGGCACTGCGCACTGAGGAACTCAGATCCTGTCAAGCCAATGCAGGTTGCAGTCTAAGTGCTGCCTCCATAAGGAGCTGCTTCAATCTAAAGTCCTGCCCCTTCTTGGTTCGGGGGCAAAAGCCCTTACAAATCCTGCACTTTTCAGACTGATGTGCTTCCCCCAGACACTTTAAACAAGTGTCATGAGGGTCGCCTGTTGGCATGGGCTTCTTGAAGGGCTTGAACCCCTGGGACTTAGGTATGTAAGTCCCCCAAAGGGAACACACAGTCGGGGTGGAGGGAAAACCCCCAGTCCAACAGCTAACTAACTACTAACTAGAACTACAATAACTAAGAACTAAACTACTACAAAATACAAACAGTTTGAAAGAGAAGCTAGGGAAACATGGAGAGCTTGCAAAGCAAGACGCCACAGTTCCAACAACCGTCACTGGTGGTAAGAAGGAACTGAGGAGGCACCAGGTTGGCAGGGTCATACGTCGAGTGCCATGAAGGCGCCACTGCAGGGGGCGCCACTGCCAACCCCACAGGTGATGCTAAGGAAAAAACTTTCCGAGGACTTTGGATGTGGCGCGTGCACACCTAATTGGAATCGAGATGAGCAATCACTGGAAGAAGAATTCTCTATTAAGGTCTAATTTATGCAGTAAATTGTGCTAACAAAATCCAAACTTACTGAACAAATAAAACTGTTAAGGCAAAATAAAAGCACACCAAAATATTCAAACATAACTGGCAACTCACTTAAATTGACTATTGCTGGGGCTCTTGATTATGCAGCAATCTCCCTCAGCAGTTGAAGAGGGAATGAACACATACCATTCCAAAGTAAACTACCTTAACCGGGGATTATTTTAACCTTTTCATAATACATAAGGCAGAAAGTATCTTGGGTATTTTGAATCTAACGCTGCACATTGATTTATCATTCATCATACCTCACCCCAGTAGCTGACCCCTGCAAAATACTGCTTGCACTCTTATATTACATTCTTCCAAGTGCAAGTTTTGTGGCTTCTTGACCTAGGTTAATAAGTCTTTATTCACAATAGCAACTGAGATCATGAGGACTCCCTGAACTGAACTGGGGGCCATAATCTTGACATTTCAGATAACATGATGAATTGTTCAAACAACATTCTTCTAACCAGTTATATTTTCATGGGAAGTCAATGAAACTTCCATGTAGTGTCTATACATTTTCTACAATTCTCTAACAAACAATATCAGTTTTAATTGCTTTTGTTTTTTTCTCAAGACGGGGTTTTATTGGGGGTGGGATGGTAAGGCAGAAATCTACATGCACACAAAGGTGGGAGTGAGGATAGGGGATAGTATATAATCTAAACATGAAAGATGAGCTATTCCACTTTCTCTCCCCCCCCCCCCCCCAACCCTTCTCTTGATTCCAGGTCTGTTTGTGTGTCCCTCCCCTTGCCCCCTTAGTGCTCTACTCTGTTCTCTTGCACACCTCTCCCTAATGAATCATTAAAGCAGTGGCAGCAGGACATGGCAGCTCTGTACTTCCTCTCCTCCTCCTGCAAAGGAATAGCAGCATGGCACCAGCTGAACTCATTGCTTCTTTCCACCTCCTGGAAGCTGTACTGATGCAGGCTGGTGTGGGGGATGCACAGCCTCTGAAGCATGTACCTCTTGGGTGCTTAGTGGGGACTGAGTTGAGGTCCCCATTTGGAACAGATTCTTCTCCAATCTGAGCTGCAGCATCAGTGAGGGAAGGAGGAGTTCTACAGCCACCCCTGGCCAGCAACTAACATCTCAGTCTTTCAGAAATATGTAAGATTCTTCAATGAAAATGTGCACAGAGCTGTTTGTGTAGAGAGGGGTGCACTAGTGTCTTTAGGGTAAAATGATATACACTGTACACAAGATTTACATGAGACTGACATAAGAAAATCATGCATCTGTAATTATACCAAAGACTCCAGCATGCGCGGCAGGTGAACTGCAGGCTTGGGGAGGCTAGCCCCCCGCCGGCCCACCCCTTCTGCCCGGGGCCCTGCCCCTTCCGCTCCCCTTCACTCACCGGAGCCCAGAGCCCCCTTCTTCCCTCCTAACCCCGGAGCACCCATTGTGCGGGCAGGCAGCACGGCCCCCAGTCCAAGCCCCAGAGCGGCGGGCGGGCGGGCAGGCAGCTGAGAGCAGGCCCCAGTCCAGTGGGCGGGTGGGCAGCACGACCCGCAGCCACAGACCGTCAGGTGGGCGGGCGGCATGAGTACCAGTTCCTGTCACCTGCGCGAGCGCCAGTTCCAGCTGCCCGGAGTCCCTGGCTGCAGGCTGGCCCCCAGTAGCCCCAGCCCGAGGCAAGGACGCCAGAGTCCTCCCAAAAGGGCGGTGGGGGGGGGAAGAAGAGGGAGGACCTTAGGTGGAGGCGAAAGCAGCCCCCTGCCCGTGTCCCAGGTCCTCTGCCCAGGGCAGGTGGAGGGACCCAGGCTCCCCACAGCTGCCCGTGCAGCTCTCTACGACACGGCTCCAGCTGGCGGAGTGGGGGAGAGCGCCTCGGAGCCGAAGCCCTGCCATGATAAGAGCCGGGTGGGCAACACAAGGTGTAGGGGGTCCAAGAAACCCCTGGCCCATGTCCCCACCCCTCAGGCTTCCCGCCCACCTGTGGCAGGTGGAAGGTCCGTGACTCCTCACAGCTGCCCGCGCAGCTCCTACCATGGCCGGGCTGCAGCTCCAAGGCCCGGCCCGCCTGCCCCCGCCAGAGCCGGGTCAGGAAGAGCTGTACAGGCAGCTGTGGGGAACTGGCATGGAGTCGCAGACCCTCCTCCTGCCCTGATCCCCTCTTCTCCCCCCAGGCAGGTGGAGGGTCCACCGCGGCTCTCCACAGCTGCCCGAGGCAGGCTCCCTGGCCGGGTTTCACGCTGGCCTGGCCCGGCCCGGATGGGGCCTCGAGGAGAAAAGAAGGGGAAGGGGAAGGGGTTCGCCCCGGTGAAAAAGTGGACAGGCCAGCCTGTCTACTTTCAAAAAGTGGAAGACCTATAGCCCTCTGGCCCCCCTGGTTCTGGCGCCACTGGCCCGGGGCAGGGCCAGTGCTTCCACTAGGCAACCCTAGGCGGTCGCCTAGGGTGCCCGGATTTGGGGGGCGGCATTTAGCCGGCGTCGGCGACTCCCGGCGTCGATTCAGCGGCAATAAAAGCGGCCGCCAAAACGCTGCCGAGAATGCAGCTTCAGAGAAGCTGCTGGCGCCAGCGGAGCTGAGATGCTGCCGTGGGGGGATGGGGGAGCTGCCACGGGGTGGGGGAGCCGCCGCGGGTGGGGGGTTAACTGCTGTGGGCAGGGAGCTGGCCGCCGCGGGCAGAGGGGGAGGCTGCCACAGCCCACGAGTGTAGGGGGAGGGTTAAGATGCCATGGGGGCGGTGGGGAGCACCGGCCTGGGCCACAAGGAAGAGCCGTAGCAGATTCAGAACATAATTGCTCAACCTGATGACCGCGTGTATTGTATATTTAATAACACATGGGACAATAAATGAGTAGCTTTATTTTTCATATGTAAGTAATTATGATTTAACAGCACTTCATAATCATAGAATCATAGGACTGGAAGGGACCTCGAGAGGTCATCTAGTGCAGTCCCTTGCACTCATGGCAGGACTAAGTATTATCTAGACCAGTAGTTCTTAACCTATTTATCATCGTGGGCCACAGGTTGAGAACCACAGTGCCCCACCCCAAACTCCCCTACAGACCCCTATACCCAACACCCCAGCCCGCCCACAGACCCCTCTACAGAGTTGGGCCAGGAACAGACCCAAGGTGCGGAGCCGCGGGGCAGCCCCTACCCTGACCCTGCCACGCGGCAGCTCCAACCCCGGCAGCTCCACCCCGAGTCCCGTGGCAGCAGGGCAGCACAGCCCTGAGCGTGAACTCCGCTGTACCGGGCAGGGCAGGTGGGGCAGCCCACACCCCCGACCCCACAGGCCCAGCGACCGTTAGCATAAAGCTGGGCCGCAGCTGTGTGTAATTGGGCCGCGGGTTGAGTACCACTAATCTAGACCATCCCTGACAGGTGTTTGTCTAACCTGCTCTTAAAAATCTCCAAAAATGAAGAATCTACAGCCTCCCTAGGCAATTTATTCCAGTGCTTAATCACCCTGACAGGTAGGAAGTTTTTCCTAATGTCCAACCTAAACCGCCCTTGCTGCACTTTAAATCCATTGCTTCTTGTCCTAACCTCAGTGGTTCAGGAGAACAATTTTTCTCCCTCCTCCTTGTAACAATCTTTTATGTACCTGAAAACTGTTATTTCCCCTCAGTCTTCTTTTCTCCAGACTAAACAAACCCAATGTTTTTAATGTTTCATTCCATTGAATTACTAATCTATTGATTTTAAGTCTTGTTAGAGACTTGTATGTATGAAATTCATACAAAATGTAAGAGACAGACAAAAAAGATGACAAAATAAGAAGAAAACAAAATAGAGTTAATATAAGTTCATTTTTTGTTGCAAAGGCCATTGTTTGGGGAAGCTGTTTACACAGGGCCTTATTCAACACCCACTGATATCAATGGAAAGATTCTGACTTCAGTGGGTACTGGATGAGATCCACAGTACAAATGAAGGCACAAATACAAGGGAAATGTATATAAATGAGCAAACAATTGGTTATCAGTAACAGGGAGCACAAAAACTTTGCCATGGATTTTTTTTTTAATATGTACTTCACAGTCACTTCGCTAGGGTAGGCACAAGATGGTACTTGAAAAAGTTATTTTTGATTATAAAAGATGTTTACTTTTAGGAGGAGGTGCAGCTGCATGTTACCACCTGCTCACACTACACTATTTGCTAATGTAGCCCTACAATGACTGCACATGAGTTTACTATATACCAACTAGCATACCAAAGATAATTTGTATGAATTTGGCATACAACATAAACCCTGCATTTTCCCTCTACCTCAGTTAGTTTCAATCCTTTCTCACTTTCCATCTTGGCCAAAATATTTTGAGACAAGCACAACAAGGGGAGGACAGGATAATAACCTATAAAAATATGAAGGCTGTAAATACTAAGGAAGATAATGAGTTATTTAGGATGGTACAAAGGGGCATAAGTAGGAGTAATGGAAAATAAATTACAAGGAGACATTTTATATAGAATACCAGAAAAAATGCTTTGAGAATAAAGTCTTTGGTATTTGACTATGACAATCTTCCAGAGAATAGTGAAAGCCCTATTATTTGGGACATTTAAAACTAGAATGAACAAAATTCTAGAAAATATGTTGCAAGTGAAAATCCTGCCTTGACAGAGAAATGTACTGGCTGACCTACCAGATCTTCTCCATTTCCAGCATCTGTTGGGTAGCTATGATACAACACAATTCACTCAGGACTTCAGTGCTCATGAGTTCTACAGTAAACTCATCTTTATGGTACAGAACAGCATGATCAGCATTCACAGAATATAGTATCCCCTTCCTTTTACAACTATAAGCGTTTCACTAAAATATACAAACAGGGTATACACAAAGCCTCATCGTGGGTAAATTCATGTTTTCATTTAGTACGCAGGAGCATGTACTTAATTGCTAATAAGATATTCAACAAGGAGAATCTGGGTTTTCTAAGAAACTTTTAAGATAATTAAAATAGCCAGATACAAAGCAAAAGAATCAGCCTTGGGCAGGATTCTATGATTAATCCCTTGTATAATAAAAAAAACCCACAACAAGATAGAAGCAACTGTAAACACTCAAAAAGAAACCCAACTGAAGCGTCCCTCCTAATTAAAGTATTTTTAGAGACAATACAATCTAATGCATTGCTTCTACTGAGCATTATACTGCCTCTTAACTGCATTAATGCAGTACCCTAGTGTGCTCTCTTTGTGATGCAAATTCACTCAGATACTGTATTTTCCATTAAAAAAAATTCACACATGTATTACATTGACAATTGGGGAATAACCCTAAATGTCCTTCAATATCTAAGCATTGCATTTAAGTCTGGTCTATACTAGCACTTTCTGGGGAGTCTTCTACTGCTGCTGCATCAGTGAGAGATTTCCTCAAACAGCTGAAACAGACACAATCATAAGCGGACATATCACACGCAAAAGCCAAATAAAAGGACTTTAAGGGGACCTACTCCAGAGATTTTTGGAGAAGGAAGGTAATTGGGGTGAGGAGGAGGGGAGATATCCTTCCCTTGAAGCTAGAGATTTACATATGGCACCTGCAACCCAAAAGAATCAGCTTTGGGAAGGACTAAAGGCTACAACCAAAACAATAATCCGCTGTAAATTCTAAATTTAATCTTAGTTCATTCTGGGTATACTACATAAAGGAAATTTGAATCCCCATCACAATGGAGTTGGGATTTTCCAGAGGGATATTTTTTAAAATAAACATACCAAAACCCAGTTGATCATTTGTAAAAATTAAATCAATCTGGCAGCCCCAGAGACCAAAGACCTCTATTTTTCCACAGAACTGGTACAACACAGGGAGTCACAGACTAAGCTGCCATACATTTCTTTGCCCACAAACCTCAAGCCCAACTTGGAGGAACATATCTGGGAGTGACAGATTAGTTCCATCTTTAAATTCATTCAGTCCTTGGACCTTCCATTAAAATTGCCAATGACAATGCCAATTGAGGTTTTCATTACACGGACATGTTCACTGGGAACTGGACTGAAACCACCGACTTGTTTTTCAGAGGTCATTGAACAACCATCAGACAGCAACAATTTTCAGCTAACTGACCTCTGTTAGATCTGAACCACTGATTTTGAGGTGAAATGATGCATATCCCAATAGTGTGAGCCATCTATTCCTCCCACCATTAATTTTAATTAAACAATCAATTTTTTCTACATCATTTAGCTTGTGCATAATATAGGAAAATAAATAATACTACTGATCAGCTGCAGTTCTGTGACATGAGCAGTAACATGGTATGAGGTTGATTTTGTGTGGTCCTTCAGTCTAGATGTGGAGTAGGGTAGCATCGTCTATCTTGAATAACTCATATAAACTGTTACAAGAACTAAATTAAGACACAGTCCATTAAGTTGGATCTACTCATTGAATCTGCTGACTAAACAGATTCAAAGACAGATAAGCTTTATGGAACAGAAAATGTACTGTAATATAAAAAAGAATGAGATTCTCACCAAATATGTTCAGATCTGAGATTCATGAAGGAGAAAAAAGCTCCATAGAGTTTCAGCTTACATATAAAAAGGCAAACACACCTCCTTGAATCATTGGCTGTGTGTAGTAGCCTTCTGTGACTCATGCAAAATTGAAATTTTCAATTGATCAATGCAGCTAATGCTGTCCATTCGAGTGCCATGCTATAAAAAGGTTTCAGGGATCAGAGAAAAAGGAATGGAACATTCCAAACAAGGTATTAACAAAAATGCATATCGAGAGGGAAAAAAGCATACGCTATTTTGTATGCCAAGTATTTTGAACATTTGCAACTTTACAAACTACTGAAGAATGAATTAAATATAATAGACTGATTCTTGACTAAGAGCAAAAGAAGACAGCCTCCTTGTTTGACTCCCATAAAGTATTTCCTGAAAAACATTGCATCTCTTTTAAACTAAAAAAAAGTTACCTAGAACACGGGTACTTAAGATTTTCATTTCCAATTATACTGATAAAGAAAAAATCCACCTGTTACACATTGCTAATTGGAAGTATCAAGTAAAACAACATAATGACTGCAATGTTTGAAATATCCATATCAACTATCATATCAAGGTAAATTTGTTTTACTAAGTTTAAAGGATATAAATCCTGAACCTTCCTGAGCAACTTCTGGTACTGGCTAGTGTCAAATACAAAATATTTGACCAGTTGAGCCACTGGTCTGATCAAGATTGTCAATTCCTATGTCTCTACACTCCTATAAGATTTACATTTCATAGAATTCCTATGTCAACAACCATGCAAGTAACTGGAAATTAAACTGTGAAACCAAAACAGTTTTCATATGTCTGACTTTTCTATTTTAAATTTCAGCTTACATTAATCTTGTACTTACTGTGGTCTCGATCCTTAGTGGATATACACTCTTGTATAGACTCTGTTATCCCAAGGCTGGCAGCAGTAGGGAGTGGGCCAAGCAAAGATTCTAGTGCAGGTGGCCACACAGGAGCTTCATTTCCATTTTTGCATTCTCTCTCTTCATTTTTCTTTAATCTATCTTTATCGAGAAGTTCATTATAAAAGTCCTTGTTTAAATGATTAGCAGCTGCTTCCAGTTCTTCATCTTCTGCCTCCTCCTCTCCAAATATGCTAGCGGTATTATCTTCTATAGATTCTGTAATGGCGGGGGGGGTGGGGGAGGGGGGGAAGAGAGAGGGGGAAATCAAATAACTTCATACCATCTGTTACAGAAACTAAATAAATGAAAAGCAGCTCACTTAAAAGAATAAAAACCATTAACTCAGAGTATTTCAGTACATTGTATGAATATATGGAATTTCCAGATGTGCTTTAAAATCATTGCCTTAGCTTTTAAAATATGTCTTCTGAAAATAGTCATAATTTAAAATTGCTTGTATTGTGTTATCAAAATACTGCAAGTAAGTAGTTCTAGTAATATGAGCTAAATACTTGTCATGATAATTAAGGCTAATATTCAACCTATAAATAGTACTGTGAAAACCTGCAGTGTGGGAATACAGAGGCACAAAGGCACATATCCACTGGTTTGGGGTAAATTTCATGTTAACCAGGAACAACCTGAAGTACCAACACCACCCCTGCTAAATTGCACTTGAGAGTAATTTGTTACAGCCCTTCATGCCATTACAATAGTTGTATTTTTTTAAAATGTATACAATTTTGGTGAATTCCAGTACTACCCAAGTTGATGTCTGATATTTGAAGCATGGTATTTTGTGGGCTGGCACTATGCATTCCATTCCTCAGAGAACTCCAGTGTAAGTCAAGACTTAAATGTTTTGTTGCACTCAACATTTCACTGCATAATGTATGTAACTGCATATATATAAATAATACACAACAAAGAAATGGAGCCATATATAGCATAATAAAAGATCATACAAAATAACGCGAGTAGGATTTGACCCCCATTGCTACTTTTAAAATATTCATTGTCTTTTATAGACTTACCATCTTTAGTCAAATTTGCAAATACTCCTTTTGCCTTTGGCCTACTATTTTCTAATTCATTCTCTATTTCATCTTGGTAAATTGATATTTCACCTGTGGCAATTAGATAAAAATAAAGCTCAGAAACCATGAATGTTATTTGGTGTAGCCAAGTGATATAGTGTATTGAATGGGACTTGTACCTTCAACATCTTCAAGCTTTTTTGACAGTGCTTTCTCAAGCTGAAAAGAAAACAGAGTAACAGAGTAACAGAATGAAATATGAATATGCTACAATTAAATAAATTTTAAATATCTGTTCCTCTATTTAGAGACTTAAATACACATGGTACTATAGAAAGATGGTAATGTACATTTCTTCCCCTAAAGAGTTTGTAATCTAGGACAGACCAGACAGACAAAAGACAAGTATCAAAATACTGTTTGAAATAAAGTACTGATTAAACCTATATCTCAACCTGACAGAGAGGAACTTTAACACCGGCTCACCTAAAATGAGGCCCCAATTCTCCCCTCTATCCAAGCACAGCTCAGACATAGTGAAGAGTAGCAGCTGCAGTTGCAGCTCCCTGATTCTTGGTCACCCAGCCCCAGGAGAAGTCGGAGAAGCTGGGTGCCTACTCTAACTTCCATCACCATCGTAAAGTCCATAATGGAGTTAATGCTAGCAGAAGATCAGCTATAGGGGAGCTCAGTTGCATTGGAAGAGATTTCCCCTATACAAGGGAAATTCTCCTGGAGGAATCTGTAGCCACAAGCAGCTCAAAGTGAACATGGTGGACCAAAAAAATCCAGCCTACGAGAAATAACCCAATGTTAACAGTCATTCTAGTATTTCTCAGACTAGTATTTCAGATACCTGTGTTTAAACAAGGGCTCTCTCTCCCTCACAGTCCAGCTTGTTTCTCTTATGAAAATACTTCGGAATTCCAACACTGTGGCCCAGAACATTGCATCTTAAAACAGAATGCTGTTATACTAACTGATTCTATAATCCTGTGTTTGTAACAGTATATTAATTTCACTCCAACAGAATAAGTCACAAATTCAACATTAGGCAAAAAAATTTGCTAAGAAGAAGCAAGCCCCCATTTCAACTAACTCAGATCTGTGTCAACCTGAAGTAACTTTATTGTCTACACTCACGTAAGTGAAGAGTATTTGACCCTCTCTTTCTTGTTTATTGCTAATTACCTAGATACATGTATGCTCTATCTGATGGTGGTAAAAAATACTAAAATATTTTATAATAGAGGGCAAAACCTATTTTGGGTTATTCTCAGAGGTACACAACACCCACAACATAAATGGGAGCTGTAAGTACTCAAGAACTTTGAAGAATGTAGTGCTCAGATTATAAATTTATTTCATTCAAACGTTATAAATTAAAAATAAATGAAAATAAAAAAAACAATTTCAAACCTTTGGAGCACTAGCTTTCAACTGTCAACCTTATTGACGCTAGCTGTCAACTGCATTCTAGCGTCTCCATATATAACTCATATTTTTAAAAATCGTCTAGAACAAACACATAACATACTCCTCTATGTAGCTATACTAATAAAACCAATCTGGTGCTTATGATTATGAACTGGCTGTTTCTCAAAAAGCCATGCTCTATTTCATGGCAACTTTTATCTGTTGACAGACTTTTAGTGGGACCTCCTCTTGGTCTCCACATGTGAGTAAACACATCCCTCCCCTGAACATGCGGACTATTTCAGTGCTAACAATAGTACACACAAGTAACGGAATCTGCACACACAAAGCCCACATGGCTGCAGAAGTTAGAACCTACCACCACTGCATGCAGAAGTTATGGCAGGAAACAGCCACCCACAGATGTGCAAGGGCAAGAACGTAAGTGAAGACAGAGGTCTAAAAATATGAACCACAATGTCCACCAGGCTTTTGAGCAAAGTCTCAAGAGGACATCATAACATTACCAATATTAAGGATGTTCACTTTCAATAACAAATAACTTGAAACCAGATTTAGGATTGTTACAGAATATTTTCATATAAAATAATTGTCAAGCCAGTGTTTCTCAAATTAATTAAACCACACATAAAACCAGTCTTTCAAGTACTGCATGCTGTATCACAAAACAAATACTATGCAATCTGATTAGTGTTAACACCAGTATTTATTTTTGTATAATAACAAGTTAAAATTTTGTCTAAGTAATGCCACATTTCCTAACCAAGGGCGTCTCCAGCACAAACAACATTTGCAAGATTTTTTGATCCAATTAACAAAACCACTTTTCCAGCTGTGACCTTTGCTAAGGAGGGTAGAAGAGTGAATGTAGCACATATGAGAGGAGCAAAAGTATCAGGCAGCTCCTGTTCACATACAACAAAATCAGCTTAGCTGGTCGTATGAGAGGCCCCAATTTCGTAAAGGAAAAGAGTCTTGACACTAGCATGAGAGGGCGAGCATAGTGGAAAGACTCATGCAGAGCAGGTAGGCAGGAAGCAATTACAAAAAGGTAGTTGAGAACCATGCTCAGAATGGAGATCTGGCACCCATGCCGGCATCGTCTTCTGAGTGGGGATGAAGACTGGTCATGGGGTACTGAACCCTGAATCCACAATATAAAAATTAGGTGTTCAGTAGTAAATGCCTTGCGAAAATAAGTAATTTTACTAAGAACAGGAGTACAGCTGTTGCCATGGTACTTGATCACCAACTTCCCTGGATTTGCACTGAGCTAAGGAGTGACTTTGCCCTTTCTCCTGTTCTTGCTGTTGTTGGCTAAGACTGCAGATATGGTTTGGGCCCTCAACAGGAGACTTTTACGGCTACTATTGACAGGAATCTGGATGAGTATGATTCTCCGGAGGAGTTAGTGAAAATGGTGTGGAAGAAATCTCACTGCACCTTTTAATGTGTGGCTATCTCCCAGCCAGTACAGAAAAAAATATAACTTTGTTTGTGGACACCACCACCTATGCCTCCCACCATCCCCATGAGAATATGGTCAGTCATGGCATGGCACGGCACACTATCAAGTCCAAAGTTGAAAACAGAGAGAGAACCATAAGTTGCTCCAAATACAAAGTATTGATAGAATTCACCTCCTGTATCTTTAGTTTTCTTTGACCAGCAGTAAATGAAGGAGGATCGCACTCTTCTTCCAAGTCAATCTTCATAAATTCATCTATAGTTAGCTGACTTGTTGGTGTATCTTCAAATTCTGTAAGCCTAACATATATACATAAAATCAAAATACACAATATTTTGTTGTAGTATCTTTTAGAACATTCTTTTTTATACAAGAAGTTTTACAAAAGTTGACAAACTGCTAAATTAAAGAATAAGCATGTCATCCCAAGAGACCGTGGCTCAAACAAATAAATAGATAATTAATTAATTAATTAAATACCCAGCTCTTATACAGCACTTTTCAAAGGAAATAAATATAATTATCCCCATTCTACAGACAGTGAAACTGGGGCACAGGAAGGTGAAGTAACTTGAAGGTCACCCAGCAGATCAGTGGCAAAACTGGGACTAGAACCCAGGTCTATTGAATCCCAGTCCAGTGCCCTACCCACTAGGCTACACATGGTCTCATCTATTCCTAAATAAATATTCCTATACATGACAAAACTGTCTTTTGATTAGATACACTATGTAAGGAACAGTAAGTTTTTGTCAAGGAGAGACTCTGGACCTAAGTTCCCTCTAAGCTGTGTGGCTGCGCAGCAGGCTATCAAGGGCCGCACAGGTCGGGAGAGGCGCCTCTCCCCCAGCCCCGGAACTGCCCTGGCCTCTTCCCTGGCTCTGGGCTATTGCGGCAAGAGAGGGAATCCTCTCTCCCCGCCGCCGCCCTGAGACAGCCTTCACCCCAAGCCCCACATCCACTGCTCCACCCCACAGCCCACACCCCCCCACACTCCAACCTTCTGTTCCAGCCCTGAGCACCCTCCTGTACCCTGAACCCTTCATCCCCGGCCCCTCCCCAGAGCCTTCACCCCTAGCTGGATCCCTCACCCCCCACATCCCAACCCTGAGCCCCCTCCCTTATCCCAAACCCCTCATCCGCAGCCCCACCCCAGAGCCTGCACCCCCATCCAGAGCCCTCATCCCCCCCACACCCAAACCCTCTCTCCCAGCTCTGAGCCCCCTCCCACACTCCAAACCTCTCATCCCTGGCCCCACCCCAGAGCCCACACCCCCAGCCAGAGCCCTCACACACACACCTCACACCCCTACCCTGAGCCCCCTCCCACACTCCGAACCCCTTGGCCCCACCCCCACAACACATCACCTCCATATTGGTGAACATAACAAAATTAATTCTGCACACGGACATAAAAAATTAGAGGGAACATTGCTCTGGACTAGAACAGCACAATCATTCTAGATGATAAACTGGAAAAACCCACATGAAGAAATAAATGCTTATTTTCTGGATGACTTAAATCAGGGTTATCAATTGTAACAAAAATTCATCAAATTTCCAAACTAAAATATGTATTTATCATTATAGGATAGGAATAAGTTTACAACTATTCTTAGTGTATTAACATTACTGTTAATTTACACAAAGCAGGTCTACAAATAATATAATTTCAACAGTTTTGAAACAACCCATCTTCCCAAACAAAAGACAATGGACTGCAATGGAGAAAAGGGGTCATCTGTGCATTGAATAAATGACATATATGAATACTTGTAAATATATACAGTAAATAGTAATAATACAATTAGCACTTGTTCAGTGGTTGCATTTTTAAAAGTTTTACTATGTTAAGAATACAGAATCTCTCTGAAATCTTTAAAAAAAATAAAGGAAATTAAGTAGGACCAATCTGTTGCATTTTCATCCCATCAGTCTCAACATTTGGTGGTTAAGTACTACTACATCCATACTGTAGATGGAGAAAATGAGACAGAGTAATAAAATGTAGAGCTGGTAGATTTCCACTGGAATTTTT
Source organism: Macrochelys suwanniensis (assembly GCA_033296515.1). Taxonomy (NCBI): domain Eukaryota; kingdom Metazoa; phylum Chordata; order Testudines; family Chelydridae; genus Macrochelys; species Macrochelys suwanniensis. Next base: position 16,195,699 of record CM065781.1, on the reverse strand, counting down.
TTTTTTTTTTTTATTTTTATTTTTTTTTTTAAGACAGAAAATGCCCTTTTCACAAAATTGAAATTCTCCATGGGAAAATTTCAAATTTTGCAAAAGAAATTTCATGTTCCTTTAGGAAACATTTCCTTTGGGAACTCAAAATGATAGCTCCCCAGCTGATCACCTGGAAGGCTCTTGTCAGTTTCACTTTCTCCCACTGACAAGTGCCTTTCACATGGACTGCCAGCAAGCTGAAAAATATTGTTTCAGTTCTCCTGAAATGGAATTTTTCAGAATTTGTTCAAGGAAAAATGTCCAACTTTTCATTTTTTGTCCCGAACTGGGATGAACATTTTTCCAAAACCTGAAAATGTTTCATGGGACAGTAATTCCATTTTCCAGACAGCTCTAGTTAAGTGATTTGCCAAAGGAGACAGAGCACTAGACCACAATGCCTCTATGCATTATTCTTATTTATATTACTGTAGCCCCCAAAACCCCATTGTTCTAGGCACTGAACAAAGAATAAAAGACAGTCCCTGTGCCACAGAGCTAACAATCTAAGTAGGAAAGAGGCAAAGGGCGGTAAAAAGGAAGTATTATTACCCCCATTTGACAGATGGGGAACTGAGGCACAGAGAGATTAAATGCCTTGCCCAAGGCTACAGATAGGCAGCACGGAAACTGATCCCATACCTCCCAAGTCTAGTCCAGTGCCTTAACCACAAGACCAGCCATCCTCTTGTAGGTAACATGTATACATGACCCTTTCTATCACAGCCTGAACAGTGTTCATAAATTCATATACCAAATACTTATTATATTAGTGTCCAGACACCACAATCAGGACCAGACCCCTCACTGAATGAAGTACTGTGCAAAACACAGAAACACCTGGTTCGTGCCCCAAATTCGGCTACTACCTGAAGCCTCAATCTTGCAAGCAGTTCCACATGGGTGCACCCTGCACCTGTATGGAACTTGCAGCATCAGGTCCTCAGAGAATGTGGAGCGAGAGAGGGAGATATTATATATCACACACACATGCATGTGCACGTACACTACTTTTTTAGCTACACATAAATAAATAACTACTTTACTTAACTACCTGCTTGAAATATCTAGCCATTATACATCGTTTAAATTATGTACAAGATATCAGCCTTTCACCAAATTTGTCGGTGTTTGAAATATGCCATCAAGACCACAAATTGCTAAACATAATAGTCTATACTGCAAAACACGTGACAACATTAATTTTGCAGTTAAGAAATACTGATGCAACCTTAACTGTTGCATGTTAATTTCAGGGGTGTATGAAATTCTGTCATAACAACATTTATTTCCTAGATGAAACTCTACATAAAACTATATCTCACTTTCATTTTGTACTTTTTATCTAAAGAAAAATTAAATGAGAGTGGCCAGTTTTAAGCTATGTGTAAAGGGAAAATAAGTAAATGTACAAATTAAGATATTATTTGGCTTGACACCAAGTCAAAAAAGGCATTAAAAACTGAAATTTGGCAGACAACTATTTTCTATTTATAGCAGAAGCAGTAGCAACCACTAGAGATAAGGCTGAAATGCAACTTCCAATATAACAACCCCTCCCCGACCCCCCCTTTTTTTAAAAAAATGGTTTCTGACAAACTCTCAAAATAAATTCCTATGGGGCCAAAATTTCCCAGAGTTTGGTCTGTGCCAACAGGCATCCCCCACATACAGCAAAATCTGTTCCACTGTTTTTGTTCAATCCGCATATGTACAAAAATATACTTTTCCTGTGTGCTCAGTTCAGAAATGTTGTGCACACAGCTCAACAACAGCGGAATTTTATTGAAACTTGGTTTGGTTTGTGGATCTTACTGGAGTCTAAGAAACAAGGTGAGTTTGAAGGAAACTAGGGCAGCCATCATGCAGCTATGAGCACTGACATTTTTTCACCCATGTACACCTTCCACAGGGGATTTCTTAGCCCAACCTACAGCTAGGAAGGATGGGGATGCCCAAGTGCTGCTCACTTAGCAATTCCGTTTTTCTGCTCACTCAAAAGCAGCTTTGAATGCGTGGGTGCAGTGAAGGGCGTTACTTGAAACCAAATTTTCAAGGGCTTTTAAAGTACAGACTACAAACACTTTTGAGAGTTCCAGGAAATGTAAAATCTGAGAGGGATAGACCAAGACTGTACAGGGTAGGAAAGGCATGAGACTCCTCTCACCTGTTCCCCAGAGAGGAGGGGGGATCAGTTGAAGCTGCCAGCAAGGACTGAGGAGGAGCAGAAAAGTTTTTTTTGACACTTCCAGTAACAGTTCCACCAACTGATTGACTGCCTATACATACACAAAAGCCTGACTCCAATTCTGGGGAGTGAACAGTGTGGAAGAAAGGCACATTGGAGTAGCAATGGTGGAGCTTTGGAAAGAAAGACAAAGCATTGTGGTTCTGGAGAGAAATTTTAAAGATGCATACCCAGGATACGTACTTTTAACATTTTCTCGTATGTTGTCTATTACTACTTGTCTTTTTAAAATGTTTTAAAGGGTATTTTAGCATAACAAACAAAAAGAGGAAGAGTTACATAGGAATCAGAGTTCAGAATGTTATATAAGATACCAAAGGAAAACTGCAGTGCATTGTAAGTTACGTGGTATACAGGGATGCTTAATGACTATTTGTATGGTCTCTTTTTACAAAGAAATATTTACATAGTAATTTAAAATTCTAAATAATATTTTCCTTTTAATATTAATTGTAAGTTGAAATATCATTACTAATATTTTGAGCAAGAGATTGACTTGAGAAGGCTGATATCTGTAGAATCTAAAGAGTTGGTCCATTGATTTGCCTTTTAGTAAAGTCTCAGAATATTTATATATGTGCCCCATTATTTATTGTATGAGCTTTCTTCAGAATTGTTGACCCATATATTGTATTCAGTAGCATGAGGCAGATTCAGACTTCATGTTGGCACAGAGGTGATACGATAGATTGGGCAGACATGATTACAAGGTGTTTGCTAAATAAGTCAATTTTTACATTATCGTCCTTTTTTTAAAAAAATGCACACACAATATATGCATCGATATCATACATACACCCCACTTTGTAGAGGCACTGAATACAGATATATCAGAGAAATGGTTACACACTTTACACACTATTACTTATGTAATAAACTAATATACTATATTTTATTATTATTAAAGATAATTGTCTAATATTTCACAAGCTTGAGACTATAAGTGTATTTTGTAAAATATTTGTGAATATATCATTAGTAAGTATTAAAGAATTAGCACCTTTAAAAGGTATATGCCTGTACGTGTGCTTATACTGAGCTAAAGCTCTAACACTTATGCAGTTGTTAATCAAACTTTAAAACCCTGCAAACACTTACACTGGTGCTTAACTTAATACACATGGTAATCCCATTGATTTACCAAATTATCCTTTGGATTCTTGGAATTTCAGTGTAAAAGCTCCAACAAACTTTTTTTTTAAAAAGGAATTTGTTACTTCAAGAACTGAAATACTTCTAGCCCTTTATAAAACACTAGTAGCTGAAAGCTGTGCTGCCGCACAAGTGTATTTCATAAAATCAAAGTGTCTCAGAACTTAAAAATCAGACAGCAGACTGCAAACCCCAGCAATGATGGAACCTGGTGACATTCTAAACAGAAAGCACTCTCAGCCATGCTTGCAGCTGTTTCCATCACTTCACACTGACTCAACAGACATTCTAGACTTCAGAGAGACAATCCTGGAATCTTATTACATAGATTGCTTTGTTAATATTGGAAATTAAAATAGGCTTATGAAATGTAATGGTTGCCCCTTGAGTATGCTATATGATTTCCATGAAAAGAAAAGAAATACAGCCTAACCTTATGTTAAGGGGACTACTCAGATGCAGAAAGTCAAGCACTTAGGGAACCGTTTGAGGCATCAGGGCCCAAGATAGTATTTATAAATTACTGTACAGAAGATATCACAGACAGCAAACAAGTAGTGGTGTACTGCTAGTTGCATAAGGAAGCATCTAGGTATATCTCACTAAAATCAATTCCCTGGCATTACAGAGGCTTTGGGCATCGGTGCACCTTGATTCATGTGGCACACAATAGTTTAGGGTGTCTACACAGCAGCTAGGCGCATACTTCACACTGTGGGTAGACAGACACATGCTGGCTCTGCTCAAGTTAGTGTGCTCCACATAGCAGTATGGCCACAGCAGCACAGGCAGCAGCTTGGGCTGGCCACCCAAGTACAAACCCGCCTGACCCACTGGGTGTTTAGCCGGTGCTGGGCCACAGCAGCCACACTGCTATTTTTAAGTGCACTAGCTAGAGCAGAGCTAGCATGCGTCTGTCTCCCCATGCAGAGAATTGCTCTCCCAACTGTTGTGTAGACATAGCCTTAATCTCCAGATAGCTGTAATGTTTGGGGTTGGTGAGGATTGGCTGGGGGCTGTTCAGTGGCCTGTGACATACAAGAGGTCAGACTAGATGATCTGGTGGTCCTCTCTAGCCTTAAACTCTCTGGGTATGTCTACACTGCAAAAAAAAAAACCAAACAAACAAACAAAAAACCCAACAACCTGCCCATCTACTCATGGCTATTTTTAGCACCATAGTGCAAACCCGAGACTGCAGACTTTGAGACTTGCTGACACAGGTTGTTTTTTTTATGCTGTGTAGACCCTATGACTATAGGTGCAAAATTAAAATAGTGAAATGTACTGGGAATTTGTTACTAGTTTTGTAGGAAGTAGGTTTAAATTGAATGCTGCACATGAAATTGGACTCACAAAAAATGTAACTTTTCCCCATGAAAACAGAAACACACAACCCAACTACTAAGGTACCGCATGGCACGGGAAGGACAGCCAAGCTGAAAGTCAGCCCACAGGATTGACAAGATTTTTAGAATTGATTCATCCATTTATAAACCACTTTGAAATTATTTTCATTCACATTTGGGGGCATTAGGTATTTTCAAATTCAACTTCTTAATTTAGCAAAGCGATTGTTGGTGACACTCCATGGCCAATGATGCAGGAGAAGGATGTGGACTACCACCACTATCAACAGCGCCTCTTCCGATATTCCTCCCAGTTTTCTAAAAGCCACCTTCCATACAACATCTTCTTGAAATAACCTCAATTGACTCTGACATACAATTGCACCTCCCTTAATCTTCCCTTTCTCAAAGTACTTGAGAAATTCATCTCTCCAATTACCTTTCACACAATTTTAGTGTGGGTTTCGCTCTGCCCACAGCACACACACTTCTCAATGGAATTATTGCCTTCTCCCTCGTTCTCCTTAATAGACTTAATGCCTTCTCCCTCAATATTCTTGACCTTAGTACAGCATTATGGAACTTCTAACCTTGTGACCACCTCCCTAGCTATGCAGGCATCTCTGGTCCCCTCACATCCTGGTATTACTACTGCATATCAAACTGCTCTCCTCTCTACCTCTGGTGGCAGAAGACATTCAGATCAAGATGGAATGTTGCATGCTTGGACCTGAAGTCTATATGAGCTACACACGGTTGCACTGAAAATAGGGGCAGCTGCAATCAACACAGATTTATACACACTATGTATGGACTACTTCTTTTCCAGAAAGTTACCCATGCAACCTTGGGTTGGAGAAAGTTTCAAAGTCCATACTGTAAGCATAGGGGCCAATTTATCAAATTGCAATGATTTTACCCAGTTCTATAACAGCAGAAGCTTTTGGTAATGATGGCTTGGGGGTTTTGTGGGTTTTTTGCTGTAAGCAGAGGTTCTCTCTAACACACTACAATTCATACACTGCAAATGCTTTGAAACAATTCTGGTCTAACATTCCACTTCCCTCTAAGGCAGAGGTCTTAAACACGCGGCGGCCCACGGAGTTATTTGCTGCGACCCGCCAAGCTCCCTGCCCCCCCCCCCGAGTTATTTCCTGTGGCCGCCAAGCTCCCCGCCCAGCGCGCCGTGTCCCTGTTCCTCTGCCTACCTCCAGGCACTTAGCGCTTTCCAGGAGGGAGGGGGGAAGAGCGGGGAGCAGCGTGCTCAGGGGAGGAGGCGGAAAAGAGGCGGGGCAGGGGTGGGGATTTGGGGAAGGGGTTGGAATAGGGGCAAGGAGGGGGAAGAGTTGGGGTGGGGACTTTGGGGAAGGGGTTAGAATGGAGGCGGGGAAGAGGTGGGGCCTCATGGAAGGGGTGGAGTGGGGGCGGGGGCAGAAGGGAGGCTTTTGTATCTTTGTATGAAAAGGCATCAGTGATGCAACCCTTGGGCCAATGTATTAGTCCTCATGTGGCCCTCGTGGTGATTTGAGTTTGAGATCCCTGCTCTAAGGAAAGTTTCACTACTGTACTGAAGTTCACCATCAGCAGGTTCTATTGTGAACTGTATTTTAAACAATTAATCCTTTTTTAGAACTTCCATATGTAAAAAATGACTTGATTTATTAAAACACTTTAACAAGTATTTCATTTTTATTTACAAGTGTTTAAAAATAAGATGTATTTATTTTGATTGAAGAAACACCTCAGATCTTCAAACAGGGATCAGGGCTCTGTTGTATTAGATACTTACTGGACACTATGGCCCTGCTCCAAAGAGATTACAAGTTATCATTTAGCAATATGCAACAGGTGAATAAATGGATAAACAAGGGGGAAAATATTGACTGAAGGAAAAAAGGTGATAGTGGAGACAGGTGCATTATATAAAGATATAAATGTAAGGTATAAACAAATAAAAATATTGAGGAATTTTAAAGCCAATTCATGTGTATCATCAAAACTGACAGAGAAAATAAAAACTTGACTAATTAGTTAATATTTGTACAGTGCTTTGAACCTATGAAGTAATATATAAATTAATATTATTCCAATTAGATTGGCGATGAAAGAGATAAAATTTTCAGTGCGTTTATAAATATTTAATACATTTTGTTTCAACAATTAGGATGAGTTGTACTTTTGAATTGTGTGCCTCAGATTACAAAACTACAAGGCCTTGTGAAGTGATTGTTAAGGTTATTTACTGAAGCTCTGCCAAAAGAAAAAGAAAATGGTTTTAAACCAAACATACAAGTTGAACAGTAATTAAGATCTCTTATTTTAAATGCAAGTGACAGGATCTGTTGTGTCACCATTATGTTTTGTTGCTTTACCTTGCAAAATGGGTTTCTTTTTATGATCAGATGAACCATTCCGCAAGGTGAGAAGCTGAATTACTTAATACCCATTAATGTCACATATCTGTGAGCCTCCTGCTGAGAACTACTGTTCTGATAAAGAGCATTGGCAGATTAACTGGCCCTAAGGCTAATAAGTAGGGTTCAATTCACCTGAGTCCCCAGAGAAGAGGGTAAACTGACCCAGCCTGCACTGTAAGAGGCAGTTGTGCTACAGAGTATTAATCTCCCAGGGAAGGAGGACAGCTATAACCTATAGCAGTGGCTCCATAGGTAGAAAGCCACCATGATTTACACTGAATGGGCATCTCCCCTAGGTGAAAGGGGGAGATGGAGACCACACCATCTCCCCAAACCACACTGCCCACTTTTATGACCGAAGAACACCAACCGCAGTGACGGAATTGAGAGCACATTGTCCTGATCCAACCCCTTCAAGGCACATTTTCTGCCACAGACACTGGCATAATCCAGGAGCAAATCCCGCCTTCAGCAGCAGTTTAACAAATTGAAAGAATAAATCAAATAGTAAGGCACAATCAGGAGGCTCAGAAATACCAATATTATTTTTAATAACTTCGACTACAATTTGTAGTTTGGTTTAAGAATTTTCAGGGAAAAGTACTCAGCAGTATGGATGATATTTTAACATGGTCTAGTCCTACAACTAGTCCCATTCCCATCTACACAAAGCAATAACAGTTCTTAATACAATACAGCACAGAAACAGTAATAATTAAAAATAAATAAAACTGTACTTCATATGAGAAGAGGGATATTTAAGCATGTGAAGCAAGTACTTATTAATTCAGACAACTTCTATTTAATGATATTTCAAGATTCTAATTCTTGAAAGGAACGAAAAAACCCTTGGCTACAGAAACACTTATTCAAAGGGATTTTTTTATTTGCCTTAGCTAAATACCATATAATGTGCTCTTATTTCAAAAACATCAATCAAGTTTTATAGATTCGTGATAAATACAGTTGTAATTATAGCTCCCTGAAAATATTCAGCTGTCACATTTACCTTGTCAAAGTAAATAACGCTGTCATTTTAGCTGATGTGTATGACTTGAGTAAACATTTCAAAGCATGAATTTTACAACAAGATTTCTTCACTTAAACAACTGGTCAAAATTAAATTTCCTTCCAACTGCAATTTACTATGCTTATTATTACTCTTAATAAAAATTAACACTTAAACATATTATCTTAAAAGTGTATTATGAAGCGCAGAAATCATGAATTATAAAATGTGTATTAAAGAACATGCCCATTGACCAGACAGCAAAGTGACGTTAGTATTGATATATCCCCATCATCATAGCATACAAGCATCTCACAAACAATGAATTTATCCTCAGAACAACCCTGTAAGTTAGGGAAATATCATCATTCCCATTTTGAAGATTAGGAATTGTATCACAACTATTTTTCACAACTGAAAAGTGAACATTTGAAACTAGTACTTAATATCTCATTAATGAGCTGCACCTAGATGCTCTATTGCTGATCACTGGGTAAAAAATTTCCCCCAAAGACAAAATTTAACAAAATGTGGGTAATATTGGAGATGGACAAATTTACCTACTGAAAGAAAAAAAAGGAGAGATTACTTAACTTGTACAGTAACTGGGGTTCTTCAAGATGCGTCCCCCCTATGGGTACTCCACGTCAGGAAGCACACACACCCATGTGCTCTTGCTTGGAGATTTTCAACAGCAGTGTCTGCAGGTCTGCGCCTGCATGTTCTGACATGAGAATAATATTGGGGGTGGGGGCAAGAGGAGACCCCACAACCACCCCAGGTCCTTCTCAATCATGAAAGTCCACTGAGAGACTCTGAGGCCCACTGGGGTACAGAAACCCATTTGGATAGACTGTGTTGGGGATGCAGACTCTTTTGAACTAGGCTTAGAGACACAGAGAATGTAGTCTCGCATTGGGTGTCACAAATGTACAGGATGCCATGTGACACAGAAGTTGTAGGGAAGCATTTGCTGTGGTTTGTGGGATCATAATTTTTATAACAAGGTTGGACATGGTGACAAATCTGTCCCTGGGTAAATAGGTTCTGGCTGTGAAGGAGTCCAGAGTGGCCTCGATGAAGTCTATATATTGAATGGGTGAAACAGTAGACTTTTCTGTGTTAAGCAGAGACTCAGTGAATGAAATAGAGAGGGCTTTCATGGTTGCTGTCTGAACCTTGAGGAATGAATGTCCTTTCAGGTGCCAATCATCCAGCTAGGGAAAGATGATTCCCATCTGTGGCCACGGAGTGTGTGGCCTTGTTGGTGGCATCAAGCAACAGTTGAAGAGATGCTTTGGCAACTAACTTCTGTAATAAGGGCCTGAAATTGTTCCCTCTAATCCTGAGGCAGGTGATCAATAAAAGATGTGGGGATAGCTCAGTGGTTTGAGCATTGGCCTGCTAAACCCAGGGTTGTGAGTTCAATCCTTGAGGGGGCCATTTGGGAATATGGGGTAAAAATTGGGGATTGGTCCTGCTTTGAGCAGGGGGTTGGACTAGATGACCTTCTAAGGTCCCTTCCAACCCTGATATTCTATGATTCATACTTTGCCATAAGGGCTTGGTAATTGGCTACGCTGAACTGTAGAGAGACTCTCGGCTTGGTTCTAGTCTCTATGCTTCGAAGGCACTGAGTCCGATGCCAAAGACAGCACCACTCTGTAGGATTTCTCAGTGTGCAACTTCATGGTCAGTACTGCAGCTGGTACCGGAAGGAACAGGAGCATCGGCAGCATCCTTACCAGGACATGAGGTTGCCTGAGGTCCAGACTACAGGGATGACTTTCCCCTTTTCTTGTCCCATTCTGGGAAGTCGGGTCTCTTCCTCTTTGAAGGTTTTGACAGTCCCGTAAGGCCCCCAGAATCTTTGCTTATCAAAGAATCGAAGGCAGGAGACCACTCCAATGTACAGGGGTTTAATTCTGTCCTCCCTCAATTTCCCAGGTCTGCTCTTAAATCCTGAGCATATCTTACATTTGGTGGGAATGTGGCAGGTCTGACAGGGTTTGGAGTCTGAGGTCTTGGGCATAACCCGTATTTAAGGCTAGGGATCAAGGTCCAAGAAAGCCCAAAGTGGGTGACAAAAAAAAAAGGGGGGGGGGAGACATGCCCCCCCCCGAGTGCTGACTGTGCTAAATTAACGACAAATAAAGACAAATAAAGAAAACACTAAAAAAAATAAAATGTAAGCAAGCGGAGTAGCCAGCCACGTGACTACCAAAAGCGGACACTGCAACGCTCCATCTCAAGCCCCAGGTGGTTGGGAAGGAACTGGAGTGGCGGTGGGTCCACCCCTCTTTATCTACCCTTGTGTCAGAGCACTTGGGCATCCAGGACACTGGAACGGACCCACGGACACTGCTGACGAGAATCTCCGTTCAAGAGCTCACGGACACAGGCATATCCAAACACTACTCAAAGAAGAACGGGTGAATATTTCACAATTTGGTTACTTTTTACTGAATTCATGGGAAAAAAAGTTAGAACTCTCTAGTAATCTTCCAGTTGTACTCATTTTTTGTTTTCTCATTAATAGGGCTCTCAAGCGATTAAAAAAATTAATCGCGATTAATCATGCTGTTAATAATAGAATATCATTTATTAAAATATTTTGGATATTTTCTACATTTTCAAATATATTGATTTCAATTACAACATAGAATACAAAGTGTACAGTGCTCACTTTATATTTATTTTTGATTACAAGTATTTGCACTGTAAAAAAACAAAGTAGTATCATCTTAATCTCTTTATCATGAAAGTTGAATTTACAAAATGTAGAATTATGTACAAAAAATAACTGCATTCAAAAATAAAACAATGTAAAACTTTAGCACCTACAAGTCCGCTCAGTCCTATTCCTTGTTCAGCTATATAAATAGCAAGAAATGTTACTTAAAGTTGACCTGCAAACCAAGTTTCTACTTTCATAGTTCCTGGAATTTCTAAAAAGAAAATTAATCAATTTCTCTCTCACCTGCATGCACGCACATGCATACACAAGAACTTACTACTCTTCAGTATCTTAAGTAAAAAAGATTAAAACAGTAAAACTCCACTGACCTTTTCCTTAACGTAGACTCACAAACCTTGACCACTCTGATAACCTCTTTAACAGTACGTCGGAAATCATGCATTCTTGCTGCCACTAGAAGAGCTAGAAAATGAGCAGAGAAAGTCAGTGACAGAGATATTTAAGCAAAGCAAAGGAAAAGAAAGAAGAAAACACAGAGCCATACAAATACACTCTACCTCTGCTCTCAACTTTAGTTAAAGAATAGCAAATGCTAATGTTCAGTTATACACTTGAATTCAGGTGATTAAGTTGAATTATATAAACTTTGCTTCCTATTCAATAAAATTAAGCCAGCAAACTCTGTTCTGTAAAATTCTATGCTTTAGTTGGGTTTGGCAGCCAAAGTGAGCTACTCAAATACAACACAAGAATATAGAATTGTTCCACACATAAAAAAATGTAATTTTTTTCAGTAGCAATTTGGTCTTCATCAATAAATTGCTCTCCTAGAACCTTTACTAGAAGCCAAAAATAAGATATAGATTCCATCTAGGTAGTTGTCAGTACCAGTAAAAGATTATTTCCTATTATTACTATTTGTATTTCCATAGTACCCAAAGGCTCATGGAATTGGGACTCCATGGTATTCAATGATATACCAATGCAGAGGAAGACATGGTCCCAGTCCCAAAAAGTTTACACTCAGATTTGAAACAAGATACAAAACTAAGTGTCACAAACAGTGAGAGCCGAGAGAAGGTGAGGGTACCAAGAAGACTGTGTGGTCACATGGGTTATCTGTGTGTTCTGCATTATTGCAAAAAAAATTTCTGTTACATATGTTCACACTTAAAATTTGCAAATAATGCGAAGTGTTGAGATAACCTATGCAATCAAACAAGCTTCTTGATACCCTCACCACATCAGCTATCCCTGACGCAATCTAACCTAAGTTGCTGGGTTTTTTGTAGGTATTAGAGCATAAATGGGTCTCTTGCAGAGAAGCGGGAAGTAGGAAAAGGTAGCATTCTTATGGATTAGTTCAGGGAGGGCACTTCATGCATGAGGGGCAGCATAAAAGAATGCACGTAGATATTTGTGGGAAAAGAGGAGAAAAGGGAGGTCAAAGTTAGTATCACTGGCAAGTTAGAGGGGACGGGGACTATGCAGTGGGGAATAGAAGTAATTAAGAAAGGAGGGGCAGGTTAATGAATGGTTTCAAAGGTGAGGACAAACAGCTTGAATGTGCAGAGCCAGTAGAGGGATTTCAAATGGGAAGGAGGAGTGACATAGGCAGAGCAACAGGCAAGGAAGATGATCTTAGCAACTCTATTTTGCAGATATTAGAGGGAGTGATATGGATACCAGAGAGGAGGGTAGAGTAAACAAGTTGCAAGAACATGAGGGCCTGGAACACAAGTGTTAGCACCATGGACAGAAATAAAAGGTTGAATTTTGGAAATGCTTTGGATGAAGAAGTAGCTAGATTTGAACATGGCTCTGCACGTTTAGGGTATAAGAGCAAAGGGTATCTAATAACTTCTCAGCTAGGAGATGAAAAGTCACCATCTGATGGCTAAACCCCAAAACAGAGCCTTTTTATATAGCAAATCAGATTGGCGCTTTTTGCGCTGAACAGTTTACACGAGATTTTAGATACCTGCTCCACAGAGCCCTGATGGTCGGCGTCCTGTGTGCATCCAGTCTCTTTTCATCCTCTGTAATAATCTTAGAGCTGTCATTGATACCTTCTGGTTCTTATCTCCAAATTCTAGCATGTGCGCAAAACGAGGAATATATAAACATGGATCTGCAACACAATAAGATACAATTATTTCTAATCTTGACTTTTAGCTTTTGAAACATACACCTTGAACAAGTGTACCAGACATTCCATGGTTGATTTGCTATGCATCTCAGTAACAGAAAACACTTACAATAATGCCTTTTTTTGGGGGGGTGGGGGGGAGGAGACTGGATCTTTTGACCTGGTTATTCTTTAGAAACACCTTTTTAATCTCTGTACCAATTAAAAGCTAAAACACTAATCCTTTTTTGCTTTACAGTTAAACATTTTTAAAGTATCCCCATGGGGTATTCCACATATACAGTACTTTTAGGCCACAGTTCTGCAATGACTTGTGTGTGCGCTTAACTTTATGCATATGATGGACATTAATGGTGACTCCACATGTGTTAACTCAAGCATTCGCAAACATATTTGCAGGATTGGGGGATAATTTAGATCCAAACTTTTTAACAATCACCGGTACAGCAACATGTATACTAACTTGTGTGTCTCTGTACCTAACTGTAAATTACCCTTTGAAACACAATTAATCTGTTTATAAATAAAATATTACTACCAAAAATCTACATGTATCTCCAAATTTAACCAGCTACAGTTCTTTAATCACAATTCCATATTCACAGATTCATACTCCAGCAATACAAAAAGCTGTTCATGAGGCACACCAGAGCAGATCTTTAGCTGGTGTAAAATGTCATTGACTTCAATGGAGCTAAGATCATTTACACCAATTGAGTATCTGCCCCTCTATGTATAAGATAATTTCAAATTTTGGTATTATCAGCTATAGATTAATAGATCAGCAAAAAGCTGTCTGTATGGGTGGTTGCTCCTAAAACAATTTCTAGTTTATCAAATACAATCTTTTAAAAGCTATGCTTTATACTTGTTTACTCTCTTTTTCCGGGGTATCAATTTCTCATTTCCTAGCAGCCTCTTATCACTTGACCCAAAATCTATGGGGTATGGTAAATTGTTAACTACTACACTCAACTCAATTTCCTTAGCTGATTCCCCATTTTGGCACTTTAACTGATAAAGATGGTATTTCTGCCGAAAACATTCATTTAAATACTCTTACAGATTTGCAATTAATCAAACCAGTTACATTTTACTACTAAGTTCAAACAATGGATATCCTGTTGCCATTTCCAATTACCAGGATTGCACTACACACCAACAGACTCCCAGCCTTTCTATTTAAAAGACTGCATATTTTAAAGCAAAAACTTCCAGACATAAGTATTTCTCCCAAAGAATTTTAAAATAACACAATGAAATCAACCAGTAAACATGATTATAAATAAAACAATAGAAATATTAACTCCCACTGTTCTCCAATCATCATCCATATTACATCTAACATCATGGACATCTATCTAACAATGTATTTTTAGGTGTTTATCAGTCCAGTTACTTTTTGGTGTCTGAAAGAATACACCAGGAAATCTACCTTCAAATCCTTCCATTAAAAAAGCCAACACCACCACTATAAAGGTCTTTCAAAACTATTCTCATTTTTTAAAAAACTCTATAACAAAAAACTGCTTAACTCATAATTCAACAAAACGACCCTTTAAAGTGAAAACTCATTTCTCTAGCTTTTTATGTTTCTAATTACCATTTTACATTATTCCAAAACACCAAATACGTTATGGTAATGAGCTGACAAGTTCAAAATCTTCTCAAGTTCACTTGGCAGGGTTTAAACAAAAGGGCTCAACTTCAATGGGAGCTGAGGCCACTCAGCACCTCAGAAAATCAAGGCCCCAAATGAGGGGAGGAATTTATTATTACTTTAAATTCTTCAAAGCATTTTTTGTCTGTAATTTCTATGACCTGACAAACATTTGCATTGTAACTTTTCAGGAAATTCTGCTGGCATTCATGCCCACAGATCATTTGACAGAAACTAGTTTGTGCTATACATTATTAATTTACATCTTTAAACTAGCAAAACAATCGGAGTCTTGAAAAGAAGTAAATGCAAATGACAAACAAAACTAAACATTGAAAAGAAGCTCTCCACTGTAATGGCTGCAATGCAATATTAAGAGTATAAGAATTAAACGTAGGTCTAGGATGAATGTAAAACCAGCTTCTTAATTGGATGCAAACAAGCCAACACATTTTTTAAAAAAGTTAAGTTAAAAGTAGAATATTGCGGTTCTTTCACTCATTCCAAATAAATGCGCAGATACTGCAGACTGCTTCAGGCCAGCAGAACTTTGCTCCCATACAGAGCCCTATTGACTTCAGGGAAATTCCATGCATTTGCAGGGGCCATTCTGAGCCCAACAGCTTGCAGGATCAGGGTGAAAGCTAGCAGTTATGTTTATTTATGCTACTACTCAGTGTGCACTCAGAAAGGACTTCATACTCTCCAGAAAGTTTCCCCCATCCTTCCTTCCTATCCTACCTTTGTCATGACACCTCTGCTTTCAGCAGTACCCACCAAAACAGATAACAGAAACGTCAGGATGAACAAAAGAGGTGGCCACCAAATTTCAAAGTCATCATTACGAGATAGAAAGCAAGAATCACTGGATCATACAAAACAGAGAGGGCATAAATGTGTGGTCTGTGAACAATTACTGTAATACAATGTGCTTCAGGAGGTTAACAAGGAGCCATGTTCAGAAATGACTGCTCCTCTATCACCACCACCACCCCCACACACAAAAACCCACAGAAAAAATGGCAAAACTATAATCCAGCTAAGCGCTAGACATCAAACTCAGCGGTGATGGCAACAGTGGTGCAAGTTACACTGGTAAACAGACTTGTCAGGAGCAGGAGTGTAATACCCCAGGCGCAGAAGGGTGATGGGTGGGGCTGTAGCTGGGGAAACAACCAACAGGTTGGGGGTTTAAGATAAAGCCCCGCAGTTGCCTTTCCTGCTACAACCCCACCCTTACGCTGTGTGGTTGTGTGCAGGATACTCCAGCTTCCACGCACTGGGAATGTAGCCCACATGTCTGCTGCAGTGCTGACTTGCATCCTGAATATCCCTCACTGCTTTTACCACCGGGGCAACTTAATGTTTTTGTCTGCGATCTTGCTGCTCCGAAAAGTTCAAACCCTCGAGGGAGAAAGGGCCTGACAGCAAGCAGCTTTGCGCGAGAGGCGACTGCAGAAGGCCTTGGGGCGCCCTCGCTCGGTCCGGCTGGGAACGACTGGCTGCACAGAAACAGGATCTCAGACCCAGCCCCCTCCCGTCTTCCCAACCATTTCCATAATCATGGCTTCTGACTCCACGGAGCAGCCTGCCGTGCAAACTTTCCCAGCTCGGTGCGGGCGGAGGGACGCCTGGTGAGGGCAGCAGGTACAGTGACTCCGACTTTTTGGGGTGGTCTGGGGCAGGCTGGGTCTCTGCAGGGCTCCCCAGCCGCTGAGCCCCAAACTGCAGTGCTGCTGTGCCTCTGCGTGGCATTTCTGCCTTGTCTGCTAGGGCTCCCACTCTGCAACATGTCAGACTTGCTCTGCTGCTGCAAGTAGTGCCCGGGATCGGAAAGGAAACACAAGCCTCGCAGGCTCTATGGGCACGGGTGGGGGGGGGGGGAGGAGGAAAGTCGCTCCGATCTCCAGCTCTGCCCCTATCTGTTTACTGCCTTCCTGGTTCACCTTGGCTCAGCATCAAAGCCCGAGTCAAGCCAAGCTGAGAGCTGCTCCCGGGAGGGAGACGCTGCAGCCGGGGGCGCTCTCGGGGAAGTTGAACGCAGACTGCGGCTCGCCCGTGGGGCTGGGTTTACTTTGCAAGAGGGCTGGAGGGAAGTTGGCGGGGTAGGTCCCCATTGCACCGAGGGGGAAGGGGGGCTAGTGGAAAGCTCCCCCCGCCTCTCGGGGTGAATTTGGGGCATCGGTACAATTGGCTCCATTGCAGCCTTTCCTGGGCGGTGGATTTTGGCTCCCTGTAATTTTCCCAAGCGGCTGGGGTAGGGAGGGGGAGGAGGAGGAGGAGGAGGGCGAGCTGGTGGGTAGGAGGGAGCGGAGAAGAATGACATATTGTCTGGGAAGGGAGGGAGCCCGGCCTCCCCGGGGCCCGGGCCCTGCCGCTCGCCATTGGAGCAGGCGGGCGTGACGCGCGGGGCCGCGGCTGGCTATTTGAGGCAGGAGGCGGAGGGAGGCAGAGACACACACACCCGGCGGGGGCAGCGCACACGCGGGAGGACACGGGCGCCCGGCCCCGCTGCTGGCTGAAGCCGCCGGGCTGCAGAACCACAACCGCGCAGGCAGGCAGGGAGGGAGGCGGCAGCGCCCGCTCATCGCCGGGCGGCCCTGGCCTTTCAGACGCACGGACCCTCACACCGGCCCCGTGGGCATCTGCTCGGAGCAGGACTGAATCTGGGAAAGTTTTGTTCCGCCGGCGGAGCGGCGGGATTTACAGCAGCCGCCTCCCCGCGCGTGCGGAGGAATTACAAGGTGCGGACTGGGAGCAGGCAGGGTTTGTTCCGCCCTTGTTGAAACACGGGGGCTGGGAACTTGCTGGTCTCTCTGCAGATGTTTAACCCTTGCCCGGAAGAAGGATCCGAGTCGCCTTTCAAAGAGGATCCAGTGGTTGGCAGCAGCTCAGCGCTGGCTGGGCTTTGACTCTTGGAGGCTTTCTGGATTGACTCTGCTGCTCCTCCTTTTGGAGAAACTCTTTGCCTGTATCCCTCCTGGGGTCTTCCTTTGCAATCCTGCCTGTGGTCTTGAGGCTGGGACCTTCAAGCAAAGGTGAGCACTGGCACTCATTCATTACGGCACCGTTCTGCTCCCCAGAAAAGGTGCTGGGGCTTTTGAGCAAAAGCTGCAGTTTAAAATCATAAGTATCCAGGTAGTGGGACTTGACTTTAGAATAGCTGCCCTCTTGCTCATGCCACTGCCCCATGGCTGCCTCAATGGCAGGATCATGAAGTGTTTGACTTTCTTTCTTCTGCTTCCAGAGACCTTAAAGAAGTCCAAAAAGGGCGTGAGGTCAAACGGCAAGGTGCCAGCATGCTATGAGAGAGTGCCCCTGTCCCTGAAGAAGAAGATGGCTGCAGAGCTTTACCCTGCCAGCGCTAACACCAATATTGCAAACAGTAATAACGCTGCTGCTGCCACCGTCGCTGCTGCTGCCAACAGCAAGAAAAACGCCCTTCAGCTTCAGCAGAGTGCCCAGCCGCCGCCACCACCGCAACTGCAAAACCTGAACAACAATAATTTGGAGAGCTCCAACTGGCAGTCCTTCCACCCCACCCTGCGGGAGAGGTAAGAGCCAGCCCGGCCAGAGTGCACAGAGCCTGGGCAGCCCTCCCCCGCCGCCCCCACTCCCTTGCAGGAGAGCTACAGGGCAGGAGCCAGTCCCATGGACGTCCCCCTTCTGTGCCAAAGGCAGGGAACGGGTTGTTTAAGCAATGAGCAGCCCTGCCACCCCAGATTGGGTGGGCAGAGAAAGTGTGGCTCCCCCAGCCAAAAAACAGTGAGTTATGGCAGTCACAGGCCCCCCAGCAGCCTACGGTCTGGGGAGTGTTGTATCTGCATATTGGCCACATTCTGCCCTCAACTCACTTGTGCAACCACTGACTCCACAGTGATAGAAAGTATTCCACTGTGTCCCATTGCACCAGCTGTAGCAAGGGGATGGAGTAGATGTACTGAAACAAGGACTCAATTTATGTAGCATTAGGTCACATTGTGGCATCAGGTGATAAACTTGGCAAATCTAATTTGGTTTCTCCCTTCCTGTTACTTTCAGGAACGCATTGATGTTCAATAACGAACTGATGGCTGATGTACATTTTATCGTAGGCCCCCTGGGGGCATCAAAGAAAGTTCCTGCCCATAAGGTTTGTGCAGCTGATTTTTTTCCCCCTTCTGCTAAGGTAGTGAAGTTAACTTGTCTAATTATGATATTTAGTCTTCTCTCCAAATATATTGAAAATGGGACAGTTTAGGGGATTTCTGTTTGATTGAAGCTTTTAAGTTTCCCCTAGTACCTCATCTGTCAGCTAGTATGTTTAATTACTACAGCTACATACTAAAGACATACTTGTGTTTTGTTTTAACAGTATGTTTTGGCAGTTGGTAGCTCTGTCTTCTATGCTATGTTTTATGGTGATCTTGCAGAGGTCAGATCTGAAATCCATATACCAGATGTGGAACCTGCAGCCTTTCTAATCTTATTAAAGTAAGTGGTCATTACAAGTCTACAAATCCTGTGGAGAGACTAAAAGTGGTTTATAAAAATCTTTTAACATCTTTTAAACAGCATCTAGGAACATGCAGCTATTACGCTTTATTAAATGTGCTGACAAATGCTGAATGTCAAATTGCTACTTGTCAGTTATGACAACTGTAGCTTAATCTCTCAGGGTTTATGTTGCTTTTAAAAATACTTGTTTTTTATTCTGTTTAGGTATATGTATAGTGATGAAATTGACCTGGAAGCTGACACAGTGCTGGCTACTCTGTATGCTGCCAAGAAGTATATTGTCCCAGCCTTAGCAAAGGCTTGCGTCAATTTTCTGGAGACTAGTTTAGAAGCTAAAAATGCTTGTGTTCTGCTGTCTCAGAGCAGACTCTTTGAGGAGCCAGAATTGACGCAGCGCTGCTGGGAAGTAATTGATGCTCAAGCAGAAATGGCATTGAAGTCAGAAGGCTTCTGTGAAATTGATCAACAAACACTAGAGATCATTGTAACCAGGGAAGCACTAAACACTAAGGAGGTGGTAGTTTTTGAGGCTGTTCTTAATTGGGCAGAGGCTGAATGCAAAAGACAAGGGCTACCAATTACACCAAGGAACAAGAGGAATGTATTAGGAAAAGCTTTGTATTTGGTGCGGATTCCAACTATGACTTTGGAGGAGTTTGCCAATGGAGCTGCTCAATCTGACATCCTTACCCTTGAGGAAACGCATAATATATTCTTATGGTATACAGCTGCAAATAAACCCAAGCTAGAATTTCCACTGACAAAAAGAAAAGGACTTGTACCTCAAAGATGCCATCGATTTCAATCATCTGCATATCGTAGTAACCAATGGAGGTACAGAGGTCGCTGTGACAGTATCCAATTTGCTGTAGATAAAAGGATATTCATAGCAGGACTAGGCTTGTATGGGTCAAGCTGTGGTAAAGCTGAATACAGCGTCAAAATTGAACTTAAGCGTCTAGGAGTTGTTCTTGCTCAAAATCTGACAAAGTTTACCTCTGATGGATCCAGTAATACTTTCTCTGTGTGGCTTGAACACCCTGTGCAGGTTGAGCAAGACACATTTTACAACGTAAGTGCCATTCTTGATGGCAATGAACTTAGTTATTTTGGGCAAGAGGGAATGACTGAAGTACAATGTGGAAAAGTAACATTCCAATTCCAGTGCTCCTCAGATAGTACCAATGGAACTGGAGTACAAGGAGGACAAATACCTGAACTCATTTTCTATGCATGATGCATTTCACTTTGACTGTATTCCAGTACTGCTATTCACACTAAAGGATTTTTTGATTACTACAAACCTTTACAGCAGTGTGGAATATTAGGCTACTTACCTATCTACTACATCAGGCTATCAAAATAAGTGAAGGAATGCTCTTGAATTTAATCTTATTTTATTTATTCATAAGATATGACTTAATTAAAACTGCAACATGCAGAAAAATGTTAAATTCTGCACGTAATGTGCATTTATTTTGTATATAGATAACTAACTTGCAGACTGCAGCTGACTCAAGCAGGATGTTCTAAACTAGAGCAGTTTATGAATCTGTGAAATATAAAACATTTTTACTTGCCCTAAAACCTGTGTACTTGATCATTGCTGATCTCATGACTTGTGTCCATGTTAATATATCTATAGTAGAGTTTAGTGGTGGGACTCATAAGACAATGATAAACAGAACATTCAGACTACAGCGTTTGTCTATAAAAGGCAAAGCTATCAGCACAAATATAGAGGTTGCTTTGCAAGGTAGCTAAAGCTCTCCACAAACAGGCAGACTATACAGTTTCTTCCCTCCTCTGAGGTAATGTATAAGGAAGCAGTTTTCTTAAACTTCAATGACAAAGCAGAAAGGTTTGAGTGACTGTAAAGCTGATTTTAAAAAATATCCTACGCTTATTTGAAACCTTACAAGATTAAGTTCTCTACGGCTACTGCATTTGCTTTTTGTAGAGTTAGGGAAGCTTTAGATTAAATTGACATCTGTCCCATTTTCAAGTAAGTTGCAACGGCCTGGTCTAATGTCTAGGCCCTTGTCTACACACAGTTAAAAACAGATTTGTTAAATTGGTACAGAAACTGTGTGTGGACTAGGATAATTAGAAACCAACGTATGAAGTAAGAACTTTATGACTCAGTTTTATGGAGATTTGGTAAATGTTACAGTACTAAGCCACATTTAAATGCAGCTTTGTAAAAAAATGTATATACATAATCTACAAAAACCCACTGAAGGAGCAAAGAACTGAAATATATCAATAATTAAACTGCCCAAATTCAGGTGCTAGCTTGAGAGCGATACAGGCTGGTAAAAAAATCTTGAGTAGTACAGATGAGGGAGGACGCCACCTAAACAGGCTGCACACCAAGAGGGACCTCTTTGCTTTTTTCATATAGCTGACAGGTGAAATAAAGTACATTTGAGAGATTATCACTTATTTACACCTGTTGAGCAAACTCCAGGATACAGACTACAAAAATGACTGAAGTAGCTTTTTCTATCATTAGAGATTAGGCAGTTGAAAATATTTACTGTGTACTATAAGCAATACCCTTTTCTCATCTTCATAGCAGTGACCTTGGAAAAAATACAAAACAGTTTGTTTTTTTTCCTGGTGTAAAAAGTACCACTAATATTTAGTTTAAAAGCTTGCTTGTTTTCCAGACAAATATTTGTTGGCTCCTGTAAGACAATTACATTCAAATACAAACTATAATACAGGACTTCCTGTTCTGCCTTTAGAAACTGCAGTGCAAAATACTGAGGGAGCTGGATTTGCACTACAAAAATCAGAAGAAGAATATTCTTTTCATCAAGTATTAAGATATACCAAGTGAACTGGTGGCTGATAGCTGTGTATTGTCACATGCTACCGGAACTCCATGATCTCTGAACTCAATATTTGGACAGGTGATGCATAGTTTCCAGGGAGAGCAGTGTTCTCAAGTGCTCCTCAAGGGCTAGCTGTAAGTAGACTGAAGTTGCCTGTTTGTTGATAATAAAAAAAAATCTCAGTCCCTCAGTACAGACTAAAAGATATTAAGAGTTGGAGGAAATACAGGAGAGAGAAAGAACTACTAGAATAAAGAGGCGGGTAACAGTCACATAATAACCGTATGAACCAATCCCTTTAACTGGAGTTAGCAAGGTTTTCTGTGGCGCAGTCTGCCAGGCTTGACAAAGTACTGAAATGTAACATACATACACCACTGTCTGGAACTGCTACTATTAAAAGGAGATTTTAACATATGTTAGATCAGGCGTGGGCAAACTTTTTGGGCCGAGGGCCACATAAGGGTTGCAAAATTGTATGGAGGGTGGGGTAGGGAAGGCTGTGCCTCCCCAAACAGCCTGGCCCCGCCTCCTATCTGACCCCCACCCACTTCCTGTCCCCTAACTGCCCCCCTCAAAACCCCCAACCCATCCACCCCCCCGCTCCTTGTCCCCTGACTACCCCCTCCAGATACGCACCTCCCCGAGGAGCCCACCCCCATCCAACCCCCCTTGCTCCTTGTCCCCATGCCCGCCCTCTCCTGAGACCCCCCCACCCTAACTTCCCCCCCAGGACCCCACCCCCTACTCAACCCCCCCATCCCGACTGCCCCAAACCCTATCCACACCGCCACCCCATCCAGCCTCCTCCGTTCCCTGCCCCTTATCCAACCCCCCATGCTCCCCGCCCTCTTACCGTGCCACTCAGAGCAGTGTGCCTGGCAGCCACGTGGCCCGCCGGAGCTTGCAGCCCCACCCCCTTCCCATGCCGCTCACAGCGGCAGGAGCTCAGGCCCCACTGGAGCCAGCCACGCCGCTGCAGCGCTGCCAGACAGTAGCAGCGGGCCACAGCGCTGCCCGCAGCTCCGGGGGAACAGCAGGGGAGGGGCCGGGTGGAGCCTCCCCGGCCGGGCGCTCACAGGCCAGACAGGAAGGGCCCGCAAGCCATAGTTTGCCCACCCGTTAAATTAAAAACTCTTTTCATACAACATAACCTGTGCTTATTTCAACTGCCAGTTTAAAAAAAAAAAAATAGTATAAGCAAACTGATTACTATCATTCTCTCAAAATAAAGCTCCTCATTTTCCATAAATCCTCTTATATTTCAAGTGCTGACATCAGCAACTTCAGGTGCTGAACACATAGTAAATTTAGCAAATACTTAACCTAATACTGTGTCTTATTTGGTTAAACTGAAATATGATAGGTCTGTGCCGGCTTGTACATAAGCATCTCTCTCTCTCATGTCAGTCCATACTCTCATTAAGGCTTACACTATTCATATACTAAGAGGTAGTGAATGACATATTTTACTGGAAAAGAAAATAGTGTCAAGCTTACATGCATTCGACAGCAGCCCCACTATCCTGTTCTCTATTTTAAGATGACTTCTACACCCCAGTAACTGTCAAATTTTATCCCTGGACTACTCCAAATTTCATTTTAAAGTGCCCCTTTAATACTGTACTGTGCACATTTTTGGCCTTCTAAGAGCAATTGTGAAACTGGTAAAGTATACCCGAGTACTGAAAGCCAACTCTTAAAAAAATACCTATAGCTGGAGCAAAAAGAAAATAAAAATACCTATAGCTGGAGCATTTATGCAGAGCTCTCTGGCCAGCAGAAGGAAAGTTTTTCCCAGCACATAGACATTCACCTATTAAAGACAGAAAACATTATTTGAATCTTAAACAGCAAACATTAAAAAAAACACCCCATTATACAGAGATGAAAATCCACCTCTGAAACATCAAGCAAATTGCTTTTGTTAAAAAAAAAAAATCACCTAGATATTTTAAAGTGAAAGTAATCATTTGATGCAATCGGATTTATAGATCATAGAGGTAAGCGAAATTCTCATTAAAAGATATATGAAAAGTTAAAGCTGTGACACAAGCCAAAATAGAAAACCACTAAAAACACTGCACTACTTTGCAACAGGTTGCCTATTATGCTTTTCAGAGGGCCCCATTTTGTCCTGGCGTATTTGGGCAATTCCCACTTTGTCTGTTTGTAGCTCAAAACTTTAAAGTTTTATATATTCATACATCGTTACATTAAACTGTAACTGCAGTGGCACTCGTCTCTTCACATAACAAAACCTGCAAGTTAGTGCAATTTTAGCTTTGTTTAATCATGTAAAGTGGTATAATTAGAATTTCACAAGCAAAAACAAAACTACTTTTCCACACAGGGAGGGAGTGGCACTCAGTGCTCCAAGGCTTTTTGCCTTCCCTCATTTTTCCGTTACTATCCTCAGTTCAACATACTGTTTTTTTAATCTATAAAGCCTTAAGTGCTTAGGAGACCTGGTTACCAGAAAGACTGCCCCTCTCGCAGTGATTAAACTGCCACAGTTGAGCTCAACAGAGGTGCTCGAGCTGAGGCTCCCTTAATATAAATGAGGGGGAGCTGCGAGCGTGGCATTTTCTGTGAGGGGTCCTCAGTTTTGAAACAGACGGCCTCACCTGAGTCCACCAGACCTTGTTGACTTTCCATGCACACTGTAAAGTTCATCTTTTTTCTCCTTCTCTAAGGCCACTGAGGAGACTGTAGGCTCAGGAGATATTTGTGGGTAGCCCTTTGTTTATATTCCTATAATGATTTTTAATTTCTGGGCTAAGCACTTAGTCGTATTCCAAAAGTTTGAAGAAATGAAATAAAATTATGTATTAAGTTGTGCCTTTCTGGCCTTAGGAGAGGGCTGGATGTTGCTATGCTTCAGTTCCAAATTGACGGTGGGTGTTCCTACATGAGCTCGCTGAGGTCCCAAGGCATAAATACATGTCAAAGTTAAGAGACACAAACTCAGACCTCTGACACGATACTGAAAAAACAGTCCCTTTTTTTTATTTAAGTAGTCTCTGTTTTAGTGGCTTTATGCAGCAGAAGCATCCCTCTGCTATGCAAAGTGAAGCTGGTTAGTAGAGAGAGAAGTATGACCCGGGCTATTGAAACACATCAAACAAGCTTACAGAAAGCATGAGGAGGAGGATGCAGGCCTCCTGTTAATAAATATACTCATCCTGCATCAAAAGCTATTTTTTAAAAAAGTCATCCAATTTGGAGTGAACTTTTTCATCAAAGTATTTTCATGTAGTGTTCTCCCCTTGTTCAGGATGGGGAAGTGATAGGAGAGTTTTCTGTACTTTTAATTCTACTTGATTTTTTTTTTTAATTTAAAACCATTACAAGAATCTCCAACGCTGTCAGTCATCTTCAAAGAGATCATTCAATCTATCACTCAAATGTAGATGGTATTATTTCACTTAGTATATTTAGTAGAATGTGTTGAATATCTCTCTTACACAGCCACTGTATATGACCAACAGTGAGACAGGACTAGCAGGTAGATAGATAACTGTAGTGTTATCTGTAGGGCTATGGAGACAGGATGGTACAACTTAAACCAAAAGAGGAAGTGACCAAAATTGAAATGGGTCCCCTGAATCAAGATTAGGCTTGATGGGTATCAAGGTACAGAAATATATATAGACACCCAATATCTAGCATTTCCCGTAGAATTTGACACTGTATGGTTCATTTCCTTTTTGTGAGCCACGAAGATAGAACAATTTTTAAAGCAAAACTATACAATGTTTCCAAGGGTATTTCACTTCCATTGATTTGGGTTCTCTCAACGCACTGCAGTTTGTTTTGACAAACTACTAAGAAGATTTAAGAGGTTTTTTTCACATTGTAGTTTGAGCCTCTTAGTTGGCGGACCTGGGATTATAAATC
Organism: Macrochelys suwanniensis; assembly: GCA_033296515.1. NCBI lineage: Eukaryota > Metazoa > Chordata > Testudines > Chelydridae > Macrochelys > Macrochelys suwanniensis. Next base: position 16,169,747 of record CM065781.1, on the reverse strand, counting down.
TTAAACCTCATCATTTAGAAATCTGACCTGCAAGAAGGATTTATTATACAAGTCAAAGTTACTCCATTAGAGCCAACCACATATCATTTTTCCATCCCAGGCCTCACCGACTCACCCACTTCTTTCATTTAGTCTAGAAAAAATACAAACCAAGAGATGAAAATATTCATCTTCTCTCGTGTTTTTTCTTCTTTTTGGCAGAAGGCTCAAATACCTCCTTCTTGTCCCCATCTGACCACATATTGCAGACAATACAATTAACACTCCTCCCCAGCAAGTTTTCCATAAAAACATCAATTACAGAGTAAAAAAATACCAATAGGCATAAAGACACAGTTGCCCATGGTAAAGTCCTAAGAGTCAAGGGTTGCAGGGAGGGGGTCACATTAAGTTTTCAGCAGAGCCAACTGTACAGTCAAATTGCCATAACACTGATTCTATCATCCATTCCTGGGTCTAGCTAAAGTCTCCAGATCTAGGACCTACCTGAAAATCTAAATCTAACCTGCTTCTTACCTCACCCGCATCATGTACGGTATAATGACTGATCACAAGGTGCAGAAAGCTTGTCCACACAAAACACTTACTAAACTCAAGTAGAAACTGTACTTCAGGGAATTTCTGCTCTAAGATCCTAAGTGCAATCGTTTGCAGTGTTTGGTTACCATTGATTCAGAGAGGAAGTCAAAAAGCACGTATGCTATCCAGTGAATTGTGTGTTATATTCAGGTTTTTCACAGAGCTCATACATTTTTAATGCTAGTGTAAAGGTCACAGAAAGAATAAGCAATAAAAAATTGGCTCTAGCTCTCTTGGCAAGCCAGTACAGATACATACATATTGGAAATATATTATATTTTTTATATATACATATACGTGTATATACATATACGTGTGTGTGTGTGTGTGTGTGTGTATATACACACACACACACACACACACACATATATACACACACACACGTATATATACATATATATATACACACACACACACACACACACACAGAGGAAATTAAAGAGCCCACAAGGCTAACCCAGCAATCAATAAAAGACATGTATTACTGAAACGTGTCATTTAAGGATCTCTGGTGGTGATAAGTTAAGAGGGCTCGACAACATTTTTTTTTTAAATCTCTATTATTAGTCCAAGGTGGTGATATTACAGCTGAAATAATTTTTAAAATCTAGTTTCACATTCACCATTTGCATTTATTTATAATTTTTAGATTTCACTCAACTTAGACAATTAAAAATTCATTTACAGGTGTGTTTCACTTTCTGGTTCTCCTGCACTAGTACAATTTTTTGTGAGGGTCTACAACCTTACAGGGAAATGTTTAAATCTCTTTTCTCCAATCCCCACTCTAACTAAATTCCCCAAGTTTAGAAACTATAATAGCATTTGGATGTTTAAACCCCTTATTTTACAAATATCTTAATTATGGTAATAGAAGAAAGATTATTCATTTTAAAAGATGCATCTAGTATGGATTTCAATGGCCTTGTAGCACTGCTCCCATTTGTCAGACAGCTTTAAGGCTGAACACTCCAAATCTAACTGACATGGTCCCACTCCCTCTCTCAAAATCTAGGGATCAAACTGGAAAAAAATAAATGGTATTCTCCTAAATTCTACCCACTCAAAGACCCCAAACAAGATGCCATTCACAGTAGATTGTGCAGAGCTTCACAAAATGATTGTTCGTGTTTGTATGCTTTGATCAGCCATAAAATAGCTGTTTCAATCATCATTAGGCTTCAGAGTCACTGTCCCAGTCAAGACTTTTAATATTAAATGTTTTGTTATCCAGATCAGTAGGCTGAAGCTTTTCATTCTTTGGACCATCACAGCCAGAATACTGTATTTAACCCAAGAAAGAAAAAAGATCCACAAGATCACAATCTTACACTAAAGAAAGCTTGCTAGTTTCTGATTCAAAGAATGACAGACATGAATCCACTTCTCTTTCAATCAGTCAAATCAAAATTCACTTAATGAAGTGCCTTTTTTCCATCTTGGGCTGAAAAGCACTTCCTCAATCTAGGTCCTCAGAAGGAAGAATCCACTTCTGGGTAATTCTGTTTGCTGTATTACTATTATTCTCCAGTCCTACAACAAAACCATAGGGCAAGAAATATAATACCACCTAAGCAAGGAGATAAAAGAATAATCATTCAAGGCCTGTATAAAGGAATCAGCCAGTCCACTTTTATATAAGTAAACAAACTTCTTTTGAGGAAATAATAAGTAGTAGTAAAGATCCACATGAGAAGGAAAATATCACTTGAGAGAACAACCTTAAGAGAAAGAAGCAAGATTTTTTTTAAGATGGAAGCAGAAGACTGCAACAAACAGAATGACCAGTTACTGTACTAGTTTTCCCTTCTTGTATATACTCTTTCCCCATCTGACAACAAATCTGTACAGTAGGCAGTAACACACAGAGGAGACATATAATGAGAAGCACCAATATAGCCATATTAAAGAGGAGATTTTCTGCATAAAATCAGAGATCAAAGGTAAGGCAGAGAACTGCCAATATCTACTCTGTCTGAAGACTGTTGTAACCACATCTCAAAATCATGATGCTACAGCAGAGCTTTCCAAACTGTGTGTCACGACACGTTAGTGTGTCGGCTGCAGTGTGTAGGTGTGTCACGGGGCAGCAGGCGTGCTCCGCTCCCCGGCCGGGGCGGCGGGCGTGCTCCGCTCCCCGGCCGGGGCGGCGGGCGTGCTCCGCTCCCCGGCCGGGGCGGCGGGGTGGCAGGCGTGCTCCGCTCCCCGGCCGGCGGGGTGGCAGGCGTTCCACGTTCCCCTCCGGCAGGGGGAGCGGGGCGGCAGGCGTTCCATGCTCCCCTCCGGCGTTTTGGCGGGGCGGCGTTGTTGGGTGGGGGGGTGTTTCGGCCGGTGTTGGTGGGGGGGGCGGCATTTGGGGTTTTTTTTTTTTGCTTGGGGCGGCCGGCCCTGGGTACTGCGCATGCGCAGTATGTGTAATCCAGGCGGAATTGATTCCGCGTCACTTCCGGTGTGTCGCGAAATGATGCATGTCTAAAAAGTGTGTCACCAACATGAAAAGTTTGGAAAGCTCTGTGCTACAGTATAAAAGAAGGGGACCCAGGAACAGACTGGCATTTCCCATGATTAAAGGGACAGCCTTTTGACACATTGTGAGATCAGAAATCTAGCTGAGTAGTTCTCTCTGGATGAAAGGGAGGAGAGGGTCCTGAAATTTATGGGCAAACCCAAACTGTACAAAAAGTTAGGTCAAAGCTAGACAAGTTTCTCAACCCTTTAAACAGCTGGACAATGCAATCTAGATGGGAACAATGGAAAAGGAAATAAAAGCCAGCAAGGCTACCTCAAAAGAAGAAACTGTATCTGCAAACAAAACAAGAAGAGAACCAAAATTCACCAAGTGCAAATACAAGCAGAGAAGGTTCCCAGTCAAAGACCCCTGACTTATCTACTTTACCAGTTAATGAATATGCACCCTGTTGCTGGTTGATTAAGTGATTAAAGAGAAGGAGAAAGAATAGCCTCACTCTAGAAGAAGAGCTGGTCAGAACATTTTTGATTAAACATGTTAGTGTCAAAATATGCTGTTCTGTCAAAGTCAAAACATGTTGTGGAGATGCATAGATTTTTATGAAGTTGTGGACAGGAAGCCTTTCATTTGAATTCTGGTCACAGAAGATCCCGACCTGACTTGAAAATGTGACCTCTCTCATCTGAAAACAGATATTTAAACAATTCCACTTAGCAAAAATGATCAATTGGTTTTGTTCCGATACAGAACAAAAAACAATTTTCAAATGTCTGAAAGTTGTCATGAAATGGAATTGTCATTCTCCATCCAGCTCTGCTTAGTAGATCAAATAAAGAAAACATAGCCCCAGTTCTGTACGAGTGCATGCCACAGGGGACAGTTGTGGTTCCCTGTTCCTGGGTTGCCCAGTCTCAGGAGAAGTTAAAGTAGGTCCCCTCCAGCTATAACTTACTTACACCACCAGCATGAGGTCTGTAACAAACCTTATGCCAGAGGAAGGTAAACTACTAAAAGTGCAGTTTCTTTTATTTGTAAGTGAAGAATGTGAGACCAATCCACTGGTAGCCCTATAAAGGCATCAGAAGGCAGTGTGTCCTTATGGGCAAGTAGTACAACCTCATACTGCAGTACGTAGCACTGTACTGTAGTGCAATATCTTTATCATGAAAGTGCAACTTACAAATGCAGAAGTTTTTTTTAACTGCACTCATAAACAAGACAATGTAAAACTTTAGAGCCTATAAGTGGAAGCATAAAGGGGCATACAAATGTTTAGCATATCTGGCACAGAAATACCTTGCAATGTTGGCTATGACAGTGCCATGCGAACGCCAGTTCTCACTTTCCGGTGACATTGTAAATAAGAAGCGGGCAGCATTATCACCCGTAAATGAAAAACTTGTTTGTCTTAGCAAGTGGCTGAACAAGAAGTAGGGCTGAGTGGACTTGTATGAGGTGAATTGAAAAATACTATTACTTTTGTTTATCTTTCTACAGTGCAAATATTTGTAATAAAAAATAATATAAAGTGAGCACTGTACACTTTGTAATCTGTGTTATAACTGAAATCAATATATATTACAATGTAGAAAAACATCAAAATATATTTATAATAAATTTAAATTGGTATTCTATTATTGTGTAACTGTATTAAAACTGTGATTAATTGTAACTTTTTAAAAAATCTAGTTAATCTGTTTTGCGTTAATTGCCAGCAGTAGCTGCGATTGACAGCCCTACTTTTAACCAGTTACTGGTCCATGGGAGGACCTTCCCTCTTATCCCATGACTGCTTACTTAAGAGCCTTTGGTGAGGGACCTTGTCAAAGGCTTTTTGAAAGTCCAAGTACATGTTTCTTAGTCCCCTCAAAGAATTCTAACAGATTGATGAGTTATGATTTCCCTTTACAAAAGCAGTGTTGACTCTTCCCCAACAAATCGTGTTCATCTATATGACTGATGATTCTGTTCTTTACTATAGTTTCAACCGGTTTGCCGGGTACTGAAGTTAGACTTAATGGCCTATAATTGCCAGGATCGCCCCTTGAGCCTTTTTGTGTCATGTTAGCTATCCTCCAGTCATCTGGTACAGAACCTGATTTAAGTGATAGGTTACATACCATAGTTAGTAGTTCTGCAATTTCATATTTGAATTCCTTCAGAACTCTTGGGTGAATACCATCTGATCCTGGTGACTTAAATTGGTAAGTTAAATAGTGTTCCAAAACCTCCTTTACTGACATCTCAATCTGGGACAGTTCCTCAGATTTGTCATCTAAAAAGAATGGCTCAGATGTGGGACCCTCCCTCACATCCTCTGCAGTGTAGACTGATGCATAGAATTCATTTAGCTTCTCCGCAATGGCCTTATCTTCCTTAAGTGCTCCTTTAGCACCGTGATCATCCAGTGGCCCCACTGCTTGTTTGGCAGGCTTCCTGCTTCTGATGTACTTAAATTTTTTGCTGTTAGCTTTTGAGTCTTTGGCTAGTTGCTCTTCAGATTCTTTTTTGGCCTGTCTAATTCTATACTTGACTCGCCAGATTTTATGCTCTTTTCTATTTTTCTCCATAGGGTTTAACTTCCAATGTAAGGATGCCTTTTTGCCTCTAACTGCTTCTTTTATTTTGTTGTTTAGCCATAGTAGCACTTTTTTGGTTCCCTTACTATGTTTTTTAATTTGGGGTATACATTTAAATTGAGCCTCTATAGTGGTGTTTTTTAGAAGTTTCCATGCAACTTGCAGGCATTTCAGTTTTATGACTGTACCTTTTCATTTCCGTTTAACTTGCTTCCTCATTTTTGTGTGGTTCCCATTTCTTTAGTTAAATGCCACTGTGGTGGGCTATTCTGGTATTCTCCCCCACCCACCCATAAGGATAATAAATTCATGTATAGCATTGTCGTTATAACTGAGCAATTCAGTTATACTCACCTCTTACACCACATCCTGTGTACCATTCAGGACTAAATCAAGAATTGCCGCTCCCCTTGTGGGTCCCAGGACTAGCTACTCCAAACAGCAGTCATTTATGATGTGTTAAAGTTTCAACTCTGATCTCATCCTGAGGTGACATGTACTCAGTCAATACCGGGATAGTTGAAACCCCCCATTATTACTGAGTTTTCTATTTTCATAGCCTCTCTAATCTCCCTGAACATTTCACAATCACCATCACGGTGGTTGGCAGTATATTCCTACTGCTATAAATCCATTCTGTTGTAATTACGAGTTCAAGGTACTAACTGCTACATCTTCTTCCCAAAAATGACTTTTATCCCCAACCCTACAGTTGTTTCTGGATCATTTGTACCTTCAGTTTTCCCAATGAATGGCTTGAAGTCCTCAAATGTCCCTTCTTCCTCCTTTTTCTCATTAGATTATATAGAAAAAAAATCTGGAAACAAATCTGCATTACTGCTGTTAGAAAGCCAACCCTGTTGTATTTGCTGCATCTTTTGCAGACACAATACCTCTAACTACGTATGTTCCATGTTTCATCATCTTACTTCCCTTTCCATTTAGTAGTAATCTATGTAAGAAATCACTAGATCTCTAGGTTTGAAATGAAATGAAATAATAAACCTCCCACTCCCCCTCCCAGCGCACACGCGCACACTCTCTCATTATAACTAAGCACACTTAACCCATTCAAAGTTTGTAGCAGATTAGAAGAACGTTCATTATTTTAAGAATTGAAGATTGATGGAATTACAATAATCTAATGAGATTCCTTTAAGCAATAAATAACCTTCAGAGGAATGCCATTTACAAAGACAGCTGCAAGGACAAAAATAACCTATACCATCCTACTTGCACTGTATGTAAAATAGATGTTTATGATATGGAGAGAGGGAATGTGTACATATGCATATACACACGCACACACACTCATTTAGAGCTCTATATCCACAAGTGCTTTAAGTACACACAACTCAAAATAGATTTTACAAAAATATCACAGTATTTTACAGATCCATTTATACAGTATTACTTAAGAAAAGTTATTTCTGTCTTTACCAGCTGTTTTAAAAATGTGTGAAATCTGACCTTGTGCCACAACAGTGACTTTGTGATCACTGAGGAAAGATTATACTGAACTGCTGATTTGCTATTTGTGAGGTTAAAAAAACCCAAGCACTTGATCTTTAATTTCACTGAATAATTACTCTGATTTACAAGCCCTATGATTTCCCTGCCCAGAATCTTTAAAGAAACTGATCATTAAGGTTTCCTAAATAGGACACATTATCAGCTCTTTGCTTGTATTCATTTTTAAGGTTTAATATTTTAAACAAAAGAGTTAAACAACAACAGATACAATACCTGAAGAAGGTCACTGAGGTCAAGTAACATGTCTGTGAAAAAGTCAAGGAATATAAATCCATGTAAAATTTGATAATTTGATTAGCAACTTTATAAAAGGAGAAATAAAATCATTTACATCGGACAGTGCAGGAATATGGATTAAATAGTCTGATCGAGCATTCCTGCTAAATAATCACATTGGTTTCAGCTCCTGAGTAAGCCCTGCCTACCCTCACTATGGGACACAAGGTGCCACTACAAACAAGGTTTATATGTACGAGAAGCGTCTCTAAAAAGACAAGGAAACCCTTGAGGAATGAGTTAAGACTACATATACTGTATATTGTATTCTGGAAATCATCAAGTGGCACAAAACAGAGACTTCATTTTTGAAAATCTAATTTGTCACTTTTTTCTATGCCAATTTAGGACCTGATCTCTCATTGTGCAGAAAAATCCATGGGAAAGGACTAATTTCAGGGCATCTACACAGATGGGCAGCCCTTCTATGTTGCTGTATGAGCCCTCCCCCATAGGCAGAGCTCACCAAAGAGCCATGCTGACATCAGCTCCTTGACTATACAGACCCTGCCTCTTCATCTCAGCAAGATACAAAATATGCAACAGGAACTGAATTAATTTTGCTGGAATGTATATCCACTCACTCAGTCTGCTTCCACCCTGACATGCCAGGAAGACTTAAGGTCTTCCATGGGAAAGGAATATGGGTGCAGGGAGAGAATGTCATGTTGACGCCACTCTTCTCCCTCCAACAGTTTAGGGTCAGTACATCGGAATTTTCATTCCTTTCATCCTCACACCACACAGGGGAGGGGAGTTTGGGCCCAAAATGTTAGTTTGAAAATACGAGTTGTATTAAGAATGACTGCAGCAACTTAACGATTGCAATTTATTTAAGAAAAAAAACACACAACAAAACAGAAAGCTACTAGAGAGCATTTACTGAAGATTTTACTGAAACTTGAGAAAATTTACAAATGTTTTCTATTTTTACAGTACTTAAATAAAAGGAAAGAAATAGTAGTGGTAAAAACAAAGATAAAACACTATTCACAACCACCAAAACAATAACCACAAGTCTAACAAAAAGTCTATTTAATAACAGTTTCTTTATACAAATATTTTAAGAACTTTAATTTCCTATGATAATTTTAGGCAATTTCATCCTAACAAGCACCAAATGTTGTGTCTGCTTTAAAGACTTCTAGACTTTGATGCTTTTATCAAGGCTGTTTTTTCCTTAATTACATCTCTTTTTTAACCAAATAACAGACTAAATATGATCTTAGCTAGCTGGTTTTAGTTTAACTACTGTAAAAATGTTCTATTTTAGAGTAAACAAACAATTTAATAGAAAAAGCAACATGCATAACAAATCAATGAATATGGTTAAAACAACAACTGTAAATAAGCTCACTATAGTTCAGTACCTTGTAGTAATGTAGGTTTTAGCCTGTTTTTATAAAGTATATTAAGCTAATACTGAATAATAGACACACATGATGGATGAGGTAGTATCTTTTATTGGACAACTTCTGTTGGTGAGAAAGGTTAGCTTCTGAATTACACACAGCTCTTCTTCAGTACAGACATTTTTCTATATAACATCAGCTTTTTTCAGGGGGTGGGGGTAAAGAATTCTGGTAACTATCAGTTTATAGATAAACATTTGTACCACTTACACTCAGCATTTCTATCCCTATCTTATATTAAAACTATACAGACTCAACGTTCCAAATTTGTTTCTGCATGCATTTCCCAAATTCAATATAAAATTCTATACATCTTATTCTGTTAATGTTCTTGGCACAAGCTGGGCATTCAATTAGCTACAATCCCAGTAAGTCTCTGAACTAAAAGCAGAAATTCATTATATAAAATACTCCCATATACAATTAGAAGTCAGCAAAATTCAAATCAGCCAAGAGACTGCTGACAGAAAAGACAACCTGCAAAAAATTAGAGCTTTTTAGTGAAAGACAGAAGTCCAAGCAAAGGACTACTGAAATGATCACAACTGGACTGGTGTAAGCAGGGAGAATATAAGAATGGCCATACTAGGCCAGAGGTTCATCAAGCCCAATATCCCGTCTTCCAACAGTGCCAGGTGCCCCAGAGGGAATGAACAGAACAGGTAATCATCAAGTGATCCATCCCATTGCCCATTCCCAGCTTCTGGCAAACAGAGGCTAGGGACACCATCCCTGACCGTCCTAGCGAATAGCCCTGGATGGACCTATCCTCCATCAATCAAAGGAAGAAAACTGTTTAAAAAAAAAAAAACAACAAAAAAACACCACCTTGAGAAATGGAAGTGCAAAGGAGCCATAACCACCGACAACTCTTCAAACCTAGCCAGACTAGCATTTTACTCTTTCTTTGCCCAGCCCAACCCCACTCAGTAGACATAGAGCTGGATTCAAAAGTTTTGCTGCCAAAGTAGGCTGCTTCCACTCAGGAAGGCTATCAATCCAAATTGTATGGTGATTTTGTTCGCAAACAGGAAGTAGGAAGAGACTCCAAAACTTGATTTATTTGGGACACAAATGTTTCAGATCGAAGCTTTCAAAAGTGACATGATTTTGAGTGCCTCGGTTACTGGGTGCCCAATTTGACACACCTTAGAGGGGCTAGTTGTCAAAGTGCTGAGCATCCATTCTCTGAAAACCAGTCCCTTTAGGGTGCCTCAGAAGTTAAATACCCCCAAAACTGAAGCACTTAACATTACTAGTCATTCTTGATCATTTAGAGGTAAAAGGCTAATGTACAAATACCCTAAACCACCTAGACTGCCTCTCCCGCTCAATTAATAAATATATCTACTTATAACTTACTCTGGTTTAAGAGATTTTATTTTGAAATGTAAAATAAAAAACAATTAATCACAAGTTTCATTACTTTAAAAAAAACTTTTCCATTACTAGAAAAAAATGGAAACACTGCATGCAAACACTGCATGCGTTTAGAACTTGATATATGTTGAGAAATTTACTTTCATTAGAGTTCAGGTACCAGTGAGGCAATTTAGCACAATAATACAGCTGTTTTAATGCACTATCACTTTGCTCCTTGGTGAAGTTGGTACAAGTGAAGTTGGTTCAAGTGTCCACTGAAATTTAAGAAGAGATCACAGTAAAAAAAGTGGAGTTTCTGGATCTCATAAGTTAGCCTGCAGCAATCTCTCTCAGTGATTAGATGTGTGCTTGCCACAATGAAGGGAGAGGGAATGGATATTTGAGTCATTCAGTTCCAATGGGTTGGCCTATGTTATGCATGCTGTGAGAACAATTATCGACAGGAAGTAGATGTAAAAACATGCTGTTGTTTTTAAGATCATTTTTAGAGGGTGGAAAAGTTCGGGACAATGTGAAATACAACTGAAAAACCAGATATGTTTTTAACAAACAATATAAATGTTTGCATTGTTAAAGCTGACAGAAAACAATAGCACTTTCATGTAAGTACAAAGCTAGCACATGAAAAAGTTCTCAATAGGAAAGAAAGCTGTTAATATCAGAGATACTCATAAAGTAGAAGATAACTAGGGCCCTACCAAATTCCCAGCCATGAAAAACGCGTCATGGACCGCAAAATCAGGGGTCCCCCCATGAAATCTGGTCTTTTGTGTGCTTTTACCCTATACTATACCGATTTCACGGGGAAAACCAAATTGGGGGTCCTGACCCAAAAGCGGGTTGCAGAGGAGTTGCAAGGTTATTTTAGAGGGGATTGTGGTATTGCCACCCTTACTTCTGCGCTGCCTTCAGAGCTGGGCAGCTGGACAGCGGCGGCTGTTGATTGGGTGCCCAGCTCTGAAGGCAGTGCCCCGCCAGCAACAGCGCAGAAGGGTGGCAATGCCATACTATGCCACCCTTACTTCTGCGCTGCTGCCTTCAGTGCTGGGTGCCGGAGAGTGGCGGCTGCTGACTGAGGGCCCAGCTCTGCAGGCAGCAGCAGCGCAGAAGTAAGGGTGGCAATACCATACAGGTAACATTCAATGTTAGCTTTTACCAGGAAGCAAGATTGCCATTTGGCAAAGTTATTTATAGACACACATTCAAGATTGATCACAGAAAATCTATTTAAAAGAAGAACCACTAAACATAATGCAGTCCACACAAACACAAAAATCCTAATTTAATGGTCTGACTAAATCTAAAAAAGCCAGGAAACTTTCATGTAAATTATCTCATGCTATTGTATCTAAAGTCTTTTGCAGCATAGTGCCCTTAGTGCTTAAGCAACGTGAAAAATTAGGGACCGTATATGATGGTAAGAACAGAGTCAGCGGTTTGTTATTTGAATTTTCTGGATTTTGTAAGTTTCTCTCAAAACATTAAGATTCTAATCATTTTTATTGGCATTTTTCTTTTTTTACACAGTACTGTATTTTTTAGTATCAGATCCCTCAGTCGAGATTGCAACATATCTTACTGTCAGAACGAGGCATACTCTTAGAAAAGGGACTCACTCCTAAGGATGCATGGTTACAGTTCACTCATTGAGAACATGATGTCAATAAATGTCAGGTAGTGATGGACTATTTTAGGTTATTTAAAAAAGAGGAGGATGGGGAACTTTTTTTTTTTTTTTAAACACATACACCATTGCACAAATAGTTACATTAACACTATAAAAATGTAAATATGAAATCATCTTTGCATGAAACACTTCGGCATTGTGTTAATGCAAAAGAAAAAAGTTACACTGACTAGAAAAACTGGATGAAATGCAATAAATGAACAGAACAATTTATGAAAACTAAACGGATTTTTCCCCCAATTTTCAATCAACATAGAAGATTATTATTTATATTAAGTTAGTGCCAAGAGGCATTGTGATAGGCACTGTACAAGCACAGCATGGAGGTAGTCCCTACCTTTAAAAGTTTCCAGTCTGAACAGGCACGACAGAAAGGATGGGAGGGGAAAAAGAAGCTCAGAGAGGTGAAGTGACCTGCCCCATGTAATACAGCAATTTAGGGGCAGAGCTGGAACTAAAACCCAGATCCCTCAGCTTCCAGTTCAGTAACCTACCTACTAGACAATACTGCCTTCCAGTATTTTAGTGTAACAGGTGAATTTCTGGTTATGATTTGTTTGAATTAAAGCTCTGGTGCTTTACAAATTGTCAGATTTGAATTAGCTTTTAGTTAAAATTCATTGATAGCAATAATTGTCAAAAAAAATACACATTCCCCCCTCCCCCTTACACTAAATTGCAGGATTACAAAAACGCAACTTGGTCCAAACAATTCAAAATATTTTTTGGGAAATAACAGTTTCTTAAAGATTTAGCAAAAAGATTAGTCCTGACCCTGAAATTCTGGGAGGAAAGTTTTCAAATACAGCCTCCGTATTTGCAATTTTCCATATGCAAAAAAGTAAGTCTGCCCACAGGGGCTGTCCTTGAGCATGCTAATCAACTTAATGTCTAACTAATCAGCTTGTGAGCATGAATGTCATTTGCACAAAACCCTAACTTTATGTCTGTGTAGGCAAATGCACATGAAAAACAGACCCTAATGTTTTTTAGTCTCCAATTAAAACCCTTTATTACATATGGTTATATGCTGAAATGCTTAACTACTAAAGGAGAAAAAGCACCATTTACACAAACTTCTGTCTAGGTTAACCATTTCGCGGAAGTAATTCCACTGATCTCAACATATTTGCTGCCAGCAGTTTTTCCTAAATATATAATGAACATAAGATAGATAAGGCAGGAAACACATTTCCTGAACAACATCCCTAACGATCTGGCATGTCTTCTGATGGTGATCCTTGTTCACAACACTGCATCCTTTGTTTCAGTAATTAACATTAAGTTAGTAGAGTTAATTCAAAATTATACAAGCATTTAATTAGGCCTATTAAAAAGGAGACAAATTTCCAGTCTACATTAATACATCAACCACCCAAATGTATGTGATGGGAATACCCAAAACAACTAAGTTTGTCTAACTTTACAAAGTTAATACTGTAAGCTTTTCTTAATCATCATCTTCGCATTCATTCATCATTTAGGGTAAAATTTTCAAAGGACCCTAGTCCTGTTTGCTTTCAATGAGAGTTAGGTACTTTGAAAACATTACCCTTAGAGAGGAAGACCTCAACAGAACAGAACTGAGAAGGCCTTACTCATACTATCATGATAGTACAGATTATTTATAATAGCACGGTCAATTCATACTACTGTTTACAAAACAACATAAAATATATTCCCTGTCCCAAAAAGCTTGTATTTACCACAGATGAGAAAGTCCAACCAAAACAAAAGGCTGCAGTTCAGGGAAGGGAAAGAGGAAAAATAATTGGTGAGAAAAACAAGGAATTATTCCCAGAAGGTCAGCTTTCAGGAGGGATATAAAAGAGGGGTTGGCAGACAAGAAGTGAGAGATTGTTCCACTCACAGGGAGCAGAAGTATGAAAGGAGTGAAGCCAAGAATGCAGGAGACACAAAAAGCAATACAGCATGAAGACTGGGAGAAGTGTAAAAGAGTGAGGGGGGAGGAGAAGGAAAGGAGTTCAAACTTTTAAGCAGGGATGAAACTATTCAGTCTTCAAGGTGAGGATAAAAAATTTGCAAATAATAGGCAAAAGACAAGAAAATAAAGAAGAGATTCAAAAAAGGGATGAGAGACATGTGAAGAGCCAGGAGAACAGCATTATAGCAGCAGAGTTCTGGATAGATTGGAGGAGAAAGAGGAAAGGGAAGTGAAGCAAAGGGTCCCTTTTTCCCTGTAGCCAAAGATTACACAAAAGTTGTGAGTCTGTGAAAAGGAAGGATGTCAACAGTGGTAGAGAAGAAAGATGAGGAGGAAAGGTAAAAAGCTTGGGTTTGGAGGTTAATTATTTTGGGATGGCAGTGGGACATCTAACAGGAACTGTTGGAAAGATGTTTGGAAATGAGAGGCAGAGAGGAGAGTGGGGAGAGGTCAGGCACAGAGACAGGTACCATCAGAGTTGGTTGCTGAAAACATGGGTCAAATGAGACTGGCAAGAGATTAAACTGATCTATTAATAAACTCAAAACCTAAATGATTTGGAAAGATTTTAAAAGAAGGACACTGCAAGGTCCACATCACTTAGATAATCTTCTATAGTCACTTATCCTACAGAGTCATTTTTTCTTCTAAAGAGACTGTTTGATCAGGATCATAGAAGAGCATCTTAAATGTTATATACATACCTTACCTTAGAGAGATACAGTGCAAAAGTTCTAAAAAAAATACTTGTTTTGAAGCAATAATCCTGAATCCCTGTAAGCTAATAACATGTTCCTTGTTTTAAACATGTAAATCATACCTGCCCAGTGGGCTCATCAAAACAGTGTCCTGGTTTATTCTACAGTTAAGTGTCCACATTTACTTCTACAAAATTAGTTATTCTGATTAATAAAATACAAGACCAAAAATAATGTATAAATATAGAACTATTTTTTCCATGCTAGAAGCCAAGTGTTACATCTTTATTTACACACACACCCGCGCACTCTCTCTTTCTCTAAATCTAATGCAATGGTATTATGTGCTCCTTAAAGAATAATGATCTCAATAGATAATCTTGTTTGGAGGAAGGTTTCTGCTGTGTCGCTACACTGCTAGATTTGCTCGTTGTTGTTTTAGTGCTATTAACTTGGAACTCAGTCTACACATATATGTACACAACATCAAACATATGTATGTGCATGTATTATCTATCTTCATAGCAATGTAGGCCTGGAAGGGACCTCTGAGGTCATCTAGACCAGCCCCTTGCACACCAAGACCACACCTGACAGGTGTTCGTCTATCTTGGTCTTTAAAACTTCCAATAAAGGGGATTCTACAACCTCCCTTAGTAACCTGTTCCAGTGCTTAACTATCCTTACAGTTAGAAGACTTTTCCTAATATCTAACCTCTGCTGTAGATTAAGCCCATTACTTCTGTCCTACCTTCAGTGGACATGGAAAACAAGTGATCACTGTCCTCTTTATAACAGCCTTTAACATATCTGAAGATTTATCAGGTCCCCCTCAGTTGTCTCTTCTCAAGACTAAACATGCCCAGGTTTTTAACCTTTCCTCACAAGTCAGGTTTTCCAAATCTTATCATTTCGTTCCTCTCCTCTGGACTCTAAAATTTGACACATCTTTCCTAATGTGTGGCACCCAAAATTGGACACAATTCTCCAGCGCAGGCCTCACCAGTGGCAAATAGAATAGAACAATTATCCCGTGTCGAAATACACCCCAGAATATTAGCCTTTTTCACAACTGCATCTCATTGTTAGCTCATATTCAGTATGTGACCCTTTATAACCCAGACCCTGTTCAACAGTACTACTACGTAGCCAGATATTCCCCATTTTGTAACTGTGCATTTGACTTTTTCTTCCTAAGTGTAGTACTTTGACTTGTTTCATTGAATTTCATCTGGTTTATTCCAGACCATTTTTCTAATTTGTCATGGTCATTTGAATTCTAATCCTGTCCTCCACAGTGCTTGCAACCCCTCCCAGCTTGGTGTCATCTGCACATTTTATAAACACACTCTGCACTCCATTATCCAAATCATTAATGAAAATATTGACTAGCAGCAGACTCAGGACAGACCCCTGCAGGATCCCATTAAATACATCCTTTCAGCTTGACAGAAAGCTATTGATAACTACTCTTTTTCAACCAGTTATGCACCTACTTTATAGTAGTTTCATCTAGACTACATTACCCTAGTTTGCTTATGAGAATGTCAGGTGGGGCTGTGTTAAAAGCTTTACTAAAATCAATAATACACCACAGAAATTTCCCCATACTGAAGGCCTCTTCCCAAAAATGACAGCATCACTGAAGAAATTTGCCTTTTTTTTTTTTAATTGTTAGTTTGATGACTTTGTGGTGTTTTTTGTTGGAGAGAACAAAATTGAGAAGTTTCTTGTATTTAAAGGCCCACAGTGATTGCATCAACAAATTTCCAGAGTCTAGCACAATGAGAAGATGAAAATTGTCAGTCACCTTGTTACAAGCATCTCAATATTAAATGCTGTGACGGGGCAAGGCCAGAGGGCTATAGGAAAGTGGTACGGAACCAGTATGTTAGCCCCAGGCTAAACAAATCCCTGATACTTTATGGCAGTTGTTCCAGGTTAATCAAGACACCTGGGGCCAACGAAGAACTTTCCAGAAGGCAGGGAGGTTGATTGAGACACCTGCAGCCAATCGGGCTGGCTGAAACTAGTCAAAAGCCTCCCAGTGAGTCAGTGAGGGGCGCATGTCAGGAGCTGTGGAAGGAGGTTGCGTGTGAGGAGCTGGGAGCAAGAGGCACTAGGAGCTGAGAATGAGAGGGCGTACTGCTGGAAGATCCTGGGGTGAGGATAAAGAAGGTGTTGGGAGGAGTCCATGGGGAAGTAGCCCAGGGAGTTGTAGCTGTCGTGTAGTTGTTCCAGGAGGTACTCTAAACAGCTGAAGTCCACAAGGCCCTCGGCTGGAACCCGGAGTAGAGGGCGGGCCCAGGTTCCCCCCAAACCTCCCAACTCCTGTCACAGGAAGAGTTGACCTGGACTGGGGTTCTACCAGAGGGGAAGATCTCTGAGGCAAACCAAAAAAAATCCGCCAATAAGCGCAGGACTCACCAAGGTAGAGGAGGAACTTTGTCACAATGCATATATGTACATATAAGCACACACCTTTTTAATTATTTGAACTTGGTAACTGTCAAGAAGTGCCAAAAGGAAGTCCTTTATCCAGAGGAATCGGTAGTAAAAGGGCACAACATTCCACTAACGTATTTCAAATTGACCTGAAAACCCCATATCTTGGAGTAAGAGTTCAGTCTCCATATTCAATCAAATCTGAGAGACCTCTGTTGAGGTTGAAACTACCAATCAGAGTGGTTTGAATAATATGGCCAACACTCCACTAGGAGCTGGAATGATCAACCCCTTCAATACAGGTAACCAAACTTTTAGCTACCCCATCTCTTCTGTCATAATCAAAACAGATGTTCTGCTTAAAGGCTCCATTATATCAATACCAATCCCCACAGTCATCTACCATTCTGTCTTATGGAAATAGCATAGTGCTGAAAAATTGGTTGCTTAAAAACTGTATATTAGCAACACTCATAACTTAATACAATATGCCATTTTTACCCTTGTTGAGATTTTCAAAGCAGCCCAAAGTATTTAGTCATATCTTTCATCAAAATTCACAGATGTGTGACTAAATTCCTGTACTGCTAAGAAAATCTCAGCCCATGCCTAACAGTTCAGAAGTGCTTACACTAAATATAACATTTTATTCTACGCAAGAACAGTCATATTCTGCACTAATGAATGAAAATTAACTGTGACATTCCCTCACTTACTATAGTGTCACAGCTCCCCCAATTTCATACATTCAAGATGTTCAGTGACATCAACTGTTTGGAGTAAAATTTTAAACAGCTACTAAAAATCAATTCTGATGTACCGAGGTAGCAAAAGTAATTCAAACATGAAGAAAGCATGAGAAAAATTCCCAAGAAACTTTGTTGACAGTACCTGTAATAATACCCTTTGAAAAAAAAAACATGAGGATGCCCATCAACTGTTTC
This sequence comes from Macrochelys suwanniensis, assembly GCA_033296515.1. Lineage (NCBI taxonomy): Eukaryota > Metazoa > Chordata > Testudines > Chelydridae > Macrochelys > Macrochelys suwanniensis. The sequence continues at coordinate 16,151,796 of CM065781.1, read as the reverse complement.
TAAAACATTAATGTTCATTAAGAAAATGAATATGAAAGTATTGCTCCTGGTAACCACATAATTAGTGACTAATGCCACATCTATCTTTTTGCAGAAATGTACAGAAATTAGTTAATATATTTATAAAAATACTAAGATGTATACCTGTGAATGTGCATGTGTAAAATATACATAGAGTGTAAAATATATACAACGTATATATATTTTACACACAGAGGCATACATATTAATATTTTTATTTTATTACTTTATTTAGTTATATTATCTATATTGGAAATACATTATGGTGCATGAGTTTGTTATGCTCACATTACTCACAAATGGCAAAATCACAAGTGGGAATTAAAGGTTCTCTCAAATGTGTGCTACTACGATCTTTACCATACTGAAGCATAATGTATTTTGAATATGTCATGTGTTATAGAGAAAGTGTAAGGAATATTTTAGAGGGTTTGTTTGGGGGTTGTTTTTTTGGGGGGGTGGGGGGGAGAGGTTATGTATTTGGATTATTTTTGTATTTTTTGCCTTTGAAGCCATGTGTCTTAATTACCGTCAGTCCAACTGCACAGGTCTGAAAGAGATAAACTAAAAAGAAACCCTATAATAGTCCATGTGGTTATAAGGTCATGTAACTCAGTACAGAATTCGGCCCGTTGTTGAAAAATGCAAGGCTGGGTCAAGAGCAACACCGCAAATGGAAGAAATCCACACCGTATGTTGGACCTCTCATTTAAAGTAAATCAGTCCTAGTCTTCACCCCCAATTATCCAAAATGCCTGACTAAGAAGGCAGTATAACAAACTTTAATTTCTTTATTCGGTAGTGGACTGTATTCAGTTTTGCTCCTATTTATTCTACAATGACTTATTATCTAAAAGTTCTCAGTATTTGAAAAGATTTATCAGTGACTCATCTTCAGGAAGTATTCTGAAATGAGTAATGGAATGCCACTCGTTTTATTACGAGTGTGTACACACATCCCACTGAAGATATAAAAGCTTTCATTAAGTAATTTGTTGCAATTCTTCTAGGCTTGTCACAGTCTTTACTATTCTGTTGATATTATTTTCAATATTTACTACACTTCAATAGGAAAGCACAAAGCATTCCAATATAATGCAGCATGGCACCGATTGTTGAATAGCACAATAAAGCTAATCTACTTGCAAATAATATTTGTCAAGTTTTTAAAGAGCAACAACTTCCATTAAATGGTTTTAATCAAGATGGAAGTGTCTTCTTGAAGTGTCATTTTAAACTTTTATTCCTAAATTATCTTTTGTAATCCTCTAAAGATGTCAAATACTTATGTCTCTCTTACAGCACAGAAATAGCTCTTTCGTCATCAGTTTTTAAGGCACTGTAAACTTATCTCAGCTGCTGAAATTCTTCATGCGAAAAATCAGAAACAATGTACATATCTGCCACTGGGGAAATAAAGCTGCCAGTGATAAGTGGGAAAGATCTAGTCAGGTACCTTTTACACAGTGTTGCAGTACTTTTATTGTGGCCAGGTACTGTAATTTCAAATAGCTCTCTAAAATACACTGATTGCAATCTGTTAAAATACGGCTGTACTCTGAAAAGTGACTAACAGTACTGTAGGTTCATGTTTACAGCATCTCACTGATTCTATGTCATATCTGCTCAGCTTACGAATAAAATGCCTTTTTTTTTTCTATTTGCCAGCCCTATAAACTCAGTCTGAGATGCAAGACTGTTGAGCTTTTCCTACACATGCATCAGCAATAAAGATGATTCAGATGCAAGTTACACCAGCACACACATTAGCTTTAGGTGGGGTTGCACAGGCGTGTCCAAAGGGCATGATTGGATCAACTGATTTAACATGCAGCTGCACCAGAAAAACAAGATGAAAAACTTGTACGTGGCTGAGGCTTGAATCTTCTTAGCAGATGACTACTCTAGTTTAGGAGATATAATCCTGCTATCCAAGTGTATTGCCTTTTGCAAGAGAGAGTTAGTGCACTGTACACTGATGCTAAATGAAGGAGGGGAAAGAGGCTGATTTTACAAACAATTAAATGGCAGCTCATTATGAAGGTAAGGACAAATTCCTATACAAAGAAGGAATTCACCTACCACAGACTCCTTTACCAAAAAGTATCTGAAATATTTATTATGGTGGAGCAGTCACAAGACCATAGGGCATAGCAAGGTTGCACCAGGATTTTCAGTTTTAGATAGGATTTACCCTTAGACCTTTGCCTATCACAAACAAAAGTACTGTGTTATAACACAAAGTTGCACTGCTTGCTCTCCACCACATTCCTGTTAACAAAGGCTCAAAACATTTACCTGATATTTGGTAGTCTTGAGACTAAGTCAACGAGCCAGGATGAAATACCTATCCTGCCACACACTCCAAACCCACACCTTCCTCCCTTTTATTTTAAAGAAAGAATGTGCAGTTGTCCAATATTGCTCATTTTCTGTTTAATAAAATTTTAATATGTAACTATGTCTTTCTTGCTGTTTATCCCTTTTCTCTCCACTTCCTTCTCTCTCTTCTTTCCTATATATATCACGGCTTATATTTTCTTGCACTGTGTTCTATGTCTGTTTCCTCTACATTCTCTCCCTCTTTCATTCCTTACATTTTCTGCTCTACCTCCTCCTCTCTCTCTCTTCTACCTCTCTCAAATCTCTCATTTCTATCAGAGAGAGAGAGAGAGATTTAGGAGAGACACTGGATAGGCAGATGAGTAAACCGGAGGACTAACAAAGTCAAGAGCTGAAAATCTAAGTGCCCCACCAGTACTAGGAAAATGGAGCTGGGATTCTAGTCAGGCTGCTGTTCCTGAACCCTTTTTGAGGGCTCCATATTTTGTGGCCTCCCCACACACATTCCATCTCCTCTGGCTCCTGCAAGTAGCCACTCTCTATACGCTTTGCTCCTTCCACACTAGAACCTACTGTCTGCTTTGTGGGTGGCAATTAGTGGGGGGAACAGGTTTCTCTAATCCACCTTTACTCCAACCTCTATTTTAGGGTCCTCCTCTCCAGCGATTTGCTTCATTGCCCAATTCCCTTCTCAGCTTTTCAAAGTTGCAGCAGAGTGAAATTGCCCACAGGGTTTCCAATAGCAGTAGGCTAAACTGAGACAGACTAGATAATTCCACTCTGCTTTATCTTGGAAAGACAACAAACAGCAGCTGAGACATGGATCCCTCTGTCTAAGACAGGCCGTGTCTACACTACGGGGGCTATACCGGCATAGCTATGGTGCCATAAGTATACAAGGATAACCCCATGGTGTAGACACCACCTATGCTGACCAAAGGGGGTTTTCCCTCTGTGTAGGAACTCTACCAGCCCGAGTGACAGTAGGTAGGTCAGGGGTCTCAAACACGCGGCCCGCGGGGTTCATCCATGCAGCCCGTCAAGCTCCCCACAACCCCCCCCCCCCCCCCGCCCCTCTACCTACCCCGTGGCGCCGCAAGCAGCTGCATAGGGCACCACATTTCCTGGTGCCCTGCGCAGCTGTGTGCTGCTCCAGCCCCTGCTCTGCCCCTGCCCCGCCTCTTCCCGCCCCGCCTCCACTCCCGACCCTGTACCCACCGCACCCTGCACCCCAACCCCCTGCCCTGAGCCCCCTGCCGCACCCCTCCTGCACCCCACACCCCAACTCCCTGTCCTGAACCCCCTGCCACATAGGCGCCGACTCCGTGGGTGCTCCAGGGCTGGAGCACCCACAGGGAAAAATTGGTGGGTGCAGAGCACCCACCGGCAGCTCCCCGCCAGCCCCGCGCCTGCGCCCAGCTCACCTTATCTCCACCGGGGCGACGTTGCGGGGCCCCGCCCCCGGGGCGACGTTGCGGGGCCGGGGCACGAGCACCCACCGGAGCCGACGAAAGTCGCCTCCTATGCTCTACCACACCCCGAACCCCTGACGCACCCCACACCTCAATTCCCTGCCCTGAGCCCCCTGCCGTACCCTGCATACCTCCTACACTTCAACTCCCTGCCCTGAGCCCCGCACCGCTCCTGCACCCCCGGGGGCAGGGAGGTGGCAGAGTTGGGGTGAGGACTTCGGGGAAGGGGTTGGAATGGGGGCAGGGAAGAGGCGGGGCAGGGGCGGGGCCTAATGGAAGGGGTGGAGTGCGGTCGGGGGCAAGGGGTGGGTGTCTGTGATGTGGTCCTTGGGCCAATACACTAGTCCTCATGCGGCCCTCGTGGTCATTTGAGTTTGAGACCCCTGAGCTAGGTCAACAGAAGCACTCTTCCATTGACCTAGCTGCATCTCCACTGGAGATTAGGTCAGCATAGCTACGTCACCATGGGGTGTAGATTTTTAACACCCCTGAGCGTTGTATCTATGTCAACCCAAATGTTAAGTGAAGACCAGGCCTCAGGAAACCAACACTGCATCATATGAGTCCAACAGAAAAGCACAGAAAGCACCATCATTTCACAACACTAGCAGCTGACTGTGGGGCTGCAGACCACAACTCCAAGAAAAAAAGATGTGTTCTAACTTCGAGGTAGCTAACATGAGGTAAAATCCTAATGAAGACAAGGCAGTCTGTAGTTCTTACACAAGTTAGTATTTCAGGTTAGCCATAAGCGCCTCCATAGTTTTTAACTCAAACAGCCTACCTGTATGAAAACTACAAACTGCCTTGTCTTCTCTAGGATTTTACCACATTAGTTAACTCAAGTTAAGAGTACACATTTTTTCCTTAGTGACCAGGCCGAAACTACTGCCCAAGGGCACAGAAGAAAAAAGGACAGTGATGAAAAGGAAAATAGTATAAAATGGGTGAGGGAGAGAAAGTTTCCTGTCAAGTTCAGGAAGATGAGAGTCAATGTTTGGATTTCTGTTCTGTACGTGATAAAAGGCTTACATGTTTCAGTTATAATCTCTTGCATTCCCATGTCATCTTGCTGAAAGTTATTCTTCTCTGATCAGGAATTTTCTCCTCCACATTGTAAGTTTATCTCATGGAGAAAACAAATTTTGTGCAGTCTTGAGACACACTATATACACATAAGATTATTCCTTTAGCGCAATAGAAGATCTGATTTTTCAGTCTTATGGTTAAGACAATTGTGCCGATTCCGAATGTGCTTTCCAATATTAATACACAGTACGTGGCGATATAAAATGTATCAAAAGTGCACCAAACCTTCCTTAATCCGAAGTGTAGCTCAGCGCCACTCTGATTTTTCCTCAATGTTTGTGCATAGTAGGCTTAAAAATTTATTTAAAAGGATGACAGGACAGTGAAGAAGCAGGATACATCTCAATTTTAATTAGTAGCTGCTTAGATTAAACTTTATTCTCAGTAATGTTTTGATTTTCATGCATCAGAGTAATTCTATGTGGAGCTCCCAAACTGGAAATATATTTTAAATGTAATGAATTCACTTACAACTGACCTAAGAAGATGAAAGTTCTACAATTCATATTTTATCCCAAGGTGTTTAAAAGCTTGAATAATATGCGTAATACACAAAATTCAAAGCACGTATTACTTTGGTTAAATGTTTCAATATATTATTCTAATCAGTAAGCCAAAATAGAAAAGTCTATAGAAACAGTCTGCTGCAAAAGCTCTGTTGCGTAGGAAATCAAAATTTTGATAATTTTTCAACTCATTTCCCAAACTGTTGAAACTAGGCACAATGCAGAGGTCGTTCCTTTGCTCTCCACAAAAGAGGGACACTTGCCACATTTTCCTCCCATCATCTGTGCTTACTGGAACTAAACCGACTGTAAGACTCAAAGGAGAGTGTCTATTTGTCTTCTAAGAAGGACGCAGATGTGCAAAGAAGATAAACAGATAGTGAAAAGGCTCCACTTGCAAGAATACTTGGCATGAAATTACAAAAAACACTAAAATAATAAATTTAATAGTGTTGCCAACAGAATTTCTGGATGCAGTCTGTTATGCAAACCGTTTCTAGTAACAAGAAAAGGAATACTTGTGGTACCTTGGAGACTAAAATTTATTTCAGCATAAGCTTTCGTGGACTACAGTCCGCTTCATCGGATGCAAGTAACAATCTCTAGTAACAATCCTCTGAAGAAATCAGATTGCTGTCAGAAAAGTACTCTTGCAAATCTTCTAGACTTTATACTTCATAAAAATATATTACTTAAAGGAATCCATTAGGATATAAAAAAAGTCAATATTTAGACCTCTTTCAAGCTTTTCTGAAAGTGTTTGCAACTTTTTAGCATAAGTCCTAGTGAACTGCTGTAACAAATACAATATTTTTCTTTTACTAAATTCAAAACTTAAATAATGTTCTTATTGCATTCCGGTCTGATTTCTTCATTATTAATATGGAATGGTTCTGAATTGCAGGTACATCAATGACTTGTAGTACTCAGATTTTCCTAAACAAATCTGAAAGTTGGAAAATATTGCTCCTATGCTATGGTGGTTGTTTTTTATGAGGAATATGAAAATGTGCTGGAAAAAAACATTCAGATAAGACTTAGGAAAATAATGGAAGTAGAAGCATTCTTTTAGAAGATGACTAGCTAAAATAGTATTGCTGATTAAAGCAGAAGTGCTTTGTGTTTCTGGAGCCACCAATTACAACTATGGTACAATATTTAAATATGTTTATGGGTGTTACTACAATGGATTTTACTGCTCCTGTTCTATATGATTTCATATTATATAAAACAGTTAACAGTATGAATTTGTCTTCAGAACTAATTCTCTCTCTATTAAAGAGATTAATGGTATTTTCCTCACATTGGCTCAGTACACCGCCTGTTATTAAGTACTGTTATTCCTGGGATAACACCCTGGGAGTCAGAGATTTAGCTTTTGTTAACAATAAGAGCAACCTAATCATTTACTTTTTTACATAAAATTTAAGATTTATAAATATTAAAAAGTATATTGAACTATGTTTTAACACCCTGGCAAAGATCTATTTAAAGCCTACAGCTATTAAAAATAAATCTAGAGCCTAATCATCAGACGTGCTGAGCAGCCATTGAATTCAGTAGGTGTTGTGGGTAGTCAGCAATCCTGAAAATCAGGCTTTTAGTTAACCTGCAAGGACATGCCGTGTCACATTCTTGGAATGTAAGCTCCTCCAGGCAGGGACCATTTTTTGTTGTTTGTACAGTGCCCAGCACAACAGTGACTTGAATCTAACTAAACACTAACACTATACAAATAAATAATACCACCGCAGTTGCGCTGTGGTGTGAATCCACAGCAGCTACAGAGACTTCAGTGAAGCTACTCTAGATTTCCCGTGGTGCACCAGAGAGCACAATCTGCTCCTTTGTTTGTAGTATTTCCTCTTTACCAATCCAGGAACTGTAGAGTTATTTTGTTCTCTGCTGGCAGAAAAAAAGACTAACCATTGATGAGACTTATGTACACCGAATCCCTTGGTAACAAAGCCTATGTTTCTCAGCAGTAGTCAGGCCAGTAAACACCGATACTGTACTAGGAAAAGAACTGTTCATAGACCAAAAACCCTACAACTGCATCCTGCACTCATAAAATGAAAAACAGTTTTGGAATGAAGTTACAAGAGAGGATTAATTTGACCCTCACTCCCCAGTATCTTCAATAAATGGGGGAAAGCAAAAACCAAAACACTGAAGCCAGATAAATCTGCTCTCTCCAACCACTATTGTTTTCCCTTAATCTGCTACAGATATTTGTTCAATACCACATGATGGAAAGTTCACATTTGTAGCTACCTGGATGCCACCATACAGCCAAAAAAACCTTGGCCCAATTCTGTACCACTGGAGTCAATGACAATTTTGCCATTGGGATGGGAGCAGGACCCAGTCCATAATTTGGACCCTATACTGCCAGTGCCTGTAATTTTAAAAGTTTCTGTCCGGAGTTAATGACAATTTAGCAGTGCAACAGCCTTCTGATATGTATAATTTTTAAACAAAATATTCGTACTTTTTAAAAACACTTTCCCTACTTCTTTGAAAACTATTAACTTTAGAGTTCAGCATCCTTATGTGAACGTCCAGGATGCTGTACCACACATCCTAAATTGGTCAGTTACTAGTATTGCACTTGCAGCAGCTTTTCTCTCCCCTTATGATTTGACCAATGACACCAGAACAACATCCATAATTGGCAGTTAGCACAAGGCTTTAAACAGGGAGATCGCAATCTGACATTACAGCCTATGACAAACTGTTGTTTCCCTTTTAATTTTTGTAATGCATAGAAGTCTAATAAATTTATGACCCAAAATAATGGAAAGCTGAAACAACCCCTGAAACAGCACACCCTGTAGGAATTATTGTCCTACTGTAGCATAATAATCCATAAGGGGAAAAAATTTCAAGGGACAAATCTCTAAGTAGAGGACCTGAGGGCCACAACCTCCCAGATGCTGAACACTTCTGTTCATTCAGGTGCATCTTTGGTAATTTTCTTTTTTAGAAGGGAAATTAAAAAGGCATTGTAAATAATCTAAAATGCACCAGAATATGCACATCTGCCAGTGACACTAGAATCTGGTTTCATCTTAGTGTTTTCCCCCTTCTTTCTGCCCCTTCCCTATATGACTTACTATGGATATTGTCACATTGTGACCCATATTCTTCATAGAAACATGCTTATGATATGAATATGGCACAACTTAGATAATATATGGAGATATGCCTATCTCATAAAACTGGAAGGACCTTGCAAGGTCATCAAATCCAGTCCCCTGCTTTCACTAGCAGGACCAAGTACTGTCCCCTGACAGATTTTTGCCCCAGATCCCTAAGTGGCCCCCTCAAGGATTGAACTCACAACCCTGGGTTTAGCAGGCCAATGCTCAAACCATTGAGCTATCCCTCCTCCCTGTATTTTATGCAAGATGAGTCATGTGAGATATCATTGGAAAGGTTATGATTTACTGAATATTATTATCCTAGTTGTATGCGTGTATCATTTCTGTATCTGAAGTTGGGAATACTGACTATGTAACAATTACAACTGTGTTTTCACCTGGGAAACGCCCACCAGACAGTAGGCAATCAGCCTGGATGGGCCATTAGGGGGGACAAAAGGACTTTGAAGATACTAATCTCCCTCCTTCAAGAGAAGTTTCCTGGGATGCTGCTTTAACACTGCAGGGTCAGGTGATCATGTCCCTTGGTACTGGACATCATTTTGGACTTCTGGTATTTTTCCACTGGAAGGGGGTAGGGGTCAAACTGGGAAACAAAGGATTCCTGCCATATGCAAATCCTATTTAAGACTTGGGAGTGAGTTAATCTTAGCTCTTCTCCACTGTCTCCCCGCCCAAGAAGGAAGAATGCTGAAAACACCTGAAGAAACAAAGGAACTAAACCGGGGGGCAGGGGGGAGCAGAGGCTGAGCCCAGGCAAGAAAGGTCAGCCTGTGAAAGGAATACCTGGAGATTTAAGCTGTAAGCAGTGCAGTTTACCTTCAAGAAACTCTGCAACCTATATAACACAACATCTAAGGTGAGGAATTACTATTTGTAGCCAATTTCTTTAATGTATTTGCGTACTTGTTTTATTTGCTCAGTAATCTGCTTTAATGGTTTGCTATCCCTTATAATCACTTAAAATTTACCTTTTGTAGTTAATAAACTTATTTTTTGTTTATTCTAAAACCCAGTTTGTGCCATTCATAACTGGTGGGGGGGGGTGTGCATATCTTCCTACACATTGAAGGAGGGAGCAAATTTCATGAATTTACGCTGTATCTATCTCTATACAGAGCAAGACAATACAAGGTTGGGTTTACACTCCAGAGGGTGTGTGCACCTGAGTGCTGGGCAATTCCCTGATTTGAGTCTTCTCACACAGAACTGATTGCAGACTCTGTGTGATTCTACAGCTGGGTGTGTCCCTACCCGTGTGTGCGCACGCGCAGCAGGACAGGGTGAGGGAGTCCAGGCTGGTGGAATGGGCCGGCTCAGTAGGACCCCAATACATCAGGTGACACCGCGGAAGGGGGATCCAACCCATCACAGTATGTCTACACTTATACCGCAACAGTGGCGCCACAGTAGTGCTTTGGTATAGACACTGCCTACGCTGACAAGAAGGGTTTTCCCATAGGCATAGGTAATCCACCTCCCCGAGAAGCAGTAGCTAGGTCAACAGAAGAATTTTTCCATAGACTTAGTGCTGTCTACACCTGGGGTTAGGTTGGCATAGCTACATCTCTTATGGGCAGGGATTTTTCACACCTGAGATATGCAGCTATGCCAATGTAAGTTCCAAGTGTAGTTCAGCCCTGTGTCAGAGTTCTCACGATAGGCAGCCAGAATTGGGGCAGGGCAGACACTGTCCCATCTGGTCCCATGGAACTTAACAGAAAAAGTGACCAGAACCAGAAGATGCAGAACCCTCCCTCCCCTATGGAGCTGTACTACCAGGGAGCAAATTGGGGGCCAAAGCTGCAACTGAAATATGGGACCTCTGTAAGGATAGGCTTGGGGAAAATCCCACCCCCAATCCACCTCAACAGGACAACATGGGCATCTCCACAAGAGAATTCTTGCAGAGATTCCCCATATTCCTCATATGGTTAAAAGCTGCAGGAAAAGATAATGTGGGCCATATTTACTATTCTATAATAGACTGGGATTTCTCTGTAACAAAGGACACATTTTTCTCATGAAAACTAATTTAATTTTTAAAATTGGAAGAGACATTTTAAAAACAAAAAGAGAACACTGCCACTTTATGTATCATTTACCCTACAAACGTTATTCATAAAACAGGAGGGTGGATAGGAGGGTTGGGAAATATTAAACAAAATAGTGCATCATTTGCAAAAGCTTTCATGTACAACAAAAAGGATTACTTACTAACTGAAATATCCCTTGATTAAAACAAATTAATATTCCACCTGGAAAATACTATGCAAGCCTCTTTGTTTTTGAATGACCTCTGGGCCAAGTACAGATCACAGACTAACCAGTAAGTCAATCGAAAACCAAGTCTGACTCTTCCAAAGCTCTCTCTCGGGAACTCTAGCAACAGTTAAAAAGCTCTTTGTTTCCATTCAACCCAATATGCAGGGGTGGAAAAGCTTTTCAAAACATTAAAGAGAAACAAGTGAGGTCTGTTACCATTCCAAGAAGCAAATTAAGGTCTAAATTCAGAGACTGTCAAGCACCCACAACTTCCATTAAAGTCAGTGGATGCTGGCTGTGCTCAGCGCCCCTCAGGATTTGGCTCTAATGGAAGGATAACCAGTTTTTCCAGAATTCGCTGCTTTGGAACTTTTAAAACCATTACCGCCTTTTTGCATATTTGTTATGTTATGTCTTTATAGCTCACAGCAATAGTATAAATACATTTTAGAGGGATATTATAATACAAGTTCCTGCAAGCAGTTCATCTGAATGCTGCTGAAGTACAGTTCCCAGGTTTAACTAATAACTAGCAAGCCACTTTTCCTTTATTCCTTCTCCATACTAATATTTGTAATGTTAAAAAAATATTTAATAAAGGGCCATAATCGCTGTATTGAAACTTTGCATATCCAGTGAGAAAAGAAACTCAAACACTGAAAAATGGAATGAATCAAAGTGATCTGGGATAAAAATCTTACCCATTTTGATAAATTCACCCAGGAGCTACAAAGAATAGTTTTAGTTTGGATTATTTCAAGCGGCATAGGTTTGTTTGTTAAATTGTTACTTAAAAACTGCATCATACTACGTGAATCTAAAAGTTACTCTAATTAATTAACTAAATAATAAAGGAAAATTAAATGTGTGGCATACCAAGGAGAACAACTTTACTTTATCTGTTTCTGACTGAAATCTAGTCAGCTATAACTCACATTGTACCATTAGAACTGGCCTGAATTTTCCTAAAAGGTCATCCCATAGCCTGGCTGATGACATATTTGTACATAGATGACAGGTATATTATAGAAGAGGTAAGCTAATAAGTAGGCCATAAAACACACACACTCTCTTCCATCAACTTAAACATAACATGGCCAAAACTGAACTCTTCCTGTCCTCCCAAACTGACCCCACTCCCTCAATGCTGTCACTGCTGACAACACCAACATCCGCCCTGCCACCCAGACCCATAATTTGGTCCAGACTCCATCTCCCCTGACCATCATAGAATCATAGAATATCAGGGTTGGAAGGGACCTTAGGAGATCATCTAGTCCAACGCCCTGCTCAAAGCAGGACCAATCCCCAATTTTTTTCCCAGATCCCTAAATGGCCCCCTCAAGGATTGAACTCACAACCCTGGGTTTAGCAGGCCAATGCTCAAACCACTGAGCTATCCCTCCCCTGAGCTATCACATCAAGGCTTTGTTTAAATCTCTGTTTCTTCCTCCTAATATTTCTAAGACACCACCTCCCTTGTGAAGGGGGTGTCCCACTCACACATGCTGGGAAAGGGTTAATATGAGGCCAATTAACCAGTCTGCAAAGTCTGGTGAGTGGGGCGGGCCTAATTAGAAATAAAGATCAGGGCTTGTTTCCATAAAAAGCTGAGTGAACCCAATTGAGGAAAGGAGACCTGGAGGAGAGGAAGTAGATCGTTCCCCTTCTCTGGGAAGCAGTATGTAAGAAGACTGAGAAGAATAGTACAGCAGAGATGACACGCTACTGCCCAGGTAAGCTGCAAGTCTAAGTGGAGCCTGGGGCCCTGAGGCGCTGTAGCCTGCCCGTACCCCTGAATAAGGGAAGGAGGATTCCAACCCCTGGGCTATGGGATTGATTGAGGCATAGAAGCCTCTATTTAGGTAGGAAGACAGTATACAGTAGCAGAGGCATGCCTATGATGAGATGGTTGCTCACTGAACCGATCTGGAATGAAGATTTGGTTAGTATCCATTTCTGTAAATGACTTTGTGGGACAGGACTCTGCAAAATGATCTGTCTGGAAAGCCAGGACACTCCTATGGCCGGAGTAGGCCAAAGGAAAGCGAGGGAAACTGAGGCAAAGGTTGCTGCAACGCCACAGCCAGGTAGGAACGGGAGTGGTGGTGACAACTTTGCCACTCCCTCACATCTCAAACACTGTAACTTGCTCCCATCTATTCTATCCAGCCCTCCCACAATCCCTCCACTTCTACATATGAAATTCAAGCTTCTCGGCCTTACCTGCTGAACCATTAACAGCTTTTTTACTTCCTATATATCCATTCTATCCTCTCACCTCCTGTCCTCTCCACACCACTAACGACACTAGCCTCATCTGCCCACTTGTTCACAGTCTTCAGCCAAGATATTCAATAATGACTAGAGATTTTGGGTGCCCAACAATTTATTTTTTTTTAAAATACCCCTTTAAGGTGTCTGAAGTTGGGCAGACAAAAATTGAAGCACCCAGTCATCCCTCACTTTTGAAAATCTTGCCTGGGTGCCTTCTTCCATGCTATGCCTTATCAATAGAATGTCCTCCCTGAACTGACCCCTAAAACTTTCTCCAAATTAATCCTGAATAAATCTCTTCTTTTATGATGACTATACGAAACTGGCAATCTGACAATGGACAGATTAAATACAATTTGAAACCAACAATCTGTCAAGGAAAAAAAAAATCTAAAATGGTATATAAATATTGAATGTTTTGATGATACCCCTCTTCCCTCAGCCATCACACTTTGCCTGTCTGTGTGGGACTTTGTGTTTTTTGCCTCCGAGTATATATCTTTACATTGTTAGTACATTGCCCTCTCCTGCTCCCTTCAACTGCTTCTTGGTCCTCCTAGAGTAAAGCTTTTGGGGGCATGGCTGCCTCTTATTGTGCCAGACACAGTGTGCGCCTGATCTAAACTGGGACCACAAATATAACAGATCAAGAATAATTTATACCACCGTTAAATGGATGTAAACTCAGAATTGGCAATATATGTCACTGATCGGTCCATCAGCCCTCACAGAGAGAGCACCGATCACAACACATCAGATGCGTTGTTCTAGCTAGTCCTCCAACTACCCGCTGGCCAAGCTGTCAGTAGCAGGCAATATATGTATTTATGCCTTTCAAAGCTACATTATAAACTTTAAAATGTTCAAGTTTCAAAACAAAAGGTTAGATACGGGTGGGAGGGGAGGAGAGATGGTTAATTTTATGTCCAGTACCGGACTTTATTTTCAACTGCGAGTTGCTGTTTTTGAAACAAAAGAAGCTAATGACTTGGCAACAGGCAGACATTTTATACACCAGAACCTGAACTCATTCTTTCAAAGCAGACCATTCTGATCTGTAGAGCTTTTCAGTACTGTTGAACTGTTAGTATCACTTTAGTTACTGAATGAATGTTTACGTAACAGAATAAAAAAACACCACAGATAACTGAGCCATATGGCCCCACACACTACCACCTCTGAGGATCCAGATGTCATGGTAACCACAAGAGGAAAGAAAGAGTAGCAGCTTATGATGTTGAAGTAAAAAGATTGAATTTGTCTGTAGGGGCTTATTTACCCTAGTGTTTTATAGTGGACTAACACATAGGAAGTTATCTTAATTTGAAGAAAAAAACAGAGAGATAAATTTAGGTATTTGTGAAGTGTCAATTATTGCGGTATATTTTGCATACAACTTCATATAACAAATGGAAACACTTTCAAGATGGATGTTTTAAACTTAGCTAATTTTTGTTTTGTTTTCAAGTGCAATCATCAGTTTGTTACACAGACAACTACAGCACTCAGGGCTACAACATGCTTGCTTGCTTATCACAGCCAAACTATTAACAATATTTTGTACTTTTTAAGATGCCACACAACCATCAAAAAAAAAGTTAGCATCATCATTAGGTAGTTTTACTTCACAACTGTAAAATATCACTTTTTCAAATGTCAGAAAAGGCAGAGACAACACTTGCAACATTTTAATGAATGCTGGCTTTAAAGTAATAGTACTAAGTCAAAATGGGACCCAAAGTTTAGGGGGTTTTATTATGAAATTTTTAACATAACCCAAGTCTAACAGGATGTTTAACTTTCCGAAAGTGGAATTTTATTAACATCACAGGAACCGTGATTTTTCAAGTTTTTGAACATCTGATGTGTTTTACCTATGGATCCAAAAAAATAACCACCTTTGTTTTGCTCAGAAGCGAAAGGATACGAGGCGTTCCTTCTGTTCTACATACCAAGTAGAGACATGCAGCAATTACATGGGTCATCTTTCTCCCACGGGTTAAGTGCTTGCTCACCGCCATCTTGAAAAAGTTAAAGGCAGTATCAAGACAATGCTGGTTGAGTTGCAACTGGTTTCCCAAGTGATGAATTTGACGTTTTCCTAAGAAAAGAGAGAGAAAACTCTTAAAACAATTCTGTAATTAATCCACTTTTTAACAAAGAACCAAACTTAAGAAAAACTTTGTCTAGGAATTCAAATTACTTGGCATTTTGTTGCAGAAGAATGTCTTTATTTTATTAAAACACAGAAAGACTAAGAAGGCATATAATACAGTAAGTTATTTTCAACATAGAACTATTTCTTAGATCATGTAGCTCCATGGAGATTATGCCCTACATTTTCAAATGTGTCCACTATTTTTGGGCACCCAATTTGAGACAGTTAGACTGATTTTCAGAGAGGTCCCAGCATCCTAGTGAAGTCAACCAGAGTTTTAGATGCTCAGCACCTCTGGGGAATAAAAAAAATCAGGGCCTAGGTCTCAATTTGGGCAGACCTGAGGCAACCACATTAGTAAACATCAAAAACGTAGATCCATCCCTCATTTGGATGAGATAGCATCCAAAGTGTGCTAGACACTTTTCCAAACACAGGAAGATTTGTTTGTCCCAAAGAGCTGGAATCTGGCACTTGACCAGCTTGATCAGCAGAGATGAATTTCTAAAAAATCTTATTGTGGTACACGACTTTAACTGCAAACAAATTATACATTTTGTGGCAATTCACCCAAAACTGATGAAGTATGTGGTTTCCTTCAAACACCCAAAACCACAAGGAAAGGAGCTAATGGAGCTTATCTCAAAGCTTATTCATGGTTGTCACTGATAGGGCAGAACTTCCTTCCTCTGAACATATTCAGAGAAGAGACTTCATTTAAGGTTTTGCTGCCAGACTACGTTGATTCAGGAAAACAAATGTACATGTCTTCTAAGGTGAAGACACTTTAGATGAGTCATGATAGGAAGTGGTACAGCTGCTAAGACAAACATGGAAATCAAGGTCCAGCCCTCTCTCAAAGCTCTAAGCTATGGGAAACCATGCCAAGAAGGGAATGTGAGGCTGACTTGCTGAAAAAGATGGGAGAAGTCATGATGAAAAGTATTGGGTTCACTAACAATCAACGGGTCAGACAGTAACAAAAAAAACACAACACTTTAATTCTATACACCAGACAGATGTTTCCAATACATGTTCTTACAGGAAACATGCATCCATTAATTACACAGAGATGTTACAAACGTGTAAGCGTATTTGATGATGTGAGTGTAAAATTTGCCATGTGGCTTATCCACAGTTTTTCAGTTAAGGCAACGCAACAGTGACAACATAATAGTTGTCACAAAAATAACATATATCGGTAATTCTTTACTCTGTGGCACTAACTAATCAGGCCCTTCCTACATAAGCACCACTAACAATATGTTAAGGGAGGTGCATAGCATCTGAAAAACCTTCAAGTCAACAAGAAAATTCTGACTTGGTTCCTGTAAAGACACTCCCAGAAATCTAACTACGGTTCAGTGTAACTCATCCCAAGCAGAGAGTTGCACACACATAGAGAACCACAGAACTATGTCAACCTCACCTCTGCACAAATAGGAGTTATGTGCACTCATCAGCCCATAACTGCTCTGAGCAATTATGCCTCACCACATTTGTATATTAGACAGGAAGCAAGACATCATGCACACAACTTTCAAACAAGGAGATAAAAATTTTGAAGGGGAGAGAGGTCAGGTTTCATCTCCAAAGTTTTTTCAGATATCTATTAAATAAGCTATTGGGGACTGATCCAAAGCCCACTGAAGTTAATGGGAGTTTTTCCAAGAATTTCAAGTCCTTGGTAGCCAAAAAATGTCAAATATAGTCTTCTCCCAAAAATTAATTTACTGGCTTACATCTCCTCCCTTCCCCTCCATTGTGTTTTTCTCCATAGCCTGCACCCTTCCAACAAAACACCCTCTATTTCTACCAGAGACTTCTCGTTCCTCCTTGTTTCCATCTTGCCCTTTTATTCAGGGATCTGCTTTAAACTCCTCCTATTCCACAAGCCCATCATATCAACAACCTTGCTTATGTCTAAGAATTGCATACGACTCCCTCTGAAAAACACTGATGCCTGAAGTAGTCCCAAGAGACAATTACTTAGGTGCTCCTTTTTCCCAAGAGCTGAGTGCAATGCCTCTGCGGAGCTCCATGCCCAGGTTGACTCTGGGGCAATTAGGAAATAAAAATATAGTGGAGAACCAACTAATTTTCAAATAATATTAATATTGTTAAATAAGGAAATGCAGCAACTGTACAAGAGAGTGTGCACAAGACACTGATCTGGAAAGACAATCCATTTGGGAAGGGTGATCTTTTACTGAGCACTCTATTCAATAATCTTTATGGGTCTAGTGGAAGATTTAATTCTATGTGCTAGCATTTCTTCACATTGCTTTTGCACATTTTGTTGGTAGTACACGACATAGGAAGTAAGATGTTAGAGCAGGAATACTGTAGCACTGCAATCCACCATCAAAAGGAATAATTTCACTCAATGCAGGAAACCTAGAATCTTGGAGAGTGGCTACAACTCTTTATGCTGGAGATGCCCTTGCCCCCATCTATAGCACTGGAGGTGGAAGTGTTCATCAGTTTACATTGTGATCAAACCCGCAAACATGTGTATTAACATTTTGCAATCAATTTCCTATTTCATTATAGAAAACGAGAGAAGTCATCTTCAATGAAAAACAAAACACCGTAAGCCCACAAAACTAGTAAATTCCATTTCCTCAGTAAACGTAGTATGAGGTTGATATTTAAAGCAGTTTGGGAACATGGTGTTTCTGGTTGATTTATCAATAGCGAGAAGTTCACAGTTACCACCAAGCAGGTAAAAAATTTCAGACTCCCCATTTAACTTGTTCTTCATTTCAAAGAGGTAGCTTTTTTCTTGGCCTCACTATTTACATGCAAGGACTCTGCCAACTTATGCAATAAGTTAGGTCACCCCTGCCCTTTAATGCCACTTTTTTGGACAGTATTTCCCAAAATACTAACTGCCAAATCCAACAGCTTTAATGGTAGGAAAGTAAATTAAAATCACACAAAAATTGTGCCCATTCTCTACACTGGTCTTTAATCATGACAATCACGCTGATCAATGCAGTTCTTTGCCTCGCTTTCTGTACAGGTTGTGCCCATTTTAAAACTTCAGTTTCAGTTAAGATGGGGCAAGACCGTTGGCAATTAGGCTTCTAGATTCTTATAAGGGAACACAAAGCATCTTGTATTCCTTTTAGCTCCTTCCTATACACCAAGACTGAAGCATTTTCACTTAAAATATAACTATCAAGAACAATCCTTATCTACCAAATGTTGTTGTTGCCCTATCACACCAGAGCAGACTAACGTGTTTTGCCTATCTTCCATTCCCTTCTGCCTACCTCACCCGTCCGATAACTTCCAGGGCTGTAACATGTAACTCTGAATTTGATTTGTTACTAATACTATAGCAATTCTAACTTTTCACTTCTGAAGGGCAGGTGCCTCTAACCACATAACTAGGGCATAAGAAAAGAATCTGCCGATAACCAATTTTCTATCCCATGCCCTCGTTGCCACAAGCACAAACAAATGGAGTATGAGTAGCAATTCTTCAGTGGATAAATATATATGGGGGGGAAGACTCGAAAACACGTCCAATGAAGCCAAAATGAATACCTTCTAGACCTTCAACAATAAACTAAACTCAGTACTTAATACCACAGTAATTGGTTGGAGAAAAGAGGATAAATACACTACCTCCTTGAGGACTCGCAGCCTGAAGGCTGAGTACAAGGCATGAACTGGCTATAGTGCTTTGTAAAAATATGCAGACACCTTCTGGCTGTTCTCCTTACCCAAAGATGTTGCTACAGCTCTAGTGGAGTGGGTTACAATTTTATATGGGCAACATACTCAATTCCTTGCAGGACTGATAAATGCAAAATTTAAACCCCATAAGCAGGCCTATGAAGGTGGTTACAAAACGTTTGAACTTGATGCAAAGTTGAAGCAGGAGCTAATGGATTCAAAGAGGGGGGTGGTGATGTTCTGAGCACTGTTCCCTCTAAGCTGTGCGTGTGCACACAGATCTTAAACCCCGTGCACATGGTGAAATACCACGCGCACAAAAATTTTCACAGAAGCACAATTTGCACAGAAGAAATTTTGTGTGTGCACAGCCTGTCAAAAATTTGCACAGAAGAAATTTTTTGCGCACACCGCCTGTTAAAAATTAGAGGGAACATTGGTTCTGAGTGATATGCAAAGATGCTACTGGCATCATTTTCTATGGGCTGGAGGAGGAAAATATAGATGTCAAGAAGGTCTTAAGAGGATAATCAAAGCAGATGATGAGAGCGGGACCTGGCACAAGAATTTTCAGCATTAGAAAGAAAAGGACAGACTGTAGAAATGATGCAGAAAAATGGCAGGACTTAAGACATGTGGAGCAAGGAAGGGGAAGGAGTCAAAGAAACTCCCAGGGTATGAATTTGAGTGCTGGGGAGGAAGGTGGTTGATGGTGAGGGTAGAAAAGCAGTTTGGTTTTGGTCACATTAAGATTTAACAACTTGTTAGCTCCATTTTTTTTTAAATATTCATTAATTTATTCAGACAGAGTTGAGAAAAAATAAAGGAAGAAAAAGAGGACACTGAAGGGGAGGGAGAGAAAGGAAAGATGGAATGGTGCATAGTGTGTGGACTGTAAGGAAAAGAGGGAGGAGGCTGGATGATGCAATCAATAAGTAGATGGAAAAGAACATCCAGAGTTCAAATAGTAAAAAGCAGCCTAACACTGACATCTAAGTGCTGCAAAGGGAGAGAGCGAGACCCATCCCTGGGCCTCTTCCTGCTTCACTGCTGCAGCTCCCAGCCCTTGGTGAGGAAATCCCTGCTACTTTCATGTCTTGATGCGGTTTACTCAAACTAAGCTGTCTTAATCAGAATTTGTAAACTCAACCGTAAAAGGTTGATTGATTGCTCTGTAATTCAAACTAATTTAGGTTGCTCATGATTAATTTTGAAAGCACATTTTTAACAGAAGTTGTGTTGTCTGATATTTTTTCACCCGAGAAGATTCTACTGCTGAGATAAAATAAATACATGTTTAATCCTTAAACAGCTGAAAGGCTGTCTTGCTAGTGAGAAGTGTGAACACACATTTATCTTTAATGAAAGGTATTCTTAAACTATCTGGCATTAAAGGATTAGAAAGAAAAAAAATCACTCCAAGCACTTCAAGACAGAACTCTTGATCATAACAGTGCATTGTTCTTCACTCCTATCA
This sequence comes from Macrochelys suwanniensis, assembly GCA_033296515.1. Taxonomy (NCBI): domain Eukaryota; kingdom Metazoa; phylum Chordata; order Testudines; family Chelydridae; genus Macrochelys; species Macrochelys suwanniensis. The sequence continues at coordinate 16,131,337 of CM065781.1, read as the reverse complement.
AAGCTTATTTATGCTTGGTTTTAATCTCTCTGTTTTGTTTGGACAGTATTTTTACATCAGATGACATTTATATTCACATTTTAAAATGGCATAATTATTCTTAGTGATTTCTACAATGCATGTCTACCATTTATAAGTCAGTTGTTACCCTTCCCACAACAGATGGCACATTACTGCTGATCTGCACACTTACTTCATCACCTATGTATGTCACTTCTAGATTGTTCTAGGCAGAGGAGATTTGCTTATGACTAGTGATCTGGCAGTTTTAGAAAGGATTACTTTTTCCCATGATGTTAAAAGATATTTTTCAGCCATGCCAGAAATGTCAGAACTTGCTTTACAGAAGTTATAAACCACATTGCATTTAACAAAAAATAAATTTCACAAATCAGCAAACTGAAGAAAATTCAAAAGTTACAGCTCATTGCCCATAGATAATTTTCCCAGGCAAGTGCCATCAACTTCTGCAGAATCTGAACTTCTGTTTCATTTTAAACACTAAAAGCTATGGTTCTCTGTTATGTAAAATCTTTCAATATAAACTGAATACAAATTGATGCAGTGGCGGCTGTCTGCTAGCAGTCAGCTCCCGTGACTCTGCAGATGGTAAGAGGTTTTCTAAACTGCAGCAGAGTGAAAACTAACAAGAGCCTTGTCAGCTTTCAATGTTCTTCAGAATCCTGTGGGCATCAGTGAAACTGAAAAGAATCCTGTTAATTACATTCTGCAGCAGCTTGGGAGACCAGGAACAGTAGCAGAGGAACCAGGCACTGGAGTTATGCAATGAGGAACTACAAACTGATGCTGGAGAAGGGATAGAGCAACAAAAATATCCCCCATTGCAGCAGCTATATAGCCGAGACAGAGATAGATATACACTCCATATCTCAGCAGCCACAAGCCTGGAGGAAAAGGCGTAACAGATACCCCCCAATCAAGCTCACAGAAACCATGGGTCTTCAGATTTATCAGATGCCTACTAGATGGAGGCTGATATGAAAGATGAAGAAGCCTCTGAAGGTCCAGGGAAAAACACCCTGGCACATAAGAACAACCATACTGGATCATACCAATGGTCCAGTATCTTTTCTCGGACAGTGGACAGTGCTTCAGAGAGAATGAACAGAACAGGACACGTAGCCCAGTATCCTGTCTTCTGACAGTGGCAAGTGCCAGACACTTCAGAGTGAATGAACAGAACAAGGCAATTATCAAGTGATCCATCCCATCATCAAGCCCCAGCTTCTGGCAGTCAGAGGTTTAGGGATGCCTAGGGCACAGGGTTGCATCCCTGACCATCTTGGTTAATATCCACTGATGTGCCTATCCTCCATTAACTGGTTGACTCTGTGTTGTGTGAAGAAATACTTCTTTTGTTTGTTTTAAACCTGCTGCCTATTAATTTCATTTGGTGACCCCCAAGTTCTTGTGTTACGAGAAGGAGTAAATAACACTTACTTTCTCCACACCAGTCATGATTTTATAGTCTTCTATCCTATCCCCCCATAATCATCTCTTTTCCAAGATGAAATGTCCCAATCTTATTAATCTCTCCTCATACGAAAGCTGTTCTATATCCCTAATCATTCTGCTTGCCCTTTTCTGAACCTTTTCCAATTCCAATATATCTTTTCTGAGATGGGGCGACCACATCTGCACTCAGTATTCAAGATGTAGGCATATCATATTGCCTCTAGATAAATCCATGGTATTTTCTGTTTTATCTATGCCTTTCTTAATGATTCCCAACATTGTTAGCTTTTTTCAGTGCCACTGCACATTGAGTGGATGTTGTCAGAGAACTATCCACAATGACTCCAAGATCTCTCTTGAGTGGTAACAGCAAATTTAGACCACCATTATTTTATATGTATCGTTGGGATTATGTTTTCCAATGTGCATTACTTTGCATTTATCAACACTGAATTTCATCTGCCATTTTGTTGCCCAATAACCCAACTTTGTGAGATCCCTTTGTAGCTCTTCGCAGTCTGCTTTGGACTTAACTATCTTGAGTCGTTTTGTATCATCTGCAAAACAAGAACAAATTAGGCCAGGGGTCAGCAAACTATGGCCCAGGGGCCACATCCGGCCCTTCAGACGTTTTCATCCGGCCTTTGAGCTGCTGCCAGGGAGCAGGGTACAGGGCTTGCCCTGCTCCGGCGCTCCAGCTGGGGACACGTCCCGAGAGACGTCATCTTCAATGCTGTGGCTCCACATGCATTTAGGGATTAACAACAAGAATTTTAGTTATAAACTGGGGACTCATCAATTGGAAGTAACGGAAGAGGAGAAGGACCTCGGAGTATTGGTTGACCACAGGATGACTATGAGCCGCCAATATGATATGGCAGTGAAAAAAGCTAATGCGGTCTTGGGATGCATCAGGCGGGGTATTTTCAATAGAGATAAGGAGGTGTTAGCACCGTTATACTGGTGAGACCTCATCTGGAATACTGTGTGCAGTTCTGGTCTCCCATGTTTAAGAAGGATGAATTCAAACTGGAGCAGGTACAGAGAAGGGCTACTAGGATGATCCGAGGAATGGAAAAACCTGTCTTAACCTGAAAGGAGACTCAAGGAGCTTGGCTTGTTTAGCCCAACCAAAAGAAGACTGAGGGGAGATATGATTGCGCTCTATAAACATATCAGAGGGATAAATGCCAGGGAGGGAGAGGAATTATTTAAGCTCAGTACCAATGTGGACACAAGAACAAATGGATATAGACTGGCCATCAGGAAGTTCAGACTTGAAATTAGATGAAGGTTTCTAACCATCAGTGGAGTGAAGTTCTGGAACAGCCTTCCAAGGGAAGCAGTGGGGGTAAAAGACATATCTAGCTTCAAGATTAAGCTTGATAAGTGTATAGAGGAGACAGTCAAAGATCAATTAATTACCCATCATACTATCAGTGGTAAATATGCCCAGTGGCCTATTATGGGATGTTAGATGGGGTGGGATCTGTGTTACTACAGAGAATTCTTTCCTGGCTGTCTGGCTGGTGAATCTTGCCCACATGCTCAGGGTTTAGCTGATTGCCATATTCAGGGTCAGGAAGGAATTTTCCTCCAGGGCAGATTGGCAGAGGCCCTGGGAGTTTTTCGCCTTCCTCTGCAGCATGGGGCGCAGGTCACTTGCTGGAGGATTCTCTGCACCTTGAAGTATTTAAACCATGATTTGAGGACTTCAATAGCTCAGACATAGGTTAGAGGTTTATTACAGGAATGGGTGGGTGAGATTCTGTGGCCTGCGTTGTGCAGGAGGTCAGACTAGATCATCATAAGGGTCCCTTCTGACCTTAAAGTCTATGACGGATATCTATGAGTCTATGATGGATATCTATGATGGATTGTCCATGTCCTTCCTCCTGTAGGAACCCGATCTGGGAGTTCCCCAGGAACTAGAGTGCGGAGGAGGAGGAAGCAGCAGAGAACAAAACAGCTTCCTGGCCTGCTGAGGGGTGTGAAGGCCCAAGGAGCGGAGGTGTCCCGGGAGTCTTTAAGGCCATGGAGACTTGAGTCCAAGAGCTCGAAGAGCACTGCCCCCTCAAACGGGAGATCCTGAAAAGTAGCCTGCATCTCTTGGGACAACCCGGAGGACTGCAACCATGAGCTGCGTCTCATGGCCACCTGCAGATGCAACCACGCTGGCCACTGAGTCAGTAGCATCCCAGGCCATTTGAAGGACTCCCCTGGCCACCACCGTGCCTTCATCCACCAGAGCAGCAAACTCCTGGGCACGATCCTGTGAGAGGACCTCCTTAAACTTATTCAACGAGTCCCACAGATTGAAATTATAGCTGCCCAACAGAGCCTGGTGATTCGACACCCTAAATTGAAGGCTGGCCGTCAAATAAACTTTTTTGCCAAATAAATCGAGTCTTTTCGCAGGGACAGAATATTTCTTCTCCACTTTCTTGGAAGTCGGCGGAACAGAAGAGGAGGTTTGCCACAATGACTTGGCAATCTTGAGGACCCTGGGTGGACGGAGAACGCGACCTGGCTGAAATAACGTTGAAGGGGTCATCGTCATCCTCCTCCCCCGTGACCTCTTCGACCTGTAAGTTCAACTTCACAGCCACCCTTTTAAGCCAGGCTGGTGCTCCTTAATGTCGGCCGGGGATGACAATGATGACTACATCGCCTGTGGGGGAGTATGTTCCCCTCCTTGTTCAGGGAGAGATCCCTACGTGCCAGGGTCCAGTGGGCTGCCCCCACAATGGATTAGGCACCGCGCTCCAACTGCGGTGCCGTAACCGGTTTGTCCAAGGCGGCCAGGGAGGGCTGGTGGAAGTACAGGACCGGCATCACTGGCATGCCCCAAGGGTTCCAATATGGCCATTGGGAGGGCCACTGCGTTGGTGATGAATCCCCCCTTTGAGGCAAAGGGCTGAACTCTCTGTCCGACTCAGACCACTGTCCTTCCAGCAACCACAGTGGAGCCGTTGAGGCCTGAGTCTGCTGGCTGACTCTGGTTGGCCACCAACGAAGGTGAGTAATGACACCTGCTGGAGAAACGGTACTGGGGGACCGGGACTGGTGCCATGACGATAAACTGTCCCTCCTGGGGGGGACGGGGGACCGACATCTGGGGGACTGCCTGAAGCAAGGGCCTTGATGACCCGCAGCCGGAAGCTCACCAGTACCAGTGGTACAGAGACCAGAACTTTGACTCCGGTGTCCCATGCCTAGTAGACCTAGAGCACGTCAAGAACCTGGGTCTTTTAGCTGGAGAGCCAGGATACAGTGCCAGGGTCCAAGGACGCAGAGATGGAGATCTGCAGTCCAGTGACCGGGAATGCTCTACCATCCTATGAGGCTGCACCATGATCAGCTTGCCCTTCAGTGCTGGGGTCTTAGACGAGTCTGCCACCTGGTGTGGCGCCTGCGGTGCCGGTTGGCTCACTTGGTCTTTAGCCGCTGGGGCTGCTTTGGGTACTGATGGCCCTAGAAAAAGCCAGGGACCCCTGCCACTTCCCTGAGTCGGGGGCAAATCTGGCCGGGCTGGGGGGGGGGGGCTCCTTTTCTTTTGCCACATCTTCAGCACCGATGAGGAGGAATGGTGCTGGTCGGAGCCTGGTGCTGGTGGTGCGCTCCGCACCAAAAGCGAAGTACTCGGCATGGGGTCCACAGTGGAGGGCTCCAACGCAGGGCAAAGCGCAGCCTCCATGAGGAGGGCCCTCAAGCAGATATCCCCCTCCTTCTGTGTTCAAAGTCAAAAGTTTTCACAGATCCGACACTTATCTTTCCTATGGGAGTCCCCCAAACACATCAGGCAGTTGTCATGGGGATCACTGATAGGCATTTTCCTGCTGCATGCTGAGCATGAGTTGAAGCCGCCAGGAAAGCAGGGCATGCCTGTTCGGGAACGAAGTCCCAGCCAGGACTCTAAGTACACTAACCTAACTCTACTAAAGGCTAACTACCTACCTACAAACAAGCGAACAAGAGGCTATAAAGAACCGCTAATGCTCTTGCAATCTGCAAGACAAGGCACTCCAACCAACCAACCATCACGGGCAGTAAGAAGGAACTGAGCGGGCATAGGGTCAGTGGTGCCTAATATACAGATGCATGAGCGTGGCACTCAAGGGGGTGCTGCAGCTGACCCTATGGTTTGAGACGCAAGACATTGAGCCTATAAAAATTATGCAGCTATGTAGTCTTTTGCAGTTTGCTAAGCGGAAGCAGCAAGAAGCAAAAGCAACTCACTAAGAAAAACTAGACTAGTTTATTGTAATGTCTACTTTAAATCTCTAATAAAGCAACACTTTTTTTCTCGTTTATTGTTTCCTTCAAGTAGGAGTTTATTTTCTAAGGTTTTCTATACTTTATGGATGTGAAGGTAATTAGCGCTACAAAAATGTCTATATACAGTACATATTTCATTATAACGCGGTCCCCGCTATAACGCGGTACTTGACATGGATCCCAAACCCCGCATTCTAGCGAGGGTCTGGTGTATTTAGGTTCCTAACTGTGAGACTGTTTTTCAAAGGTGCTGAGCAACTCACATTGAAGTCAGAGATTTCAGCCCCATTTGTGGATGAGCAATAGCTCCTTGTTACTCAGCAGATCTACCAAAAAGCAGAGGGGCAAATTGTTACTACTTATTTAGGTTGCCTAGTCTGCAGTTTAAACCAATAATCACCAATGCAAAATCTGGAGAATACATGTTTATAAAACTCACACCAAAATCAATTTTTGAAATGCTGCACTTTCCATTTCAGAAAATGCCTTTTAAAAAACAACAAACAAAAAAAACTAGAAAGTCTGAAACAAGAAATATATCCATGATTTATTATCAGAGCGCTCAAAGCGAGCCAGCGTTTGATTTTTATTTCATATCCTACTGTTACGACATTCAATTGATGACAGAAATAGGTATAACTGATTAATTCATTTTTGATTAAAAGAAAAATGTAGTCAGCTCTCACTTCTATCTGTGTAAATCTAAAACAATATATTATACCCAAAGCAGTTATGACAATGACAATATTTAAGATTTCAAGAGCATTACCAGTTATAATCCTGTTTTCAGTTACTCATAACTTTCTGTATTTTTAAACCCATTTGTCTGAAGTGTTCTAGGCTTAGTCTCTGTCCCATTGATGGTCCATTCCCTCCATGTTTGCTTAAAAGTGGGTCAGGTGTTTGAGTAGAATCATAGAATCATAGAATCTCAGGGTTGGAAGGGACCTCAGGAGGTCATCAACAGTACAAGGACAACAACAAACCTCACCATTTGATAAAGTATTTACAGCTCCCATGATTTCCCATCCTAATGCAATTCCCAGAGCTTGCCCCTTACTAGCTTGTTTCCCCAGATAACTTGTCTCCCAGGTCTCTACACAATGGAGCTATCATCCTACCTGGCAACTCATACTCAGTAGGGAATAGCTTTGGAGAAAACTGAACAGAACTTGGTTTTTCTATGTATGATCCTTCTACCTGGTCCAAAGACTTCCCAAGCAGGGAAAACAGCCATAAGCTCACTGAACAGAGTACAAAGGGGGGGGAAAGTCAGGCATTAGAGAATTTCTATAGAAGTCTCCTCCTGTAGCAGATTGGAATTTATCTTACCTTCAAAAGTCCAAAGCTTGTGTACCTCAACTAAATGCCATCCAGCAAACATCATTCTAAAACTACTTCCAACTTGTATATACACATGGTTCTTCAGTCTGAGTTCCTTTGATCAAACATGTATGAGGAAGCTACTGTTATATCTGCTACTATTTGGCAGAGGAGTAGGAGCCTTGTAAGTCAACTTCCCAATGAAGAAATCACTGATGTATAGTATGGGTATAGTACTAGTGCAACTTAATGTATTTACACATTACGTCCAGTCCTAGAACAGAGATAACCGCATACAGATAATCGCCTTTCAGAACTCTCGATCAAACGCCAATGCTCAGTTTTCAGTGAGCAGCAGCTCTGCCTCAAGAAATGACTTGGAGATTAAGGAGACAGCAAATTCCCTTGTTCCTTATCACTGCTCCCAAATAAACTACCAGGGAACCAACACCACTACAACATTTTATTCCAAGACTAAATGTTTCCTTATATGCTAGCAAAAACTTGTAAAAATATGTGTAACGGCACTATCTAGTGACCTTTGCTATAAGAATATTTTAAAACATTACATTATCTCTATGAACGTGGGATTTGAGCAGAAGAGCTTATTTTAATTCTGGTCTTGAATAATCTGAAAAATGTCAATCAAAATGCATGCCTCGGTAAACAGAGTAACAGCTTGAGACCCCACTAAAAAAGAGCAATTCTTTTTAGTCTAGGTTTAGTCAATTTCTACTGGTAAATGGGGAAGGCTCTCAACAGCCAATTTAAGAAATTTAGACATTCCAATGAGTGCTTTAATATATCAAAGTTCATTTATCATTTGTCTAAAGAACAGTTTTATGTTCTGTGCTGAAGAAAGGACATCTCTGAACTAGTGGCAGTCAAGCCCAGGTTATTAAAGTGACAGCCTTTAAAGTGGTTAAGAGTTAAGCAAAATGAATGAACCATTTCAAAGTGTATAGGAAATGTGTCTACGTTTAAACAGCCTAACAATATTTCTAAAACAGTTATTAAACTCCATTGCTACACAAGATGAAATGTCAGAGAGCATTTAATATCACATTGAAAATTCTTCAGAGAGCTTGAAATGGAAAAGTGCTCCCTAAAGATGCAGCCCATCTAAAACAAAGGCAGTGACAAAAATCCTATTAGAACAAGGTATTTCTCCTCATCTTTTTCCTCTTTAAATTGCGTGGATAAATTATCAGTTAGCCCAGCTGGGGGAAGGAGGGGAGATGTATATAGGCCTGAGGTACTGCAAGCAGTGTGTCCATCTGCTAGCAGCAGTCAATGAACAGAACATTTTTAAAAAGCCTCCCACCCAAGTTCAGTCAAGCCAAAAAAACTAGAACAAAAAAAACAAAAAAACCACCACCTTCCTGCACTCTGACTGCAAAGGCTTGCAATTACCAGGACTGTGATATATAAATATACATGTTAAAAAAAAAACCCCCACCATTGAATCAAAGGGTGAGTTGATTTCAGCTGCAAACTTCTCTGTCAATGAGAAAACATATTTATTCTTTTCAGACCAAGGGTGCTGACAAACTGCAAAAAATTAAATTTTACTTCATAGGCTGCCAATAGAGACCAGAAAAAGTTTATCCAATCTGTGGGAAAATATTGTAGTTTTGGGCATACAGCTCATTGCTTTTCTATCAAGATACACAGTTGAAAGACATAGCACTGACAGCACACAAAATCAAAATCTTCACCGCCCACAAAACCAATATAGAAAAGAAATGGAAGCGGGTCAAATTCTCCTGAGCCAAGTCAAGAAAACTGGCTTTGCCAATGAATGCTCCATGGGAAATAGAATCTTTCCTCACAGCTTGTAGAATCCCAGCAAATTTACTCTAGAGCACCATTTCTCGCATGCGGCCACAGTGGCTGCATGCGGCCAGCAGGGGATTTCCCTGCAACCATGACAGCTTCCTGGGCAGTTATGGGTGGGGTGGTGGCAAAGCATCAGCCCCTCCCCCTTCCTCTCCCTCCTTGTTGCTCCTGGATGTGCCACTCTGCACATCTCCGGAGACAGGTGAAGGAGCAAGGTGAGTTCTCTACCTTGGGGGAGATGGGAGGACAGGGGGACTTAGACTCATAGAATTTAAGGTCAGAGGGGACCATTAAGCATTTAAATGTGAAACCCACTGTGTACACTCCCCACGTCCTCCATGCAGCAGAATCATACTAGTCCTGTATTAGCGGCCTTTGGCCAGTACATGCCCATGGACGTGGCAGGATGTAACCCAGTGAAAGCATCCTTATACCATTCAGCTAAAGTGCCTCAAGCTCATTCAGTGAAGTGAACTGAGAGTACATTTTCAATGTGTCAAGTGAGGAAGTAGGGGCTGCTATGGAATGTGGTACATATAAATGAGATTTTTCTCCCAGAAATTATGAGATACTTTGCCTGTAAAGTCATCTGTCACATCTCAAACACATATTAAAGAAATGCTTATGGATGGTCATCATGCCATGCAGCACATTACCGTTATACTGAACAAGTGCTTCTTCGCTAGCTATGTCTGCTCATAAGCCATTAGGATGTGTTAGAGGATCTCTTATAATATGGCCACCCTGAATAATAGTTCACTGCATAAAACAAGTGGATATTTTAAGCACTCTGTATGCAGTACATGACTTAACATTAAACTACTCGGAGACTGTAAATGTGAACTGTTCTTTTAAGTACAGTTTCATCCCAGTCCATTTGCTATTAGTAATTTGCCAGCACACATGGTGCACATCTAATAATCTAAAGGGAAAATGCTATCAATTTAATGGGAGTTTGGCTAGACTTAAAAACTGCTTCATGGTTTAAAGTAGTAATGATTTTATCATTATACAAGAGAGTATCATTGCATTCAGCTTGGATATAAAACCTAAACGATAGAGCTGAAACATCTGATTGGCTAGAAACAATTTACTAGCCACAGTACATTAGAGTGAATTATATGAATAGTGTTAAACATGCATTTTTATTTTCATAACAAAATCAAGCTGGAGACACACAGAACTTAAGATATTATAGCAATGTACGTTAAAGTTCTTTTTTTGAACTCACTCAACAAATCTTTCCCTTCAAAGCTAAAATTATTTTATTTTAGGAGGTTGTTACAAAATACAGGTTATAAACACAAGAGATTATTTTGGGGGGGGAAGAGGGATTATGTGCAGCTACCTACTTTCTGGCAGGATACAAAACTATGAAGAGAATCAGGCTTATGAATAACCAAGTCTAAATTCATCAGATTTGAATGTATAAAATGGCTGGATTTTTTTTTTAAAGTGTTAGCCCACCAAATATACTATCTTGATATAAAGGATGTTCTTGAGACACAAGTTCGAGATTCACTGTCAATGAAATCCTCAAAAAGTGATACATATTGTTCAAGTCTAAATTTTGTATCATATGGAGAGAGACATATCTTGTAAGTTAAATGAGGAGATTTTTTTAAAGGAACCTAAACTTTGGTGTTTGTAAATAAGAACATTCACAAGCAAGTACTTTAGAATCAGCTCATCCTTCATTTGCCTTCCAAGAAAGAAGCTAAGATTGGTGTTTCCCCTGAGGCAACTGTTATCTTACTCTAGCCAAATAATGAACTAAAAGAGAGTAAAGAGGTAGTAGGAGAGAATAAAGAGTAAAAGGAAAGAATTATCAATGGTTCCTTCAATTCAGGGGTCAAAACTGGGCTAGTTCACACTGGCTCAGCAAACCAGTTTTGGGGATTTTTTTTGTTGTTGTTGTTTCTTGTTTTTTTGAGACTGCATCACAGTCTTCAGATTTTATTTTTTTAAGAACCGTAAGTATAATCCTTACAGTAGCAAAGAATCTTCAAAATATAAAAAAAGTGTAAACCAATAGAGACGTCATCTTAAGTCTACACAGAGCCTGAAGCAATAGCTCTGATAGATGTGAACTGCCCCCATTTCAATTAACTATTTCCCTGCTGGGCAAACAAAAACAAAAAAAAGAAAGGAGAAATGTCAGAATTTAAGGACAGAAGGGAACACCAGATCATCTAATCTGACCTCCTGTACATCACTGGCCACCAGATGTATTATGAAGGAAATCTTATTTTGGGATCTCAAGAGAGTAGGTGGGCATGACTGCGTGCAGAGTTAGGGGAATACCAGTGAGAGTCATCCCTCCCCTTGCACAACATAGGGGTCAAATTATCTCCAGCAGACGTAAATCTTTTTGACTTGACATATCAAGATATCCTAGTTCTCCACATTAAAAAGGTATGGGACCAATCAGAGTGCAGAATGATCTGAAAGTATGTCTGAGTCAAGTATTATTGCAGAAATCTCATAGAAGTTAGAGCTGATGTGCCCAAGTGTGCATCCTTTTGATTCTTAGAATATTCAAACCAACCAACATTTAATCCAGCAAAAAAAAGTTTTAAAATAAGTTTGATATTGATAAAAGCAGAGGGGAAAATGAGGATGGAAAAAAATTCTATTAATATTATCCAGAGAAGATGCTGGTTTATCAATCGGGTACGTTTTTAATACATCACTCCCTCTTTACTCCTCTGATCCTTCTTACCTTAGTGTGTTCCTCCATCTGTTTTAGTGACAGTTTCCTCAATGTTCACGGTTTTTGTGCATCCCCTGTTGTCTGGCTCTCCTACCAGACTGGGAGCTCCATTCAACAGAGCTACAGTTTGGAATAATGTATTTAGATGTTGTTCTTCAAAGTCTTAAAAAAAAAAAAAAATGACAAGTGATTCTTCAAGAAGGATCTGAAAGAAAGGGGCAGTGGCCCTTCTGATCAGTTCACCTGAGTGAGTTCCATGCACAAGGGGTAGCATACAAGAAGGTGTAGACACACTTGTGCAAGAAGCTGGTTAAGGCTGGTGTCATTGGTTTAGCAGGGACAGTAGGGCAACAACAAGAAACAAGACGGGAAAGAGTTGCAATGGGCCTTGAAGGAGAGGAAAGGGAGCCTAAACTTGCTATAGTAAACAGGGCGAGCCAACAGAGCTATTAAGCAGTTCTGTTTCGGCCATGTAATGATGAGATACCCAGGTAGAGAGGTCCAAAGATAGTGACACTGATGCAGGACTGGAGTGGAGCAGTAACTCACTGGAGAAAAGCAGATTGGGGAAACAGTAAAACGATAAGATCACCCCAAGAGAGAGAATGGGCCAACCCATCAAATGAGAGGCTAAAAGACTAGTCAGAGACAGGAGGAGATCACATGAGAAAGCTCTAAGTCAATGACAGGAGGAGAAAAAGGGAGGGAGATGGCATATCTTCTGCTATCATTGCTTGTTTTTTTGTTAAATAAAAGAAGTGTCCTTTATTTCCATTCCTTTTAACCCATTTCTTCATCCACAGCAGTTGACCAGTGATACTGGTAAAGTGCAGAGCTCTCTATAAATGCTTAAGATTAACCAGGTGTACCAAGACATCACTGATGGCAAAACAGTAAGTTTCCAAGTACAAAAGAAGAGAGACAAAAATGCATTCAGAGAACTTCTTCAAACGTTCCTTATTGTTTAGCCATGAATATAAAAAAATCCATTACCTACGTTAATATCCATAACAGGAATAAGCAGAACAATTATTGTCTTAAAGAAAGGAGTAAAAATACATTTCAGTAGCCCGGAAGTTATATTAAATATTAAACTCTACAAAGCTACAATCCTCAAACTTTAGTTTACCCGAACTCAAGTATCTATGCCTAGATTAAAAGTATCTAAAGACATAATTATGTTATTGACCACCTTTCCCATTTCCCCTTCTTTCTGACCACTGAAGACTATATGAAAGCATCAGTGCTCACAGACATAGTTGGAAGTAATTTGTTCTTGAATCTGATATGGATATAGCAAGAGCAGATTGCCTGCAAGGAAACAAGAATAAACCAGCTATTTAGAGAGATTACATAATCTAGTGTAGTGTTACAAAATGAGATTTAAAGAGACAAGAGTCTTGAATTTCATTATTGTAAATATGTAAGTACCTATAAAACCCATCCAACACAAAAGGGATTCCAAGAAGTTCAGCAGACGAAGACGTCACTGTCTTTTTATAAAAAGATAATCTTATTGATAATGGGTCCCCCCCTCAAGGTAGAATACATTTGATCCAGTTTAATTAAGTGGACTGCAATTATATTAATACTTTATTTCTAGCTCTTATTCCTGTTTGGTGGGTAATGGCATCATTTAAGTGGCTTCATTTCTTCTAATGTAAAATCCATTAATCGAATGCTGAGATACAATTCTCGCCTCACAGATGTTCAGATTTGGAAAATAAATGTCAGATGTGAACAACACACACTTTTGAGTACCAATAAGAAAGGATATACATCTTACTTGTTAATCTTGTGTAATTGAGTATTAAGTGCATTAGCAAGGTACAGTATATTATAAATGAAGCTCTGGCATGCACATATTGACAAAGGCAATGAATATCATATCGATCACTGAACTAATATTTTAGCAAATTTAAATAGGACTCAAGTTTTATAACTAAAACCACTTCCTGGGTAAATAAACACAAGTATCTTTTGGTTCATCAAAAACAGCCGGAAGATATGAACCACCGGGAACTACTGTTAAAAATAGCAAGAAAACAAGCAGCTTAGGCACAAATGATGTGGGAAGTTAGTTGTATGTACAGTAGACAGAGCTGAGTCTAAACTTTTCAAGCCTGAGACCTTTGTTTGGAAGCTATATAAAACAAACAAATTGAAAAATATTGCAGGAAAAGCCCAGAACTGCTAAATAGCATGTGTTTGATATTTCACTCCTTTGTTCTTCCATTTGGGGGCTGTGAAGAGCCATCAGTTACCACATACAGGTATTTAAATGAAAAACTGCTTTTTACCAAGTTCAGAACAGTCTATAACAGCGGTGTCCAATACGTTCGCCACTAGCCATATGTGGCTAATAGGCTACTGAATTGTGGCTAATGCATGTGGCTTTTTTATAATGTAGTCCTAATAAGAAAAATTCAAAACCACAAGTGTGGCTAGCAGTATGGCTAGCATCGAATTTCTATTGGACACCACTGGTCTACAATCACAACACTTACACAAATGATAGCCAGAGTGCATAGCAATTTATATTTTGCTACTAGTTTGGCCCATTCCAACTACTATACGAAGTGATTACATTAGATATAGTGGGCCAAAGTCAGCCCTTTTGTAACTCCACTGAAAACAGTGAAATTACAGCAAAGGTGAATTTGGCCCAGCATCCGTTTCTATTTTTAGCAGGCTGCTGTCCTATTGCTGGATTTTCCCCTACATTATGTAAAACATACAGTATTTTTGCCAGAGTAGGCTTATTGACATGCCAGAATTCTCAGACTACACAGAGCCTCAGTCACATTCTTCCTAGCTTCTCTAGAATACATTAGGTAAAAACCTTTAGGATTCCTTGAGTTCCTCAACCTGTCTCTGCTTCCCATGGACTCATCATCTCTCTGGCAGCACTCTTACAGAGCACAACCGGAAAGAAAAAATTGAGTATTTATACTATTAAAAACAGCAGTACACATCCATGGAATGGAGAAACACCAGTGTGTAGGAACAAATCCATCTCATAGGAGGTATCTGAAATTAAAGAAAAAATTCATGCTTCTGTAGCAATCTCAATAGCCGCTTATTTCACCAATCCATTGCAACTAGATAAACGTCACAAATGCAAAGTTTATGGGATGAGTGCACAACTCAATTACTACACATCTATTTAATATGTCTTCTTCAAATTAACAAACTACAACACCCAAGGACAAAAAACACTGCTTTTTTTTTTTAAAGTCATGTACCAATAACTTCATATTTTCTAGGAAATGAACATTCACCACACTTTTCTTTAAAAAATGCAAGGTAATGTAAATAATTAGACCACTATACTATAAGTGTAGATACAATGATAAAATCATGACTAAGGGCACATGCTGACAGGGAGAGATTTTATAACTTTGCTCCCATAGCTCAGTTTGTCATTATGCACCCTGCAAAACTCAAAATACACCAGTCAACCTCCTCTTTATGCAGAAGCAAAAAGAAGGGCCGTACCAACCAGGATAGCTACATGTGGATGTACATGTGCACACTGAGAAGTTTCTCAGACATACTGGCAGCTAGCCAGATGCAAACTTGCTACAGAGATTTGAGTCTACATTCCTTTTTCTTGAATAAAGGAGGATACATGTGATGGAGCGGCGGTAAGGAGACCATGGATAACCTCCGATGAATGCAGTCTCCAGAGCAAAATACTGACTGTTGTAAAACTATGAAAGAAAGTTTCAGTTTAGGTAAATATAATTACTTGGTGCAAGACTGGAACTCTGAAGTAGCACAAAACAGGGAGGATCATAGTTAGGACCCTACCAAATTCACGGCCATGAAAAACACATCACGGACCGTGAAATCTGGTCTCCCCCTGTGAAATCCAGTCTTTTGTGTGCTTTTACCCTATACTATACAGATTTCACAATGGAGACCAGCGTTTCTCAAATTGGGGGTCCTGACACAAAGGGGGTGGTCACAAGGTTATTTTATGGAGGTTGCAGTATTGCTACCCTTACTTCTGCGCTGCCTTCAGAGCTGGGCGACCGGAGAGCAGCGGCTGTTGGCCGGGCGCCCAGCTCTTAAGGCTGCGTCCTGCCAGCAGCAGCGCTGAAGTAAGGGTGGCAAAATACCATACCATGCCACCCTTACTTCTGCACTGCTGCCTTCAGAGCTAGGTGGCCGGACAGTGGCGGCTGCTGACTGAGGACCCAGCTCTACAGGCAGCAGCACAGAAGTAAGGGTGACAACACCATGGCACGCCATCCTTACTTCTGTGCTGCTTCTGGCGGCAGCTCCGCCTTCAGAGCTGGGCTCCCGGCCAGGAGCCACCGCTCTCCCACTGTCCAGCTCTGAAGGCACCGCTGCCATCAGCAGCAGCGCAGAAGGGTAACAGTACCGCAACCCCTCCGCCACAATAACCTTGTGACACCAGCCCCCCCAAAAAATCCCTCCTTTTTGGATCAGGACCCCTACAATTACAACACCGTGAAATTTCAGATTTAAATAGCTGAAATAATTAAATTTACTATTTTTAAAATCCTATGATCGTGAAATTGACCAAATTGGACCGTGAATTTGGTAAGGCCCTACTCATAGTGAAGAGGTTTGTCACACAAGTGGCCAATACACATTCAGCTCCTAGGGTGGAGGATGCTCAGCATTATTCTCAAGCAAACCCTTCATCCAATTCAGGAGCTACATTGTCAAATTCCAGAAAGCAACATCCAGTTCTGCTCAGCACAACATACAGCCTCAGAGAGTAACTGAAAAACAGAGTACTTTCTAGGTTCTAAGGACTCCCGAAAAAGAGGAGGTTAGTATATTCAAAGAGTAATACTTTTTTCAATATTTTACTTTTCTAAAGTTAACGTTACAAATATTGTGAACTAAGTAGTCGTCGCACATAACAGCCACTTTGTTTAAAACTTAAATATCTATCCAAAATTAATTTTTAGTTAAGGTTCATTCCTTCATGTAATTAAACTTCACTAACAAAAATTCTCTTACTGATAGAATTTTCAAAGTCTCATGAGGTGACCATGTAACTTTGGGCCAGATTCTGATATTGTTGCTCACACTGAGTAGCACTTTACTGCACTGGTAGCCCCACTAAAATGGTGTATGGTACTATTCAGCATGAATAAGGGTAACATAATCTGGCCCTATATCAATTACTCTACAATTTGTTTGTGCAGATCAGTGTTATCCTTCCTGTTTGTATGCAGGTACAATTTTGGCAACCAAGATTTCCTTTTCTAGAGTTGTGTGTGTAAAGGCCTCTACTCAGGAAAATCATAATTTAGTTTAAAATACTCTGTAAGAAATTAGGATGATTGGTAAGATATTGATGGAAGGCCACCTACATCTCCTGGTTAATCACATCACCTTTTGAGAGTCTTTAATGTGACAAAAATCAATCAGCTGTCACCTCATGAACATAAGGTAACACTGTTGATTAGCCAACAAATGGCAACATACATCTGCGGATAACAAGTAATAACATCTAAAACTGGAAGATTATTCCATTTCTAAATAAAAACCTCTTTCATTGATTAAAAAATTCAAAGGATAATTTTCAATAATACAAACAACATTAAAATGTATACCATGCAAATACTGTGTTTTTAGACTTGTATATCTTTTCCCTTATTTATACCCTCTTTGGAAGCTTGAAATTAATTTCTTCTCCCTCTCCCTCACCTCCCCAATTACAGTTTTTTATTGTAGGTATATTTTAATAGTCTTATTTTAAAACTGTATGAAAATAAAAGCAGTGGAACACTTATGCTTGGAAATAAATGTGCATAAAGCACTTCAAGAACTTTGCAAATTGATAAGAAGATAAAAAAGTACAGTAAGCTATCTGCTAATAAAAAGTACAGTGGACCTGCCAACCTTGAAAAAGCCCTTTTAAAATACTGTAAAGTGCCATTATCATTTGTCCAACAACTATATGATCTCATAAGGCAGATTTATAATAATCCAACAAGAGCACAAGGTAAAATCAGCAGTAGGGAGAATTACAGACTTGTCTACTCTACAGAAAATAGTTATGCAAGGGTTTGAGGTCACATTCAAAACTAAAAATTAAACATCAATCGCATTTATGTGGAGCTAAAAATTATACAACAACAAGACTAAAGTTTGCAAGTACCATTCTGGAGAGTCTGTGCTCGTGATTCCTTTCCCAAATTGACATGGAATCCTCCTCCTAATGATGGTGTTTTACCGGCACCTGTGGAGGGAAAAAACAAAAACTAACAATTATCAGATACAACTAAAGCATTAAAATAGATCTTACAATGCATCCCTTTCATTCAATACTTTTACAATGTATGATGGGCCAAAATTATGGTCTGGTAAGGGTGGTGACATAGGGATTTGAGGGGTGAAAGGCATAGCATATAAACTCAGTGCAATTTACTCTTTCCCCACAATCTCTCGCCTGGGCTGCTCCAAGGTTAGCTAGGGTAACAAGTGCCACTCCTTACTCCAGAAAGAACATTATGTCACAATCTAGCCCTCAATTGTAAATTCTTTCTCGCAGTAAACCACAGAACAATTGCTCATTTATATTTTGTTTGAGAAACGTTAAATACTGAATTTTAATAGCTAAACATCTACATTACAGAACAGAAAATGTGGTCAGTGTGCAAAAGGTTCTGTGTTAAGTCTAGTATATACACACACACCTTGTACATTGAAAGAGTTGCAATGTAAGTCAAGCACACATACTGTAGCTTGAGTTACAGAATTGTGTGTCTGAAACGTAGAGTCGATGAAGTAATTCAGATATTAAAAAAGGAGATGGAAGGTTAGAAAGTAACAAATCTCAGCAGAGTTGGAGGCCTTGTCTACACTACCGGGGTAAGTCGACCTAAGTTATGCAACTCCAGCAATGTGAATAACGTAGCTGGAGTCAACGTAGCTTAGGTCAACTTACTGAGGTGTCTACACTGTGCTGTAAGACTTCCTTCCTCTTCTTGTTCCAATAGAGTACCAGAGTCGACAGGAGAGCGATCTGCAGTCGATTTAGTGGGTCTTCACTAGACCCACTAAGTTGACCCCAGGTGCTTTGATTGCAGCAGTGTCGATCCCAGCTAAGTGTAGACATGCCCTCAGATTCACTCTTGCCTTGCTAAACTATCATATCCTAAGGGACATTGCTGCACTGAGTGGCTTCAGTGTGAGCAGGCTACTTGAAATCAATGAGAATATTCACAAGTGGAAGGGTTTCACAAGTGGCCCCTAAACTATTAGGGCTGGTCCACACTGGGGGGGGGGGGGAATCAAACTAAGATACGCAACTTCAGCTACGTGAATAACGTAGCTGAAGTCGAAGTATCTTAGCTCGAACTTCAAAGCACTTACCGCGGGTCCACACGCGGCAGGCAGGCTCCCCCGTCGACAGCGCTTCCTCCTCTCGGCGAGCAGGAGTTCCGCAGTCGACGGCGAGCACTTCCGGGATCGATTTATCGCGTCTAGACAAGACGCGATAAATCGATCCCAGAAGATCGATTACTACCCGCCGAATCAGGCGGGCAGTATAGACGTACCCTTAGTGATGAACAATTGGATCCTTTCACAAAAGATGATTTTTTTCAAAAATAACCATGAGGTTAATGTGACGAGTTGGACCCCTTGGGAAGCCACCTGATGTGCTGAGATACCACCGAGTCTACCTATTCTGCCAGCATGAGCCCCCTTTCACCTGTCTTGCTGAGCCAGGCTATTAAAGCCTCCTCTAACACACACACAGGCAAGGCCACACCCAGCTGCAGATCAGCTCTGGGAAGATTCAGCTTAAAGAACTTGCTCCAGCACTCAGATGTCAATCTCCTTTGGAGTGCAGACCCAAAGATATATTATGAAATTCGCACCCTCCCCCAATGTGGAGAGAGGTATGATGGAGCAAAACATTTGTCATGGGTGGTTTTGGGTAAATGTCATCAGTCGCCCCTTCCTCCCTCCGTGAAAGCAATGGCAGCCAATCGTTTTGAAGCTTTTCTCCTGGAGTGCCCGCGCATGAGCCATAGCTCTGCAAGCGGGAGTCTGCTCAGATTACCGCTGCAGTTGTGAGCATTGTAAATAAACACCTCGCGTTTGCCCTTGGAGATTTTGGCATATATATTGGCATTGCATCTTTTGCAACAGAGTTCTGATAGCACTGATTCGTCTCTCCATAGTGATCAGATCCAGTATCTCCCATTCGGTCCATGCTGGAGCTCTTTTGCAATTCTGGGACTGCGTGGTCACCTCTGCTGATTAGCTCGCCATGCTGGTCAAACAGGAAATGAAATTCAAAAGCTCCCGGGGGTTTTCCTGTGTATCTGACTAGTGCATCTGAGTTGAAAGTGCTGTCCAGAGCGGTCACAATGGAGCACTCTGGGATAGCTCTCGGAGGCCAATACCGTCGAATTGCGTCCACACTACCCCAAATTTGACACGGCGATGTCAATTTCAGCGCTACTCCCCTCATCGGGGAGGAGTACAGAAATCAATTTTAAGAGCCCTTTAGGTCAAAAAGAATGGCTTCGTCGTGTGGACGGGTGCAGGGTTAAATCGATCTAACGCTGCTAAACTCGTAGTGTAGACTCGTAGCTCAGTCTGGACTCACCCCTTGCCTTCCCTTTTGCAGTCTTTCTTCTTGGGCAGACAGGCCATGGAGAGGAGTCATCTTGTTTCCCTTCCTCTCCACCCTTAACTAGGATTTACATAAGGCAGGAATCCTTTGTTTCTGTTTTAGTATCAGGTGACAAGTATCAGGTGACAAGACCACCTGACTCTGTAGTATCACAGCGTCCATGAGTTAGTGGCAGTATGGAGCGTTCACAGGAAGGTCAAGCTTTTCACAGTTCATTGTCCTCACTGATGGGCCATCCACCCTGTCTGGCTTTTCCATTGTTGTGCTTGAAGTGTTCGCAGTGGGCATCATCCAAAGTAGCATAGTTGAAATACAGATACATAGTCAGTATTCCTAACTTCAGATATAGAAATGATACAGGCATACAGATTGGATAATTGCATTCAGTAAATCATAAACTTTCCAATTATATCTCACATGAGCCATCTTGCATAAGGTACATCTCAGTTATGTCATTCATATCATAAGCATATTTTCACAAAGAATATGGAATGACACGTCTCAGTTACCTCAAGCAAAAAACTTGGAAAATATCAACTTCAATAGCAAATCAGACCAAAATGCTAAAATCCTGTAGTACTGAATATGTATGCTGTTAAGTAGTTTATTATCTGAAGAATATTTTGAACTCCCATAGTCCTCTCTTTAGGGTGAGAAAAGGAGAAGACATCATGTTCCAATCAACCCCCCTTCACCCCCCCATTCCTCCAAAGCTAATGGAACTACATCCTTCCATCTGAGTACAGCTGTACAAGACACTCTCTAGAGCCAAACACCTTTCTACACTGAGACTCTAGCTAGGGGGATACTTCCCTCCTTTACATATCATTTGGAAGTAATTCAAGGCATTCTCTCCCACACACGGGCTGAGTATGATACCTCCACAATAATGTAAATTCAAGAAGTGAAGAACTGAACTTGGATTCCAGATTGTTTCAGCCACATGGAAATATGCTGCACTGCTACTGACTTGCTGGGATAGTGCCCACTCTTAAATGCTTAAATTAAATTAGTTGGAAAGATGCACAAAAGAGAAGACAAAAAGTTAGAGAACACATTCCTATGAAAGCTTTCTGGACAACACTTTTCAGCTTGATTTTTCATACAAAGGTATACAACTCTTTTGAATCTGGTCAGTTTTCAATACTCTCCACAGTGACAAACCAACTTCAACAGCCCCTTCTTTAAGGAGCTCCTTTCAGCCAAACACTTGAAAGGCTCTAGATGTCGAGGCTCCACAGCTTAAATGTTACAGCTCACAATCCTCATTAAGGAACCAAAACACTCACCATGGCCTCTAACTCCCAATGTGTGTGTGTGTGTGTGTGTCTCTAACCTCACTGTTTTCTCCATCCCAGACTGCTGTGGAAGGTAATACATCTCTTCTCTATTCCCATATATACAAAATGGCCAAATCCTTAAATGCTCTAAAACAAACCGATTAGCTATAAAAGACAGGCCTTTCCAAAGCAGAGTGTTCTAGAGCAGTGCTTCTCAACCTTTCCAGACCACTGTACCCCTTTCAAGAGTCTGATCTGTCTTGCATACCCCCAAGTTTCACCTCACTAAAAACTACTTGCTTACAAAATCAGACATAAAAATACAGAAGTGTCACAGCACATTATTACTGAAAATGTGCTTACTTTCTCATTGTTACCATATAATTATAAAATAAATCAATTGGAATATAAATATTGTACTTACATTTCAATGTATAGTATATAACAGGGGTAGGCAACCTATGGCACGGGTGCCAAAGACGGCACGCGAGCTGATTTTCAGTGGCACTCACACTACCTGGGTCCTGGCCATCTGTCTGGGGGGGCTTTCCATTTTAATATAATTTTAAGTGAAGCTTCTTAAACATTTTAAAAACCTTATTTACTTTACATACAACAATAGTTTAGTTATATATTAAAGACTTATAGAAAGAGACCTTCTAAAAACGTTAAAATGTATTACTGGCACACGAAACCTTAAATTAGAGTGAATAAATGAAGACTCGGCACACCACTTCTGAAAGGTTGCTATATAGAGTAGTATAAACAACTCATTGTCTGTATGAAATTTTAGTTTGTACTGACTTTGCTAGTGCTTTTTATATAGCCTGTTGCAAAATAAGGCAGATATCTAGATGAGTTGATGTACCCTGTGGAAGACCTTTGCATACCTCCAGGGGTACAGCATATCTCTGGTTGAGAACCACTGTTCTAGAGAAGTGCACAAGATTGCATTTAGTATTAAGAGGTCTAACTACTAACATGCATTTCAAGATTGGCTCGTGCTGGTCAGTATATATTACTATCATTTTTCTCTTTTAAAGTACAGCAAAAAACTAAGGCCCTGATCCTGCAAACACTTACACTAATGCTTACATTAAGTAGGTGAGTAGTCCTGTTGAATTCAGCTGAACAATTCAGGTGAGTAAAGTTAAGAACATACGTAAGTGTTTGAGATGCATCTAGAGCCAAGGAGAGTTTAAAATAAAATAAGTTATTCTTAGACCAAACAATGTGTAAAGGAAAACATTCTAATATTAATTATTTGTATTATGATAATACCTAGAGGCCCCAGTCACGATGTGCTAGGATGTGTACACACACACTCTCTCCCCCTCTCTCTCTTTCTCCCCCTCTCTCAGAGACAGTCCCTCCCCCAAAAGCTTACAGTCTAAATATACCAGACAAAAGATCAGAAAAAAAGGAGTATTATAATCCCCTTGACACTGAAACCCATCTACTAGGAAATGGTCCAATTTTGCATAAGCCAAACAGGCACAGCAGGTAGATAAGGACTTTCAGCTACTACCAACATCAACTGGATTCGAACTTGTAATTTAGACATAAAAGATTATCTCCCTATCTGCTAACATATGTAGAAGACTTCACCTATTAGGACTAACAGCTTAGAAACAATTATGCTTCTCGCGTTTTATGCTTTTTCTACCTTCTCATTCCTTGTTGCTAAGAAAATTTTCATGAAAATAAAGTTAAAGTGCTGCTAAAAAATATGCACCACTGGCAAAAAAAAAAAAAAAAAAGTGGAACCAATTAAAACAACTCTACAACCAACAGACCACCACCTCCAGGAGAAACCACTACACTATGACCTGCCACATGGCTATTACATGACACCAAATCATCAACCCATCAAGACTACGCCAGACAAGAACTGAAGGATCTGTACTCTCCAAGGGACTGAACTTCTGTCCCATCATAGAACTGGGTATCATACGAACATGTGGAAACCTAGAAAAATTCTTTCACTTACTCCACCTCAAAGAATTTTTCACAACAAAGATGACACCACCCACAACTACCACATCCCTCCGACGGACATAAGAAAAAAGAATCGTATGACGGGACATGCCTCAATGGATGAAACCACACACTGGATGATTGAGTATATTGATTGTTTCAAGAGGTAAAAAATGGATGCTGAAATCCTCAATAAAGAATACTTCCACCACAATCTCTCTACCACCGAGATGATAGCTATACAGTCCCTGAAATCCAACCACCAGATAGTGATCAAACCAGCTGACAAAGAGGGTGCTATTGTAGTCTTTAATTATGATGACTGTCAATGAGGTCAACAGACAAGTCTCCAGACACCACCTACTATAAAGAACTAAAAAAGGACCCCCAAAACTCATCCTTCTTGATGCCATCAGTTATTAGCTCTCCTTCCCCACTAAAGTAGAAGACCTTCACCTTCCTCCATCTCTCTCTTGCTCCTAATGTATTTAAGAGATAATTTAACAAAAGGTTCATGTCCCTTGCTAGGACTAACTCATTTTGTCCTTTAGCCTTTCTGATTTTGTCCCTACATGCTTGTACTATTCTTGTGTACTCCTCCTTAGCAATTTGTCAATGTTTCCGTTTTTTGTAGGATTCCTTTTTGATTTTCAGGTCATTAAAAAGCTCTTCATGGAGCCATAGGCACCGACTTCGCCTCTTTCCCCTAGATGCTTGACCCCCCACTCTGCCCCCAGCCCCACTCCACCCCTTCCATGAGGCCCCGCCCCCACTCCAACCCCTTCCCCAAAGTCTCTGCCCCCTCCCTGCCCCTATTCCAACTCTTTTCCCAAATCACCATCCTGGCCCCGCCTCCTCCCGAGCACGCCACTTTCCTGCTCCTCGCCCCCACCCCCCCTCCCGGAGAGTGCTAACACCACCAAGCGGCCGGGAAGGAAGCGCTGGGAGGTAGGTGGAGGAGCGGGGACGCAGTGTGCTATGGGGAGGAGGGGAGCTTGGCTGCCAGTGTGTGCAGAGCACCCACTAATTCTTCCCCGTGGGTGCTCATGGTGTCGGCGCCTATGCATGGAGCCATATTGATCTCTTACCATTTTTCCTATCTTTCCTTCACATTGGAATAGTTGGCTGTTGTGCATTAATATTGACTCCTTGAGAAACGGTCAGATCTCCTGAGCTTTTCTCCCTTAGATTTTCTTCCCATGAGACTTTATCTGCCAGTTCTCTGAATTTGTTAAACTCTTGGGTTTTTTAAGTCCATTTTCCTTATTCTGTTGCTCTCACGCTTTCCTTTCCTTAGAATCATGCAATCTATGAATCCATGGTCACTTTCACCTCAACTGCCTTCCCACTTTCAGCTTCGCAACCAATTCCTCCCTGCCGCTCAGAATCAAGCCTAAAATGACAGTACCCCCCTGGTTCTTCCACTGTCTGAAACAAAAAGCTGTCCCAAGAACTTATTGGAAATTTTGTGTTTTGCCAAATTACTTTTTCAATTGATGTCTGGGTAATTACATTTCCCCAGTTACTACCAGTTATGCAGAAATTTCACCTCTTTCTCTTCCTTTAAAGCTTCCCCATCTTGTGTTACACATCAAGATATACACATTGTACATAAAGGTCACTTCTTTTACATGTGATGATATGCCCAGCTCCTGCTGGGCTAAAATGGGAACAACACACGTATCTGAATGAAGAATTTGGCTCTGAACGCAGGTAGAAAAATAGTTATGTGCTCATACGATTTAAATGTAAAGTCTAATTTTACAATCAGCTAAGCTGCATAAAGTTTCACTAACCATCTTCATAAACAACAAAAATAATGCAATATTACAGCTGGATAGTTAAAAACGCCACAAAAAGTCAGTAAATTCAGCCATACTGCAAATGCTGTATGTTTATGGTATATACTTACAGACAAACAATAATATTAAGCTCTTTGTTTAAGAAAAATAGAAATAGCAACCACTACACAAGGCCAAATTAACATTCTATTTTAATTCTTTTTACATTTCTTGACTCTTTTCAATTTTTAACTATGCGGCTTTAACAATGAACTAAAAAACTCTTTTCTTTGTTTGCCTTAAAAATGTAATTTCCAAGATTTACCAGAAAGCTATTTCGGGGCTTACAAGCAGAGCCTGTTATGTTTCTTGATCTATGGAGCGCAGGTGCAGCCCTGCAGAACATAGGGTACGTCTATACTTACCTCCGGGTTCGGCGGTAAGCAATCGATCTTCTGAGATCGATTTATCGCGTCTTGTCTAGACGCGATAAATCGATCCCGGAAGTGCGCGCCGTCGACAACGGTACTCCTGCTTGCCGCGAGGAGTAAGCGCTGTCGACGGGGGAGCCTGCCTGCCGCGTGCGGACCCGCGGTAAGTGCTTTGAAGATCGAACTAAGATACTTCGACTTCAGCTACGTTATTAACGTAGCTGAAGTTGCGTATCTTAGTTCGACACGGGGGGTTAGTGTGGACCAGCCCATAGGAACTCCACAAAAGAGGGCTGCAGCCTTGGCAAGTCCCCTGTGTGTGCTTCCATAACTCTATGCAACACCTCTCTTCTGAAATGAGCACTTCACAACTCTACGAAGTCGTCTACTAAATATTCCCAGTACCACTCAAACGCTCAGATTTATTAAATCAAAACCCTCCTCTCTTCCCAGGTTTAGGGTTAGTCTGTGATGGTTAGCTACAAATGCTGGGTAGAGGGAGGTGTGTGGAGATGCACCACCCCAGAAGCACTTAGGAACTGTACTGCAGGCAAAAATCTTTCCTCAGGCCACTCCCTGCACGCAATCAGATACACATTTTGCACATGCTGTTGGGATGACCCAGAATACCCTGAAGCACCTGCCCCTACTCCACAGACTGCCATGCCTCTACTTCTTCTCTCCCACCTTTTCAGCATCATGCTCCCCAAGGAGCAACAGGAGCAAGCAGTCCATGCATTCTGGGGCTATTGAGAGTGGCCCGGCATGGCAACCCAAGCAGGACAAAACTGGGGGTGGGAGCAAGCAGTGTTTCTTGCCTATCTCTCCACCGATGTGTGGCCAAAGAAGGACCACGCACAGTCTACACAGTTTCAGCCAAAACATTAATTTCTCAAAATTAATGGGTTAGTGAAAAGAGGGGGTTATAATGGAGGTTTTCTTGCAGCTTTAACTATAGAGTAGTTGTTGCTTGATGGGACCATTGTAGTTAACACATGGCCAGCACTGTATGTTTATGAAAGAAAATACTCTACTAAAACTAGAAAAAAAAGCTACATTTTAATATCCTTTTCTCTGCAGATGCAGAATAAAACTTGTAAAGAATACAGAATGTACCAAATCAACTGTGTCATAACCCAGGGCTTTTACTAAGTAGACTGGGAGATTTAATATAAAAAATTAATGAGCTTTCCATTTAAATTAGACCATGAAACCCAAAAGCAGTGTAGGTCAATGTTCCATTGCAATTCATGTCTGTAACAGCAAAGGATTTAATAGTTTTGACTGCACAGAAATCTTTAATCAAAGTCTATAAATGAAAGACTTCTGTTCTTATATTCTCCCATCAGCCTATTTTGCAGACAAGTGAACAGATCGTCACACACTGTAATCTACTAAAATGCTTACAATGAATAAACTCAGCGTACACACATTTTTCCAGTCTAAACCCTTCTGGCTGCACCCCACCCTCAAAAAAAAATCAGCTCACTTTCAAAACCACCCCACCACAGGGATAAATATACTGCCCTCTTTCCACAATGTTCCAGTCTGAACATCATACAAAAATCAATGTGGACCTAACACAATGTGAAGGATTCAGCATTTTCATAGCTGCTAACAATATACTCTGCAGTATTTCAAGCAAGCATTTGTTGCTGTCATAAAGGTAGCACATACAGAAAGACACTCACTGCCAGGAAGAATCACCCACTTAAGTCTGATGCAAGACTGCCACCTTGAGGAATCCAGGAGATAAGCATAAGGGGAAAGTTATTATTCATAAGTTTCTAAAACTTGAATTTTTTACTTATGTCCCAGACAGATACCTCCATACCATAAGAATAAATCGAGTCTTCGCTCTCCCCTATCATCACCACCATTATATTTATGAATGAATTTGGTACTCAGGACAGTGAAAAACTAACAGATCTGGCTAAAAGCCAGGCAAAATAGGGGCATGTGTTGTTCAAGCAGCCCAATAAGGGTCTGCCAATCCAGTCGGGTTGCCAACTTTCTAATTGCACAAACCAAAAACCTCTTCCCTAAGGCCACGCCCCCGCTCACTCCATCCTCCCTCCCTCCGTTGCTCGCTCTCCCCCACCCTCACTCCCTTTCACCGAGCTGGGGCAGGGGATTAGGGTGCAGGAAGGGGATATGGGCTCTGGGCTGGGGGTGTGGGCTCTGCGTGGTGCCAGAAATGAGGGGTTTGGGGTGCAGGAGGGAGCTCCAGGCTAGGGTCAAGGGGTTTGGGGGGGGGACTCCGGTTGAGGGTGCAGGCTCTGGGGTGGGGTCAGGGATAAGGGGTTTGGGGTGAAGGAGGGAGCTCTGGGCTGGGGCACGTGGTTGGGGTATTGGGGGGTGTGGGCTCCAGAAAGGAGTTTGAGTGCGGGAGGGGACTCCAGGCTAGGCAGGGGGTTGGGGTGCAGGAGGAGGCTCAGGCAGGGAGTTGAGGTGCAGGGTCCTGGCAGCGCTTACCGCACTGTACATTCCCAGGAAGCAGCCACCAAGTCCCTGCAGCCCCTAGGCACATGGGCGGCCAGGGAGACTCTGTGTGCTCCCCTCACGCCCATAGGTGCCGCCCCTGCAGCTCCCACTGGTGGTGGTTTCCAGCCAATGGGAGCTGCGGCGTCAGCATTTGGAGTAGGGGCAGTGCGCAGAGCCTCCCTGGCCGCCCATGCACCTAGAGGGTCCGCAAGGATCTGGCGGCTGCTTCCGGGAGCCACACAGAGCTAGGGCAGGCAGGGAGTCTGCCTTAGCCCCAGACCCCCACTGCGCCCCGACTTTTAACGGCCCGGTCAGTAATACCAACCAGACTTGCCAGGCAGGGCCGGCTCCAGGCACCAGCGCAGGAAGCGCATGCCTGGGGCGGCAAGCCGTGGGGGGCGGCGTGACGGTCGCCGTGAGGGCGGTTGTCAAGCAACCTTCGGCAGCGTTTCTGCGGGAGGTCCCCCAGTCCTGCGATTTTGGCAGCAATTCGGCAGCGGGGCTGTTGACGGCGCAGGACCGCGGACCTCCCGCAGAAATGCTGCCAAATCCGCAGGAGCTGGGAACACCCGCAGGCATGCCGCCGAAAGCCGCCTGAGTACCGTGCTTGGGGAGGCAAAATTCATAGAGCCGCCCCTGCTGCCAGGGTCCCTTTTTTACCAGGTGTTCCGGTCGAAAACCGGACACCTGGCAACTCTACAATCCAGTACAGTCCTAACCCACATCTCCCTCTGTTTTGGAACCTCAACTATGGCCTCACCTCTCTTATGGCTCAAAGCTAACATTATATGGTGTCAGTCTGTGTACTAGCCTTTCACCTCTGGAGAGCCGGATCACAAAAAAGAGCAATTTTGGTAGCAAAACCCTTGTACACAGTTTTGCACATCAGGTAAAATAAAAATAAAAAAGCTGAAAAGAGCCAGTAGAATCTACTCAAGAATTGTCCACGACTGCACTAGGAACACAGTGAGAGGTCAGGATTGAGGTGCATTGGGAGATGGTTGTGGGAAAACTTGTGAACAATGGCTCAAATCAATAACATTGATTTTTGACTTCTATAAACATAGTAACACCACATAAAAAACCTTTAGCAACATTTGTGGGGTAATTTGCCATGGACAAAAATAAAGTTAATATCAATACAAAACATTTTATTCTGCCAATTATAACTGTCTCAATAGTGAGCAATGTACTTCCGCATTTTGCCTACTTATGCTGGATAAAAATCATGATTTTTTTTTCTTTAGAAGAGTTTTATTTAAATTTTTATAATTTAAAGCAGATTTATTAATTTGCATATGGCTAGTTCGTTACTTTCCTCCCATTTTCTAGTTTTAAATTGCTAACATGGATATTTTATGTATTTCTTTAATTAGTTTTCTAGTTATTAGAATTTCAGATTTTACACATAGATGACTTCTACTAAGAAGTTTTGCACTTAAAATGATTTTCTATCCCAAAATAAAAAAGTCCAAGGCATATGTAATATATTTACTATGTGAACACTGAACACAACATTCATAAACAAATAGCCAAAACTACATTTGCAACCAACCCCTCCTTCTAATATATTGAACTTCCACAAGTCAAGAAAGCTGAAATGTTTTGACCAGGCTATATTTCCTCAATCAGATTTTGCAGGTGAGTCTATGGGACTTGTGTTCCAAAGTCACCTAAATACCTAATTATGAGTTTAGGAACCTACTTTCAGGCTCCAATTTTTGAAATGTTTTTGCATAAAAGTTCGGTAGGAGTGACCTGTCCTCTTCATTCTGTACTACTCCACCAATTTTTGGTCATCTGCAAACTTTATCAGAGATGTTTTTATGTTTTCTTCCATATCATTAATAAAATGTTAAATAGAGTAGGGCCAAGAACCAATCATTTCAGGACCCAACTAGAAACACCTTGTTAATTTTTATTCAATTTTTTAATCAAAATATTGTGTGACAGTAAATCAAACAGCTTACAGAAAGCGCAATATACTTAGAATACACTTATCTTTATCAAAGTTATAAACTCACCATTCATGTGAATAAAGTTACATACTTGCAGGATCAGAGCCTTAATTTTTCAGTATATTCCCCCTATAAGCACTAGTGTAAAATTCAAATAAGATGCCCTACCACTAGTGGCCTTTTTTAAAAAAAGTATTCATAATTTTGTTCATTTTAGTACTTTTAATCTAAAATTGCCATAGCACAAATTTTCAAATTAGCTTTTACAAATCTTCAACCTGATTTAAATGATTTTTAATCATGATTTAAATTGCTCTACCGTGTTAACCAATATAGATGCATCACATTATCAATACGTATTACTCATATTGCACATATTAATATGCATTAAGAACACATCTACGTGACATTATATTGTGTGTGTATATATTTCTAGAAGTTACATGGCCTGAATTGGCCTGTGTGTGTCTATAATCCTGTTCGCCAATGCTGAGTATCCCATAACACTTTGCAAAGCTGAAGTCTGTCAGCTTTGCCATTAGAAAATAGGAACCTTGTCAAAGGCAAAATACATTAATGTTCTGTGATAGCAAAGGAGGTAGCTGCACAGAGCAGTACCTGGAATGCTAGTATCTGAATCAAAGATAAGGGAGGTACTGAACAATTAAGGAGCAGGTACAAACTAGTGAGCGGGATTATAGCGACATGTAAAGAGTTTTGTAACTCTGTGTTCTAGGCGGGCTGCCTAGCAAGGCTGAAGAGCCGTGCCTGTCCTCAGCATTCTGGTTTCTTTAAAAGAAACCCCCACTTTTAGTAGAAAAACTTACAATGCATGAAGGCAACTGATAGGGACTTTGGCTGCCGGAGGAGGCTGATTTTGCCAGCCATTGGGGCATTTTATAGGAATTGGGATATCGTCCACTACCCAACCCCATCCACAACAGCCTTTAATAGCCCCAAACACAGAAGATTTTTTTTGGGTGGTGGGGGAGCTGTTCAGTGGCAATGTCCAGGTGGGAAGCCAACCTCTGCCTCTTCAAGCTACTGGGAAATGGAAGCGTGTGGGGATTCCTACCAAGGTGCTGTTTCCTGGACAGCATATACAGACTCCATCTTTTGCATCAGTGACTAGCAGGTTTCTGATAAAACTGAAATCTCCTCCACCCCTACACCAACCTTCTCTGGCTGATGGAATTGAAGAGGAGCGTTCACCCTCTTCTTCCCTCCCATCCTGTGACACACAGGCCCACACATTGCTCACTACTCTGTGTCAGCAACTCTTGTCAGGTCTGACATACTCACTACACCACACACATTGGTGTCACAATATTTACTTAAACAAAGACATGTAATACATCATTTGGTCATTAATGTCCCTGTGAAATGTTTGTAATAACTCTAAGTGAAATTAGGGATACTCTGACATTGTGTCCTGGTAACTGTGAACAGGCAAAGGTAACAAAACAAGTTTTTTCTATATAAAGGGAAAAGAGAATATGGTGGTAGATGTCCTGTTCAGGAGAAAGGGCTCTGACCTGCTGCCTCCAGGTCAGCCAGTGGCTCACCCTCCAGCAGCTTTGTAAGGGGGAGGTGTGACCCTAAAAGCATCCCAGTGCCAGAGAGCAAGGGGCTCCTTGGACCAAGTAATGAGTTTCAGCTGGCCTGACCAATTCAGTGTACCCCAACTCACTATGGTTACAATCGGTATCTAAATGGCATCATGTAACATCATCGGAAAACTAATAATCCATTAATCATTAATATTCTTGTGTGATATATGTATGCACTGTGTACTAAGAGTTATGGATATATGCTGGAATTATTATTAAAATGTGTTTAAGCCAGGCACACCACAGGGAGTTGGTAAAAGGGTCTGCCCTAGACAAAGGAATGTGTATCTGCTTCTCTGACCAGCCCAGTTCTCAGGCAGAGAAAATGAAGGTCCACTTAAATATTAGGTGAACAAATTATCAAGCTAACAAATGGGAGGAGACAGCTCCCAGCAAGGAAGAGAAACTTTTTCTGTGCGATGAAGACAGAAGGGCTGAACCTCAAATGATAAGCAATTGAATCAACCGAATGTATACAATCTTACTGTATTATAAGTTTATCGAGTGAGATATTTTATAAAAGCCTATGACACACTGGTGATTAATATCATCATAAAATCAATGCATTAACACTATATAAGGAATTATGGATACTCATTAATATTACGCTTTATGGTCTGTGTCCATACAAAGGAAGAACAGGTCTCTTCCAAACAGAAGGGAATGTCACAGCTATTTACCTGTCTTCTATGTAAATTAAGCATGGTGGAATCAAAACAATGGAAGCCACATTTACATACAGGTGGATGGGAAGATCACAGGAAGGGAAAAACAGGATGAGGTCATCCTGCCTCTTGAAACAAGGTCATTGAACTTTGGAAGATATAAGCAAAAACAGAAACCATCCTTGGCATCCATTGCTAGATAGACACAAGGGAAGGAAACTCCTGCAAGCTGAGAAAGATGACTCCTTCAACTAAGGGGGGACTGAAGACTCTGGAAACTGAATATAGGTGAGAAACCTGCTCAGGCAAAGACCTTTAACCTAGGAAGACAAGGGAAATCAGCCCCTTGTGCTTCTGGGGAATGTCTTGACTGAGAGAAAGTCAGCCATGGCTGGAGAGAAAAGAGACTGGTAAGAAATCTACCTTGAACAAAGATGGTAGCTTGTTAAGTCTCAGCCACTGGAAAGCATATTTTGTTTTGTTTTACTTGTAACTCTCCATCTTCATTCCTTATACTTGAGCTCACTTAATCCTATGTATACTATAAACCAAACTCAGTGCTGTGTTTGGACGGAAGGGTGTATTTCCCCCAGTTAAGTTAATAAGCTGCAATGTGCTTTTGTCTCCTTAAGGAGCAATAAACCTTATTATTTCTCTAAGTGGTTCAGATGAGGGCTGGACACTTCAGGGCACACAGTTTTGGGGAAATTCAGGACAGGTAGTATGTTGCTGGCTGTAATCAAGGTGGAAGACAGAGTGGGGCTGCAGACAGGCTGCCTAGGTCAGAGCTGCTTAAGCAGGGCTGTCTAGCACACAGACACTCAGGGCATGACCTGCATGTGAGCGACAGCAGCAAAGCATTGTAAGGTACTCAGGATTGCAGGGCAAGTGGTGACACAACCCCTTATTGGTCTGGATTGCACCTAGAATGCCATGACACATCCCAAAGCCTACTGGCTGCTATGAGACAAGGATTCTCTGCTATTGTACACCTTTCTGAGCCTTCTGGCAGCTGCGATGGGTGTGTATCTCCATTACTCTACTCCAGCATTTTTGAACCCTTCTCCTGTGATTCTCTCTAGCACCCGTCTCTGCTGAGGCTCACACATGCTTCCCAAACTGCTGCAGAATGAAAATGTCTTGATTCTTGTTAGTTTCAGTACCAGTCACAGAAACTGAAAAGAAGCAGTGATAACTATTACTTCGTTTTCACTCTGCTGCAGCCTATAGAACTGCAGACATTACACAGCATTGCACTGGTTTAACGATAATTTCCACTTGGAAGGTCATTTCTGGAACCATTAGGGCTAGAAATTTACTATTCTTTAAAATGAAAACTTAGATTATGCAGAAGATAACAGTAACTTGCTCAGTAAATTTCCTACTCACCCCGAGTGAATTTTTCAAGCCCAGATAAAGCTTTTACAGAACTTGGAAAAGGGTTGTCTCTCTTTGGGGGATCAGAGGAAGAGAATATAAACTAATAAAAATGAGCATCTTTCTATAAATCATTGAGTAAAATCTTCAGTAACTGTGCAAAATTCGACAAAGCTTCTGTAAAGTTCAAAGTATCAAATTATATTTAGATTTTCACTACAGAACTAATTGCAAACTTCCTGATCATCTTTTCTAAACACCAAAGCAGAGCACTTAACCTTTCTTTCTCCTACCAAACTGGATTGCAGCATATCCCGTGAACTTTCTAAAGTAAGTGGTAAATTTCCAACCTCCTTTCACATGGGTCATTCCCTGATAGTACTCTGTACAGACTGCCGTCATGCTGCAGCTTCTCTCTCTCTCAATACAGTACCAAGTATTTCAAATGAGCTTTAATTGGTGGGTGGGTGTGAATGTAGACAAGAATGAGAGTAAAAGATCTCCTTGCTCTCGCTTGCAAACAGAAAAATTTAAAATGCCCTTCTAGGATCCAAGACAATACACAAACTTAGTATTGCTTGTTTTGCTGTCCTCTCATGCCTTGTTTTCTCAGTTATGTTTTCAAACCTACTTATGCTGGCTCTTTAACTTAACAGTACTCTTCTTAGCTGAAATTCTTTTCTTTTGGTTAGTAACCCAACTAAAGCTTCACATCACTTCTTTAACTAAAAAAATTGTACACACAATGGACCAAAATATCACCCAAATATAAAATCCTTCTAATGTAGTCAGGGTTGCTACATAATTTTATTATCACCCTGTGCCTGTGTCATGACATCGAAAACAAT
The DNA here is from genome assembly GCA_033296515.1 of Macrochelys suwanniensis. Taxonomy (NCBI): domain Eukaryota; kingdom Metazoa; phylum Chordata; order Testudines; family Chelydridae; genus Macrochelys; species Macrochelys suwanniensis. The sequence goes on along the minus strand of CM065781.1, from coordinate 16,096,659 downwards.
CCAGAACTCTAATTATTCTGAAAACAACTGAATTTTGAGATGAGAGGCAACCTTAGTGGTCATCTTAACTCCCACTTTAAGATCTGTGAACGGCAAACACAGAAAAAGATCAAGGTTCAGGTACAGGTAGGTGACCAATTTGGGTAAGCCCAATTTGGGTAAGCCCATTGAGAATAGAGATGGGTTACAGAAAGAGGATCAATAAAAAGTAGAGACCACCCAGTCTTGTTCTCTTTGCAAGAACAGGGTCTGGGAGCCCAGCTACAGAAGGATCAGTCTCCTAGCAACACAATGGACACAGCTGATCCTGGCAGGGGTTGCCTGATTGATTGCACTTCTGCAATCTGACTGTGGAGGGGAAGAGCTAGCTACAACCTGACCCAGCAGTAACCAGAGCTCATTGGCCACTCAGTGTTCCATGCCTGCAGCTGTGCTTGGTCCTGCTTCCTGTGCCTGCTTCAGTTCCTGCCCTTCTCCGCCCTTGATGCCCCTGGCTCTGATTTCTGACCACATCTTTGGCTCACCCATGGGCTCTGGCATTTGGCTTCTGATTCATGCCTTTGACCCTCAGCTCTGCTCTTGACCAGGCCCCTGGGACTCCCATGGTCCTGATTCTTGACTCTAGCTTGGCTCTGCTCTAACCTCCAACCTGACCATTTCCATGGCTTTAACCATGAGGCATGACCGATAGTTCAGAGTGTTACTAACACTCTGAACTATCAGAGCTCAGCTACTTATTTTTTCTGTCAAACTCAAGAGTCATATTTATGAAAGCAGACAGTTTCTCCTAGCAACTACCACAAGACTATGGGATTCCCTTCCAGATATAATACGATGACAAAGGAAATGCAAGTCTCACTTCTCTAGCTTAACCTTTCCCCAAGAGCAGCAGCAGAAAAGATAGATGTAGACAGAAAAGTGAGATCAAATGCACACTGAAAACAATTTCCAACTACCTCCTAGTAAAGACTATTTGACTTATCAGACTCTGTCTTCCCATTATTTAGTTTTTGAAAGGTGATCAGATATCATGATTAATGGAAGCCCAATAAGAACCTACATAACTATAGAGAGAAAAAACCAACAATATTCACTACAGATAATATGGGAAGTTTCAAAAATCACACCCCATGTGAATGCAATGACAAGAAGCTACAGAAACCACAGTCTACCTTTGGTTAGTTGATGAAAGACTGAAATGGCTGCCAAATGCACCTGGATGGAGTTAATCTTTAAATTGCACTCAGTTAGGTAAAGAAGGTATTTAAGTAGTTTTTATGCAGGGCAAGTAATAGGGTATTCTTGGACCCTATCGCATGACATGACAATCACGCAAAATTGTGTATCTTTCCGGAAGATGGCTTCTGGGATGTCAGGAGAACAGGACGTACCTGCTCAGAGACACCATATCAGGCAACCTGTCCAGGACAGGACTCCCTGGTTCTAGATGTGATCTGAGACCAGAAACTCACAGCCTGATGTGATTAACCTTGGCCATTTGCAACAGAATGGAGAACCACAAATATGTGCCAGCAAGGAGCTATTAGGACCATCTAATCTTTCTTTCTCCAGAGCCTTGCCAAGATCTTTGACACAAAAGGACTGGAAGAAAGGGACATAACAGCCTCCTTTTCAAGGGAATGGAAAGGCATCCCTAGCAGTCTTTTCTCAGTACCAGGAACAGGACGACCAGCAGCTGCTTGTCAGGTGAGTGGTGAAAATATCTACCTCTAGTGTCTTTCACTGTAGGAAGAGCTAATCTGTGACTCCCTGATCCAGAGATCACTCATAAGAATCTATTATGGATTAATTTAGTCTGCAATCACATTCTCCTCTTCTACCAAGTCCATGGCAACTAAGAATATTATCACTATTGCTATTAGACATACCTCATGTCCATCCCCACAGAGCTTCCCAACAAAGGAAGTAGGACCTGGTGCCTCCCTGCTTACTTATATAAACAGTGGCTTGTTTGTTTATTTGAACTACCTTTGGGGAAGATTTGGTAGACCACATTACAAAATGTTGCAGATGCAACCTGGTAAATCCATCATTCAACTGCATCTCTGCATTGCAGCTCAGAATGTTGGGGCACAGTACCAAAGATCTAGCCAGTCTTCCCTCTCATCACAATTGCCTCCACCAACAAGCTCTTGTTGGGACTTAGCCAGTGGCAACCTCAGTGGAAAATGTTTTTTTTTTTCTTGATCACCTTCAAGACAAGGGTCTGCCACATTTCCCTCAGCTCCTGCAAAATAGGGTGCAAGAACACAGCAACTTTAATACCCAGGAGGTCATGACATGGGCACCTTTCAATTTGACTCCACTGGATTCCTGGACCAGTGTAAATTCAGGATTGGCTGAAGCTATTGAACAGCCTCTGTAAAAAGCTGGAGAAAGTAGGGCCTTTTTCTGCAGAGTCATTGCCTTGGTGCTCCTTTCTAGTAGAAGAATACTGGAGCATCAGAAAAGTCCTACAACTCACTCAAATCCAAACAACAGTCTTTACCAGCCTAATTCTCAGCATGCCCACAGTCAAGTGTTTGAAACTGTCTAAAGCAAATTTTTGGGTGGCATCAGAGTGCGGCCACCAACTCTTGCTGGTGGCCGTTCTGACAATTTTTTCTAAAATGCTTAATTAACTTTAGGAAAAACAAATGAACATGCACCTACACCGGTCCAAATCATCGTAATTTATTTATGTCGGGGGGGGGTGGAGGGGGAGGTTCAGACTCAATAATAAAAATAATGGACAGTTGTCTCTATTCTTTACTGGACCTAAACAGAACAGAAACACAAATAAGGTGTTTTTCATGTTTTGCTTTTTTGGTTGATTTTTTTTTCCAGACTTGCTAGTTGGTAAGTCTTCTACTGTGAAAACTGATATTTGTTAATATCACTTTTCACAGCAGACTTACTCAGCCCCAACATGCTGGGGGACAAATTAAGCCCTGGATGGAGAGGTAGGATGGGGGGGCAGGGAGGAGGAAGAGGCAGCGGGAGTTGGGGTGATGGTGGTGGGTGAGCCTGGGGCCGGAGCCTGGAGTCCCACTGCACAGCTGGGGGCTGGAGGAGGCAGTGGGGTCAGGGATGATGTGGGGGCGGTGACCCTGGGGCCAGAGCCCGAAGCCCTGCGGCTGAAGGATAGAGCCCACCATCCTAGAGCTGAAGCCCTACCCCCACCGCCCCTGGGAAGGTGGAGAGCTCACACTGGTTGCCTGTTCCTACCGTGTTTGTGGTTCCAGAAGTGGGTAGAGACCAGCCCCAGGGGAGGGGTCGCTGCTTTGCCCCGTGCCTCCCCTCACCCCCCCCCCCCACCTGTGGCATGTGGCCACGGTGGTCGCATGTGAGAAACACTGCTCTAAGAAATGGTGGAGCATAAGTGCTTTGGGAAACACTGACACTGGATGTGCCATAGTGCTGTGCCAGAGGTGTCAGTGTATCAACCACATGCATTTCTAGCCTCAACACTTACTATCAGGCTCAAACATTGATTATGACAGTGCACCTATGCCATGAGATCTCACAACAGCTGACAGGGAAAGGGAATGCATCAAAGCTGGTACTTTGGCAGCCTCAGAGAACCAGTAATCAAGCCAGATTAACTATATGTCGATATCAAGAATCAGAGGACCCTTCTCCACTTTGAGCATACAAATGTAGGATGGTCAGATCCATAATCGTATCCTTCATATGTAGCTTCATGAAATAAAGGGCTTCAAAACATGCACTTCGGGGTACTGCTGCTCGTTCTCTCAATGTTTCCCACCTCCCCTCTTATTCATTATTTCTTTTAAATTGATACAAAAAGAAAAGAGGACATCTATCCAAAGCTCTAGGCACCCTAACACAAGTTACAAGAAAACTGGCAGTCTTCTCCCCAACAGAACTCAGCTACTTTGAAACACCAAATTTCCTAACTCCACGCAAATCTAAGCACCACCACGATCAGCTTCCTGATGAACCAGAGCTCTCTGACTTCAAGTACCAAGTCCCTGAATGCATCATGGGGCTGGTGTGTGGCACAGTTCTTGGTTTCATTGGCCAGGTCTATATTGACACACTGGCACCAAGTCAGAGGGATCAGCATTCAGAGCTGACACAGGCTTTCGCTTTAAGGGTTTACCCTTGGAAGGATTCTGCACCAATCTCATGCCAGATTTAGGCCAGATCTACACTATAAACTTACACTGGTATAACTACATCGCTCAGGGGTGTGAAAAATCCACAGCCTGGAGCAATGCAGTTATACCGACCTAACTGCCAGTGTAGACAGCAATGTCGACGGGAGGGCTTCTCTCGTCAACAGCTAACACCTTTCGCAGAAGTGGATTAACTATGCCAATAGGCAGGGCTCTCCTGTCAGCACAGTAGGGTCTTCACTGAAGCACTGCAGCATTTTAAGTGTAAACTTGCCCTTAAAAGGAGTAAGATTGAGATATCATTTGCAAATGTATCCAGCAGCCCTGCAGATCATGGTCAATTCCAAGGCAGACAATGTAACAAACACAGTGAAACCCTGCTATAACGCGATAATTGGGGTCCAAAAAATTCGATCGCTATAAATGCGGGGTCGCGTTATAGCAGGGTTACGAAAATTTACCGTTTCAAGCCGGTCAGTTTCAAGCCAGTCTCTTCTTTTCTCCCCAGAGCTGAGAAGTTTCACGCTAGTCAGTTTCAAGCTGGTCAGTTTCAAGCCGGTCTCTTCTCCCCAAAAGGGGAAGCGGGGGCAAGGGGGAAGAGGCCGGGGGGGAAGGAACAGGGGGAGATGGAGCCAGGGTCTGCTCCAGGCACCAGGGGAGGAAGCACGCTCTGGACCTTTTGGTTTTTTTTTTGCTTGGGGCGGCCGGAGCCACCTTATGATCGGTTATAGCCGAATTGACGTTATTGCGGGGGGAGTTATAGCGGGGTTTCACTGTACCATCACACGGGTGGCTGGGAAAACATTACCTTGACTCAATGCTCTCTACACTGGTTCCCCACTGAACAGAGTCCAGTTCACGTTTGCTGTGTTGATCTTGAAAGCCCTGAATGGAGTTAGACCTAACTACCTGAGTTCACGGTCCTTTCTCTGTCTGTGACCATGACCTCCCACATGTGCTATACTCCAATGGAAAAAACAAAACTGTTAATCAATAAGGGGTATGATAAATCCTTATCACCAGTGTTATCCACACAAGAGGGAAATATCTGTGATGTGTTAAGTATGAAGACAAAGCACCTGATATGACAGGTGTGCCATATGTGCCCTAAAAGACATTTGACAGTGCAAGGATTCAGATTCAAAATAAGGAGATCTCATAACTGCCTGAGACAATTTTCATAAGAGGCAGACCAAGACTATGGAAATCAAAGACAGTGAAATAGAAAATTACTTCTAAGGCTACGTCTACACTAAGCACCTTACAGCAGCAGAGCTGTACCACTGCAATAGCACCGCTGTAAGAACTCTCCCGCTGGCATAATTAAACCACCCTCAACAAACATCAGTAGCTATGTCAGCAGGAGACACTCTCCTGCCGACAGAGAGCTATGCACACCATCGCTTTTGTTGGTGAAACTTATGTCGGTCGGGGAGGGGATGTTTTTTCACACCCCTGACCAACAAAAGTTTTGCTGATAAAAGTGCTTGTGTAGACAAACCTTAGTTTGCTAAATTTGGAGCTTAAATGCAAAACCCACCTCTTCCACAATGCTTCCCCACAATAATACGCCTCACTTTCATAAGTATGTAAAAAAAAAAAATTAAAAAATTAAAGCCTAGCCTGTCTTGCTATTTGGGAAGGAAGAAATAGTTGCCATGTTCAGTCATGGGAGGCACTCTGACACTACAGTGATATAAGAACAAAGACACATGGTCATCTTGACTAGGTGGCTGGGGGAAGCAAGCCATGTGCTCACCAATGTAGTACAATTGTATTCAATTATTTAATTTATTCTTTTAAGCTTTTATGGTTCTGTAGTCAGAACTCAAAACAAAGTTACACTGACTTCCCGGAGAGTTGGGACAAGTAGGGATTGCATCCCTGAGCCCCGATTTTCAGCTCGGGTGATGTAACTCCTTCCCATCAGATCCTGAGACCAGAATCTTCAGGAAAAGGGTCTAGACAGTAATCAGTTCTTCCCTGTAAAATTCTCAGATCCAGACAGCCCACCACTCCTCTCCCAGCACGACAAGTGCAGTTGTTCCTGCCAGGCTATTTCCAGCCATCCCATGGTGGGAGAGCAGGAGGGCAAGAAGAAACCAGTGAGAGAGCATCACAGGCTCTGCTACTATTAGCCCATGGGTTAGGGCACTTACCTAGGCTGTGGGAGGCCAAGGTTCAATTCTCCCTTCTCCCTCATGTGGAGCAGGGATATAAACCTGCCTCTTCTAGGAGGCTGCCTTAACCATTGGGCTATGGGGTATTCTGGGACAGGTCTCAATCTCTCCTACCCAAGCTGCACCATTCTGTATAAATATTAAAATAGTCACTGGGCAAGAGACAGAGTGAGAATGACTCTATAGTCCAGTGACTAGGGCATTCTCCTGGAACAGAGGAGATCCAAGTTCAATTCCCTTCTCTACATCAGGCAAGAGGACTGAACTCTCTCATATCCTGGGTGAGTGCCTTTAACTAATGGACTAAACTTAAAAAGGGGGATACACACCCCTCCTTCCATTTTGTGTGGATTTGGGAATGCTCTGAGAATGCCTATCGGACACGCACACACACACAGTTGCTTAAACTGAGGGCTGTGTGAACGCTCACTTTTGGAAACTTTGGGTGCATCTTCACAGCAGTTAGTTGGCTCAAGTTATCTGCATCCTCTGACCTCCAAACGTAAGCTAACTGTTGTAGCGAAGACAAACCCTTAGGTGCCTAAGAAACTTTAAAAGGGGAAATGTAGGAACCTACAGAGTTAAGTGGCAGCTGAGCTGGGGTTTTGACAAACTCACACTTAAAGTGTCAGTTAGGTACCTATGTCCTTTTGTGCATCTAGCCCTTAGACCCCAAACCCTGCAGCTGAATCCACTTGGATGCAGGGGGTCTGCTCACACAGCTCCAATTGCAGGATCGGGACCTTTGTTTGCATCGCTGCTTGATAAAATATTTGAAAGTCACCCTTCAGTCATACCATGGGACGGGCGGAAAACAAAGACTGAAGAGGAGATATTCACTTGTCTACATCTGCTCAAGAGTTCCCCAGCCCAAGTTTGTGAAAGTAACTGCACAAAACAGAGGAATCCGTTTCTCACCCGATACAAACCAGACACCAACGATGGCATCTGACGATTTACACCACGGGGAGGGGGAGTGTCACTTGGAGAATTCAGACACAATTACTGACCTTTGCATCCGATGAAGTGGGTTCTTAACCCACCAAAGCTTATGCTGAAATAAATTCGTTAGTCTCTAAGGTGCCACAGGCATTTTTCTTGTTTTCGTTTTGCTGACACAGGGTAACACGGCTACTACACTGAAGCCTGGAATTACTGACCTGGTCACCTGTCAGATGCCTCTTGCGCAGGCCAATGGGCGAGCTCTCCCCTGCATGCTGTCCCTACAACAGTGTGTGTGTTGGGGGGGGGGGGCGCAATGCTGGACGATACCCCCAGGCCGGTGGGAGTGGATGGGGAGGGCTGCCCCACCGTTATAGGGAAAGCATTGCCGTCCTGCGCGGCCCCCAGCCGGGACCAGCAGAGAAACCCTGGAGCGCCCAGCCACAGAGAGACGGGGAGAGCCCCGCCCGCCCCCACGAGGTGCCCCCCACACCCCGCCTGCCCCCACAAGGTGCCCCCCCGACACAGCCCCCCCCTTCCCCCGCTCACCGTCCAAGGACACGAACTGCCCCACGGCCGAGGAGCCGCCGCCGCTGTTCTCCACGAACTGCACCTCGGAGACGATGATGTTGTCCTCGAGCACCGAGCCGCAGCCCGTACACACCGCGTCCCCCCGCGCCGAGTCCACCTCGATCTCCGAGCCGCCGCACACGGCGCACACCCGCCCGCCCGGCATGGTGCCCGGCGGGAGCCGGGGCCTCTGCCCGGGCCGCCTCTCTCGCTAGCTCGGCTCGCGCGCCGCTGCCCCAACCGTCTCCTCCACCTCCCCGGGCCGGGCGCCGCTCAGCGTCCAGCCCCGCTGCACCGGTCAGCACACGGGGCAGGCCTCGCCCGGGCCGGCTGGGGGAGGAGCCCAACGCTAACGGCGCCCGGGCCCGCCTCCTCTCGCGAGAGCCCGCCAGCTGCGCGGCCGGTTCCTGCCCCGCGACGGGCCCTCCGCCCAGAGCAGGGCAGGGATGCCTGTGTCAGCGTCTTGTCCACAGTCACCGCCCAGAGCCCTCCGTCACCCGGGCCCCTACAGCTCCCCCACAGCCCTCCGTCACCCTCTCACCAACCGCCCCCTACAGGTTCCCCAGCCCGTCACCCTCTCACCAACCCCCACCCCCACCCCCTACAGTTCCCCCACCGCCCAGAGCCCTCCGTCACCCTCTCACCAACCGCCCCCTACAGGTTCCCCAGCCCGTCACCCTCTCACCAACCGCCACCCCCTACAGTTCCCCCACCGCCCAGAGCCCTCCATCACCCTCTCACCAACCGCCCCCTACAGGTTCCCCAGCCTGTCACCCTCTCACCAACTGCCACCCCCTACAGCTCCCCCAGAGCCCTCCGTCACCCTCTCACCAACCGCCCCCTACAGGTTCCCCAGCCCGCCACCCTCTCACCAACCGCCACCCCCTACAGTTCCCCCACCGCCCAGAGCCCTCCGTCACCCTCTCACCAACCGCCCCCTACAGGTTCCCCAGCCTGTCACCCTCTCACCAACTGCCACCCCCTACAGCTCCCCCAGAGCCCTCCGTCACCCTCTCACCAACCGCCCCCTACAGGTTCCCCAGCCCGTCACCCTCTCACCAACCCCCACCCCCTACAGTTCCCCCACCGCCCAGAGCCCTCCGTTACCCTCTCACCAACCGCCCCCTACAGGTTCCCCAGCCCGTCACCCTCTCCCCCACCCCCTACAGTTCCCCCACCGCCCAGAGCCCTCCGTTACCCTCTCACCAACCGCCCCCTACAGGTTCCCCAGCCCGTCACCCTTTCACCAACCGCCACCCCCTACAGTTCCCCCACCGCCCAGAGCCCTCCGTCACCCTCTCACCAACCGCCCCCTACAGGTTCCCCAGCCTGTCACCCTCTCACCAACTGCCACCCCCTACAGCTCCCCCACAGCCCTCCGTCACCCTCTCATAGCTCACCAGCCCGTTACCGCCCAGAGCCCTCGGTCACCCTCTCACCAACCATCCCTACAGGTTCCCCAGCCCGTCACCCTCTCATCAACCACCACCCCCTACAGCTCACACACACACCACTGCCCATAGCTCCCCTACAGCTCCCCGACCTGTCACTGCCCAGAGTTCCTCCACCACCCCTGAAATCCCCCACACCTCAAAAACCACCAGTCACACTGCCCATAGGCCCCCCCTCACCATCATCCACACACACCCCTCTGGTACCCACAGCAGACCAAAGCTCCCAGTGCCTTTTTTGCTCCCGGCGCCTTTTTTTAGCTCCGCTCCCCCGTGCTCTAAACCTGGCTACACCACTGACCAAGGCTGCCTGTATTAGTGTCTCATCTTCACCTACAGCCCCCGTACCGCCCTCCCACAGTCCACCCCCTCAATTACCTCCCACCACAGCTGCCCATAACCCACTCCCAATCACCACCCCCCTTCCTTCCACCATTTTCACCTAAGTCTCCACTCTCTCTCACACACACACACACACACCCCTGCCAAATGGCCCTCAGACCCCCTCTATCTCCTTCCTATAGCCCCTTCCAGACACACCACTATAGCCCCCAGGAGTCTGTTGTTTGGCATTGCTGCTGCCCCACACTCTTCACATTCGGATCCATAGTGCATCTGTCATTGCATCATTTGCTTCCTAGCACTAGCTACACACAGGCAGTAGGACTAGAACCCAGAACCCATGACTCCTGAAAGCACCAGCTTCTAACACTTGCTGCACTGCCTCTGGTATTTAAACTTAAAGCCTGTCTCTGTGCCACTGACTAACAGGTCCCAAGAATTTTATCAGGTCTGAGTTACATATATACACCATTAGGTAGTAATTATCTCATACTTGGTATTTATAGTATAGTGTTTTACATTTTCTAAGTGTAGTACAAATAATTCATCCTCAACACCCCTACCAGGTTCCCTAAGAGCATAGCGTGAATGTAAAATAATTTGCCATCTAGCTGTTACTAATCATATGAACTATTTAATGTATTAATAGGAACATTTTCTGTAGTCACTAAAATTCTCATGGCCTACTAAGTATATGCATACATGCCCTTCTAAGCACAGGTTTATCGTGTGGGTTCCATTTGTTACAAGCCAGAGATATGTGTAGTTCTCCAAGGGTTACAGGGATTTTAAAAAAAACCTATTCACTATATATAGTCAATTACACAAATTACTACAGAAAAATATGGATATGTTGATTGACAAAGAGGCACATTTTAAGGGTTAGTCCTTAGGATCTTAAATATAATATGTAGCATTTATATAGTGCTTTACATCTATTAACTAGTTAATCTTCACAACACCTCTGTGAGATAGATAGGAATTATTATCTCTCTTTTACAGAAGCGGAAAATGAGAGATGAAGGTTAAGAGACTTGTCCAAGGTCATGGATGGAGGCACTACTAGGGATAAAATTAGACCATGGGTGTTTTTGGTCCTGCTCCAGACCATCAGATCTCACAGTATCATAAGAGCCAATTAAATTATCTTGCTATTTGTATTGATCATGCACAAGAACTAACAGAATAAATAATATTATCTAAATATAGTACCTAGCACTCAGAGATATTTTCCAGTGTATGACAGTCCATTTACTGAACTCTGGGCACAGCCTAAACATTTAAAGTGACAAAGTAAAAGCAATGTAAAGTGGTCCAAATGTGCTCTACAATAATTTATTCTTACTGCAACACTATCATACCTCCATGTCTATTTCAAAATTGCCCTTCTATCTTTCATTGTCTATTTTTTGTTCCAGTGAAATAGTCAAAAAAGTGCTGATATAGTGAGTTCATGCTTTAATCAATGAGGTGCCAGCATTCAGCTCCTGACCACTCTGATTAATGAGAGTCAGTGTGGTATGAAGGAATATGCACAGGGTAAGAATACAGGAAACCCTGAGCTCTAGATCAGTCTTGGCCATTGATTGTCTATTTGGGTACTTGGGACCCACATTTTCAAAAGTGACTGTCTCCATTTTAGAATGCTCAACTTTAGACACCCTGGTCCTGATTTTCAGAAGTGCTGGGCAACCACAACTCCAACTTAAGTCAATAGGAGCTGCCTGGTCACACCTCTGCAAAATCAGGACCCAGGTATCTCAAGTTATGCACTACAAAAGAGAAATGATGGTCTTATGGTTAAAGCACTAGAGCGGGATTCAGACAGTGGGGGTTTGATTCCTAGTTCTGCCACAGGCATGCGATCTAACTTTAAACAGGTCATGAATGTTTCTGTGCCTCAGTTTCCCAGTTGTAAAACTGGAATGATGCTTCTTTTCTCACACGCTTTGCCTTGCCATTTCAGATTGTAAGCTCTATATAGTAGCGAGTGTCTGTAAAAACTATGTATATCGGCATAGCAGCTAGTACAATGGGGGTCTGATCCCAGGACGCTCTAGAGGCCACCATAGTACAAACAATAAATAATAAAGATGAATACTCAAAATTACTGGAATATTTTGAAAATGTGGTCTATAAATATTGTACTTACATTTCCCTGTATAGTATATAGAGCAGTATAAACAAGTCATCTATATGAAATTTTTAAAAAGCTAGTGTTTTTTATGTAGCCTGTTGTAAAACTAGGCAAATATCTAGATGAGCTGATGTACCCCTTGAAGGACCTCTGTGTGCCCACCGGGGTTCACATACCCCTGGCTGAAAACTACTGATTTAGATAATGGCATAGCGAGTACATTCAGGTTGAGGATCATACGAAGCTGGGAGGGGTTGCAAGTGCTTTGGAGGATAAGATTAAAATTCAAAATGATCTGGACAAACTGGAGAAATGGTCTGAAGTAAATAGGATGAAATCCAATAAGGACAAATGCAAAGTACTCCATTTAGGAAGGAACAATCAGTTGCACACTTACAAAATGGGAAATGACTGCCTGGGAAGGAGTACTGCAGAAAAGGATCTGGGGGTCATAGTGGAGTTCCCTGCTGCCAGAGGGGAGAGAGCTGAGGGGCCCCTTCCCCCAGAGCTCCGTGCTGCCTGCTGGCAGGGAGAGAGAGGCCCCTTCCCTGGAGCTAGCTGCTTCCAGCAGGGAGAGGGCTAGGGGGAGTCCTCTGGCCCCAGTCTCAGGGCAGCTTGCCTGCACCCCAAACTCCTCACCCCTGACCCCACCCCAGAGCCCGCACCCCCAGCCAGAGCCCTTCCCCTCCCGCTGCATCCCAACCCTCTGCCCCAGCCCTGAGCCCCCTCATGCACCCTGAACCCCTCATTCACAGCTCCACCTTAAAGCCCTCACCCCCAGCCAGAGGGGTGAAAAGAAAACAGAGGAACAAATTGACCAACAAACATTTGGACTGCCTTATTAGGATTGCGATGACAGATTACAAACACTGCATAAACAAAGTCAAGGAGGAACAGGCACACTTTCGCTCATCCAGTTTTTAAAGTAAGTTTTGCATTATTATGCTTTTTAAAAGTTTACTCACATAGGTATCTTTTTAATTCCATATATTTTCCTGGTTATCATTTTATAAAAGGAGTATCATTTTATTGTACAAGTAGACTTTGTTTTAGTTACACGAGTGGTTCTGTAACATTACATCATTAAGGAGTAGTAAGCAATGTGTTAATTTAGTAGTTGATGTGGCTCTCACATTGAAGGGTTTTTGCCAAAGTGGCCCGCACTTCAAAAATAGAGAAAAGCACTGTATTAGCAGGAGTGTTGTAAGCAAGATATGAGAAGTAATTCTTCCATTCTACTTTGTGCAGAAAAGGCTTCAAATAGACTACAGTAGGTGTCCAGTTCTGGGCATCACATTTCAGGAAAGATATGAACAAACTGGAGAAATCCAGAGGAGAGCAACAAAAATGATTAAAGGTCTAGAAAACAAGACCTATGAGTAGAGATTGAACAAAAGTGGGTTTAGTCTGGAGAAGAGAAGACTGAGAGGGAACACAATAACAGTTTTCAAGTATATAAAAGGTTGTAACAAGGAGGAGGGAGAAAAATTGTTCTTGTTAACCTCTGAGGATAGGACAAGAAGAAATGAGCTTACGTTGCAGCAAGGGAGGTTTAGATTAGACATTAGGGAAGCAAGACATGAGAAGTAATTATTCCGCTCTACTCCATGCTGATTAGGCCTCAACTAGAGTATTGTGTCCAGTTCTGGGCACCACATTTCAGGAGGGATGTGGACAAATTGGAGAGAGTCCAGAGAAGAGCGACAAAAATGATTAAAGTTCTAGAAAACATGACCTATGAGGGAAGATTGAAAAAACTGGGTTTGTTTAATCTGGAAAAGAGAAAATCGAGGGGGGACGTGATAACAGTTTCCAAGTATGTAAAAGGCTGTTACAAGGAGGAGGGAGAAAATTTGTTTTTTTTTTAACCTCTGAGGACAGGACAAGAAGCAAAGGGCTTAAATTGCAGTAAGGGAGCTTTAGGTTGGACATTAGGGAAAACTTCCTAACTGTCAGGGTGGGTAAGCACTGGAATAAATTGCCGAGGGAGGTTGTGGACTATCCATCACTGGAGGTTTTTAAGAACAGGCTAGAGACAAACACCTGTCAGGAATGGTCTAGTTATTACTTAGTCCTGCCTTGAGTGCAGGGGACTGGACTAGATGACCTCTTGATATCCCTTCTAGTCCTACACTTTTATGATTTTATGAGAGGTGCCACAGAAGTGCAAAATACTAAAACCCAACGTTTTTTAATTCATTCTGCTCATTCATTCCTGAAGGCATGGAGCTCAGTCAGTTCTTATCCCATTAAGCCTTTGTTTGCATTAGCATTCATCTAATCTGTAATAAAGACACTGTGCCATCCTACCATTCCATAGTTGGGAAGGAAGGGGAATGGGAAATATATAGTAGCAGGGTGTTTGTTCAGTCTGCTTTATCTACCAGCATTTGAATCACTTGAATTATTTGACTTAGTGCAGAAGAGGAAACCCTATAGACTCACTTTCAAAATCTGTTTCCCACTGAGTGGTCAACACATAGCCAAACATCTGATGCAGCTCTCCCCAGCTTGCCAACGTTGAATGCCATGTACGTCTTCTGCCTTTCCCTGACACTGAGCAACTGAGGGCACTGAGATTGAGTGGCAGTGTGTCAGAAGTAACCTTTTATTCAAGACCTTGAGTCTGCCCCACACCCAATGCAACTCTACTCTCACACTGTGCCACATAACACACTAGATACATCTCACTAGGCAAATACAGTGTCACTCTCTGATTAATTATTCTAGAGCATCACTTGAAGGCAATACAACCCACAGTCGTCTAGGCTACAAGTCTGGCAATTACCTCACAAAGTGTGACAGAATCCTAAAATAAGGGGCACTATTAAAAAACAGCAGAATAAAAAACAAATAATATGAAGTTCCTTTCTTCAGCACATTTAGGGCCAGATCCTGGTCCACACTAAGGCTGCTTTGCACTGTTCCAGGAAATTGAGGACCCTCATAGGTAAAGTTACTCACATAAATATTGGCAGGTTCTGAGCCTCTATAACAGAACAATAATATTGGATAGTGAGACATTATGTATTTTTATTGCTTCTTTTCTTTTTTCCCTTCCTTTATACTTTATTATTAAGGCAATTTGCATGAAAAGGGGACATTTTAGTTTCTTAAGAGCCCATTGCTCCTACTGCTTATTCTTCTCCTGAAGTTATAACCTTCTGTTTGTGATAAAATCATTCCCACAGCAGCCAAATGTGATGTCACAAAGAGAGCATTATGACCTTGGATAGGGAATAAGCAGCAGGAAAAAAAATGATCCATTTTTGTATATAAATGTCTTTAGCAATAAGAAACACAGGAAGAGAAATATGGAACACATACAATAAAATAGATAATTTGTCTCTAAAATGTAAATAGAAGATCTTCTCAAAGTTTTCAGTGAGGTATCAAAAAAACTTTAATTTACAGACACAAAGCAATCGCCAAACCAGATCAGATCAGGGGATCATCCAAACAAGTATCCTGTCTCTGACCGTGGACAGAACCACCTGCTTCAGGCAATTATAGAATAACCTTCCTATAGAGAAAGTTTCATTGTAACCTCTTCAGTCAGTGGTTGGCCTAGCACTGAAACATGAGGATTTAAGATTTATATTTCTTCTAAAAAAACTTGATATGATTTGCTTATGGGTTTTTTGGATTTTTTTTGCTCTTTACTAGAAGTTCCATCTAGTGGGTACAAATGTACAATCCTTTTTTGAATCTTGGTAAGCTTACTTGGTTTTAATTTTAATGTGTTATAATGAGTTCCACAGACCAAGTGTGCATTGTATACACAAGTATTTCTTTCTATCAGTTTTAAATTTGCTGCCTTTCAGTTTCATTTAATGTCCTCCTTGTTCTTGTATTCTAAGAAAGGGTGTACAGACATTCCAACACTTCCTTATGTATACCATTCGTTATTTTGTGTGCTCAATCATGTATCTACCCATTCATCTTCTCTTTAAAACAGTGGTTCCCAAACTTTAACAACCTGTGAACCCCTTTCAATAAAATGTCAAGTCTCGCGAACCCCCTCCTAAAAATGAATATTTCCAGGGATTTTCTCCTTTACCTGAGTATAAATTATAAAAGCAGTGATCTTGGAAATATAAAATTTGTTTTTATGACATGCTTATTACACACTATTTATTATTAATTATTAATCATTACATAATTTTGATTACATTATGAAAACGGCAACACTCTTCCAACATCTCACTTTCATAGCTTGTATCACTTTGACTAAGCCTGTTATAAGACAAGGCTCCTGTGTTTCATCAAGGAGTATCAGATGTGAAACAGCATGAAGATATTTAAGAAGCCAACTCAAAGAGAACCTCCTACATAAGCATTCAGGTCTTGTGCGTTGTTTGCCTAGACTGCTCGTTACAACAAATCTTAAACTTGTTCATAATAATTTTAAAAACAACACTAGCTGCCTATTTAATTTTAAAAACAACAAAAAATATCCACCTCCCTTTCCATTTCTTATAAGGAGTCTTTAAGTTTAAATCCCCTCAGTGTGATAGATATGCTTGCTTTGATCTGCTTAGCTCTTGGAAGTCCAGGGGCTCCGGGCTGCTGGCCCATGCTGCCTGGTGTCCCTAGGTACAGCTCTGTCTGCCGTTAGGGAATTTTTTTCCTGAGAACCCCCTGTAACATTTCGCGAACCCCCAGGGGTTCACGAACCCCAGTTTGGGAACCACTGCTTGCATCCGATGAAGTGGGTTCTAACCCACGAAAGCTTATGCTGAAATAAATTTGTTAGTCTCTAAGGTGCTACAAGTTTTTCTTTCTTATTTTCGTTTTGCTGACACAGACTAACACGGCTACTACACTGAAACTGCTTTAAAACAATCTCATAATTGTCTTGCTTATGCAAGCTAGATACTGATAGAGATAATAACTGGGACCGCTAGAGGGTGCTAGTGAGAAGACGAAGTACAGTAGCAAGCTGAGAAAAAGTTTCATTAATGTAATACTAAATGAGAGGAGGAGTTTTAATTTTTGTATTGTAAAGTGAATACAGTGCTGGCCAAATTGCCAGCCCTGAAGACTGAAATTCTTTTTATACTGAACAATGCTGTACAGCATGGGTGTTCTAGGGTGACCAGACAGCAAGTGTGAAAAATCGGGATGGGGTGGGGGGTAATAGGAGCCTATATAAGAAAAAGACCCAAAAATCGGGACTGTCCCTATAAAATCGGGACATCTAGTCACCCTAGTTTGCTCTGCAAACTTTCTTATACCAACCACAGCTAAGGTGCCTCAACACTTTTCCATAAGGACTTCCTGAGAATATAGTTTATTCTTTACACCCCTACAATCCTTGGTCTTTCTCCTGAGCTAACTAGTCTCTTTTTGCCCAATATGAACTGGACTGCAGCCATCACCCATTTCATGTAGGCTCCTAACTAGCAATAAAATAACAGTTGTTAGTAAACTGGCTTAAACTGGATTCAAACTAGCAACCTACAGATGAAAAAAAAGCTAGAGCTAAGAACCACTTCCCTGAGCCCTTCAGTCCTTCTAGTACAGAAAGAAAAAAAGAAAGAAAATTAAGATGCTTTTCATGTAATCCACTGTCATATTTCATACACCCTATTGTCTTTCCTAAGTACAACAAACTGGTGAATGAGGTTGCCTGCTAGCACAGGCCAACTTATTTCCTTCCTGATGTTAGTTGAGAGGAATTGTTTTCAGCTGCTCAGAAATGAGAGTGAGATCCACTGCTTATTCTAGTGTTGAAGGAATGTGGATGTGTTAAACTCTCACAAGACCAGATGGGAGTTATAAGGGAATTCAGAAGGTACAGGCCCTGCTCCCAGTAAAGAATGCAGATGCTAAAAAGCACTTTGGGGAATAAGCGTAGGTGAGTCAATGACATATTGAAGTATTCCCACAAGAGATTAGTTTCCCTTTGTAAATTTAAGGAGCTAGCGGAGAAGATAGTTAGGATTCAGACAATGGGAAAACATATTCTCCATACGCTGTATAACCGTTGTATTTCAGCTCATAAATTTAGCCTCACAACACCCGTGTGATGTAGGGACATATTTACAGATAAAAGAACTAAGACACAGAGATGTTAATGTCCTGATTTTCAGAGGTGCTGTGAGCATCCTCACCTCCCAGTTATTTCAACAGAAGTTGTGTTCAGTACCTCTTAATCAGCCCATAAGTACCTTGCTTACAGTCACACATAAAGTCAATAGCAGAGCTGGGAATAGAACCCAGGTCTCATGATTCTTAGCCATTGTTTGGATAGGTTCTCATGAACACCTGACAAACAAGAGAACTTCCCAAAAGTTGCTGATGATTAGGCTGAATTCTATTCCTAGATGTATTGAATGGTACTGAAAATTCATACCTTAATACAACACAGCGAAGCAATCTAGGAAAGTCCTATTACAAGGAAGCATCAGTTGAAAAGTAAGATCTTACACAGCACAGCTTCTTTGAATTAAAGCCTTTCATCATGGAAAGCCTTGATTGGCCATATTGATCAATTTCTTCAGACCTTTTCCATGAATTCCTCTGCCTATAGAGTGGGTGTCATATGCACTCAAGCACATATGAGTAGCTCTGAGACTACAGGGACCAGGGACCTACACCAATTTACACCAGCTGAGGATCTGGCTCCACAGGATGCAAGTAAATCAGCCAATGGGAATTACACCCTATCCTACAAAAGGCTAGGAATCATGGTTTCTTTTTCTTTCTGCATACTCACTAACTCTGATACAAAAAACAGAGATTAAAGGAAACCTTGTTTGGTTTGGGGTTATACAAAAATAAGGCATAGATTATCCATTCAGTCTGCAAATTAACACACAACTTCTATGGTAATGGGGTCATATAAGTAAGATAGACAGAGGGACACAGAATTTTGAAACAGATTAACCTTATAAAGTGATAGCAATTGAAAAGATATTTTACTGTCAGAATGTTTTAAGAGTAAATATTGCTATAGTAGTAACGAACAGTAGAGGGCACTAAAGGAAAAGAAAATAGCTATAAAGTCAGACCAGGAGAGGTAATGCTGAGTGGGGTTAAGAAGTTTATCTTTTCTTTTATTGGTTTCATTTTCTTAACCTGTACCTTTTTTTACTTATTTACCTATCTTTCTATTCTTGGCATTCAGCACCAATTTTTAATGTTTTTGTATCTAATATACTTCCATTTGGGAAGGCTTACTGGTAAGAAAGTATTTTGTCAACCATTAAACCGTGTGGTAGCCGATAGTGTTAACAGAAAGCTTGAACGTGACTTGATTGCAGTTATCATTTTGTCTTCTACTGTTTAGAAACAAGCATACCTTGAATCTTAAGTAAGTGGCTAAGAAACTTCATGGCATCCCCACTTTGACCTCCACATTAAATACCCGGGCTCAGGAGCTGTGTCTTCTTGTGTGATCTTTAACTGAAGTAAACAAGGTTGGCTTTATGAAAAACCCCTTCAATAGAGCAGCTTCCATCCTCTAGTCACTCCTCCCTTGCTCACTTATTTTCTATACTTGTGCTCTAGCAGGGTCCTTAGCAACAGAAGGCTGTGGGGTGCTATAACTACAGAGACAATGTAGAATGTGATGACAGCATGGAAGCACGGAATCTGGCCGTTTGGGAAGGATGTTTTATTTTGTCCTACTATGTAAGGCAGCTGTGGTTAAGGTTGTGTTACATCTGTCAGTTTGGGTTCTCACTGAAGGAACTTAAGCCATCTAGAGATTTGGAGACTTCTGGCAGCCCCTTCCCACTTCTGGCGTAAGTGGGAGGAGAAGCAAGGCAGGTGGGGATGGTGTGTAGTGGAGCTCAGTTCTGCTTCTCTTGCACCTCTGCTGATGTAGGGGACCTTATACTAGCAGTGTAAATTCAAGCAGGGTCCCTCCTTTTCTAATTTCCACCAGGGCCGAGCAATCTTGAATTAGGCAGCCACAACCATCTCCCTACAGCTGCCACTCTCCACTACATCCAATCACAGGCATTGCTGAGGGTCTGGATCCTAGTCATAGTGTATTGGAGTCTGGATACCCTGAGACTCGGGTCTACAGAAGAATTCAGTGGAGTACCAACAGTCATGGGAGTTGGTGCTTTCCTTTCTCCACTATTGCTGAATGGGAACAAGAGTGGAGAAAGGAAGCCTCCCACTTCCCTGAAGATGTTTGCCATGAGGACAGATGTTTCCCCTGCAGGGGCAGCTCTCACAATTTTGCCACTCCAAGCAGGGGCGGCAGCCCCGCTCCCGACGCAGGCAGTCCCAGTCTGCGGCGGCAAGGGGAGAGCAGCGGACCTGCCGCCCCATTGACGCCACAGCAGGCGAGAATGGGGCGGCAGTCCAAGCCCCGCGGCGGCAATTCGGTGGTGGGAAGAGCGGACCTGCTGCCGAATTGCTGCCGCAGGACTCGGACTGCCGCCCCATTCTCGCCTGCCGCCCCAAGCACCAGCTTGGAAAGCTGGTGCCTGGAGCCGGCCCTGTTCCCCTGAAGACAGAGATGGGGAGTGGGGTCCAGCATACTGCCACTGGGATAGAAAGGAGGGTTTGTCTTATCATTGGCTCCCCACATATAAGACATTGCTGGTAAGTAAGGGGTCGCTGTGTCTGCTGGGGCACAGAGGCTAAGTCTTCCTCAGGGTTCGTAGACCTCCTTAGATGGTCCCTTTTGGGGAATCACTTTTCCTTTCTTCATCAGCCCTATTTTTTCTTCTTCTTTTTGTCCTAGTCGAACTTTCTCTAATGCCTTCTGGGCAGCTTTGGCTATTCTCCAGCAGCTCCTCCCTTTCTCCTTGGCTTTACAGATTCATCACCTTTTGATCTTTCTAAATTAAATTTCTCTTTGCCTTCAGACACCACTCGGCACTTCCATAGCACCTTCCAGCAGAGGAGACCCACATGCTTCAAAAGCATACTCTAACAGAACATCCCGACAACCCTACCAGATGGGTGAGCATTATTAGCCCCAGTTCACTAACAAAGAAATGGAGACTCGTAGAGGTTAGATAGTTTGCCCACAGTCCTAGTTTGTATGAGATGCCAGTGACCGGCTATCCCAGGACACAGTGGAGAAAGAGAGAGGATACAGGACTAGTTGGCATCTAGTTTGCTGTGATATGGGAACGTTTAAGTTCCTGTATGTTCTGCTCACAGTCTTTTTTCGTGTTAATGAGCCCCAGCCTACTTTTAGCAGTTGCGACTTAATGCATAAAGTGCTGAATGGCTTCACCTCCATTTGAGAAGCTGGGAACACTCACCTGCTCTCAGGATTGGGCCCTCGGATTAATGGTTCAGTCACATAGCAGAGAAATTTTGTAACTGCAAAGGTGCACCACTACTAATAGTATTTTCCTAGCACTTAGAAATACCATTTCAAAATCTTGCAGCATCCTGAGGAACACCGAGGCATCTAAAATCTTTCAAGGGCTCACTGGCAAATGTGATAACATTTCTTAAAGACTAACAAATTTATTTCAGCATAAGCTTTCGTGGGTTAGAACCCACTTCATCGGATGCATCCGATGAAGTGGGTTCTAACCCACGAAAGCTTATGCTGAAATAAATTTGTTAGTCTCTAAGGTGCCACAAGTATTTCTTTCTTATTTTCTTTTTGCTGACACAGACTAACACGGCTACTACACTGTAACATAACATTTCTTGTTTTCCTTGTGTCTGTTTAACAAGTAAGACCAAAAGGATTTACAAGTAGACGTTAGGTGGGGCTTTTAGTAAAATAATCACAGAACATCAGCACTACTGGGAGACACGCTGGCATAGCCCTAAACAAGTCATAGTTTAAAATGGGAAAGCACTTGTGTGTCCATGGTGTGTCCATTACAGGTGAAATGTGTTTTAGTCTCCGTTAACTCCTCTTAAGTGCACCCCTTAGGTGACAGCACTGGCTTCCTGCCCTTCGCTCTCGGTGGAACCACACAGCTCAGCCACGCTGGGACTGGGCCTCAGCCCCCCTACCCCATCCCAACCATGTTAATGCAACTGGCCCAGTTCAGTTTGGCACCTGTAAACCCCAAGGACGTGTGACCAGTGAGATGGTTAATGCAACTCAACAATAGCTTTTTCAAAACAAAGCATTATTATTCATTCACCACAGGTACAAAGCACGCAGAGCGAAGGGTAAAAATAGTAAAGGTCTCTATGCATATTTCCCTGTACCTAACCCATAATCTTTCCTTCAGGCTTTTGTACGTTTCAGCTAGCCAGTTATCTCCATCTCTGGACTGTCAGAAGTCAATGCCCCAGCTGCTGCTGCTGCTTCTCTCTCTTTGCCAGCCTGTCATTTCTCACTGATGGACAGCTTTGGGCCACTCACTCAACCTCCACCCTTTTCGAGGCCCTGGCTCCTGTAATGTTCGGTATCCTTCTCTTGACCCTCATCTTATCCTTAGGAAGAGTAAACCATTCTCAGCCTAGCGAGAGCCAGATAGGGAGTATTCCCCAGTAAACAGCTTACCCCTCATTCCTTGAAGGAGTCTTATCTGTGACATTGTATTACCTATCCTACTTGGTTCTTTTAACAACCCCTTTTGATCTGATGCCATAGCAAGCACCGAGAGGCATATACCATATTCATCAAAAATAATACAGATCTTTCCCACTATGTCACAGATGGCCAGATCATTCACCAGGAAATCTTTCTAATGAAGCTGCAGATGTATGAACTGTATAGTCTAAGACAGCTATCACCATGGTGTCTAAGCACCGGAGGACATCCCAGTGTAAATACAACTATGCTTTTATGCGGTTTTTGTACACTCAGGGCCATTTGTTCAGCTCTTAGAACACATCTCTTGCAGGCAGAGAACCCCCTCAAAACAGGTAATTGCCTACATAAGTACCCATTTGTGTATATGGATACTCAGTAGAGATAAGGAAATGCCTAGCTGTATGCTTGGATTTTGTACACACGGTAGATGTGAGAGTATTTTTGTGGCCATAGCCATTGTGCCTGCAGTTGGAAATTAGGCCCAAATGGTACCCTAACATTCATGTGCACATTAGGGGTTATTTATTCTAATAAATAGAAGCCAGGGATAAAATTTGATTGATTTGCACACTCAAATGCAGATGCAAACAATGCCTTCTGTACCCCCTTTGCCGAGCCGGCTGTGCTACCTGCAGCTGATCTGGGTTTGGTAGTTCCTCCCCTTAGGCTGTGGGGAGAGGCCTTTAGATATGGGCAGGCTTGCACTGGCCCACCCTCAGATTCTCAAGAGGTAGGTGCAAATAAATATATGCATGATTGTTAGCCTCCACTTTTGTAAAAATTTGGAACTAAATGTCAAAAGGTCCAGTCTACAAAAAGTAAGCAGCATAACAGAAGTTAATGGGAAAATATGAAATTCTTTTATGCTTGGAAAATAAACCAGGAAATCTCAGCACATTAGCAAACTATTTGCTTGACATCAGGTTAAAGTCAATGCAGCTAAAAAATAATCCCATAAACTGATGGACTTCATATCTGTTTGTAAAGTGCCTAGGAGATTGTTGATGCTTATACAAAAAATAAATAACAAACAAAATGATGAGAAGAGATGGTCTCTTAAATAGGAGTCTAGCTAGTTTGCTTGCTGGTGATAGGCAACTTGCTGTCTCCAAGGGAGACAGTTCTCATAGACCAAACTCTTTCCATTGTCACTTCATGGAAAGGAGTCTGCCATCATCAGAATGACAGTCTTCAGCAGTATAAACAGCCTCATTCCAGCACCAAGAGGAAGTGGTGAGAGGATGCCAGAGACCATGGGAGATCTGGGGTCCAAAATCTAAAGCATATCTGTTCATGATACTGGCATAACCCACTTAAATGCCAGGTGGCCACATACTTCACAACTGACACTTTCAAGTCTTCCTCAAAGATTGCACTAAACAGAGGGTGTTATGTTACCATAGTCACAGAGATTATCCTATTTCTCCTCTGCCATCAAGAAAAACAGACTGAGAGCAGGATGAGGAATTCTTCTTCCAGGAATTCATCCCATTAATACAAAGAAAAGTCATAGAGGAACTGGTGGCAATGTTGACTTGTTTTAGCATTGCCAGAGACCAGTCAAGAGATTCGTCTCCCTACCCGCATCTATCATCGGAGTTTAAGATCGCCCAAAATAAAAATCAACAAGGGAGTGTAGGAGTAAAATACAGGTATGTTTATTAGACCAATAACAGTGAAACAAGGTAAGTAAATGGGGTATGCTATAAAGGACTCCCAACACAGGTAGGCAAGGTAAATAGGTATAGGTGCCACTATCACTATTCTGACTGTGACCAAAAACGGTTTACTCCCTCCCCAAGACGGTGTCCTAGGTAAGGGGTAGGGAGGACTTAAAAGGTCTCTACCATTTCTTGCAGCTTGCGTCTAGAGCCTCACAACCTCACGACGCAGATTGCGGGATCCAGAACCAACCAGGTGACTCAGCAGGGTGAGAAGTGGACCTCAGACAACAGGTAGGTGGTAACTGTGCTTGATACTGGTGATTCTTCTTCCTCCTTCCCTGCGTTATCGTGAGTGCAAGTAAGATCCAGGTGAAAGGGCAGCAGCTAGCAGCTCACCCTTGTGTGCAATTGTGTTAAACCCTCCTACAACCCTAAGGCGTGGTGCTCTGGCCTACACAACCGAGTAAAACACACTACTGTGGTCCAGCACTCTCTCACTCAGATGGGCCGCCCCGTCCATATGACGTGCTAGCCCTTATATGCCCTGCTGTTACCAGGCAGATTACATGTCACATGGTTACTTGGTTTCCCACCTCTTCGGTACAAAGGGCGGGAAACTATACCTGGGGAGGGGGAAGAAGGGCAGCCAAGATGGATTCCTAGTTGTTGCCAGAATTTCAAGATGGCGTTTGGATATGAATGCCAAAACAGAAATTTTTCCCCCTACAGCAGTAGGGGTAAGAATTGCGAGGCCTGTGATGCTCTCCTTCTTGGATAGTAAAGTACCACAGAGAACTGGAACCTCAGCTAGCAAAGAATGTCATCACCTCCTTTCTTGAGGAGAATCTACCAGGCACCCTCCAACACGCTAGAGTCCCACCAGTACTAAAGAACCCATCACCCGGCACTACAGACCTCACAAACTGCTACCTAGTTTCTAAATTCATAAGCAGACCTATATTAAAGCAATGCTAGGCCCTAGCCACATGGCTCCAACCTTACAGCCAACCTCCACATCACGTTCCCCTATCCCAGAGAGGCTGGGTAATGGGATGGGGGCCTTTTATGCACCCTGCAGAGGGAGCAGTGTACCAGGAACAGGGGCCTGCAGCAAAGCTAGTCTCCAGACAACCTCATCAGTACAGCTAGCCTGCAGCAGGCTGCCTGATTCGCCAAGCAACCTGACAGGCTGCAGAGGCCAGCAGGCTGGCTCTTAAGCCAGCAGCAGCAGCAGCTTGCTAGCTTCTCAATGCTTATACTCACCATTGTGCCTGCTGCTGTGTTACCTGATTTCAGCTGCTCCTGCCTTGCACCCAGCCTTGCCTCTGTCTTACCCCTGCCTTCAACCCCCTTCCCCCCGCCCCCGTCTCCTTGCCTGATACCATGCTTGTGCCCAGTTCCTGACCTCAGGTTTGACCCTTGGCTCTGGCTCCTGACTATAGGCTCTGGCTTGACCCTTGACTCTGGTTTCTGCCTTCTGGTTTGACCCTTATCTTTGGCTCCTGACTACAGACTATGGCTCTGACCCTAACCACTAGGCCTGCTGACTGCTCCAGCCACTAGGCTAGACTGCCCTGGACTTAGTCGGCTGACACAGTGCCCCTCTTGAGAGCAGCAGATGACCTCCTTCACCCACCGAACTAACCACAGCAGCCAGTGTGTGTCTGCTTGGGTGGATGAGAGGCTGGACCTACTGCACTCTCCTCCTCCAGCCACACACATACCCCCTCTGTTGGGATGATGTTGGCACCTGCTATGCTCTCCCAGAGCAATAGGTCATGCAATTAACACCCCACCGAGATGAATAGTGCAGTTTATACCTCTTGGCTATTGTTTCAGGCTGTCTGCAGACTCAGGCAGGCATCACTGCTTTGGTTACACAGAGGTCATATTTTTTTGCTTTTTCTACACAATCTCAAGGGCTAGAAATGTACTTTTTTATATAAATGAAATCTGAGACTCTGCTATAATAACATTGTGACGGTGTTCCCCATAAAACTGTATGGGGAGATGCTTATAAAGGTATACATGATGTAACTGGACTATGCTTTATGCTATATGTGCCATGTAACATATCTCTGTGAAAGTTATGACCTACTGAATTTATTCCTCCCATTTATATGCATGTATCATTGTTGTAGTTGAAGTTATGAATATTGGTTGTATTTCTTGAGAAAGGAATGTGCAGGTTAAGTGCCCAGTCAAGAAGCACTTAACAGACAATAGAACTTGCAGACACCAATCCACATCTGAACTGTGCCAGGAATGTGGCTGGTCTGAGAAGGAACTGAGTTGTGCATAGACAGGTGACTTCTCCATGTGACCCCAACTCCATTTGGTAACTGGATGCTACACAGGGAGAGGGAGGGGTGTCCACCCAGAGGAGAAAATCTATTTAAACCCCGAGGAAACCCCTCCATTTTGTCTTCAGCTGGCTAAAGAAAGAAGCTCTCCACCCCCACAAGGACATCTGAAAGAGACTGAACAAAGGACAGAGACATTAGGGGGGTGAGTGATTGCTGGACCCAGGCTAGAATGAAGATAGCCTGTTTACTGGACCTAGTGAGGTTTTTATTTGTATGCAGGGTGATTAGACATAGACCTGCGTGTTTTATTTTATTTTACTTAGTAATTCACTTTGTTCTGTCTGTCACTACTTGAAATCACTTAAATCCTACTTGCTGTACTTATTAAAATCACTTTTTACTTATTAAGTTTCCTGGAGTACGAGTTGTTACCTGGGGAAGGCAAACAGCTGTGCATATCTTTCTATCTTTGAAATAGAAGGCGAACTATTTATGAGTTTACCCTGTATGAGCTTTATACAGGGTTAAACGGATTTATTAAGGGTTTGAACCTCCTTGGAGTTGGACACCTGGGTGTCAAAGGCAAGAGCGCTTCCAGGAGCCTTACAGTGGTGAGTGGACTTGGTTCGGACCTGGGTCTGTGTTTGCAGCAGATCAGTGGAATCTGGCTCAAAACAGACAGGATTCGGGAGTCCCAAGCTGGAAAAGGCCTGGAAGCAGGGGCAGAAGTAGCCTTGGCACACCAGGTGGCAGCATCAAGCAGGTCTCTGTGACCCCAACCCGTCACAAACATAACTCCAGGAGCTGGGGTCCTAGGCATGGCCCCATGCTGCCTACTGCCTTAATCCCGTTTTCTTCATATGAAGATGTGGCCATTGACCCAAAGAGTTTACAATCTAAGAGCCAGATTTTCTGTGGCTGATAATGGGTCAAACTCCTCTGATGTCCATTTCTGTGGCTGATAATGGGTCCAAACTCCTCTGATGTCCAATGCCAATGGTCCATTTACCGCACCAGAAAATTTGGTCCTAAGTACTGATTTCTTTCCATGTGGTATGTTTTGTATCAGATTGCTGAAAACTGCATGTCAAATCTTTTATTGAATGAGTACAATAGAGAACAAAAAGTGTGATTATAGTTTGTTATTAATTTCTATAGCATCAACACTATGGCAGGTACTTCAAGGTGTCCTATGCATCTTCACTCCAGTATCTACATGTATGTGACATTTAATGAAATTCAGACTTGTGTGATTTGGTTCAACAACAAAGTTGGAAGCCTGAGACTGTTCCTATTTTGCCTGTGAAGTCCCCCACATATATAATCATAGTGAAAGGATTTTTATAAGTGACATTAGCAATCAGGTCTGCACAAAAAAGAATAAAGTGGCAGCCTGTGGCATTTCCAAGCAATGTCCGAGTCCTCTCCTCCACTAGATAGTAACCATAGAGAGCTTTGCCCAACACAGCTTTGAATCACTACCGACTTCCAATTCATGCTGCTGAAGATACTACATATATAACCAGAGTGGTCTGATTATGTAATCAAACAAGCTGCAACAAAAATCTAGCTGAAAGAGCTATTCATGGAGCTCATAGCAAAACCAAGCCTATTTAAAAGTATATATATATATAACTGCAGAGTGTGAAAAGCCTTTCCCTATATATACCATGACTAACAGTTACTGTACAATACAGCATTCTTGTAGACACTCCCTCTAAAGCTGCCTTTCATTGATGCTATGATATACTGTGCAAGCTGGCTCAGAATTAATGATTGAAAAGTAAGATTGCTGTCAGTTCTGGCATATAGCACCATACTATGGAGGCTCGGAAAGAGAAATTTTCTTCTCACGTTCTCAGGGCATGAATGAGCAAAACTGCTAGGCACTCTGACTTAGCTCAGTATGTGTATCCCAAACAATGTAAGTTAAGGTTATTTTTTTTCAAACAGTAGACCCCACAATTAACTTTCAAAATCAGATATGAAAAAGCTAAGGGTGTCCATATAGTTAATGCAGATGGCTGGATGTAGGTGACCTAAACCCAAATGTTCTCTTTCCAGTCTAGATGTGAATATCCAAACCTGCAGGTTTAGGTTTTCTCCGTACAGCTTTTCACCCAACTCTAATACAAAGATTCACAGGCTGTTGCCTTTTCATGAATGAAAATCGCATAAACTTCAAACACTACATGGCCCAAATCCTGGGTTGAGAAGAGGCCTCTTTGCACTGTACCGTGACTTGTATCTGGGTGCAAAGCTCAGGTAATTGGCCATGAGTATACCATCCTGGTGCAGGGCACTCTTATGCCACCCCTCCCTGCAGCATGTGTAAAGGATTTGGCCATGTGAAAGGGGACATGGCTGGGACAATGCTGCCACACTGGCACCTCATGGCCTATGGCAGACAGTATGGCTTAGAACAGCCATCACAAAAATTAGCAAGTTCAAAATGAGCTCTGGAAAAGCAGCACTTCTCCATGTGTTAGCAACAAAGCTTAGAAGGTTTTGGCTTAATAGCCTCAAAGTGGAATTTTCTCTCACAGTTTTGGAAAGGCCATGCCAGTTCAGAAGGAAGAATTTCACAAAAGCAAGAAACTACTTCTCAGCTCTGCCAGCCCTGCAGGTTGGAACAGGTAAGTGTCTAGTTTCTCAGCACTTTGGCACGCCTGAAAAACAGCCAGAACAAGGAACAAACACACTTACCAGTTGAAAACGGGGGGAGGGAGTATCACGTATTGCCTTAATCAACAGGGACAAGGACAAGACCAGCAAATCCCATTTTAGTTGTGACCTGAGCTGGGTTTGGCATTTGGTCTCCAGGAGCAAAGACTAGTGTCCTAACCCATTGCACCCCTTCTCTCCTTCCCACAGTATTTAAAAAGCACAGAAACACTCAACTTTCCTTGGACTGCTTCACTGTGCTATTTAATGAGTCACTGATAAATATTCCTGCATTTGAACAATAGGCAATGTCTGCAAAAGCCACCATTACCCCATAAACTGTCTGTGGCTTTCCAAAGCTCTGAACTAGAGAATGGAGCTGCAGTGAACAAATCTGAGTTTCATGCTTCCAGCTCATCAGTAAATAAATGTTATGATTAATGTGCCTGCATTAGCCCAGACTTCAAAAATTTAGGGAAACTCATTAGGAGAAGCTGTTGCTGTTCCATATGCTACTGAGGCCAAATCTGATTTTGCTGCTTCCACTGCTTTGGAAAAGGGAAAACACAGCTTGTCAGTCTGGCCTGTGGTGACAACTGAAGAGTTCAGGATGGAGATCACCTAATACACAAGGAAATACGTTAATTAGTAAGCCCAAAGGGTGTAGGAGAAAGAGGGAATGGGTGGTCTCATGGTTAAAGCAGTATTGGACAGGGACCCAAGATATCTAGGTCTAGTTGTGGGTTCTGACACAGACTTCCTGTGTGACCTTGGGCTAGTCACACAATCTGGCAGGGTCTCAGTTGCTCATCTGCAAAATGGGGATAATGCTATTTAATTTCCCCCCACCCTCTGTCTTGTCTAATTAGACTGTAAACTCTTGGGGACAGGGGCTGTCTCTTATGTGTTTGTGCAGCACCTCGCACAATGCGGCCCTGATCTGGATTAAAGCCTCTAGGTGCTACTACAATAAAGGCCTTACTTAAATTGTGGGATGATTGTCAAAAAAAGCATGGCTGAATTGCGGACAAGCCATGGAAAATTGCAAGAAAGTAATAAAGTCCATTATTATTTTTCCACGATTTTCTGCTGTCGGCTGCCCAGGGCTGAGAGCGGGGGTCTGAGGCTGATGGGTGGGGGGCTCCCACTCTCAGTCCTGGGGCGGCTGGGGCTCCTACTGTCAGCCCCGCACACAGCAGGGCTCCTGCTGTCGAAATTGCAGTGGAAGCCTCACATTGCGGAATCTACAATTTCCACAATATCGCAAGTTAAGCAGGGCTTTAACTATAATCTAAATAATAGAGAATGGAACATGTTAGGCAGCCAGATATATGGATTGCTACCAGCTCCACTATAATAATAAGGGAACAAAAGGAGTGGTAAAGTGCTGTAAGAAATGAAAGTGGAGATGTAAACAAGGGCAGAGATATCCATGACCTTGAAGGGGAGGATGAGAAGCATGAAGGACATATTTAAAGAGGAGAGTGATGTGATCTAAGAAACAGGCAATGGAGATGGTTTTAGTTACTGCATTCTGGTGGGAGTGAGGGGAGTGAGATGGAAATCAGGGAGGCCAGATGAGGGGGAGGTCACAGTAGTCAAGGCAGGAGATAACTAAGGCATGGACAAGCATTTAGAAGGGTCAGATTTGTTTGTACATTGGAGAGAGAGAAGATTTAGCAAGACCCTGGGTATGAGGAGAGAAAGAGGCAAAGGGGAGGCTGGGGGAATTGTCAACAGCACTGGAATAGGGAGGAGGAAAATTCTGTTTTGGAGGAAAGATTAGGAGTTCGGCTTTCACCATGTTGAGTGTGGCAAGACCTCCAGTATGAGGAAAAGGAAAGACGGAGAGGTGAAAGTGGACTGAATGGGAGAGTTCTGTACAAGACCTTGCCAGGAAAAATACAGCTATATTTTTATGTGTACACAGATCCTTTAGTGAGAGAGAAATAAGGACAGTGGTTTAAAAATAACAATAGTTCCATCAATATTTAAATATTTGGCCAACTCCTCGGCTGGTATAAGGCTTGCTCTACGCTTAAAAGTTTTGCTGGCATAGCTATGTCAGGAGTGTGGGGAAAAATCACACCCCTAACTGACATGGCTATGCTGGTCAAAGCCTCAATGTAGAAGCACTTACATTAGCAAAAACATGCTTTTGCTGATGTAACTTATTTTATTCAAGGAGCTGCTATAAACTATACCAGCACAAGAGCTCTTTAGCTTGTATAAGCTGCGTCTCCACTAGGAGCTATACTGGCAAGCCCTTTCTAGTGCAGATAAGACCTAAATTGCCATAGCTTCATTTACTTTAATTTGAGGTCAGTGGAGCGACACCCATTTCACAGGAGGAACACAGGAAACGTTAACTGTCAGCACTTCTCTGGGACAACACATGGAACTAATGCCTAATCCTCAAAAATACTGAAGCACAATGCTTAGCAGGGCCAGGAAACACTCCGCCCTCTAACTGGACAAACATATTTGGACAGCGGACAACTTAATTATAGGTTCGGTGTGCTTTGATATTATATTAACAAATAGTACTTTACTTTAAAAGGCATTAGAAGTACTCGCTCAAAGGATTATCACCTTGATTCAGAGGCCAGCCAAGGGACAATTGCTTTCTTGGCCTGGGTCTTTATATCGGGGATATTTAATCTGCCCTTTACTAATTTGCCTGTTTTTTGAGAAGACTCAAAGGGCTGTGTGACAGAGTGCTGGGAAACAGCAGCTGATGCAGCACTCTGGTCACTGCAGCTCCACATAGTTACTCTGGAGTAGTCCTGATTAGGAAGATCTGTGCCTAATTGGTGGATTGAGATGGGCTGTCTTGGCAAAACCATCTACTCCTTGTGGAGATGCCTGTGCTGCTCACCCTATTTGTGTTATTCCTCGTCCCTCCTTTCTGTCTTCCTTTGTCAGGTAAGAGCAATCTGAGAATTATGTAACCAAATGTGATATGGTGCCAGAGATACATTATACAATGAAACCCCGAAAGGGGTCAGATTCTGCGCCTCTCACACAGTTGCAGCTGCCTTTGCACTACAGAGGATTGTATTAATGTAGCATATGGCACATTCTTCTTACAGGAGAGTTCTATATTCATATGTGGAAATAGTTAGTTAATAAATGCAGTACCAGAAGATGATGCTCAAGAATATGCAGCATAGTTCCTGGGTTCTGTAGGACCAACACAATTTCTTATTGCGCCCTACCAGTGGCTCCCTCAGGTCGCTGTTCTTATCAGCTCTTAACTATGGCCCAGACCTGTCTGTAAATGCGAATACCCACAGAGGTGACTAGAAAGGCCATGAGATTCCCCCATGGCGTTTCCTCTGGACTGTTCCCTCAGGGAGATGAGTTTCATACACACATGGAATAAATGGGTTCAGCACCCAAAACTCGCAGATCCTCTAAGATCTGCCTAGATCTCAAGCAAAATACCAGCAGCTATCTTGGCCACTGTTCTCCTTCACGCCCATAAAAGCCACAGGGCCCCTCCCGAGCAACCTCTGCCCCCAGAATTCTCTTTGGGAGTTTCAACATTGTGGATGGGGTACACTCCTGATCCTGCAACTGAGACAAACACAAAACTCCCATTATATCACTGGGAGCTTTACTCAGGAAGTGAATGAGTCTCAAACATACAACGCTATGAAGTCAATCAACACCAAGGGTACAACAGAAATATATAGACTGTGGTCTTAGCTGCACATCTTGCCTGACTGTATCTTGTACCCTGGAATCACTGTCTTTGGTTGTGTGAGCAAGTGCAAGGTTTTGGTGGAAAGGTTCATTTCCAAGCACTGGACGTGACAGATTCAGCATGTACATGGGCCTTTGAACTGGCTATCTGGAATCAACACAGGGAGTCAGTTTTGCAGACCTGCTCTGTTTAGTCACACTTTGGTCATTGGACAGACAGTGTTTACTCAATTTATGGATGTAGAGAAAGGGTCAAAGTTATCCTTGTGGTGTAACTCCATTGGCTTCAATGGATCAGGGAGTGGGTTGGCCCAGAGACTCCAGAAGACAGATGTCATCTTAAACAGATTGAGGGTGTACTCCCAAAGGAAAAGATAGATGCCAAAATCCAAGACACGGAAGAGAATTTACCTCAAATGAAACTCGTACTGACATGTCCAGATCTAACTCAGAAAGGAATCCTCATGCTGATGCTTTGGTTTAATAATGGTGTTTATAAGTGCTGTCCTAGCAGAAACAGCCAATATCTGGGGCCTTGCAGAGTTATTGCTCAGATCTAAGGAACAACAATATATTCCTAGGCCAGAATCTGCAGCGTCATACCATCTCTCTTCCTCTTCACCATAACAGAAGGAGAGTTGGGGTCAACTATTTTTATCCTTACAATTTGGCATCTTCTTCGCTGTAAGCTGCACACACCTTATAGCAAATGTTTATAATGAGATATGAACCACAGCTGTTTTACCCAATATGTGACATTCTGCTGGAGCGCAGTGAATTACAGGCACTAATCTAACCAAATGCACTTACACCCCACACCCCCACCCCGGAACACGTTAAAGCTTTGTTTAAAAAATCCAGATTGTGCAGGGCAGCGCAGTGGCCATTTCCTGCCTAGGGTTGCCAACTTTCTAACTTTGCCGAATACCCCCACCCTGCCCCTTCCCTGAGGCCCCGCCTCTGCCTTGCCCCTTCTCTGAGGCCCCCCTCCCTCCGTTGCTCGCTCTCCCACACCCTCACTCACTTTCACCGGGCTGTGGCAGGGGGGTGGGGTTGAGGGTGGGAGGGGGGTGAGGGCTCTGGTTAGGGGGTGCAGGCTCTGGGATGGGGCCAGGGATGAGGGGTTTGGGGTACAGGAGAGGGCTCTGGGCAGGGGCTGAGGGGTTGGAGTGCAGGAGTGGGTGCGGGCTCCAGCTAGGGGTGTGGGCTCTGGGGTGGGGCTGGGGATGAGGCGTTTGGGGGGCAGGAGGGGGTTGGGATGTTGGGGGGGGTGCGGGAGGGAACTCTCCGCTAGGGTAGGGTGTTTAGGGTGTGGGAGAGGATGCGGGGTCCCGGCAATATTTGTCAAGGGTCCCGGGAATCGGACGCCAGGTCCTTGCAGCCCCTAGATGCAAGGGCGGCCAGGTGAGCGGCCAGGTAGGCTCTGTGCGCGGCCCTCGTCCCTGCATGCGCCAACCCTGCAGCTCCCATTGGTCGTGGTTCCTGGCCAATGGGAGCTGCGGAGCCGGCCCTCGGAGCAGGGGCAACACACGGAGCCTCCTTGGCCGCCAGTGCATCTAGGGGTTGCAGGGACCTGGTAGCCTCTTTCAGGAGCCGCGTGAAGCTAGAGAAAGCAGGGAGCCTGCCTTATCTCCGGGCTCCCGCTGCACTGCTGACCAGACTTTTAATGGCCTGGTCAGCAGTGCTGACCAGGGCCGCCAGAGTCCCTTTTCGACTAGGCATTCCGGTCGAAAACCAGACGCCTGGCAACCCTATTCCTGCCTCAAGTTGCGCCTGGGTTGGATTTCCAGCCCTGCTCTCACTGTCCCTGGAGTCAGGAGGACTACAGAAGCAGCTGGCACAGCATGCAATGGAGAGGAAGTGGCTCATGTCATTCAATAGTGCCCACTCCCAATGGTTAAGGGGAGCCACCGTCAGTGCTCCTTGGGTGGTAGGTGCAGCGTTGGCCTCGACTGTGGAAAGGCAGCATGGAAATGGGGAGAGGAAGGCAAACAGGAGGAACTGAAAGGATCTTCAGAGAGCTTCAGCAGGGATGCAGAGGCTGATTCCTTTTCCAAGCAGGGGAAAAGGGAAGTGGAACAAAAACATTTGGTGAGCAAATATTCTCCAACTAGGGGTGGGTAAGGCACTAGCTGATCCAGGGAAAGGCAAAGGGGTTCTCAACCTTTTTCTTTCTGAGGCGCCTTCAACATGCTATAAAAACTCCAGCTTTCCACCCTGGGCCCCAGTGAGTCTAACGCTAGCCCTGCTTGGTGGAGCCTCTGAAGCCTGCTCAAGGTCACCCAGGGGGCCCCAGACCCCTGGTTGAGAACCACTGCCTTAGGCCACCAGTTAAATTCCCACCTGATTTGGTAATCACAAAAAGTGAAAAAAGTTGTTACGTGCTGCCATGTGTGGAATCCAATTGGTGGTCTCACTCCAGCTCCCAGCAGACAGGTGTCCACATCCGAGAGACCACCACCCCACAGCTGGCACCTGCCCCTGGTTGGCACTATCAGCAAGAAAGGGCAAGAACTGAATGCACATGGAGATTACCCAATGTTCTCTTGCCCCAGAAAGGTCCCTCCAGGTCAGGTCAAGACACACCACCTGGGCAGTGTGTGGGAACGCTGCTGCTGCTTATGGTGTAGCTAATCTGTGGGGAAATAGAGGAACGGGCACATTTTACCAGTGCTAAATTCACACAGATAGTAACAAAAGAAAATTCTAGGATTTCCGATTTTGCAGAGGATGAAAAATCTCTGAGCAAGTCTGGGGATGGGCTTTTTGTCCCCTAAAAACCCAGAAGGCCTTTTGCTACAAGATGTTTTGTGCCACTGGAGTGTTCAAAAGTCAAAAAAGTACTCTTCTGAAGTAGACACACAAGGTGGGTGAGATGTCTTTTATTGGACCAACGTCTGATGGTGAAAGAGATGAGCTTTCGAGCTACACAGAGTGCTTCTCCAAGGCTGGGAAAGGTATTCAGGGTGTCACAGATAAATACAAGGGTGGAACAGATTAGGGATGAACGCATGTTGCAAGACACCATTCCAGGTGAAATCAGTCCAATAAAAGATATTACCTCACTCACCTTGTCTCTGATATCCTGGGAACAACACAGCTACAATTCTTCTGAAGTGCTCATTCTATCTAAGGCTCATTTCCACGGGGCCTTTTCCCCTAAGGATTCAGCCACAAACAATACATATTGCTTCAAGTTGGGTGCTGGGGAATTCCTTGACAATCTGAAGCTGGTGAATTTTTCTGCCCAGCTGCAGCGACTGCTACACTCTCTGCATTGCAAATAGCAGTGCTGCCTGCCGGGGTTTTCCTGCTGCTGTGCTTCCTCTTGCACGGGGAAATGGCCAGTTGATCCGAATAGAGTCTCTACACCTTCCTCTCATGCAGCTGGTGCTAGCCACCGTCACAGACAGGCTATTAGACCAGAGGAACCGCGCTCTGATCCAATATGGCAGTTCCTAGTTGCAGACCCATGTGGACCTCTGATCCTCAGCATGAAGAGGGTGCAGGCCTCCTGTGCTGGCTCCCCAAATCCATGTCTATAGTCCTCATCTGTGGAAGGAGGGTGGGCAGGATTGGCTCCCAGTGCCTAACAAGGCCTCAGCCTGCCTCACTTCTTTCTACCCCTTGATTCACATAAGCTACGGACTATTATAACCCCACCGTTCCCACCTGCCTCCCAATGGAAGCCACTAACTGCTGTGGGTTGGAGTTAAGAACTAACCAATGGCCAGATTACTTTCTCTCTCTCACAAACTGGCTTCGGAGCTGAGACTGTTTCTGCCAAGTTTCTGCCTGGCATGAATTTATACAGCACAGTTATAAATGTCTAAAAATAGCTGGTTACCGTGGAATGGCTGACACCCCCTATATGGTGCAGGTGAATGGTAGAGTCTTTGTAAAAAGCCCGTCAAGATGCTGGGCCATGCAGCTAGCCGTGCTAAATAACAGGAATGTACAAAGCAGCCATGAGGAAGTGAAGCACGTGGTAACACAATAGAAGTCATGGCACAGAACCCTGTGGTTATAATGGACACGGTCTGTCTGTTTTTACCATTTATGGACATTTGTTCTTGTACTTCATACAGGAAATCTGGCTCTTGTGGTTTTTATGCCAAGACACATAGCTAGGTTGGGGTTCACTTTTTTAAAAACACATTCATGGAAGCCACCAACCTGCTGTAATTCCCTGATGCAAACTACACACAGAGTCTGTGCAGAAAGCCAGGAGCAATGTTTCATGACTCTTA
Source organism: Macrochelys suwanniensis (assembly GCA_033296515.1). Lineage (NCBI taxonomy): Eukaryota > Metazoa > Chordata > Testudines > Chelydridae > Macrochelys > Macrochelys suwanniensis. Next base: position 16,059,820 of record CM065781.1, on the reverse strand, counting down.
GCTCTACCATATCATTACCAAGGGTGGATATTTCTGAGCGAAATTCTCCTGGGCAGAACAGCAAGGGCTTGATGAATTAAGCTTCTCAAGCGCCCTTTCTGACTCACTCTCTCCTGTTGGAAGTCTGATTCACTGTCATGTAGGACAGGCCGCAGGGGCCTGCTGACATGCTTAAACAAGCTTGGATTGCCTGTGTAAGACACACTGAACTCCGCTTCCTCCAAGATAATATGAGTCTCCTCTGACTGAGCAAGCTTTCAGTCTAGCTGCAGGCTCTGGTAAGCATCCTGCTGACTAAAGAATCTGAGTATTGGGATTTCTCAGTCCATTCCAGAAAGCACCAGATTGTTTAAGAGATTACCATAAAATAATCAGACCCAAATCCCTCTGTAAGGGCTGGATTTATGTTTTCCTAGTTTTTTTGGCCAGAAGGGAGCCTCAGGACCATCTAGCCTGATCCACAAACCACAAATTTCACCCAGTGAGTTCCTGCAACAGTTTGTTTCCCAGGAGTGCCAGACAATTCAATCTGAAAGAAGCCATGAGTTAAATGGGAGAGGCCTCACAGACAGAATTAACTGAGTATGAGTCTGTTCAAGATCCTCCCTTTGTCTTCGGAAAGCACTTGCTGGAATGGCCACGTATTCCTCAGTACTCCATGGCCAGAGATTATTCACCACTGTCTTGACTGATGAAGCTGGTTCTCCCACAAAGGCCAAAGGGATTGCCTGGCACCTGCGATGTGTGTTAATAGCTGCAAGACAACCTCGCTCACCTCTACAATTCAGTAGCAGACACATCAATTGATTTTGAGACTGATAGAAATGTAGGGCTGGAAGGAAACTAATGAGGTCAACTAGTCCAGCCCCCTGCGCCGTGGCAGGACCAAGTAAACCTAGACCATCCCTGACTGGTGTTTGTCCAACCAACTGTTCTTAAAAGTGCTGGGGATGCCACAACCTTCCTTGGAATCCTATTCAGAGCTTCACTACCCTTAGTTTTTCCTAATATCTAACCTAAATCTCCCTGTCACTGGGCCAGGCTTCTCCGTAGCTCCAAAGTATCCACTGCCATGCCCAGTCTCTTTCAAGGAGGTTTATTTTCTTCTTAAAAGCACATAAGCAAGCAGAAAGACAGTCATAACTCAGTCCTTACTTTCAGGTTTCAGCTCCACCCCCCTCAGGAGCCTCGGGCAGGTTCCCAGCCAGTGCTGCTCTCTCTCTGGGGCAGCAGCCTCAGGGCTGTCCCCCTGAGCAGCTGGCCCCCTTGCTCCAGGGGATCCACCACAGGGGTTCGCACCACTCCAGTGTGGCCTTTCCTCCCCAGGGCACAGCTAATCTCACCCACCAGCGGCCCTTCATAGGCCCGGGTGTAGCCCCAGCCCTCTTTAATTGGCTGGATTGGACTCCCCAGCTCTAGTCCAAGAGAGCTGGGCTCAGTCTACCTACAGGGACCAGCTACCCTGTGACCAGTAGCGTAGCCGGGGGGGGGGGGGCAGAGGGAGCGGCCGCTCCCCCTGTGAGGAGAAGTGGCGGCGCCCGAGCCCCGCTGCCAGAGCTGGGCGGGGGGGGAGGACGATTTAAAAGGCCCGCGGCTCCTGCCGCTACGGGGAGCTGCGGGCCTTTTAAAGCACCGCAGGGTGAGTACAGGGGGAGCGGGGAGGCGCCTTTTTATAGCGCCGCTCCCCCTGTGCTCCAGACCTGCCTACGCTACTGCCTGTGACACTCCCTTGCTGCCGATTAAGCCCATTATGTCTTGTCCTGCCTTCAGTGGACATGGAGAGCAACTGATCACACACCGCTTTATAACAGCCCTTAATATATTTGAAGACTGCTGTCAGGTTCCCCCTCAGTCTTCTTTTCTCAAGACTAAACATGCTCAGTTTTTTTAACCTTTCCTCATAGGTCAGGTTTTCTAAACCGTTTATCATTGTTGTTGCTCTCCTCTGGACCCTCTTCAATTTGTCCACATCTTTCCTCGAGCGTGGTGCCCAGAACTGGACACAGTACTCCAGCTGAGACCTCCTATGTGCAGTAGAACGGGACAGTTACCTCCCGTGTCTTACATATGACAATCCTGTTAATACACCCCAGAACAATATTCGCGTTTGTCACAACTCCATCACATTGTTGACTCATATTCAATTTGCGATCCACTCTAACCCCCAAGATCCTCTTCAGCAGTACTACGACTTAGCCAGTTATTCCCCATTTTGTAGTTATGCATTTGATTTCTCCTTCCTAGATGAAGTACTTTGTACCTGTCTTTATTGAATTTATCTTGTTGATTTCAGACCATTTTTCTAATTTGTTTAATTTGCATGTGGTAGGCAATGTCTGGCCCTGAGTAAAGCCAATATATAGTGTATCGGGGTATCAGAATCATTCTGCAGATGGGGCAAATTGCATTTTTAATTCAGGGGCATGGGCTGTAGCTTGAAATCTGGGGCCATGTACACCACTCAGTCCATGCAGGGTTCTCGCTGGGGTCGATGGGAAGTTTCTGCACAGATCAAGAGAAGAAAACCCTTCTGTAGTTACCAAACTAACTACCTAGTTGGCCTAGTTAGTGCTGCATCATGCCGTGAGGAAAAAGTGCTGTAGGGTGCTATGTTCACGGCATACACACAGAGAAGCTAGATAAACACATAAATACTCTTGCTGGAAGGTTGCAAAATAACAGCTTTATTTCTTAGAATTCAGAATAACATACAAGAGCCCCAAAACAGAGAGAAGGAAATCAGACTGCTGCCTAAGGCAGCGAAGCACAATTCACCTCACCTTACTATAGGCTGTCTGCCTCCAGACTGACTGCTGCTAGACCCAGATCACATGCTTCCTTACAGAAACCCCTAGCCTGCAAGCAGGACCAGGAAAAATCCATTTAAAGTGACAACCTACAATTTCAATACAGTTTCAACACACCACATAGGGGACAAAACCAAGCGTATGTGCATTTTGTATGTGCACTGGCCCTACCAAGTTTTTAGAAAATCTAGCCTTTGAAGTGTCAATATTAGACTCTGATCAGTGAGATAAAGAGCCTACTCTCACTGCTATTTTTCAGGCCATATGTGACAGCATTAAGGTCACGTTACACACGATGCAATCTTACTTTACTGATTATTTTCTAAAAATAAAACTTTAATATTGGCAAAAACTGAATGCTATGAGGACGAGATAAATACATCAGTGGGGAGCTAGGTGTTTGGAACATCTGCTATATATTCTAGCAGCAATCTGTTTTTCATGAGAAAAGGGCATTTACCTAGGCCCATATCTGATTCTTGTGTATTTGTCTTCTCACTAACTTGCCCTCCCTAAACCAATGCAGAAATGCATAATATAGAAGTGTTTGTTCTGAACAAAGCACGTTGCATTCAATGTCTATGTACATGAGGAGATCGTAGCAGTCCCATAGATAGCATTTTAAACAATACACTGAGATGTTAACATTTTCTTCTTGGCTCTCAGAAAACTCTACCTGTGTTTGGACTCTTTCATTGTTAGAGCCAAGGGGTGAAATGCTGGCCCCATTGAAATCAATGGTAAATTCCCGTTGACTTCAAAAGGGCCAGGATTTCACCACGGTTTTCTGTTGATGGTAATGGTAACAGAATATGGACAGTTTTATAGGTAAACCCTAGTAATTTCTTATGACTAAGGTTAAGATTTTGTCATGGTTATTTTTAGTAAAAGTCACAGACAGGTTGAGGGCACTAAACAAAAATTCACGGAAGCCCATGATCTGTCTGTGACTTTTACTAAAAATAGAGAGTCTGACTGAAGCCCGAGCTCCATGGGGGAGGGGATGACTAAAGCCCAATCCCTGCTGTGGGAAGCGGGGTCCAGCACCTGCCGCTGAAGCTGACAGCTCCTAAGTCCCCACTGCAGCTTCGGAGGCTGGGAGCTCCAAAGTACCTGCAGTGGTTGGGAGCTGTGGGGCTCCTGCTGCCTGGGCCGGCTGGGAGCTCCGGGGCCAGCAGATGGAAGCTCCGGGGGCCCCTACGCCACTCATGGTGGCTGGGAACTCTGGGGCCCTCAGAGCTCTGTGGCTGGTAGTTTGGAGCTGCAGAGTCCCCATGATGGCTGGGAGCTCCAGCCCCGCCATCCCAGGGCTGAAGCAGAAAATGTCACAGAGGTCTCTGAAAGTCGCAGAATCCAAGACTTAGGGACATAATTTTATCCTTACTTATGGACTGATTAGCTTTTTATTTCATGATGCTGACATCCCAAATGCGTATTTTAATTGATGTTTGGAATTCTAGGACCTATTTTCCCCACTGGTGAAAATGAAAGATAAGAGCTAAATGCTACATAATAAATACTGCAGGCTAGCTCCTCATCTGGAGTAAATCAGCATAGCTCCTTTGATTTCAGGGTAGCAACACTGATTTACAACAACTGAGGATCTGCCCCATATCTTTAAATAGTGGGATTCGTCTTTGCTATTCATTTATCAACATTTGTCACGCATTAGTCTGGAGAGATGCATGTGTGCAAAGCCCAGTGAAACCCTATGGAAATCAAAAATGAGTAAACACAATATATTAAAAATGTAAGAGGAAATTCCTGTAAAACCATCATTTCCAGAACTTTTAATCCTCCTAGGAATCTTCTCACAATGCAGATTTTAAAGGAATAAATAATAATCATACCTAGCTCTTTTGGTCCATAGATCTCAAAATGCTTTACAGAGGGAGTCAGTATCATCCCCATTTTACAGATGGGGAAACCAAGGCACCAAGTGGGGGGAACAACTTACCCAAGGTCACACAGTAAGACAGTGGGCAAGCCAGGAACAGAACCTAGGTTTCCTAAAGCCCAGTCCGGTGCCCTATTCACTAGACTGCACTACCTGTAATAAATGGCCTCTGCTCTTAAAAATGAAGCTTCAAAGTGGTTTACTTAACACATGCTAGAATTACCCTCAATGCTAGAGGGCGCCATTTCTGTTAACCATTCTCAGAGTAGTCCCCCTCCATAGTTGCTCTCGACAGTACCATGCTCGGGCGACTGAGTCCAACTTGGGTGCCTCTGTGGGATGATAGGTCATATGAACTGGCTGAGCAACTGTTTCTCTTTGTTCTTTGTTCCTCCTCCTCCTCCTCCTCCTCCTCTATCACCCCAATCGGCATGAGAGTGTGGGGATTGAACTTGCTGCGAAGGGCTCCAATGATGCCAACCCTGTTTCAAAAGGAGTCACTGATGTAACTGAAGCACCAGGGCTAAGGAAAACTAATGGTGAGGGGTGGAATTTGCAACTCTATATGGAAAATTGCAAAGACCTTTACCTTTTGTTGGTGGGACACTGGGTCAGGCATTACCCTGAGGGAAAACTTCGCCTCTGTGCACAGGGATCATGCACCAATTAAGTTCCCAAATCCTGCTCTCCCACCATGCAGTGGGACTACGTTGGTCCTGATGGGTCTGGGAAGCAACATGGGTGCAGGGGCCTTCAGTTAATTACATCGGACACACACACACACACACACACACACACACACACCCCTGTGAAGTGTCAACCATCCCTTGCAGAAATACAGCCAACTTCCTTGGAAACAGCTCCTTACTTGGGTGTAAGCTCGACAGTTGAGTAGTCTGGCAGGTCCTTGCTGCTGCTGGTTGGAAGGGTTCTGCCCCGATGCAGGTAATGGTTCTGGAAGAGATACTGAGCGTTGTCTTTGGGCAGGGGCAGTAGCGTACTGAGCACCGGCGAGCGCTGGCCAACGACACTCTTTATTGCTGGGCGTCTGGCATATACGCTCCTTCAGAAAAAAAAATAAGGCTTTAGTTTGATCCCGGTGGTGCAGTGTGAGCTCCCCTATGTGCCAGGATAACAAGCAAGGAGTGGTACCTGTGATAGGGGAAGATAACTTTCCTCTGATCGCCAGAGACATCTGTTTTCTGCAGGTTGGGGCTGTTCTTCTCTCTCAATGCGGGGTTAAATATGTCAGAACGAAGAAGCCTGCCCACTTCTTCCTGAATCTCTTGGAAGTGCTTCCGTCTGAACACCACCCAGGCCACGTATGTACAGAAGTTGTAGAAGCACTAAACAGAAACAGAGACCAATCTTACTGAATATGGCTGTGCTATAGAGAAAGCCACAGCATACAAAGGGGAGGCCCAAATTATCTGCTGACGTAACTCCACTGAAGTCAACGGAGATACATCAGCATAGAATCTGGCCCAGTATTACAGCATATTCTTTACAGTAGAGGCACAGTAGAATGTCTCTTAATGTGACACTTCCCACGACGGGTGGCCATTTTTAGAGCAAACTCCCTGAGTCCTGTTCAGTATGCGTGTGTTTCAGTTGGGAACAGTCGTGTCTCCCCACACTGAGTCACTGCAATGTCATAGCGATTAAGTGGTGAATAGGACATTACTTTTTAAAAATGTATCAAGAAGACCGGAAATGAAATTGCATACCGAATACTACTACCAGAAAGGAGATCACCGCATCTCATCCTTGCTTGGCAACTTCAGTATTAGAAGATCAAAGCTTAGATGTTCACCTAGTTAGCGCCTGGTTAAATACCAGGGATACTTGGCACTTGAACATGTCCCCATTACATAGCATTTCTGCTAAGGGCTGGTCTATGCCAGCAACTTACATAGCTATAGCTACATCTCTCGGGTGTGAAAAATCCACACCTCTGAGATGTAGCTGTGCCGACCTAACCCTGGTACAGGCAGCACTAGGTCGATGGAAGAATTCTTCTGTTAACCTAGTGACAGCTTGTTGGGGAGGTGAATTAACTATAGTGTCGGGAGAACTTCTCCCATTGGTGTAGGTAGCATCTACACGGAAGTGCTACAGCTCCGTAGATGTGCTGCTGTAGCGTTTCAGGTGTAGACACGCCCTAAGTAAGCACATTACAATCCACTGGAGTCCAAAATATAGTTTTCTATGTTTTCTATGAATCTGGTGAAGTATGGTATCCGGAAATGAACTGTCCAAACCTGTCTGAGCTATTCCTGCATAGACATCGAGAAACATTACTATGAATGATGGGAAATGTTACTGTCGTCTTTAAGATGGTTACATTTCTGAATCACACAGTGCTAGGCTCCCAGCTGCAACTGTAATCTTTGGATTTAACCTGAATGGAAGTTTCAAACTGAACTCTATTTTCTTGCTGATTTTTTTTCTTTCATCACATGCAAACTGCTTTGTTATTGTAGGGTTGCTCGTGAAGACTTTGAGCTGCTTTGTTTTATTTTCTGTAGGGACAATGAGGAACAACACGGAAGCCTTCAAAATTTGAGTAAAAGAGCACACAAAGTGATGTAAAACACAGGACAAAATTGGTGGCCGATCCACTTTCTCAGTGTCTTGTCTCAGCAGGAACAATTCTGAGGAAGTGTGTGTTAGTGACAATGTAAACAACTCACTGCTTTCTCTACCACTAATTATCCTGGCCCAGAGCCTCAGCTGAAGCCATACTGATTTACACCACTGACTTCCACAGAGCTAAGTCAACTTAGACCAGCTGATGATCCGGCCAATATCTTGAACCCAGGGCAGTTACCATTTCTGACACTTCCTCATTTCATCTTAGCGAAAAAGCTCAGTGTCTATCCACGAATGTCTTTTTCTTACCTCAAAGAACTCTCGGTCCTTCTGTGTTGATGATGTTTTTCTCCTAAGACAATCAACAATAGCACAAAGTTAATGGCCGGAGTTATGCTTTCAAGTCTCTGAACAGCATAGTGGACACAAATCATATGGCTACCTCCAAGCTGACTTTTCACCAGCACAGTAAGGTTGGTTGCTGAGCAACCATCTTTACCAGCAACGCAGAGGCCCAGTGTCCAAGAGAAAGGCAGGATCTCTGGACTGACTCAGAAAGAAAAGAAAGAAAATGCAGACTATGTGGCTTAGCTAATTAAATCGGCCAGAGACCAAATGTCATGGGCCTGATAGTTGGAGGTGCTGAGCACCTGAGGCTCCCATTAATTTCACACAGAGTTTTGGGTTCTGTGTCTATTAAAATCGGGCCCTGTGGGTGGGATTTTAAAAAATACTCAGCCTTGGTCTAACTTCACACCCACTGAAGTCAATAGAAAAACTCTTGTTGACTTCAATGGGGGCATAGCTAGGATGGGAGCAATATGAGCTCAAAGCTGAGAGACGATACATGAGACATGGAAGGGAGAGGATTTCTGGGACTCAGAGCGGAAATGTAAAACTTGCAGAAGAATGACAAAGCGTCAGGAGAACGGCCTGTTAAAGTAACAGTAGTGTTTCTCGTGAAAGGCTTGCTCCTGAAGTACATCGATCTGATTCACACTTGTGCCAAGTGTTTGGGACACCGGACCAGCTAACCCCTGCCATGTAGATCTGGAAGGCAGAACCCCCACCTATGAGGAGCCATTCAATCATTCTGCAAGGGGGCAGACTTTGCTCCCACGGAATGGGGAGCAATTTCCCCCCTAATCCAGGCCCTACAGATTCCTGCAGGATCTGGGCACTCAGGGCCACTGTAGCTTTCCCTGGTTTCCCAACGGTGCAGCGCCAATTGTTCCACACGACTAGGGCTTCCCCAGCTGCCACTGCACCCAGAAACCTCAGTACAGAGGGGAGAGCAAAAGTGATATGCTCTAGGCTGCATGAATTGTTCACTGGCTTTTTTACTGGCCAGGGGAAAGATGTGCATCCCTCCCAGCCCCACTCCATCCCTTTGCCCTCTTTCCCCAAACCTGACACCTCCCCAGCTGCAGATCCCAAACCCCATGTGCTACGCAGGGTCCAAGATAAGGGGAGATGATGGCACAGAGGCAGCTGACTCCCTTCAGCATGGGAAGGGCAGGAGCCCCTGAGCTTAACAGTGGCCAAGCAACGTGGCCCATTGTCACTGCGGAATTCTAAAGTCACTTCAACGTATTTTGTGGCTCATCAGTACCTGTAATGCGCTATCGGCCACGAACATTATAATCATGAAATCTAACAGTGGCTTAAGTAAAATGACCCTTTAAGAGCTGATTTCACCTTTTAGCATGATGTAGCTTGTGCAGTCCCTTAATGACAAAATCTTCCAACTGCTTTCTGCATTCTAGGAAACCCAACCACTCTAAATGAAAGATTGACAGAAAATAGCCTTTCAACTGGAGCCCAGCAGGGATGTGGTCTCCATCCCTCTCCCTTCCAATGCTAACCATGCAGCGGGAGGTTAACCCAAGAAAACTGCCCAAGGTAAAACTTAGTGGGAAACTTGAGTTCCTGTGTTTGGTGCACTCTTACTCATTAGCTAAGAAAATTATGGCGGAGTTAGGAAAAAGGTAAATTTCAACAAGCTCAGGAGGGGGCATTGTAAGAAACATGTGAATGGCTGCGTGAGTGAAGTGCACCCCATGCACTAGAAACCCAGTCAGAAGGAGTCTGCAGAACTGCCAGTGAGTCTGCAGAAATGAATGCATTAGACATAGTGGAGGAGAGCGCAGCCAAACCCAGACGCTACATTAAGCAGAGGCGTGCGTGCTTATGAAAACACAATGTTCTCTAACTTTTACAGGACCCTGCCTCCTGCATGTGGACACAACTGAAAATAAATGCTTCATATGCCATTTTAGCAGCTCTCTGATCCACTGCTATGTGTTTTATGGACCAGGGACCACAACAAGGTCCGGGTGAGTCCTGCCTCAGACTTCAAGTGAGGCCCCACTTTAGCCATATTTGTGTAAGTAATGTGTGCAGCTCTGGGACACAACCTATTTTTTCCCATTTTGACAAAATGCCCAGAAGGAAATTGGCACTATAAAAAAAAATTGCACAATCTGTCCCAGCAGTTTCAGAGGAGAAAGCCAGACACACCTATTCCTTCCTCAGGGTTGGAGACATAAAAGAACTAAAGCTCATACACAGAAATAGGTTTGCTGGGAAACTCCTCAAAACACAGTCTGAGATAACATCAAAATAGGACTCCTAAGCTGCGCTTCACAAACATTTCAATCATTATTAAGTTCCATGTGGATACCATTTGAAGCCTCACTCTACTCTTCCTCCAGAATAGACTCCTTTCTAAACCCTTGGAGAAAACTTGACAAGAACAATTAATAACTTAACAGCTGGGTATGAATAATTATAGTACAGCTGGGTGGGAAATGCTTTTCCCATCCCTGAAAAAATGTTGAGATGTCAAAAAAAAAATTCCCATTCCAAATCGGGACAAAAGTCGAAATCTCAAAAATTGTCACAAACCAACAATCTGAGAAATAATCAGGTTTGGGTCAGTTGAAACATTTCATTTCAACCTTTTTGAAATGTTTCGGTTTTGACCTTTTGTGCATTTTTTAAAAATATAATTACCTTAGATTTCTAACTGAAAAAGTCATATGGAACCAAAGCAACACATTTTGTCATTTAAAAAATGCAGAAGTGTACCATTTTAGCAACTTCAAAACTTTTTCCTCCAGAAGTTTTTTATTGAGAAATTAGTGGAAACTGACCCTGTCCCATGAACAGTTTCAAAGAATCAGTATTTTCCAGCAAAAACACTGAATTGAAAAATGTTCATAATTAGTAAATGTTGATCAGTGTGACACAATAGCATTTGTTTTAGGCAGCCTATGGAATTGCCAGTGACCATTCAGCCATTTCAATGCTAATCCAAGTTAATTTGGGAATGTTTATATAGTATATATGTAATTGCAAAACATATTTGTATCTCTCACAGGTGGATGGATGGATAGAATCAAATACATTCATGATGTGTGGGATTTTCAGTTGACTTCAATGGGAGCAGAGGTAGGCCAATGCTGAGCACTTTTGAAAATGCCACCCTTAGATAGATAGATAGAGAGAGAGAGAGATATTTTCAAAAGCACTCAGCACTGGCCTATGTCTGCTCCCTTTGAACTCAATTGAAAATCTCACCTATAATGAATAGACTTGATAGCCTCCCTGTTCCCACCCTTCCAATATTGTTTGTCTTCTTAGGCCATGTCTACGCTACAAAACTAGGTTGACCTAATTTACGTTGGCATACAACCACCACAGTTATTAAATCGCTTGTGAGAGTGCACATGTGGCTCCTTGTGTTGGCGGTGCGCATCCTCACTAGGAGCGCTTGTATCCATTGCATGGTCAGTGGGGGGGCGCTGTGTGTACTGAAAGCCAGTAATAGTCAATGTAAGCAACACAGTATCTACACTGACACTGCGTCGACTTAATCACATCGACTGCTCAGGAAAGTAATGATACCAAATCAGTGTGGAGAGGCCTTTATGTTGGCAGGAGCCAAATTTAAGTGAAGATGCCTGGACAGCTAGGTTGACACAAGGCAGCTTACGTAGACCTAACCATGTAGTGTAGACCAGGCCCTAGACTCTAAGCTCTTTGAGGCAGGGACCACATCTACCTCTATGTTTCTACAGAGCCTGGCACAGTGGGGCCCCAATCCTGTTCAGAGTCTCTGGGCACAACTGTAATGTAAATACTAAATAATACTGACAATTCTCATTCACATCTCTTCACTTTTTACCCAGATTGGTGCAGGGGTGTTTTTTTAATAAACTTCTCTCTATATAGCTACAACCCTGCTCTTTTCCCTCCACCAGGAAAGAGAAGAGAGAGAACTGGCAGCAGACTCCATAAGTAGAGCAGAGCTCCTGTTCCACTGATTTCTTGTCCAGGGAGTTTTATCCTAGCAAGGGCAGTGAATAGATTAGTTCCTCAGAGCGAGTATCTATAGCTGGCCCAGAGAAGACATTGCACAAATTGGGTCTTGTACCTGCAGCCTTTGAGGCTATATTACAGGCTGTGCTCCAACCGGAAAAATAAAATGCTGGCATGACCCTCTCTGTCCATTCAGCAAGAAAATGAAAACAACCCCACAGCACCACCCCAAACTGCAATCAGCCCAGAGATCCAGCAGCCGGTCACACAATGCTGTGTGTGCTGGTCACACAATCCTGTGGCCCCAGAGTGCACAAGTACTGTGTTGTGCTCTTTACTCCTTATGCTTCAGGGCCTCATGATATGGGGCACACGCTGAGTGAGAGCTCTGTGGGATCTCCCTGGGAAATCAGGAGAGCTCCCCCTGGGTCTGCTCACATCGCAGGTTACCCTATCCTCTTCATTAACAGGAAATCCCATTTCCCTCCACCCCATCCGAGTGGAGGGACAGATGGACGGACAGACACACACACACCATTCACCAAGCTAGCACAGAAGCGTGTTTGGGGCAAAGAAGGAACCTGACACTTGGCAGCCAATGAAGGTACATCTACACTGCGGCTGGGAGTGAGCCTCCCTGCCCTGGTAGACAGACTTCTGCTAGCAGCACTCAAACTAGTGTGCTAAAAATAGCCGTGTAGACCTGGCTGCACCGGCAGCAACTCATGACATTGCAGGGATTCAGAGAACCCACACCTGGAAGGCTGACAATAAATTGCCCTCCTCTCAGCTCTGAGGGATAATATATCATCATGCAGGAGTATGAGCGAATAAGACACGATTTTGTAGCCTCAGCACCATGTGGTCTCTCATTCATTTGATTATTTCCTTCTCATTCTGTCCTTTCATCTCCCAATTTCACTTTCATCCCTTATTACTACTCTCTCCTCTTCTTCCATATCCCTCTCCATTCCCTCCTCCATCTTTCCTTCCTCCCTTTTCCATGGATCCCTTGTCTCCTCCAACACTCCCTCTCTCCTTCCCCATCTCTCTCGCTCTCTGTACCTCTTTCTCCCCTCTCTCCATCCCTCCCAGTCCTTGGTGGGTTCGTGCTGACCCTGCTTCGGGACAGCTCCAATGCAGGATCTTCTGGCTGGCCAGCACTGTACAACTGCAACCCAGGAGTCAACAGGCCTGCGCCCCACAGATACGCATTTAATGTGCAGTGTAGTCAGACCCTTAAAGCACCCAACTGCCCTCCTGCTGCTGCTGCTGCCCCGGCTCCCAAAGTGCAGCCTCTTCTCTTCATGCTCCAGCCTTCTACTGCTCCTATGGCCTTTCTACCACTCCCAGGCCCAGCTCTGCTCTTGCACTAGCTCACACCTAGCACAAGAGGAAAGTGTGCTGGGATATGAAGAAAGGCTTGAGGCAGCCAATAGTTACAGTAGCTCGTTGCATGTTACCCTTCCTCTACCATTCACAGTCAAGATCTGGGATGGGTGGGCATCAGCAACTCTGTTTGGGAAAGAGTCGTGACTGTGGCAACCTAAATCTGGAGGGACTGGGGAACAGCTTGGTCATGGAAGTAGGTAGCAGAAGGCTTCAGCAACAGGACAGCAACAGTGCGGATGGGCTGTGCCAGCACAGTACGCTGGTGCATAGCAGCTCACTGATCACAAGGAGCCGGTATGTGACATAGCACTGGTATCACAAGATGGTATATTACATGGATAAATTAGTTTACCTTTCTCCTTCTAAGAGGTATTAACCTTCCCTCCTCCCTGCTACATTGCCCTCACAATCTCCCCGGAGGCTTTGGAAATGGCAACTAACGTCAGCACTGTCATTTGCCCAGTTGACTGCGCTGGACCTGCTCAATACCACATCGCTCCTATAGCCACCAAGGCTTCTGCACGGCTGGATCTGAGCTGCAAGTCAGGTATCCAAAGTCCTGCTGCAACATGTTGCAGTCCTATGGCCTGTGTAATGCAGAAGGTCAGACTAGAGGACACAGTAGTCCCATCTGGCCTTACAATCTATGAATCACTTGGCAGGCCTCCTATTTATAACAAAAGTCAATATTTTCCGAGCTGCTCACTCAGCCCTGGCCAATGCTTTCCCTCCTGCAGTGCTCACTGGGTTATTGTGGGCTTTTGTCTCTGTCAAAGAAAAGGTCTGGTTAGCCTGCAAGTGGGAGGTGTGACTGCAGCACATCTAGATATACCTGAGTTACCTTTGATCTAGGTTAGATCAAAGCCAGCGTGAGTAACACTGGCAATGAAATCACAGCACATGGGAGGCTGCACAGGTTAGCCCTGCCCACCTGGAACACCAGGACACAGCTGCCACCCATACTGCTGTGGTTTCAATGCTATTCTTACTCCAGCTAGCTTTGACTAGCTAGATCACAGCTGACTCAGGTATGCCTACACCTGCTGCAATCACACCTCCTGAGCATAGGCGCCAACTTTCCCTCTTTCCCGTGGGTGCTCGACCCCCCTGTACCCTGCCCCCACTCCACCCCTTCCATAAGGCCCCACCCCTACCCCGCCCCCCATTCCTACCCCTTCCCCAAAGTCCCCACCCCAACTCCACCCCCTCCCTGCCCCTATTCCAACTCCTTCCCCAAATCCCCACCCCAGCCCCGCCTCCTCCCTGGAGTGTGCCACGTTCCCGCTCCTCCCCCTCCCTCCCGGAGTGTGCTAACACTGCCAAACAGCTTTTTGGTGGCGGCCGGGTGGGAAGCACTGGGAGGTTGGTGGAGGAGCGGGGAGGAGGAGGTGGAGCAGGTGGGGAGGGGAGCTTGGCTGCCGGTGGGTGCAGAGCACCCACTAATTTTTCCCTGTGGGTGCTCCAGCCCCGGAGCAGCCACAGAGTTGGCGCCTATGCTCCTGAGTGCAGTACAGACATACCCAAAATGATGGCCTTGGCCCATGCTTGGACTGGCTGGATGTTAGGTGTAATGGCAACTATTACCTCCACAAGCAGTGTAGAGTCAAGGTTGATGTAGTTAGGTCAACGCAGTGTCAGTGTAGACATCATGTTGCTTATCTCAACTGTTACTGGCTTTCAGGAGCTGTCCCACAATGCTCCACACTAAGTATAATCAATACAAGCGCACCTGGCGAGGAGTCATCATAGGGGAAATTATTCAGTGCATTTCCTTACTTTCCACAAGCCATGTGATGCTGCTCAGCCATTCCTAGTCCAAGAATAAGGATGCAGTACACCTTGGCAAGGTGTTTCTTGGTTCCTGTTAGCTTAGCCAATGTCTCCTCCAGTTCTTTTTGGTCTAACACACTGGGGTTTCTGTTTTAAAAGAAGGAAAAATATTATTTTAAAGAGTGTTCTGATTAGGTGAGATATGTCTGAATGTTTATGAAAGGAAAGAATATGTATAAACCATCACACTGCATGAACCAACCCAGAGGATCCATTTACAGTCAGATTGATTTAGAGCATTTTCAGGGCTGGTGGGGCAACACAGCATGGGACTTAGCCCCATAAGCTCTCTCTGACCCTACAGGGTTTGCAAGCTCCACATTCACAGACTGCCAGGGGAATCTCTCTGGTCTTACCAAGCTTGTGAACCCTTCTTGTAGCCTAGACAGGGACCCTCGGGACTTCTTGCAAGTTCAGATATACACCCTGGTCCTGCAAATGGATCCGTATATAGGCTCACTTCTTTGTACGATTGGGGCCACGCTGAGCAAACATCGCCAAAATCCTTCCAAAAAATGCTGAAAGGTTCTCAGCCTCTTTTAGGACAAATTAATAAAGCAAATGTAGAACTCTCAGACTAAATCATTTCTGAAATATGAGATTCCAGGAACAATAAAGGTAGAAGATTATTTTTAGAAAGTAAAGAAAACACTTGTTTTTATGTTTTCTAGCTCAAACTGCCACCCGGGGTGGAGTGATTTTTCACTGCTTTTTGGAAGGATGGCTGGTTGAGTTTGGAGTTCTTTGCTCAGTGTATCTGTACCTGTAAGAAATCTGCTACAACCCAGGCTGGGACTCAGAGAGTCAGAAGAGCACCGAGTGAAGATAAAACACAGAGGTTGTCTTTCTTTACCATACCAAGATCTGAAACCAGATTGACAGGGTCATGGGAAAAGGAATCTAGATGAACCCAGACAGGCTTTGTCATGAATGCCTCAATAACCTTCCAAAGCAAGAATGTTTGAAACACAGAGGTAATTGGTGAGTTCAGTCAAGTTACGTACTCTTTAGCAAGAGCCTAACTACTCACCGTTTCAGTGGACAGCATCTTGCCTTTCCAGATGGAGACACTAGCAATTTCAGGACCTGAAGGCTGTCTTTCACCAGCCATGAGATCATCTTACTGGTCGCAGCCCCCAGCTCTACCAGTGAATCCAAGACCACCGTATGTGAAATCACATTTATGATTTATGGATCTTGTTTATGACTAAGGCTACGTTTAAGTTACGGGTATTTTTAGTAAAAGTCATGGACAGGTCATGGGCAGTACACAAAATTCACAGCCTGTGATCTGTCCATGACTTATACTATATACCCCTGACTAAATCTTGGGGGGGAGGCAGCTCTGAGGTTCCGCAGGTGCTTGTGGAGGGGCAGCCGAGAGGAACCACAGGTGCTCATGGGGGAGGCGGCCCAGGGGGCACCACGGATGCTCAGGGGGGCAGCCTGGGGGTGCCGCAGGTGCTTGGGGGGGTCATCCCAGAGGTGCTGCGGGTACTAGGTGGGGAGCAGCCTGGGACACCGTCTGGTGCTGGGGGGGGACAGGCAGTGGTGCGCAGCCCAGGATCCTCACTAGTGCTGGGGCGTGGGGGTTGGTGGGGCTGGCAGGCTCCCTACCCGGCTCCTTGTGACTCCCCGGAAGCGGTGACATGTCCCTCCCTCAGCTCCTAGTGCCACACGCTGGCTCCCATTGGCCGGGAACTGAGGGAGGGATGTGTCAGACTTCCAGGGTGCCTGCCAAGATAAGCACCGCCCACAGCCCTCACCTCCTCCCACGCCCCAACCCCCAGCCCTGAGCCCCCTCCCACACCCAAACTCCTGCTGCTGCTGTGGGGAAGGAAGGGGCGGTGGCCCAAGACTGTCCCAGCAGCAGCCAGTGCTATGGAAGTGTCTACATTTAAATTTCGCTCCCACTGACATAACTTCCCTGCTACACCAACTTAATAACTCTACCTCCACAAGCGGTGTAGACTCAAGGTCGATGTAGTTAGATCAACACAGTGTCAGTGCAGACACTGTGTTACTTATGTTGACTGTTACTGGCTTTCAGGAGTCGTCCCACAATGCCCCCACTGACAGTACAATCAATACAAGCACTCCTGGTGAAGATATTCACCGTTGACACAAGGAGCACAAGTGTAGACACGCACAAGCAATGTGATTACTGCAAAAGCTGCATGCCACGGTAAGTTAAGTCAACTTAATTTTGTAGTGCAGACATGGTCTTACATGGTCAGACAGACACCTCACCTATGGATGTGGAGTTTATCAATCCTACAGACAGGGCTGTCCCTAGGGGGGTGCGGGGCCTGGAGCAGAAGTGACAGATTTGTCTCTTCTGGAACCGACCGCATCGGCCAATCGCACCAGCCCACAGGGCCCCCCAGACAACAGGGCCTGGGGCGGTTGCCCCGATTCGCCTTACCCAAGGGACGGCTCTGTCTACAGAGCCAAAGACAAATCCTCAGCAGTCTGTCCCACAAAAAAACAAACTAGTCATATTAAGGGTCCATTTACAAATGGATTATAAAGGATTGAGTGAGAGAAGCAGGAGAAACACAGAAGGAGACAAAGAAGGCTGTAAGGAATTACCAAGTATAGCCACAGAAGCACTGGTAGCATAACCCTGAGAAAAAATCTAAAAGAGAGAGAGAGAGATTTTAATAACAATGCTAGGTGAAAAGAGGCTTGGAACTCTGAGCAAAGACACTGTCTCCTGTTGTTTGATTCCTCCTGTGTTCATCAAAACAGGACTTCGTTCATTCTTTGTAAATAAACAGGAGTGCATCAAAGAGATAACTGATTCTGTTATCAAGTTCTCATAACGAAACCAACCCACAGGACCCTGCATTTTGTCTAACCACTTGGGTCAAAACCAGATAACAGTATATAACCATCTCACATATACTTCTTATGCTGCAACATGCTGATAACATCCAGTCACGCTTTAAAAACCATTTATAAGTGGAGGCTTAAAACAAAGTGTGGCCCAAAAATCAAACCTTCCTCAGGCACAAGACCACAAATGAAAAATTTCAGGTGGAATCTATTTGTGTAAGGACACTGATGGGGGTTGAAATCAGGCATATGATAGAAACCTACTTTCATCCTTAGCTACTTTGGAATTTCTATTGTAGCTCCATAATATATGGGCATTAATTTGGCAGGGAGCCTGGACATAACAACCTGCTAAGGGTTGATATGTCAAAAATCCTGCTGAAAGCTAGGAAAGAGGTTGAAATGTCACAAGCTGCTGATTGACTTAACTTTGTGCAGAGGGATACACACCTTTGCTCATTTATAATAGCTGCTGTAAATTATGTGGGACACTAGTGAACCCCCTATCTTGCACACAAAGGGCTGGGCTTAGTGCTTACTACCATGATGCATCCCAGTGAAGAAAAAGCAAATCTCAGTAGTAGTTTATTAGCACTGCAGTAGCACCTAGAGGCTCCAGTTGAGATGGTGGCCCCATTTCACTAGGCACGGTGTATATCGACATAGTAAGAGGCAGCCCAGACCCCAAAGAGCATACAGTCTAAATAGACAAGACAGACAAAGGAGTCCAAACATATTGGGAAGGGAAGAGAGACTATTCTCAGTAGTGAGCAGTATGTCTAGGACGATATGTTTGTAGGATTGGGCCCCCCACCTTTAACACTGTAAACTGTGCCTGTTTGTGTCAGCATTTCAAAACATACCCATAATGCTCCCCTTGTACATAAAAGACCTTTACATTCAAATGTCCCAACAGAGACAGCAATGGGAAATCTAGTCTGTATCTACTATGAGCCCAATCCTGCAGTAGTCCCTGCTCATGTGTGGTGTCCCATTGAAGCAACGGTACTATTCACTTGAGTAAGGCCTGCCTGCACAGGGAGGGTCAGGCTCTGTGTCCTTAAATCAGTAAAGTCTCTTACTTACACCATAAATGATTTGGGTTTCTTTTCCAGTGCAATTTTTTCCAGATAACACGATAAATAGAAAAGCAGAGCCATGAGGAACTCATCCAGCTGCTTACTCCTAAATGGAAGACAGCAAGATTACCGTCATGTATGTAATACTACGGATGTAAGGCTGAACCTAAAAACATGTCCTTGCCCCAAAGCGCCTACAGTCTACCAACACTTAGTACTTAGCCAAGAGCTTCCTACCCTAGTAGACCTATTCATAGTAGTAAGCACTACACCCACTAGTAAGGGTTTGCAGGGACATGCCCCTACAGAAATACTAATCAACACAGTCCAAGAAACATGCTGAAGGGTAGATCTGCATGAGGACATTCCAGAAGATGAGCCTTCTGAAGCAGGTAGGTTATAAAACATATGACTTCTGTGTACAAAATACATCATTAAGTGTGGAACCCGCATTTAAAAGTCCAAGCAGAAAAACGCCTCTCTTCTCAAGTGGTCATTCCCTTAGGGCTAGATTGTGCCTGTAGGCAGGGCCCTGAAGAAAAGGTAGCGTGGAAGTGATACCACCCCATTGTGCCTCAGGCACGTATCTCTGAGGTACAATTCCTTCTCCGCTTCCCTCTTGTTCTGGGCAGCCGGGAAGTAATTTACTGCTGACAAATACCAGCAGCAAATTCTGACACCTTCTGCACCAGCTCAGCAGTTCTAGTACTGGCAGCGCAGAACAAAGGCTCCACCTTGTTCTTTCCTCCCTTCTAGGGCCTTGTGCCAGACCCGATGTGTGGGTAAGCCTGCATGGGGAATCTAGCCCCTAGTAAACACAGTGAAAGACCCTTTCATAAGAGTAAGGGAATTAACTCGCTGTACTCTGTTAGGGCTGAAATGCATTTGGTAGCACTTTCCACTGAACTTTATAGTTGACAGATGAGAGATTTTAAATCTCTAATATTTCACTCTCCACTTTTTACAAGCTCAGAATCCATCACCATCCATTATTAAAATACACAGCACACACACACACAAAATTCTTAGAACAAATTCCAGACTACATACCTCAGAATTGCTGTAAAAGATGGTATATGATACGATTCATCTTCTTGTACCAGAAACAAAGCAGTATCTAAAAATGCACAAAGTGGAAAAAGTGGATGTCAAAAATATTTCTGAGGAAACACTTTTCTAATCTGTAAGGATAACACTGTGCTGAGACCAAATGACAGTGTTTACTCACATTTAACATCGTCTAATGTAACACACTCATTTTGTCCCCGCTTTGACAGCCTAGGAGATTTCTCTTCTTGTATATTCATTCTTTTCTCAGGGAATTTTGCACCAAACAAATCTCGAAACATACTAGGAGTTGATCTACAGGCAGGATTTAAAATGCACTGTTAATTCCACTTACTTGGGTTACAGTCAGATACAAAAAGAACGAGGCGTACTTGTGGCACCTTAGAGACTAACAAATTTATTTGGGCATAAGCTTTCGTGGGCTAAAGCCCACTTCATCAGATGCACAGAGTGGAACATACAGGACCGGTGCAAGGAAGTTTCGCGCCCTAGGCGAAACTTCCTTGCACAGGCCCTGCGGCCCCCCCCCCCCCCCGCAGCCAACACTGCCCCCCCCGCAGCCAATCCACCCCCCCTGCGTGCCCCCGCCCAGCTAACACTGCCCCCCCTCCGCAGCTCAGCTCCCCACCCGGCAGCCTCCCCCTGCCCGAGCTGCGCCCCCTGCTCCCGGCAGCCGTGGCCAGCCACCCCCACTCCCCCGGCTCCCGGCTCAGCTGCGGAGCCGGGCGGAGGGCTGCAGCCGCGGCCAGGCGCCCTCCCGGCTCAGCCACGGAGCTGGGCGACGGGCGGCAGCAGCAGCCAGGCACCCCCTCCCCCCCCCGGGAGGGCGGGAGGCAGCCGCAGCCAGCCGCCCCCCGGCTCCTGGCACCCTAGGCAACTGCCTAGGGTCGCCTAGTGGGCGCGCCGGACCTGGGAACATACAGTAGGAAGATATATATAGAGAGAGAGAACATGAAAAGATGGGGGTTGCCATACCAACTCTAAGAGAATAATCAATTAAGGTGAGCTATTATCAGCAGGAGAGAAAAAAACTTTTGTAGTGCTAATCAGGATGGCCCATTACAAACAGTTGACAAGAAGTTGTGAGTAATAGTAGGGGAAAACTTAGCATGGGGAAACAGATTTCAGTTTGTGTAATGACCCAACCACTCCCAGTCTTTATTCAAGCCTAATTTAATGGTATCCAGTTTGCAAATTAATTCCAGTTCAGCAGTTTCTCCTAGGAGTCTGTTTTTGATTTTTTTTTTTGTTGAAGCCACTTTTAGATCTGTTACTGAGTGACCAGAGAGATTAAAGTGTTCTCCTACTGGTTTTTGAATGTTATGATTCCTGATGTCGGATTTGTGTCCATTTATTCTTTTGCGTAGAGACTGTCCGGTTTGGCCAATGTACATGGCAGAGGGGCATTGCTGGCACATGATGGCATATATCACATTGGTAGATGTGCAGGTGAACAAGCCCCTGGTGGTGTGGCTGATGTGATTAGGTCCTATGATGGTGTCCCTTGAATAGATATGTGGACAGAGTTGGCACCGGGCTTTGTTGCAAGGATAGGTTCCTGGGTTAGTGTTTTTGTTGTGTGGTGTGTGGTTGCTGGTGATTATTTGCTTACAGACAGCCCCCCAACCTTTAATACCATTAAATTAGGCTTGAATAAAGACTGGGAGTGGCTGGGTCATTACACAAACTGAAATCTATTTCCCCATGCTAAGTTTCCCCCTACTATTACTCACACCTTCTTGTCAACTGTTTGTAATGGGCCATCCTGATTATCACTATAAAAGTTTTTTTTCTCCTGCTGCTAATAGCCCTCCTTAATTGATTAGTCTCTTACAGTTGGTATGGCAAGTGAGGGCCATTAATGGTGGTTTGGAATCTTGTAGGCCTTCCTGTGAGTCAGGCTGGGAGGAATGAAGGATTGGGGTCTCACAGGACATGTGACCATGTCACCTGGTACTGAAATCCATCTTAAACCTGGTGCTTTTCCATTTAGAAGGGGTGGGGGGTGGGGACCCAGAGAGACAAAAGGTTCTCGCCTTGTGCCAAAGCCATATAAGGGGGTGGAACAGAACAAAGAGGGCAGCAATCATGAGAAATCCCCTAGATACCATCTGAGCTGGAACAAGGGCTATACCGGAGAAAGGATTGTGCCCAGACTAGGAAGGCATCCAGTCTGTGATAGAAGCTCATTGAAACATCTGTGGGTGAGGTTTTATCTGTATTGAGTTTTCTTACTGTATTAGGCATAGATTTGCGTGTTTTATTTTTCTTGGTTATTCACTTTATTCTGTCTGTTACTACTTGGAACCACTTAAATCCTACTTTCTGTATTTAATAAAATCACTTTTTACTTATTATTTAACCCAGAGTATGTACTAATACCTGGGGGGGGGGGGCAAACAGCTGTGCATATCTCTCTATCAGTGTTATAGAGGGCGATCAACTTATGAGTTTACCCTGTATAAGCTTTATGCAGGGTAAAACAGATTTATTTGGGGTTTGGACCCCATTGGGAGTTAGGCATCTGAGCGTCAGAGCGTCAAAGACAGGAACACTTCTTAAGCTGCTTTCAGTTAAGCCTGCAGTTTGTGGGACGTGGTTCAGACCTGGGTCTGTGTTTGTAGCCGGCAAGCGTGTTTGTCACAACCAGGTAGGCTTCTGGAGTCCCAAGCTGGCAGGGAAGACAGGGGCAGAAGTAGTCTTGGCATATCAGTTGGCAACCCCAAGGGGGTTTCTATGGTCCAACCCGTTACAAATACTCTGAAGTCTTTCTTTCTTTCTCTTTCTTTCTTTTTCTAACAAGCTATTGCAAGTAGACCACGTTCAACCAACCAAGGTCCTTCAACTCTTCAGAGCATTTCTGAATGTGGTTCTTTCATTTGGTAATATAATAAATTGTGACCATACTACTTAGGTCAAAGACATTTTAGGTTACGGGTGGTAAAGAGGAAAGTTAATTGTGCCTTTTAGTGTATGCCAATCTAGTCCATGTGTAACATAAATAATAATGGTAACAACAAATGTAATCTTTGAAGTGTTTTACAAACATTAATTAATCCATCCTCACAAGAAGCCTCTCTATAGATAAGTGTTATTGTCCCCATTTTAACAGATGCGGAAACAGCGGCAGAGATGTTAAGTGACTTGCCCATGACCAAAAGGAGCTGGAGTCAGAGCTAAGAATAGACATTAGGCGTTCCTGGCTCCCAGTCCTGTGCTCAGACCACTAACCACACACCCTGAAATAACTGCTGACGTGACAGATTACTTTCTGCCTTACATACTTTGTTAAAACAAGATAAAATATAAATTCTTAAAACTATGGGCAAAAGGTTCCCCCGCCCCGCAAATAATGCTGCTTTCCTGTTTTAACCAAGTGAGTTTCAACTGGAATACCTGTCTAGTGTTTTACCACCCATTTCCTGAAAATGGATGGTTTTGCCCTTCTTGAGTTTCTCTTTAGCATCTGCGGCGGGGATGGAGCTGTAACACATTCAGAGTGAACATTCAGAAAGGTAAAGTGCAATTGGACAGGAAAGTGGTGCAACAAATTCAGTATATACTGCAATTTAACACCCACGTGGTTGGGCCTCCCTGTGACACTGAGACAAATCTCTGAACTGTGATTGGGTCGGGGTATCGGACATTGCTTTTGCTATCCATCGAGGCAGGTTTAGAACGGGACAAATACATCTGACGAATTTCATATCCGCCCACTCCTGCATCTGCCACACAGAGCACTGCAAGGTAAGAGAGAGCTAGAAAGGGAAAGGTTGTTTCCTGACCTACGGCCTGCTCCTGCTCCCACTGAAATCAATGAACACAGGACTTGGCTCTTAGTCCACTTTTGTCTCAGAGAGGATAGGCTTGAAAAGTGAGCCATCTTGTTCTAGAGAATCTAGAGTTTGCTGTCAGGATCCCTGTGCACTGTGGGACACAAGAAACTGAGGAAACCCATTAATCCTTACAGCAGAGAGGCTGGTAGACTTGCTGGGACCCAATCTTTAAAGGGGCGTGTGCGATGGGCAGACAAAGCAGCAGGAGTAGGGAAGAGACAGTATACACAGGAGGAATCCACGCCTGAGGAAGATCTGGAATGCATTTGAAAGGGGCGGGGAGGCAGCAAGTGGGAGTCATGTGTGACCGACTCCAGATCATCTGCCCTGCATGGCACATACTCACACTGTCAGCTGTTTCGGGAAAGAGCAAGGAGCCTATATTTTTTTCAGTGGCCCAAATTTTTTGTAGATTTTGGCCCATTAAAGTCTTAATCCACAACTGCCACAAAAATGTAAAAAATAATAATGTTTAAGGGCAATATCACCCCTTGAAAGGCGCAGTTGTATTATGCCTACAGTTCCTGGGTGCTTGAAAGTACTTCAGGGTCAAACATAGCAGTGGACACAGCTCCGTGTCTTCAGTGAAGTTGCACCCAGTGCATCAGTTCTGAATTTGGCCCTTGGCTTTCAGAGCATTGTCTCAGGCATGTGGCTAGCTGATGTAACATGCCTTGCTGGAATCCTCTTGTAGTGAATTCTGCTGGAGAGTAGTGCAAAGTAAATGTCACTAACATATTCATTATTTCTATGGCAAATCTCTCTTTCCATTAATCTACTGGGGTAAACGACAATACGTTCTACAGAGTGAGAGTTAAAAAGCTATTCCCTCCACAGGGAAAACATATATGTAGGGCCTGGTCCTGCAGTTCATATTTGGGCAAAACCCCATTGGGATTCAATTTTACCTGCATAAGGACTACTGGATCAAGGCCTTATTTTATACATTTTAAAAATTGTAACTTTTACCTTGCAAATTCAAGTGTGTTGGTATCCTCTTTCCAGTACCACACCCCTGGAGCTATTTTTATCGTCTACAAAAATTAAAATATAATGTCATGTGTAAACTCTTTAACTACTTTTTAAAATCTAATCCAGGCATATTCTCAACCCAGTTAAACAAAGTGTTTATGATACAAACACTATGTAGTTTGACCATAGTTTGGTCGTTCTCAATTGTCCATTTCACCCACGTCAGGCAAGTCCCTGAGAACTGGTTCCTGAGCTGGCCAGACAGACAAAATCTTTGGGATCAAAAACTGACTGGCTAATGAAGAGAAAAATTGGTTTTTAATTCTTTTTTGCTTATTTCAGAGTCTAAAAAAGGCCTGAAAGGGTTGCTGGGGGTTTTAACTTTTTTTTTAACATCAGAAATTTAAATCATCCTTACGTTGGAAGACTCTGGAAATCCAGTAAATGAAAAGCTATTAAGAACAGAAAGGGGTTTTAGTCAGTCTTTTTAAAACACATCTTTTGTTTGTTTCTGGTAACATCTCTTTAACTTCAAGGACTATTTAAGACTTTGGAGAAAGGAAATCTTTGTTAAAGATACAGCAGGTTCCTTGCTTATTTAACTTAGGTATGAAGAGTTCACAAAACATCTTTTAGACCTCCCAGTGGTCATCCAACAAAACCAGAGAAGAAAAGATTTTACATTCTTTGTATTTCCAAGTGAAAAATAAGGAGAAAAAAAACCACCAAAAACCTTTCAGACTTCTTTATACATCGTTAAAAAGGAAAGATTGCAAAAGCTTAAAAAACCCTTTGCAGGTCACCTTTAAGATAACATGCATCCAATTGCTGGGACCCTTTCTCTTCAGCTAAGGATAATTAGTTTAAATCCAGTATTGCATTAAGGTTTTCTGTCACTTTTTGCCAGCTGACCAACCAGTCTCACAGAAATTCACACAGACTCTGACTCAGTTCTAAAATGTTGTCAGAACACTGGCCTTGAGGCTTGTCTACATGGCTCCACAGTCACAGTGTGGATGACAGGGGTGTGAATTGCGGTGCCTTGTGTAGATCCTGCTAGCATGAACTAAAAGGACTAGGTTTCGAACAGGACTATGCTAATGTAAACTCGGTACCTTTTAGATTACATTAGCAGGGTCCACCTGGGGTAGTGAGCGCGCAACACTTTAATGTGCACTGCAGTTCACATGCCAGAAGTTCGCATTGCACGGCCATGTGGACAAGACCTTAGAATATCAAAATAATTTCATGTCAGCAGAAGGGAACCTGCATAATGGTTAGAACCCTGAACTGGGAGTCAGTAGATCTGGGTTTTATTCCTGATGCTCACATTAGCCTATTGTATGATCTTACCCTCTCTGGGCCTCAATTTTTCCACCTGTACAATGGAAATAATACCCGCCTTTTTTCAAGTGCTTTGCAATCCTCTGATGAAAGGGGTTGCATAAATGCAGTATCTTGAGATTGTAAACATGGGATTATCAATTCAGTTAAAGATCAAGTAGAAGAAGGTGGTTAGTAATGCAGGAGATGGATAATCAGATACAAGTGTAAACAATGATAGCAAAACGGAATAAAGAACTTTACTGTGTCTGCAAACTATACTGTGCGGACATAACTCTCTGGCTGCTCACTTAAATGTGTGGTCATGTACGGTCGTTAAAACCAAAATGGCAGGCGGTTTAATTTGTATTGAAGTCTTTTGATAGCAAAGAATTATAATTCTCACTGATACAGTACAGCACCTTTCACCACCAGATCGCCAAGAAGGCAACTTCCCTAGGAGGTTAGTGTCACTAACATGTTAGTATCATTAATATTTTACAGGTGCAGAAATTGAGGCACAAAGTCGTTTTCCAAAAGCCCTCAGTGGAGCTGGAAAGAAAACCTAGGAGTCCAGACTCCAGTAGAAAAGGTACCTCGCTATTCTCCTCTCCCCTACATTAGTAGTTAAATCCAAAATAAACAGCAGGCAGGAGATCACCTCTGTTGCCTTAACGCAGGGATCTCAAACTCAAATTACCACGAGGGCCACATGAGAACTAGTAAATTGGCCTGAGGGCCGCATCACTGAAACCTTTTCATACAATGATACAAAAGTATAGTAAAAAATGAAGAGTAATATAGTATTCTATTAAAAGTCAATGTATTAACTTTTTAAAACCTGTAATGCAAAGTGGGGTTTTAATAAAATATAAACACTCAGTAATGTTTGGAGCTTGGCTGCCCGTGGAGTCGGCGCCTATGGTGGGCCGCAGGAAATAACTCTGCGGGCCGCGTGTTTGAGACCCCTGCCTTAAAGTAATTACCTTGCAGACTGTGTAGGCGGCTTGCGCCTGGCCCCTCTGGCTACTTTAGGGGCTGCAGGCAGGCCTGCAAGCTACTGCCGGTGCTGTCCCTGCTCGGGCTGTCTGCAGGCGTTATCTACATGTGGGGCAGCCGCCCACAGAGAAGGAGGGGGACTCGACAGGCTGCTGATCATCACCTGCCACCATCCAACTCTCCTCCCCTTGCACTAGCCAGCAAACCCTTCTCCATGACCTCCGCTTCTCCCGGCCACTGCTGTGCACTGCGGGGAAGTGCTGTACGGGGGTGGTTGGGGTGGGGAGAAAGGGAGGGGGACTTACAGGTTGCATGATGCCTGGGAGCCGGCCTGCCGCAGAGAGAACAATGCGACTCCTGGAGGCATTGTTTACGGTGGTATCCTGGTAACAGCCCCTAGAAACTGTAAGTTCCATCTTGCAATGAGCCCCGCCATGCTGCTTTGCATGCTGGGACTTGCAGTCTATTTGCCCTGCCCCTCAGCCTCATAGGTCAGGCTGGCTAATTCAGCTTCCAAGGGCCCTCTCTGACTGAGACTCTGTCCCCATGGAGGTGGGAAAGGGGGGTTCAGGTGCAGTAACAACATCTCGTTGGCCAGTCCTTAGGGCTTGTGTTGAGACTGGCAAATGCAGGGCTGCCTTGAAGTCCCTGGTCACTGACACAGTCCTTGCAGGAGGTACCCAGTGAACGTGACTGAATGGTGGCACCGCCTCCCTCGGTGTGGCCTTTCCAGGATTTGAATGTGTCCCCAGAGACCAAAGGGCTGAGTGCTCCCTGCAGCACCATCCAGTTCCCCAGACAGCTGCCTGGTCAAGATTTGCCCTTTCAGAAAAGGTTTGAAGTGCACTAAGGCCAGCTCTATGCTAGCCATGTTTGCTGCCCTAGTGTAGACGCAGTTATACCAGCAGAAATGTGCTATGGCTGGTGCAGCGTCTTTCACTCAGGGAACTGGGATACAGCAAAAGCACTCGTTTTGCTAGTATAAGCTACATCTACAGTAGGTGAGTTTAGCTGGTGGAGCTATATCAGCAAAACTTTAAGTGTAGACTAGGGCCTAAGGTGCACACTGAAGTGGTAAAAGCATCTGACATAAGATTTATAGGTAGCTCAGTTGAATGGGGGAGGGATCATTACATATGCACCCAGCTCTTATGTATAGTGATGTGCCCTGTTCATTTCTACAGTACAGGTTTTACCTCTAGGAAAGATTTTTGGAGAGTATTACAGTGATTTTTATGACTATATGTAAGACTAGGGAGAATGCAGTAAAGAAGCTACATGGGAAAAAAATAGCCTGAAAAAATTTACTTTCTAAACCTAACTTCCCCCTCCGCCCTTAGAGGTGCTGCAGCAGGGTCACCACAGATACAAATCTCCTGTGATCTTTAGAGTGCCTGTCCAAATGCTGACAGGCTGACAAAGTCTTGAATCTTTCTGAAAATTCAGTTCTGAGCTTTGCACATTTCTCTGCAGTGACCTTTTTTGACAATTGCATTAAGTATGTTGTGTTTCCAGTTGCTATTACAGGCTGCCAAGTATATTCTCGGGGCTTGGCAGTAGTGCTACATATTTCTCAGGATGAGATAAGCAGATTTGGAACAATCTCAGATCTCTCCATCACAGGACGTCAGAGGTCAGGAGCATTGTAGAAACAGGATCTTGAACAAGGGAGAATGGGAGATGTGGAAATGATGGTCACTGGCTCATTTGATGGACAGTTTATAATGTAACATTGTCATCAGCCTCAGGAGGCTGGTTGCCCTTTTGGCCAATTTAAAAGCCACACCAAAGGAAAAGGGTTGTAAAGCATTGCCTAAAATAAAGGGCAAGAATGGAGGGGATTGCCTGTGGGTCTACCTATGCCAGATGGGAGAGAGGCAATGCATCAAGAGAACCCATTCTTAGATAGTTATAGCTAATATTATCACAATCCCAACAGGAAATCTACAAACTAATCTAATTAAAATAACTATTTTAAAATAAAATCTAATTAAAATAAAATCCTTTCAACTGAGAAGATCAAACAGCTTTAGAAATAATAATGGACTCAAGCCTCATAACACTCCTATGAACTAGGGAAATATTATCACCACCCTTTTACAGATGGGAACACAGATACAAGGAGCTTAAAGGGCCTGCCCAAGGCCACACAGGAAGTCAGTTGCAGAGCTAGGGTTACAGCCCTGTTTTCTTGAATTAATTTTGCATAATTATCCTTCTCTTTAAAGCTGTAAGCCAGTGGCTCTCAACCTTTCCAGACTACTGTACCCTTTCAGGAGTCTGATTTGTCTTGTGTACCCCAAGTTTCATCTCAATTAAATACTTGCTTACAAAATCAGATATAAAAATATACAAAAGTGTCACAGCGCACTATTACTGAAAAATTGCTTATGACAGCAGACATTGAGATTCAAAAAATTGAAGCTCTGTGATCGTTAACACAAATTATCAATATCACATGTCAAAATATACAAAGTGAATATCCTTACATCAAACGCTAACAAGTTGTCAAGCAACATTCTTCTTACTTTGCCTACCTAAATTTTGTCGAGTTGTATATGATGAAATCAGTTTACCAGCACTTCCCGATAAATACCTAATCCTTCCAAACCTAATTATAAGACTGAGCTTTGGGTTATTGCTACAAAGCATTTTTATGAGTTTATACTTCTGCAAGCCAAGCCTGCTGTAGTCTGCAAAGAAGGCAATGGGCCAACTCTGAGGGAGTGCTAAAGTTTCAAAGTCTTAAAGGACATTTTTGAATGGCTACCTAGTCTTATAGCAGTCAATGTATGGTGAATTTAAAAGAACAACAGAGTCTTAAGAAGGGTTCCTGTGGCACCTTATGGACTAACAGAGGTATTGGAGCATAAGCTTTCGTGGGTGAATACCCACTTCTTCGGATGCAAGCAGTGGAAATTTCCACTGCTTGCATCCGAAGAAGTGGGTATTCACCTACAAAAGCTTATGCTCCCAATACCTCTGTTAGTCCATAAGGTGCCACAGGACCCTTTGTCGCTTCTACAGATCCAGGCTAACACGGCTACCCCTCTGATACTAGAGTCTTAAGAGATTTCATGCCCTCGGCTAGGTAAGCAAATGGCTCCTTTTACATTCCAGTGAGAGAGAACACACGGCCAGAGTGCTTCCTCAGTGACTCTAGGACTTTGGCACCCCTTTCCACAGGTGTCCTTGGGATCCTCCTCTCTTAAAGGGGAAATTCTCCTCCATGGAGAAAGGGACCACAGAAATGTAACACAGCTCCCCCAAGGCCACCCTCTAAGGGTACGTCTTCACTACCCACCGGATCGGAGGGTAGTTATCAATCTATCTGGGATCGATTTATCGTGTGTCGTCTAGACGCAATAAATCAATCCCCGAACGCGCTCCCCGCCGACTCCGGAACTCCACCTCAGTGAGATGCGGAAGCGGAGTCAATAGGGAAGCAGCAGCGGTCAACTCATCGCCGTCCTCACGGCCAGGTAAATTGACCTACGATACGCCGACTTCAGCTACGTTATTCATGTATCGTAGGTCGATACCTCCCCCCCGCCCTAGTGTAGACCTGGCCTTAGAGAAACTATGAGGCCACTGCCCCACTCCTATTCTTTCTCACCATACAGTTCCTATGGCTCAGAGATCACAGAAGGACAGCACTGATTGAGCAGAGTTATATGTTTGCTATGTCAAAACTGGTGCTCTAACCCATTTCACCATGGAAGGGTCGGGTGGGTCTGGAACTGGTGCTCTAGGGGAATTTTTTGCATACTCACCGCCTGCACCCAAGATGGTGTGTGTGTGGGAGGAATACCACATTATAGGCCAGCCTAGTAGTACTTCCTAATATTAAGGTTGCGTAACACTTTCTATTATAAACCCATTTTCAGTCGCTTGTGACTTTCCCAAATGTTAACCATTTAGGCTGAAATTTTCCATATCCAGTGTCTGCCTCAGGCTGAATATTTTAAATAAATTTCATGCGAAATGGTGGTTGTTGCAAGAATGAGGTTAGTGAAAAAATACATTGCTTTGCCCATGTTACAAACTTCTGGGGACCTTTTCTTTGAGACGCTCTAGTGCCCCACTGCTTTTGATCAGGGACTTGACATTTGGCAAGGTGGGTGGCCTTTGTGTCAGGAAGTGCCTTTTGTCATCCCCATGAAAATCCACCCAAATTTAGCAGTTTGCACATGCTCAGTAGAGACTTGCTAGCATCAGCTAAATTCCCCAGATATTCCATCCTCACTGAGCATTCTCCAGCCCAGGTAGAGTAAGACTTTCCTTGTAATTGAAGCTCTGGGTTGCTTCAGACTGTGCCAAGACCCAGGGTCTGGGTTGAGGCACCTGACCTGAGAGCAGGGAACCTGACTCTCCTAGGCTGACACCAGGCGGTTTGGAAGAAGTAGCTGCCTGTTTCAAATGCAGAGGGAGGCAAGAGTTGGACAAGGACAAGGCGCCTGAGGAGTTAAGGGGAGACTGAGACCGGAGGCTAGCCCAAAGAACTGTGAATTGGTGGAGGCAGGGACTCTGGGGCTGGGAATCAGAGGGATGGGAGGAGGAGGAAGGGAAGACTGATCTGATGAGGAGCTGGGATGGGGGACAGAACGAACTGGCTGGACAAAGAGACTGTGACAAGCCATTGTTAGTGGAAACACGAGACTGGATGAGGAGCCTGGGAGACTGACAGGCAGTGGGCATGACCAATATGGACATATGGGGTGGCGATCTGAAGGACAGATACACAGATCAGACAAGATGCCAGGAGGGGGAGATTAGGATTGGCTGGTCAAGGAAACTCAAGACTGGGAAGAGAATCCTGAGGAGTACGGACTAGGACTGGATAGATGACAAGAATGAGACTGGGATGAGACTGTCTATTCCCTACCCCTACTGGGGGTAGGGAATAGACAGCTTGGAACAGGAACATGTTAGAGGGGATGGGGCACCAGTGTGTGTGCCCATTAGACCACACTCCCCTCCAGATCCCGGAATGGAAACCAAGATTCCTGAGTCTCACCATTCCTCCACGTCAACAGATATCTATGAACCTGGTGTTAAGTTCTGGTGCACAGAGGGGATGACAATTTACTACTGCTATCAATTACTCTGTCAGCTCAAGTGCCAGAGACCTGTGCTGAAGGTTCCAATCCTGATGATGACCCTTATGGGTGTCAATATGATGCCACATGATGGAATTTCTGTTTTTTGTTTTTCAGTTTGCTTTTAAAAATCTACAAAATTTCTCTCTCTCACACACACACAAAATACATTGGAAGAACATAAAGGTAAAATCAAGCACCCAAAAGTTAGTAAACACGAGAATTAAGGTTGCCTATGCAACTTTAATTCAGCCCCCTTGTGCATATGCATTATGATATCATCTAATTACATGATCACATCCTGCTTCATTCAATGCACACACTGAATGGGGCTCACTGACCAGCTTATTCAGTATGTCCATAACAGGAAAGTAAATAGTACATGAGTACTACAACAAAAATATCATTGACTCACCATCCAGTGGTGTCCCTTTTCTGTCTCTCTCTTTGCCCTTTTCCATGCCAGGTGCACCCTCTGGTCTCCATACCCCTCTTACTACTTTCTTCCTCCCTTCCCTGGGGCTGATTGAATGTCAGCACTGATTTCCCTGGGATTATTAGTCTATGTACATTGCTGTTTTGCATTAGAAACAAAGGGCCCAAAAATTAAAGTTCACTGTAGCTATTACTTATTCCCTTGCTATACAGTATACCAGCCAAGTACTCTCTTCTGTTCATTAAAAGCAGGAGCATACTGTAGGACAGAATAAAACAGCATGCTTGGGCATATCAAGATTAGTGTTGCTGTGGTTTTTCCACTTTTCATTTGTGCAAAATTGAATTTGCTAATTCTTTTTTTTTCCAGCATGAAGAGGCTCCAAATTTACATCTCCTTTTGCCAGTGCTGCTGCTTGTCATTGTCTGGAGTATCCCCAAACCAGACAGTAGTTGAATAGCCTTGTTGCTGACTCCGTTAGATAAATTATGCCCTTATTATCTTGACCCTACTGTAATGGACAAACACCACCACAATTATCCAGCTTTACACCCTGACAAGGCTGCCTCTGCTCTGCCCTGGCTAGTTTATTAATAGAGGCTATGGAAGTGAACTTGCTAACATTTATAGTCAAAAGCAACACTAGCTTTCGAGTCGTGAATAGACATTCTAAGGAAATCAGAATGTGACTATTGCCAAGTACTCTACAGGTATGAAGTCTGAATTTCAAAAGCCAGAAAAACCAGCTGCACATTCTTTCTGACAACCTGATGTGATTCCTCTCGTCTCTGTGGCTTCGTCAGATGAAATTCTTGAATGTTAGTGGTTATCAGCTATTTTTATGTAGCCAGACATTTGCTTTGTGATTCCAACAAGGAACTTTTGTTTGTATTATGCCACACGTGGAAAGGAAGAAATATTCAAGCACCACATCATGCACAGTAATATTACCTATACATATTTTTACAACTTGGATTTTGATTTAGTACTTGATGGAAAGCAAAAACAAGGTGTCAATCGCATGGAGAAGTCCTACAGAACTTACAGAAAATAACCAGGGCTGTCAAATGATTTTAAAAAATCATAATTGTGAGATTAAAAATGTTAGTTGTGATTAAGCGGTTTTGATCGCACTGTTAAACAAGAATAGAATACCAATTTAAGTTTATTACAAATATTTCTGAATGTTTTTCTACATTTCAAATACATTGATTTCAGTTACAACACAGAATACAAAGTGTACAGTGCTCACTTTATATTATTTGTGATTACAAATATTTGCACTGCAAAAAAGGCAAACAAAAGAAATAGTATTAAGTTTAAGAATCTGAAGTGCCTTCCAAAATCTGAGAGGGATGAGGTGTGGAACATGCTGTCAGAAGTCGTAAAAGATTCCAATATGGGAACTACAAAACCTGCATGATCAAAAAAGAAAATCAACCTTCTGTTGGTGGCATCTGACAGATGATGAAAATGAACATGTGTCGGTCCTTCATTTGGATCGTTATCAAGCAGAGCCCATCATCAGCATGGACGCATGTCCTCTGGAATGGTGGTTGAATCATGAAGGGGCATATGAATGTTTAGCGTATCTAGCACGTAAATAACTTGCAACACTGGTGTGACCGGGGTCCCAGGGGAGTTAACTGAGGCAACTCAATTAGGGTGAACTGCAAAGAATGGGGCAGACAATCACCAAATATAATGGATATTCCAATACTCAGATTTACCAAGCCAACAAAAACCAGCTTCTATAATACCTCACTGGTTACCCAGAAGCCAACAGTTCTCTTAAAGTAACCCAGCCTCTGGCCTCCACCTAGTTACCCGAGTCAGATATGATGAGGATTAATTAAAATCTTATTCACCATAAGAAAGGTTCCACCAATCCCAAAGAATCAGACATATTACCTCTCAGGTTAATGAAGGTTTCAGATCTTATCCAAATATACGCTTACAGACAATACTTATTAAACTAAAACTTATCTAAAAAAATAAGAGCAAGTATAGGTTAAAAAGGTTAGTATACATTCAGACATGAGTCAATCTTAAGATTTAGATTCATAGCAGAGATGGTGAGCTTTGTAGTTGCAAAGAGTTCTTTTAGAATTTAGTCCATAGATTATAGTCCAATGTTTGTCTTCAGGACAGTCCAGTCAGAACTGGGATCTCAGTCCTGATGGCTTAGGCTTCCCCTGTATGGAACCTAAA
The DNA here is from genome assembly GCA_033296515.1 of Macrochelys suwanniensis. Lineage (NCBI taxonomy): Eukaryota > Metazoa > Chordata > Testudines > Chelydridae > Macrochelys > Macrochelys suwanniensis. The sequence goes on along the minus strand of CM065781.1, from coordinate 16,025,118 downwards.
GCAGATCTGAGATGACAGGATCAGGACCCAAGGATCTTTTATACAATTTCAAGCCTTCTTTGACAGATGGGGAGTCCCTTGGCTTACAATAGGTAATCAGAGCAACTTTGAAGTAGGTCCATCACCAGTACTTAGCTACCCAAATTAACATAAGACAATTGCCTGTTTTTCACCATTCGCAGATGATCAGCTATACATTTCAAAGAGAGATGAATATGATATCCTGTGTTTATAGTTCATTTAACTGCTAGGGTGTTCTTTTGATCTCTGAATTAACAGAATACAGCATAGATAGGGACTGTTGATTACATTGTTGACTACTACCAATATATATATGCAAATACACAAAAATTATCTCCCCATGTGTCTTTAAGGGTTGAATTTGAGTCATTTATCCTGCAGGACGCTTAACCCTTTCTGGTCATGCATCAGAGCAACACTGGTGACGTAAATAAGAAGCAGGCAGCATTATCTCCCATAAATATGAACATACTTGTTTGTCTTAGTGATTGGCTAAACAAGAAGTACGAGGACTGAGTGGACTTGTAGACTAACATTTGACATTGTATTGGTTTTTAGTGCAGTTATGTAAAAAAAAATCTACATTTGTAAATCGCACTTTCACGATAAAGAGATTGCACTACAGTACTTGTATGAGGTGGATTGAAAAATACTATTTCTTTTATCTTTTTTACAGTGCAAATATTTGTAATAAAAATAATATTAAGTGAGCACTGTACACTTTGTATTCTGTTTATAACTGAAATCAATATATTGGAAAATGTAGAAAAAAATCCAAAAATATGTATACAAAATTAAAATTGGTATTCAATTATTAACAGTGCAATTAAAACGGCAATCAATCACAGCTATTTTTAAAATCTAATTTGTTTTGCATTAATGGCTTGTGTTAACTGCAATTAATTGACGGCCCTAAAAATAACCTGGTTTCTAATCATCCTATAGAATTTAACAATTATATCCCTTGTATAGAATTATAAAGGATGATTTAAAAATATAGACATCTCCTTTATTCAATTCTGTAGGTTTTGAAAATAATTTCTACAGACTTTTGTTAGTTTCCTCCTTATTAATTTTTACAGGACTTTTCCATAAGTCCTTGCCGCCAGAACTGTTTCTTTATAGTGGAAACATTATTTTTCCCCCCACACAACACAATTTTACTATACCAAAACCTAATAGGCAAAATATCCCTTCTTCTATGCCCTGGGAGTGATAGACATGGCCAAGGCTTTACCACCATTCAAGACATGGTTAAAACATGAGTAGTCTACACCAAGTGTTGGGGATTAACTTTGTTGTTACTCTATCCCTCTACAAGGGATTTATATAGTGGAAAGGGGAACTAGGGTTACTAGCATGAGTTAGCACATTTCCACGTGGACAGGGCCTGTGGGAAAATAATTAATTTGCTAAATGAAAAATAAAGTGCCCTTGAAAAATATTTTAAAGTTTCTAGACATCCCAAAAAACAGAAATTTGGTCAAGATTTTGAACAGTGACTAGTGATTTTAGGTTCCTCATTTCTGGGGTGCCCAACCGGATACACTTTGAAGTGGATTGATACTGCACACCAGCACATCCTGAACTATGTGTGAGAGAGAGAGGGAAGGGTAGAGAGAGGGACACTAAGAGGTCTATACTTAGGGCCCTATCAAAAATCAAATGAAAAATGTGTCATGGACCATGAAATCTGGTCTTGTGCGCGCTTTTATCCTACACTATACAGATTTCATGAAGGAGATCAGTATTTCTCAAATTCAGAGTCCTGACCTAAAATGTGGGTCACAACGTTCTTTTAGGGGGGTTGCGGTATTGCCACCCTTACTTATGCGCTGCCTTCAGAGCTGGGCAACTAGAGTGGCGGCTGTTGGGCATCGCCCTGCCAGCAGCAGCACAGAAGTAAGGATGGCAATATCGTACCACGCCACCCTTACCTCTGCACTGCAGCCTTCAGAGCTGGGTGGCTGGAGAGTGGCGGCTGCTGACTGAGGGCCCAGCTCTATAGGCAGCAGCATAGAAGTAAAGATGGCAATACAATGCCACGCCATCCCCTCTTCCTTCTGTGCTGCTGCTGGCAGCAGCTCTGCCTTCAGAGCTGGGCTCCCAGCCAGCAACCACAGCTCTCCAGCTGCCCAGCTCTGAAGGCAGCGCCGTCAGCAGCAGTACCGCAAACCTGCCCCCCCCCAATAACCTTGTGACACCACCACCCCCCAACTCCTTTTTGGATCAGGATCCCTATCTACAATTACACCACCAGGACATTTCAGATTTAAATAGCAGAAATTGTGAAATTTACTATTTTTAAAATCCTATGACCATGAAATTGACCAAAATGGACCGTGAATTTGGTAGGGTCGTATCCATACTACAAACTTTTTGTCAGCATAGCTCTGTCCGTCAAGGGTTCCTCCCCCCCACCCCGATATAGTCATGGCAAACTCTCCAGTGTAAAGACAGCTCTGCCAACAGAAGAGTGCTACAGTCAGCATTAGCTAATGAGAGAGAGACCGTGGGTGAGGCAATATCATTTATTGGGCCAGCTTCTGGTGGTGAGAGGCACAAGCTTTCGAGCTTATACAGCACTCTTGAGCTCAAAAGCTTGTCTCTCTCACACCAGAAACCAGTTCAATAAAAGATACTCTCACCCACCTGGTGTCTCTAATATCATGGGACAAACACGGCTAGAACAATGCTGCAAACAGCACAGCTTATGTTATATGGGATAGTGTTGTTACACCAACAGAAAAACTTAGTCAGCATCTATGCTTGGGGGTTCTGCTGGAATAGCTATACCCAGTAAAGCATTCACAGTGCCAACATGGCCAAAGTCTAAGGGATAAATTACATGTGACATTAGAATCCATCTGTACAGAGATTTTCCTTTGTAGTTTCCAGAAATGTGGAAAAACCCTTCAATGATTTTGAACTTTGCTTCATAGCCAACATGGGCTATCACACCCCCCCACACACACTCCCACCAATGTGTTCAATGAAATTGAGACTACCACAACCACAGTCCAATATATTTGCTTATTCATCTGTCACCATCTTGGTTGCACAAAGACTTGGGATGGACTCAAAGACCAGAACCAGCTTGAGGCATTTGGGAAAGTCACTTTTCTCTAGTCTCCCTTAAAAACAAAGTTTCTTTAACTTTTTGTGATTAGCAGGAAAAGACATCCACTTAATAGTGAGGCAGGAAAACAAAATTGGTTTTACCCTTTATTGTGTGTCCCTCTGAATAAAAACAGTCAGTTTTCTTGAGAACATTTCAGAAGTCTGTTACTTTACAAAAACACAAACAGTTCTTTGCTTTCTTCCCTTTGCTTAAGGACCTCTCTTATCTTGAGGGCAGCTGAACAGCAATGGCACATGAAGGAGAGTTCTCCCTCCCCAGAACACACTGAGACAGCGCCAATATTTCAAACTAAAAAAACAGCGAACTTATTAAAAAAAGGTTGAGGCATCAAAAGGGGGTGGGGGGGGAAATGGCGCTCCCATCATTGCCTGCTGCTTCCCAAACTCCTTTTTGGTGTGTGTTCTCCTCCTCTCAGAGAAGCAAAAAGTTTCCAGATTTCCCCACACCACTAAAACAGTAGAGAGTAAAGGAGAGCAGCACAATATAGACAAAGTGAAGACTGGGGCCATGTAAGGGAGAATATCTTATGGGTTTTGTATGCCATTTTATACTTAGAAATTAAACATGTTCATAGAGCTGGAAATATGTCTGCACAACTGTATCCTCACAATGGTGTTGAAAGAATAGTCTAGTTTAACCCACCACTTCACAGCTACTTTCTGATGAGGTAGGTTGAGCAAAATCAATCCCAGCAGTGGAGTTATGTTAAGGGATATTTAACCACCAAAGCACTTTTTTTTTTTTTTAAACTCAACCAGAAAACGATTAACTTTAAAAGTTGGCATGTACATAGCAGTAAGTTAAGTCTGAAGAAAGGAGTTTTGAAATAAGTTTTCTTTAAAAAGGTGTGCATGCACTTCTTTAATTTGGTGCCTTCTACATAAGGCTATCTGTAGTATCTACAGGGAAAAGGCAAATTCTTTGAGTGCTTTTCCTTTTTTCTGTTGTGTGTGTGTATGGATATCAGGGGAGAAAGCAGCAGGGAATGGGAAGGACACAACCAAGTGCAATCATTACATTACACATTCCTTTCAAAGGTTTCTGCTCTCAGGTAGTATCATACCATGCACGGAACTTTTAAGACAATATTTAAATAAATGTCAGGAGGATCCCAGCAAGAACCTGCTGTGACCTTTCCATGGTCTGCTGATGAGAAAATGAAGATGGTTAGGAAACAGCCACTCCTGCTTGTTAAGATATTAGAAGGGACTGGGAGTCAGCACAGCTGCACCCCTGCATACTAAGTCTTTTATGCAAAAGCTGAAACAGACAGTGGAGGTTGGAATGCATCTGGAGCATGCAGGTTGCAGAGAGCTCTCTCGACTCCTGGCTTAGGTGCAAGTAGCCAGCCAGTCCACTCCTCAGCTCTCTCACACCCTCTCCCTAACCTAGTTGATCCTTGGGACATCCCTCTCATACTACTGCACACTGCATTACCAAGCAGGTCACCAGCTCCCCCTGCATAATTTATCAAAGTCATTTTATGTCCTTGTCCACTCTTCCCTCCATTTATAAACAAAAACTAATAACAGCAATCAGATCATTCAGAAGCTATGGAGCACCACAACAGCCCCACCACACTGCAGGTACAGACAATAGCAGCTCTTTACTTCTCTATGCAATGCAATGAGTTAGGTGCTGTGGGAATCTTAATGTTCCATTAATCACTAACAGGGGGGATAGAGGGGGGATTTCTGGCCATAGTACTATAACAGTTTTTCAAATTTGATCACATACCAAGAACAGCTACATGTTAAACTATAATTAAGCACTTCTATTTGTGGCCATGACTTTGAGCAGGAATGTTTTTGCAAAGCCCAGTTGAAGCAGAAATAAGTTTAAGTGAAATGGTTTTAACAAAGTGAGGTAACTGTGTGTCACAATACTGAGAATGAGAGAGGCTGACTACGGGGTAGTTAATCAGCCAGATTTTAGACCAAATAATTTTTAAAATGTGCAGCCCTTCTCTATTCCCTAAACTTAAACATACTCTTCAGCTCTCCCTAATTTCAAAGGATGATCACTTTTTCTGGATAGTTACCCATTGAATGGAAGAATCTAGGGTGAAATCAAGCCCTATTCCATTTCACCCTAGAAGTGGGAGTTTTGTAATTGACAATAGTGAGGCTAAGATTTCACCACTAAAATTCTCATTTAGTTGTAATATTAAACAGCATAAGAAATGTCATATTTGACTGTCAGTCTGTTTTACCCAAATGAGAAAAAAACCAAAGCGCTGAACTCAGCCAGCTTCCTTGGACATTTTTCTCTTGTGTGAGAGACACACACACAGCTGAAAGGCTAAAATGGGTCTTGAGACTTAAAACATTTCCCCAACCTTGCAACTATATAGTAGCTACCATGCCCTTACAGCTTTCATACAATTTGGGGGTGTCTACACTAGACAACTTAGTAACCTTATTCTAGCCACAATAAAGCTGTTCTAGTGCTATGTACACAGTCCCTGAAGTGGGGTGTTTTAACTACCATGTTGTGGCAATCTGACAAACCCCTCACCCCTACCCCGTGCAGCACTAGTCTTTACACTATCTAGTGTAAACAAAGTAGATTGGGGTAGGGCAAAATACAGGTAGAGGACGGTCATGGAAATAATGGCTATTACAGGCATTCAGAAAAATTTGCTTTTTATGGAACTCAAAAATGGGGAAATAAAACAAATGGCTCTTATCTCTCCCTCCCTGCTGAAAAAAGCCTGTTATGGTCTCCCCCCTTTAGGTGAATCTCAATATCATTAAATAGATTTGACACCCCCCCCCATAATATCCCACAACTGTGAACATTTAAGTTGATAAAAATTAAAAAACATTATCCATAAAAATTAGTAGCAATTTTGCCAAGCGTAACTAACAGACCTGTAAGAGTTACTGTCTAGTAAAGATTAAATGGCTTTGAATAATTTGGGACAGCAGCAGGCCAAATGAGATTTGGCATAGCTCAATTTTTTTAAACCCATACAATTAGTACTAGGGAAAATTAGATGTAACTCAAACTTGTAATAATGCTATGTGTACAAGAACTCAGCAGCAAGTCTGCCATTCAGGCAGAGAAATTATTAGACTGGAATTTTAGAACTCTAATGAAGTTTAAAAAAATTAAATTTCCTTCAATCTAATCCTTTAGCAAGGAGAGTTTAAAACCTTAACCATACTGAAGATTTTAGGACTAAAATTGTATGGGCTTTGGAGAAACAGCATTACAAAGTCCAGCTTGTGTCATTTGCAAGATTATGAATCTCACTCCCATAGGAAGAGACACAGGGGGGGAATCTGCTTAGATTGACCACTATTCAGCAGTTTTATTTTAGGTTTGGTCACCCCTAAGTAGGTCATTGTAAGATTCTTCCATTGGAGGTCCTGAACTTCCAGTAACATCCAGTTCTTCCTTCCCACACAAAAAGGCAGAACATTGCAAACAGCAAAAACTATTCAGAGGCCTAGTGCAGCTATGATTAACTGAGGGTTTACTCAGACCTTGATTTTAATGTTAGAAGGAAAAGGTAAGAGGTGTCCTTGCAACTATTCCAGCTATCAGCTTTGATAGTGTCTTTCACAGATCTAATGCTTCAGGTGCTCCTACTTGTGGATGGGATCATTTCAGCAAAACAGTAAGTACTGGGGGGGGGGGGGGGGGGGGGGAGAATACTGCATGGTTAACATTAGGAGAAATTAATCTTTAACCCTGTCAACTAACGTGTTACACAAGAATTTAGGAATAAATGTGAAATTTGTCCAAGTAAATTTGGCTTATCTCCAGATAAATAGTTTAAGTATATACCCTGAACTATTATTGGATTCCTCTTTTTTGGCAATTTATCTACTAAGGGGAGATTCCAGAGTAGGGTCCAACTTAAATCATTGTGACCAGTTCTGAAAAAATACATTTAGTATTGAGTTGTCTTGCCTACAGATTTTTCAAATGACAAGTCTAGGTCTTTAGCCGACCCCTTAGTTCTTAACTAAGGCAGCATATTTGGCTGGGCTGACACAGAAATTGCTAGTATTCAAGAGCAGCTTTGGCCTCAAATGCAAATCTTACCAGTCTTTAGTGTATGGAAAAACAGAGCTTCACTGCATTAAATCTTGCTTACTAATTAGTTTTGAGCTATACTTTGAAATTGTAGGCTTATGAACTCTCATCTCCAAACATATTAGGTTGATCTGATTGACAATTTGCAATAAAAGTTAAGTTGCAGTTTAAGACAGTGCTCACAAGTGGCTATGCACTTTCCTACCTACCAGAAAATACCACGTACCTAGTTTTCTGCTATAATCTTGCTGTAGGAGTTTGCATTTGTTTTGTTTTTTTAAGTAGTGCCCCGCATTTGAGTTCAACTCCTAGTTAGGGGTTGGTAATTCAGGTAGGCTGGATGTTTACTGAACAGGAATGACCACAGTTTAACACTAAAGTGCACTTTAAACCCTTTCCATGATTAGTTTCTCTTGCAGTTGTGGGCTTTGGGAAGTCAGCTTAAATCCCTATTCTCGCTGGACAGCCTGCAAGCTGATTCTGCGAGTCAGCTACATCCCAGCACATCGTTCCTCCCCCTCTCCCGGAGAGGTTAGCTACCATCTTGAAGTATCAGCGGGCTGTTTTTAGAGTGCGTTTGAACTGCAGGCCAGGAATTTATTGCTTTTTAAAGCAGACTCTAGCTTTATGTAGCGGATAAGGCAGCCAAGGTTTCTCTAGTCTCCTACCCAAGCTAGTTAGCTGTCCTTGGGCTGGAGAGAGTCCCGAAGCTAAGCGAGTTTGGTAAGCCCTTTACACCTCTTATAAAGTGTTAACACACCCATTTTCACCATCCCAGCTGAGAGCTTAACGGCCTCACGTCCAGCTGAACAGCTAGTTAGGCTAAAGAGCCATGCAAGGTTTAGTTTTTGCAACCTACGCACTGCTCTCCCATCCCCTCTTGGGAGAGGTTTCCGAGAAGCTGACAGCCTCCAAGTGATTAACAGCCGTGCTGTCCTAGGACAGCCACCTATGCGCTTTACACTCAAGACGTTGCCTGGAATGTCAGCAGCCTATGCGCTACTATTAGTAAGTCGTTTTTATGACAAAGCCATAGTAAATTAACTTCTCTGTCTCACTTTCTTACCACCCTCTTATTCGAAGCACGAACCTTTAACGTTTTAATCGTAACTACCAAAACAAAAATAAAGGAGAGAAATGTATGCTTTAAATATTTTTATTTTATTACTAAAGTTTCTAGATGCCAGACCGGCAAATATACTTTAAAGCGTTGGGTAAACATTCTCCATTCATAACTTGAAATGTGTGTCAACAATAACGATCAAGTGGGCACTTCAGAGAAGACACTGAACATATGAGACAACAGCCAGAAGAATACCAGCATTTGTATCTGAGTTAACAAAACCCTTATCTGCTACTAACCTTATCAAGCTGGACTGCCTTCTCTTTGTAAGCACATAGAAACAGATCTCTCTCAGCTTCCTATGCACAAACAGAATAAACTCTGTTATGGATACTGACTTAAGGTTAGGAACGAAAGTAAAACGGAGAATGGGAAAATAACTGTCCCTGAACAGTGTAGAGTCCAGTCCAGTCTAGTCCACTTCTTCAATGGTGGGTCCCCCGGCGCCACCGGGTGGGGCGGCTCCTCCCTGGTACAGTTTGGTGACGATGGGGTTGCAGAGTTTCTCCAGCTCCTTCTGTTTGTGCTCGTACTCTTCTCTCTCGGCCATCTGGTTGCGGTCAAGCCAGGTAACCACCTCCTGGCATTTGTCGAGTACCTTCTGCTTGTCTTGGTCGCTGATCTTGCCCTTCAGCTTCTCGTCCTCCACGGCCTGCTTCATGTTGTAGGTGTAGGACTCGAGGGAGTTCTTAGCGGACACCCGGTCGCGATTAGCTTCATCCTCCGCCTTGTACTTCTCTGCGTCCTGCACCATTCGGTCAATGTCATCCTTGCTGAGGCGGCCCTTGTCATTAGTGATCGTGATCTTGTTCTCTTTCCCCGTGCTCTTGTCGGAGGCAGTGACATTCAGGATACCGTTGGCGTCTATATCGAAGGTGACCTCGATCTGGGGGACGCCGCGGGGAGCTGGGGGGATGCCGGTCAAGTCGAACTTACCCAGCAGATTGTTGTCCTTCGTCATAGCCCTCTCGCCCTCGTACACCTGTACCAGGACGCTATTCTGGTTGTCGGAGTAGGTGGTGAAGATCTGGGTCTGCTTGGTGGGGATGGTGGTGTTGCGCTTAATGAGGGCGGTCATCACCCCGCCAGCTGTCTCGATGCCCAAGGACAGAGGAGTGACATCGAGCAGCAGCAAGTCCTGCACGTTCTCAGACTTGTCCCCCATGAGGATGGCAGCCTGCACTGCGGCGCCATAAGCGACAGCCTCGTCGGGGTTGATGCTCTTGTTGAGCTCCTTGCCGTTGAAAAAGTCCTGCAGGAGCTTTTGGATCTTGGGGATGCGGGTGGAGCCGCCCACCAGCACGATCTCCTGGATCTGGCCCTTGTCTAACTTGGCATCGCGCAGGGCCTTCTCCACGGGCTCCAAGGTGCCGCGGAAGAGATCGGCGTTGAGCTCCTCGAAGCGGGCGCGGGTGATGGAAGTGTAGAAGTCGATCCCCTCGAACAGCGAGTCGATCTCGATGCTGGCCTGCGTGGAGGAGCTCAGCGTGCGCTTGGCCCGCTCGCAGGCGGTGCGCAGCCGCCGCACGGCCCGCTTGTTGCTGCCGATGTCCCGCTTGTGCTTGCGCTTGAACTCCTCCACGAAGTGGCTCACCATGCGGTTGTCGAAGTCCTCGCCGCCCAGGTGGGTGTCCCCGGCCGTGGACTTCACCTCGAAGATGCCGTCCTCGATGGTGAGGATGGAGACGTCGAAGGTGCCGCCGCCCAAGTCGAAGATCAGCACGTTCTTCTCGCCGGCCCCAGTGCCTTTCTTGTCCAGCCCGTAGGCTATGGCGGCCGCCGTGGGCTCGTTGATGATACGCAGCACGTTGAGGCCGGTGATGGTGCCGGCGTCTTTGGTGGCCTGGCGCTGGGAGTCGTTGAAGTAGGCGGGCACGGTGATGACGGCGTTCTGCACCTTGCGGCCCAGGTAGGCCTCGGCGATCTCCTTCATCTTGGTGAGCACCATGGAGCTGATCTCCTCGGGGAAGAAGGTCTTGTTCTCGCCCTTGTACTCCACCTGCACCTTGGGCTTCCCGCCCTCGCTCACCACGCGGAAGGGCCAGTGCTTCATGTCGGACTGCACCGTGCTGTCCTCGTACTTCCGGCCGATCAGGCGCTTGGCGTCGAAGATGGTGTTGGTGGGGTTCATGGCGACCTGGTTCTTGGCGGCGTCCCCGATGAGGCGCTCGGTGTCGGTGAAGGCCACATAGCTGGGCGTGGTGCGGTTGCCCTGGTCGTTGGCGATGATCTCTACCTTGCCGTGTTGGAAGACACCCACGCAGGAGTACGTGGTGCCCAGGTCGATGCCAATGGCAGGCGCTTTACCAGACATGGCGGTGGCTTGCTCAGCTGCCCTTCGCAAACGCGCTCTTCTCAAAAGCTACGGCGCGATCTACCGTTGCCCCCAGCTCACTGTCTTTTATAGTGGCCGCTCGTCTTCTTCTGGAACCTGCCAGAACCCCACCTCCCAATCAGCTCGCTGGCCTCCGATCCTTAACCAATCACCACTGTGAATCCCGGTAGAAGATCCGCCCGACACCTGCTGGCCAATCATCACCGTGTTGCCGTTCTGACCAATCCCTTCCCAGTCCTCGCCTCTAGACCAATAGCTTTACTGTGCCTCTTCCTTGTCTTTTTTGTCCAATACAGTTTTGTAGCGTCCACGCCGCCTTGGCCAATCACTTCGCTTGGTTCTCCTTTGCCCCCACCCTGTTCCCTGACTCTACCAGAAACTTCCAGCGGACGCTGGTCTGGAGGTTGGGGATTGATGTCACCGTTACCCAGTAGGATTCGAGCAATGGGTTGGGCGCTGGAACCAGCAGCCGCTCGAGAGACTTTCTGGGAGGTTGTTATGCAAATAACGGTGTTTCTGTAACCGCCTCCCCGGTTTGCTCTGTCAATGTTAACAGCTGCGGGCGCGAGCCGCTCCCCCTCCCCCGCACGTAGGTGGCAAGCTGTGCCCGGCCGGTGTAGGCTGGCTCCGCGTGATTGGCGGGCTGAGCGGGGGCTGCCAGTTGGTGCGGGCTGTGCGCGCAGTGGGCAGAGTGACGCAGTGCAGGCTAAGGGGCGCGGAAGCAACGCGGGGTCCCAGGACGGGAGCGGCGGGAAGGGGGGGCAGTAGGCCCAGCGGGGAATGGCGATGAGGCCGGGGGGTGCGAGGCAGAGCCCGAAGGAATGGGGTCGAGGGAGTAGGCCGAAGGGGCGGGACGGGGAGAGCAGACAGATGGAGTCTGGGATGGTGGGGGGGCGGGGCGCGGCATGTGGGGGCGCGGGCGGAGATGGTAGGGGCGGGAAAGCTGACGGGGGCTGGGGGGATTGGAGGAGCAGCCAGAGGAGTGGGGGGCAGGGGGTGTGGGCGGAGACATGGTGGGGGCGGGAAAGCAGGCGGGGGTTGGGGGGGGATTGGAGGAACAGCCAGAGGAGTGGGGGGCAGGGGGCGTGGGCGGAGACATGGTGGGGGCGGGAAAGCAGGCAAGGGTTGGGGGGATTGGAGGAGCAGCGGGGGGGGCATGCGGGGGTTGGGGGCGCGGGCGGAGGGATGATGGAAAAACAGGTGGGGTGGGGGCATTGGGGGAGGGGTGGGGGCTGGGGGAGCAGGCAGAGTGGGGCAGCTGGAACCCAGGGGTCAGAAAACTGGCAGAGATGGGGCAAGGGGGCGGGGCCTGGGGGGGTAGGAGAGAAGGGGGGAAACAGCCAGGAGGAGAGAGTAGGGTGTGTAGGATTTGCAGCTTGCGTTCCAGTGTTTGTAATTCCTGAAAGTTCAATTACATGCCAGATGTCATCTTCCGACAATCCAAGACTGGTGGGGAATTTACCCTTATTTGGTTGCAATGTAGAAATCCCCTATAGTGAGAAACTGCAAAGGAAAGGTGCCTAGGTTGGTGTCTGCTTCGCTCAGGCGCTGTCTCTCCAGTTTGCTGGGATTATGTGAGGAAGAGTTTAGATGTGTCTCACAGACCTGCACAAATTCTCCATTTCTGGAGTGTGAGTGACTTTATGCACTTAAAGAGTGAGACCTGGAATAGGTTTTAGCCTTGTTTCTGCTTAAATTGACAGGCTGACAGCCTTCACGTATCCTCTTTTGCTCACACAGCTGCCTCATGAATACTGTTGCCTCACACACCCTTGTATACAGTTCTCTCGCACAACACCCACAAACATTTCCTTCACTCGTTCATTCCATACAGCTTTCTGAAACCACAGAAGTGTATTTTCACTAATTTTATAGCTGCCAAAATGGTAGCCCAGACTAGCATATTTTATGGGAAAGAAGGATGTGGCATTTGGCTCTCCCCTTGTAGAGAAGTAGTATGGATTTTAGGACTCCGGTTGCTGTGTATTTTTGCATGGTGACCATTCTTGAAACCTCTCCAAATTTTTGTCTGTTGTGCTAACATAAATGCTGTCACACCTACATTTAGTTGAAGCGTACGCTGTGAAACTATTAACTCAGAGCTAGATAAAAGTTTTGATGAAAATCTGCTCTTGTTCCCCCATATTACTCTTCCTATCTCTTGACAATTACCAAATATTTCAATACATTCAAAATATAGTAATAAAGGCAAATCATTGTTTCTGTCTAATTTCTAGGGTAATACTTTGCATTGATGTTTTTCTCATATTAATGACTGCTCACTTTTAAATATTCATTTTAATGATGTATTCTGGCATTGCCCGGTTTGGTGGTACGTGCCTGTAATCCCAGCTGCTTGGGAGGCTGCGGTTGGCGGATCACTCAGGAGTTCTAGGCTGTTGTGCACTATGTCAATCGGGTGTCCGGTGCTACTGACAGCTTGGCCAGCGGGTAGTTGGAGGACTGGCTAGAACAATGCATCTGCTGTGTGATTGGCGCTCTCTCTGTGAGGGCTGATGGACCGATCAGTGATTCTGGCATCTAATTCTGCTGTTTGTAGGCTTTATTGACATGCAGAGGAGATGTCAGGTACATACTAGTCACTTCTATTTAACTTGGCCCACTGTGTTTAACTTTAGTCTTGCAAAACTGTCATGGAAATTTATCAGCACAGCCACAATATATAGATATCTGCCTTTACCAAGATAATTTATGAGAATGAAAAAACTTCATAATTTTTACTTACCTTTCAAAAGAATTACTCTTACTGGGTGAATAAATTTCTTCAAGGTTTTGTTACCTGACAGGATAATTCCACTTCCGTTCCAAATACTGAGAGATTTGAATACCTGTTCCATATATGTCCTATTTTCTACCTCATAGAAGGGCCTAGGTTTATCACAGTAAATAGAAACACCTTTTTTCTCAAGGGATTCTAAAGCCCTTTGATATAGAGGGTCTGATTTTCAGAGGTACAGAATGCCTGCTGCTCCCGTTGATTTCAGTTGGATTTCTGCAGGCTCAGCACCTCTGAAAATTGGACTTAGCCATGTCACTGCATATATTGCTCAAGTGCAGCCATCTTTGGGATGGAATAGAGCAGCTCTTAATGCACAACCATAGCACACAACAGTTTAGATAGGGTGACCAGACAGCAAGTGTGAAAAATCGGACGAGGTGTGGGGTAATAGGTGCCTATAGAAGACAATGCCCCAAATATCGGGACTGTCCCTATAAAATCAGGACATCTGGTCACCCTAAGTTTAGCACATAAGAAAAATGTCATCAGAAACTGCAAAAATACCATTAGGGGAAAGTCCTGGAGATGTCATAGTAATGATACCCCAAACGTGGAAATCATGACAAAATTATGAAAAGTCATCTATGTGTTTTTTAGAACATGAAATTGCCATACTGGCTCAGACTAGTGATCTACCTAGTTTGGTATCCTATCTAACGGGCCAGCACCAGCTACTTCAGAGGAAAGTGCAAGAAATCCTGCAATATGCTGTTGTAGGATAACTTGCATAAGGGAAAGGTTCCTCCTAACGCCCCAAAACTCAGAGGTTGTCTTAAATCCTGAAGCAGGCAGATGTATATATAAATATTTAATCCCTTTTTGAATCTTGCTAAATTCTTGGCCGCAATGATACTTCATGGCAATGAATTCCACACGCTAATTGTACATTCTAAATAGCCTAGTGTTTGTCTTTATTCTGTTAGCACCGCCCTCAATACTGCGTGATCCATTTGCTGTTCCCCATGCCATAGGCGCCGACTCCGTGGGTGCTCCGGGGCTGGAGCACCTATGGGGAAAAATTGGTGGGTGCAGAGCACCCACCGGCAGCTCCCCGCCAGCCCCGGGACCCACCGCAAACTCACCTCAGCACCGGGAGACGTTGCGGGGTGCCGCCCCCGACACTGGGCGACGTGGCATCGGGGGCGGGGCCCTCACAACGTCACCTGGCGTCGGGGGCGGGGCCCCGCAGCATCACCCGGCGTCAGGGGCAGGGCCCGGCGTCGTGGGTGAGGCCCCGCAACGTCACCCGGGGGCGGGGCCTGGTGTCAGCCCCCACCGGCGCCACCGGAAGTTGGCGCCTGTGCCCCATGCTCAGTTGCCTTTTCTCCTACATGAGCCATAATCTCTCTTTTTCTTCTTCTTCCTGGGCCATTGCACCCCATGACAGGCTGCATATTGTTTTCTCTCACCCACAGGACTTTTACAATCTCCCCACACACACACATTTTATTATGATGGGAAGTGTGTCCTTTTCTTCTTGTAGACAGACTAACTAACTAATTTGTCACTGAGATATCTCATACTGCCACTGTGCAGAGCTACAGCATCTAGTGTTATTGCATAATATGGAGAGAAGAGATGACGGCAGGAAGCAATGCAATGGGAGTTCAGCAGCAGCAAAAGAGTGGATACTTAGTTTGGAGACTTTTAAACAGGACACTTTAAAACTGGTGTTAAGTTGATAGCAAAATGAGTTGCTTCTGTTGTCTACCAATGTTATAGGACCCCTATGTCAGCTTGGTATGGTTTCATTCCCCAATGGTTAATGTGGCCCTGGTGTAGTTGTGTAAATGCAAGGAACATGCTGACACAGGTGGTTCTGAGATATTTGCAGGGGTTGGAATCCTTGCTCATAGTAAGCTCTCTCCCTCATTTTTACCTATATTTTAATTGAACCGGAGGTTTATCATGGCAAATTTTGGGAAAACATCATGAAGGGTTATATGGTCACAGTATAACCTTAATAATGTCACAAGTCTTGGAATAATGGTAAAAATAGTCCGGTAAATCATGGACATATTTTCTATAAACCAAAGTATATGTAGACCCAGACTACTAAATATTTAATTTTTATGTTATAGAGATACCTCTTATCACTTGAGCACATAGCTACTGTCTCCCTCTTACCTAGCCCTCTTGTGGGCACAGATTGTTTATTTTATTTTTATTTTTTATAAACATCTTAAGAGTTTTATGAGGCACCTTACCACCACCACTTGTGTTTTACCTGGCTGTCCTCATAGTAGTCTAGCTATAGCATATTGGAGGGGAGAGTCACAATGAGTCTATCAGTTGTAATCTTTTGTCCCAGCAGAGTAGTCACAGGACTGCTCTATACTAACTTCCTGTCAGCTGTTCTCTTAAGACTTTCTTTACAATTTGTGCGACTATTCACCGATAGAGCTTCAAGATGGCAAAAGACCTTTTTCCTGAGAAGTTTACTGGTCATGCTGATGAAACTGAAATCTCTGTGTACTTGGCAGATTTTGAGCTGTTGCTCTCTGTGACTGAGTAGTCTGAAGTCATCCTCTCACATGCAAAGATCTATATCATTTTATTTTCTGCTGCTTTATATGCAGTAGTGTTACCTCACAGATGAGCCAAACAAACTGGTTCAGATTTTAAAGTCTTGATTAATAGGATTGTTCTGTTCCTACAAAAAGAGTGGCATTAATAATGCAGTTTGGCACAAGTCTGGCCTTCCTGAAATAAACATTTTAAAAAGAGATAAGAGGAAAAATCTCCCCCAGCCTGAATTTTTTAAAGTATATATTTGGTAATAACTTCCAAATCAGCAGGTAGGCATCTCTTAGAAGTCTGCAATCCCACTTCTGGTTGGTTTTACTGTATCTGAGATCAATAATGACCCTGTCTCCTTTATGGCAGCATGAAGTATTATCTATCAGACCTTTCTTCACTGCACCACACAGCCAGATGGGTTGGAGATAATGCTTAGGTTTCTTCAGTAAGGCAAGAGCTAGATATGTGGCGTAGAACTGGAAATTGAACTCATATCTTTACTTGATAGAGTAAGGAGGATTTTTCCACATAATTTATACAATAGAGTAATTTAAAAGTAGGAACTGAACATAAGTTATGCTTTAGTCAAACATAAGTTACTGAGCTCAATACAAGGGTAACTGGGTAAAAAATAACGGCCTGTGATATACAAGAGGTCAGACTAGGTGATCCAATGGTCCGTTCAGACCTTAAACGCTATGAACTATGAATTATTTTTCTAGCAAAAATATACAGAAAAATGGTATAAAGCAGTTTACAGATGTGGCAGTAACATTATATTGCTGTACTATGTGTTAATATCTTATATCACAGTGCTGGGTAAATCACTAATCGGTCCATCAACCCTCACAGAGAGAGCACCGATCACACACATCAGATGCATTGTTTTAGCTAGTCCTCCAACTACCCGCTGGCCAAGCTGTCAGTAGCACCAGACACCCGATTGACATAGCACACAGCAGCCTAGAACTCCTGAGCAATCTGCTAACCACAGCCTCCCAAACTGCTGGGATTACAGGCGCGCGCCACCACACTGGGCCACTGGGTAAATAAAAGGAAATAACACACTTTTTGAATACCCATTTATCACTAGAATTATATGACTGAATTGTCAAATATGTATATGATTCTTGCAGTCATTCTAAAGGAAATTACCAATGTTGGAAATGTCAGATGAGTCCTCTGATATCTTGCTGTTGTGTTGAAAATAACATTTTGCTTGATTGTTAAAATGTTTTTTTTCCTAAGTAGCATTTGTCTTTATGCATTACCATTTGTTTACCCACAAACATCATTCTGCATGTGGAAATGCATGTTCCTACCTAAAAGAGAGTATACACACTAAGTGTAAAAAACCCAAATAAAATAAAAACTCTATAGCTCAGTCAGTGTAACACACCTCATGCAAACTATACACAGGAGTGACAGGCAACATGCAACTACACAGAACAGCAAAATACAGTTCATATGATCAGCATTGCCAGCTCAAAAGTTCAATTGTCATGAATCAGGCCCTGCAAAATTATGAGACTAGCTTAAAAATCATGAGGTTTCTTTAAAATAATACATTTTGGGTTTGTATTATTTGCCTTCATGCTTTTGAATCATTAAGACAGGTTTGGGTCACATTTTTAAGATTTTCTCTTGAACTGTGCGGGCTTGAAACTTATTTTGTTTTTTAATGCTGAGATTCTCATGTAATCACATAAGAGCGAGCATAAAAACATCAAATTCATGGGACTTGCAATAAAATCACAAGAGTTGGCAAAACAGGCTAAATGAATTACTGTATGCAGTGTTGTAGCTGTGTCAGACGCAGAATATTAGAGACACAATATCTTGTAGTGGACCAACTTCTGTTAGTGAGGGAGACAAGCTTTCACACTTACACAGAGCTCTTCTTCAGGGCACTCTTGTCATTTCAGGGAATGACAGTTTCATATTTAGGAGATTAAATATTGCACTTATTTGCATGTATCTCCCATAGTCTACCAAGGCATAGGTAAGAGCTCAGGTTAAGATTACTGGTTGTATTAATTAGATATACTTGTGTGCGGTGTACTTGGGCTTTTCATCCTTGACTACATTAGACTTTTCTTTAAATTTCCCATTGTTGCCACCAGTGCACACTCCACTGACAGTAGCAAAGGTTGGAGCTTTAGTGTAGATAGGATGCTGGTAACCATCTTTTAACCTCTGTGTTGTGTAGACCTCACCTGAGCAGTATTAAAACACTGACAACCATCTACACTCCTATTCCTGCCACTGTAGAGCTGGAATGGTGGGAAATCTTAATGGGAAAAAAGAAAGATCTAGTGCAAATATAGCTTATCTACTTTGTATTCATGAATCAGAACATCTTTATTATTCATTTTGATTCAATTAGCTAATGTTTAATGTAAAGCACTTTGGAGAGAATGGAACTATATCAATGCTAAAGATTTCTCTTATTTTTCTCTTTACTTTGTTTTCACTGTGTATTGCCTCAGTTTCCTAAACTGTCCATCTTATCAGGCAAATGGAAACATTTCGGGAACACAGAGGAAGCAGGTATTATTAGCTGGAGTTATAGTCTATTGCTATGCTGGCTTTTACCCAGGCAATAGAAGAGATGATATTAAATGAGATTAATAAGCAGACTTTTGAATAATAATAAACATTTTATTAAAGATACTGTATCAAACCATGAATTAAGAATTTAAAATAACACCTTTAAAACCTGGGATGCCCCCAATGCTGTTTTACAGAGGCTACAAATAATTGCTATGTTACAGCAGTCACAGCCTGCTCCAGACTCTCTTTGCATAAGTAATTTGGGTAGGCCCAGAGCGGTGCAAGGGCTGTTATCCATTAAAGCTGTGAATATTTCTCTCTTCTTGCCTTGTAGGTGTTGAGAGTCCCACAGGTTTCCCATTCTCTCTGGAAGATTAGCTCCATTTCTTGTCAATGTCTTAGCTATATTGTGTCTTCTCCCTGAGGGACTCTCCAGTGGGTTCTGTCTCTCCTCTTTTCATGTTCACACTAGAATCGTCTATTTTTCTGTTGTTTTAAAATAGCCACTGGGCCAGACTCATAAACATCTCCCTTTACACTTCTACCTGCTAAAATGTTTAGGAGTATATCATCAAATAAAGCATCCCAACCCACCGATACTTTTAATATTTTTTCTAGCATTTGTATACTGTAGCTACTTCATAGAACTATAAAGAGAAAGGCAAGCCTAGGCACATGGCCTACACAAGCAGCAGTATAGACAATATGCTAAGCATGTCAAAGAAGTAAGCAAATGCAAGTTATAAGTAAAAATATGCACAAACACTTCTCTATATAACAATTATTGCTAAAAAAAAAGGCATAACATCTTTTTACAGCCATAAGTAGAATCAGTGAGATGCAAAGCTATAGCAGTATATAATGCTAAATCAATATTTTTAATCTACTGAAATGTCTGAATCTGATCCATTTTGATCTGGAGGGGAGAGGCTTAATGTGTTTTTTTTAAATCTGTCCAAACCCTGAATGCTAAACACTGAATGTCTTGTTGTGCTCTATTCTCATTAATTTAGCTGGAAATATTAGGAATGCTGAGATGCTTGAGTCAGAAAATGAATGCCGCCTTCTCTCCTTTAGGCCCGCCTTGCAAGGCTCACATACAGAACAAAGTGCATACTGTTCCCTTTGAAGATTATTTCACATTCACTCATGTCCACGGCCAATCAGTCTGTCACATTAATTCACCAGTCTTGTAATAGGATTCCAGTACTATCTCTTTACTCGCACTGTGTGCTTCACAGGTCTTCAGTATCAAGATCAGAAATTGGTGATGGCAGTAGGGAGGCAACAGGCAAATTAAAATCTCACTCTCTTGACTGGAAGCCTCAATGTCAGTTGTATCCTTCCACATGACCCCACGTAGTTTTGGGGGTTTTTACCTTATTCTCCAGACTAGAACAAACGTGGATGTTGTTTTAACTCTTAATTTATTTGTAGTTGACCTGAATGTATTAAAATTATATCTTGTTAATTTGTATTGATGAAATTTTAAATTTTTTAAAAAGTCTAAAGGTTTTGATGGTAACCTTGGCAATTTTATTTTAGAAAAGGACTACAGCAAGTGATTAGCAGGGTTTGCCAGCCCATTTCAGTGTAGTCTTCAACACCTAGCAGATGGCTCCTATGGTTATCTGCCCTGAGAGATGAGATTTCAGTTTGTTTTCCAGAGATATAAGTAGAGTCACCAGTAAGTCAGTTTTATAATATAATATGGAGACAAGTCCCAAAATGCTTTTACTGAGCACTCTAATTTGACTCTGCTGTTGGTGCCATTAACAACTGGCGTAGTCTCTCAGGAAGGTAAAGACGGTGCCAGTTCAGGTCTGGCATATGTAGTTCTGAGTTTAAAGAAGTCTTTTGCAGACTGCTTCTCCCCCATGTCCTCTTCAAACTTGGATCTTTCAATTCTTCAGAAGCTTAGATGTCCCTATTTCACTACTGCCACACAAAAGAAATGCAAGAAAGAAAAATATTAAGAGTCAGACGCCCACACTCAGGTGTCATCCCATTATCCTTCCCACCTCTGCGTTTTGTTTTTGCTTTAGATGTTACTTTTTCAGTTGCACTCATAATGGACATCAAGTTAGGGAACCATGTCACTTAAAAATACTTTTCTGTCCCCTCACTCCCAATTAATCTTAAACATTGTCCCGAGTTTGTTCCAAAAGTGAACTTTTCATTTTGATTAAATACGTTGCCCTTCCTTCTTTTTGATCCAGTTCTCAACACTTTAGTAAGGACTTGTGGTTTATGGCTTGACTTAGTGGATGCACCAGTGGTTGAGAGAGACCTACCTCCCCTCAACTGGTCTCCTCATAGCTTGGGGCAGTCACCATTCTGAAAGAATGCTCCATATTTGTCTTTGTCTCTTCAGTTTGTAGTTGAACTATGTTTTAACAATGCTATTGAATGGTGAAATTCAATCCTGGTGCAAGCACTTGCAACTCTCCTTAAAGTCTCTGGGCCAAATGCCTTTGTGACAAATGTCATCATAAGTTACACATCAGGCGTAAACTGGCCAGAAAACAGAAGTGGATGTAAACTGTAAAGATAATCCTATTAGTTGCTTTTCCTGGTATGTTACCTTTTGCCCTGTTGGTGTATAAATTGCACCTTCGAGATTGTCAGATTGGTGTAAGGAACACTCCTTACATTCATTACTTACATACATTTTCTGATCAACTTACACCTGATGTGTACATTTCATCTGTTTAAATTACAGCTGTACAGCTGTATTGGAAAAAGTATGTCTACCTAACTTTCTGTATTGGGTGATAGGTGATGCTTTCCAGTAGGTCTCATTGAACTGGTGGATGCCTCATGACTTTGATTTGACCAGTTTACAGGTAGAGAAATGCCATTGTTTTGTTCAGAAAAAGGGATTTATTGCATTCAAACTGAGAAAAATCATGCCAAATTATTTATTTTCTCTATGAATATTAATGTTTATAACCTTGTAATATCAAAGATCTCTATTTATCCACAGATCATATACAGCTCAGGCAGGAGCACTGTAAACCTCTTTACACCACCCCTCTAAAGTACACAAAGCCATTTTGCAGGGACCACCTTTGGGAGTGGGAAGGTAGCATTAGTCATCATGCACATTAATGCTTGATCTTTCTGATGAGATTGCAAAAAGGTTGTTGATTAGTGTAAACTGTAGTGATAGTGTATGTACTGGGCTGTCCCCACCAGCTCACTTTGAAATCCAGGGAACAGTTGCCATTGCTAATGACTTTAAGGCCCCAAGTGAGCTAGATTAGATTTGAACTTGTCAGCCACAGTGGAAAGCTCTGTATCCTAGTACCAATCTGTAAAGTCATCCAGTTACCCTAAGAGCAGATGTTTTAAATAAAATCACAGCATCAGCAGAATCTGATTCTGCAATCTTCAAATATTCAAGTCTCAACTAAACTACGGTCAATCTCTGTTTAAATAAAAGTGTACATGTTTTAAATTAACCACCAGATGGAGCCGACACAACTCCAAGGAACAGAAATATATTGACATTGGCAGAGAGAACTATAAACAGTATAGGCTACTGTAGCTTCCTAAAGATCAGAGCAAATTTACTGTTTGTAAACAAAATGAGGGGTTGGACAGAGAACCAGTTGGCTCTGTACTATATATCTGTATAGCTACTTACTGTTTTTGCATGCTCTGCAATTATGTCAGGTGGAGGGGACAAACTTGGCCTATACAAACATGTAAAAATAATAAAAGATATTACTTAGAGATGTTCCAAGGAAGATTCAGCCAAGGAAAAATTCTAAAGGGCCATCTTCCAGAACTCAGCCAGGGAGAATAGAGGGACACAATGGGTCACAAATTTCCTTCCCCACACCACTTTCTACAGACCAAATGGAAATCAGAGATTGAGGAAAAGCCCTATTAAAACCTCCAAGGGAGATGGTGCACCCACTATGGTAACGGATAGTGGCAGCAGCTTCCCAATGCCCGTTCCTTAATGATTCTTCAACGGTGGGGTTCCCATTCATACACACAGCATGTATGTTTTAAATCTCTTTCTCTCTCTCTCTCTCTCCCATAGGCTAGCCCGCACCCTCCTGGGTTTATGCATAGGCTGCTGTCCCCCTGGTGAGAGAGAAAAGCAGGTATAGGTATGGAGTTGTGGTGCATGGAAGGTGCACAGCTCATTTAAACACATGTTGTGGGACTGGCTTGTTTTGATTCTGTGTAGCAGACCAAGATAGTTAGCAGGGTATAGAAGGCCACAGACAATTTCTGCTGTTACTTGCTCTAAGTTGCTCTGCTTCAAGCTAATTTTTAGTAGTCTGTTTGTATTTGGGGTCCTGACCATATGTATTTGACCAGATAAATACATTCCCAGAAGGAAACTTTGTTGCACAGGTTATTTAATTATTCTCACAATCAAAACAAACCAAGGGGCATTGAAGCATTATATCAGTGAATTTTTTGATATTTTAATTGACTGATTTTTCGGTTTGTGCTAATTTTTGGTTACTCAGGAGCTTTAATATCAAACTGATAGGCCTGTCTATCCTGGCAGCAGTACCCACATTAACACATGCTAACAAACTGGAATTAAACACAATCCTTGTTAGAAAGGTGCTACTATTATTTCCCAAACCATTATAGATCAGGCCCAATGCGGTTACTTAGGGCTAGTCTACAAGGCTTTGCTGATACAGCTATAGCTGTATAGTTATACTGGCAGAGCCTCCTGGTGGAGTTCCAACTTATTCCGAGAAATGAAGATCTTTTGGCTGTATACATAAATCTCCTCCCTAAATGACATAAGCTATATCGGCAAAATGACTCGTTGGCTGCTATACCTGCACCTACACAGGGTTTTTTTGACAGCACAGCTATGTCAGTGAGGGGTGGGGATTTTTTCACACAGGCGTTCTGACAAAACTTTGAAATGTGGACCTGGTTGTACTACGGACTAGTGCCAGAGCTATACTACAAAGTGAATTTGTTTTGTTAACAGAACATTACAGGTGCAGTCAAATGTCGGGATATGTCAGAATTAAGTCTGCCAACATAACCTTAACTGGCTACTTGTGGAAATGCATTCCAATTCAGTCCTGGATTGACTCATGCTACTTTAAGTATGTCTACTCACTACAGTGACCGAAGGGGTTTTTCCATTGTTGTAGTTAATCCACCTCCCCGAGAGGCAGTAGTTAGGTGGATGGAAGAATTGGATGGATGGATTTATTATACCCCCGAGATTAGCTATGCTAATGTAAATTTTCAGTGTAGACCAGCCCATAATGTCTCATACAAAGTTTTCTACAATTTTAGAAGCACATACATAGTAGGAAAATAAAGCTGTACAAATCCCTGTCTGAGGGAAACAAGAGGAAGTATCACCTCTCTGGAATTATTCAACTCCAGGCCCTTCCAGGGGCTTGGGGGCTCTGTCTTTGGAGAGAAGGAGATCACTTTGTTTTGCCCATCAGTCAAGATGTAGAGTTAACTCTGATAACCACTTCTACTTGTGGTAGGAAGGAGAAGGAGGAAAGAAGGGAGGAAATGGAAGGTGCCTGTTGCAGTGTTGCCAACTCTTGTAATTTTATCATTTGTTTCTTAAACCACTAGCTCCCAGATTCATGTGAAAGTGAAAGTCTTATATATATATATACACACATACACACACACATACACACACACACAAAAATCTCAATCTCAATTATTTTTCGAGCCTGACATGTTTTTGAATGCTTGGGGTTGGCAATACTGATGTTGCAACAACTGTCCTGTAGCAATGTGGCTCCATTGAAAGCACTCTGCCCTGAAGCTGAGGAGTCAGGTAAGGGAGCTCAAAAGAAGTGCAGACACCCTTTGCTTCCAGTGGATTCCTACGATCCAAACGGATCTCTAGGGGGTTGGGAATTTGGGGACAGAACCTTCTCATTTCATCTGAGGGGCCTTATGCCAATTACAGAATCTCATTAATTTTCTTTACTCACCTCCTGCTGCATAATATCTAGGACTAAATTCTTATTCAGCACTTAGTCAGGCAAAACTCTCATTGATGTGAATGGCTTATTAGCTTGCCCTAAAAGCTGAGTGAAGGCATCAGGACTGGACATAGAGATCAAAGTTCTTTCATGAACTGCCTTTTTCTCCCACAGGAAATGCTAAAAGCAGCATTGTTTTTGTGGTTGTAGCTGCATGAAGATGTCTGGTGTAGTATTTTCAAAGAAATTAGCAAAGGATGAAGGCTTCTTGTTTCCCCATTAAAGATGAGAATGAAGAAGAATCAAAATAAGGAGTAAAGAAATCAATCCTACTATGAGACAGGCCCATATTTTTAAAGTGACCACTTCGCTGCTGATTATCAGAAGTGCCTCCATTGACTTCAGATAGAGTTGAGGGTGCTCAACACTTTTGAAATTCAGGCCCTTGTGACCCATTTGGAGACAAGTTGGGCACTCCAAATAAATGGACAGTGGAAAACCTGTGCCTTAGGTGATCAGCTAGTGATTTCTCATTCCATGAATGTATGACATTTTTCTTAAATATGCTCATGTAAAACTCTCAAATATATTTACAGTTACCAATATTCATAAAGAATGCACACAAAAAAGTATTACTGCTGGGAGCAGTCTCACTGAAAGTATAATGCACAATATTGTTTCCCTACTAGTTCTTGAGAAAATATATTATGAGTTATTTGTAGACAAAAATGACATGAAGACAGATTCCAGCAACATTTCCACTGACTGCTGGCACCAATTAAGCCTATGAAAAGCAGAAAAGGCTATTTGTTTCAGTGCTGAATATTTTTGTCAAGATGAATCCATTCCTGAATCATGCTTTCTCTTTCTCTGTTACAAATTGTTTCTTTTTGGAAAAAAAGGTTCACAATTCATTTCAGAGTCATGGCAGTGACTCTGTAGATAAGATTGGAGAAGATATTTAATTTATAACTTCTATTTTCACCCTTTTCTAACCTCTTCCTCCTCAAAATCCTTTTGCACTGAAATTTTTCAAGAATAGTTAGCTGAAAGATGACTTTTTTTGAAGTTGGAAGAAAACCAGGAAAGTAATTTACAGTCACTAAGAACAGCAAGAGCTTTTAAAAATGTGTTCCTAATTTTTTTAAATTAGCTTTTAACTTAAAGCGAGCTTATTTTAAAAGTTGAAAATAGCCATGTGCTTCATCTTGTGGGGCCACATGTCTTGAAAACAACTGGGTTAGAATTAAGAAGGGTAGAAAAGTTTTGATTCTTAACCCCTATTAAATAGGTGAGCCCCTATCTTGCAACTAACAGATATGAAGCTGCTATTGCATGTATCTTCTTAACTTCCATAAGGTATTTATCCCCTCTGAACCTCAACAGTTATGCCATCAGAGTTGTAGGGGATGAAAACCTCCCTTTCCCACTGAGTGAATGTGTGTGTGTTTCGGGGGGGGGGGGGGGGGGGGGGGGGAGAGAGAGGATACTATCCAGCATATATGAAGAGAACAAAAAAGGCTCCACAGACCATATCTGAAGGGTAAATTGCTGTAAGGGGATTATGTACATGTCTCTCTGACCTTTATGTAGAAGATCTGGTGGCTTTTCTCCACCTCAAGAGAGTGGGTATGTGTACAGCGATAGAGAGTTGTTAATCATGGCTATGATGTCAGCTCCATGTGTAAGAACCATTCCTGTCAGGTCTTTAAATTAATAGCTTAGCTGCAAGGAAACCTTTAAAAACAAGTTCTTAAAAATGTGAAACTGCCTGTGCGGTACCAAAACTACAGCTGGCTTAACAGCATTTGTTCTATTTAAAAGCTCATTCCAGATCATTACAAACTCCCTGTTTAGCTCTAAGTAAGTCCTGAGAGCAGAGATGTGGTTGCCAGTAAAATGTTTTTCAAAGTTGCAGCCCACACCGCTGCCAGGATGTGGAAAGCAGCAGCAGGAGAACAGCGAGAAATCACTGGACATAGAAATAACAAAGCACCCGAAGATACAGGGCTGGGAGAGGCAGAGAATCAAGAGTGCTCATTTCTCTTTGGAAAACGAATTAACTATTAGTATTTTTTAAAACATGGTCCTACATGTGTATAACGCCTTTTATCTGCAAAGATCCCAAGCAATTTACAGCATTACATATATATAATCTAAACATGCATAGGATTCCAGTTAGTATAGGAAGTGGATACAGAGAAACTATGGCAAGAAGAATAAAACGACAAGTGTGATAAACAGAACTCTACGTCAAGGATTTCTGCTCCTCCTTCACTGTCTTTCAAGTAACAATGAGATTTCCACGGATTTGTTTTTATTTTACTAAAAGTGTTACAACACTCTTTAGTACTGTATTTGCTTTTTGAGCATCTGTCTCTTTAATGGGGTGTTTTTTAAAAACAATACACTACCACTGTGGGGGAGCAGGAACATGGTAATTTTGTATTTATTGCGTCCATATCATTATGTTCTCTGAAGAACATTCCACTGCCCTTAGACAGCATTATTAAATGGTCTGCACACTCTTGTTTAGCTCCCTTTCACCCACTCTTGTCTCATTGGCATGATTTCAATCTTTTTCTCTTCTCTTGCCATCCTAATCCTCTCTCTCAGCCACTTCGCCCCCCCCCCCCCCCCCAACTTTCTCATGCTGTTCTTATACCTGCTTTCATAGAATCATAGAACTGGAAGGGACCTCGAGAGGTCATCTAGTCCAGTCCCCTGCACTCGAGGCAGGACTAAGTATTATCTAGACCATCCTTGACAGGTGTTTGTCCAACCCTACTCTTAAAAATCCCCAGTGATGGAGATTCCACAACCTCCCTTGGCAATTTATTCCAGTGCTTAACCACTCTGGACAGGAAGTTTTTCCTAATGTCCAACCTAAACTGCCCTTGCTGCAATTTAAGCCCATTGCTTCTTGTCCTATCCTCAGAGGTTAAGAAGAACAATTTTTCTCCCTTTTCCTTGTAACAATCTTTTATGTACTTGTCCCCTCTCAGTCTTCTCTTCTCCAGACTAAACAAACCCAATTTTTTCAATCTTCCCTCATAGGTCATGTTTTCTAGACCTTTAATCATTTTTGTTGTTCTGCTCTGGACTTTCTCTAATTTGTCCACATCTTTCCTGAAATGTGGGGCACAGAACTGGACACAATACTCCAGTTGAGGCCTCATCAGCGTGGAGTAGAGCAGAAGAATTACTTCTCGTGTTTTGCTTACAATACTCTTGCTAATACATCCCAGAATGATGTTTGCTTTTCTTACACAAGCGTTACACTGTTGACTCATATTTAGCTTGTGATCCACTATAACCCCTGATCCCTTTCTGCAGTACTCCTTCCTAGGCAGTCATTTCCCATTTTGTATGTGTGCAACTGATTGTTCCTTCCTAAGTGGAGCACTTTGCATTTGTCCTTATTGAATTTCATCCTATTTACTTCAGACTTTCTCCATTTTTTTCAGATCATTTTGAATTTTAATCCTAGCCTCCAAAGCACTTTCAACTCCTCCCAGCTTGGTATCGTCCACCAACTTTATAAGTGTATCACTACAACAGTGTTTCTCCCCATCTCTCCCACAGTCCAGTTTCAGTACTGATTTGTCCTTACTGCCTTTGATTTGTTCACAGGAACTCTTGATTCTTTTCATTCCCTCTTGGACCTTTCCAACCATTCTGTGCCTCTTTGCCTGATCCTCTCTGAACTTCTCCATGATGCGCCAATTCACTCTCCTGGATCACAAAGTGAGCATTATTTCCATTATTTCCATACTTGTAAACCCAAGAGGAATTCTGGTTCTTCCACTGCCCAAGCTGGTAAAAGCTGGGAGTGCATCAATTCATCCTCCAGCAAACTCCTCTGACTGAGAGATGTTGGAGGGCTTTAGAGAGAACTGAAGACAGCCCTCACTGAGAAGGGAAAGGCCACTACAACACAGCTTACAATGGGAAAACGGAGGTATTCTGGGGGAAATCGCTGAAATAACATAGTATGTACAATAGGACAATTCAATTCACAAATTAAAACCTCCTCTGCCATTGTGACCCATCCACACTAGGCATCAAACTGTGTTTGCTGACTGTGTAAAACATGGTTTTAACAGGTTCAGGCTAACACATATCAAACATGGCTCCTGTCCCAATGCAGAGGGGTCTATGAATCACTCTTTTAGCTCGTCAGTGTATTCTGGGACAATCGGTTAGCTATTGTGTTTCATCCTCTACATTTTCTGGTCCATTTTCAGTCCTCTGGCCCAGGGCAATATTTTATCTAAGCTTTGCTGTTCCACAACAGCCCAAAACTCTGTTTTATACTTAGTACACAAACTGCAATAAGAGTTTGGTGCCACAGTGAGTTAGTAATCCAGGCTGACAGCTCTCCCAGCCAAGTTGAGTCACACTCACTCTCTGTTCCTTTAGGCATCTATGGGACATTTTATCCACTCCCCCTCCTTTGGGATTTTTTGCCCTCCACTTCCCACTATGCTATTCTAATTTGGTCTCTGCGCCTGTGCTGTTCCAATCTTTGCTTGGCATCCCCCACAGCATTCCAAATCTCTCAGCGCTCCCCATACCACAATACTCTGCTTTCAACTCCGCTGCACACACAAGTTCTCCCTTAGTTCCCTGGGCTGCTCTCTCAGCTCAGCTGGAGTTTATATATCAAGAGGTAACTCAAATGTCTGAGAATTTGTGTGTGACTGAAACACTTGATACAAATAGTGCCATTACAATGTCTCATTGATCAGTAATTATTTTTCAAACACCATTCTACTAGCTACTTTGAAATTTCCTTTTCCAATATACAAGATGGCTGGTTCTCTCAGCCACCCCCCGACAACCAATCACCGAGACAAAAACAGCATTTAAACCGGCCAACCTGGTTGTTCTCTGGACTGATATGTTAAGTTTCAGCTCAAAGTAGCTTGGGATGGAAGTATTATAAATCTCTGCAAAACCCCCCAAATCTTTGGAATAATGGAAACACTAGCATGCATTAATGTGAGGGGTGCTGTTCAGTGCCACTGTCATTGACTTCTGTGGGATTTTGGGGTATAAAAGCAATGCAGTTGTTACAGTACTTTTTGTATGTGAAATGCTGAAGCTCCAATGCTATAATTGGATTCATGTGCTCAGGTCTGATAGCAGGTCCAGGACCCAAGTTTTCCTTTTCCTTCAGTGTATCAGGCTCCAGCTCGAAAGACATTCACATTATGTTTGTTTACAAATCTAAAACTCACTTATAATTGAATATAAAACCAGAAATTTGATTTAGTATCTCAAAATACATCCGATGAAGTGGGTACTAACCCACGAAAGCTTATGCTGAAATAAATTTGTTAGTCTCTAAGGTGCTACAAGTTTTTCTTTCTTATTTTTCGTTTTGCTGACACAGACTAACACGGCTACTACACTGAAACCTATCATTTGATTAAGTAGCTATGAGCAATTTTTAGGCGAACTTTATCTATTTATTTATATATTCTGACATTTTGTTTTATGAGCTATAAATTAATCACAGTCTTTGAAAAATGGCAAGGTTTCAAAACTTAGCCCTGGCAATTATACTCTAGCTAGAGCACTGGACTGAGACTCAGGAGATCTAGATTCTATTCCCAGCTCTGCCACTGGCCTACCAGGCAACCTTTGGCAAGTCACATCCCCACTCTGTGCCTCAGTTTCCCCATCTGTAAAATGGTGAAATGGTATCGACTTTCTTTGTGAAGCTCTTTGAAATCTGCTGATAAGCACTATATAAGAAGTAGGTGTTGTTATTGTTTTCACATGCTCTTTGTTCACCACTGCTTATCACAGATTTCATCATTAACCACCGTGCAGTTAGTATTTGTTTATACAGCTGGTGTCTAAGATTCCAGCCCAGACCTATAGTTGTACTTTCAAAGACCAAGTTGCCTCAGCTGACATGCAGTGGTTTTTTACTGCATTAAAATAAAACAGATAAGCTCTATATGTTAGGGTTTCACTAGATTCAAAGAGCTCTGTATGTGAGAAGATTCTGAAAAGGCATAAAACATCTTTGCTGCACTTATTAAGAAAGCTCAGCAGTCTCTTCACACTCAACAGTCAGATACCGTTGTGATGAGTAGGTTATAAATACTCAGGCAGATACAGATAGGCAACTGAAGGGAAGCATTACTGCATCGGAAGTGCTGGTTTCAATGCTGCTAGAATAGCGAGCATGGGAAATGGCTGTTCAGATGGGAATTCTTTGACTCTATATACTGTAATCTTAATTCTCTATTTCTTCCTTTGTCCATATCATTGCAGCCTTGCATGGTTTTACTTAGCCTACCCAACCCGACCAGCATTCCTGGGGAAGTGAATCTCAATAAGGATGCTAAGAATCTGAATACTAGGACAGCTAGCACTGTGCTGACTGTAGAGTCACAAAGCAAAGAATTATTCCTTGGCATCAGTTTTCATTTTTTAAATTGATTTTGATATTAGGAGTGATTATGCTCCTGCATATTAATTGCTACATGATCTAAAATTTCACATGAAGAAACAACACTTGCAAATACTGAAGCACTCATCAGATGGACATGAAACTAAGAACTGTTTAATAGAAGTCAGTTAAGGGGTAACATTTGTGCTTTTAATCTACAGTTTAAAAATAATGACTTGTATCATATCTACTTAGTAAAACAATAAAATTAAAACAGAAATTGCTAGTAGGCAATAGTGAAAATGTAATAATTAAACACTTGATGCTTTTAAAAGATATATACTTAATGACCCTACAACAAAGACACCTATGATTAAAAGGGTCTTTAAACAAAAGACTTGTTTTAACAATTCATTCAATTTTTGTCTGCTATATTGTATGCCTTGCTTTGGTGTTCCCACTGCTGTCAATTTAATGCTTGTTTTACAGTATGTTTATGCTTATGTTCTTTTCAAATGCTTGGCATTATAATGAGATCTCATATCTTTTCTCAAATTAAATTTTGCTCCACATACTCCACATGTATACAGATGAACATCCATGTGCTGCTCCAGTTGTTCGTTATTTGGGAATATCTGAAAGCAGACCTGGCATATAGTCTCTCCAGCTGATAAATGAGATATCATATGCCGTACATGGTCATGTTTTCTGAAGTTTCCTTGATCACAAATGGAACAGACATACCTGGCCATGCCTTTGTGCATATCATTGTGGAGCCGCAGCTGGCGTTCTCTTAAAAACTGCTTCCCACATGTCTGACAAACAAATTGTTTTTCCTTGGTATGAACAGTGTAATGTTCCCGTAAGTGACAACGCTGATAAAATCCTTTCCCACAAAGATTGCAGAAATGCTTGCGTCTGTGATCTCTTTCATTCTCTTCCATAATAGAATTCTTAAATAGATCTTGCTCTAGACAGTTTGACATATGTTCAACAACTAGAGTTTCAGTTTCAAAACGCTGACCACAATTAGGACATCGGAAAGGACAGGCAGAATGCTTATATAACTGTTTGTTTGGAAGACTGTTCATTTGGAAGTGACTGTCCCTGAAGTCCTCCAATATCTCTGCAAACATCATATCCCTTATTTCAGACTGTTCCTCTGGATTCTCTTCTAAGTCCATTTTTTCCTCTGCATTTCTTATACCATTCATTGTCAGATCCTGGGGTTCTCCACATGTCTGTGCATGATCCTGTAACTGTCTACCCTTGACCAATATTTGGCCACATTTGCCACAAGCACATATATTTTCTATGTGTTTAGATAAATAATGAGCGGACAGATCTTCCTCTGTAATTGTTAGCCCACACAGTTCACAGGGAGCATTCTCCACATCTTCCTGCACTGGGGGAACTTTCCTGTTAAGATGCCTTGCATTTTTTAAACACTTTCTTGCATTCTCATCTATAGACAACCGGGGTTTTAGAGTTTTTCGAGAATGTCTCTTTTCATTGATCTCTTCTGCAACATAATATCTGTAAAGTGGCTCTTCCTGTTCATCATCTAATTCATCATTGTCAGTAGATTCATTACAGTCTTTATCTGTCACTTTAATAATGTTAAAATCTTTCAGTTCATCTTCCGGGTTGTCCTCTGGTTCCATCTTGATGATAATCCTTTTCCTCTCAGTGGCTCTACTTCCTTCTTCACCTGATGTCTCAGATGCAACTATACTACTTTTTCTGCTTGTTATGTTTGACACTGGAGATGAAGAGTCATCGGCTGCTTGACTGGTATCCCCTTTATAGTTCTCTGTTTGTGCAGATAGTATTTTAGAAGTAGAGTCTTTTTCACGAAAGTCAATTTTTTCAATACCATAAAACCTGGTGTTTTGGTATGAATGCCTATTAGTGCATGTTAACACATGTTCATCCAGTAACTTTTCACAGCTAAAACTAAACCCACAGCTGTCACAGGTAAAGCTTCTTCCAAAGCGGCGTGAATGTGACACACGATCTTTTGTGTTAGAGAATTTGGACATGGTGCTTTTTTTGCACACATCAAACAGTTGTTCAGGGAAACTGCCCAGCTGCAAAGCTTCTTCATCAGGCTCTTTGTTATGGGATGTGTTTACAGTTGAACTTGGTGGCTCCATACACCACCTGTTTACTTCACTGCCATTTCTAGTAAGTGTGTCTTCATACATTTTCACACCAAATATCATTTTACTATTCTGTGTACTAGAAGCAGAAGATGAACACTTTAAATTAGAGGAGTCTGTATCTTGTATGTCTTCTAAACATTCAGGCACGTTATATAACTGTAGATAGTTCATTGCCACTTTAAATTGCTCAAAGTTGGTAGGGGCAGTCATAATTTTTCCTAAATACATAAACTGTAATATGAGATCAAAGCATTCAGCACTGATCTTCATGTTGCTGAGATTCAGCTGGGCTGTGGTGTGTTGGTGATTCATAAAAAACATCCTAAAATAAGAGCTGCAGGCAGCTAGGACCGCTTTGTGTGCTTGAAAATAAATATCATCAATAGCAATGCAGCAGTCACAGAGAAAACCCCACTCTCTTTGGTTGTTTAGCTGCTGAAGAACATATGTGCTGTGGCTGGTACTTGCCATCTTGTATTCCGATTACAGTCCTGTGGAAAAAAAGAAAAATATTTAGTTATAAGCACAGAAAGTAAGAGGGAGCTCATTTTAATACAGAGGACAATTGTTAAGAACTGCAATTTGGGTCCAAAATTTTTATATTCTTACTATTTTTATAATCTGATTGGAAAGGTCTTCCTGGAGACCTATACCTGCTAAAGAAAATCCAGAAAACTAGTGCCAAGAAAAATAAAAATATCCACGATTCCATTCTCCCTCTGCTGGATTTGCAGTACCAGTTAACTAATAAACTTTACTGCCACACCTGTACTGATCTCAACAATACTGCCACTAGTATGCAAATCAGGAAGTAAACCACAAAGAAATATGGCCAAGGTTTTCAAACATGACTAAGATTTTGGGTACCCAACTTGAGATACCTTAAAGGGGCCTGATTTTCAGAAAGTGCTGAACATCCATCCAGTGAAAATCAGGGTTCTTTAATGTGTCTCAAGTTGGACAACTGTGACATAGGATGGTTTGGCGATGCTGCTGCATTGTCATGGAGGAAACATAGTATTCTTTCCTTCCAAGGCTATCGGGAGGCTGGGAGCACCATGGAAACAATATGCGCAATCCTTAAAGAGGAGGAAATGTTCCATACTGCCCAAAAACATCCACTATGGCCATTTAAAGAGCAGCATTTATGGATCACCAACGTCACCCAGCCCTTGGCTGGAAGTTGGATGGCTGCAGTAGGATGGCTTATTATTATTTAATATATATTATCATGGCACCCAGGGGCTTCAGTCAGGGCCGGCTCCAGGCACCAGCAAAGGAAGCACATGCTTGGACTGGCACATCTGAAGGGGCGTCATTCTGGCCATTCCTGGGGCGGCACATTTTAAGGGCTTTTTGTTTTTTTCCGCTTCATCAGCTCCAGACGGCTTTTTTGTTGTTGTTGCTTTGGCGGCTTAGGGCGGCAAAAAAGCGAGAGCTGGCCCTGGCTCCAGTCCTGGACCAAGACCCCATTGTGCTAGGCGCTGTATAAATATAGAACAAAAAAACCCTTGTAGGAACAGAGAGACTCCTGATGAGTGGGTCAGGGACAAGGAAGATTTCCCTCTCCAAACTGAAAGCTGAGCAGGACATGCTACTCCGATCTGATTAGCAAAGTGACACCAACTATAGAAGCTTTATTTTGTTTTTACATTACACTGAAAAGTAAAGAAGTTGTTCTGCACTAGCTAATACAGTATGACACTTTGGTGGCCACAGACTCAGTTATTTTACTTCCCAAACAGAATCTTTTACTTCATTGAAATGACGAGGTACATTCTAAGCAACATTTCTAAGCATTTAGATAACTTTGGATGTTTTTTTGAACCAAACCAAAGCAAAAAACAACCACCCCTCAAGATCTTGA
Source organism: Macrochelys suwanniensis (assembly GCA_033296515.1). Lineage (NCBI taxonomy): Eukaryota > Metazoa > Chordata > Testudines > Chelydridae > Macrochelys > Macrochelys suwanniensis. Next base: position 15,990,182 of record CM065781.1, on the reverse strand, counting down.
ATTTTAAAAAGTATTCACAAAATACATTTCATATGCCCAGTCGTGCTGGAACAATTATTATAGTGAGGGTGCTAAACGCGGAAACCATGTATTTGGGTTGTTATTACTACTTCAAGCCAGGCGATGCGGCAGCACCCCTACTTCCAGCACCTATGCATAGGACTCTAAATGAGGTGCACTTGACCTGAAGTTACTTTGTACATTCAGTCTCATGGAATAATATGTTGAATTACCATTTAAATCCTAAGAACAGTAACTGCAGGTTTACTAATAATTTCAGTTCAAACTACATAGTATGTGTTTAAAATATAACTAATAGGGAGATGTGGTCATAAAATGGATACTGACATTTCAGGTGTGACCAGGCATGAGGACAGCTATGAACCGCCATCTGTACCACAGAAGTCTGTTCAGAACAGATATACATTATCAGCTGGCCTTATTACAACTTGCAAAGTGGCAAATTCAAATTTGTAATTAAAAAAAATCCCACTTATTCTTCTATTTAAAAAGGCATTTTGTAAAGTTTGCTAGTTGAAAACAGCTCTAACAGGGCAACCCTATGGCAAAAAAAGAGGTTATGAAGTATCTGGGGCCTGATGAGTGCCCATTGAAATCAGTGAAAATACTCCCATTGACTTCAACAGACATTGGAGTGAGGTAGAAAAGATGTATTCCTTTAGGTTTCTCTTTTTCTTGGGAGAAGAAGGAATAAAGGATATTGCCTCTTTTGGAAGGGGAACTCTGGAAGATAACTGTCAATAAAACCTAAAATTCTTCAGCACTTGAGCTTGGATATGCAGAAGAGGACAGACTGGTAAAGCATATCTCCTGAAGCCTCTAAAGGAATTAGCCCGACAGTGGGCTGATGCTGAAAACAGGTAAAATGCTCAGATACTATAGTGATAGGGGGCATACAAGTACTTAGGGAACGCTTACATTAACATTTTAGTGTTACTAATAGCACCTTACTAATTCAAATCCATTCTTAAAGCACTCTTTTTCTTCCAAACTCAACAGTAACCTGGCATATGTATTTTATGTGTCGGTGTATTTAAAAACAGCAGTGCCTGAATATTGGACCTTCAGTGCAAAAATAATTATAGGCAGAGCTGGTGGCACCACCTATTTTAAGGTTGTCTGACATTTCCATTATAAGACCCTGTTTTCTGTTGCTTATAATTTGGCCAAACTAACTATTTGGGCTGAAATTTTCCATGCCAGGGGTCTGCCTCAAGCTGATTTTAGAGGGGGGTAGTAGAATATCAGCCAAAATGGTTCCATCATTCCTGACAACGAGACTAGGGGGAAATACACCATTTTGCCCACATTAAAAAAAAAATGCTGCTGACCTTTTCTTTGAAAAGCTCCAGCTACCCTCTTTGGAGTTGAGACTTTAAATTTGGCAGGGATGTGCATTTTGCCATCTCATGAAAATCCACGCAAAACTGGCCAAACTATAAGGCTGGGGAAAATCACAGTTCACACAAGCTCAATAGAGGCTTTTTTGATTTTACCAGCTAAAATCTCCAGATTCTGTCCTCACTAAACATGCTCGAGCCTCTCACAGATCCTAGTGCTGACCAGACCACGCATGTGCTATCCCCAGGGAAAATGAGCATGCTCTAACTCAGGGCTCCTGCCAGGGGCTCACTAACCGTATGGCTATACTGCAATTAAAAACCAGCGGCTGGCCTGTGCCATGTGTCTCGAGCTTGCAGGGCTCAGGCTAAGGGGCTGTTTAACTGCAGTGTAGACATTCGGGCTCGGCCTATGGCCTGGGCTCTAGGACCCTGTGAGTGGGAGGGTCCCAGAGCTTGGGCTTCAAATGTCTACACCACAGTTAAGCAGCCCCGCAGCCAAGTCCTGCAAGCCTGAGTCAGCTGGCACAGGCCAGCCATGGGTTTTTAAACTGCGGTGTAGACATACCTTAAGACTCTTCCTGTAATGGCTACACCAGGCCAGGGTGAGGCTGAGCACGGGAACCAAGCTCAGGGGAGCTGTCTCTCCAGCGCTCTCAAAGACCTCCCTGCTGGCACCCAGGCAGCAGGAAGCTGTCTGATTCAAATCCAGAGGAGACAAGAGCTGAACCAGGGAAGGGAAAGGAGATTGGGACAAGGAGGGTGATGAGACTGGGAGCAGAAACTGGGACTGGCTGTGCAAAGAGACTGGGGCAAGTTGTCAGGCAGGGTGGGTGCAGACTGAGACTGGATGAGGAGCCCAAGAATTGGAAGTAGGATGAGACCCAGGGGAGGAGGGAGAGAGAGAGATCAGACAAGGCGCCAGGAGGGGAGAACAAGGACTGGCTGGGAAAGGAGACTGGGGACAAGGATTTGAGGTGGAAGGGGGACTAGTTGGGCAGGGAGAAAAGAACTGAAACGGAAACAGCAAGGTGTGGGGAAGATGCAGGCTGGGACAGGTTGGTGGGGATGAGGGAGAGAGTGTGAAGCTTTGGGGGGGAATGGGCAGAAGAGTCTGTGTCCACCAGCACAATTCCCTCCTGAGCCTGAAGTGGAGCCCAAGTTTCCTGCTGTCAACAGATATCTGAAAGCCACGGGCAAAGTGTGTCATCCCCCTGTGGTGCTGATCCATGTATAGGATTACAACCTACTACTGCTATCAGTAACTCCGTTAGCTCAAGTGGCAGAGGTCTGTGCGGTGGATCTAAAGGTTCCAACCCTGATGATGACCCATATACCACATAATGGAATTTGTTACTTTCAGTTTGCTTTTTTAAAAACCTATGAAATTACACATGCCAAAAAACAAAACAACCCCTAGGTTAAAAGAACATTAAAGTTGCCTAGTCAAGCACTCACAATTTAGGAAAGCCCAGAATTAAGATTGCCTGTGCAATCTTAGTTCAGCCCCCTTGTCCATATGCATTATGATACAGTCTTTAATTCAATAATCTCAAACTATTTTTTTCCACAGGACCCCTGCCTCATTCAGTGCTCAAGATGTGGCTCTGTTCTAGGAATCGGGGTTGTATACTGAAAGGGAAATGTCTGTAGGATCATTAATAGGAAAGTGTTTGTTGTAGATTAAATGAGGCAGGCAATTGCAGGAAGAAAAAGGACAGTCCCATGGTTAAGGGAGTTGAATGCTTCCCTGGGAAACTGAATTCTATCCCTGCCTCTGCCATAGAGTTCCTACATGATGCTAAGCCAGTCACATCACAGGTGGTCACTAATTGTGTGTTCCTCCTTTTCTGGGTGCCCAACATAAATATCCAGGGACAGTGTGGAGCCCTCACAGCTGCCCCTGAACTCAGTGGGAGTTGTGCTTTGAACATACAACTGCTGTATAATGCTAAGTGCTCTGAAAAATTAGGGCCTAATCATTACAAACTAGATTCCCCAAATTAGTAACTATTTTAAACTCAATCTTTGTGCCTCAGCGCCCCTCACCTTACTGGGGTGTTGTGAAGATTAATGAATGTTTATTTACTCAGATACTATAGTGATATGTGCCACAGAAAAACCATGAGGAAAATTAGTAATTCTGTCTTCAGTGCAGGGTTTGAATGATGTACAGGAAATAAGGCTTATTAGGGCCACACATTGAAAACAAGGAGAAAACTAACACTGAATAGTGGTTCATTAAGTGAGCACTGTCCATCCTGTACACTGAATGAGGCAGGGGCCCGTGGAAAAAATAGTATGTGATCATATGTTTAAAGCCTGTATCTGAATGCACATGCACAAGGAGAAATGAATTAAGATTCACAGGCAACCTTAATTCTGGCATTTCCTAACCTTTGAGTGTTTGACTTTGCGCCTTAATAAAGTTCTTTTAACTTAATTCTTTGTGTGTAATAGTAATTAAACTGCACTGTTTGAGTTATTGTTAGGGTTACCAACCCTCTAGGATTGTCCTGGAGTCTCCAGGAACTACATTCTTTAATTAAAGATTATGTCATGTGATGAAACCTCCAGGAATACATCCAACCAATATGGGAAACCATAGTTATTGTAGATTACAAAATCACTTGGACAGAGAACGTCATCATCTCTGTTCGCAGTGTCAGGAACATTGTCTATTAAAAATATTTTTCTATTTGATATTCAGTAAAAAGACACATTAAAAAGCTACTCTTGGGACTTGTGCCAGCATGGGGGCAAAGCACCACCACTGACACAAGTTCCTATAGCATTTTCAAGCTGAAGATAAAGTAAAAGTATATAAAGACATTTCTAGTGTAATTTCTGATCAGGTAATTTCACTGTAATTTTAAATTTATAATCATCACAGTACTCTCATTTTACTTTTCTGCTTTTTACTTTGATGCTGCCAGACACTATTCAGGTCCCATTTTTCTCCCATTAGAATTTTCCCTTTTATTTTGAATTGATATTTACAGATATGATATTGTCAGTGTGACGTTTTTGACATTAACTGTGACTGTATAGATCATTGTTGCAACCAAGGTCCTATAGTTGCACCAAATCTTATACAAAGGAGGTCAAGTAAGGTGTCTATGAAAACGTTGTAATTTGCTGATTATGATTATGCTGTCTCTGTGTGTGTATCATTTTTGTATTTGAAGTTATGAATATTGGCTATGTACTTATATCTCAATGTGTTTGATTCTAAGCTGCACCAGTGAAGCATTTGGACAGCTTATTCTGAAGGAACTCTTCAGATTAAGTGCCCAATCAAGAAACACTTAACTGACAATGGGCCTTGGGAGACTCCAATCCACATATGAGGAGCCTTCCTGGGAATGTTCAAGGTTGCATGTGAGCAACGGCTGCTGTACCTGTAAAGAACTGAGTCATGCATGGACATGTGGCTTGCTCATGTGACTCCAAACTCCACCTTGCTACTGTGATTTTCCACAGTAAGAACAAAGGGGTCCTTCCACATGGCAGAGGATATACAAGGTCCTGGAAACCCCTCCATTTTGTCTTCAATCCTGCTTCTTACCTCTGGAGGAACTTTGCTACAAACTGAAGCTCTGAACAATGGACTGAATGACCCATCCAAATCTGTCGATGTACTCCAGAGACTTGATTTGAGCCTGCAGTTTATTCTATCACTGCTACAAGCCTGAACCAAGAACTTTGCCATTACTGTATGTAATTAATTTCATTTAACCAATTGGAGCTCTCATCTATATTTCTTTCTTTTTATGAATACATTTTTAGATTTGACATTCTAAAAGATTGGCAACAGGTGATTTATGAGTAAGATCTGACTGGTATATTGACGTAGGTCTGGGGCTTGGTCCTTTGGGATCAGGAGAACCTTTTTTCTTTTACTGGGATATTGGTTTTCATAACCATTTATCCCCTTAAGGAGTGGCACTGGTCCTGGAAAACTGGAGTGTCTGAGGGAATTGTTTGTATGACTTCTGGTTAGCCAGTGGGGTGAGACCGAAGTCCTCTCTGTTTGGCTGGTTTGGTTTGTCTTAATAGTAAAGGAACTCCAGCTTTGGGCTGTAACTGCCCTTCTCTAAGCAATTTGTCCTGAAATTATACTCTCAGTAGTGTCCCACCAGAGGCGGCATTGTTATAGTCAGTATCTACTGTTAATGTGGCATATATAAAAACAAAACAAGCTATACAGCTATATCAAATATCTACATGCTTTGGTCAAAAGCCTTCTAACTGAAAAGAACAAGTATCCAGTATAACTGCATGCTTTGCTATAGCATAGATTTTAAAAAGTTTTTAAACTAAAGATATAAAATGTTCCTAAAACTTTTTTAATTTTAAAATGTAGAGACCTTGGCAAAGTTCCTGTTGAAATTTGTATATGTTTTCTAAAAAAAAAAAGAAGTACCACAGACTTTAGGATTTAGGAGCATTTGGGCCCCTAAAATTAGTAGGTGGTTTTCAGAACCCAGCATTTTCACTGCTGAGCAGGCAAAAATGGAAATCTCACAGACTTAGCTGCTGACTGCTTTTCTGTGGAAACCAAGATCAGATGGGACAAAATGAAATAAATGAAAGCTCTGAATGTAGTACTAATGGAAAGTGATATACTGAAAACCCAGAAGAATCAAGTCTCCTATGTATCCACAAAACAGATCAATATACCATGGGCCATGACAATGCAAATTTTTCCACACCACTCTGCCACCATATCTCAACCCTGACCTTGGGGATAACTTCTACAGAGGAGAAGATATTTTAGACGCTTTGCCCCTTGAGGGTGAAATTAACTTTGGTGTGAAAGGCCAGTGCATTAAATGGGAAATCTATGTATGTTTGGGTAAGCAGGCGCTAGAGCTGAGCAAGTGGTCACCATACTTGCACTCTGTAGAGGGGCCACATGATAGAAAAAACAAATAGAGGATGTGAAGTACCCTCTAGAGATATACACGATAAGCGCAGTTACTTGGGCTATTTGTGAGGATGGTGAATGTCACCCTCAGCCATGGCCTGTCAACAGGACTACTAGTTGTGATGTTGTTTTCTGTGATGTGGACACCTGTTCATTAAGAGCTGTACTAAGACTAACAATTAATTGAAAATAGGCTATGAACAGCGTTTAGATCACAACAGATTTCAACTGCTACCTAGACTGGATCTGAACCAGTGAAAGAGATAGAAGATTCTAAAAATCACCAAATTGCCAATCATTTAAGCCATCAATCCCACATCAGTATTAAGATCTCTTCTGATGATACAGCATCCCTTTCCACATATAAGGGAAATAGCAGCTGAAATCTGACTCTCAGTTGATGGCTGAGAGCATCAAAGATGCAGACATCTTTTATATATTCACAATATGAGCACAGTGCATTAAAGAGTTAAGGACATAAGGTTTGATCTAAAGCCCTGAAATCTTGCCACTGACTTAAAAAGGCTTTGGATCAGGTCCACAGAGTAAAAGCATAAAAGAAAGCTGACACAGTGGTAAACTGACTTCTCAGGCGCAATGATTTTTGTGGAAATTCCTAGTTACCGTTACTTAACTGATATAATTTACTATACCCTTGCACAAATATGTTCTGTATTAGGCAATGTATTAACAAACATGATTTTTTTATTTTTTTTTATATTAAGGAAAACAAACTAGCAGGAAAAAACCCTGACACCAAATTTAGCACAAAATATTTTTTTAAATAAGCCTTCATATTCAGAATTCTTCCAGTACCCTGACTTATGACCTCAAGCTGCATGTACAGTAAACTACTTCAGTGGATTATCCATCTCCTAATGTCTTCAAATCAAGCCTAGCTGCCTTTCTGGAAGTTATGCTTCAGTCAAACACAAATTATTAGACTTAACACAGGGGTAGATGGATAAAATGTAATGGCCTCTGATATACAGAAGGAAGACTAGATCAGGGATTCTCAAACTTCATTGCACCGCAACCCCCTTCTGACAACAAAAATTACTACACGACCCCAGGAGGGGGGACTGAAGTCTGAGCCCACCTGAGCCCCCTGTAACCTGAGCCTTGCCACCCAGGGCTGAAGCCCTTGGGCCTGGGCCCCAGGTGGTGGGGCTCGGGCCCCGGACCCCAGGAAGTCTAAGCCAGCCATGGGTCCCGACCCATAGTTTGAGAACCGCTGGACTAGATGATCAAATGATGTCTTCTGGCCTTAAATTGTATGGATCTATGAGTCTACTTAGAGCACATTTTTTTCTGATATAAATAAATTAGCTAAAATCTGAATTAAGTGAAATAAGTGTGTTATGGGATATACTGAAGTATAGGTGGTGCTACAGGGTATACAAATGTTCACACAAAACTGTGAAGAAAAAACAGAGGACATGAACAATCGCAAGGAGACATTCATCCTGAGGACAGAAATGATCTCCATGCAAGTTACTTATTAGCTGTTGTGCCCATATACTGCCTCTGCACTCACAGCCATGCCTACCCGGTCAAGTATCTGCCATGGACAACATTTTAAAAATGGACTTGCAGAATTCCCTTGTGAACTACTGTGATAAAACAGAACCTGAAACATTTTCCAGAAGACGGAGAGTGAAATCCTTGCACTATTGAAGTCAATAGGAGTTTTGCCATGGACTTCAAGGAAGCCAGGATTTCACCCTAAATCTATTGGCCAGTACAAAAAATGTGCCCTTGTTTTCTCTCAATATAAACAAGTGAAGTCTGCGGCAACCCTGGTGAGATGCCCAACCTCAACAGCTAAGAAAGAAAGAGTCCTGGGATTCTTCTTGGGGTGCAGTTCAGGAGTCCTGTTCTGGGTAGGGTTGCTAACTTTCTGACTGCAGAAAACCAAACACTCTTGTCCCGTCCCCGCTCACTCCATCCCCCCTCCTTCTGTCGCTCGCTCGCTTGCTCTCCCCCACCCTTGCTCACTCACTCATTTTAACCGGGCTGGGGCAGGGGGTTGGGGTGCAGAAGGGGGTGCGAGCTCCGGCTGGGGGTGCAGGCTCTGGTATAGGGCTGGGGATGAGATGCAAGAGGGGGCGTGGGCTCTGGGAGGGAGTTTGGGTGCGGGAGGGGGCTCTGGGCTGGGGGCAGCATCTGATTTCTCTCTTAATGAGGACATCAACCACTAGCTTGAAAGGACTGTAACCACCCTCTGCTTTTTAAAATGCTGACTCCATTTTATAGGAAACCTACAACTACTTAATTGGAAAAAGCTGGACAATACAGCCAGCTGATGCATCTTGTGCTTTGTCCATCTCTGGACGTATCCTTTTAGGACAGCCAGCATTTGTCCATTTTTATGGGCAATGCTGCAGGTGCAGCTTTAACTTCCATGCCGATGGAACAGTGGCTAGGTTGGGATTCCATCACCAACAGCAAAGGGAGCAGACAAGGAACTGTAACCCAAAACTTACTGCCCCTGCCTCAAAAGTCACTTCTATCTGCCAGAGAATAATTTTTTTCACCTGCCCCCAAGAAAATAGCTCAGACGCAGCATTAAACGGCAAAGGACCTGGCCAGCTCTGTCTGGGACTGATGGCATTTAGGATTCAATTCTTTCACAGAGGGAGGAAGGTGGCAAGGCACCTCTTAGCAGGGCAGGCTTCAAAATCTTTCTGGGCAGGCCCGCCTCTGCATGCAGGCATGGCCGTGGCCAAGACGCCTCCCGTAGGGGTCAGAGCACAGCAGCAGCTGGGCACAGTGATTCTGAAACAGTCACGACCAGGGACTGTTATTGATCTACAAGCGGCCCCGGGTACATTATCCCCCCGGGTGTCTCAGGCGGCCGGCGCGGAAGCCTTTAGGCCGAGGGGTTTTTTTTGCTGCGGGTGGCGTCTTGTTGTTAGTTTATTTTCTCCCCAAGAGCGGCCGGTGTCCGCTCGCTGAAACCGGCCGGGTCCAGGCCACATGGCGCTCACGGCTACGGGCAGGAAGGTCCCCGCGGCGGCTGTCGGGGGGGACCGCTGGAAAGCCCCGGGCAGGGCTAGTCCCACCTCCCCTAGACATGTTGCGGCCGGGGAGGGGGGCTCACACGCTCATGTGCCACGGCGCAGCCGGGCCGGGGCGGCCGCAGCCCGCGCCCCCGTCACTTCCCACCTCCCGCCGATGGAGGAGCTGCTGCTGCTGCTGCTGCAAGCGGGCGCCAGCCGCTGCGCGCACGCCGGATCCTCCGCTCGCCTGCTGGCGCCCCTTCCCCCGAGCCCGGCGCTGCCCCCCGCCCCGGCCGCGGCTGCCCTTCCCGCCGGCCGCCGCGCACCCTGCCCCGGGCGTGCAGCGGGCGCCGCGCCCCGGGCTGGGGCCGCTCCCGCCGCGCTCCCCGGCCCGGCCCCGGCGCAGGGCGGCCTTCCCGCTACGCCCGGCGGGGCCCGCACCCCACTTACCCGCCGCGCGGCCAGCAGGGGCCGGGGGGCTCCGCGCGGGGCCGAAGCGGCGGCCGAGGAGGTCGGAGCCGCCCGCGCTGCTCCCTCTGCTGCTGCAACAAAGGACTTCCGCCCCGCCGCGCCTGCTGCTGCTGCTGCCGCCGCTCGGCTCCTCCGCGACCGCACGGAGCCGGACCCCTCCCCCCGCGGCGGCCAGCGGTCCCGGCCCTGCTGCTGCTGCTGCTGCTGCTGCGGCCAATGCATGGCGGGCGGCTCCTGGCTTCCCAAATGCCGCCTCCTCCCAGATCCACCCTGTCCTGCCCGCACGGGCGGGTCACCTCCCGGCCCCTTCCCAGACCCTTCCCAGACCCCACCCTGTCCTGCCCGCACGGGAGAGTCACCCCATCCCAGATCCACCCTGTCCTGCCCGCACGGGCGGGTCACCTCCCGGCCCCTTCCCAGACCCCACCCTGTCCTGCCCGCACGGGCGGGTCACCTCCCGGCCCCATCCCAGATCCACCCTGTCCTGCCCGCACGGGCAGGTCACCTCCCGGCCCCTTCCCAGACCCCACCCTGTCCTGCCCGCACGGGCGGGTCACCTCCCGGCCCCTTCCCAGACCCCACCCTGTCCTGCCCGCTCGGGAGAGTCACCCCATCCCAGATCCACCCTGTCCTGCCCGCACGGGCGGGTCACCTCCCGGCCCCTTCCCAGACCCCACCCTGTCCTGCCCGCACGGGAGAGTCACCCTCACCCCATCCCAGATCCACCATGTCCTATCCGCAGGGGAGAATCTTCCTCCTCCCCCTCCCCGACCCCACCCTGTCCTGCCCGCACCGGCGGGTCGCCCCCCTTCCCCCTATCCTGTCCACATAGGGTGACCAGACAGCAAGTGTGAAAAATTGGGACAGAGGGTGGGGGATAATAGGAGCCTATATAAGAAGACCCAAAAATCAGGCCTGTCCCTATAAAATCGGGACATCTAGTCACCCTATGTCCAATGGGAGGGTACCCAATCCCCTTACCAGACCCCACCCTATCGTAGTGTCTGCATGGGAGGGAGGATCACCCGCTCCTCAAATCCCACTCTATCCTACCTGCACTCAAGGCTCCCTCCCTCCCAACTCCACCCTGCACCCCCCTACACTGGAGGCTCCTCCCAAAATCCCACCCCACCCTCCTGTGCTGTATGCTCTCGCCCACTTCCAAATCTCACTCCATCCCTCCTGCACTGGATGCTCTCCTCCCACACAAATCCCATCCCCCCTGTGCTAGAGACTCATCCCCCCCAGTCCACAATCTCATATGCTGGATGATCAATCTCCCTCTTTCCATCGTCTCATCTGCATTCATCCTACCTAGCTCAGTGGTGTTGGAGGTTTTTCTCGCTCTCACCCAGTGGCGTAGCCAGGTTTAGAGCACAGGGGGAGCAGAGCTAAAAAAAGGTGCCGGGAGCAAAAAGTGTCAGGAGCAAAAAAAAGGCGGCGGGGGCAAAAAAAAATGCTCCGCTCTGGCTGCAGCATAGGCGCAAAAGAGCACAAAAAAGGCACCGCTTTTGCTCAGTGGGGGAGCAGCTGCTCCCCCTGCTCCCACCCTGGCTACGCTACTGCTCTCACCCAAGAGTTCCCCTCCATCTTCCCTTTGCAAGGGGCTCACGCTCCCATCTACTCTGTGTAGGAGTCTCATTTCCCCATTCCACGCTACCCCTTTCTGGAAGCTCATCCCCCTTACTTTTCCCCCACCCCTCTTACACTAGCCCCATGTGATAGAGGCCTCTTTCCTCCTATCCCACACCCCGTTTTATCATCTATGCTGGAGGCTTTTACCATACATCATCCCTTCCCGAGAACTAAAGGCTTAATCCTGTACTAGAACATTGTTCTTCCTGTCTCCTTGTGCTAGATGTACATTTCCCATCTTAGACTTGAGGTGGGGGGGGGGGGGGGGGAGTGTTACTGTCCCAAGCTCTACCCTTTGAGATGCCAAAATCAGCTGTGTAGTAACACAAGAATTGCCATGCTGGAACAGACTTGTGGTCCATCTAGCCCAGTCCGCTGTCTCTGACAGTGGCCTTTGAGGGTAAGATCCCCACAGTAAGCAGATGTGGGTTAACAAGCCCCATACACTAGGTCTCAATTTGATCTCTAATAGGTAGAGTTTGGTTCAAGGCCTGAAATGTGAGGTTTATATCCCTTCTACTCTTGCTATCCATATAAATGTCCAATCCCCTTTTGAATGTTAAAGGTTTGGCCTCAATGATTTTCTTTGGCAATGCGTTCTACAGTTTAATTACGCATCTTGTGAAAAAGTATTTCCTTTTATTGGTTTTGAATTTCTCACCTCATAATTTAATTTAATTTCCCCTTGTTCTTTTGTTATGAGACAGGGAGAACAGAAGTTCCTGATCTACCTTTCTCTGTGCCAGGCATTATTTTATATACTTTTGTCACATCTGCTCTTCTTCATCTCTACACTGAACAATCCCAAACTTTTAAATCTTTCTTCATGTAAGTTTTTCCAGGCCCTTGATAATTTTTGCTGCCCTTCTCTGACTTCCTCTCATTCTGCACTCTCGTATTTCAGATGGGATGATGAGTATTGTGCACGATATTCCAGATGAGGTTGCACCACTGATTTATGCAAAGTAGTAATAGTCTCCATATTGTTCACCATTCCATTTATTATGGAACTTAACATTTTGTTTTGACTGCAGCTACATGCCGAGCAGAGATGTTCATTGACCTGTTTATGGTGACTCCTTTCTTGAGTTAATGCAGTGAATTTAGAATCCTGTAAAGTGTATGAGTTTAAATTTTACCCTTTGATGTGTGCTGCTTTGCTTTTATCAACATTGGCTATTAGCCAGGATGGGCAGGGATGGTGTTCCTAGCCTCTGTTTGCCAGAAGCTGGGAATTGGCAACAGGGGATGGATCACTTGATGGTTACATTCTGTTCATTCCCTCTGGGGCACCTGGCACTGGCCACTGTTGGAAGACAGGATACTGGGCTAGATGGGCCTTTGGTCTGACCCAGTATGGCCATTTTTATGTAACAGTGAATTTCATTTACCTTCATGTTGCCCATTCACCTAGCATATTTAAGTCTCTGAAATTCCTCAGTCTTCTCTGGTCCTGAGTAACCTAAATAACTTTGTCATTTGTCAATTTTGCTGCCCCACTATCCACCTCACCTCCTACCTTCCAAATCATTGATACATATTAAATACATAGGCTGCAGTGCAGAACCATGAGGCACCTTTTACCAGGAACATTGGCTATTTATTACTGTAGTGCCTAGAAGCCCTAGTCATAGATCAGGACCCCATTGTGTTAGGTGCTGTACAAACGCAGAATAAAAAGACAGTACATGCCCCAGAGAACTTACAGTCTAAGACAAGAGAGAGATACAGGTTGATGGGGGAGTACAGGGAAACTAAACAATATTGGTCAGCATGGAGGCAGTGGTCTCGATAAACCAGCAGCCTAACCTAATCCTACTCTTTGATTTCTGGCTGCTAGCCAGTTTTAAATCCATTACAATAAGTTGCCTTTTACCCCATGAGTACTTAGCTTCTTGTGTATGACATTGTCAAAGGTCTTGTGGAAGTTTAAATAAATTATGTCAATTGGTTCTTTATCCACTACTTTTATTAACATGTTCAAAGAATGAGATCAGTGAAATGATTTTTCTTCAAACGTTGGAAATCTGACCCTAGTGAAGCCAATAAACAGGAGCATAAATAACAGCAGGCAATAAGAGGAAAAACTGGAAGGGCAAAATTAATTTAAAAGAGTAAATGTCTAAAGGTGTAAAAATAAGAGATTGCCGGAAGCCTGTGAAAGAATTGGTGGGTCTACTGGATCACCAGTTTTAAAGGAAGTAATTAAGGAAGATAAGGATGTTGATGAGAAGCTAAATCATTTATTTTCATCAATTTTCACTACTCAGGATATTGGGGGAGATGCACACTTTGGACCCACTCTTTTTCAGTAACTCACTAGGCCCAGAGGGCATGTACCCAAAAGTTCTGAAGAAGTTTAAATATGAAGTGTCTGAACTTCTAACAAAAATATGTAATTTCCCACTAAAAACAGCCAGTTTCAGAGGATTGGAGGGAGATAATTCTGGGGAATTATAGACCAGTAAGCCTTACCGCTGTATCTGTCTGATATAATTGGCAGAGTGAAGCAAAGTCTTACACTTAACTGTAGACTGTAGCATTTCTCTGTTTGTCTGAAATATGATAGTTTTTGTACAACCAGTCAGGCTGTGGTGAGAAGCATCTAAGTTTGTAAGGGCACTGAAAGTGTTAAGATCAGCTTAGAATATGTTTTGCTTTTATTTCATTTGACCAAATCCGACTTGTAATGTTTTGATTTATAATCACTTAAATCTATCTTTGTAATTAATAAATGTGTTTGTTTGTTCTACCTGAAGCAGTGCGTTTGGTTTGAAGCGTGTCAGAGACTCCCCTTGGGATAACAAGCCTGGTCCCAGTTTGTCAAGATGCTATTTCTGATAAATTTTTGGAGAGTAACTGTCTCTTTAAATCAAGATGCAGCTCCAATGCCTGTAATAACAGGTGAGTTGTGACCAGGAAATTGCCAGGTGGTAGTTTGCCAGAATACAAATGACCCAACTGACAGAGAAGGGGGTGTCTTCCCCCATGCTGGTGAGACCCAGAAAGCAGTTATGGAAAAGCTGCTGGGAAAAGGTGCATCTGAAACTCAGGGTAACCCCAAAAGAGGAGCTGGATTTTCTGCATATGTACAGTCCTGGGGTTGGGAGACCGCTCCCCAAAGGACCAGCCAATGTGCAGGATCCCCCTGACCAGGGACCTATCTTGCCAGACCCTGAGGCACCAAAATTCCAGAAACATCATTAAATTAAGAGCCCACACAGATTGGGAACACTGGAGGGAAAGAAAAGCCAATGACTGATTACATGGGAAAGAGTCAAAGGACACCATGGGTAATGAACAAACTAACTCAAACTAGAATATCTGAACAGAGGGCGTGGTATCATAATGATACTTGTAAATGCACATCCGAGATAAAAATGTTGGTATTAATGTTAAGTTTTGGGGATAAGATTTTGACATGGATGTTAAACCTTATGATAATACTACTTTTCAATTAATACCTGTAAACAGGTTTAAAGCTTATCACAGCAGAGAAACCATAAAAAACCTGGTTTGCTGTATGAGAATGGGGAAACCGAGGCACACCGCCTCATGCTCTTCATGGCTCAATGCCAAGAGAACTATAACACAAACTGATAGTCGGTGACTAACCCTCTTGCAGTAAAGTAAGGGGGGAGGTGTGATGTTCTGTACCTCAAAGGAACACCCAGCACCCCCGTGTTCATCCTTATAAAATGTTTGTGTGGTATCCAATGCAAAGCTTGTCATGTCGGGTGTCTTCAGAAGGCTCATGATGCACTGAGCATTGTTATAGTAATGTTATAGTAATTGTTATAGTAAGGTTATAGGTTGTAAATTTCATGTATATAGTTATGAGTCTGAAAATGTGACCTCATGGCTTAAAACAAAACCAGGCTAAAACTCTCCAAGAGTAGAGAGGCAGTTAAAACCTCATCGGGGCATGTATGGGACGAACCCAGCCCAGCCTCACAGGAACAAAGGACACTGGCCTAGGAAGCAACAAAGGATCTGTTGGGCTCTCAAGTGAGTCACCCCCCTTCTCTTGGTCAGTTTGGGACTACGATGAGTTATAATCACGTAAAAGCTATCTATCATAGTTAATAAATTTGTTTATTCTACCTGAATCAGTGTGTTTGGTTTGAAGCATGTCAGAGACTCCCCTTGGGATAACAAATCTGGTACATATCAATGTATTTGTTACATTGACAAACTCATATAAGTTTGCAGCGTCCAGCAGGCATAACTAGACACTGCAAGATGGAGGTTCCTAGGGTTGTGTCTGGGACTGGAGACAGTGGCTAGTGTCATTCGGTTGCACACTCCAAGGAGCAGTTTACATACTAGAGGCTGTGCGTGAAAAGCCCAGGAGTGGGGGTTCTCACAGCAGAGCAGGGTAAGGCTGGCTCCCAGAGTCGAGGACTGGAGTGACCCAGCAGCTTCAACCGCCTCTGTAATTGTCTATATATCAAAGAGGGCATGGGGGATACAACGAGCCCCTGCATGGTAGGGAAGACAGGAACGAGGGGCACACAATAGTTCCTGGTATAGGGGGAATAGAGGAGGGGAGAATAGGAAATAATGGTATGGAAGGGGGACATGAGGACACAAAGCCCAGGGCATGTGGCTTTGGGGATTAATGATGGGGGGTGGAGCTCTTGCCATGGTGGAGAAAGGGGAAATGAGGGAGCACACAACTCTAGGATCCTGATAGGCTAGGGTCAAACAGCCTGGTGTCTACATAGGATAATCAGCCCCTGCTTGCTCACAGTACCTTGTGCCCATGCTCTGCATATGTTTGCAGTTCTGGGCTCTGTCTGGCTCCCTTCGGGGTTTAAGGTACACGCTGGGGCTGGGCAGCGTCAGACCAAGGCCTAGGCACGTGATGCTCCCAGGCTCTAAATGTTCCGTTAGCAGTTTTTTTTATTCCTTACGAAGACCAGCAGAGCAAAGAAGCGACTAACGCGGGGCGCAGCCCCCTTGCAAAGGCCTAGGCCCACCCCAGGGGGCAGCTCCGCGCTTGCTGCTCCGCGGCACCGGCCGGGGGAGGCAGGGCCTGCAGGCCTCCCTGCTGCAAGCTCATTCCCAGCCATTGCAGGGTCCCCCCCGCCCCCGAGCGCTTGGGGCAAGGGGAGCCCCCCCCCCCGCCCGCCAGCCCCTGTTCGCTGTGCGCCTGGGGGTCGGTGTAGGAAGAGTGTCGCTGCGCGCACGACAGCAGGGCCCACAGCCCAGCCTGAGCCGCCCCTGCTCGGGGGAGAGGGAAGGGGGGGGCTGCAGAGGGCCCCTTCCAGCCGCACGGGGACGCTGCCGCTGCAGCAGCCTCCGCTCCCGGGGGGATTCACCCTGCGTGGCCGAGATGAGAGGCGCGCCAGGGCCCGGTGCACGCGCGAGCCGCGGCCGCCTCCCCGGGCCACCAGCTGCGCAGGCTGGAGCCTCCCACCGGTAAGCCGCGAGCCCCGCCCGCGCCGCAGGGGCTGCCCGTTGCCGCCCTCCGTCCCTGCAGCGCCTGCCCGGGGCCCGGCCTCGCTGCTCAGCAGCAATCCCGGTGCTGCGGCTGGCCCCTGCCTGGCTCATCCTTGCAGCTCGGGCTGCATCTCCCGGCCATCGGGGGCTGCTCCGCGGCGCCCCCGGGCGGGGGCCGCCTGCCGCCCGGTGCTCCCGGATAGGTCGGGCTGCAGCGCCTCTCGGCCTCCGCTGTGCAGCTGCAGCAGCAGCAGCCCGAGAGGCTGGCTCCCGCCTGCCTGGTGCGTCCCAGCGGCTGCTTGGCGCCGCCGGGGCTGCCCGCGTTCCTGCAAGATGCCGCTGAGCTTAACGCCGGGGCTGCGCCATGCAGTGGCTGGTGCGTGGGTCGGTAACTGCGGGGGAGAGCCCTGATCTGCGACCCACGCACTGAGCTGCAGGCGGTGTGCGCCACGGCCGGGCAGCCCGTGAGCAGCAGCAACGTCCTAAACGCGCGGGATTGCCGCTGCGGTCTGACATTAAACCGCAACGGAGCGTGTGCGTGTGAGATTGTGCCTCCAGCTGCTGAGATGCGCGGCCACGTGAAAACCGCGGCAGGGCGGAAGTAGATCGGGCAGAGCAGGGCTGTTGTTATTTTATATTAATAAGAATTTGTGTCGGTGTAACGTGCAGAAGCCCGAGGCGCGGACCCTAGTGTGCTCGGCGCGCACTGTGGTGTAGACACATGATAGCGTCTCCGGTCAGGTCAAAGGGAACGTCAAACTCAGCAGGATAGTTAAAGTCGAGGGGGGGGACAAGGTAGGGTGACCAGATGTCCCGTTTTTATAGGGACAATCCCGATTTTTCAGTCTTTTTCTTATATAGGCTCCTATTACCCCCCCCTGTCCTGGTTTTTCACATTTACTGTCTGGTCACCCTAGGGCAAGGTCCTGTTTGTTCTCTCCTCCCCCAGCACTTTCCTATGGAGATATGCCTATCTCATAGAGCTGGAAGGAACCTGAAAGGCCATTGAGTCCAGTCCCTTGCCTTCCCTAGCAGGACCAGGTACTGTCCCCTGACAGATTTTTGCCCCAGATCCCTAAATGGTCCCTGAAGGTCTGAGCTCACAACCCTGGGTTTAGCAGGCCAATGCTCAAACCACTGAGCTGTCCCTCTGCCCATGGTTGTGATCACAGTGAAATTGATAACTACTCCTATCCCTGCTACTGCCAATGGGTTTACAAACAGATTTCCATAAGTCCCAAAATGGTGAGCATTGTATCTATTAAGCCACATGGGACGGGGGGGGGGGGGGGGGGGGGAGGACGTATGGTCACGTTTATTTTGTATGAAAATAAGATTCAGAGTGATGAGTTCTTTGTTACTTTGATTTTTATTTGATTCTGTAATATTTTGTTTCTCGGTTGTCCCTCTTATTTTGATGGATTTGAAATTGCATTACAAGTGATTAGCCTAATCCTGCTCCTATTGAAATCAGTGGGGGTTTCAGCACTGATTTCGGTGGGAGCAGTTGTGCGTCCTATGAACATGCACAGCATTGTTGAACCACAGATACTACCGGGTGTGGGAAGGCATGGGCCAGTGCAGCACACAGTGGTGATGGAGAGATGAGATAATGTTAGTGGAGAGTGGACAGGACCCTAGTTTTGAAAGCCAGTAAGAGGGTAGGGCATGAACCCTGCCCCTGAATCCCACTCTTACACATGAAAGATCATCAGAGAGTAACATTCATGAAACACATTTCTCCTGACTTGGAAGGATGAAGTGCTGAGTTGATCCTATTAGAATTGATAAAAATGAGGGGAGGGTTAATTTTAAGTGATCAAAACCAAACACATTTTGTAGCTTCTGTATCAACTGACTCTAAAGAGAGGAACGGGGTCTATTAAACATTTGTCGTCTTTTCTGAGCTTGTTGAACTAGGATCAAAATGTTGATCCCTTGGAAGTTGTGTGATTCTCCTTCTGTCTCTCTCCACTTGTGTGCCTAGTAAAATTTCTCAAGTGGTGCACATTGTGTGTGTCAGTTAATACTCTGCACTTGTGTAGCTCAAGAATGCTATAGGAACATACAGTGTAATTTTTGTATGACTCTTATTTTTCAGGGGATACAACACAGTGAGTGACTGTCAGGGTTCCCTCCCCACTGTGAGCTCTAGGGTACAGTCGTGGGGACCCGCATGAAAGACCCCCTAAGCTTATTTCTACTATCTTAGGTTAAAAACTCCCCAAGGTACACATTCTCTCCTTGTACCCTGAAAAAAGGTAACCACTGCTACCACCAAGTGATTTAAACAAGAACCAGGGAAAAGGACCAGTTAGAGTTTCCCTTCCCCAAAAAATATCCCCTCAAGCCCTTACACCACTTTTCCTGGGGAGGCTTGAGAATAATCTCCTAACCAATGGGTTACAAAGGGACTACAGACCCAAACCCTTGGGTCTTAGAACAATGGAAAAATCAGTCAGGTTCTTAAAAAGCAGGATTTTATTTAAAGAGAAAAAGGTAAAAGAATCACCTCTGTAACTTAGGCTGGTAGTTAACCTTACAGAGTATCAGAAAATTCAAAGAGCACAGAGGAACCCCCTCTAGCTTTAGTTTCAAAGTTACAACAAAACAGGGATAAACCTCTCTCTAGCAAAGGGAAAATTCACAAGTTGAGAAAACAAAGATAAACTAATACTCCTTGCCTGGCTGTTATTTACAAGTTTGAAATCTGAGAGACTTGTTCAGAAAGATTTGGAGAGCATGGATTGATGTCCTGTCCCTCTTAGTCACAAGAGCGAACACAGACACAAAACAAAGAGCACAAACAAAACCTTCCCCCATCCCAAGATTTGAAAGTATCTTGTCCCTTTATTGGTCCTTCTGGTCAGGTGCCAGCCACGTTACCTGAGTTTTTTAACCCTTTACAGGCAAGGAGGACTCTCACCCCCTTAGCTGTATGTTTATGACACGCCCCCCAAATCATAGACCGTTCTGGACAGCCTGCGCCACACTGGCTGTGATTTCTCCTAGGAGTTCTAGGAGAAAACAGAATTAATAAGACACATGCCCCTCTAAATATACTACTGATTATATAAAAACTAACAATAATTTCCACATTTCAAGGATGATTTTAACCTGTTGGTTCTGGGAAATTTTCAGGGGAGAATGCATCAGCCACTTTGTTAGAAGCTCCTGAAATGTGTTGTATTTCAAAATCAAAATCTTGGAGAGCTAAACTCCACCGAAGAAGTTTTTTGTTATTGTCCTTGACAGTATGAAGCCACTTCAGTGCAGCATGGTCAGTTTGCAGGTGGAAACGCCGTCCCCAAACGTATTGGCGTAGCTTTTCCAGAGCGTACACAATGGCGTAACATTCCTTTTCGCTGATTGACCAGTGGCTTTCCCTCTCAGACATTTTTTTGCTGAGAAACATAACAGGATGGAATTCTTGATTCTGGTCCTTCCTGCATTAAGACTGCTCCCACACCACGCTCGGATGCATCTGTGGTTACTAGGAACGGTTTGTCAAAGTCCGGGGCCCTTAGCACAGGGTCAGACATGAGTGTCGCTTTAAGCTGGTTAAAGGCCTTCTGACATTCATCAGTCCACTGAACCACATTTGGCTTGTTCTTTCTGGTTAGCTCAGTCAGAGGGGTGGCAATTTGACTGTAGTGCGGTACAAATCACCTGTAATATCCGGCCAAGCCTAAGAAGGATTGGACCTGTTTCTTTGACTTTGGGACAGGCCACGTTTGGATAGCCTCCACCTTGGCCTGTAGGGGGTTGATAGTCCCTTGACCCACCTGGTGTCCAAAGTAAGTCTCTCTGTTTAGGCCTATTTGACATTTTTTAGCCTTAACAGTTAGTCCTGCTTCCCTTATGTGCTCGAAGACCTTCTGGAGATGCTCCAGGTGTTCTGCCCATGAGTCAGAAAATATGGCCACATCGTCAAGATAGGCAACTGCAGATTCTCCCAATCCTGATAGGAGACTATCTACAAGTTTCTGGAATGTGGCGGGTGCATTTCGCAACCCGAAAGGGAGTACATTACATTCATACGGCCCTACATGGATGATGAAGGCTGATCTTTCCTTTGCAGATTCATCTAGCGGTACTTGCCAGTACCTCTTGGTTAAGTCTAAGGTAGAGATGAACTGGGCATGTCCTAGTTTCTCCAATAGCTCATCTGTGTGACGCATTGGATAGTTGTCTGGGCAAGTCACAGCATTTAGTTTACGGTAGTCCACGCAAAAGCGTATTTCCCCATCCGGTTTGGGGACTAGAACCACTGGAGATGCCCATGCACTGCTAGAGGGGCGGATTACGCCTAGCATGTCTTGGACCTCCCATTCTATAGCAGTTTTGGTGTGAGGAGCCACTCAGTAAGGTTGGGCTCTAATTGGCAGGCATTACCTGTGTCAATGGAGTGGTATGCCCGTTTGATCAGTCCTTGTGTGGCTGAGAACATCGGCGCGAATTTAGTGCACAGCTCCTTAATCTGCTGGCGCTGCATACGTCTGAGGGTCATTGAGAGGTTTATCTCTTCCATGCCACCATCACTTTTTCCTTCGTAGTAGACACCTTCAGGCCACTCAGCGTCATCTCCTCCCTGGGCTGTAAACTGACAAACTTTTAATTCTCTGGAATAAAAGGGCTTTAGAGAATTAACATGGTACACTTTAGGCTTGAGGGTTGAGGTAGGGAATGCTATGAGATAGTTAACAGCTCCCAGGCGCTCTTGGACCGTAAATGGCCCATCCCATGACGCTTCCATCTTATGGGCCTGGAGCGCCTTCAAGACCATGACTTGGTCCCCCACCTTAAAGGAACGCTCTTTGGCATGTTTATCATACCAGGCTTTTTGCTCTTCCTGAGCCTCTTTTAGGTTTTCTCTAGCAAGGGCTAAAGAGTCTCGGAGGGTGTTTTGTAGGTTGCTTACAAAGTCCAGAATGTTAGTTCCCGGAGAAGGCGTAAACCCCTCCCATTCCTGCTTCACCAACTACATTGGCCCCTTAACCTCGCAGCCATACACAAGTTCAAATGGTGAAAACCCTAAACTGGGATGTGGTACAACCCTGTAGGCAAAGAGCAACTGCTGTAACACTAGGTCCCAATCGTTGGCGTGCTCATTTACGTACCATGGCCCCCAAAGTTCCATTAAACTTCTCCACTAGGCCATTTGTTTGATGGTGGCTACCAAGTGGTTCACCCCATGAGCTTCCCACAGGCTTTTCATGGTCCTTGCCAGGAAATTAGTCCCCGAATCGGTAAGGATGTCAGAGGCTCAACCTACCCTGACAAAAATGTCTGTTAATGCCTGGCACACACTTTTAGCCCTGGTGTTGCTTAGAGCTACTGCTTCCGGCCATCGGGTGGCAAAATCCATGAAAGTCAGTATGTACTGCTTTCCTCTGGGTGTCTTTTTCAGGAAAGGACCCAGAATATCCACAGCTACTTGCTGAAATGGAACCTCAATTATGGGGAGTGACTGGAGAGGGGCTTTGACCTGGTCTTGGGGTTTTCCCACCCTTTGGCACACCTCACAAGACCGGACATAGGTAGAAACATCCTTGCCCATTCCCTCCCAGTGGAATGACCTCCCCAAATGATCTTTGGTTCTGTTCACCCCAGCATGGCCACTAGGATGATCGTGGGCTAAGCTCAAGAGCTTTACCCAGTACTTAGTTGGAACTACCAACTGTCTCTGAGGATGCCAGTCTTCCTGGTGCCCACCAGAAAGAGTCTCCTTGTATAAAAGTCCTCTTTCTACAACAAACCAGGATCGATTAGAAGAGCTCAGAGGCAGTGGGTTGCTCCGTCCCGCCGTCCAAGCTCCCTGGAGGCTTTCATCTGCTTCCTATTCGGCCTGGAACTGTTTCCTCGATGCTGGAGACATCAGTTCCTCACTGGATTGTGGACTTGGGCTGGGTCCCTCTGGAAGCGATGCAGGTGATGGGGTTGTTTCCGTTGACTGTGAACCACTCTCCGCTGGTGCACGATGTGGTATTTCAGGCTCTGGCTGAGCCTCTTGTACAGGGTGATCTGCTGCTGCTGCCAGTGCAGGCTCGGTGGTGCCCTCTGGTGTTGGAGCTGTAGACGGGGTTGCAAGCACTGGACTCAGTGCTAGCAATGGTTCTGGTGCTGGTTGCTTCACCAGTTCCGGTTCTGGGACTAGCTGTGGTTGGGTTTCTGCGACTGGATCCACGACGGCAGTTGTCGTCGTTGGCAGGGGATCCGTTTCCACCACCTCCATCTGGGTCTCTGGTAGTACAGACGGGGTCCTAGTGGAAGTCTCAGGAACAGAGCTAGGTGTGACAGCTTGCTTAGCCTGGCTGCGGGTGACCATTCCCACCCTCTTGGCTAGCTTCACATGGTTGGCCAAGTCTTCCCCCAGCAGCATGGGAATGGGATAATCATCATAGACTGCAAAAGTCCACTTTCCTGACCAGCCCTTGTACTGGACAGGCAACACGGCTGTAGGCAAATCAAAAGAGTTGGACTTGAAGGGTTGAATCGTCACTTGTGCCTCTGGGTTGATTAAGCTGGGATCCACTAAGGATTGGTGGATAGCTGACACCTGCGCTCCAGTGTCCCTCCATGCTGTAACCTTCTTCCTGCCCACACTCACAGTTTCCCTTCGCTCCGAGGGTATCTGGGAGGAATCTAGGCCTGAGGACCTTTGGTGTGACCCCAGTGAAATGAACTGTAATCTGTTGGGGTTCTTGGGGCAGTTGGCCTTCACATGCCCCAGCTCATTACATTTAAAACATCGCCTAGCTGACTGGTCAGTAGCGCGAGGTGGGTTGCTGGAGAATGGTGTGGTGGGACGATAAGGGATCTGGGGTTTTCCTTGGGGTGTAGGTGGGGCCTTGGGCTGCCCCTGGTGGAATGGTGTGGTCTCAGGTTTTCCTTTCTGGTATCCCCCCAAACTACAACCAGGGTTGTTCCTCTCTGCCACCTGCACCCCTTGTGTGCCAATTTTCCTTGCCCCTCTGCTGATCTGGGACTGTTCGTATAGATCAGCATAAGCAGCAAGACTGTCTGCTGAGTCTATTTTCTTATCCCATAAACACTCTTTTATATCATCATTGGACATATCCAGGAATTGTTCCTGAGCCATCAAATCACACATTCCTTCAAAGCTAGTTACATCCCTTCCTTTGACCCATTTATCTAACAAATCCTTCATCTGGTTTACATAAGCCACATTACTTAGTCCAGCCCCTCTCTTAAGGGCTCTAAATTTTACTCTGTAGGTTTCAGCGGTCCGCGACTGCTCGTATTGATCAGCATACGAAGCAAGACTTTCTGCTGAGTCCATTTTCTTATCCCATAACCACTGTTTTACATCATCATTGGTCATAGTCAGGAACTGCTCTTGTATCATTAAATCACCCATTCCTTCAAAGCTAGTTACATCTCTTCCTTTGACCCATTCATGGAACAAATCCTTCATCTGGTTTACATAAGCCACATTACTTAGTCCAGCCCTTCTCTTAAGGGCTCTAAATTTTACTCTGTAGGTTTCAGGTGTAACCTGAAACTCTTTCAAAACCAAGTCCTTAAATTTACCATAGTCTGAAACATCATCAATAGGCATCTTATTGAATACGTCCAGAGCTCTGCCAGTCAATTTTGCTACCAATGCAGTCATCTTGTGATCCTCAGGAATTGCATGGAGCGTGCACAGTCTCTCAAAGGTGAGGAAATATTCAGAAATGTCAGTGGATTCATCATACTGCGGACATAGTCGCTCCCATTTGTGAATTCTTGGAGAAGTGGAGCCAGCAGCTAAAGGGTGTTGTCCCCTCCACTGCATAACTTCCATAGCTCTCTGGTGGGCAGCTGCCTCTTCTGCCTTTGCCCTGGCTTTTTCTGCCTCCATCTCCAAGTGCTTTAAGGCCACCCGTCTATCGTGTTCTTTTTGTTTCTCTTCAGCTTCAAATTTGGCTAATTCTAATTGCTTTTGGACGTCACTCTCAGACATCCTAGCCTTTTTGTGTTTAATCTAGCCTAAACCGAGAGCTAGAAATAAAAAAAAACCCAGCTTGTGAATTCCTTTGCTACTGTAACTTGACCCCTCTGCCTTCAGGCAGAGACAAAAAACCTCTCAAAAGGAAAGAAAATTTTGTCCTTTTAAAATCCTGCTGTGCTTTTGGTTCCAAAATGATCCCACCGCTCTTCCACCATGTCAGGGTTCCCTCCCCACTCTGAACTCTAGGGTACAGTAGTGGGGACCCGCATGAAAGACCCCCTAAGCCTATTTCTACTAGCTTAAATTAAAAACTCCCCAAGGTACACGTTCTCTCCTTGCACCCTGAAAAAAGGTAACCACTGCTACCCCCAAGTGATTTAAACAAGAACCAGGGAAAAGGAGCACTTGGAGTTCCTCTTCCCCCCAAATATCCCCTCAAGCCCTTATATCCCCTGTTCTGGGGAGGCTTGAGAATAATCTCCTAACCAATGGGTTACAAAGGGACTACAGACCCAAACCCTTGGGTCTTAGAACAATGAAAAAATCAGTCGGGTTCTTAAAAAGCAGGATTTTGTTTAAAGAGAAAAAGGTAAAAGAATCACCTCTGTAACTTAATCTGTAAGGTTAACTACCAGCCTATCAGAAAATTCAAAGAGCACAGAGGAACCCCCTCTAGCTTTAGTTTCAAAGTTACAACAAAACAGGGATAAACCTCCCTCTAGCAAAGGGAAAATTCACAAGTTGAGAAAACAAAGATAAACTAACATGCCTTGCCTGGCTGTTACTTACAAGTTTGAAATCAGAGACTTGTTCAGAAAGATTTGGAGAGCATGGATTGATTCATGTCCCTCTTAGTCACAAGAGCGAACACAGACACAAAACAAAGAGCACAAACAAAACCTTCCCCCATCCCAAGATTTGAAAGTATCTTGTCCCCTTATTGGTGCTTCTAGTCAGGTGCCAGCCACGTTACCTGAGCTTCTTAACCCTTTACAGGCAAGGAGGACTCTCAACCCCTTAGCTGTATGTTTATGACAGTGACACTGTCATTGAGCAAGTTGTGAGACACTGAAAGTCAAAGGCTTTTGTGCTCCTAAATCAGTTAGGCACTTACTGATGTTTACAGTGGATTTGATGGAAGCGTTATATGATGAACTTTTCTAACTTTGGTTGCTTTTTTACCTCTTCATTGCATAGATTTTAAAGATATTTAATATTCTTATATTTAATTGTAGAAACTGTATATTCTGGGTGTCTGATCCAAGCTCTTAGTTTTGACTTTTCCATATTGAACTTTTTGGGACTACGTTAATGGAGGGTCATGGTGGGAGTTGCTTTGATTTGGTTTCTTTAAACTCTTTAGAGGTTTTAGACTTCAGAGATCAATTCTTGGTAAACTAAAATTTTCCCCAAACTTCTCAAAGGAAGGAACTATATTGTTAATTAATAAGCAGATGACAGTGTTTATTCCCAAAAGAGCCTGCTTATTCCATTTAAAGCATGGATTGCCTCATATACAAATGACTGTTTATTACACAATGGAAGTGTTACTTTAGTGCAGTGGTTCTCAGAAACTTTTTTTTTCGCGGACCACTTGAAAATTGCTGAGGGTCTCGGTGGACCACTTAATGATCTTTCCAAATGTTGTTTGTACCATTAGCTAACTATTGTAAAGCACTTTAGATAGAAGCGCTATATAAAAAAACCTTTAATAATAATTAACCTTTTTTTGTTCTACAAATAAAAGCACACAACTCATATTTTAATATCAGTAGTCTTACCTTTCTAATGCGATGGATGTGCCCTCTCTCCCCCACCGCGGCAGCCCCCAAGCTAGGGCTGGGAAGGAGAGGGGTCTCTCTCCCACCACAGCAGCCACAGAGCTAAGGCTGGGAAGGAGGGCCATCTCTCCTGGCAGCCACAGCCCTGGAGCTGGGGGAAGTTGCCTCTTTCTCTGGCCGCCGCAGCCCTGCATGTCCCAAATTCCCCCTACCCCCTCTTTTCACCCCACTGTCCCCTCCCACCTACCCCCTATTCCCCACCAAGGCCACCACGTCACCTTACATGTGCGTCTTCAGGGTACGGGCACCTGTGCAGCTCTACTAATTAGGTGGGTGGCCCTTCATTGTCTCGTGTGCAGCCACACAGGCGTGCACCGTATAGGGAACTATCTGCGGACCACCTGAGTGGAGCTCGTCCACGGACCACAGTTTGAGAACCTATGCTTTAGTGTAATATAGTGTTTCTTCTGTGAGTGGATAACAATAGAGTTAAGTGCTTTAATCTGTTAGATCTATTCTTTGCTGGAGATTCCTGAATGGCAAAGGGACATTCTGTTCCAAGCTACTGGGGGCAAGCCAGCAAAAGAGGTTTTCAAGGTTATGGTGACTGAGCAGCACATCTACAGATAGAGTGGGCTGGTGACCTACAAAGGAGGGCCCAGAAAGAATGCCCTACCCTGAAATGTAACCACCCACCTGGAGTTCTGGCTACAGGAAAGGTTTGAAGCTATCAGTACCCAGAATTGTTGTTTTCCCCACGAATTTTAAACCAGGATGCTATGCTAAGCTCCACTGGATGACTGCCTCCCTGTAAATTGCTGAAAGCGTATGGTAGAGCCTGCATGTATCTATGGGTTACATGGAAACACCCCCGGACAATAAAGATTCTTAATATGGCATACTTGGACTATATACACACAACAGGCACTCCCTGGACTCATATTAGGGAATGCATTGCCTAAATCCCGCCCCCACCCCCAGCATACTTCTGTAACAAAGAATTACAAAGCACCCCCCCACCTCTGGCACATTTCTGGACTACATACAACCCCTGGTGTATTTCAGAGAATTAATTTGTCACCCATGGACTACATTTCCCCTACACCCTTGGTACAGTTTAGTCCGCTCTGGCATGGCTGCTTTGTACGGTGTGGTGTACTGTCAGAGAAGGCAATGTAAGGGTCTTTCTAACATCTTTCTAACAATGTGTGAATATCTAGTAAAAGTTTCTTCACAACTGCTTGTTTTGCTGCTGTTTGCACTTCCCGGTACCGGTTCTGAAGTCTGCCTGGTGGTCAGGGGTGGGACTTACCACGGCGCTGGCGTGCATTCCGCTATTAGCTGATACACGCTGCTACCCGCACCTTAGAACAATACTTTTCTTGGGTCATAAGCTGGAAATCTCTCCCATTGGTATGTTAATAACAGACATGGAAGCTGAAAATTACCAAGCTTCATCACTACTTCTGTTTCTGATACGATTTCTGCTGCAGGCTGCTTCCCCCAGGCGACATCAAACAGTTCCTCTGAGTATGGACCCGGGCCATGTTGTGGCTGCTCTGGCAGCAAAGCTTCCTTGGGGACTGGCATGAGCATCAGAGTCACTTCATGAGCCTGATCCGGCAGCTGCTGGCTCCCCTCCCATATTATTTTAGGCCTGGTCTACACTAGGCAATTAGGTTGGTATAACTACCTAGCTCAGGGGTATGAAAAATCCACACCCCAGAGTGAGGCAGTTAAACTGATGTAGCCCCCATTGTAGACAGCACAAGGTTAACAGGAGAATTCTCCCATCGACCTAGCTACCACCTCTCGGGGAGGTGGATTACCTCTTCTAATAGGAGAACCCTTCCTGTGAGTGTAGACAGCATCTCCACTGAAGTGGCACAGTTTCAGCCGTACCGCTTTTAAAAGTAGACAAGCCCTTAGATTTGGGGACTTAGAAGGTCGCCATCCCCATTCATCAGGCTATTGTGAATCGCTGTGGGCTCAGTGCAGTTCTCAGCATCTGGTCAAATTCCTTGTAAAAGAGGCAGGATGACAGGAAGTTCCCAGAAGTGCAGTTCTCATCCCTGGCTTTCCAATAGTCTGTCTTGAGCCATGAGATCTGCCTCTCGGCATCGGTCCATTGAATCCCCAACACTGCTGACTTATCGAGTATTTCTTGGTACAGGTGGTCATTTCTGGTACTCTTACTGAGGTCAAATAACTTGTTTGTCTCAAACGAGAGATTTACCAGTATCTGACTATGGTCCCATGACCATTGTGCTTAGCAAAGGATGACTTCTTCTCACTGATCATAACTAATGCAGGGAGGGGACAGTTAACTCTGTTCAATTCAAAATGAAATAGAAGGTTTAAACACTAAGCAGCTGTATGTGAAGGATGGGGAGGGGGGGGTGTCGCTTCTGTTTCCTGGGAGTTGATTGGCTAATCTTGGGATTTGTGGAATTGTGGGGTACTGTTTGTCGGACTCTCAGGGCACAAGTCTGGAGACCTGGCCCGGAGCTGTGTCCACACTGAAAAATGATAAAGTTTGGACCCAACTCGCAGTGGGACTCTGGCTTGGACACTGCTCCCCAGCCAGGTCCTAGGGCCTGAGTACTGAGGGCTCACTGGCCTGGAGTCAGATTTTTGTGTGGACAAAATGGGGTTTGTGCTTAAACCGGAGTCTGAGCCCAGGCTTACATTGTAGTGTAGACATAATTTTAGTGGGAGTTTTGGTTTCACAGGGAATTCAGCATTAGACCTTCAGTGAATAGAGGTCACGGACTTGGATAAATGGCTTTCTTATTCTATAGTCGTTTCAGTTCAAGGGGAAAGGTCAGAAGTCAGGCCAGAGCAAAAGCAGAGTCCATTTGACGTTAAGGTTTGGTAACTTCAGACTGTTTAGACGAAGCATGTTCTTTTTAACAAAAAAATCTGGAGTTTCTACCCAGCACAAAGGAAAGTAGATAATCATTTTTCAATTTCAATATACTGTGTTTGGAGTATTCCTAATGATATCAGTGGGAGAAGTTACTAAATTGTGGTGTACATACCACCTGGCAGATGTTAACATACTGCACTGTCAGAGAACCTCATTAGCTTTTTTATGACCTCCACACTATGTGCCTTTATAACTTCCTTAGTGAAATAAACTGGTTTTGATACTACTACAATTATCTTCACTTCACCAAGAACTCAAATTTTGTCCTCTTTTGCCTTTAGAAACGCCATGGATACAGCTAGCCACAGTCTAGTCCTCCTGCAGCAGTTGAACATGCAGCGTGAGTTTGGTTTTCTGTGTGACTGTACAGTTGCAATCGGAGATGTTTACTTCAAGGCCCACAGAGCGGTGCTAGCTGCTTTTTCAAACTACTTTAAGATGATATTTATTCACCAGACAAGGTAAGAACATACATCTTTTTCTGCATTTAAGGCAACTTTTTAAATTTGTTCTTCAAAAGGAATTAAATTCTGAAGGAACATTAGCAAAGGATTAGATGACTTGGGGTTGGTTATATAAAACAATTATGAAGTTGTAACCCTCTAAAACCAGTTCATTTCCAGCCTAGAATATAGTATCAGAAAGTCCTTTTGATCTTACTTGTTTAATCAGCATGAGCCAAAGTTCAAGGTCCAACATCTGGCATTGCTGCACATTTAAAGAGGGATGAACAGAGAAACAAAAGTTGAAGTATCACAGCTTTCTTAAGCGGCAAATGCCTAGAATTTTTCACTGAAGTTGTGTGTACATAGAAATAAATACAATACTTTGGCTTACCATTTGGACCAACGTTGAAGTTTTTAAAAATAAAATTGAGTTCAGAGTTTGTGTTTACTGTTGACCTGTAAGGCCTGGGAACTAACTTTGTATTTATCTACAGAGTACACAGAGCATGCCTGGGGGCTGGACAAGCTTCCCCACACACTCTGTCACCAAATGGCTCTGACCAGACCAGTGTAATTCAGTTTCCAAACTCATTCAGTTTATGTCCTTCCTGTTGCAACTACTAGCAAGGGTGACAGTGCAATATTGTGCTGAAGACACTTACAGTTAACAGACTGCACTGAGACCATTAATTCATTTCAAGTGACGTAGGGCACTGAATATCAGTCACCTCACGGTAACATGCAGATGCTGCACCCCAGTTGGGTACAAAGTGGTTTTGAAGGTGTCCGATTTTGTAATTATACAGGATAGCTCCTGAGTTCTAATCCTGCCTCTGACATGGAGTTGCTGTCTACAGATTTGGTCTCTGTGTGCTCACTTTCCTATCTGCGATTACTCCTTCAGCGATGTTGAAGACTCTTTGATTAAAGTTTGGAAACTGCTCTGATGGCAGGGAGTGAAAGATTATTACTGAGTGTTCATTATAATCAATACCATTTAATGACATTGGGACATAAAGCTGATAAAATATATACCTATTGTAATGCAGAGTGGATAAAAATCAATGATTTTTAACAACAAATAAATTGTTTTTTTTTTAATTTAAACTAAATACAGGTTTATTTTAAAATAAACCTATTTAAAATTAGTTTTGAAATTATGACAACCTATTTTAATGCTTAATTTATTATAATCTATTAAAGCCAATTAAATACAGTAAAAAAAATACTAAGCAGTACATGTTTGCTACCATGTTTTAAAGTCAAACCACTGAACTGGTGGAAGTCACTCTAAGCATCTGGCTCCAGAGTTTGCTGAAGTCCTAAACTAGCGTTTGACAGCAGAAGCCTCTTCTGTAGGTGCAGAGAGAATATTTTCTTCATTTCAGTTTATTCAACTCGGTCAGTTCAATGACTAGTTCATTCAAAGTTAAGAAAAACAGGAAAACCATCTTCATTTTCTAAACTATGAATAAAAACTAGGTGTTAAAGATGAGATATACTTGTTCTGAAATTTGAAGGACATGGTGACCAGAAACAATCAGTTCAAGACACTAACTACAGAAATTTCTTCCTTTGTTTAATAAATTAGCTAGTTTTTAATATAAAATATGTTTTGCTAATTTTAATGCACTTTTTTCTTATGTATCCAGAACATTTAAAAGTAGTTTTATTTAATTAAATTTTTAAAATGCTGTTTATGTGCATTTGTAATTGAATTTGAATATCCATCCAAATAGAGCTTGACACAAATCACAAGTAATCATCTAGTAAATAAGAAATGCATCATTCACCATTTTCTAACATAAATGTAATAAGTAACTTGCATTTATTCAGATTATCTATCTAATTGCTTAAATAAATGTGTATACATATAGTGTATCCTCCTGGTTATCAAAAAGAATAACGATACTTAGTATAAAGGCTATATTTAGTTGCAAATCAACATGTTTTAATGGTTGCCAAGCAATGAGAATCAACCTTTCTTTAGGAAAATAGCTAAAAAGTACAAACGCAACACACGTTTAAAATGGATGATTTACATCAAAGTTTCCTCCTTGCTAATTTAAATCATGATTAAGATTGGTGGTTTAAATCACTTTGATTTAAAATCAGTCCACGCTGTTGAATTTATTATTAAATTATTGAATTTAATAATGAAGTTATTGTTGAATTTATTATTTAAATATATAGCAATTGTCTTAGGCCCAGATTTTCAGAATTTGCAAACAATTACTGCAGTGGCATGCAGAGTTACACTGCATATACAAATGACTGAGTCACATTCGTGCACAATTAATTAAGTTATGCAGGCAGTCACTATAATTGCACATGTAAATTATGCCCATGCCCTTTTCTTTGTGCATGTATCAGATTTATTCTGAACTTGGGAAAGGTAGCCAATGTGTGTTCTCTCACAGTAAATGATGGGCCACATGAATGCTTAAATAATGGCCAGGATTATCATTTGGAGAAACAGATATATTTAATCATGTGTTTTGTTTTAAACAGTGAATGCATAAAGATTCAGCCTACAGATATCCAGCCAGACATATTCAGCTACTTGTTGCACATCATGTACACTGGAAAAGGTCCAAAGCAGACAGTCAACCCCAGCCGGCTGGAGGAGGGCATTCGATTTCTCCATGCAGACTACCTTTCCCATATTGCAATTAAAATGAACCAGATGCTTTCCCCAGAGACGATGCAGTCTTCAAACTTATATGGAATTCAGATCTCAACCGCACACAAAGCAACAAAGGAAGGTCTTGGAGCAAAAGAAAATCTGACAAATGCCAGCAACAGGTCTGCTAACCAGGGCGATCACCCACAGTTACAGCTGTCACTTGCCATTGGACTAGATGATGGTACCCTTGAACAACAGATCACCCATCCTTCCACTCAAGCAGCTGGAGCTGCCAAACCAGCGGAGGAGCTTCAGAAATCATCTGTGTCTATAAAGCAGGAGAAATGTGACCCTGAGCCAGTGGTGTCCCAAAGTCACACGTCGCCCTCTCCAAATGTTTCTAAAACTAATCTCAAAATGCATTTATGTCATTACTGTGGGGAGCGTTTTGATTCCCGTGGCAATTTGCGGGAACACCTGCACACTCACGTCTCCGACTCACTTCCCTTTGGCGTCCCAGCCTCCATCCTGGAGAGCAATGACCTTGGTGAAGTGCAGCCTATTACTGAAAAGGGGGAAGCTATTGAAAGTCACCAGCTTGGTACCTTCTTAATGAAAGAGAATGAGCATCCGTCAGAACATCCAAGCCGTAGTCACACAGAGCCCTTACAGTATGGCCAGTTGTCACTAATCTCCAAAGACACTGAGCCTGTGGAGTTAAACTGCAACTTTTCTTTTTCAAGAAAGAGAAAAATCAGTTGCACAGTCTGTGGCCACAAATTTCTCCGAAAGAGCCAGTTGCTGGAACACATGTACACACACAAAGGGAAACAATACAAATACAACCGATGCCAAAGGTTTGGTAACCCAGTAGCCCACAGGTTTCATCCTTATTGTGACAGTTGGTCTGATTGTACAGTAAAAAGTTCCAGGCTCTCCCAAGATCACCTAGATTCGTCATGTGCATTGGAGTCTGAGCTTGCTCCAGAAAATGTTGATGCAATCCTCGTAGAATAGCTTTGTACGTTGCCTCTGATGAGTTGAAACCATGAATGCTTCAATTCGTTTGTGTCCTTCCATTTTGCTGAATGTTCTGGGTACTCTTCTGAAGTTCTCTCTTTACCTAACACAGAAGTGGGCAAACTACGGGCCGCGGGCCACATCCGGCCTGCAGGACCATCCTGCCCAGCCCTTGAGCTCCCGGCAAGGGAGACTACCCCCGGGCCTTCCCCTGCTATCCCCCCTCCCCCGCAGCCTCAGCTCACTGTGTCGCCAGCGCTCTGGGCGGCGTGGCTAGGGGGGCCGCCGACCGGCCCTTGTGCTGTAGACTGCGCGGCGGCATGGCTGGCTCCAGTCGGGCGGCGTGGCTGCCAGTCCTGGTGCTCTGAGCAGCATGGTAAGGGGGTGGGGAGCAGGGGGGTTGGATAAGGGGCAGGGAGTCCCGGGGGCAGTTGGGGGACAGAAAGCAGGGGGCGGTTGGATAGGTGTGGGAGTCCCAGGTGGTTTGTCAGGGGGCGGGGATGTGGCTAGGGGGCGGGACAGTCAGGGGATGGAGCAGGGGGGATTGGATAGGGGGTGGGGTCCCGGGGGGCAGTTAGGGGTGGGGGGTCCTGGGAGGGGATGGTCAGGGGACAAGGAGCTGGGGGGGAGGGTTGGATGGGTCGGGGATTTTGAGGGGGGCGGGAAGTGGGAGGGGGCGGATAGGGGGCAGGGGCCAGGCTGTTTGGGGAGGCACAGCCTTCCCTACCCGGCCCTCCATAATAGTTTTGGAACCCCAATGTGGCCCTCAGGCCAAAAAGTTTGCCAACCCCTGACCTAACAGCTCTGTCTTCAATTAGGTGAGACTGTAACAACTATGTACAGCCTTTTACTTGTATATTTAAACCTTAAAATCCAAGTTGATTAGAGAACAAGCTATTTGTCAGCAGTGTCCAGATAAATCTTTCATAAATGACAACTTAACTGACCTGTGCGTTACCCAAGATGAGATTGTGGAGTTAGTGAGTGCGGGGTTTAAGCATCTAGTCTACTGAGCAGAACTTTAGGCCTGTGTGTGTCCTTAGAATCATTCTGAAACCAAAGTGGGTGGAATGTGTTCAGCAGATACTACTTTTCTTGATTAGTGTTTTTTTTAGGTTAATATCAATTCCCTAGAAAGAGAGAATAACCCACAGTACAAAGGTTATGTGGGAAATGAACAAGCTACAACACATACAACCTCGGGCTGTTCCCTTTTCCTGGTAATCCCAGGGGTTGATGTAGGGACAGCGGCCCTGGTTCAGCAAATGTTTGCAGTCCCATTGACTTTGAATACATTCTTTAAGTGCGGCATTTGCTTAAGTGCTTTGCTGCAGGAGGACTAATGTGCATCCGTCCCCATTCCAAGCCCAGCAGGCCTGCCCCTGCTTGATCAGTCCCCTCCACAAATGTGGAACCAAATCCTACTGACGCCCTTCAAAGGGCCCATTAATGAACCTTCCTCTGTAAGATGGAATGAGAGCCAGGCAAAGAGTCCCCTCCAAGAGGATCTAGGGCAGCGGTTCTCAACCGGGGGTCTGCAGACCCCCTGCCCTTTCAAGGGGGCTGCGGGGCCCCACAGCTGAAGCCCTGATCCCCGCCGCCCCCCCCCCCCCCCCGGCCGGCCCCCACAGGGCTTAAAGTGGGGGGAGGCGTGGGGCTGAAGCCTTGATTCCTCGCCGGCCCTCACAGGGATGAAGCTGGGGGAGGCACGGGGCCGAATCCCAGCGCCCTGATGCTTCCTGTGGAGCAGAAACCCTGAGCCCATGGTGGGCAGAGTTGGGGGCATGGAGGGCATTGTCCCCCTGGCCCCAAACTGCAGCAGAAGATCAAGGCAGTCCCAGGGGCAGCTCCCCACCGCCCCAAGTTCCCCCCCCCCTCCCTGTCCCAGTTGGAGGTGGGAAGCCGGAGCCGGTCAGTGTGGGGCAGCTGCTGCTCTGGTTGGTGCCATGGAGCCGGCAGCCGCAGTGTTCCTGCTCCTGCCCCAGGTTGAAGCTGCTCATCAGCCCCCAGCTGTTTTTGTGCCTGCAGAGGCAGCCGGGTGGGGAGACCCAGCTCAGGGGCTGGCAGACCCCTCTGGGAACAGGGACTGCAGGGGAGTCCTCCCAGTGCACAGCCCCTAGTGCCCCTCTCCCTACACCCTGAGCTACCCCCTCCCTGCACCCTGAACTACCCCCCTCCCAGCGCACAGCCCCTAATACCCCTCTCCCTACACCCTGAGCTACCCCCTGCCCACACATACCCCGTCCCTGTACCCACGCCGACCCCGTGTGCACACGGCCCCTAGCTACCTCCTCCCTGCCTCCTAAGCTGTTTTCAAACATTTTGAGCTAAGCCCCCCCACTTTTGAATTACAATTTAAATATGTAAACTCCCTCCCTCCCTGGACCCCACTATGCGGAGGTGGCTTGAGCCCCACTGCCCCCACAAAGAGAAGTCAAACTACACCTAGTCCCAAGGCTCCTGCCCCAAGGCACCCTTGCCCCTGCTGAGCCCTGGAGTTTTTATAGCATGTTGATGGGGGGGCCTCGGAGAGAAAAAGGTTGAGAACCCCTGATCTAGGGGACAGCATCTCTTTGAAAAAAAATCCTTTTCCCCCACTACAAGTTATTTCTACATATGAACAGCTTTGAATAATATGTTCCTAACTACTAGGGTAATGTGAACATTAAAAACCTGTAGATAAGGAACATTGTGTCTTCTTGGGCTCTTCTACAACCGTAATACTGATTAAATAGAATTTTTGTATGCCTTTGTTATCAGTTCCTGCATATCTCAAAAATGTCTTCTTCCAAGTCAGTTACAAATGTGCATTCATTCTGACCTCAGGTTAATATTTTGCTCTTCTATTGTGTTATTTCTTCTGAGCATCACAAACCACTTCCTGCAATGCGGGGTGTAAGGAGCGCCCAAAGAAGTGTACCATTGCCTGGGGTGGGGGTGGGGGGGAAATTCTGGCCAATAGCGAAATGGAGTAATTCTGATATAAAGAACAATTGTTTTAAATGTACTGAATAGATGCTGCGAGCTGCTCCACTCTGCTGCTCAAAAAGTGTGTTAGTCACTTTTCCAAAAATGTGCGTTAAGACTAGCAATGAAAGCCTCCTATCCGTTGCCATGGGATTGCATCACTAGAATGCACAGTGACGGGGAAAACCTTTGAACAATGGTGAGAAAAATGCCTGCCAAAATACCTGGTCCAAATCTTTTTTGAAGGCAGTAGACTTCACCTGGCTCCATTGAGATTGGATCAGGCCCGGAAAAAAATCTGAAATCAAAACATTTTTGAATTACCAAAGCATCATATGCTAATAATTTTTAGGACTCAACTCATCTTGATTTAATTTCTTTATATTATACTCAGTAGAGAAGCCAAGAGCTACACGGACACAAACCTGACTTTTCTTAGAGGTGGTCTCTGCACCTTCCCAGGGTGGTACAGGGATGCTCACGCTGCTGTTTGTCGTTGGTAGACCCCCTTTCGCAAACACTGATGCTTGGGAAAACATGATTTTGAATGGGCAGCCAAGCCAATTGCTGCTTTGTTCCCCCAGTGTAACTTCAACCTAGGGAAAAAGGTGCGGTTTTAACATGTTAGTTAATATGCACTAAAATCCTAATGTAGACAAGGCAAATTGTAGCCCTAACACATATTAGCTGGTCAAGCTGAACCCTAGACTACCAACTAGGGCAGGGGTCGGCAACCTTTCAGAAGTGGTGGGCCGAGTCCCCATTTATTTCACTCTAATTTAAGGCTTCGTGTGCCAGTAATACATTTTAGCGGCCGCAGACTCCTGCCAGCTGGGGTCTCAGCCCGCTGCCAGCCTGGGTTCCTTCACCCAGGCCAGCAGCAAGCGCTGAGTGGGGCCGGCAGCGGGACCCTGGCTGGCAAGGGGCCGGCAGCCGGAACCCCAGAGCAGCGGCGGGCTGAGCCACCTAGCCCGCCGCGTGCCATCAAAAATCGGCTCGCGTGCCACCTTTGGTACGCATGCCCTAGGTTGCTGACCCCTGGACTAGGGTTTACCTTAGCTAGTTAACGTGTTTTAAACAGTAGACCATGAAGACAAAACCAAGGATTGATGACAGTAGAACATACAGACACAAAATGCTACAGGAAAGAACAAACTAGATTATATATTCCTTATACATTGTGTGCTAAGTGTAATTTTCTTAAACATTGCCAGAAAGATACTTAAATGGGAATAATGAAACTGAGCAGAAGTCACATCTGCATGAGTTATCAGCTAGCTGTGATATATTTATATAGTAGTAGTGACTGTCTCATATTGAACATGAAGAGGAATTTACGTTCTGAAATTGGTAAATAACTGTTTTGTGTTCATGTGTATGTGTATCTTTTAAAACTAGTGAGCATAAAAAGTTAAATGTTCTTCTTCGAGTGCCTGCTCATGTCCATTCCATTGTAGGGGTGCGTGCGCCGACATGCGCAATCGTCGGAGACTTTTGCCTGAGTGCCACGGTATCCGTAGGGCCAGCTGTGCCGCCCTCTAGAGTGCCGCACTCATGCCGCAGCATATCAGGTGCCGCCGTCCCTGTGCCCTCTCAGTTCCTTCTTACTGCCCGTGGTAGTCAGTCGGAGTGCCTCTGTCCTTTGCTTCGCAAGCGGCCAGCGGTTTCTCTTCTATCTCAGCCTTGTGTTTCTAGCTGTAAATAGTTAATAGTTTGTTAGTTAGTTGCTAAGTGTTCTGTTCTTTGCAGGACAGGGACAAGGGCTCCCTGTAAGACGCCTTCCTCCTTCCATGGTCAGGAGCGCTGACGTACGCCTTCCCGCCGGTGCTGTTGATCCACAAGGTCTTGCTAAAGGTGAAGCAAAACAAAGTGACCGTCATCCTCATAGCCCCAGCGTGGCCTCGGCAACACTGGTTCGGTATGCTGCTGAGTCGGCACCGGGCACCGCGGTGTCGGTGCGCGGCGACCCTTCGGTGCCATCGACTAGTCGTCACCGCTCCCCGTCCACGGGGCATGCCAAGAAGGCTAGGAAGAGGCCTTCTTCGCCGCAGCACTGGAGTAAACCCAGGACAGAGGCTAAACCCATGCTGGGCAGACCTCGATCCCCACCGGCCTCTAGGCCTCCGACTCAAATCGAGCGGAGAAGCCTGGCCCATTCGGAGCAGGCCTCCCCGGATGTCTGGATGCCCTCCACACCAGAGGCCCTGCAGGCGGCCCGGGATATCATGTCCATGCTGGTATCAGGAGCACCGCTGATGTCGGCCCCACGCTCCAGAGGCAAGCCGCCGCTGGGATCTCCACAGTCACCCCCGACTCGGTACCAGTCTCAGTTGAGGGAATGTTTCCGACGCTGTTCACCGCCCAGCAACCGTTCCGTGCAAAGTCCACGTGGGTCGTCTTCAACTCCCACCAGGTTGTCTGGCTGGGTTCCGTCTGACCGAGACTCCCAGCACCGCTCCGCCTCAAGGAGCAAACATCAACGGGACCGAAGCAGACGACGCCAAAGGTCCTCATCTCGGAGGGACTATCGCAGCCAGTCACAACACGAACGTCGATGCCATTCCCGTTCGTTGTCCTGCTCCAGGACCCTGCCATGGCACCGCCCCCTGGGCATTGATCGCCGGTGTTTTGCCGTCGCGGGTCCCGCCCGCCGGAGCCAATTGCAGAGCAGCTGTTACTGACGGTACCGGTCCTCCACGTCGGGATTGCGGTCCAGTGGTCGGCATCACTCCCAGCGCCACTGTTCCTCCTGGTCCAGGGACAGCGGCAGGTCGTATGTCAGCCCGGCTTCCCTTTGTAGTCATCCGTTGATGGGCCAGGCCAGCCAGGCTGAACATCCGGCTCCGCTGGTTCCGCAGCAGGTGCAGTGGCACCGGGCCCCATGGCTGGCCCAATAGTACCAGTGGGCACCGTGGCTCCCGACGCAGCCCCTGGTGGGGGCTCACTCAGTGGCCGGAGCCTCAGAAGGACCATCAGCTTCCCTCTCCAGACTTCCGAGGAAGGAGTCGGTGGGACGTACATCCTCGGCACTGTGCCCGGAGACCGACCAGGTGGTGGATCCTCTGGTGCCGATTGACACACAGAGTACCGCGCCGGTCACCTCGCCCTCCCCTGATGAGGCGATTATGGCCCTTCCTGTCTCTGTCCCGCAGGAGGACTTTAGGGCCCACCAAGAACTCTTAAAGAGGGTGGCATCAAGCCTCCACCTCCAGGCAGAGGAGATGGAGGAGCCCTCAGACTCCCTGTTTAATGTGCTGTCCTCCTCGGCACCGGGCAGGGTGGCCATGCCTCTCCACAAAGGGGTGGCAAAAATTTCAAATGTCCTGTGGCAAACCCTGGCCTCATTGTACACCCACCCTGCTCCTAACTCCCTGGTGGTTGAGTCGGTCGACCACAGGGAACGGCAGGGCCAACCAGCCCCTACCCTGAAAAATAAAGATTCAAGGAGGCTGGATTCATTTGGAAGAAAAATGTATTCATCCTCGAGCTTCCAGTTATGGGTGGCGAACCATCAGGCTCTCCTGGGCCAGTACGAGTTCAATCTGTGGGGCTCCCTGCCCAAGTTCGAGGACTCCCTCCAAGAGTGCGACAGGAAGGAGTTCAAAGTGCTGGTGGAGGAGGGTACAGTGGCTGCCAGGGCAACCATGCAGGCAGCTTCGGATGCAGCAGACACGGCTGCGCGGTCCATGGCCTCCGCGGTGTCCATGAGAAGAGCGTCATGGCTCCTGCTTTCTGGGCTGTCCAGTGAGGCACAGAGCTCCCTGCAGTTTACTTCCCCCCCGCCCAACCACCCTCCACCCGCGTCCCTCCTGGGGGACCCCTCTCACGAGGCTTTGCTCGAGCAGGAGGTGGGGTGGCTTCTGGGCCTAGGAGCGGTGGAAGCAGTGCCGGGGGAGTTCAAATGCAAGAGGTACTACTCCTGCTCTTTCCTTATCCTGAAGGCCAAAGGGGGGCTCAGGCCCATCTTGGACCTGCGAGGTCTGAACCGCATGGTCTCCCTGGCCTCCATCATCCCCTCCCTGGATCCCAGGGACTGGTACGCCACCCTCGATCTGCAGGACACGTACTTCCACATTCATAAATTCGAGGGGCACAGACACGTCCTCCATTTCACGGTGGGGCAGGAACACTACCAATTTATGGTCCTCCCGTTTGGCCTGTCCACTGCCCTCAGGGTATTCACGAAATGTATGTTGGTGGTGGTGGCCTACCTCAGGCTCCAGATCTTCCCCGTCTGGATGACTGGTTGGTCAAGGGCAGCTCCCGGTCGCAGGTGCGAGATCAGGTGGCACTCCTTCTGTCCACATGCATCACTTTGGGCCTGTTGGTAAACAACATGAAGTCCATGTTAGTCCCGGTAAAACGCATAGAGTTTATGGGGGCGGTCCTGGATGCCTCGTCGGCCAGAGCCTCCCTCCCACTGGACAGGTTCGAGACCCTGAAGGGGCTCATCGACATGGTCACAAGGTTTCTGGTGACAACAGCAAGAGCGTGCCTCCAGCTCTTGGGTCACATGTCAGCATGCACATATGTGGTCCGTCACGCCAGGCTCAAGATGAGGCCTCTCCAGCTCTGGTTGGCCTCAGAGTTCTCCCAGGCCAGGGACAGGATGTACAAAGTCCTCACTGTGCCCGAGCCAGTGGTGACCTCCCTACGGTGGTGTTCCCCCCCCGAGAAACATGCTGCAAGGGGTCCCGTTCAGGGGCAGGGCCCCATCACTGGAACTGGTGTCCGACACATCGGACCCGGGATGGGGGGCCCATGGGGGGAATGTTCAGACCCAGGGTCTGTGGTCGGCTCAGGACCTGACCCTCCACATAAATGTCAAGGAGCTCAGGGCAGTATGGCTGGTGTGCATGGCCTTCCGCTCGCACCTGGAGGGCCGGGCAGTGGCGTAGCCAGGTTTAGCGCACAGGGGGAGCGGAGCTAAAAAAAGGCGCCGGGAGCAAAAGGCGTCGGAGCACAAAAAAGGCGCTGTTTCTGCTCAGTGGGGGAGCAACTGCTCCCCCCCGGCTACGCTACTGGGGCCGGGTGGTCAGGGTTCTCATGGACAACACGGCCTCAATGTTTTACATCAACAGGCAAGGCGGGGCCCGGTCCTCTGCCCTCTTCCACGAAGCCCTCAGGCTGTGGGACTTCTGTATAGCCCACGACATCTGCCCCCAGGCCTTCCACCTACTGGGCACCTGGAACTCGCTGGCGGATTGCTTGAGCAGCAAATTCTCTCAGCACGAGTGGTCTCTCCACCAAGAGGTGGTGCACAGACTTTTCCACGTGTGGGGAACTCCCCAGGTAAACCTGTTCGTGACTCGGCAGAACCATCACTGTCCGCAGTTCTGCTCCAGGGGGTGGCTGGGATGGGGCACTATCTCCAATGCCTTCCTCCTGTCCTGGTCAGGCCAGTTTCTCTGCCTTTCCCCCATTCCCGCTGATTGACAAGGTCCTGGAAAAGAAAGACGGACAAGGCCCGGGTCCTTCTGATTTCCCCAGCATGGCCCAAGCAGCATTGGTACGGGACCCTTACAGGCCTGGCGGTTGCCCCACCATGGCCGTTGCCGTCCCACCTGGACCTACTCTCCCAGGACCAGGGCTGCCTCCTCCACCCCAACCTAGCAGCATTCCACCTCATGGCGTGGCTGCTCAAGGGTTAGGCTGGGAGGAGAGGACGTGCTCTGAAGAGGTTCAGCGCGTCCTCTTGGAAAGCAGGCGGCCCTCTGCACGCCGAGCCTACTTGGCAAAGTGGTCTTGGTCTTCCAGATGGGTGGATGAACGGGGCGTTTCCCTGGTGACCACCCCGATCCAGCTGATTCTGGACTACCTCCTTCACCTTGGAGCCAGGGCCTGGCGCCCTTGTCAGTCAAGGTGCACCTGGTAGCCATATCGGCCTTCCACCCACCAGTGCAGGGCCACATGGTATTCTCCCATGCTATGACTGGCCGATTCCTTAAGGGATTGGATCGTCTCTTCCCATATGTTAGGCCCCCAGTCCCGCAGTGGGACCTGAACCTGGTGCTGGCCCGCCTCACGGGCCCCCCGTTTGAGCCGCTAGCTACGTGCTCCTGGTTGCACCTTTCGTGGAAGGTAGCCTTCCTGGTAGTGATCACGTCGGCTAGGAGGGTCTCAGAACTCAGGGCCCTGACCTCCGAGCCCCCGTACACAGTATTTCATAAAGATAAGGTCCAGCTCTGCCCACACCCTTTGTTCCTCCCGAAGGTGGTCTCCGCCTATCACATGGGTCAGGACATTTTTCTGCCGGTCCTCTGCCCCAAGCCTCATGCGTCCAGGGAGGAGCGCCACCTCCACACGCTGGATGTGAGACGGGCTCTGGCTTTTTACCCGGAGCAGACTAAGCCGTTCAGGAAGTCCTCGCAGCTGTTCATCGCCTCGGCCGAGTGCATGGAAGGTCGGCCAATCTCCACTCAGCAGCTCTCCAACTGGATCACCTTGTGCATCCATCCGTACCTGTTATGACCTGGCGGGAATCCTCTGCCACCAATTGTGAGGGCACACTCAGGACATTTGTAGGGCTGCCACATGGTGTTCAATTCACACATTCACCTCGCATTATGCGATCGTCTCCCAGACCAGGGAGGATACCGGGTTTGGCAGGGCCGTACTCCATCCCGAGAGTTTGTGAACTCTTACCCACCGCCAACAGCTATAGCTTGGACTCACCTACTGTGGAATACACATGAGCAATCACTCGAAGAAGAAAAGCCAGTTACCTTTTCCGTAACTGGTGTTCTTTGAGATGTGTTGCTCATGTCTATTCCACATCCTGCCCTCCTTCCCCTCTGTCGGAGTTGGCCAGCAAGAAGGAACTTGGGGGGGGGGGGGGGGAAGCTCGTAGTGCCCCTTATACCGAGCCATGGAGGCGCCACTCCAGGGGTTGCTAGGGGCACTTTCCTATGGGTACTGCTAGGGGGAAAACTTCCACAATAGGTGTGTGTGCTCACCACGTGGCGGGGCGGGGGCGGGCGGGCGGGCATGTATACCTAGTGCAGCCCTAAAAGCCCCATGTTATCAGACTGGGGCTGGCAGCACCCATCCACTCATGAAGGAGCAGGTTTCCTCAGGACCTGCTGTGGGCATTACCCTAGTTGTCTTTTTCTTTGGGAGCCGGGAAGGACCTCTTCTCTCACCACCAGATTGGCCAATGTGAGGGCTTTTTGTTGGCATTTTGTTGCTTTTCGGGGTGGGTGGGAGGGATTGTTGGGTTTTGTTTAACCGTCTCCACAGCAGCCTGGGGTAGTGATTGAGGTTATAATTTTGCAATTTAGTATGTTAAAACTAGTGGTGACTGGCCAGTGCAAGTACTGTACTTGTTATGGCAGGGATCCAGCTATTGGATAAAAATGGCTTGGAAAAAGATTTGAAAGC
The DNA here is from genome assembly GCA_033296515.1 of Macrochelys suwanniensis. NCBI lineage: Eukaryota > Metazoa > Chordata > Testudines > Chelydridae > Macrochelys > Macrochelys suwanniensis. Next base: position 15,946,232 of record CM065781.1, on the reverse strand, counting down.
CAGCATTCCTTAAGGGAGCTGAGGAAGGGGTTTTTGCAGTGCCGATGACTGATATAGGGGAGCTGACTGCACTGGACATCCACCACCAATTTTAAGTACTAAATTGCAACATTATAAGTTACAACCTAGCCCCCTGTCCCAGTCCATTGGGTCCCAGACCTGTGTGGGGGAAGGCAAAATAAAAAACAAAAAACCCCAAGCCCCACCTGGTGGTGGTGAGGGAAAATATTCCTTTTATTACCCTTTATACAAGGGGCAGGTGATAGGGGCCCAGCAAGGGACTGGCTGGGACAAGGTTGGGGATTATGTGGCAATGATTAAGGAATGAAAATGAGGTGCACTGTACAATTTATTGCTGGGTACTTTCCAATATTTTAGGTGACTAAAGGTGTGGCCTAATTAAAGCAAATTAATTGCCTCCTATCTTCTGGAGTGGCCCGACAAGTGCTGGATTCCTTAGGTATTGAGCTTGGAGGCATCCCCACGTCCTCCCACCAAGCCCCACATTTTGCCCCATCTTAAAATTAATACCCCCTTGAAGCTTGGGGATGACACGGACAAGGGTAAATGTACTGCTTTGGCAACTTTGCCTGTGTTAAGATTTGGTTGGCCAGAAGGTGGTACTGATGCACAACTTGACAAGTTTCTTCCTTGCCTGAGCTAAACGAACTGTTCATGCTCTGCTTAACTGGGATCTCTGACTTAGGTTTCACTATTACCATCTCTCAGCAGTGAAGAGAGCTGAGCTCAGCCTTCATCCTGCTTTTCCAGCTTGTTCACAGAACACGGTCAAACAAGCCTGTTACAGATTTCACATGCACATGCATTATCTTGTCATCTGGCTATGTCAAGGCTATAAACACAGACAGCTTCCTACGATTTCTTCTAGATTGGGAATGGGGTAGGGTAAGCAAGAAATGTTTTCAGCAAAGTTGGGGCTTTCCACTTCAAAGATGCAGCACACATACTGAAAGATGTTAAATAAAATTTGCATCAAACATGCTCTTTCAGAAGGGACAATATTAGTTTTACTAACGTGCAGTGAACTGAAATTACTGACCCATAAAATTGAACTAGTGAACCATTAAAAAAACATCTTGAAATGTACAGAAATGCTGCGATGTGGAGGCTGACTGCAATTATCTAACATCACAGTGGCTACAGACTTGCAAAACCTACCTAACCATTCTTTCAGCAGGATGTGTATCTACAATTAAAAAAAAAAATTCTTCAGGTGATCAACCGCCAATTACAGCCTTTCCCCTGTCCTGAATCTTCAGATAAACCTTGCCAGTCAGAAATTAAACTCCTATTTCCTTTTATAGGGAACTTGAAAGCGATAACGTCAGTCACACAACTCCAATTTGATTTTTCAATCAAAAGAACACTATTCCTGCGCTTAACCTGGCTGTGCCAGACAGGCCTGTGACTGACCCGTGTTCCTTTCAAAGGCAGGCAGCAGGAAAAACACTTAGAGCAATAAAAACTTGGAGACAAATGTAATGAAGCTAGACTATGGTCTGACCTTCTTAATAGCTGGCTGTTTGTGAATGACAACAAGCCAGAGCTTAAAGCACCGAAATGTAATTACATCATTTATAAGGCTCTGACGTGTTTCCACTGATCAGATAAACAGCCAATGGCCCAGCGTCAAAGACATAGAAAGCCTCCCCTAATTGTGAAATTGCTGTTTCCGATGCATATTGTAACCAGATGAATGGCTCCTTGCGGTAAAGGAGATGAGTGAGGGGCCTAGTTTTTTGTTTTATGCCAAACACGCGAAAGAGGCTTTGGGAACTGAAGAGAGCAAGGCATCACGCCTGCCCCACGGAATGGGGGTTACTCAGCTTTATGGGCAAATCTTTCTCTAGACACCTGTTGATCAATTACTTAAACAGTTGTAAGGACTTTGAACAACAGTTCCTGAGTTAGGGACAGGTTGCGGTCCGCACAGGGGAGGGAGGGGGTATAAGGCCTGTCCCCAAACACCCCTATACTAGACACCTGCATTGTGTGTGAAGCCCCTGTTCCAGCCTCTTCCCCCTGCACAACCACAGACTGTGGTGGCTACTGGCCAGTGCAGTTATAGCAAACATGCTCCGGGAAGCAAGCTGTGCTAGGCATAGAGCTGGGGCAGATTGTGCCCCCCACCCCCACCCCACCCCGGGCACCAGCCCCCACCGCCAAGGAGGAACAGCAAACCAGATTGTAAAATCTTTTACGAGGGAACACCCCTGTCCAACCCTATATTTATTAACAGGTTTTCCCCACCAATGCTCAGATTAATAATTTTCCTTGTGGGCATGGGATAAAGGCCCCCTTGCCCTCACTGGCAAGCTGAGCCTAAATTCAGCAGCACACCTTGGCATGCCTTCCTCTCTGCCCCGCTCCACCAGCCCTGATTCTGGCAGCCTGTTATGGCAGACACCCTGACTCATTGATAGTTCTGCGGCAGCTTCGGGTTGATTCAAGAAGAGAGGCTTGCAGTGCATTGCATTCCGTGTGCCCTGACTAGTACAATCAATTCAACATTTCTTGGGCTATTGCTTTGGATATTAAATTCAATTAAATGGTAATTTCCGAACGTTTTCCCATCATTACTCCTGCCTCCAACCTGTTCAGATTTCAATGCATGATGTCGATAATGCACAGCTGCTTTAGAGAAGCTGTCAAGGGAAAAGTGGGCACTGTAGGCACTCAGAAAAAAAGCAGGGGGCTGAGTTTTTGTAGCAACAGGGAGATGATGCATCATTCCCTCTCCCTTGTGGGCAGGAATGGAGATGATCTGAAATGGTGTGGGGGTGTTTTTGTGTGAACATTTCACTCCCCTCCCACCACTCAGCAATATTTCCCCCTACAGCTCTATCATTGCTGAGCCCAGTGACAGACACACACCTCATCTAGAGCTTTCTGTACACCCATCAGCAGTGAGCATTTACATTTTGACATTTAAACAGCCAGATTTCAAGGTTAACATTCTGAGATCCACTGTTGCCCTTAGCTAATATGCACACAACTTCCAATGTGTGCCCAGTGATAGAATTCGGCACCAGGGCTAGTGCCACAGAGGGATTTAGGCACCTAACCCAAAACTTAGATTCTCAAAGCTGTGCTCAGCTGCTGCCCAAACCTGTAGGTGCCTAAACTCCCTAGGCGCACGAGTTTCCAGCTGTAAAGTCCCCTCGGTGTCTCCATTTCTGCTGGTGTGCATTTACAAAACTGCTCCTATCCTGATGGTGCTGAGAAACTGGGCACCTCACTCAATCTCCAGCAGGAACCTCAACCCCTCTGCCTTGCTTACTGCAGGGCCCAGTCCAATGGGTATTTGCTGCGTGTGCTAGAGGTGGTGGTGGTAGTGCCATCTTACACCTACAGCACTCCCCTAGGACATGGGAGAACCAGGTTCAAAGTCTCTCTGCCTGATGTGGAGCAGGGACCTGACCAGAGGAATCACCCCCTCCCAAGGAAGTCCCCTAATCACTGCGCTGTAGGGTATTCTGGGGCAGGTTTCTCTCACTCCCTGCTGTTGAAGGGGTCAGGGCCCAGTCCCTGCTCCCATTAATATTTAATACAAAGTGGAACATACACATTTGAAACTGGGTGTCCCCCATTTCAAGCCAACGCTCTAATCACCGGGCTCTCGCAGAGGAAGGGGAGGCCAATTGTATCACCTCTTCCTCCATTCTGTGCGAGAAAGGAAGGACCTGGCTTAGATGCCCAACTCCAGAAGAGGGTTCACAGCTGTGAAGCAGAAATACATGCCTCCTCTCCAGCCCAGAATTAGGCACCTTTGAGAGTGGGGCATAGCTCCTGCCCCTCTTTTAGCCAGTAGAAAATGCCAAAGTTAGGCAGCTCCCTGCTTAGCGTGCTGGCTTCTCTGAATCCCCTCCTTAGGCATCTAGCTCTCCCCACACCTGAGGGAACCCGAGGGCCTAGCTTGGGCTGAGGATTCCAGTAGGTGACAGGGGGCCTAAAGTTAGCTCTTTAAGGCCTTCTTTGTGGCTCTAACCCTTGGTTGAGGCTGCCTGCAAACTTAGGCTGACAGTGCTGCATGTTTGTGTTGAGGGTTGTCTTTGCAACCATATGGTCTGGAAATGTGGTTGGGGGGGACAAGGAAGAGAGGAGAAGCAGAGGAGAAGTTGAATTAAAGCTTATATTCTTCAATGGGAAGGGATTCTGCAGCTAGTTGCACAACCCCAGAATTGTGGAAAATGTGCCTACTATAAAACATTACCTGCTCCCTCTGAAACGGCTGTCAGGCTTCCTGAAATACTCAGACCCCTTAAACAGCTCGCAGAGTGCCAGGTGGGGTGGTGGTGGTGGTGGTGGTGAAGTCTCATACCGGCTAATAAAGGAGTTTAGTTTGGAACTTTTGGGGAAACTTCATTATATCAGCTTCCCCAAGATTATTCTTGTCTTAAAATGTGTCTATTAGACAGGTAATACTAACTTTGACTGAGCTATCACTAATACGGGTCAATGAGGTGGCACGTTTTAAAGCCCTGTCCACACCAGAACCTGGTGCAACAGCACCAATGGCACAAAGAAGCCTTAGGATACATTGATCAGTGACTGTCTTGTCTGTTTTTTCCATGCTTTTCAAGCCTTGGTCAAGTTCTCCCCCCGCTTTGTACAAGTTGTGCTGTACACACCTTAGAGCTTATTTGCTCACTGATTTGTCAGGACCAATGGCTTCTTCACCAGCAGTATCGCCCTGCTGTTGACTGCTCCAGCAACGTGTCCTAAGAACAGTGCTAGTTAGCCCAAATAGGTGCCTGTACACTAGTGCCCAGCCAGGGCAATAAGATATGGCTGCAGCTAAACTCCAGGATTCAGAACTGGACTGTGACTCTCAGAACTGCCCACCTTTGCTTTCACAAGCTGCATGAAAACTATCAGTGCCCTAGACACACTACAACACAGCCCTGCCCCACACCTGACTCCTTTCTTGGAGTGTTAGGGGCAGGGCAACAGCATGGGGCTTCCTTCTCTCCCCAAGAAGTGACAGCAGGCCCTCCCGCACCCTGTGTGGGACCAGCAAGGTCTTCCACTTCTTTCCCTCTCCCCCCATGAGACAAAGGTGGCAGCACTTACCTCAATAACCAAGTTGAGGCTGCTTAGGTGAGTGGGCCAGGCCTACCGCACTCTGCTGCTGCCACACATTTCTTTGCTGGGTGGTGTCCACAGGTCCCCCGGGGCAGTGGGTCTTGGAGTTGCCTGGGGCAGCTCACACCTATCAGTGCTATTGCCTCCGGCTCTCTGCAGACATCACTGCATCGGTTACTTGCTTTTATTAAAACGAAAGCTGAGATTCTGATATAATCACGTGACTCCAAGGGCTGGGGCCCGTGGTACAGGCAAACAGTTCTGTGTCTTAATCCAGCCCTGTTCAGGAAGCAGGACTCCTACTGTAATATGTAACCAGAGAGCAGCTATTAATTTATAATTATGAATGGTCCCAATCATCTCCCCCTAAAACTCAAATTACTGTTATGAAAAGCCAAGAGAATCCAGCAAAAAATAAATAAGAATCACAGTTTGAAGATGAATACAGATGATCTCAAGATGCAGTACATAGAATCATAGAAGATTAGGGTTGGAAGAGATCTCAGGAGGTCATCTAGTACAGCCCCCTGCTCAAAGCAGAACCAACACCAACTAAATCATCCCAGCCAGGGCTTTGTCAAACCGGGACTTAAAGACCTCTAAAGATGGAGAAGTACCCCCCAGCTTCCCTAACAGACACTGGTGGTCAAAGGCAATTACAATAACCTAAGGATTACATTAGCATAGAATTGTTTCAATGAAAATATGCATTTCTGCTGTCACCGCCGGGTTTGAAACAAACAAGGGGAAACTAGAATTCCCAAATACCTGGCTGGTGTAAAACTGATGTAGTGCCTCACTCCACTGAGAATCTGTCCACATCTTTTCCCTAGGAAAGATTTAAGACTCATCACCTAGTTCCATGTCATTCTGCCCCCTACCTGCCTGTGTGTCTTAAACCCGTCCCACCTGACAAAGCCACACAACCCTCTGAATCAGAACTAGCGAGCACACAAGTGTAATGACAAAGTGCAGACTGGAAGTTCAAGAGCTGTTTGTGTTAAAGAGTTATGCTATGTTACCTGCACTAAGTTTTATAAAAACTGACGAACATTTTGAGGAAAACATAACTGCTGGAGAGCGAGTTTTTGGATCCATCAATTAGATCTATTTTCCATTTAGTTTAAATACCACACAGTCTCTCTCTCTCTATTTTACTTGTGTGCATTTGTGAAACAGCTCTTGCACTTTCATAAAAATGATCAACAACATCCAACTAGCTCGGTGGATTTCGGTGGTGCTACATGGATGTATAACAGCTGAGAACCTGGCCCCACATAGTTCATTCATTTTAGTGTCCTACTTCTTGAACCATTTACCAGCAGTTTTCACAAGGATCATTTAAACTAACATGGTTGCTTTCTGCTCACTATTACAGTTGTGCTAGGATGGTAAATTGTTCTAAAAGCTCTAAGTTTGTATTAATGTATTTAAATAATCTTCCTTCTTTGTTGCTTATATTAAAAAAAGCTGTAAGAAAATAAAATATTCAACATGACATTGCAAAGTACCAATGGGCAACTTGCTGGACAAGAACGATGAGTTGTCCCTGCCAAGGGTGATGCTGGAAATGTGGGGGGAGAGAAGTAGGAAGGAATGCAGAGTGACTAGAGATTTAAAAAAAAAAAAAAAAAAAGCCTTTATTCAGACAAACGCCAGGCAGAAACCACTTCCATAACTCAAAGAGGCAGCAGACCAACAGACTCCTGAATCAGAAGCAAGATGGCTGGAGAAGAAAGTAACACACGTGCTCAAAGTCAGACTGTAAGCATTAGAGGTTAACTAGCATACTAGTTTCTTTTAACCACCAGTGAGAAAACAGTCTTTTAAAAAACTTACATCTGCAGCTCTTGCATAGCCAGGCAATCATATGCTTATGGTTTCATAGCCCAGTTACACCCACACAACTATAAAACAAATCTACCATTCTTTATTCAGGAGGCTACCATTCTTTCTGTTAGTAGTAAACTAATAACTCTTCTGTCTGGTCTTAACAGAGGGAGGCTGTGAGGCTTAATTCATTCATGTTTATAAAGTTCTATGTTCTTTGTGATGTCCTGTGATAAAAGTGCAATGAATGAAAGTGCAGAAAAATTACAAATATTTACTATTACATACTGTAAAATACTTATGCGAAAGATGCTAAATAAATGAAGAAGGGTGCTAGGCTTTGTTTGATCTATAACACAAATTAATCTCATTTGCTACTGTTAGCACTAACAAAAAAATCTGAAAAATAAGAACAGTGAGCCAAATGCAGGTCTGTGTAATTTGACTTCACTGGAGTTGCACCTTCTTACACCAGGACTGAACTTGGCCTAGTACGTCTGAAACCCACGCAGCCTAGTGAAATTATTACTCAAAATGAAGCCACACTAATTATATCTAACACATTAAAAATGGGTGACACTTGCTTTTATGCACAGTAATCAAAGTTAAGACTTAGTGAAAAGGACACATTTGCTTAGATATTCTCAAAAGTTCTAGCAATGTCTAGAAAACCTGTTTCTACTCACTGTATGGATGGATGCCTGAGTAGCTAGAAGTATTCAAATCTGGACAGGTGATCTTTATTGTAGATTAGTCTTTCAATGTAAAATCACTATTTCCTGCATAGCCACCCAGTCAATCACAATGCAAGAAAACAACAGGTGTATTCATTTTTAATGAAGTGCTTGTTAGTTATGTATCCAGTTATAATGGAAGGAAATGCTAGCTACAGCACAAAAGGATGGCTAACACAAACCTGAACATATATCAGTAGTGAACACCTCTAGGCCTAAGGTTGGAGCACAAATGTATTTTTGTCAATCTCCTAATCACAAGTTTTGTGTCATTTTCTTTTAAATACCTACACTGGCCAGTTCTTCAGCTGGTGTACATCAACATGAAAGCCACCTGGAATTGATCTTAATGGAGCTATGCTGACTCACACCAGCTGTCCCACTACGGAGTAAACTTTTATCCATTTCACAGAGCACATGACATTCTCTTCCACAGCCAACAGACCTTCCAGAATTACACTGAGCTGCAGCTTTCCCTCCATCCAGCAATGATCTATCAAGACATACAGTGCAAGTATCAAACAAGCCTCTTCCTGCATTTCTATGTTGTGCCTGAGAACGCTCTAAGAGTTCCAAAGTTGCATAAAGTCCTGAAGAGTCTTCATTTTTAAATTATGCCACAAATATTTTCAGGGAACGGTATAAAGCACTAATTCATTAGTATTACATATATTGGATCAGTGATACTCTGATCCAAAGCACAGTCGATCAAATACATTCATAGAAAAGAAAGTTTAAACACTTTTTCACACCTCTAGATTTAAGCCTGGAGTTCTACACATACACACAGAAGCATGCCCTGGTGTTCACTGCTCATTTTCAGTATGTGCCATTGAGGTGTGTACTCTGCTCGGATTCTCTACCTCCAATGTTTAAAATGTGACTGGGCGCTAGGAAAAACTATAGCCCTTGTATTTTAACACAGGATCCATATACTGTCCCGAGGAAGAAAAAAAGATTCCCAAAATTGCAAATGGTCAATGGAAAATTGCCAAGTGAGGTTGCTATTTCTGCATCAGCTCAGAAATATGCACAAGAATGCATGTTTTCAGGAGAATATGGTTGTTTATTTGGCTGCTGCACATAAATTATAGCCCCATGACCCACATTCATTCTTTACAGATCACAATCAAAAGGCTTCTTTTTAAAGAGCTGGTAATGAACAGGGCAAATGATACACACACACTTACTGTATATATTATACAATATACAGAAAAACTCTCACAACAAAGCATTTGATATTTTCTGTCAATGACAAACCTGTTTCAGGATTCAACTATGGCAGGTCTTTAAGGGCCTGCTCTGAAGTTTTTCTGATTACTTCAATAGGAGCAGGATTGGGCCATTTCAGCTCAAAGCAGCAGTACCCAGCAGTTAAGAACATAAGAATAGCCCTACTGGGTCAGACCAAAGGTCTATCTAACCCAGTATCCTGTCTTCCGACAGTGGCCAGTGCCAGGTGCCCCAGAGGGAATAAACAGAACAGGTAATCAAGTGATCCATCCCGTCGCTCATTCCCAGCTTCTGGCAAACAGAGGCTAGGGACACCATTCCTGCCCATCCTGGTTAATAGCCATTGATGGACCTATCCTCCATGAATTTATCTAGTTCTTTTTTGAACCCTGTTATGGTCTTGGTCTTCACAACATCCTCTGGCAAGGAGTTCCACAGGTTGACTATGCGTTGTGTGAAGAAATACTTCTTTTTATTTGTTTTAAACCTGCTGCCTATTAATTTCATTTGGTGACCCCTAGGTCTTGTGTTATGAGACAGAGTAAACACCACTTCCTTATCCACTTTCTCTATACCTGTCATGATTTTATAGTTCAGAATACGCCAATGATAGTGTATTCAAATGAAACTGCAAGGAGAAATTAAGTGGCATAATGCAGTTACACACAGGTGGAATGGATTTGTTTGCTGAAATTCAGAAGAGCTGTAAAGCAGGGGGGAAACCCTAAGACTTATTAAAAAAAATGCTGGCTGCAGTCAAGGACATTAGCAGTAATTAAACAAAAAAAAATGCTCAAGTTAAAACAGACTGATTGGAGACCATTGCAATTGCAGGAACTATTTTAACCCTGAGGCAATACTGTACCACTAGCACTCTAGCAGCTCATTACTATTTATATTACATACTACATATTAAAAATGTGCTAAAGCAATGGGCAGGCCTCAGCACTACAATGCTATAAAAACAAAGGAAGGTGTCAGGAGACGAGAATATCAGTAACTTAGGCCCAAACCTGCACTACTGATGTAACTGGAAGTTTTACCTTTGACTTGAATGGATCAGGGCAGGCCCTTCAGCAAGTTAAGTGTCACCATTTTCTTGGCAACCCCATGGCCGTGGATCAGATACACTTGTGCTTAGTGCACGACTTCAACGCGGTCTGAGATGCACAAGACATTCCAGGCAGTGGAATAGGCCAAATTACAGGCTGCACTCTTATATACCTGCCTCCTTTTATACAATAATAGCACTGACTTGTCAGTTTGAGATTGTAGTATTTTTTTTAAACAGTATGTGCATCTTGAGACATTGACCCAATCCTGCAAGGTTCTGAACATGCTCAACTTGCACTGAAGTCAATGGGACCAATCTTGTTGCCATTGAAATCAATGGCAAAACCCCAACTGATTACGATGAGTACAGGCCCAGGCCCAATACAGCTGAGAGTGCTCAGCAACCCATAATAAATAAAATGTAAACAATAGGAAAAAATCTAAAATATATAGTGACATAATAGAGCCCTCAAACTGCAAGAGAGACAATAAATTGAAATACAGCCACTAAAACAACTTACCGTTTCCCCAGCTATCAACAATCACGTTTTAAAGCCCAATCCCATGAGCCTGTCAACACTTTGCAGGACTGAGTCCTTATTCTTGGATCCATTTTACAGATACACAATGGCATACCCAGCATGCAGAAACACACTACACACAGACCCCAAATACCTAAAGAGTTAAGACTGTTTCTCGCCTTTCATATTGGTGTTAAACAATTTTAAATTGCCGCTGTTGAGTCATACTATATTTTGGGGATTCTTATCATTACAGAACACTGTTATGTTTACTATGGTCCAAAGCCATTTCATTAACCAGCTGTTCTATAGATGACTGAATAGCTGCCTTAACAAGTGAAGCAGCAGTTTCTATCAGAAGCAATTCATACTGTTCTGAAGTTCTGTGCTCCTGATCACTAAGACCATTGGGTGACCAAGCAGGAGAACCAACTTTAGCCTCCCTCCTGGGGCCACTGCCTGCTGCTAAGCCCTCTTTGAGATTAGAAAGTTTACTGAAATCGAGATTCCCACTTATTTTTTTATTCCCCTTTTGCTTATGTTCATATGGAATTGAGGACAGTTTGCAGTCCTGGTTTGACTCCTCTTCATCAGGCTCATCATCTGCTTCAGTAATTGTAATCACAATGCTCACTCCACTAATGTTCTTGTTTTCTTCTAATTTCAATTGTTCATTTAAACAGCTTTGCATGCTTACTGCATCATCTTTAAATGCTGACTGATTGAAACTCATTATTCTCTCTCTGGATTTACAATCTTCACTAGCATTTATGTTCCCTCCTGAATCTTTACATTCAAGCCCTGTGTCACTGATGTTATTTGTTTCTTGTACCTCTGTGGCTTCAGCTACGCTATCTGGTAGGTCCTTAGAAACATCAGCACTAAGGGCGGTATTGAGATCAACTCCCTTGTTTGCTACAAGTGTATGATCAGGAGTTTCATGTAGGCTCTTCTGGTGTAGCTTTTCCTGGAGCATTATAGCAGCTGCCTCTGAATTTGTTATTTCTGACTGAACAATGCACTGTGTGTGTTGATCAATGTCTGGTCTGGACTCTACCAAAAGTGCATTCTTCCCAGTGGAATTAAGTGAGTTCCTGTCACTTTTTTCAGAGGCTTGGCTGAAGGATTGATCCATGCTAGATTTGACTGTTATTGCCAAATCCTCTGGTTCACTGTTAGCTTTATTCAAAATGCCCATCAGTTCATTTGCTTTAACACTGCAATCTGATTCTTCCGTTATTTCAGAATGGCTAGGTTTTTTCTTGCCTCTTGAGAACCGTATACAGGGAATTTTAACCCCAGAACTAACCCGATTCTTTGGAAAACGTTGCAAGCCAGGATCTTCAGCATTTATCTCCAGTTGCACTTGAGAATCAGAGTGTGTCTGCTTCCTTGAAGATTTTGACCTTCTCTTAGGTGTCACTAGATGTTTTATAGTTGCCCAGGCTCCCCTTGATGACTGAGATTGGTTGGAAACTTCCCCTTCTCCAGGGGCTGCACTGATGGACTGGCTTGTATGTTTCAAGGTTACAGAGTCTTCTTCACAGCCACCTTTCATCTCCAATGCCTTCTTACATGATTTCTTTCTTTTCTTAAAACAAAACATTGTGAGTTTTTCTGCCTGTTCTTCAGTTGAAGGGCACAGTTTTGCTGCACTAGGATTTTCTGATTGTCCTGTGTTTTCCATTTGAATTTCTTTAGCTGTCTTCTTCATATTTGTGGTCTTATCTTCTAATTTCTTCATATATTTTTCTTTTCTATTAGTCCATCAGATAAATTAATTGCAGATAAGTTCAGAGTGCAGTTCTTTGAAATTTCATCCAAAAACATGAAATTACTTTTGTGAACAAATGAGGTGTTATGCAAAGAAATGTTCTGATTGTTACACTACATTTATATTTCCACTATGATTTATTTTTTTTCTTACCTTTCCTGAGAGAAAGACTTACTGGATAGATTTTAAGAACACACTTTCCTGTATTTTATTGAATAGCTTCAGTTTCATCTTTGGGATGATATTATTTCAGCAACAGTTTGACATTTTTTTTAATGGATGTTAAATGAGATCAAGAATTGAGCATTTTCATTTTATGATGGGCACCAACCAACAACTACTACTTGCTAATATGTTCATTTTTTCACATTCTTTGAGCAATTGGATTGAAGTGATATTAAAAAAAAAAAAAAAGACACCAAGTGGCCTTATTTTGCCTCCAGTGATAGGGTCAGCTGTTTTTCTGTCTTTCCTTCTTTGCATTTCATTTGCTTTCAATTCATATTGTAACATTTGCCATTTATGTTGAAAAATATGGCATAGGCTTTCATCTCTCAAATTGCTTCATACGTATCTGCAACAAAACAAACAAATGATGAAAAACAATGTGGTAAACTGGGTAATTTTTCGAATTTCATTTCTAAAATTCCATGCTCTGTGTCCTGATATACATATGTGTACGCTATTCTATGCTCAAATACACCCTTGTCAGTGGCGTAGCCAGGTTCTAACACCAGGGGGAGCGAACACATCAAAAAAGGCACCACCCGACCAGACCTGGGTGAAAGAACCCAGGCCAGCAGCGGGACCCCTGCTGGCAGGAGCCCACAGCGGGAATCCTAGAGCGGCGGCTGGCTGAGTCGCTCAGCCCACCCCGGGATCCCCCCAGCGGGCTCCTGCCAGCCGGGGTCTCTCGAACCCAGGCCAGCAGCAGGCTCTTGGTGGGGCCAGCGGCGGGACCCCTGCTGGCAGGAGCCCGCGGGGAGGGGGGGGGGAATGATCCCAGAGCGGGGCGGGCTGAGCGGCTCAGCCAGCCGCCACTCTAGGATTCCCCCTGTGGGCTCCTGCCAGCTGGGGTCTCTCAGCCCACTGCCAGTCTGGGTTCTTTCACCCAGGCCAGCAGCGGGCTCGTGGTGGGGCCAGCGGGGGATGTCGGGCCACCTCTGTCCACTCCGTCTCCACCGTTTCAAAAATTAAAAAGGTGCCACTTTTGGAAAATGTGCTCAGGGGAAGCAGCCCCTGCACCCCCCTAGCTACGCTACTGACCCTTGTAATCAAATGGGAGCTGTGTTTCAATATATGAAGGCAAAATAGGGTTTCAAGAGTGCTATGCTAGTTACATAGGAGAACTCTCACATGAATCTTGCATATATATATATATATATATATATATATATATATATATGAATATATATATATGAATTTTTATGTGGGTTGAAAGGGAAGTTCATTTTTATTTTTCCCATGAGAAACTTTCCCTTTCTGACCCATATGCACTCATAATTCCCCCAAGGGAAATTCTAAATTGAGATATCAGATGTTTTCTTAATGCATAAGATGATCACATACAGCTACATAAAATATAAAAAGGAGGGTTTGTGAGTTATAAAAGAGAAGCTTCCTTCATACAGTTTGGTTTATTTATAGTGTGTGCAAGTGTTCCATGGCAACCCCACTCTCACAGAACACATGTTCATCATAAAATGTATGCAACCCTTCAGAACATTCCTGAATGTAAAGAAACAAAGGCGCAGTATAGCACACTGACATACTTCTCAGTGAGTAGCTGGGATCCTCTCTCCTTGGATAACTTTGGGAAATTCTTTATAAATATTTTCTTTTTTGTCCTACTTTTTAAAAAACAGCATCATATGTATGTTTTAAAAAACTACAGTAAATTATTGCATTTAGAAGTTATCTAACATTATTTGCTGTGGCTTAGGGATGCAAGAACATGTAAAAATACAAGCAAAGCAATGCACGGATATTTTATTTTATCATGAATTCAAGTCACTGACCATGCAATCAATTTGTATATGGACAAAAAAAATAATGTTTTGCCACAATTATTTGTCAATCTTTGCTTTCCTAAACCTTAGTCTCCATAGCACACATGGTCTCAAGAGTATCTGCAATCCAGAATATGGAATCTGTAACTGACACAAACACTGATTTTGGAAATGAGACTCAGACAAGCATTCCTTAATCATCATTAGTTCCCCCCTGCATTGACATCACTGTATTTCTGGCTGGAAAGACAAGGAAATGGATCTGTCTGAAGAAAACAGCCAAGAGAAGATTAGGTGTCTTCTCCAGGCTCGCTTTTTTTTTTTTTTTTTTTTTTAAAGCAGGATGCCCTGGGATCACTTCATCACATTGCTCCCATCATTGTGCAATTCTAGATCAAATGACACAATAAGCATTACATCTCAGCGCTTTCACCTCTTGTACACTCCATGTGCCTGGCTATTTATTTCTTGAACAGCAGAAAAAATGGATGCTGATTATTAGCAGTCTTCAGGCTAGTGGTGTCTGAAATTGCACAGAATGACAATTACAATGTGCTTAGTACTTTGCAGAATTGAAGCTTTAATCAATAATCCCTTTTCTGAATGACTCTCTCTGTTAATTTTGTTAAAATAGAAAATAAAGGAAATAGAAATGTTTAAAATACAGAAAAAGCCTCAAGCTATCCATGCCAGCCAACAGACCAAGTCACAGGCACCAACAATCTAAACACCCTTGATTTAATGCAGGTTTCTTTATATGGTCTCCAAATCTCTGGAGGTTTCCTAAGCTATAGTCTTTGCAATGGAAATGGAAACACTTCTGGTAGTTTGCAAACACACTGTTTCCCAACAAACAGGTTCACCTTACATAGGACTAATGCTATGGCCAAAATTTTCAACAGCGGTGCTAAAAGTTCAGCTCCTACGTCGTTATTCAGACAACGAATCAGGTGGGCTGACTTTCAAAGGTGCTGAACACTCCCATCTCCCACTGTGATTAATAGGTGTTACGGGTGCTCAGCACTTCTGAAAATCATGTCATTTATTTTAGAATCCTAAATATGGATTTATTTCCCTAACTTTAGGCCCCTTGTTTGAAAATGTTGGCCTTTGTCTTTATGATGCTACAGTACTCACCAAATCTTCAGCCAAAGCTTGCATCACCTGTGATGTGTTGCCCTGCCATAGACAGACAGGGAAGGTCTCTCTAGGGGGAGATTGATACTGAAAAGCCTGGATTCCAGCACACTAATGCAAGAGATCCATTCGTAACAATCTGCGACCTACTGCAAGTAGGAAATGACAGAGAGAGAGAGAGAGAGAGAGAGAGAGAGAGATCTCTCTTTACACGCAAAAGTTTTCAATCAGCTCCCTTGTGGAAAGGAAGAGAGGCTGTCGCAATACAAGTCACCTGTCTCCTTCATGTGTCAGCCACTGCAATGAAAACTGAAGCTCGAGGCAAAGAAATGGATTGGGGGGGGGGGGGGGGGAGGAGGACATTCCCCCTCTGATTTTCCGTGCGAACGGTTCCATCGCCCAGAGCCGGGACCCGAGGCGCCGCAGGGCTGGCTTGGCCGCAGAGAAGCTGAGCCCCGGTGATTCTTCTCTGGCTTGCCCCGTTTTCAATCTTCTTCTCCCTTTGTGCCCGCTGCCTTCAGCGGAGCCGGGAAAAGACGGGCCCCGCGAGGCGCTCGCCCCCCTCTCGCTCCCGCAGCGGCACATCCACCGCCCCCCCCGCCTCCCGCTCCAGGGACCGTCCCAGCAGCTCCAGACCACGGGAGCGCGGCAAAGCCCCGCGCAGCCCCTCGACGGTCCGAGGAGGGCGGCTGCGCATCAGCTCCGCGGCGGCCGGGGCAGCCCCCGGCCCAGGACTAGCCGGCTCCCCGGCCGCCGCCGCGCACGCGGAGGAAGGCTCCGCTCTCCGGGCGCGGGGGACGCTCTCCGCACAGGCGGGGATGCAGCCTTACTACAGCCCAGCGCCGCTCCCCGCAGCAAAACCTGCTCCCAGCCCGGCCGACGCTGCCCTGCTCTGCCCACGCGGGGTGCAAGGGGCGCGGCGCCCCCCTGCCCGCTGGCTCGCTCCCCGCCCCACGCAGGACAGCGGGCCCGCCCCAGCCCGCGCCCGCTCTCACCTGGCGCCCGCCGCCCGCTCCGCTCGCTGCTGCAGCTAGTGCCGCCGCGGGACCCGCCCAGCCGCTCGGAGCCCCGCCCGCCCCGGGGCAGAGCCCGGACACGCCCCCCGCGCGAGCTGCCCAGCTGGGGGCGCGGAGCAGCCGCGCGCCGGGGCGGCCCGCGGCAACCTGCCCCCGCCGGAGCCCGGCTCTCCCCTCGCGCCCAGCTCAGCCAGAGCCGCAGCTCTCCCGCTACGGACTGCGGTGGCGGCCCCACCTGCCCGGGGCGGGGCGGGGTTTGTTGGAAGCGCCCCTGGGCTGCACCGCGCCGTGCACACCCTTGGCAGGACAGCGACACCAACCGCGCCGTTCGCTCCGCGCAGCGAGGCGAGCCAGGCTGGGGGGAGCAGCGGCTGGGCTTGTCCCGGTGGAGCGGAGCCGAAGGGAAGCGCTGCTCTCGGCACACCTCGCAGGGAGAGCGTGCCAGGAATTGCCTACCGTATCCGGCCGGGCCCCGCTGCGGCAGGTTCGGACGAGGGGCGCTCATGCCTGGCAGCCGGCCCCTGATCTCTCTGCAAAGGTGCCCAATGGGACAAAGGCCATTTCAGCAGTGTCAGGACACTGTCTCCCAGCCAGGGCTCGGAGTTAGGGCAATCTGCGGCCGGGCCCCCCTCCTTCTTGCTGCCTTCTCCGGCAACTAAGGTTCAGTGTATAGAGCTCGCCTGCTAGTAGGGTTGTACAGACAGCCCTGAAACTACAAATCAAGTGCAACTGATGCACTACATGAAACCACAGTGGGAGAACTGTGAACTTCCCCATTCATCTCCACTGGGGCTAACTCTGCTGCCCCCACATAATTTAAAATACTGTTTCACTGCTCATTAGCGCATGTAAGAAGGGAGGAGCATATTTCAACCAGCTGCACAATGTGTGAGGTTTAATGTGGGCAAGGCTTAGAAAAATACCACTTTTTGTTTTGCACCTGAGGCCCCAGATTATTATGGAGTAATATTGGCAGGGTTCCAGTCTTGGCCCACTCAATCCTTGGCTGAAATGCTCACCAGTATGATCTGGATGTAAAGCAAGCATAAAGTGCTCATAACTGATGCATTTTTCTTGGAATTCTATTTGCCATTTTCATTCAATACTTTCATTTATGCAGCAATGTATATTTAGCCCAGCAGTATCATACTGACCCTGATTTCAAAAAACTGTTACACTGCTTGTTACAAACTTAAGTCTACACATTTTGGGGGGGCTAATACCCTTCATACCTGTCCTGGGTGGGATCTGGTTTTAAATTACAATACAATTTCACTCCCCTGTAGCTTAGTGCTGCCTGTCAGTACTACAGTATAGTGATTAGGAGGCAAGAACAAGGGAACAGAGGAGGTAAGGCAACAAAGTCAGAGGGCCACTAATTCAGCTACATCACTTCAGGCTCAATGATAGAAGCCCTACTTAAATGAGGTTAAATACCTTGTTTTTGGAATACTGTAGGGTAGACGGGATTTTGTTTCTCATGCAGCTTCAGAGCAAGAGGATAATTCAAGAGAATAATTTGCCAAAGGATCAAAGGCTACCGTGAAGGGACATGGATTCAACATCAGTCGTTCAGGACAAGCTTTCTTGCTTGCATGAGGGTCTTAGTGATTCAGTGTGTGGTGTAAGCTTCTTTCTGGTTTCACAGGGAGCAAGATTTATCGTTCTGCAAAGTTAGGTGACATCCTAGATCATGTTACGGAAGGATCTCTCCATATCATCACATCATTTAGGTAGCTAAAGACATGATAAAATTGAGTGCTTCGGATCCACACATGCTCTATGGAGAATGAAAGCCTAATATGATCTGTCACTAGATTACACTCATAAAAAGTTTGCTTTCAGACAGTCCTTGTCCAAGAGGGAGAAGGCAAGCTTTCAGTTTTTAAAGAAAGGCTGGACAAAACAACTGGAAGGGTATGCGGGGGCTAGGAGAGGAGAGGAAAGAAAAGCCAGGCTGAAACGAACAAGCTAAAAGTTGGTAGAATGGAAGACGGCAAGAGGGAGATGCCGTAAGAAGGGCAGCCACGAGATGAAAGTATTAAATGTAGAAACTGACAAGTTAGTCAGCCTCTGGCTCTATCTATTCTGGCATCCTGGCTCCAAGAAGTGACCTGTCCAGGATGCCTTAGATGAAGAAGCTCCTAGGGTGCCTGCCCGTGTGCACTATTAAATATGGGGAGAAAATCCTTCCTGACCCCATGCAAGTGGTCTGGCTTATGCCCTGATGACTAGCTGTTCTCATTGGAATGATATTATATAAAGGAAAATTTAAATGCATCTCAGAGCTCTTATGACAACTTAAGTTATTCTAACTTCACTCTTGTGACAGCCATGTAATTGTTATATAATTATTCTCCTTGCTAGCTTGCTATATATAGTGTGTGTATTACAGATAAGCCCATGTACTGGTGCATACACCTACATCAACTCTTCTCCCAGTCAGAGTAATTCTTTAACATATGTTAGGTCCAGAACTAACACAAACATATGGGCCTTGCAGTTTTATGTGGAAAGAATTATCCAAAAATATTGAGCTGCTTACATAGGCCAGTTATTCTAGTCAATTGATAAAAGAACTGGTGGTCTCACTTCAGATCTCTTACAGTCAACTGTGAGTACATCCAAATCCATGGAATCATTCAGGTCATTTATTTTCCTACAGATGACATGCAGTACCCAGGAAAGGAAAGTGGATCAAATTTAAGACACAGTGGTGCACTGCAGGCTCAACAGTATTACTGCAATAATCACTTTTACTTGTCAATACTGGGACTGCTGCCATGTACAGTCCCTAAATGAATCATAAAAACATCTACTTCATTAATCTCAATGCATATATTAAAACCCAGGGCACTCTTGAAGGATTTTAGCAATTTATTTGTGTTAATTACAAGTCTGGCAGTAACTACATTTTCACATTATGAAGTGATTTTTTTGCCTATTATGGCAAACCCCCTTGCAGACCATTTGATTCCGTGCTTGTGCTGTCTTTGCTCACCAAAAAGGGGATTTCAACAAAAGTTGTTACACCATTTACAAATCTCATCCTCACTCATCAGACTTCTATTAAAAACCACATCTGGAACAGCTGCCCATCCCCAACCACAGCATGGAGATCCAGTCTCCAAAAAGGCAAAGTCTATATGCTCCACTAACAGAAACACAGATAATCGCAGGGCTTTCTTAAGAGAGGACTGAATAGAGTGCAGGCACCCGCAAGAAAAATTCAAAGCAGAAACTAATGTTCAAAAACTTTAGGGGAAGAACAGAAGCAAAGGGATTCTTCCCTACTGCCCACTTTTCATTGAATTAGTGCAGTCCGATGGCACAACATTCTCTTTTAATGCTAGCAATGGATTATAGAATTAAGTGCAGTAGGAAGATACAGTGCCCAGATTTTAAAGGAGAAGGTGTACCTGTGCTCTAAAATAGTAGTTTTCAAACCGTGGGTCGCGACCCAGAATTGGGTCATGGAATGGAAGGCACTGGGTCGCGGCGGCTCTGGCCAGCACCGCCGACCGGGCTGTTAAAAGTCCCGTTGGTGGTATTGCCTGGCTAAGGCAGGCTAGTCCCTGTTCCGACACTGCGCTGTGCCCCGGAAGTGGCCAGCAGCAGGTCCGGTTCCTAGGCGGGGGGGCCATGGGGTTCCATGCACTACTCCCACCCTGAGCACTGGCTTTTGCACTGGGAGCTGGGGGGTGCTCAGGACGAGAGCCATGCGGAGCTGCTTGTGTGCCTCCGCCTAGGAGCCAGACCTGCTGCTGGCTGCTTCCAGGGTGCAGCACTGTCCGCAGTACCAGGACAGGCAGGAAGCCTGCCTTAGCACCCCCACTGTGCTGCTGACCAGGAGCTGCCCGAGGTAAGCCCACACCCCAAGCCCCTGTCGGAGCCCCTTCCTGCACCCCAACCCCCTCATCCCCACCCCAGAGCCTGCACCCCCAGCCCTGACCACCTACCACACCCCAACCCCCAGACTCCCCACACCCTGAACCCCTCATTCCCGGCCCCACCCCACAGCCCTCACCCCCAGCCCTGAGCCCCTCCCACACCCCACACCCCTCAACCCCAGCTCCACTGTGTTGCGGGCATCAACAACTTTCTTCAACCTGGTTGCCAGAAAAAAAAGTTTGAAAACCACTGCTCTAAAACACATGTAAAACAATCAGTTAAGCCCTGGATTGTTGTAAACACTGTACCAATCAAGAAACTGCAATTTTATTGTTATATTTTAATAAGTAAAAATCACAGAGCTAGAAAGAGGGTATTAAAACAGGTTTTGTATTTTGCTCCATCTGCAATTATGAAGTGTAAGAGCAATAGGTTCATGAAGGCAATATAATTAAAAAACATCAGTGTATAAGATCTACAAGTTCTTATGCTCACTGAACTAAAAATTAGCCTGAAATAAAACTTTTTAAAATTTATTCAGATTAAAAAAATAAATGCATGTATTTCATTAATTTCCAGACGCTCCTTTCTCCCAGTCACTTCATGTATTGCATTTTCGCAGCCATATCTTATTTTCGCTTAAATCAGGGTATAACTGAGTTTGCATTACTCATCAAGTAATCTTCTGGTAACTAGAAAGAAAAATGAAAACTTAATTACTTATAGATATAGAGATCTATCATATCAAAGGCAACTTTTAGGAGGAATTATAACCAAATGCCATTTGAAACATATGGCTTCATAGTTAGATGTGAGTAAATCCCTTAACTCAGGAGTTAAAAGTACAACCCAAAGATCTGCAAGGATCCTAGCACAAGTAAGAGACTTACCTCTGGTTAACATTTAGTTTCAGAACAGCCCATTCACCTGTTCTGACACTGGATCCAAGTCAATATCATAGAAACAGGGGCGAGTAGGAAGTCCTGGCATAGTACTCATCTAGCAGACAGAAGGAAAAGTGTATTAGTGGATAGAGCCTGGGATTGGGAGTTATGAGGGCTTGGTTCTGGTTTTGGCTCTTCAGTGTGACTTTGTACAAATGATTTAGCCCAAGATTCGGCAAAGCACATAAGCATGTGCTGAAATTTAAGCATGTGCGTAGTAGTTCCACTGATTTCAATGGAACTACTCCTATACTTTAACTAAGCTTTGCTGGCCGAGGCAATAACTGTGCCACGGTTTCCGTTAGTAAGATGGGGATCTCAATACCTCGCAGGAGTCTTGTGAGGCCTTCAAGTATGTCTGCACGTCGAGCTGGATGTGTAAATTCTAGCTTGAGGTGACAGCTGCACTAGCTGATGGAGCGAGCGGGCTAAAAAAAACAAAACAGTACAGCGTGACGGTGTGAGGGGCTAGTCACCGCGAGTACCATCCCGGTCCAAGAGACACTCGGCACAGCTAGCCCCTCTCGCTGCAGTGGCTACATTCCATTTGTAGCACACTAGCTCTGATAATGCTAGCATGGTATCGCCTCAAGCTGGAATTCACACCTCCAGCTCCCAGTGTAGATATACTCATAATGAACAGGTCAGACGTGCTCTGAGAGCCAAGGATTAAAGGCACTACCTAAATGACCAGTATTGACTTGAAAAAGATGGATTTTAAGACAGAAGCTGGGCTTGCATTGAGGAGGGGAGGGGCAACTCACTTCCACTGGATGGAACATCAAACTGTATGGAAGTTCTGAGAGCGGTTTTAAGTCACGACAGCGGTGCACTGGCCAGACAGAGTGGGGAAGCTTGCACTACACCTGCCTACACAAGCCAATGTCATCGCTTGTTCAGTTGTCAAGCACCAAGATTCATAAATCCATAGAGTTTAAGGCCAGAATGGACCATTAGATCATCTAACCTGACTTCCTGTACCTGACAGGCCGTAGAACCTCACCCAGTTACCCCTGTATCGAGCCCAATAACTTGCATTTGAGTAAAGCATATCATCCAGAAAGGCAGCCTGTCTTGACTTATGAGACCTTAAGAGATGGAGAATCCACCACTCCCTGTGGTAGTTTGTT
The DNA here is from genome assembly GCA_033296515.1 of Macrochelys suwanniensis. Taxonomy (NCBI): domain Eukaryota; kingdom Metazoa; phylum Chordata; order Testudines; family Chelydridae; genus Macrochelys; species Macrochelys suwanniensis. The sequence continues at coordinate 15,923,854 of CM065781.1, read as the reverse complement.
CCAGTGGTTAATTGTCTTCACTACGGCTGTCAAGCAATTAAAACAATTAATCGCGATTAATCGCACTGTTAAATAATAGAATACCACTTATTTAAATATTTTTGGATTTTTTTACATTTTCAAATATATTGATTTCAATTACAACAGAATACGTGTACAGTGCTCCCTTTATATGTATTTTTGATTACAAATATTTGCACTGTAAAAAAAACAAAAGAAATAGTAAATATCAATTCACCTAATACAAGTACTGTAGTGCAATCTCTTTATAATGAAAGTTGAACTTACAAATGTAGAATTATGTACAAAAAATAACTCCATTCAAAAATACAACAATGTAAAACTTTCGAACCTACAGGTCCACTTAGTCCTGAGTCAATCGCTCAGACAAACTTGGTTACAATTTGCAGGAGATAATGCTGCCCACGTCCTGTTTACAATGTCACCTGAAAGTGAGAACAGGCGTTCGCATGGCGCTGTTGTCGCCGGCATCACAAGATATTTACATGCCAGATGCACTGAAGATTCATATGTCCCTTCATGCTTCAACCCCCATTCCAGAATATATGCGTCTATGCTGATGACGGGTTCTACTCGATAATGATCCAAAGCAGAGCGGACCAACGCATGTTCATTTTCATCATCTGAGTCAGATGCCACCAGCAGAAGGTTGATGTTCTTTTTTGGTGGTTCAGGTTCCGTAGTTTCCGCATTGGAGTGTTGCTTTTTTAAAACATCTGAAAGCATTCTTCACACCTCATCTCTCAGATTTTGGAAGGCACTTCAGATTTTTAAACCTTGGTTCGAGTGCTGTATCTATCCTTAGAAATCTCACATCGGTACCTTCTTTGCGTTTTGTCAAATCTGCTGTGAAAGTGTTCTTAAAATGAACATGTGCTGGGTCATCATTCGAGACTGCTATAACATGAAATATATGGCAGAATGTGGGTAAAAGAGAACAGGAGATACTAAACTCCTTCGGGGAGAATTGTGTCACAAAATGTAATGCATTATTTTTTTAACGAGCATCATCAGCATGGAAGCATGTCCTCTAGAATGGTGGCCAAAACATGAAGGGACATATGAATGTTTAGCACATCTGGCACGTAAATACCTTGCAACGCCGGCTACAAAAGTGCCATGCGAATGCCTGTTCTCACTTTCAGGTGACATTGTAAATAAGAAGCAGGCAGCAGTATCTCCCGTAAAAGTAAACAAACTTGTTTGTCTTAGCAACTGACCGAACAAGAAGTAGGACTGAGTGGACTTGTAGGCTCTAAAGTTTTACATTATTTTGTTTTTGAGTGCAGTTATGTAACAAAAAAAAATCTACATTTGTTACACTTTCACAATAAAGAGGTTGCACTACAGTACTTGTATGAGGTGAATTGAAAAATACTATTTATTTTGTTTATCATTTTTACGGTGCAAATATTTAATAAAAATAATATAAAGTGAGCACTGTACACTTTGTATCCTGTGTTGTAATAGAAATCAATATAGTTGAAAATGTAGAAAAACATTCAAAATATGTAATAAATTTCAATTGGTATTCTATTGTTTAACAGGGTGATTAATCGCAATTCATTTTTTAAATCGCAGTTAATTTTTTTGAGTTAATCGTGTGAGTTAACTGCGATTAATCAACAGCCCTAGTCTTCACTATTAAAAATCTGTGCCTACTTTTTAATTTGAATTTGTCTGTCTTTGGCAGCCAATCATTGGTTCTTATTACGCCAAACTCTGCTAGATTAAAGAGCTCTGGTACTCAGTTTTTAATTTCCATGAAAGTACTTGTGCACTGTAATCAAGTTACCTCTCAATCTTGTTTTTGCTAAACCAAACAGACTTAGCTGTTTAAATCTTTCTCCATTTGGCATTTTCTCCAGCCCTCAAGTAATCTGTGTCCCTTTTTTGCACCTTCTCCAATCTTCTTTAAGAGTTAACACCAGAACTGTACGTACTATTCCAGTATCAGTCACACTAATGCCATATACAGAGGTAATCACCTCCCTACTTATACTCACTCCTCCTCCTTTTATACATTCAAGGATAGCATTTGCTCATTTGGCCACAGCACTGCCCTGGGAGTTAACATTGAGTTGCTTGTCCACTACTGCCCACTACTGTAAATCCTTTCCAGAGAGCCACTGCTTTCTAGGATACAACCCTCCATGCTGTAGGTATGGCCTGTATTCCTTGTTCCTCAATGTATTACATTGCACTTGACTGTATTAAAACATTGTTTAAATGAGCCAAGGTTACCAAGCGATATAGACCACTCTGTATGACTGCCCTGTCCTCACCATTATTTACTTTTTTGCCAATATCTGTATCAACTGCAAATTATCAGCAGTGATTTTATACTTACTTACTTCCAGATCACTGATTAAAATGTTGAATAGTGTTGGACCTAGAACTGATCCCTCTGGGAACCCACTAGAAACACCCTCATTTGATGATGATTCTCCACTGATGGCTGCTTTTCAAGATTGATCAGTCACCCCATTCTTATTCCATTTAATGTGTACTTTACTGATATTGCATAGCACTATTTTTAAAAAATCAGAATGTCATGCAGTACTAAGTAAAACACTTTACAAATGTCTAGGTATATTACATCTACACAGTTGTCTTTGATCGATAATCTTGTAATCTCAAGTAAACACCCCTTGTAAAGGAAAAACAGAAAACCCCCATACATTGTTGAGCATAAAGTTAATCACAGTATTAAAAAAATTACACTGTACCCTGAACACAACAGCCTGTGAACTGCAAAAACTGTACATCTCCACAGCAAACCATTTTCTCCATCACATGGATTAGCATAGAAAGATGGGAATGCATGCAGGATACCAGCTGCAATTATTTCTAATCTGTGCTTCCTAATGTCATAGATCTCATTGGCTTTAAATGATGCCACACTTGTCCACGTACATTGTACTTCGTAGACAGGGTGGATGACAAGGCGGCTCTGAATTAATGGTTTCTTTAGTGCGTGTGACATTAATTGCTCTTTGGGAAGGGCATAAAAATGTTTGAGTGCTGACTCGACACCAGGAGATTTAGAAGATTAAACTTTCCTTTCAAATCTTTGTCCTAGTTTAAGATGGTGTTAAAAGGGCAGCTTCTTGTTTAATACAATAAATGAAAACACTAAAGGGGTGTTTTAAGATGGTTACAAATGTGGCAGGGGAAAACACTGGGTCCTGATCCGGCAATTGACTGTACCTGCATGAACCCCTCTATCCACCTGGAAGTGAGTGGGTCTTCACATAGGCACAAGCAGTTGCAGCATTGCATCAGGGCCTAAAATAATTCACTCCCTGATGCTCTAGAATTCAAGTAAATACTGTAGCTAACTTTCAGCATGACAATCATTTGCTATCTCCTAAAAAGGCCTTTTCTAGAACAAAAGCTACTGTATGTCAAATCACTGTTTGTCTATTACTCATCTTCTTACAAAACTAAATTCACCTTCTGAAACGATAAGTAAAGAATGTTATGCATCAGAAGTGTCTTAATCCTGAGAAATTAACAAATCCAAGTTTTTTTTTTAAAAGGAGATTTTAAAGGAGATTTAAAAGGCTGATTTTGCCACAAAATTCAGCATCTTTTAAGTCACTTTGCATCATTACACAGTACATTGTAATCTCATTTTAAGAGAATTATTATCTCTATGAATGTTCACAATTATTCATACATTTTTATTGTCATTGTGCTGTTCTCAAAACTAGATGTAAATGAGTGTGTGGGGTGTTCTCCTTAAAAACCGAAGAATGCAGAGTGATTATCATCGCTTAGTTACGCATGGAGAGGCACTGAATCCACCCACAGAATTAAAAACACACACACAAAAAAAGGCCCAACAATCAAGCACAGGCTAACATTTTCAAAAGCACTTAGTAACCTGTTTTCAAAAGTGACCTAGGCACTCAGAAGCCAATGTCTCACTGAAAGTCAATGGGACTTTGGCTCCTAAGTCACTTAGGTTCTTTTGAAAATTTCACCCATTTCCAAGTACTTATCAGGCCCAGCATTTTATTATCTCAGGCAGTGGTCCCCAAACTTTTTAATCTCATGACCCCTCCTTCCCTCTGTCCATGCCCCCCCCCACAAGCCGCGGTTGGGAGCCGGGGCCAGGAAAGGGGCCACAGTTGAGGTGGGGGGCTGAGGTTGGGGCTGGAGTCACAGTGGGCTGGGCACCAGAGGCTGAGGCCAGGGCTGCAGCTGGGCGTGGGTCTGTGGCCGGGAGCAGAGCCAGGGCCAGGAATGGAGTCACGGCTGGGAACTGGGATTGGAGCAGAGTTGGGGGCAGAGCAGGGCTGGGTGGAGCTCCAGCCCCGCTCTCCCAAACGGACCTCGATGCCTCCCTAGGGGGGTGCACCACACAGTTTGGGGCCCATTGATCTACATTGCAATTAGACACTTAGGAGCTGTTTAACTGAGGTGTAGACATTTGGGTTCAGGCTAGAGCCCGAGCTGTAGGACCCTGCGAGGTGGGGGGGTCCCGAACGTCTACACCAACCCCTTGAGCCCAAGTCAGCTGGCACAGGCCCGCTGTGGGTTTTTATTGCAGGGCAGACACACCCTAAGGGGCTTAGACAAGTCTGAATTCTGCATTCCCCAGAGCTGGATCCTGCAGTCACGCCCCTCTAAAGTTGAAGGGGCTTGATGGATACTTCCACAAGAGTGATCTGGTTGCAGGGTCAGGGCCATAATCATAAATCTCTTATTAATCCTGATGTTATTGTGTCTATTAGAGTTAACGTCTTGCCCATAAAAAGTACTTTAGACATTTGGAAAGCAGGACTGAGTTTGCAGTACTGACGCCATGGGAGAACAAGCCAGTTCTATTTGGTTTTAATTCCTGAAAACATCCCTCTCTCATACATCCGATCTAAGATACGTACCCCATGGTTCACCAACATTTAAAACTCTCCAAAAGTCATTGGATTAAATTCTGTGTTATTTGCAATGAATATAACTAGTGATGGGAAAGGGCTCAATTTATCTTTCATTGTGTCACAAACACACAGTGCTCTTTTTAAAGATGACTGAGATTATTTAAATGAGACATGACTAATTCCTTCATCACTGGTCATCTAGAAATATTTACATTGCCTCGTTCTTCTTGGTCAATCAATGAATCCAGCATTTGGCTCTTGGACAGTTACCACGTGCAGCAAGAAGGGATAACACTCTCCATGCCCTATCCACTCAGATAAACTACATTTAGTAGGTCTTCTACCAGCGTCTGCCCAAACAGGACTAGATTCCACCCCTGCAGATTTTCAGGCACTCCTTTAATGCTGATGTTATTTCCTTGGACATGATGGTCTGCAGCTCCCTTTCACTTTGCGCTGTTTACACCAGCCATTTAGGGTGGTGATCACATCAGATTCCTCATCAGATCCTGTTCCCACCATGGTCATCTCCAGCTGATGTCAATTCCCCACTTCTGTGTGGTTTTATTGCTGTCTGCCCCCCCGTCCCTTCAAATAATCCAACCAATTTGGAGGCAGTGACTGGATCTAGTTTAATGGATTAGATGCCGCTCAAGTCTGAGAAAACTAAACACAATGCCTGTGATTTAGCTTTGTTCACTTGGCACCAACACTGTTTCCGTGTCTGTATGTAGCAACGATGCCATTGGGGATCAATAACCTTCAAGATGCTCTAGGAATCAAATTGTTGAGCGTGCCTGAGCCATGAAGAATTCAGTGAATTCTCATTAACGACTAACCACAGAAGATCTGAGAAATGGTAATAATATTACTCTTTCCGGATACTTAACCTGGAAAATAAGTTTTTTTTTCTTTAACTTCAAGAACTGTTTGTTTCTAGTTAAATAGATGCTTTTTTTTTTTTTGCTTTTTTTTTTTTTAAAAGCGTGGATTTAAAAGGAACATTCAGCTGTTTAGGAAGGCAGGCAATTCCTTGCTCATCTTGACTAACTGACTTTGTTTACTCTTCTACTCTGTGTTAAAAATCAATACTTCAATTTTTTAAGATTTCCTCAAACACAACAAATCTAGTTACAATGAAATGATTAAGATTCAAGCCCAAAGATCTAAAGCACTACTCATCATTTCAACTGTACTAAAGAGCACTAGGGTTACATTTGAAAGCGAGATTTTAGTACTCAAGAATGATAATAGCACCTAAAATTTGGCACAGTGCTGGAAGGCATAATGCAAGTCTGCGTCTACAACTCTAGTAATACACTTTCATCCTGACCTTCCCCACCCTAGCTATTCTGGTCTCTACTAACCAGAGTGAATGAACCCCTTTTGCCAAATTATATCGAGGTTTTACAATGTGGACAAATGTCAGATATAGACCAAATTAATTTCACTTCTGACCTGGGCTAGATTTGAGCTCAGGTCTCTGGAGATGAAACTGCATTAATATTCTTACTGATACTTGCACAAACAGTAGTACTTTGTCAGTGATATTCCACCTTGACAAATCAACCCTGGACTTCTGAGCCCATGCACTTTTTCCTTCTTCTAAGTTCATATGCTGCTGTTGGCTACAGGTAAGAACATAGGAACGGCCACACTGGGTCAGACCAATGATCCAGCTAGCTCAGTATCCTGTCTTATGACAGTGGCCAATGCCAGGTGCTTCAGAGAGAATGAACAGAACAGGCAATCATTGAATAATCCAACCCTCTGTTGTCCAATGATCCATTTCCTGTCGTGCACTCCCAGCTTCTGGCAATGCAAGACTCAAGTTTTTAAATTAAAAACACTAGCAGTTCAAAATTAGGTGAAGATGTTAAAGACTGTTTAGTCTTACAACATGTATTTTCCTATTTTTATCTGATAATTGACTTTACAGTAAGGGGCAGCCGAGTATTTTGCTTCCTTAAATTGGAGAGTTCAAATGCTATTGACTTTCCTGTAGCACTTGGACCTTCCCCTTTCAACGAAATGGTTATGAACTTTTCCAGTTGATTTTTGTCCTTTATTTGACAAATTGAGCTTGCTTCCTCATTGCCTTGTGCTCCCCATTTGGTTTACTTCTTAGTGGTATCAACAGCAGCAATCGAGTATGAATCAACTGTTTGCTTTTGATGCATTCAAGTAGTTTTTAAACTAATTATCTGCAGTTGTCAGGGCCGGTGTAAGGAAGTTTCACCCCCAGCTAACGCTCCCCCCACCCCCTGCGGCGGCCAGGCCCCCACCCGCGGAAGCTCCCCATCCCCCACGGCAGCTAACCCGCCCGCCCGCGGGCCGTGGCTCCCCACCTGCCTGCGGTGGCTGGCTCCCTGTGGCGGCTCCCCATGCCCCCCGCCGCAGCTCCTCGCCCCCCCCCGGCAGCTAACCCCCGCCCTGTGGCAGCCAGCCCCACCCCTCCCCCGCCCGCGACAGCTCCCCATCCCCCCGCGGCAGCAGCTCACCTCCGCCGGCGCCAGCAGCTCCTCGGAAGCTGCGTTCCCGGCGGCGTTTCGGTGGCTGCTTTTATTGCCACCGAATCGCCGCCGGGAGTCGCCGCCACAATGCCGCCCCCCAAATCCTGGCGCCCTAGCCAACCGCCTAGGGTCGCTTAGTGGAAGCACCAGCCCTGGCAGTTGTACAGAGCCTTTAGCTCTAGAATTTCAAGGCATTTTACAGTTAGAAACTCCAAGCCACAGAACACCCTTGTGAACTAAGTATTATCCCCATTCTGCAGACAGGGATGCTCAGGGAAGTTAAGTAGCTTGTCCAAGACCAGTGTTATTCTGGGAGTCTTAGCTGTAATTAACATTAGCTGTAATTATGACCCTATCCTCCAAAGCAGTTGCAATCCCTCCCAGTTTTTGCAGATGATACCAAACTGGGAGGGATTGCAACTGCTTTGGAGGATAGGGTCATAATTCAAAATGATCTGGACAAATTGGAGAAATGGTCAGAGGTAAACGGGATGAAGTTTAATAAGGACAAATGCAAAGTGCTCCACTTAGGTAGGAACAATCCGTTTCACACATACAGAATGGGAGGAGACTGTCTAGGAAGGAGTACGGCAGAAAGGGATCTAGGGGTTATAGTGGACCACAAGCTAAATATGAGTCAACAGTGTGATGCTGTTGCAAAAAAAGCAAACATGATTCTGAGCTGCAACAACAGGTGTGTGGTGAGCAAGACACGCGAAGTCATTCTTCCGCTCTACTCTGCGCTGGTTAGGCCTCAACTGGAGTAGTGTGTCCAGTTCTGGGCACCGCATTTCAAGAAAGATGTGGAGAAATTGGAGAGGGTCCAGAGAAGAGCAACAAGAATGATTAAGGGTCTAGAGAACATGACCTATGAAGGAAGGCTGAAGGAATTGGGTTTGTTTAGTTTGGAAAAGAGAAGACTGAGAGGGGACATGATAGCGGTCTTCAGGTATCTAAAAGGGTGTCATAAGGAGGAGGGAGAAAACTTGTTCATCTTAGCCTCTGAGGATAGAACAAGAAGCAATGGGCTTAAACTGCAGCAAGGGAGGTTTAGGTTGGACATTAGGAAAAAGTTCCTAACTGTCAGGGTGGTTAAACACTGGAATAAACTGCCCAGGGCGGTTGTGGAATCTCCATCTCTGGAGATATTTAAGAGTAGGTTAGATAAATGTCTATCAGGGATGGTCTAGACAGTAATTGGTCCTGCCATGAGGGCAGGGGGCTGGACTTGATGACCTCTCGAGGTCCCTTCCAGCCCTAGAATCTATGAATCTATGAATAAAACATTCCTTCAATCACATAACAAGGAAAGTAATAAATATCCAACTGCATCGCTGACTATATTGTACACATTGAATGCTACTTCTAAACAGACTAAATTACTCTGCATTATTACGGAAAAGGAGTGACTGGTGTTCTACCAGTGGTATATGCAGGTGCTGTGTCAGACAGACACCACTTACCCAAAGCCCTTTCAATGTAAGATGGGACAGCTAGCAGGGAATTCTCTGTTAGGGCCTGGGGGACTCACTTCCTCTCCAGATCTGCACCCCAGGGTTTGTTAGCCTCATGGCATGTTGCATGGCCCTCCCTTTTTGCCCTGGCTTATGAAGAAATTGGCACTGGTTAGGGCTAAGTATGGGACTGGGCTTGCCTTCACTACCGGCTGAATTGGTGCCACTGAAATCAATGCAGCAGAGTCGATTTAGTGGGGCTGGTGAAGACGTGAAAAGTCGATGGGAGAGCACTCTCCCATTAACATAGTGCGGTGTAGACACCTCTGTAAGTCGATCTAAGCTACGTTGACTTAAGTTATGTAACTTAACTAGTGTAAATTAAATTGATTTACCGCGTTGGTGTAGACCAGGCCTCAGGGACCACATGTAAGGTCAGTTAATCAGCCGCATTTATGTTGCTGCTGGATATTGGAATTATCTGGAGGAACTGAGAGGTCTGTTTATTTTAGTGTATTTTTAAAAAAAACTATCAAGGGCATCCAGTGCATTGGACCAGCACTCCTTTAGGAGCACTACACTATTAGTACACTCTATAAATCTACATGGATAACGTGTATGGGATGCAGAGCTCCCTCTCGGAGGATACCTGCAAGAACCACTGATTTAAACCACCAACTGGAATGCACATGCATTTTTTCCACATTTTCTTCCTTTATGGAGCTGAGGTTTTAACTATGACACTTACCGTTCCTACCAATGGATACAGGAATCCAGCACCTACACTGGCCCTGATGTCTCGGATAGGCAAGATAAAGCCTGTAGGCACGCCTTTCTTCTCTGGGTCATGAGACAATGACAGGTGAGTTTTAGCCATACAGATTGGCAGATTTCCAAATCCCTGGGGAAACAAGAAGGGGCAAGAAAATATGATATCTGTAAAGTGCAAAAGTAAAACTTTTGTCTAGGTACTCTGCTTGGTTCTGCCATTCTTTGGATTAACAGACCATCTCCTCTCTCAGTAACTGCTTTTCCTACAACCTGAGAGATACTGTCAAATCAGTTCTGTATCACCTTTCCTTTTCTCTCCAGTCACTAAGGAAAAAACAAACGTTGTCATGGCCAGATCCAAGCAGAGAAGAGGTTAATGCTTTTGTAGGAATCCAGTAAGTAACAGTGTTTTGGTGGTGGTGGTGGGGGTTAATTAATTTTGATTTTAACAGCTCAAAATTAAAGTTCTCAGCCCACCTGAAGTCTGTAATTGCAGGATGTGAGGGACCAGCAATTACACAGCTATGATATGAATGGTTTGTAGAATATAAAGGGATATGTAAGAAATATGAAAAGGGAGCCATACAAATAATTTCACAAAAGAATGTTCTCCAAAAGAGAAGTCATTCAAAACATGCCAGACACCAAGAAAACACCTAGCACCTGCCCAGCACTCAGCTTCAAAACCCTTTACAGACATTAACTCTCACAGTCTAGCTGCAAGGGATATAATTATCACCAGTGCCCTATTACAGAAGGGGAACGAGAGACCAGCTAGGACGGTGACATGACTTAAAATATGGGGGGAGGCAGTGTTTCAATCAGGAAAAGTTACTATCCAGAACAATACCCTTTTCCCAGTAGCTGTGCCGAATGGCTCCAGTCTGTAGGTTCATGGTTTGATTAGCACTGACACGGCCCTTCACATATGGAATTCACATTTTAAAAACACAGCTGTTTAGTGAAGATGTTTTAAAGGGGAAAGACAATGGGCAACAATGACCTGGAGAACTCACCTGCTTAGTGTACACTAAAACTTTCTGCTCTGCCTCTGAAGACAGCTCAATGTCCTCTGCCCCATAAATCTGCTGTGCAATAATTCTGATCTTCTCTACAACCGGGAGCTAGAAAACAGAAACAAGTTAATGATGGCCAGACTATCAAGGGCTGGGACATTACAGAAGCTCTACAGTCATGTACACAGGTCAAGGGACGCGCAAGCTGCAGCTATTACAACAATTTCTATTTGCAGATTTATAGAGCTCTACAATAATTTGAGGGTTTTCAAAACAGGTTTCACTTAATCACATTACAGCAGTTTCTTTTGACAGTAGGACAAACAAGACTCATTTATTGTCACCAGAAGCAAGAAAATATGTAAATATTCTTTAAGCTGAGCTTACACGTTAACCATCCAACCTGGTTACAACAGTGAAACACTTAGAGGAGGGGAGAAAAAAAAAGGTAACTTCTGAAAGAAAGTCCAAAGCAGTTCTAGGTACTCAGGAAACAAACAGCACATGAGAGCATAAGGAAGGAAACTCAGCATCTGTTAAGGGGAACAAATTGATTCAAAAATATAACACAGCATTTCACTAGGCCCTTAGACAGCTGTCTGCTACAGAGGAAGACATGAAGAAGAGCTCTGTGTAAGCTCAAAAGCTTGTCTCTCTCACCAACAGAAGTTGGTCCAGTAAAAGATATTACCTCATCCACCTTGTCTCTCTGCTATAGAGGAAGTCAGACATATTCAAGCCAGAACCTGGTGGTTAGTGTTAGACACCAGATTTGGAGAGACTGACTGGAAGATGTATAAGCCAGGCTTCTGGACCATTTAGTCACTCTCACTGGAGCACTGTGAAACTTTACCATGAATATCTGGCACTGGCTTTCAATTAAAAGAATCAAACTTTGGCACATCAGTCACGGTTTTCCAAAAGTGATGAGTTGGGTAGCAAAATCACTAAAGACACCTTAAAAGGCATGATTTCCATGGGGTTGCTACTTGGCATTTTCTGAAAATCAGACCCCTTTAAGGTGTGACCGGCTGGGCACGCCAAAAATGGAGGTCAGTGCAGCACCCACTCGCCCACAACGAAGTGGGGGGAGAGACATGTGTACGTTAAATATGAAATCATCAACACATCAGTGTTTCTGGGGTGGCTCTCCAGTGTGTGTGCAAGCATGTCCTGTGAACCCCTTCATTTTCCTTCCTTCTTTCACTCTGTACCCCATGCCCATGACATACTGACATCCAGGAAGGTACCCTCCTTTTGGCTGAAGAATGCATGGGTCTCTCCTTGGCTAGTAAGTCATTAATTGCAATGCAAAGCAAAGCATCAAGGGGAAAATGGGAATGAAGGATTAAATGCAAGTAGAACATGGAGATGGCCTTCATGTTTTTAGAAGATATAGAAAACTCCAGAATGAGGAAGGTGTGGACAGAAACTGAACTACGAGAGCACATTACATCTGTAACAATCTTAGAGTTACTTGAAACATCCATCAACTCTATTTATAAACCACATTTCCAGTTACTTGCAGTATTTTTAACATATCACTTAGCTTCCACATATTTAGAACAGATGATTTTCAATCCGTGTCAGACATTAAATGATTATTTGATTATTCTGCGGACTCAAGACAATAGAGTTCAAATTAAATTCGCCCTTGGATATAAAATAAATTGATCACATATTTGTTCTGTGGTCGGGCAGGCAGATTTCATTGAGCTCCACCCCATGCAAAGCAAGAGGCAGATTCTGAAGTTCTAAGAAAGATCACAAGTTGAGCAAAACATCTCTCCAGTTCTCTTCATTTCAGCGTAGGGCCTGGAAAATGCGTCTCAGTTCGAGGAGTAAACACCCCCACTGCCCTGATCCATGGTTGCCTACAGTAGACGTGCTTTACACTCTGAGCGGGAGTTCTGGTAAAGCCTTTCAGTGCAGACAAGGAACATGTTCCATTCAGTCGTCCAAAATGCAAGGAAAGAGACTTTACAATTCATTGCCCAGACTCAAAAGACCTAGGGTCCAATGGAAGTCTCAGATTTTAGGGTGATCTTCAGGTACTTAAAGCAGTGGTTTTCAACCTTTTTACATTAGCGCACCCCTAAAAAATTTCGAATGGCGATTTCCTTTGGAAATCTTAGACATAGTATGCGGACCCATATGGGTCCACAGGCTGAAAACCACGGACTTAGAGCAAATAAATCTAGGCAACTCCAACAAATGGATACAATGCCCTTTCGTGAAGTATCACAGACCACAAAGCACGTGTGTAATTCTAATCCGTAATGTCCTCAAGCATTTTTGTTAAAGTGAAATGCAAAGTCACATAAGCTCTCCCCTTGGCTCAATGCAAGTTCTCACCTCCACATTGTAGAGAAACTTGAAGTTACTCGGTTCCTGTGAGGCTCTCTGAACGGCCTGAGCCAGAGCAACAGCTCCTTTTCCCCCCTCTGCCCAGTGCGTGCACTTCACAGCATCATACGCCCCGGCTTCTTTCGCTAGTTGAATGACCAGTTGCAGCTCAGCCTCTGTATCAGATCTGTAAAGACGACAATGTGTATACACTTGTACTACTCAGACGATGTGTTTGTCTGTTTAAACATACAGCATACATCTTTCCCCCCCAAATATCCTAAAATGCTGAACAAAGCAATCCTAGAAGCCAGCAGACCCTCTGCAACAGTCAGGAGAGATTTTCATATAGGCCACCTCTATCTCCGTGAAAGAAGCTAGTCCACAGCAGCACAGCCAGCTCTCTCCCCCACTGCTGTGGTGTATACAGAAATCTATGACTGACAGAGCAGCATCCTGTATTTTCAGCGGTTCCTGCCCTATACAGAGGTCAACGTCACCAGCATAATTCTTGTGCTAGGAAATAAGAGACTACCATGAAAGCTAACACCATCATTGGTCTATGGATGGAGATTGGATGGATATAATGCACTTCTCTTAGAAGCAAAAAGTGATACTGTGCTACATATCAGAAACTATTCACTTAGGGTGGCAAATCCTTAGCTGATTACTCCATTTCAGATTGGCTGCAATCTGCAACTGGAATCAGTTTAATACCAGTTTAAAGCTTTGTTGCTTGTATAAAAAGGGACAATTGCTACAGCATAGACGATTATGTACTTAATCTTCAGGACACCAGAAGCATCTTCCAATCACAATCATTTGGCTGGCAAGAATGAAAATTATTGGTTCAATAAATCAACAATCCTACTCTATCAAGATTAAAACTAGCTGGGGAAAGAATTTAAGAGACTGATAAAGGAGCTCTCTTAGTAATATTTATCAGTGTTGTTCAATGCAAGATACTAGTTGGTAGCAGTTCATACATTAGTTGTATAGAAAGCAAGAAAAAGTGACATTTCAGAATACTGGTACTTCACACTTGTGGAATGGCTGTAAACACAGCTCTGACTACTAGCCTCACTTACTTGAAAGCATTGACAGCCACTACTACGGGAGTGCCAAAGGTCCGGGCATTCTGGATTTGTTTGCCTAAGTTGCTACAACCTATTTTCAAGAGCTGAAGATTCTGTAACGATAACAGTGAGAAACGAGATGCACTTCTCCTCATAAAATGTAACTTCGACCAGGAATCTATGACTTTAATGGCAGATGGAACTAATAATGACAATAGTATCAAAATAGAAATAAGGCCTTACAGACAAATTTTCACGTTGCAGCTTTCTACAAATATCACCGTTTTGCTGAATGACAGATAAGTTACCTTAAGGGAAAGGAATGACCATGTCTAACCAGAACAATGAAATCAAAGAATTATTACTGGTTTAACAGCTTTAGATATCTTCAGTTAGTTTCAGCTGCCAACCAAAGGTGGAAGGAATCAAGTCTCTGAAGTCCTTGATTTCCTTTTAATCCGTTCCCTGCATAAGCAGAGACAGAAGCTCAATAACTCCTACAGTAAAGCCTCATTTTCATCTGTGATACATTCTGGGGAAGTGTTGAATGTTATTAACACTGAATTTCGTGACACTTTGAAGTTTGTGTTAACAGCTTTGGGTTTATGCATATTTACATTTGGAGTGTCTCAGGTTATCAGCATGGGATGCTGGCCATTTGATTACTAGTTGTGCAAAGGGGAATTCACACAGAGGTTCCACAAAGACAGAGCCTCAGTAATACACAGGGGCCATGCTAATTAGCCAAGTCTACAAATGCATCCATGTAGAGTTGACTTTAACCTACTTCCCTCCCACACTTGCAAAAACAGTATTCCTCTGATATGTGAAAAGCTGTGAAAGGAGTAATTGCACAGAAACCCTGAATATCTGAAGTGACAGTGTTTCAGCGAGGCAATTAATCTATACACAACTCCAGCACTGAAGGGGTCATAAGGAAGCAGAATGGAGATTACCATGAAAAAAATCAAGCACTTGGACAATTACATGAGTCCAGGGGAAACCAAAAGCTCTGAATACTGACTAGGTCAATTATGATAACTGCTTGAGAGGGCACAGCCAAGCTGTCATTATAAAAATGAAACATTACAGGCTAAGATAAGAAATACTCTCGGACACCAGCAGAAGTGATGCACACTAGTTATTGGTTGTGCATGTCATGACAATTAAAGCAGCTGGTTAGCTAGTGTCAACAATTGGATTTATAATGATCAGGATTACCTCTTCAGTGTATTCCTTTGGTAAGGGTACCCCAGCAGTGACCTGCAAAAAAACCCAAGAGACTCCTATGAATGCTAGCAATTTGCACCGAGTTGTCTCTCATTTCAGGTTAAGAACTACACCCTATTCTGCAGTCTCCTTTCTTCATAACACTCGCTCATCTTTTTTTTAATATAAGGATATTGTAGAGATTACATATCCCGGATGTGACAGAGATGTCCCAGAGTGCAGAGGCTTCATTACAGTAATAAAACAAGCAGGGCATGCATCTCTAATGTACCAAACAAACTCATGTACAGCCTTCAGGGATACATTATCAACACTTACCACGGACAGTCTCAAAACAAAAGCATGCACACGACAGACTGTCAGAAGAGCCAGTGGCACACACAAGAGCTCATTAGTAAAAGGATGTACAGCTCTGCAGTCCAGGCTGGAAAAACAACACCCAAATGTGATTCACTTTGCCAACAACCATTTTAGCTTCTCAGACCTGGGAAGGCTCCAGAGCGGAGACGAAGGCTACAGGGGATAATGGACTGGGAAAAGACTATGGGGGAACAGAAGGAGACACAGGTGGAAGGCAGAAAGGACCAAGAGGGAAGGGGCAGGTGAGGGCTGACGACTGCATAATTCTAGATTTGCTACCAATGTGGGTGGAGGTTTCCAGTTGCTAGGAGAACTTTGCTTTCAGAGCTCTATGGGACAGAGGCTGCATCTCCATAGCACGGGGAGAGCATGCACCACTGTGTTATTTGGTACCGTCTGCAGAAACCATATGGGCAAACAAGACGGCATAACAGGGCTTTGGCCATCAGAGGGTGCCACAGATGCCAAATCGCTTCACCAAATCAGGTGGTGAGTAGAGTCTATGGAAGGCCAGAAAACAAAGCCTGACAGAAGGCTCCTCTATTGGAAGTAATTGCAAAAGTGTCTCTCTGCTCAGGACCCGCTGAGGTAGCTGAGTTGTTCTGAAACAGCAGGGCTTAAAACCCCCCCACAGAATCAAGTTTCAGTGTGGTAGCTGTGTTAGTCTGTATCAGCAAAAACAACGAGAAGTACTTGTGGCACCTTAGAGACTAACAAATTTATTTGGGCATAAGCTTCCGTGGGCTAAAACCCACTTCATCGGATGCATGGAGTGGAAAAAAACAGTAGGCAGGTATATATACACAGTACATGAAAAGATGGGAGTTGCCTTACCAAGTGCCACTTGGTAAGGCAACTCCCATCTTTTCACGTACTGTGTATATATACCTGCCTACCGTTTTTTCCCCACTCCATGCATCTCATGAAGTGGGTTCTAGCCCACAGAAGCTTATGCCCAAATAAATTTGTTAGTTTCTAAGGTGCCACAAGAACTCCACAGAATCAAGTTTGCAAGAGTCAGATACAAAACAAAGTGTGGATTAACGAGCCAGACATGTCCCTGGGGTGAAATCCTGGCCCCAGTGAAATCCATAGGAGTCAGGATCTTAGCCTGCTTTTACCTCTAGCTACACACAGGACTTCAAAAGGATTCATTTACAACAAGAATTGTCCCTTGGGCCCACAGAAAGCATTGCCTAGTACTCACAGTGGGTCCTCCTCCATGCATTTTCAGAGCTCTGACAGTGGCAACCAACACAACCACGTGGGGCCGGAGACCAGAATACCGGCACTTAATGTTGAAAAACTTTTCCATGCCAATGTCTGCTCCAAAACCTGCTTCTGTTACTGTAGACGGAATAAAGAGCGCATTAAAATGGTGGGCAGAGAAGTCAGCTCTCTTTCAAAAAAATAAAAAATAAAGGAAGTCTCTTTTCCAAGAGGAAAGACAGCAAACATATACATTTACCAACAAAGCCTTCCTGACCCACGAGCTTCAGTGCAATTTTATCTGCCAGGACGGACGAGTTGCCATGTGCGATGTTGGCAAAAGGTCCGGCATGAACGAACACTGGAGTCCCCTGGAAGAGAGAGGGCAGGAAAACACAAGGGAAGATTCAGTACCTTCTGAAACTTTGCAAGGCTAAGGACCACAGCATTTATGGTTGAGAAAAATACACTTGTGGCAAACAGCAGCTCTGAAAGCCTTCTGATCAAACGTTCAATCCCAGCAGTAAGAATCTGAAGCAAACAGGATTTTAATAATCTGCAGAAGTGGAGATATTAATCCTCCCAGGAAAGAGACGGTTAAATTATAACAATACTTTGCACTTCTGTAGCACCTTCTGTCAGACTCAAAACGTTTCACAAACATTATATCGTCCAAGTATTACAGACAGGAAAACTCAGGCAGAGAGATCACGGCCCGCATTTTTAAAGGTATTTAGGTGCTGCTAAACTCAGGTTCAATTCTTACATTTTCCAAACAAAAAAATAATGCAAATTTATTCTGCTCGGGGCTGGGAGATAGAAAGGGTAGTGCAGTCTAGTGACTGAAACACGGGTCTGGCAAAGGGGACTCTTGGGTTCTAGTCCCAGCTGTGCTGCTGACTTGCTGCATGACCTTGGCAAGTCACTGAGGCCCAGATCTGTCGACGGGATTTAGGCTCCTAAGTGCCTAATTCCTTTCTGAAATTGATTTAGGGTCCAAAAAATCTGGGCCTCAGATCATGCAGCATGCTAATCGCAGAGCTGGGATTAGAACCCAGCAGTATGTCTACACTGCAATTAAAACCCCGCGGCTGGCCAATGCCAGTTGACTCGGGCTTGCAGGGCTTGGCTTAAGGGGCTGTTTAATTGCAGTGTAGACATTTGGGCTCAGGGTGGAGCCCGGGCTCTAGGACCCTGCAAAGTGGGAGGGTCCCAGACCTCAAGCTGTAGCCCAAACCCAAATGTCTACACTGCAATTAAATGGTCCCTTAGCCCAAGCCCTGCGAGTCCGAGTCAGCTGGCACAGGCCAGCCGCGGGCGTCTAACTGCAGCGTAGACACACCTCAGGAATCCACATTCCCAGACCAGTGCATGAGTCACTAGACTGTGCTGCATCTTCTACCTTCCAACTGCAAGCAGAATAAATCTGCACTAGTTTTTGTTTAGAGAATGTAAGAGTTGAACCTAGCAAGTAGAGAATGCACCATCATGGAGGATCCTGCTCTCTGGGGGGTATGTCTATACTGCAGCTGGGAGCAAGCCTCCCAGCCTCGGTCCACAGACTCATGCTAGTGGCTCAGACTGGAGCTTGGGCTCTTACACCCCATCACCACAAGTCTATGGACCTGGGCTCCCAGACGTAATGCAGACACATTCTGGGTACACGTGCATGTGGGTGTAAAGAGGTTGTGTAGGTAAAGGGGAAGAGAGGTAAGGAAATTACTCTTTCTGGGTGATTCAGGCAACATGGTGACTGGCTCTAGTTAAGTCCTCTCCAGCTCTCCTCACACAGAGAGGTTACTTACCAGTAACTGGAGCGTCTTCAAGATGCCTGGCATCTAGCTGTATTCCACCGTGGGTTACACATGCGCACCATGCGCCTGGAGTTGGAAAATTTGAAAGCGGTGTCTGTTGGCCCACGCATGCGCCTTGGGGAGTGGTCTTCGCTACCGCTTTTCCTTTGTCTATCAACACCTGGAAACAAGCTCTGACCGGTTATGCTAGACTGTCAGTGAACTCCGCCAACTTGGAGCAGTTCAAGAAGTCCTATTTGGCCAGTAGTGCCTGGTAGTTGGCTATCTTGAACTGGTGGCTAGATGAGAAAAAGACTTTCT
Organism: Macrochelys suwanniensis; assembly: GCA_033296515.1. NCBI lineage: Eukaryota > Metazoa > Chordata > Testudines > Chelydridae > Macrochelys > Macrochelys suwanniensis. The sequence goes on along the minus strand of CM065781.1, from coordinate 15,904,858 downwards.
CCCCAGTAGATCTAGACATACCTTCTTTGTCAAAAGGGGTAGATTGGGGGTGTTGCTGTCTAGCCCTTTTGGAAGCTGCTTGGACTCCCAAAGAATTGGGAGAGGAGTGAGGAAAAAAAAAAACAACCTTCAGACCCGTTGGCTGGCACATAAGCGCGTTTTTCAGCCCTCTTGGAGTTGGGAGCGCAGGTAGCGGGGGTGCGCCAAACAGCCCTAGCTGGCTCCATTATAGCCTCATTAACGGGGGGCGCTATTTTGTTGGATCCAGATGGGTAGAAGATGTCCAGGAGTTTGCTGGGATTCCTGAGCCTCTTCCACCGGAATCTGAAGTTCGCCAGCAATTCTATGAAGATGATCCTGGAACTGCCTGAAGTCATCGGGGAGTAGGGAGGGGAAGACATAGGGGTTACCGCTTCCTCCGGAGAGGACGATAGCAGTCTTGCGGGCTCTGGCGGAACCGCCGAATCTGGTGTGTCTTGCTCTTCCTCTTCGGAAGGATCCACAGGGGGGATCTGAGTACCTCCTTCAAAGGGAGGAAAGGAGCGACTCTCTAGCAGACCTGACCGACTCTGCAGGGGGGGTGCCTGGTTCCAGGGCCCTCAATATAGCCAGTAGGAAGGGTTGAAAGGGTGACGTGCAGGCTACCATGTCACAGGGTGCCAGTGGCTCAGAGCTAAACGCGGAGGTTGGTCCCAAGGTGTAAGTGTTTTGGGTGGCGGAGGAGATGTAGGGTAAGGAAATGAAGACTCCTCTGGATCGGTGTCTCCCAATGAGGAGAAAACGGATTCCTGTTCTAGAGGCAGTGGTGCTGGAGGGAAGTTGCATCTCGAGGAAGGACCAGACAATAAAACTTCTTCAAGCAGTCAACATCTCTGGAAAGGAATGGGCCTGAGGAAGGGGATTCTGGAGTGCACGGGACCCAGTTCTCCCCGGATTGAGAGGGATTGTGTCTCTGTCTGGATTATCAGAGCCGGAGAGGGTGCTGATGAGGATGGTGCCATGATAGTTGATGAACAGTCTTCGACGGCGCTGACAGATCCAAAGGGGTTTGGGAGATGCCGATGACAGTACCAACGGATCGTGTTTCAGTACCGATGGAGCCTGATGTTTATGGGCTTTCTTGTCAAGCCTCTGGGATTTAGGACACACTAAATTCTCTTGGGCTGAAGTGCTGGGCTTGCTCAGAGCCCAGTCCGACTTCTTTGAAGTGTATTTTGAGGAAGACAGTCTCATACATATCCTGAGAAGATCCCACCAGGGGGGTCTATGGAGGCAGATTCTCTGACACCAGTGTCGGATTTAGCAGCAGGAGGTTCACTCCTTGCCGAGTCAGACCAATGTACAGGGATTTTCCCTGGCCTGGGTCCGACTGAGGGCTCATGGCTGTTTCCAGAAGGTATTTTTGGGGGTGGAGTTCACACCCTTCCTGGGTATGGATGGGGAAGGAGTGGCAGATACCGCACCTCGCTGCGATGCCGCATTGGTGGTCGTCGCTGATCAAGATGATCGTGGGCAAGAAGCGCAGAGTGTGAAGCCTGGAGTCCTGGGATAGTCCAATCCCCGTACAGGGTATGGACACAGAGAGGTTCCGACCCGGACCAGGTGGTGATGAGAAGGAACTGGAGAGGCGATCGGTCCGCCCTGCCCGTAATCCTCTCAATCCAAGGCACGAGGTGAGCCAGGGCACATGCACGGACCAATGGACACTACTTTCAACTTCCCCAACTCCAGGCGCATGCGTAACCCACAGTGGAATACAACAGGAACCAGCACTCGAAGAAGAATGTTTAGTTATTTATTTACTCAAACTGTGGGTGGGGGGTGGGCAGGGTAAAATGTAGCAAGTGGATGTGGGTGAGAGAAAACATACAGATAAATCATCATCTTGCACTGAAAGGAAATAGAAACTGAGAGGGAGGGCTCTCGGTGCACTAGCCAAGGAGGAGGGAGAGCTGAAGGAGATGCTGCTACCCCAGGCCAGGGAGAGAAAAGGGAGCTCCCCATTGCTTTCAGCAGAGGAGAGGAAGCTGCACTTCCTTGATCCCCCTTACTCTATCCCCCCTTGCTCCACCATAACAACTAGCAGGTATTCAGAATGGACATGGGATCATAGGCCTCATCTGCTCCTCCCCCGCAAACCACAGTCCCCTTTATAAAAATCCTGCTGGAGAAGCTTGTGCCAAGCATGGGAAGGAGGAGGGAAGAGATCGAGTCACTAGGAGTTGGGATGAGAGTTCCTTCCAGCAGCCCCAAATCACATGGGGATAAGCACCCTTCCCCTGGACTAATAGACACAAAATTTCCTCCCTTTAAGTAAAAAATGAAACAAAAAAACCCCGGAAACATTTCACATCCCCCAACTGCTGCTTGAAAGAACGAACAGGAGAGGCAGATTCATTTTTACAGGCATCAAATGAAATTAAAGCTCTGCAATTAAATTAGCTTTTCCCAGGCTTCATTTTGAATTTGCCAGTCTAGCGAATGTACATACAGAAGCGGCCAATGGAGTGTACTGCTCACCTCTAACGTCTGCATGAGGTTTGGCTTAACTGCATCTTTCATTAAGACAGCCAGCGCACCAGTCACTCCCTAAGGGAACAAAGGAGAACAGAACATCAATTCCCAAGATCTACTAAGGCTGTGTTCGTAGCATTCTGAAATTCCTAGTCAACACCCAGGCTCTTCCTCCATCATGGTGACCCTTCAAAGAACAGAGCTAGCGACACTTACTGATGTACCAGTCTCACGATTCAGTGTGGCTCACTGACGAATACTACAAGCTCTGGTCATGAAACAGGGGGGAAGATCGCTGCAGTATGAATAAGACACTCATGTGGAAACAGTGTATTGTGCTAACCGCCTCAGCTTCTCTTTCAGTCACAGCATTATTTCCTTTCATTGATGGTATCTAATCCCATTTAAGGATTTAAAAAAACCAACCACCTCAATGTCTTTAATGTTTTGTTTTTTTTTCATTTTAGAATCTAAAATTTATATTTACGGGCCTCAGAACGAATGCATCCAACTGACGCATTCTGGCCAGGTCTGTCTGGCAGAAACAATTTTTTAAAGTGAATTTTGGTGCTTGTGAGAAGTGCCCGATTGGCCTCACTGGAGACTGCAGCCCTCAATTTATCCACAGCACAGATTCAGCATGGGCAGCAGTAGCTCATCACTCCACCCTGGAGCCTCAATCCTTCTGATGCCTGCAAAGGGGGAGTGAGTGATCTTATCTTCATGCACATGCCCCATCTATTAGAGCTGGGGTGGGCAAACTTTTTGGCCCGAGGGCCACATCTGGGTGGGGAAATTGCATGCAGGGCCATGAATGTAGGGCTGTGGCAGGGGGTTGGGGTGCGGGAGGGAGTGTGGGGTGAGGGAGGGGGTGTAGTGTGTAGGAAGAGGTTCAGGGCAGGGGTTAGGGTGCAGAAGGGGTGCGGGGTATGACAGGGGGCTCAGGGGAGGGGGTTTGGGTGCAGGAGAGGTGCGACAGGGGGCTCAGGGGAGGGGGTTGGGGTGCAGGAGAGGTGTGGGGTGCGACAGGGGGCTCAGGGCAGGGGTTCGGGCTCTGGCCTGGCCCTGCTTACCTTGAGCGGCTACGGGGTGGCTCCTTGCCTGCCCTGGCCCCACACCGCTCCCGGAAGTGGCCGGCACCATGTCCCTGCGGCCCCTGGGGAAGGGGGGGGGGGGGGGAAGAGCCCAGAGGGCTCCGTGCACTGCCCTCGCCTGTGGGTACCTCCCCCGAAGCTCCCATTGGCCGCAGTTCTCTGTTCCAGGTCAATGGGAGCTGTGGGAGGCGATGCCTGCAGGCAAGGGCATCGTGCGGAGCCCTCTGTCCGTTTCCCCCCCCCCCCCACGAGGCCACAGAGACGTGGTGCTGGCCACTTCTGGGAGCAGCGCAGGGCTGGCAATCCCACGGGCCGGATCCAAAGCCTTGACGGACCAGATCCGGCTCGCAGGCCGTAGTTTGCCCATTTGTATTAGAGTCATTGGAGAGGGCGTTTTTGTGACTGACACCAGTCCACTAGGAACTGAACTGAGACCACTACACAGCCCTGGCAGTAACAATTTTAAGTCAGTACCACCAAAAACTGGATTTGAACGAGTGAGCTAAAATCCATCATCAGTCCCCTGAACCTTCCAGTCTCTTTCACGGAGACAATTTTATTCTCAGCTGGATTGTCGTATTCAATTATACACAAGGAGAATTTGCAAATATTAAAAATTAAATGACACATAGTGGTTCATTTAATTCCTATTTCAATCTCACTCTGAGGTTTTGTTCGCATTTAATAGATTAATTTTACCCAGCTCCAGAAGAAAATAATGAAAACCTGCAAAGCAATATTAAAATCCATGATATTTGACTTCTATATAATTCAGTGGACCCTTCAACAGTTCCCCGCAAGCCCCTCAACTGTTTTTGTATCCTACAAGGAATTTGTAGCCATTAAGTTTTGCTCCGAAATGTCTTCCTAACTTTCTCAGACTTCCAGACAGAACAGTGATATTATTGCTGCTGTCTGTGCCATGTCTGAAGGGCCTGGGCAGACAAGGCTCCCACTGAGTCAGCTAGAGCTTTGCCTGTTTAAGGACTATGGAGAGGCGGGGGGGGGGGGGGGGGGTGTCTTTACTGCATTAACTTTTGAGACTGAGGCTGTCAAATGTATGGGAAAACACTCGAATGGCCAAGAGAAACAGTGAGTTAGATTTGATGAGATCCCCTACTCTGCAACAATTACAATTCAAGACTGATTTTACCCAAATTCCAGCCAGTATTAAAGCACCTCCCTGACAAAGTGCTGTCTGCCTGAGTAACAAGAACGTTTGTCTCCCCTCCCTGAGGTTCTGAGCTAGCCAGGCGTGTTTAACTGGGAAGGTCTTCAGGGAAGGAGTTGAGATTTGAAAAGCTGATTAGTGGATTAGTCACACTGCTCCCATTCCTTTCAATGGACACTGTGTGGCTAAATCCCCTAGTGGGCTTTGAAAGCCTCAACCAGGGCGTTTTCAATGAAGGGCCCCCAGTTTTGGAACTTTGCTTAATTGTTCATCTGCAGAGCCCAAATCTGCTGAATTTTTGGTCACCCTGCAAAGTGACTATTCCACCAAGATTTAAAGTGGGGCAGGATGGGTGGGAGGAGCCTTAATAAAATATTTGTGACAGTTTCTAGTTTGGGATATTGGCCCAGTGGGTGGATTTTTTTATTGGTACGTTTCATACAGGGCCCACTTTTCTGGAAGGGCTCACTCCAACCAAGGTGAAATAAATGCAAACATTTCCGAGCATCTCACTGTTGTGCTGATTGTGGCCTTCGGCAAATGAGGCTTTTGAAAGATATTGTGACAAATTCAGCAATGACTCACATCTATGTAGGCTCGGGTGGGTGTCAAAGGGACAGTGTTAGACAATAGACAGCGAGTGTTCTTTTTAGTGGGAAATAGTGGACTATTCTTTTTTATTTTTATTTTTTTCGCAAGGCTGTTTTCTGGAGACCCTGTACTCTCTCACAAATGGCTGCATTTTTGTAGGATTCACCTTAATCATAGCATTTTTTGCCATTGCATATTTCCCCATTTATTCTTAGGGCTGAAGCCTTATCTTGACATACAGGAGATAGATAGATATAGATATTCACACACCCACACACACCACACAGCCGCTCTAGCATCAAGAGGACTCTCTCTCTTCTCAGGATGAAATTTGAGCCTCTTTGAAGTCAAAACTCAAATTGAAGTGAATGAGACCAGGATTTCATCCTTAGTTTTCAATAGCCTACAACCCCTCCTATGTGGAACCATCTTCTTATTGTTTCACATCCCAGGACTTTCACTTGCAATAGGGAGAGTTTTACATTTAGGGATGTAGCGATTATATGGCACTCTTACAAGATCATCTGTAGTCACTGGCTCTCCTTTCTTGCTAGAGGCTACCACCATTTTGCCCAATCGTCTTCTCATATCCCCTAGTCCATCAGTGAGAGCCAAGACTGCCATAATTTCACTTGCCACTGTGATGTCAAATTGGGTCTGTAAAAGACAAGGGGGAGAGGGGGGTAAAGAGGGCAAGCAAAAAAAAAGTGTCAGGGCTGCTAAGCAGAAATTTTAGCTGCATTGAATTCTTGGAAATATATTGTCGTCATTTTAAAAGAAACAGATCTATAGTATCACAACTAAGAGTGCTTAAAGGTCAGTGTTTAATTAGGATTTTTGTGCAATTTAAAGAAAAATGCACAGGCACCACATTATTCTACTAACATCATATGAAAATGTATTTCTCTAGGCACACAAGCTAGTTAGTAATTTAGCATCAGAAATAAAGTATAAAGTTTCATGCCAGAATGTATTTTAAAGAGCACTCTAAGTAATTGGTCTCAATGCTGCAGCATGTGAAAAAACTCTAGTAGTCTCTATAAGAACCAAAGTCCCTGGAACAGCTGTAAATGGTTATTGCTGCACTAAATAAAATATATTTCCGCATGGCTTGGTTTTAAGTAACCAAACTCTACACTGATCATTTCAGTCCACCATGAAACCAACATTCAGGAAAGGACTTTTTTGGTGACCAAACTTTAAAACCAAATGCGGCTGGGTTTGGGGTGGGAATTTTAACACTGCGAGGGGCTCTGATTCACATCCGCTCGCCTTCTTTTGAACATTTGCTAATTCCTAGGGGAAGAAACGCTCAGAGAGGTGAACATGACAATTTTATTCAGGGACTGTTTTTCTCCTGCTTGCTTTTCAAAGGGTTAAATGCCCCAAGATGCAGGAACCAGTTACCGTTCGCGTGAAGCCTTTCTCGGTTGGAGACTGTCCGATAGTGATCTTCCTCAGGAACCTGTCATTTGTGTCCATCACTGCAAGGAGGGAATTGCAGGGAGTAAAAAAGAGAAACCACCACATTAAGCTAATATGAGTGATTTTAAACTTTGAAATATCCATACTGTGGCTCAGAACATTGACATCACCACTAAGAGAAGGGGTAGTAATAAGAAGGACCATACTCTTAAGAAAAACTAAAATACTACTACTAAATACACATAAAAGCTTAAACCCAGAGATGTTAAAGCCCTTTTACAAGTTATTACTATATCTTATTTGTATTATGGTAGCGCCTAGAGGTCACAACCGAGATCAGGGGCCCATTGTATCAGGTGCTGTACAAACACATAGTAAGAGACGATCCACTGCCTAAATAGCTTACAACTTACGCACACAAGACAATGGGAACAAAACTATTATACTCAAATATTAATAAAATCTAGCTCTTATGTCGTGCTTTTCATCCCTACATCTCAAAACATTTACAAAGGAGGTCAGTATAGTCCCCATTTTACACATGGGGAAACTGAGGCACAGCGCAGTAAAGTGACTTGTTCATGGTCACCTAGCAAGCCAGTGGCAGAGCCAGGAACAGACATTCAGGTCTCCTGAGTATTGGTCCAGTGTTCTATCCACTAGGCAACACTGCCTCCCCATTTTATAGATGGAAACTGAAGCAGAGAAAGCTCAAGTGACTTGCACAAGGTTGCACAAAGACTCTGTGGCAGAGCTAGGAATCAAATCCACAACTGCAGTCCCAGCCCAATACCTTAGCCACAAGACCATCCCTCCTCTCTAAAGGTGGCTTGACATTATCCCTCTGGCTGTCTCATCCCTATTAGGCAACAACAAGAGATTGGGAAAATACTAATGGATGAGAGAGAGAAATAAGGACCCACAAAGAACTGCATAAAGAAACGCTCAGACACTACTGTTTTAGTATCGGACAGTTCTTTTTTTCTGCATTTCAAAACAGAACTGGGTGAGAGTACTATTCATTCAGTATTCATTACAGACTTTTTATTTCCAGCCAACTGGTTGTATGTTTAAATGTTTCACAGTATATTGCCAATGATGTTAGTCCCATTAAGTTCTGGGAGCCAGATATGAGAGCACATTTCACTTCTCATTGCTGAGAGATCTAGGATAAACTCTGGATTCGATCAAAGAAATAATAAATCAGTCCAATAAATAACATTTTTGGTTCGCTTTTGCTAGTAAAATTCTAACCAGAATGCTGCACAGACTAAAGGGATCATATTTTTAAAGCACTAGGAAAGCATGGACCTCAGTCTGTTGCTGATTACTCAGCTGTATTTGCAAAGTGCATTCCTACAATACATCCCAAAGGACTCTACTCCTAACTATGGGGGTTTGGACTGCAAACATGAATTTGGATACAACTTGGGATCTTTAATCACACATGGATTTCTGAGGTAGGAGGTCCTGAATTCTAATTTTAGCTCCATCGTTTTGCCTTTCTGTTTCAATCCCCCCCCGTAAAATAAGGATAGTCTGTTACTGCCACTGAAGTTGAACTAATGGTTATTTCCAGTGAACTCACCGGGTAGAGGGAGGGTGCAATATCTATACAGGGATTTGAAGATGTAAAGTGCTATCTAAAAGGGTCAGTGTCGCCTACTGAATAGAGCAACAGACTGGGACTCAGGATACCTGGATTCTATTCCCTGTTCTGCCACTGGCCTGCTGGAAAACTTTTGGCAAGTCATTTCACTTCTTTGTGCCTCCGTTTCCCCATCTGTAAAACAGGGATAAGGATACTGACCTCCTTTGTAAAGGGCTTTGAGATGTATGGATAAAAAGTGCTACAGAACAGCTAGGTATTATTATGTAAATGCTAAGTATGATTATTTTGGGGGATTGAGCCAGTGAGTGATTTTAAAATTTATTTAAAATTTTATAAAACCTTTGTAAAAACTAAATTGAAAATTTGTAATGCAATCTTAATATAAAGTTTATCAGAAAATAACTTATAAATGCATTTTTTTTTAAACCTGTCACTATTGGTAGGTTACCTTATTTGTAGATTACAGAACTGCCATAGGTAAAAAACCAAAAAACACTAACAATTAAATCAGCAAGCAGGCACACAGCTCTACTCACACACACACTACTGACTTCAAATGACTTGTGCACTTAAAGTTAAGCAAGTGAATAAAGTGTTTACAACATCAGGGGCTAAATTTGTATTTTTATTAAAAACTTCTCTCCGAGTGGTGTATAATGTTTGTGAACATAAAGCAAAACTACCGGTACTTCAGTGTTAAAAAATGAAAAGTCAATTTAGACTTTCAATACATTTATGTTGTCAACTTTTTTAATATACATAGGCAATTTTTTTTAAAAAATAGGCTTCTAAATCCATATTTAGGCAGCTGAGTGTTGGATTTTCAAAAAACAAATAATTAACTTAGTCAAAGCATTTCAGCTTTCTTGACTTATGGAAGTTCAATACCTCAGAAAACAGAGTTGGCTGCAAATATAGCCTAGGATGTTTGCTTGTCAATTTTGTGACTGAATTTGTACTGTTCTCCCAGTAGGATGTTAATGAGTTTCTGGACTTGCCTTTTTAGCATAGATAATTAAACTTCTTTGTTCCTAATTGTAGTAGAATTTCAGATTTTATATAGACACTATTTCTACCAAGGTCTGATCTACATACAGATTTTTGTTGGTATAACCATTTCAACTAGGGGTGTATGTGATTTTTTTTTTTTTAACCGCTATGGTTATACCAATACAAGCCTTAATTTGGATCCAGTAATACCAGTATAAAGGTACCTTATATTACTATAGCTTTCTCCTGTACAAGAAGTGGAATAAAGTAGACTGGTATAAGCAAAACAACTAGATCAGCATAGTAAAAGCATTACAACATGTGTTGACAAGGCCCAATTAAAGAAACAAGTATAAAAAACACACTTCAGCATTGTGAGGCTATAAAATGGGAAGAAAATAAAGAACTAGAAACAAAAATTTTTAAAAAAATCATATTTATTTTTAAAAAATGACATTTTAAGAAATCTGGTTTTTTTTACAAAATTAATTTTATAGTTATTTAAATCATGATTTTTATCCACCCTGGTTTGAACTACAATTTAAATGCTCAAGAAACAACATTCTTTTCCTAATTGGATGTCACAGACAGAAGAAGTTTAACATTCACTTCATGAAAAGGAGTTATTCAGGCTGAATTACTGGTTTCAGTGTAGTAGCCGTGTTAGTCTGTGTCAGCAAAACGAAAATAAGAAAGAAAAACTTGTAGCACCTTAGAGACTAACAAATTTATTTCAGCATAAGCTTTCGTGGGTTAATACCCACTTCATCGGATGCATGGAATGAAACATACAGTAGACAGATATTTATACAGTCAGAGAAACATGATAAGGTCGAGGTGCATAGACCAACCTGTTACTCAAACATTTCTTGCAATAAATAATTAAATACAGAGTTAAGCCATCTGTTCCAAGCTATTCTAGAGGGAGTAAAAGTCCAAACAATACTGTTTCTAACATTAAAATCACTGTTTTTATTACTCAGATATCATTTCTCGCTGGCAGCTGTAACTGAACCAACTAGGATAGTAGTGAAATCGGTCAATGAAAAGGTTTAAAATCTGCTAACAGAATGACCGGATTAAATTCTACCACACAACTAACACAGATCAAAGACGTGAAATTAATGGATTGAGACAGGAAAAATAAGAGGCAGTGGGGCAGCTTCACAGATGGTGTAGGTCACCAGAGCAAGCTGAGGACCTGATCCACTCATTGGTAATGCGAAGGCTGAAGCTGAAAGCCCTGTCAGAGTTCCTTAAGGAGGTAACAGTACCCTATCTACCCTAGGGACTTACCAGCATAGTATCTGAGCACCTCACAGTCTTTAATGCATTTACCCTCGCAACACCCATGTGCAAAACAACTTTGGAAATCTGGCCCCAAGCAACTTGCCCATGGTCACGCAGGAAGTCAGTGTCGGAGCACGGAAGTGAACCTGGTTCTCCCAAGTGCCAGGACGGACCCCTAAGGACTTCCTTTCCTCTCAGGGTGGGGAAGACCAGGCAGCTAACCAGGGCTGCCAATCTTTGTATTCTCTCACTGAGCTACTGGCAAAGTCTAAAATACAGCTTTGTAGCAATTAACTAAATCGCACCTGAGCACATCAAGATTCAAGCCGTCTGTGTCAGCTGTTCTAGGACAGACTGAAATAAGAGCCTAAAGGGTGAATCTATCCTACTGAGCAAGCACAATGTCAGACCCCCACGTTTTGCCAGTAAACACAGCTCCCTGTACGTTTACAACTTCTCTTTTCACACATTTGTCATATCAGTCAGTTCAGCTGTCTATTGCTCTGGTACCTCTTTGCCATGTTATGGTGGCTGGATCAATATCCAATCTCACAAATTTGTTTCTCTCTTCATCCGTCAATGTCCCAGGGTCAGTTTTCTCAATACCCAATTTCTGGGGGGAGGAGAGGGGAAAAATGAATAGTCAAAAGGTTGAAGGAAATGAGCCTCTATTAAAATGATGAGCCCTCGTGCAGCAGGTTTCCCCATTTTCAGCAATAAAAGCAGGCAGAGGGTGCCTCCCTAGAGCTACTTCTCCCTGAATAAAGCAGCAGTGGAGAATCTGTTTCTGAAGCACAGTGTGCTACTAGGTAATTGCAAATTCTGTCAGAGGGCAATACTTATAATACAGTCCCTCCCACCAGAGCGGGTGTCAATGTCAACACAGGTACAAGACCTCTAGCGACATTTTAAAGAGGAAGAGAAGCCCCCTCCATCAACATCCCTAAGAAATCATGCAAAGCTCAAACCTTACGTGCCAGGTTCTAATGATTAGCCTCATGTGTTTACACTGATTTCTCATTACTTGGCCTGCGGTCATTGCGCACTGCCATAAGTATTAAAACACTGCTTCTTCAGCATGCTAGATACAGTGCACAAAGGAGGCATTAAACAATTCAGTCACAAGACGGTCAACATCCCAGAAAGCCCTGCCTGAAGACCAGGAACTTATTGAAGATGGGCAATTTGCCAAGATGCTTAACAGAGAGGTATTATCTCAAGGAGCCCGATTCAAGCACAAGCTTAGAAATGAGGGAAGCGATGGAACTGATTTAGGAACAGCAAGCATTTTATTTAGACAGCACAGCCCTGTGTGTCCCCAGAAGAGAGGCAAGAGGGACAGGTTCTCCTCTGTTGCTCTCCTGAGCACCAGGGGTTCTCAGAGGCAGCAGGACTCTCTTTTTGCCAGCTTTAGCATCCCCTTCACACCTCCACATTATAGCCAGCAGCGCTGTGGCAGCAGAGGACTGGCTAGGGCTCCCCGCAGAGCCGGTCAGTAACACTCCATATAATAACAGGCCTAAGTGCTTGATGTGACATAGCCCAGCAAAGGAGGAGAGACTGAAATTGGCAATCCAACATGAGTATCACATGGGGGAGACATTACAGCCAGTTAATGATAAAAAAAATGTAGAGTCCCACAATCAAGACTGTTGTTCTTGCCCGCCCAATGGACACCCGTTCTGGATGTACAAGTAGTCGTGCAATTCTGAGTGCCTCAGGCTACGTTAATAGGTAGGCCAACTGATTAACCAGCAGACAACTCTAATAACTTCCCCTGAACCTACCTCCTAGATGACCTTGTCGCTATTGTGAAATGGAATTGCTAAAGAGACCAGGAACACGATGGCCCATGTTTTTGCTGAGCACGAGACAAACGACGCCATTTGCATCCCAAGTTCTAGTCATTTAAATAATCATTAAACAGCGGTGTGCCTAGATGAGTGCAATTCAATGGAGCATTTTTCCATGTAAAAACTGATACACAGAATGTGCAAATGAAGCACGTCTCTCCTTTTCTGCTCAGCTTGTATTAAAATACAATTTCCAGTTGCTCACGTTCAGAAGGCTGTTTTTGTGTTCACTGCCACAATAAATACCACAGCAGGAAACGTTCATCTTCAGTCATGACTGTGTATCTGAACGAGGTCCTTGGGGCAGGGACTATTTATTTCTGACTCATGCTGCATCAAGGACATTGAAATAACAGTTGATTATTTATAAGGGGCCCTTGTTTCTTCCTAACTTCCTTGTCATTTACTCATTCGCTGAATAGTGTATAAAGTTAGACTGAAACCTCTTCAAGGACAGGGCTGGCACATGTCTTTAGCTGGATTGTGGGGTAGTGCATTTTTGCATGCTGCGTAAGTAAATACTAACAGACCAATGTAAGGTTTTTGTAATTTATCTTTTCACCGGGTAAAGACGACGCATACAGAACAGCACTAGAAACCTAACAGGCTTGATCAACTTACCTGCAGTCTTCGGATCTGAATATCCGAGAACTTCCTAACACCACTGATCAAAGGCACCAAGCGGGTATAAAGAGCCTTGAAGAATGAGATACAATTAGCAGCTGCAGGGTGTCCAAAAAATCTTGGCAAAATAGACTGTGCTCAACACATCACAGAACGGAATCAACCGCATCACCTCTTACCTGATCAGACTGAGTTTGCTCGTGGAACATACGAGCATCTATAGCTGCAGCTACTAGATTATTGGCTGCCGTGATGGCGTGGATGTCACCAGTCAGGTGGAGGTTAAACTATAGGAAAAAACGGACATCGGTTATTTCACCCTTCTTTTATTTTTTAATTTTTTTTTGGTAGTTTGTTATAGCCAGATGGAAGGAGAAATATTAATAGCAATGTTACCAGGGGAGCGGTGGGGGGAATTGCTCTGTGCAATGTGTGGAACATAAGATGGAATTCGTCTAAAACAGAAACATGCCGCCCCCACATTTATGTCATTTTACAAACTTCCTGAATGAAGTGTTCAAAATGAGTTTCTCATACAAGAGTCAGTTCCCCCAGCTCTGCCAGGATCATCAAGAGAAGGCTCACGCAGACGATGGAAAAAAATGGCTATACTGCTTTGTTGCTACCTTCATTTCAGATACCTGATCTGATCTGATCTGTGCAGCATAGTGGGATTAGAGGTTAGGATTTACAGCTGCTTCTTCTGGGCTTGGCATGTAAAAACGGGGGAGGGAAGGCCTCGAAGGGGATGCAGTTAGGGCAATTATGCACAGGAAGAGTGAAATGAAGAAAGGAGATGGTGTCAGAAAAATCAGAGACAACAGCAAGAGCCATGAAATCTTAATCCCATAGATTCCGGAACCCTCAATTATTAAGGCCTTAAAACGGACAGACGGCTGAAAAACAGAGTAACTGACACTGGATAGCCATGTACTAATCACCAGAACCAATCTTATTCTAATACACAAATATGTGCCATTGCTTATTGCTGTATTTTGCACCTCTCGTTTTAATGTTCTCTACCAGCCAAATTCTTCCTGGGCTGGAGATTACTTGCAAAAAGTATCCACCAGTACATCAGAGCCTGTACTGTGATGAATAGCTCCACAGACTTGAATTTTTTTTTTATGTTTTTTTTATTTTTTTACAAAAATCATGTTTTGGATTAAAAAAAACCAAAACCCACAAGATTGGAATTTATTTTAATACCCCAGAGGTCAGAGACAGATCTTACCTAGTCTGTTTTCCAGCCACAGCAGGATTGTTCCTTATTATTGTATATGAGAAAGCGTTTTGGCCAGTCTAGTTAAGTGTCTCAAGTGACTGGGCTTCCACAACTTCAAAGATGGAAAAATAATCTCCCAAGGGAATTCACTAACAGACCCCTCAGCACCATGCTAACTAAATCTTTGCCCGCCTTCACATTTACACCTTTTGTGGATTGGACACATGAATCTTTCCCTATAGTCCCCATATCATTTCTGCTGATTGTCCTTGAATACCCTCCAATGTGTCACTATATTTCTAGCGCACAGAGCAAATATCATATTCTAGGTGCATAACACAAGAAACGTTGCCTTCTAACTCCGTGCCCTGCGATGCTATGTGTATGGATGCAGCCCCTCCCCGTCCCCTGCCCCCCAAAAATAAAAATCAAATCACATTATCTTTGCTGCTGCCATATCACATTGCATATTTCTGTCTAATGTGCTGGCCGCTAGCACGGCTACGTCTTGGCCTTACTGCTTTCCAAGTTTCCCTTACCCATTGTATATTAATAATCAGACAATTATGTAGAAGTAGCACACAGAAATAGTGTGTTCCTGAGAGTGTAAACAGTCACGACCAGTGCTATTCAACACTCTTCCCCCTTATCTCTAAAAGTGCTTTGCAAAGGAGGGCCATTGTTACCCCCATGCTACAGATGGGAAATTGAAGCATATAGAATTAAAAGGATTTGCTTATGGTCATGCAGTGAGTCAGTGGTAGAAATGGCAAGGCAATCGAGTTCTCCTGATTCCCAGTCCTACACCCTATCCACTGACCCATGCAGCCTTCCATTTAAAACAATGAAAGATTAACTTCCTCTGTCCTTAAAGTAGCTTTGCTGAAAGAAAGTCAATACCCATTCCCAGACTTCGATCTCACTACAAACAAGAAGATTTCCAAAAAGTCAACTGACTACAGCAGCTCTCACCAGGGTTGAACATCACACAATCAATAAGATCTTGTGTTAAAATTACCTCCTCCATGGGGATAACCTGCGAATATCCACCTCCTGCAGCTCCACCTATAAAAAGGCATAGAAGGAAGTAATCAAACCATGCTGACTACTGTCTCCTTAGCTTTGAGCACATTTGCTTAGCCATTTTAAAAATGTCTTTATTATTGAACAAGTATGATTGAAATGCAGCACAGCTTTTAGTGTGAGTGTATCCAAAACTTGCTTTCCTTTCTAAAGGTTTCAGAGTAGCAGCCGTGTTAGTCTGTGTCAGCAAAAAGAACAGGATTACTTGTGACACCTTAGAGACTAACAAATTTATTTCAGCATAAACTTTCGTGGGTTATAATCCACTTCATCAGACGCATGGAATGGACCATACAGTAAGCAGATATTTATACATTCAGAGAAACATGAAAAGGTGGAAGTGCCAATACCTACTGGCACTTCCACCTTTTCATGTTTCTCTGAATGTATAAATATCTGCTTACTGTATGGTCCATTCCATGCGTCTGATGAAGTGGATTATAACCCACGAAAGTTTATGCTGAAATAAATTTGTTAGTCTCTAAGGTGTCACAAGTAATCCTGTTCTTTTTCTTTCTAAAGAAATTTGATTTTCTCCCCACAAGTATGTGTAACCCTAAATGACCTAGGTGGGGATTATGCACGTCTATACGGAAACAGAAAACACTCTCTCCTAAGAGTTGAAATTTCTAGCACACCCACAGCTGAATGTGCCTTCCCGGCTACTCTTCTATCCAGCACGAACGGCGATCAATAGGACGCTGCCAAGTCATACCTTTTATGCCAAAGGTTGGTCCCTGAGAAGGCTGTCGGACGCAGGCAAACACATTCAGGTTAAGATGTGCTCCTAAGGCTTGAGCCAGGCCTATCGTAGTGGTGCTTTTCCCTTCTCCCAGGGGTGTAGGTGTTATGCTGCAATACACAAGACAGCATATGCAATAGAATCCTTGAGACCAAGAATTTAGCAAGATTCAAAATGGGATTGGATATTTAATGGATAAAGAATATCCAGTTATCAGAGTTAACGCTAACACATATTTTGGAAGGGATATAAGACCTCATGCTTCAGGGCTCAAGACAGCCTCCTGTAGTCAGAGTTCAGGATGAGTCCTAGAGCTTGTCTACACTGGTGCAGACTAGAGGGGTGTAAATTTTCATTCACACGAGTGTGTCGCGCACTAACTGGCCTGTGTGCACCCTGCTGGTGAACCCTAGAAGTTAGTTAGTGTGTATTGACACAGTCCCATTTCAAACAGTACTCTGTAAACACGCACTAGGGAACTTCTAGTGCTCACCAGCAGGGTGCATACAGTCCAGTTAGTTCATACTAGCATGTTACACACGAATATTTACACCCCTTTGGTATGGGCAAATGCACGGTGTAGACAAGCCCCAAGTATGGAGCCAGTTTATCCCACTGCAGCCGTTTTATACCATTCTTTGAAGCCTCTAGTGCCGGCCCCTGTCAGACAGGATACTGAACTAGATGGACTCTGGGTCTGATCCAATTCCTATGAATTGATCCAAGTTGCCTACAACATTCTTAAAACTGTAGGGCAAAGCAACAAGGCTCCAACCCGTCGCCCCCCAGAAATTCTACACCACATTTCCCAATATCACCTTTAAGGAAGGAACAACCTACCCTGTTACGACGACATATTTGCCATCTGGCTGGTCCTTCAGGCGTTTGAGAGTTGACAGCAGGACTTTGGCTTTGGTCTGACCGTAGAGCTCCACCTCTTCGGAGAGCAAGCCGACTTCTCTAGCGAGATGACCAATGCACTTGGGTACGCAAGATCGAGATACCTCAATGTCGCTTAAAGAAAAGAGGAGGTGAAGCTAACTTGCTGAAGCACGAAACCGCCTGCTTCCTGACAAGTATAGCCCACAAGCACCCAACGCAGGATTTAAAAACTGAAATCTCTAAGCTTTATAGCTCAAGAGGTCAATCTGCCCAAGGAGGTCTTCTTCGCCCATTGTAGTATGGGTAAGGGCAACTCCCAAGGCAGCTTTGCTACTGATGCCTGTTACTTGGGAATTTTCTAGTCTGTCCTGTGACATTTCAAACACTTTCAAGTGTTTATTAGCAGGAGCTCTAACCCAACAACTCTTATCTCAAGGTGCTCTTGCTATCTCAGACTTCTGCTCTCCCAAGGCAAAGGAAGGCATCTTGCTACTTGCTGCTTCAGCCATTATGCATCTAACTGGCCCTAGCAGTCTCTGGCTTGCAAGAGGGCTGAGAAGATTAGCATCTGTACAGAGCTTTGAGGCCCTGATTCAGAAAAATATTTAAGCACATGCTTAAGTCCCATTAAAGTCCATGCATGTGACCCATGGCCATACATAATACTTTGCCGTACTGGGGTCTCCACGTGTAAATGGCTATGTATGTGCTAGTAGTACTGCTCTGTGACAGCATCACTGCCCTTAAAAGCAGCTTGCCAGCGCATTGGCCAATACCATAAATTGCATCGTTGTACACAACGAGGCCTCTGTCCTGGAGCGTGATGTGTGCGGGGGCACCTGTGCGCCCATCTGGAGCCCTGATGCCACCGACGGGGCTCAGACAGGCAAAGGAGCCTGGTCGCACAGGTCACTCTGCAGGATTGGACAGGAATGCTTTCTTCTGCAAAACGCTGGGAATTTTAAAAATTAGGATGAACTCAAGTAGTTACCCTCCTGCCATGGGAATTCCCATGCACAGCCCCAGGGAACACAAAGAACAGAAACACGACGTTACGAGATAGCCAGCAGTAGCTTATTGAAAGGGTTACCTTGGCACAGGAGTCCTTAAGCTGAGCTGGTTGTACTGGATGCTCCATTTCCCAGGTTGGGATTGCTCTAGAAAACGTTGTGCGCTCTCTACTGTGCTCTAAACGTGCATACAAAGGCTCAGTTTACAGTCACAAATGTTGCAACATGTTGGTTACTAAACACAGGTCCAGAAAGGATTGCCCAGCCGCCTCCCTTCTATCTCAGACAGCGACCATGCCTCTGATTAAAGCCATTTATTTAAATTTCTCAATGAGCCTTTTAAAAATGTTTAAATTGGACTTGTTTCCTCCTCTCCCGCTCCCTGCCCTGCCCCACAGCCCGTAAAGGCAGCAGGCAGGGGCCGCTGTAGCTGTAGGCAGTTGAGACTCTCTGTTCTAGGCGGTAGGAGGGGGCAGCCCCCTGAAGTTTTCCCAGGATGGCTGATCTCTTGAGCAGCCTCTGAAGGCAGGTGCTGTGCTACTGCTCTCGTTCTAGTACCACCTCATGGCTTGTTTTAAAATTACAGCTAGTGCTCCCTAAGAGCCCCACCAGTGAAGCCTGTTCAGCCCACTTTCCAGGCCGCCTGGGTTCCTGGGCAGGGCCAGCCCTAGGCCAAAATGGCACCCAAGGCAAAGAGCAGCTTCAGCACCCCACCTCCACTAGTTAAACTTTTGAATGCCTTATTTTTTTATTGAATTTGTAGCTCATTTCACGACGTTGATGCACGATGTGCATGCATGATTTATCCCTGTCATATGAGACGATAAATTCGTACACTCGGATCTGTAAATCTGTATTTATTCATGCCATATATAAGCAAATAAAAATATCTGTTTCCTCTACGCTTATAGAAACTTTTTAATTTTAAGAACAACAAATGTACCAACATCAAGCAATTGAACTGGGCACCAAGATCGGGTGGCCCAGTATTAAATCATGTCGCAGTAGGTGACAGCCTTAGAACGTTAACCCTAGTCCTTTAGTTTAAAAGGTCACTTTTCTCGCCTTTACCCTCGTGAACTGATGCACAGCTTCTCATTAAATATGTCCTGTATTAGTCACTACTTACACTCTTCAAGTCTTAAAATACAAGTACCCTTTCACAAATACACAATAAACAAGGGGGTGTGGGGAGAGAGAGAGACACAACAACTTTCCTCTGCCAGGACTCTAGCGAATTAAGCCCACTGCAAACCTGGATTGCTCTGCACAGCATCAGGAAGAGGGCATGCAAGGCGCCAGGCTAGTGACCCTGGAAATCACTCAACTCTCGGGACAAACCCCATTAGGTAACGTGATGCGAGTCAGTGAAGTCACAAGCAAAGAGACAGCAAATGAAACCTCAAACACACACAAGTAGCGTACACACAAAGCAGTGTAGGGCATTTCTGTGGGATGTTTGACCAGTGGCACTCCTGACTCCTCCCAGGCACTCACCCACCCCCAGAAATGCCCATGGTTACTTATTTACAGTGTGTTAGTTGGCTAGGCATACAAATGCATACAAAGGACAGGTAGGGCACACTCCGTCTGCGGTTCACATACCTGCATTAGCATGGCCACAGTCATAGGTCCAACACCGCCAGGGACGGGGGTGATGTATGAAGCTCTTTCCTTCGCTGCACTGTAAGCCACATCTCCTACTACCGTTTTCCCATTGGGCTTTGTACTATCTGGGAGGGGGAAATAAAGTTATACACAGAGCATTTCACTGAAACAAAAGAGACTGAACTCCCACTGGGATGAGGGCTCGCACACATTGAAATAAAAGTTCAGCCACACGGCAAGCAGCAAAAAGAGATAAAATGATCAAGCTAGAAAATGCTAGATTTCTCTTTGTTTCCCAAAGGGTAATTTTAGGGCTTGTGAAGTCAGACTGGATCAATAGCACTGTCTACCCAAAGACCAGATAGAACACAGGCAGTCTCTACTTCCTTGAGGGTGCTGGGGCTTCCTTAAAGGGACATGTAACCTGGGAAATTTCATAGAAGGCTCCAGATCACATGGTGCTTTTGGGAAGGGAGGGGAGGGACCACGTGCTCATGAAGTCCTGGCTTTGTGGGTGCAGGAGGGGCAGCTGAGGTGTGAAACTGAACCCACCAACTCATTTAGCCCCCGATACAGCTGTCGGAAATTGTCCTGACTTAGAAGTACAGCTTTCAGTCAGACTGGAAGCAGTGAGAGGTGGGGGAGGAACATGTTTTCCAGTAATAAGAAGCTACATTTCCCTTTGCTCTTCATATTTAGGTTAAATTAGATTTCCTGCATTTCAGAGCAAGCCGAGGCTCTGATCTGTTCTGCACTTAAGTGATTACATACTATGAAGTGTGGCACATGACTTAAAAATACATGATGGAATTAGGTAGAATATTTAATCTTGCCAGCATGCTATAAATAACGACACAGGAGATGAAACTGAATACTAATAGCCCAGTTTATAACACAAGTTACACTTCAACTTCAACCATTATGAGCAAGTGTTATGCCATACACTGTTCGACTTACATAGAAGAAATTCACCACTCTTCAGAGAGAGGACAGAGTTTGCCATTTCCCCTCCCGTTTCTTGCTTTGTTCAAATGATTGGCCAGCAATACTGCAGTATCACTAGATCAGTGTCCAGCCAAATTAAACTTGAAATACAACTTAATCCCCCTCCTCCATTTAAACATCTTAAATTTCTATTTCTCTCATAAGTCTCTCTTCGGCAAAGGTTAATCACACACACACACACACACACACACCCACCCCCCACACACCCATCACCACCCTTCCCCATAAACAAATGGTCCAGAATCCAATATGTTGTTTTGGGATTTTTTTTAATTCACTGTGCATTAAGTGAGGTTGGCAGGGAGGTTCACCTGTCTGGAGACAGAACTCATTCACCTACTCAGCAGAGGAACTCAATTTTAGGTGTAGCACACCAAAATGGTGGCTTTCACTTTCTCTGCAAGAGTGGTGGATGTTTACTTCAGTGATTTAGAACGCAGAGGACATTACATGAAGAGAGATGTAAACTTCTTTCAGACCAGATGTTTACATTTCCCAGTTTATCTCAAAGCAAGAAATCAGAAATGTTTAATTTTTTAAATAAACCAGAAAGAAATCTCAAATAAGCAGTATTATAACCAGAGGGCCACATTTCACCCTTGGTTCTTCTTGTGAAGTTCCATGCACTTCAATGTGGCTGTACAACAAAAATGTTGGACAGAATATAATCAAAAGCTTTAACATAAATACTATGAAAAATATATATAAAACAACAGGAGACTGAAAAACTGAAAGGGAAGTCAAAACAAAAGCAACTAAAGTCAACACTAATTCTACAACCACTGTTACTGACAACTAGCAGTTTTGAAGTTTTGCTACATTTGTGTGTTAAGCGACAAGTTTCCTTCTTGTGATCAAAGCCTGAACCATGTCACGGCTGTTAAATCCTGTTTCTACAACAACTGTTAGTAATCTGCAAACTCGCTGCCTGAGCTACAGAATAATTCAGCCTCCCATCCTGAAGAGCAACTTGATTAGGAATGCAAAAGGCAAATAATGTAATTACATTTTCTTCTAAGGATGCCAAGGATGACTACAAATCATACCAGCAACAAAAGCCTCAGTCCCTGAAAACAAATCAAACAATTGATAAATTATGCACTCAAA
The DNA here is from genome assembly GCA_033296515.1 of Macrochelys suwanniensis. Lineage (NCBI taxonomy): Eukaryota > Metazoa > Chordata > Testudines > Chelydridae > Macrochelys > Macrochelys suwanniensis. The sequence continues at coordinate 15,883,032 of CM065781.1, read as the reverse complement.
ACAAAACATCCTAATCTGGGTCTGATACACAGGCAAGCCAGAGAAGCACATTTTATTCTCTATTGTGAAGCTACGTCTACAAGATAATATAAATGAAGAGGAAACGGTGACTATTTGACCAGCTTTAAAATATTTTCCCTCTTGTGCTCCAAGAAGTGGTCAGTCAGTTAGAGGATCTTTTATTGTCCGTTCTCCCCAAATCATCCTCTAACCCAACCCTCCACTATACTTCCCACCAAACACACAATACACAGTGCGGAAGCTGAACAGCTTTCTCTCCCAGTCCCAGAGCAGCAATTCACATTCTGTGCAGGTATCTAGCTGGGAACACTTACATCCACCAGAGGCCAGTTTGTGCTACTTTCTACCTAGCATTCAGAGCACCGGACTTCTGTTAATCTCAGACGATGGGCCAGCAGCAGCATGCCTTGGGAAGAGCTTTTCTTGGAGAAGCTGACAAAGCAGCCACTGTTTCCCCTCTAGCGTCATGATCCCACACTTCCTGGCCCTGGTTTCCCAAGGGTTCCACAGCATTTCCCTGGGGTTCTTTTAAAGCCTGAGATGAGGAGGGGAGAAGCAGGTGGAAGCTTTGCAAAACTCTGTAGCTTCCAAGACTGAACACTAGTGTTCAATACGGAATATTTCCACAGGATACATTTTAAAGCGCTTGTCTGCTAAGCCTCATATCTCCCCAAATGCACCAGCCTATGGAGCTGCCACAGGTGATTCTGCGCTAGGTTCAAACCTTTCTAAAGTCAGAGAGGCAAAAGTGATCATCAAGGAAATCAGGACCAACTTCTCAGACATGCAGTCCACGCAAGCTCTTGAACAATGGCAAGACAGTGGTATACCGGGAACACAATGGTATTTTTATTTGCAACATGCTAACAGGGGAGGCTTCAATCTGCTTTTTTTATGCAAATGAAACATGGTTCCTAACAGATTGCCAACGTTTGGGTGGCCCAGCACAGATATATCAAACAAACAGCAAGGGCAGTTTTATGTTAAGCAGAGGATTTAATGTTTTTAACTACAACAACTCAGATGTCATCTGCAAGAGGCAAGACAGCTGAGCTGTAGGCGAGAAATGTCTTTACCTTCCATTAGATAATTACATTGCAACAAAATGACAGATCAATTATAAAGCTACCTTCTTAAAAGCCCTGGGGGCGTAGGCATGATGACAGCTTGACTGTGACTAATTTCCCATATCATGTAATACCTGTAACTTGGATTTAAAATGAGGGGGAAAAAACACCAGAATGAGCGAGACCATCTGTTTCTTCTTTACAGGTGACAAAAAGTAGTTAAATTAACCCCTAGACAAAAATACATAGCCAGCTGATTTTCCGCCAGACCCTCCAGTGGTTTGCAAATTATATTACGCTTCAAGACAATAGTCCTTCAAGATTAAGTACAGGTCTCCAGCAAGATGCAGCAACGGTATCATACCCCCACACAGACACGCACATGCAAACACATGCTTACCTGGTATATGGTTGATTCCACAGTCTATTACTACAGCACCGGGTTTAATCCATTCCCCTTTTACCATTTCAGGTTTACCAGCCGCAACCACCAGGATATCAGCTTTACTAACCTATCAAAATAACTCTGCGTTACTACAGCAGATACAAAGCAGGTCATTTTTGGTTTACTTTTAGTCATTTGCATTTTCAAAAAAGCAACCGCGTCCCCAACACAAAACAAAAATCCTCCCTGAAGCCCAGGGATGGGTGGGAAGGAAATATTTCTATGGCTACTTTGAAGACCTTGTGACTGTGAATTCAGAGGCATGGAGTTCAATCAGGAGCACCTGGAGGTCACCTTTCCACCTCATACTGACTCCATTTGATCTTTATAACCATTAATCTTTGTTAATGCAGGTCAGAGTTCTATTATTATTGTTGGTATTACAATAACACACACAAGCTCCAACCAGGAGCGGGACTCCATTGGGCCGGGCACATACACTGTACACACATACAGTGAGAGAGTCCCTGCACTGAAGAGCTTACAACCTAAACAGACAAAGGGGGCAGAACAGAGAAGCTAAGTGACATGCTCAAGATCACAGAGCAGGTCAGTCACAGAGGTGGGAGTAGAATCCATGTGTCCCGACTCCCAGGCAAAGACCCTATGTACCAGCCCATGCTTAACACTATTGTACATTCGTTTTCTTCTCCTCAAGTTGACCCCTACAGTTTCCTACAGCAGAGCTGTTCTTTTCAGAGTAGGTTGGTTGGAGACACAGCGAGCCCATCTCAGAAAGCCATCAGCCATACCTCCTGCACAGGCCTCTAAACCAACCAGTGTTAGCAGCGCAGTCTTCTGGCTCAAAATCATTATTAATTATGGATTTATTCTTTTAACATTCATGAGGTTGTAACACAAAACGCACTGTAATTTGGCATTACCACTCACTTAGACCATATTGATGTGTCTGGCAGACCTGGTCAAAGCTCTATAGTTAAAGATGCGAACAGAAGTCTATTATGAGGGTCATTTCAACACTTACTTTACCCCATCTAGTTTTTCATAGGAAGTAGTTATCTTTTTGATTTTTTCTATTTGAGATTTTACTAATACTTTGCACTTAAACCATTAATAAGCCTAACAACCTTGTGAGGTTGGGTCAGTTTTGTTATCCCCACTTTAAACATCATAGGAATATCCGAGTTCTGTTTTACAGTACCATAGAGCACTGCAGCTTTTCTGATTTGTGTTACATTCATACACATCCACTCTTTTGCCTGATCACTGAAGCATGCCAATTGTCTGGAAAAAGCCAAGTAGGTGGCAATACAGCCACCACACCATTGCTGTGATTTACTCTTGCTGTTGAGCAGGAAAATGGGACCAGTCTCGTGAGCAATTTTAAAGACCTGCGTGAAAACTTTCTGGGGAGTTAATCTTAATAGAGGCTTCTAAAGTACAGGCTATTTTTTGAAAACTCATTTGTGGAAAGAGACGGGCATGTGTATAGATTGTACAGGGTCTAAATAAACCCCCTGTCCTTACCTCCTCAGCCAGTGCTTCTGTCTTTGTGTGGCAAGTGGTCACAGTTGCATGGCTCCACAGTAGAAGGTCATGCATCGGAGTACCGACTATCTTACTGCGTCCAATCACCACGGCTTTTTTACCTGCAATTTGGATGCCTGAAACATAATAAGATTCAGTTTTAGGTTAGCATCCAAACAACCTGGGCGCATCCCAGCTGCCAATTAACTCAATTTTATTCTAGAGCCCTTAGCCAGCATAGATCCAGCCGTGGCTCTTAGGAAAGTCACAATTAGTCATCCGTGGCTAGAAAACACAGCTGTCTACGTGATGGGGCTTTGAAGGTCAAGAAGTGGAAGGTGGAGAGCGTTAAGAAGTCTCCTTTCCTATTGGGGTGGAGGGACAGAGGATGGCACCTCAAGGAAAACTTGTGCTTTTACAAAAGGCTAGAATATACTGTACACTAAAGCATAATTTTTCAGCTCACCAAGGGACTGACACAATGTACTCGTCAATAATGAGGACAGGACTAAGGAGAACCATCAGTCCCCCAAATATACTTTAATTACTTACCTGTCTGTCTGATAAGCTCCATGCATCCTTTGGGTGTACAGGGGATGAAGCAGTCTCCAAGGTTACCTCTGGACAGTTTCCCAGCATTGATGCTAGTTAACCTAAAGTATATGAAGGGAAGGGACAATGGCATGTATGTGCCAGGAATAGGATCTTAAAGTTACACTAACTGGGAAATGATTCATTTCCATAACACCAATATTTATATATTTTAAAGCTATTTGTTAAATTTAGAATCATTACTTTGAGTGGATAGGTTTAAAAGAAAGACAGCAACTTGTATGCAAAACCAATTATCCTCCAACTGCAAAATCAGCTTACCCATCTACATCCTTTTCAGGTGCAACAGCATTGGTCACTTTCTCTGTACTGATGGGTTTATCTGTATCTAGAGGCAATTGTACTATAAATCCATGAACTGCAGGGTCCTCATTCAAAACAGTGATGCACCTCAGTACCTATACATTTAAAGTGGGGAGAGGATAAAAACATTAAGAATGATAAACTTAAACAAGTCTGGTGCAAGTACTTGAATGTTGTATTTTCTGGCTGGACAGAATTTGGACACACACGTACACAATGTTTAGTTCTCCCATATAAACAATATAAATGACTTGTGGATTTGTCTTTTCAGAAACATCTACATTAAATTCTTTAAAATTTTTCAGCATTTGGTGATCTCTATTCTTTTTGCATGAGTCACCCCTTAAAGGCAAGTTTTTCTTTATATAAAAACACAGGTCAAAGAAATACACACACATTTTATCTTTTTAATACCAAACCAAAATTAAGGGCTTCTTAACGAGACTGACCAAGTCACTTACCTCAGCTTCTGTTGCAGTGTTTGGCAGCTTAATGTGATTGGCATTGATCCCAATCTGCAAAAGAGAACTCAGAAGTGATCTGGTTTTCTAATTGACGTAAAAGGCAATATGTAAAAACAGTGCGGCAATTCTCTCATTCCAGCCCAGGCTTGAGATAGAATCCATCATGCTTTGTAGTCTGGCCGAGGGACAGGCAATAAAGTCCTGTTACTCGGAAGTACAAAGCCAAAGAGAAGATCAAGGATTAGTACCCCACCGAGTTAACTTTTCTGTCATCGTTTTTACTACCCCATACTGTAACATAGGTTACAAAACAAAGAGAATCTCTAGTTATGGGATGGCAATTCAGCCTGATAGCAGCTGCTGTACTAGGATTGACAAAAATGACACGGCTCTGGAATGTTAGCAAACAGCAACAAGACATCAGCCATCATCTTGGACAACGGGGCCAATTTCCCTTTCCACAAGGCAGGGTGTACTGTAGCATACAGTGGCTGCAGGGCAATGAGTTGAAATAAAGCAACTGCAGAGGTATGCCTTAATGATGTATAAAGGGAAGGAGTCTAAGGGTTGGCTAGGCCAGAGGACAGAACAGTGCAGTGAGCACATGGAAACTAAAAGCTTGTCTACACTATAAACATTTGCACCAACCAACTACACTGATGTTGCCAGAGTATGCCACACCAGTGCAAGACCCAGTTTATATCAGTGCAGCTTGTCTACATTAGGGGTTTACATAGGTATAGCCATATTGAGGGCTTTAAAGGCATGTTTTTACTACCTGGTGTGTGTGGGGTGGGGTGTATAATATTTATGAAGAAAATAAAAAGTTATGATCTAGCCATTACCTCAGCAGCAGCCTTCAGCTTCATACTAATGTAGGTATTTGAATCATCTCGATCCCCAACCTAGAGGGTGAAAGGACAGAGACAAGTCACAATGGAAAGCAGAGATACAGACAAAAATATCTATCTGAATTTGAATGAACAGTTCCTTTGTTCAACTGTAGTTATATTCCAGGGACAGCTTGACTCAAGTCTTCCTATAGCAAAAGAATACAGCCAGACAGAGCTAATAGGTAAACAGTTTGTGAAGAGGTTTGTACTTTGGTTGATAAAGATAAAGAGGCAGATAAGTCAGCCACCCTCAGTAGGACTTTATATTGCACCCTCAGCAAGTTTGCAGATGACACTAAACTGGGAGGAGTGGTAGATACCCTGGAGGGTAGGGATAAGATACAGAGGGACCTAGACAAATTAGAGGATTAGGCCAAAAGAAATCTGATGAGGTTCAACAAGGACAAGTGCAGAGTCCTGCAGTTAGGACGGAAGAATCCCATGCACTGCTACAGACTAGGGATCGAGTGGCTAGGCAGCAGTTCTGCAGAAAAGGACCTAAGGGTTACAGTGGACGAGAAGCTGGATATGAGTCAACACTGTGCCCAGGTTGCCAAGAAGGCTAGCGGCATTTTGGACTGTGTAAGTAGGAGCATTTCCAGCAGATCAAGGGACGTGATCATTCCCTTCTAATTGGCATTGGTGAGGCCTCATCTGGAGTACTGTCCCCAGTTTTGGGCCCACACTACAAGAAGGATGTGGAAAAATTGGAGAGTCCAGCGGAGGGCAACAAAAATGACTAGGGGGCTGGAGCACATGATTTATGAGGCGAGGCTGAGGAACTGGGATTATTTAGTCTGCAGAAGAGAAGAATGAGGGGGGGATTTGAAAGCTGCTTTCAACTACCTGAAAGGGGGTTCCAAAGAGGATGGATCTAGACTGTTCTCAGTGGTACCAGATGACAAAACAAGGAGTAATGGTCTCAAGTTGTAGTGGGGGAGGTTTAGGTTGGATATTAAGAAAAACTCTCTCACTAGTAGGGTGGTGAAGCACTGGAATGGGTTACCTAGGGAGGATGCGGAATTTCCTTCCTTAGAGGTTTTTAAGGCCAGGCTTGACAAAACCCTGGCTGGGATGATTTAGTTGGTGATTGGTCCTGCTGTGAGCAGGGGGTTGGAATAGATGACCTCCCGAGGTCCCTTCCAACCCTGACATTCTATGATTCTAATAGAAAGGACTGAAGTTCTTCGTACATAACGTTTAAGATCCTTATCAGGTCCTTGGAATGAAAGAGGAGAGCATTCTGTGTACGTTGTGTGCAACATAACAGTCTGATTGCTAGAACTGACAGACAATGGCAGAGGAGAGCTCTTCAAGAGATAAATGAGGGTGGACAAGGACAGAGACCACTTCTGTAAGCATTCATTTCAAATCCCATCATTTCTCTCCACCCACAACGTTCATTCCTGTGACATGACAGCTGCTCTTTACAGCTACTCAGGTTGAGATTGAAAAATGTTTCTGACCAGACAACTTCAATTTTTCACAAAGGCAATAGAAGACACTGCATTCTGCCAAATATGTAGGCCTGCACTTTTACTCATGCTAATATTCCCATTTGGGCTTGCAGGATGGCTTTTATGTTTGGATGGGTGACATGGAAAATCCAGACTACAGCTTGCAGAGTTTTGTTACATTCACAGTAACTAAACTTTTTCATGTTAGAGTCTCTTTCACATTCCCTAGCAGCAAGAACTGAGTCAATCACCCAAATACTCTTCACATCATTAAGTTGATTTCTGATGCAACAACCTATGTTTGTGGGAATTACAAGAGCTGGTATATCTTGGGATCATATAAGGTAAAAAGACATGAAACAGAGTCTACTAGTGTGGTTTGCTCTTAGTAGATAATACAGGGATTGTGTGGCAGTCTATACTTGTGAAGTGTTTCCACATTAAAAGAAGGATAATGAAAACAAATCAATCCAAATTGAGGGAAAGGTCAGAGAGGTTCGGGGGAGTACTTTTCTTAGGCACCAGTAACAGAGACACAGATAATCACATCGCTACATTGTGTTCAATAGGAATTTTTGTTTTAAAGCATTATTTTGCTGAGTAGTTTCAGGTGAAGACAATCAGTTTTCCATGGTCTTACAATTAGCATTACAGAGCAGAAGGGCTTTTTCATTTTTTTTTGTTTTTAAAGAAGGCAACAATACCTGTAAAATTGCAAGCCCTGGTCTGAATCCAGGGACCCTCTCCTTCATCTGAGCAACCTGAGTCTTCAGTCTCTCTCTTATTTGCCTGGGGTGGGAGGGGAAAAAAAAGAAGCAGAAATTAACCAAGAAATTGGGCTTTTGAAAATCCCACCCTATACTTCTAAGTCCTCCCATCCTCTGAGCAGTTGCATGGCACTCAAGAGACAGGAAAATAAAAAGGTTTCAAGCATAATTGAAATTCCAGACAGTCACCAGGGTGTGTTAGTTCCCTAACCCAAGAATATACAACCACACCTGTCTGCAGCCCGCTCCATTCAGTACCTTACCAACCAGTTTCATGGGAGAGAATTATCAGAATAGTCCAAAGCAAGTCAAAATATAAGGCCCAGACCCTCAAAGGTATTCAGGTAACTTACTTTGACAGAAATCAATGGGAATTAGGTGAGTATCTGGCCTAAGTGTACAACTACTGGTAATAGGATGAGTACCCCAGTTACCCATGACTGCCACGGCAGTTATTCAGCTACCAAGACCAACCCCAATCTTCATGGCCTATGACTTTAGTCCTTCATCCAGATGCTGGGCCAAAGATTTTTTGGTTTCAGTTTACAGGTGCTATACTCAGGGTTTTGCTAGGCCTGCCTAGTAGCTGCTTTTAACCAAGTATACGTTTATGATCAATCCACAGTTTTCCCATGAGGGAGGTCTGTGTGGGCTCCAAACATCTGATGGGTTAAACACACAGAACTCCATTATATACGCGTGTCTGCAGCCATGGATACGATACTGGACAGAAGAATGCTGCTGCAGTTCCCAAACTAGCGCCAGCACTTCCCTAGCTGACAGCAGTGTTGTGAGAGTCAGTTTGTTTATGTCTGTGAAGTGCTCAGATACCACGGTGATGGGTGTTACAGGAAAAACACTAAATACAATAATCAGGGACCAGGTCACCATTAAGAGGAACCCTGCTAAGTCTCAGATGTGTGATCATGTGGGGCCAGAGCCTGAGCCACTGCTCCAGCTCCAATGCCCCACTCCCACAGCAGAAATGGAAAGGAGCTCACCCAATATGGCAGCATGGGATTCCTGCTGCAGAAGGGAATTCCAGGGAGATGTAAAGACAGTGGAGCCAGCACTATGCCACCAGTTTAGCCCCAACCCAAGGGAGGCAGAGGCAAGAAAGGGCATGATCAGAGCACACTGCACTCCTGCAACTTGGGCCGGTTGGAACCGCCCTTGAGGCTGTTCTAACTTGCATCAGAGGGGAACAAACCAGCCTGATGCTGCCTCTGAGATCAAGCAGAGTGGAAAAGTCGCAGGAGCTCAGGTGCACCCAAGGGTCTGGCTGAATTTAAGAACATAAGAACGGCCACACTGGGCAGACCAAGGGTCCATCTAGCCCAGTATCCTGTCTTCTGACAGTGGCCAATGCCAGGTTCCCCGGAGGGAATGAACAGAACAGGTAATCATCAAGTGATCCATCCCCTGTTGCCCATTCCTATCCTCCATGAACTTATCTAGGTCTTTTTTGACCCCCGTTATAGTCTTGGCCTTCACAACATTCTCTGGCAAGGAGTTCCACAGGTTGACTGCGCGCTGTGTGAAAAAATACTGCCTTTTGTTTTAAACCTGCTGCCTATTAATTTCATTTGGTGACCCCTAGTTCTTGTATTATGAGTAAATAGTACTTTCTTATTCACTTTCTCCACACCAGTCATGATTTTATAGACCTCTATAATATCCCCCCTTAGTCGTCTCTTTTCCAAGCTGAAAAATCCCAGTTTTATTAATCTCTCCTCATATGGAAGTTGTTCCATACCCCTAATAATTTTGGTTGCCCTTTTCTGAACCTTTTTTCCAATTCCAATATATCTTTTTTGAGATGGGGCGACCACATCTGCACGCAGTATTCACGTTGTGGGAGTACCATGGATTTATATAGAGGCAATATGACATTAGCTATCCTTTTCTTAATGAGTCCCAACATTCTATTCGCTTTTTTGACTGCCGCTGCACATTTCTGGCTGAACTCTTCAAAGTCTCTCAACAGGAGACTGTAGTGTAAGAGTTTTGTTTTCATCCCACTTTTAAAATAATTGTTCTAGGTCCTGGCTTTCATGCAGGTCTCAACACAGCCTCCATTACCAACTGGGACGCTTATGAAACACTCAACAACGGTTAGGCACTGGTCTGCTGCGGCACTGTTTTTCAGGCTGATCAGTATCATCTCATTTCCTTGTGCTTCATCTGTTTGAGCCCCTTGTTGCCTATATGTACACTGAGACTGTAGGCTCTTTGGGGCAGGCACAATTTCTTTTTTATGCCTAGCACAACTGGGCCCTGGTCTCTAGGTGCTATCACAGTAATAAAAATGCTGCTGGCACAGTTAATTAAACTTGAAATTGCACTTATTTAGATGCGCATATTTAGATTTGTTCACCCGATTGTGGGTGCCCTGAGATCCAGGTGCCATAAGCGGTGTCCGCAGAAGGAAAAGGTGATTTTAGAAAGGCTGAGCTTTAGAGTCACTCAGATCCCCCAGTGACGGGTGGCAATATAAAATCCTAAGAAAGTCAAAATGAACATTCATCCCCACTATGGGGAAGTTATACCTGAGAATGTTTGCAGCTACCTATTATGAACCTTTAAAGATTCTATAACAACTATAAGACTAAGATTATACAAGCAGCCAGACATCTTACTCTAATAAGGCAGTGTCCCCCAATGGATAGCGTACTGCATTGGGTGCCATCAGGGGAGGCACTCAGGCTGGAGTTCCCTGCCTCAACCTAAAAAAAGACTCATGCTGGCAGGCGTTCTGTGTTTGGAACTTGCTTCCCTCAGGTCAGAAACTGTCCTAGATTGCTGAGTTTCAGGGTGCCCTGGCTTTGAGAATGGCACTGATTGAGGGATGGTATTTGGGGAGGACAGAGTACACAGTTTGTTTTGCTATGCTAGTCTCAGCTAGTTTCACAATTGGCATTTGCTTTGGATGTTTTTCGTGTCGTGATGGGCATGTCTCCTCTCCATCCTGCAGTGCATCTCTCTCTCTCTTTTGATCTGACAAAGCCAAAGAAATAATAAAATATAAACAAGTGTCACATCTTGTAAAATAATGATGCCATGACTTCCTGCTTCACAGGATTGTTGTGAGGACTGGAAAGTCCTTGTTCTCTGAAAATTGTAAAGGGCTATAAAGGTATGTCCACACTACAGCTGTGCCGCTGTATCTATGCCGCTGTATGCCGTACTGTAAATGCTTCCTACATCAATGGAAGAGGTTTTTCCTCGATGTAGATAATCTACCTCTCCGAAAATTCTTCCATTGACCTAACTACAGCGCAAAATTGTTCACAGCCCTCAGTGATGTAGCTAGGTCAATCTAATTTTTAAGTGTAGACCAGGCCTAAGTCAGTTCTCAGACAGAGGGAGAGCACTAACCAAGGGGACAGAGCCTGGGACTAGGAGGAGGATAGCCTCAGCTCTACCCCTGATTCACTAAGTGATCTTGGGCATGTCACTTAGGGCTGGTCTACACTACCGGGGGCGGGGGGGGGGGGGGGGGAAGGGGGTGTTTGTCGGTGTAAGGTACGCAACTTCAGCTACGTGAATAACGTAGCTGAAGTCGACGTACCTCGCTCGACTTACCTCGCCGTGAGGACGCTGCAATGTCGAAGGCTGCCGCTCCCCCGTCGACTCCGCTTCCGCCTCGCATTGGGGTGGATTACCGGAGTCAACGGGGAGCACGTTCTGGGATCGATTTCTCACGTCTACATTAGATGCGAAAAATCGATCCCCAAAAGCTCGATTGCTACCCACCGAATCGGCGGGTAGTGTAGACTAGCCCTGAGTCTCTCCTCCCTGGAAGCAGATAGCTACTCTACAGCGGGAGGCTGTTCACTCCTAAAAAGCCTGATTATTGTTCAGTTTGGAGCATATTCTTCAGCCCGGTCAATGTTTAAAAAGGTTTGCCAGCATAGCAATGTTGGTTAGGAGTGCGATTTTTTGCCAGCACATCCACGCTGGCAACAATCCTAAGGTAGACTCAAATATACCAGCAAAGAAGTTAATTTGCCTGTATATCTTATTTTGCTCAGGGGACTAGTAGAAGTTATACCACCCAAAGGACATTTTTGCCAGTAAAGCTTCATCTACATTAGGAAGGTCTGTCAGTATAGTGAGCCTTTGAAAGCAGACATGGCCTCGAATGTCTTCAGATGTTATAACTGAGACTGGCTCAAATTATCACAGTTGTGCTGTGCATGGGATTTCTGCAAGATTTTCTGCTGGACTATGGAACCATGATTGGTTTAAAATGTCCCACCACAGGAAGCGTGAAAGATTTTAACTCTACGGACCAAATGACACCTTGGAAGGGAAGCTCATGTACTGGGTTGAAAAGGCTGAGAAATCAAACTAATTTCAAGATGGTTTCTACACCACAGGGGAGGGGTCAGGAACCACATTCCTTCAGCTAGGGCTTTCTGCTGTAGAAACAAGACTACAAGTATAAAAACCTGAGGAAAACAGGGAGGTAGACAGCAAGATGCAAAAGCCGAAAGTAAGAAACCCAACCCCCTGAAATGTTTGGGGCCTGTCCATATTATAAAAACGACAGTGCTAACACAGCTTAGATGCTATCTGCTTACCTGGTCATATCCCTACCAAGACAAGACTAAAGCATGGTGTTTTAAAAGAAGAACAAACAAAAACAAACAGTTATACCCCGGGTGAAATCCTGACCCTGCTGAATTAAATGGGAGTTTTGCCAATCTGGCTAGTATTTCACCCACAGCGTAGACATGTCTGCGTGGGTGGAACTAAACTGTTACAACACAGTTTGTTCCAAAGCTGTGTTAACTCTACCATCCTTTAGCATGGTCAGTTTTGTAGGGTGCAGCTTGAATCATGCTAGCCAGGGTAGTCTTCAAAAATGGTTGATGAGCACATCACAGCAAAACTGCATTGTTTAACCATTGCATGACTGTAACCGTGTTAGGCATGGACTCAAACTGTATTTGTTACAGATGTATCAGACAGTAATCAAATGGTCTCTTCTGAAGATTCCCCATTGTTGTTAACCACCTGTGATTTTACCACTGTGCCACTTAGACCTGCTCTGAACAGGACTAAACACGATGCAATGATAAAAATGCTGTCTGGCGGTATAGCTGGCACATGTAGGAGATTTTCAGAACAAGCTCAGTGTAGATAAAGCTTGAGTTTTGAAGCGATTTCAAACACAAATTATGCGCCCTAGTCCGGAGTGATTCCAAGAGAGAATGATTAAGGAAGTTCTGAGCATTTGTTTTGAATTACATTCAGAGCACCTTCATTCCAGGAAAATATTTCAATACACCTACTAAAAACTTTGTTAGTTACTATTCCCCGGTGTTTTTAAAACATTATCCCTCTCCTTCTCGCTAGCCATCAATTATTTATTGTTTAAAGTAGGGCCATTTTACAGCCCACCTGTCCCTCCTCCACAAACCTGCTGTAAAACCTAGCACTGAATTTGAAATGGGACAGTCATACCTAAGAACATAAGAATGGCCATACTGGGTCAGACCAATGGTCCATCTAGCCCAGTATCTGGTCTTCCAACAGTGGCCCGTGCCAGATGCTTCAGAGGAAATGAACTAGAGACAGACATTTCAGACAAATGTCTGCACCCATTAGGTACAAAACAATACTTCACACACAACCCTGGGCATGAGAACCTATTATATTGGGAGAGGGCCAGAAATAGTTAGGTAATCTTTCAGAGGGATTTTTAACTTAAATAACCTCCCCCACACATATACACCACTGCCTGATTTTTTCCACTTACTATGGTTACAAATAACACCTAAAATTACTGAACCTAACAGATTATTTAATTTCCTTTGTGCTTTTGCTAGCACTTAGTGAATCTAACTGTTCTCAATCTCCCCATATAATTGGTTTCCCCTTTTGGTGGTAGCCGTGGTAGTACGGGGTCTTTCACACAGCAACCAAGTAGATAAAGACATTTAAAAAGAAGAAAAAGTGATTCTAAAAGCAAAATAATTGGAAGGGAGATTGCAGGGCAGGTGTAATACCTGAAACGACTTCTCAGTTTTTGAAAAAAATCATTGTGTCCTTTTAACTGTCAGCTCACCTTTTTCACATTCACTGTACTTACGAACTTCCATTAAAAACAGAATTGTGTAGCTGTCATCTGATTCTCCTTGTCTGTAAATATTTGACTGACCTCCAAATAGACTCTTTCCCTGATAAAAGGGTAAAGCCATGACATTACAAAAACTAAGTAATTACCGCACGCACACCACCACACACAATCCTGACTTTGCAAGCTGTGGTAAAAGTGAGTTCCCTATACATAAACAATCATTGCCTCTTGTAAAAAAATCCTGGAAAAAACACACACCCACACACCTTTTTCTATTGACAGACCTTTACTGGACCTGAAATTATATGTTTTTGATTGCCTCAAGACACTTCTATTCCTGAACTTTGTCCCATGTCAAGGGTGATCAGAATCCTTTGATATAACATTTCTCTATAGGATCCAGAGGAGAAAGAGAATGTTAAAAGATAAGGAGCTACTTCCCTCAATCTCCTTCATTTGAAAAATTCTAACTAAAATCTGGTCCCTTCCATCCCAGAATGTACTCTACTGGTTTTGCTACATTTGACCAAACTCATGTCAGGAACAGGGGAATTGGGAGGGAAGAGAGCTGTTTCCATGTACAACTGCAATTATTTTCCATACTGCTCCTGGAAAATCAGTTAGGCTGGAGGCCCATTTGTCATAAATATAAAGGGAAGGGGGAGAGGGTCTGATGCAGTGCTATAAAATCCACTTACCAGTAAAGGGTTAAGAAATGCAGGTAGCCAGACTGACACCTGACCTGGCTGGCATCTGACCAATGAGGGGACAAGATACTTTCAAATCTTGGGAGGGGGGAAGGCTTTGTGTGTGGCTCTTTGTCTGAGTCAGAGTGATCTTGGAAGACAAGAAGTACCTGCAGAAAATCAATCTCCTCAACCAGTCATCTTCTCACCAAACCTCACTTTTCTAAAGTAAGTTTAGTCAGCATAGCAAATAGGTTTCTGTTTGTTTTGCTTGGTGAGCTTTCCCTGCGTTAGAGGGAGGGGTTATTCCTGTTTTTTCTGTAACTTTAAGGTTTTGTCCAGAGTGGGAATCCCTCTGAGTTTGGAAATTGAGTACCCTGTAAAATAGTTACCATCCTGATTTTACAGAGATGATTTTACCTTCTTTGTTTTAATAAAATCCTTCTTTTAAGAAGCTGACTGTCTTTTATGGTTTCAAAAACCCGGGGGTGGGTTTTTAGATCACTGTGTAACCAATTGGTTAGGAGATTATTCTCAAGCTTCCCAGGAAAGGGGGTGTACGGGCTTGAGAGGGTATTTTGGGGGAAGAGGAACTTCAAGTGGTTCCTTTCCTGGATTCCTGTTTAAAACACTTGATGGTGGCAGTGAGAGAAGCATTTCTCAGGGTGCAGGGAATTTTGTACCTTGGGGGTTTTAACCTAAGCTGGTAGAAATAAGTTTAGGAGCTCTTCATGCGAGTCCCCACATCTTTACCCTAGAGTTTAGAGTGGGGAGGGAACCCTGACACCATTTATAAAATGTGGCAGGGTAATTTGCTCTTTTCATTATTTTCCCAGGCTGGTTAAGAGGACCAGTTGCCCCATATACATGTAGCTTTAAACCTAGACAAAAAAAAAAAAAAAAAGAAAGACACCTCTTTTTTAAATAAACAGTAAGAGTGACTGACCGTGTTGTTGTAGCCGTATTGATCTCAGGTGGGTGAGGTAATATCTTTTGAAGTTTGTCCAGTAAAATATATTACCTTACCCTCCTTATCTCTCTACTAAGGGTGATTAACCACTGGAACAAATTACTAAGGGAAGCGGTATATTCTCCATCTCTCGATGCCCTCTAATCAAGACTGGATGCCTTTCTGGAAAATACAGTCTAACTGAACACAAGTCATGCTGTAGACAAGCACAAAATACTGGGCTCAAGTAAATGGATAACTGGATGAAATTCCACGGCCTGTGATACACAGGTCAAATGAGATCTAATGGTCCCTTCAGGCCTTACAATCTGTGAAACACTGCTGATGGCTCAGTTGGGACAAGTGACTCGGTCATTTGCTGCGAAGAGTCAGGACTTTAAAAATCTCTTCTCTGAACTGTCATCACTCACCTCTTACACTGGAATGGAGCTGTGCAACAGGGTGTAACTGTATTTTCTTAGATAGCTACTCTTGTGCACCAAAATAGAACAAAAGACAGGTGATATAAAGCAGCCTGTTTCTATTGCAAAATACAAAGTAGAATTCAACAGCAGACATGTGGTTAGTGAGATCAATACCTCAAAATGAAAGCCCTCAATTCTATCTTACTATACTAATGGACTACAGGAGCACACAATTTGAGCTATGCTGGTCTTTTTTTGGCATAGGTTGGGAGGGTAGGTCCTGTGGTATGGCACTGGACAGGGATTCAGGATATCTACATTCAATTCCCAGCTCTGCTACAGATTTCCAGTGTAACCTTTGGCAAGTCATTTAGACTTTCTATGCTTTCGTTTACCATCTGTAAAATGGGAATCATTCTACCTACCATTCTTGTCTGCCTTTTCTATTTAGATTGTAAGCTCTTCAGGGAAGGAACTGCCTCCTACTAAGTATTTGGACAGCACCTGGCACAGTGGGGTCCCAATCTCAGTCTAGCTGCTACTGTAATACAAACAACATGTAGTAATCAAAGTTTTTCTAGTAGGTTTATCAACTTAAGGTAAATGACAAGTATAAAACATATTGCTAATAAAATTAGCAGGTTTGATCTTTCAGATGAATACTCTATTAAGATCATTTTAGTTAATGCACACAGGGCAAAAAAGTACCCACTGTATCAAAACTAGACACCAGCAGAATTATTTTAAGTACTCCACTCTTTTCAGAGACATATAAATCAGTTTACTTCTGCAGCTATGGCCCATGAGGATCTGCTACAATTCAGGACCCGTTTCTGTGCCAAAGGTAAGAGAAGTCTGCAGCAGTAACAACATGCAAACTTCCCCAGTTTTACCAGTAGATTCTGCAGGCATTAAGTGTAAAATTCGCAGAAAGCTGACTTTCAGAGTGCCATAACCATGATGCAGCATTGTGTAATGGACTGCACAAGAGACTAAGAAACTGGAACTTGAGAGTACCAACTAACACTAACTCACTTGGATACATCCCTTACGCCCAAATTTTCTGAAGTAGTGTCTGATTTTGCATGGCCAGCTTGAGACATTTTTGGCCTGATTTTCAGAAGTGCTGAGCATCCACAATTCCAACTTCAGTCAATGGGAGCTGCCACAGTTCAGCCCCCTGAAAAATCAGGCCCAAAATCTCACCCCAGGTAACTTTTGACTTCAAAATCTATGTCTTAGTTTTCCCAAGTATAAAATAGGGCTAATATTTCTCCAGCACTTCGAAGAGGTAAACACTACAAAGTATTTAGCACTAAGCCTTTCAGGGAATTAGGGAGAACATTTAGCTCTTATATTCCACTTGGATATTTAGCAATGATAAGAAAAGAAAGCAGACTAAGGGTACAACATATAGTCTTGCATAAACCAACATTTCCCACCTACTGAAATCCAGAAAGGGTCCTAGCAGGAGACAGAAAAGGGATTTTTAAAAGTAAGAAGGGATTTCACCATACTACAAACATTTAGGCAGATGACTTATCTCAGCATGACGGACGGATACCAAATGCTGGTCAGTTACATGCCACTAGGGTAACATTAGTCGAATGGTGTAATAGAGGATGAAAGCAGACAAAATTAAAGAGAGCGAAAATGATTTTAGAAAACAGTACAGTTATTTGAGTAGTTTGAAACGACTTGTTTTTGAATACTTCTAAAGATTCTTTAATAACCATTCTTCCCCATACAATGCTGTCGTAGTACTTTCCATTCTCCCTGCCCGCAGACCATTGCACTGTTAGTACAATGGTGAAAGGGGTGAGCAAATCTATAGTGCACCTTAACTTCCTTTGCTATTGCTGTTCACAGACAGCAAACACCAGAAGCAGCAGTTTAACAGAACCACCCCTGCTTTTCTTTGCTGACACAGATGACCCCAATTTAGAGGGGAAGTGAAGGCAGCTGTAAAAAAAATAACAAACAAATGGAAGAAAGGGGAAGTTGATAGCAATTAATATAAATCATATATTAGGAATGGTAGAAAATTGATAAGGGAAGCCAAGGGACACAAGAAGAAATCTATGGCCATCAGATGAGTTAAGGACATAAGGGGGAGTTTTTAAAATATATCAGGACCAAAAAGAATTCTGACAATGCTATTGGCCCATTACTATATGGAATTGGTAGAATGTATAAATAAATATTTCTGTTCTGTATTTGGGGAAAAAAACAGAAAATAAAGTCTCATCACATTCCATTAGTATTTCTGGAGAATGTTAAACAGAAGCTACTAAAGTTAGAAATTTTTAAATCAGATGGCCCAAATAACTTGCATACAAGAGGTTTTTATTAATGTTGATGTTTTTGTTCAGTACGTCTTGGAGCACTGGGGAAATTCCAGAAGACTGGAAGAAAGCTAATGTGCCCATTTTTAAAAAGGGTAAATGGGATGACCTGGGTAATTATAGGCCTGTCAGCCTGGCATCGATCCTGGGCAAGATAATGGAGCAGCTGATATGGGACTCGATTAATAAAAAATTAAAAGGTTGTTAATACAATTAATGCATATCAGCATGGGTTTATGGAAAATAGATCCTATCAGACTAACTTGATATGTTTTTTTATGAAATTACAATAGTGTTGATGTAATGTCCTTAAAATTCTGTAAGGTTTTTGACTGAAAAACATTTTGATTAAAAAACGAGAACTATATAAAATTAACATGGCATACATTAAATGGATTAAAAACTGGCTAACTGATAGGTCTCAAAAATGTAACTGTAAATGGGGAATCATTATTGAGCAAGTCTGTTTCCAGTGGGGTCCCACAGGCAGTGGTTCCTGGCCCTATCCTATTCAACATTTTTATCAATGACCTTGGAAGAAAACATGAAATCATCACAGATAAAGTTTGCAGATGACAAAAAAAATTGGGGGAGTGGTAAATAATGAAGAGACTAATCAATGATTCAGAGCTACCTAAATTGCTTAGTAAACTGGGCACAAGCAAACAACGTGTTTTAATACAGGTAAATGCATACATCTAGAAACAAAGAATGTAGGCCAGATTTACAGGATGGGGGATTCTATCCTGGGAAGCAGTGACTCTGAAAAAGATATGGTGGTCGTGGTGGATAATCAACTGAATGTGAGCTCCCAGTGTGATGCTGTGGCCAAAAGAGCTAATGTGATCCTGGGATGCATAAACAGGAATCTCACATATGAGTAGACAGGTTATTTTACCTCTATATTTGGCACTGGTGTGACTGCTGCTGGAATACTGTATCCAGGTTTAGAGAAGAAGAGCCACATGAATCACTAAAGGATTAGAAAACATGCCTCATACTGATAGACTCAAGGAGCTCCATCTATTTAGCTTAATAAAGAGAAGGTTAAGGGATAATTTGATTAGAGACTGTAATTACCTACATGGGAAATATTTAATAATAAAAAACAACAACAACACTTCAGTCTACCGGAGAAAGGTATAAGACAACCCAATGGCTGGAAGTTGAAGCTAGCCAAATTCAAATTGGAAATAAGGTGTAAATTTTTAGAGGCGAGAATATTTAAGCTCAGTACCAATGTGGACACAAGAACAAATGGATATAAACTGGACATCAGGCAGTTTAGACTTGAAATTAGATGAAGATTTCTAACCATCAGAGGAGTGAAGTTCTGGAACAGCCTTCAAAGGGAATCAGAGGGGGCAAAAGACCTATCTGGCTTCAAGATTAAGCTAGATAAGTTTATGGAGAGGATGGTTTGATGGGATAACATGATCTTAGCAATTAATTGACCCTTGACTATCAGTGGTAAATAGGCCCAATGGCCAGTGATGGGATGTCAGAGAACTTTTCCCTGGGTGTCTGGCTGGTGATTCTTGCCCATGTGCTCAGGGTTCAGCTGATTGCCGTATTTAGGGTCAGGAAGGAATTTTCCTCCAGGGTAGATTGGCAGAGGCCATGGGGCACGGGTCACTTGCTGGAAGATTCTCTGCATCTTGACGTCTTTAAACCATGATTTGAGGACTTCAATAGCTGAGACATAGGCGAGAGGATTATTGCAGGAGTGGGTGGGTGAGAGTCTGTGGCCTGCATTGTGCGGGAAGTCAGACTAGATGATCATAATGGTCCCTTCTGACCTTAAAGTTTATGAGTCTATAATTAACCACTGGGCCAATTTACCCAGAGTCATAATGGATTCTCCATCACGGACAATCTTTAAATAAAGATTGGAATATTTTTCTAAAATATATGCTCCGAGAATTATTTTGGGGAAGTTCTATGGACTGTGCTCTATGAGAGATCAGTCCCTTCTGGCCTTACTATTTATGACTCTATGGACCCTACCAGACAACACCAGGTCAAACCCATCAAGATTATTATAGGAATTGCAATAGCACTTCTAGACTCCACTGTGCTAGGCACTGTACACACATAATATGTACAGTATGCATATGGTCCCCACCCTAGAGCACATGCAGTGAAAGACAACAGATGGACGGAACCAACATTTGGGGGGAGAAGAGCACAAGGTAACAGGGGCTGTCAGTGCTAGGATTAACAAACGGTGGTTGCAGCACAGCAGCCACCAAGCCCAGAGAGACAGGCAGTGGGGGGCGTGAGTGGCGGGGGAATTTACCAGAAACCAGCCTGTCTACACAGGGATCCATCCTGGTACTGGAAGGCTCGAGACTGGCCAACATTTACAAAAAAAAAAAAAATCCCCTGTAATAGCGTTTGCCCTTGTACATCACACTTCCTGGGACCCGATTCCAACGCATACCCCACCCCCACCTAACCCTGCCAAACCCCCCCCCCCCCAAAAAACCAAAACCCCAAACACGCGGAAGCGAGTCTCAGAGCCTGGGTCAACCGACTTAGCTGGCAGGGCTGGGCCAGGGGGCTAGAAACAGCAGTGGCGAGGTTCCCGCTCGAGCCCCGGCTCCCCAGCGGGGTCCGTTTCCCCAGGGCCAGTCCCGCGGCCCGGCCAGGCGAAGAGGCTGGTTTTAGCCCCGCCCTGCCAGTCTCCCGTCCCCCACCGTCTCCCCCTTGCACCGCGCACGGCTGGGCGCGGAGGGTGCCCGCGCGGGGGCAGGACGCGCACTCCCCGGGCCGAGCCGGGCGGAGAGGAAGCGGTGCCCGCCTGGCCTGGCCTGGCCTGGCCTCCCCCAGGAGCGCCGGGCTGCAGCGGGCAAAGCCCCAGGGGCGCTGCCAGGCGGCGGCGGCGGCCGCCGGGAACCCCGCAGCGCGCCCCGGCCCCCCGGGTACGTACGCGGAGGCGGCCTTGCCGCAGATGACCTGTGCCGGGGCCATGGTGACCGCTCGCGCTCCGGCGCTCCCAGAGGCTCCGATGGTGCGTGTGCGAGCCCGGCCGCCTGCCGCACCCACGTGGCCCGGGCTTCCGCGCCAGCCGGGAACCCCCGCCCCTGCGCCAGCATTGGGGCGGGATCCTCCGGCGGCGCCGCGCTCGCTCATAGGCCTCCCGGGGCCACGCGCCCGCCCCTGTTTAACCCATTGGTCATCCCGTCGTTGCGACCCACGCTGTTAGCGGGCCCCGTCGGGGCCAAGGCCGCCCCGCCCAGGCAGTAGCTGGTGCACAGTTGCAACAATGCGGCCGGGTGAGGCCCTGCCCCCGCCTGAGCCTGTGGGAGAGAAGCGGGTCCCGGTGCCCACAGCAGCCTGTGGCGGGTGTGGAGTGGCCACATTAAAGTATCCCTGCCCCGCGGGAGCTCTTCACCACTGCGCAGGCACAGAATTCCTGTCCCCCGCAGATTTCTTTGCTTCCCCGCAGAAAAACTGACGTTCTGAAGGGGAAGCCACATACGACCCCTCCCAGCAGTATGTTTTGGGTGCCCGGGTAGCTGTCAGAGGGGTAAATCCCTGTGGGGGCAGGAGTAGGGAACACCTGGAGTGGCTCCTATCCTGAGCTGGGCTCAGCTGCTAGTCTAGGCTGGGGAGGACGGGACGTCCTCTTCACCTGCACGGCAGCTGGGACCGAGCCAGACCCACCCCCCAGGTTTCTCTCCCGGCTGCAGGAAGATCTGCAAAGTGCCCCCTGCCCCCATCGCTTCTCAGCTGCAGGGGGAGGGATCTCTGTACAGGGAGCTGCTCCCCCATCCACCCAACCCTTAAGCATCCAGACCCTCCTGCGGAGCCTCACCCCACACATCCAGAACCCCCCCTCTATGCCCCCCCCCCCGCACCTGGACCACCTCGTCAAGCCACCTGCACTCAGATCCCGACCCCACCAAGCCCCAACCAGCTGCATCTGGATCCCCATCCTACTGAGCCCCACTCCCCCAGCACCTGGACCGCCCCCCACTGACCCACCCCTCCCAGGTACCCCCTACTGAGCTCTATTCCCCCCACTGAGCCTCGACACCCTCACCTGAAGCCCCCTGCAGAGTCCCATTACCATTGTACCCATAACCCCCCAACAAGCCCCTGTGCATCCAGATCCCCCACTGAGCTGCCTGCACCCAGATTGCCCCACACAGAACTCTCTCAACCCACACCTGGATCCCCCACACTAAGCCCTTCCGCACTTGGATCCTGCTAGGCCTAGTCTGCCTGCCCACACTTGGTGCACCTGGCATGGAGGGGCAGGGCCCTGGGGGTGTTTCTGGGGCAGGCCTGGTCCTTGTGCTGTGTCAGGGTTGGGTGCAGCCTTACTGCTGAATCCATGTCCCAGCACGGAGCTGCAGAGTGATCTCCCACCTCTGTGCAGCCAGTGGCCTGTGCTCCCCAGTGCCATGCTGGAGCCTCCACATTTATTTGACAAATAAAATTTGCAGAATTTTAAAATATTATGTACAGAATTTTTATTTTTTTGTCACAGAACTTTTAATTTTTTGGCATAGAAAGCCCACAGGAGTAACGTTAGCAGCTAAGGGTGAAAGGCTCCCAGGGCCTCCCGTAGCCCCGCATCCATCCCACTATCGCCTCTGGTCCCTGCTGTCTCCCCCTTTGGCACCCCCAGCAGACTTACTAGCTATCTGAGGCCACCAAAAAATTTGTTGCAAGAACCCGTGAGTTAGACCTTGAGCGTGTGGGTGAAACCCACCAGGAAGAAACCTGAGAAAGAATTCTCTGTAGTAACTCGGAGCCTTCCCCACATAGTGTCCCATCTCCAGCCATTTGAGATGTTTGCTAATAGCAGTTGCAATGGGCCATATGCCATTCTAGGCAACCTCATTATACCATCCACCTCTTATCAAGTTCAGTCATGAAACAAGTTAGTATTTTTCCCCCCACTACTCCCCTTGGAAGGCTGTTCCAGAACATCACTCCTCTGGTGGTTAGAACCATTGTTTAATTTCAAACCTAAACTTTTTGATGGCCAGTTTATATCCATTTGTTCTTGTGGCAACATTGATTAACTTAAATAACTCCTCTCCCTCACTGATCTTTATCCCTGTGATGTATTTATAGACAGCAATTGTGCCTCCCTTCAGCCTTTGTTTTGTTCAGCTAAACATGCAAGCTTCTTAAGTCTCCTCTAGTAAGGTAGGGTTTCCATTATTCGGATCATTCTAGTAGCCCTTCTCTGCACCTGTTCTGGTTTAACTTCATCTTTCTTAAACACGGGAGACCAGAATTTCACACAGTATTCTGGATGAGGTCTCACCATTGTCTTGTATAACAATAATAACACTTCCCTATCTCTACTGAAAATACCTTGCGTGATACATCTAAGGATTGCATTAACCCTTTTCACTGCTGCATCACATTGGCCTTATAGTTAGAAAGCTTTCCCTAATATCTAACCTAAATCTCCTTTGCTGCAGATTAAGCCTATTACGTCTTGTCCTACCTTCAGTGGAAATGGAGAACAATTGATCATCATCCTCTTTATAACAACCCTGTTTGAAGACTTTTCAGGTCCCCCTTCAATCTTCCCCGCTCAAAACTAAACATAACCAGTCTTTTTAACCTTTCCTCAGATGTCAGATTTTCTTAAACCTTTTATCATTTTTGTTGCTCACCTCTAGATTCTCTCCAATTTCTCCACATCTTTCTTAAAACATGGTGCCCAACACTAGGCACAGTACTGCAGCTGAGGTCTCATCAATGCCAAGTAGAGTAGGACAGTTACCTTCCATGTTTTACATACAACACTCCGGTTGATACACCCTAGAATGATATTAGCCATTTTGGCAACTGCTTCGCATTGTTGGCTCATATTCAAATTGTGATCCACTATAACCCCCAGATGCTTTTCCAGCAGTACAACTACTTAGCCAGTTATTCCACATTTTGTAGTTGTCCATTTGATTTTTCCTTGCAAAGTGTAGAACTTTGCACTTGTCTTTATTGAATTTCATCTTGTTGAATTCAGACCAATTCTGACGTTTGTCAAGGTCATTTTGAATTCTAATTCTGTCCTCTAAAGTGCTTGCAACCCCTCCCAGCTTGGTGTTATCTGTAAATTTTATAAGCATATTCTCCACTCCAGTATCCAAATCATTAAAGAAAATGTTGAATAATAAATAATACTTCTAATACGCTTTATTTACCCATTTTACTGTGAATAATTAGAAGAGTGTTAGAGCTCTGAAAACAGTGGACAGATCTGAACATGGTAATTGTCATACCAGGGCAGATTTTTATAAACTCAGCATCACTCAAGATGTGGATGGGGGCAACTTCATCCAGTTGGGATTTAAAGCTTTCACTGAGAGTTTATTGCTTTGATCTTGTGTGTTGCCACAGTGCTGTTGCTTTGCTTCCGCTCTATTAGCCTCTCACACAATCCAGGGTTTAACTTGGCAGCTCCCAAAGTTTGATGGTTTAACAACACATCCACTGCCTCTTTCACAAGATGTCAAAAGTCATAGATATTGCTTTTTAAAAAGCCATGAAACTCTTAAAAAACAATGCAAGACCTGCAGCTTCAGCGATACTGGTGAGTTAATAGCTGAGCCCATGTTTGCAGTGGGCCCCAGTAGGTGCATCGTGATTTCATGGGAAATTTACCTCTTATTGGCTCAGGATTTGTGGAAAGAAACTAAGAGTTTTCTACATCTATTTAGGTAAGTCAGAAGATAAACTCTTCCTCCCTTAGACCATCCCTATATGAGGAGAAGGAAAAAGTGAAAAAAGTGAGGTTTGTCCAATGGACTGTGCTAAAGAAGCTGAGCTGGGGAATGCCCATTCAGTGCAATATGCAGTGTTGTGGTAGCCGTGTTGGTCCCAGGATATTAGAGAGACAAGTTTTCAAGCTTGACTTGTTTCTCTCACCAACCGAGGTTGGTCTAATAAAAGATATTACCTCACCCACTTTGTTCACTGCAGAACAGGAGTGGAGATTCAGTATAGGGCCCTGATCCCGCAAGAATTTACGAGCATAAGTAACTTTTTGCACATGACGAGCCCCATTGAACACAGTATGATTGCTCAAATGTGTAAACTTACACATGCTTAAGTCTTTGTAAGATTGTATCCCTAGAGCAGTGATACTCAGACTGAGGCTTGGGAACCACAAGTGGCTCTTTAATGTGTCTTCTGTGGCTCTTTGTGGCACATAATATTAAAACACTGTGATTTAATTAACCAATTAGGATGCTTCTACTGCATTATTAACCAATTGTAGTTGATAAAATAACGCTTGGTCGGTCATTTTGCTGTGAGAATATATATATATAAACTAAATATTTCCCTGTCATACTGTTTAAATATTAATATATAGTACTATAGTAAATGAAAATGAATTCACACTATTGTGGCTCTTTTGGGTACTGTTGATCACTAATTGGGCTCCTGAACCACTGAGGTCGGAGTATCACTGCTCTAGAGAATGACTGCTGTACAGATTTCAGTGTAGTAGCCGTGTTAGTCTGTGTCAGCAAAAAGAAAATAAGAAAGAAATACTTGCGGCACCTTAGAGACTAACAAATTTATTTCAGCATAAGCTTTCGTGGACTACAGTCCGCTTCGTCGGATGCATGGAATGGAACAGTCAGTGAGCGGATATTTATACAGTCAGAGAAACATGAAAAGGTGGAAGTAACCATATCAACTGTAAAAGGCTAATTAATTGAAAGGAACTGTTAGACAAACTGTACAGAGTTTGTCTGTAGAGCGGAAATGCATTGTGTTAGAAAATGAGTTAGCTCACATGTTAAACACTTCCTAACCTCTTGTGTGGACAATGACAATCATGTTTAGCTGGTCCTGGTTATCCCTAGCCTCACTCAGAAGACGATAAAACCCTGACCTAGGGCTAACCACAATCAGTTAACATACTTTTAAGAACGACCGTCATCTACACTTATGGTGACCAGATGTCCCGATTTTATAGGGACAGTCCCGATTTTTGGGTCTTTTTCTTATATAGGCTCCTATTACCCCTCAACCCCTCTCCCGATTTTTCACACTTGCTGTCTGGTCACCCTATCCACACTAAAGGCTAAGCTGTGTTTCATAGCATGTTAGATAATGTGCTAGTTGTCATCTTTTCTATCATAATGCATTTTTGCAATATAAATATACCATTATTTGTTGGGCATTGTAGTTTGGAGGATTGAGCATGAAACTGGATCCAGAAATCCTGAGTCTGACCTCTGGTTTTGCCTCTTTCTTGCTAGTTAGACGAGTTACTTAACTTTTTGGTATATCAGTTTCCTCCTCTGTAAAGTACACCACTTACCTATCTCATAGTGATGTTGTGTATAGTTAAAGTTTGTACAGAACACTGAAGACTGAAATAACTAGGTTTTATCTTCTGCTCTCCCATTAGAGTTTTTAATATCAATGATAAATACTTGTAAATAATTTAGTTTAATGCATTTTCCATTGATTGTTTTTAGTTGGTTTCTTTTTCTGTTCCTTTAGATGGCTGGCTTGTTTTTATTGTACCATTGTTTGATCAACCTCCCTGTAAATAAATCACTTTACTTGTAATACAAAAATCTTTTTCTTCAACTGCTATGGTACCTCTTAGGCATCATGCAGAAGAAAAATCTTTGTTAACAGTTTTAGCGTATCTTACATTGTACTTGATATTATTTGGAACAATGCCAGAGACCTCAAGATACACCAGGCCCTGGGTCATCCTGACTCTTTAAAGAAGAGAGATAATTCAGAGCAAACAAGAAGTTTCTAATTGTCATTTCCCCAAGTAATAATCATTATCCCCATTTTTTAGATAATGGTCACTCCTTTAGGCCAGTGATCTTAAAGCGATGGCTTGTGTCCACAGGGTGCTGTTTCTTCTTGTTTCCAGCTGCTAAGTTGTATTGAAAAGTACATTTAAATACGTTCCCAATATAAATTTTCACAAAATTCATTCCCAAATGTAAGCAGTTGCTGCCATGATGTGCAGTTGTGGACAGGAGGTGAGGTGGTTTGCATGATCATGAATAGGAGGGGAATGGTCCCTAACATCTTGCTTTTAAGATTTGATCCACACTGAAGGAATTTGAGAACTCCTAGTTTAGGCCATGCTATCATTTAAAAGCTGGTTACCTGGCATCTTGGAGGGAAAGTTTATACAGGCCATAGAGTACTCAATTTCCCACCCTCCCAACCCAGGGAATTCCCTTAACACAGGTTGCACCCTGGCAGGTGCAAGTTAGCATAGCTAGCTCTGTGTTACCCACACAAGAACAAACCTGCCCCTGCCCCCACATAGGGAGTGTGTCAGGGTGTTCCTGGGGAAATGGGGGCATGGTCTGGGTTTTTCCTTACCCCAGCTACTCACAGCTACCATAATGGACCTTGGGGGCTGTAGGCAGCTGGGCACAGGTTAGGGCAGTATGAGGGGCCCTGAATTGGCCCAATTTAGGAGAGACACAAAGACGCATGAAGCCACAGACAATAAATTCAGCCCTCTCTTTTTTCTTTTTACGTAGCTGCCTCTGAAAGGCAATTGGGCACTGGATGCAGTTGGCTAGTGTGTTCTACCCAATATAGATGTTGGGTAGAAGATGTGTAAAGGAAGAGCTGGGCTATTCATGCTGTCCCAGCTCTTCCTTTACACATCTTCCCTGGGTTGGGGAAGATGTGTAAAGGAAGAGCTGGGACAGCATGAATAGCCCTATCAAAGCTTGGAGTCTCAAGTCAATACCTCTCCCTCATCCTACCTGTATAAAGAAAAGATGTCTTGGTGGTTCCCCAAATAATCTGAGTAGATCCCTAGAGGAGACCTCCTGGCTGACTGGAGAGACTGTGAGTCTGTTGATTTTACTGTTCATAGAAATAGGTTTGTTATAAGGACCAAGGATCATGTTTTTAATTGAATTTTCCCTGTTTAAAAATATTTTTCCATCTATAAAGTTAATATATATTTCCCCCATTTTCATTACCCCTGAGCTAAGCTGAGATGCTGGTCAGTTAACTGGGATCTGTAGCGAAATTTGTTGTAATTCATCAGGGAAAATGTCTGTTTGCACACATAGGTGGAGCTGAACAAAACAAGGATTTTCTGTGCCACCTTGCGGATATTTGGGAACTTTGTTTCACTCAAGGAGGCATAAAGCTTGTCCAGTTTTTCTGAATTGTTCTTTTCCTTCAAGGTAGAATCGCACTGGAGATCAATGAGATCCAGTTGTAATTCTTGTGGGGCTTTCTCATAGTCAAATGACCGTGGGCATGACACCAGCTCCAGTGTCTTCTCTGTCTTCTCCAAGTCAGAGAATCAATGAGAAAATTTTCCGTGCAAGTCACTCAAAATTTTGCTGTACTTTTCTGTCTGCTCTGGCGACACTTCCAAATATTTCAGTGTTGGAAAGTGAGTGAACATTTTGTCCTTAATTTGTTTTGAAAACAACTTGACTTTGAAAGCTGTCACAATAGAATACAATTTGTGTACACCACATTCTTTCCTTCCAGCTTCACATTAAGTTCATTTAAATGTGCCAAGAAATCCACACCAAAAGCAAGGTCGCACACCCAGTTTGAATTCTTTAATTCAGGGAAATCATTTTCTTTCCCCTGCATCTCCAGAAAAGTGCAAATTTCATCTCTGAGCTCCCACACTCTCTGCAATACCTTTCCTAGGCTGAGCCAGCAGACATTTGTATGATAAAGTATGTCCTGGTATTCAGCGTCAGTGTCTTCAAGAAGGAAAATGAATTGCCGATGATTAAGTCCCCTCGTTCTTATGTAGTTCACTATTTTCACTACTGTGCGAACAACATGATCGATGTCCAGGAGATTTTTGCAGAGGGCTTCCTGATATATAATACAATGCAGAAAAATCACCTCTTTATCAGGGTCATCTTCTTTTACTTTGTCCTGAATTTTTTTGAAAAGTCCTATGTTTTCCCCAGTTACATTTGGCAATCCATCTGTGGTTACATTTGCCAGTTTACTCCATAGGAGCTTCAGATGTTCAAGGCAGCCAGACACCCTCTCGTATACATCCCATCCCGTAGTTGTGCCTTTCATTGATAAACATTCCTCTGTGATTTCAAATTTGTCGTCAATTCCTCTGACAAAAATCAATAACTGTGCTGTGTCCTTAATTTCAGCATTGTTATCAAGAGCTAATGAAAACAACGTAAAGCCCTGTGCTTTTTTGTTCAACTCAGAAGCCAAATGTTCATCACTCACTTTTACATGGCGAGTTACAGTTCTTCGTGACAAACTAATGTTCTCAAATTTGTTTTGGTATTCCGGGCACAGCATGCCAGCAACAACAACCATGCTTTCTTTCAAAAACTCCCCTTCAGCAAAAGGCTTATTTTGTTTAGTGATTTTAAATGCCAAAATATAACTTGCCTTTGTAGTGGCTTCCTGAACTGTAGCTTGTCGCATATAAATATTTTGCTGAGCTTTTAAGTTTGTGGCGAGTTTCTTATCTTTTCTTGCCCTTTCCTCAGTTGTTCAATTGCTGCCATAATTAAGATGTTTCACTGAAAAATGGCGCTTCAAATTTACTCCTTGGATACCGCGATGCTCTCCTGACAAATCAGGCATACAGCCTTCGAGTTCACATTTGTGAAAAAATATTTTGCATTCCATTCTTTGTTGAAAACCCGACACTCACTGTCTACTTTTCTTTTTTTTGCAGCACCCATTTTTGCAAGGGAAAATCCTAACTGGTGCCCTTATTTCAAACTGCTGTTTTACAAGATTGTATGCACTTCATGCAGGGCCTCATTTTCAAAAGAGCTGTGATGGCAACATGTGTTTTTAAACCAGAAAACACATGTTGTACC
Source organism: Macrochelys suwanniensis (assembly GCA_033296515.1). Lineage (NCBI taxonomy): Eukaryota > Metazoa > Chordata > Testudines > Chelydridae > Macrochelys > Macrochelys suwanniensis. The sequence goes on along the minus strand of CM065781.1, from coordinate 15,853,200 downwards.
AGGGGCGTAATCATGGGTGGGCCGTGGCCAACCCATTTATCATCCAGGCCCACCCCATCATTTGCCCCACTCCGCCACCTGGCACTCCAGCCAGGAAGTGGGGTCGGGGGCTTGCCTCGCTCGCCCCACCTCCCTGGCGCTCCTGCTGGGGGGCGGGATCGGGGTCCAGAGGCTTGCAAGACCCCGACCCCGGTTTCCAGTGGGAGCGCCAGAGCGGGGCAAGCCCCAACCCCGCTCCCTGGCTGGAGCGCCGGAGCAGGGCAATGGAGCTCCAGGGCCGGGTTAAAAGCTCCGATGGACACAGCCTGTAGTTTGCCCACCCCTGCTGTAAATCCTACACAGCAGGAAATGTCTCTATTCTGTGCTTGCATGGTGCCTAGCATAATGGGCCTGACTAGGATCTTTGGGCTCCCAAATTGAGATACAAAGTCACTGATCGGTCCATCAGCCCTTACAGAGAGCGGACACCCAATTGACATAGCGCACAGCAGCCTAGAACTTCTGAGCGATCCACCAACCGCAGCCTCCCAAGCAGCTGGGATTACAGGCGCTCGCCACCACACCAGGCCCGAGATACAAAGTAAATAATAATATTAATAATAATGTAGCAGAGAGAAAAATCAGACCCCACCATGCCTATTGACCCCTTTGTCATGGCATGTCTGCTATCTTATGCACTCTATACATATCTTTCCATTTTTATTACTTATTACATTCTGAGTGCCCCCAAATGTGTGAGGCATCTCACTGAAGCAAGGAAAGACATTGTCCCTCCCCAAAGAGTTTGTGCTCTAATTTCAGCATAACATTACAAGTGAATGTCATGAACAGACAAGGAAGGGCAAGGGTAACAAGGGTTTTCAATTCAACTCATTCCTTCTGAGACAGAAATAATATTACTAACTCGGTCACTAAGAGTATGTCTACATTGCAATTAGATGCCCATGCCAGCTGACTCAGGCTTGCAGGACTTGGGCTGCGGGGCTGTTTAATTGCGGTGCAGACATTTGGGCTCACGGTGCAGCCTAAGCTCTGGGACCCTCCAACCTCACACTTAATATAAGTCTGTTTCGTGGTGTTTTCTTTAACTTCAGTGCCAAATCTCTCCTGTTGAAGCTGTTCCACTGTGGATAAATAATGAAACAGTGATTGAAGCAGGAGAACTAGACCCTGGATCTCCCAATCCCAGCTGGTTGCCCAACGACTGGACTGTAGAGTCATTCTCTCTCTGGCCCAATGGCTGTTCCACTGTGGATAAATACTGAAACAGTCATCAGAGCAGAGAGGGAGTTGTTGTATTGTACTGAGGTTTCAAAACAACTTCGCTTTCTGAATATTTTATGTATTTATTTAATATGATCAATTTACTGGTGAACTTTAGTAAATGGAATTAACACCTTGCTAGGATCAGAGACTGGAAAGGATAGTGTGGATGGTGCTAATTGCTCAGTTTATCATATCCTAGCAAAACAAAACAAAATCCTTCCATGTATTCATTATTATTTTTTACCTAGCAGCCCCAGTCCGGGGCCAGGGCCAATTTTGCTAGGCACTGTGTTCACACATAACAAAAAGATGTTCTCTTCCCTGAAGAGCTCACAATCTAAATATTTGGGATTGAGTTTCAGCATATATCGTAGGCAGGATTTAAAGAAATTAAACAAGACTCCACTGCATTCAAACAATTCAGAACTCCCATTCTACACTATAAACAGAGTGTCACTGTAACAGAGATCACTGTAAGCATATTCCACTCTAGTTCACAAACTTAACAGAGAAAAAGGAGCAATGAACTAAATAGAAACATTCTTGATCGTAGCTGATACATTTGTATCAAGTTTAGGATTTCCCCGCCTCATGTCCCTTGTCCATTAGTCACTTGTATCCAAAAGGTTAATGTGTTTCTAGCTGCAGTGACCATGTTCACTTGTTAGGAGCTTCTGTATGGCTAATTTGGGACTCCAAATTAAGTACTGTACCCTTTGTAAATGATGCAGAGTCTGACAGAGTATGTTATAGCACAAAAAAGACTTGGCTCCAGATTCTGTGAAAGGCTATTAAAGCATGGGCTGCAGGCAGCTATAGAATTCCAGGCTGTGCCCTTGTCAGCTTTCACACACTTAGCAGACTCAGAGGTCAGTTCTTGGATGGGAGGCCTACAGAGAAACCTTAGGGTACCGAAGGAGTAGTGTTGGATATTCATTAGGTGGCAATTCTCTGTATGCTTTCAGGAGGCACTGTATTGCAGAGATGTCACCTTTTAATGGAGATATAACACTAAGATCCTGACCACATGTGGTTGTAAAAGTGAGGAGTCCCCCTGATTTTTTTCATCCACGTTTTTGTAAAGAAGTGAAGTTTCCAGGGTGAACTTGATATTGCAGTATCATGCTAGAGAACCATAAAGTGAAAATGAAGCTGACTTGAAGCCAAAAAGAAATTGCTTACTCTGTTAATAATGTAAGATGTTGTAAGTAACACAGGTAAGGAAATCTTTTGGTTTTTTTAAGCACATGTGAATTTTAATTGTAGTGTATAGTGAAGTTAGAGCTTAACTACATGGCATGCTGTCTGGACTATGGGGGTGTGAACTGTAGAGTGCCCTAACGTGTTGCGTTCTAAGTGTCCCATGTAGACCCTGCAGGCGTGAACTAACAGACCCTTAGTTCACATTTATGTAGTCCTGTTTCAAACAGGACCATGTTAATGTGCACTAGGTAACTTTTAAGTTTTGCCAACAGTATCTACATGGGGCACTTAGGCCAGGTCTACACTACCACTTATTTTGGCATAATTTACTTTCTTCAGGGGTGTGCATAAGTCACCCCCTGCTCCAAGCAACGTAAGTTACACTGACCTAAGCACCGGTATGGACAGCGCTCCATTGACAGGATAAGCTCTTCCACCAACATCGCTACTGCCATAGGTGTCGACTCCGTGGGTGCTCCGGGGCTGGAGCAGTAAGAGAGCAGTACCACAAACCTTGCCCTTTCACCTCCTGCTGTCGTGATTTCATAAGAAAGTTATTTTTTACTTTATTTCCTGATTAAAATATATGCAGGGATACAGCTGCTGATCATCTATTTTTACAGAGAAGCATTTCATTTGTTGTAATGTTCATAGCTCCCTATAGATTCTTCTTTCAGAAAAGATTGAAGGTGACTGAGTCATGTGGTATCTGAAAGTGAAATCACTTGACCAAGAAACACAAGACTTTTCAATCTTACAGTTCCTTGAGGGCTCCCAGTAAAGCCGGCCAGTTTCTGAGATTACTTTATAGCATTATGTAAAAGATGCTTTAAATGTGTTAATGGGTCCGGAAAAAGGTTTTGTACTGTCAAGAGATACTTTGAAAATACATAATTAGAATCACAGACCTCTGTGGCCATGAGCTTTTTCTAATGAGATTTCTCAAAATGTACAAATGCATTATGGACAGCTCACTAGGCTGATAAAACTATGAAAAATAGGGCCTCATTATTAATTATAATCACACTTTACATTTATACTGTGCCATTTATCTAGGGATCACTAAGCACTTTAGAAATAGTAATTAAGCCTCACCACACCTCTGTGAAGTAGGTAAAAATTATTTCCACTTTACAGATTGGGACATTACAGCCAGGGCCGGTGCAAGGAAGTTTTGCACCCTAGGCGAAACTTCCTTGCACCAGCCCTGCGCCCCCCCCCCCCACAGCTAACACCGCCCCCCGCCAGCCAGCCCTCACCCCCCCACACACCCAGGGAGCTCAGCCCCCCTGCCTGTGAGCCGCGGGAGCTGAGCGGGGAGGCAGGGGGGCGGCTCGCTGCGGCTGCCTCCCGGCTACCTGCTCAGCCACTGAGCGGGGAGCCGGGAGGCAGCTGCCCACCGCCCCCCAAATCCTGGCACCCTAGGTGACTGCCTAGGGTCGCCTAGTGATAGCACCAGCCCTGATTACAGCACAGGGATTTATCTAATGAGACACAGCAAGTCCGTGGCAGAACCAAGACTAGAATCCAGAACTCCTGAGTCTCAGTCCCATGTTCTAACCACTAGACAATGCTCCTAGGTAAGCAAATGTTGCCATGTACAACTGTGTCTGCCCATTATTTTAAGTGCCTAATGACTGGATTCCATTGCAGTCTCTGCATGGTGCTGCTGCAGTGGATTGCGGTGAAGTTGGGGATTTTTTGTTTGTTAGTTTGAAGTGTTGACATGGTAACTGGAGTGTGGAGTACCGTAAAACCCACTTTAGAGACCACCTCTGAAGAGAGACCACCTGTCGTGAGTGACTACTTGCAGAGGCCACGGAACATTACTGCTCTCTGACGTGCAGACCTTTGGAGAGAGACCACCTCTTACGAAGGGCCACATTTGCTAACTCCTAGGAGCGGTTGCACTTGGCAGGTTTTACTGTACTTCCGGTCGGACATACCAGGTACTGGATGTGGTAGCACTGGATATGTGTTTTTCCCTTGGGGAGCAAATAAAATTTGGGCCGGGGACTGTCTTTTTGTTCTGCATTTGAATAGCACAATGGGATCTTGATCCATGACTGAGACGCACTACAATAGGATCTAAATTCCCTCTAAGCAGCACGGCCACACAGCAGGCTATCAAGGGCCACACAGGAGGGGAGAGACACCTCTCCCCTGTCCCTTTAGCTGCCCTGGAGGGGAGAGGTGCCTCTCCCCTGGCCCCAGGCTACTGTGGAGAGAGAGGGATGGAGGGAGTCCTCTCATCCCTCCACAGCCCTGGGGCAGCCTGCACCCCAAACCCCTCATCCCCAGAGCCTGCACCCCTAGCCAGAGCCCTCACCCCCCCACACTCCAACCCTTTGCCCTAGCCCTGAGCCCCCTCCCACTCCAAACCCCTTACACCCAGCCCCACCCCAGAGCCCACACTCCTAGCCAGGGCCCTCACCCCCCCGATACCCCAAACCCCTACCCCAGCCCTGAGCCTCCTCCCACATTCCAAACCCCTTGGCTCCACCCAGCCACACATCACCTCCATATTGGTGTACATAAAATTATGGACATGGATGTAAAAAAAATAGAGGGAACATTGGCTAGGACAAATAATAAATAATAATAATCAACAAATTTTCATAAACTATCTGTAAAGTGCTACAGAACTGTTATTGTTAAAGAGCCCCTGAAGCTTGGAGGAGCAGACAACAACACAGTGCAGGGGAGAATGAGCATCCCTCCTTATATCCTAGCTTACGTGCTTTCCATATTGCTAAGGGGGTAGCTTTGGGTGGAGGGGAAGGAGATTCTCATGAACTATAAAATGGCAGGGATTGGGGTAGAGGGGAATGATTGGAAGAAGCATTTTCTGCAGAGAGAAAAATAGATTTAAAAATAAAATGAGCGAGAAAGAGATCGATTCTCATTCTTAATGTTGCATATATGTGCTCTGTCTCCCCTCCCCCGCAAAAAAACAGTAACAAGTAGAAGATACTTTTTTGTTAACTTTTAGTAATAACCATACTCAGGGTTAATAAACTTTGTGAGGCCAATTTGCTCTAGTAATCTTGACCTTTGGTCTTGGACTTTATTCAGACCAAGAGATATATCTAGTTGTTATTGCTTTGTAAGCAGGAAGCACCCTCATGTTTTCATGGGAATATAGCTACAGATTATCTACCAGATGCCCTTCTCTCCCCAATCAATGTACATCACAGTGAAAGGGTGAAAATACAAACATCAGCATCTTAGTTCTATTAAATTCTTTATTTCTGTGCCGTAGCTGTTTGAGTGCTGAGTTGTAATTCCTACAGGTACGAAACCATTAGACCAGGGATCTCAAACTCAAATTACCACGAGGGCCACATGAGAACTAGTAAATTGGCCCGAGGGCCGCATCACTGAAACCTTTTCATACAATGATACAAAAGTATAGTCAAAAATGAAAAAAATGAAGAGTAATATAGTATTCTATTAAAAGTCAATGTATTAATTTTTTAAAAACTGTAATGCAAAGAGGGGTTTTAATAAAATATAAACACTCAGTAATGTTTGGAGCTTCGCTGCCAGTGGAGTTGGCGCCTATGGCGGGCCACAGGAAATAACTCCGCGGGCCACATGTGGCCCACGGGCCGCGTGTTTGAGACCCCTGCATTAGACTGTGTGGGCCACGATGTTAGGATCCATGTACGGATCACTCCGTCTGCATGAAGAAAGGGGTCAGTTGTCTCTGCAGCACTGTGTTCCCACTCTTCTGTCACCCCACCAAGGCCTCACAGTGTTTCTAAAGGAATGGTGGGCTGGATGGGAGGCAGTTTCCTGAACCTAGTGGAAAAAACAGAGGAAAATCAATACAGCCAGAGGCTGTATTCACTGCCCTATCAAGACCCCTCTGCATTGAGGAACACCCTTGAACAGGGGTCCCTGCTCCACCACTGACTTCCTGTATGACTTTGGGTAAGTCACTTAGTTTCCTTGTGCCTCAGTTCTCTATCTGTACCATCAGGGTAACAGCATTTCCCTTGGAGAAATACATTGAAGATTGTGAAGTGCTCAGATACTATGGTAATGGGGAGGGGGCTATAGAATTACCTCAGATAGAGTGCCCGTTTTTCTCAGGTGAAAGGACAGTGGAAGAGAATGAAAGTTACAGACCATTTCAGCACTGTAATGTGCAACTGCCTGTTCCAGTTATAATGACGTTGTTCTGTGAAAAAAAGTGACTTCACTGTAAGAAGATTCCACTTTATGTTAGGGACGACATGGCGAGCCTATGCCTAGCAATACACCAGGGCCATAGTGCTTCCCTGGATAAAACTGTGGCTATGAGGCGTGTCCAGCACAAGAGAAATCCTGCTGCCCCAGTCAGGAAGGAGCACCAGGTGCCAGCTTAGCACACTCTGAGCTTCCCCCCTGTAAGCACAACAAAGTTATTACTGGGTGTAGAGCAGCATGTCTGTTAAGATTTTGAATATACCCTGTTGTTTTTGATTACAGTGCACCTCTTGTTATGGAAGTCAGATGGATCTGCTAGTGCACTTTTGTAAATCATGGCAGGATACCTTCAGGTTTTCACATACTGCTGTTGCTTGAACATAATGAGCTGTGGCTGCAGACAGACAGACAGGCATCACAGAAGGGACGGAACCCAAATCCTTTCCCACCAAAACCACAAGCCTTTGCAGCCTGAACTAAAGGAGAACTTGCTGAAATGTGACTAAGCAGGATGCTGTTATAGTTGCTGGAACCCGCCACTAGAGAGAGACATGATCACACGAACTAGGTATAGTAATGTATTACATAAAGATTTGTGGCTTATACATGTTTTCCTCTTTGAGCACCTTCAGAGAGGTGGGCAGGATTTAGCCCTGAATATGCAATTGATACATTTGTAAATGTTTGGACCTGTTGTTGCGCAACACCGTTTAGAAGGAAGATCATTGCCTGTGTTGAAGTGACTGGTAACTACAACAGTTAGGAATTCAGTACAGTGTGTTTGTGGTCTCTTTAGAAACAAGTCACACCCTGTCTATAATATCACAGAGGCAATGCACCTCTAACAGTTTCTCTAAGAAACTTGGTAGGCAGTGACAATCTGGCAGAAGACCATAGAACAAAATTTATATAAAACTGTTGTTCCTCTAGACATTGCTTGAAATCTTGCGCACTTGAGTTGCCAGAAGAATGTAACTTGTATTATCACAAATTTAGTTTTGTGCTTCTTGAGTCATGTCAGATCTTCTCGAGTTTTTAAACCACTCAGATTCAGGAGCCCTCCTGAATGCCATTGAAGGCAAAGGGCTACATGAGGATGGCCAACCAGCAAATGGATCTCAGTCTTTTTATCAAAGTATTTCAGAGGGGAGAGACTCCAGGGATTTATGTGTGAGTACCAGAATGACTAAGAATCCTTTTCCAGTTTTATAGTTATATCAGTGGCTGCTTTAGAATCATAAGCTTTGTAACACTGTATTTTCGTGACACGCTAAAGTGGTCTTTGCATTGCTTTTAGTTTGTTGTGCTGTGTTCCAACGAGGGTGAGAAATGGAAAAAGACAAGAGGCTAAAGCCACCCTACCTCCCAAGCCTTTTTATTTTTATTCAATAATTTGCCCCCCCCAAAAAGCATAGTTGGGGCCTCTCAAATGCTCAGGGCAAAGTGGGACCTGAGGCCGTTCCTGCTAGGAATAGTGCTCTGTCAAGTAGGACTATTTGCTGGCAGGTCAGAAGAAGGAACTAAACTTTCATGTGGGCACAGAGTAAAAGTCCTGCTCGGTAACTGTGCTACAACCACAAAATTGTGTGCTCTACCCAGGGAGAAGTGGGCCTTGAAAAGCTCTTTAATGGAGGGTCAAGAAGTCAACAAGTGAATGGAGGGGCTGGGCATTATAAAGAGTGTCAACTATAGGGTCACTACCCATTCTGAAATAGACATTGGGTCCAAAATGACAGGACAAACAGAGTCCATAATTTGTTCTCAGTGTCAATGTCATGCCGCTGTGTCACAATGCAGTGTCCTGGTGCAGTGCTGTTATGTCTTGATACTGTGACTTTGCCTCAGTACAGTATGGCTGAAATCTTGGCCCATTGAAGCCAATGGGAGTTTTGCTATTGATTTCAATGAGACTAGGATTTTGCCCTGTGATTTTGTGTCAGCAACCAATGTTGTCACAGTTGATGCAACACCGTGACATGAAGACACAAATGTCACAGTGTGGATATTTGGCTCCCACCATGAAAGCAAACAGCAACCCTAGCAGCCAGCCAAGAAAAACAAAGAGTTGGCAGCAGATGACAGGGTGCTCCTAATTTGTTACAACTGTTCAAAATGCTTTGAATACAAACTAAATTTCTGTGCTTATGGATGATCGTCTCATGGCCTGGAAGTGGAATCTGAAAATACTTTTAAAAGATTGAAAGGCTATGTTGGCACAGCAATAGCCCTGAGTAAATCACTGCGGATAGCCTTACAACTCCAACAGAGAGTGGTGTGGGTGGGACTATGTTTCCTTTGCTCTTCAGCAGTGCAGGAACACCAGTGTTACAAAGGGCTCCTGTAAATCAAAGCATTGGCTCTGCATCAGATATTACATGTAGAGATACTGGAGTATCAGAAACTATGGTAAGGGGTGCAGCATAAGAAATTGTATAGAATAGAACAGACCTCTCACAAACAAACTGCATTTACTAGGAGCCATTCTCTCCACCCCACAAAAACAACAACAACAACCCTGCATTTAAATAATCCCGATTGAATGACTTGATCTGGCATCATCACTGTTGCTAGCTTCCCCAAATGGGGGTGTGGAGTGGAGGTTGGAGATGAAGTCTTGCCCTTCCTCATCAGTGAGAGCACATGCTGTACCCATCTACAGAGCTTCAGCTGAAGCGTGCACTCCCGTGAGCCTCAAGAGAGTGGCTAAGTGAGTCAGAATTTCTCCTAGGTCTTCAGCTGCAGCACAGGCCTCTCTGCATTTCCTGGTTGTGGGGCTCACTCCCTTTTGTAGATTAGAGCTATGACATCACTATTGCACAAGATCTCTTGCGCCCCCGCCTCTCAAGAAACATGACCCGTCAAGGCACTTCTGCACCTTGACACCCAGGGTGCCAGATCCCACAAGTGGGAATAGACAGAGGCATCTCTAGAAGAAGAATCCTAGATTTTGTAACCTCACCGGATATATGAACAATCAAAATTTTTAATTAACAGCTGGAAAAAGTCAGGACTACATATCGGGCTAAACTGTGCAGTCCTATTACATGTCAGTGAGCACTTCTCCCATGTACAGTCCTATGGAGGTCTATGATGTTCACCAACATGGGTAAGAGTTGCACAGTCTAACCTTCTGAGTTCTGACACTTATGACTTTGGAGCCCTAGGATCAAAACTTTCCTGGTATAACCCAAATAGAAATAAATGGCAGTAATGGGAATTTGTTTCCTATGATTAATGCATCTTTCAATGGTCATTTAGGCTACACGTGTAGACTATATGTCTCCATATTATTATTAAATCATCTGCATTTATATTTCTTTTCAGAAAGCATGGTATAGTTGTAAAACCAGAAAATATGCTACACGCTATGGACTCACTTCTCCTCTGCTTTATCTAGGGTGACCAGACAGCAAGTGTGAGAAATCGGGACCGGGGGTGGGGGGTAATAGGAGCCTATATAAGAAAAAGACCCCAAAATCGGGACTGTCCCTATAAAATCAGGACATCTGGTCACCCTAGATTTATCCCAGCTTTACAATGTTGTAACACAGGCATGGGCAAACTTTTTGGCCCAAGGGTCACATCGGGGTTGCAAAATTGTATGGAGGGCCGGGTAGGGAAGGCTGTGCCTCCCCAAACAGCCTGGCCCCGCCCCCAACCGACCCCACCCACTTCCCACCCCCTGACTGCCCCCCTCAGAACCGCCGACCCATCCAACCCCCCTTGCTCCTTGTCCCCTGACTGCCCCCTCCAGAGACCCCCCCTGCCCCTAACCACCCCCGGGACCCCACCCCCTATCTAAGCCCCCCTGCTCCTTGTCCCCTGACTGCCCCCTCCAGAGACCCCCCTGCCCCTAACCACCCCCGGGACCCCACCCCCTATCTAAGCCCCCCTGCTCCTTGTCCCCTGACTGCCCCCTCCAGAGACCCCCCTGCCCCTAACCACCCCCGGGACCCCACCCCCTATCTAAGCCCCCCTGCTCCTTGTCCCCTGACTGCCCCCTCCAGAGACCCCCCTGCCCCTAACCACCCCCGGGACCCCACCCCCTATCTAAGCCCCCCTGCTCCTTGTCCCCTGACTGCCCCCTCCAGAGACCCCCCTGCCCCTAACCACCCCCGGGACCCCACCCCCTATCTAAGCCCCCCTGCTCCTTGTCCCCTGACTGCCCCGACCCGTATCCACACCCCTTCCCCCTGAGAGACCCCTGGGACTCCCACACTCTATCCAACTCCCCCGTTCCCCGTCCCATGACTGCCCCCGCAGAACCTCCACCCCATCCAACTGCCCCCTGCTCCCTGTCCCCTGACTGCCCCCCGGGACTCCCTGCCCCTTATCCAACCCCCGGCCCTGGCCCCCTTACCACAGCTGTGCGGCCCGCCAGAGCTAGACACGAGGCCCCTCAGGAGCGCACAGCCCCGCCCCCTTACCATGCCGTTCAGAGTGTCAGGAGCTCGCAGCCCCACCGCTGCAGCACTGCCCAGGAGCAGTGAGCCAGAGCACTGGCGGCGCGGCACGCTGAGGCTGTGGGGGGACAGCAGGGGAGGGGAGGAGGGAGCCTCTCCTGCCGGGAGCTCAGGGGCTGGGCAGGACGGGCCCGGGGGCTGGATATGGCCCGCGGCGGGCTGTAGTTTGCCCACCCCTGTTGTAACACCATTGACTTCAATGGGTATACTGCTGATTTACATTAGCGTGAGGAGAACCAGGCCCAGAGTGTGCCGAATACACTCAGATTTACAGGTTTTAGCCCACGAAAGCTTATGCCCAAATAAACGTATTAGTCTCTAAGGGCAGGTCTTCACTACCCGCCGGATCGGCGGGTAGCAATCGATCTTTCGGGGATCAATTTTTCGTGTCTCGTTTAGATGCAATTAATCGATCCCCGAAAGCGCTCCCCGTCGGCTCCGGAAATCCACCTCATCGAAAGGCGGAAGCGGAGTCGACGGGGGAGCGGCAGTGATCGACTCGCCGCCGTCCTCATGGCCAGGTAAGTCGATTACGATACGCCGACTTCAGCTACGCTATTCACGTAGCTGAAGTTGCGTATTGTAGATCGACCCCCTCCCCTAGTGTAGCCGTGGGCTTAGATGTCACAAGTACTCCTCATTGTTAGCTAAAGCTCTGCTACTCTCAACTTCAACAACAGGGGGAGCGTTGTACCAAAGAAAAAGAAGCTAAGACTTGTGTTTTTTATGAAAGGAGTCAGGGCAGGAAAGACAATAAGGCAGGGAATGGTTTAAGGTTAGACTCATGCACTTAAGCTGTAAACCTCATGTACGTTTGATTAATTTGGCTGAAGAAAGAACACTCGCTGAAGAGTCAACTAAAGTTCATGCAATCAGCAAAATAATGGGAAATAACTGTTTATTACTGACCTTCAGCCTGCTAAACTGCTAATCGGTGTGGGTTTCCCTGATCATGAAATTACAGCCATAGTTAGGTTTGGATTGGTAAGACTCATTTTCACTTCAACATGCAGCACAGCAGCCTTCATGCATGTACAACGAATAACATAGTTAAAAGAGAGAAAATAATTGTGCCGTCGCATGAATAAAAACCACTCATATGTTTTCACCTTGCATTTTACTTGTATTTAGAAGAGGGAACTAAACTATAGAGCCACTCATTCCGTCCAATTGTCCTGTGGGCAGGAATGAAAGGAGTGGAAATGTTACAGCTTTGGCTCAAATTTTGTTATGGGGAGAGTCACTCAATACATGAAGCGACAAAGGGTCCTGTGGCACCTTTGTTGCTTCTACAGATCCAGACTAACACGGCTACCCCTCTGATACTCAATACATGATCATTCACCACTTTGTCCAACCCTGTACAAGACCCTCCCTGTGCTCTGTAGCCAGGGGCATGTGCAGGAATTTAAATTTGACCCCTTTTGGAAGGGCATATTCTGTGCCCCCGCTGCAGCCCTGGGGCCAGAGGAGCTCTGTGAAACCTTGCTGCAGACCTGGGACCGGAGGAGCTTGCTCTTCCTACAGTGGCCCCGGGGGCCGGAGGAGCTCTCTCCCCCTGCCATGGCCCCAGGGCCAGAGAAGCTCGCTCTATCCCCCTGCCATGGCCCCAGGGCCAGAGAAGCTCGCTCTCTCCACTGCAGCCCCAGGGACCAGAGAAGTTCTGCGTCCCCGCTGATTATTGAGGAGGCCCAGCTGTGCCCATGCTTGCTCTTCCTTGTACACATCCCTGTCGATAACATTTGGGACTATGCAGTTTTGGCAGACCATAGCTGGGGCAGAGAAAGGTAGGGCTTAGGTACAGCCATTCCTCATGTCATCATCCCCCTCTGAATGCATGGAAATTTCCTCATGTAAAATAATTCTGATGTTCTCACGTGGGCTCCCACTATAGATCCTCAACTGTCCAACCCTCAAAAGTGGTTTTGGCCCAGAAACAGAAAGCCTTTGAGACCACAGCTTCCCCTTAGCCAGGCCACAGCTTCCCCTTAGCCAGGCCACTATGGAGGAAGTGGCAGATGGGGAAGTAGCATGGAAGACCTTCTGTGAATTCCTTCAGAGCCAGAATATTCTCCCATTTGTGAGTCAGGTGCACCAGAGCCGTAACTAGGAATTTCTGCGCCCGAGGCAGGGGCACAGAAATTCCTAGGGGCTTACCCTCCGCCGAATTGCCGCCGAAGCCGCAGCACCGGCGGACCTCCCGCAAGCAAGCGGAAGCGGCTTCAGCAGCAGTTCGGCTGAGGGTATTTTTAGCAGCTGCCGAAGCCGCTTCCGCTTACCTGCGGGAGGTCTGCTGGTGTGTGTGGAGAAGGCCCCCTCCGCCGAATTGCTGCTGAAGCTGCGGCACCGGCGGACCTCCCGCAGGTAAGCGGAAGTGGCTTTGGCAGCAGGGCAGAAGTGCTGCTAATAATACCCGGCTTTGGCGGAGGGTATTATTAGCAGCACTTCCGCCCTGCCGCCGAAGCCGCTTCCGCTTACCTGCGGGAAGGTCCGCCGGTGTCGGTGGCAATTCGGCGGAGGGGGCCTTCTCCACACACACCGGCGGACCTCCCGCAGGTAAGCGGGGGCGGCTTCGGCGGCGGGGGAGGACGGGAATGCCCCTGGCAGCAGGCTTTTACGCCCCTGCCAGCAGTGCGCCCCGAGGCAAGTACCTCACTCGCCTCGCCCTCGTTACGGCCCTGAGGTGCACTACATCTCCTGTACATCCCTATGGTTCAACCCTTTGCCACAGTGCCATGATTTGAAAGAAATTCCCTGGCCTTGAAGCTGTGGAAATTTCCACCTAGCTTTTGCTCTCCTGGAAGTTTTCACATGGAATGGCATAATTTGTCTTATAGCTTGTTTCTATAAAAAAAATCCTTTGAGCTTTTTTACAGGACGTGCATGGTGTGGTCAGCTGCAATAAACCTGTGGACTGCCAATAATTTTGTAAAGGGAACATTATATTTATGTACAGAATCATCCAGTGCTTAGTGAACTTTTATTGTATGCCTAATATGCTCAGTTTTTTCTATATATAACTATGCAACAATCAAGCCTTTCTCTTGAATAATTTTCACTAAGATTGCAAGTGATAAAGTACATTATATGCCTTTCCAGGTTTCTCTGGGCCCATTGCTTGAAGCAGATGGCTCCAGATGCCAGCTGATTCGCTACAGAAAAGCAGCTGATATAGCACATTGTGAAAATGCAGCTCTGCTGGTGAAAAACAGCAGCCTTCTAACTGAGGTGCAGAATGAATAAACTGTATTACTGTATCCTGTAGCTTACTGATGCTTTGTGTCAGTCACTGTGGGAAAAAAAGCAGTATTAATCTGGGGTTTTGTGAGTCTAGTTCTATTGCTGACAGCTAAAGTGCTGATCACTAATTGTTGTTCATTTGGATTGGTCTAAATCAGTGGTTCTCAAACTTATTTGATCGGGCCCCCCTTCTTTGTGTCTGTAGTCTTTTACGCCCCCTCCGCAAGTATATATACTGCCACCCAGCTCTGAAGGCAGAATGGAGAGCAGCTCTGAAGGCAGCACCGTGCCAGCAGTAGCACAGAAGTAAGGGTGGCAATGTGAAAAGTGCTATTTGTAAATATCACTTTTCACAGCAGACTTAGTGCCCCACTGCCACGCTTACTTCTGCGCTGCTGCTGCCATCCTGGGGCTGACAGTCAGAGCCCCGCTGCCTCCAGGTGAGGGATTGGGGAGGAGGGGAAGGAGACCCTGAGCCCAGGTGGCAGGGCTCCAGCTATCATCTTTATCCCCACCTCCTGGGTGTGCACGACGGCCCTTCTGCATGAGCCCCAGTCACACAGGGCTGACAGCCAGAGCTCTTTTTAAAAAAAAGCACACAACCCTTGCTTCCCTTGACACATTCCTGTTCCTCCCTTGGGAGGCCCACACCATAGCTTGAGAACCGCTGGTCTAGAGTGTTCTGCCAAAGAAGGGCCTTTTAAAGCACCCATGCTGAATGGTGGCCTTCATCTGACTCTGGGATAAAAAGCAGCGTGGTGCAATTGTTTGCTTGCTTGCAGCCAAAGTTATAATTTATGAACTTAATATTTCATGTTTGTATTTAGCAAGAAGAGCACGATTAATCAAAATAGCAACTTGTTAGCCTCCATGGATAGAAAAGCCAATCTTGTACAAAAAGCATTTTATTATCAATTAAGGTCCCTTCATGCCCTTTCTCTAGACTTGGGGAAATGTACGGTTTGGACAAAGAGTGATATGTAGGACATGAACACAAGGTTAGGCAGGAAACTCATTTACAGCTAGATGGCTGTTCACTTACAGGTTTCTCAACTGCTGTCATCTTGATAGTAGAGCTGGCTCAAGTCTGAACTAAAAAACCCACAATTTGTATCCATTGCCTTCAAAGTCTTTTTCTGGCTGTGGTTATCAATTTTCTCCCTGCATCTGAGAATCAAAACTTCTTAGTGTCTAGCCTCTCAGCCGAGTTAGAATTTTGTCATTACTTGCTCTGTCAGACCACGAGCTTTCTTATACTCTGGAATTTCTAATATTCAAAGGGTAGCTTGTGATACCTTTATTAATGTCCAGAAACACCTTACTATGTTCTCCCACTGAAATCAATGGGACCACTCTAGGAATGAGGTATTACTCAATGTGAAAGCTACAAAAAGTCCTGTGGCACCTTATAGATTAACAGACGTATTGGAGAATAAGCTTTCGTGGGTGAATACCCACTTCGTCGGATGCCGACGAAGTGGGTATTCATCCACGAAAGCTTATGCTCCAATACGTCTGTTAGTCTATAAGGTACCACGGACTCTTTGTAGCTTCTACAGATCCAGACTAACACGGCTACCCCTCTGATACTCAGTGTGAGTAAGGGTATCACAATCTGGGCCAAAGATTTCTGGCTCTGGAAAACACGTCCAGGACCTGTAATCAGCAATTAGTCATGGCTGTGTTATGAGCTGGTGAAAGCTTGTTATGTGTTGAGTTAAAACCTCACTGAGGGTATGTCTACACTATGAAATTAGATCGATTTTATAGAAGTCGATTTTTCAGAACAGATTGCATAAAGTCATAGAATCATAGAATCATAGAATCTCAGGGTTGGAAGGGACCTCAGGAGGTCATCTAGTCCAACCCCCTGCTCAAAGCAGGACCAAACCCAATTAGATCATCCCAGCCAGGGCTTTGTCAAGCCTGACCTTAAAAACATCTAAGGAAGGAGATTCCACCACCTCCCTAGGTAACCCATTCCAGTGCTTCACCACCCTACTAGTGAAAAAGTTTTTCCTAATATCCAACCTAAACCTCCCCCTCTGCAACTTGAGACCATTACTCCTTGTTCTGTCATCTTCTACCACTGAGAACAGTCTAGATCCATCCTCTTTGGAACCCCCTTTCAGGTAGTTGAAAGCAGCTATCAAATCCCCCCTCATTCTTCTCTTCTGCAGGCTAAACAATCCCAGTCAAATGCGTGCATCCCCAGTAAGCGCAGTAAGTTGGCGGAGTGCATCCACAGTACCGTGGCTAGCGTCGACTTTCGGAGCGGTGCACTGTGGGTAGCTATCCCACAGTTCCCACAGTCTCCGCTGCCCATTGGAATTCTGGATTAAGCTCCCAATGCCTGATGGGGCAAAAAATTTGTCGTGGGTAGTTTTGGGTACATGTTGTCAGTCGCCCCTCCTTCCATGAAAGCAATAGCAGACAATCATTTCGCGCCCTTTTCCCTGGATTGCCCACGCAGACGCTGTCATAAATATAAAGGGAAGGGGGAGAGGATCTGATGCAGTGCTATAAAATCCTCTTACCAGTAAAGGGTTAAGAAATGCAGGTAGCCAGACTGACACCTGACCTGGCTGGCATCTGACCAATAAGGGGACAAGATACTTTCAAATCTTGGGAGGGGGAAAGCTTTGTGTGTGGCTTTTTGTCAGAGTGATCTTGGAAGACAGAAAGAACCTACAGAAAACCAGTCTCCTCACCAAACCTCACTTTTCTAAAGTAAGTGTAGTCAGCACTGCGAGTAGATTTCTGTTTATTTTGCTTGGTGGTACATTCCCTGTGTGAGAGGGAAGGGTTATTCCTGTTTTTCTGTAACTTTAAGGTTTCGTCCAGAGGGGGGAATCTCTCGGAGTTTGGAAATTGAGTGTCCTGTAAAATAGTTACCATCCTGATTTTACAGAGATGATTTTACCTTCTTTATTTTTAATAAAATCCTTCTTTTAAGAAGCTGACTGTTTTCTATGGTGTTAAAACCCCGGGGGTGGTTTTTTTTAGATCACTGTGTAACCAATTGGTTAAGGGATTATTCTCAAGCTTCCCAGGAAAGGGGGCTCCGAGCTTGAGGGGGTATTTGGGGGGAAAGGAAGTTCAAGTGATTCCTTTCCTGGATTCCTGCTTAGACCCACTTGATGGTGGCAGCGAAAAAAGCATTTCTCAGGGTGCAGGGAATTTTGTACCTTGGGGGTTTTAACCTAAGCTGGTAAAACTAAGCTTAGGGGCTCTTCATGCGGGACCCCACGTCTTTACCCTAGAGTTTAGAGTGGGGAGGGAACCCTGACAGACGCCATAGTACTGCAAGCATGGAGCCCGCTCAGATCACCGCGGCAGTTATGAGCATTGTAAACACCTCGCGCATTATCCTGCAGTATGTGCAGAACCAGAACCTGCAAAAGCAGGCGAGGAGGTGATGGCAGTGCGGTGACGAGGGTGATGATGACATGGACACAGACTTCTCTCAAAGCATGGCCCCCGGCAATTTGGACATCCTGGTGGCAATGGGGCAGGCTCATGCCGTGGAACGCTGATTCTGGGCCCGGGAAAAAAGCACAGACTGGTGGGACCGCATAGCATTGCATGTCTGGGATGATTCCCAGTGGCTGCGAAACTTTCGCATGTGTAAGGGCACTTTCATGGAACTTTGTGACTTGCTTTCCCCTGCCCTGAAGCGCAAGAATACCAAGATGAGAGCAGCCCTCACAGTTGAGAAGCGAGTGGCGATAGCCCTGTGGAAGCTTGCAACGCCAGACAGCTACCGGTCAGTTGGGAATCCATTTGGAGTGGGCAAATCTACTGTGGGTGCTGCTGTGATCCAAGTAGCCAACGCAATCACTGAGCTGCTGCTATCAAGGGTAGTGACCCTGGAAAATGTGAAGGTCATAGAGGATGGCTTTGCTGAAATGGGGTTCCCTAACTGTGGTGGGGCGATAGTCGGAACACATATCCCTATCTTGGGACCAGACCACCTTGGCAGCCAGTACATAAACCGCAAGGGTTACTTTTCAATGGTGCTGCAAGCGCTGGTGGATCACAAGGGACGTTTCACCGACATCAATGTGGGATGGCCGGGAAAGGTACATGACGCTCGCATCTTTAGGAACTCTGGTCTGTTTCAACAGCTGCAGGAAGGTATTTACTTCCCAGACCAGAAAATAACAGTTGGGGATGTTGAAATGCCTATAGTTATCCTTGGAGACCCAGCCTACCCCTTAATGCCATGGCTCATGAAGCCATACACAGGCACCATGGACAGTAGTAAGGAGCTGTTCAACTATAGGCTGAGCAAGTGCAGAATGGTGGTAGAATGTGCCTTTGGACTTTTAAAAGTTTGATGGCGCAGTTTACTGGCTCGGTTAGACCTCAGTGAAACCAATATTCCCATTGTTATTGCTGCTTGCTGTGTGCTCCACAATATCTGTGAGAGTAAGGGGGAGCCGTTTATGGTGGGATGGGAGGTTGAAGCAAATCACCTGGCCGCTGATTACACACAGCCAGACACCAGGGCGATTAGAAGAGCACAGCAGGGCGCACTGCGCATCAGAGAAGCTTTGAAAACCAGTTTCATGACTGGTCAGGCTACGGTGTAACAGTTCTGTTTGTTTCTCCTTGATGAAAACACACCCCCTTGGTTCACTCTACTTCCCTGTAAGCCAACTGCCCTCCCACCTTCGATCACTGCTTCCAGAGGCAATAAAGTCATTGTTGTTTCAAAATCATGCATTCTTTATTAATTCATCACACAAATAGGGGGATAACTTCCAAGGTAGCCCAGGAGGGGCGGGAGAGGAGGGAAGCACCAGGTGGGGTGGTGAATGAGGAGAGGAGGGAAGGACAAGGCCACACTGTACTTCAAAACTTGTTGAATGCCAGCCTTCTGTTGCTTGGGCAGTCCTCTGGGGTGGAGTGGTTGGGTGCCCAAAGCCTCCACCTCTGTGTTCTTGGGAGTCTGGGTGAGGAGGTTATGGAACTTGGGGAGGAGGGCGGTCGGTTACACAGGGGCTGCAGTGGCGGTCTGTGCTCCTGCTGCCTTTCCTGCAGCTCCACCAGATGCCGGAGCATGTCAGTTTGATCCCCCAGTAGCCTCAGCATTGCATCCTGGCTCCTCTCATCGCGCTGCCACCACCTCTCATCTTGCTCCCTTCACTCTCATCTCGGTTGTCCCTCCTCTGCTCACGCTCGTCCCTCCTGTCCTCGCGTTCATTTTCCGCTTTCCTGGACTCTGACATTGTTTACCTCCACACAGTCTGCTGAGCTCTTTCAGTGCTGGAGGACTGCACGAGGTCAGAGAACATTTCATTGCGAGTGCGGTTTTTTCGCCTTCTTATCTGCGCTAGCCTCTGGGACAGAGGTGACAGGGGGCGCGTAGAAACATTTGCAGCTGCGGGAGGAAAAAAAGGGAGAGTAGTATTTAAAAAGATACATTTTAGAGAATAATGGGTAGACTCTTTCCCGGTGAACCAAGCTGTTAACATTACATAGCACATGTGCTTTCGGTACAAGGTTGCATTTTGCCTCTTATATTGAGGGCCAGCCAGTTTGGTGTGAGAGATCACACACGCAGGACCGGGCAATAGAATTCGGTTTGCAGGCAGCCATGGTAAGCCACAGTCTTTCGGCTTCTTCAACCTTCATAACATGTGGGAATGGTTTCAAACAGCAACCCCCTCCTTTCCCATAGCAAGCAAAGCCCGTTGTGTTGGCCATTTAAAAGGAGAGGCTGCGGTTTTCGGGTTAACGTGCAGCACAAACCCAACTAACACTCCCCCTCCCCCCAATTCTCTGGGATGATCGCTTCACCCCTCCCCCCACCGCATGGCTAATATCAGGGAAGATCCCTGACAGCCAAACGCAACAGCTCAGCATGAATCCTCACCCCCCACCCCCGCACAGCGTGGCTAACAGCGGGGATGATTTCTTTTCAGCCACAGGCAAGCAGCCCAGCAGGAACGGCCATCTCTGAATGTCCCCTTAATAAAATTCCCCTATTTCAACCAGGTGACCATGAATGATATCACTCTCCTGAGGATAACACAGAGAGATAAAGAACGGATGTTGCTTGAATGCCAGCAAACACCGGAACCATACGCTGTCATTCTTTGTTATGCAATGATTCCAGACTACATGCTCCTGGCCTGGCGTGGTAAAGTGTCCTACCATGGAGGATGGAATAAGGCTGCCCTCCCCAGAAACCTTCTGCAAAGGCTTTTGGAGTACCTCCAGGAGAGCTTCATGGAGATGTCCCTGGAGGATTTCCGCTCCATCCCCAGACACGTTAACAGACTTTTCCAGTAGCTGTACTGGCCGCGAATGCATCCCAAGTCTTCAGGGCAAATTAATCATTAAACACGCTTGCTTTTAAACCATGTATTATATTTACAAAGGTACACTCATCAGAGGTGCCTTCTCTGGTTCCAGGGAGCCCGCCTTAGGAGGGTTGGAAGGATATTGGCTCCAGGGTGATAAACAGTTCCTGGCTATCGGGGAGAACGGTTTCTCCGCTTGCCTGCTGTGCGCTATCCTCAACCTCCTCCTCCTCATCTTCCTCCTTCCCCAAATCCTCATCCCTGTTGCGTGAGACTCCCCTCTTGGAGGTGACCATGGACAGGGGTGGGGTAGTGGTAGGAGCCCCCCCTAGAATTGCACGCCACCAGAGCTGACTCTGGCTTTTTTGCTGCCCCAGGCAAAAAAAAAAAAAGCCATCTGGAGCGCCGCCGAAGCAAAAAAAAAAAAAGGGCAGAGCGGAATGTGCTGCCCTAAGATTGGCCTGAATGCCTCCCCAAGCATGTGCTTCCTAGGCTGGTGCCTAGAGCTGGCCCTGCATGCAGCTCATCATAGAAGCAGCATGTCTGGGGCTCTGACCCGGAGCGGCCATTTGCCTCTTTGGTTTTTTGGTAGGCTTGCCTGAGCTCCTTAATTTTCACGTTGCACTGCTGCAAGTCCCTGCTGTAGCCTCTGTCCATCATGCCCTTGAAGATTTTTGCAAATATTTTGGCGTTTCGTCTTTTGGAACGGAGTTCTGCCAGCACAGATTCGTCTTCCCATACAGCGATCAGATCCAGTACCTCCCGTTCGGTCCATGCTGGAGCTCTTTTGCAATTCTGGGACTTCATAGTCACCTGTGCTGATGAGCTCGCAATGCTGGCCAAACAGGAAATGAAATTCAAAAGTTCCCAGGGCTTTTCCTGTGTACCTGACTAGTGCATCTGAGTTGAAAGTGCTGTCCAGAGCGGTCACAATGGAGCACTCTGGGATAGCTCCCGGAGGCCAATACTGTCGAATTGCATCCACACTACCCCAAATTTGACCCGGTGATGTCAATTTCAGCGCTAATCTCCTCATCAGGGAGGAGTACAGAAATCGATTTTAAGAGCACTTTAAGTTGACAAAAATGGCTTCATCGTGTGGATGGGTGCAGGGTTTAATCAATCGAACACTGCTAAATTCAACCTAAACTTGTAGTTTAGACCAGGGCTGAGACTGGTAGATGTGAACTCACCCTTCAGTTAACATAACTGTAAGAATAAGCCCCACCGAAGACAAAAGAGGGGGGTGAAGATGTGTGTGAAGAGAGATCTGCCAACTTAGGTCAGACAAGAACAGATGGAGTAAGAGAGGCAGCCTGAAGGAGCAGCTAAAAGCATGAGGCTAACCCTGAAGAAACCTAGAGGAGAGGTTTTTGTGTCACGGGTGCAGGCTGAAAACAGTGCTCTTGGTGCTGTGAGCAAAAGAATCAGTTTCCTGCTATTTTGTGCCTTCTGTGTTCAGAGACACAGTACTTTGTACATTCTTTAAAAATGAGCAAAATTGCTTCAAAGAAATACCTAATTACCACCAATTTCTACACTCCAATGGAACACCCACAGAGCCCCAAACTTTGACTAGCCACTCAGGTCAAAAGGAGGCAACAACTCCTTGTTTAATTAGCACTGTTTTCACTGTAGGAATCTTTCCCACCATCTTGCTTTGGGCATATGACCTTTTTTCAAAATATGCCTCCATTGTGTATTGTGTAGCATCTAGGGTGTTGATTTACATGGTAAGTGCATCAGAACTTCTTCTTTGGGTACAGTTCCTTGCATTTTGTCCATTTTAGCTCCCTGCATTTCGAGTAATTTACAGACACTGACCTCCTGTGTCCTGAGACGATACTGAGGAGGTCAAATCAGGGTCCTCTGGCTCCTTTTACAGAGAGTGGAAGAATATTTAGGGAGTTAGATATTCATTTCCCTTCCCTATCCCCCCAGGACTCTTTGGCATTATTGCACTATTGATATTGACTAGGAATTATTTTGGGGAAGTTTTATGGCCTGTGTTATACAGGAGATCAGACTAGATGATCACAATGGATCCTTCTGGCCTTGGAATCTATTACTTTATATACTCTTGATAGTTAAGAAGCTGTAGTAAAATCAAATAGCCCATTTCAAACCTCTAGGTCTCATATAATAAGTTTATATTTCAGAGCTGGAATCAGAGCTTCACAGGTTTTCATTGTTGCTGCTGGATAGTGGTTAGATTGCACCATCATCTGATCTATTTATTTTAAGTGACCAATTTCAGTAGCAGATTTCTTTTAAAAATTGTAAGCCTGAGAGGTCACTGATCACTCTTCATGCCAAAGTTAACATGGGTCACTTGTAGCTATTTGTCATTCCTGTAATGAGCATGATATTTTGACAGTGACTGTACCCAGCTTGGCTAAAGTCTTGTTTAGTTGACCCACACCTGACTCAAAAGTACTAGATAATCTATTACTTCTAATAAAAAGTGTAACATACTCTGCCTATATATGACAATGATTAATGCTATATATATATACCTTAGACAGATAGAAAAGAATTGGAAAGACCAGGTGGGTGAGATAATATCTAACAGAAGTTGGTCCAATAAAAGATATTACCTCACCCACTTAGTCTCTCTAATATCCTGATGGCTACAACAACAGAAAATAATTAGTAACATGTAGCTGATTATGTTTTGGATTTAGTAACATGTAATAGATTACATGTTCAAAGTCATTTGAATAATTCTGACTGGCACACACAATTTCAGTTATAAAATGGGTATTGTGAAAGCAGGCATCTTGGTATTTGGAGCAGCTACCAAGCATGCAAAACAATTGGGTCTTGTTGGCCTTTACCCAAATTACTGCACTGACAAAAGGGTAAAGAAATAATAGTAGGTAAAACATCTGCCAGAAGTTGGATTGCCAAAAAAAAAGGTCTCATAAGTATAAATAATCACTGTTAACAAAGGTTGTTTTTATTTTAAACCGTGATTAGTTTAAGGCACAGACACCTGTTTCCATGAGAACAGGAACAGTATCCAGAAACCAAGTCCTCAGAGCTCTTGTCAATTGCACAGAGCTAACACAGGAGGCTGCAAATACTGCACAGATGAATGTTAGGACCAGATAGAAGTCAACAATGGGCTATCTGAGGTCGGGGGTGGGGGAGAGACAGATTTTATGATAACATTTTAAAATCAGTAATATTTTTGAAAGAAGAGGAATCTTTTAGTTTATGCTGATTTTTTAAAATAGAATGATAGTTATTTCTTTTAAACATATTTTAAAATGTTCATCAAGAAGTGAATTTATTCTGGAAAACTGCATCTTTTGAGTGGCTAAAGACATGAGGCCAAACCTCAAGCACATGGCTATTCAGGATAACTCCTCGTTATCTTAGTCCTGTAGAGTTGTTCCCACAATTGATTTACATTCACATATCTTTTCCTTCAGGATCTTCCACATGTGAGACTCTCTACACATACTGTTTTAGAATATGGTAGCACAAGTTCTTTGTAACTGCAGATGAGTTACACATTTTGGGTAAGTTACACATAGGGCCCTATCAATTTCATGTCCATGAAAAACACGTCATGGACTGTGAAATAAGCCCTTCCCTGTGAAATCCCATGTTCCCTTGTTCCTAGGCGCGTCCAGTAAAGGAGGCTCCTAGCTCTGGCTGGGCTGGAGAGGGACAGGACTTGTCCATCCCCTGCACAACTGCTCAGGGGGGGTGGGAGGGAGAGAAGACCAGACCCACCTCTGGGTGCCTCCCCCTGCTGCAGGATGCTCTGGGACTGGGCAGAAGCCCCAGATGTTCCCGCAGCTGAAGGAGGCTTGTGGAGTTGGATCCGATCTTTTCTGTGCTGCTGGGAGCACCCCAGCAAAGAGGGCTCCTAGCTGGTAGTCCGAGCAGGGCTGGGGCAGGACAGGACTTGCTCTTTCCCTACAGGGCTGCTCTTGGGTATCTCTTCAGTCTGCAGATAGCTCTGCACCCTCTCATCTCCACTCTGTCCAGCTCTAAAGGCAGCACAGAAGTGAGGGTGGCAATCCCATGACCCCCCATAACAGATTTCTGACACCCACCCCCACAATCCCCTTTTGGGTCAGGACCCCCCCCCCCCCCAGTTAGAACACCATGAAATTTCAGATTTCAACATCTGAAAACGTGAAATTTACCAATTTCCAAATCCTATAGCTGTGAAATTGACCATAATGAACCGTGAATTTGGTAGGGCCCTAGTTATACAGAAAAGTCTTTTTACATCAGGTTTCCATATAATATGCACAAATATTACTCAGGACTATTGTTTTGCAATAGAAAGTTAGGGTTCATGTTTTCTATATTAAAAAATATGTGTCCTTAATCAACACATTATACATTTACGATCCATTTATATATTTCTAATGTGACCATCATCATGGCATGTGGCCCCATTAGTTTGAAAATACAGTAAATAGCCATACCTGGGTATACACGGGAAACTATACATGCTGCATGGGGAATTATGTGCATGTATGAGTGGGAGACCTCTAGGGAAACAGAGGAGCTGAAGAAATTGATGCTGGCGGTTCAGTGGGTGACATTCTTCATGCTGAATAAAGCCCCCGATGTTATATAGCACCATACTCCTTGAGAAGCTGTCTTTCAGATGAGATGTAAAAGTCAGGACTGAACACTTGTGTGGTGATTTAAAAAAAATCAATTTTGGCTAAAGTAGCAATCTAACCCTAATTCCAGGGGTGGCAATTACCAGATATATGAACAATTTTTGCATCAAAATCTCACTCCAGATAAAACTCATCTGATTTAAAGTTTCATTGTGAAAGATGAACTAAGTGGCTCACACAAACTCTACCCCAGGTTTGCAAAACTTTCAGAATATCTGGGCAGCCCTGGACTACCTAGGAAACCCCCCCTCCCCGACCATGTCCCTTCTCTTCTTTCCCCCACACAATCTCCTTTCCCCTGAAGGATCTAGGGCCCTTCTTTCACCCAGGAGTTGGCTCAACAGGGCCCTGCCCCCTAACTTCCTCTTTTAGGTGTCATCTGGTGGCTTCATGGTCTCTATTCATTCCTGTCTCAAAGTCTTTATGAAGCACAGGGCTGATCTGCTCTCTGCATCTCAGCTGTCTCCTGGCTGCCAGCGTAGAAAGGAAAACCATTCCATTCCTGATACCGCACCTGAACTCAAGCAGGGGCCTGAGACATCACACGCAGCTCTACTACAAACGTTTATACAGTGTTTTAACAAGAACAACGAGGAGTCTGGTGGCACCTTAAAGACTAACAGATTTATTTCGCTGTTTTTGTGGATACAGACTAACATGGCTACCCCTCTGATACTTGTTTTAACAAGATTGCTTGGCGCCGCAGGGTTAAATAAACCCCAAACTCCAGCCAAATTTCAATTATAAATCCTTAATATTTATTATGTAAATCACCGTGCAGTAAAATAACTACCCAAGAACCATCACACCATGTTTCTCCCTAGATGTGGCTGTACTGTAAATATAGTACTCAATTGTGCAGTCCTTACTCATGGGACTAGTCCTACTGAAGTCAATGCTTTTACACATGTGAGCAAGGGATAGAGGTTCAAGTTTAAAAAGCCCTTTGCAGCTGGAAGAAAGGTGCTGTATAATGTAAAATCAATATCCTTAACCCTCTTGCAGAGCAAGTTGACAATATATTGTACCCCAATGCAAAATATTCTGCTAATTGTATTAATGTTACCTCATGGCAACTTTGGAAAAAATATTTTGTTAAAAAAGGAAAAATCCACAATGAAACTAGAAGCAAAAAACTCAGGCTGCAGGTAACTAGTGTGCATGTTGCTTTTGCAGAATGATCATACGACTTGTAATTGATGCAATTTCTTGCGATAACAAAATGTTCCTGACCTTTTGCTGGTCACAAAGCAAATGTACTTTTACTATGTCAAGTAAAATCAAATATCTCTCCTTTCCACTTCCTGCTAGTTCTCAAGGATGCAGTTATATTCTATCCAGCTTAATAAGAAATTTGAACTAAGTCGATTAGATTTGAACATAATAGTTTAAGATGTTGATGGCCACCAAAATGCTACCTCAATTTTCCTTCTTCAGTATTTCCTACATCTGTTCAGATACAAGGAAGCAGAGAGTGAGTGAGTGAGAGAGAGAGAGGGATTTGAGTATGGCACTAAAGAATCTAGTGGTTTTATTAAATGTAAAGTCAGGAAATAAAATGTGGGTCACAGTCATTTTCCCCTGCTGATCGGTAGATAGTTCTTGCATCAGGCACTGATGATCCCTATCAAAACATCATGCTGCCACAGAAAGAATTCAGTATATTACTCTGTATGTTGGAGCCATAGGCAGGCAGGCAGGCTCTTGTCCTTCCTGGGAGTATTAGCTTAGCAAAGTCCCACTCTACTGTACAGAATGCAGAGGGCTGAATCCTCATCTGCAATAGAGCAGAGCTCAGCATAGCTGAGGGAAGAGCGAAGTGGCTCTAAGGCACTTTACTGTTGTTCCATGCACCCTAAAGCTGGCTGTGGACCAAACTATCCCCCAGTGTGTGGCCCCCTACGGGCCACTACACTGACAAATAAGGATCACCAGAGTGCAGTGTTCTCCTGCCTTGCCCCTGAAATGCCCCCAACATGCCCATTATGCTGGAGAGGAGGGACAGGAAAGGTCTGGCATGGAGCTTGCTAGGACATCTTTATGCTGGACAAGGATTCGTTAACATGGCTCTGACCCAAAGTATTTTACTTCCTTTGCAGAGATTCCACAATTAAAGAG
Source organism: Macrochelys suwanniensis (assembly GCA_033296515.1). Classification (NCBI taxonomy): domain Eukaryota; kingdom Metazoa; phylum Chordata; order Testudines; family Chelydridae; genus Macrochelys; species Macrochelys suwanniensis. Next base: position 15,825,750 of record CM065781.1, on the reverse strand, counting down.
TTAATTAATTCATGTTTATAAAACACTTTGCAAAAGGTGCTATATGAATACAAAGTATTTTTATTTTTATATCTCATATTAGCCAACGGTGTGGTGTACAGCTTGGGACCCTGTGACAAGCTTTTGAGGGCCCTGAAAACCCCTAGCTTTTGCTTGCTAACTTATTCAGGTAGCTGAATTTTAGCCAACCTAGAAGAGGGTGCTGAGCCTCGGAGCTATCATATACCGTCATGGGTTGTTTTTATTTCTGACGTACGCAGTTAACATTACAACAAACGTTACAGCAAAATCCAGCAGAAAAGGCTTTCACTTATGAGTATAAAATCTTCACTTTTCCCAAGTTACTAGTAACTCGTACTGTGCCAAGTGCCAGGTCTCTTGCAAGTACAGATGCTATTATCTTTCTATTCTTCTTCTTAAGATCCAGCAGCTTCAAAACCAACTGGTAACAAAAGAAGCTTCTTTGCAAGAGATGAAGTCGGAGTTGGAAATCTACAAAGAAAATAATACTAGACAGTCCTCCAAAATTCAGACTCTAAAAGCTCAGGTCAAGGAGCTGGAAGAAATCGCTACATCTGTAACCAGTGTAAAGTCGCAGTCAGGTGCCTATATTTATACTCTCAAAAGGAAGAACCAAGAGTTAAGTGAAAGAGTCTCAGAATTAGAAAAACATCTTAGGTAAGGTTCCATGTCCCTTTCAAAAGTGTCAGTTTTACCATACACCGTGTCCCTTTCAAAAGTGTCAGTTTTACCATACACCAGATGTGTTAACAATCTGACTGTAATAGACTAATGCATGATAAACTTAAAGAGAAACATTATTGTTTCTCAATATCCAATGCACCTCTGTTACCCGCCACAATGAGTATCTATGTACTGAATGAAAAGAGGGCATTTAGGAGCCATTGGGTCAGATTCTGACTTGAGTTACATCAGTGTTAGTCCTGAGTATCTACATTGAATCAGTGGAATTACTCAGGAATTACATTAATATGTAATTCTGTGAGTTCAGAATTTTGCTCAAAATACTGTGTTTAAGTTATTACTTTGCTTGCTGTTTCCTTTATTTTAATTCACATCCCTCACTCCTGGGGCTCGCTAGATTAAAGAGTTTATCTAGGCCTGCTTCTACAATCCCATTTGAAGTCTTAAACTTCAATCATATTTCACTCTTCGGCTGTATTGTCGGAGGGTCAAGGGCCTTGTCATAAGTGTTGAATGGGAAGGTCTGGAAGCTGGGAGAGATCTTATCTGCATAGTCCTCCTGTCAGTCCACTATCTTGCCTGGCAGTGATCCCTGACCTCCTCCCAACCTTAAAATACACTGGGGCCCTGATTGTGCCCATATCTGTTTTAGGTCCCATTGGTTGTTTATTCCATCTGGTGTACAATGGAATCTAGAATGCTTGTAGCCCTGGAGATCTGGATCTGATCTAGTTGGGGCCTTGACTATATTAAGATGGTTCCCATGGTTGCTACCATTGATTCAGCAACACTGGTGGCAATAATAGGGGGAGTACTAAAATACACATGCTAACCACCACATCCTCTACTGCTCTCAGGAGATTTAGACAACACAATGGTTAAAATGCTGGCAGCTGCCTGAAGCCCTGTCTATAGTAGCACTTCCAATTATTTTAATGAAAAGTAATTAGTGTCTTCAGTAATATATAGCATATAGGCCCAGCACTATGACAGTCTATCTTTGAGGGTATTCCTCTATCACTGATACTCAGGCTGCTCTTTAGTTAGTGAAATTTTTTTTTTAAATGAATCTCCCTTGATAAAGAAGGGTGGGTTGAAATCACGGGGGGAAATGTTTTCGTAACTTGAACCTGCTTTGCTCACCCAGAGAATCCAAAATATACTCTGAGAGATATGTGAGTCCTCAGGCTCTCTGACATTTGCTTATCCCTAGCTATTGCTTTTGACCATGAGATTTTGGTTTGTGGAATGTTAATATGTTTAATACAGGATGCTTCTGGTGAGGAGAGAAAAAGCAGAGCAAAAAGCAGCCAGCTTGGATAAGAAGTTGACAGAAGTCACAGACAAGTTATCCTCTTCCATGAATATAGATATCAAAGGACAAGAAGATCCTTTGGAATTTTTAGTAATAAAGGTAAGAGTACTCTACTCTTTGTTTATTTGCAGAGATTATGGGGATCGTTGCAGTGACAGTTTCTATTGTAAATTCAATTTTGACTGCCCTGCTTTTCTGAGCACTCTGAAGAATGAAGCTACAGCCTAACATTTTCAGTGGCTAGTCTCTGGCCAAATGAGACTTTTTTTTTTTTAATGAAGTTTTTTTTGTCCCAGGTCAAATCCAAAACTGGAAGGGACCTTTCCAACTCTCACACAACACTGTAAATCTCATGAGAACAGCTGTGTTTGTGGAATTTCTGTCATGTGTGGCACCTCTCTATCAGATGGCTACCAGAACTTCTATCTCAAGTACCTGAAGTGCAGCATCTTCCCTCTTGCCCCAGCCACACTATTGGAAGTGGTATAGGCAACAGTGGAATCTGCACCCATGGCACACTTCCCACAAAATCCTACTCTCAGCATCAGCAGCTCCACTAAGCGAAACAAACAGCATCTCTTCCAGAGGCCTGGAACCTCTACTGTTTCCCTCTATTCATATCCATGGAGATGGAGTTTGGCTGAGAGCGGTATGGTGGAAGGGGTGTCTCCCGCAGGTACTCCAGTGTGCTGAAAACAAAGGACTCCAAATAGATGTGCCATCCCACCTGCAGCCCTCAGCATATTGGGGGAGGGGAATGACAGGCTCACCACTGTGCTCCTGCAAACTCCAGCTGGTGGAGAGCCCTTGGAAATCACAGCCAGCTGATGTACATTAGAGCAGCCAAAGCCCTCTCAGATGCAATAATACTACTTGCAGGATTTGCAGTGTATTACTTGTCCATGAGACTGCATGCCTGGTTGGGGACCCCACGGGTGCATTAGTGAGCAGATGGGATGGAGTAAATAAAGAAATTAGGCTGCTAAACTTTTCTGTTGAATGAAACTCATGTTCCAGCACCACATTTTACATTTGTGTCTCTTTAATATTGCTTTTTATTCACTGGTTAAAAGCATAACAATGGCATCAAATGTTGAAGCTGTGTCTGTCGATGATTTGCTTTTATTATGCAGTTTCCAACGCTCTTGAAGGAACATTCACTAAAAAAAACAAGAATTGCACTTCTTGAAAAAGCCTTGGCCACTCAAGAAATGGAGCTTAAAGCTAGTAGGGAAACAATAGTGAATCTTGTTTCAGAAATGAAAAAGGAGCAAAAAACTGCAGCTGGTCACACTGAACAACTGGCAATACTAAAGAAGGTAAGGGCGAAACTTTCCGTTAATCTCTTTTACCAACTATCAGTGATATAGCATAGTGGATAAGGGCCAGATTGCCTGGTCATACAAGGGAGAGCAAGATGCTCCCTTATTCCTTTGCATTGGCTGCCTGTGTTGTGAGTAACAGTGCAGGGTGCGGACCAGAGCAGCTTCTGCAGGGCTGCTATATGCCTCCACTCTTCCAGCTAGCATAGCCATGCAGGTGTGCTGGGGGAAGTACCCTGCACCAGATGCTGACCTGGTGCAGAGTAGTTTCTACGTTGAACAAGGTGAAAGGCAGATTGTGACTCTCATTGTCAACAATAGATAATTTTCCTAGTGTAAACAGATACTTTGGTGTTGGGCCTTACTGCAGAGGCAGACCCCTCATTTGGGGGCCTAATGGATGACTTAGAGGGGATCCCAAAGCAGACACCACAATGACGAGGGCAGTGATCATGCACCATGCAGGTGTGAGGCTCAAATGAAAAATTCTAGTGGCGGCCTGACAAAAGACATTCCTTTTCCTATTTTTGGGATGAACAACTCATGAGAAAAGGTATGACTTCTTTGCATTATGGAAATATTGGCAGGATTGAAATATTTCATTTGCACAACTGTACCTGGCAAAATTGTGTCCATCACAATAAGAAAACAATAACCCTCTTGGAATGCTTTAGCAGCACAGATATTATTTAAAGAGGTTGGAAAACCTATCCTGGATCCTCGTCTGAGTGAAACAGGAGCCCCTCCAAAGAGGCCATGCTGACAGACTGAGAAATATTGCGTTACTGTAATTTTCTTGCCTTTAGGAGAAGGATGAGGCTGTATTGACCAAGAAGACCTTTGAAAGGAATAACACCATTCTCTTAGAAAGATTGAAAGACAAACAAATAGCTTGGGATAACTATTGCCAAGAACTGCTCCATAAAGAGAAAAAATTCACTGAGTTAGATAGAGCTCTGCATGCCTCCATATATGAAACTAAAACTACACAGACCCTCTATCAAACCTTCATCAGTCAACTGGCTACACTCCTGAGCAACACCTTCATAACTGTGGCTGGAACAGAGGAAGCTATTAAAGAAAGGATACAAGAAATCTGTGGCAGTGAACATTCTTGGAAATCTGTGAGTACAGTACTATCAAACCTAGCATTTATGAGTGCCATTTTGGTAAATCTATTCCGAGACCTGTGCTGTTCAATATATTCATAAATGATCTTAAAAAAGGGGGTAAACAGTTAGGTGGCAAAGTTTGCAAACAATACAAAATTACTCAAGATAGTTAAGTCCAAAGCTGACTGCAAAGAGTTACAAAGGGGTCTCACAAAACTGGGTGACTGGGCAGCAAAATGGCAGATGAAATTCAACGTTGGTAAGTACAAAGTAATGCATTTAGAAAACATAATCCAAACTATATGTACAAAATGAAGGGATCTAAATTAGCTGTTACTACTTAAGAAAAAAAAATCTTGGCATCATCGTGAATCATTCTCTGAAAACACACACTCAATGTGCAGCAGCAGTCAAAAAAGCTAACAGAATGTTAGGAACCAATAGGGAAAGGATAGGTAATAAAACAGAAAAATATCATAATGCCACTGTATAAATCCATGGTACACCGATACCTTGAATACTATGTGCAGTTTTGATCACCCTCCCCTCCCAAAATATTAGAATTTGAAAAGGAACAGAGAAGGGCAACAAAAATGATTATGGGTATGAAACAGCTTCGATATGAGGAGAGATTAAAAAGACTGGAACTATTCATTTTAAAAAAAAGACGACTAAGTGGGATATGATAAAGGTCTATAAAATCATGAATGGTGTGGAGAAAGTGAATAGGGAATGGTTATTTACCCCTTTTCATAATACAAGAACCAAGGGTCATACAATAAAATTAATAGGCAACAAGTTTAAAACAAACACAAGGAAGTACTTCTTCACACAACGCACAGTCGACCTGTGGAACACATTGCCATGGGATGTCGTGAAGGCCTAAAGTATAACTGGGTTAAAAAAAGAGTTAGATAAGTTCATGGAGGATTGGTCCATCAATGGCTATTAGCCAAGATGGTCAGGGATGTAACACTGTGCTCTGAGTTTTCCTAAACCTCTGATGGCCAGAAGCTGGGACTGGATGACAGGAGATGGATCACTTGATAGTTGCTCTGTTCTGATCATTCCCTCCGAAGTATCTGGCATCGGTCATTGTTGGAAGACCAGATTCTGGGCTAGATGGACCATTGGTTTGACCTAGTACGACCATTCTTATGGTCTTATTTTATTTTATGAATAAAAACAATGGGCCAAATTCATCCCTACTGAAACTTTGCTGACTTTAGTGGGATGACAGCAGGGATGGATTTGTCCTATCACAACAAAACAATATTATAAAGAAATATACTTATATTACTTAGATTTTAGGAACAGCTCAAGAAATCAAACAAATGGATTTCATTATGTAAAACTGAAGGCTGAGAGGTAACATAGTGTTTCAGTGATTTTTTACAGCTAGAACAAAATGTCTACCTGTACACTAATTTTCATTCCCACAAACAGTGAGTTGAAGACTTGTAGAACGCAGAAAACGCCATTTAATTTTTTTGTAAAAGTAGAGAAGGTCTCATTTTAAAAGCATTCGCTCCTCCACCATGTGATCACTGCAGGAAGACAGCAAGTTGTACAATTTCTACATACACCAAAGTGAAATTGTCTCCCTTTGTGTTCAATGAGGGGTGAAAATCTATAGTCTTTGTTTTCAGGAGGTCAGACTAGATTGTCATAATGGTCTTAAAAATCTATTAGCTCATTTTTTCCCTATGTTGGAGTTTTTTTCAGTGTTTGTGGGGGGCACAAGGGAATCAGGGAGACAGGCTCCCCATTTCTTTTCATAGCTAACTCCAGTAGCTTCTGTAGAGTTACTCTAGATTTATGCCAGCATAGCAGAGGGTAAATTTGGCCCATTGTGTCTCTTTACTACTAGAACTTATTTTTAGGCTAGAGCTAACTAAAAAATAATGCACGTTAGCAGAAATGCAATAATTAATTTTATACAAATAGCTTAGCAATACTAACAGTATTATATGCATAAATAAAAATGGAAAGAAAATAGCCTTTGGCAATATAAACTCACTCTTACTGAAGCAGCAGAGGATCATATGACCTTGCTTTAAATTACAGATGGTTTAATATTTTTATTTTGTGACTAATCCTATAATGACATTGGGCCAATTTCAATCCTAGTGAAACTTCACTGACTTTAGTTTAATCTGAAGATCACAGATGTACTGAATTTGAAAAGTCAGCCTTAAAAGAGCATGAGGCACTTACCTGTTAATACTTTGGTGTGCTGATACAGCCACTGTGGTCTCGCACGTACAATATGTACTGAGTATCGAGACTAGGGATTGTCTCCCTCATTGTGGCATTGAATAAGATGAGAAAATAATGAACTGCCAATGCTATATCTGATCAGGGAGAAGATCCATTCATTTCTCAAATTAAGAGAAAATATTGGAAGAACATTTGCAATAATAGTTTTAAATATCCCCCCCCACATTGTAAAAGAAAGGAAAATGAATAATTTTGTAAATATATATTAATAAAACTGCCAGTAAATATAATGATATATTTAGCAACATGTTTGCCATTAGGTCTGTAATATTTAGTCTCTTCCTCAAAAATTTCAAACTAGAAACAAACTCAGCCAAGATTCTTCTGTGAAATTATAAAGTAAAATACTTTCCAATATGAATTAGAATAGCATCTGCTGTCACACTATGTGGCTAAATATTATAAGATTTTTTTTTCATACATCATGGCATAAGCAATTGGTTTCAAGAAAGATATTTGGCATACTATTGCTCTATGGCATCATGTTTATTTCTGGGGGAATTGTGCGTCACTGCGCATGTGCAGAATTCATGGCCCCCACAGATTTCTTTGCTTACCCACAGAAAAATGACTTCTGACGGGGAAGCAAAGGGAATCCGCAAGAATGGTCATGTGCCCACTCCCTGTCAGTGCAGACTGGTCAGTTTGGGTACCCAGAGCAGCTGGTAAAGACATAAATCACTGCCTGGGGGTGAGGGGCTTGGTAGTCATGTGTGTGTGAGAGAGAGAGAGAGACTCTGTCTCTCTTGCTTGCTATTGCAGCATGCTCAGTGTGGCAGGGCAGGGCTTTGGGGTATTTCTGAAGAGGTAGGTGTGGGCAGGTTCTGTTCCCTCAGGCAGAGGAGACTGTAGCAGCTGCATGCTTAGTGAATTGTTCCCATTGTTCTTAGTGAATTCCCCCAGGAGTATAAAAAAGGTGTAAACATTTTTAGGCACCTTTACATTGCCAGAGTAGGTTAAAGGAGCCTTATTGTAAAGGACAGTATGGCCTTATAAAGGTTTATGGTGTTTTAGTGATTAGGTCTAAATTTGTGGTCTGAAAAAAATTTCCTATCAAAATGTGCTCCATGAGCTGTTTGCAACTGACCTTTTCGGAGGTGGTCAGTAGCCAGTATAAATTGCGAGTTTGAGTCCCCAGCCCTCACTTATTCTTCAGTTGTCAATGATGTAACACTGAGCATATGGCTGCATATATTAGTTGACTAATAATTAGAAGTAAAGGATCAATACTAGTTACATTACTATTAGACTCATAGACTTTAAGGTCAGAAGGGACCATTATGATCATCTAGTCTAGGGGTCGGCAACCTTTCAGAAGTGGTGTGCCGAGTCTTCATTTATTCACTCTAATTTAAGGTTTCACGTGTCAGTTATACATTTTAACATTTTTAGAAGGTCTTTCTATAAGTCTATAATATATAACTAAATTATTGTTGTATATAAAGTAAATAAGGTTTTTAAAATGTTTAAGAAACTTCATTTAAAATTAAATTAAAATGCAGAGCCCCCCAGGACTGGTGGCCAGAACCCGGGCAGTGTGAGTGCCACTGAAAATCAGCTTGAGTGCTGCCTTTGGCACGCGTGCCATAGGTTGCCTACCCCTGATCTAGACTGACCTCCTGCACAACGCAGGCAGGGCCGGCTCCAGGCACCAGCTTTCCAAGCTGGTGCTTGGGGCGGCAGGCGAGAATGGGGCAGCAGTCCGAGTCCTGTGGCGGCAATTCGGCGGCAGGTCCACTCTTCCCACCACCGAATTGCCGCCGCGGGACTCGGACTGCTGCTCCAGTCTCGCCTGCCGCAGCAGCAATGAGGCGGCAGGTCCGCCGCTCTCCCCTTGCCGCCGCGGACTGGGACTGCCTGCGTCGGGGGCGGGGCCCCGCCCCTCGACACAGGTAGACGTAGCGGGGCCCCGCCCTCGATGCAAACAGACGTAGCGGAGCCCCGCCCCCGACGCAGGCATCGGGGGCGGGGGCCCGCTACGTCTGCCTGCGTCGAGGGCGGGGCCGCCGCCCCTGCTTGGGGAGGCAAAATTGTTAGAGCCGCCCCTGAACGCAGGCCACAGAATCTCACCCACCCACTCCTGTAATAAACCCCCAACCTATGTCTGAGCTATTGAAGTCCTCAAATCATGGTTTAAAGACTTCAAAGTGCAGAGAATCATCCAGAGAATCCTCCAGCAAGTGACTCGTTCCCGACGCTACAGAGGAAGGCGAAAACCCCCCAGGGCCTCTGCCAATCTGCCCTGGAGGAAAATTCCTTCCCAACCACAAATATGGCAATCAGCTAAACCCTGAGCATGGGGGCAAGACTCACCAGCCAGACACTATTAGACAGAGGGGGTTTGGTGATTTCCTCAGTAGTGTGGCCAGGGGGGGCGCATGGGGAGCGGCCGCTCCCCCACTGAGCAGAAGCAGCACCTTTTTTGTACTCTGACGCCTTTTTCTCCTGTGCTGCAGCCAAAGCAGAGCATTTTTTTTTGCTCCCGGCGCCTTTTTTTGCTCCTGACGCTTTTTGCTCCCGGCGCCTTTTTTTAGCTCCGCTCCCCCTGTGCTCTAAACCTGGCTACGCCACTGGATTTCCTCCAATGCTCCTCATTCCCATTCTCCATCTATTGTATTGTAGTTTAAATAAATTATCAAAATAATTGAAACTAGCTGGATTATATTGCATTATTTTGACAAAAAATACGCAGAATTTTAAAATATTGTGCACAGAATTTTTATTTTTTGGTGCAGAATTCAACCAGGAGTAAATGTTGCACAATTGGCCTGAAGCATTATGGAGGATTTCATCTCCCCAAATAAATCCCATATTGTCTATTGCTGGAGGCAGGATACTACACTAGATGGACCACTGATCCCTTCCAATATGGCAGTCCAATGTTCTTAAACTAACTTGGATTGTAATCCTCTGGGACAAAATAGCATTGGCTTTATTATGATATTTGACAATATATAGTCCAAATTCTGCACTGTTCTGCATGGGTGCATTAGGAGAAGTAACCTCTTTCTTCCAGTTCTTTAGCAGGGTGGCATTCCTAATTAGTCCACAGTAGAGGGCTTGGGAGGGAGATGGACTCCTATAATGAAACATGGCCCAAAACGGGGCACGATTGGCTGACTAGGGAGTATGGACAGTCTCTCAGCAGTCAGTGCACATTCTGCCATTGGAAGCATGCATTAGCCTCAGATACACATTGGTCCTTTTCAAAAGAGCAGCCTGCATCCTGGAATGTTGCATAGGATGGCAGAGCACACACTGGGCTGTGTTTCTGGTTACCCTCAGAGTGCTGGCAGGGATTTGGCCCTAAGAAGAGTAGTTCTGAAACTCTCTTGCAGGTGGATGTATCAGAACATAAGGATGCCAGGAAGTAACAAGTATGTCAAAGTGCCAAATTGCTGTCTTTTACCCATAGAAAACTGATGAGCTGCAGCAGAAAGTTCTGTCACTAGCCAGTCAGCTAGAACAGCAGCGTGATCTATATCATGAGGCTCTGAGTAAATCGTATAAAGCTGAAGAAGTGCTTCAAAAACAAAAGGGATCCCTAAAGCGTGTGGAAAAAAAGCTTGCTGCTGAAGATTTGCTCTTAGAGAGATTTATCTCCGAAAGGAAGAAAGTAAGGAGACTTCTTTAAAGTTCACACTGATTTCTCGCAATAGAAACACTGACACTGCAGAGTCAAACTGCATTTAGCCCTGATTGGACAGAGGACCTGGGTAGAAAGCAGGGAGGGCCCAGTCCTGCAACGTGTTGACACAGCCCTCAATTTTCATTGACTTCATTGGCATTGAGGATGCTCAGCACTTTGCAGGAGGCACTCACAGGTTCTGCAAGGGCAGACTCCAGGAAAAAGGCCCAGTGTGTAAATGTATTGGCGGGTTTCCAGTGGTAGTGGCCAGTGAGGGATTAGGGTCCTGCGAGAGCTACAGACAAACAATATACACTTCTTATCTTACAACTATACATAATTTCTTTTCTTTTTACCTTCCATGTTATCCCATTCTCTTCTTCACTCTCTTCCTCTCATCATTGTTCTCCTTTTTACATTCTCATCTCTTCCCATCTGTCCCCCTACCATTTGCGCTCACGCTTTCTCAGATAGATCTCTACATTTTCCTCCTCATCTATCATCTCTTTTAATTATCCATGCATCACTCCTTCCCTTTTCCAGATTTCCAATTTTGTGGGTGGCAGCACCCCCTGTCTTGAAGTGGTTTCCACTATATGCAAGGTTTACTATTATGTTCAGTACCAGAGGGGTAGCCGTGTTAGTCTGCATCCACAAAAACAACATGGAGTGTGGTGGCACCTTAAAGACTAACAGATTTATTTGGGCATAAGCTTTCGTGAGTAAAACCCCCCACTTCTTCAGATGCATGGAGTGAAAATTACAGATGCAGGCATTATTATACTGACACATGAAGAGAAGTGAGTTACCTTACAAGTGGAGAACCAGTGTTAACAAGGCCAATTCAGTCAGGGTGGGTGTGGTCCACTCACAATAATTGATGAGGAGGTGTCAATACCAAGAGAGGGGAAATTGCTTTTGTAGTGAGTCAGCCACTCCCAGTCCCTAGTCAAGCCCAAATTAATGGTGTTAAATTTGCAAATGAATTGAAGTTTTTTTTTGAAGGATGGGTACTTGAAAATCTGTTATTGAATGTTGAGGGAGATCTAAGTGTTCTCCTATGGGTTTTGTATGTTACCATTCCTGATGTCTGATTTGTGTCCATTTATTCTTTAACATAGAGACTGTCCGGTTTGGCCAATGTACATGGCAGAGGGGCATTGCTGGCATTGCTGGCAACATACATGGCATTGCACGGCAACATCTAGCTTATAATACATCTAGGCAGATGACTCTCTAGCCAGCTTTAACTGGTTGTGGCTAACAAACACTCCCATAATGCGCCAGCTGAATAAGTATGGGGAGAAACTTGAAAATTGTAGGAGTAGGTATGTCATTTTGTATTATGAGTTTCAAAGCACTGGAATACAATTTAAAGAGTCTTTATGGACTGTAGCAGGGCGCACTTTGCTCCTGGACTAGCACCACAGATGCCGTTGAGACTTCACTGGTTAGGTATTCACGCTGTGCAGTTTATTCAAGTTCCCTCCATCAATACCTTTACAGTTCATGCAGCAATACTATTTACAACATCCCTTGTACCATCAGCCCTTTCACCCAGAGCCTGAGGGGAGAAGAAGTCTCCCTTCCTTGTGTGTTCTCTAGGGCCTGGTCTACACTAGAAAATTAGGTCAGTATACCTATATTACTCAGGGGTATCCCTGCATGACGCAGTTAAACCGACCTAAACCAGTGAAGACAGCACCTAGCTACTGCCTCTCGGGGAGGTGGATTACCTACACCGACAGGAGAACCCTTCCTGTCAATATAGATAGCATCTTCACTGAAGCACTACATTGGTGCCACAGTAGCAGTTTATGTGTAGACAAGCCCTAAGTCTGAGCTCAGGCAACCCTGCTCCTCTCTTCCTGTGCTTCCTTTCTGTGCCTTTTTATTAGCACTCAGCTGATCAGCTAATTAATCCTTAGTGCAGGAGTCTGCCAGCTTGATTAGATAGTTCAGTCAGACCTCTCTGGGGAACCAATTAGTACCAGAGTGATCAGGGTTCTGGCTTACTTCCTAGCTCCCAGCACTCTGTCACATGGCCATTTTTTATACTTACACAGAAAAATGTATAAATGTCTTTGTAGAAAATGTATTTCAAATAACAAGGATGTGGAGTAATAAAAAAAAGTGGGGGGGGAACAAGTTAAAAGAAACTGACTCTTAAATGACCTGTTTGTAACCTTGACTAGAATCATGCTAAAATTTGTTTAATAAGTTTTACTCACTTGCTTCTTATGCAGCACATGGGGTTTCTACAAGAGCTGACAGAGAAGCTACAGATTAATCAGGTTAGCTCACCAGAAAGTCTGCACTGCCAATATGAAATGCTCTTGGACAAAGCAGAACAGCTCAGTAAACTGTATACAGAATATCTCATTGAGAACAAGAACTGCATCTTTAATTTGCAGAAGAAGGTCAGTGCAAATTCTCATTTTCACATTTAAAGACCATTTCTTTTATCGATAATGGTTGATCAATATTACTAAGTTGCATTAATCTTGTAGTAATGTCTGCACTTCTGTCATAAACCACTGTAGGAAGTGGATGAATGACAATGTCCACTGAAAAATACATAGATAAGTAGATTTTCATTCAAATGCCTATTAAGCCTAATAAAGAATAGAAAATACATTCTTTTTCCAATTGAACTTTAAACCTTGGTAACTGATACAGAATTTGTTATTTTCATCTGAAAATGCCAAAGATAGCATATTTCAAATCACTTGCTTTATGATTTCAGTACTTGGTTATAAATAGGAATTCTGGGCAAGTTTTACATCTAACGAATGTTTGTTCCCTGATGTCTGGTATTAATGTATATACTTACTAAATAAAGCTGCTCACACAAACTTAATAATCAATCAAAGATAACATTTTTCATGTGGTTTAACACTTTAACCCCAGAAAACACTTTGGGTTAAATTCAGGGACAAGCACTCAGCCCAAGTAATGGCTACTTTTTTGGAGAGGGAAGGAAGGAAGAGGAATTCCGTGGACGAAGTAGCCCTCTGTGGTACAACATTCCCTGGCTGCAGGGATGTGTAAAAAGGAAGGGAACTGAAGATATGTGCAGTGATTGGTTTGTCCCAATCTTTCCTCCTCCTTCGGCCTACTCCTGCCCCACCCTCCCTGGTCCTCTGCTTTAAAGGGTGCCCCCACAGAGTTGGGCTCCATGCTACACAGAGCTATGCAACACACAGGACAAGCCATGGTTGTAATGTTTCAGTATTCGGTCTTCTTCAAGTAGGAGATGGAATGAAACAAGAATAGTATTTTTAAAGGCTACAGCCAACAATGTTCCAGTACATATTTAGGGGTTCTTCTGAAGCAAACACTGGATGAAAAACTCTGGTCGGCACTGTTTAAAATAGGGTTTATCCTTGACAGTCATGATAAAGTGCAGTGGGTGAACATGTTAAGTGCATCACACACAGATGTTTTATGATGGGTTTTTTTTTCTGGTAAGTTTTATCAAACAAAGCTGGGTCTTTTTCCCTGCTTCACAAGTGAAGAGGGAGGGTCTGTGATTTAAAAATAACAAAACTATTAGAATACTGGAATATTTTCAGTGCTTAAAAATCTTAATAGACTTCCTGAATATCAGCTAAAGCATTAAAAGTCAGCCTATTAAAATGATAACCTAATACATGCATGAAAGACTTCCAGAAGAGCAATATACATGCTTAAAGGCAACTGACTAATATATAGACAAATCAGGTACTATGTCATCCTGACCTCTCACTCAAAGCTACTCACCAGGGTATTTTTGTTTTAAGGTAAGAAGAATGTCAAATGTTAACAGCAGGAATTCAAATCTTTTATAGCATATCCTGTAAAAAAACCCCAACCCTCTCTTAATGCAGGTAAAGTCTCAAAGGGAAAAAATCAAAATGAAGAATTGGCAGATAGGACAACTGACAGAGAAGATCAAACAGTTTGAAAAAGGAAAAGAGCAACAGGTCTGCTTGAGTGCTGGACAGGATCCACAGAGCCTGAAAGCCCAGAAAGAATCTGAGAAACTTCAGGAACAGCTTAGTGAAATGAAAATGTCAAATCAAATGCTCCAGGCAAAATTTGTGAGTGTAAATGATCTCAAAGTAAGTACAACAATCTGTAAAATCAGATGAGAAATAGCTGCTAATTAAATTCTGGGAATTTAGCCTTTTTTCTTCTATTTCTAAGGTAATTAGTCTTTTAGGCCATAGCTTTTTAAAAAACATTTATTTTTTTTCAGAACAAAACCATAGAAGAACTCAGTAAATCTTTGGAAAAAGTTGAAAAGATTAAGGAGAAAGCAGCTAGAAAGGTGGTCAGTTTGAAAACAGAACTAGACAACACAGAATATGAGGCAAGGAAGGAGAAAGAGAGGGCCCATCATATGCTGGAAGCAGTCACTAATGAGCTCTACATAGCAAAAAGAGCACTTGAAGAAGTAGCAAGAAGAGAAAAACAGGTACTTTCCTCCCATTGCTATTAAAGCAAATCATTAATGTCTTTTTAGCAACTCTTAAAAAGCTGATTAAATAGTTTTTAGTGGCTCTGGCCCATGTTAGTTGCAACTCAGTTTACACAGTGGTAGCTTAAGGAGTTTTTAAGAGACGTATTCAACAACCTGAAAAAAATATTTTTATCTCAAAGATATAATGAACTGTTTTGCAGGAAAAAAAGGAATATCACAAGTACCATATTATTCCATAAAAGGTAATTAGAAGTTATCTTATCCAGATTTTTTAAAAGAGTGGGGAAAAGGAAAAAATGTCTAGGGCTTTAATTACAAATTTGTCTAAGTGTAGATTTTTTTTTACCCTAAAACTGATTCTAATAACATTCTTATCACATCTACTCCCTTATTACAATTATTGTGTGAAAGTAAGTGATATTTTTTGCTTTTCTTGTGGTTCCTTGTAGCTTGTTGACTTTAGAGAAGCCATTACGAAGATTATGGGATTTCGCATAAATACATTGGCTATATCAGACAAGGAGATCATCAGACAACTAAAGCAACTTATACACGCCTATGAAATTTCTAAAGTTACTTCTAACA
This sequence comes from Macrochelys suwanniensis, assembly GCA_033296515.1. Classification (NCBI taxonomy): domain Eukaryota; kingdom Metazoa; phylum Chordata; order Testudines; family Chelydridae; genus Macrochelys; species Macrochelys suwanniensis. The sequence goes on along the minus strand of CM065781.1, from coordinate 15,810,338 downwards.
ATGAATCAAAACTTTCGCGTGGCTTTACAACTGGATTTGAGAATCAGTAATGCGTATTTTGCTTCTTCTCCACACAACCTAGATTTTAATGAGGATTTCTAGATTTCTGTAATATCATAGGTATCATAAACTAGTGATTAGCGCACAGGACTGGAAGTCTGGATTATATTCTTGATTCTGTCACTTAATTACAATGAAACCTTGGGCACTCTCTGGCTCAGGTTCCCTAGACAATACTTCTCTTCCATACAGTGGTGTTCTGAGCCTTAATTATTTGTTTAGTGCTTTGAAATCCTTGGACGAAAGACACCATATAAGGATAAAGTATCATTATATTAACTTTGACAAATCATCAAACAGTTTTTGAAGAGTACCACCTACTAAATAATGTAAGTGTATTATTTTCACCATGATCTATAGTACTTAATTTAAAAAAGGCATGCACTATATCCTCAGCTGGCGTAATTCATGTCCCCATGATTTTTTTTGTAGAGTAGCCTGGATTTGTCAGCAGTTAGAAATAAATATCAAGGGCCACACATTTTTAAAGCGGAGGCAAAGCTCTGTGTATTAATCCATCAACTGAACATCCAAGTTGTGGGCTATGAGCAAAATTATAACGTGAACTACCAATAACAACATTTTCTGGTTTAGTATATTTCCAAAAGCATAGCCTGAATTTTAGAAGTGCTATGCAATCACAACTCCACATGAAATCAGTGGGAGCTATAAATGCTCAATACCTCTGAAAATTAGGCTTTTACCTTTTAACCCGCTCTTACTATTTTTATATAAATTTTACTGTTCTTTTCTTAGTTATTACTGTTGGTTTTACTCCATTGTATTTTATTTAATCTCTCATGACAATATTTCTCTTATTTGTCCCTCAATTGTTGATTTTATTTTTATAAATATTATTTTAAATTCTCTTTCATATGTTCCTTTACTCCCTATTATTGTTATTTAGATAGTGGCAGTATTCCAAATGTGCTAGGGGTTCTCCAAACATTTGAGGTCCCATTTCTTACCCTTAAGAGTCTGCAGTGTAAAATGACAAAGACAGACAAAAGTTGTGGAAAAAAGACATGACATACAAGTAAAGTGAGCAGAGTGATAATAAGAACGAGTATTTTAGTTTGTTTAATTTAAATAACTGCATTCCCCCATATAATTCAGCCATTTTATCATCTTCTCACACAAGTCCCAGCTTCATTTCCTGTGTCCCATACCCTTCTCCCTAACATTCAACCTCCTCTCTACATATAGATGAGCAGTTCATTCACGAGGTAAAATAATAATAAGAGAAAGTTATTCACCTTGTGCAGTAACTGAGGTTCTTCAAGATAAGTGTCCCTGTGGGTGCTCCCAGGGCCAGCGCTCCCATTAGGCGACCCTAGGCGATCGCCTAGGGTGCCAGGATTTGGGGGGTGGCGACTCCTGGCGGCGATTTGAATCGCCGCCGAGAGGAACTGCTGCCCCTGCTGCTGGCGGAGGTGAGCGGGCGGCTGAGGTGAGCTGCTGCAGGCGGGGAGCTGAGCCCAGTGCCCCCGCCGTGGCCCGCAGGGTGGGGAGGCCGAGCCCAGCCCAGGCGGCAACGGGGGGGAGGTGGGGAGCCCAGCCCCTCCGCTGCAGCCCGCGGGTGGGTGGGGAGGCTTCCTCGGGGGGTGGGGTGGTTTGCCGCTGGGGGTGTGTGTGTGGATCTGACTGCCGCGGGGGGGGGGGGGGGGGGCGGCATTAGCTGGGGGGGGGGGCGCAAGGCTGGTGCAAGGAAGTTTTGCCTAGGGCACGAAACTTCCTTGCACCGGCCCTGGGTGCTCCACTCTAGGTGGGACATACCAACACCTGGAGTGGAGCACCCACAGGGACATTGCTCGAAGAAGAATACAAAATACAAGAGATGAATTACTTAGCTAATTTCTTGTTAGGATTACTGAGAAAATGGGAATATAGGAGGAATTTAAATTAGGAGAGGTTGGTGGCATTTTAGACTAGCCCAAGCTGGATGTTCCATGTGTAGGGTGTAGCACAGGAAGGAACTTTGAAGACAGTTGAGCATGAACCAGGCAAATGGTGTAACTCTTACATATCATTAGCTCTTACCTTTTCATTTTTTCTTGCTGCATTATTTCTAAATTTATAAGATACCTCTGATTATTATAGATACTGTGTTCCAGTGACATCTTCTTCCCCAAATCCACTAATGTTCATTAAAAACTGCAGGGATCCAATGAAGATGGAGACAGACATCTGGATTTTTGGCATACCTCAATTTGCCTTTTAAAATATTTAACTTGAGCCCATGTGTTCTTCTTATTAAAGAAATTAATGTGGGAATATTGGTAATTTATGGTGAATCCTAGAGACTCTAGCATTCTGATCAGAATATTTCTCTTCTTCTCCTCTGATAGTATTCTTCATCAACCAACCATCGCATGAGTTCCCAACTCTGCTGTGCCACTACTCTGCAATCATAGATACATATTTTAGGTGGGTGTGACATTCCGCAGGTACAATCTGGACTGTTGAACAACTCAATTCTCAATTGTCCCCTCAATTCTCCAACTTGGGGTGCCTTTCATGTTGCTTTGCTGTGAGAGCAGCCACTTCTGGCTTGTTCACACACAGCCTCTCATGATATGAGTGCTCTAGCCAGTCACTCCTGAATTATATTGTGGGCAGGGGTGAAAGTAACTTACAGGACTTACAGGTACTCCGGAGTCCTGGGTGGGGGCGTGGCCTCAACCAGAAAAGGTGTGTCCTTAACCAGAAGAGGTGATTTAAAGGCCCTGGGGCTCTGCCCCAGGGCCTTTAAATCACCCCAGAGCTACCAGCTGCAGATGCGGCTGGGAGCCCTGGGGCGAATTAAAGGGCCTGGGGCTTTGGCCGCCGCAGAACTCCAGGCATTTTAAATCCCCGCCAGACCCCCAGGGCTCTGGTGGGGATTTAAAGGGCCTGAGGCGCCCCGCAATGGCAGGAGCCTTGGGCCTCTTAAATCCCCGCCTGAGCTCGGCTCTGGCAGCCGGGCTCGGGCGGTGCTTAAAAAGGCCTGGGGCTCCCCACAGTGGCTGGAGCCCCGGCCCTTTAAATCACCACCGGGGAAGCCGGTACAGTCCAGCACGGCGTACTGGCTCTTGCCGGTACGCCGTACCGTACCGTACCGGCTTACTTTCACCTCTGATTGCGGGGTGACCAGCAAATTTTCAGTCCCAGACTTTTCCCCAGAAATGTGCATCTTGTATTGCCCAGCAACCTCCTGGACAATACAGTGCTTATAGAGAGTTTGTCATTTCATTAACAGAAAATGATATGCACAAACCCTGTTATCTCAAATGGAGATTCCCAAACACTTCAATCCAAACACACACTGGTTTAGTTAAAACAATAGAACAGGTTTATTAACTACGGAAAAATAGATTTAAGTGATTACAAGCAATGATGCATAAAAGTCAGAACTGGTTACAAAGAAATAAAAGGGAAAGGGAAACTAATTCCTAATTTAACAAACTAAGTGAATTTAAAAGCAAAAGGTTTCTCTCACCAAATGCTTACAGCAATCTGGCTGGATTCCTTCAGCCATGACCACTCCCCCAGTTCACTGATGCCTTTTTTGTCTTTCAAACGTTGTTGATGCCGTGAGTAGAGATGAGGGGAGAGAGGTGAGTTGTGTCCTCTGTTCCTCATTTTTATATCTTCTCCTCCTCTTTGAGAATCATTTCCAGCTGGGGTTCAGGCAACTGCCATTCTGTTTACACAGGAACCCTCCAGCTTTTCCATTGTCAAGATGTAAATTTCTCACTCACATCCTTTATCCTGGGTGGGTGGGTAAGATTCTGTGGCCGGCATTGTGCAGGAGGTCAGACTAGATGATCATAATGGTCCCTTCTGACCTTAAAGTCTATGAGTCTATCCTGCCAAAGAATGGCTGCTTACCCAGATGATAGTCCATTTGATTGGACTGACACCTGAATGAGGCATCAGTTTGCCTTTTGTCTCTGAGGAACTGGTCTGGACTGCTTCCTCAGATTTGGAATATGCCTTAGTAACATCATACAGTAGAATCTTATACTTTACATACAGTGTGGCCACACATATTTTACCAGGACAATAATGATCAGTGAATTTCGAGTTTTCAAATGATTCCTCACAAGGCACAGTTTTGTAAAGTGGTGAACATAAGAGTAGAGTCTTTCACAGTGGGCCCAATTCTGCTTACTGGCTGGATGGCATTAAGAGACAGGCATCCTACCCCATAACATGCCAAATTTGGCTCAGCACAGAACATCATGGAGACGCGTTAATGCATCCAATGGCCTCTACACTGTCCAAGTGACAGCATGAGAACTAACCTAACAATTCTACTTACAGATCCGCACTATATGTCTCAGAAATATGGACTAAATAAAGCATTTCTGAGCCTCTGCATGTTTCATCTGTTATCTCCAGATCAAATCTTCCACATGTGTGATGGGAAGAGATGCAAAAAGATGCAGGGAATAGGCTAGTGTTATTAGTTCTTCCTATACTATTGTCTGAACTGTTCATTCTAGGAGTGAATGTCAACCTTTGCTGGAATACTTAAACTTTAGAGCCTCCTCAAAGGTATCCAGTAAGAAGCTAAATGTATTTTACCATCCTGCAGCTAAATTAGAGATCCAGATGCAAAATTTAACAAGTAAGGATTTGCGACACTTTTCAGAAGATTTTGGATCTATAATCCAATTATTCTAATTGCTAATGCAGTTAAGGTCAAACAACCTCAATCTTATACTAGAATAAGAAATTAGAAGTATTGGGCTATGGACATACTCTTGCCATTGACAATTCATTCACACCTATTATATTTCTATGGATTGCGTTCTCTACACAAAGCCCTCAGGATTACAAGGTACAGGGAATAATTTAACAACACTTATAAGGGACAAGAAAACACACATAGTTTAGAAAGATTTAAAAATTAAATATCTGACCTGGAAAACTAGATATTAAACTAACACTGATACACTGAAGTATTTACAAGGCAATTGTCCAGTTAAGCTCATATAAATCATGTCCTAGTAACACAGATGTAATGGGCCTAAATTCTCCTTTCATACTAGGATAAATCAGAAGTAACTCAGTTGAAGTCAGTGGAATTACAACAGTGTAAAATTGCTATGAAAAGAGAATTAGGTCAAATGTGCATAATTTAAAATATATTAACAATTTTTGCTAAAAATGTTTCTTTTAGCAAGAGGTAGGTTAAACCAATATCAAGAGGTGTGGTAAAGCATGGTATTACAACACTTTATTGCCCATAGGAGCCGACTTCCGTCGCCTCCGCTGGGTGCGTTGGGGGCGGGGCCCTGCAACACCGGCCAGTGTTGGGGGCGGGGCCCCGCAACGTCGGCCGGCGTTGGGGGCGGAGCCCCGCAACGTCACCCGGTGTCCGGGGCGAAGGTAAGTGCTCCGGTAATGGGCGCGGGGCTGGCGGGGAGCTGCCGGTGGGTGCTGAGCACCCACCATTTTTTCCCCGTGGGTGCTCCAGGCCCAGAGCACCCACGGAGTTGGTGCCTATGGTATTGCCCCAAAGACAAGTATTATGGCATCTGTGGCACTTTGCTAAATTTTTGCTCATGTGCAAACTTAAAAGGCCTGGTTTTTTCTATGTTTTCTATCAGTTCATACCAACCCCAAAACTAGTATTTCCCTGATGATATGACCCTATTTATTACATTAAATCTCAGCATTAAGATAAAAAGCTAACAGCTTTATTGAACATATTTGGCTTTACTAGTGGTCTGCTTAAAATGAGCTAAAACTTCTAGAGCCTGATTTTCAGGTTTGACTTGGCTCTTTTGTGCTGGTGCAATGGCAAAAAAGGTCATGTAGCCAGAGGATCTGGCTACCTGGGGAATCTACAGATCTCCGCCAACCCACCCCTGCAATTCCTGGTATATGGAGTACATTCAGGAGAAAGAATCATTGTCTCTGATTATTCCTGACTGTTGGAATGATACCTTTAGGATGTAGGTTAGAGAAACCCTAAGACTGCTCTAATTTATGCCAAGCACTGAACTGGCCCCCAAGCCAGCCTTCAAATCGGGTATCTAGTAAAGTGTCATAAAGTCTCCTGTGCCCCATCCTTAGGTCCTGTAGTGAGCGCAACTAAACAGATTCTACTGTTGGGATCCTAAGGTATTGTATTCCAGCATGTTTTGTTTTTGTTTTCTTATTTTCAGCACCATGTGCTAGTGAAAACTGTTTAGTGAAAAATCGAGTGTATTCAGGGTTTGGATACTAACTTTCCTACAGCTTCTTCATAGATCAATACAGAAGATGCAATCCTGATTCCTAGCCTCACTGAAGTCAATGGCAAAACTTCCATTGCCTTCAACCAGGCCAAAATCTCACTAAAGTCCAAGCCTGCCTACCATTCTCAGTTTACACAGCTAAGAGTTTAGAAACTGTACGTAAAAATATCCAGAAAGGAGATTCCTTTCCCAGGGAAATCAGTGAAGTAGTTTTGAAGATGAATTTTTAATACTAAGAAAGAAAATGTAATAGGCCATTGTATGCACCTGTTGTTAGATTGTACCTTGTATCATGATCAATATAAAAGAAAATGATATTTTCTTGATTACTCATTCAAGCAGGAAATGAGGTCTCTTACCTGAAAATTGAGATGTTTCCTAAGTAATTGGATAGCCTTTGTACATCTTCAATTTTTGATGTTATTGAGTAGTTTATGGCATTTACTAAGATGTTTTAGCCTAATCATTTTTGATGGGATAAAATACCACTATTATGAGATGGAACATTTTCCTGACAGAAGAAACCATTTAACAAAATAGATTTTGAATTACTATTACTGGTCAGTGATACATATACTGTACAGTACAGCTGCAAGAAATATTTAAAATATCAACCCAGAACTAACTATACAAATTATTCAAAAACATTTAATTGTAGTGGTTTTCTTTCTTCTTTTAACCTGAAAAAGGCTCTGGCAGAAATGACTTTAGTGCTACAAAACATTTTTGTAAAGACATATCTGCTGCAGAATTACAGAATTTTTAAAAAGTTCTAAATATGATTCTAAAACAGAACTGATTTAGGAGCATAGTTAATGAATGGTAAACAAAAGTTAATGCAATATTGGTCTCCTTTGTGATGTGTTAGAACAGAAAACTGGAAAATGTACTGTTCATCTGTCCTAGAAAGCATCTAAGCCAACCTTTTCTAAAATGTCCACTAATTTTGGTTGCTTTAATTTTTGGTTGCTCAATCTGAGACACCTAGGGCTAGATTTTCACAGGTGTTGAGCACCTTGCATAAATTTTTCAAAGCACCTAAATAATGTAGAGACAGATTTTCAAAGGTATTTACGTACCAAAGGAAGCAGGTAAGTACCTCATTGGATTTTCAAAAGCATCTGAGCAGGTTAGGCACCTAACCCCATGGAATTTAAACACCTAACCCATTTAGGTGCTTTTGAAAATCCCACTTAGGTGCTTTGAATTTTTTACCCCACATACCCTATTAACTATATTTGGACCTGTGGGTGCTCCACACTTCTGAGAATCAGGCCTTAGCCTTCTCAGGTTTAGCACTCAAAATTAGTGAAGACTTGAAAATGTTGACCCTAACGTCTGTATTTTGTGGTGGTTAATTATGTGCTAGATTGTGCCTTTAAGTACAGGCCTGTGTAAGGTGTGGCATATAGCCACAACATCCCAGGAAGAGCCCAGGCTCGGCGGGAGGGTCTCGGTATGAGGGGGTCAGGGTGGATGGGGGAGCAGCTCCCTATACAGGAGTCCCTCCCCCTGCAGCTGAGGAGCGGTGGGTGCAGGAAGCATGTGTGTGTGGTGTGTTTGCAGAGCTTCCTGCAACTGGGGAAGAAATCCTGGGGAGGGTCTGACCCGGCCCTGGATGCCATGCAGGGGAAGAGGAAGTCCCATTCTCCCCAGCCCAGCTGGGACTAGCAGCTGAGCCTGGCACAGGGTAGGAGCCACCAGCTAGGTCTTCCCCAGTCCAGCCCCCTGCCCCACACTGATTTACCTCTCTGCTGGCTGCCCTGGACACCCGAAACATACTGCTGGGGAGGGTCGCATGACTGCTCTTGTGGCTTCCCTTTGCTTCCCTGTCAGAAAATCATTTCTGCAGGGAAGCAAAGAAATCTGTGGGCGACATAAATTCTAATCTGAGCTCCTGCCTATCACAAGTGACTAAACACCAACCAGCCACTCCCAACCCAAGCCAACAACCAGAATTAGACCATAGTATAACAGTCCTCAGGAGACTAAACTATTGTGTGCCACAGGCAAAGAACAGGAGGGACCGAAAGGCATGTTCAGCTGGTTGCAACTCTGAGAAAGAGCATGCTTAGTAGCCTGCGGGGATGGCACATACACAGTCTCGTTGCTATGCAGAAGCTGTGAGAGAATGGAGAATGCTCAATGCGGGTGGAATCTTCACAGAGTTTGGCTGCACTAACAAACCTCTAAGGTCTGATCCTGCTCCCACTGACGTCAGTGGCAAAATTCGCACTGGGGCAAAATCAAGACCCTACTGAGCATGTTGAAACTACAATTTTCAGAATCTTACACCTTGGCCAAATGTGGATGGGTTTTCATACGGATAACGACAGGCCCTGATACTAGGGCAACCTCCCTACCAAATTTCAAGTTCCTTCTGTGACCATGCAGGCACAGCAGCTTCCCAGTGAAATGGTTGTACACATTTTTAGGATGGGAAAAACAACATATTTCCCCCTGTCATTCTGAGAAATGGCTGACCCCTTTTTTGCTGAAGTGTTTAAAAAAAAAAGAAAGGAAAAAAATTCCGCCTGAGGCAGACCCTCAGCATAGAAAATTTCAGCCCAAATGGCTGAAATTTTACAAAGTGATAAGCAACAGAACACAGGGCATTATAATGGAACGTATTAGGCAACTTTAACACTAGGAGCAGGTACTAACTCTGCCTATAATACTGCTTGAATCTATTTTTTCTTGATATTTGTACATCAATACAACCAATGAAGTTTTCAGTTTGTTTGTTTTCACTCGTGAGATGAAGCAAGCTTTTCTTTACATCAGCTGTTCACATACCTGCCAATGAGTTATTGTCAGAAAAACATCCTCTTCAGGCAACATTGGGAACTTCTAAGCAGTGGTGCAAGTAGAAATCATTTCTTGCCAGTACTGCACTCATGGGAGGGACACAAGGGGGGGACGTGACCTCCCCACGTGACCCTCCATGTGACCCCTACCTGCCCAGCCCCCAGCCCAGGACCCCCATGCTCTCCCCGTTCCCTCCAACACCCCCCATACCTGTCTAAAATTTTACAACTGCATCTGTTAAGCAGATGCAGTTGTAAAATGATGCTTTGGGCCCCTGGTGCCACCTTTACTTCCTGGTGTCATTGAGGATCCAGCAGCACCCCAAATTGAAAACTTCTTAAATGAAAGAAGGATAGGAAGGACAGTCACCTCACTTTCCCTTAATGCACTATCAGTGCCTCCCTTATGTCCAAACTAAGCTTCTGCCAGCTTGCCTTCATCTAAGTATTGCTCTCCGCCAGGCACTAGGAAAGAAAAGATGCTGCGCCATCTGGGTTTGATGGAACAGAGGCATAGAACTGTGTGTGCCATGTACATCTTGATAGAACTACAGCCCAAATTGTTTTATTATTTTCCTCAGCATGACATATAGGAGGGGCAATCAAAATCAGCCTGGCAGAACATGCATGAGAACTGTCTCTGGTCAGATAAGCAATTGATCAAAATCACATTCTCTGATCTCTTGGGGCCAAATCCTGTTCCCATTGAAATCAAAAGGAGTTTTGCTATTCAGTTCAATGGGAACAGGCTTTGACATTTGGAGAGGAAAGAACAAAACCACTCAAGCAAGGGCTATGTTGCTTATACCACAGGTATCAAAGGCTGCTGACTCATGTAAGTAAGTCAGCAGACATCTGATCTTTGTCCACTGCAAGGGAGAAATCAGCAATCAATGAGGCTAGAACAGTCTCTGTACTATATCCAACTCATAAATCCACCTGAAAGGATCAAGGAAATATTAAGGCTCCAGATTACCTTAAAGTCCTCAGTCCCTTGGTTAGAATGCTCCCATTAGTATATGTTCATAATCCAGAGGCTGGAGCAGGAAAGAGGCCGCAGCAGGAAAGAAGCAAAATGGATATGTTTCCAGGTCAGGGCCTTTTAGCTTCTGCCAAGTGCCAAGTAAAAGGAAATCTGTTCTCACTGTGAAAGATGGTGTCTGGCATCACATGGGCAAGTTACATGTCCATCACCCCTACCCATATTCTAGAAGGCTCACAAAAAGTCCATTAAGTGTAGACAGGAGTTTTCCAGGGTCCATTGTGAGCTGAGTGTTCCTTAATGGGCCATTCAACGTGACTTGTCCCTTCATGTGCTGGCTAAATACCTTGTGGGTGTTACCACAGGAGCAAACATGTAGCAAACAGAGCGAATATTCATAACTCCAGATGCCAACATGAATATACAGGCACAGAAATAGCATAATCATAAGTACTAGTTATTTCACGTACATGACTATTCCCAAAAGAGATTCTGAAAAATCACACCACTTACCTGAGACCCTATGTGTCAACACCATGCCCCACTGGAGTTTTGTTATCTGTTCTGTAACAACAGAGATGGAGCCAGTGACATGATTCTGTTTAGCCTAAAAGGGCCAGGTTAATTTTTAGCTGTTCAGGTGTGATTGCACCTTTAGTCAGTGAGGGCATACTGGATGGCACACATTCAGGTCAATGGGCTTCAGTGTTCCTTTTAATGTTCATAAACCTGGTATGTGCTGAGGTGGTTTAAAGCATAACGCAGGTTTTTAGGTTTGCAAATCTGTGAACCTCTGCCTCTTTGAGATTTTATTATTATTATTTTTTTGCTGGTCGTAACGTGGGAGAGTATCCTCTCCGCCCTCTGCTCATGAGGTTATGTACATGTCTTGTAGCACTCTTCTGAACACCAGTTGGAAGGAATTTTTTTTCAGTAAGTGTGGACTGATTCTTTTCTCTTAGAAGGCATGCAATTTTTTCAGGTACACACCGATTAACACAGAAAATAATTGGGGCTGTTAAACTTTCTTCAAATTCCATAGAAAATTCAGTTCAGCTATATTTTCCAGTACAGTGATGAAATGGGTGTTTGTATATACAAACATCAACATGCTTAACTACTCACTTTCCCCCCAAATATGTAGTATTCCAGTCTGTCTCTTGTGTCTTCTGAAACTAATGACTTTTCAGATTTATAATAATAAAATAATACGTATTACACTAGGGCCTAGGGACCAACTAGGAACAAGGCCTCATTGGGCTAGATACTGTACAAGCACAGAGTAGTAGTAAGTCCCTGGCCTGAAGAGCTTCCAATCCAATAAACTAGACAGACACAGGATAAGGAAAATGGCTATAACATACAGTAACTCCTCACTTAACCTTGTAGTTATGTACCGGGAAAATGCAACTTTAAGTGAAACGATGTTAAACTAATCCAATTTTCCCATAAGATTTAATGTAAATGCTAGTTGTTAGTTATGTTAGTTCCAAGGAATGTTAGTTCCAAGGAAATCAAAAGGCATTATATACTGGACTTTCTCCAATTTGTCCACATCTTTCCTGAAATGTGGTACCCAGAACTGGACACAATACTCCAGCTGAGGCCTAATCAGCACGGAGTAGAGCGGAAGAATTACTACTTGTGTCTTGCATACAACACTCCTGTGACAGTGAGCCAGAAAGGGTTAAGCAACTGGCAGGCTAAATGACTCAAATTTAACCTTTAAAGACATATTAGAAAAGTATACAAATGGTGATTAGGGCCATTCCTTATAAATAGCTAACAAAGCCATGTTAGCTAGACTAGAGCTTTGAAATGTAACTTGTATCATTAGAGAATTAGAAGATAGCCATTGTATTTGTGTGTGTTTACCTATATCTTGTTAGATGTTAACAATGTAACCAGATTAGCTTGTAGCTGCTAAACTTCGGTTCCTGACTGTTACTATAGTCTATTGATTCAGAGATCAAAAGGGAATATTAACAATTTGATTAAACGTGTGGTGTAATAATATCGTCTAGATTTCTTTTTGAAATTTGTAGTAAACTGTCTATGAACCTTTGAATGGTAAATTGCCTTATGCTTTTCAGAGCAACTGTAATACATATGAAATAGGAATTGACTTCAAAGCAACCATGTATATTACCTATTCTTCACCCGAGGAATCCCTGCTGTGCTATCTGTGTCAAGAGGCTCTAATAGCCTGCCAGAGATCTATAAAAGAAATCTAGGGCCTGATCCCATCATCTTGAGTCTGCTTCAATCTTATCAGGGGAGGTTTCAAGTTGCAAGACTGAGGTCACCAGATGTGCCCTGGATTACCCTGATGTTTCTCATGGAAGAATTTATACAGACTCTGCACATGGATTGCCTATTGGATTATAATTTACAGATTGCTTTAGGAGAGCTGTATTTTAGCTTTTGGGTAACCAGGAAGGTGTTGTAGAAGCTGTTTTGCTGCTGGCATGGTGAAGCTAATTATTAGAATAACCACCAGTTTTGGGGATGATCTGCCCCATTCTTGGTAGTTTGCCCTGACTGAGCAATCTCAATGTGGCTTCTCCAGGCACCATGGTCACAATACCCCAGAACGATGTTTGCCTTTTTTTTTTTTTTTTTGCAACAGTGTTACACTCTTGACTCATATTTAGCTTTTGATCCACTATGACCCCCAGATCCCTTTTCCCCAGTACTCCGTCATAGGCAGTCATTTCCCATTTTGTATGTGTGCAATTGATTGTTCCTTCCTAAATGGAGTACTTTGCATTTGTCCTCATTGAATTTCATCCTATTTACTTCAGACCATTTCTCCAGTTTGTCCAGATCATTTTGAATTTTAATCTATCCTCTATACAACCCCTCCCAGCTTGGTATTGTCCGCAAACTTTATAATGGTATTCTCTATGCCATTGTGTAAATCATTGATGAATATATTGAACAGAACCAGACTCAGAACTGACTCTTGCCGGACCCCACCCCATATGCCCTTCCAGCATCACTGTGAATCAGTGATAACTACTCTGTGGGAACAGTCTTCCAACCAGTTATGCACCCACCTTATAGTAGGTCCATCTAGGTTGCATTTCCCTAGTTTGTTTATGAGAAGCTTATGCGAGACAGTATTAAAGGCCTTGCTAAAGTCATGATATACCGTATTTATTACTTCCCCCCGCATCCACAAAGCTTGTTGTCCTGTCAAAGAAAGCTATTAGGTTGGTTTGACCATGATTTTTTCATGACAAATCCATGCTGACTTTAATTATCACCTTATTATCTTTTAGGGGTTTACAAATTGATTGCTTAATTATTTACTCCAGGGGTCAGCAACCTTTCAGAAGTGGTGTGCCGAGTCTTCATTTATTCACTCTAATTTAAGGTTTCGCGTGCCAGTAATACATTTTAATGTTTTTAGAAGGTCTCTTTCTATAAGTCTTTAATATATAACTAAACTATTGTTGTATGTAATGTAAATAAGGTTTTTAAAATGTTTAAGAAGCTTCATTTAAAATTAAATTAAAATGCAGAGCCTCCCGGACCGGTGGCCAGGACCTGGGCAGTGTGAGTGCCACTGAAAATTAGCTTGCGTGCCGCCTTCGACAAAATCAGTAATGGGCCTTTTGTCAATGCTCTTCTCTCTGCCCTCCAACTCCCTTCTGCTGTGGCAATTGTAAAATTTGTTGCGCACGAGAAACCCTATGATGATGTTACAAAAGGAAATGCTTTGGCAGATGCTGCTGCCAAGCAGGCGGCCTTTTCTGGGCCTCTGGCTCCCTTTGATTTCGTTTTTCTCAATGCCCCACCTCCCCTTGTACCTGACTCCCTCCAGGATCTGACTGTTCTGCAGAGTTCTGCCCCGGACAGGGAGAGAGATGGGTGGGGGCGGGCTGGATGCTTACTGCTTCCTGATGCCTTGTGGCGCTCCCCAGATGGCCGCTTGGTGACGCCCAAGGCCCCGATTCCCTATCTGGCCGCGTGTCCGATGGCCAGGCACACGTGGGCAAAGGGGGGATAACTGCGTCAGTACTGCAACATTGGTTTGCCCCAAATTTTTCCAGTGTAGCACTACAATACTGTATTGCCTGCCCCATCTGCCTAGCCCACAACAGTGGCAGACCGGTAAAGGCAAAGCCAGCAGCACACCCTTTACCGTGGGGTCCCTTTGTTAATATCCAGATTGATTTCATTAATATGCCGAAGTGTTGTTCTTATGAATATGTCCTTGTCTGTGTTTGCATGTATTCCGGATGGATCGAGGCCTATCCATGTGCCAAGGCCGATGCCATCACCGTGGCTAAAAGACTGCTAAGGGATTTTATCCCTCGGTTTGACTTACCTGTCTTTATTAATAGTGATTGAGGCATCCACTTTACAGGCCAAGTTATGCCACATGTTTGCAAGGCCCTGAATATTACCCAATGTTTTCATTTTGCCCATCACCCCCAAAGTACAGGGGTGGTTGAATGAAAAAATGGTGACCTTAAAAACAAAATCTCCAAAATTTGTGCTGAAACCAACCTGAAATGGCCTGATGCCTTACCCCTTGCCCTCCTGCACATGAGAAGCACACCTATGTGCAAACATGGCCTGTCCCCACATGAAATTCTCATGGCCCGACCCCATCCCTTCATCAACTGGACTTGCAGCTAAATGACGATACTGTAATGGCATACTGTAGGAAGCTAATTCATTGTGTCAGGTCTATTCACTCACAGGTACACAGTGCCCTACCTGAACCAGCTGATCTTCCGTGCCACGCATTGCAGCCTGGAGACTGGGTCCACGTTAAGGTGCACCAAAGAAAAACGTCCCTGGAACCTCGCTGGAAAGGCCCATACCAGGTCTTGCTGACCACCCACACTGCGGTCAAGTGCCAGAGACTCACTAGTTGGATCCACGCCTCCCACTGCAAGAAGACTTCCCCTCCTTTGAGTGCAAATGCTGTAAACTTTCAGCCGGCAATTGAGAGCCCAACCTCAGACTGCTACCTAAGGGACAGCTCGGAAGACCTCTCCCCTGCCCCAAAGGAAGAGCCTCAGTATTGCCTTAGAAAAAGGAAAGAACACTTCGCTCCCAACAGCGAGGCCACTGATTTCTGGACAATTAAAACCTCTAAACGCCCGTGATCTGCCCACACAGCCAGTTGAAAATTTGGCTCGTGGGTAAAAGAGCACAGGGAGCATAAGGCCATAATAACGCCTTCCAAGTCCAGTGGTGAGCCTAGTGTCCACTGGCCCCGTGACCATGACTGAGCCAGCTGCCAGAATAAGAGAATCAGCTATGGTGCGCAAATGGCTTATGCCCTCTATCTGGTTTATGTGTGTAACCATGTTACTACTGTTATTGCTAAATTTGCATGACACCATCATGTTCTTTTGGACACATGAGATTACTAACACTCCCGCCACCCCTCTCCTGAGGCCCCCAGAAAAAGATAAAAACTGCCCTGTATGCCAGGGAAGGAACAAAAGGTCCCTTTCCCATGGGGAACTTGGGAACACCATCTTGGGTTTACAAGGAAATTGGGACAAAAACCTCTACCTCAATTTCACCCAGCAAGTGGCCTGCGCTGCCAATTTAACAAATTGCCGGATTTGCTCACATACGCCAGAGCATCAGATGCAGGGAATCCCCGTGGTAGGGCTGCCTGCCGCTGTATCGGAATGGGGAATGGCCGAACAAGCTGGTTACATGTCCCTGCAAGAAATGGACCATGGCAAAAGGCCCCTGGGTTTTCAGTCCTTATTAAACGCATAAGATATTCCCCCCCGGCTTTTTGCTCCACTCTGCTATAGTTCTACCTATGCAAATACCTCAAAGGGACATTATGTAGGACTGTACGCACACTGTTAACATACACTTGCCTATTTCTCTAACAGCAATTATGGCCAACTCT